>CM038043.1:14292500-16792500 GCA_021397845.1 Areca catechu
GACTCGACATAGAAGAGCCGACTTGCTACTGTACTCATACCCCATCATCTTTGGCACCATCATCTTATGCAACGCCAACGTACTCGGCGTAACGCTGCCACTATTGTGGCCGGTGCGCGCGCATCCTCTACGAGTCCGTGATGCTTATTACTCTTCTGGTTTCAACTATTACTATAAAGAAAATATTTTCAAAAATGAAGATTGTCGAGACCAGATTATGCAATAAATAGAAGATAATTTTTTTATTGATTATTTAGTCACTTATATCGATAAGGAGATAGCTGAAAATTTTATAGTACATTCAATTATTACGGAATTTAATCTTATGAAACAAGATAAATATAATTTAAATAATATTTATAAAAAATATTTAATTATTTTAATTATTTATTATATTTTTTATTTTATATTTTGGTTCTCCTTAGAAAGTTGGTACAGTCCGCCCCTACGGTGTAAGGAAACTTTTTTGTATGGCTTATTTTTTTTATAAAGACTTTTTTCTTCTCTATTTTTCTAACATTTTTTAATTATTTTTTAAATATTTATTTAGGATCTTAGACAGGTATAATCATCTTATTCCAATAACGTATCGTTCTACGCACATATCTCGTAGAACTGACTCCATGACAAAACATGCGATATCTCAAAAGTGACGTAGCAACGCATCTCATAAAGGCATGGTCCCGGATATTATGTGCAAGTCCTCTTCCCATGAGGCGCGATCCACGACATCCCAAAAAGGCTTATCCTAGCCACTATGGTGATAGCACATTTGATTGGAGCACGATTTCATTTTTATAATTTATTAATTAATAATTTGAGGCATGATTTTTTTGAATGGTTCGATTAAATTTTAAAAATTTTAATATATATGATTGGAAGATGGAGCAGCACTGTAATACGGTTAGGTTGACGTATTCAATGATTGTTAAAAATGATACGCGGAAAAATTATGGTCCGAATCGAATAATCACTTAATGGACTTAGGATCAGAATGGGAAGCTATACTAGGATTTACCCACTATCTTTTTATTTTATCAAAAAAAAAAAAAGCTTAACGCATGTGTCAATCTTTCTTGATCACTAACATGGCTGCATGTACCTCAAAGCACGATCCCATGACAAAATATGCAAGGTCTCTCATTAAAGGGTCAAAACAAATAGGGTTAAGGCTTGTCACCACCTAAATGTGGTTCATTTAGTGAATGATTTAAGTCGAATTAACTTGCATTTCCAATATATGATAAAGAGATCTCAAAACAATATTGGATGCTACTAAATGAAAGGATGAACAATTGACACTTATCTACTCTATTTTCTCAGCCTTGCCTTGCTACTGCATGTCAATTTTCAAATTGTCAAGTTCGATCCTAAAACAAATAGACCAAAAAAAAAAAAGAAGAGCTTTTATTGTCTTATCAATTAGGACTGTGTTTGAGCATTTAGAATATAGAGCATATGAACATTACATTGCTTGCACCATAGGCATGGAAATTCACTGTTGGATCAACCAACACATGGTGGAATCAAATAAAATTAGCCTTCTTACTTCAAAAAGCATGTTGATAGTTGTAAAAAATAGATGTTTGCTAGGGTACTCTAAAAAATAAATTATCTTTATTTTAAAAAAATATATTGACCATCTGATTTAATATGAATCGTCAAGATTCATATATTGGTAACATTCTATAGCTAGTCATGGTAATTTTCAAAGCTGTCAATATGGGCTAGCCCGGCCCTAACCCATATGGGCTAGCCCGGCCCTAACCCATATGGGCTTACATTTTGTGGGTCAGGCCGGGCTAGGCCCACTTGTACAAATGAGCCAAAAAAATCCAACTCGGCTCGGTCCTATGTGGGCCGTGGGCTAGGGCTGGGCCAGCCTCCTATGTGGGTGGGCTAAGGCCGTGGACTAGGACCATGGGCCGTGGGCTAGAGATCAACATGCTGAAAATATCAAGTAGGAAAAAAATGAATCAATTTATACTATTTGTTTCTACATATTTTGGGACTGGAAATATGTGCTGATACTATGGTAGGAGATGCAAGGATAAGAGGCATCTCTGGAGGACAAAAGAAGCGTGTTATAATAGGTAAATCTAACAAGAAAAAGAAGATGCTGGACTAGAAGTCTGTGAGCCCTCATGGCAGGCCGGCACGGTGACATGACATCAAGGGAAAGCCTGTGAGCCCTCATGGTAGGTCGGCACGGCGACGATGGCACCCCGCGACCTCGAGCCCCCTCGGACCCGTGCCTCACTGGTCACTGCCTCTAATGATCCGTTGAGAGAAATCAAAAAAAAAAAAAATGGAAGAATGACAAGTCCTCACAGCCGAACGTCGAAGTCCTAAGTTCTGGCCGGCATCACGGTCTCGCGAAAGAAGAACAGCGACCGTGGGTGGGGTTCTTCGTTCTCCCGTCTCCAGTTCTCCCAAACAGCCAAACTTGAGACTCCGTTCTCCGACGGTTCTCTGTGAGTCACTCACGGACTCACCAGTTCTCTCCAGTGGAGGGCGACGGCTTTGACCTAACCCTAACAGAGGGTCTCGAGTCCCGACTCCCGGTCTTCCATTGTCGTTGAGTAAATAAAATCCGTAATGCCTTCAGTCTTCACCCTGCAAGTAGTAATTAGTAAGTCTTAAACTAGTAAACCGTAGAACCGTAGGTGAGTTGACTAACAGTAATATATTAAGTAGCCCTGACCCGTAAGGCTAAGTTTTTTTTTAAATTATATCATGGCCCATGGTTGGCCCGGCCCTAGCACTGTTGAGCCCATGGGCTACATGGGTCGGGCCAAAAAGCTCACTTACATAAATAGGCCAATTTTTTCAGCCCGGCCCGACCTAATATAGGGCCAAATAGGCTGGCCCATGGGCTATAGTCCATTTTGACAGGCCTAGTAATTTTGTAGAACATCAAATATAATTATTGTTTGCTAGGGATCTTTCTTTTTGATAATTTGATTAAATCTTCCGTCTATGCCTACCATCTCCAACCGCGTGGCACCTCCTCTATTCTCACCCCCCACCTCCTCCATCGCCAGCTCTCCAAACCCTCCCTCCTGGCCATTGTCGTCTCCTTGCTTTAAATCTCTCCCAGCTATGTTCTTTCTTAGCATGCACCTTTGCGCCACCTTCTTCCTCAGTGCCCCTGCCCCCTCTTCCACCTCTTCTCGCTCCCCCCCCCACCCCCCCCCCCCCCCCCCCCCCCCCCCCCCCCGTCCCCCTCCTTTGCACCCTGTCCTTGTCCACCACCATCCCACCCCTTCTCTTGTAGCACCCCCGGCCACCTTGTTCTTCTCTCCACCCACCATCTCCCTCCTCCCCATCAGGGGTGGACTGCTCCCCGCGCCGCCCCCCCCCCGGAATTTTTTAGTTTTTTTTCATTTTTAAATAATTTTTTTTATAATTTTTCAATTTTTTTAAAAATTTAGATATTTGGCTCTCCTAAATTTTTTTTTTTTCATTTCAAAAAAAATCTTAAAAGATTGATAAAAAAATTTTCAAAAGAAATGAATCCCATGAATCTTATAAAAAATCAATTCCAAAGAGTCCTAAAAAAAAAAAATCGTGAAAACTCGCCTGCAGCAACCCAATCCCAATGCCTGCACTAAAACATTTCTTAATCCCTAAACCCCACCCGTCGGTTGCCGCCGACTACTCCTCCTCTCTTCCCCAACCGTCAACCTCTTCATGCCATCTCCTTCACCTCTCTTCCTCGCCGAGTCACCAACCTCCTCCTCTCTTCCCAACAGCAACCCTCGCGACGCTGCCTCCACCCATCGCTGCCCCCCGACAGGCCACCCCCATCGATGGCTAATCCCACCCGCCGTCTCCTTCTCGGCTTCACCTCTTTTACAGTCAACTCCTCTTTTTCCCAACTAGCACCACCGCTCCTATCCGGCTACCCCCCGCCGGCCGCTGGCTCTCTTCCCCAACCGTCAACCTCTTCATGCCATCTCCTTCACCTCTCTCCTCGCCGAGTCACCAACTCCTCCTCTCTTCCCCAACAGGCAACCATCGCGACGCTGCACCCCCCACCCATCGCTGCCCCCGACAGCCACCCGCCATCGATGGCTAATCCCACCCGCCGTCTCCTTCTTCGGCTTCACCTCTTTTACAGTCAACTCCCTCTTTTCCCAACTAGCAACCACCGCTCCTATCCGGCTACCCACCGCCGGCCGCTGGCTCCTTTTTTGTCCAGAACTCCTACCCATGGTCCGATACTGGAGCTCCGTGTCTCCACTCGTTTTATCTATATTTGGCTTGGTAGGTATCATAGTATGTTTCTTAACTTCCTATGATATGGTATCATATTTTTTGGCCTCTCTGAAAAAACTTGGTGTGGTCCGCCCCTGCTCTCCACCCACCCCCTCCATAGGTCATAAAAATGACAAAAAAAAAAAAAAGAGGAGGAAGAAGAAAGAAAGAGACCGTTTGGTAACCGGCTATCTAGTTACTTACTAACCTTATCCCTCAATGGTAAGATGCATTTTATTTTTAATAAAATAGACTAAAGGGTATAGTAGCAACTTCCAAAGAAATATAGGAGGTGGCTGGGCACGAGGAGGAGCGCTCCACTCGGCGCTTTTTGGTGCCGGCTGACTACTTACCTTCGGGTGGGAGGGTACGCGGAAAAATTATTGCCCGAATCGAACATGGCCTAGGTGGTTGGGGGCCAGTGGGACAGCTACAGCGGGGTTTATCTCCTCCTTCCCTTTTTTTTCTATAAAAAAAAAAAAGAAAAAAAAAAGAAAAAAAAAAAATATTAGGAGACTTTCTTCGGGTTGGAAAGGCTGAGTAAACACCTTAGCTCCGGTTGGACTTGCCACTATGTCAAGCTCGGTGACGGCTTAAATTTTCTTGGAGAAGATGCTTGGGCTGGACCAATGTCACTTCCCCACATATTTGACGATCTTTACTCAAGGGTAGTTGCAAAGATTGTACTGTTAAATCTCAATGGTCAGGAGGACATTAATTCTCATAGAAAATTCAGCTTAGAGGACCACCGATTTCTAATCAGATGGATCAACTTGAAGCTCTTAGCGGATCTCTCATCAATCTTAGGCCTACGAGGTTAGGTGACAAGTACCCCAACCTGGAAACTCTCTTAATCTAGGATATACTGAGTTGATTCCTTTTATAAATTCACAACAATGGAGGATTAATATCCCTATACCCAGTCATATGGAAAGTTGCAATCCTGGATAAAGTTAAGGCGTTCCTATGGTTGGCTGTGAGAAACGAGCTGCACACAAGTGCTGTCCTGGCGAGAAAAGGCTGGAATACAAGTTCAGGATGCGTGTTTTGCTGAGCAGGATTAGGAAATGACCCTTCACCTCTTGTTAATCGCTCCTTCACTTGAAGTTTACTGAATATTTTAAGATCCAGCTTAACTTAGAGGATGGTTTCTAAATTTAGATATCTTGGAGATGAGGGGAATTTCAAGACACCACAACAAGAGCCGGGGACCAGTTAATAGCTGCCATTTTATTTCTTGGTGGGTGGGTTTTTTTTTTTTTTGGGTAAAGTCTTGGTGGGTGGGGTTGCCAATAGCTGAGTACTTTGCTTAGAACAGACAGAAACTTTCCTATGACAGCTTCCTAAGGCAATCCTAGCTTGTTTTTCATCATTGTAAGTAGTTCTCTATAATTTTATAACAAGATAGTTGGTGGCATCACTGCCTCCTTTCATTTTTTTTTTTTTTTTAATTTAAATCAGGTCGGTAAAGATCTTGTCTCACTATCAATCATCATGAATTTGAGATATAATCCATAAATTTTCTTGAATCCACGATCGCTGGTACGAGTGAAAGATCAGGATCTTTCTCTTTGTTTCCATTCTACTAATCGGTATCTCAGTGATATCGGATCGACGTATTCATTTTTAAATAGAAAAAAGCTACAAAAATTTGAACATCTTGAATTGAACAGAATGGGGACTTGCAGGATAGCTATACCGGAATTTATCTTCCATATCTTTTTTTTATAAAAAAAATTAATCAAATTAATCATTTTTTTTTTTTTTTTTTTTTTTCCTGATGGGAGTTATTTTCTTTGAAATATGCAAAATCTAATGGTGCTATTTATAGACTTCCTGATCGTACACGAGTCTACAGTACCTCCAAGTTCTTTTGTTTAATATTTTCTATCATATGCTATCATGCTCAAACTTTTAAGACAAAAAAGAGAAGTTGCTCATTATCCTGCACTCGCAAGTTCCGTTTTCCCTTTCTCAATTTAACACCAACATCCAATGATGCAAACAAAAGTTACATATTTAAATCATCCGTCATGCAGTATCCATTATTTGTCCGCTTCTTAAGACAGAACGATTGCAATACGCCAAAAGTTTCCAAACAATTTAATTGTACTCGGCTTTTGTTTACTTTTGATTCTTGTCAGACAAACGCACGGAATGCATTGTTGACGGAAAATACAATATTTCGATGTTTTTCTTTTGGATTGAATTAGATCGGATCATAAATAATCTTGATCTAATTTAATTTTTTAATCGGATTCTAATATTAGATCGAATTATAATATTAAATCAGATATTCTAATATTAGATTCAGATCTAATCGACTAAAAAATCAAGTTAGATCGGATCGGGTCTACTATTAAAATTTTCAACTCAACGGATCATTATACGAATTGGATCGGATCCATAAATAATCTGATTCTAATATAAAAAAAATAAATATAAATATGATCCAGACAAAATATGGATAACTATCTTTTAATTATTATATGATCAACTATTATTAGTCATAAAATGGATAACAACAATATTATTTTCGAAATAAAATAAGATATAAAAAATAATTATAATTTTATTTTATGTTAAAAATACGTTTCAGATAAATTTTTAAAATATAAATTTTAAAGGTTCTCATAGACATGATCATAAAGTCTATTAGTATCTTCGAGACTGGTCGGATCATCCAAATCTCGTAAATCCAAACCGATCCAAAAAATAAAATGGATGTAACTTTAGGATTCAACTTGGATCCATGAATTTTTAAAATGGATAGGATCGGATTTAAATAGATTTATATAGGATCATATCATGGATCAACCTGGTCTTTTTACAGCCTTGGTGCATCGTAGGGGTGGGCGCTTATGGAGGCTCGGGTTGCGTTTTTTTACTCTCGTCCCTGTAAACTATATAAATATATCTATTATATAGATGTTCTTGATGAACCGAGAGCGGGACAGAGAAGAAGAGCGATGAGGAGAATGCTTTTGTGCTCGTTCTGGGTTTCTTGACGAGCCATAGCACAAGCGATGCTTTGGGAGTCCGAGCCCCAGCCAGCAGAAGGCAGGGAGATGCCCTTAACAAGTTCTACTTCCAACGCGTTTCAAGTAAAGAGAGGAGCAGGAGCTGCTGCAAGTGCTCCCACCAATTATGTCACCACTCTCTTCTCCGATATGTCGTCGAAAACTTACTTACCCCAGCGAGGGTTGAAGGAGAGTGACAGATCATCGAGTTGCCTGGCCAGCCTGATGGTGTAGATTTCATCAGTATGGAGGCTACGTCACGGTCGACAAGGATGCCGGTAGAAGCCCTCTTTACTACTTCGCCGAGGTTCATCTGCCGATCCTTCTTCCAGACGCTGCTTCTCTGGCTCAATGGAGGTGATGAATAGCCAAAGGATCAGTAAATTGTATCATTTATGAGCAATCTTATATATCGGGAATCCCTGATTGTCTTCTTTCATTCAATGTTATCAGTGCCTGGTTGCTCGTCTCTCGGATACGGAGCGATGGAGGAGCTAGGACCCTTTCGCGTCATGAGCGACGGCAAGACGCTCTTCAGAAATCCATATGCATGGAATACAGTTCACGAATTTTTTTCTAAATATTTGTGATCGATTTTGCAACCGATATTTTTTCTGTATAATTTAGCAACTGATTTAATGATTCGGATTAAATTTTGCTTACCCTCCAGTTTTTTTTTTTTTTTTGCTGTAATAACTCGCATGGTTGGTTGGTGATATATACGTGGTTTGGGGTATGTGAACATGCTATAAATTCTTTTCTGAGAATCATTATTATATTTGGTTGGTGTGTTGGGGATGTTGCAGTGGCTAACGTCCTGTTCTTGGAGAGCCCAGTGGTGTGGTTCTCCTACTCCAACGCCACCTCCGACTATGACAGGAGTGGGGACAGCAAGACGGCTGCGACGCCTATGTGTTCCTTGTGAACTGGATGGAGAGAGATTCCCAGAATATAAAGGAAGGATTTCTATATAGCTGGGGAGAGTATGGGGGGCACTATGTCCCCAGCTTGCTCATACCGCACTCCAACACAACAACTCAATTAAACCTTAAAGGGCATCATGGTATCCAGCATCGATCAATTATAGATTCTCATCATAGCATCTTATGAATTCATGTTCTAATCTTGTTGCACCCAAAACTAATATTGGGACATGCTGCTAGATTGGCAATGAGAGTGATCAAGGAAAACGGATGAGAAGGGGATGTTTGACTATTTCTGGACTCATGCATTGATCTCAGATGAGACCATTAATGCGATACACATGGACTGCAATTTCTCACCTATGCCAGTAGCCAGCCCAAGCAATGTGGCCAGGCGACGGGGACTGCCTATCGGTTGCTCCGAACACTCGATATCTACAACATCTACGCTCCCCTATGCACGTCAGACGGCGTCACTCCTTCTCCCAAGGAATACTCGGTTTGTTGTCTCTTCTTCTCATATTCTTAAATTTAGCAGCCAAGGTTTCCGGGGGGCCGACTGACTTTGTTGTGATCCAGATTGACAATTTCGATCCATGCACTGATGACTACGTGAGTGCTTATCTCAACACTGCTGAAGTACAAGAAGCTCTTCATGCCAATGTTACCGGACTCAACTACACTTGGTCTGGTTGCAGGTATGCCCCCACATATACCACCTTGTCCAACTTAATGTGCTCTCATTGACGGAGAATAATATTTAATTAAGTTCTTTCTTTGATTAAAATTTCGTTTAACGGAGGAGTGGACCATATCACGAAGTACTACGAGGCTTAGGTCATATATAGGTTTTTTTTTTTTTTTTTTATTGAGCAAAAGGGATGGGGTATAAATCCCGATGTACTATACTGTAATTAAAATTTCCATCCCATCAGGTAATGTTCAATTCAAAATGCTCAGATCTACACAGCCTTCCTTATCAAGGTGAATACATCCTAATCTAAAGAGTCTAATATATCAATCTAAGATCACTAAGACGCCGGCTAGTAGAACGGGTTCTCACTCGCGCACCATAATCATGGGTTCTAAAAATTTATTTGGATTTTAATCAAGTCATTGCAAGGATTTTTCTCGAACACGCGATCGATTGATAGTGAGACAAGAATCTCTACCAGCCGGGCTACCTACTTCTTAGCAGTACATACATAAATTATTTTGATTGTAGCCGCCCAACGGCATTGGCACATCATGCTGAGTGATGCAAACGGACGTGTCATATATATATATATATATATATATATTATATATATATATATAGGCCGGTGGTCCATGACACACAAAGCCATTACAAATCATGGATCTAGCTATTGGGTAAGGAGAGCTGATCGAAATAGCCTTACAAATCATGTCGCCCACTCATGTTCTAATGTGATCGACACATGCTGTGCATTGGATTTGCTCCTCAACTCATTTGTCGTACGTCAATTTCCTACATATTTTTAAAAAATCATGTCACAACTCACAGGAGAAAGGAAGGAGATGAGAGAAGGAAATAAAAAGTGAGCATGGGTCTGGTTGGAGATTCCTCTTGTCTCCTGTTATTGGTTCCTTTGGTTCGAAACAAGAGAGGAGCCCAAGCTAGTGTGGTGCACAACCTGGCAAGCACATGAAGCCTGCCTTCCAAATCCCATGAAATATATGATTCCACTGCTAATGGAATCTACGCAAGGCTTTTGTGGTCATGTTGTGTCCTTAGTCTTCTTAATCCTTCCAAGCTGGTAGGTCATGAGTAGGTGAGAAGCCAATGGAAGAAATGATGTAAATAAATGAGTTTGTTGAATTTTTTCTTCTGAATATCTGGACAGAATCTCACCAATCTTGCAAGGCCATATGACTGTGAACCACTTAATTTTGCTCGATATTTCAGGTTGCAAAGCTTGTGAACCATTTGCAGGACATGTATTCTTGAACCACTCAGCAATCATTTATCCTTCCTCCTCCTTTTTTTTTCTTCTGAATAAGAAATCCTTATCTTCTTCGATCATCGCTGCCAGCAAAAATCAACTTTAATAGAGGTTTCCCGTGTACCTTGGCCCAACTCTTGAAGCTTGGAAGGTATATCCTTTATTGTTACAAGATACTTATTAATTACTACAAATTGAAATAACAATAACCAATATATATATATATTATATATATATACATAGAAATAAAACATATGATGATTTATGTGTTTCAAATTTTTGTTTATATTCACGGGCAGAGATGAGAAAGCTTTCAATATATAAGTACAAAAAAAAAAAAAAAAAAAGATTTATAGTGGTACAAAAAAACACGTGATTAGTATAATATAACCATCAAATTCTAAAATCATGAGAACAAAAAATCAAGATATCCGAATGGGTTATAACTAAAATCAAAAAAAAAATCAAGTCCGTACTATGGGTCATACCAAAATTCAAATCATGCTCAACAAGTTTTCATACAAGTTACTAACCATTTCTGATTTCATATAATTGTTATCAGAACTTGTACTTGCATTCTTGTTTAAGTAATATCCTTACAATTATGACAATCAGCTTCTATTAATTTTATTTTTATATTTAGAAAAAAAATAAATTTAATAGCTAATTAGTTTCATAGTAGGGATGGCAACGGGCCGGATTTGGATCGGTCATCGAAAATTCATACCTGTCCCGTTAAAAATTATCCGTCCATATCCATCTCGGAAAAAATCATATATGGATCGGATCGGATCGGATCGGATATATCCGGTCTTATAAAACCTAGTTTATTTAAACCTAACCAGATCGGGTATATCCGTTCCATATCTAATTTACTTAATATTTTATAAATATATTTTTTATATATAAATGGGCCGCCGATTCAAGTCGGGACGTACTACTATCCGTATCCGATTCGAATCCGATAAAATTTTTTTATATATAATTTATATCCATTTATAAATTAGATGGATCAAATTTTATCCATCCTATTAGAATCAAATCAAATCAAATATCTATTAGATCAATAAAAATTACCATCTCTATTTCATAGAAATAGCATCACAAGTTGATTCATCTAAGCCACCGTACAGAATGTCAAGAAAGCCAAGTTTCTAATGTCCTTTGCCAGCATGAGCTGTGTCAAAGTTGATAGGCCTCTCGTCAGCAATCTTACGTGTTCGCCAAGTGGCCATAGCTTTGGTGGTGCGGAAAAAGATGCAACAAAGCGTAATGGTCCATTGCCATGACGTCGCGTATACCGTGATCGTCCATATTAATTTATTAGTTCTGAAAGGAATGGGAATCCACGGCGACCTTTACTTTTTTCTCTTTTTTTTTTTTTTTTTAATTTTTTTTATTTATAAAATAAAAAGTAGGAGAATAAATTTCGTCGTAGCGATCTTACTGGAGTCCCCTCCCAGCCGAATCATGTTTCGATTCAGATAATATATTTTTCGCATACCCTTCCTGCCATAGTAAGTACATCAGCCTGATCCTGCTCTAAGTCAATAGAATAATACACTCTTCCTTCATTTCGATCACGTGCCTTCAGACTGTATGCTGAATTTAATTGAGTCATTCATAGAATCATACTTTAAATTCATGATCAATAAATAAAAAATCTAAAATTTTTCTCAATTTGACTATCATTTTAGCGGCAGGTGATCTCATTTTGATAAAGGCCCTTTCCTTTATGAGACCTGCCACCATCTTTTCATTGAAAAGAGTTCCAGCCTCAAATGCTACTTATGTAGTTACCTATTTACCTTTCTGTTATATTTCATTCTTTACGGGATACATAAAAAAATAAATTAAAATTTTATTTTTTCAATAAATATTATATAAAATAATTAATCTATATTATATTATGCATTGAAAAGCTATTTTAGAATCGGTTATCTATATCCTTATTAATTTTATATTACCATTTTCCTGATAAATTTCTAAAATAATCCATATTTTTCATAATATCCTTTATTATATAAAATAATATTATATAATAATATAATTTATTAATAAAATATATAATATATTTTATTATATTTATATATATTAAAATAAAATAAAAATATTATTTTATTGATCGATGGAAAAAAATAATTTATTCATCTTTCTAGCTGTTATTCGTTAGAGAATAATTTACTGGCATAGAGAAGCATGGAAATATGTGAAAATAAATAAAAGATTTGTCCAACTTAACCATGATATTTATTATTTAAAAACATGGACCCTTTAAGTGGATCCTAAACTTCTCATATTTGCGCTAGTTATTATTTTATATGTTTGGAGAACATGTTAAAAAAAATTTTATTGGAGCGAACGTTAACGATATTGCTAATGTAGCCTATACTATAATTTCACCTCTTTCCCCTTTCAAGAAAAACAAGCATAAACTTCATATACTTGACATTTCATTTTATTGTTGATTAAGAATGGATGATGTTATACCTTGCCGGCTCATCATCGAATTGGGCCGGCCCTATTTTGCGGTCCGATCAGACCGCTCTGTTCAAGCTCCGATGGCCATACCCTGGTAGAAATTCGATCCACCGGAGTAGAGGTCCGACAGCTCGCTCCTGTTGAGATCCGGCCCACCGTCCTCCTTCTAAAGCCGACCCACGGAGTAGAGGTCCGACGGCCCGCTCCCGCTGAGATCGGCCCACCGTCTTCCTTCTGAAGCTGACCCACCGGAGTAGAGGTCCGACGGCCCGATCCTGATGAGGTCCGGCCCACCGTCCTCCTTCTGAAGCCGACCCGCCGGAATAGAGGTCCAACGCCCCGCTCATGATGAGGTTCGACCTACCATTTTGCAGACGCGCCCCCCTCGGAGGAGCGGCTGGCCCTCTCAGTCAGCATCCGCACCGACCCACTTCGGGGCCCAAAGGATTCCCGAAACCTCTTCTGTTATAACGGACTCCTGCCACACTAGCAGTACTGCTCCACTACCCCCACGATGTTGCTCCAGCCGGGCACCACGTGGCCACTTATCCAGATCCTCCTGGAGAAAAATCGATCTTTTTTGGATTCCTCTCCAATGGATTTTGGACTGTTCCGCGCCTATATAAGGCTCCTGGGGGATCCCGTTTGAGCTAAGTTCACTCTTCCCTTCCCCATACGCTGTTTCTCAGTTTCCTCCATTCTATTGCCTTCAAGCTCCTATTGACTTAAGCATCGGAGAGTCCCCCGCCGGACCACCACCGGCACCTCGGGGACTTTATTGCAGGTCGACAGGGAGAGGAGCGCTCCAGCATAGCCGACCGGACCCGGTCCAGGAGAAGTTGTAGCAACAGATTGGTGCTAGAGGAAGGGGCCTTAACCCTTCTCTAAAAAGAGGAACCCGTCTGTCTAGCCAAGCAATGGCTAAAGGGAGAGCTCAGAACACTTCTACCAGAGGAGGTCCTTCCCCGTCTAGGTCCGAAGGCCCTCCCAGGGAAGACACAGCTGCCGTCGTCGCTGTTGCCGAGCCCACCATCACCCGGGGACTGTAGCAGTTCTAGATGTGTGATGAAACATATTGAAACTTTAACCACTGCGGTTCAGCGTTTCCAGGAGGCAGCTGACAACCGGCAGCAACCGCCTTTTGTTTCCTGCACTGACCACCCACCTGTCGCTGAGGGAAGCCGACAGCCAGAAGTCCCTCAGCAGCGCTCTCACGCTGTTGCAGAGCCCCGGAGATCTTTGTTAGATCGCGCTGATAGCAAGAGGGCGAGATCTGCCTCGCCTTCTTACGCTGAATCCATCCTTGCTGGCGCTCGGCCTCCTGCCAAATTCCCAAGGGATTACACCAGCAAGATTTTGTGCATGGAGGAGTGCATAGATGAGATTGTTCTCGGTAAAAAGTCGAAGGGGGGCAGGTATACGACTCTCATCCGCCCTTCTCCGATGAGATTCCGGCAGAGACGATTCTCCACCACTTCAAAATCTCTCTCACGTGGACCTCTACGACGGCACCACCGACCCGCTGGACCATCGGACACTTACAAGGCCCACATGACGGTGCAGGGCGCCTCCGACGCCCTCCAATGTATCACATTCCCAGCAACCCTAAAGAAGGCCACTTGGATGTGGTTCAATGCCATCCGACCATGTATGATCCACTCTTTCTTCCAGCTTCAAAACTTTTTTCTTTCCCATTTCAAGACCTGCAGTCGAACCCTGAGGAACACCGACTGCCTCTTCCTCGTGCTATAAAAGGAGGGGGAGACCCTCCGGGACTACATGGCCCGTTTCTGCTCAGCGGCCATGGAGGTCCTGGATCTGAATGAAGCGGTAGCTATATCGGCCTTCAAAGAGGGCTCCGCTCATCCAGGTTTACTTTTTCCTGAACAAGAGGTTCCCTACGAGCTATTGAGTTGCTCGCCAGGGTGCAGAAGTATGCCTTGGCTGAAGAACAAGCGGCGAGGATTGCCCCAAGAAGCGGAGCGACAAGGCTCCCGAAGTTCGACCACCCACAACGACAACCGATCGGCCCAGCACCGAAGTCCCGAAGCCAAAGACTTCCCTAGGAGGTTCGAGACCTATGCGCCCCTCTCCCTTCCTTCAAAGGTCTCGGCCGATGAGGGGCCCTCCGACATTCAAAACAGAGATAAATTCTGTCGGTTCCATAGGGACCATGGGCACAACATCGAAGAGTGCCTGCAACTGAAAGATGCCATGAAGACCTCATCCGGAGGGGGTACCTACGCAAATATGTCCGACCCCCACCGGGATCGGCCAAAGCCTCAAATGCCAAAATCCTCCAGAGGAGGTAGAGCTTCCCAACCAACGGCCAACTAACGGAGATGTTGGCATGCTGCATCCACTGCCCGAATGGAGCTAGAAGATGACCCAGACATTGTCAAGAGGTCCAGAGGCTTCAATGCAATCACCTTCTTCGATGAAGACCTTCTAGAGTCCCATGTTTTCGAAAATGATCCTATAGTCATGTCGGCAGTGATTGCCAACTGATGTAAAAAGGATACTTATAGAAATGGAAGCTCCACGGAGGTATTATTGTATGATGCATTTCTGAGAATGAATCTGTCCCGGTCAATGATGCAAGATTCCCCCATACCGCTAACGGGCTTTGGGGGAAACTCCGTCAGAGTCGAAGGGGAAATCACCCTACCTGTGACAATCGGGACGGAACCTTTCCAGAAGACTCTACCCATCAACTTTGTGGTTGTCCGTACGACCTCAGCTTATAATGCCATTTTGGGCCGACCGTCCCTTAACAATTTCTGAGCCATCTATCTACTTACCACCTGTTGGCAAAGTTTTAGACTAGGAGCGGGGTCGAAGTTATGCAGGGAGACTGTCGGATGGCCAGATAGTGCTTAACCATTTTGAACCAACAGACACAAGGCTGTCCTACTCTAGAGCAGCTAGACCAAGGGCCGAAGCCGATGACTGTGGTCAGCCAGATGAAAGGGTCCTGTTCGTCCCCCTTCGGGAGGATGACCCCACCAAGTTCTCAAAATGGGAGCTCTCTCAGCGAAGACATCAAGTCAGAGCTGATCAATTTCCTGGGGAGTAATGCCAATGTCTTTGCTTGGTCGGTGTCGGACATGTCTGGTATACCATCGGATGTCATCACCCACCAGCTCAAGGTAGATCCGACTTACAGGCTCGTTACAGGCTCGTCCGGCAGAAAAAGAGGAACTTCGTTGCTGAAAGGCAGAGGGCCATTGATGAAGAAGTGAAGAAGCTCTTCGACGCCGACTTCATCAGGGATGTTCATTACCCTGAATGGGTAGCAAATGTTGTGATGGTGAAAAAGGCTAATGGAAAGTGGAGGATCTATGTAGACTACACTGACCTCAACAAAGCCTGCCTAAAGGACAGTTTTTCCTTGCACAAGATTGATCAACTGGTGGACGTCATAGCCGGCTATCAGATTCTGAGTTTTATGGATGCCTTCTCCAGCTACAACCAAATCAGGATGCACCAGAAGACAAGGAGAAGATGGCCTTTGTCACCGATAAAGGTCTATACTGTTACAAGATGATGCCCTTCAGCCTGAAAATGCCGGTGCCACCTTCCAAAGGCTGATCAACCGAGTATTCGAGGGACAGCTCGGGAGAAACATGGAGGCATATGTTGATGATATGATAGTGAAGAGCCTCCACAAGGCCAACCACATCAAGGACTTGCAGGAATCTTTCGATGCACTGAAACATCATTGGATGAAGCTGAATCCTGCGAAGTGTGCTTTTGGGGTGACCTCCGACAAGTTCCTTGGCTTTCTGGTCATGCAAAGAGGGATTGAAGTTAATCCCGACAAGATCTGAGCTATGGTTGAGATGGAACATCTGATTAGCAAGAAACAGGTGCAGGAGCTAACCGGTCGGATAGCCTCTCTCAGCCGTTTCATCTCCCGATCGGTTGAAAGTCATTGCCATTCTTCAAGACATTGCACCGGTCAGATCGTTTCATCTGAATTGATGAGTGTTGATCGGCCTTGAAGCCCTGAAGGAGTACTTAAAGAACCCCCCACTGCTGGCCAAGCCGATGGAGGGGGAGACTTTGTATCTCTACCTGTCGGCATCGGACGAGGCGATTAGCTCCATACTTGTGCGGGTGGGAGACGATGGCCAGCAAAAGCCCATCTATTACATTAGTAAAGTCCTACATGATGCCAAAACAAGGTATTCCAAAATACAGAAGCTGGTTTATTCCTTGGTCATAGCTGCCAAAAGGCTCCGACCCTACTTCCAGGCATATCCAATTATGGTGCTTACCGATCAACCCCTCAAGGCAATTCTCCGGAGTTCGGATACCTTCGGTCGGCTCGCCAAGTGGGCTATCAAACTTGGCGAGTTTGATGTCTCCTTCCAGTCTCGGTCGGCTTTGAAGGCTCAAGTGATTGCCGATTTCATTGCCGAGTGCACATGGAGGTAGGAGCCGCCTTCACAGGCGGTCAAAATACATGAAGCCGATGCCATCTATGAAGTTGAACCTACCTGGATGCTTCACATGGACGGAGCGTCCAACACCGCTGGCTGTGGGGCCGGCCTGATCCTAGCCGACCCCGATGGAGAAAGCTTGGAGTATGCCCTCCACGTTTTATTTCAGGTGTCCAATAATCAAACGGAGTACAAAACTCTCCTCGCGGGGTTACGAATCGCCAGTGAACTTGGTATCAACCGAGTAAGAGCCTTCTCCGACTCCCAACTAGTGGTCGACCAGGTGAAGGAAAAATTTGAAGCAAGAGATCCAACCTTGGCCAAGTACTTGGATAAGGTACGAAGCCTCATCTCTCGGCTTAAATTCTTTGAAATTCTCCATATACCTCGTCTGCAGAACTCTCGGGCAGATGCCCTTTCATGATTGGCCACGACCGTTACACATACCTCCGATTGAACTTTCGTGGAGCATTTGTCACACCCAAGTAATGGTGAAGAGCCAGCTGAGGTTGACCAGGTCGAACGGGAAGCTTCGTGGATGGATCCGATTCTCACCTTTCTCACTAAAGGAGTCATACCGGAAGACTCAGCCGAATCCAAGCGGATATGCTAAACAGCATCGAAGTACGTCATCCTCGATGATGCCCTCTACAAGCGGTCATTTTCGTAGCCTCTGTTGAAGTGCTTGGATCCGACCGATGCAGACTATGCCCTCAGAGAAGTCCATGAAGGCATCTGTGATGACCATCTTGGAGGAAGATCCCTGGCCTACAAGATAATTTGACAGGGATATTATTGGCCTACCATACAAAAAGATGCGTCGGATTTCGTCCGAAGGTATGACACATGTCAGAGGCATTCCAATATCCAAAGGAGGCCGGCTAGCCAGCTGACTCCGATCTCTGCACCTTAGCTGTTTGCACAGTGAGGAATGGACATACTGGGACCCTTTCCTCCGGCATCCAGCCAGCATAAATTCTTTATTGTGGCAATCGATTACTTCACCAAGGGGGTGGAGGCCGAACCGCTGGCATAGATCACTGAGGCTAAGGCTGAAAATTTCGTCCAGAACTGCATCATTTTCAGATTCGGCATCCCTCAGACAATCATCACTGACAACGGAAGGCAGTTCGACAACCCTAAATTTTGAGAATTCTGCCAGCAATATCACATCACATATCGGCTCACGTCGGTCGGCCACCCCCAGTGCAATGGGGAGGCCGAAGTCACTAATCGAACCATTTTGCATGGGCTGAAGACTCGACTAAATGATGCCAAAGGACTTTGGATAGAAGAACTCCATTCAGTGCTTTGGGCTTATCGGACGACCGCCAGGATGGCAACCGGGGAGACTCCATTCAACTTGACCTATGGGAGCGAGGCTGTCATCCCAATTGAGATCTCTTTGTAATCCTTACGGATTGATCATTGTGCCGAACCAACCAACTCTGAGCAGTGAAGGGCTGACCTGGACTTGCTTAAAAAAATCAGACTCCGAACAAGCTTGAAGATAGCGACCTACCGCCATAAGATGTCTAAGTATTATAACTCACGGGTCAAGGCACGAACTTTCCAAGTCGGAGATCTGGTCTTGCGGAGGGCTGAGATTTCGAGACCAGCCGAGCAAGAAAAACTCTCCCCCAACTGGGAGGGTCCTTATCGGGTCGTCGAAGTGATTCGGGTTGGGACATACCGACTCGAGCATCTAGACAGACGTTAGATAGCTCGTCCGTGAAATGTAGACAACCTCCGCAAGTATTATCAATAAAGTCGACCATTTCTCTTATGAACCACTTCCAAAAGTCCGACTCTGGTCGGCAAAGGCTCTAGGGCAGCCCACTTTTGAAAATCCAACTTCGGTCGGCAAAGGCTCTAGGGCAGCCCACTTTCGAAAGTCTGGCTCCGGTCAGCAAAGGCTCTAGGGTAGCCCATTTCTGAAAGTTCGGCTCCGGTCGGCAAAGGCTATAGGGCAGCCCACTTCCGAAAGTCCGGCTCCGGTCGGCAAAGGCTCTAGGACAGCACACTTCCGAAAGTCTGGCTCCAATCGGCAAAGGCTCTAGGGCAGCCCACTTTCGAAAGTCCGACTCCAGTTGGCAAAGGCTCTAGGGCAGAACACTTCCAAAAGTCCGACTCCGGTCGGCAAAGGCTCTAGGGCAGCCCACTTCTAAAAGTTCGACTCCGGTCGGCAAAGGCTCTAGGGCAGCCCACTTCCGAAAGTCTGATTTCGGTCGGTAAAAGCTCTAGGGCAGCCCACTTCCGAAAGTCCGACTTCGATCGGCAAAGGCTCCAGGGCAGCCCACTTCCAAAAGTCTGACTCCAGTCGATGAAGGCTCTAAGGCAACCCACTCTCGAAAGACCGACCATGGTCGGCAACATCTCCGAGTTCGAACTAGCCGACGCACCAACACTTGGGAAGAAATTTCCTAAGTAAAAGTGTTCGGCCTGAGCTACCGTCCGTCGCCTACCTCAACGTCTTCGGGTTCGGACGAGCTGACGGACTAACACGTGGGAAGAAATTTTCTAAGTAAAAGAGTCCGGCCTGAGCTACCGTCCGTCGCCTACCTCAACATCTCTGGGTTCGGACGAGCCGACGAACCAACACTTGGGAATAAATTTTCTAAGTAAAAGAGTCCGGCCTGAGCTACCATTCGTTGCCTACCTCAACATCTTCAGGTTTGGACGAACCGACGGATCGGAGTTCGGCACCTACTTCAGAAGGTCCGGCCGCGCCGTCCGATTGACCGAAAGGCTACACTAAGAAAAAGTTCCCCTCCGGTTCGGCCGAAGCGCCTGCAAAGATACCCGTCGTTCCCGCATCGGCTTCAACTTGGCCATCTGGCCCAACCCCCACGGTGGCGACCCCGGTCGGGGCCTCGGTTGCACCTTCGATCGGACCCGCAGCCTCTACATCCTCCTCCTCCGCCGGCTTGGGTAACTGAAGGAAGGAGAGGTCGAGTTCCGGGAATGCAGCGCTGAACTTGTCATAGCATTCCTCGTACCCGTTGTCGAAGCCGACCGTGCCGGCTTCGTTCACTTCCTTCTTGAAGCTTTCGAAGGCCTTATACTCCTTTACGACTGTCTCAGTTGCCGTCTGCATCAACTCCTGGGTCATCTTCAATAGGCCCTTATATCGCTCTGCCTCTGCCTGATGACCTCGTGAGCGCCTCTCGGACTCCACCAAGCGCCCCTCCTCTTCGGCTAACTGGCAGGTCAGTGCTTTCATCTTCCATTTCCTGGTCTTCAACCTTGCCTCCCAATCAGCCTCCCGGGCCAGCGAGTCTGCTACATATTTTTTTGGACCTCTACCTCGACTCGTAGAGCAGATAGTTCTCCCTCGGCAGCCTGAAGCATGGACAGCTCCGCCCTGGCGGCTGTCAGCGCCATCCATGCGGTGTCCCTTGCCGCCTCCGCTACCTCCACCCTCTCGATCAAGTGCTGCTTCAGATTAAACAGCTTGCACAAGCTGTCATCCATTAGCAGCGCGTCCTGGACAAGTTGCTGACAGTAATACGGTTAGAAGCTCGTAAACAATGAAATAAGGGCCGAAGGCCCGAGTCCGAAGCTTACCCCCAGATAGTTCTTGTGGCCTCGTTCACTGACCGGTGATCAAAATCGATCATAGCCCTCTGGAGTTGCTTCTTGACCCGCTCAGCATCATAGATGCTACGCCACTTCTGGTGCTCTTCGTCAACGGTGACTTCACCGGCCTCCCCCTCGACGGCTGTCGACCCTTCGATCGCTTGTTCCCCCTCTATCATCGGGGAAGTCTCCTCCGTCGGCTCGGCTGGCGATGGGGTTGGAGTCATCTCCGCCTCAAACGATCCCAGGAGTTCTTCCCCCGTCCGAGCGGTAGATTGCCCGACCGATGAAGAGTGCCCTGAAGCCATTGCCTTTCGGCGATCCTCCAGCGGCATGTTGTCGTCGGACTCCACCGAAATAACTGCAGGGGATGACCCCTCCACCCTCTGTTTCTTTGATGTCTTGGGGGCCGGCTTTGTCGCCCGTTGCCTCTTTGTCTCTCTGGACGTCGGCTCCGATATACGGACGGCCCTCTTCTGCACCGATCGTGCCGAAATGATTGCCTGATCTGGCTTCATTTTACCACCTAATAGCAAGCCAAGGAAGGGTCAGTGAAAACAGGTCCAACCAAAGGAAAGTTAAAAGCCTTCAGTACGGGCATCTATCCTACCCAATTCTTGATGTTGGCTGACCCCAGCCTTGTGGAGATTATCCTCTCGGAGCAAGAAGGGAATGAAGGCAGGGTTTTCGTTACTTAGCCTATTGAAGTCGCCCTCGTCGGCCCACGAAACCTTCCTTCCATCGACGGCGTTCGGACGAGGATCTCTCCATGTCGGCTCGAAGCCCCAAGGTTCAAGGCTATCTACGAAAAAGAATTGGGACTTCCAGCCATAAATGGTCGACGGAAGTCCCCCTAACATCTTCTGGCTAGGGTGGGGACTAAACATCCATCACTCCTTGCTTCAGAAGTCCTGTTTCAAAAGGAAGAAGTTAGAAAATAGGGATAACCTTGGTTCTACTTCAGCTTCCCGGCAGATGACCAGGAAGCCACAAATGACCCGAATGCTGTTCGGAGTCAGCTAGAAAGGGGTAATCTTATAGCTATTGAAAATTTGGATGAAAAAATTATGGAGTGGGAGTCGGAGGCCGGCCTTGAGGAGATCCTCATACAAAAGAAGGGCTCCTAGGTTCAGTGGGCCATTAACTCTCCCTTCCTTACTGGGAACAGTGAGGTGTAGGGTGGTCGGAATGCCGTAAATGGCCCTGAGGTTTTCTACCCTTTCTCTGGTCATGGTCATGGCGATATCGAATGGGCCAGGTCCCTACTCCCACGGACCAGGCTCCTACCAGAGGCCATTGTGATGGAAGATAAAAGAGGAGAAGGAGAGGACGGAGATGGGATTGACCTGATGGACGAATTTCCTAGGGGGAGCAAGAGCAGCGGGAGAAGAAGGCCCTCTCTCTTTCTCTCTCCAACCCAAGCACAGTGAAAGACCCTCTTCAGGCATCCGCCCCTCCTTTTATAGGTGCTAAGAGACCTTCTCCCGCACCCCTCGAGCGCCGTGACCCGTGACGGGCAGCATGACTCTTTGATTGTATGGGAAAGCCGAAGAGACATGCCGGATCCTGATTTGATCACAATCCACTTAACTATCTGATCGATGGTGGATAAGCCACTCAGGGCACTGTGCCAACTGCTCAGGTCCCGTCGCGTGGCCCACGTCGCGTCAAGGGCACGTCGGGCAGGCATTTTGGATTGACAGCCCATGATGATGCCGTACTAGCAATAACTGCCCCTTTTGTCACTACCAATCCGGCACTGACACCTGTCCAATGATAGAGTTTCGGAGCAGAAGATGGCCGGTCACACCACGTCGAATCGGATTCGCCATCATCTTGAAGACTGGCGCATTTATTGCCAATTAATGTCCTCGCCCTTCGAGTCTACAGACCCGCTTGAAGGACAAGGACAAGGGGGGCAACTGTTATACCTTGCCGGCTCATCACCGGATTGGGCCGGCCCCATTTTGCTATCCGATTGGATCACTCTGTTCAAGCTTGGATGGTCATACCCTGGCAAAAATTCGACCCACCGGAGTAGAGGTCCGACGGTCCGCTTCCGCTGAGGTCCGGCCCACCGTCCTCCTTCTAAAGCTGACCCACCGGAGTAGAGGTCCGACGGCCTGCTCCCGCTGAGGTCCGGCCCACCATCCTCCTTCTGAAGCTGACCCACCGTAGTAGAGGTTCGACGGCCCATTCCTGATGAGGCCCGGCCCACCGTCCTCCTTTTAAAGCCGACCCGTCGGAGTAGAGGTCTGACAGCCCGCTCATGATGAGGTCTGGTTTACCGTTCTGCGGATGCCCCCCCTTGGAGGACTGGCTGGCCCTCTCGGTCAGCCTCCGACTGACCCACTTCAGGACCCAGAGGATTTCTGAAATCTCTTCTGTTATAACGGACTCCTGCCACACCAATAGTACTGCTCCACTACCCCCACGATGCTGCTCCAGCCGGCACCACGTGGCCACTATCCAGATCCTCCTGGGGGCAAATCAATCTTTTTTGGATTCCTCTCCAATGGATTTTGGACTGTTTCGTGCCTATATAAGGCTCCTAGGGGATCCCGTTTTGAGCTAAGTTCACTCTTCCCTTCCCCATACGCTATTTCTCAGTTTTTTCCATTCTGTTACCTTCAAGCTCCTACTGACTTAAGCATTGGAGTGTCTCCCATCGGAACACCACCGGTGCCTCGGGAACTTTGTTGCAGGTCGACCGGGAGAGGAGCGCTCCAGCATAGCTGACCGGACCCGATCCAGGAGAAGTTGCAGCAACAGATGATATATAAAAATATTTATTTTGATTTTGGTTCACTTCTTACACAATCTAAAATAAATTATTTTATAAGAATGTAGAAATAATTCAATGGCATATTATGCAAGCTAGAATCACAATTAGAATTGCCATTACTTGCTATTGATAAAAAATATGGTCGAATTAGGTACATGAGATCAATGATGGTACAAGTACTTTATTGGCTGGGCAACATGTACTTGGATCAAGAACATCAGCAAGGACATGCATGGACAGACATGATGCACCTTGACTGGCCAAAGGCATCAATAACCCCTATCGACCATCTTTATGTTTCTCGGCTAGAAGCTTCCGAGTGGATGACAGTAGAGACCAGTTTCTATGTCTCAAGATATCAGCGAGCCCTGCCGCCCACCTCTAAGGTGCTCGGCCAGAAGCCTCCGAGTGGATGACGGCATAGATTCTATGATCCTATGCAGGAAAACTTATAAATCCATTGGCCTAAGAGATTCAACCCTAAAAGACCAATGTAAAGGATCCCTAACCAAAAGATAATAATGCCATTATGATCAGAAGCCCATAGGCTCTAACAATCAAAAAGATTATGATCGAAGCCCATAAGCTCCAGTGATCGAAAAGATTATAATCGGAAGCCCATAGGCTATAGCAGTCAAAAAGATTATAATCGGAAGCCCAAAGACTTTGGCGATCAAAAAGATTATGATCAAAAGCTTGTAGGCTCTAGTGATTGGAAGGATGACGATCGGAAGCCCTTAGGCTCCAACGATCGAAAAGATTATAATCGGAAGCTCATAAGCTCCAGCAATTAGAAAGATGATGATCAGAAGTCCATAGGCTTCAATGATCAAAACAATTATGATCAGAAGCCCGTAGATTCCAGTAATAAAAAAGATTATGATCGGAAGCTCATAGGCTCTAGCGATCAGAAGGATAACGATTAGAAGCCCATAGACTCCAGCAATCAAAAAGATTATGATCGAAAGTCCATAGGCTTTAGCAATAAAAAGATTATGATTGGAAGTCTATAGACTCCAGTGATCAGAAAAGTTATGATTAGAAGTATCATGGTTGACCGCTTGGACCTCTTTCTAGATATAGCTTTATGATCATGAAATGTGAAACAAATAAACAATCTAAGAAATAATTGACAGGTGAGTGAAAAGCATAAAAATATTAGAAGTTTTCCATTACTAAAATTAAATTACATATGTATAGCATTGCAGCCAGATTATTTGGATTTAGAGCCTCTTGGCTAATGACTGACTCCCTAGGCCTCTAAAGTACAAAAAAAATAGTAGCACTCATCGAAGGACTGGATATCTCCTATAATCCAGAGCTCTTTCAGAAAACTAGATAGCGATCCAGTGAATCGATGCCCTCAACGAGACCAGATGATTGAAAAGGCAAGAAGTGACTGAGGGCACAGGTGCAGTACCCTTCTCTAGGAAATAGCTGGTGTGATGAAGAGCACACTCGGTAGCCCTAGCAAGGAGGTTGAGGCGGAAGTGAAACAGGGTGGTAGCATTTAGCAAAACAGCTCACTACTGAAAGGAGGAAGCCCATGGGCGCGTGAAGGCCAACTAGAAAGTTAGGAAGCTACCCTCAATTTACCTCATGCTGCTCCTGCCATCCACAACCTCTGGCAAGAGCTCCCAATTTACCTCTCTAGTAAAGTAGAGTAGCCTCTTGAGAAAGGCTTGGATGAAGTAGCATGGAGCTTGAGCCCTCTAGCTCGTGTTTAGTTTGCCAGCCGGCTGTAGCTATAGTGATACAGACTGATAACCGGCCATTAAGTCCACTAATTGATTGCAATGGTGGTAGTCCAGCAATAGTACTAGATTCCCATGACATCCTCTTCCTGGAGAAAATCCCTCCTTCGAATATAATGGTCTAGTAGCTCTGGCACTTTCGCCAAAGGACCATATAATGGCTCTTGGGAGGTCTCAAGCAACATGTTGGCAGGGAAAATATAGTAGAGGCCCAAAGCCTCTTGTCCATCTTTTTGTAGTAAGTTTGACGGGGAGGTCGCTACCCACGTACCCAATCAAGACCTAGCGAATGTCAGCTTCTCAAAAACTGAGCATCACCAGATGGGGCGACGGGTAGTGGCAATTCTTTTGTTGTCTCTTCATGAATGATATATGAAAGACCCTTCCTGACTGGAGTGCAATTGGTTAAGGCACCTTGAAATTCAATTGTTGTGACAAGTGGCACTTCATGGTAAAGAGGGACTCTCATAGAATGAAGGAATTGAGGCACCGCCAAGGTGATCAATACCCACATAGCTCCAAGTGACCGAGTAGTACTTGGTCAGAGCCCTCAGGCAATCAGTGCTCCAAGTGATTGAGTAGTACTCGGTCTGAGTGCTTAAGCGATCAGTGCCCACATGGACCCAAGTGATTGAGTAGTACTCGGTCTGAGTGCTTAAGCGATCAGTGCCCACATGGCTCCAAGTAACCAGTAGTGCTCGGTCAGAGCCCTTAGGCAATCAGCATCTACATGGCTTCAAGTAATCGAGTAGTACTCATTCAAAGCCCTTAGAGATCAGCACCTACATGGCTCCAAGTGACTGAGTAGCACTCGGTCAGAGATCTCAGGCGATCAATGCCTACATGACTCCAAGTGACTGAGTGCTCAATCAGAGCCCTTAGGCAATCAATATCCATATGGCTCCAAGTAACCGAGCAGCACTTGGTTAGAGCTCTTAGGCAATCAGCAATCACATATCTCCAAATGATCAAGTAGCACTTAGTCAGCCCCCCAACGACCAATGATCAACAATCTCAAATTGATGAATTATTAGCTAGAGCACAGGGACGTTAGAGTACCCACGATAAGTTGTTAAATCTCAGGCAATAAAAACCTATAAGTGATTGGTGATCACAGTCTTGGTTATTCTTAGAGAATTTACATCGATTCAAGTAAAAAGATGGTTTATCAGTCATACAAGCTCAAACAAAATAATATGAAAATGGAGGTTTTATTACTTTTCAAACAAGATGCTCGAGATTTATAAAAAGATAATTACAAAGATTGAAACAAAACAAGACATAACTAGGCCTTTCTGGCCTTAAGATCTATAGCACCCAATTTAGATGGTCAGTTGTCACCATCGCTCCAACAGCCTACTTTTGTTGACTGATCTTCATTATCCCTCCAATTTGCAGGCCCACCTATAATAGATAATGGATTTTTTACAATTTCAAAGCTCCTCGAAGGATCTCCCGATGGAAGTGGCACTCGGTGAGAGGTGTTGATGCTTTCTTCTAGGGGTGGGCTCAGATTCACCATGAGTTTTATAATGAATTTGTCCATATCCATGCCTGAAGAAGGTAACTAGTGATGATCGATCCTTAGATAATGGACTCCTATCAAGGCCTTATAGTTGTTGTACCCTACCAGGCATCCTTGATCAAACAAAAATCTCTTCAAGGTTTTGCTCCTCTACGTTTCTTGGGCACCACTTGTGTGATGGCGTTCTTATGATCAGGAATGATGATTTGATTGATGATAGCTCCATAATTGAGATTGATGACTTGATCGATGATGGCTACATGATCAAGATTATCGATCAGACTGGTGAGGCATCACTAATTACCGCTTTGACCCAGTCCTGGAACATTCCATGGTGCTAGTGCTGGGTATATGGTGTGCCCCCTCTCTTGGGAAGGTCGATCTGATCGACGTGGCACAATGATGGGCCCCTTTAACTCATCTTCAGGGATGCCAACAAATGGTCAATCGCTAGATGATAGATGTGACTCTACTAGAGGTGGTTTGATCGATATGGGGATAATGGCCAAAGGTAGCCCCCCCAACCTTCAAATCAACCACTGCACCTTTGTCCTTTGAAGATCACTTGAAGCTAGAAATCTTTTTTTTGACCTAGTGGAGTTTGTCTTGAACCTTGGCTAACATAGTAGCAATCTCCCAATGAGCACTCCTAGATGCAAGTAGCAATCTCAAACCAGAGATTTCTTCATAAGCAAATGAAAGCCGATCTCACATCTAGGCCACCTTCACAGCAGCATCCCAGATTATTTGGAAAATTCACTTTGATAGCTTCCCAGTTCCTCTTTGAGTGCAAGTTCTTTCAAGAATGTATCTAGCGCATTTCGAGCAAAAATGGTCGATTTCTTCATATGCTCTTTTTAATTCCTTCCAGGTCTTCAACAACTTCTTCTGATCAATGACCTTCTCACTTGTGGCATCGATCTTAACCTCCTATTCTAAGATATATTCCTTGATATCGACTGCCTTGCAAAGGTATCTAGCAAGCATTGGTGCTCCCAAAGGCAAAGTAATATCTTGAGAGAAGCTACAGCTAATAAATATATGACACAAGGAGTAGAAGGCAAAATATCATTCCATTATATTTAGAAAGGTTTTCTTACAATGCCTAAGAAAGAAAATTACAAAGATAGAAAAGTCATAAACTAAAAAAAAATAAAAAATAAAATGTTTTAGTTCCTGATCTCCTTGGAATCAATGGTAGATAATGGCTTAACTATGGCAATCGGATTAAATAGAGTGGCTTTGCCTGTAGCTAGGAGATTAGAGGCCCTCGACTCAGCAGTGACCAGGTCGAAGGTGACAGGCTCGCTAAAGGTGGCTTTGGGCATCGGGGTTTGGGCGACTTCAATTGTGGTTTCTAAGCAATAGTCCCATTGGAGGGCTCCTCATTGGACTCTCTTTCATCAAAGAAGGAGAGATCTAGCTCCTGATGGTACTCAATGACTTGGCTCCAGCACTAGCTTGTGGCCCTCCATGAAGAGCGTGCAGCTAAAGGTAACACACTCGTCAGCGAGCTCCTTTGACACTCAAAAGCCCTTGACCATGTGGGCCATATCCATAGCAAAATCCATGGAGACCTTGTATTTTTCTATGATGGCTCTACCTCTTGCCTTAGCTATTCCTCTGCCACCACCACCTCAGTCTCTCTTTTTGCCTCTCCAGCTCCAAATGAGCCCTTGCCATTACCATGTTGGCCTTCACCTAGGCCAAGCTATTCTGTGTAGCACTCAGACTAGTCTCAGATTCAGCGAGCACTTTCAATAGGCACTTAGCCTTAGTTTGGAATACCTTGGCCTTCTGGCTAGCCTTGGTAACATTCTCATCCTGCTATTCATAGGCCTTTTGGCTATGCAAATCTCGGTTCAGCAAGCCTTCGGTGAAGTGAATCATTTGTCCAGTCAGACATCACTATGGAATACCAAATGAAAAAGGTAAAGTGTTGATAAAGAAGGACCTACTGAAGAGCTACCATGTACTAGTGCCTTAAGTCTTGAAAGTCCATATTTTGAACTTGTTCTACTCCCCTAGGGAATAGGGCATTTATAAGGGAGTCCTAAATTTCCTTCCAATCTTGATGGAATACACTCTCTAGACTGCCGTCAAGGGCCTAGATCTAGGAAAAGCCTTCTTAGCACCCTAGGCTAGAACAGTGGAAGGAAACAACCAAGGGATCGGTACAGTTGGTGGTAGAGTGGGCCTTGGCTAGATGTCGAAGACTTCAAGAACAGCCTTGACCATTGTAGGAGCAGGCTTGAACGAATTGGTTTTAGCCAACTTGGGCTCAAAAACTTTAACCCTCTTCAAAACATACGAGGAGGCCTTCCCCTTCCTTTTCTGCTATTGGGACAAACCCTCCCTTAGCAATTTTAGCTATTCGAGAGTTATACCTATAGATTGGTAAGACTGGTCAGACACTAAATAATGCCTGAAAGAAGGGGGTTGGAGTCTAAAATTCAAATTTAGGATGCCAAATAAGTCCTGCCTTATAAAAGGACTCCTCTGATGGAGCTATAGCCGAGGGGCTTTAAAAGATTTGAAGTCACTAAGCTTCGGGAGACCTAAGATGAAAATATCTGGCTGACTGTAGTTCAACAGAACCCAGTTTGATAGTTCCTAACTATTTAAAAAGGGATAGGAGATGAACAAAAAGTGCTCCTTCCATCCTTTAATGGCGGTCGGAGCACCTTCAATCAATGGTTTTACATCCTTTTGGGTAGTAAGGTACCACTATGACTTGACATAAGGATGAATCTAGATGATAAAAAAGGTCTAGAACAAAAAAAGGGTTAGCTAGATTTTGGTTAGGAAATAGAGAACTTGGAATCCTATGATGTGTCAAATGGAATTGGGAGTCAGGACACACAATGAAACCCTATAAAAATGAAGGACCTCAAAATCAAAGGAGGAAAGAGAAAATCTAAGCCTGACCTCACGAGCCTCCTCGTATTCTACTAGATGACTAGGGTGCAAATCATTGGCTCGAGTGCTTGGACCTAGCAGCTCTAACTCAAACTCGTCTGGCACATAGTACACCAACTAGATAAGGAAGAAATCCTCCTCTCCATCGAAGATGGATATGCCTCCAAGCCGATGGTAGCTGGCATAGCACGCTCTTTTTGTTGGACATCGAGGCCTTTCGCCCTTCCCTCCAAAGTGCCTAGCCCCCAAGATGCCTCCCCCTTCCTATGGTCCTTAGGGCTCAACATTTACTTTTAATCCTAAAAAGAAAGGAAAATCGTGACAAAGGGAAGAAAGCCAACCAGATATTTGGACAAGATAGAGGATCAAAGGTACCAAAACTCTTCGAGGGGATGATGAGAGACAAGATGGTTGGTGCTCGAAATTGGAGACAATAACTAGAGGCCTAAGAAGAGAAACTCCAAGCTCAAGAATAAAAGAAACCACGGAAAGGTAGACTTGTCCTTTTAGATAATAAGGTGAATAGACCCTAGATGGCTTCATAATACTCAAGTGGCACTGCATGGCAGATTCTCACTACATTAGGCTATTAAAAATTGCTTGGAAGTAAATGCAGCATGCCTTGCAAAGCACCATCAGGAAATAGAAGGTAAGGCATATCATTACCTTGCCATTCGGATCTTCCTCATAGATGGTGCACATCTAGCTTAAGGGTTCCTATGCCCCCGATCATTCTCTTTCAGAATACTTTCGTGATTTGGCTGACTGCCTCTAAGGGCTCGACTAGAAGCTTTGAAGTGGATGACGGTAGAAGTCAATTCCTATGCACCAAGGCATCAGCAGCCTTGTCAACTACCTCTAAGGCACTTAGCCAGAATGCTTGAGCAGATGATGGTAGAGGTGAATGCTTATGTCCCAAAGATCAGCGAGCCTTGTCGACCACCTGCACTTAGCTATAAGCCTCCAAGTGGATGATGGCAAAAGCCAATTCCCATGCTCCAAAGCATTAATAAGCCCTGTCAATACCTCTAATATGCTCAGCTAGAAGGTTCTGAGCGAATGATGGCAGAAGCCAATTCCTATGTCTAAAACATCAGTGAGCCCTATCAACCTCCTCTAAGGTACTCAACTAGAAGCCTCCAAATGGATGATGGCAGATTCTAATTCCTATATAGCAAGGCATCAGCGAGTCCTACCGACCACCTCTAAGGCACTCGATAAAAAGCCTATGAGTGATGGTAGAGTCTAATTCCTATACAACAAGGCATTAACAAGCCCTGCCAACTGCCTCTAAAGCACTCAATCAGAAGCCTTTGAGCGGATGACTGTAGAGGCCAATTCCTAATTTCAAGGCACAGCAAATCCTACAGACTGCCTTTAAAGTACTTGACCAAAAGCCTCCGAGCAGATGATGGTAGAGGCATCAACCAGCTCCGCTGATCATCTCTAAGGCATTCATCAGAATACTAGCCTATACTGCCTTAGAAGCATGCCTATTTTAGGCCCCTACAGTATAGCACTCTGATGGTCATCACCACCACCACAAAACATCACCTGATAGAGCTTTCTATCATATTCTGAAATCACCAAATCATTGCAGGATCTCTACAAGAGTGATGAGCATGCTTGAATGCCCTGTAACTTGAGCCACCCTTTAATTAAGTATGGCTTAACTTATACTAATGACAAGGATGCATTTAAGGTGACAAGATACCTCTTTGCTAGTAAAAAGGCTTTAGTAACATGTGGAGGTCCAGCCACCTTTCACTAGATCCAACTGGATCTTGGTCTCACCAAAAAGATCCTGGACTATTCCTCTACAAAAAGGGCTTCAAGCGAGCTCCCAGAGGTATGCAAGCCTTTCAGCTTACACTCCTCTACTGTTTGTACCCATACTGATTTAAGCATCGGAGTGCCATCGTCGGAGCCATGCTTAGTGAGGCTTTTTTTGCAGGTACTGCCTTCTAGAGCCCAATCAGCATCGCCCACTCCAGCATTTCTAGCCCTCCTTTCGGTGCTTGATGAATTTTGGCACCAACACTTGCTAATTAAGGATAATCTTCCTAATTGTGTATAATAACATTATCTTGTAGTAAATATATACATATATAGCTCCACGAGGAAATGTTTTAGTAACAATATGCATTGTAGGAGCAAATACTGGATCAAAGTAAAATTGATCAATGATGCATCATATAAAAATGAAGTTTATATTGATCCAATCGTGAAGAAGGAAAGATTTTTGTCAATCTGCTCTGCTCAAATTTTTTAAAGATAGAAGATAAATATTTTTGAAAATTAGGATCGAAGTTCCTTTACTTTCTCTATATTTTTTATTATTCTCTTTCTATCCAAAAATTGAGGTATATAGCCTTTATTTATAATAGTAAGGTTTGTCTTTATACAATTCATGTTAAATTTTACTTCATATCTTCTAAAAGAATATCCATTTTTGAACAAGTTGGATTGGACTCCTCTTCTTAGCTTACATAGGATAGGTCTCTAAAAATATGATAAATATAAAAATATAAAAAATTTATAAGAAATAGATTTCAACTTTTACATCAACTTTGCCTTCTATCACTTTATCCAGTTCTTCATGGATTGAAAGATAATCTCTAGTCAAAGTTTTTCTCGAAAAGAAAAAATTTAGTTTGACTAGTCCATTTCAAGATCAAAATGATAAAATCTTGGCATGATTTAATCCCTTTAGAAGATATCCAAAAGTTATAGATCTCTAAAAGATATCCAATTTTTTTTAAAAAAGATTATCTTAATTAAATGTTATATGACCAAGTTATGGTCTCCTAAAATATGGCTCATAATTCAACTTTTTGATATGATAGATTTTGCTTCTAAATTCCATTCAACTCTTACTCATAGTGACCAAAGTGATCCACATCAAATTTAAGGATTCTCCTAGATCAAGTCTCCTCATATTTAAGAGATTTAGCTCTTGCCAAACTAAAACTGAAATTAAAGAAATGGCTGCTTCCCCGTCTTGGTTAAATCATCCAGCTCTGCTTGAAGATGGTGTCTGGCCTTACTTTTCCTTACTCTTGGATTTTAGCAAACTACTTAGTTTGCTCCCACATCCAAGTTTCTTGGTAGGGACACTTCTTGCCATCTTTCCTCATTATCGATAATGATTATTTTAACTCCTATTCGATCTTGATTTTGGTTGATCAGTAGGTGGGACTAAGGGATGAGAGTTTGGACTCTCATGAGTATACCAGTTTCTCAGACCATCATCATAAATTTGTTATAGGCATTAACAAGTCACTTTGCTTAAGTATCAATAGCAAGATCTACGCTCCCTTGTGATTTGAAGGCATTGATGATTAACTCTTTCTAGTAGTTTATAAGGTGATAGTTCCTTTAGCATCTATAGAAGACTACATCTTAATCTCAAAGATATAAGCTCCTTAGGATAACTTGGCAAACATCCAAAGGAACTACTTCACCACTTATCTCATCAATATACTTCTCAGTGATTGCAAACTTGAAGGTACACTACTTGGTAATCTTCAACTTGACATCCTTCTAAATCTAGCTGAGAGGGTAAAGATGTGAATGGGCTTGGTCTGCAACCCCAACTTCTGAACCATATTTTTAGAGATGAGATTCTTCTAGCATCTAGGTTCTAGAATAGCCTTGATGATGCTCTGCTTTACCTGGATCTTTAAGTGGAAGAGTTCTCATACACCTTTAGATTTGTCTCAGTTGATGTCTCAGGGTTTCTTTCCATCAAACTCAAATTAGAGTCTACTTGTTCAAGTTCAGGTTGCTCCTCAATCTTCATTGTATTAAGGATTACCTTCTCTTTCTTCTTAAAGCTATCATCCTTCGACTTGTTCCACTTTGGCTTTAATTTAGGCAAAGCTTCCAATACTTCTCTTTGCTATATCTCTTACGATTGCGGTGATAATAATAAATCTTTTGAGTTGTGTTATCTTGTTTCTTGCCCAGCTCCACCTTTTAATTTGATTTATTGCAACCCTTGTTGAATTGGTCACCCTTTTTACATTCTCTTAGCTGATTCTTGTCTTTGATCCCCATAGCCTTCATGCTAGCTTTGCTAACATCTTCAATTTTAAAGAGCTTTAACTCCTTTTGAATGCTCTCATGAAGACCTCAAACATACTTCATGAAAACTACATGATCATCGATAGAGATTATGAGGGAGACTACTTGTATGTGGAACTTGGTAGTGTTGTCTTGGATAGATTGATCATACTTCTGTCATAGATACTGCTACTTGATCCACCAATTCTCTTTATGACCAATTGGGTACAATTGTTTGTTGATTAAGTTTTTGAATGTGCTCCACATCATATTAAAAACATCATTATTTCTTAAATATGAATTCTATTATGTGAGAGTATGCCCAAAAAAATTGAGACAAGCAAAAGCTACCTTCTAGATATTAGAATATCTATAAATAGTAAATTATCCATTTTTTCTGCATCAATAATCTTGTTGTATACAAGGATCTTGATTCAAGCTTTAACTTTAAATGATTGAAGAAAGAGATTTTTCGTATCTTTAGGTTGCTCATCCTCCTCGCTGGATAGAGAATTCTCTTTTATAAACATTAGAGATAGCTTTACAATAGGAGTTGTCAATGCTTATGCTTGCACTGAAGATATTTCTAATTTGGAGATGATATCGATGAGTTGGTTAATTTTCTGCTCCAATTCTATGAGACATCCTTTCATCTCATCATCCACTAAGGAAGAAATAGCAGCCATACTTATCTTTATCCTTTGATATATTTGAAGCACAGATAGCCTTTATTCTGATTGCTTGTATTGCTTGCATGTTCAAACTATGCATTAAGGCCTCTCTACAAATGGTAGAGGATCGATGCTTTGATACCAACTTGATCCAATCTAATGAGAGAGAAGGAAATATTTCTTTCAACCTACTCTACTTGAATCTCACTAAGATAGATGAGAATTTTTGAAAGTAGGGATCAAAGTTTCTTTACTTTCTTTATATTTTTTATTATTCTTTCTATCCAAAAATTAAGCTACATAGTCTCTATTTATAATACTAAGATTCATCTTAGATTAAATTTTTTTTCTTATCTCCTAAAAAGATGTCCATCCTTGAATAGTTGGATTGAACTCCTCTTCCTAGCTTAAATATAACTAGATCTTTAAAATTGTGATAAATATAAAAAGATACAAAAAAATATAAAAAGTTTAGAGAAGATAAATCTCCACTTCTATATCAACTTTGCATTCTATTACTTTACCCAATTCTTCAAGAATTAAAAGATAATTTTTAGTTAAAGTATTTTCTCAAAAGAAAAATTTTGGTTTGACTAGTCCTTTTTAAGTTCAAAATAATAGAATTTTGGTCCAATTTAGTTCCTTTTAAGATTGATCAAAAGTTATCGATCTCGAAAAAATATCAAATTTCAAAAAAAAAATCTCAATTGAATATTATATGACCAAGTTATGGTCTCCTAAAGTTTGACTCATGATTTGACTTTTTGATATAGTAGATTTTGCTCCTGAACCCTATCTAGCACTTACTCGTGGTGGCTAAAGTAATTCACATCGAGTTTAAGGATCCTTTTAGATCAGTTATTTTATTTAAGGATCATAATAAGAGTATTTCATTTAGATTACAAATTTAAGCTATTATCGAACTTTCTTATAATAACAAAACTTTCATATGGGCTATTTTTATTCTTCATATAGGTAGCACTCAATATTTGTTAAAAACTTTTGATATGTCTCCAATTGTCACTCAAATTTAGTTTAATTACAAGCTATTATTTATGTAGAGTTATGGACATGATAGTGATAATTAATATTTCTTTTAATTTTTAAAGTTTTAAGATTGCATCATGCAATGCTTTTAATACAAAATGTTATGTTGTAGCCAAGTGCTAACACAATGGATAGATAGCCCTTCTACAGTCTTACCACTTATCCAAGAATGCATGGCTAATGATGTACGAGTTTTGGTATACAGGTAATATTCATTAAAGTTGGTATATTTTAAAATTTCAAATTATTTTTTGAAATAAAAGTGATAATTACATAATTATTATAACATGCCTAGCTAATAAGCTTCTATATTCAAATATAGTGGAGATGTTGATGGACGGGTTCCTATCACTTCATCAAGATATTCTGTCAACCAGTTAAAAATTTCTGTGAAATCTCAATGGCAACCATGGTTTATCAAACATGAGGTAAAGTTTTTATCATGTATGAATTATTTATGTAATCAATATTATTCCTTAGCACTTTATATATATATAGAAACACATGTAAGCCTTAAAGGAAAAAAAAAGGAAGAAAGAGGTGATTAAGACAATATTAGGTATGCATTGCCACACAATGATTCACATTGCAAAACTTAAATTAATATTATTTGTGGAAACACAGATAACATAAAATCTTTTAATTGATAACATTGTTTTTGAGCTGAACATCATCCCAAAGTCCTTTACAAAATGCAATGCCGGTTCATTCTTTCACTATTTTCTTAATTTGTTTTCTTGAAAAAAAATATAGCATCTTGGCACCTCCTCTTCAATCTCTCTATAATTATAATTTAGAATCTACTATCTAACTTTTTTGTTGTTCTAATTATGAATCTATAAAAACTTAATTATCCTAGAGTTTTTTTTAGGTGTTTCATTTAGAGAAAGAATATTTAGATTTTGCAACTAACTTTCTCAATATCCTTAAAAACTTAGGATGATGGCTCCTCCGTATGATCAAAGAAAAAGAAATGGATAGCAATAGATGGAATTTTCTATTGAGGATAAAGTCAATAGTTGCTAATTCTATTATAAAAATAAATTTAAAGCCTCATAGGAACCAATCAGGATATTTTAGTTTACAACAAGCTCTATTAAGCAATAACTAACGCCACATCATTTCTTTTCTCCCTTTGCCAAATTTCTCCATGTCCAACTTAAGTATGACGACTTTGATTCTACTACTTTTCTTATGGAATTAAAATGAGCTTATAATGAGTTTTTGAAACATTTTGCATCTTTCCTTCAAAAAAATATTGCACAAGTCAATAGTTAATTAATAAGATCTAAACAAATATCGCTGAAAACTCTAAAACTAAATAGTAAACCATAATTTTTTCATGAAATTCAATAATCTTTCAATATTTACCCTACTTTTGGATGTCTTTACTAACTTCTCTCTCTCTATCTCCAATTTTTAATAAAAATAAAATATTATGAACAGGTTGGTGGATATAGTATTGTTTATGATGGTAACTTGACACTAGCCACTGTTAGAGGAGCAGGACATGAGGTTCCGAGCTATCAAGCACTTCGAGCACTTGTTCTTGTCAAGTTTTTTCTTGATGGAAAAGCACTTCCTTCTTGAAATTAGTTTAACTTAAATTTATCCATTTTTCTGGATCTATGCTGCCAGGAACTTAGTTTCCTGATTTCTAGAATCTATTTCAACCACATATTTAGTTATATGTTTAGCTATTTATCTGCTATCATTGAAAGCATGCAGTTATCTATTTCTCTCTCTCTCTCTCTCTCTCCTGCACAAATGAATGTTCTATTATCAAGCACAGAGGAAAATTATCTGGAACCATTCATTAATGCATTCATTTTAAAAATGCCTAAGCTAAGGTCCTCAATGATTCTATCTTTGAGTTTATCTTTGAGTACATTGAATCAAACTTTTGTCTACTTTGCTAGCTTTCCATGTATGCCTGTGTACACGTGTGTGTGTGTGTGTGTGTTTGTGTGTGAATATGGTTACACATGAATCAAAATTCTAAGATCATGTCGTGCCTACTTGATTGGATTGCGAAGAGATTCCCTTAAAAGGAAAGGTTTTCTAACTACACTTCATGATAGTAGTTTTTATTTAGTATTTTTGCAATTAAAATTTTATAATGGTTTAATATTGCAAAAAATATTATTCTTTAATAATAAATATATATGTATGATAAACAAGTTGGCCTATTTGAGAATAGAATTCTTATTGATTATCTAAAGTGCAATTTCTTTGTACCTTCTTTTAAATTTGTGGTATAATCTAAAAAAGAAATTTTTATACATGTCAAGAAAAAATGATTCGGCGTTTTGGACTTTTTTTTTTTTTTTGGTTAAATGAAAAATGGGGGGAGGAGTTAGACCCCGGGGTCCCCCAACCCCAGCCAGGGAATGTTCGATACACGGCGCATATTAATTTTTTCGCAGCCATTCCCCACCCGAAGATGAGTACGTCAACATGACTACCACTGGCGCCAGCCGAGTGAACGGGATTTATTATATATATCCCTAATTTTTCCACTACCACCAGCCAACAGGAGCTCCAGGATTATTTTATTAATTTTTCTCTTTTTTTGATTTTACTCCCGGACTATTTTTCTATTTTTTATTTTACCCCAGGACTTTTCAGTCGAAATATGTCCAAATCAGGATTCGAACCCCTGCCAACTGGTTGTGAGATAAGTCTCACAACCAACTATGCCACACGCCAGTGGCGACGTTTTGGACTCTTTAAGTGGCCATCGATGGCCTCCCTCGCTCGCTACGGGAAAATGATGATTTCTCGACTAAAATCTGCCGTCGCTTAGTGTCTCTCTCCTTTGCTTACATCTCTCATCCCTTTATGGGAACCATGGCATGCCCTGTTGGTCCTCTCATTATTGTGAGCTACTTTTTTTTTTTTTAAAATTAAAAAAAAAGGATAGGAGGATAAATTCAACGTAGCTACCCCACAGGTTTCCATTCCGAGCCTTTCCTCATCCAAAGGTGAGTACGTCAACCCAACGCTACCACGATGCCAGCTGGTTAGAACAGAAAAGAAAAAGGATCGTGACCTCTTACTCACCTAATCTAATATATTTAAATTAATTAATAATATATTTAAAATGGTTATCTACCATTATCTAAGCTTCCATGTTCGGCTGCTCTACGCTGCCCACCCCCTTGCCTGCCCTCACGACCGTGGCCTTCCTCCTCGCTCCAACTCCTACAAGCCGGATCCCGCACAACGGCAACCCTTCCCTGATGCTGGTGGCAAAGCAAGGGTCCATTATTGCAATTTCCTCGACGAGCCTCTTGATGCAATGGCCGAAGGAGCAGCACTAATTGTTGCCGGAGGAGTTGGACAAGATTGGGGGCCGAGGAGGGTGGGAAGTTGGAGCCCGATGCCATGGAAGAAAAGATTTTTGGAGGCCATTATTTTCTTCTTATAGGATTACCCATTTTTTCTATAATTAAATCATACAAATACTGCTTAGGAAAGGAAATACAATTTTTATCCATGGCATTGCCAAATTGTATAGGATTTGGACAGATCCTACCATTTTCAAACATGCCCTGACTAGGTATTAAATAATTGGGTATTGCTATGGTGCTTATTTTATTTCTTTCATTTTCTTCTCAAAAGATAGGAACTATCTTAGCCATCCATTTTCGATGATCGTTGATACATTCAAATCGGCCTACTTAGCATGGTGCGATGACCTGGTAGTAGCTTGACATGTGCCTATAGTAAAGGATATCGAGATGGCCGTCTGATGCCCACCACCTAACCTTTGATGACCCGTGGACGAGTTCGTGCATTTTCCATCCACAAGATGACAAGCCATCTATATCTCAACAATTTCGGGACATGCATTCTATTGGGATGCACTTGTTATGGAGACATCACAATTACATCCTCTCTTGAAGAAATCTTTTTCTATTTTGCTTAGTCCCTCTTTTCAAACCTAAACTAATTTTAAAAATAAAATAAAACCTATGTTGTGGCCTGGCTACTCGGTCTCTCTTGGGTTTCCTTGGGTCTCCCTATTATAGAGCTCAACATAGGCTAAATCCGGGTCCAATTTAGAGTTCAAATCCTTACAAAATTAATGTTTGAAATCTCAGAACCTGCTGGACTATTGGATGCTGATCAGCGAGTCAAAAACCTACTAGATCGCATCCCAGATCATCCCAAATCAATTCGGATTAGTGGCTGACCATTGAATCTTGATCATAGTGGTTCTGATTGTTCAGGTTGGCACACATCGCGGCTTGATTTGCACTAGAAGTCCTTCTCTAATTCGAACTCATCTCCATCGAAGGCAGCAGTAGTAGGTGATTGCAATGGAGAAGACAACCAGTGGTGGGCAGCGATTTGGGAACATGGAAGGTGGCGGTGGGTGCCTTCGATGGCTCAAGGTAGGAGTGATGGTGACAACATCTTGGAGGTGGTAGTAATGGTGGCTATGATGGATAGGAGACGGTGGCTCAAGAGGCGGCATGTGTGGCAAGTTGCGATGGAGATATGGGATGGATAGCCAGACTGGTAGGATGGTGGGAAGGAGACGATGCAATATGCTGCTTGGCATGGAGAGTTAGTGATGGGAAGAAGATCGATGGTGAGCGGCAGTGGTGATGGTGGGCGATGTCTTGGGCTAGCAAGGAGGCATCTCGGGCTGACGGTGATGGCAACAGGTGGTGGCTTGGCAGGCTACGATAGCGACGGTGGCTCAAAATGGATGAAGGCGTTACAAGTTGAGAGGGAGATGATGCCAGTCCATGGAAATAGGCTGTAGACCAAGTAAGGGTCCATGATGGACTGGCTGCTCTAAAATCTGTACTGTGCTTGATTTTATTAATTTTTTTTTGATTTTGGACTCATTTGAATTCCAATTTGAGTGCCATTTGATTTTTTGGATTATATAGACCATGCTCTTTCCATCTATGAAAATCTTTTCCGCAAAACATTAGTAAAAATATCAATTCTTAAAAATAAAGATCAATTAATGTATATTTTAATGCTTCAATTGGGATATCTTATAGACTTATCAATGGCCGACTAATGCTCGCCACCTACCTTTGATGACCGTGTAGAGTTCGTGCATTTTCCATCCACAAGATGATAAGCCATTTGTATCTCAACAATCTCAGGATGTGCATTCTATTGGGATGCACTTGTCATGGAGACATATGGACTATTATTCCCTATCATACGGACCAGTACCTCAAAGGTGATAGGTACTTGCCTATAAAAACTTTTTCTCAGACCCTCTAGGTAAGAAGGAAAAAAAGGGCCTTCTCTTTAAGACAGGTTTCATATGCACTAGAACCATCTCTTTCTTGGGGTTCTAAGCTCAACCTTCCTCCTTCCATCTTCTGCTTTCCACTACCATCCATCACTATCACCCTACTCTTCATATTCCTTGTCATCTACCCATCTCCATAGATAGATTAGAATTCTTTTGCTTGCTTCCATGGAAGATTGACTCAAGCATTTAAGGGTTCACCGCCAGTGATCCCCCCATCACGTGAGAACTTCTCTATCTTTGATGGTTTTGTAAATCTAAACCATGGGATCAATCGCAAGCCTAGTATAAACCCTTAGCTAAGAGGATCTCGATCGAATGCTTTGCAGCAACACCTTCTTTTTGACTTTAGCTTAGCAGACTAAGCCAAATTATCTCCCCAATTGCAACAATTCTAATAGGAAATTTACCCATTACACACTCTTAAATTTGAACCCCCTTCCGATTGGATGTAATCCCATCTCCCATGACTCCCTTTTACTAATGCAAGGACCCTATGCCTATGAAGTGGGGAGCATTGAAGTGGAAAGTGTGTAGACATAAGCCTAGAGGTGTCTCCATCTTTTTGAATAATTCCCATCAGAAGTTGATTATGGGGAGAGGCGATTGAATGGGATTATGATTGTATCTTTTGTGCGAAAGAATGATTGATCTTCTTTTTCAACCTCAACCATTAGATCATCCTTTACATATCTTTCAAAGTGCAACCTGGGCTTCATGATCTATGAAGCAGATAGATGGAAGAGGTTCGCCATGCTTTGAAAAATGTGCTAATCATGGTCTAATGGTTGGTCATGAAGGAAATCAATCATTCTTTTGGATGAAAGATCTGACTTGAACCCAATAGGATGTGGGGCTTTGGTCTGTTTCTTTTACACCAAAGACTAATTAATCTTCTCTTTTTTTTTGATAAATTAGATAACTTATATTACTCAAGAAAAAATACATCCATCATAACTAGAAAATAAAATATCACTAAATTGAATAGAAAAAATATCTGAAGTTGTCCAAATCATAGATCCCATATGAATCTATTTATTATAAGATGAACGACTTGCCTAATTTCTTCTGATCTAGTTATGAGTAGTTGCTAATGAGCAGAAAAGCATTTGGCTAGGTTCTGATTTCTTATTAAAGGTATAGAATACTTAATGGCTAAAGGCTGATCTCTTACCAAGATGTAAAGTACTTATTAACTAGGAGCCGATATCTTACTAAGGCATAGAATGCTTGATGGCTAGGAGCCGATCTCCTATCGGGGTGCATGATAACTTGATAGCCAAAAGCTGATCTCCTGTCAGGTTCATAATATCTATCGATTAGGGGATAATTTTTTAATAAAGCATATGATGCTCAACTACTTATCAGATAGGTGCCGATTACTTACTTGAACTAGATATAAAGTCCTATAACTTCATTTAGCATGAATCATATTTTTTGAAGTCGTTAGAATTATTATGACAATATTGATAAAGTGGTTATCAAGAAGTATAATAGATCACTTCGCAAACCACTTCACAAACTGATCTCTTAATGGCCTAATCGACTTAATAACTTACATAATGCTGTAACTGCATCATAAATAGTTACAACCAATAACCAACTTGGCCCTAAACCTCTATAAATAAAGAGGAGGTAGGGAAAAACTCGAACTCTTGTTCGCTCTATTCTTTTTTCACTATTCTCTCTCTCTAAGCTAACTTAAGCATTAGAGGGTCCCCCGTTGGAGAAATTCCATTCATTTCTTTAATGAGGAGGACTTCTTTTGCAGGTCTAGAAGCTGATCGACTTTACTTTCAAAATCATCGATCAATTTTTTGAAGGACCTCCAGACTTTGAGACTCAAAGTAATCTCAGTGCATCTAGTTTATCCTACTTGAAGAGGAGCAGCAATATATTGGAACTAGAGGAAGGGAATATTATCCAAATATTTAAAAAAAATAGTGAGAAGAAGATCTCTAATCAACTCCACTTCTCGAAAGCGATCTGTTCAAAATGCCCTCAACATAGCAAAAGTTAAGGAAAGAAATCCTCAACCTACTCTTACTATTGATCAAAGGCTGGATACTCTAGTTGAGCAAGTCTAGCTACTGACAAATACCATCCATCTCATTCAACAATCTACCATCCAGCTCATGGCTCCACCAGCTGAACTATCCCAATGGAGCCACAAGGACCTGCTTGGTGGAGGAGATAGAAGTCATCAACTTTCTCACAGGGAGGAAAAAATTAATGATCGATTCCTCTTAAAGAAGGAAGGAACCATCATTACCACCCCTCGAAGGGCTCCTAAAAGGATTCAACTTTGATGTACCTTTCGAATCTTCACTTTCAATAAGAGGATGATATCGAAAAGAAAGTTTGAGAGCTGGAAGCTAGACTCAAAAAAATTTATGTTGAAGACTACCATCAGAATGACTTCCATGATTTTAATATACAATCCCCTTTCTCTAAAGAAATAATAAATGAACCGATCCTCCATCGATTTAAGATACCATTAGTTGAACCTTATGATAGTTCAACTAACCTAGTTGATCATTTGGAAGGATACAAGGCCCTCATAAGGTTTCAAGGCATGTTCGATGCTTTATTATGCCTAGCTTTCTCAGCAACTTTGAAGAAAACTACTAGGAAGTAATTTTCAAGCCTACTAGCTGAATCCATCTTCTCCTTCTAATAGCTAAGTAGCTAGCTAATAATATACTTTGGCAGTCATCGATCATAATTGAAGAATAATGATAGTCTATTTTCTATTAAGCAAGAAGAAGAAGAGAAACTTTTAAATTATGTGGTATGCTTTAATGTGGCCACATTAGAAGTCAGAGACTTCAACGAGTCCATTGCTATGTTTGTCTTGAAGTGAGGACTTGGAAGTGGTCACCTGAGTTTCTCCTTAGATAAAAGCTTTCCAAAGAATCATGCTGAGCTCTTGCACATGGAGGAAAATATGCCCAAGCTGAGGAAGGCTATTTCCTCTGCCAGAAGGAGGAAGGAAAAAAGGAGAGTAGAAAGAATGGGTATGCAAGCAAGAAACTCATGCTCAACCAAAAGATACCAAATCCCTAAAGAATTCCAAGCCAAATCATCTTGCTCAGCAATCCACCAATTATACCCTTTTGACCGTTCCTCGATCTTAAATTCTAATAGAGATAGAGAATAAAGACTGCCTACACCGACCACCATCCATGAAAGGTCAATTAGAAAAGAGGGACAAGAGCAAGTACCACCACTCCATAGAAATCATGGTCATAATACGGAAGACTAACGATAGTTAAAACAAGATATTAATAACTTGATCCATAGGGACTACCTCAACAAGTATATCAATGTCAGAAAAAAGAAGAGACTCCTCAAATACATCCTGAGAAAGAAGTTAGACTAAGTAACTTACCAAATATCGGGATAGTTAACATGCTCTCAAACCTCTTCAAAGATAAGGGACAGAAGTATAGAATAAGGAGCCACCAGGAAAGAGATATCGAATAGAGCCGACCAGTTCTCTAGACAAGAATGTTATTCCCTTTTCTGACAATGATGTAAAAAGAATCTAAATCCCACATGATGATGTGATCATCATCTCCATGATGGTGGCTAATTATGATGTAAAAGAAAATTGGTTGATAATGGAAGCTCTATCATGTTCTATGATACCTTCCAGAAAATGAAACTGCTAACTGAAAGGCTAAAAATGATAAATACTCCACTCATCTAATTCTCCAAAAACTCGGTTGCTTACAAAAGGAGAGATCCTCTTATTGGTGATTGCAGGTTAACCGTCTAAACAAGTAACAGTCATACTAAATTTTTTGGTGGTTCGAGTACCATCAACCTCTAATGCCATTCTTGGACAATTATGGTTAAATGACTTAAGGCCAATAATCTCCACCTACCACTTGCTCGTCCACTTCTCGACCAAGCATGGAGTTAGAAAAATCAGAGAAGATCAAATGTTAGTGAGATAATATTTTCTTTCAACTGTTAAGACCCAAAAATAGACTGGAATCACCTAGACGGATGAGTTAGATGTTGGAGAAGATACCTCTACAAATAGAGGGGAGCCTGTCGAACAATTGATAAGTATTCTTCTTGGAGATGACCCGAATAAAATTTTATAAATTGGATCCCTTCTAGTGCTTGAAATCAGAGAATGGCTTATTACATTCCTTCAAGCCAATGTCAATGTCCTTGCTTGAATAGTTGCCAACATGCCAGGCATATCTCCTGATATCATCATCCACAAACTTAGTGTGGACCCTCTGTACCCCATTGTCAGGCAAAAAAAAGAAGTTTTGCTCCAAAAGGATAAAAAATCATTGAAGAGGAAGTGGATAAACTTTTAAAAGCAAGCTTCATTAGAAAAACTCATTATCCAGATTGGATAGCCTCCATGATCATAGTCAAGAAGGCAAATTTGAAATGAAGAATCTACATTAATTACATGGATCTTAACAAAGTCTGTCCAAAAAATAGCTATCCCTTGCCAAGAATTGATCAACTAGTCAAAGTCATTTCTGAACATGAATTACTAAGCTTTATGGATGCTTTTTTAGGATATAATCATATCTAAATGGTAAAAAATATGAAGAGAAAATGACCTTCATGATAAAAAAATGCTCTACTATTATAAAATAATACCTTTTAGATTAAAAAATGCTAGAGCCACTAACCAGTGTTTGGTTAATAGAGTCTTCAAAAATCATAAAAGAAGAACATGTAAGTCTACGCAGATGATATGCTTGTCAAAAATATAAAGGACGATCACCATGTAGCTGATCTGAAAGAAGCCTTCAATGAATTAAGATGATTATCAAATGAAACTCAATTCGAACAAGTGTGCATTCGGTGTTATATCGATAAAGTTCTTGGACTTCATGGCAACTCAGAAAGAAATCGAAGCTAATCCTGAAAAAATCTAAGCACTTCTAGAAACGAAGTACCTATAGAACAAGAAAGAAGTTCAATGCTTAACTAGTCAGATAGCTTTTCTTAATCAATTTATTTATCGATTAACTGAATAGTATCTATCATTCTTCAAAGTCATAATGCATGTCAATAACTTCGAGTGTCGGATAGCTATCAATTAGCTTTCGAAGATCCAAAGAAGTATTTTAGCTCTCCTCCATTACTATCAAGGTTGAAAGAAGGTGAGCAACTCTACATTTACTTATCTATTTCTCCTAATACCATTGGCTTTATTTTGGTTAGAAAAGATGAAGGTATACAAAAATCTATCTATTATACTAGCAAAATATTAAGGGATGTGAAAGGAAGATGCACCAAGATAGAGAATATGATATATGCTCTTGTTATTATATCAAAAAGACTACAGCCATATTTCTAGTCCCATTCTATAGTTGCTTGATTTATTAGCCTTTGAAATCCATACTTAGAACACCAGAACATTAGGGCACCTAGTCAAGTGGGCTATTAAGTTAGGAGAGTTTGATATTGAATACAAACCTTGCCCTAGTATGAACGCTCAAATCCTCACAGACTTCATTATGGAATGCATGATACCTGATGAAGAAAGAGGAGAAAAGAAATTAGAAGAAGAATCGACCATATCTTTTTGGGTTCTACTTGTTGATGGTACTTCAAATTTCCATGGGAGTGGAGTTGGATAATCCTCACTAATCCAGATGGAGTTATAATAGAGTATGCTCTAAGATTTGACTTTAATACTATAAATAATGGAGCTAAATATGAAACACTGATCGTTGGCTTAAAAATAGCCAGGGAGATCGGCATCGATAAGATTAAGGTTCTTTATAACTTTCAACTAATAATTGAATAAGTACAGAGAGAGTATAGAGCCAAAAAGCTAACTATAATCAAATATCTTCAAAAAATTAAAAAGCTATTTTTAAATCTTAAAATTCTCGAAATTCAGTAGATACCTAGATCCAAAAATATCTGAGCTGATGTTTTATCATATCTTGCCATATCAGATTGCTTCAATCTTCAAAAAGAGATTTTTATTAAAAACTCAGAGACCTTCGACATTGAAGAATTCCTTATTGTTGCATAATTGAAACATAAGCCAAGTTGGATTGACCCACTAGTTAGATTTCTTGATAAAGAAGATTCTTCTAATAATTGAGAAAGAAGCTCAAGGAATCAAATGACAAGCCTTATTGTATATCCTCCAAAATGGATAACTTTATAAAAAATCCTTTTCAATACCTTTACTCCAATGTCTACATCCCTTTGAAGATGACTATGTCCTTCAAGAAGCCCACTATACAATAACATGCTATGGACTTTATCCAAAAATATGATCAGTGTCAAAAACTTGCTAACATTCAGAGGAGGCCTTCAGCACTGATCACTCAGATCCTAGCTCCATGAACATTTAATATGTGGAGAATTGATATTCTTGAACCATTTCTGATGGCATCTAGGCAAAGAAAATCTTTGATAGTGGCAATCAACTACTTTATAAAATGGATAGCAGATGAATCATTGACCTAGATCACTGAGAAGAAAGTTAAAGACATTATCTAGAAGTCTATCATCTACTAGTTTGGATTGCCCAAATACATTATTTCTAATAATAGGTGGTAATTTGATAACAAAAGACTTTAGAAATTTTGCTCAAATATGCATTAAGTATATGTTCACATCAGTAGGGCACCCACAATCCAATGGAGAAACAGAAGTATCCAATCTGACTATCCTTTAAGGCTTAAAATATAGACTTGATCAGGCACAAGGCCTTTGGATTAATGAATTGAACAATATCCTTTGGTCATATCAAATAACTCTTTGTGTTCCGATTAGTGAAAACTTTTCAAATTGACTTTCGAGACAAAAGTAGTTATCCATTTAGAGATTGGCTTAGTTTTTGAACAGATAAAGGAATATGAAAAAAATACTAATAAAAAAAGATTGTAGATAAGTCTCGACCTTTTAGAAAAAAACTTGGAAGAAGACACATATTAGGATGGCGGCTTATAAATAAAAGGTTGCCCAATATTACAACTCTAGAATCAAAGCTGAAATTTTCAGAAAGAAGATCTTGTCCTTCAGTGAGTTGAAGTCTCAAGGTCAACAAAACAAAAAGAAAACTTGCATCCATTGAGAAGGTCCTATAAATTACATAAGATCATTCAATCTGGGGCATATAACTTGGAAACTTGGATAGAACTCTAATTTCCAGATCATAGAATTTTGATAACTTAAGAAAATATTATCAATGAATTCTTTTTCAAAAAAATATTTCTCTATTATTTTTTACTAAAGTGGTCGAGTAGAGGGCACATGCAATTTCTAAACTTTTGATCAGGCTCAAGAAGTTAATATTTTAACTAAAGTGGTCAAGTAAAGGGCACAAAGAATACTTAAACTTCTAATCTGGCTCAGGAAGCCATTATTTTGATTAAAGTAGTCGAGTAGAGGGTATAGGTAATGCCTAAACTTTTGATCAGGCTTAGAAAGCTAAAATCTTGACTAAAGTGGTTGGGTAGAGGGCATAGGTAATGCCTAAATTTTTTATCAAGCTCAGAAAGCTAAAATGTTGACTAAGATGGTCGTGTAGAGAATATAGGTATTACAGTAGTAACCAACCCATTCAGCCCTGGCACAACGGTGGGTCCGCTTGAAGAGATCAGTCCCTATGGAGGTCAGGTCGACAGCTCGACCAGCCCACTTCAACCAGGTCAGGTCGGTAGCTTGGCCAGCCCACTTTGATCAGGCCCAGGTCCGCTCCAGCCACCCCAGCTTGGCACCCTTTCTGTGCCTCGGTCCGCGTGCATAGGAGGTACGCGCGTCTAGATCATTCCGCTAGAGTCATGCCCGCATGCGTCTGTGCTAGGGGAAACTGCCTCCGGCTCTGCATCACCTAAGCCTGTGCTAGGAGAGCTCTGCACCTCTCCTCTGTCCGCGTGCAAGGGAGGCGCGACCCTGATCGCCTCTGGCTATGCACTGCCCGGCGCGGCACCCAGGCACCTCCGTGCCCTGCGCGACGTGGTCCCCGCACCTCCGAGCCTGACACGGCACGCCCGGCATCTCTGAGCCCGGCGCCTCCGAGCCCGGCATGGCATGCCCGGCATCTCTGAGCCCGGCGCCTCCGAGTCCGGCTCTGCGTGCTCCCAGCTCTGCATACTCCCCTCTGGCTCCGCCTGAGCCCTGGCACCTTTGAGCTCGGTGCCTCTGAGATTGGCACCGCGGCGCGTGCTCCCCTCCGGCTCCGCCCGAGCCCTGGCACCTCCGAACTCGTCACCACGGCTCGCCCAGGGCAGCGCGCCCCTGCGCCCCGCTCCGTCTACCTGCGGGAGGCCAAGGCCACCGAGTCCCGGGTCCTCTGGCTCGCTCGACCTCACTGGCACGCCCAGCGCGGCACCCCCGGCACCTTCGAGCATGGTCTGGCACGCCCAAGGCAGCGTACCCCCGTGCCTTGCTCCGTCCGTCCACCTGCGGGAGACCAACACCACCGAGCCCCGGCTCCCCCAGCTCGGCGCACAGTTCGGCACGCCCGCTTGGTGCGCCCATGCCTCAGCCCGGTGGAACCCCGGCTTGGTGGCGTCGTGCCCAGGACCGGCTCCTCTGGCTTCGGCCCGCACGCCTCCGGCTCCGGCCTGCACGCCCGCGGCACGCCCGGCTTCACCCGGCTCCACCCGCATGGCACCTAGTTTGGCATGCCCCCGCGTGCCCAGTTCGGCACGCCTGCATGGCACCCAGTTCGGCATGCCCGCATGGCACCCAGTTCCATCCGCACCTGCTCTGTGCCCCAGCATGCACGCGGTCCAGCTCCATCCTCCCACGGTCTGGTTTCGACTAGGAGCAGCGTGTGAGTCCGTAGCATGTGGGTTCGCATCCACACGCATGGGGCCTTGCGCCTCGCCTCGATCAGCATGCATGGAGGCCCCCACAGGCCTTCTCTCGGTCTGCATGCTTGCATGGCAATCGGGAGGAAAGTTCCAGCCAGCTCGGCACTTCGACACCGTGTGGTTTGGCCCCGTTCATGTGGGCCCGGCGTGTCTCACGAGGGGCCCATCCACATGGGCCCGGCGCTCTTTCCAAGGATTCCCCTCCATGTGGGTCCTATGGCATGCCGCCTGACATGCCGCCTGCAAGAAATGTTTGCATTTAAGTTTGCTAAGCTATCGTTTACACTAACTAGTGAATAGTGCCCTGCCCAAGGTACTGTACCCCTGCACCAACTTTTTGAACCACCCAGAAGAAGAAGGTTCACCAGCCCATCATAGCCTCACAGGATGACAAGTCTACATCAAGACCAGCACACCTCCCCAAAAGTGATAGGAACCATTCGTCTACGTAAAGACTGGCATGGAGAGGTAAGGGGACGTAAGAAACAACACACTCCCTTCATTATCACCCTCTGGCAGCAGAGAGTCCCCCAAGCTCTCCGCCTCAGAGGTCTCTTATTTCCTTCGATCGTCCCACTGACTTGATCGTCAGAGTGCCTCTGCCGAAATTCCCGGTGCAGGTCTTCCCTGTTTTGCAGGTCCACCCGATAAAGGGATGATACAGAGAAGATTTTTCTCATCGGAGAGGCCCACAGGAGGACCACAGCACAGTATCAAGCCCCTTCATCCCTACAACTATGACTATGTTTCCCTTGATCATCTCCGACCGACAAGCTCGGTGATGCTGGCAGGGAGTCCATTCACCCGGGCCACGTAAGAAGCTGCAGGCCACGGCGATCTAGGCGGCAACAGTTTGGCGCGCTAGGTAGGGGGGCAGATCCACGCTCCTCAACAATGTGGGACGACGATTTCCACCTTTGTCTTTAGTCCCCGGGGGGCAGACCGGGGGCACAAGGATGGGGGCACGAAAACTTCTCTCTCTCTCTCTCTCGAGGCTCCAAGGAGCGGCCTCAATCAAAAAACCTTAAGCTGTGAGGTGCGTCGCCACCCTCGATGGGGTAGCAAGCAGCAAGCCAAGGATGGAGCCACCTCCCGACAGCACCACCATCCAGGGGCCCCATTAGAAAAAAAAGAAGAAAAAAAAAGAGAGTGAGAAGAAAAGAAAAAAGAAGAGAGGGAGGAAGGGTCTGGCCATCATGAAGAATAAAGAAATCCATGCAACGTGGCTCCCAACTCTCCTATGCAACAGAGTTTCCTCCCATGCAACGGAGTTTCCTCCCATGCAACGGGACTTACTCCCATGCAACGGGGCTTGCTCCCATCCAACGGAGCTTCCCCCCATCCAATGGAGCCATTTTCCTCATGTAGTAGGAGTCTTCTCTCCTCCCGTGCAACATGCAACGGAGTCTCGTGCTCCCATGCAACGGAGTTCCAACTCTCCCATGCAGCAATGGGAGCCTCATTTCTTCCATACAACAGAGTATGCTCCCATGCAGCGGGACTTACCCCCATGCAACGGGGCTTGCTCCCATCCAACGAAGTTTCCTCCCATGCAACAGGAGTCTCTTGCTCCCCCATGCAACATGCAATGGGGCCTCCTCCCATGCAACGGAGCTTGTTCCTATCCAACGGAGTTTCCTCCCATGCAACAGGAGTCTCTTGCTCCCCCATGCAAATTGCAACGGGGCCTCCTCCCATGCAACGGAGCTTGCTCCCATCCAACGGAGTTTCCTCCCATGCAATAGGAGTCTTTTGCTCCCCCATGCAATATGCAACGGGGCCTCCTCCCATGCAATGGAGTTTGGTCCCATGCAACGGGGTTCCCTCCCATGCAATGGAGCTTACCCCCTCATGCTACAGGAGTCTCATCTTCTCCCACGCAGCAGGATCTCGTCTCCTCCATGCAACGAGGCCTTCTCCTTCCACGCGATGAAGTTATTTCTCTCATGCAATAGAGGTCTCACTTCCTCCCGGGCAGTGGAGGTCCACCTTCCTATGCAATAGGAGCCTTATGCTCCTATGCAATAGGAGCCTTATGCTCCCATGCAATGAAGCTCCCTCCCATGCAACGGAGTCTCATGCTCCCTTGCAATGAAGGACCATCTTCCCATCCAACGGAGCCTTGCTCCCCCATGCAACCGGGTTCTATGCTCCCGTTCAACGAGCAGAGTCTTGTTCTCTCCCAAGATGGTGCGACGAACCTAATTCCGGCCTGCACGAGGAAGAAACATATCTTTGTTTATTCATATAATCGAAGTTCAACAGGTAACTCCTCCGCTACCTTTATAAAATAAAAAACTGTGTTTCAGTTTTACAGGAAAAGCTCCCGCAAGCTCAAAATGCCTAGGCCAGAGCCCTATCCTCCTCCTCCGGGGCGAGCCCTTCGAAGGCCAGAGCCCTATCCTCCTCCTCCGGGGTGAGCCCTTCGAAGGCCAGAGCCCCCTGGACCAGAGTCGAGCCCTCCTGGAGATGAAAACTGGATCCCACATCCCTCCGGCACCAACTCTTCGAGCCCAGCTCCAAGACACCAAGATCCGGAACTCAGATTTCTGGCACCAGAGCCTCGAGCCTAGCTCCAAGGCAATCAAATCTTGTGACCCTCTTCTCTGATCTCCCCACTCATCAAAAGAGAGAGAGAGAGAGGGGGGGGGGGGGAAGGAAAGAAAGAGAATAAGAGGGAAACGCAATGACAGAACCTTCATTTCATCACCCAAGACCGGAGCTCAGATCTCCGACCGAGGGACCTTCGAGCCATGCAGCTCCCAATCTCAAACGTTTCCAAGCCCAGCTCCGAGATGCCAAGGGATCTTGGAGCCAAGCAGCTCCTATCAATGCCTTGAGCCCAGCTCCAAGGTGCCAAAGACCTGAGCCAAGCCCTTAGGCAACCCTTGGACCCGATCCTAGTTCCCCGTCCAGGAAGGACTCGAGCCTAGCTCCAAGGCAATCAAGTCCTATGACCCTTTTCTCTGATCTCCCCACTCAAAAAGAAGAAGAGAGGGAAAGGAAAGAAAGGGAACAAGAGGGAAACATGGCAAGAGCCATCTTCTCTGATCTCCCCACTCATCAAAAAAGAGAGGGGAAGGAAAGAAAGAGAACGAGAGGGAAACACAGTAAGAACCCTCTTCTCTGATCTCCCCGCTTATTAAAAAGAGAGGGGAGGAAAAGAAAGAGAACGAGTGGGAAGCATGGTAGCAAAACTATCACTTCTTAGTCATCAACGTCCCCGAGCCCAGCTCCAGGACGCCTGCCCAAGATCGAAGCTAAGATCTCTGGCCAAGGGACCTTCGAGCCATGCAGCTCTCAGTCATCAACGTCCCCGAGCCCAGCTCCAGGATGCCAACCCAAGACCGGTGCTCAGATCTCCGACCAAGGTGCCTATAGGTGCCACATCAAAGGAGGCCACCATGTCGGATGCCAATTCAACTCTCCAAACCGGACCGCTTTGCTGAGCTGAGCTGAGCTCCCTCGAGACAATGAGCCAAGCTCTGTCCTCCGCCAAGTCAAACTGCAAGCTCGGGATACCTAGGCCGGAGCCGCACTCTGCCCTCCAGAGCGAGACCCTCGAAGGTTTGAGCCCTGTGGTTAGAGTCGAGCTCAGCCCTCCGCCACGTGGAGCCTCTCCGAGTGTGAGCCCTCTGGACCGGGCCTGCACTCTGCCCTCTAAAGCGAGACCCTCGGAGGTTTGAGCCCTGTGGTCGAAGTTGAGCTCAACCCTCCGTTACGTGGAGCCTCTCCGAGCACGAGCCCTCTGGACCGGGCCTGCACTCTACCCTCCGGAGTGAGACCCTCAGAGGTTTGAGCCCTGTGGTCGGAGTCGAGCTCAGCCTTCCACCACATGGAGCCTCTCCGAGTGCGAGCCCTCTGGACCGGGCCTGCACTCCGCCCTCCAGAGTGAGAGACCCTCGGAGGTTTGAGCTCTGTGGTTGGAGTCGAGCTCAGCCCTCCACCACGTGGAGCCTCTCCGAGCGTGAGCCCTCTGGACCGGGGTCGAGAAGCTTCCGAGGTTCTGTATTCAAGCCATAAGTCAGTCAAGCTTCTCAATAAAACAAAGTTGAGGCCAAACTCCCTAATGAAGTCGAGCTCTTCACCGAAGTAAAGTTCTTTGATGAGACCAAGCTCCATACTGAGATCACACTCCCGTTGGAGATGAGGAAGACTAACCCCCACTATGGCTGGGGAAGGCAACACGATCCCCAAAAGGAGGAAGCTGTGAAGGGCCAGTCACTTCACGCACACCATGCAAGACTGTGGGGTGGGGTTTTTGTCCGCCACTCCATGCAAACGTGATGAAAAGGGTGACCCTGTCCCTCCACATAATGTGAGCATTGGATAGTACAAAACTAATAAGTGCATACAACATCATCACCAACATTATTCTTGGCCACTAGGATGCACAAGGCCAACCACCGTGGAGGCTTGTGATGACTGCACCTCCACCGGTTGGAGTAGGAGATGTCCGCGCATGCGCCAGAAGCTCTACCATCCCATGAAGGAGGTAAGAATCCCTCCTCAATCATTAAAGTTTCTCTTTGGTGTAACTTTGCTCTTCACCAATACAGGAACTCATCCGTCCGACTCCAAGTCTGGCGAGGTAAATAGCTGAAGTCAAGTTCCTCAGTTCAGCCGAGATGAACTCGATAAAGCCAAGCTGCAGCTCCCCACCGAGCCCCACATCCACTGCATGACTCTCAGTTCAGCTCTTACCTTACTCACAGTCTGGAGATGTCCGCGGAGACTCCAAGAAGTCCCGCCATCTATTAAGAAAACTCACAGTTTATCATTTGCTGTACTTAAAGTTCGGAGAAGTTCATGGGAAGCTCTGGAGCTCCAACCGTTCATGACTCGCCTCCTAGCATGGCGAACCAGTAGCTCTACCATCCCATGAAGGAGGTAAGAATCCCTCCTCAATAATTAAAGTTCCTCTCTGGTGCAACTTTGTCCTTCACCAACACAGGAACACGTCTGCCCGGCTCCAAGTCCGACGAACTCAAATGAAGCCGAGCTGAAATCAAGCTCCTCAACTCGACCGAGCTGAATTCAAGCTCCTCACTAAGCCCCACATCTACCGCATGACTCTTAGTTCAGCTCTTACCTTACTCACAGTCCGGAGATGTCCGTGGAGACTCCAAGAAATCCCGCCATCTATCGAGAAAACTCACAGTATGGCATTTGCTGTGCTCAAAGTCCGAAGATGTCCATGGGAAGCTCTAGAGGATCAACCATTCATGGCTTGCCTCCTAGCATGGTGAACCAGTGGCTCTGCCAACTCAAGAAAGAGGTAAGAATCCCTCCTTAATAATAAAAGCTCCTCTCTGGTGCAACTTTGTCCTTCACCAACACAGGAACTCACCCGTCCGACTCCAAGTTCGACGAAGTTAAGGGATGAGGTCAAGCTCGTTAGTTCAACCGAGCTGAATCCAAACGAAGTCAAGCTGAAGTCAGGCTCTTCAGTTCAGTCGAGCTGAAATCAGCCGAGCTGAAGTAATGCCCCTTGATCCAGCCGAGCTGAAGCTAGGTTCTTCACTGAGCCCCGCATTTACCACCTGAATCTTATCCGGAGATATCTACAGGTTGCTCTAAGGGTTCAGACATCTGCGGCTCGCCTCCCAGCATGCCAAACGAGTGGCTTTGCCACCTCATGAAGGATGTAAGAATCTCTCTCCAATAATTAAAGTTACTCTTTGGTGCAACTTTGCTCTTCATCATTACAGGAGCTCATCTGCCCAACTCCGAGTTCGATAAAGACCGGACACCCCGGTGCCTAAAGACTAGACACCCCGGCATCTAAAGCCCGAAGTCACCGATGCCTAAAGACCAAATACGCCGGCACCTGAAGACTGGACACACCGGCACCAAAAGACCAGACACCCCGGTGCCCAAAGACCAGACACCCCGGCACCTAAAGCCCGAAGTCACTAGCACCTAAAGACCAGACACCTTGGCACTTAAAGATTGAACACCCCGGCACCTAAAGCCCGGAAACCCCGGCACTCCAAGACCAAAGATACTGGCACTTTAAAGTGGCAAATAATGAAAGTCCCATGACAAAAGCCTCATCAAAAGCTTTGAGGAGTGCTCTTAGCCCAACCATGTGCCCGGTTGTACATATGTGCGCCCAAGTTGTGCATCTCACCGATCCCTTCCTCCGCGGCACCGCCTTCTACCCGGTCAAAGAGGGCTCAGAATGAAATGCTAGCACCGCCAAAATGCAACTAACCTTCAATCAAAGCACTTACAGATAAGTGAGTTTCAAAAAACACCATGATGGGGGACTAACTAGATGTGAAGATGAAATGATGATGCAAGTGATTTTTAGGGTTTTGTGATTTATAGATTTTAATGGTTTTCTTTGGATTCCCAAAAAAAAAGTAAGAGTTGATCAAGGATTCAATAATAATAAGAAATATCAAGAAGGTGAATTAGTCCCTAAGCAATGATAAAGAGAGGACCCCGGGATTGAGAAACCCCGTAGGACTTAGCTCTCCGATCAAGACCTACTTAGGAGTTAGGGGGAATACCTCAAAGATTTGAAGCGCCCGATGCAGAGATCGCTCACTTTGGTGGATGCAGCCTGGATGATCGAGCCGTCAACCCTGCAGAGGCACTGGCTGGTTGTCTGAAGATCTCGATGGCAAAGGCAACCGTCTCCGTACTCGTGTCACCTAGAGGACCTGCAAGCATTCAAAGAAGAGAAAGATTAAGTTTCAATCAGAAGGAAAGTAATGGAAGAATGAAAGGAGTTGTTGAAGTGATGGTGGAGTTCTTGATTTGGAGTCGGATGATGGAGTTGCGGAAGTGACGGTAGTTTGAGGCCTCACACCTCTCGATGCCCGAAGGTGAAGGCGCTCCCTCATGGAGATCGATGTTCCTAGTGAACGAAGGCAACTAGCAAAAGATCGGAACTCAAGGAATATAATTTTTCATTCATCAAAATTAAAATTCACAAAGGAGGGGTTTGGTCCTTTAAATAGGCATCTTAGGATCCTTTTGAATTTCAAATGAAAGAATACAAGTTTTCTTGGATGGGCACCCAAAACCCTTGACTTTCTTCTCTCTTTAGCCGACCAAGAGCTGATTTGATTGGGCTTGGCATGATGCAAGGCTTGGAGGAGGGATCTTGGCACTTTGAACTTGGAAAGTAACTCCTTTATTTTGGAAGAAAGCATGAAGTGAGGCTTGGAGCAAGGCATGTGTTCTTCCTTCCTTGGTTGTGCTTCTCCTTTTGGTACAAAGCATGACATGGGGAGTGTGAGGTGGAGGTGCCCATGGATCTTGTCTCTTCCTTCCAAAGAGATTTAAACAACTTGGGAAGAAGACTTGATTGGAGGGCTTGAAGCAAGGGATTTGAATTCCCCACTTCAACTCCCATTGACCTTCTCTTTGGCCGACCACCCTTGCTTAGAAAGGAGCTTGATAGGGGGAGGGAAAAAGGGCTAGTGCCAGGTGATGTGTTCCTCCTCTTTGGGCGTCCAAGGATGACAAGTGTGCTGCCCACATGGCAAGATGTCATGGCGCCACATAGGATGAAAAGGTGGGCCCTGAGCTGACTTGGATTCCTTCCAGACTTGGCTCCAAGGAGACTAAATTTTAAGACCAACTCTTGCAATGGACCCATACTTCCAATAGACTCAGACAGGACTCGATTTGTGACTGGACTCAGTACAGGACACAATTTGACCTAATTGGTCAAAGTACAGACTCAATTCAAAGCAAAAGAGAATTACAAGGTTGAGGCTTGAAGCCTTATTACAAGATCTAAAAAAAATAGAACCCTAATTGGACATCCACAGAGGGTTGAGGAGCCTCTATCAGATTTTGGTGCCCACACCAGTTCTCCTGGGGTGGAAGGAACTCGATCCTGTCTATTAAGAGTTGAGTAGGCTTAGGTACTCCTCCAGAAGGTCAGGATTGAGGCGTTGCAAGTCCTCCCGGGTAATCCACGAGTCATCGAACTTAGGTCGGCCTTCCCATCAGACTAAGAAACATTGATAACCTTTGCCCTGGGTAGTGATAGCTTGGTCATCCAGGACATGCTCGATACGCTCTCTCTCTCAGGTATAATTGGAGGGAGACACTCAGGTTCAGGTTCACTCTCAAAAAAAAAGTCAGGCCCAAATGGCTTGCTAGGAATGTTTGCTAGTTCCCTGTACTCGACTAAGTCTGAAATATTGAAAGTCGAGCTAATGCCATAATTTGAGGGTAGCTCAAGAACGTAGGCATTAGGGCCGACTCTCTTTATCATTCTAAAGGGGCCAGCTCCATGAGCATGAAGTTTCTTAATGGTTCATGGTAGAAACCGTTCAGACCTAAGCCTAATCATTACAGAATCCCCAATTTCAAACTCTTTGGCTCGTTTTCGGAAATCAGCCAAATTATTTTAAAATTTATATTTAATGCAGAATTCTATCATGATGCAAAATGCAGACTTAACTATGCATTCCTATTAAGAGAAATTTTATTGGACTCTCTAGGGCCTAAACCTAATAGATTATTGACTCTCTAGGTTTAACCCTGGTCTGGTATGCACAAGAAAAATTATCATGGATCCCTAGCAAATGCCATAAGGTATACCAGAAGTAGGTAGCAAATGGGATGGGCTCTAGGGATTCATGCAACCTAGAAATCTCAGCAAAATGTAACCCCATGGCTCTAGAAACATGAGAAGGCTCAGGAAAGGGTAGAAAATAAGAATCGAAGTCTTGGGGTGGCTTATGGGAAACATGAAACAGACCTTGGTTATTCAGGATGACCTTAAAATTTGGACATTGTTCTATAGGTGTCATATGGTCCACTTGTTTCGGCAGATCTTAGGGCTTGCTAGGGTCAATCCCATAGTGAGGAAGGTCTATTAAAGAGGATCATGGGACCAAGTCTAAAGTATGCTGGATGTCTCTCAGGGGTGGAAGTTGATCAGGTAACTCATCGAAAAGTACATCCTCAAATCCCTTCAGAGCTTCAACTATCTCTTGAGGATGTTCTCTTTGGGTCGGTTCATTAAGGGTTTGTTCCTGAACTCCTTCTGTGGGCAAGACTGGTGAACCCTTATATTCATTTACTTAATGTGATCTTGGCTCGGTCATTTCTTCTTCAAATTCTTTAGTGGGTTCAAGATCTTTTTCCTTTGATTCCTCAATGATTTCAACCTTGGGCCCATCTTCACCATACTCCTCTATTAAACTTGGCTTATACATGTTTTCGTTGGATTCATTGATGGGCTCCGAAGTTTCTTTCCCTATATTTTCAATGGGTTCAACCCTTTCATACTTAAAGACTTCAATGGGCTCAGGGGTTTTCTCATTTAAATTCTCAAAATGTTCAACCTTTTCTCCCTGAAATTTGTTAAAGGGTTCTTCCTCAGTAACCTCTTTCTCTAACTCCTTAGACTTGATCAGGGTGACTCCAGGCTTCTCTTCCTTAAGGCTACTTGATTCTCTTTTAACCTGGTCCTTAGGCTGAATTGGTTTGATTACAAATTTCTTACCATAGTGACTAAAGGCACAAGTATTGGTCCGACCATAAAGAATGGCATCATGATCGTAAAGCCATGGTTGACCTAGGATAATGCTACTGACTCCCATGGAAAGGACATCACACCAAATCTCTTCCTCATATGATTGCAATTTGATCAAAACTTGGCATCTAGACTTGATAGGTATGGAAGTCGAATCTATCCATGAGACCTTATAAGGGTTGGGATGAGGAACTGGGGTCAATCCTAGGGCTTTGACAGTACTTGAAGAGATGGCATTGACACAGCTCCCACTATCAACTATAATCTTATGTACCTTATCCCCTAACTTGACAAAGGTTTGTAGGATATTAATCCTACGCCAATTTTCTTGCACTATATTTTGGGTAAGGATGGACCTGACTATTCCTAAAAGATCTTTAGACTCTAAGGAAGGATCATGCTGAGGGTATTCCCTAGGGTGAGGAGGTGACTCAGACTCAAGCTTGATGGATGGTCTAATGTTCTTTTCTAAGGCTCCAATTCTATCTTCAAACTTATCAAGCCTATTGTTTATCCTAGCTAACTGTTCAGTGATGACTCTTAAGTGATTTTCTTAGGTGTTTTCCATGGGTTTACTTAACTGGGAATGATGGGGGTGATAAGGGACTCCTGATCTAGTCGACATGAATCAAGCACGCAAAATCAACTATGATCTACTAGACCTAGAATCTCAACCAGTTGCCTAATTCAGGATGGCAAACCAGTCCGTAGTAACTCTGTTCTTGGCCAGGTAGGTGTAGGGGAGTGAAGGTCCCTAAACACCAACCTTAGACACCAATCTGGGATTGGCCAGGTAGGCGGACCAAACTCACAAGCCCTGAGTCACCAAGCCTAGACACTAAGAGCAACAGCACACATAGAATGGGCTGACGCCAAAAATAGACACTCAGTCTTGACTCGACCAATTGGTGTCCCTAAGCTCTCTAGAGCAAATTAAGTGTCTAATGGATTTTAGTTAGATCTTGGGTTCAATATGTAGGTTAGTGATTTTTGGGCTAGGGACAGGTAATGAAATCCTGACCCTGTGTCAAACTGCCGCCCTTAAAGTAATTTATGAAAATGAATGCAAGCAAATGATCTAATGAGATGTCTCTAAATTATATTTTTGGATTTTTTTTGATATATGATAACAGAGTTAAGATGATGGAAATGAAATGATATTACTCTAAATGCAAGATTAAACTATATGACAAATGAAAACATAAGAAAATGCAAATTGCTAAAATTTTCAGAATAGAACTTGCTCTCAGGTAATATTTCGCTTGTAGAAATTTTACAAATTGAAATAAAATCTGAGAAAATTACTAAAAATACTTTGAATTATATGGGTTCTATCAAAATAAAAATCATGAAATTTGGAGCTTCCTACAGGTAGTACCACCTAAAACAACAGACCATGTTCAGAAAGGGAAAACTATAGAAATTAAAAGATGAAATCTAATATGCAAAATCTTTTTGTTCATTTAAACCTATTCTTCTTGTATTCCTCTTCTAAGGCCTGTCATAGTGGAACCCCTACACGCCTTAGGAGACCCCGTGGAATGGAAGCAGAGGGTCTTGAAACCCTACTTTTCTCCTAAGACCAGACGTCCTAGTGAAGCACCTTATCCAAGTTCTTTAAGAAGTGCTAAGTCCTAACCATGCTCTGATACCAGAAATGATGAGGGACTAACTAGATGCGAAGATGAAATGATGATGCAAGTGGTTTTTAGGGTTTTGTGATTTTTAGATTTTAATGGTTTTCTTTGGATTCCTGAAAAAAAGTAAGAGTTGATCTAGGATTCAATAATAATAAGAAATATCAAGCAGGTGAATTAGTCCCTAAGCAATGATAAAGAGAGGATCCCGGGATTGAGAAATCCCGTAGGACTTAGCTCTCCGATCAAAACCTACTTAGGAGTCAGGGGGCAAACCTCAAAGATCTGAAGTGCCCGATGCAGAGATCGCTCACTTTGGTGGATGCGGCTTGGATTATCGAGCCGTCAACCCTGCGGAGGCGTCGACTGATTATCCGAAGTTCTCGATGGCAAAGGCAACCGTCTCCGTACTCGTGTCACCTGGAGGACCTGCAAGCATTCAAAGAAGAGAAAGATTAAGTTTCAATCGGAAGGAAAGTAATGGAATAATGAAAGGAGTTGTTGAAGTGATGGTGGAGTTCTTCTTGATTCGGAGTCGGATGATAGAGTTGCGGAAGTGACGGTAGTTTGAGACCTCACACCTCTCGACGCCCGAAGGCGAAGGCGCTCCCTCACGAAGATCGACGTTCCTAGTGAACAAAAGCAACTAGCAAGATATTGGAACTCGAGGAATATAATTTTTCATTCATCAAAATTAAAATTTACAAAGGAGGGGTTAGGTCCTTTAAATAGGCACCTTATGATCCTTTTGAATTTCAAATGAAAGAATACAAGTTTTCTTGGATGGGTGCCCAAAACCCTTGACTTTCTTCTCCCTTTGGCCGACCAAGAGCTAATTTGATTGGGCGTGGCATGATGCAAGGCTTGGAGGAGGGATCTTGGCACTTTGAACTTGGAAAGTAATTCCTTTGTTTTGGAAGAAAGCATGAAGTGAGGCTTAGAGCAAGGCATGTGTTCTTTTTCCTTCCTTGGTTGTGCTTCTCCTTTTGGTACAAAGCATGACATGGGGAGTGTGAGGTGGAGGCACCCATGGATCTTGTCTCTTCCTTCCAAAGAGGTTTAAACAAATTGGGAAGAAGACTTGATTGGAGTGCTTGAAGCAAGGGATTTGAATTCCCCACTTCAACTCCCATTGACCTTCTCTTTGGCCGACCACCCTTGCTTGGAAATGAGCTTGATAGGGGAAGGGAAAAGGACTAGTGCCAGGTGATGTGTTCCTCCTCTTTGGGCATCCAAGGATGACAAGTGTACTGCCCACATGGCAAGATGTCATGGCGCCACATAGGATGAAAAGGTGGGCTCTGAGCTGACTTGGATTCCTTCCAGACTTGGCTCCAAGGAGACTAAATTTTAAGACCAACTCTTGCAATGGACCCATACTTCCAATAGACTCAGACATGACTCGATTTGTGACTGGACTCAGTACAGGACATAATTTGACCTAATTGGTCAAAGTACAGACTTAATTCAAAGCAAAAGAAAATTACAAGGTTGAGGCTTGAAGCCTTATTACAAGACCCGAAAAAAATGGAACCCTAATTGGACATCCACAGAGGGTTGAGGAGCCTCTGTCGGATTCTGGTGCCCACACCATACCACCTCCTATTTCTGTTTTGCAGGTGTGCTACGACATAGAGCTGAATGGGTAAAAAACTACTCCCTTCGCCCAAATGAGGATAAGTAACGCCTTGGACTCAGGAAGTGGGGGCATCTATTATAGTAGTAACCAACTCATTCAGCCCTGGCACAACGGTGGGTCCGCTTGAAGAGATCAGTCCCTGTGGAGGTCAAGTCGGCAGCTCGGCTAGCCCACTTCAACTAGGTCAGGTCGGTAGCTTAGCTAGCCCACTTTGATCAGACCTAGGTCCGCCTAGCCACCCCAGCTTGGCACCCTCTCTATGCCTCGATCCGTGTGCATGGGAGGTACGCGCATCCAGATCATTCCGCCAGAGTCAGGCCCGTGCATGTCCATGCCAGGGGAAACCGCCTCCGACTCTGCACCGCCCAAGCCTGTGCCAGGGGAGCTCTCACCTCTCCTCGGTCTGCATGCAAGGGAGGCGCGACCCCGACCGCCTCCGGCTCTGCACCGCCTAAGCGCTGCCTGGCACGGCACCCCGATGCCTCCATGCCCGGTGCGGTGCGGTCCAAGCACCTCCAAGCCCGGCGCAGCATGCCCGGCGTCTCCGAGCCCGACACCTTTGAGCCTGGTGCGGCACGCCCGGCGTCTCCGAGCTCGGCGCCTTCGAGTCCGGATCTGCATGCTCCTAGCTTCGCGTACTACCCTCAGGCTGCGCCCGAGCCCCGGCACCTTCGGACTCGTCACCGCGGCATGCCCAGGGCAATGCTCCCCTGTGCCTCTCTCCGTCTACCTGTGGGAGGCCAAGGCCACCGAGCCCCCGGTCCTTTAGCTCGCCCGACCTCGTCGGCACGCCCAGTGCGGCACCCCCGATGCCTCCGAGCCCGGCGCTGCACGCCCTGGGCAGTGCACCCCCACGCCTTTCTCCCTCCGTCCACCTACGGGAGACCAACACCACTGAGCCCCAGCTCCCCCAGCTCGGCGCCCAGTTCGGCACGCCCGCCTGGCGCGCCCACGCCTCAGCCCGGTGGGACCCCAGCTCGGCGGTGTCGTGCCTAGGACCAGCTCCTCCGACTCCGGCCCGCATGCCTCCGGCTCCGGCCCGCATGCCCGTGGCACGCCCGGCTTCACCCGGCTCCACCCGCATGGCACCCAGTTCGACACGCCCCCGAGTGCCCAGTTCAGCATGCCTGCGTGGCACCCAGTTCGGCATGCCCGCGTGGCACCCAGTTCCGTCTGCACTTGCTTCATGCCCCAGCACGCCCGCGGTCCTGCTCCGCCCTCCCGCAGTCTGGTTTCGACTAGGAGCAGCATGTGGGTCCGCAGCATGTGGGTTCGCATCCACATGCATGGGGCATTGCACCTCGCCTCGATCAGCATGCATGGAGGCCCCCACGGGACTTCTCTCGGTCTGCATGCCTGCATGGCAATTTGGAGGAAAGTCCCAGCCAACTCGGCACTTCGACACCATGCAGTTTTGCCCCGTTCATATGGGCCCGGCGCATCTCATGAGGGGCCCATCCACATGGGCCTGGTGTTCTTTCCAAGGATCCCCCTCCATGTGGGTCCTTTGGCACGCCGCCTGCAAGAAAGGTTTGCATTTAAGTTTCATAAGCTACTGTTTACACTAACTAATGGTGCCCTGCCCAAGGTACTGTACCCCTGCACCAACTTCCTGAACCACCTAGAAGAATAAGGTTCACCAGCCCATCATAGCCTCATAGGCTGACAAGTCTACATCAAGACCAGCACACCTCCCCAAAAATGACAGGAACCATTCGTCTACGTAAAGACTGGCATGGAGAGGTAAGGGGAGGTAAGAAACAACACACTCCCTTCATTATCACCCTATGGCAGCAGAGAGTCCCCCAAGCTCTCCGCCTCAGAGATCTCTTATTTCCTTCGATCGTCCCATTGACTTGATCGTCGGTGTGCCTCTACCGGAATCCCCGGTGCAAGTATTTTCTGTTTTGCAGGTCCACCCGATAGAGGGATGATACAGAGAAGATTTCTCCCACCGGAGAGGCCCACAGGAGGACCACAACACAGTATCAAGCCCCTTCATCCCCACAACTATGACTATGTTCCCCTTGATCATCTCCGACCGATAAGCTCGGTGACGCTGGCAGGGAGTACATTCACCCGGGCCACGTAAGAAGCTACAGGCCACGACGATCTAGGCGGCAACAATAGGTAATGCCTAAACTTTTGATCATGCTTAGGAAACCAAAAATCTTGATTAAAGTGCTCGGATAGAGGACACAAGTAATACCTAAACTTTTGATCAATTTCAGAAAGACAAAACCTTGACTAAAGTGATTTGATAGAGGGAACAAGTAATGCTTAAATTTTTGATCAGGCTCTAGAAGCCGTACTTTTGACTAAAGTGATTAGGTAGAGGGCATAGTTGTTGCCCAGGTGGCTTCCCAAGAGGGGGGTGAATTGGGTTTAAAAATCTTTTGCAAGTATGTGTACTTTGAAATTCTTTTAGTATAGAAGTGAAGTGTGCAAAGTGGAAGTAAATAAATTAAAGCAATAAAGCAATGAAAGCACAATCACAAACACCAAGAAATAGAACGGTTCGGAACGACCGGCTCCTACATCCACTACCCAAGGACCACTTGGGATTTCCACTATATCCCCCAATCGGAATACAGTCGGATTGTTTTACTAGGCTCACAATCCAAACCTATATACTTTGATTTTACCGGGATCACCAAAGAAATCCTAACTCCTTTTGGTTTTACATGGGATTACCAAAGAAAACCCAAACACTTGGTTTTAAACTGGAAAAACCAAGAACCCAAACTTAGATTTTACAAGGTTCACCTAAAAACCTTTAACTCTCTCTCTTAAGATATAGCCCCTTGCTGTTCTTAGAGAATAAACAAAGATAAAGAATGAATAACAAGCAACTACAATAAACCAAGTTTGTTTTGGTGTTGCCAATGTAGATCAAGATGAAGTCAAGCCTTGAGTGCTCTTCAATGCTCTTCAATGCTACTTCTTCCCTTCTTCAATGAGTGGATTCAATGATAGAGTAGAGTTGGTGAAGCTTTGAATCTAACTTGAATGTTCTTTGAGGTAGATAGAGGAATAACTTGAAAGCTCCTTGTTTTCTCAAGAAAATTCAGCAATAAATCTCCATTAATTGTTTAATCCTTCAAAAATAATCCCCTTTATAGTTTTCCATGAGATATGGCCGTTGTAGGGCCTTGAAATTCGTGAAATGGCCGTTGGAGATGAATTGGAATTCAAATTTCAATTTCAGCAACTAACCGTTGAAGTGCAGATAACGGCTCCACGAGCCGGCTCGAGCTCCAAGAGTCGGCTCGAAGTCTCATACAAGCCAAAAACAAACTTCTGTGGGAGCCGGCTCTTAGACTAGGAGTCGGCTCTTGCCTTCAAGCTTTCAGTCAAGATAAACATACATACCTAGAGTCAGCTCTTGAACTGGGAGTCGGCTCTAGTTCTCAGAACTTCAAAAATTATATTTCTGGAAGAGTCGGCTCTTGAAACTGGGAGTCGGCTCTTGGTTCTGAAACTTTGAATCTTCCTCCATGCCGTGCCACCTTGGGTCAGCTCTTACAAGTCTTTAAAAAACTTGCTTCAAGCTTCCCAAAAACTTCAACATTGAATCATCTAGAAGCTAATCAACATACTTTATCAAAATCTTACACTTTTAAAGCTCGTTTTACATGATTACAATATTCATAAGTTAGGGCCTTTACAAACTCTAATTGAATTATCCTTAAGTAAATTTAAAAATCACTTTAAACAAAGGTAACCAATTCCTGCAAAACTTCTTAAACAATTTGAGAAGAGTTAGTATCAAATACATGCTTCGATGTTTTGTGATCATCAAAATCATTCCAGGGGTCAATAATAGATAATGCCCAAACTTTCAATCAAGCTTAAGAATGTTATATTTTAACTAAAATAGTTAGGAAAGGCTTAGATAGCCCATATGTTCTCAAAACTAATTAAAAAAGAACTTTTATAGCTTAGCAAGCCTAAGAGTCATATGACTTATTTTTTTTCAACAACTAATTGGAAAACATAGATAAATTTCACACAAGTTAAAGCTTAGAGAATATGTATTTTTCAAACACAAAAATAGCAAAGAGAGTAGACAAAAAGAGAGAAGAAATATTTTTTGATTAATCTATGAAAAAGTTTCTTACAAGTTATATCAGTGAATATAAAAAGAAAGATACATCTATTTTATTTTTTTTGGATCTCAGAGCTCTTGGAAGATTGGCAGCTAAGGGACTGAGACCTCTTCCCTTCTTACTGCTCGAAGAGGGGTCATCTTTGACTGGGAGGCCTAAGGTTGCTATCTTCAATCCAACATCCAAGTAGCACTAGAGGTATCTAGAAAGGTATATGGGTCTTCCCCTAGAACTCTATCTATTAGAGATTGAGCATCCAGATCTATTAAGGTAAGAAAGTTGGGATCTATGTTTAAGAAGAATTTCTTTTCCTTTTGGACACATTTGTTAAAACTAAGTTCAATATAAAGAAGAAAACACCAGTGTTTTTAGTGATTGCCTGATATCTTTTTGCATTAGCTCCTGGTATCTCGGGTGCCTCTTCATCATTTCATAGAGGTCATCCTCCTCCTGACCTATATCTTTGCTAAAGACCTCGGAGAACCTTCAACCACTTCTTTGGATAGACTTTCTATTAGATCTATTATTTTTGAAAGTCGCACCTCTTTTTCTAAGTTCTCAGGAGGAACTTCAAATTGCTCCCTAACCACAAGCAGCATATTGACCATCTTATCTGCTATGATGGCCATAAAGTTACCACAGACTATACAAGTAATCTCATATGGCTACATACATTCAAGGTATTAGAGAAATGGAAGAAAGAAAATATCAATTTAGAAATGAAGATTTCATTACTTCAAATATTTCTACAAGGTAGAGTATTTCAAACTTCCAATGGGAGGGACAAAAGTTGAAAAGAAAAATAAAAGAATACAAGAAGATAGACCTTCATACTTTCATTACTTGATTCAATGGAGCTTCTAGTTAAGTCTCCATAGATGCTTTAGTATTGGATGGTGCCTCAGTAACATATGTGGCTTCTAGAGTGGTTAATGGAAGGGCTTTAGTAGGTGCATCAACATCCTCTTACACTTTTGTTGCCTCCTCTTCTGTGGCTGGAAAGAGTTCCTTCACTTTGCTCTTGCAGTCCTTGAATCTCTTGTAGAAGGCACTCACCAAACCCTCAGCCACATCATTCAGGAAGTCCTTGGATGATTTGTATTCCTCAACCACCTTCTTGGCTTCTTCAAGCTCCTACTTCAGTTTCTCCTTCTCCTCTCATTGCTTTTAGAGAGTAGCTTGGCTTGCTTTAACCTCTTTATTGGCATTAGAAAGGTTAATCTTCAGACAATTTATTTAGATGTAGGTACTAATCTCTAATTCTATCTTCTAGGCCTCCAAAGCATTCATTTGAGCATCAGCAGCTTCAAACTACTTGGCTGTCTTTATTGCTGCTTCATTGGCTAGCAACAACTTCTTATCCAAGTCATTTTTCATCTCATCATACTTGATGAGGAAGTTTTTAAGGTGATTGACATTAGAAGTAAGCTAAAAAGAAGTAAAGAAATAAATTTAGTAAAAAGGTAAAGGAGCAAAAGAAGAGAAAGTAAAAAAAATAGCATGATGAAGAAACAATTACTTGGAAAACTTCAAGATAGCTATGGCTAAGTACTTGGGAAAGAGAGTGTGTTTCTTGCTCTGCTCTATTAGCAGGAAAAAGGATCATCTCCAACAGCTCTTAGAAGAGCTTTAGATCTCTATGACTTACATCATTTGTCCTTGGTCTCTTCTATAAGATGAGGTGCTCTTCTTGAGCACTTGAGGACTGGCAGTAGTAGCACAATGAGGTGGTCAAATGATTCTTGATGACCTGGTCAGACTGACCATCGAAAGAGTAGGTATCGATGCCTCAGCTAGAGTAAGAGATTGGCTACTCTACGATATGGGCATGCTTGACAAAGATATCAAAAGTGATGATTCACTAAGTTTTTTCTTTTTGGCACCCTGAGCAGCACTCAATCTCTTTCTCTTGGCTGCCTTTTGGATCCTCTCCAAATCAAGCTTCATTTCTACAAACAAAAAATTTGAATAATGATTAAGAGATTAGCAAAATCCAAGAACTATGTAAAAATAGAGAAAGAAAGCAAAAGAAACTCAAAATAATTGGACATTCTGATCAGGCTTATGCCTGCATCATGCAAAGTTTGATCAGTTAAAAGAAGTTTGAACTATGGTACATAAACCTCAAGTAGTTTATTGTAGTGCTTCAAGTATTCATCTAAAGGATTTTATTATAATTGGGCTCAATCTAGGCCTTGCTCAAGGAGGACCTAATATCTAAAGACTGATCTGAGAAAATAAAGAAAATTCTATGCTTCTACCCATAGATGGAAGTTGGAATGCCTTCTACAAGTTTACAAGATTGTCTATGAGCAAAGTAGTATCATTACTTATCATATCGGTGAGACTTCAACATGAAAATAGCCTAAAATAAAGAATACCTTGGCTCTATGCTGACCAAGTCATGTATAAGAATGAAGTTAATGATTACCCTAAAACCATTTAGAGAAAGCTAGATCAAGATTACCTAGTAAAAATCTAAGACGTTCCTAATGAATTGATAAAGAGGGAACTGAACTTTGGCATTGAATACATCTTCTTAGAAAGCTATGCATCTGGATGGAGGAGACAGAACCCGATCATCAAGGCCTGGTATAAACAATCTAATCCTATTTAGAATGAAGTACCTATCCCTAAGTCTTCTAAGATCCACTTCTCTAATCTCAAATATCTCTTGGTTAGGGCCTAAGGAGGCCCTCCTATAGCATTTGATAGGGACATCAAATAGAATCGGATGCTCTTGCTAGACTAGGTTTGGATTTGCTAAGGTTTTGGCAGAGCTTATCTTAGAGCTTTTTATCTTCTTAATGACTCTCTTTATCTTAGGAGCCATGGCTACAAAGCAGGGAGGACTGAAGGAAAAAGGAAGCTAGGGCCTCTTATCAAGAAAAATGAGGACCAAGATCTCCTATCCAAAACAAATGAACAAAACTTTGAAGGTGGTTGCCTGTTAACCCTCTAGAAGATGAAGGCAAAGGAATAGAAGACAAAAGATCTTGGTTGAAGGAAGAGACTTCTATTTATAATGATATTTGACCATCAAGGTTAAATCATCTCACCATTGAGATTTTGGCCACATCACTTTATCTTTGGCTAAAAGATGGGTCACTCATTCCGTGCCATGCAGTTACTCTTATTGACTGGAGAGCATATCCCATGGATCGAGCAGTCGCAATCATATCAAAAATTGTCCATTGCTAATTTAACATTTTTTTATAAAAAAGCATGTGCAACTTTAAATGCCATATGGCAGAATGGTGGCACAACTAATTAAATATTTTTTCCAACAAAAGCCTTTGAAAATTTATCATCATACTTTCAAGGTATATTGAGTGAATAACTTCGAATCTGAAAATGGAAGGCAAGTGTTATAGGTTAAACAACCTGTCTAATCTCTTCTGATCTAGTTATGAGCAGTTACTAATGAGTAGAAAACTATTTGGCTAGGTTTTAATCTTTTATTAAGGTGCACAATATTGACCTCTTATCAAGATGTGAAGTACTTATCAGCTAGGAGCTGATATCTTACTAAGGCATAGAATGCTTGATGGCTAAGAGATGATCTTCCACCAGGATATAGGATTTCTATCGATCAAAGAATAATCTCTTATTGAAGCATATGATGCTCAACTACTAATCATATAGGTACCGATCACTTACTTGAACCAGATATAAAGTCATGTAACTTTATTTAGCATGAAGCATATTTTTAAAGTCGTTAGAATTGTTATTGATGTGGCAAGCTGGTGACATGGCACCCACATCCAACAGTTGGTTGATGAGGTGTCGGAGAGCACCACCTGGCCTGCTCCCGATCGAGGTGAGCTCCTGACCAAGGTGAGCTCCTGATCGAGGTGAGCTCCCATCCGAGGTGAGCTCCCATCCGAGGTGAGCTCTTAGTCGAGGTGAGCTCCCGTCCGAGATGAGTGCTCAATAGAGGGAGCTCCCATCTAAGGAGAGCTCTTGATCGAAGAGAGCTTTGGTTTATTAGAGCTCCCATTTGGACCATGCCCTTGAAGGCAAGAAAACATCTCCCTGACCATGGTGGTTGGAATAGTAGAAGGCGAGACATGACTCCTGGAGGACATGCATGAGAGGGGCCTGGATAGTGGCGTAGGGGCACGATGTCACCATCTCCATCGGACTTGCTGCAACTCTCGAGAGGAGTGCTCCACCAGGGCTCCAGGCCATGTAGCATGCCGTTTACACCCCCTGTAGGAGGAGTGCTCTACCAGGGCTCCAGGCCCTGTGGCATGCCATCTGCACCCCCTGCAGGATGAGTGCTCTAATGGGGCTCCAGGCCCTATGGCATACCACCTGCACCTTTCGCAGAGGATCGCTCCACCAAGGGGCAGGCTCTGTAACATGTCGCCTGTGCCCCCTGAAGAAGACCCTCTTTTGGGAATTTCAGACCCTATTAAACGGGGCTCTAATGAGCTTGTATCCCTTTCACAGGGAATGCCCCTGGAGAAGCACCTAATCGAGACTCCATACCCAATCTGGCATAGTCGACTTCTATATAATGGTAAGAGAGACCTCTGACCACGGGGGAGGAGAAGGTAAAGGGCTAAAACAGTAAACAACCCCCAGTATCCAAGGAACTATAGTTTTCTATTCTCTTTTATCTCCTTCTATGCAGGGGCATCCCAAGCCTCCACAATAGAGGGAATGTTCTCCTTGGTCACCTTACTAACTTGACTATCGGAGTGTCCCCGTCAGGATTTTCGACCTGGGTCTCCTTTTTTGTAGGACCGACTGGCCATGAAGATGCTAGAATGAAGAGCCCAACATTCCTAGGGGAAGCTAGCTTCAACCGGGCCCCACTAGAGCTCCAGGCCATGGCAACCTAGATGGTAATAGATTGGCATGCCAGGTAAGTCAAGGCTGACATAGTCCACACTAGCCAAGAATCACCAATCAACCTCCAATGGTCTCATGGTGGTGACTCGTGCACGGGATGCTTCCGTCAACCGCATGGGAAACCCATCCCACCAAGGCGATTGTTGTAACCAGGAGATGGAGCTCCTTGCTCCTCCACCTCCATCTCCGATTGATCAACTATGCAGATTGCCGCACTTGCACAGCAGGTCTAAGCCCTGACTATGGTGGTGTGCCAGCTACATCACCAACACCAGTCCTTGGCAACACAGCAGTAGTCGAGGATACCTACGGCCCATGCCACTGACCCCTGTGCTAGCTTGAGGTCCTTCTCGTAAGGGCTGTCACATGCACAGGCAGCATCATATTTGTAGGGGAGCCTGCAGGTGACAAAGAAGAGGTGTTGGGATGGTTTGGTTGATTGGTAGAGCTGCTCCCCGATCTTGAACCATGGTGCTGTATCGTGCCAGCAGCACCGACATGGCACGGGCTAAAACATGAGTTCCTTTAGTCACTGTCCTCTTCTCCATCGATGGCCTATGTGGAGGGATCGATTGATGAGGCTATTCGATGGTGGGTGGAGAAGCACCTCGAAAAGCAAGAGCACAAGTTGGCTAATCTTACCCGCCAATTTGCTAATATTCAGGGCTCCCCATGCAAGCCAGCGAGCTTCGATGCATGCCCTCCTCATTCCCATAGAGTATAAGAGGAACTGATGCCCCATTGGTTTTGCATGCCCCAGGTGGATCCCTATGATGGGACCACAGATCCTTTTGACGACCTTAAGGGTTACAAGGCTTTCATGCAGGTTCATAGGGCCACTGATGCCCTCCTTTGCATTGCCTTTTCAACTACGCTCCACAAGGTGGTCCGAGTCTAGTACTCCTGTCTCGAGCCAAGAATCATCAACTCCTTCGAGTAGCTAGAGAAGAAGTTTGTGGCATACTTCGATACTTGCCAGAATGTGCTGCACGAGGCTGACAACCTCTTCTCTATCCGATAGCACGATCATGAGTCCCTTCGAGACTACATAATCCGATTTAAGGTGGCCACCCTGGAGATCTACAATCTAAACAAGTCCATCGCTATATTGGTGTTGAAGAAAGGGCACAGGACCTCCCGCTTCACTTACTCCCTCGATAAGAAGCCCCCAAAGTCCTACTATGAGCTCCTCCTCTGCATTCACAAGTACATCCATGTGGAGGAGGCCGATCACACTCGGAGGGAGTTCAACGGGAGGCCCCTGAAGAGGCAGGCCCAGGGGGAGGCAAATGGGCTGCATGTGCCCAAGGCCATCTTAACCCCCCGAATGGACCCTAAGTCGAGGGATGTTCCTGCCAAGGATGAGAAGTACACACCTCTCCTTGCCCTGAGATCCAAGATTGTAATGGAAATCGAGGGTGAGCGTTACCTGCATCGCCCTCCCCCACTGAAGCCATCTAGTGGAGATGACATGTTTTGGTACTGTCAGTTCCATTGCAACCACGACCATGACACCAAGGAATGTCACCATCTGAAGAAGGAGATCTAGGAGCTAATCAGGTGAGGCTACCTCACAAAGTTCATGGGAGGAAGAGCTTCACCTAGAACCCAGGGCATCGAGGCCCACCACACTGCCATCAACAACCAACCATGGAGAAGCTGTTGGGAATGATTTCCTATGGGGCAAGGCGAGAACTAAAGAGAGCTAAGGTAAGGGAGAGGATTGATGTTACACTTTCCTTCATGGGAAAGGAGCTAGCTGGGGTAGAAAACCCAAATAATGATATTGTTGTTGTAGAAATGATAATAGTAAGGCACCCTATACAAAGAGTTATGGTCGATAGTGGAAGCTTAATCGATATCCTTTTTTACGATGTCTTTGCAATAATGAATATATCCCCCGATCTACTGAAGCTGATATTCACGCCCCTCATCGGCTTCATCGAAGATTTTGTTGGAGTCGAGGGAGAGATTACCTTCTCGGTCACTACCAAGATGCTACCCCAGCAAAGCCCCATAATGGAAACCTTCACCATCATAAGGCTCCCCTCGGTCCACAACGTGATCCTGGGACATTTCGAGCTCAACTTGCTTTATGCAACCATCTTAACCAAGCAGGTCCTCATCCAGTTCCCAACCCCTTATGGGATCACGGAGATGTGGGGGTCCTGATAGCTGGTCCCTCACTGCTTGCAAACTATCCCTGGAGCTTGGTGGACTGAGGAGGGTCTGGTAATCAATTAGTTATACTGAAGGGATAGGAACAAAGGGTGGGCCGGTTGAGCTCCTATTGTCATTTTCCCTTGATAAAGATCCCCTGAAGACAGTGTAGGTGGGACCTCTTCTAGTTGAGGAAGAAAGGACTCACCTCTGAGCCTCTTTTGGGCAAACACCGATGTCTTCAGCTGGATTGTGGCAGACATGCCTAGAATTTCTCCTGAAGTGATCACCTACAAGCTGAATATCGACCCCAACAACTATCCGATCTGGTAAAAGAAGAGAAGCTTCGTCCTAGAGAGGCGGAAGGCGATAGATGAAGAGGTCAAAAAACTCCTCACTGTGGGCATTGTCTAAAAGGTGCAATACCCTAGCTGGGTAGCAAATATGGTCATGGTCAAAAAAGCCAGTAAAAAATAGAGGATCTATGCGGACTACACCGACCTCAATGGGGCATGCCCGAAGGATAGCTTCCCGCTGCCCAAGATCAACCAGCTTGTGGATGCGACTTCAGGGCACAAGCTACTCAGTTTCATAGATGCATTCTCAGGGTACAACCAGATCTACATGCACCCAGGGAATGAAGAGTGATAAGTCTATTAATTATCCCAATTTAACCATTAAATAAATATTAATTAATGTATATTTATTAAAAATTAATATTTTTTTATCAATTTTTAGGAGCTTAAAGATTGGAAGAGCTTAATTTTTGGAGTCCAATAATGCAAACAACACTCAAATCAGAGTTAGAATGAGCCCGAAACTGAATTTTAAAGCTTTTGCATGATTTTTGGAGCAGTCGGTCCACCATGGACTGGTTGCTCGATCTACAGAAACTAGAATGATCCACAGGCAGCCATTGCTGCTAGTCCATGATCCCAGCTCATGGACTAACTCCTTCGTTTCAAGCTGTCGACCATCGAAGCTGCTTCCTGCCACCTCCCACCACTGTGAACGCCACTAGAGACCATCTTCTTGCCATCGGGAGCCCCTGATGGCTAGAAAAACCTTCCAACATTTTGGTCATCATTTTTTTTTCTTCTCTATTTGATCACCACCACTTGTCACCATTCATCACCTCCCATCATTGTGCACCGCCTGCCATCGCCATCCACTGCTAGGTAGGCTGTCGGAGAAGCTTCCAAGGCACCGGCATCCATCCTTTCCCTATGATCGGCTGCCCAAACCGTCTATGCTCATTTCTTCATGCCATCACTGTTCATCATCGGTCGCCGCTTCATACCACCCGTCACCGGTCGCCACTTCCTACCGTCGACTGCTCCTTGTCACCACTGCATAAGATAGATAGAAGAGATTCTTGATTTGATTGGGAGAGGGAGGATTGGGATTCGGTGAGTTCAATTCGGACTCCGCTTGCCCTAAAAGGAAGAAGACTTCGATCAGCCCATCAAGATGCACATCGAATGGTTTAGAATTTCCTGCACAATATCTGGCCGATCTTGAGCTCGATTGACTCCAAATTTGATCAAGAGGAAGCCCTAAATGAGCTCTATAAAAGAAAGACCCTAGATAGCAGTCCAGGCATCAGTTCTTTCAACAAATTTGCTTAGTTTATTTTCTTCTTCTTTTATTGTAGATTATTATATTAGGCATAGGAAAAGGAAGAATTACAAAGGAGATGTTGGTGGTAATGATGTGTTGCTAGACTCCTTCAACCTAGGATGAAGATGAAGCCTGCAACCAGGTTCTTTCTTTTTGTACTTGATTCCTAAGTAATAAATACTATGCTTTTCTTGTTTATATCTCTTGAGTTATTTTTCTAATAGAGATTTTGATCTGGCATATATGGCCTACATCCTTTATCGATATGCCGTGATTCTAGGATATGGTACGTGCCTTAGAGAGATAGATCATAGTATAGTAGATTAGATCCCTAATTTTGCAAATCAAGTAGATAGTTTATACTTTGAGCAGACATGTCATGATCTCCAGATATGACTTGTACCCCATAGGAGATAAATTATTCTAACACCAAATTTGTAAGAATTATTATTATTGCAATATAAAGAGAAGAAGATAAAACTTATTTGCATGATTGATTCGGATTCCTAGGTTACTTCTCATGCTAACTGATTCAATTGAGTAATTACTTGTTATCTTTTAATAATTACTACTTTCAATTTAATATTTAAAACTATTTTTTTTTACTATTTTCATGAAATAATTATCCTTGATCCCCCAGGATACGATTATGACTCACTGCTGCTTTAGTAGTGAGTAGGTTTTATTTTGACTGCCTACGACAGCGATCAAATTTTGGCACCACTGTCGGGGATTAAGCATGATTATTTCATGAAAAAAAGAAAAAGTAATTTTTTTTATAGTTATTTCTCTTTTTAGTTTATTGTCTTTGTTTTAATTGCCTTAATTACTAGATTTCCTTATTTTTTTCTTAACAAAAAAAATTTTTTCCTTCTTTTTACAAATCCACTTCTAACCTAATTAACCTTTCATTTTCATTAACTTAGCTTAAAGAACCTACAAGAAAATCCTAAGACACTTTCTATAAAACTTAATTAATTTAAGAAAATAAATTAATAAACCTTAAAAGACTTTTTAACTTATTTGGACATCTTGCTTGATTTGCATTGCATTTTCATAAAACACTTTAAGGGCATAATCCCTAAACAACATAAGGTGGGCATGTCATTACCCTTTCTTAGCCCACAAACCATCACCCTACATTCTACATAACCTAAGCTTTAAATTAAAATTAATTAGACATTGGTCCTTAAGGATTTTCAAGCTCACTAGGATAGGGACCCTAAGAGTTAAACTAAATTAGAATTAACTGGTTAACTGGTGTCTAGGAAAGAGATTTAAGGATGATGTAGTCCTGAAGGAAGGTGGTTCTTTAACTGGTTCCGTTGTCTGAACTGGCCAATTTATTTGGTGTCTAAAGAAAGTAATGGGGGGACCCCCATCAACCTTACCCTTACCTAGCTAATTGCTAGTTGGTATCTGACTTCGAAGGGTCAAAGGCAACCTTGGTAGTTAGGAGCTATCTAGACATAGGATAACCCTAGGATAGAGAGTCCATTGTGTGATAACTTATTTGTGCTAACCAAACTTTAACCTAATTAAGACATGCTTCTCTATTGTCTATAGATTTAGAATCCTTTAGATTTCTCATCTTTAGAGTTCTTCTTTTTCTTTCTTCTTTTTTCCTCTCCTCTGAACAAAACAAAAAAATCAAAAAAAAACTCCTGCTCAGACAAGAAGACTATTGGTCAGATACCATATAACCATATAAGATTAAAAGGACATGGATCCTACTGAATGACCCAAAAGTCTAATGGAGTATTGCTTCCCTGATCCTAATGAATGACCTTCAACCCTGCAAGACTATTAGTACAAGATTGACACTGACCGACCATTTAAAATGAGAGCCCAAGCTAACAATTCCATGAGTCGACTGTAACAGATTGATATGCATCCTAATTTCATAAGCTTTGAAGATGCATACAATCATGTAAGGGAACTTGTAGGAATTAACATCGCATCATTGATCCATAAGATTAAGATCTTAGAACGTAAAGGATATATCCAATTTTATCATGTACCAGCATCTATGTGTATGGCATGCGATGCACCAGACCATGTTGTAAAGAGATATCCTTATTTGATGCACCCAACCCAAAATGGGTTTACACAGGGGACTATAGCTAATAACAGATATATAACTGAACCTTATACCCCAACCTATAACCTAGGATGGGATTATTATCCTAATTTTATATGGTCACAAGATGCAATACTAGAAACCCTTAATTTTGATCAGCCCTATCCTAGGCCCAGTCAAGTACCTAAGGTTTAGATTTTGAGGAAGGACTCAGCACAAGAGAAAAGAGTCTAGAAACTTTGGTTAAATCCCAAGCTAACCTCCATGTGATGATTAATAATATAAATGCTATCCTTAATACCTTTATGTAGACCACGAGCCAACAGATAACTTCCAACACCCAGGCTATTGCCCGTTTAAAGATATGATTTAGTCAATTGACCATGGCTGTAAGTGAAGAAGAGCTGCCTAGTCAACTTGAGAGTCATTATGAGGGATAATACCTAACTAAAAATTATGATATCAAAGGGATTGCCCCTCAAGTAATCGAATATGACTCTTTGAAATGAATTGATCATAGAGCAATCTTGTCCAATCAAAGAGACCAACTTAAATAATTTGATTAAGATAAAAACTTATGAAGAGAAATCAAAAGAAAGGAGGGATGGATCACTTCCATCATCACCTAGCTTAACTATAGCCCCAATCCCAAGAATCCTAGAATCATCCATTACTTTCAATGAAAAGGGAAAACAAATTGGTGCAATGATGGAATCAATTAAGACTTTCCAAAGATCATAAATGTATAATATAATAGAGGAAGCCGTGCATGAAAGTTCTTTCTATGATTCGTTAAATCCTAGTTTGGCTCACTTTGAGGAGGATAATCTTGATATAGAGGGATGTACCTTAGAGATAAATAACCTAGTAGAAATATCCTACCCTAACACCACCTTACCTTGGAGTGAGAAACATGAGCCATCACCCAGACCCCCAATACTTTCCTTGTTAGAATCACCATCTAAACTAGAATTGAAACCATTCCCTACCGCATCCACTGATACCTTACCAGTAACATGTAATCAGGAAGCTCAAATTGTAGATGTTCTAAAAGTATATAAAGAAGCTATTGGGTGGGATATTACACATATGGGGCTTAACGAATTTAAAACTTTTATATTTGATTTCTCTATATTTGGCACTACTTTTGAGAACTACCTCCAAAATTTATCTCTAGTATTGAAATGATGTATGGAGATAGAGATGATATTGATTTAGAAAAAGTGTCAATTTATAGGTCAGAAAGGGCTTGTGCTAAGATCTAAATTATTAGCTCCCCCTCATGACTCTGGTTGAGTCATTCCAAATCTTCCAGGTGGATTAGATTTATCTAGAATACCTAAAAAATAAAAAGAAAATAAACTAAGGAAGTTCGGTTGCCTCCCAACAAGTACTAAGTTTAACATCTTCAACCGAACACTATGAGGGAGTCTCACTTATAATAAACTTGGTTGCATTCTTCAAGGTTTCAAAATGACAAGATCAATTAGGAGGCCTTATCATCATAGTAGAAAAATGTTCATAGAATATTCTACGATGAGTAGCCCAAATCAATAAGGTGACTAAGAAAGCATGCTATAATAAGATTTAAAAATATTATTATAATTTTTATGATGATCAGAAAGAAATTATATTTATTGGACCAAGATTGGAGGTGTTAGTTTATAAATTTCTTTGACTATAACTTGATCTATTCTAATCCTTTTCTTGGATATGATATGTCATGGCATCACCCTTTCCTAATCTAAAGCTCAAACTTTTTTCAAATTAATATTAAATCAGTCTCTATACATCATTTTAGTATGGAAGATAAATTTTGAAGGCAGACCTCAAAAGTAGTACCAAAAATAAAAATATTAGTCATTAAAATTTTAATATAATTATCTCTCATATTAGAGATATCTCACCCGATAGCTTGTTCATGTGTTTTTCAAACACCAATAAGTTAAGCTTCCTGGCTAAGGATCACTGGTAAGTTGTTAGTGGGTACATTGGGAGGTGGCTTCATCTCTAACACAAGTGGTGATTCTAAAAATAGAGCTATTGAGGGGCTAGTTAATGGCTCATATTTTTTCAATCCAAAGTGGGATAGTTTCTAGGTAGGGCATTTCTACTAGGAATTTAACAAATTATGGGAGTGAATTATAAGTGTAGTTTCCCCTATTATGTTATTGGTGGTTCTTGGGAAGTCTCAATTAATTCTATCATTTTATTTACTTGTGTTCCCTTCCCATAAAAAAGAATGAGTGATTCTAGGATACTTGGAAATGGAGCCATAGGTAGGTAGGGTAATGATGGATATGGTTCATACCATCAATCTGATTTCTTCCTATATAATTCTATCTTAGTCAAATTATTTATATTGATCTTTGTGGTTGTGTAGGGTTGCTCTATGATTAATTCATTTTTGAGAGTTATAATTAAGTATTCAGAAAAAATTAGATGATCATTAAAATTTTGAGCTTGGTATTATCCCTCTAGGTTACTCTTAGGCTGACTATGTGGCTATGCTTCCTCCTCCCTATTGAATGCAAATGTTAGTTGATCAATTTAGATTTTTGGTTCAATTAGGATTTGTGGAGAGGCTTAAAGGTTTTCTATCCTGACTAACACTTGCAAAACCTTCTCATCAAATGATGGACTATAGATAGTTGGAGAAGATTAATATTGTGAATAGGACTTATCGAAATAGGGTGTGTCGATGAATGGAGATCCTTGCATTATCGAGATAACCACTGGATATCATTGCTATGAAAAATCTAGTTGTGCCCTCTATTCGAATTATAGGTGTTAAAATTTGAATTATTTTCTAGTCTATAGGCTATTTGGGTTTGATCTTGATAAACTTGATCGTACATAAACTCAAAAAATTAGTACGTGGCTGGGCATTCACTCACAAAATGAGTGGGGCTCAAACATCTTGAGCAAATTGATTATATAGGAAGAAAAGATGGAGAGGAAGAGTATCTACTAGCTAATTTATGGGTTAGGTGATTTAGGTGCTCTAATTTATGGGACAACTTATCCAATCTACTATAGAGATCCATATTCTTAGCACTACTCTTTTGTATCTAATTATTCTGATATTTGGATATATAATCAAAGGTCCTAGATCAGAGCAATCTTCTTCTAATTTTTTTTAATCAAAATTTTTAGAAGAGATGGTAAATGAAGAAAAAAGAAAGAGATAGAAGAATTCTATAGATACAAACCTAAGGAATCCTATATCTAAGAGAAAGAGAGAAGAATTTAGTTAAAGTTATATGTTAATTATAATCAAGTTAGTGCATAATGGACTCTCTATCCTAGGATTAACCTAAATTTAGACATTTCCTAACTGTCAAGGTTATTTTCGAGCCCTCCAAGTCAGAGGCTATCTAACTAATTGGCCAAGTGAGTGTAAGGTCGGTGGGGGTCCTCCTGTTGCTTTTCTTAGATATCAATTAAATTAGCCAGGTTAGTAAACAGAACCAATTAAGTAACCACCTTCTTTCAGGATTTTGTCCTTTATAGCCTAGCTAGACAATCCAAGAGGGGGGTGAATTCGATTTTCTAAAAATTAAACCTTAATTATGTGCTGCAATATGAATACATGTGAGTAGAAATGAAAATGCAGGAAATATAAGTACTGAAGGTAAAAGAGATAGGCAAGCAATCATAAATATAAAAAAATTTATAATGATTCAATGTCCCTAGCATCTACATCCACTCTCCAAGTCTCTTCTTAGAAATTTTCACTATAATCTTCTCCAAAGATTACAAGCAATTTATTTTACATTGATTATTTTCTTGGGCTCATAATTAAAACCCTACAAGCCAATCTCTGGCTCAAGAAACACCTAATTTTAGTCCCAACTAAAGTTGGTAACAAGAAAAACAAGAAGGAGTAGTTTAAGTATAAGAAACTCCTTAAAAAGAGCAAGAGAAGAACTAATGCACAATAAAAGAAAACACAAGAAATTTTTGGAAGCTTCAATGCTTGTCTCTTTGTTGAAAAGCCAATGATTGTCTCTTTGTTGAAAAGCCAATGATTGATAAAATTACTTTAGTGGTTAGAAGAATGAGCTCTCAATTCAAGGCTTTTAGCTTTTTTTAGTATTCTTAATGACTTTGAAATATTCTTTTGATTTGATAGTTTTTGAATATCTTCAATGAGTTTGGTAGTTTTTAAGAAGCCTTCTAAGGTCAAACTAGCTATTTCTAGCCATTTAAGAAGGAAAAATATCCATTAAAAACAAGATAAGACCAAACTGTACTTTCTGAAAACTAACTATCATACATTTAGCAGTTTTCAAATTGATTCAAATTCCTATTGACTTGACTCAAAGTTCTTCCAAGTTAGCTTAGTCTTCTTGTAAGTTGGCTCAGTCTTCTTTCTCCAAAACATGGTTTTATATTAACTACTATTGAGTTGACTTGATTCTGTCGAGTCAACTCGATTATGTCGAGTTGGCTTACAAAATAGTCTCTAAAAATTAGCTTTGTATATCTTGGGCTCTCCCTGTCAAGTTAGCTCAAATTTTATCTAAGTCGGCTCTGCAACATGCCAGTTGAAACTTTAGCGCCAAGTTGAGATTTTTAGATACGTGAATGAAACTTGGTTTTATCAAAAGTTTTAGAATTCTAGCTTCCAATACACTATTTCTTCATGAAATTCACTAGGTTTTTACAATTATTTAGTCTCCAAAAACTCTGTTTTGAATTGATTGATATTACCCTTATCTTTTCCTATAACATTGACTTGTATAGTTCATTGGTAACATTATATACTTAATGTTTTTATTATTCATCAAAATCAATTTTTGGGACCAACAATCTCTCCCTTTTTGATGATGATGATAAAACTTTGAATATATAAGAAAATTAAATATAACATATCTTTAAGAAATAGTAGAGTAGACTAAGGATATAAAAAATAAATTGACAAGTATCATAATTCATGGATTGTAGAAGAATATCAGTAGTACATTTTGTGGAAGATAGGTCAAGGTATATGAATCAAGTATTAGAGAACACAAATTTTGTATCAAATATCTAAATAGGTTGTGCATTGAATATTCAAGCATGCAAGGTGTGTCAAAACCTAGTAATATATAAGTATGTAAGAAAGTTTGGAAAGTATCAAAGCATGCTTTTGAAAATGAAAGTATGAGATTATCAGAGCAAATTTAAAATTTAAGGTTAAAATTGAAAGTTTCAGATTATGAATAAGAGTATCAGAGTATATTTTAAAAATCTAGAGTTGTGAATAAGATTATCATAGTATTTTAAAAAATATTAAGGTATTTAGTTCAAAATAAAGAAGTATAAGTATTAAAGTGAATAGGTATTAGAGTAAATATTTGCAAGAAATTAAAAAAAATAAATATCTTAAAAAATAAATATTTCAAAAATCAAGTACTATTATTGAAAAATCAAGCATCTTAGTCTATATTATTACTCTCCTTTTTATTTTATTCAATATTACTCCCCCTTTTTATACTATTTAATATTACTCCTTTTTGTCAGCATCATTAAAAAGATAGAAGAGAGATAACTCCCCCTAAAAGAAGCAACCAAAGCAAGTCAATATGAAAAGATGTCATCCACACATATAAGGTATAAAAGATATAATACAATCAAACTGTTGGCTCCACCCAGTGATTTTGATGAATAACAAAATATTGAGTGCATATTGTATTCTAACGATGATTTCAACTTGTGAGTTTTCAGGAAGAAAGCACCTCAAAATTCTAAAAATTTATGGTGTATGGCACGCAATGGCACGGAGCAATTTTCACATATCCGGGCATCCACTTCATTGAAAAAGGGCTTATAATTGTTTAACTATTATGTGTTAATATATTCATGAATTTTATTTTTGTTTTCGAGGCATTTACACTTGAATCTGGATGTTTTCAGTCTCAAGTGTCGACACCTGGACAGTCAAGTGTCGACACTTCAGCATTTGGCACGGACAAAAATCCTTGGCACGCCAAGTGTCGATACCTATATTCAAGTGTCGACACCAAGTGTCGACACTTAGGTTCCAAGTGTCGACTCAAGGCCTGAGATTTTTGAAAATACAGAACTTTATTGTTTCAAGGATTTTTGTGTCAAGTGTCGACACCTGTGCATCAAGTGTCGATACTTGAATGTTCAAGTGTCGACTCCTAGAAATCAAGTGTCGACACCTGACAGCCAAGTATCGACACCTGACAGCCAAGTGTCGACACTTGCAGCCTGACAGCTCTAACGGATCTATTTTTCTGGCTTGCAGAAATTAGTTTTCAAGCTTCAAACGGCTATTTCCAATGCTCCAACGGTCACAAACCATTTTTAGAAGGTTTTTGGTGTATTTAATCTCCACCAACCTCATTTTAAAAGAAGAGAAGTGAAGAAAAAGAAGAGAAAGCAAGAGAGAAGTCTATTCAAGAGCATTCAAGTCCACTCAAAAGCTAAAAAGCCAATATTCTCTCCAAACTTCAAATCAAAAGCCTATTCTAGCTTGATTCCACTGAAAAGCCTACTAGCTCAACCTTACTACATTCCAAAAAGAGGCAACTTGAAGAAGAGTGAAGTCAAAGCATTCTTTTGGGCTTCAAAGATTCCAATCTACTCTTGAAAAGAGTTTGTTGTAGTTTTTAAATTTCATATCTATTTTAATTGTGCTTTGACCTTACTTTCAAGGGTATCTTGAAAGAAGGTTATTGTGGTTTGTTGGTGAGCCAAAGTGTTAAAACCAACTAGGGTTAACTTGTGAGCTCGAAGACAAAACAAGTATTTAGGTTTGTTGGTGAGCCTAGGTGACAAAACCAACTTAGGTTTTGACTTGTGAGCCTTGTGAAAAACAAGTCAACTGTAATCTGGTGTGGATTATAGTGGAATTCCCAAGGGTGGCTTGGGGAGTGGATGTAGGTGCTAGGTTTGCATCGAACCACTATAAACTTTGTATTTGTGTGTGATTGCTCTTTTCCTCTCGTATTCTTTAATTAATTGCTATCATCTTGCATCTAATTTATTATTGCTCACAAGCACCACTAGACCTTCATTTTATTGTGTTAAATTTTTAAAAGACCCAATTCACCCCCCCTCTTGGGCTCCATTTCTGGGCAACAAGTGGTATCAGAGCACCGGTACTCTCTTGTAGGTCCAAGGATCTTGAGTAAAAGATCATGGCAGCCCCAATAGGCATGGGTATTGTTGAAGGTCAAGCTTCAAATCGACCCCCACTTTTTAATGGCACAAATTACACATACTGGAAGACACGCATGCGCATATTTATACAAGCTCTTGATTATAATTTATGGAGAACAATAGTAAAAGGTCCTCATCAGCCTACAATGATGATTAATGGCATTCTCACTCCAAAAATGGAAGATGATTGGGATGAGAATGACATTAAGCAAATTGAGCTTAATGCTAAGGCAATGAACCTTTTATTTTGCTCTCTTGATCCTAGTGAATTTAATAGAATATCAAACTGTCTCTCCGTAAAGGAGATTTGGGATACACTTGAGGTTACCCATGAGGGTACACACCAAGTGAAAACCACCAAGGTTAACATGCTAATTCACACATATGAAATGTTTAAAATGGAACCTACTGAATCCATCAGTTAGATATATACTAGGTTCACAAACATTGTGAATGGCATGAGAAGTCTGGAAAAAATAATTTCTAATGGTGAACTTGTGAATAAACTTCTCAGGTCTCTACCAGCTTCATGGGATGCAAAGGTCACTGCAATTAAAGAAGCAAAAGATGTCAACACTCTCCCGCTGGAACAATTGTTGGGCTCCTTGATGACTTATGAACTATCCCTCAAACAGAAGAACGGAGAGATGGATAAAAAGAAAAAGACAATCGCGTTCAAATCTACTACCAGAGAAGACTCAAGCGAAGAATCTGAAGAGGATGACGAAGAAGACGAAACGGCTATGTTAGCAAGGAAATTCAGAAGGTTTATGAGGAAGAAAAAGTTCAACTACAAAAAGAAACCTCTGAAAGGTGAGCCGAGTAAGGAAAAAGATAAGGAAAAGAAGGAGGAGCAGCCCACATGTTTTGAGTGTAAGAAGCCCGGGCATTTCAAGGTAGACTGCCTCTTGTTAAATAAGAGCAGAAGAAAGCTAAGAAAGAAAGCCATGATGGCAACCTAGAGTGAAAGTGAAGACTCCAGCTCTGAGGAAGAACAACAGGAAGTAGCGAATTTCTGTTTGATGGCCGATCAAGAAGAGGTATGTTCTGAAACCGAAAATGAATTAAATTTTGATGAGCTTCATGAGATTTTTGATGAACGAGTCATAGAATTTCAAAAATTAAAGTCAAAATATAAAGACTTAAAGAAGCAAAATCTGGAACTAGCTAAAACAAACAACAACCTTACAAATGAAAATGAATACCTTCTAATACAAAATAAAAATTTAAATGATAAGATTATGGCTCTTGAAAAAGAAAAGGATATATTTGAAAAGAAAAGTAACTTACTTTCAAATGAAAAATTGTCAAGACAAAGCAAAGAAATTTTAATGGAAAACAAAAGATGTAAAGAGGAAATCGATAAATTAAAGCCTTTTATTGAAAAATTTACTTACAGTTCTAAAAAGTTAAATTTACTGTTAAATAACCAAAGAGCAGTATTTGACAAAGCTGGATTAGGATTCAGAACTCATAAGAAACAGAAACTCTTTAAAAATTTCTTTGTGCCTGCATCTTCATCAATTACATGCTATACTTGTGGTGTTAAAGGACATAAATCTTATATGTGCAACAAAAAAAATTAAAAAATACTAAGAAAGTTTGGGTTCCAAAAGGAACCAATGCCACTAACCAAAAAGGACCCAAGATGGCTTGGGTACCTAAAGTCTCCACTTGATCTTTATTGCAGGTATGCCTTGCAACCAACAAGAAAAGAATGTGGTACCTTGATAGCGGTTGCTCAAGGCATATGACAGGAGATGTGGAGCAGTTCTCATCACTCACATATCAAAATGGTGGCAATGTGACTTTTGGTGATAATGGAAAGGGCAAAATTATTGGTATTGATAAAATCCATATCACCCCTACCTCTTATATTGATAATGTTTTATATGTTGATGGATTAAAATATAACTTGCTTAGCATGAGTCAATTATGTAACAAAAATTTTAAAGTTGTTTTTGAATCTTCTTTGTGCATTGTTTCTAGTCTAGATGACAATGGCATTAAGTTCATCGGTCATAGGCATGGCAATATTTATATGGTTGATCTTGATGATCTCCCTATTCAGAAAGGTCAGTGTTTAGTGGCAATGGAAGCCAAGATCGATGAAACTAGTTGGCTTTGGCATCGTAGACTAGGACATGCAAGCATGCATTTAATTTCAAAACTTAGCAAAAAGAATTTAGTAAAAGATTTTCCTAAACTCAATTTTGAAAAAGATAAGATTTGCAGTGCATGTCAACTTGGAAAACAAACAAAATCTTCTTTCAAACCAAAGGAGTAATCTCTACATCTAGACCTTTGGAATTGCTTCATATGGACCTCTTTGGGCCTACTAGAACATCTAGTTTGGGAGGTAAGAAGTATGGTCTAGTCATTGTAGATGATTTCTCATGTTTTCTTGGGTCATGTTTTTAGCACATAAAGATGAAACGTTTTCTGAATTTATCAAATTTCACAAAAGAATCTTAAATGAAAAAGGTGTTTCAGTAATTTCTTTAAGAAGTGATCATGGAACTGAATTTGAAAATACCGATTTTAATAAACTCTGTATTGAAAATGGAATTCATCACAATTTTTCTGCACCTAGGACACCTCAACAAAATGGGGTAGTAGAAAGAAAAAATAGAACTCTTGAAGAAATGGCACGCACCATGCTTTGTGAAAATGATTTACCTAGATACTTTTGGGTGGAAGCCATAAATACTGCATGCTATATTTTAAATCGAGTTTTAATTCGATCGATTTTAAAGAAAACCCCTTATAAGCTTTGGAAGGGTAGAAAACTTTCAATCCATTATTTTCATATTTTTGGATGCCGTTGTTTCATCTTAAATAATGGTAAAGATAATCTAAGTAAATTTGATGCCAAATCAGATGAGGGAGTCTTTCTAGGCTACTCCACATCTAGTAAGGCATACAGGGTCTTCAACAGAAGGACACTTATTGTTGAAGAATCCATTCATGTAGTATTTGATGAAACTAACCAAAAATCTTCAAGAAAAGAAGATGTACTTTTTGAAGAATCAGGTAACAAGAAAACTGAAGAAATAAACAATAATGAAGGACTTACCAAGGAACAGAATGATGATCAAAACACTGACAGAGATCAAGCGCAAGGTGATGAAAATACATCAACTGTTGATCCATTACCAAAAGAATGGAGGTATGCTCATGGACACCCAAAAGAACTAATTATAGGTGATCCATCTAAAGGTGTAAGTACTCGATCATATCTTAGAAATATTTGTGATTACTTAGCTTTTGTGTCTCAAATTGAACCTAAAACTATTAATGAAGCTGAATGTGATAGTAATCGGATAAATGCAATGCAAGATGAACTTAATCAATTTAAAAGGAACAATGTTTGGACACTAATAGATAGGCCTTCAAACACATCAATTATTGGCACAAAATGGGTTTTTCGAAATAAACTTGATGAAAATGGAATAGTAATTAGAAATAAAGCTAGACTAGTTGCCAAAGGATACAATCAGGAGGATGGGATAGATTTTGATGAAACCTTTGCTCCTGTGGCTAGACTTGAGGCAATTAGGCTATTGTTGGCTTTTTCTTGTTTCATGAATTTTAAACTATATCAGATGGATGTTAAAAGTGCTTTTTTAAATGGATTAATCGAAGAAGAAGTTTATGTTGAACAACCTCCTGGTTTTGAAAGTTCTGAATTTCCAAATCATGTTTATAAACTTCATAAAGCTTTATATGGATTAAAACAAGCTCCAAGAGATTGGTATGATCGTTTAAGCTCTTTTTTGCTAAAAAATGATTTTACTAGAGGTAATGTAGATAAAACATTATTTTTAAAGAAAAAGAATGATGATCTTTTTGTAGTACAAATCTATGTTGATGATATAATATTTGGTGCTACTAATGAATCTCTTTGTCAAGATTTTGCTAGTCTAATACAGGGTGAGTTCGAGATGAGCATGATGGGAGAACTGAATTTCTTCCTCGGACTTCAAATAAGGCAAACCAAAGAGGGGATCTTCATCAACCAAACAAAATACACAAGAGAAATACTCAAGAAGTTTGGGATGGAGAACACTAAGCCATTAGGTACCCCTATGAGCTCTACATGTAGACTTGACAAGGACGAATCAGGTAAGTCAATAGACCAAAAATTATATCGTGGCATGATTGGTTCATTGTTATATCTTACTGCCAGTAGGACAGATATCATGTTTAGTGTCTGTATGTGTGCTAGATATCAGTCCAATCCTAAAGAGTCTCATCTTTTGGCTGTTAAACGCATACTTAGATATCTATCTGGCTCAATTGAAATTGGTTTAGGGTACTCTAGAGATTCTTCATTTGATTTAATTGCTTATTCTGATGCTGATTTTGTTGGGTGTAAACTTGATCATAAAAGTACTAGTGGAACCTATCAGTTTCTTGGAGTAAATTTGATCTCCTGGAGTAGCAAAAAATAGAACTCAGTTGCTCTATCTACGGTGGAAGCCGAATATATAGCAGCTGGGAGCTGTTGTGCTCAAATCCTCTGGATCAAACAACAACTCGAAGATTTTGGCATTAAACTAACTAAGACACCCATAAGATGAGACAATACTAGTGCAATCAACCTATCTAAAAATCCTGTGAAACATTCAAGAAGTAAACACATTGAAATAAGACATCATTTCATAAGAGATCATGTACAAAACTCTAATGTAATTCTTGATTTTGTTTGTACTACTGATCAGTTAGCTGATGTGTTTACAAAGCCTTTGAGTGAGGATATGTTCTGTCTGATTAGAAGAGAGTTAGGTATCATTGATCCATTCTCCTAGAACTCTCTTAGTATCATCTTCACCTAAATCCTAAAGTTCAAAACCTATTGTTTAAAAACCCCAAAAATTTGTCAAAATTTTCCTATTTTTTCTTGATTTTCTCGAATTTTTGGCCAAGTGTCGACATTTGGAAAGTGTCAAGTGTCGACACCTGACCAAGTGTCGACACTTGACAAATCCGAAGTGTCGACACTTGCGAATCTGAACTATTTTTATTCGGACCGAACGGTGATTTTTTGAAAGTTTCTTCCCTCCTGATTTCTTGGAACAGTGGTACCCCCTATCCAAATCCATCCTTTCACCCCTCAATCCTTCACAAATCAGGTATTTCTCCCTTTCTAATTTTATTTTATTTTTCTATGTTTTTAATTTTGTTGTTTTCGAACCAAACGATCGTGTTTTAGGTTTTCCGAATATTTTTCTTGAATCTAACCAGATTTTTGCGTGTTTTAATGAATTTCTAAAACTCCATTTGAGGGAATCATGTTTTAGATTTGTTTTTCTCGGATTTCCCTCATCTTTTGGGCGTTTTTCAACCCTTTTTCGCAAAAATCACTGTTTCATCAATTTTGGGCAAAATAAATTGGGTTTTCATCTAATTTAAACGTACTAAATCCATTTATTGATGACTTAGAAAGGTTTCTCGTGATACATTTATAACATTTTCGCCTATTTGCTAAAACCCTAAGTGATTAAAACCCAAATCCCATAGTTTTTGATTTTTAGACCTTACAAAAAATTATTTTTCCAAAGATTCAAATGTACTCTACCAAACAAAAATTTTTCCTTCAAATTTTGCTTAAAAATTTTGTCATTTGATCAAAATTTATTGATTCTGGTTTTCGAAACCTATCTGAACTCTAATCTCAACCTATGGCCAGTCCTTTGTTCTAAACCTTCTTCATTCTTCCTGGTCAGTTGGCTGTAATGGGTCCTAGGAAGAGACTTGCAGTTAGGGCGAGGCCCAGTCAGGGTACTGAGAGGAGGTCGAAGGCCAGATTTGATCCTGCACAGCCGAGCAGTTCAGCCACTCCGAGCTCCCCCCTGTAGAGAGGATGGCAGGGAAGTCTGTAGCTTCAGGGAGGAGAGTTGATCTACAGTGTTTCGACAGGCACCACTTTGGCATTAGGGAGATACTCACAGATGCAGAACTAGTACCCTTCTGCACCATGCAGGAGAGATACTATCCTCACCTAGTGAGGGAGTTCTACGGTGCACTGGACTGTCGATGACTTTTATGGACGACATCCGTCAGGGGTATACAGATCTCTTTGATTGATGAGCTGCTAAGCCGAGTATGGGAGATACCCCGGAGAGGAGTCAGTGCATTTTCTGTTGATGATAGAGAGGCAGCTTTCAGATGCATCCTTGAGCGAGAGGATGTTCACGGTATCTCAGTGGTTACCACGAACCAGTTATCTTTAGAGATGTGACTGCTGCACCATATTACTGCACGGATCCTTCTACCGAAGACTGGCAGATTCGATTTCATCACCGAGAGAGAGCTGATGATGATGACCAGTCTGATCAAGAGGAGATAGATTGATATACCCACCTTGATGCTATCACAGATGCATGATGCTGCCACTCAGCGTCGACACTGTTTGCCATACGGCATGGCACTGACCCATCTTTTCAGAGCTTGTGGAGTATCATTGGAGGGGAGATCCCCAAGGAGATACTGCACACGGATGTATATAATGAGAGGTCACTGCACCGGATGGGATTCAAGATGGTTGGAGGTCGATGGGTTCGGAGAGAGTCTGGCCAGGAGCCAGATGAGGAGGATGAGATTCGAGAGGCTGAGGCTGGACCATCTGAGCCAGCAGTTCTTCCTCCAGTAGATGTACCATCGACACAGGTAGAGCACCTATCTCCTGACGCTTTAGCTCCTCCACCATCATCTACCGGATTATCTTTTGAGGAGCATGCCAGAGCACAGTTCTCACAGAACAGAGGTGAGGTGACTCAGCTGCATAGCGAGGTCGAGCTTCTACGAGCATAGACTACCTCGGAGCATGCTGAGATTCGCAGATCCATGGAGGGATTTACCCACATTGAGAGTCTGCTCAGATCATATATACCTCCTGCAGTACCTACACTTGCTCGATCTGACGATGACGATGATGATGATGATGATGGCGACGATCACCAGAGCGACCATGCTGATTTTGCTGACGGCGGTGATCAGGATGTTGACCGAGCCACAGAGGTAGTGGGCACTGACAGCGACAGTGTAGGCAGAGCCGATGCTTATGAGGTGGTCAGTCGAGATCCTCCTACTACACCTGCTCCTTCTACTGCACTGGTTGACTTCGCACCGGATCCTATTGCGCCAGCTGATCGTCTTTCACCTCCTTCTACTAGTCTTCTAGGGTTGTACCCGCATTTGGTCCTGCCGGCCATACCAGGAGTCTTAGAGCTTTAGCACCTCCTAGGGCATTAGCCACCAGATCTAGGATTAGTGCTCCTTTCAGTCTTGATGTTCCATCTGATGAGGATTAGCCTTACAGATGTCTGTTTCAGATCTTATTTTGTATGTTTGATACTTAATTGACTCTATTGATATATGTATGTTCCAGCTCTTTTGTACTGAAAATTTATCTCATATATATATGTGTTTTTGTTCAGTACTCTGTTATCTTGAAAATTTTGTGCTTCAGTTTACTATTCTTTGGCTCTGATACTCTTTATAATGGTATATTTTAACTCTGATACTCTTTGATATTAGCATAATTTCAGCTCTGATATTTGTTTCTCTACTCTCTTTTTGCATCCATGCTCATTGTGAGGGGGAGGTTATTCCCTTTTCTTATGATTGACAAAAGGGGAGAACAAGTAATGATTTTGATTTTATGGAGAACAAGTATTGATTTGTAGAACACGTATTGATTTTGATTTTATTGAGAAAAAGGTGTATTATATTGATTATATTGATCTTGCAAGAATCTTTGAAGTTTACCTTAATAAGAAGTATCTTTGAAGTTTCCTCCTAATAAAGTTGTTGCCTCTATTGTGACTAAAATTCATAATTAAATGGTTAAAGTTTGAACTATATTGTCTCTTTTTCTCAAGGTTTTGTCATCATCAAAAATTGTTGGCTCCACCCAGTGATTTTGATGAATAACAAAACATTGAGTGCATATTGTATTCTAACGAACTTGTGAGTTTTCAGGAAGAAAGCATCTCAAAATTCCAAAAACTTATGGTGTATGGCACGCAATGGCACGGAGCAATTTTCACATATCCGGGCATCCACTTCATTGAAAAGGTCTTATAATTGTTTAACTATTATGTGTTAATATATTCATGAATTTTATTTTTGTTTTCGAGGCATTTACACTTGAATCTGGATGTTTTCAGTCTCAAGTATCGACACCTGGACAGTCAAGTGTCGACACTTCAGCATTTGGCAAAGACAAAAATCCTTGGCACGCCAAGTGTCGACATCTATATTCAAGTGTCGACACCAAGTGTCGACACTTAGGTTCCAAGTATCGACTCAAGGCCTGAGATTTTTGAAAATACAGAACTTATTGTTTCAAGGATTTTTGTGTCAAGTGTCGACACCTGTGCATCAAGTGTCGACACTTGAATGTTCAAGTGTCGACTCCCAGAAATCAAGTGTCGACACCTGACAGCCAAGTGTCGACACTTGCAGCCTGACAGCTCTAACGGATCTATTTTTCTGGCTTGCAGAAATTGGTTTTCAAGCTCCAAATGGCTATTTCCAATACTCCAACGGTCACAAACCATTTTTAGAAGATTTTGGTGTATTTAATCTCCACCAACCTCATTTTAAAAGAAGAGAAGTGAAGAAAAAGAAGAGAAAGCAAGAGAGAAGTCTATTCAAGAGCATTCAAGTCCACTCAAAAGCCAAAAAGCCAATATTCTCTCCAAACTTCAAATCAAAAGCCTCTTCTAGCTTGATTCCACTGAAAACCTACTAGCTCAACCTTACTACATTCCAAAAAGAGGCAACTTGAAGAAGAGTGAAGTCAAAGCATTCTTTTGGGCTTCAAAGATTCCAATCTACTCTTGAAGAGAGTTTGTTGTAGTTTTTAAATTTCATATCTGTTTTAATTGTGCTTTGACCTTGCTTTCAAGGGTGTCTTGAAAGAAGGTTATTGTGGTTTGTTGGTGAGCCAAAGTGTTAAAACCAACTAGGGTTAACTTATGATCCCGAAGACAAAATAAGTATTTAGGTTTGTTGGTGAGCCTAGGTGACAAAACCAACTTAGGTTTTGACTTGTGAGCCTTGTGAAAAACAAGTCAACTGTAATCTGGTATGGATTATAGTGGAATTTCCAAGGGTGGCTTGGGAGTGGATGTAGGTGCTAGGTTTGCACCGAACCACTATAAATTTGTGTTTGTGTGATTGCTCTTTTCCTCTCGTATTCTTTAATTAATTGCTATCATCTTGCATCTAATTTATTATTGCTCACAAGCACTACTAGACCTTCATTTTATTGTGTTAAATTTTTAAAAGACCCAATTCACCCCCCCTCTTGGGCTCCATTTCTGGGAAACACAAACATATAAGGAATAAAAGATATATATATATATATATCATCAACCAGTGTGTCAATACATGAAGTAAAAAGGTACATCCCGATACATGCAACAAGATACACATATTATCAAAGTATAAGACCTAATGCATATAAAATGTCTGATATATATAACTTCAAAGTATTAGACCTAATACATATAGTGGTCTAAAACATATCTAAATAACTCCTAAGCTATAGAGTCAGCTATCTGACTCTCGGTTCTCATAACTGGTCCAATAGATGCTTTAGGTGGTCTCCTGAAAGATCAGCATGATTGCTGCTATCTCATAAAAGCCCTAATAATAGTCCTAATAGATGGTTTAGGCTATGTAGGTCAGGCTCGATAGTCCTAGGAGGTGAAGCCTGAGGGGGGTAACTCATCATATGAATTGCTGAAAATAAAAAAGAATGAGAAGGTGGAGCTGCTGCTATTGCCTAATCGGATACAACTTCAAAAAATTTTGAAGTCATATTATACATCAAGCCAACATTCACTATCATCGGTATTCTAAATCTATCATCAATAGTTCAAATATCAATGAAACCATCATTCAATCTCCTCGTCAACCTATCTACAATACTTGATACAAAGGAGTCTATGGGTAGCTACTCAATAAGTCAATGTCAGTAATCTCAGTCTGAAGTTTGTTGACTTTGCAAGTAAGCATCTACATCTCGACTCTCATAGACTGAAGCTCTCCTCTAATAGTCTGTCCAACTATCTCAGCTACCTCCACACCATAATGTCATCCACTATAATCAATGTGAGAGAGGTGTCAGGTATCCTCAGAGATGGAACAGGAATATCAGAAGGCCCTACTGCTCCATCATATAGCCTGGGTGGTGATGATGGCTCAGCACTATGGATTAAAGATCCTGGTCCCTCCTAGAAACTTGCCTCACCCAATGATCGTCCGCTCTCCAGTACCCTATTTGATGAAGGGTCTGATGATAGTACTTGTCATGACTCTAGAGCTTCTTTGACAACTTCTCCTCAAAGGATACTCTAAAGCTCTCAAAAATATGAGTCAGTAGCATGCCATAGGGTAGGCAAGCATTCACTCTCTCATCTAAATCAATATAATCCCTGGGAGATTGATTGGTATGGACTGTATAAGATGATACATCATCTCCAACTCCCTTTTGGATATAAAATCAAACTTGCCAGTCTTAAGTATGAAGATCCTTCTAATAACATGACACAAAAGTCTCAAATCAGTAAATAATGTATTGGACTTAAACTTACTAATACTCTCAACATCCATCCTATCTAGTATACATCTCAGCCCAACTCTCCTATTAGCTAATCTATCTACTACCATGCCCTCAGTAGGAATGCATGCCAAGTATCTATCCTAAAGAAGAATTAGTCAAGAGTAATCTCTACTCCTTTCACAACAAATGAAACTCTACCAAAAACTTTATTCAGATGTCCATAAAATTCTCTAACAAGCCCAGGATAGGTCAAGATGTTAACCTTATAAAAGTCCTCCTACCCCTGTCTCCTGATCCACTTATAAAATGTAAAGCCATTCTTATCAAAGAAATAGAAGTTGATCCACCTACTGGTTGTAACAACCCCACCTACTATCCTCTTGGCTAATGGAGATGGAGAAGGTGGAACCTGAGTGGTAGATAGTATGCGTGGCTTAGTGGGAGATGGTGGAATATCCTCTCTAGCAGCTTGAGCTCTCCTTTAGCTTTCTAGGCTTTGTGTCCCATGAACCCACTCAGTCTTGGTCCGTGGATGCTTCAAGCGGTGAGCCAACATCTTCCTCGGGCACATTTCTTCAAGGAAATGGGTTGTAATCAAAGGAAAACGGGAAAAATGGGTAGATTTGAAGGTTTCTTGAATAGGTGGAGGGTTTGAATGAGGGATTCTACTATTTCTAAGATGGGAGATGACTTGAATTTCCAAAATAGGGGCTTACGGGTCCTTATGTTGAAAACTTTAGGCCTAGCCTTGAGACAACTCAAATTCCTATCAAGTTGACTTGGACTTGAGTCAATTTAGATTTAATTCTAGTCATCTCGGATCCAGGTTAGAGAAAAATATAGAAATTTTGATTCAAACATTCTTGAATGATTTAAAAACTAGTTTTGAGAATTTTAAGAGTGCCAAAATTATGAGAATATCCCTAGATAAATATTTTTCTAAAAAAAAAAGAGAATTTCAATCAGAGGTTTACAAATATCTAATTCTCTCTAATCATGCTAAATCTATCCTCACTTAAGGGTTTTATGAAAATATCAGTTAATTGCTTTAACAGTGCTAATAAAATCAAGCACAACATTAGCATTTTGTATATAGTCTCTTATGAAATGATGTCCTGTTTCAATAAATTTAGTTCTTAAGTGTTGAATTAGATTTTTAGTAAGATTTATGACACTTGTATTATCACATCTTATGATGTCTTTTTCATAAGATTTGAGCACAACAACTTCTAGGTGTAATGTATTTAGCCTCGGCTATAGATAGTTCAATCAAACTTTGTTTCTTGTTAAATTAGGAGATTAAGTTTATTCCTAAAAATTGATAAATTTTACTAGTATTTTTCTTATCTAATTTACATCCTGCAAAGTCAAAATCTAAATATCTAATTAATTCAATTAAGGATTGCTTAGAATATATAATTTAGTATTAGCAGTACTAGACAAGTATCTAAAAATTCTTTTAATAGCTAACAAGTATGATTTTTTAAGATTAGATTGGTATCTAGCACACATGTATACACTGAACATTATATCAGGTCTACTAGCAATAAGATAGAGTAAATATCCAATCATATCTCTATAAAATTTTTGATTTATACTCTTACCTTTCTTATCCTTGTCAAGCTTATATATTTAGCTTATTGGTGTGCCAATTTCTTTGAAACTCTCCATCTCAAACTTCTTGAATATTTTTCTTGTATATTTTGTTTGGTTGATGAATATTTCTTCACTTATGTACTTTATCTGGAGTCCAAGAAAGAAGTTGAGTTCTCTCATCATGCTCATCTCGAACTCCCCCTGATTAGCTTGGCAATTTCTTGACAAAGAGATTCATTAGTAGTACCAAATATAATATTATCTGCATATATTTGGACTACAAATAAATCATCATTCCTTCTTTTCAAAAATAATGTAGTATCTACATTTCCTCTTATGAAGTTATTTTGGAGTAAAAGCTTGCTTAAATGTTCATACCATGCACAAGGGGCTTGTTTCAAACCATAAAGAGCTTTAAGAAATTTATAAAAATGAATTTGGAAACTCATGATTTTCAAACTGAATAGTTGTTCTACGTAAACCTCTTTAGAAATGAAACCATTCAAAAATATACTTTTAACATCCATTTGGTAAAGTTTAAAGTCCATGTAGTATGTAAAAGCTAGTAGTAGTTTAATCACTTCTAATCTAGCTACAGGTATAAAAGTTTATCAAAATCAATTCCTTCTTATTAGCTATAATCTTTTGTAACTAATCTAGCTTTGTTTCTTATTACTTTACTATTTTTATCTACTTTATTTCTTAAAACCCATTTTATTCCAATTATAGGTTGATTTAAAAGTTTTTTTTACAAGTGTCCAAATCTTATTCCTTCTAAATTGGTTAAGCTCATTTTGCATAGTTTTGATCCATTCACTATCTTTTTTATCCTCTTCAATAGTCCTAGGTTTTATTTGTGAAATAAAGGCTAAATAATTGCAAGGATCTTTTAGTGATAAACAAGTTTATATCTCTTGAAATGGATTACCAATAATTAAATCCTTTGGTATTCATGAGCATATCTCCATTCTTTATGTAGATCACTTTGCTTTTAAGTTGACTCACTTTCCTTTCGAGCCGGCTCGACTTCATCATCCCCTTCCTTTAGTTCTTCATCTTTGTCTTTAGGAGTTGATTCATTCAATGTGAGATTCTCTATTTTCTTGTTAAGTATGCCTGCATCATCATCTAAAAAATTTTTCTTTCTTAAAGGATTTGTATTTGTCTCATTAAAAACAACATGCACTGATTCTTCAACAATAAGTGTCCTTTCGTTGAAGACTCTATATGCCTTGCTAGCTAAAGAATAACCTAGAAAGATTCCTTCATCTGACTTGATATCAAATTTCTCTAAGTTATCTTTTCTATTATTTAATATAAAATACTTACATCCAAACATATAAAAATAATTAATGTTTGGTTTCTTGTTTTTTCCAAAGCTCATATGGAGTTTTCTTTAAAATTGGTCGGATGAAAGCATGGTTCAAAATATAGCATGCCATGTTTATGGCTTCTACTTAAAAATATCTAGGAAGGTCCGTTTACATAATATTATGCACATCATTTCTTGTAAACTTCTAATTTTCTTTTCTAATATCCTCTTTTGTTGAGATGTCTTAGGTGCTAAAAAATTATGCTCATTTCCTTTTTCAATATAAGATTTTTTAAAATGTTGGTTCTCCAATTCGGTCCATGATCACTTCATATTGGGATGATTGAAAAGTCTTTTTTATTTGAAATTTTTTCTAAAATTTTGTAAATACAGAAAAAGTTCTATCCTTTTGTGCAAGATAAAAAATCCAAGTAAACTTTGAAAACTCATCTATGATGATAAGTCCATAATGCTTGCCACCTAGACTAGTAGTTCTAGTTGGTCCAAACAAATCCATATAAATGAGTTATAAAGGTCTTTTAGTTGAAACCAACCTTTGGTTTAAAAAAGCTCATAGGTTATTTTGAAAATTAGCAGGCATCACAAATTTGATTCTTTTAAACTTAAATTTTGGTAATCCTTTTACAAGATTTTTTTTGACAAGTTTTGAGATTAAATCCATGCTTGCATGACCTAATTTTCTATGCCATAACAAGCTGGTTTCATATTCTATAGTATTTATTACAACTAAGCTTTGGCCACTTTTTAGAGAAAGATCATCCAAGTCTACAATATAGATATTGCCATGCTTATTTTCAATGAATATAATTATGAGATATGGACCTTGGGCTGAATCGGCAGGCCCAGCAGACTTCGACCCAATCCGAACAAAAAAAAAAGGGAGTTTGAAACGAAGAAGAAGAGGGAGTCCGAAATAGGGGAGGAATTGATCTCCCTAATTCGATCAGAGTATCGCCGTAAATGCGAAGGAAGAGTCGTGGAGGGAGAGTGAGGTGGCCAGCGATGTATTTGAAAGGGATTGGCACTCGATCGAGTGATGGTTGTCTCCCAAATGACAAGGAAATTATCGCCATTTTTTTTCTTTAAATTTTCCCCACCGCCGTCGATTCGAGCCATCGAGCCCTCCCCATGCTATAGTTCTTCCTCTCCGGCAAGCAACCAAGGGTTCTTCAACATCCGGTGAGTTTTCTTTTATGGTTTAGAGGAGTTTGATCTAGTTTCTTGGTGGTTTTCGATTGGTTTAGGAGCATGGTCCGCCGGAGGTTGTGCAGCCATCCATCTCCGTTCGTCGAGCTCCCCTTCTCGGAGACCATCTTCCTGGGCCACCGGGGGGAAGGCCAGTTCGGTCGAGATGAGGAGCAGTAGGGGGTTCGGAAGAAGAGAGTAGAAGGAAGAGAAAGGGGGAAGAGACGAAAGAAAGAAAAAAAAAAGAAAGGGAGAAGCCATGTTCCGTGAAAAAAAAAGAAGAAAGAAAAAAAAGGGGGGAAAGAAAAAAATGAGGAGAGAGAAGGTGGAGAGAGAAAGTGGAGAGAGAAGATGAGGAGAGAGATAGAGGGAGAAAAAAAATTTAAAATAATAATAATAGTATATTATTATAGGAGAGAATCGAAGGGATTTTCTTTCTTGGAATTCATGAAACTAGGATGTGGTTTGAATGATTTTATTTAATATTGTAGGAGATCAACCTTCTAAGCAGGAAGGCGTTGTGTGAATTTCGGGTATGGACTAGTGTCGGATATACTAGGATTAGTATTTGAAGGTAAGGATTCTAGACATGATCATCAGTTCTATACATTGTTTTACGTTGCCTGATTTGATCCGAGCATATATATATATATATATATGCATGGTTGCTTTCGGATAGCATGATTTGATTTCTCGAGATATAGAATGAGTTTGTTGTTATTGTTGTTTGTGTTTTATTTAATATACCATATTTATTAAGTAATATTTGAATGGATTGGATCGTGATATCGATCATTGAAAGGTGACATGTTTTGGCTATATAAGATGAAATGATAAAGCATTAAGTAAAAATGGTGTTTGTACTAGCCATGCCACGACGGTACCAAGGTTTCTCAGTGTGTCGGTCACAGGCGTAATCATGACAAATATTGCCTCTTGCAGGCACGGACAATGAGATTGCCGGTCACAGGCATAATCTTGACAAATGTTGCCTCTTGCAGTCATGGACAATGAGATTGCCGGTCACAAACATAATCATGACAAATATTGCCTTTCACGGGCATGGACAATGATATTGCCGGTCACAGGCGGAATCGTGACAAATATTATCTTTCATAGGCATGGACAATGAGATTGCTGGTCACAGGCGAAATCGTGACAAATATTGCCAATTATAGGCATGGACAATGATGTTGCTAGTCATGGGCTAGAGCATGACCATGGCTAGTCCATAATCCTAAAGAAGAAGGATAATTAAATTGAAAGTATAAAGAGAAAAACATGATTTGATAAAAGGTTTTTTCATATATGATGTTGAATTTTTGACTGCATTATGTGATATTCTAGTACATTTTTGCTATTTCCAAGAATATACATAATATTACTGGTGACTGTTTGGAGACCTTACTGGGCTATAGACCTCACTCCCTACTTTTGTTTTTCCAGAGACTCAAGATGCATAGAGAGAATCAGGCTAGGCGTGCGACGAAAACTTTAAAATTGTTTAGATATTTTAGTTAGTAAATTTTAGTTTTTCAGTTTCTGATACTTGTCGTGAATCAATGGACCAATTAGTGATTTTGACTTTATAAATAGATTGTTTAATTATTACTCAATTGTTCATATAATATTAGTTTATTTGTTGTGTTTGGTTCTTGTATACCTAGGCCTTGCATGAACTCTAGGGTAAAACCTAGGTTTGTGCGACCGGTCATGTAGCCGATTTCGGAGCTGGATTCGGTGCATGATAGAGTAGTATCAGAGCAAACCAGATTGTAGGATCTTAGGGTATACGTTCATCGAGAGAGTGTGGGTTGATTCTTAGGTGGGGTAGATAATGTAATATATTCTTGTTAGTTTAAATGATAGGTGTATACTGACAATGACTGGTATAGGATTTTTATGGCCCATGGTGGTGGGCGTGGACGTACTAGGAGGCCTACAAGATTTGTCGATGGAGCAAGTGCTTGGGAGCCTAGGGAGCAGCAAGAAGATATTGAAAGTTTACTAGATAATGAGGAACATCCACAAGAACCAATGCCCAATCTCATGGACAACATTGGTGATGCGGAGCATCCCTAGGAACCGACGCCCAATCATTTGGACAACACCTCGGAGACTGGGACTGTAGAAATGGGAACACTGAGAGGATCTGGAGTTCAGCCTGGGGACCAGGAGGGTCTTCCTCAGCTGGTGCAATACTTAGTGCAGCAACAAGCTACTGCAAGAGCTGATACACTGAGATTAATGGAAGCACAACAGCAACAGCAATAGTTTATACAGCAGCTATTATTATAATAGCAACAGCCAGAAGTTAGGATTCCACAAGAATGACCAATCACTTTGATAGATTTCAAGAAGTATGTGCCACCGGTATTCAAGGGAACATCAGATCCCATGGAGGCAGAGGGTTGGTTAAAGGTTGTGGAAAAGGTATTCCAAGTCTTGCAGTGTCTAGAAGGGGAGAAGGTTATTTTTGCTACATTTTTATTGCAAGATGAGGCACTGCTTGGTGGGAGTTGGAACTTGGGAAGCAGGGGCCAAATGATGCACCTTTTTCCTGGGCAAATTTCAGAAAGGTTTTCTATGAGAGGTACTTTTCTTAAAGTATTCGGGTATAAAAATTTCGAGAATTTGATCGCTTGGAGCAGGGTAGCTTAACCGTTTCTCAGTATGCTACAAAATTTGAAGAATTGTCAAGATATGCTCCATCACTGATAGTAAATGAAGGGATTCGGGCCAGGAAATTTGAAAATGGACTTAGAGGTCGGATTCAGCATCAAGTGACTGCCTTCGAGCTACAAACCTATAAAGAGGTCGTCAACAAGGCACTGATTATAGAAAGGGGGTTGGATGTTGCTCAAGCAGAACGAGAAAAAGCTTTGAATAAGAGATCCAGATCAGAAGGATTTCAGGGTCAACCCAATAACAACATCAGTGCAAAGATGAGGAAGCATGACAATGCTGTTCCAGATGACAAAACTCAACAAAAGGATGTTATCTAGTGCTCCAAGTGTGGTGGGCCGCACCTTAAGCGAGACTGCACCTGGCCAGAAGGATGGAAGTGTTACAATTATGGGAAGGCAGGTCACAAAGCTATTGTGTGTCGTAGTGGTTAGGGGTTACAACACCATGCGCCTCAAGCATCTCGTGTTGGACACCAACAAGGAGGACAACAAAAGTCGGGTACCCAAGGATGGGTGTATGCACTCATGCAGCAGGATGCCAATGCATCAAAATCATGGTGACAGGTATGATTAGTATATTTTTCTAACAATGTTTATGCTCTATTTGATGCGGGTGCCACCCACTCTTTTATATTTGCTAGATTGGTTAGGGAAGACAATGAGTTGGCTTTGACATCTTTAGAAATTGAACTTTGTTTTTTCTACTCCAAGTGGAGATGCCATTATGGCTAATCGAATATGCAAGGATTGTAATCTGAATATCGAAGGTATGGAGATGAAAGTGGATTTGATAGTCTTAGATATGAAGGATTTCGATATAATCCTTGGAATGGATTGGCCAACGGCATATCATACTACTTTGAGAAGGTAGTGAACTCTAGAGTCCTGGTCAGCTTGAGTTCCACTTTGTGGGTAACAAGCTAACCTCTCCGAGAAAAGTGATCTTAGCTTATAATGTCAGGTGACTCCTCAGTAAAGGTTGTGAAGGGTTTCTGGCTACAAATATGAGTGATAACAGAATTTAGGTCATGATTGTCCGAGACTGGACATAGGTGATTTGGAAATCACTTGGTGGTTATTAAGTGATATCATGGATAATATTGGAAGCTCGAGGATGATGTTAAGGTTGGACATTTCTAAATTAGACAATCATGACTTTCTTGTAAAGTTAAATTAAAGATAATTGAGAGTTTAAGAGTGATATGAAGGTTGGCTACTTCCAGGTTTAAAATTAATCAAGCTAATTTTGAGGACGAATTTTTTTTTTTAACGGGGGAGGATGTGAGATATGGACCTTGGGCCGAAGTCGGCAGGCCCAGTAGGCTTCGACCCCAGTCCGAACAAAAAAAAAAAAAAAGGGAGTTTGAAACAAAGAAGAAGAGGGAGTCCGGAACAGGGGAGGAATTGATCTCCCTAATCCGATCAGAGTATCGCTGGTAAATGCAAAGGAAGAGTCGTGGAGGGAGAGGGAGGTGGCCGGCGACGTATTTGAGAGGGATTGGCACTCAATCGAGCGATGGTTGTCTTCCAAATGATAAGGAAATCATCGGGAATTTTTTCCTTTAAATTTTCCCCACCGCCGTCAATTCGAGCCATCGAGCCCTCCCCACGCCATAATTCTTCCTCTCTGGCAAGCAACCAAGGGTTCTTCAACATCCTGTGAGTTTTCGTTTATGGTTTAGAGAAGTTTGATCTAGTTTCTTGGTGGTTTTCGATTGGTTTGGGAGCATGGTCCGCCGGAGGTTGTGCCGCCGTCCATCTCCGTTCATCGAGCTCCCCTTCCCGGAGACCATCTCCCTGGGCCGCCTGGGGGAAGGCCGGTTTGGCCGAGATGAGGAGTAGTAGGGGGGTTCGGGAAGAAGAGAGAAGAAGGAAGAGAAAGGGGGAAGAGACAGAAGAAAGAAAAAAAAAAGGAAGGGAGAAGCCCTGTTCCGTGAAAAAAAAGAAGAAAGAGAAAAAAAGGGGGAAAGAAAAAAAAATGAGAGAGAAGGTGGAGAGAGAAAGAGGAGAGAGAAAGTGGAGAGAGAAGATGAGGAGAGAGATAGAGGGAGAAAATAAATTTAAAATAATAATAATAGTATATTATTATAGGAGAGAGAATCGGAGGGATTTTCTTTCTTGGAATTCATGAAACTAGGGTGTGGTTTGAATGATTTTATTTATTATTGTAGGAGATCAACCTTCTGAGCAGGAAGGCGTTGCACGAATTTCGAGTATGGACTAGTGTCGGATATACTAGGATTAGTGTTTGAAGGTAAGGATTCTAGACATGATCATCAGTTCTATACATTGTTTTACATTGCCTGATTTGATCCGAGCATATATATATATATTTAAATACATGCATTGTTGTTTTCGGATAGCATGATTTTATTTCTCGAGATACAGAATGAGTTTGTTATTATTGTTGTTTATGTTTTATTTAATATACCATGTTTATCAAGTGATCTTTGAATGGGTTGGATCGTGATATCGATCGTTGAAAGGTGATATGTTTTGGCTATATGAGATGAAATGATAAAGCATTAAGTGAAAACGGTGTTTGAACTAGCCATGCCACAGCAGTACCGTGGTTTCTTAGTGTGCCGGTCATAGGCATAATCGTGACAAATATTGTCTCTTGTAGGCATGGACAATTAGATTGCCGGTCACAGGCATAATCGTGACAAATATTGACTCTTACAGGCATGGACAATGAGATTGCCGGTCACAGGCATAATCGTGATAAATATTGTCTTTCACAGGCATGGACAATGATATTGCCGGTCATAGGCATAATCGTGATAAATATTATCTTTCACAGGCATGGACAATGATATTGCCGGTCACAGGCGGAATCGTGACAAATATTACCAATTATAGGCATTGACAATGATGTTGCTAGTCATGGGCTAGAGATGACCATGGCTAGTCCATAATCCTAAAAAGAAGGATAATTAAATTGAAAGTATAAAGCGAAAAACATGATTTGATAAAAAGTTTTGTCATATTTGATGTTGAATTATTTGATTGCATGATGTGATATTCTAATACGTTTTTGCTATTTCCAAGAATATACATAATATTACTGGTGACTGTTTGGAGACCTTACTGGGCTGTAGAGCTCACTCCCTACTTTTGTTTTTCCAGAAACTCAAGATGCATAGAGAGAATTAGGTTGGGCGTGCGACGGAAACTTCAAAATTATTTAGATATTTTAGTTAGTAAATTTTAGTTTTTCGATTTCTAATACTTGTCGTGAATCAATGGATCAATTAGTGATTTTGACTTTATAAATAGATTGTTTAATTATTACTCAATTATTCATATAATATTAGTTTATTTATTGTGTTTGATTTTTGTGTACCTAGGCCTTGCATGAACTCTAGGATAAAATCTAGGGTTTGTGCGGCCGGTCGCATAGCCGATTCCGGAGCTGGATTTGGAGCGTGACAATAATGCTCTCTTCTATTACACTGTATATAATATATTTGAATGATTCAAAAACTACTCTATAATCTCTATCACATAATTGACTTATGCTAATTAAGTTATACTTTAAACCATCTACAAATAAAATATTTTTGATAAATATAGACGGGGCAATACAAATTTTACCAATTTCTCGATGTATCCTTTTCCATTATTCCCAAAAGTTGCCATTCCTTCCTTTTTAATATCTAAAGTGACAAATTAAGTCTTGTTACCCATCATGCATCTTGAGTACCTGCTCAAGATACCATCTTCTTTTTTTTTAGGCTGCAAGACCTACTAACAAAGAAAATTAAATTTTTATTTTAGGTACCCAAGTCATCTTGGATCCTCTAGGGTTAGTCTTATTGGTTCATTTTGGAACCCATACTTTTTTAATCATTCTTCCATTAACTTTTCTAAATATATATATATATGCTTTGTGTTCCAATTTCTTCACAACAAAAACAGGAAATGCTTGAGATACAACTAAGAGGTGATTTTTTTAAAATTTTTTTTTAGATATTTCTATTGAGTGTTATAATCCAAGCCAGCTTCATTGTAAACTACTCTTTGATCATTCAAAATTATTTATAATATTTTAGAATTTAAGGTAAATTTATCTACAAAAGTCTTTAATTTCTTTAGCTCATTTTTCAAATTTTGATTTTCTATAAAAATCTTTTCTTTTTTTATTCAAAATACTTTCTTTTTCTTTTGAAACTCTTTGTAACTCAGTTTCCTTTTCTTTCAAAATTTTTTCCTTTTCATTTGAAAGCTTTGTGAAGTAATCTCCTTATCTTTTATAGTACTTTCCTTTTTCTTAACCAATTCGATATTGTGTTTCTATAATTCTTTATTGATCTTTCTTAATTTCTCAAAATCAGCAGTAAATCATTAAATGCACTTTATAATTCATTATAATCTAAGGAATGTTCAGAATTTACCCCACATTCTTGTGCCATTAGGCAAAGATTTGTAACTTGTTTAGTTACTTCTTCTCCAAGCTTGATCCTTCACTATCGCTCCAAGTAGTCATCAAGGCCTTCTTCTTGTATTTCTTGGTCCTTTTGAGTAGGGGACAATCTATTTTGAAATGACTGAGCTTCATGCATTTGAAACATATGGCCTGCTCCCTTTCTTTCTCCTTTTCTTTATCTTTACTAGCTTCATCCTTGTAAATCTTCTTCTTGAAGCTAGGTTTCTTTTTTCTCTTAAGCCATTTATATCTTCTTGCTACCATAGCTAACTCATTGCTCTCTTTTCTTTTTCTTCATTTATTGTAGGCTTCAAGATGATGGTTTTCTTTCTTTTAGATTTTTCTTATCGCTTCTATCTCATGGACAGCTCATATGTCATAAGAGGTTCGATAAGTTGCTCAAGTGGTAGCTTGTCAAGGTCCTTGGCCTCTTTAATAGCAGCTATTATTGAGTCCCATGATGTTGGAAGAGATCTTAAAATCTTTTACATGATGTTACTAGTAGAGTAAGTCCTATTCAAGCTCTTCAAACTGTTAGTAATATCAGTGAAATGAGTATACATGCTTGTAATAGTTTTATTTGGTTCTATTCTAAACATTTTATACTTGTGCACTAGCATATTAACTTTAGTTTGTTTTACTTGATCGGTACTTTTACGGATAACCTCTAATCTATCCCAAGTCTTTTTGGTAGAGTTATAAATGGAAACTTTATTAAATTTAGCAACATTTAAAGTACAATAAAAAATGTGTATGGCCTTAGCATTAAGTTCGGCCATCTTCATATCATTTTTGCCCCAATCATCTTTAGGTTTGGGAACTTCAACTCCATCTACATTAATGGTGGGTGTGTGGGCCTTTGATCATTACTTTCCAAGGTTGATAATCAATAGCTTAAACATATATATGCATTCATGATTTTCAATAGTTATAGTTTGTGCCAGTGAACAGTAGAGATATCTATTTGAAGATTATCCTTCGATAAGAGATATGTTGGATGGGTTGCCATTTAATTTTTCTCTTGATCGTTTGATCAAATGTAGCTGAGTACCAATACTCTGATACTACTTGTGACCTAGCTAGATAACCCAAGAGGGGGTGAATTGGGTTTTTCAAAAATTAAACCTTAATTATATGCTATAGTGTGAAGTGCATGTGAGCAAAAATGCAAATAAAGAAATATAAGTAATGAAGGTAAAAGAGATAGGCAACCAATCACAAATACAAAAAAATCTTATAGTGGTTCGGTGCCCCTAGCACTATGTCCAGTTTTTAAGTCCTCTCTAGAGAATTTTCACTGTAATCTTCTCCAAAAATTATAGCCAATTTGTTTTCCCATGTTCATAAATAAAACCCTACACTGATTGCTTTCTCAGGCTCACAATCAAAATCCTACAAGCTAATCCATAGCTCAAGAAATACCTAACTTTAGTCCCAACTAGAGTATGTAATAAGAAAAATAAGGAGCAATTTAAGTACAAGAAAACTCCTTAAAAGGAGCAAGAGAAGAATTTATGCATAGTATAAGGAGATACAAAGAATCTTTCAAAGCTTTAATGCTTGTCTCCTTACTAAGAAGCCAATGATTGATGGAATTAGTTCTGGTGGTTGGAAGAATAAGCTCTCAATTCAAGGCTTTTGACTTTTCTTAGTATTCTTGATGATTTTAGAGTATTCTCTTAATTTGATGGTTTTTGTATGTCTTTAATGAGTTTGCTAGCCTTTAAGAAGCCTTCCAAAGTCAAACTAGCTATCTTTAGCCATTGGAGAAGAAAAAATAGCTGGTAGAAACAAAATAGGGCCAAACTATACTTTCTAAAAAATTAGCCATTATTCATGTTAACAACTTTCAAGTTGACTCAGATTCCTATCAAGTCAACTTGGAGTTCTTTCCAGTTGGCTCAGTCTTATTTCTCTAGAACATGGCTTTCTGTTAACCACTATTGAGTCGAGTCGATTCTGTCTAGTTGACTCAAGGTCCATCCAAGTCAACTCAAGGTTTATTCGAGTCAGCTCAAAAAATAGCCTCCAAAAAATACCTTTATGTAGGGCTCCCTTGTTAAGTCAGCTCAAATTATGTTTAAGTCAGCTTAGGAGCGTGCCATCTAAAACTTTAGTGCCAAGCTGAAACTTTTCGATATAGGGCTAAAATTTGGTTTTATCAAAAGTTTTAGGATTCTAACTTCCAACACACTATTTCTTCATGAAATTCATTGGCTTTTTACAAATATTTAGTCTCCAAAAACACATGTTTTGAATTGATTGATGTTATCCTTATCTTTTCCTATAACATTAACTTGTATAGTTCATTAGTAACATTATTTATTCAAATATTTTATTATTCATCAAAATTAATTCTTGAGGCTAACATCCTTGAACTGCTTTCCTAGATCCCAATCAATTGATCAATCCTACCGATCCAACTCTTAGTGTCCCTTATACTAATAAGCTGAAAATCTCTAGGGATCAACATCTAATTGATTTTAAATTAAAGGTTTAGGTTAATACAATATTCAGAGTGGTGGTTGTGGGCCAAGAAAGGGTGATCAAATATCCACCTTGTCTTTCAGGATTTAGTGCCCATAAGATAGTTTATGCAGATGTAATATAATGCAAACAGATATCCAAAAAGTTAGTTTGATATTCTAATTCTCTAAAAAACCCAAATAAATTATAAAAATTAACCAATTAATTATTTTTTAATTAATTAAAAATATTTTTATTTATTTTTTATATTTTATTTTTTGTAAACTAATTGGATCAATGATCCCAGCAATGGTGCTAAAATTTGATTGCTATCTTAGGCGATCAAAAATAATAACCAACTCAAACTATATAGATAAGCTGAGTCGGGATCATATCCATAGGGATCGATTGGAATTATGCTCATATTTAATTAAGATTTTTAGTTAGAGTTCTAATTAAATTATAAAACTAAAATTAGAAAAGAGTACGAGTGTGATTAAAATAAAAAATAAAAAATAAGAGTTCTGATTTAATTAAAATCATAATTAACAAGCAATATATTAAATAGTATAAGATGTATCTCATGATTTTGATTCAATTTTTTTAATAAAACATAAATTAGTTCTTTATTATATAATTAGTAAAGATATAATTGATATCCTGAGTATAACCTAACTTGCTGGGTATAGATCGTAATACCTTGATTTATCCCTATGTAATCATAGGCTATTCAAAGACTCTTGTTATAAAGATAATTAAAATACTCTATAATCTAGATTTTGAGCATAATCTATCTTGCAGAGTATAAATTATATTTTTAGATCATGACTCGTCTCTACATAGTTATAAACTATTAAAAATCTAAATTATAGTTCAAACATAAAACATGATACTTGAAGTAATGAAAAAAAATTTTATTCAGGAAGAAACTAATCATTACAATAAAAAACTAATTATATAAAAAAACTAAAATATTAATTATAAAAGAATCTTGTCTACTCTCTTGGAAACGTGGAGATTAGCTGTGTATGATATATGCAAGCATCATCTTCACGGAAGAAAGATGGGGAAGAAAAATGTTTGTTGACCTCTATCCCTTTGAACCCCCTTACATAATTTTAAAAAAAGAAAAAGAAAATAAAAAATTTGTGGACTGCTGCTTCTTCTTGATCTTTGCCTCCCTTGTGGTTCCTCTTAAATAGAGACAAAATCAGGTGAAATCCCAGTTTAATTTGGAGAAGAATCGGATTAAAATCAAGCTTTGACTACTCAAAATTTTCTCGGCCGTCGGATCACCATCCAAGCACTCAAAATCCCGTTATCAATGCCGCATATAGTCCCAAATCACTTCAGAATTGATGTAGACCATTGGATCATGATGCAGGTGGTTTTTTAGCTGTTGGATGGCATAGATCCAAGCTAGAATCATGCTTGAAAGCCTTCTTTGAATCGAGTTAGATGATAGCCCTTGGATCAAAACCAGGAAACGTTGTTGTTGTTGTTTTTTTTTTTTTTTTTTCCTTTCTGAAACAAAAAGAATGTGAGGAAGAAAATCCTCGCTGTAGCTACCTCTATTAGACCCCCGTCCCATCAAGCCAATTCGAGTAGCTATTTTTTGCAATACCTTTCCATCCGAAGATGAGTACGTCAGCCTGATCAAGATGAGTACATCAACCTGATCTCACAAAGCTGCGAGAGTAGAATGCTCCATTCCGTCTCTAGTCACATGCTCCAGAAAAAATTCTTGGATTTAATCGAGTCACCGTATAGATCATGTCTCGAACCAGTGATCGGAAAGATGTGAGCAAGAGTACCTACCAACTGTGTTACCATCTTAGTGGTGAAACATTGTTCGCCTCATGATCACGCACCCAAGAGACTGCACCTGCATTAGTTCCCAGTCGGTGGCCTTTATCCACCATCGATCATGACGCACCCAAGAGACTGCACCAGCATTAGTTCCCAGCCGGTGGCCTTTATCCACCATCGATCATGACGCACCCAAGAGACTGCACCAGCATTAGTTCCCAGCTGGTGGCCTTTATCCACCATCGATCATGTGTGAAAACAAATGGCAACCATTCGATAGTAGGGATGGCAATGGGTCGGATTTGGATCGAGTCATCCAAAACCCATACCCGCCCCGTCAAAAAAAAATCCGCTACATACCCGTTTCGGGTCGAATCAGGTCGAGTTAAAAAAATACTAGGTCGGGGTCGGGTATTTTTGTGTAAATAGGATCGGGTCGAGTATTTTTATTTGGATCGGGTCGGGTCGGGTATTTTTAATTGGACCGGATATTTTTATTTGCTTTCTTCCTGAGATTGCAAAAATAAAATGTGGACAAATATATCCTAATGGTTGGACTAAATGTGCACTTTTGAATCATAAAAATAAAATTTATGAAGATCTTTCTGCAAAAATATAAAAAATACAGCATCTAATTATGCAGTGATATGTTACAAAATTACCATAGTTATTTTACTACAGAAAATATATATATTACACTCACAAAGTCTCCAAGGAGAACTGTCATAAGTGGTAGTGCAAGCCCATTCGCAACGACACCCACGGTCCCCAAGATCATCAAACTTATATCAGTTGAGTCTGCAAATGCGAACAGCTTGTAAAATGAAACACTTTGGCCATGTTTTTTACTTAACACATCAGTAGAAAATGGAAGTAGCTTTACTGCTTGCTTAGACGCTGATTTCCTGTATAAAAAAACAAGAAGAAAGAAAGAAAGAAAATCAAGGTTTTCATAAGTTCATTAAAAATCGATAAAGACAACACCTCTAAGGCCTCAAACATTGATAATTAAACATCAGAAACATGAATACCTGTTGTTTTCCGTATCTGCGTTAAGGGCAAGAATGTCCTCCTAACAAGAAACAAACAATTATGCATTTTTCTTCAGATAAAAAGTTAAAAACTTTTTGTTGTATGTATAGTTACTTACAGGAATATCAATTTTGGATTGCCATGACTCATCGCTAAGAATTTCATTGATCCTATAATTGAGAAGAAAGAAAAAACCTCAGTACCAGTTAATTAAAACTTTGAGAAATAACACTATCACTGCAGTAGCTAGATAGGAATTTTGTATGCCTTTGTTTACGAATTATCTTCTTCTGAGAATCCTTGGAGGAATGGATAAGAGGTTTTTTTGAAAGCCTGTGTTCTAACAAATAGTTTGATCCACTTTGAAAGGAGGGTTTTTGCCCTGTTTGATATGTCCGGTCTTCAAATCAGATAAGTGAGTTCCAATAGATCACCATGAGACATATAACAGAAGTTATATTAAAGCAAAGTACTTTTGCATGAAATATATGCAATCAAAACAACATATGACAGAAAATACGAGATGTCACTTTCCAAAGTACTTTCCTGCTACCATGTAATGGACTGGAGGAATCCAAGGGCTGTCTTAAACTTGTTTTTTTAAGAACTAGGACAGGAGGGATCCTGGCCAAAATAGATGTGAGAGCAGGACTTGCACCGAGGTCCTTGGTTGGTCCCAAACAGCTGACCAACTAGAATTGGCACCCTTCAAGGTTGTCTTAAAATTGCTCCCTAAGAATTATGTATTAAGTTACTTAGAACATTTTATACCGAGCTATTTTACAACCACCTATAATGAAGCAGGCAACAATGAAAACACTACAAGGATGCTAGTGAAATAGCTAAATACTGTATCAAGAAAATGAAACGGATTCCCTCATCTTCATTTGATATTTTGGACAATATATCATCCTTGTTCCACAGCTGAATCTCTGACTTCTGATTGCAAGGGGATATAATAACCCTTTCCTTAGTAAACAATCCCACCCACAATGGAAGAGCTCATTCAGCAAATGAAGAACATTAGAGGCAATTAAACAGGACACACAATATTGAGTTTGTAATTCATGTCTTCATAAAAATGCACTAGTAAATAATACAGCCAGGGAATGGTTGAGAACTTTTCAAGTCAGGCATCTTAGAATGATTAGATAACACCAATTGTATAAACATTTATCACAACAGTGCAAGTTATCAAACAAAAGAAAAGAAATAAAGAACTGCACTTCTAAAATTATCAAGAAATCAGCAGCTAAGTTTGAAGGTAAAAATTTGATGGTCTCAATGTGAACGATAAGTACACACCTGATGTTCTATAAAACCACAGTCTATTAATAGTTTGCAAGATAGCAGACATTTGTACTGGCAAAGCTTTATGCAGTGGCTGGTGACAGAGAACCTGGGTAAAAACAAAATTGTAGCTGAGGAATCGTACCATATAAAAAATAACAAAAAAATGCCACCAATAAAAGTAAGAACCTTAAAAATGAAAAGAAGCACAGTTGTTTGTTCTTCATGAGCTGCTTGGCTCAACCACGTTGCTAGAATGGTAAGACCGCCTTTAGTTAAAATCTTAAATATCAAAGGACACCTAAGATCGGTTAAATGATCTTTAAATATTGTCAGCTCAAGCTTTCAAAAAGGGCATGGAACCAGGCATAATCATCCAGATTTAGGATCTTACAAATCCTGCATTCAACCAGGCATAATCATATAACAACTTATAACCACATCAACATATAAATTATAGATAAAAAGATTAAAAAACACTGAAATTAACTGATTGCCATGCACATAAAATAGCATTTTTAAATTTTTCATAACAAAACATTATACTTAAAAGGCAAGTCCCATAACAAAACATACAAACACTAAAAACACATAATAAAAAGAGTAATAGAAACAACATAAATGTGTTATTTCCTAGAAAATTATCTCGAACAAGTGCTTGTATAAAAACTTCTTCACTTTGTCAATCTTTCTCATGATCCATCTCCAAATCTTCTTCTTCATTATCATCATAATCGTCAATAATTGTCAGAATTGTGCTGCCTTGTAATGGTACAGACGAGCCTAAACAAATATAAAAAAGAAAAAATAAGCACCATGATTCAATAATGTATAAAGTATAACATATACCATAAATAACAAAATAAACTTAATGAATGAACAAGTAATCTACTTACCTTTAAGTTCAGTCCATAACCAATTTTGCGCACACATCAATACCTCCAACGTTTTGGACTGAAGTCTACTGCGGTGTGGGCTCAACAATCTGCCACTTGTGCTAAAAGCTGACTCTGAAGCAACTGTTGATATAGGAATAGCTTGAATATCCCTGGCAATCAACCGCAAAGTAGGATACTTGATTCCCTGATTTTTCCACCATGGTAAAATATCAAAATCTACGGTTCTTGGAAGCACACCATCCTCAATATAGTGATCCAACTCTACTTTCACATTCTCAACCTTGTGGTCACTACTAACAAATAAATCAAAACCAGAAAGGAAGTCATTTTTCTTTGATTGAGTAGCCTCTATCATAGCAAATGAAGCACCTGAAGAGCGAGCATTAGGAACCATTCTATTATACTCATTAAGCAATTCATAGCAAATATTTTTAATCCTTGCAATTTCATCATAAGCTCTATCGCCATAGATTTGAGTGAACATCCACTCTAACAACTTGAGCTTATATCTTGGATCTAAGATAGCTGCGACTCCCATAATACCATGAATTGCATTCCAATAATTGTTAAACTTGTGTAACATACTTGATGCCATATTTCTAATAAGCTCATTTGAAGACTCAAGTTATGTAATTAATGCTATTTTCAGCTCACATAGCTTTGTAAAATAAGTGTTAACTGTAGGATAAGTAGTCCCAGAAAATATCTCGGTCACATTATAAAATAACTCTAACTTTCCACAAATCTCTTTTGCTACCTCCCACTCTTTTTCACTTGGCATACAGGTATAAGATGATTCACGTTGTTTCAGTCTAACAAATACATCTTTATATATTAATGCAGTAGAAAGCATCAAATATGTAGAGTTCCATCGAGTTTTGCAATTAAGAACCAACTCTTTGGTATATGTAATACGCAATTGCCTCAAAACTTCTTCAAATTTCTGCCTTCTCTTTGTTGATCCAGTCCAAAATACTACACTATCACGTATCTTCTCAATACAATCTTCAATAATTACTAAACCATCTTGAACAATTAAATTTAATATATGTGCCGCACAATGCATATGCATAAGTGAACCATGCAATAAAAGGGAACTACTTTGAAGTTTTTCCAAGAGAATTTTGATCATCATTAGTACTACAATTAGCAACAGTCAACGTAGACAACTTTCTATCAAGATTCCATTCTAATAAGCAGTCAAGAAGTACATCTGAAAGAACTTCTTTTGTATATGGAGAAGGAACATAGGTAAACCTATAAAAAATAATCAAAAAAATATAAAAATATAGCTTAAATGAAGTTGCATATATGTAAATGCAAATTATATTTTAAAAAGGAAATGTACCTTAAAATCCGATTTTGTAATATCCAAGAATCATCAATGAAGTGTGCTGTGACCACCATGAAACCTCTCTTTCTGTTGCTTGAAGTCCACATATCAGTTGTGATGGCAACTCTACTTAGAATATTTTCTAATGATGCTAATACCTTTGACTTCTCATAATCCTAAATTTTGAAAACATCTCTCTTGATTGTGTTTCTAGAAACCATCTTAAAAAATGGTTGGAGAGAATATGAATATCTTCTAAACCCAATGTAGTCAACTACACTGAGAGGGAACTCATGCAAGATGATCATATTTGCAAGCTCCTTTCTAGTTGCATCTTGATCAAAATGATAACTACTCAAGCCCTCTTTACCTTCCACCTTATTGTGCCCACTCACCAAAAGTTTTTGCTTCATATCCTTAATACTTCTATATTTTAACCCCGAACATCTTTTCAAATGTTCACGCAAATGAGATGTTTCTTGTTTGCTCGCTCCTAAAAGATATTTTTTACAATGACTGCATTGTGCTTGTCTTTCCCATCAACTTTTGCCTTCTTAAAATGATTCTATACATCATATGTTAACCTTTTTTTCTATTTTCTTCAATATTAGCAATATCACAAGGAGGATCATTGCTACTCGGTGTAGAAGTGCTACTTTTTTGTGATTCTACAGCCATATCAACTAAGGGAGGTTGGCTACTGCTCCCAATTGGTGATGGAAGGGAACAACTATTTTCTTGTGAAGACATTTTGGATCTAAAAAATTCACACTTGAAAAGTTTCAGCACTCTTAAAAAACTATAAGACAAATTTTATTCTACACAAAGTAATCTGCAGAGCTCTTGACCAAACTAAAAGCATGCAAAGTTAGATTATATATTCATTGTTATAGTTAGATTATATTTTCATTAATTTCCTTATTTCTCAGCATTGAAGGAATCCATTAATCATACAACTGATAGAGGAACAATATTTATTAATGAAAATTAGGGGTTTGGTTTAAATTTTACTTACATGTTGTGTTTTTTTTGTCCTGAAATTTTGACTCGGAGATGTGATTACGCGAACTCGCGAATGGAGGAGAGACGAGGGCCGAGGGCTTGAAGGACGGAAGGAAAGGCCAGGGTTGACTAGCTGAGCGGGCAAGGGCCGCCGAGGGCTCAAAGTCGAAGGAGAGGCGACGTCACCGAGGGCTCGAAGTGGAAGGAGAGGCAACGACGGAGGACTGACTACAAGTCTGCGATTGGCCGATGGAGCGAGAGCAAGGGGGCAAGGGCCGTCGAGGGTGGAGGGCCGACGGCACCGTCTGTGACTGGCCGAGGGAGAGGCGAGGGCGGAGGTCCGCCGTCTACGACTGGCCGAGGGAGAGGCGAGGGCAGAGGGCCGTCGTCTGTGATTGGCCGAGGAGAGGCGAGGACGGAGGGCCGCCATCTGCGACTGGCCAAGGTAGAGGCGAGGGCGTAGGGCCGCCGTCTGCGACTGGCAGAGGGAGAGGCGAGGGCGGAGGGCCGCCGTCTGCGACTGGCCAAGGGAGAGGCGAGGGCGGAGGGCCGCCGTCTGTTACTGGCCAAGGGAGAGGTGAGGGCGGAGGGCCGACGGTGTTGTCTACGATTGGCCGAGGGAGAGGCGAGGGCGGAGGGTTGACGGCGTGCCGAGGGAGCGAGGGCTCGAAGAAATTAGGGATTAGGAAAGGAAAGGACACTGGAAGCTGGATGGAAAGCAAACGATTCGATTGTTCGAAGTCTATTGGGATTTTAGGAATCTGCATCTTCTACAACATGGAAAGGGAAAGGCCGAAGTCACCGAACATCGAAGACCGGACCGAGCTCTGTTCTGACTTCTATGAAAGAAATTCAAAAAATTAAATATATAATTATATATATATAATCGAGTCAGGTTCAGGACAGGACATATCATTATTCGTATCCGATCTGAACCCATTTCAGGTTTTATATATAAAATCTATACCCGCTCCATATATAAATGAATCGGATAAAATCCGTCCCATTCGGCTCGGATCAGATCGAATATCCATCAGGTCGGTAAAAATTGCTATCCCTATTCGATAGTGCTCAAAGGAGACAGTGCTCAAAGGAGGCTGTCTAGCATGCCACGATAAAAATTTCTGTACATGCATAAAATCCCTGCTGGGCCACGACAACAAGGCCCATGGCTCCCTTGTAAACCGAGTGACTGACCGACAACTCTAAAATTTATATTGGATTTGGTTTTGAATTAACTTTGGATTTAATTTAAATTAAATTTGAGTTTAGATTTGGGCTACCCGTAGATCTTCATTTATGATCTATTTGAAATCCAATTTACTTTCAATTTACATTATTTAACCTATAAATTAGTCTCTTTGTACTGGTAATTATTTTTTCTATAAAAGATAAATAAAAATATTATTTTTTAAAAAATTAGAATGAATTGGTTTATAAATTGATATTTTTATTGATATATTTATGGAACTCATCATTTATGGAAGAGAGGGAGGTGTAAGACTTCTTCCAGCATGATTTTTGATGAACACGTAGTAGGATATGAGAAGTTGCCTTTTATACTGAGCTAGCAAGTGACGTGGTCGGCTATACTAGATTCTATGTAGACTTGATTATTTTTAGATGTATTACTATCCAACATCCCAATTGATCTGATAAAAATGATTTCATTAAATTATGATTAAATTAGTGTATAAATAATTTAATAAAAATTATAAATAATCAAATCTAGTATTATTTTATGAGATCAAGATGGATGTCAGCATGCTGCTTGGTGATTATGAATTAAGATCTATTCACCGGATTGATCAACATTATTGAGATAGTTTTTAAAGATCCAGGAAGCTCTTGGAAAGAAATAATCTAACATGTTGCCCAACAAGCAACCCAAGAGGGGGATAAATTGGATTTTAAAAACTTTTGCAAGTATGTGCCAATTCAAAAACTACTTAGGTGCTAGTGAATTATAAGTGTTTGTGTGCTATTTAAGAGTATGCAGCAGAAACAAGTAAGTAAATGCAAAGTAGCAAATAATAAGAGAGCAAGCAACCACAAACACAATAATATATAGTGGTTCGGTACACATCAAAGCAGCTACATTCACTTTCTAAGGTCCACTTGGATATTCCACTATAATCTTCCTTGATTATAGCCGATTAGTTTTTCGGGCTCACTAATCAAAATCCAACTTGTTTTTACAGGGAATACAAGCCAAAATCTCTTTGGTTTTATGGGCTAATCAAAAATTTAGTTGGTTTTGTAACTTAGGCTCACCAACAATCTTCTTGGTTTTGTCACTTAGGCTAACCAAAAATCTCCGTTGGTTTTGTTACAAAGGCTTACCAACAAACCTCAACTCTAGTTTCAATTCTCTTGAAACTAGAAAATAATAACAAGATTCAAGTAGAATATATGAAATACAAAAAGCTTTCAAATAAAAGAAAATATCTCTTTGAAGCCCTTTAATTGCTGTTGAAAATACTTGTCTTCAAGTTGTTGAAGCCTTAAATGATGCTTGAATGGTTGGACTTGAATGCTCTTGAATGCTTTGAATGCTTGAAGGCTCAACTTCTTTCAAAAGTAATAAACTCTCAATGGATAATTAATAAAATCTCATTAGTTTGCTTCTCTCTTGAGTTTCATCCACTTTAAATATTTTTTCAAGCATCAAATGACAGTTTTTGACTGTTGGAAAGGTGAAACTAGCCATTGGAGGGCCAAAAGGATAATTCTGCATTTCAAAAAAGTAGTCTTTACTGCTCAGTAGAACTGCAAGTGTCGACATTTCAAGTCATGGTCGATACTTGGTCTCCATGAGGTGATACTTAGTTCAAAAAATATTCCTTGAAGCTCTCTGGAAATCTCAAGTGAGTCGACACTTGACTTCCATGAGTCAACACTTGAGAGAAGTATGAAATTCAGCATGTTATATGTTGGCCTATATTTCCAACACACATATGTGGGAAGGCTGTGTCAAGCGCTACGTGGTGCGGTGGCTAAGGTTTGGCAACAATCTCGGAGGGTCGGCTTGCGGGCCGGCTCGGCCCCGTGTGTGGAGGATTAAATAAGGGACTGACCGCCCGGCCTACTGCTTGGGTATGATCTGGCTTGATGTGGGTCGGCCCAGGTGCGAAGCCCGTCAGGCCCGCCAGCATGCTTATCGCTAGGTTCTGGTCCGTTGAAAGACTTTAGTTCTTAGCCTTTCAATGGGAACGTTCCTTTTGAAATGGTGGTAAGGGGCTACGGTCCAACAATTGGTATCAGAGCGAGGTTGCAGGTTCGAATCCATGTGCGGCCCCCTGGGTGTTGCTAGGGGGATTGTTGGCCTATATTTCTAGTGCACACCCATGGGAAGGCCATGTCAAGCACCACATGGTGGGGCGGTTGAGGTTTGGCAACAATCTCGAAGGGTCGGCTTGCGGGCCAGCTCGGCCCCATGTGTGGAGGATTAAATAAGAGACTGACCACCCGGCCTGCCACTTGGGTGCGATCTGGCTTGATGCGGGTCGACCCAGGTGTGAAGCTGCTCAGGCCTGCCAGCACGCTTATCGCTGGGTTCTGGTCCATTGAAAATCTTTAGTTCTGAGCCTTTCAACGGGAACGTTCCTTTTGAAATAGTGGTAAGGGGCTACGGTCCAACATTATATATAATTTTTGTCTCGGGCCTTGAATCGATATTTGAGTCAATACATGAATCGACACTTGAGCTCCATGAGTCGACACTTTGAGCATGCTATCTAAAACTATTGGGTGGGCCAGCTCACACCCTCGAGGTGCGGGGGTCTGGGCCCACGGAATGTGGGTGCCACTGTTAAGGTGAGGCTGGGGCTGGAACTGGGCCAGCCTAAAGCCCATTGCCTGGAATTGGGCTGGGCCAGCTCAATAAACTTCGGGCCGGCCCTAAATCGGTTTGGACTTCGGACCAAATTTTAAGCATATTGGGCTAGACTTCGGGCTGCAAAATAGAGTCCATTTAATTTTTGGGCCAAAGGGATGCCCGGATTTGGTCCAAAAATTATTAAAATTTGGTCCAAAATCTTATCCAATTTTGGACTGGGCCGGTCCAATGAGCTTTGGGCCGGCCAAGTTCCAGCCCTAGGTGAGGCTGGTACCATGTCAATGCCCCTTGGTGGTGCTGCGATGCTCGTCCCTAGGCGGGAGCCGACTCGATGATAGTACACTGGATTGGAGCTGCGATGCTCGGTGGGGGGTCGACTCGTGCACCCCGGGATTGTTGCGCTGCCTACTTAAGAAAGATTAACCACCATTTCTAAATAGGGATGTTCCTTTTGGATAGTTGGTTGGGGCGTCGATCCTACAAAAACTTTTTCTTCGTATCAGCTCAAGCTTCTATGAGTTGATACTGTGAGTTGACACTTCACATCCATGAGTTGATACTTGGCTGAAACTTTCTGAAACTCAATTGAAACTCTACTAAATCTTTTTCAAGCTTAAAACTTAAGTCCTTTCAAGTCATTCTTATGTACTTAAGTTCATTTAACTTTAAGATTTCATCCATAAGGAGACTTCTTCAACTATTGGACAAGCAAATTAACCAACTAACTTGATGAGCACCTTTTTCTGATAAAACATACTTTAACAAATGGTTAGTACTCAAATATACTTAAATATTTTGTTAATCATCAAAATTAATACATGAGTCAACAATCTTTCCCTTTTTGATGATGACAAAATCTTTAAGTATATGCATATAGAAAAGCTCAAACGATTTGCAATAAGTATCAGAGCTAATTATTATAGTTATCAGAATCTAAATTTGTGATGATTATCAAGAATTGAGACTCATTTATAATGTATTGGATCTATATATATATATGCATGAAGACATTTAAATTTATATAGCTTCAATGTCAGAAAGGTAATTGTTACGTATCAGGGTTAGAGATTATAAAGTATTAGGGCTATGATTAAAAAGTATCAGAGCAGAGATGAATATATTATGATACTCAAGAAGTGTACCAGAACTAAAATATATTTGAAAGACATACATATAAGCATGAAGAGTATCAGAGCAAAGACAACAAAGAAAAACTTTAAGAGTATCTATGCTTGAAACATGTATCAAGAGAATAGATATTATCTGAGCAAAATTAATGGGTCAACAAGAGTAAATAAGTATCAGGGCATAGAATTGAAGGGCATATAATAAAGATAGAAGAACAAAAGCTCCCCCTCAATATATGATCCGAAACACTAATTTTCAAAAAGATTTTTGAGAAAATTTTTAAAAAATTACAGCTTTAGTAATTTTCATTCTCTCTCCCCTTACTCATTGCTTTCTTCTTAACTAAAATTCTCTTTAAAATTTTGCCAATGCTCTCCCGTTGAATTGAATTTTCATTAATTCTCCAATAATTCTCTTTACCATTAATTTTCCCTCTTAATCTTTTATTAATTCTTTCCCTTTTTGTCATCATTAAAAAGGTAAGAAAAAGAATAAAGCAGACATGAAACATTGCATTACAGCAAAAGTACACACATAAATTTGAAAAAGTCAATATCTATAAAGAACTTCAAAGATTGGATACATTAGATTCAGAAATTTGATGCATAAAACAGAATTTAATACAAACACACATATATAAAATATAATAAGCACTGAGATATAGACTGACTAATAGACAGACCAATCCTAAGGGATATTCTCCTTATCAGAGAAAGACCCAATCTCAAGAATGATGGGACCTGTAAACCTAGATGGTCTGGATCACGGCCACATCAGTCGAAGATCAGAAAGTCTGGTCCGGGTAGGTCTGGTTGCATCACCATGGCCTCGTCTTCTATGTCTGGTATATGCTCGTCCTCTAGCTGGTGCTGAAGAGGATGAGGCAATATCAAAGGCAGGAGCAGCAACTGTGACGAGAATAACAGTTGTGTCAGTGATCGGGGGTGTGTCATCAAAAATAGGACCTAAACCAAGAACATGGAAACCAGGTACATAAAGACCTAGCTCCCGGATCAAGGATGATGTGGAAGGAACAGGTGTAGTCCTATTGGGAATACTAAGAATAGGTGTGGGTAAAATCTATGTCAAGAGGGTCTGAGTGAAGATAGGTGTGATAGTAAGAGTGACAGGTGGGTCAGGAATGGTGGATGTGCTAGAAAGGACTGGGGTCTGGAAAGATGCTCTGGAAGGATCTGAAACTGGAGTCCTCGATACGTCGACAGCAACATCTAGCTCGAGCTCCGCCATATAGTCTCCAATGTCAAACTCGGTGGAAGAGACATCTTGGCCATCTCCTGTATCTGGTCCTGGGGTTGAAGGTGCTGGTGGAGCAGGTGGTGCTGGAGAAGAGTTTGAATGTGTAGAAGATGGTACTCTGCTCAAAGATAGTCTATCCAATGCAACCAATATAGCAGTGATGCCATCACTCAATCCTCTATATCTCTCTCATCTCTACATGAATCTGGTCAACTTGTTGTCGAATAATCATAACCTCTGTCTCTATGCGAGTGACCCTCTCACCATACTATCTCCAGTACCTGGTATCGCAGTCTATGCTGGAGCAGCTAGCTCGGACTAAGCTACAGGCTTGGGCTGAGTCTCTAGAATGTCTCTCTGTGGCTCAGACGGCCCTATCTCATTAGTGAAAATCCATTCCTCCTTTGCGGCCTCCTCATCTACATCATTGATATGACCAGATACTCATCATCTCCACTGATCTCTAACAAGATGAAAACCCATCCTATAGAGGGATCTTTCATCATAGACGTCCGTATGTAGTAACAGTTTATATGGCTCTCTGTCTACAATGATGCCATATGCCCTGAATAAGATCATCAAATCCATACCATAGGGCAAGCACAGCCTCCTACTAGTCATTGCCTCCGTCATCTGGTAAACCATAAGAACTGGGAGGCATACTGGAGTGTGCTGAATTAGTGATCATCAACAACTCTCGCTCCATGATGAAGTCAAAACATTTGGTCTTCGACAGAAGAATTCGGGCGATGATATGATGTAACAGCCTTATCTCCGATGAGAGTCTAGAGGCTACCACTGTATCTCCCTCCCTCAGATCATCAGTCTCAAATATACAACATAGTCCATTCATGCGATCCACAGTGAGTCTACCACAGAACCACTCATGGGAATCTCCCAGACTCTACTCAACATCTTAGTTGTAAGTGGAATCTCAATATCTCAAACCAATGCTATCCATGTATCTGCTCCTCTAGCTAGTGTACCATAGAACTCTCTAATCAAGCAAGGATAAAATCTCTCAGATAAAGAGCAGAAATGTGTTAAGCCAGCATCTCTCAACCACTATCCAATCCAAAAATGATTCTGGTCCAGGAAGTCAAAGTCAACCCACCGTCCTCTGACCATGGCCTTAGAGGCCATCCTATCAGCTGCAGGAACTAGTGGTCTGACTAGAATGTCTGGCTAGACTTGGGGCTTTGCTGCCGCTGGATCCTCATGTCGTGCCTTCATTCGTTACTCGGCCTCCTGAACTGATGGACAAGGTCTCCTCACAACTTGTTTTCGGTGACCCATTTCTAGAAAGGAAGAATAGAAATGGTCTAGGGTAAAAAGAAATGGGATTTCACGGTGAAACCATGAGGAAACGATGAAGAAACAATGAAAAGATGAAAGAAACTGCTTCAAACAAGAAATCAGGAAGGATGAATAGTGATTGGAGTCGAATGGAGTTCGGGATATGGCTTATGAATGAGTCGGCTTAGGGTTTTGGAAGAGATTTGGGAAGAAAATGCTTGGATTTTCCTATTTGTTCTCAAAATCTCACCGTTCAAGTGTCGACTCATGACTACAAGTTAAGTGTCGACACTTGGAGGTGTCGACACTTCGAAGTGTCGACACTTCGGCAAAACTCCAAAAAAAATGGGGAAAAAATCATGGAATATTAGGAAAATTGATTTTAAGGGATTATGAGTGATTAATCATGATTTTGAAGAATATTTAATTAGATAATTTCAAGGATAATTTGAAAGATCATAAGGAGATCAAAAATTCAATCAAAAAAATTAATGATCCCTAATTCCCTTCTAATCATACAGAACCTATCTTCTTGGAGAGGCTTGGTCAATATATCAGCCAATTACATTTCAGTACACACAAATTCAAGCATAACGTCATTATTTTCAACATGATCTCTAATAAAATGGTGTCTGATCTCAATGTATTTACTTTTAGAGTGCTGAACAGGATTTTTAGTTAAGTTTATAGCACTTGTGTTATCACATCTTATGGATGTTTTAATTAATTTGATTCCAAAATTTTCAAGTTGTTGCTTAATCCATAAGATTTAAGCACAATAATTTCCAGCTACAATATATTCAGCCTTAACTATAGATAGTACAATCGAAGTTTGTTTCTTGCTAAACCATGGGATTAAGTTAACTCCAAGAAATTGGCAAGTTCTACTAGTACTTTTTCTATCTAATTTATACCTGGCAAAGTCAGCATCAGAATAGCCAATTAATTCAATTGAAGACTCTCTAGAATATCACAGACCAATATCAATAGTACTAGATAAATATCTAAGAATACGCTTAACAGCCATTAAATGAAATTCTTTAGGAGCAGACTGATATCTAGCACACATGCAAATACTAAATATGATATATGGTCTACTAGCAGTCAAGTACAGTAAAGAACCAATGATATCCCTATATAATTTTTGATCAATATTTTTACTATATTCATCTTTATCAAGTTTACAAGAAGGGCTTATAGGTGTATCTATTGGCTTGGTTGTCTCCATCCCAAACTTCTTTAAGATTTCTCTTGTATACTTAGCTTAGTTGATGAAGATCCCTTCTCTAGTTTGCTTGATTTGAAATCCGAGGAAGAAGTTTAGTTCACCCTATCATACTCATCTCAAACTCTCCTTACATAAGCTTGGCAAACTCTTGACAAAGTGTTTCACTAGTAGCACCGAAAATAATATCATCAACATAAATTTGTACTACTAAGAGATCATTATTTTTCTTTTTCAAAAATAAGGTAGTATCAACATGACCTCTAGAGAATTCATTTTCAATCAAGAATTTGCTGAGTTTTTCATACGATGCATGGGATACTTATTTTAAACTATAAAGAACTTTGTGCAGTTTAAAAACATAATTAGGATGTGCATGATTTTAAAATCCAGGTGGTTGTTCAACAAAAACTTCTTTAGCTATATAACCATTTAAAAATAAACTTTTAATATCTATTTGAAAAAGTTTGAAATTCATAAAACATGCAAATGCTAAAAGTAATCTAATAGCTTCAAGTTTAGCTACTGGAGCAAAGGTTTCATCAAAATCAATTCATTCTTCTTGATTAAAACCCTTAGCTACCAATCTAGCCTTGTTTCTAGTAACTATTCCATTTTCATCTAGTTTATTCCTATACCCATTTTGTACCAATTATTAAAATATTAGATTGTCTTTCTATTAGTGTCTAAACTTTGTTTTTTTCAAATTGATTTAATTTTTCTTGCATTGCCATTATCCAATTAGGATCTTTTTCAGCTTCTTTAATATATTTAGATTCAATTTGAGAAACAAAAGTAATGTAATCACATTCATTTCTAATAGATGATCTAGTTCTTATCCCTCTCAATGGATCACCTAAGATTAATTCTTTAGGATGTCCATGAGCATACTTTCACTCTTTGGATAAATCTTTGTACTTCGGTGAGGATTTTATGGCTTCTTCTCCATCCTTATTATTTTGATCATCTTCATCTTCTTTGGAAGGGGGATCATCCAAAGTCAGATTCTTTAGTCCTTCAATACTTATACATGCATAAAAAATATCCTCCTTTCTAATGGATTTATTAGTAGACTCTTCAAATACTACATGCACTGATTCTTCTACTAGCAGTGTTCTTTTATTAAAAACTCTGTATGCCTTGCTGGATGTAGAGTATCCTAAGAAAATACCTTCATCAGACTTGGCATCAAACTTGCCTAAGTTTTCTTTTCTATTATTTAAAATAAAGCAATGACAACCAAAAATCCAAAAATATTTCAAAGTAGGTTTTCTTTCTTTCCAAAGTTCATAGGATGTTTTCTTTAAAATAAGTCGAATTAAAATATGATTCAAAATGTAACAAGCGGTATTAACAGCTTTAGCCCAAAAATATCTTGGAAGATCATTTTCAGAAAGCATTGTGCATGACATTTCTTCTAAAGTCCTATTCTTTCTTTCTACCACCCCATTTTGTTGAGGTATCTTAAGTGCAGAAAAATTATGATCAATTCCTTTTTCATTACAAAAATTTTCAAAATCTTTATTTTCAAATTCAGTACCATGGTCACTACGAATACAAACAACTGAAGTACATTTTTTATTTGAAACTTTTCGATAAAACTTTAAGAAGGCTGAAAATGATTCATCTTTATGAGCTAAAAATAAAATCCATATAAATTGAGAGAAATCATCCACTATAACTAATCCATATCTCTTGTCTTTTAGGCTTGTTGTCTTAGTTGATCCAAAGAGATCCATATGGAGTAGCTTTAATGGCCTAGAAGTTGAAACAAAACTTTTGGTTTGAAAGATATTTTTGCTTATTTTCCAAATTGATATGCTTCACATATTTTATCTTTTTCAAAACTAAGTTTTAGTAAATCTTTTACTAAATCCTTTTTACATAATTTTGAAAGAAGATGTATGCTTGCATGACCTAATCTACGATGCCAAAGCTAACTAGTCTCATTAATTGTGAAATTCATTGCAACTAGGCATTCGCCATTATGTAAAGATAAATTGTCAAGATCAATAAGATAGATGTAACCATGCCTATTTTCAATGAATTTCACTCCATTATTATCAGGACTAGCAATCATGCAAAGAGATGATTCAAAAATAACTTTAAGATCTTTGTCACAAAATGGACTAATACTAAGCAAATTATGTTTCAATCCTTTAACTAATAAAACATTATCTATAAATATAGAAGGGAAGATGTAAACTTTATTGATACCAATAATTTTTCCTTTACTATTATCTCCAAAAGTTACACTCTCTCCTTTCAGTGCCTCAAGAGAAGTGAATTGCTTCACATCTCCTATCATGTGTCTTGAGCAACCACTATCGAGATACCATAATCTTTTCTTTTCTTTGATTGCAAGACATACCTGCAAAATAAATTAAGTTTTCATTTTAGGTACCCATGCCATCTTGGATACTTTTGGGTTAGTATTAAAGGTAGTTCCTTTTGAAATCCAAATCTTTTTAAGATCACATTGATATGCTTCATGACCTAACTTTCTATAAGAATAACATATAATGCTAGAGAATGCATGTATAAAGAAATTCTTGAAATATTTTTGCTATTTTTGAGGTCTAAAATTCAAACATGCTTTGAAAACTGTTCTTTAATTATTCAATAAAAGATTTAGCTTTTCAGAACTATATGCAAATTTTTCAATAAAGAGTTTAACTTTGTCAAGCTCATTTTTGAATTTCTGATTTTCTACCTCAAGGTCTTTATTTTTCTTTATGAGTTCATTGTTTGAGATAATGACCTTGGATCTTTTTAAAATCTCAATTTTCATTGATAAAGAATTCTTTTATTTTTCTAAAACATTTATCTTAGTCTTTAAATCATTATTTTATTTATAAGATTGGTGTTTTCATGAGAAGATGAACTAGCATGCTTTTTCAACTTTTTATTTTCAATTTTTAGCAATCTATATTCATGCATGAGCTCATCAAATGCATCTCTAAGTTTATCAAATGTAAATTCAAGTTCAAAGTTAGATTGTGCCTCGTCTTCTTGAACCATGAAGCAAAGATTGGCGATTTTGGTTTGTTCTTTTTATGAACTGGAGTCCTCACTATCACTCCAAGTTACCATCTTTGCCTTCTTTCTAAATCTTCTCCTGGACTTCTTTAGGAGAGGATAATCAAACTTATAATTTTCAGGCTTCTTGCATTCGAAGCAAATTGGTGGTTCCTTCTCCTTTTCTTTTTTCTTTTCTTTCCTTTTTTCTTTGGTTGGTTGAGGCTTCTTCTTGTAGAAAATTTTTTTTCTTCTCATAAACCTTCTAAATTTTCTTGCAATGAGTACCTCTTCATCCTCATTTTTGACTTCTTCAGATTCCTCACTTGAAGACTCTTCTTGCATTGTAGATTTGAAAGCTATAGTCTTCTTTTTATCCATGTCCATTGCCTTTTGCTTCAGGTTCAACTCATAAGTCATGAGTGAACCTATAAGTTGCTCCAATGAAAGTGCCTCTAAGAATTTTATTTACAAGATCAGCATTAGACATAGCCTTGCCAAGACTTCTCATGCCATTTATAATATTTGTAAATCTAGTATATATATCAGTAATAGATTCATTAGGTTCCATTCGAAATATCTCATAAGTATGTACAAGCATATTAACTTTAGTATTTTTTACTTGATCGGTATCCTCGTGAGTAACTTCAAATATATTCCATATTTTCTTTGCAGAGGTGCATGTGAAAATCCTATTAAATTCACTAGGATCCAATGCACAATATAGTAGATTCATTGCTTTCGCATTAATCTTGGATTGTTTAATATCATTTTCATCCCAATCCTCTTCAAGTTTTGGGATGGAAACATCATTAACAACGATTGAGAGAATATGAGGACCTTTATCTACAACTTTCCATAAATTATAATCAATTGAATGCATGTAAATTCTCATACGTGTTTTTCAATACGTGTAATTGGTGCCATTAAAGTAATGAGGTCTATTTGAGACTTGTCCCTCAACTACACTAAAACCAAATGGGGCTGCCATAGATCTTTACTCAAGGTGGTTAGACCTATAAACTGATAATCTGACTCTGATACCACTTGTTGCCCAGCAAAAAACCCAAAAAGGAGGGTAAATTGGATTTTAAAAACTTTTGCAAATATGTGCCAATTCAAAAACTATTTAGGTGCTAGTGAATTATAAGTATTTATGTACTATTTAAGAGTATGCAGCAAAAACAAGTAAGTAAATGCAAAGTAAATAAAGATAAATAATAAAAGAGCAAGCAACCACAAACACAACAATATATAATGGTTCGGTGCATACCAAAGCACCTACATCCACTCTCCAAGGTCCACTTAGATATTCCACTATAATCTTTCTTGATTACAGTCGATTAGTTTTCCGGGCTCACTAATCAAAATCCAACTTGTTTTCACCTGGAATACAAGTCAAAACCCCTTTGGTTTTACGAGCTAACTAAAAATCTAGTTGATTTTGTAACTTAGGCTCACCAACAATCTCCTTGATTTTGTCATTTAGGCTAACCAAAAATCTTCGTTGGTTTTATCACAAAGGCTTACCAACAAATCTCAACTCTAGTTTCAATTTTCTTGAAACTAGAAAACAATAATAAGATTCAAGTAGAATGTATGAAATACAAAAAGCTTTCAAATAAAAGCAAATATCTCTTTGAAGCTCTTTGATTGCTGTTGAAGATGCTTGTTTCAAGTTGTTGAAGCCTTAAATGATGCTTGAATGGTTGGACTTGAATGCTTTTGAATGCTTGAAAGCTCAACTTCTCTCAAAAGTAATGAACTCTCAATGGATAATCAATAAAATCTCATTAGTTTGCTTCCCTCTTGAGTTTAATCTACTTTAAATACTTTTCCAAGCATCAAATGATAGTTTTTGATTGTTGGAAAGGTGAAACTAGCTATTTGGAGGCAAAAAGGATAATTCTATACTTCAAAAAACTAGCCATTACTGTTTAGTAGAATTACAAGTGTCGACACTTCAAGTCTCATGTCAACACCTTGAGTCTTGGTCTCCATGAGTCGACACTTAGTTCAAAAAATATTTCTTGAAGCTCTCTGGAAATCTCAAGTGAGTCAATACTTTTTCTAGTGAGTCAACACTTGACTTTCATGAGTTGACACTTGAGGGAAGTCTGAAATTCAGCATATTCAGTATAATTTTTATCTCAGGCCTTGAGTCGATCCTTGAGTCGACACATGAGTCGACCCTTGAGCTCTATGAGTTGACATAAGTCGACACTTCGAGCGTGCCATCTAAAACTTCTTCTACATATCAGCTCAAGCTTCTGTGAGTCGACACTTCATATCCATGAATTGATACTTAGTTGAAACTTTTTGAAACTCAATTGAAACTCTACTGAATCTTCTTCAAACTTAAAACTTAAGTCCTTTCAAGTCATTCTTATGTACTTAAGTCCATTTAATTTTAAGATTTTATCCAGAAGGAGACTTCTTCAACTATTGGACAAGCAAATTAACCAACTAACTTGATGAGTACCTTTTTCTGATAAAACACACTTTAACAAATGGTTAGTACTCAAATATACTTAAGTATTTTGTTAATCATCAAAATCAATACAGGAGTCAACACAACAGTTCGCTTCAGTAGTAGGTGGAGTGCTGTGTCTTGGGTCTGTGCAACGAACAATTCTCCCTTCGATTCTGCATCGAACACCTATTGTGCTCAAGGCGAAAACTATGGCAGACGATGGAAAGCTCAGGAAGGATGGCAGTGGAAGCTCCAACTCCATTGAGGAGCGAAGTTGGTCACGGGTAGTTCAGGGGTTCCCTCGCAGCGCATCATGGATGTCTCATTGTATCTCAAAGGAGGAGATCGAGTAGCTACAGGGCTTCTTCACGAGGGTGTTGGAGCTTCCACATTCAGAGTTGGAGGAGGCTCGTCGATAGTGGGAACACAAGGCAGTCTTTGTGGGGAGTCTGGGTCATCGGGTGTCGGTCGGTTGGGTGGCTAGGGAGTTTAAACTCAAGCTAAAGCTCGATGACGAGCTAGAGGTCTTTGCTTTGGCTAAAGATCATTTGATTGTTCGGTTTAAAAATGAAGGGGATTATGCTCTGGCTCGGGCGAAAGGCCCTTGGTTCGTCACTGAGTAGCTGTTGGCGGTGGAGCTGTGGCAACCGGACTTTGTTCCAAGTCGCCATCCAATCCAAAGAACTGTTGTTTGGCTGAGAATGCCGGAGCTGTCGGTGGAGTTCTGGTCAACAAATGCCTTGATGACTATAGCTGCGGAGGCTAGAAAATCCTTGGTTGTTAACAACTTCACCAAGAACCTGAAGAAGATTGAGTATTCAAGGGTGAAGGTCGAGCTGGAGTCAAGCAACCCTTTGATGCTAGGCATTCTTTTAGGGGGAGGAATGGGATTTTATAGCAGCAGTTCCAGTATGAGAACCTACCGATGGTGTGCTTCCGTTGCAGTAGGATGGGCTACAGGGAGGAAGCTTGTGGATTCACTAACAGTTCATCCCATCCGAAGAAAGGTCATGGTTGGGTTCTACCAGATAACATGGTGATTAATGAGTGGGAGGGCTCCATGGATCGTCCGTGCCCTCTGGTGCAAGAGTCTGGCAGGTCAGATGGGGGAGGCCAGCCCAAACCTGGTCCTTGGCTGGTGACTCCCAAGTTTGGCAACCTCGTGCTCCCCGGGCTTCAGTGCGAGGTAGAAGAGACCAGGACAAGCCCAAAGAAGGGTGCCCTGACTCTTCTGACCCGTGCTCCTTTTTCCCTTTTTTGTATCCCCAAGAAACGTGTCTTCTCTCTCGAACTTGCCACCCGATTCAAATGGGTGGCAAAATTGATAAAAGTGGCGCATCGCCAGTCACCAGGTTCCGGTGGAGGCAAACCATCAAAGGAGGACTCGGTGGCCAGGAAGGGTTTCTCTGCTCTCGACTTACTTGGGGACAAGATGGAGTTTGTTGGTGACAAAGAAATGGGGTTGCGGGATGTGCTGATGTCTAATCCTTTTTCGAGGTCTCTGAAGAGGGTGAGAAGCCCACTAAAGCTAGATGTTCCTAAGCTGACATCTCTGGTGCAATGTAAGCAGCAGGTGGTCACTCCATTGACTAGCTAAGCTGCTCCGGTCTTCGATCAAGTCAACTCCCCTTCTTTAAGCTTGGGTGGGGGTCGGGATGAGGGTGGCCTTTTGAGGCCACGATACACTCTTTCTTTTGCTTCTTCTTTGGCATTGGCCTCCTTTATTTTCTCTATTGCTTGTGGTGCTATGGAGGGGGGAATTGATCATGTTGTGGGACTTTCGATCGCTATTATGGGAGGAGGGGAGGTTACGAGTGAAGGAGGGCCTCTGCTATTACCTCATGTTTCAAGTGTGGACCATTGGCACGGTTCTCCTACTGATGGTGTGGTTGCAGCTTGGGAGCAGAAGGCGGAGGGAGCGATCAACACCCAAGATACTTCCATTGTTGCTATCTCTAGTAAGAAGGGCAGTCCCTTGAGTGTGCAGTCTGTTGCTATGGAGAAGGAGCCTGGTGTATCGATGATCCACTCTACTGTTCAGGAGGAATCGGAGTCCTGTGGCAGATCTTCTAGAATGCTGCAAGGAAGGGGACATTCATCCAGTGAGGGCAGGGGGATTCCAAAACTAGGAGTCTCTACTAGGCCTGCCGTTGAAGATAAATCTAGCCATGAAGTGATCGCAAAGCAATTGAAGAATGCTTTATTTGCAGGAGGGTCAGGGAGTTCCAAGCCCTTGAGGAAGGAAGACTATCATGGATTGTCTTTCTTTATCTCTTTCTTATTTCTATGAAGATTATGGTATGGAATGTAAGGGGTGTGGGAAAGCCCTCATTTTACTCTACCTTTTATCGCTTCGGGCAATTATATAATCCTGATATATGTGTGTTGTTAGAAACTAGGCTTTCTGGGCCTGCGTTGGATCGATTTCGACACCGTATTCAGCAAAATTAGAGTTGTTTTGCAATCGAATCTCAGGGGCTATCAGGAGGTATCATTGTTGTATGGCATAGGGGTTTAGCCAGGGTGGACATGTTCAACCAATGTTCTCAATAGGTGTCCATTGTCATTTCAAAAAATTATGGGCCTATTTGGTTGCTGTTTGGTGTTTATGCAAGTACTAATTACAGGAAAGGAGAACTGTCTGGCAAGAAATTTCTGTTTTAATGGACTAGGGCATTCCTACAATGGTTGCAGGGTATTTCAATTGCATGCTTGCTGTTAAGGATAAGAGAGGAGGTTGGCCCTTTATGGAGGATGTTGCTTTTAGGGAATTTGCCCAATTTTTACATTCTAATGGTCTGGTGGATGTAGGGTTTGTGGAGCCTCATTTTACTTGGTGTAATAATAGGATAGGGGCAGCTAGAGTTTGAGAGCGGATTGATAGGATGTTTGCTTCTCCTAACTGGCTCCTCCTGCACCCTGACCATCAAGTCCGTCATCTTCCTAGGATTACATCTGACCATCATCCTCTCCTTCTGTCTACAACTGTCTATGCCTTTTGTCATGCTCCTTTTAGATTTGAGAAATTTTAGTTGGCTTATTCTGGTTCTTGGAATATAGTCAGGGAGGTATGGAGGTTACCTATTCGGGGAGATGCGTAGTATCGGATTTCCTGCAAGCTTTTCTTAGTCAAGCGTCGGCTCCTCAAGTGGAATAAGGAAGAGGTTGGGAACATATCATCTTCCTTGAGTTCTATGGAGACATCCATTAATGCTCTCTAAGAGAGGGAGGAGAGGAAAGGGGGTCTGGGTGATGTTAATTTGGCAGCTCTTCGGCACTTCTTGGCTATGCATCATGCCCTTTTGAGTCAATAAGGGACTATGTGGAGACAAAATTCTAGAGTACAATGGTTGAAGGAGTGGTGAGGGCACCAGGATTTGAAGGAGACTCAATTCAATTAGGTTTAACTAACGCTTAGTCAATTTTCTTTGAATCTTGTCAACTGGTCCATTACATTCTACTTTTTGTTAATTAAATCCTGTAAAGTTTGAGTACTGTAACCAGTGAGCTAGCCTTGACCAAGTAAAGGAGCATTATATTGAAGAAGACCAAGATGTGCACCCAAATGCCAAGTGGCACTCAACACATGATAACATATGAATGCCCACATGAATGCCAAGTAGCGCCCATGCATGCAGATTTTTAGATTGCCACCACAAGGAGACACTTGGTACCCATGCATTTTGCCACCCCTTTTCATAAAACTTGAAATTCAAATTTGTAACTACCTTTCTCCCTCTTTTCATGTAAAATTTGAATTTCAAATGGGGCTTAGAAGGCTATAAATAGGCCCATGATCTCTTTGTAAAAAAGAAGCTTATTTTGAATGAAAGAAAAAATTCCCTTTTGAGCTCCCATTATTGTGAGTTTTCATTTTCAGTGTGAGATGCATTGTCCTCCGAGAGGGAGAAGGTGTGAGACCCAATCTACCATCTAGTTTTCATAGTTCATCCATCTCCCATCTACCATACCTTGGTGTTGACGTTCCCTTCCTTAATCCATGGAGTTGATGCCCTATCCATGGAGCAGCCAATCTAGTCTTCATCAAGGCGCCAAGCATTCTTCAAGTCATCACTCTCATCCTTCCTTATTTTCTTAAATTGTTTGTTGCATTTCTTCACCTTTGCTAAGTTCTCTTCTTGTTTGCAAGGTTCTCAAGAGTGCCGATCCGAGGAGGAAGCTTATCTTGCCAAAGAACCCCTACAATGGAGTCTACTATCTGGGAAGTATTGATTTCTTCATCTTAGGTGCTGGATCCGTAGGGAGGAGTACCTTCTTATGGGAGCAGATCGAATCGCTGCTTGGTATCACCCCCTACTCTTTCTTTGTCTATTGAAGGTAGCTTTAGCCCTATTTTTGAGGGATTTCTTAATCCTTCTAGGTCCTTGGTTCTTTATACTTAGGAGACTAGTTATGAGCATGTTTTTATTTCTCTTTGTAGTTTTCTTTAGATAGCTTCTTTTCATCTTTTACGGGAAAATTAAAAAAAATATAAAAATCTGATTCATTAATGTAATCATCAAAACCTTAGTTAGGCCTTTCATCCCGCATCAATTTTTGGTATCAGAGCATATTAGAGTATGGCTAATTTTCATGTTCATTGCTATAATTTCTGCACCCAGTAATTCTGCACATGCCTGAGAATCATGTCCATTGAAACCCTATTAGATCTAATCTTTTTGCTTACCATTATTTTTCTATTAACCATCAGTAAGTCTACTATTACCATCTAAAATTTCATATTATAAGCACAAAAAAATATTTTTTTGCAATTTATTTTCTATCACTGTTACATCCTGAAATTTCTATAATTAGGTTTTTCTTGCTTGCTAGTTCATCACTTCTCCATCACACTTGTTACATTTGTTTATTATCTGTTCAAACACACCACACCTGCACTTCATTCCCAGATCTGAAAACCTGCAATTCAAAAAAAAAAAAAAAAAAAAATAAAAGAGGAACATCAATCAACTTGTTAAAGCTTGTGAAACTTGTTTGTGCATTCATCTTCAATCTATCTAAGGGCCACACTATCTAAGATAAGGTGAGGATTTCATTACCTCTTCTTAACCCACAAACCACCAACCCCATATTGCATGAACCCAAGCCTTAATCATAAAAATCAACTGGACCTAATTTGCTTTGCTTTAGTGAGCTAGGGACACCAACGAGTCTAATTCAAGGTATAGTGGGAAAACTGGTGCAATCAACTCATTGGTTATTTCTTGAAACTGGTATCTAAGGCTAGGAGTCAAGTGGCAAATGCCCTAAGCGGTTCCTGTGATTTTTAATTAGGACCTAGCGAGAGCTGGGGGAGCCTCCCATAGACCCACCTCTTATTTGGCATGTGGATTGATTAACTGATGAATTGGCTATAAAGTTAGCTTACTCACCCTACTTTGGATTTCTAGGTCTAGGAGCCCTAAAACACTGAGTTTAATTAATTGAAGTCTTGTATTATATAACCACCAGGGCAGGGACCCAATTTAAACCACCCTACACCCCATCTAATTCACCCATGGAACCCAATCTTGAGATCACCTTGAGGACCCTACTTGACCGACTGGATCAGATGGATGATAGGGTTGCCCAGATGAACACCAACTTTCATACTAGATTTGATCAAGTGGATGCCAGGTTCGACCAACTAGAGGATAGAGTTCAAGCCTTAGAAAGGAACCATGAGACCAACCCCGAACCTGATCTAGTCACACCACCACCAATGCCCTATAACCCTAGGAGAGTCCCTAAGCAAAAACCAAATCTAGGGCCCAATCCAAGAAGGCTGCACCCAGACCCAGTAGATCAGGATGAAAGGGCCATGAGGAACATTAAACTAGAGGTACCCATGTTTGATGGAACCCTAGACCCTAAAGCCTATATTGACTAGGAGAGTGAGATGGAATAATATTTTGACTGGTATGATATGACTGAGGAAAGGAAATACAAGCTTGTTAAGATAAGACTAGTTTGCCAGGCTAGATTATTTTGGAGAAACCTTGAAAGATAAATAGATTATAGGCAAGACATACCTATAACCACCTAGAGGGCTGTGAAAATAAAGTTGAGAGAAAAGTGCATACCTGAATCATACCAGCAGTGACTGTTAGATCACTGGCAAAGATTAAAACAAGGAAACCTGACTGTGTCTGATTATATAGCCAAGTTTGATGAGTGTGCCATGAGATGTGGAATAGATGAACCAGCATCAGTCACCTTATCTAGGTTTAGGGCAGGCCTACGAGAGGACATACAGAGAGAGTTATTCTTAAGGAAGTCCATAACCTAGAGCATGCTTATCGGGTACCCAGGGACTATGAGAGATTCTAGAGGGTACCTATCTACTGCCGACTTGAAGTCCCAAAGACTAGTACCCCTGTATTTAGACTAGGATCAAACCAAGTTCCTACAGCTAGACCAAACCCTCCTACAACCAGACCAAACTCTAACACTCTGGTGATCCATAGGGAAGATAAGGGTGAGGCCCCAAAGACCCCAAGAACTACAAACCCTGCTCCAATGTGCTACAGATGTCATAAGTCTGGACATTACACTAGCCAGTGCCCTACCAGAGCCCTACATATAGGAGGGTTAGAGGAGGGAGAACTTGAACCCATAGCTGAATCAAATGAAGAAGATTATGTGGCTGAGTCAAACCTGATAGAAGAGTATGAAGAAGAAGAGGAGCCTGTAGACCCATCTGAATTTCTTGGAGTTGTTAGGTGTATCCTAACTCAAACTAAGGGACATGAGGATTGGCGTAGGACTAACATCCTACAAACTTTTATTAGAATATGGGAGAAGGTTTGCAAGGTCATCATTGATAGTGGGAGCTGTGTCAATATCATATCCACCAATGCTGTTAAAACACTAGGATTGACCACTACTCCTCACCCACATCCCTATAAGGTATCCTGGATAGACTCTACCCAATTCCAATCAAACTTAGATGTCAAGTCAATATCCAGATCCAATCCTATCAGGAAAAAGTTTGGTGCGACATGTTACCTATGGGAGTTAGTAGCATCATTCTCGAGAGACCTTGGTTGTATGATTATGATGCCACCCTATATGGTAAGTCAAATTCCTGTTCATATAGTCACCAAGAAAAGAAAATTACTGTGCATCCCACCCCACCAAAGGATAACACGAAAACCGGGTCTAGCCATTTAATGGAAAAGAAACAAGGATTAAACCTAGTCACCGCCAAAGAGATGGAACGAGAAATTAGTGGCGGATCAATAGTCTAGCTCTTAACCACAAAGGAATTCCCAAGACCCATCTTAGAGGAACAACCTAAGGAAGTGGCAGAGACATTAGAGGAGTTTAGGGATGTGTTTCCAAAAGATCTGCCTGACCAATTACCATCTTTGAGGGACATACAGCATGCCATAGATCTAGTCCCAGGAGTCACTTTGCCAAACTTGTCCCATTATAGATTGAACCCCACTGAACACTTAGAGCTACAATGACAAGTGGGAGAATTGCTAAGGAAAAGATTCATTAGGGAGAGTTTGAGCCCATGCACTGTACCGGCCCTTCTCACCCCTAAGAAAGATGGCACTTGGAGGATGTGCATTAATAGTCGTGCCATCAATAAAATCACTGTCAAGTATAGATTTCCCATATCCCATCTGGATGATATGTTAGACATGATGTCGGGAGCCACAATATTATCTAAAATAGATCTTAAGAGTGGTTACCACAAAGTTAGGATCTGACCTGGGGATGAATGGAAAACCGCTTTCAAGATAAAGGAAGGATTGTATGAATGGGTAGTCATGCCTTTTGGACTTTCAAATGCACCCAGTATATTTATGAGGATCATAACTCAAGTCCTATGAAGGTTCATTGGAAAATTTGTAGTGGTTTACTGTTGCCCAGTAAACAACCCAAGAGGGGGGATGAATTGGGTTTCTAAAAATTAATTGTAAGTATGTGAACCAATTTAATAAACAATCTAAGTACAATGAAATACAAGTGTAATGTACTTTTAAAGAGTATGCAGCAAAAATTTAAAAGCAATAAAAATAAGAGCAAAAGAGAGAGAGACAAACAATCACAATCACAATCAAAGTATAGTGGTTCGGTGCTTTTCAATACACCTACATCCACTCCCCAAGGACCACATGGAAATTCACTATAATCTCCACCGATTATAGTCGATTAGTTTTTCAGGCTCACTAATCAAAACTTGACTTGTTTTCACAAGGCTCACAAGTCAAAATCTTCCTTGGTTTTGCGGGCTAACCAAGAACCTAATTGGTTTTAAGGCTCACCAACAACCTTGGTTTTGCAGGATAACCAAGAACCTAATTGGTTTTAAGGCTCACCAATAACCTCCTTGGTTTTCAAGGCTAACCAACAACCTCCTTGATTTTCAAGGCTAACCAATAACCTTTACAACAAATATAAAGTTTGAAGTAAGACAACAATAAAAGCTTTCTAAATAAAAGCAAATATCTCTTTGAAGCTTTAAGGAATCGCTTGTCTTCAACTCGATGAAGCCTCAATTAATGCTCAAGAATGTTGAACTTGAATGCTCTTGAAAGTTTTGAAAGTTGAGAGACTTTTTTTTACTTGAAAGTAGTTGCTCTCAATGAATGGGAGTGAATGCACTTGCTTTTTCTTTTCTATTATTGATCCTCTTGTATTTAGATTTGATTTCAATCACTTAAATACCTTTCCAAGGCCTCAAAGTTGGTTTATGGCTGTTAGACATGAAAAACCAGTCATTGGGAGCCAAGAGGGCCGAGTTCTGTGTTTGAAAAACTAGCTGTTATTGTTTCCAGAACTCCAAGTGTCGACACTTCCAGTTGTGAGTCGACACTTAGGGTTGACACTTACATTCCATGAGTCGACACCTAGTTCAAATTTCTTCATTAAAGCTCTCTGGAATTCTCAGGTGAGTCGACACTTCTTCTGGTGAGTCACACTTGATATCCATGAGTCGACACTTTAGGCAAGTCTTCAATTTCAGCAAGTTCTGTATCAAAATTTTCTCAGGCGATGAGCCGATCCTTGAGTCGACACTTGACTGGCATGAGTCGACACTTCAGCCATGCCATATGAAATTCTTTCTGCGTGCCGGCTTGAGTCGATGCTTCTACTGTCTTGAGTTGATACTTGAGTTCTGAGTCGACACTTTAAGTTGACGCTTGCTAAGATTTCTTTAAAAGACCACTGAACCTCTGTTGAAACCAATTTATGCTGAACTCTTTGTGTTCTTTCAAGCAATCTTCAAGTGCTTAAGTCTATTTAAGACTAATCTTTCATTCATGGAGTGGACTTCTTCATTTCTTTGACAAGCAATCAAAATTGTTGGAATGATGAGTATATTTTTCTATAAAAATACACTTTAAAGAAATAATTAGTACTCAACTTATACTTAAGTATTTTGTTTATCATCAAAATTAATAACGAAGTCAACATTTACTTCAATGATATCTTGATCTATAGTCGAACCCAGGAAGAATATTTAGATCATTTAAGGCAAGTGTGCCAGGTCCTTAGATAAGAAAACCTTTATGCAAACATAAAGAAGTGCAAATTTATAACCCATAAGGTTATCTTCCTAGGATTTGTTATAACCCCTGAGGGAGTTTCTACCGACCCTGAAAAGATTAGGACCATAGTAGAGTGGCCTGTACCAACTAGCATCTACAAGGTTCGTAGTTTTCATGGTCTAGCCACCTTCTATAGATAATTCATCCGGGGATTTAGCATAATTGTCGCTCCAATAATTGACTGCATTAGGAAGGGAACATTCAATTGGACCAAAACTACAGATAAAGCCTTCCAAGAAATTAAGGAGAAAATGACCCAAGCACCGATCTTAAGATTACCTGATTTTTTCAAAGTTTTTGAGGTTGCGTGCGATGCCTCAGGAGTAGGTGTTTTAGGAGTACTTAGCCAAGAGAACCATCCCGTAGCTTTCTTTAGCGAGAAACTTAATGAGGCTAAGCTGAAGTACTCAACCTATGATAAGGAGTTATACGCGGTAGTACAAGCCTTGAGGTACTGGAGACACTACCTATTACCGCAAGAATTTGTTTTATACTCCGACCATAAGGCCCCGCGATTTCTTAGTTCTCAGAAAAGCTAAATCCTAGGCATAGAAAATGGGTAGAATTCATCCAGGCCTACACTTTTGTCCTAAAACACCATGTGAGAATTGAGAACAAAGTAGCTGATGCTTTGAGTCAAAGATCTATGCTTCTAAACACTATCTGTACTGAGGTCATAGGTTTTGACAAGTTGAAAGAAAACTATGAGGATTGTCCTAACTTCAGTAAGATCCACCATTCTGTTCTCCAAGGACCATCTAGTGCCTATAGTGAGTATACCTTATAGGATGGTTACCTCTTTAAGGGAAATAGGTTGTGTATCCCTAGAACTTTCCTTAGAGAGTTTTTGATCTGGGAGATCCATGCAGGAGGATTAGCTGGTCACTTTGGTAGAAACAAAACCATCCTAGTTGTTGAAGACCAGTTCTTTTGGCCAAGTCTGAAAATAGACGTAGTTCAAATCGTAGCTAGATGTAGAACCTGTGCTGTTGCTAAGTAACGAAAATAGAACACTGGCCTTTATACTCCTTTGCCTATACCTGACTGTCCATGGAAGGACTTGAGTATGGACTTTATATTAGGGCTACTGAAAACCTTGAGGAAACATGATTCAATCTATATTGTGGTTGACCGATTCTCTAAAGTGGCTCACTTCATGCCTTGCTCCCAAACTTTTGATACTTCTAAAGTGGCTAAACTTTTCTTGAATAAAGTAGTTAGGTTACATGGCCTACCCAAGACGATTGTGTCTGATAGGGATGTCCGATTTACAAGTTACTTTTGGAAAACTCTTTGGCACGTGTTGGGGACTAAGCTAAAGTTCTCCACTTCCTACCACCCTTAGACCGATGGTCAAACAGAAGTCATCAATAGAAGCCTTGGAAACTTATTGAGATGCCTTGTAGGTGAACACATAGTGAATTGGGACTTCTTCTACCTAGAGCCAAGTTCTCCTACAACAGTTTTGTCAATAGGTTTACTAGAAAGAGTCCTTTTGAAATTATCCATGGTTATAAACCTAGGAGTCCTTTAGACCTCATCCCATTACCTGTGAATGCACGAGTCTTTGAATCTGCTGAGTCATATGCTTAGCATGTTAAGGAATTGCATCATGACATCAATAAGAAACTTGATATGAGTAATGAATCATATAGAAATATGGCTAATTCCTGTAAAAGGTTTAAAGAGTTTTCTGAAGGAGACTATGTGATGATTAGGCTTAGACCTGAATGGTTTCCACCCGGGACCGTGAAGAAATTGCATGCCCGTAGTGCTGGTCCTTTTAAAATGTTTAAGAAAGTTGGACCTAATGCCTATGTGCTTGAGTTACTCCCAGAATTAGGCATCAGTTCTACCTTCAACATTATAGATCTTGTGGAGTATAGGGCACCAGCAATAATACCTAGTGAGCCTTTCGAGCCTGAACCAATTCTTGAGAGTGAGCCTATCCCTGTGTGTCAGCCAACTAACTTAGTGGAGAGGAGAGAATGGATCGAGCACATCCTGGATGATCAAATTATCATGACCCGACATAAGGACTACCAACGTTACCTGGTTCGATGGCAAGGTAGGCCGGAATTCGAGGACTCATGGATCACTCGCGAGGACCTGCAGCAGATTGATCCAGACCTGCTTGAGCATTACCATAGTCAAAAAGATCCTTACTCAACAAGGTCGAGTTCCTCCCACCCCAGAAGAATTGGTGAGGGCACCAGGATTCGAAGGAGACTCAATTCAATTTGGTTTGACTGACGCTTAGTCAATTTTCTTTGAATCCTGTCAACTGATCCATTACATTCTACTTTTTGTTAATTGAGTCCTGTAAAGTTTGAGTCCTGTAACCAGTGAGCTAGCCTTGACCAAGTGAAGGAGAATTATATTGAAGAAGACCAAGATGTGCACCCAAATGCCAAGTGGCGCCCAACACATGATGACACATGAATGCCCACATAAATGCCAAGTAGTGTCCATGCATGCAGATTTTCAGATTTGCCACCACAAGGAGACACTTGGCACCCATGCATTTTGCTACCCCTTTTCATGAAACTTGAAATTTAAATTTGTAACTACCTTTCCCCCTCTTTTCATGTAAAATTTGAATTTCAAATGGGGCTTAGAAGGCTATAAATAGGCCCCTAATGTCTTTGTAAAAAAGAAGCTTATTTTGAATGAAAGAAAAAAATTTCTTTTTGAGCTCCCATTATTGTGAGTTTTCATTTCCGGTGTGAGATGCATCGTCCTTCGAGAGGGAGAAGGTGTGAGACCCAATCTACCTTCTAGTTTTCATAGTTTATCCATCTCCCATCTACCATACCTTGGTGTTGATGTTCCCCCCTTAATCCATGGAGTTAACGCCCCTATCCATGGAGTAGCCGGTCTAGTCTTCATCAAGGCGCCAAGCATTCTTCAAGCCATCACTCTCCATCCTTCCTTATTTTCTTAAGTTGTTTGCTGCATTTCTTCACCTTTGCTAAGTTCTCTTCTTGCTTGCAAGGTTCTCAAGAGTGCTGATCTGAGAAGGAAGCTTATCTTGCCAAAGAACCCCTACAATGGAGTCTACTATCCGTGAAGTGTTGATTTCTTCATCCTAGGTGCCGGATCCGGAGGGGGGAGTACCTTCTTCTAGGAGTAGATCGAATTGCTGCTTGGTATCACCCCCCCTTACTCTTGCTCTATCTATTGAAGGTAGCGTTAGCCCTATTCTTGAGGGATTTCTTAATCTTCTAGGTCCTTGGTTCTTTATACTTAGGAGACTAGTTATGAGCATGTTTTTACTTCTCTCTTTGTAGTTTTTTTTAGATAGCTTTTTTTCATCTTTTACAGGAAAATTAAAAAAAAATATAAAAATTTGATTCATTACTGTAATCATCAAAATCTTAGTTAGGCTTTTCATCCCGCATCAAGGAGGGAGATAGAAATATTCGGTTCTTCCATCAAGCCACTGTTGTTTGTTGGCACAGGAATCATATCAAGGTTGTGCGGTCTTCAAAGGGGAGGTGGTTGGAGGATGCGGACGAGGTTAGGCGGGAGATTTTCACTTGTCCGAGGGTTCGGCATGTTTGGAGGGCGATGGGGTTGGACTTCAGTCTTGAGCATTCTGAGGATCTGGTGGCTACTTTCTTGGACCTTCTGAGGTCAAGTTCCACCTCCTTCATTCTTGGTCTTCCTACTTATGAATGTGTATCATATATGGCTTTCTCGGAATGCACTTGTCTTTAGTTCCTTGAGGTGTTCTACCAAAGTTCTTGTTGAGAGAGCTCGACTCATATGAAGGAGTTCCAGATTATGACTATGGCATCCACGAAGACCTGGGGTTCCTGTTTCACTCTTCGAGCACCCTAGAGAATTTTTATTTCTTGGGAGCCCCCTCCTCCGATGTATGTCAAGATCAATTTTGATGAGAGTGTGAGAGGAAATGAGGGTGGGGCTACCTTTGTGATCAGGGGCTCCGACTTGGACATTATCGCCACTGAGGGTTGCCATCTTGTCGACTCTACTATCCCTTAGGTGGAGCTCACAGCGGCTTGAACAGGGATTTAGTGTGCCTGTCAGTTTCTCTAGTGTGATCACCTCATTATTGAGGGGAATTCTGCCATAGTTATTTCGTGAATTAAAGGGGCAGTTCATTTTACTCCTGCTTTGTGGTTAGGCATGTGTATAGGGAGTCTAATATGGCAATGGATTAGGTGGCCTCCTTTGTTGCATGCTATTTGGAATAGGTGCTGTGGATCCACTTTGATCAGGCATCTATGACCTTTAGGTTGCGTTCGGTAGACGGTAATCTATCTAGATTACCGGTAATTTTAAACTGGGCCCACTTGTAGGCTCAGGTAGGCAAACCAAGAGAGAGGTGAATTGGGTTTTATAAAACTTTTGTACTATTTAAAAAGTACGAACTAAAGCAAGTATGTGCTAATGCAATTCAAGTGCTTGTGTATTTCAAATAAATGCAGCAGAAATAAAGAAATAAAAGCACAAGGAGAACAATCACACAAATACAAAGATTTATAGTGGTTCGGTGCCAACCAAGCACCTACATCCACTCCCCAAGAACCCCTTGGGAATTTCACTAAGTTTGGTTTTATAACTTAGGCTCACCAACAACCTTTACAACTTGTTTTGTCTTCGGGCTCACAAGTCAAACCTAGTTGGTTTCAAGGCTCACCAACAACCACCCTTGGTTTTACGGGATAACCAAGAACCTAAGCAACTTGTTTTGGCTTCGGGCTCACAAGTAAAACCCTAGTTGGTTTCAAGGCTCACCAACAACCACTTTGGTTTTCAAAGGCTTACCAAAAACCTCTTTGGTTTTCCAAGGCTCATCAAAAACCTTAACTAAAATAATGTAAGAGCAAGTATAAATGAATACAATAAAAGCTTTCTAAAATAAAGCAAATATCTCTTTGAAGCCCGTTGAGAGTTGATGAAGATCTTGTCTTCAAGTTGATGAAGCCTTTGATTGATGCTTGAGGATGTGAACTTTGGATGCTCTCTTTGAAACTTGGAAGCTTGAAGGCTTTGAATCATTCAACTCTTGAATCCTTGAAGAATATTCAAAAATCTCACCAAAGGATTACTTTCCCAATTGATTTTTGATATTTATATAGCCTCCCAACACTTAAATGACCGTTTATAGCCGTTAGGGAGGAAAATATGACCGTTTGGAAGTAAGTTGGAGAAGTTCAGCAGCCCAGAAAACTAGCCGTTACTGTTCAAGTGTCGATACTTCACCTTCAGGTGTCGACACTTCAGTTTCATGTGTCGACACTTCAGTTTCAAGGTGTCGACACTTCACTTCCAAGTATCGACACTTCAGCTCCAGGTGTCGACACTTCACTGAAAGAGCTTTCTGAAGTTTTCTGTTTGTCTCAGGCCTTGAGTCGACAATTCACTCTTCAATTGTCGACACTTGATCCTCAGGTATCGACACTTCATTTCCAGGTGTCGACACTTGCTTGTGCCATTGCTGAAACATCTTCAAATTGAAACTTTAACATCTTCAAGTACTTCCATATTAATTTCAAAGTCCATATACTTGATTTTTCATTAATTTAAGGACTTTTTCAATTAAAATACAAGCATTTCTTCATTCAACATGGTTGAGTACTAAGATCTGAAAAATATACTTAAAATATAATTAGTACTATATATACTTAAACATTTTATCAATCATCAAAATCAAGACCAGAGTCAACAATCTTCCCCTTTTTGATGATGACAAAACCTTTAAGTATATGAATAGGGTAAGCTTAAAAAAGATTAACAATAAGATAAATATGTAAGCTCAAAATAATAAGCACCAAGCTCCCCCTCAAAATATGATCCAAAAAATCTTCAAAAATATTTTTCAAAATATGCAAAATTTTCAAATTTTTCAATATTTCTTCTTACTAATTCTTCCCTTTAGATAAAAACATTTTGCATTCTTCTTCCCTTTTGCACTTTCTTTCAATTCTCAAATGATTTTTCATGTTTATCCAATCTTCCCCTTTTCATACTTAACAATTTTCTCCCCCTTTTTGACATCATGAAAAAGGGTGAAAGGCAATACAAAGTGGGAATGAAGTCGGAAAGAATAGCAAGTAGGTCATCAAAATCAATGCATGAAATCAAATAATTATGATATCAATTGAATATGATACAAATTGAACAAGATACCATAGAATGTAAGCACATGCAAGAAATGATTTGATGTATATTATCCATGCACCTTACTTGTTCATGGGATAAGGTCACAGCGGCACCCTTACATGTAATAAGAGAGTCCATTGAATGGGAAGAGAGGGTCTTTAAGCCCTACTTATCTCCTATGACCGGACGGCCATGGTGACTAACCCAATCCGAAGCGATTACTAGGAATTCTTTTAAAAATAATTTTGATACCAATAGAATATGATACCATTTGAATGTAACTCCCCTCAACGAATTAGATTTGAAAACAAGAAGGAAAGAATTAGATTTGAAAACAAGAAGGAGTATCAGAGCAATATAAGCAAAGCATGATATCAACAAGATATTCAAAGCATCAAATATGATAACAAATCTTTGGATGCTCCCCTGAATGTTATTCGTCCTTTAAAAATATGCATTTATTTCAGGAATAAAACATGAAAGCTTATGCATCAAGATTTTGAAATTTTTCAAGATATTCATGATTTTCATAATACAAAGCATTTATATCACTTAAAAACTTTTAGCATGATTTCAAATTCATTTTAAGATGATTTGACATCCATACAAATGCTAGAAGTAATATGATATCAAGTCTAGCTACTAGAGCAAGGGTTTGTCAATATGCATACCTTCTTCTTAAAAGTAATCCTTAACTACCAGTTCTATACTTGATTCAAATCAGTTCTAACTTAAGCATAGATGCCAACAATGAAAGCACATAAATCGTAACATTTCACTTGAAATAATTCAGAAACTATATTAATCAAAATCAAGTGAAGATCTAATAATCACAAGTTTGACCATGAGAGCTTGAAATCCATCAACATCAAAATGGTCATAATCACAACAAATGATTATTAGTCTAAGCTTGATTCTAATCAATCAATTAAAATATTTTTCAAATCAATATGCATCTTTAAAAGTATTTTTCATGAAATACATTAATCAAAATCAAGTGAAGGTCTTACAATCATAAATTTAATCATGATAGCATGAAATTCATCAACACCAAAAAGTTCATGATCATAGCCAATGATGATAAGTCCAAACTTGATTCTAATTAACTATTTAAAATAATTTTTCAAAGTAATTGATGCAATAAAAATTAATCTACATTTTTAATTATGGAAGGAGATGTTTAGAATTTACCAATATACAAAGTCCTTTCTTTTATCATTTAGTTCAAAATGTAGCTTGTCCACTTCTTTAAATTGTCTTGTACAACCTTTTTTCAAGAACTTCCTTTCTTCATATTGGGTTGCAAGACATTCCTGCAAAATAAATTAATTGGACATTTTTGGTACCCAAACTTTCTTGGGTCCTTTATGATTAGTAATTATTGTTCCTTTTGAAGCCCAAATTTTTCTTAATCTATAAGGATAAGCATTAAAACCACATCTATAAGAAAAATTGAAAGAATCAGGAATATAGAAATTCTTCAAAAGTTTTTGCTTATTTTCCTCAATCAAAATATTTTTCTCATTAAAAACTTTATCACATAAATCTTTTAAAATGATATTTTCTTTTTCTAAAAATTCTTTTTCTTTAGAAAACTTATTCTTTTCATTTTTCAAAATATCAATCTTGGCATTTAAATCATCATTTTTATTTGCAAGATTGGTGTTGTCAAGAGAAAATGAATCTACATGCCTATTTAATTTCTTGTGCTCAATTTTTAGCAATCTATATTCATGCACAAGATCATTAGATGCATCATGTGATTCTTTAAAGGTAAAATCATAATTATTTTTAGCACATACCTTTTTCTCATTTGCCATGAAACAAAGATGGGCAACTTCATCATCCGTACTTGAATCTTCGCTATCGCTCTAAGTTGCCATCATTGCCTTGAATTTCTTTTTGGCCTTGAAGGCTATTATCTTCTTATTTACATCAGCTTCCACTATCCTTTGCCATATGTTCAACTCATAGGTCATGAGTGAACCGATAAGCTCCTCTAAAGGTATAGTTTCTACATCTTTAGCTTCTTGGATCGCCGTCACCTTTGGATCCCATGATTTTGGCAAGGATCTAAGAATTTTGTTTACCAAATCAGCATTAGTATAGATTTTGCCAAGACTATTCAATTCATTAATAATAGTCATAAATCTAGTATACATATCAGAAATAGATTCATAATGCATCATTTCAAAAATTTCAAAAGAATGTACAAGCAAATTAATTTTAGTATTCTCCACTTGAAGAGTACCCTCATGAGTAACTTCAAGTGTGTCCCATATTTTCTTCGCCGATGTACATATAGAAACTCTATTAAATTCATTTAAGTCCAATGCATAAAAAACAAGTTCATTGCTTTAGCATTGAGTTCAATTTGTTTAATGTCATATTCATTCCAATCCTCTTCGAGCTTTGGAATGGAAATGCCATTAACCAAAATGGAAGGAATATGAGGACCACTAACAATGATTTTCCAAAGATGATAACTAATAGATTGAATATGAATGCTCATGCGAGTTTTCCAAAATGTGTAATTTATGCCATTGAAAAACGGTGGTTTAACACTAATACTAACAAGGGTTGCCATAATCTTTAACTCAAAATTGTTAGATTTTCAATCAGAGCACCGAGCTCTGATACTAATTGTAGGCTCAGGTAGGCAACCCAAGAGGGGGGGTGAATTGGGTTTTATAAAACTTTTGTACTATTTAAAAAGTGTGAACTAAAGCAAGTATGTGCTAATGCAATTCAAGTGCTTGTGTATTTCAAATAAATGCAGCGGAAATAAAGAAATAAAAGCACAAGGAGAACAATCACACAAATACAAAGATTTATAGTGGTTCGGTGCCAACCAAGCACCTACATCCACTCCCCAAGAACCCCTTGGGAATTCCACAAAGTTTGGTTTTATAACTTAGGCTCACCAACAACCTTTACAACTTGTTTTGTCTTCGGGCTCACAAGTCAAACCCTAGTTGGTTTCAAGGCTCACCAACAATCACCTTGGTTTTACGGGATAACCAAGAACCTAAGCAACTTGTTTTGGCTTCGGGCTCACAAGTAAAATCCTAGTTGGTTTCAAGGCTCACCAACAACCACTTTGGTTTTCAAAGGCTTACCAAAAACTTCTTTGATTTTCCAAGGCTCACCAAAAACCTTAACTAAAACAATGTAAGAGCAAGTATAAATGAATACAATAAAAGTTTCTAAAATAAAGCAAATATCTCTTTGAAGCCCGTTGAGAGTTGATGAAGATCTTGTCTTCAAGTCGACGAAGCCTTTGATTGATGCTTGAGGATGTGAACTTTGGATGCTCTCTTTGAAACTTGGAAGCTTGAAGGCTTTGAATCATTCAACTCTTGAATCCTTGAAGAATATTCAAAAATCTCACCAAAGGATTACTTCCCCAATTGATTTTTGATGTTTATATAGCCTCGTAACACTTAAATGACCGTTTATAGCCGTTAGGGAGGAAAATATGACCGTTTGGAAGCAAGTTGGAGAAGTTCTGCAGCCTAGAAAACTAGCCGTTACTGTTCAAGTGTCGACACTTCACCTTCAGGTGTTGACACTTCAGTTTCAAGTATCGACACTTCAGTTTCCAGGTGTCGACACTTCACTTCCAAGTATCGACACTTCAGCTCTAGGTATCGACACTTCATTGAAAGAGCTTTCTGAAGTTTTTTATTTGTCTCAGGCCTTGAGTCGACACTTCACTCTTCAAGTGTCGACACTTGATCCTCAGGTGTCGACACTTCATTTCCAGGTGTCGACACTTGCTTGTGCCATTGCTGAAACATCTTCAAATTGAAACTTTAACCTCTTCAAGTTCTTCCATATTAATTCCAAAGTCCATATACTTGATTTTCCATTAATTTAAGAACTTTTTCAATTGAAATACAAGTATTTCTTCATTCAACATGGTTGAGTACTAAGATCTGAAAAATATACTTAAAATACAATTAGTACTCATATATACTTAAACATTTTGTCAATCATCAAAATCAAGACCAGCGTCAACACCACCAGATAACTTTGTTTGGTATTTTTGTAAATCAGTAATCTATAGTGTAGTGGTAATCTGGATTACCTCTCATGTGGTAATCTAGATTACCTTAAGGAGAGGTGGCTATCCAGATTACCGGAGATATGGTAATCTAGTATTTTTATTTTTACAAAATTATCCCGTCCCTTTCGCTTTGGTGAGAACGAAATATTTCCCTTCTCCCTCTCATCTTTGTCCTCTGAGTGCTGGTTGGGATCTCTTCTTAAATCTATATTTTATTTATAAAAATATATTTTTATATTTTAGCTATTTATTAAAAATATATTTTTTAAATATTTTATATTATTAAATATAAAATATTTAATATTTTTATATTAAAATTAAAAATTAAAAATTATTTTTTATACTAAATAAATGTAAAAAAATTATATATAATTTTTTAAATATACTAAGTAATATATTAAATTTATATATATTATATTATTAAATTTAAAATAATATTATATTATGTTACTAATTTTAATATAATATATTTAAATTATATACAAATATATAATGTAAAAACATATTATATTAAATATAATTTAATATAACATATTTTATATTATAAAATTTAAAACAAAATGTAATACAATATTATAGTATATATAATGATATTATTCTAAATTACATTAATATATTTTATTTTATTTTATTTGTAATATTAGAAAATAAAATATTTCAAAATATATATTATATAACAATAGAGTGTAATATAATATAATTTAAATTATATATTACATTTTATAATATAACATAATATTTATTATATTATATTAAATATAGTATAATATATTTAGTATAATATAATATATAATAATATTATATAATACATTATTAACTATATAATTTTATAAATAGTTACATTATAAAATATCAAATAATATAATACTATATTATATTACAAAATATCAAATAATATATTATATTAATGTAATATTATATTATATTACTATATTATATTATAATATATTTTTTAATAAATTTGACTTAGGGATATTTTGAAAATTTGAGCTTAGATTACTGGTAATCTATTTATCATACCAAACACAGTAATCAATCTTATTGATAGATTACCTGTATATACCAAACACAGTAATCAGTATTACTGGTAATCTATCCAATGATAATTTATCTTGCAGGTAATCCAGATTACCATTCAAGATTTCTTGGCGATCCACCAAATGCAATATTAGGGATTATATTTTTTTCAGATTTTTTTTTGGTAATCTATCCAATGGTAATCTATCTTGCAGGTAATCCAGATTACCATTCAAGATTTCCTAGCGATCCACCAAATGTAATCTTAGGGATTGTATTTTTTTCAGATTTTTTTTTGATATATTCATACCAATCTGTTGATTAAGTTTGCTTTATAAAAAAAATAATCTAAAAAAAATGCTTTTAGTGAGAGAAAAAGAAAGCGGAGTTTTTTTTTTTTTTTTATGAATCAAAAGGGAGGGAGGAAGGAAAATTCCGCTGTAGCTATCCTCACTGGATTCTCATCCCGCAAAATCATGTTTGATTCGGATCGTAATTTTTTTTTGTATATCTTCTCATTCGAAAGTGAGTATGTTAGCCGGATCTTATTAAGCTACCAAAATGAAATGCTATTTTTATTTGCTGTGATGCGCTCGAAAAAAATTTTTAAATTTAATCAGGTAACTTGTAAATTTCAAATCTCGAATTAAAGGATGGGAGTTAAAGTGCCCGCCAACCGTGCTATCATTTAGTTGTAAAGCGGAGTTTTTATACAGGGAGAGTACACGAAGAAAGAGAAGGAATGGAGAGGGAGAAGAGAAGCTCAATATTTTTCTCCATTTTTTTTCTCTTTTTCTTTGTTTTCTTTTCCTTCTTCCTCCCCTCGGTTCCTTAGCAAAATAGGGGACCATGGATTGCCCTTCTTTCCCAGAAGAGGGGAGAGCCCTAACTGACAATGCTGGCCATGGCCAACGGTGTCTGTAGCCATGGAAGCAGAAGCCCATGACCGGTGGTCGACGGCGATGACTAGCGCTGCCGGGAAAATCAAAAAAGGACAAAGAAATCTAACTGGAATAGGTATCTATTTCTCGGCCTATATCTGGCAACAGCCGGCCAAAATCAAGGCTCTAAGGGTTGAGGAAAATAGGGAAAAGGTTCATCTAAGGATTTCGAGCTATTACTTGGCTTTTCCGATAATTGTTGGGTTGAAATCCGGCGAACAAGTTGGGTGGCATCCAACGAGGACACCGAAGATTTCTTTTAACTTAGGGCCTCGGTCTTTGATGGGAAGAAAAGGGAATTCCTCTTCCCTTTGAATAGAGCCAGAGGGAGGAGTTTGACTCCTCCCCAGCTTCGATTTCCACCGGGAAATTGGTGGGGGCTCCATCATTGCTCTTTTCCCCCTCAAGTGGATTTGGCCTAGTTTTTCTGGGTTGGGTTATCACATATAGTCCATCATGAATATATGCCAGGAAAGGAGTGCGAGCAGTGTGCAAATTGGCAAAAGTCTGATGTTCATGGACAATGGGTTCAGGTGAGAAAATTGAAAACCAATTGGGATTTTAATTAGTCTATTTGGTTCTCTTTCCAAACTAAGGTTGCATTTTCTCAAATAGAACTTAGCTGATAGAGATTCCTTTTGGAAATGTACTTTTTAGAGACTGTCATCCATCAAAGCTTCTCTTTTTGCCCTTAATCCAATGTGTCAATGAGTATTCTCAAGCATCCTTATTTCATCTGGACTATGTTTAATCTTTTAATCCAACAATGTGAGTTTGTATTTATTTGTGAACATACTTGTGCATGCCACCTTGTTCTGCCATCATCGCATATATATTTATATATATTTAAGAAACACTAAAACCTTATCAAATGATCCTAATTTTAAGACTTTGGGTCAAAGTTTGCTATCTCGAAATCGGATCCCATACTGGAATGTGCCCAATATGAGGGCTAGTTCAGCGTACCAACACTTGATATAATCTCCATACTGTATACATGTTTGGGTATGGTATGGTATGGTTAGTACATACTGGTAGCTAGTGGTCTGGCAAGCCGTGTCAAGTATGATTCGAAGTGTAGACTCTCTTAAATAAGAGAACCAAGTCATATAGCTAAAACAAAGGTTCTGGGTGCCGCTGACCAAAACCTGATGATAGCTATGAAAAGCATCATATATTCCATTATTAAAAAAATAAAAAAAAGAAAAGCTCATATATGTTCTTGTAGCTGATGAAAAGGTGGATAGTGTAACAAGGGGCCTCTGCCTTTCAGAGTTTGAAGCCACCCTTCCTAATCAAACTTCTTATCTCTGCATTTCAAAAGAGCAAGCAAGCAGCTGTCATGTTAAAGTGCAAATAGTCTTGTCTGTCAACTCATATTCATGTAATTATTCTATATATATGTCATAGTCATATGTTAACAACCCTTTTTTTTTTGTGGCAAACATGAAGATTTGTAAGAAGATAATATTTTGGGATAGATGATGATTCTGGTATTGCATTATAAAATAGACTAAGAATATCTAAAAAACTTTGGGATCCAATATTTCTGTCATATGCATTAAGTGATGTAAACAGAATTACTTTATTTTCTACAACTTTTCTTAAATTCAATAACCTCTAACATTTCTTTTGCTTTAACCGTATGAATGATTGCGTTTGCATAGCAGTTTTTGCCCTTTCACTTCAATCACCAGTCATCAACTCTAGTGCTGTATCTACAACAGAGGAGAGAGTTCTGCTGTGCTTGCTTAGTCCAACACTGCCAGAGAAAATATGGAAGCATTCGAGCTCTGATGTGGTTTCTGCTACATTCTCCAATAACTTTTCCATCTCAAAATTCTTGTATAACTGCATATAATTTCTGTTGGATTTCATCATCCAAATTGCTAGTTCAATGACAAACCTTCTTATTCTTGGAACCTTAATTTCTGGATATTTGTATTTGTCCAGTGTCTCTATGAGCTTCTGTATGAGATCAGTCTCTTTAATGCCAGCTCGTTCTAGTTCCTTGGCAAATTCTGCGGAACTCATAAATTTGCATATCTGTGTGGTGAGCCCAATTGATACCTCTAGTAACTTATCTTTCTCGAGCATTATAGCTCTTAATACCTGTAGAAAAAATAACAATAATGTTGACATTATTTATTTGAATTCTGCATTTCTTTTTCCAGGAAAGCATATGGAGTGCTCATAAAGTTCTACAACTTTATAAATTAATTTAAATCAAATTATCAGAAAATACTTTTAGCCACCCTCTCTTAATACTACTCTTAAGACATTATGTAAACAACATCAAAGTACTCTTGATGGAAGATATTGCCGTTTTAAGTAATTATGGAATGTCTTATACTATTTCTTCTCATTTTTCAGCAATAACTGTCTGCATTTTAGCATCTTGATGAGTAAGCAAGCAAATTTATTGTTCTTGGTTATCCTACAGTGTCTTTATTTCAGCTTTTAATTTCTTTCACTAATCTGTGATTATGGCTATTCTTGTCCTAAAAATTCAAGGCAGTTTGTCTAAAACACAGTATGCTAATTCTTTAGGAACTTTTTGATAGTGAGAAAAATAACAGGCATAGTTTCAAAATGTGTTTTATGTCTAAGATTATATATACCAAATTATCATTGTACAACAAGCCGTTCCTACCATGGAAAGAAGACAGCCCTATATGGAACAGGGTATGGATGACAATATATGAGACATTAAACGAGGAACATGTTTAAATGTTTGTTGAAATAATAGTTCTATACTTGTACTAAATATGGTCATACATGAAGGGATGCTTTGATATTTATAGTTTGATGATATGCAGTAACTCCATCTGAAAGGACAACAGATGAGTTTAGAAAAGGAAATTGATGACAATGATATGATCAATGATATTCTCGAAAATGCAACTATTAAGCAATTTATTGTGATGATGGAATTGCTTGTTTGTAATTAATGAAAAAATTCACTCAGTTACTTTATGAAAAGAATTTTAGTGAGATGAGGGATGTTTCATGCATGAAAGAATGGATTTGGAGAATTTAGAGAGTCAGAGGAAAGAGATATTTGTTATAGTACAGGATGTGTCCTTTGATGAGAATGTGATGCTATAAATTGAGGTACAGGATAAAAATTGTCCACCATGTGTCTATCCTAGATACGAGTCTAAAAATGTGATTTCTGCAAAATAAGATTCAGAAGGAGAAGATTGTGGCAATTAGGTTGGTGATTGATAAGGTTCTATGTCACAGGCCTACAAATTGAGCTTTACAGACAGAAACATTTAGGATACTTCTTTGAGATTTGAAATGTTAAAGTCCAGCCCAAAAGTTTAAGCAATTAGGTGGATGCCCTCATGAGTATGTAAGACAGGGCTCATGTGTATGTAGAAAGTGAGAGCTTGGAGACATCTGTAGGCAAGGGGGGTAACAGGCTCCGATAAATCCAACACAAAAGCTTAAGGTATATGTGGATGGGACCACGAGTATATAAGACCAGCTAGAGTTCCTAACCTATCAGATATGGAACTATTTCTCAAGATTAAACAATTCCAAAGTTATAAGATTGCAAGATTACTATTTTATAAATCAAAATTTTCCTTTGGAGTTTAATATATACTGTTTAAATCCATTCGTAAAAATCTAGATATGCGAGGAACGTTAGAAGCAGCATCTGTTGCAAGACAGAAGATGGTGGTTATGAACTGTGGCTTTCACAGAGAGATAAATGACGATGTTTTTTGGGGGCAAGTAATTTTGCGCTGGAGTACATTTCCAAATTTTATTAGCACAGTTATTATAAGGAAATAGTTAATAAATGACATATATATATATATATATAAGGAATACTAAATTGGTACCGGGCTCCATACCGGTCATTGACCGGAATGGTACGGTATCATATCATACTAGATCCCATACCGGGTCTAAGAAATTATAAAAAAATATCTTCTTTTTCATGATAATATAGTTTAACTTGAATCGGATCCGATCCGGACCGAAGTGGCCAAAAAATATTGGTATAGTACCATATCATATTATACCGATCCAGTATAACTAGTATATGGTTTCTTGAATGGTCCAGCATTTTGGTCTATTTTTCATGGCTAAACCGTACCAGCTCTTGATCGGTATAGTATGGGCTGAACTGGATGATTCATGTATGTATGTATGTACTTACGTACGTACTTACTTTTGATATATGGTATAGCTTTTGTCAGGATTAAGCTAATAAAGAAGAACCTTTTATACTTTCAATAACTTAAGAAAGAGGTCAGCCGGATACCAGATATTCACGTCTTGTTACATTGAGTTCGTTTTGATCTTCTGTGATCTCATTTTTGTACTCTTTCAAACAGGGTTTTCCGAACCGTGCCGAACCGGCACGGTTCGGGGCGTACCGAATCGGATCGGTGGCCGGCCGGCACGGTTCGATCATATAAATCGGCATAGCCCCATAAAAATTAAAAAAAAAATCTGTACCGCATCGAACCGGACCCGAACCGGGTCGAATCGGTGCTGAATCGGTCGAAACGGGCCCGAACAGGCCTGTTCGGCCGGGTTCGGCTCGGTACAGGTGGGAGGGGGCAGGTGGGGCAATTTTTTTTGTTTTTGTCACATGGCTACTGTAGCCATGTGACGCTTTGAGAGGGGGGGTACCTTGGGTTTTAAGAGAGGAAAAGGCAAAGAGCTCTTACCAGAGCTTCGGAAAGAAAAACAACGAAAAAAAATTCATCGATCCTTTTCAACCCAATCAAACCTGCAGAAGTCGAAGACTAAAGTAGAATCAAGGTACGTATACCTTTTTTTTCGTATTTCTCTCTTTCGTATCGTTTTTTATTAAAATCCGTGCAAAATAGAAAATTAAGAAGAAATGCTGTCAAAAATTATTTGTTGGCTATGATTTTAGAGTATGTGGTAGATTTAGGATAGATCTACACAATGATACTAAAATCTTGATTTTTTGTTAAGTATATAATTTTTAAATTAAAAATTAATTTTAAAAAATAATTAAAAAAAACTGTAATTATAAATTATTAATTTAGGACTCGTAAGCTACTCTCATTATAAATTTCATGTCGATTTATTCAAGTTTTGATACATCTTATGAATAGTGCCATAGGTCTTAAATTGAAAAAAATTGACTTTTAATGCATTTCTAGGATCTTAAAAAAATATATGTAACATGTATGATAGAATCCTACATGAATCTAAAATTTAATTTTTTTTTAATTTTTAAATTTTTTAAATAAAAAAATAAAAATAATAAATTAAAATTTAAAATTCATTTTAATAACGTGTTAATTAATAAACATTATTATTGACTTTATATGTAATTTAAATATTCAGGGATCTATCAAGGAGGAAGAAGGATCCGGAGCGGGACATTGGCTGGTTACATGGAGAGATGCTCTCGGGTCGGCATCATTGAAGGTGTAAATGGTGCAATACTGAATTCAAAGGTAGGGGGTAACAAGGTTGAAGCAGTACTTGGCTGGCGGCTATTCTGATGTATCTGTATATCGACGGTGTCCACAAGAGGTCCGTTAGTTAATGAAGAAATACTTTGCTGATTTTAAAGCTGGAAAGGAAAGAGCAGCAAAGAAGAAGGTAGAGGTGGATCGTAGAGCTGCAGAACCACCTTATTATTCCAGGGAATCAGAAGGAGTATCTATTCCTTCTGATGAGGAGGCACAGATGGAGGCTGCTATTCAGGCGAGCTTGTATGAGCAGAGGCAGCAGGAGGAGGCAGCCAGGTATAAATAGCGATTCGGGCCATCAGCTTTTGAATTAGGATCGGGATCCGCTTCTGCTAGTACTGCAAGAGAGTCTGAGACAGTTTAGGAGGACTTCCTCAGTCAGAGAGCCCGTCAGGAGAGGCACCGGCCATATTGCATCAATGTTGAGAGTCTTTGGCAGTAGAAGGAAGTCTTCCAGGGACATTCTAGAGGGAGCCACTATCCATGATATCGATCCACATGCATTTTTTAGTAAAGATTCCAAGCAACAAAGGATTGACACAATGCTGAAAAAGGATAAGAAGAAAAATGTGGCTGGCCATCTCCTCCTGGTTTCATTTCAATCATATTCCAGTCTATGCAGCAGACAATCCATATTATCGCTCTGCTATTTCATCTATACAGGCTGCTGGTGTAGGTATAGATCCTCCAGCATCGAGAGATATCTATGGTTAGCTTCTGGACAGAAATAAACAGGAGCTAGAAGGATGGATATCCTTATATCAGAATAAGTGGCCCGTGTATGAATTGACGGTGATGTGTGATGGTTGGACTGGTCCTACTAGATGGAGCATCATCAATTTCTTGATTTATTATAATGGGAAGACTTTTTTTCAGAAGTCTATTGATGCTTCAGATCAGTTGCACGATGCCAGTTATATCCTCAGATTGATGGAGGTGATTGATCAGGTGGGAGAGCATAATGTCGTGCAGGTCATCACTGATAATGGACCATAGTACAGGGCCGCACGGTAGATCTTGACGGAGCAGCGATCGCATATTTTCTGGATCCCTTGTACTGTACATTGTATAGATCTCATGTTGATGGATATTGAAAAAATCTGCAAGGTGTAGAAGATTGTTGAGCTAGCACAGTCTATTACCAAATTTATATATAATCATACATGGATTTTATCATTGATGATGAGCTTTACAGGAAAAAAATATTAATACCGGGAGTCACATGGTTTGCTACTAATTACATTGCACTTGATAGTCTTCTTGGCAAGAAAGTAGAGCTGCGTTAGATATTTGTCAGTCAGGAGTGGCAACAGAGTAGATATGCCAGGACAAATACTGAGAGAAGGAATGTAGAAAATTTAGTGACGAGACAGACATTTTAGCAGCGGGTTGAAAGGGTAGTAGAGGCTATCAAGCCTTTATATGAGGTACTTCGTACCGTGGACTCCGAGAAGTATGCTCAGATGGGCTTCTTATATTTCGTGATACAAAGGATAAAGGAAAAGATCCAGGAGGCAGATCCATCACATGCATCTGAGTATATCCGGATCATTGATGGACGGTGGAGTTATCAAATAAGTTCGGATTTGCATCTAGCAGGTACGTAGTAATTTATGAAGTTCCTAAAAATTAAGTTTCAACTAGATTTGTACAAGTACGCTTGACTAATTCTTAAAATATATGTGCAGCTTACTATCTAAATCCGAGATTTCAGTACTCTGTACCGGACATTACCATGGATGATGATCTTATGTCTGTCCTACGCAATGCTATATATAAGATGGAGCCCGATCCAGATATCGCTGCTATGTGCCTTGAAGAAGTAAGTTAGGTTGAAATTATTGAATGATTTTTAAGAGTATTAATTTCAACAAGCTAACAATTTTTTTTTCTGGCAGACAATTTTTTAGGGAGGGCACAGATTCATTTGGATCCACTGTAGCGATCAGAAGTAAATCAAAGATGAATCCTGATAGGTACTGCTAAGGAGTAAGTCTAATATTATATCAAGATTAAATTTTTTATTTTGCCAAATCTAAAATTCTAAATGATGTAATATATTTTGCAGCTGAATGGTGGGTGCATTTTGGTGGATCTGTTAAAAATCTGAAGATTCTTGCAGTAAAGATCCTCGACGGTGTCATCCAGTAGATGTGAACACAACTGGTCTACATCTGACCTTATCCACTCTAAATAGAGGAACCGTCTGAAATAGAAATGCCTCAATGATCTTGTGTATGTACACTATAATTTAAGGTTGATGCTAAAATGTATTCAGGAAGAAGTAGAATTGAAATATCCCGATCTCACTGCAAGTTCATATGTTGATGAGAATGAAGATCCAATGATTGGGTGGGTCATGAGTCAGCAGCAGCAGCAGCCAGAGTTTGATGAGCCAGGATCGCCTTCTCGACCAACCAGTTTTGTAGCTAGTAAGACTGAGGTAGATGCTGGACAATGGGCAACAAGTCATATTCCTAACAGGACTCTAGCAGATACAGCACATCGTCCCTCCCCACCATCTAGTAGACCCGGAGACAGGAAAAAGAAAGGCAGTTGCACCTCCATCATAGCACTCAGTCCACTTAGATTTAGATACAAGAGACAGTAATAATAGTGTTTCAGATAGTGGAGGATCTAGTGATCAGGGAAGGGCAGGAGGACAGGAGTTGCAGCCATCTATTCATATTCGATTCACTAGGGAGTCGTAGTTTTGCCATGCCATGCAAGATACAGATCATGGAGTACCTTCTGATAGACCCTGTGGTGATACGATTCCATATAGTCGATGGACTCCGCGTGGTCGTTGGGGACACGATACAGTTGTAGCTCTTGCACGTGGAGTAGGATCCATGGATGTATCTGGGTCATCCTCATATTCATGATCCTCTTATCCGCAGCTACCGGTAGCTTCTGGTCCATATGATCCATATAGTGCATCTGAGACGTCATCATCCAGTGGTTATTATTTCATGCAGCCTGGAGCATTTTATGAATCTGATATTGCTGCGGTATATATGGATGGGCTCCTGCACTACCATATCATCAGTCTCTGGACAGCTCTCAGAGTTGAGACATCAGAGAGGGACCTGCGATTAGTTATGATCCACTACGCATACCTCCTGGGATGAGCTTAGAGGAGTATCATGCTGCCTGGCAGGAGGAACATACCGATTTTCCTACAGAGTACATACATGATCTCTATATTTATGGACATCGTCACTCTACTCGATTCTAGACATTGGTATATAAATATATGTTTATGCTACATTTCACTTTCATTAATTGTTGATAATCTTAGTTTAATTATCATTTTTTATTTTATTTCAATTGAAAATAGTTCTAAATATTAGTATTTAGTCTTAAACCTTAAATCCTAAATCCTAAACACTAAATTCTTCCTAAATCCTAAATCCTTAAAAAATAAAATAAAAACCTTAAAATTCTAAAAAACATAAAAAAAAATATAAAAAAAAATGGACGTACCCACGCAGTCACCGGTACAGCTCCCGGTACCGGTACCGGGTATCTTGCTTTTAAATTTACAAACTCATATTTCTGAAGTGATTATTTGAGATGGTTTAAACGTTTAGTCACTTTCTATTTTAGTGTCTATTGTATGTTCTAAGCTTTTCAAAACACTGTTGTGATTATATCAATTTGAATGCACTATAATTTCTATACTTACAGTTGGCATGGCAGCAACGACTCCCTTGAGGCAATTGGAGCGTTCGGTTGCAGAGTATGCACACAAGTTCCGAAGGATCCTGGAAGCATTGGTTCGGAGAACTGGGTCATTCAGCACACCTACAAGCCGGTCCAGCGCCTCCTGCACCTTCAAGATCCGTTCGCAATTCTTCTTGCTCTCCAGTGCCAGCATTGCCAGAGCCTCCCCTGCCTCGTTGCTCAATGAGTTCTCATCCTCTGTAAGTCCTGGCCTAAAGAAGATGGACAGCAGAATTTTAATAATCCCACCTGTGCTCCCAATCTTCTCCTTTGCATTCTCATCCATTGCCAGGCTCTGCAGAATCTCTATCCCCAGCTTCTGCAGCACCATGTGATTCTCCCCATACTGCAAGATATCCCTGATGTTGCTCACTGTGAAGACAATCTCTGAGATTTCCTTCCGGAGCGTTTTCCCGGTGTTTCCGGTGGTTCTCACCAACATCTGGACAACTTGGAGAGACCTCTTCACTGCTTTGATCTGGGACTCTGGTGCTTGGTCATTTCGTAGCATACTCTGGCTAGTACTTGTGAATTCTATGATGTTTGGCAAGAGGCCTCTGGCGTTCCCAATCTTCCCACAGTTTTCATGATCATAAGCGAGCTTCTTCAGTGTCAGCAGACCGAAAAGATTAAATGCTAAAAAGTCATAGTGTGGTTGGTCGAGAATGATGGAATTCTTGTGGACGTCATGGGATTTTGCATTGGATCTTCTGCCTGTGTGGAGCAAAGATGATATTGACTCCATCGCCCCTGGAATTCCAGCAACTCGAAGTGCATTTTGCTTCTTCCCAGCAAGTTTCGACACAATTTCTGCCGCACACCTCCTGATCTCTGCTTCAGTTGGGTTTTTCCAGTTTAACATATCGACCAGTCTCTCAATGACCGATGTCGAAGTCCCGATCTTCCGTAGTGTCTCAGAGGCAAACTGATTGCTTTTTACAAGCTTCTGCAGGATTTGAGCTCCGATGAGTTGCTCATCTGGAAAATCAGAGTTCAAGTGCTCCTGAGAGTAGGTCACGAGGTCTGTCTTAAGGCCATCAAAGATGCTTCCATTGATGCATTTTGAGTATGCATCATAAAAGAATTGTTTGATTGATATAATCCCAGATGGTCCTAATTCGCACTCCTGGCTCACATGTTCCAGCAACTTGCCGTAGGAGATCTTCCAATTCCAGTATGCCTTCTCCAGCAGGAACATCATGGCTTCAGCCAGTGCCAGTCCATAGAATATGTCCAGTGCTGGCCTCTTGTTTTCATCATCTCCTTGTCTTTTACCATAGTCCTGCCTGATGAGGCGCATCAAGGAGAGCGTCACACAGGTGGTAGCTGATAAAAGCTGAAGCCACATAAGAATCATGCTGACATTTTTCGATAGAAAGATCCAGCCAGCATGAGGAATCAATGGAACATTGGGAAAGTACCAAGTCCGCCGAATCATACGTTGCACCACTAGGTTTTGGAACTCTCTGATTGTTTGGTTACTCTCTCTGATCCTCTGACTACGGTCACCATCTGTTTTGGTGATAGACGGCAGCCGAAAGATGGCTTTGATCTTCTCAAAGATGAAGCGGGAGCTGGATTTGATTGCCCGGAAGCTGTTCGATCCAGCCCCACCTTGGGTCCATGTTGCCTGGTGCTGCCATTCAAGTTCGTGGCTCCGACTGAAGATTCTGGTGCTTTCAATGAGTAGGATAATTGTCACTAACCAGAAATCTATGTTCTCCAGAATCGTGGCGAACCCACCAAGAAGAACTACTGTCGCCCAGATAAATGCTAGCGTTCCAAGGCCACTTGCAGCTTTTTCCAGGATGGCGAGGCGTAGGGCGAAGAGGGTCAGCTTCTTTTCAGGAGCCAGAATGGTGCTGCCTCCACTTCCATTTTTTCGTTCGGTTGGGGTTGGATTGGTAGGTGTTTTCTGAGGCTCAAAAAAGGACGAGCCCCAGTAGAACAGATTGCCGCTGCCTCTTTCTGCAGTCTCGTTGATATTCACCTTGATGCTTGGCTCACCTTTCCCAGATTGCTGTTTCTTATACCTCATTGCTAGAACTTCTTGGTGGCACAAGAACGTCTCTCTGAAGTCTGGTTGTTTGCTTTAAAATGATTTGTGATGATATCGAGTCTCGATGGTTCATATTTAACCTATTATAGTTTAAGCAGCAAAGGTGCTGACAAATCAACAATGTTTGGTGGACAGAAGTGGAGGAGTCTTTTTAAGACTTTTCATTTGAATCTGTCAAAGATCATTTTTCTGAATGGGCTCTGCACCCAGATGAGGCTTCGCGAATTGGAAATAATTTGAAAAGTCATGGATAATCCAGTAGAAAAGACTGTGGTGCGTGCTAAGGATGAAGCCTTGAAAATTTTAGAAAGATTGGCTTGTGGTGGAAAATGGGAGAGGAAGGGGTCCATCTCTTCTTCCCGCTGTCTTTTTAGAAAACTTCAGGAAGCTTGGATTGTGGTGGAAGATAAGGTGGGGAAGAGGTCCGTCTCATCTCCCTGCTGTCATTTTCTAACATCGTTCTCTTTGTTTGCTGATACAATTCTACATCTGCATGCGTTCTCTATTTTGCTCCCTTTTTTTTAATTTATTGAACCTCATATATCCCCTTTCATTCATTTGCCTCGACTTTTCTTTTCACCATATCAACCGTTAGTGCTCTTGTTGTATGCCCCGGTCTCCATATATCTTAACTGCTCTCTTTCCCTCTCCTGCCTACTTTTCTCGAATATGGATGGGGTTTTCCTTTGCATGCGCATCTTCTAATGAATCAAGAACATTTCCGATTTTTTAAGTCAAAGATGAAAAATGCAACCCTTTTTTCTTTTCTGGGGTAATTCCATCTTTCTAAATGATTAATATATCCAGGCAGACCAGGCATCTAAGCTATAGGTTTGTGAGAATATTTTCTATGGCTTGATTGACTTTTTCACCTTTTCATTGTCATTAGTCTCAAACTTCAACAGCTCCAATTAGAAGAAGCTTCCAGCTGTTGGACCTCTAAGGACATATCATCTGTTTACTGTTCTGAAACTGCTAGATCCGCGTCTGTTCTCAGAAGTTTCTCTTTCAAGTTGGTTTAGAGATTGGATCCAAATAGGCACTTTGTACGCTTGTCATCAAACCCAATTCATGTCATTCTTCAGTTGTAGATTAGTCTGCCAGCTCACATTCTTAGGTTTTTGTCATTCAAAGGAAATCATCAGAATTTGGATTTTTAAAAGCCATATGCTTCTTTCATTTTGGGTGTGATAATGTTGATCTGGCTGATGTTTAGTTATTCTATACCAATTAATTGTACATGGATATAAGCTAGGGCTTTGCTTACGTCAATGGTGTTCTGTCTTGCAGGGCACGACAATGATCCAAATGGTTGCGACCAGGTCACTCGGGATTGAAATGAGATATAAACATGTCGAGATTATGGATCAAGAAATGATCAGCTCGATGCTGGGTCAGGACTATTTGACCTCAACCCAAACCAACAGACTGTCTTGTTTATCCAATTTTTTTTTATTTTGGGCATGAAATGCATGCATGCCAAAAAAACTTGGAGAGTCTCTTTCTTGCAAAAAATGGAAAGAAGCTGAGCTGTGGAGCCCATGAGAAGGATGGAGTTGCACTGTTTGCGTGCACGCTAAAAGCTCTCCTTGTATGCGTTGGTGCCCCTCTCGAGGTTGGCTCCTCCATTTTTTCTATTTTTAAGAGCATGGACTAGACTTAAATATTCTTGGACATGGTGTTCCATTCCTGTTACCTTACTGATGGATGGGCCCCTTTTGTTTATCGATGATATGCTGAGAACTATTGAGTCTAAAAAGATTAAAAACCATGTACCTAGGACATTTTCTTGTGAACTTCTAGAGTGGATTTTGCCAATTAGAATGCAAGAAAGAATTAGGGCCTGACTCATTGGCCACATCTCTCTGCTTAGCAACCTAACAATCGGAGTTTCATTCTTAGATGGTGCATTTTAAAAAAAAAAAGAAGAAAGTGTGGGAGAATATTTCCTAATTATACCTCATATGCCTTATTTTAAGCTCCCTTTAACATTTTAATGAGGTAAATTCTTATATGTAAAGATTAGCACCGGATCATTGACAAATTGGACCATTTGGAGAATAATCTTGATATTTACCTCATTAAAATGGTATAAGAATTTTATTCTTTAATAAGGAAAACAAATATATTGGGCATTTGCTCTATGGTAATACTCTATTTATTTATAAATGTTCCAAGAGGATCCTCTAGACTGGATACGGATTATTTTAGCTAGTATGATTATTCAGTAGGATCATCAGATTCAATGTGGATCATATTGTGCACAACAAGTATCCAAAAGAATTATTGAACTCGATAGGGACTACTTTGACTTTATAAGTAGGTTGAATAGGGTCCAAAAAGCAAAATATATCACATGTTAAACTTTAGAAGGTTATAAATTAAACTTTAAAAGGTTATAAATTATTCAAATGATGCTCAATTAATTTTTTTTTAAAAAAATTGGGTTTTTTTTTGAGATATTTAATTTTAGGCTAACTTTTTAAGGGATTAAATTGAACCAAAATTTTATTGTTTAAATCTTGAAAAGGACTAGTCAAACCAAAATTTTTCTTTTCAAAAACTATTTTTATTAAATATTATCTTCTAATTCAGGAAAAATTAGACAGAGCAATAGAAAGTAAAATTGTTATAGAAGTTAAGATTTATTTTCGGTAATATTTTAGTAATTTTTCATGATTATTTATATTATTTATATTATTATTAATTAATCCTTCTTGAACTAGGAGAAGAGGTCTGTTGCTGTTTAGATCGTCGTGGCCCGTAGCTCTGACATGTCGTGGGTGCGTCGAGCTCCCTTTGGATGCTTGGTCCTCTTTTTGGTCAGCACCTTGATCAGCCTGTCCTGCAAAAAGAGAAGACCCGGGCCGAGGATTTCGGCGGGGATACTCCAACGATCAAGTCAGTTGGGACGATCAAGAAAAATAGAATCTCTATGACGGAAGGTTCGAGGCCTCTCCTCATAGAGGAGTAAGAATGAGATCTAAGAGATAAAAGATGAGTGGGAAGTTGGAGTACAGGGAGGTTCTCCTTATTGGTTCCTTGTCCTTTTGCTCTCTGTCTTACTAGTTACATTTTTTTCCCTCTCACCGGAGGTCCCTTCTTCTATTTTATATAAGAGAAATGGTCCATACCAGATCTGGGGCTTTATCAGGACTTGCTTTTTCGATATCCTTTTTTGGTGAGATTTTTCTCTATTAGCGGCCTACCCCCGTCAGACCAGTCCTCGAAAGAAGATCCTTCTATTGGGGGTGTTCGTCAGCGCGATACAAGTCTTGTCTCTCTGATGGAACATTTTTCATGGGAGGTTCGGGCGTCGTGCCACTGAGTCCCGAGCCATGGTGGAGCGTTTTTATTCTAGGAGGGACCGTCGGAGTGTTACAAGGCTTGGGGCCTTAATAGAATACTCCTCTTGGAAAAGGCACAGATGTCGTGTCACGGGAATTGGAGCCCCGGTTGCACGGTAGGGGGCATTGGTAGCATGCTACAGGGCCTGGAGCCTGGTAGAGCACGCGTCGCGTAGAGGGTGCAAGCGATATATTGCAGAGTCCAGAGACTCTGATAGGACATGCGCCACCTTCTGGGGGCCGTCGATAGCTTGGAACCTTCGTGCCATGATTTGAATTCCTTATGGTCTTATTCTCCTTGTTCTTGGCTGGCCCTCTAATAGTTGATGATGCCTCTTGGTTCTGGATGGGAACAGTCTTGGAAAACAGGATCTTCATCTCGACCCTGGGAGGTGGGAGCACAACCTCGAAAATCGAGAGCACAACTTCAGTTGGGAGCTCGACCTTGGATGGGAGCTGACCTCGACTGAGGGCTCGGCCTCGAAAAGCGAGAGTACGACCTTGACCGGGAGCTCGACCTCGGATGGGAGCTGACCTCGGGCGGGGGCTCGACCTTGGGAAGCGGGAGCACGACCTTGGTCGGGAGCTCGACCTCGGATGGGAGTTGACCTTAGCCGGGGGCTCGATCTTGGGAAGCAGGAGCATGACCTCGGTCGGGACTCGACCTCAGAAAGCAGAAGCACGACCTTAGCCAGGAGCTCGACCTCGGATGGGAGCTGATCTCGACCGGGAGCTCGACCTCGAAAAGTGGGAGCACGACCTCGACCGGAAGCTCGATCTTAGATGGGAGCTGACCTTAGCCGAGGGCTCGACCTTGGAAAGCGAGAGCACGACCTCGACCGGGAGCTCAATCTCGGATGGGAGCTAACCTCGATCGGAGGCTCGACCTCGGAACTTTATCTGGTCGTCGCATCCAGGTGGCATCTTCTGCTAGCATGGCTACAAGCTGGGTCCGACACAAGTTCTACATTAGTGATTGTGCTACATCAGATGTAACCCACTCTCGAGCCTAGAGTATGTTGCGATGCTCGGGGCGAAAGGAGTGATGATAACGCTAATGTGGAAGGGTGCTTATTCTGTGCTATTAGTGCCTCGAGCGCCAGTGCCCCGAAAGTTATACTTTCACACCAACGAGGGGACACCATGTCAGCCTGGTCAAGAGAAACATAATTGCCACACCGAGCCCGAAGCGATTTCCTCCGAATTGAAGCATCGCCTCTAATAGATCTCGACATGTGGCGGACATCTATTGGCCCAGGAGAGGAAAGGATGCATGTTTTAGACCAGTATGATGCAACGGGGGTCTACAGGTTTTTTGAAAGGAGTCTGCCTTTTCGGGCCATTCCTTAAAAACTTTCGAGCGAGGAGGGCAAAGTTTCTTTGCAGAGCTCTTCCTCTTCTTCTTCCTTAATATGAAGTTCCTTGCAAGTTAGTTTTCCCTCTCCTTCTTCCTTCTCCTTTGGCCTGTGCTGAAGGGGATCCCGTAGAGTCCTTAGGTCTTCAGTCCTTCATCCTCACCTTCTTTTTCTTCATGAGTTCCTCCGGCAAGAGGCATCACCGCCCGAACTATTCTGGCGAGGTGGGGCCGTCTCAGCCAAGACCTCCTTCCTCGGATAGCGAGGAGGATGAGGTTCCTCTAGCAGTCCGTAGGGGTCCTCGCCGGATGAGGATAGTCATAGGCTCCCCTGTGGTTCCTCCTCCTTCTCCCGTCTGTGAGTCAGCTAGTCCCTCCAGTATTGCTTCGACGATGACCGGGGAGGACCTCCTCCGTATCCAGAGCACATACGGGATCCCGGATTTCATCCGGCTCTCGGCTCCAGGGCTGGAGGAGTGGGTCACTTCCAGTGGTCCGGGTCGGATCATCCTATACGAGGACTTCTTCCTCGGGGGCCTTCATCTTTCCTTCCAGCCCTTCTTCCCTTCTTTCTTGAATAACTTTCGTTTGGTCCCAGCCCAACTCACTCCCAATGCTGTTAGGACCATGGAAGAACAAGTTTCTGTTCGCCTCGGTTGAGGGCGTGGACTAGGTTTGGAGTGATCCAGACCGCTCTCCCAACTAGCAGTCCTCCGTCGAGCTGGCCGATAAGAATGTGTACAACCAGCTCGTCATCTCCGAGGTCCCGACTCTCTGGGACTTGCTGACCGAATGGAATCTCACCGATGTCGGGGTCAGCCTGGCCCAATCTCAGGGTAAGGCTTGATGTCAGGGATTCTATTTCTTAAGATAGATTTTACTTCAATTGGTGACTAACCAATCTTCTTTTCTCTTGCAGAGATGAGGTTCACGATGGAGCAGCTCCTGTAGATGTCAAAGAAAAGGGTCGCTTCTATGGAGCCCAGGGAGGAGCCATCAAAGAAGGTCTGGAAGGAGCCAGAGTGGAGGCCCAGCGAGGGACCCTCTGTTAGGCCGGCAGAGAGGGGGCCGGTCACGGCATCAACCGTGTCTGGGTCGGTGGCCCCTCCTCGTACTGGAGCTTTGCCATAACCGGAAGTGATGGAGGTGGTAAACAATGCCACCGCATAGAGGTCGATGTCGCTGTCAACAACTAGAGCAACCGATTGCCAATTAGGGCCCACAGCACCTTCCACGACACTGGGCCTGGGAGTGCAGAGGATGATGGCCTACCTGCCACCAGACGCGGCGGTGACTAGAGATGCCAAGCTGGCTCAACAGATCCTGAATGTGGTCATCCAACCATGAGACTGTCGGGAGAAGAGCAGCCGGCAATTGGTGGACGTCTGTTGCCCAGGTGGCTTTCTCAAGAGGGGGGTGAATTAGAAATTTAAAAAGTTTAAGCAATTATGTGCTCTTTGAAAATTCCTTGAAGTATTAAGTGCTGTGATTGAGATAATTAAAAGTAGAGCAAGATATATAAAGAGTCCACAATACAAACACTGGAAATTTTATAGTGGTTTGGAGCAACCCAGCTCCTACATCCACTATCCAAGATTATCACTTGGGATTTCCACTATATCCTCCACTGGAATACAGTCGGATTGTTTTAACAAGCTTACAATCCAAACCTCTACACTTTGATTTTTAAACTGGGCTCATCAAAGAAACCCAACACTTGGTTTTAACAGGATCACCCAGAACCCAACACTTGGTTTTAACATAGGCTAACCAAGAACATATTTGGTTTTTTAAACCGGGCTCACCAATAACCCAATAATTTAAAAAGAATTGTAAAGAGAAAGCAATAGAATGACAAACAAATTTTGTCGAATGGTTACCGATGCAGCTCAAGAGAAGCCCAACTGATTGCACTTCAATGCACTTGGTTGGCTTCTTCAACTTCTTCAATAAATGCTTCAAGCTTCAGATGTGAGTTGGTGAAGACTTGAAGACTATCTTGAATGATCTTCAGTGCTCTCTTGCTCATAAGCTCAAGTAAGCATTAAATATTCATTCCCTCTTCTTAAAGTGGTTCAAATTCCTCAAATATATAGTATTGTACTCTTCTCAGATGATTTTAGTCATTGTAGAATGTTGGGATGTGATATTTGACCGTTGGAACACTTTTTGGATTCAAATTTCAAGTTCTGGAACTAGTCGTTATAGGCCTGAAATCAACTTTCGAGTCGGCTCGAATCCATTCGAGTCGGCTCGGATCCTCAAAGTAGTTCTGGTCCAGTCGGCTCCCTTCATTAGAGTCGGCTAGGTTTCTCAGTCGCTTATTTTCTTACTTTGGAAGAGTCGGCTCGCCTTACTTCGAGTCAGCTCGGATACTCAGGCGTTCAAAAATCCAGTCTAGAAGAGTCGGCTCGGTTGGCTGTAGTTCTCAGAACTCTTTTTTTGGACTCTGGAGGAGTCGGCTCAAATCTCTGAAGAGTCGGCTCGGATGTTTGACAGTACAATGTAGTTAGCTCGGATTCCCTTCGGGTCGGCTCGGTTGTCTGATTCAGAAAATCATGAACTAGACGACTCGGATCGGGTCCCTTAGAGTCGGCTCGGATGATTGTGTGCCAGAAATCTTCATGCATGCCATGTGCCAGAGTTGGCTATCTTCTTTTCGAAGTCGGCTCGGATGAATTCTTTAGTGAATTATCAGTTTTTCTCTAGAAATCATCCAGCAAGTCTTCAAAGTCTCAAATGCCTTCAAACTCTTATAATCAATCTTTTCTACGAAACTTTGAGCTTGAAACACATCTAGAAGTAACCAATTTTCATGATTTTTACTTAACTTTTTCTTTGGGTTCTTCTTTACATGAATCACTTACAACATAACTCATTTCAAAACTAGGAATGTAGGAGTTGAAATTAAACAATGAAATCATCCTACAAAAGCTTGTAAAACACTTGAAGAGTTGTTAGTAAAACAAATGCATGCTCCAATATTTTGTTATCATCAAAATCACTTATGGGGTCAACAATCTTCCCCTTTTTGATGATGACAAAATAATGGGCATGAAAAATTCTTTACAATTACATGTATAACTGAATTTGAAAGTGAGCATTAATATGTATCAGAATTAATTGTATTTGCAAGTAAGTATCAGAGCTTTTTGTGAAAAAGAAACTATATAGTATTAGTGCTTTTATATGTATCAGAGTGTTAAGGCTAGCACTTTCACAAAATATCAGAGCTATTAATGTATGCAAAGTATCAAGGCTCAATTTTACAAAGTATTAGAAATGTATCAGAGTTGAAAAGTATCAGAGTTAATGCTTTAAGATCTTGAAGGTATATGTACAAGTTTTGAGAGCATAGAGCATGAACTAAAACCATTTAGATTCAACAATTTTTTTTCCCTTTACTTATATATGCAATTTCACATTTTTAATCACATTCTCTCTCTTTTTCTTTCATATTTATTCTCTCTTTTTCTTTCTTTCTTTTTCATGCAACTTTTTCATGCAATTCTAAACATTCTCCCCCTTTTTGTCAGTAATAAAAAAGATATTCAAGTGATTTTTCAAAGCTCAATTTTTATGATAGAAAGAGAAAGTTGATAATATTTGTTTGAGATAATTGCACTTTTTCTTCTCAACTTTGATATTCTAATTAAAACTTATTTTGATTAGCATTATACAAATGAAAGTATTATTGAGTATTGCATAAGCTTAATTTATACACAGAAGATATGCCAAAAATGTATCCATTGCATTCATAAAATTTTCATTACAAATTACAAAAGATTGAGATTAAAAGTCTATTCACTATCACTAGGTATTTCTACCTTAGTACTAGTGGATGACCCAAAAGGGGTACAAAAGATGGTCCAAAAGATGGCATAGAGGCTATTGGGTCCACAAACTGTGGCTCAGAATCCTGGGGCCTAAGATGAGGAGTTGGCTGCCTAGGATGTAGAGTAGAGGTAGGTCCAGGTTAAGGTGCAGGTTGAGATCTAGGTACAAACCGAGATCTAGGAGAGGCAAAAGCAGAAATGATAGTGGTTTTGAGTTGATCAAGTTGAAATTGAACTGTATCTATCTCTTCATGAAGTTTCTTCATTTCAGTGTTTAGTGCAATTAATTCAGCAGCTTGGGCATTTGCAAATGCTTCAGCAGAACCTCTAAGTCTGCCAAACTCAGACCTAAGAATCCCGATGCCCTTGGTGTAGTCCTCCTCCATTCTTTTTCCTTCTTTGATGCCACCCATTTTGAAATTTACTTCTTTCAACTCAGCCCTGAATTCTTTAATACTTTTATCTACAAAAATTTTAATAGCTTCAGTAGCTGACTTGATAGAGTCTGATAGGGGCTGTGCGTCAAGCTAAGAGGCAGGTCTAGATGACTCAAGTGAGTCAACCCTGGTGCGTAGCTCTCTGACCTCGATGCTGAGTAGGTCTAATCTGGTGTCCACTGACTGGCGAAACTCGCCAAACATACTTGTCAAAGAGTAGGTCAGTGCATCTATAAGTCTTCTCATCTGCTCGGCAAAGAACTCCTGAGTCACTGTAACATAAATAGTAGATGGTCCCGGAACAAATTCTGAAACTGATGGATATGGTGGAACCAATGGAGATGAAGGTATACATGTAGAAGCAGGTGAAGGAGAGATCCTAGGACTCCCCTCCTCAGTAGGCATAGTCTTCACAACCTCATGTATAGCTGGCTCAGGTGCAATAGCCTCAATAATAGATACATTAATGACATGCTCTGAAAGCTCCAAAGTAGAGGGTGCAGCAGTATTAGAAGTGATCTCTCTAGGTATTTCTGCACTCTCATCATCATCATCATCCTCTATGCTAGAAGCTCCTATGGCTCTTGTATCAGACCCTTTCCTCTTCCATACTCCTTCACTATAGACATACCCCATTCGAAGTAGAGATTTGGAAGAATAAGTATCAGTGTGGTGAAGAGGTGTTCCATCTTTCCCTTCAAGATTGACTCTGGAAGCCAAAAATAACAGTGTTAACACCATTCTATAGGGCAAGCAGGCCTTGACTTTCCTCACAGCCTCCCTCATCTGCATCATCATAATATAAGGTAAATTTAATGCCTCCCCCTCAATGATATGTTCCATGAAGCATAAGTCTTTATCGCTGACCCAATCAAATCTTCCTGTCCTCTGAAGAAAGATCCGACAGACAAAATCATGGAGCAGTCTCATTTCTCGTTGATCCAATCAAATCTTCCTGTCCTCTGAAGAAAGATCTGACTGACAAAATTATGGAGCAGTCTCATTTCTTGTGATAGTGTATTTGCCATGACTATTCTAATTCCACTGACATCTGTCCTGTCAAGAATAGTTCTTAGGGTCTTTTCTCTATCTTTCAATACCAAATATTTAGAACCCTCTATCGGCATTTCCAAGATAGTGCTTAGACTTTCCTCAGTCACTATTATCCGATTTTCCTTGACTATGGATTCAATGTGTTGGGGTTCAAGCCTTAGGTTTTCATAGAATGCTCTAACAAGGGTTGGATATGTAGATAAATTTAGGGAGCAGAAAAATATCCATCCTTGTTCTTCAATCAAATCCCTAATTTTCAGTCCAATTTCTTCAAGAAAAGTGAAAATAATCCGCCTACCACTAGTAACGGGCCGGTTAGACATTGAAATCACCTATCTTGGAGAAGGAGCAACGGCCAAATGTTCTGTTTCCTGTTCTTCCCTCTCAACTATTCGAGTCGGCTCCTCTTGCCGATGCTTTGTTCTCCTTTCTACTTCCACCGAAGGAGCAGCTCTTTTGGATCTTTTTTCTACTGCAGATTTCGGTGCCATTGCAACACTCTTGGGAAGAAATGTGGAATTGAAGCTTAAGGATGAGGATTTCTGAGATTTTGGAAGAGGTTTTGAGTGGAGTTCTAGGGTTTAGAGCGAGAACAAAAGATAGAAAAATTCAGAAAAGGCTCTATGGCTCTATTAAAAAAATAGTTTATCCGATATCCGAGTCGGCTCGACTAATCCTAAATTGTTCAAGTCGGCTCGACCAGAGCAAAAACAGAAACAATAGTAATTCGAGTCGGCTTGACCTGAGCATAATTGCCCGAGTCGACTTGAACAGAAACTTTCTATAAAAGTTAAAAATTAATCATAAATAAAAATAAATTCAAGAAAATTGCATGGAAAGATATTGATTGATGTAGGAGGTTCTCTTGATAATTTTTCCTTAATTTTGAAGGGATTAGGTTTGGAAAATCTAAAAGGGATCACAAAGACTTAATTCTCCTCTAATCATCTCAAATCTATCCTGATTAAGTGGCTTAGTGAAAATGTCAGCAAGTTGGCTCTCAGTAGGGATGAATTCTAGTTCAATGTCATAATTCAAAACATGATCTCTAATAAAATGGTATATAATCTCTATGTGCTTAGTCCTTGAGTGCTGAATTAGATTTTTTATCAAATTTATAGCACTTGTGTTATCACATTTGATAGAAATTTTAAATTGTATAACACCAAAGCCTTCTAGTTGTTGTTTAATCCATAACACTTGTGCACAACAATTTCCTGTAGCAACATACTCTGTCCAGCAGTAGATAGCGCTATTGAGTTTTGTTTCTTACAGTGCCATGAGATTAAATTTAACCCTAGAAATTGGCATGTGCCACTAGTACTTTTTCTATCAATTTTACAACTAGCATAATTAGTATCCAAAAATTTAATTAAATTCAATGAAGAATTTTTGAAAACCATAGACCTAGATTGCTTGTTCCTTTCAGATATCTTATGTTTCTTTTAATAGAAAGCATATGTGATTCTTTAGGATTAGATTGGAATCAAGCACACACACATATGCTAAATAAGATATCAGATCTACTTGTAGTTAAGTATAACAAGGATCCGATCATATCTCTATAGAGCTTTTGATCAATGTTGGATCCATCTTCATCTTTATCCAATCTGCAGGTTGAGCTCATGGGTGTACTCATTTGTTTGCTTGACTCCATACCAAACTTTTTGATTATTTCTTTGGTATACTTGGCTTGGTTAATGAAGATTCCTTTCATTGTTTGTTTCACTTGGAGTCCAAGAAAGTAGTTAAGTTCACCTATTAGGCTCATTTCAAATTTTTCCTGTATTAACTTAGCAAATTCTCAACAAAGAGTTTCATTAGTTGCACCAAATATAAAATCATCAACATAAATTTGTACAACTAATAAATCAATATCCTTCTTCTTGATGAAAAGAGTTTTATCAATGTTTTCTCTTGTGAAATCATTTTCAATCAAGAAAGTGCTAAGTCTATCATACCAGGCTCTAGGTGCTTGTTTCAAATCATACAATGCTTTATTAAGTTTAAAAACATGATTTGGAAAAGCATGATTTTCAAAACCTGGTGCTTGTTCTACAAAAACTTGTTTGGATATAGAACCATTCAAGAATGCACTTTTCACATCCATTTAAAAAAGTTTGAAATTCATGTAGCAAGCAAATACAAGAAGTAATCTAATAGCTTCTAGTCTTACCATGGGTGCATATATTTTATCAAAATCTATACCTTCTTCTTGGTTATATCCCTTAGCCACCAATCTAGCTTTGTTTCTAATTACATTTCCTTGTTCATCTAATTTATTTTTATAGACCCATTTGGTTCCTATGATGGGATGGTCTAATGGTCTTTCAACAAAGTCTATACCTTATTTCTTTCAAACTAATTTAGTTCTTCATGCATGGCCATCATTCAGTTTGGATCAGATTCAGCTTCTTCTAAGGTATGAGATTCTATTTGTGACACAAAGGCTAGGTAATCATGTACATCTTTATATAATGACCTAGTCCTAATACCTTGTGAAGGATCACCGATAATTAAATCTTTTGGATAAGAAGTTACGTACCTTCATTTCCTTGGTAGATCAGTATGATCTTTGCTTATCATTTATTCTCCTTCTTGAATTGGTCTTTCTTGTATGCTAATGTCTTCCATTTCTTTTTGAAGTGTATCTGTATCATTGTCTATGCACTCTTCTTTCTTAGAAGGTGAAAGGTTAGTTTCATCAAAAACAACATGCATAGATTCTTCTACAGTAAGAGTTCTTTTGTTTAATACTCTATATGCTTTGCTATATAATAAATAACCAAAAAAAATTGCTTCATCAGATTTAGCATCAAGTTTTTTAAAATTATTTTTACCATTGTTAAGCACAAAGAATTTACAACCAAATACATGAAAGTAATTAATGTTGGGTTTCTTTTCATTCCAAAGCTCATAGGGGTTTTTTTTCAAAATAGGACAAATCAAAACGCGGTTCAAGATATAACATGCAGTGTTCATCGCTTCTACCCAAAAGTATCTTGGAAGATTGCCTTCACACAACATTGTTCAGGTCATGTCTTTCAAAGTCCTATTTTTCTTCTCTACAATACCATTTTGTTGCGGTATCCTAAGAGCAGAGAAGTTGTGATCAATACCATTTTCTATGCAATAATCATCAAAAAATTGATTTTCAAATTCCGTGCCATGATCACTCCTAATTGAAATTATTGAAATATTTTTTTGATTAGAAATTTTTTTGTAAAATTTTCGAAAGACTTTAAAAGTTTCATCTTTATGAGCAATAAATAAAACCCAAGTAAATCTAGAGAAATCATCTACTATCACAAGTACATATTTCATACCACCTAGGCTTGTTGTCCTAGTTGGTCCAAATAAGTCCATATGAAGTAGCTCAAGGGGTCTAGTAGTTGAAATCATATTTTTGGGTTTAAAACTCATCCTAGTTTGTTTACCCATTTGGCATGCATCACAAACATGATTAAGATCTACTTTAAATTTAGGCATGCTTCTAACTAGATTCTTGGAAATTAGCTTGGCAATAGTATGCATGCTAGCATACCTAATTGTCTATGCCAAAATAAACAAGACTCCTTGGTCTTAGCATTCATTGCAACTAGACTAGACTACTAGACATGACTAGATCATTAAGGTCTACCACATAAATATTTCCAAGTCTATGTCCAATGAACTTACTACTAGAATTAAGAGAGTTTGTTACAATACACAGATGATTCAAAGACAACCTTGAAGCCTTTATCACCTAATTGACTAATGCTTAATAAATTATGCTTCAATTTATCTACTAGCAATACATTTTTAATGAAAGTACAGGGGGTTATTTTGATCTTACCAATTTCGATTATTTTCCCCTTGCCATTATCTCCAAAAGTAACCATACCTCCTTCTTTCATCTCTAGGGTGATAAATTGATCATTGTCACCTGTCATATGTCTTGAACAGCCACTGTTGAGATACTATCTTTTCTTCAATTTTTAGGCTACAAGACATTCCTGCAAGATAATCAAGAAGTTTTTGTAGGTACCCAAGCTAACTTGGATCCTTGCAGGTTAGCATAGGTGGTTCCTTTAGGAACCCAAATTCTTCTAATTCTATTGTTAGAATATGCATTTTTCTTTAATGAATTACATTGAAAGAATTTATGTCCAACTCCATGACATGCATAACATATAATTCTAGAATTCTGAAAAGATGTACGAATTGAAATTCTAGATTTTGATGCAGATGTAAAACTTTTTCTTATAAAAGATTTTCTATTTAAATTCTTAGGAACATATATTGTAGCTTTAGAAATGGATGCAGAAGGATTAGATACAAAAGCTTCTTGAGATATTGATTTTGAAATATAAGCTTTTGAAGGTATGAATTTAGTAGCTGAAATTCTATTTGAAATTGAAGAATTGAAACCAATTCCTACTTTGTTTCCAGAAATTCTTTGATCTTTTAAAATGAACTCAAGCTTATTTGAAGATAAGGTTAGTTTTTCAACCAGTGGTTTGAGTTTTTCAACCTCCTTTTTCAAGTCATTATTTTCAACAGTTAAAGCTTTGTTCTTGTCAAGACATGTATTGTTTTCAGTTTCCAAAGCTTTGTATTTTTCAGAAAGGACATGTAAATTTTTTTGCAATATATATTATTCTTTTCTGAAATCTCTTCTTTCTCCTTTTATAAAGAATCATTGATATTATTTAAAGTTCTTATCTTTACTCCAGCCTTTCTGAATTCAGATAATAGATCATGAAAAGCAGAATTCAATTCATCAAAAGTAAATTCTAATTAAGGTTCGGGGGATGTTACCTCGTCTTCGAGATCCATTAGACATAAGTTAGCATATTTCGTGGTCTCTTCTTCTTCAGATGAAGTTGACTCCTTGTTGTCGCTCCATGTAGCAACCATAGTTTTCTTTTTCTTCTTCTTAAAAGATTTCTTTAATAAAGGACAGTCGGGACGAATGTGTCCAGGTTTCTTACATTCATAGCATGTGGATACTTGTTCTTTTTCTTTTTCTCTATCCTTGTCCTTGTCCTTGGAGTGCTCACCTCGTTTATGAATTTTTTTATAGTATATTTCTTTCTTCTTTTCCATAAACCTTCTAAATCTCTTCACGACCATAGCAATATCTTCATCTTCTAGATCGTCTTCGGAGGAGGTACAGTCATCTTCCGATTTCTCATCTTTCTTTGAATCCGATGCAGCTTTAAAGGCTATTATCATCTTCTTCTTCCAATCATCATCAGTTCTATGCTGCATGGCAAGTTCATGTGTGATGAGTGAACCTATTAATTCATCCAGAGGTAAGGCATTTAGATCTTTTGCTTCCGGATGGTAGTCACTTTGGGGTCCCACTTATCCGGAAGTGATTTGAGGATCTTCTATACTAAGTCAGCATTTGAATAAACCATGCCAAGACTTTTCAAACCATTAATAATATCTGTAAAGCGAGTAAACATGGCAAAGATAGTTTCAGTTGGTTCCATTTTGAAAAGTTCATAACTATGTGCAAGAAGATTAATTTTTGAAGTCTTCACTTGGGAAGTTCCTTCATGGGTCACTTCGAGTTTGTTCCAAATTTTCTTTACAGAAGAGCAAGTGAAAATTCGATTGCACTTGTTAGCATCCAAAGCACACTATAATAGATTCATGGCTTTTGCATTTAATTCCTCCATCTTCATGTCGTGTTCATCCTAGTCCTCTTCAGGCTTTGGGACATTCATTGACGTGGCACGATGAAGAGAATGCAATCTAAATGATGTATTGAGAAATGAGAGCAATGAAGCCTATTAACAGGTACTAAATTTCAGATCAAAAGTACTAAGGTAAAGCTATGGAAGGAGTACTAAAATTTAGAACTTACGCCGCGATGAAGTTATTTAAATCCTAGAGAAGATTAGGGCTAATGAATATTGAATTTAAACCTTAGCAACGATCTTCAATAACTCAGACTTAAGAGATTAGGAGGTGTTATTTATCCAAGATGATCACTTCCTGGTAGATCCATTGAAGCTCTTAGATGAACTAGCCCTGAAGTGGAAGATTGACATTCCAAAGAAACTAGTTTCATTCAACATTGATCTTTGGCAAGAGAACCCTTTCTTGAACTCCGAATCGTAGAAGGATCCTGCACAATGAACGGGTTAGACTGGGACCAATTTGAAAGATATCAAAACAAAGAAACCAAACAGGCAAGGGAACTTCGATGGAGGCATGGATCCCTAGAGGTGGATGTTGGTGTTGGACACTTGAAAGCTTGAGAAGAGAAAATCAAACACACCTAAAGAAAATAAGAGGATACTACCAAAAAAATACCTTTTTCAACTACTACTTCACTTAAATTTCATTTCATCCAAAAAGCTTCCTTTACCATGGGTGTACAAGAGACTTTTAATGGCCTTTCAATCAATTTGAAATTCCCCATATCATGGAGAAATATTAGGGGGGGTTACATGAAATGTGGAGGATTTGGTGGAGGGTTACATGGAATGTGGAGGATTTGGTGGAGCTGGTTGCATGATTTATGGATGGAGTTGGCCGACCTCCTTTGAATTTGAAAACACTCCTTGGTCGACCACTTGTAGCTTTCATGTAATTTAAAATTTGAATGATGCCACGTGGCAGGTGAGGTGGCAATGATGTGGCATGGCAAGGTGGCATGGTGACATGGCGCATCCTTCTCCATGGCGCCCCTTGGAGATGACATGGCAAAGGTGATGTGACGTCCTCTGGTGATGAGTTGGCACCGGTGGTCCATGATGATGTGGCATTCCAAGTAAAGCTGGTATGGCCCAATTTCAAGTAGCTCTTGAACTTGACTCAGTACAAAGCCTAATTGACTCTAATTGAACTCTTGATTGAATTCTAATTAAACTTTAAAATCCCAAAAAAAAATAAAACAGGACTCAATAAGCATACAGGACTCATACGAGACTTGAGTTCCTAGTCTCAATCCATAAAGAACTTGGTATTAGTTGAAGCTTCTTCTTTCTGAGCTTGGTGCCACCACCAATTCTTCCCGAGTGGGAGGAACTCGACCCTGTCAAGTATGGTTCAGCCTGGCTTTGATATTGTTCAAATAAGTCCGGGTCCAGTCGTTGCAGGACCTCTCTAGCGATTTAGGAGTCATCAGATTTTGGTCTCCCTTGCCAACGGACCAAATATCGATAGTAATCCTTGTTTCTGGTAGTGACAATCTTATTATCCAGGATTTGTTCAGTTTTCTCTCATTTTTGAGGAATGGTTGTTTGTGGATACTCGGGTAATGGTTCACTCTCAAAAATATGGTCAGGCCCAAAAGGCTCACTAGGTATCATCATGGGTTCCTTATATTCTATCAAGTCTGAGACATTGAAGGTCGGGTTGATACCTAGGTCTGAAGGTAATTCCAATATGTAAGTATTAGATCTAATCTTCTTTAGAACTTTAAAGGGGCCTGCACCACGGGTATGTAGTTTCTTGAAAGTCCTGGATGGGAACATGATCTCTCTCATAGAATTCCTTGACTTTCTTTCTTGAATTAGTCCTATGTTTATAGGATTCATTGCTCAAATTTATTTCGTGATGCAAATCCTCAAAATGCTATGCATAGGACTCAGCAGACTCAGAAACTTATACAAGCACTTACGAAATGCAGACTAAACTAGGCATCCTTATTGAAAAGAATTTTATTGGACTCTCTAGGGCCTAAACCTAATAAATTAATGACTCTCTAGGTTTGACCCTGGTCTGACATGCACATGAGAATTTACCATGGGTTCCTAGCAAATGCCATAAGGTTTTCCAAAAGTAGGTAGCAAAAGGAATAGGCTTTAAAGGCTCATGCAACCTAGTAATCTCATCAAAATGAAACTTAATGGCTCTAAAATTAGGATAAGACTTAAGGAAAGGCAGGAAATAGGAATCCGAGTCTTGGGATAATTTAGGAGAATCTTGAAACAGACCTTGGTTACTCATGATGACCTTAAGATTTGAATATTGATCTACGGGCGGGATGCTTCTAGGTAGTTGAAGGTCATCGGCAAAGTCTTATAAAATAATGATTGGGTTCTTCTCAGGTAACTGAAGGAGTTCTTGTGTCGAAGCTAAAGTATTGGGTTCTTCCTGAGGGCATTGTCTTACGGGAACCAAGTCCTCACTAAAGTTTGGTTGTTTTGATGTTTTAGGACTATGCTCAATAATCTTTTCTTTACCAAAGGTTTCCTCAGGTAAGGTACTAAAGTTGTTCTCTTCACAGTCTTCCCCTTCATATTCATCTATTAAACTGATATCAGTCTCATACACATATTTACTAGGTTCAGACTTGCCTTCTTCCTTCCCTAGCCCTTCAGTTTGAGGATATCCTAAGTCTTGAGTATTCATGAACTCAACTTGTACTTCAGGGTTCTTACTCCTATCATTCATATGAGCTAATGGGATAGTAGGAGTTGGTTGGTCTAAGGAAAATTTTTTAGCCAGCATTTGGTTCAATTGGGCCATTACATCATTTAGGCCTTTCAGCATGATTTCAAGATTCGGGTCCATGGCTACACTGGACTGGATCTGGACTGGTGAATATGAGGCTCCTGATCTAGTTTTCATGCATGCAAGTAGACTCAAGCTCGAGCTAAGGTTTCCTAGACCTAGAGCACAAATTAGAGGTCTAATTAAGTGAACCAACTAGCTAGTAGTACTTATGAGACTTAGCCAGGTAGGTGGTGAGGAGTGAAGGTCCCTGATTGCCAACCTTAGACACCAATCTGAGATTGGCCAGGTAGGCAGACCAAATCACAAGCCCTGATGCACCAATCCTAGACACCAAGCCAGTAAGCACACACCAATTAGCTGACACAGTTAACTTGACCCTAACCTGAACCCAACTTGTTGGTGTCCCTAACCCACTAGGGCAATTAATGTTCTACTCAATTTTAATTAACGGGCTGGGATCGATATGCTGGTTGGTGATTTTTAGGCTAGGGACAGGTGATGAAACCCTGACCCTATGTCAAATTGATGCCCTTAATTTGATTTCTCATGAGATGAATGAAATGCAAAGGTGCTGCAGAAGTGTGTTGCAATTTGAAAGTGGTGTGGAAAACATGATGAAAAAAATATCCAAAAATTTTGAAAAATTCACAGAGGATTCCTAACTTATATGTTTCAATGCAGATGAAAGAAATTTTAAAACTAAAATCTGTACTACTCTAAGCAGATCCTACAAATGAAGATAAATAAAAATGACAGAACAGAACCCTAATGATAGTGTCGAACTGCAGAAACTTTTATTTTTTTTATAATTTTTTTCTGATGATGAAATTTAATATGGTGATAACTGACTTAAAAAGGAACAAGAAAAAAAATATTTTAACAAAAAATTAGTGACTTGCCTTTGGAGCTGCAGACAGATTACAGTAAACAGATGCAATTTTTCAGAAAAATAGAACCTAATCAAACAAGTGTAATGGCTCACCCAAACTTCAATTAAAAAAATTCACGTCCGACCAGGGGCTCATTATTCCCATGGGTCGTGACAGTGTACTGGAGTACACCCGCTCAGGAGGCGTGAATTTTAGATCTTGCTTGGATTTAAAGAAAACTATTCTACCTTAATGCAACCATGCTCTGATACCAATTTGATGCGGCATGATGAAGAGAATGCAATCTAAATGATGGATTGAGAAATGAGAGCAATGAAGTCTATTAACAGGTACTAAATTTCAGATCAAAAGTACTAAGATAAAGCTATGGAAGGAGCACTGAAATTTGGAACTTACGCCGTGTTGTAGTTATTTAAATCCTAGAGAAGATTAGGGCTAATGAATATTGAATTTAAACCTTAGCAACGATCTTCAATAACTTAGACTTAAGAGATTAGGAGGTATTATTTATCCAAGATGATCACTTCCTGGTAGATCCATTGAAGCTCTTAGACGAACTAGCCCTGAAGTGGAAGATTGGCATTCCAAAGAAACTAGTTTCATTCAACATTGATCTTTGGCAAGAGAACCCTTTCTTGAACTCTGAATCGTAGAAGGATCCTGCACAATGAATGGGTTAGACTGGGACCAATTTGAAAGATATCAAAGCAAAGAAACCAAACAGGCAAGGAAACTTCGATGGAGGCATGGATCCCTAGAGGTGGATGTTGGCGTTGGACACTTGAAAGCTTGAGAAGAGAAAATCAAATACATCCAAAGAAAACAAGAGGATACTACCAAAAAAATACCTTCTTCAACTACTACTTCACTTAAATTTCATTTCATCCAAAAAGCTTCCTTTACCATGGGCGTACAAGAGGCTTTTAATGGCCTTTCAATCAATTTGAAATTCCCCATATCTTGGAGAAATATTAGGGGGGGTTACATGAAATGTGAAGGATTTGGTGGAGGGTTACATGGAATGTGGAGGATTTGGTGGAGCTGGTTGCATGATTTGTGGATGGAGTTGGCCGACCTCTTTTGAATTTGAAAACACTCCTTGGTCGACCACTTGTAGCTTTCATGTAATTTAAAATTTGAATGATGCCACGTGGTAGGTGAGGTGGCAATGATGTGGCGTGGCAAGGTGGCATGGTGACATGGCGCATCCTTCTCCATGGCGCTCCTTGGAGATGACATGGCAAAGGTGATGTGACGTCCTCTGGTGATGAGTTGGCACCGGTGGTCCATGATGATGTGGCATTCCAAGTAAAGCTGATCTGGCCCAATTTCAAGTAGCTCTTGAACTTGACTCAGTACAAAGCCTAATTAACTCTAATTGAATTCTTGATTGAATTCTAATTGAACTTTAAAACCCCAAAAGAAAATAAAACAGGACTCAATAAACATACAGGACTTATACGAGACTTGAGTTCCTAGTCTCAATCCATAAAGAACTTGGTATTAGTTGAAGCTTCTTCTTTCTGAGCCTGGTGCCCCCACCATTCATGCCATTAATTTTGATCATGGAAATTTTTGGCCCTTTTAGACTGACCTTCCATAATTAAAAATTGATAGCTTGAATATAGATTTTTATTCTAGCTTTCCAATAGGAATAATTTATGCCCATGAAGAGTGGAGGTCTATTAATAGATTGACCTTCGACCAAAGATGTACTCATAGAATGAGCCATCAATCTTTACTCTAAATATATTCAGAGATATTGCTTTGATACCAGTTGTTGCCCGGGTGGCTTTCTCAAGAGGGGGTGTGAATTGGAAATTTAAAAAGTTTTAGCAATTATGTGCTCTTTGAAAATTCCTTGAAGTGTTAAGTGCTGTGATTGAGATAATTAAAAGCAGAGCAGGATATATAGAGAGTTCACAGTACAAACACATAAAAATTTATAATGGTTCGGAGCAACCCAGCTCCTACATCTACTATCCAAAATTATCACTTAGGACTTTCACTATATCCCCCACTGGAATACAGTCGGATTGTTTTAACAGGCTCACAATATAAACCTCTACACTTTGATTTTTAAGCCGGGCTCATCAAAGGAACCCAACACTTGATTTTAACAGGATCATTAAGAACCCAATACTTGATTTTAACACAGGCTAACCAAGAACCTATTTGGTTTTTAAACCGGGCTCACTAATAACCCAACAATTCAAAAAGAATTATAAAGAGAAAGCAACAGAATGATAAACAAATTTTGTCGAATGGTTGTCGATGCAGCTTAAGAGAAGTCCAATTGATTGTACTTCAATGCACTTGGTTGACTTCTTCAACTTCTTCAATAAATGCTTCAAGCTTCAGATGTGAGTTGGTGAAGACTTGAAGACTATCTTAAATGATTTTCAATGCTCTCTTGCTCACAAGCTCAAGTAAGCATTAAATATTCATTCTCTCTTCTTAAAGTGGTTTAAATCTCTCAAATATATAGTATTGTACTATTCTCAGATGATTTTAGTCATTGTAGAATGTTGGGATGTAATATTTGATCATTGGAGCATTTTTTGGATTCAAATTTCAAGTTCTAGAACTAGTCGTTATAGGCCTAAAATCGACTTTCGAGTCAGCTCGGATCCATTCGCATCGGCTTGAATCCTCAGAGTAGTTCTAGTCCAGTCGGCTCCCTTCATTAGAGTCGGCTAGGTTTCGCAGTAGCTTATTTTCTTACTCTGGAAGAGTCGGCTCGCCTTACTTTGAGTCGGCTTAGATACTCAGGCATTCAGAAATCCAGTCTGGAAGAGTCAACTCTTTCTCTTTAGAGTTGGCTTGATTGGTTGTAGTTCTTAGAACTCTTTTCTGGACTCTGGAGGAGTTGGCTCGAATCTCTGAAGAGTCGGTTCAGATGTCTAACAATATAATGTAGTCGGCTCGGATTCCCTTCGGGTCGGCTCGGTTATCTGATTCAGAAAATCACGAACGGGATGAGTTAGCTCGGGTCCCTTAGAGTCGGCTCGGATGCTTATGTGCCAGAAATCTTCATGCATGCCATGTGCTAGAGTCGGCTATCTTCTCTTCGAGTCAACTCGGATGAATTCTTTAGTGAATTATCAAATTTTCTCTAGAAATCATCCAGCAAGTCTTCAAAGTCTCAAGATGCCTTCAAACTCTTTTAACCAATCTTTTCTAGGAAACTTTGAGCTTGAAACACATCTAGAAGTAACCCATTTTCATGATTGTTACTTAACTTTTTCTTTGGGTTCTTCTTTACATGAATCACTTACAACACAACTCATTTCAAAACTAGAAATGTAGGAGTTGAAATTAAATAATGAAATCATCCTACAAAAGCTTGTAAAATACTTGAAGAGTTGTTAGTAAAATAAATGCATGCTCCAATGTTTTGTTATCATCAAAATCACTTATGGGGTCAACAACATCATCTCTGGCATATTTTCCCAACTCTTATCGATAAGCCAATTTTTAACTTGCTTCATTTCCTTTTTATTTATGAAAATGCCAATTGACCTGTTTCTCAGTATTGTTGCAGGTGGTCGCTGATACTCAGCTCATCAAGGATTCATGCCTGGGGCTGATGAAGTAGGACCACAGCCTCCATAAGCAGAAGGAGGCTGCTGAGGCTGAAGCCCGGACCCAGATGGTCTAAGTGCAGGAGTTGGAGGATTGAATGAAGGCCCTCTATATCGAGCTATGTAGCTCCCGGACAACGGCAATGGAGCTGGAGAAAAAGTCTGTCGACCTCGATGGGGCTCTGAAGGCAGAGAAGGAGATGACCTCCTATCTGGCCGAGGAGGCTCGCATTGCGACAAAGGTGGCATGCCTGGAGGGACAGACACATACCCTCCAGGTTCAACTCGACAAGGCAACGGCCCGGGCTATGGTGGCAGAGGAGAAAGCCACTACGGCGGTGGCCCTAATGGAGGTGACGAAGAAGGAGGCCGCTAAAGCCATCCTGAAGTTTAAGGCATCAGAGGCCTTTGCTGATGAGGTCTTAGAGGCGGTTCTCAACTTCTACTAGAAAGGGTTCGACGACTTCAAGAGGAAGGCCAGGATGCTCTTCGGGCTCAAGGACCTGAAGAACATCTATCCTGACTTGCCATCGTTGGGGTGGCAAAATCGCCTGCGTTGAGGTCGAGCCAGAGCCAGATACGGAGCTGAAGACCGAAGTGGAGGCTGGCCCAAGGCCCAATGCTGAACCAGTGGCCGAAGCTGTGGCCGCCGCCGCCCAGGACACCCCACCGATCGAGGCCCCGCCAGAACTCAAGGAGGTGACCCGCCGGCCTTGGAAGGAGCCGGTTACCTCTGCTTAGCTAGGATTTTTCTTTTTTCATTTGTACTTAAGTTTTTGAAGGACTTCCCAGCCTGTCGGGGATCTTTATAATTGTAAAATTTTTTTAATGAATATAAACAATCTTTTTCCACTTGATGAGTCCTCGCTTTTCTTTTTCTTCTTTTTTTTATATACTTTAAAGAATTTCCTAGCAAGTATGGATCTTTCACATTATAGAGGACCTATTTCAATAATAAGGAATAAGCCTCACTTTGCCAATAAAACTTGCCTTGCTTTTATCCCTTTAGTTTCTCTTCCCTTTTCCTGATAGAAAGATGGACTTTATGGCAGCCGAACGAAAGACTTCCTAGATCCCGGTTGTTTTCGGCTAAGTCTGAAATCCTGTGATCGGTAGTAAGGAATCTGGGAATTCTTCGGCTCCCCTCGCCGGTCTTGAGGTCATGCGAACGTGAGTGCAGGGCTCCTGGAGTTTTCCTGGCTTGTATCTCTGGATCAGAGGAATGAGATGAATGAATGATAAGTGCAGGGTTTTGTAAGTTTTCTGGCTTTCTTCACCAGACTTGGTGTCGGGCGAATGAGTGTAGGGCTTCGTAAGTTTCTTGACTTTGGATGCGGGGCTTCTGGAGTTTCTTGGCTTTGAGCACGGAGCTTCTGGAGTTTCCCTGCTTTGGATGCGGGGCTTTTAGAGTTTTCTGGCTTTGGGTGCGAGGCTTTTGGAGTTTCCTTGCTTTAGATGCGGGGCTTATGGAGTTTCCCAGCTTTAGATGCAGGACTTCTGGAGTTTCCTGGCTTTGGATGCAGGGCTTCTGGAGTTTTTCATCTTTGAGTGCGGGGCTTCTAGAGTTTCTCGGCTTTGAGTGCAGGGCTTCTAGAGTTTTTCAGTTTTGAGTGCAGGGCTTCTAGAGTTTTATAGCTTTCTTCACCAGACTTGGAGTCGGGCAGATGGAGTCCGTGCATAGGTGGGAAATAGTGTTGCACCGAAAAAGAACTTTCATTATTGAGAGAGGTCTTACATTATTGGTAGTACATCCTCAGGTTGCTGGCATTCCAGGTCCGACGGAACTAGGCACCATCGAGTCTAGCGAGGTAGTAGGCTTTGTATGGCAAAGTCTCGACCACCTTGTAGGGACCTTCCTAGTTCGAAAAAAGTTTGACGCATTCTCCTGGTTGGAATACTTCTGCTCATCTGAGAACTAGGTCACCCGGACAGAATGTCTTAGGCTTGACGTGGGAGTTGTAGTAGCGAGCTACCTGCTGCTAGTATGCCGCCATTCGGAGTCGAGCTTTGTCCCTCATCTTGTCTAGTAGATCCAGGTTTAGAAGAAGGCGGGCTGAATTCTTAGCTTCGTTGTATTGCTCTACCCATAGTGTGGGTAGACTCACCTCCACTTGGATCAGAGCCTCAGAGCCGAAGATGATATTAAATGGTGTTTCACCCATCACTGTCTGAGGCATGGTATGGTAGGCCCAGATTACACTGGGGAGCTCCTCAACCCACTGGCACTTGGCTTCCTCCAGTCTAGTGCAGAGCCCTTGCAGGATGGTTCGGTTGGTCACCTCATCCTCCCTATTGGTCTAAGAGTGGCCATCGATGTGAAGTGATGGCAGATGTTGAGGTTGGCACAGAATTCCTCGAAAGCCTAATTGCCGAGCTGCCGCCCGTTGTCAGTGATGACCGTGTGGGGGTCCGAAACGATAGATGACTGACTTCAAAAAGAAGGATCTGGCCTTGGCCTCGGTGATCTACGCTAGGGGCTCAACCTTGACTCACTTGGTGAAGTAGTCAATGACCATGATCAGGTACTTTCGTTGACCGGATGTGGGAGGAAAAGGACCCAAGATGTCCATTCCCCACTGGGCGAACGGCCATGGAGCAGGAAGTTGGGAGAGCGGTGCAGTCAACTGATGTTGGATGAAGGCATGGCGTTAGCAGCGGTCACACTTTTTCACGAAGTCAGTGACATCTTCTCGCATGGTCTCCCAGAAGTATCCTTGTCGGAGCACCTTGTAGGCTAGAGTCATGCCTCCCACATGATTTCCTAGATGCCTTCATGTATCTCCTGGAGTACATAGGTGGCTTCTGAGGGCCTCAAGCATTTTAGTAAGGGGTAGGAATAGGACCTTCGATAGAGCTATCCGTCCATCAGCACGAAGCACGTGGCCTTCTTCTTGAGGAGGCTAGCTTCCTTGCGATCCTCGAGTAGGGCACCAGTAGTGATGTATTTGATGTAAGGGTCCATCCAGCTCACCTCGGAGGTGACTTACTAGACCTCTACTGCAGACCATAGTTGGGGATCTCCAGATATTCAATGAAGGTATACCCCAGTAACGAATCGGCAGGATTGCTAGCCGGGAGAGGACGTCGGCCCGAGCATTCTCTACATGAGGGATATGGAAAATGCTGAAGTGTTAGAGGTTTGCTGTGTATGAGCGTACCTTGTCTAGATACTTCGCCATCATGGGATCCCGAGCTTCGTATTTGCTAGAGACTTGGCCCACCATGAGCTATGAATCCATGAAAACCTTCAGCCACTTTATGCCTAGCTCGCAAGATAATCCCATGAGGAGCGCTTCATACTCAACTTGATTGTTGGTTGCCCTGAAGAGGAAGCGCAGTGCATATTCGGTGATGACTCCGTCAGAATTGGCGAGGATGAGCCTAACTCCACTCTCTCCAGTGTTGGATGTGCTGCCAATGTGGAGAATCCATGTCATCACTTATGGGGCTGAGTCCTACTCAGGCTCGGCTTGCTTGTCCATCTCCTCTAGATCCTTGGTCGCCCATGTGCATTCTACCAAAAAATCAACAAGGACCTGAGCCTTTTGCGTTGGCCTTGGATGGTAGGTGATATCAAACTCATTGAGCTTCACCACCCACTTGGCCAAGTACCCCAATGTATCAGGGCGGCTTAGAATGGCCCTCAGGGGCTGATTGGTGAGGACCATAATCGGATGTGCTTGGAAGTAGGGCATGAGATGCTATGCAGACACGATAAGTGCAAAGATAATCTTTTTAGATTGAATATACTTGGTTTTTGCATCGTAAAGTAGCTTGCTAGTATAATAGATTGGTCACTGGGAGCCATCCTTGTCGGTGCGGACCAGCACTGAGCTGACCGCCTTTGGTGAGGCTGCCTGGTATAGGAGGAGCTCCTCTCTAGGCTCCAGCCTGGATGCAATGGCGGGGAGGCGAGGAGCTTCTTTAGTCCCTCAAAGGCCTCCCGACACTCCATCCAGGTGAAGTCATGCATCTTGCACAGCACTTTGAAGAATGGCTGGCAGCGCACGACGGAATGTGACATGAAATGACTTAATACCACGATCCATCTACTGAACCTCCTTCTTGGAGATGGGGTGTCTCATGTCGATGATCATCTGGATCTTCTCAGAGTTGGCCTTTATCCCTCATTGAGTGACCATGAATCCAAGAAATTTTCTCACAGTAACACCAAATACGTATTTGACGGGTTTAGCTTCATCTAGTAGAGGTGAAGGTTGTCAAAGGCCTCCACCAGGTCGATGATATGATCCGACTCCTGACCACTCATAATGAGCATGTCATCCACATAGACCTACATGTTGTGGCATATCTGATCTTTGAAGACCTTGCTAACCAGGTGCTGGTACGTGGCCCCTGCATTCTTAAGGTCAAACGGCATCATCTTATAGCAGTACTGCCTCTGTCGGTCATGAATGCCATATGCTTCTCGTCTTCTAGGTTCATGCAGATTTGGTTGTACCTGGAGATGCATCCATGAAGCTGAGGAGCTTGTGGCCAGAGGTCGCATCCACCAGCTGGTCAATCTTGGAAAGCAAGAAGCTATCCTTTGGGCAGGCCCGATTGAAGTCGGTGTAGTCCACACAGATCCTCCACTTTCCAAAGGCTTTCTTGACCATCACTACATTAGCTAGCCAGTCAAGGTATCGTACCTCATGGATGAAGACTGCAGCGAGGAGCTTTTCGACCTCCTCATCGATCGCCTTCTACCTCTCCTAGGCAAAGCTCCTCTTCTTCTGTGAACTGGGAGGTTGTTGGGATAGACATTCGGCTTATGAGTGATTAATTCTAGAGGTATCCCGGGTATATCTGCTACGGTCCAGCGAAGATGTCCGTATTGGCCTGCAAAAAGCTGAGTGGGCGAGATCTCTCCTCCTCGGGCAACAGGGCTCCCACCTGCACAGTCTTTAGGGGGTCCTCTCCCAGAGAAAAAGGTAGCAGGGCCTCGACCGGCCTGCCCTTTGGCTCCAGCTTTGTCAGGCTTGATTGGTCAATGGCTAGATCTTGCCTAGTCTCTCGCACTCCTGGGACCATCTGCAGGCAGTGCTGGACTGGCTGCCGGGATCCTCTCATCTCCCTGGTCCCCCAAGGAGTTAGGAATTGGACGAGGAGTTGTTTGGTGGAGATGGTGGCATCGAGCAGATTGAGCCCAGGATGTCCCAGGATGGCATTATAAGGTGAGGGAAGTCTTACAATGGTGAATGTTCTCAATATAGTGCCCTGTCAAGGTGGCATTTCGGCAGTTATCGGAAGTGTAATTTCTCCTTCAACCCTAGCTGAATTCTTGGTGAAATCGATCAATGGCATATATACTGACTTTATTTGGTTAGTGGATAAGTTCATCATTGCAAAAGCATCATAAAAAAGGATGTCAGTAGAGCTTCCACTATCAATAATAATTTATTTTACAGGGTGTTTAGCTATCGTCATTTCTATAATGACAGCATCATTATTTGGGTTATCTACCCTGGCCGGTCTTTCTCCCTCGTAAGAGAGCATATCATCACTCTCTTTCCTCCCCCTAGCCCTTTTCGAGCTTCTCCCTGCCCCTAGGAGATCAATCCCACTAGCTTCTCAGTGGGCCGGTTATCAATGGCGATGGCCAGGCCTCCTCGCTTTGGGCTGCTGGGGTAGCTCCTCCCTCCACATACTTTCCAAGGTGGTCATGCATGATCAGGTCTTTTATCTCTCTCTTCAGATGGAGGCATTCCTCGGTATCACGGTCATGGTCCCGGTGGAAGCAATAGTAATGAGACTTGTCGCATCTAGTGGATGGCTTCAATGGGGGAGGATGATGGAGGAAGCGCTCGCCCTCGATCTCCATGAGGATCTTTGCTTTTAGGGCGAGGAGAGGAGTGAACTTCTCTTCCTTGACAGGGTCGACTCTGGGCCTGGGGGCTAGATGCTTTTCCCATGGCTTGCCTCTTTAGTGGCCTCCCGTTTAACACCCTCCTGGTATGGTCAGCCTCCTCCATACGAATTTACTTGTGGGCCCAGAAAAGGAGTCCGAGTAAGTCTTCGGAGGTTTCTTGTCTAGAGAGTAGGTGAAGCGAGAGGTCCTAAGTCCTCTCTTCAATGCCAGCATGGCAACCAGCTTACGAGGTGGTAGATCTCTAGGGTGGCGGCTTTGAACTGGGATACGTAATCCTGGAGGGGTTCTCAATCTTGCTAGCAGATAGAGAAGAGATGTCGGCCTCACGTGGCACCTTCCTACACGCATCGAAGTGTGCCACGAACCTTCTTTTTAGCTGTTCAAAGGGATCAATGCTCATTGGCTCGAGTCTGGAGAACCAAGCTTGAGAGCCTAGTCAGTCTATCCCACAAAAAAGAGAAGACCCGGGCTGGAGATTCTAGCGAGGATACTCCGATGATCAAGTCAGTTGGAATGATCAAGGGAAATAGAATCTCTGTGATGGAAGGTTCGAGGCCCCTTCGCATAGAGGAGTAAGAATGAGATCTAAAAGATGAAAGATAAGTGATAAGTTAAAGTGCAGGGAGGTTCTCCTTGTTAGTTCCTTGTCCTTTTGCTCTCTTTGTCTTACAAGTTACCTTTTTTCTCCTCTTGCCGGAGGTTCCTTCTTCTGTTTTATATGAGAGAAATGGCCCAGACCATATCTAGGGCTTTATCAGGATGTTGCTTTCCTGATACCCTCTTGTGGTGGAGTTTTCCTCGGTCAGTGGCCTTCCCCTGCCAGACCAGTCCTCAGAAGGAGATCCTTCTATTGGGGATATTTGCCGACACGATACAGGTCCTATCTCTCTGGTGGAGTAGTTTTTCATGGGAGGTGCGGGTGCTGTGTCGCTGAGTCCCAAGCCATGGTGGAGCATTTTATTCCAGGAGGGACTGTCGGAGTGCTATACGGCCTGGGGCCTTAATAGAATACTCCTCTTGAAGAAGGCATAGATGTCATGTCATGGAAATTGGAGCCCCGATTGCATGACAGGGGGTGCAAGCGACGTGCTACAGGGCCTGGAGCTTGGTGGAGCGTACATCATGTAGAGTGTGCGGGCAATGTGTTGTAGATTCTGGAGCCTTTGGTGGACATGCGCCACCTTCTTGGGGCCATAGGTAGCCTGGAGTCTTCATGCCATGATTTGAATTCCTTCTGGTCCTTTTCTCCTTGTTCTTGGCTGGCCCTCTGATTGTTGATGATGCCTCTTGGTCCTAGACGGGAACAGTCTTGGAAAATGGGATCTTCATCTCGACCCTGGGAGGTGGGAGCATGACCTTAACCGAGAGCTCGACCTCGGATGGGAGCTGACCTGCGCCAGGGGATTGGCCTCGGAAAGTGGGAGCATGACCTCGGTCGGGAGCTCGACCTTGGATGGGAGCTGACCTCGATCGGGAGCTCGACCTCGGGAAGTAGGAACATGACCTCGACTGGGAGCTCGACCTCGAATGGGATTTGACCTTGGCTGGGGGCTCGACCTCGGGAAGCGGGAGCATGGTCTCGACTGGGAGCTCGACCTCAAAAAGCGAGAGCATGACCTCGATCAGGAGCTTGACCTCGGATGGGAGCTGACCTCGACCAGGGGCTTGATCTTGGAAAGCGGGAGCATGACCTCGACTGAGAGCTTGATCTCAGATGGAAGCTGACCTCGACCGGGGGCTCGACCTCAAAAAGTGGGAGCACGACCTTGGCCGGGTGCTCGACCTCAGATGGGAGTTGACCTTAGTCGGGGGCTCAACCTTGGAACTTCATCTGATCACCATATCTAGGTGGCATTTTCTGCCAGCATGGTTGCTGGCTGGGTCCAATGTGGGTTCCACGTCAGCAATTATGCCACATCAAGTTCTACTCGAATTGTATGAGAAAGGGCTTCACTAGATAAATAGGGGAATATACCTTAGTTTATGATGGATCACCAATAAAAGAAAAGGAACTTAAGCAATGCTTTCAAAATTCTTCCATTTTAAAATATTAGATTCAAGTTGAGTGGGTTGAAGAAAATCTTTCTTTTTTTTAGTTAACTTAGTAAAATAAGAATAACATTTTCAAGTACTGAGTAGTGTTCTCTTAAGATTCATTGCAAGTACAAGTTTGAAATTCTTCTTTTGTGGGAATTTTAGATATGGGGTTAGATTAGTCAATATATGCAGGTTGAACTCTCTTTTAACATAAAAAAAAAAATCTTGAAAAAATCAAGCCATACTGCTAACTTAAATTGCAGCTTCCCTTGTTTAACTACAACCTAGTCTTGCCTCATTGGTCACACTTGCTTAGTGTCACTATTATAGGATAAATGACCTATCTAAATCTCTCCCGATCTAGTTAAGCTGACAAGCTGAAAAGTATTTGGCCATTCTCCAATCTATTGTTAAGGTACAGAATGATCAAAAGATAACCTTCTACTAAAGTGTGAAGAACTATTAGCTAGGAGTCGATATCTTACTGAGACAAGATTCCTAATAGATAGAAGCCGATCTTCCACCAAGATGTAGGACATTTGTCGATCAAGAGTTAATCTCTTATTGAAGTATAGAATACTCAATTATTTATCGAACAGGTGTCGATCACTTACCTAAACCAGGCACAGAGTTTTTATAACTTCATTTATTATGAAGCATATCTCTTTAAGTTATTAGAGTCATTACAACAAGGTTGGTAAATAAGTTATCAAGAGTATAATAAACTACTTAGCAAACCACTTTACAAACTAACCTCTTAACGACCTAACCAACTTAATAACTTGCTTAATGGCATAACTATCTCATAAATAGTTATAATTGCTTAACCAACTCGGTCCTAAATTTTTATAAATAGAGAGCCGAAGGAAACCCCATTGGAGAAAAAGGAAAGAAAATTCTTACACTCTCTTTCTCCATTTGTTTTCGTTGTTCTCCCTCTCTAACTTGACTTAAACATCAGAAAGTCCCTTGTTGGAAAAATCCCACCTATTTTTCTAATGATAAGGACTTCTTCTTTTGCAAGTCTAGGAGCTGATCAGGTCTATTTTAAAGGTCATAACCAGTTTTTTGAAGAATCTCTAGACTCTTAGAAGCTCAAAGCCATCTCAGTACATCCAGTTTATCTAGCTTAGAGAGGAGCAGCAACATCTTGATATTAGAGAAAGGGCTTATTATCCAAACCTTTCAAGATAATGGTAAAAGGAACACCTCCAATCAACTCCACTTTTCAATGGTGATATTCTCAAAATACTCTTAGCATAATAGTAGTTGGGATCAGAAATTCTCAACCTACTCCTACTATTGATCAAATATTGGATACTCTCATTGAGCAATTCTAGCTACTGATAATACCATTTATCTCCTTCAACAATCTATCACCCAACCTCTAGCCCCACCAATTGAACCTTCCCAACAAAGCCACCGGCACAGACCGTTGGAGGGGATGGAAGTCATTAGCCTCCCTATGGGGAGGAAGAAATTTGGTGATCGATTTCTCCTCAAGAAAGAAGGAACCATCGCTGCCACTCCTCGAAGGATTTCTAGGAGGATTTGACTCTAGCACATCCCTCAAATCATTGCTCTCAATGAGAGGATGACATTGAAAGAAAAGTTTGAAAGCTGAAAGCTAGACTTGATGAAATTTATATGGAAGACCATCATCGGAATAACTTCCATGATTTCAATACACAATCACTTTCTCTGAAGAAATAATAAATGAGCCAATCTTTCATTGGTTCAATATACTATCAATTGAACCTTATGATGGTTCTACTGACCCAAATGATCACTGGAAATGTATAAGGCCCTCATGAGGCTCCAAAGCACATGCATATCTAACACCTTATTATGCCAAGCTTTCCTGGCAACTTCAAAGAAAGCTGCCTGGATGTAGTTTTTGAGCCTACTACCTAAATCCATTACTCCTTCCAACAGCTAAACAACCAACTAATAATATACTTTAATAGTCATCAAGTGTAGTCAAAGAATAATGACAGTCTCCTCTCTATTAAGCAAGAAGAAGGAAAGACACTCCAAAGTTATGAGGCATGCTTTGATAAGTCATATTAGAAGTTAGAGACCTCAACAAATCTATTGCTATGTCAGCCTTAAAGCGAAGACTTCAAAGTGGTCACCTATGTTTCTCCATGGATACAAATTTTTCAAGAAATTATTCTCAACTCCTCATGCATGCAAGTAAGTATGACCAAGTTGAGAAAAGCTATTTTTTTTTTGCCAGAAGAAGGAAGGAAAGAAAGAGAGCGAGAAGAAGCAAGCTCGTGAGGAAGAAACTCGTGCTCAGCCAGAAGTCACTAAACCCCCAAAGAATTCAAAGCCAAACTGTCCTGCTTGGTAATTCATTGATTACACCCCTTTGATTGCTCCTCGATCTCAAATCTTGATGAAGGCCAAGAATAAAGATTGCCTACACCGACCACTGTCCATGAAAGTCCATTAGAGAAGAGAGACAAGAGCAAATATTGTTACTTCTGTAGAGATCATGGTCATGATATAAAAGACTATTAGTAATTTAAACAAGGGATTGAGAACTTAATCTATAGGGGCTACCTTAACAAGTATACCAATAGCTAGAGAAAAGAAGAAACTCCTCAAATGTACCTTAAGCAAGAAGTTGAGCCATGTAACCTGCTGACCGTCGAGATAGTCAACATGCTCTAGACCTCTTTGAAGGCCCTCTTTGAAGGCAAGGGGCAAAAGATAGGATGAGGACTCACCAAAAAAGAGATATCAAGCAGAGCCAACTAATTCTTTAGATAAGAATGTTATTTCCTTTTCTAATAATGATATAGAAGGAATTCAAATCCCACATGATGATGTGGTCATCATCTCTATGACAGTGGCCTACTATAATGCAAGAAGAATATTAGTTGATAATGGAAGCTCTACTGATATTTTATTCTATGATGCCTTTAGAAAATAAAACTACCATCTAAAAAGCTAAAAAGGAGAAATATTTTACTTATCGGGTTCTCTGGAAACTCGATCACTATAGAAGCAGAGATCCTCTTTATCAGTGACTACACGTCAACCACCTAACAAGCGATAGTCCTACTAAATTTTTTGGTCATTCAAGTACTATTAGCCTATAATGCTATTCTTGGATGACTAGAGTTAAATACTTTGAGAGCAAGAGTCTCCACATACCACCTACTTGTTCACTTCCCAACTAATCATGGAGTTGAAAAATCAAAAGAGACCAATTGTTAGTAAGACAGTGTTTTCTTGCATCTATTAAGATCCAAAAATAAATCGAGATCCTATATATAGATGAGTTAGATATTAAAGAAGACACTACCGCCAACAAAAGAGAGTTTTTCAAATAGTTGATTAGCATTTCCTTGGAAGATAACCCAGATAAAACTAAACAAATCAAAGCCCTTCTGGTAACTAAAGTCAGAGAATGACTAATCACATTCCTTTTAGCCAATGTCGATATCTTTGCTTGGACATATAGCTATCGACATGCCAGGTACACCTCCTGATGTCAATATCCATAAACTTAGTGTGGACCCCCTTTATACCCTTGTCAGGAAGAAGAAAAGTTTTTCTGTAGAAAGGCAAAAAGGTTATTAAAGAGAAAGTAGACAAACTTGTAAAAATAGGTTGAGAGAAACTCATTACCCAAACTAGATAGCCAATGTAGTCATGGTCAAGTAGGTGAATAGAAAGTAGAGAATTCACATTGATTAAACTGATCTTAACAAAACCTGTCTAATGGACAGCTATTCTTTGCCAAGAATTGATCAACTAGTTGGTGCTACTGCTGAAAAATGGGTAGGATTTCATGCATATAATTTTTTTTAAAATCATAGTAGAAGAAAATCATATTAAACTAATTTTAATTAAATTATAATCATATAAAACATATCTAAAAAATCCTACCAAAAGGATCTAACATGATATGCAAGGAATTAAAATTGTTGATAATAAATTTAGTATGTATCGATCTAACTAATGCACATTGTAGATTAAATCTATATACAATATGAAATCTAATTTCATACCTTAGTATGGGTCGATGATTGCCACTATTAATGGCACATGGTAAGGACTCTTCATGTCACTTCACATCCACACAGGATATCCAACCTCTATGAATCATCTACACAAAGCTCCGACATAATCAACCGCCCGGGATCGCTAGATCCTTCTGAATGCCATTGGATGGCTAAAAAGATTTTTTTCTTTTGATCTTCTTGAACCCTCTAAGAAGATCAAGAAGTGGAGGATCTAAGATCAAGAGGTGGGAGACATAAAAAAATGAATATCCTCTTTTTATTTTTTCTTCCTCTCCCTATAAAACCTAGTGCCCAAGAAAATCCTCCACTGGTGCGGGATGAACATGCTAAGGATAAGCATAAAGAAAAATCAAATTAATAGGGAAATGACTTTAGATGTTTTTATCAGGTTTTGTTCCCAAAAAGGAGTTAAGAATAGGCAGGGGTTTTCATGTAAAGATTAGAAGCTAATACCGGTAGATTAGAGCCTAATAAAGTAATCAAGTAAAAGGATCCTAGGATTAAGAAACCACTAATAGGGCATGCTCAGCTTCAGTAAATCATAAATAGTGAGGGGGAAGGGTTTTGATTACCTGGCAATGATTGCTTTGTCATCGTAGAAGGGATCACACCTCTCGGATCGATGCCTGGATGACAAAGCCTTGTTCTCGTGGATGCGCCGGTTTTTTATCAGCTGGCTTTGGGGATAAGGAAGACCTTTTTCAAGGATCATTTCACCTGAGGGGTCTTGCAAACACCAAAGATGAGGGTTGTAGATGATAGGAAAAATAATAAACAGGAACTAGGAAGTAGAGGAAAGGCAGGAGGGCACTGAAGGCTGCTTGGTGGCCTGGTTGATGGTGGATGCTTGGACTCCTGGAGTTGGCAGCCTGGAGGTTGAAGGTGCCTGGTGGATGGAGTTGGCGGCTAGGGGTTTGGAAGGCTTGAAGGTGGGCGGCCTGGGGTGGGAGTGGGATGCCTAGATGCTGGTATTTGGAGGATGGAAGGGGTCGGCCAAGGGGAAGATGAAGGGGTGGCCTAGGATGGAAGGATGAGGGGGCGGCTAGGGTTTGGGAATTGGACTGAGGTTGGTTGGTTTGGGCCTCACACCCTCTCCCTCATGGAGCGTCAATACTAGTAAGCACGAAAATTGGAAGAAATAAACTCTCTTTCATTCATTCAATCAATAATTCTTACAAGAGGGGGGAAGGGTATTTATAGATCACCCAGTCTCCCTGTTAGAGTTGGATTACAAGTTTGAGTGGGACAAGGAGTACAAAATCTGAGTGGGATTAGAAGAACAAAGTTTAATTGGGAGAAGAAGACTTGACTCCTTGTTGAATTAGGGAATTTGACTCTTGGTGGGTTGGGGATGCCAGATCCTTACTGGGCTGCGGCGTTGGTGATGCGGAACAATATGCAAAAACTAAATTACTGATTATTAAACTAATTAACTGAGATTAATAGTGATTAATTTTTTTGGATTTTTCATATTAAAGACTCAAAGTAATCAATAAAAAGCAAAACTAGTTAACCAGTTAGAAACCTGCAAAGTAGATCTAACAAATCTAAATAGGAAACAGGATTTGGTGATTAAGAAACCACCTTAAACTAGGGTTCTACTTCTCAAAGGATAATAAAATAAAGAGTTAGAGAAGGTTTTTACTTTACCAATAAAGATTATAACCCTCTTGTTGTAGATCTAATTGGACTCTCTAGAATCTCGCGGCAGGACTTCCAAATAGTTGATCTTCGGGCTCCAATTTTCAACTCAACTAGTTCCAAGGCAAAGAACACCATCGCTTCCGATCTTGATCACCTGCAATCAGTCACAAATGCTCACAAGAGTTAGGTTAAAGGTGTGGAAGGAAGAATAAAAATTGAAAGGAAAAAGTTAAAAGGGGAAGAAGATGGAAGTGGCAGCTAGGGTTTCTGATGGTGGGATAAATAGGGCCTTACACCCCACGATGCTCCGAACAACAAAGAAAATTGTAGGGCCTCATACCCCGCGATGCTTAACACAACAACAGAATGGCAGAATCTCTCCTTTATTTCATGAATAATATTTCCATTTACAAAAGGGATTGATGGTGGTATTTATAGACCACCAACATGAGAAGTGTGGGTTACAAAGAGTTGAATTAGTTCTTCTTGGACAGCAAATCCTTGAATCCTTATGTTAGCATAATGGAACTCTTAGTTGTGATCCTTCCTTGGTCTTCATCCATAGTAGGCGACAATATGGATTGGCTTCATCTGGGTTGGGTGACAAGAAATAAGAAGAAGCGCTCCTTTTGAAATATGCGACAATGAGAAGTGGATGGCGTGAGGCGCCAATTCTTCTCCCTTGGCATGAATCTTCTTGGACTTCTCTTTGCATTTGAAATTTGAGAGGATAGAGGTGAACTCTATCTCTTGTTGACCTAGATGAAGACCTCTCTGAAACTCTCCTTGATGGGTGTCCCTCTGAGAAGGAATGCTTGGCCGAATTCTTTTGGAATTGGCGACAAATGATGAGAATGGGATGGGTGGCATATGGCTTGGACTCCTTATGTTTTACTCTTGTTAAAACAAGTATCGATAACTTCATTCTTCATGTGTCCGACCATGTGGGATGGATGAAGTGGCGTGTGACATGGTGAAGTGGCTTGGGTGTCCTTGACTTGATGATGTGGCACATGAAGAGTTGGCATGTGTTGTTGGTGGTGCCAAGAATTGGTTAAGTTAGCACATGGTGTGTTGGGTTGGCACATGGAGTCACATGGGCCTTGACTTGGGTCCCCTTTTGTATTACAGGACTCAATAAAATGACTCAACCAACTAACTAAACTAACTAACTAATTACAAGGACTCAATTGTAACTAACTTTAAGCCCAACTTGATCAATTGGAATCCAATTTGATCAAAAGGCATAACAAAAATTAAATACGGGCTCAAGCTGGTAAATAAGGTTTGTTTGTATATATACATGACTCAACTTGATAAATAGGATTTGGGCTAAATCCAACTAGACCAAAATAACAGAATTTAAAAAAAAAAATGACTAAGCCCCAAATTGAAATTAGGGTTTTAAAATTAAGGTCTAGGGCATATTTTACAAGTGATTCATGCTTGGGCTTAGGGTTTTATTCACAGGTGATCCACAGGGATGTGGGTTCGATCTATCGATTTCTTCTAGCTCTGGTGTCCGCATCAATTCTCTCCAGATGGGAGGAAATCGACCCTATCAAGTATGGGTCAACTCTGCTGTGATAGTGCTCTAGTAAGTCAGGATCAATCCTTTGCAAATCCTCTTTGGTGATCCAAGAATCATCAATCTTGGGTCATCCTTGCCAACAAACAAGATATCACTGATAGCCTTTGCTCCATTTAGCGATAATCTTGTCATCCAAGATCTGCTCGATCCTGTCTCTCCAGGCTGGTAGTATGGCAGGTGGACACATATGGATTGGCTCACTCTCAAGGATGGGATCAGGCCCAAAAGGCTCACTAGGTATCAACATTGGCTCTCTATACTCTATAAGGTCTGAAACGTTGAAAATAGAACTAATACCTAGCTCAGGTGGTAAATCAAGTACGTGGGCATTAGATCCAATTTTTCTAATTACTTTGTATGGTCCACTACTACGGGTATGTAACTTTTTCATGGTTCTAGGTGGAAACCGTTTAGGTCGTAGTCTAACCATGACAAAGTCTCCTTCGTTAAATTCTTTGAGTTTTTTTCTAGAATCAGCCATATGTTTATAAGATTCGTTGCTTTCATTAAATTTTTTACTTATTTCCTTATGCAACTCTCTAACATGCTCAGCATATGACTCTGCAAACATCTAATAGACTCAACTATGCATTCCTAGTAAAGAAAATTTATTTATTTATTTATTTATTTTAAGTCCTTAATTTCAATTCTATGCTTGACCCTTGGTCGGTGGGTGACATGCAGATGAAAACTTAACATGAACTCCTAATAGATGCCATAAGGTTCTCCACAAATAAGTGACAAATCTAACAGGGTCAAAGGATTAATGAAACATGCTAACCTCAACAAAATGTAACCTAACATTGGAAACCTCAGGGAAGGGTAGGAAATAAGAAGTGGATTCGGGGGTGACTTGGTAGGGTAGGAAATAAGAAAAGGGTTCGGGGATTTGTCCTAGACTAATGGGGTTGACCTTAAGGTTTGGACATTGGGTTACATGAATAGGTAAATAAAGGTCAGCCTTATGGAAGGATGAGTTAGTGATTTCAGAAAAAAGATCTTCAATTGGGACCACAGGGGTGAAGTCTTCCTGAGGGTACTGGACTAAATAAGCCAAGTCCTCACCAATTTCCACTTGTTCTTGGATTTCAGAACTAGGCTCTATCATTGGGTTCTCTTCTAGGGTTTCCTCAGGTAAAGTTGTAATAGTAGGATCATGGTTCTCTTTCTCTAAATGTTCTTCCACTACAGTTTCAGTCAGGGTACGATCAGGGTTAGCTATATCTGGATTGGCTTTAGTCTGGGTATGGTCAGGGTCAACTAACTCTGGGTTGGATTTAGTCTGAGTATGGTCAGGGTCAACTAATTCTGAGTCTACCTTGTATATTTCCTCTTCAATGTTAGCCTTGGGAAGAGATGGGATAGTAGGGATGGGTCGACTAAAGGAAAATTGACTGATTCCGAGATTCTGACTAGGTGCATTGATCCTAGTGGGTTCGAGATGATGGGTTATGGGTTCCTTGGGCTCATAGGACATGGGCTCAGATCTATGGATCATGGATCTGGGTTCGAAGGATCTGGATTTATAGGACCTGTGTTCATAGAAGCTAGGTTCATATAATCTGGGTAGGTTCTTTTTCCTAAGTTTAAGTTTCATGTCACTCCAGGAAATTATGGGTTTGTCTCTTCTTCGTTTGATCATTCTTTCAACATCATCCTAGTAAATTCTAGTTTGGCGTACTAACTTAAGCTTAGCAAACTTAAAGTTTCTTTTATCAGATATTAGATCCTTCTCAAAATACAGATCCATATTTCTTTTCCAAACAATATAATCCTTAAGATCAAAATCACTACCAAATTTAGGTACTTCTAACCTAAAGTTCCTAGTGGCTCTCTCATCCTAGTCTATGAAATCATGATTGGATCTCTTATGGTTACTCTCCCATATTGGGTCATGGTGAGGGGCCATCCTAGGGTTGGGAGGTGTAGGACATGGGGTCTCAAGTTTAGGCTTAGTACGGGTCACAAGGGTTCACTCTAGGGTTCCTCTATGGTCTCCTATCTGGTCAAACCTATGGTTCCCTTGGTCAACTTATGGTTCAGTTGGGCAAGCTGTTCATTCATGGTCCTAAGGAAGGTTTCAAAGCTGGACTCCATTGTCAGGCTGGGTTGGGGTTGGGACTACTGGTATGGTGTTCCTGATCTAGTAGACATGCAATGCAATCATACAAGAAAATTGAACTAGAGTTTCCTAGACCTAGAGCTCAAGTAGAATGGGTCAGCTCAAATTACAATCAATTCAGTAATTATCCTATTCACTAGCCAGGTAAGAGGTGGGATCGTAGGAGGCTCTCCCTGCTATCGCAGGATCTTAATTAAAAACCACAAGACTGCTTAGGGCATTTGCCTCTGGACTCTAGCCTTAGATACCAAATTCAAGTGATAATCAAAGGATTGGGTGCACTAGCTTTCACATAATACTTGGAACCCTACCTTGTTGGTATCTCTAAACTACTTTAGGTTTCTAGTTGATTTTAAATAGGATTAGGTTCGATGCAAAAGGTAGTTGTTATGGGCCCAGGACAGGTGATGAAATCCTGTCCTGATCTAAGATAGTAAAATGCCCTTAAGATTAGGTTTCAAGATACAATCACACGATATGAAACCTTAATATGCAATGAAGCTAAAATAATAATAAAAAAATAGCAAAAAATAAATTATTTTTTTTTCTTCAATAAAATCTCAGATCTAAATAATTTTTAGATTTTTGATCTCGGGATATCACGTCCGGCTGTAGCTCATTACTCCCATGGGTCGTGACAGTATACTTGCGTATACCCACTCAGGAGGCATGATTTCCTTCCACCAAAAAAAATATATAATAAATTTTTTTTCTGATTTTTTTTTTAAAAATTAGTTAGTAGACTAACAGAGGATTAACAGCAAATTAATTAATAAATTTTTTATATTTTCTTATGATGGTTTTTATGCAGTTTATTTTCAGCCTAAACCTAGATGTGCAGAAATTTCAGAACTAGTAGTTAAACCCTTGTTTAACCCTACTCTGATACCAAAGATAATACGGGATAATATGCAAAAACTAAATTATTGATTATTAAACTAATTAGCTTAGATTAACAGTGATTAATTTTTCTAGGTTTTTCAGATTAAAGACTCAAAGTAATCAATAAAGCAAAACTAGTCAACTAGTTAGAAACCCGCAAAGTAGATCTAACAAATCTAAATAGGAAACATGATTTGGTGATTAAAAAACCACTTTAAACTAGGGTTCTACTTCTCAAAGGATCAGAAAATAAAGAGTTAGAGAAGATTTTTACTTTACCAACGAAGATTATAACCCTCTTATTATAGATCTGATTGGACTCTCTAGGATCTTGCAGCATGACTTCCAGATAGTCGATCTTCGGGCTCCAATTTTCAACTCAACTGGTTCCAAGGCAAAGAACATCGTCGCTTCCGATCTCAATCACCTACAATCAGTCACAAATGCTCACAAGAGTCAGGTTAAAGGCATGGAAGGAAGAGTAAAAATTGAAAGGAAAAAGTTGGAAGGGGAAGATGGAAGTGGTCGCTAGGGTTTCTGATGGTAGGATAAATAAGGCCTCCGCTAGGGTTTCTGATGGTAGGATAAATAGGGCCTCACACCCTGCGATGCTCCGAAGAAAAAAGGAAATTATAGGACCTCACACCCCGTGATGCTTGACATAGTAAAGGAATGGCCGAATCTCTCCTTTATTTCATGAATAATAGTTCCTTTTATAAAAAGGGTTGATGGTGGTATTTATAGACCACAAATATGAGAAGTGTGGGTTACAAAGAGTAGAATTAGTTCTTCTTGGGCAGCAACTCCTTGAATCCTTGTGTTAGCATAATGTAACTCTTACTTGTGATCCTTCCTTGGTCTTCATCCATAGTAGGCAACAATATGGATTGGCTTCATCTGGGTTGGGCGACAAGAAATAAGAAGTGCTCCTCTTTGAAATGTGTGACAATTAGAAGTGGATCACGTGAGGCGCCAATTCTTCTCCCTTCCTTGGCGTGAATCCTCTTGGACTTCTCTTTGCATTTGAGATTTGAGAGGATAGAGGTGAACTCTATCTCTTGTTGACTTGGATGAAGACCTCTTTGAAACTCTCCTTGATGGGCGTCCCTCTGAGAAGGAATGCTTGGCCGAATTCTTTTGGAATTGGTGACAAAGGATGAGAATGGGATGGGCGCATATGGATTGGACTCCTATTTTACTCCTCTTAAAACAAGTATCGATAACTTCATTCTTGTTGGGGATCCAGGGCAGGTCCGGATATTTTTTCCATTTTTTCTTATTTTTATCGTATTTTTTATTTTTTCTATTCTCGCTATTCCACTATCCCCACTATTCCAGTTTTATTCCTAACTTATTCCCACTTTATCCCTGCCTTATTCCATCTTCCTCCCGTGAATTTTAAAACCTCCCAAACCCTAGCCCACCACCCCGCCCCCCCAGATCGGGGCTGCCCGACCTCGATCGCCCCCCGCCGGCCCGCCCGCCGATGCTCGCCGACCCCGCTCTCATCGGAAAACTACCAAGAACTCTGCCCATGCCCGTGGGAAGACGAACGGACGTGGGAGCCATCCGTTCGCCGCTTGCCACCGTCTCACCAGAGCACCGTCCGCCACCTGCCGCCATCTCGCTGGCTGCCGGCTGTCGAAGGCCCTCGTCGACGCCCAAGGGCCCCACGGCCGTGGGAAGATGAACGACACGCCCGTGCATGCCGTGCCACCCACGTGCCACCACTCAATCACCTGCCCGTCGCCCACCGTCCATCGCCTGCCACCGTCCCGCCATCCACCGGCCAAAGCCTGGCTGCTGGAGGCCCTCGCCGGCGCCTAGGGGCCCCACAGTCATGGGAAGACCAAACGGCATGCCCTGTGCATGTCGTGCCACCCCTGTGTCGCCACCCCACCTGCACCCACTGCCCACCGTCCATTGCTTGCCATCTGCCAGCCCCGTCCATCGCTCGCTTCCCGACCGCCGGCCATCCGCCGATGCTCGACGGGGATCATTCCCCCTACTGTGCACGACCATGAGATGAGTTCTGCACAGTTTCTGGAGTAGCTCAGTTTTCAAAGCAGTGCATTTTTCAGAGCACTTCATCAAGCCAACATGCTTCTCATAGCATATCAGCACCAATTTTGATGTAGCATGGATTTCGATATAATTTATTTTCCATTTTTGGTTTGCTTGTAGACTAAGTAATTGAGGGGTTTTAGTTTGCCTATAAAAAGGCCCCCTCCCCTCCTGTATTAATTAGATTAATAGAAATTTTTGGTTTAGCCACTGGTTTTGGTTTTGGGCTGAGGCCCATTTTGCCTTCGCTCCATGCGAGCTTCGAGGGGTGTGAGGCCCTAGTTATCCCCTATCTCATCTTCTTATCCCCCTATGTCCTTTGAGAGTCACCCTAGCGGGATGCCTTTGTTGTGTGCTATTGAGGGTAGCTGTGTGCTTTGATCCCTTAGGGCATCTATGAGAGCCCTGCTATGTGCTTTAAGGGGTTCGATGAGAGCTTAGGGTAGCTGTGTGCTTTGACCCCTGACATTCTGTGTGCATCTCCCCGTTAGAGTAAGCCCCAGCATCATGAGTTCCAGTTCCCAGTCTCCCATCTCCATCCTTCGCCACCTCCACCTAGAAAATTGAAAACAAAAGAGATCAGTTGTTTTAGGAGTTTAGTTTCAGTGTCGCCCTAGTCCCGGGAGGCTTCTTAGCCCTTCCACGGTCCCAGTTTTATTTAGGTGTTTCCCTTTTCCAAATAATCCAGGGTATATCGATTTCCGTTCCATATCAGCTCCTGATCTAGTGGTCATGTAACAAGCACACAGAGCATTCTAGGATTTGCTAGACCTAGCAGCTCAAGTAGAATGAGTCAGCTCAACTTACAACCAACTCAACAGTTACCCTTTCCACTGGCCAGGTAAGAGGTGGGAGTGTGGGAGGCTCCTCCTGCTCTCGCAAGGTCATAATTAAGTAACCATAGCTCCTCTTAGGGTGTTTGCCTTTGGACCTCTAGCCTAGACACCAGATTCAAGAAATAACAGGAGGATTGGGTGCACTAGCTTTTTCACAATACTACGAACTGGACCTGTTGGAGTCCCTAGCTCAATTAGGTTGTTACTTGATTTTAATTAAGGCTTTGGTTCGAATGCAGGGTGGTTGTTTTGGGCCAAGAAAAGGTGATGAAATCCTTTCCTTATCTGACAGAGCAGAAGTGCCCTTAAGTTGATTTAGGTATGCATGCACACATGAAACCCTAATGAAACTATAATCAACAAATATGCAGAAAATAAAATATTTTTTTTATGTTTTTTGCAGATGGCAGATTTAATGAAGATTAGTTTTAGTTAATTAAGTGCAAAAGAGAATTAAGTCTTGAAGGTTTTAATGTAAACTAAATTTCAGCCTTAAACTAGGTGTGCAGAATTTCAGCAAGTAGAGTTTTTTTTAGGGTTTTCTTTTATGCCAATTTCTTTTTGTTTTCAGATCTGAAATTAGCAGAAAATTGCAGAGATTAAAGATGATGAATTATGTGTTTAATGGGTGCAAAATTTGATGCAAATCAGAGGGTTTTGATGGAAGTAATTCCTAGGTTTTTTGACTAGTGTGCAGATTTCAGCATGCAGAATTTTTTAACTACTATGTAAGAACATGTCCTATCTTAAGCTCTGATACCAAACTGATATGTGATGAACATGCTAAGGATAAGCATAAAGAAAAATCAAATTAATAGGGCAATGATTTCAGATATTTTTATCAGGTTTTGTTCCCGAAAAGGAGTTAAGAACAAGCAGGGGTTTTCATATAAAGATTAGAAGCTAATACTCGCAGATTAGAGCCTAACAAAGTAATCAAGTAAAAGGATCCTAGGGTTAAGAAACCACTAATAGGGCATGCTCAGCTTCAGTAAATCAAAAATAGTGAGGGGGAAGGGTTTTGATTACCCGGCAATGATTGCTTTGTCATCGTAGAAGGGACACACCTCTCGGATTGGTGCCTGGATGACGAAGCCTCGTTCCCCCGAATACACCGACTTTTTATCAGCTAGCTTCGGGGGCAAGGAAGACCTCTTTCAAGGATCGTTTCACCTGAGGGATCCCGTAAACACCAAAGGTGAGGGTTGTAGATGATAGGAAAAATAATAAATAGGAACTAGGAAGTAGAAGAAAGGCAGGAGGATGCTGAAGGTTGCTTGGTGGCCTGGTTGATGGTGGATGCCTAGGGTGGGAGTGGGATGCCTGGATGCTGGGATTTGAAGGATGGAAGGGGTCAGCCAAGGAGAAGATGAAGGGGCAGCCTAGGATGGAAGGAGGAGGGGGTGGCTAGGGTTTGGGAATTGGACTGGGATTGGTTGGTTTGGGCCTCACACCCTCTTCCTCATAGAGCGTCAATGCTAGTAAGAACAAAATTTGGAAGAAACAAACTCTCTTTCATTCATTCGATCAATAATTCTTACAAGATGGGGGGAGGGGTATTTATAGATCACCTAGTCTTCCTGTTAGAGTTGGATTACAAGTTTGAGTGGGACAGGGAGTACAGAATTTGAGTGGGATTAGGAGAACAAAGTTTAATTGGGAGAAGGAGACTTGACTCCTTATTGAATTGGGGAACTTGACTCCTGGTGGGCTGGGGATGCCAGATCCTTGCTAGGCTGGGGTGCTGGGCTAGGGAGGGTGCCTACTCTCTTGGGCTTGTAAGCTGGGGGGCCAATCTTCTTGGGCTTGCGGGCTAGGGCACCAGTAAGCTTGGGCGGCAAGAGTGTGGACCAGGGGAGAGCATCTTGAAGTCTTCATCCCTGGGCTTTAGTGAGGGCCCAGATGCATGAGCTGGGGTGGCTTGAGTAGGGGCCCAAGGCACTCGAAGTCTGCTTTAGTGGGGGGGGCCTGGTAACTCTCCTCTTGGACTTGACTTGAATGAAAGCCAAAATTACATGACTCGATTGGATTGGACTTAAAACTGACTCACTTCATCACAGGACTCAATTAGCTCACTTTAGTACAAGTGACTCAGGACTAATGGACTCAATTGGCTCACTTTAGTACAAGTGACTCAGGACTAATGGACTCTACAGGACTCAAAAGTTTAGTCAGAAATCCATAGTGGGACCAGTAATCTCTATCTGATCCTGGTGCCCGCACCATCCACACCCACTAATATTTCATGCATAAAATCTTTCTCTAATTTTTTTTATGCCTTCCTTGCAACATCTCATGATAATAGGATCTCAAATTGTCACACAATCCAAGAAAAGCCAAAATAAAATAAGGCATGGAGATTAGGATAGGGATTAGGAAAGTTTGAATTAGATTTGGACTAGGAGTTCTATTCCCAATAGAACTCCATATAGAATTCAAATCAATTCAAAATTAAACCAGAAATTATCCTAACTTATCTTAGTAAAAGAAAGATTAAAGGAGGGTGTGTAATCTCATTTTTAGTATGCAAACCTTCATGCAAAATATCAAACTGGCATGGAAGGTTTCTAGGGGTGCTAGGAAGGGATGTTTGAATCAGTTTGACTTAAATAAATCCAACCAAATTAAATTTGGTTTGAATTAATTAAAAAACATCTAAACCTAATCTAATTAGATCTTTTAATAGGTTAATTAATTTCTAATCAAATTATAAATTAATCGAGCCCATGTCAAGATCAAATCGAAATTAAAATTTCTTAGTGATTAGTAAGACAGTGTTTTCTTGCAACTGTTAAGATCCAAAAATAAATTGATATCCTATAGATAGATGAGTTAGATATTAAAGAAGACACTACCGCCAAAAAAAGAGAGTTTGTCGAATAGTTAATTAGCATTTCCTTGGAAGATGACTTAGATAAAACTAAACAAATCAGATCCCTTATGGTATCTAAAGTCAAAGAATGACTAATCACATTCCTTTTAGACAATGCCGATATCTTTGCTTAGGCATCTAGCTATCGACATGCCAAGTACACCTCTCAATGTCATTATCCATAAACTTAGTTTGGATCCCCTTTATCCCCTTGTCAGGAAAAAGAAAAGTTTTTCTGTAGAAAGGCAAAAGGTTATTAAAGAGAAAGTAGACAAACATGTAAAAATAGGCTAAGATAAACTCATTACCCAAACTGGATAGCCAATGTAGTCATGGTCAAGAAGATAAATGAAAAGTAGAAAATTCACGTGATTAAACTGATCTTAACAAAACCTGTCTAATGGATAGCTATTCTTTGCTAAGAATTGATCAACCGGTTGATGCTACTATTGAAAAACAGGTAGGGTTTCATGCATGTAATTTTTTAAAAAAAAACACAGTAGAAGAAAATCAAATTAAACTAATTTTATTTAAACTATAAGTATTTAAATAATATCTAAAAAATTCTACCAAAAGGATCTAACATGATATGCAAGGAATTAAAATTGTTGAAAATAAATTTAGTATGTATCGATCTAACTAATGTACATTGTAGATTAAATCTATATACAATATAAAATCTAATTTCATACCTTAGTATGGGTCAATGATCATCACTGTTGATGGCACATGGTAAGGACTCTTCATGTCACTTCACATCTACACAGGATATCCAACCTTTATGAATAATCCATACAAACCTCCAACACAATCAACCTCACGGGACTGCTAGATCCTTCTGAAGGCAATTGGATGGCTAAAAAGAATTTTTTCTTTTGATCTTCTTGAACCCTCTAAGAAGATCAAGAAGTGGAGGATCTAAGATCAAGAGGTGGGAGACACAAAAAAATATGAATATCCTCTTTTTATTTTTTCTTCCTCTCCCTATAAAACCTAGTGCCCAAGAAAATCCTCCTCACCCACTAATATTTCATCCACAAAATATTTCTCTAATTTCTTTTTTTTGGCCTTCCTTTCAACATCTCAGGATAATAGGATCTCAAATTGTCACACAATCTAGGAAAAATCAAAATAAAATAAGGCATGGAGATTAGGGTAGGGATTAGGAAAGTTTGAATTTGATTTAGACTGGAGTTCTATTCCCAATAGAACTCCTCCACATAGAATTTAAATCAATTCAAAGTTAAACCAAAAATGATCCTAACTTATCTTAATAAAAGAAAGATTAAAGGAGGGTGTGTAATCTCATTTTTAGTATGCAAACCTTCATGCAAAATATCATATTGGCATGGAAGGTTTCTAGGGGTGCCAGGAAGGGATGTTTGAATCAGTTTGACTAAAATAAATCCAACCAAATTAAATTTGGTTTGAATTAATTAAAAAACATCTAAACCAAATCTAATTAGATGTTTAATAGGTTAATTAATTTCTAATAAAATTATAAATTAATTGAGCCCATGTCGGGATCAAATTGAAATTAAAATTTCTTAGTGATTAGGTCATCGAATAACCTAATCGGGTGAAATCTAATTGAACTAAATTCAATTAAACTAGACCTAAACCTCTTTGCTCAATCAAATTGAGCTAATTAGAAATCTAATTACTAATTAATTCTCCTCTGATTAATTAATATTTATTTATTTATTTATTTATAATACTTGTCTTTTGTTTCATAATCAGATAATAACCCATTGACTCCATGTAGATTGGTCCATCTAATTTAAAGGGGAAGTTTAGATAGTGAAGTTACCCTAAGTTGCTTTAATGAGTGGCATGATTTTTGAGTGGCCGAGTGTTTTCTACTTCATTTCGGTTTTGGTGTGGTGTGTGTATGCTTGTGGCCTAATAGATGCATGGATTAACATAGACTTGGGCTTTCCTAATGACTAAATTTAGGTTTGGGCATATTGCTGACACTTTGTGAAACTACAATCTGCATGGTTTAAGCTCATCCCATGGTAACTTATAAGGAAAATATAGCTAATTGTATGCTAATTCTTGGTAATTGCACCTCATCTTGTAGTTGATTTAAATGTGACATGCAATTCCCATTAAGAAGTATCGAGGATTTTGTTCATCTTTGATAGTTCTTTGCAAGTTTCACCAGTGGTGAAGGTTAGCACAGTGCATTGAAGTCTAATGCAAGCTTGATTAAAACTAGGCCTGGGCATACTTTAATTTAATATAAAATATATTATAAGATTTTAGGCACTAATATTCACAAAATCCATTAAAAGTTAATGTTATATTAATTTGTGCTAATTTTCAGGTATGATATAAGAGGAAGAAATGATTGATAAAGCATCGAGGTTTTCAAGTTGATATGATTATAAAGGTCTTAAGTAGAAGGGCAAATGAATTGATTGCACTCAAGCAGGGCTGCTTGAAGCTCATTATATTTTTATTTTTTCTTTATAATAGATGCTGAACTATGAATACTTATAAAAATTCTAGGGGAGCGCACTAGCTAAATATAAATACTAAATACTCTAGTTATGTATATTACTAGTTTTGTATATGGTCTAAACATAGAAATTATAGTATGATCTTTAATAATATCATCAAAAAGTATTGTGACTTTTGTTATCCCAAGATTATATGATAATGAAATGCAATTATATCACCTCTCAATGATTAAAATTATTTTGATTAATATTGTTATGAAATAATTGAATTTGTTATTTGTAGCCTTGCATGTCTATGGGGGTCTGCCTTATAAGCTTGCGACATCTGTTATGCACCTGATTCAGGGTTTGACAAATTTATTGGTATCAGAGCTTATGTTCAAGATTATTAGGGTTATTAGTAATAGAATATAATTGGAGTAGTGATATAAGTGTTTATGATCTAGGATCTTTAAGAGTCGTTGGAAAAGATAGAGAATTGGATAGAAATTAGGTTATGAGACATCTCTATTTATGTTTATTTTCTCATTTATAATCTTATGTTAGTTTGTCTAAATATTTTTATAATGATTGTTTTATTTTTATTGTTAAAATTAAAAATGCTACCTTGTCATGTTTGTACTCAAAGAGTACATGATTTGCTAGGAAGGTCTCAGAGTGAAGTTCCTTGTGAATTAAAGGCTGAGAATAAGCAGGATCAAGAATGTTCAAATCAAAATATAAATTATGATGTTTAGAAAGGAGTAGTGGAGGATTAGCTAGTTACAAATCAACCAATTCCGGACCAGTCAATAGTTCCATTAAGGAACATGGCTGGGAATTCAGATTGAATGTTTAAATTAATTCAGGAAGTAGTTGGGTTGTCCATCAACAAAGAGAGTTATCTATGCAATTTTTGCACCCTTCATAATAGAATCCAAATCCATCCAATCATAGAAAGAGCCTACCAGAATTCAAAAAAATAGCCCCTCCAACATCTAGGGGTATTACTAATCCCCGGGAGGTTGAGACTTGGATAGATGAAATAGAAAAGGCTTTTTAATCAATGAAGTGTATGGATGAAGAGAAAATTAGATTTACTACTTATATACTTCAGAATGAAACCCATCATTAGTGGAAATTAGTGAAGCATTCGTTGACCTTGGATGATAGATTAATTACTTAGTAGAGGTTTTGTAGTACCTTTCATTCTAAGTATTTTTTTTGAGCTGACTAAGAGAGTTACAAAGAAAATTTCTTAGAATTAGGAAATGTGTTCTAAAATCAATCATCTGAATTATAGACGATTGGGCTTATCATAATTTGTTAATAAATTATTAATAAATAAATATTATTTTTGGTAGTTCATCATTTTTTGTGCATCTTTCTTTGAACTCTTTTATGATAAAGTTCTTAGAACTACTTCTATTCGATAAAAGAGGATATGTCATTTAGTTCTTAAACCTGTTCATGATCAAATGAGATGTTGTTGCTTAGGATGATAATGTTTATCAAGTATAGGTCATTGTATGCCATATGGATTAGTTGTCCTTATGATCAAGAAATGTGGAGATACTGGTATAGCATACAAGTGAGTGTAGGTATGTATTTCACTGAATGTGACCAATTCTATGTCAAGAGTATCTCATAGAAAGATGTGGATATAAATGGCCCTTCGACTTGAAACCACCATGTTGACTTGTAAGCAATCTACTATATTTTGGTACTAGACTACTTGTGTTTCTAATATAATGATGGAAGGTTCTAGGTACAGTCAAGTACTTGTAAAGTTTGTGTGTGAGTCAAGATGGAATTAACCACTCTAAGGTATTGGAGATAATACTTTGCTATGTTTTAATTTAACAACACCTCGGCCAAGATAATCTTTATGAGGAGTCACAGAATTTATTAGGTCAAGACACCTCTAGATGCTTTGATTAAGAATTAGCAGTTGACTCTCAAGTCATCCTGAGCATTGGGTCAAAGGCATAAATTGTACGGTAACCATATGCCAAGGTTCTTGAATGTTGCTTTGCAATTATTCGACCTATCTGGATGTTGGGTACCATTACTAGATGGTCACACTGATTGATTCAAAAATTTGTTCCCGCGCTATTGGTTTAGTGTTTGAATCCATAGGCCACATATAATAGAAGTTTCTGACTAATCATGATAGCTAATTAATGATTAAGAAGCGTTCAAGTATATAATTATCAATATGATTAATAATTAACCTAATATAAATATTGTAAAGAAATAAATAATTAATTATTAATTAGTTATAGGAGGATTAATTAGTAATTAGACTATTAATTGATTTATTTTGATTGAGTAAAAATGTTTAGATCAAGTTTAATTGAATTTGGTTCAATTAGGTTCACTCAATTAGATTATACGATGACCTAATCGCTAAAAAATGTTAATCTTGGTTTGATTCGAACTTAAGCTTGATTAATTTTTAATTTAATTAGGATTTAATTAAGATAATTTGGATCTAATTGGATTAGGTTCAGGTATTTAATTATGTTAAGTCAAATTTAATTTGGTTAGAACTCAATTTGAATTGAATTAGGATTTCTATTCGTATCCTAGGCCACCTTTTCTCTCTCCTTAGTTTTCTCCATGCCAATTTGCTTTTACCATTATTTTTCTCCATGCTAATTCATGATGGTCACCCTCCCTTCTTCTCTTATGGATGAGGTTTGGTTAAGGATTAAGTTTGATTTAATTTGGATGAGATTTGAATTGGTTTTGATAGAGTTTCAATTGGATTGAAACTCCTATCATCATCCTAATCTATCCCTATTTCTTTCTTATCCTCATCTATTCTTGACACCAAATTTAATATGGATTTTGCTGATGTTGTGCGGCAAAAAGAGAGGTTTTCTACCAAGAAAAATAGGTGAGAAACATTGAAAAAAACAAGAAGGGGGAATTGGTGTGAAACAAGAGTGGGCATGAGGATTTCTAGGTACTAGAGTTTTGAGGGAGAAAAGAAAAGAATCAAACAAGGGTTTCTTTCTTGTTTTCTATTTCTTCCACCTTCTAACCCTCCTAGACCTCCTCTTCTTAATCTTCTTGGAGGGTTCAAGAAGTTCTAAAGAAGAAGTTAGATCAGTCATCTAGTGGCCTTTGCAAAGATGTAGTAGTCCGAGAAGGTTGATCACTTCAAGACTTCATGTAAATGATTTGTAGAGACCGGACATCCTATGATGCTACAAAGTGACCTAAAGAACCTTTTTCATATACCATTAGTAGTAGAGATTAGCGATCCATGCTCAGGTATGAGATCCGATCTCATAGATAGTGTAGATTAAATCTACATAATGCATCAATCTACCTTTTTCATATACCATTAGTAGTAGAGATCGGCGATCCATTCTCAGTTATGAGATCTAATCTTATAGGTAGTGTAAATTAAATCTACAGATTGATGCATGCTAATTTTAATTTTAGTACTTACTACTTTGCATATTATATTCTTGATCCTTGGTAGGGATTTTTTAAAATTATTCTTATGCATGTTTTTTGATTAAACATAGTTTTAATATGATATACTTCCACTAGTAATTAAAAAATTAAATACATACATGAAATCCTATCCTGATTTCCAATACTTAACTTGTCCCAAGAAGAAATGACTGCAGATAGGTATGAGATTGAATTTGAAAGACTGTTTCGATTTGCTCTGGCTCTAGTTATAGATGATGAGTCTAGAATGAGGAGGTTTGAAAAAGGATTAAGACCACATATTTGAAGGAGTCTGGTTACAGTACATACATCAAATTTTGATAATTTGGTAGAAAAAACCAATAACTTAGAAATTATTTGGAAAAAAACTCTTGATGTAAAAAGGAAGAAAGTAGAAAAAGAGAATTAGAGAGTTTAAAATTCACAATGGTCAATATAAATAGAATTTTAAGGGACTTGCAACATTTCAAGTAACTAGGAGCTTGGTACACTCATTTGGTTCTCATGCTAAGTTTTCTCAACAAGGAAAACTGAGATCTTATAGCAGGATCTATCCACAAAATAGGCCTAAATGTGCTATATGTAGAGGTATTTATAAAATTAAAAATTATAAAAGAGCATCAGGTGCCTATTTTAAATTTGGTTAACATGGTCATAAAATAGCTGAGTGCTCTCAAAATATTTAGGAATCTCAATCAGTGCAAAGGCCCCAAGCTACTAAGAGTCAATCAATTTAGGGTTCTACCACTAAAGCTCCTATTACCCAAGTTCAGGCAATCCCGACCCCCATCCAAAGGCAATAAAAGATGGGCAAAACACATACTCGAGATCATGTTTATGCATTAACCTAGCAAGATACATAAGCATCAAACACCGTGGTATCATGTATACTACTAGATGCATTTATTTATGCCCATGTTTTATTTGATTATAGTGCCACTCAATATTTTGTATATTCTATGTTCGTGAAAAAATTTGATTTGCCCAGTGTGCCACTAGAGTATGATTTATGTATTAGTACCTTTATTGGGAATGAGGTAATCTCTAATCAGACCTGCAAGTCTTGTCTAGTTTGGATAGAGAATAAAAAATTGATGGCTGATCCAATAGTTATAGACATTCAGGATTTTGATATAATTTTGGATATGGACTAATTGTGATCATATTATGCCATAATTGATTGCCATAAGAAGTAGGTAACTTTTTTATTCTGAGAGATACAGGGTTCAATTTTATTGGTAGTAGTGCCTATGCTTCTTCTTAAGTTATCTTTGCCATGCAAATTAGATAATTACTCAGGAAGCAGGGTATGTCATATTTAGCTATAGTAGTTGATACTAGATAGGAGAATCAAAAATTAGAAGATGTCCCTATAATAAATGAATATCTTGATATTTTCTAGAGGATCTTCTTGGGTTGCCTCCAAAAAGAGAGATTGAATTTGCAATTTACTTGATTCCTAACTTAGCACCAATTTCTAAAGCCCCTTATAGAATGGCTCTAGCTAAAATGAAAGAACTAAATGATCAATTGCAAGAGCTTCTTGCAAAATATTTTATTAGACCTAGTATCTCTCCTTGGGGAGCTTTGGTATTATATGTTAAGAAAAAGGATGGAATTATGAGGTTATGCATTGACTATTGGGAGTTAAATAAGGTAATAGTGAAAAATAAATACCCTCTATCTAGAATTGATGATCACTTTGATCAGTTGAAAAAAGAGCTTAAGTATTCTCCAAGATAGACCTTCATTCTGGATACCACCAATTAAAAATATAAGTAGAGGATGTATCTAAGACTACCATTTATACGTAGTACGGATATTATGAATTTCTGATCATGCCTTTTGGATTAACAAATACTCCAGCTACCTTCGTGGACTTAATGAATAGGGTATTTAAGACCTTTTTAGATAAATTTGTGGTTGACTTTATTGATGATATTCTAGTTTATTCTAAAAGTTAGACTAAGCATGAACAACAATTAAGAATTGTATTAGAAACTTTAAGACAGAAATAATTGTTTGGTAATATGAAGGTAAATTGAAGAAATATGAATTTTGGATAGATAGTGTAGTCTTCTTAGGGCATGTAATAGACTCGAAGAAGATAAAGTAGTGAATTGGAGCAGGCTAAATAATGTTTCTGAAGTTTATAGTTTTCTAGGATTGGCAAGATATTATAGAAGATTTATTAAAGGTTTCTCATGTATTGCTGTACTTTTAACTTAATTGATCGATAAAGGAGTTAGATATGAATGGATTGGAGAATGTGAGTAGAGTTTTCAAAAGCTGAAGCAATGCTTAGTATCGGCTCCTACCTTTACCCTTCCGTCAAGTGGTAGGGGCTTCACCATTTACAATGATGCTTCAAAAAAAGGGTTAGGGTATGTATCGATGTAGAATGGCAAAGTAAATGCATATACCTCTCGATAATTAAAATCTTATAAAGAAAATTTTTCTACTAATGATCTTCAGCTTGTAGCAATACTATTTGCATTGAAAATTTAGAGGTATTATTTATATTGTAAACATTGTGAAATATTCACTAACCATAAATGTCTAAAGTATATTTTTACTTAAAAAGAATTGAATATGAGATAGAGAAAATGGTTAGAGTTGTTGAAAGATTACAACTTATCTATCAAGTATCATCCAGGAAAAGCTAATATAGTGGCTGATGCATTATGTAGAAAATCCTTAGATAATTTGATATCGTTAATTACTACTCGAAAGTATATTTTGGTGGATCTAATAAAATTTGATATTGAGGTATGAAAGAATGAATTTAGGGCACAAATAGCCCATTTTAGAGTATAGCCTAATTTGATTGAAAGAATTAAAGCTGCACAAGTTAGTGATTTAGAATCACAAAAACTTAGACAAGTAGGTTCTAATAAACAGTCAAGATTTCAAGTTCATATAGATGGATCCTTGAGATTTAGGAATAGATTATATGTATCTAATATTCCAAAATTGAAGAAAGAAGTTTTGGAAAAGGCTCATAATACTAGTTATACTATACATCCTAGCATCACCAAAATGTATAAAGATTTGAAAAAAAAAATGTTGGAATAATATAAAAGGAGAAATTACATAATTTGTTGCCTAATGTTTAACATGTTAGTTAGTAAAAGCTGACATCATAGACCAGGAGAACCACTGCAACCTATACCTATCCCTAAGTAGAAATGGGAGCATATTACAATGGATTTTGTGATAGGCTTGCTAAGAACCCCTAATGGTAATGATGTAATCTAGGTGACTGTTGATAAATTAACCAAATCAGCTTCCTTCTTGACATTCAAAGTTGGTCACACTCTTGAAAATTTAGCTAAACTTTATATTAAAGAAATTATGAGATTACATGATGTTATAAGAAAATAAGGATCTTAGATTTGTGTTTCAATTTTGAAAAGTTTGCATAAAGACTTGGGAACCAAATTAAATTTTAGTACTACTTTCTACCTTCAAACAGATAGATAGTCAGAAAGAATTATTCAAATATTAGATGATTTGCTAAGAGCTTGTATCATTGATCTGAAAGGTTCTTGGAAAGAACATCTATCTTTAGTAAAATTTGCTTATAATAATAGTTATTAGTATGGCATACAAATGGTACCTTATGAGGTATTGTACGGATGAAAATGTAGGTTTATGATATATTGGAATAATGTGGGCGAGAAGAGATATTAGGACTTGAATTGGTAAACAAATAGTGAAAAAGATTCAATTGATCAGAGAAAGTCTTCGTATAGCCTAGACTAGATAGAAGAGTTATGCAGATGTTAGGAGGTGAGAACTAGAATTCCAAAGTAGGGAACATGTATTCTTAAATGTATCACCTATCAAAGGAATTATAAAATTTGGAATTCAAGATAAGTTGAACCCTAGATATGTTAGTTTAATTGAAGTATTGGAAAGAATTGGTACTGTAGCCTATGGAATTACCTTGCCCCCTGCACAAGCTGGAGTACATAATATCTTTCATGTGTCAATACTGAGGAAATATATATCAAATCCTAGCTATATACTAGAATATGAACCTCTACAGCTCAAAGAAGAGCTAAGCTATGAAGAGTCTCCTATACAAATTATTGATTGAAAGGATCAAGTATTACAAAGATGAATAATTCCATATGTTAAAATATAGTGGACCAAATCATTCTGCACAAGAGGTTACTTGGGAATTAGAAAAAGAAATGAAACAAAAGTATTCTCATCTATTTGAGAATTCAAGTACGTTAAGTTTTAAGGATAAAATTTATTTTAAAGAGGGGAAGATGTAATACCTTGTAGGCCCCAGCCCCTTGTCTTTTGTGGAACCGCCTCAGGTGGTGTGTGCGGATAGAGTAGGAGTGGGGAAGAAAGCATGGACACACAAGTTAATCGCATGTGTCCACACAACTAAGGAAATAAGAATAAAATAAAAATAAAATGGAAAAAATGGAAAGGTAGAAGGGGGGGATGATCACAACTCTTTTTCTCTCTCTTTGCATTCCCTTTCCCGTGCATCTCTCGCAGCTCTCTCTCTCTCTCTTGCATTTCTCTTTCCTCCTCCATGACTCTACCTTTCTTCCCTCTTTTACTCTATTAAAATTTCTTTCTCTAAGTTAGAGGCTCCTATACTACATTCTGGTCTTCGATCCTAATAAGGTTGTGATCCATTTTTATTGATGTTAGAGTAATGGATTTAGAAACTAAGATTTTAGAATCTTGAATACTTCTAAAAATTACTTTAAAATATTATATATTATCAATTTGATATCTCTGTATGATTTTAAATTGTTAGGTTTCGAAGAACCAAGCAAAGAAATTAGATTGTCTTAAATTTTATCATCTACTTTAAGATAAGTAACTTAATGCTTCTTGATATATTTTTTAAAATAATTTACTGATTACTATATTTGTCCAAATAAATGGCCAAGCATGTTATGATTTATGTTTATTATATGAGTTAAATATGTATTTTGATATTTTTATAAAATAAATTAATTTGGATATGTAACATATTCTGAAAAATGATTTAAGAATTTGATTTAGTAACTTGTAAAAATATTTTTATACATATTCCACGTGGCTATAATATATTTTGATCCCACTAATGGAGATTATATATTGGTCCTGTCAACTTATAATCTAAGAAATTGATTTCGACACCGCACCACTGGTAACTAGAATAATGGTATTTGGATATTGTTATCTATTATTTGACCATACCACTAGGTTATATGGCCGTAGCCAATTATTAAATCAAGTATTAATTTTTGAAAATGGATATTTAAAAAGTAAAAAAGAAATATTATTCTTTGATATTGTTATTTTTAAATTTTGCCCAGTCAATTATATGTATTTAGTTTTCTTGCACATTAACATGCTTTAACCCACCTAAAATTATTGTAATACTTACTGGGCTAGCATAGCTTATTATTTTTTTATTTTTTTTTATTACAAATGTTGAACTATGAATGCTTGTGAAAATTTTTAAGGAGCATGCTAGCTAGATATAAATACTAAATACTCTAGTTATATATGTTGCTAGTTTTGTATATCATCTAAACATATAAATTATAATCTGATCTTTAATAATATCATCTAGAAGTATTGTGACTTTTGTTATCCTTGGATAAAATGATAATAGAATGCAATTATATCACCTCTCTAGGATTAAAATTATTTTGATTAATATTATTATGAAATAATTAGATTTGTTATTCAGGTAGCCTTCCATGTCTATGGGATATGCCTTATAGGCATGCAATATCTATTACGCACTTGGTTCGAGATGTGACAAATATATGCTTTGGCTTTTTTAAAATAAAATGCTAAAAGCAAGCAAAAATAAATAAGAGAGCATATATAAATACATCAAAATTTATAGTAGTTCGGTGTATCCAATACCTACATCCACTCTCCAAGCTTTTTCTTGAGAATTTTTACTATAGTCTCTCTAAGATTATGGCTAGATTGTTTTATCGAGCTCATAATCCAAAATCTCTTATATCCAATCCCTGGCTAAACACCTAACTTTAATTTTCAATTAAAGTTAAAAAATAAAAGAACTAAAAAAGGAGAATATGAATATAAAACTTCTTGAAATGAGCAAAAATAAAGATAATAATGCTTAAAAGAAGACTCCTACGTATCTATGGAATTTTCAAAGCTTGTCTCCTTGCTAGAAAACCAATGATTGGAAGTCTTTTTAGGTAGTTGGAAATAAAAATTCTTAAATCAATACTTTTTTTACTTTTTTCTTTATTTTTTACTCTCACTTGATGGCTCTTGGAATATTATGAGATTTTATTTTTTTAATGAATTTGGTAAGCTTTTACATGTCTTTAGGACTAAAAAGTCAGTTTTTAGCCATTGAAAAATAAAATAGAGCCATTAGATTCAAAATTGAATAATTCTAAACTTTCTATAGAACTACCTGTTATGCTATCAATAGTCTTGAGTTGACTTGAATCATATTTGAGTCGACTCAGATTCCATCTGAGTTGGCTCGCTCCATAAATGAGTAGACTTAGTCTCAATTCATCAAAATTCATCTTCTATTTTTTACTATTAAGTCAACTCAGATTATTGAGATCGACTCAGTTGCCATTCTATCAAAAATTAGCCTTACATGGAGCACTATTGGGTCACTCAGATAATTAAGGTTGACTCAATTTCTATTCGAGTCGGCTCAGTTGATATTTGGGTTAACTCGGTTATCAACCTTGAAAGTATAACTTCTATAATTTTTAGCTCTCCCTGTCAAGTTGACTCAGTTTCTCCTCGAGTCAGCTCAGCAACATATTGGCTGAAACTTTTTATATGCCAAGCTAATACTTTTTATGTAATGCTGAAACTGTTGGAGCAAGACCACTCCACGGAATGCCCGGGATCCTAATTGATGCCATAATGGTGGAAAGGTAATGCACCATCAGGGAATAGATGGGGCACGCCATCCGCTCCCATCATGGAGGCGTGCCCCCCATGGGGTTACACGCATGAGAGAGAACCAAGGAGAGCAAAAGGGAGGCTGGGGTTTTGGAGAAGAAAAGGGATCGCATATTATTTCTCGACATTCCCGTCGTTCTTTATATACATAACAGATATAACCCTAGGTCACAACCGACCTAGCCTTAAAAAACTCCCTCCCTCTGAGTCACATAAGAAAACTCAAACCCGAGCCCATGTACACCCATGTCTCACATGTTCTCTCAACCTCAGACTCAGAGTATCCCTGGAACACCTCCAAGAAACCCCTGGAATACATCTAAGACCCGCTTGGGACATGCCCCCAAGCCCCAGGGATTGCCTCCAGCATCCTTTCCATGATCTTCCAAGTCTCTCCAAAGCTTGGAAGTACCACGCAAATCCCTACAATCTCCACCTTGGTGCCCCGAAGCTTTGGCAAACCTGGCAATGTCCTCCTTACATAACCCCGCTATAACTGCATGTCTTGACAGCCTGTGCGGATATCCTCACCTCTGCCAACACTCTTCATCTGCTGAATTTACTTGGAGGCCTTTGGGATGACTGCCTCCACAGCTGAAAACCCTCGCTTGTATCCTGGCACCATCGATTATAGCATTCATTCTGCCTGGCGGCTGCATCAGTCTGTTCTTGGACTTTCCTGGAGAGAACCCAGTGAACCTGAACTGGCACCCACTGTAACTAGAGCTCTACCTGACACCATCACCTCAGAGCCATGCCAATCTCCACACACTCTGCTCCACCTGGCTAAGTGCACCCCTAGCACTCGTGTTAGGATATGGTCCTCCCTTCACCTCCCGCTCTAAACTCGTGTCAAAACCTGCTCCACCTATGAAGCTACCTATCACCGGTGCTCCACCTGAGACTGAAGTCACCCTAATGCCACAGAAAGAAGCCCCAAGACCAGCAATTCAACGCTACCCTGCTGAGCCTGCACCTGAACCTCGTACCCAGTTGCTACCTCCTTGGACCCTCCACATCACCACGGACCCCTCCGAGACCGTTTTGGATACTCTGCATCCTCGCAGGAACCTCTGCAACTCAGGAGCTCATCCTAACTTTTCTAACCCAATGACGAACATAGCAACCATCATCAGTGGCTGCTCCATCATGTCCCAGTCTGTCCCTAGGCCAATCCCGTCATACTAGGATACTCCTGACTGCATGATGCCCCTGGCACTCCTTGAGACCTATCCCCTCGATCTCCCTGAGCTGCCATCTCCATCAGCTCCAGTCTCTATCCTTAGGCCAATACCGCCATACCGGGACACTCCAAACTACCCGATACCTCCAGCGCTCCCTGAGACTGTCCCCTATCTCCCTGAGCTGTCTCTGGCACTGCCTCTACTGATATACCCGGTCTCCCTGAGATATCTATCTCCCGAGACTGACCTCCAACCACATGGGATACTATCCACATCCAGCTCCATCACGATCAAGATAGTTGGAGTACTACCGATCCTCTCCTCCATAGTGACCAAGACCTAGTCCACTACCGATGAAGCTACCACTCATGCTTTGAAAGATTCCCGGTATGTATCGCTTCACCTGTGCTAAACCAAAGATCACCTGACCTGCCACTACTCCAGAGCACAGGACCCACAGCTTTGCACCACCGTCGTAAGCTCCTGCACCATCGGATCCATCATCTTCGATGAGATCTGCTCCACCAGCAGACCTCCGCACTGCTCCCGATATCTCGAACCTGTGTCTGCCTGGGAGAACGAAGATGGAACCATCCTGTACATGCTGCCCGCACACACGACCGCTGCACCACGATCTCCATATCTGCAACACCCATGATCTAACACTACCACCAGATCCATCCCATCTCAACATAAAGGAGCTCAAAAAATAGAATCCAATGGTGCAGACGGATCTCAAATTGGAGTTCAATTAAGCACGGAATCACTAAAAAACCAGTCAGCATGCATTTCAGAGAAAAGTTGTTAAGAATCTATCGGTCCACCGTGAACCGGCCCAAGGGCTCACGCGCTATCTCCCGGTCTATGGCTGCCATGGCTATCAGTCCACGGTAGAGAACCGTGGACCACAGACTCTCCCGGCCACCACTGTCGCCACCGGCCGTCGTGCATCGCCTCCGGCGCTGTCCCACCGTCATGTCGCATCTCCGGTGATCGCCCGGAAGCCATGCCTCAGCCGATCTGCACCGATCGGATCCATCACTTCCATTGCACTCGGCATCGACGAGCCCGCGCCTTGCACCGTGCCCATGACAGGCGACCCGTGCCCTACGTTGCACCCATGCCCGGTGTCGCGCCCGTGCCCCGCACCGCGCCTGCGCCCTGCACCACGCCCTCACCCTATGCCGCACCCTCGCCCTGCACCATGCCCTGCGACCGACACCCCTGCACCCGGTAAGCCCTGCATCACCCTGCGAGGCCCCACGCTGCCGTCTCCTCGTTGCGATCGATACCCTTGCACCGTGCCTGAGCCCATCCATGGAGCCCTTCCGCCGAGCCCTGCAACCGACGAACGACTGACTCCTCTCTCTATTTCTAGGGAGGGCAGCAGACCCTCACCTCCAAATCTCAGCACCTCGAGGTCTGCACCACCCTCGTGATGTCCTCTTCCCTACTTCCTTTATGCCACTGCATTAAGGTCAGCTCTGATACCAATTTTTGGAGCAAGATCACTTCACGGAATGCCCGGGATCCTACTTGATGCCTCCATGATGGAAAGGTAACGCACCATCAGGGAAGAGATGGGGCACACCATCTGCTCCCGTCATAGAGGTGTTCCCCCCATGGGGTTACACACACGAGAGAGAACTAAGGAGATCAGAAAGGAGGCTGAGATTTTGGAGGAGAAAAGGGATCGCGTATTATTTTCTGACATTCCCATCATTCTTTATATACATAATAGATATAACCCTAGGTCACAACCAACCTAGCCCTAAAAAACTTCTCCCTCCGAGTTACATAAGAAAACTCAAACCCGAGCCCATGTACACCCATGTCTCACATGTTCTCTCGACCTCAAACTCAGAGTATCCCTAGAACACCTCCAGGAAATCCCTAGAATACATCCAGGACCTGCTTGGGACATGCCCCCAAGCCCCAGGGATCACCTCCAGCATCCCTGCCATGGTCTCCCAAGTCTCTCCAAAGCTTGGGAGCACCATGCAAAACCCTACAGAAACCTTGAGCCTTCAAGTTTTTTTTTTTTTGATTATACATCCTAATACTCTATTTTTGCTTGAATTTCATTAGCTTTTCCTTTTCTTTGAAGCTTCAAAAATAATCTTTTATATTAAAATTTGTTATCCTTAAACCTTTCTTTTAAGATTTTACCATTTTCTAAAACATGAACTTATTTAACTTATTAGTTATTATATTATATACTCAAATATTTTATTATTCATCAAAATTAATCCTTGGGGCCAATAATAAAGATTTTCAATGGTCTGGATCAAGTCATCTCACTATTAAGATTCTGGCTATGTTACTCGATCTCTAGCTAAAAGCATGGACCACTCATTCTATGCCACATGGGTCACTCTTACTAGTTAGAGGACATCCCATGGATCGAACAATCACTGTCTTTTCAAAAACCATCTACTACCAGTTTACTATTTCTTTGAAAAAAGGCATGCATAGCAAAATGGAGATATAACTAATTAAATATTTTTCCACTAAAAGCTTATGGAAACTTATTATCATACTTTCAAGTTGAATTGAGTGAATTACTTCAAACTCAAAAGTAGGAGGCAAGTATTATAAGATAAATGATCTATCTAAATCTCTCTTAATCTAATTATGATCAGTTACTGATGAGTAGAAAAGTATTCAGCCATGCTCATATCTCTTATTAAGGTACAAAACGGCCAAAGACCGACTTCCTACCAAGGTATGAAGAACTTATCAAGCAGAAGCCAATATCCTACTAAGGCATAGGATGCCTAATGGCTAGGAGTCGATCTATCGTTGAAATATAGAATATCTATTGTTCAGGAGATGATCTCTTATTGAAGCACATGATGCTCAATTATTTATCAAACTGATACTGATCGCTTACCTGAACTAGGTACAGAGTTCTATAACTTCATTTAAGATGAAGCATATCTCTTTAAGTCATTAAAGCCATTACGACAGGATTAGTAAAGTAGTTATCAAGAAATATAATAGGCCACTTAGCAAACCATTTCATAAATTGATCTTTTAATTGCCTAACCAACTTAACAACTTGCTTAACAATGTAACTACCTCATAAATGATTATAACCACTTAATGAACTCAACCCTATATCTCTATAAATAGAAGGCTGAAAGGAATCCCATGGGAAAAAAAAGGAAGGAAAATTCTTACACTCTTTATTTTTTCTCACTGCTCTCTTTAAGCTGATTTAAGCATCAGAGGATCCTCCATTGGAGAAGTCTTATCTATTTTTTCAATAACAAAGTCTTCTCTATAGGTCTGGGAGTTGATCAAGTTTATTTTGAAGGTCATCAACTAGTTTTCTAAAGAATCTCTAGACTCTCAGAAGCTCAAAGCATCATAGTGCATCTTGTTTATCTAGCTTGAAGAGAAGCTATAACAGTCATGTCCCAAACTAAGTGTGTAATAAATGCCGCAAACCTACAAAGTAGTCCCTGCAAGTATGCAAAGCTATAGATCAAATTATAATAATTTTAAAGTAATTTTTCTCAATCCTTAAAAATCAATCTTCATAAAGATTCAATCAAATCATTTTTGTTAATAATAATATTTGATCCATATAAAATCATCAAATCTAAGCTAAACTAATAGCAAATAATTGACATAAGTAGCCAAGATATTTTGATCTACTATTTGCTCCAAGCAATCTAACATACTCCCCCGAGTTCTAAATAATCATAGTTTATAATCTAAAAAACAAAAATAAAGGACAATGAGCTACACTAGTCTAGTAAATAACATATTACATTAAAGTGGGATCTAAGCATGCTGAGCAAATAAATCATATAATATTAAATTGGAAGAACAAATATCAAATAACACATATTTCTTGAAAATAGTTACTTTTTATAACTGAACTCAACATTAAACTACAGCCATGTAACACAGTGACATGAGTTTGATAATAGCAATGCATTGTCCAAAATGCTACATAACATATACAACTATTCTAATCACCAGTGACTTGGCATCGAAACTAGTTTCTCAGATTATAAGTTGACAAGTCTAATATATAATCCCCATTATTAGGGCCACGTCATAGTCATGTTGAGAACATATATAAAACTAATTTTACAAACTTGCTAATCAAGTTTTCCAAATTCAATTCTCAAAGTAGATCAAATGTTCAAAGTATATTATTTCTAGTAATAAATAATACATGCTTAACCCATTTTATCCAACAAAAGATAGAGAACATAAATCAAATTAATAATTAATTATGATTTTTAAATGATCATTCGAAAGCATACTTGAAGCGTTAGGTTATTTACCTCTATCAATGACAAATCTAAGCATAGTATTCATGAATCCATACTTAAATCTAGCAAATTAGATATACCTATTCAAGGTCATTGAAATTCAGTATATTAAAAGTCAAACAAAATAATAAATTCTAAAGAATCTAAATAGATCATATTAAGGTATCATTGGAAATATGGTTCCATGCTCGACAAAAGTTAGAGTGGAGGTCGGTACATTGATTGGTAGTCAAGGATCAATTTGATCAAGTAGCTTCATCTAATCAGGATCACTTAAAATATAATAACTTGATAGAGATCAAGAAGGACCATATCTTGTGATGTTCTACAAAAGCTTGAAAGGTGTGGGCATATTGTCCAATTGACAAAGCAGTTCAAACTATTCTATTGGAATCAACTCATATTCAAAGCAAAAGGATGGATTCACTATGTTCATAAATTATGTAGAGAGAATTTAAAGGAAAGAGAAATTAACAAGATGAAACATGGCCAATTAGGTAATATTGTTCGACATCTCGATTGCTTCGATCAAGGCAATTTAATCATGATTAAACTAGTGTACAAATAGTTCAGTAAAAATCATGAATGATCAAATCTAATGATATCTAGATCTAGTTAAGGTAGATGTTGGTATGTTATCTGGTGATATTGGATTAGGATTCTTTACTAAGCTCGATCAAATTCATCAAAAGAAAGTCTCTTCACTAGACAAATCTTAGAGAGAGAAACTTTATAGAGAGAAATAATTATAGAAAGAAACATGTAGAGAAAGAAACTAGAGAGAAACTAGAGAGTAAGACTTTTAGAGAGAGAAAGTCAAAGAAGTAGTGTGAGGTGAGAGGAGAAAGTAAGAGGGAAGAGAAAGAAAAAATCTCTTCCTTTTACCTTTTGTTGTTTTTTTCTTTTTCTTTTTCTCTTTCTTCCATTCTTTGTAATGGAAGAAGGAAACCCTTTTTCCCCTTGTTCCTAAAGCAAAGGAGGTCCTCTTCCTAGTCAGCAACACCTGTGGCTAGAAGAGCAAACATTGACAATGACAACTGGCCTTGGTTCGATGACTAGTAGTTCAAACAGTGCCAAAAAATCAAACAAAAAGGGGGTAGAAACCTAGAAACAACAAGGGTTCAATTTTTAAGAATAATTTGGTTATTTCCGATCAAAAAATCATGATTCCAGGATTGGAAAGGACATGGAGGAGTATCAGTTAAAAGTTTAGACAAAAAGGGGGTAGAAACCTAGAAACAACAAGGGTTCAATTTTTAAGAATAATTTGGTTATTGCCGATCAAAAAATCATGATTCCAGGATTGGAAAGGACATGGAGGAGTATCAGTTAAAAGTTTAGAGGATCAATACCTTCATTCAATATTTCTTTGATTTTGATTTTGGGCGAACATAATGATGGTGATCAAGAAAACTAAGATTGGTGATGTTTGGGTATGAGGACCAAAGATCGAAGGTAGAGACTGGGGAATCCCATATTGGTTTAAATAGAGGATCAAGGACATAGAATTTCTTCTGGCATCTAATTTTCGATGAAAGTTGAACCCAAAACCAAGAGATTGGAGAAGAAGACAACTCTCTTTTGGAGTTTGGTTCTTTGCCTAACATGTGTGAAGCATGTGCTGATTTTTTTTATATTAGGATATTACATTCCTCTATCCTAAAAAAAATTCATCCATGAAATTTCTTACTTGTTTTTTTTGGAAAGCTAGAAACTCACAATTACAATCTCATCCTCAATTTATTGATGTGATTTCATCACTAAATCATTTCATAAGGGAAAAGTCCATTTCACTTGTGTTGATTTGATTAAGAACCATTCATTTCTTATAATCAAAATCAGTATCTTAAATCTAGATAAGAATATCAATTTTTTAGCCAAAAATATCAACTAGTCATAATTTAATTGATCTATCACAATATCATAAATAAACTCTAACTTTCTCTTGGTAGATGAACATTCAAATACAAATATAAGGTCAATAAACAATCTCACATTCTTTCTAACATATATAGGAGTAATAAACATCAAACCTAGGAGAACAGAGACTAACATCAAAAATATTCTAGATTTGAGATCAAGAACTAATGATCCACTAACACTGAAAATCTAAATCAAGTCTTCTAGCATAAAACTTTTCAAATCAAAAGGTTAAAATTTTGAACCGGCTAAAAAATAATTTAGACCACCATACTTCCACTACGCATTCTAATCTATAACACCAAAATTTTCTAGATTTACTAAATAACTTCAGATCAAAATAATGTTCTGTAATGTAAACTATAAATTTTCAAAATGTTAAATTCTAAGTAAAGCCAAGGAAGAACTCTTAAGTCTCATTCCTAATTTATCTCAAACACAACCATCTTGATTAATTCATGAATTTATGGCCACATCCGTAACCATCATATTAACTAACAAGTATAGCATAAACACCAAATCAACTATTTATGTGTAAACTCAATTACAAGAATTGTTTTGTTGTTCCACAAGATGGATACTCTAAAATCTTAAAATAAAATCAATTTCTGCAATGAGAAATAGGCTTATTTTCAATACCTCCAAATATATAGTAGTTTCATACATGATCAACATATAGATTTTTAACCATGAAAAATATTTCAAATAAATATCATAAAAATCTTTTCAAGCCCAAACTTAAACAACTCTTTATGAATGAACCCTAAACTACCACCAAAATAATTAACTTCAAGCTTGAAGTAATATCATAGTATACCCAATAACAGATTGAACTTCTAAATTTATTTAAATAACAAACAAACAAATAATCATAATAGTATTTTATGGCAAATCTTTTTATACTTAATTTGGATCAAAACCTAACAAGTCAAAATCTTAAGTATAAATTACCCTACTACAAGAATTCTTAAGCTGGGCATTACATTTTGGCTACAAGCATAGTAGAGCGTTATTCTAACTTCATGAAAAATAACATAAACATCACAAATAAAATTCAAATAAGATAATAAAAATTTATCAATAAGAAAAGCAAACTGACATGTCTCTTAACATAGCTCTACCTAACTCTCATCCTTTTTTTAACCTAAGCTCTAATACTACTTTATCTATCATGCCTCGAACCAAGCATGTAATAAATGCTGCATACCTGTAGAGTGGCACTGGCAAGCATGCAAGGCTACAAATCAAATCACAATAATTTTAGAGTATTTTTTCTCAATCCTTGAAACTCAATTTTCATAAAGATTCAATCAAATTGTTCTTATCAATAATAATATTTGATCTATATAAAACCTTCAAATCTAAGCTACATTAATAATAATTAATTAATATAAGTGACCAAGATAGTCCAATCTACTAATTGCACCAAGAGCACTCCTTGAGTTCTAAACAATCATTATTTATAATATAAAAAATAGAAAAAGAGAGTAATGAGCTATACTAGTCTAGTAAGTAATATAATACATTAAAGTAATATTAAAATATATTGAGTAAATAAATCATATAATACTGACTAGTACGAACAAATATCAAATAACACATATTCTTGAAAATAAATTTTTTCATAATTGAACTCAACATTAAGCTATGACCATGCAATCTAGTGACAGATTTGATAACAAAAATATACTACACAAACTACCAATAACATATACCACTATTTTAATCACTAGTAGCTTGGTATCGAAACTAGTTTCTCAGATTATAAGTCAAAATCCAATGTATAATCTCTGTTAGCACGGCTACATCATAGCCATATTGAGAACATATATAAAATCAATTTCATAAATTTGCTAGTCAAGTTTTCTAAATTCAGTTCTTAAAGTATATCATATATTTAAAGTAAATTATTTTCAATAATAAAATAATACATTCTTGACCTATTTTACCTAACAAAAAATGAAGAATATAAATCAAATTAATAACTAATTATGATTTTTAAAAGATCATTCGAAAGCACACTTGAAGTATTAAGTTACTTACTCTTTATCAGCAATAAATCCAAGCATAATATTCATGAATTCATACTTTAATTTAGCAGGTCAGATATACATATTTAAAGTCATTGAAATTCAATATTTTAAAAGTCAAACAAAATAAGAAATTCTAAAGATATCGCAGGGAACATAGCTCCATGCCCGACAAAAATCAAAGTGGAGGTCGGTACATCGATTGGCAATCAAGGATCAATTGAATAGCTATATCTAATTAAGATTACTTCAAATATAATAATTTGACAGAGATCAATAAAGATCAGATCTTGCAATGATCAATAAAAACTTGGATGGTGTGGGCATGTTGCCCAATTGATAAAGCAGTTCAAAATTCCCTACAAAATCAACTCATACTTAAAGCAATAAGACGGATTCACTAGGTTCATAAATCATGTACAGAGAATATTAGAGGAGAAAGAAATTAATAAAATGAAACATGACCAACCAAGCAACATTGTCTAATATCCTGATCAATCCGATCAAGATAATTTAATCATAATTAAATTAGTATACAAATAGTTCAATAAAAATCATGGATGACAAAATCTAGTAGTATGCCTGTTTGGTTAACGTAGGTGCCGATATGTTGTCCAATGACCGTAGATTGGGATCCTTTACTAACCTCAATCAAAATTATTAAAAGAAAGCTACTTCACCCAACAAATCTTAGAGATAAATTTCATAAAGAGAAATAATTATAGAGAAAAACTAGGGAGAGAAATTAAAACTTTTAAAAAGAAAAGTCGAAGAAGCAAGGTGGAGTGAGAGAAGGAAGAGAAAGGGAAGAGAGAAAATCTCTTCCTTTTCTTTTTTTTTCCATTTTTCTTTTTCTTTTCTTTTTTTCCTTCTTTCATTCTTCTTAACAGAACATGGAAATCCTTCCTTCCCTTGTTCTTGAAGCAAAGGAGGTCCTCCTCCTCGCAGGCAATACCTGTGATTAGAGGAGCAAACCCCAGTAGTGACAACCAGCCTTGGTTTGGTTACTAGTGACAACAAATAGCATCAAAAAATCAAACGAAAAGGAGCAGAAACCTAGGGAAAAATAGGGGTTTGATTTTTTAAGAATAATCTAGCAATTCCCGGTTAGAAAATTATGAATCTAGGATTGGGAAGGACATAGAGGAAGATAAGAGTTTAGATGATCAATACCTTCATCCAACATTACTTTGATATTGATTTTGGGTGAACACAATGATGATGATCAAGAGTACAGAGCCCAATGATGGTTGGCTCTGAGGATCAAAGATCGAAGGTGGAGATTAGGGAATCCCAGATTGGTTTAATAGAGGAGGATTAGGGACATAGAAATCCTTCTATCATCCACTTTCTAGTAGAAGTTGGACTTGAAATGAAGAGATTGGAGAAGAAGATGGCTCCTTTTGGGAGTCTGGTTCTTTGCCTAGCACGTGTAAAAAATATGTTTATTTTTTTTATATTAGGGTATTACATTAACCAAAGTAAGGGTGTGTATGTTTAGAGTTATTCTTGGAACCGAACTAACTTAAATTGATTTCCTGAAATTGAAATGGCCTATTAAATTAAACAACTAGTTCAAACCAACTCAAAAAAATTGATTTGGTTTATCGGACTAATATTTAGTATATGAGTTGGCTTACATATATTGGACGAAGTCTGGACATAAAAATTATATTTTATACCGGATTGATGTTCAATGGCTAGACTAAATGGATTGGACAAAGTCTAACATATAAAAAAATGAATAAAAATTGAAATATTCAAACATACATACATATATGGGTCAGCTTAGGTTGGTTGAAAAATATATACTTACATATATGGGTTTAGCTACATACACACACATGCATGCATGCATGCACACGCACATAGATATACATATATACATACATACATATATATATATATATACATATACATATATACATACATACATATATATATATATATACATATACATACATACATACATACATACATATATATATATATACATATACATACATACATACATATATATATATACATATACATACATACATATATATATATATATATATATATATATGGTGTGTGTGTGTGTGGGGGGTGTGGGGGGGAGGGGGGTTGGATCATGTTGGATCGGTTTTGTTTAAATTCGTAACTTATATATCCATATGGACTAGGTTTGATTGAATCAATTCAGATTAGTTTGAATATATATATATGTATGCATGCATGTATGCATGTGTATATATATAAGTTGAATCATATTAAATTGGATTGTATATATATATATATTCTATTATGGCTTGGCCTAGCCCACCAAAGTGGCCAGGCCCGATGGCACCAATTGCACCCAACGAAGGTGGGACATGATCGGAAGGAGTCTTCCTTCCCTTTGGTTCCTTCAAGCAATGTTAGAGGTCAGGACCATTCAAACTCTAGATCTCTTCTATAAAAAGTATCTTCCACTCTCCAATGCTCTCTACCCCAAGCAACAAGCTCCCTCCTTTCTCCTTTCTCTCAATTTCTTCAAGTTACCACCGACCTTCCTTTCACCATGTTTGCTAGAAACCAGAGCCAGTGACCTACTAGAACCAAGGTACAAGGCACAAACCCTCTTTCCCTCTTTCTTCCCCATCCTTTCATGGTTGTTTGTATCATCATTGGCTATCAATTTTGCCAAAAAAACTTGTCAAAAAATATCCTTTATTTTCCTTTATTTTGGCAAACGCTTCTTCTCCTTTTTCTGGCCACCTGCATTACTGTTCCTTGGTGCCCCATCCCGTGTCATGATGCCCAACCTCCCTACTACCCTCCTTGGAGGTCTTGGCCATCGATGATCAACCAATGAGGGAAACCTAAGAAAAAGGGATAGATCTCCTATTTTTTCAAGATTTTTCTTTTTCCTGGTAAATGGTTACCACCACCGGTTGTCCACCACTACCCATTGCCGGCCATGTACTACCAGACCTACAATTGTTAGACCATAGACCATATCCACCTCCTTGCTCCCCTGTTTGACTAAAAGAAGAAAAGAAGAGAAGAAAAGAAAGAAAGAAGAAGAAGAAATAAAAAAAAATGGAGAAAGAAGGCCAACTCTCTCTCCTCCCTCTCTTGTATTTCTCTCCCTTTCTCTCTCTAGGCTAATTGAATATCCAATTTAAAATCTTGATTCCTTGTTTATGATTCAAGAAATTCTTTTAGAAAAACCTAGAATTATTTCAATATCCATGCAACATGTTGGCTTCTTTGTTTTCCAAGTTTTTTCATGTTTCTCACTGGCTAGTCATCATTACTGGTCCCTGAACCTCAACTAGGCTCTATGGCATGATTGTCATAGGACCCGATCCAACTTTCTTCCTTCAGGAGAGACGAGGTCTCTCTCTTTCTCTTTCTTTACCTTATTTTCTCTCTCGTCACCGACTTTTTCTTTCTAAGAAGATCCATAATCCTAGTGTTGAGCCATGTTTTCCTGTTTTAGAAACTTGTGTTGATCTTAATAAGAAGATTCTAAGCCATTTTGGTATTCGATTGGTCTATTAGACTGATCACTTGGCTAACAACCTCTTTTATTATTATTTAAATATTTTTGAATTTATTGAATAAATATTAAGTATGATTTAATGATTTAATTATAATTAGCTAATTTTTCCAAGAAAGTTTAAAGATTTAGGATAGATGAGGTATGTAAATCTCATACTTTTTATTTATTTAAATTACTTTGCTTTGATGCCTATGATATGTTGTTGTTGATGAATTCATATTTTTTAGAAAATAAAGGTCAGCATATGTATATAAAATTAGTGCTTTGTTTTGAAAATTAGTTTCATGAATACTTTTGATAAAAAAGACATGTTTATAATGATTGAATTATATTATACTATTTAATATTTTTTTACTCTATATATATATATGTTTGAAGAAAAATATATAAAGATTTCAAAAACTCTTAGATAGCTATCAACAAATTCCTATAATTATAAAAGTCAACAACCGAAGTTAGCATCTATAAGAAATATAGCCCCGCTAACGGATATAAAGTTAGCACATGAAACAAGAATTATGTTGATTAAGAAATACTATCTTATTATCGATACAAAGTGACCATAGTACGAATATTTATGAATATTATTTTTGAAACAATACAAATATATAACATGAAAATTATAAATTTTATGGCAATCATTTTTATGAAATATGCATGATTTATACAATATTTTATTATATCATGTTATGAAAAGCTCTAATTATTTTATTTATTATTTTTATAATGATGCATTATTTAAATAAAAACTTATACTTAATCCTATAAAGAAGTGTAGGTTTCATTTACTAAGCTGAAGTAGCTTATATCCTTTTTATTATTTTTTTATAGAGGACTAAAGTTAGGACAATGGATGATTTTGACTTGGAGTCTGCATTAGTGAGCTTAGAACTTTTATAATTGAAATTAATTATTTAAATACTTATGAACTTGTAATTAAGTAATTACAAATTATGAGGCTTGGTATTTAATTTTGGATTTAGATGTTTTGAATGGATGTCGATTTAAATAATGATTTGAATGAATATCTTATTTATATTTTATTTGTGATGGATCTTTATTTTATTTAAAATTATGAATGCTTGGCTTCGTGTTATTGTAGGTTACACTTTTCGGTAGCATGACATGTTATGTTCTGAATTTGGAATGTGACATATACCTATGTATATACATATGAGTCCAATCAGGCTCGTGTGAATTAGTTTTTTGAAAACTCAAATTGAGACTAAACTGAATTTTTTCAACTCAAGAAATCAACACTAAACTGAATTTAAAAAGAAAAAATCAATATAAATAGAACCAAAGAGACTTGTTTGGATCTAGTTTGTGGTTTTGCCGATTTTTTGCACACCCCTAAATTAGAGAGTCTTTGATTCTCAAATGATATATGAATCTAGGCTTCCGTAAATATGATTTGGATAAGCCTCCCTCCCTCCCTCTCTCTCTCTCTCACACACACACACACACACCTCATGGAAAAGGGAACGAGAGAATATTTTTATAAATAATACTTTGTATGCTTTATTTTAGATATTTAGCAAATAATATCCCTTTAACATTTTAATACTTGTGTAGAAAATTTTTTTTTTTTAATAGAACAAAAAGCGTAGGGGAGTTTTATCTTGGTGTAGCGCCCCATTTTAGCATTTTATCTTGGTGTAGCGCCCCATTTTAGCCCTTAGCTCGCTAGGCCTTTATTCAATACAGGCCACAATTTTTTGGCATATCTTTCCCACCCTTCGAGATTTATCCGAACCGGTTAGTACGTCAACCTAGCTCCTCTAGGCCTTTATTCGATACAGGCCACAATTTTTTGGCATATCTTTCCCACCCTTCGAGATTTATCCGAACCGGTTAGTACGTCAACCTAGCTCCTCTAGGATGTCGGAGTATCAGCCGGTTTACCTTCTAGTCACGTGCAACTAGAAACTCCGGAATTTTAATCAAGTCATCCACGAAAATTCCGGAATTTTAATCGAGTCACCCACGGGATCATTCCTCGAACCCGTGACTAGGCAAAGAAGGAGCCAAGCCTTTACCAACCGCACTATCCCGTAGAGATGTAAAAAATAATTTTTAGTTAATGATTTACACTGCATCATTGATAAATTGGATTATTTGGAGAATAATCTTTGTACCGACCTCATCAAAATGGTATAAGAGTCCTGTTCTTTAACAAGGAAAATGAATGTGTTGAGAATTAGCTCCATGGTCAAGAGTTTGATCTGAGAGGCAGACAAGTCCATATTTATAGGCTGAACTTTCTTTTAACCCAAAAAAGCTAAAAAGGAAAAATGTCAAGCAATGCCGCTAACTTGAATAGGAACCCACCTTGTCACGATTCATGTAGAAATTTCCTACGTACCACTTGGGCTTACCTCATTGGCCACACCTCTTTTCTTAGCAATTAGAGAGCCTAAATTTGATTCTTGGATGGTGTATTCCAAGAACCTAGATTTCGCCATATATAATCTGGATAGACCTCTTTTTCTTTTTCTCTTAAAAACTAAAAAAAAAAAAGGCAAAAAACATTAGGGAATATTTTACAGTAATGCCTTGTTGGCATTGTTTTAGGCATTTAGAAAATAAGCTCCCTTTGACATTTTAGTATTTGTGTTAAAATATTTATCTGTCCATGGTTTACACTGCATCATTAATAAATTTCATTATTTAGAGAATAATCCTTATACAAACCTCATTAAAATGGTATGACAATCCTAGTCTTCAACTAGGAAAATGAATGCATTTGAACATTATATCATAGAATATTCTATGATCATGGCTGCCATCAAAAAAACACTACAAGAAAAACCAGGTTTAGCAACCAATTTTTCGGTTGCTAAATTAATTTACAACCGATTTTGCAACCGAAATTAGTCGGTTACAAAAATATAGGTTGCTAAAATTTGTGACCGATTTTTTTCGGTTGCAAAATTTAGCAACCGAATTTGACATATTTTTTTTAAAAAAAATTTTAAAAAAAATCGGTTACTAAAAAAAAAAATCAGAAAAATGAAAAAAAAATCGATTGCAAAATCGGTTACTAAAAAAAATCAGAAAAATAAAAAAAAAATCGGTTGCTAAATCGGTTGCTAAAAAAAAAAATCAAAAAAATAAAAAAAATCGGTTGCTAAAAAAAAAATCAGAAAAATTTAAAAAAATTGGTTGCAAAATAAAATTTTTACAACTGAATTTGCAACCGATTTAAATCGGTTGCTAAATTATTTTAAAAAAATATCGGTTGCAAAATCGGTCACAAATATTTAAAAAAAAAATCGGTTTAAAATCGGTTACAAAATCGGTCACAAATATAACCAAAAAAATTGGTTGCTAAAACTGATTTTTCTTATAGTGAAAATAGGTGGTCATCGGACAAAATAATTTATAAACACGCATTATGTATGCATAATACATATTATTTGATAAGTTTTTTTTTTGTGACCACAAAAAATGTACAGTATTCTATAGTACACAGGCTATACTGTAAAGAGTGCAGAAAATAAAAAATTATAATTCAAAAATAACACCCTTTTCATTTTTTTTGTTTTAATAATATTTAACCTATATAGGATCCTGGCTACAGATAATTAAAAATTTATAGCTCAAAAATGATAAATTTTTTGTTTAATGATATTTTGAGAAAGATAATCTGCGCATATCTCAGAGAATCCTGATTGCAGACAATTTTTTAGCCCACAAATGAGTAAATGACATCTTTTTTTTTTTTCTTTTTTCATTTAACAATGTTTCAACAAAAGAGAGGATGTCCAAAAAACATTATGGCATAATATGTTTATTTTGTTAGATTTAATATCTATATGTGGCCTAATTACCACTTTGTCATGTTCAACTCTTTGGATCAATCATATGTACCGAATCAAAATCCAATTGATTAAGAAAAACTATTCCCGATAAAATTGATCTTATTGATCAAGCAGAACTAGAATGAAACTCTAACAAGATTTTAGTTTTCTGATGGGAGAGGCATATGCAGGTATAAATATAGAGATAACCTGATCCCTTTTCTTCAGCTCTCATAACAATAGTGAAGAGTTCCCCATCGATCGTCCACATAAGGAAGAAGAGGGTGAGGAGAGGGAAAACCAGTCACCTCGCGATAAAGGAAGGATATCTCAAGGACCGCATAATCTACAGACTAGAACAATGGTACAAGGTATGTCTTTTACAATTTATGGTTTTGCAAGTATTTAAAAGTATGATCCAGGCATAAAGGATTTGTTGGGATATCTCGGTCCAAGTACGAGCTGGCCACCGGTTCAACTGGCTGAAGACACCTCTTTCAAACCACAAACTTCGGACCAATGTATTCGGGAAAAACCAGGCAACCTATGGACAAGACAAAACTCTTAATGGACCTACGGCTTCCGAAGACAAGGTCTTCGGATTATGTCGAAGACATAGTCTTCGGCCTACGCCAAAGATCAAGTCCTATGGCCCCAGAAGACAAGGTCCTCAGCCTGAACCAAGGAGTGACTTTTACTGACTCCCGAAGACATGGTCTTCAGTTTATGTCGAAGACGTAGTCTTCAGCTTATATCAAAGATCAAGTCCTTGATCTATGTCAAAGATAGGATCTCTGATCTGTCTCGAGAGGATCCGAGGATGAAGACCTTCCCTGATTCAATCACGGAAATCTTCCTAAAAGGGAAATCTGAAGACGGGCCCTCGACTTGTTTCAAATCTCTACAAACACGACAAGCAACAGTTATCATCGACTATTTTTGGAACATAATCATGGCGCGTAACTCCAGCGGCAATGCCTCTAACTTAGGCATCGGAGTGTCTCTCGCCGGAGCAACTCCGGCCAGGGATTTGTTTTGTAGGTAAACCAGGGTGCAGGCCTATGATCCAGTAGCTCCGCTCGGTCAGAAAAGGGACTCTGCGCCAACATATTGGCGCGCCAGGAAGGGGGGTGTTCTGTACAATTTGCATTATTAAGCTTTACTCCTTAACTAAGGGGAAGAAGAAATTTTCGATGGCGAGAGGGAAGACTCAGGTTGCCTCATTGACTCAAAATCGTGCTCCATCACAGGGGATGAACCCCCGGTAGAGAACGACATCCCACCTCCCACAATCATCATGGGACAGCAACAATTCGAGGTCCTCCTGAACCAGGTGACCAACCTCATGGCTATGGTTCAGGACTTCCAAAATAGAGCTTTTCAGGTGGGGCATCCGCCGGCCACCTCCAGACATAGCTCTCGATCACGGAGGAAGAGAGCCCCTAGAGAGGGGTCTACACATCTCTCCCCCCGTCCTCGGCCCTCTCCTGAGGGCCGAAGTTCAAGAATGCCTAGGCCCACTGATTCCCTGCAGAAAGGGAAAAGACCTAGGCAAACTTCTTCACCCTCTTCTAAAGACTCTACTCCTGTAGAGAAAGCACCAAAGCAGGCTCTCCCTGATTATGATGGAAAATTCAAGGCCATTGAATCGGAGATGGCGAGAATGCGGGAGCAGAGAGATCACAATGATTTGGCAATGTGTGATTTGCACCCACCCTACATCGACCGCATCATGGTTGAAGTCATCTCTCGGCACTTCAGGGTTCCCCAGATGGAACCCTACAACAGCACCTCCGATCCTTTTGACCATCTGGGCAGCTTTAAGACCCATATGATGATCCAAGGAGCTTCGGATATGATATACTGTCTCGCATTCCCAGCCACCTTGAAGAAAGCCGCTCGGATGTGGTACTCGAGCATACACCCAAGTACCATCATTCCTTCTCCGAGTTAGAAAAATCGTTTATCTTGCATTTCAGGACTTGTTGCAAGACCCCCCGGAATACGGATACACTGTTCCTCCTTCATCATAATGAAGGAAAAAGTCTATGAGATTACATCTCCAGATTTAATGCAGCCACACTCAAGATCTCCGATCTCAACGAGCATGTGTCCATGTCTACACTGAAGAAGGAACTTCGCACATCCAGGGTCACATTTTTCCTGGATAAGAAGTTCCTTAAAAGCTACGCTAAGCTCTTATCGATGGCTCAGAAATATGTTGATGCCGAAGAGCAGGCGGCAAACCGACGATAATCGAAGGGAAGCCCCCTTCAAAGAAGAAAAACAATAGGGGACAAGGCCCCCCTCTTCCAACAACAACAAGTATGCTGACCGCTGAAGGAGTCCTCCCAGGTCCAGAACATCGGGTGGGAGATTCGACTCCTATACCCCCCTCAACCTCCCTCATGAAAAGATTCTCTTGGAGATAGCGAAAGAAAACTATCTCCAGCGGCCACGTCCCATGAAGGCATCCTCTTCTGCAAGGAATAGGAATAAATATTGCCGATTCCACTGGGACCACGACCATAATACCGAAGAATGCATCCAACTGAGAGATGCAATAGAGGATCTCATCAAGAGAGGGTATTTGGGACGATATGTTGGTCGCCAAGGACCTCGGTCAGAAGCCACTATCCCCCATTCGACTCCTGAAGAGGCTGAACTACCAAATCAAGGGCCCACCAATGGAGGCATGGGGATGATACATCGACCTATCAACTGGAGAAGATACAAAGATGATGTCCCGAAGTGACTCAAGGATAACAATGCTATTCTCTTCTTCGACAATGACCTTGCAAGAGTTCGGCTCCCGCATGATGATTTTATTATAATATCGGCCATTGTGGCCAATTACAATGTACAACGAATCCTTGTTGATAATGAAAGTTCGATTGATGTCTTGATCTACGATGCATTCTCTCGGATGTATTTGCCGAGAGACAAACTACGGAGGTCCCCTATACCACTTACCAGCTTTGGAGGCAATTAGGTTGATGTCGAGGGAGAAATAGTACTGCCTATAACCCTCGGTACCGAACCTCGACAAAAGACACTACCGGTCAATTTCATGGTAGTCCGAACCCCTTCAGCCTATAACATCATTCTGGGATGGCCTGCTTTGAACAAATTCTAGACCGTAGTGTCATCCTACTACCTCCTGTGCACTTTCCCACCAGAAATGGTGTGGGAGAGATAAGAGGAGACCAGAGAACGGCACGACAATGCCTGATGATCCAGGACAAATACTCTAATGATCCTACCACTTGGGATTCGCTAGATCCGAGGGACTTGACTATAGATTCTGGTGAACCCATGGAAAGAACTGTCTCGGTACCCTTAACTAAGGAGGACTCCACCAAGGTAGTTCAGATCGGGAGTATGCTTGATGAAAAAACTAGAACGGAGCTGATCTGCTTCCTCAAGGAAAATGCTGATGTCTTCGCCTGGTCGGCTTTGGACATGCCAGGAATTCCTGCCGAAGTGATCACTCATCGACTGGAAGTTGTTCATGGGTATAAACCAGTCCACCAAAAGAAGAGAAGCTTTGCCCCTGAAAGACAAAAAGCAATAGACGAAGAAGTGAGCAAGCTCCTCAAGGCAGGGTTCATCCGGGAAGCCCACTATCCCGAGTGGTTGGCCAATTTGGTAATGGTAAAGAAAGCTAATGGCAAATGGAGGATCTGCATCGACTATATAGACCTCAATAAGGCTTGTCCAAAGGACAGTTTTCCTCTTTCAAAGATCGACCAATTGGTCGACGCCACTGCCGGCCACCAACTACTAAATTTCATGGATGCTTTCTTTGGCTACAATCAGATCCAAATGGATCCTCGAGATGAAGAGAAGATGGCCTTCATCACCGACAAAGATCTATATTGCTACAAGATGATGCCATTTGAGCTCAAGAATGCTGGAGCAACTTTTCAGAGGTTGATTAACAAGGTATTCAAGGAGCAGTTGGGGAGAAACCTGGAAGCCTATGTCGACGACATGATCGTCAAAAGCCTCCTTTAAAAAGATCACATCCAAGATATGGGGAAATCATTCAGCACCTTGCGACGTCATCGAATGAAGCTAAACCTGACGAAATGCGCCTTTGGAGTTACCTCGGGCAAGTTTCTGGGTTTCCTCGTTACCAAGCGAGGGATTGAAGCAAATCCTGAGAAAATTCAGGCCCTCAAAGACATGAGACATCCATCCTGCAAGAAGGAAGTCCAACAGCTGACAGGGAGGATCGCCTCTTTAAGCAGGTTTATCTCTTGCTCAGCTGAGAAATGTCTCCCATTTTTCAAGGTACTTCGACAGTCTCGAGGTTTTGAGTGGACCGAAGATTGTCGTACTGCCTTTGAAGAGTTGAAGAAGTACTAAGAGACCCCGTCTTTACTTTCCAAACCTCAAGAGGGGGAGGTGCTCTATTTATACCTTTCCGCCTCGGATGAGGCAGTCAATTCAATCCTTGTCCGAAGAGAAGAAGACGGCTCTCACAAGCCGATCTACTACATTAACAAAGTTCTGCATGATGCTGAAACAAGGTATTCGAAAATGCAGAAGCTAGTCTACTCTCTGATAATTGCGGCAAAGCGACTACGGCCTTACTTCCACGCCCACGCCATCGTGGTGCTAACCGATCAACCCCTCAAAGCCATTCTCCGATGCCCCGATACCTCTGGAAGGATAGCCAAGTGGGCTACGAAGCTAAGCGAGTTCGACATTAGCTTCCAACCTCGATCGACTATAAAGGCCCAAGTGCTCTCAGATTTCTTGGCTGAGTGCACCCGGAAGTCCGAAGATGAAGTGCCTCCAGTAAAAGAAGGAAACTCGAAGAATACGAGGCCCGATTGGGTGCTTCATGTGGATGGAGCTTTCAATTCTGCTGGATGTGGAGCCGGCCTTATAATGGCTGAACCCGACGGTCACACGGTGGAGTATGCACTTCGGTTCTCCTTCTGTACTTCGAATAACCAGGACGAATCGAAGCCTTGCATGCAGGACTTCGGATCACCAAGAGTTTAGGAGTTCGGAGGCTCCACGCTTTTTCGGACCCCCAGTTGATGGTAAATCAAGTTAAAGGAGAATATGAAGCCAGGGACCCTACCATGGTGCGGTACCTAGAAAAAGCACAAAACTTATCTTCTCAACTGGAATATTTTGAAATCATTCATGTTCCCTGATCGGAGAACTCCCGAGCAGATGTGTTGTCTCGACTTGCCACTACAATCCCGGAATCCCTTGGTCGCACCTTTGTTAAACACCTTGAAGCCCCAAGTATAGCTGAAGAAGCTATGGAAGTGCACCAAATTGAGACCGAGCCAAGCTGGATGGATCCCATCATCAAGTTCTTAAATGAGAGTGTGCTACCAGAAGACAAAGTAGAGGCCAAACAGATCCGCTGGATAGCATCTCAGTATGTCATCTTAGATGGAGCTCTTTACAAAAGATCATTCTCCCAGCCCCTGCTGAAATGCTTGGGACCGTCAGACGCTGACTATGCCTTGAGAGAGGTCTACGAGGAAATATGTGGTGATCACTTGGGGGGTAGGTCCTTAGCGTATAAAATTATACGCCAAGGATATTATTGGCCCTCCATCCAAAAGGATTTGGCCGACTTTGTACGAAGATGTGATCAATGCCAAAGATATGCCAACATTCAAAGACAACCAGTGAGTCACTTGACCCAGCTGACAGCTTCCTGGCCTTTTGCGCAATGGGGGATGGATATTCTTGGTCCATTCCCGCCTGCATCTGGGTAGAGGAAGTTCCTCCTTGTGGCTATTGACTACTTCACAAAATGGGTCGAAGTCGAACCACTAGCCCAAATCACAGAAGGCAAGGTCGAGAATTTTGTAAAAAACTCCATCATATTTTGGTTCGGGATCCCACACATAATAATTACTAACAACGGGAGGTAGTTCGACAATCCGAAGTTTAAATACTTCTGTGCTTAGTATCATGTGCAACATAGGTTGACTTCCGTTGCCCATCCATAGTCTAATGGAGAAGCCGAAGTAACTAATCGGATCATTCTCCATGGTCTAAAGACGAGGTTGAATGCTGCCAAAGGACTTTGGGCAGAAGAGCTGACCTCCATCCTCTGGGCTTACAGAACTACTCTAAGAACGATCACCGGCGAGTCTCCATTCAACCTGGCATACAGTACCGAAGCCGGTCTCCCTATCGAAGTCTCCCTCCAATCTCTAAGAATTGATAAATATGAAGAGCTTGAAAATTTCGACTGCCGAAGAGTTTACCTTGATCTATTACAAAGCACCAAACTCTAGGCTTAGATGAAAATGGCGACATATCAACAAAAAGTCGCCAAATACTACAACTCCAGGATAAAAGAACAGATTTTTCGCATGGGAGACATGGTGCTGCGAAGAGTTGAAATATCTAGGCCAACTGAACAAGGCAAGCTTTCTCCCAACTGGGAAGGACCATACCAAGTTGAAGAGGTCATACGTCCGGGAACGTATTGACTCAAAATCTTGGACGGTAAAACGCTGTCCTGGCCATGAAATGTGCAAAATCTTTGCAAGTATTATCAACAAACAAATCCCCGGAATCTTTTGTGCAAATATGTCCAACTTTAAATGATCCGTTGCACCAGCAGGATGGCAACAATTTTTTCAGCCCGATCGAAGAGATCGGCTAATGGTGCAAGGGAGAGCCTGATCCACTCACCTTATCGGTATGTCCGACAAGCGCAACGGGCAGCCCAATTAGGCTGCCAAAATGATCGAAGGCACGGGGATGGTTCATGTAACTTACCTTACGGAAAACTCGAAAAGGTACCAGGATGGGCCTAATCAGCCCATCTTATGTTAAAAAGGCACAAGGATGGTTTCTATAACCTACCCTATGAAAAATCTGAAGACACGTCGGGGCGGGCCTGAATAGCCTACCTTAATCATGACAGAGACGCACGGGGATAGCATAGACGCTATCCCCTATGGAAAACTGAAAATGTGCAGAAGTGATTTTACATCACTCACTCTGCCAATATCAAACTTTTGAATTCACATTTCATGGGATTCTAAGAGATATCATTCACAGAAAAAGAAAAAACGAGAAGAATATTAGTGCCTTCATTTCTTTTGCATCTTTACAAAAAAGAAGAAGAAGAGAGATTGCAGGAAATGGGAAAGCAGATCTATTAACCACCTGCAGGCCCTTTTCCATGCCGGTAGAGTGCATCTTGCAAGGAGGATGAAGCAGCCCCGGGGTTCCCATCTAGATCAAAATCCGACTCCTCTTCGAAGTCAGAATCGAATTCGTGTCCAGGAAAGGGGATGGAGGGCTTGATGTTGCCAAGACCCTTCAAGTTATAGTACTTGAAGGCCTTATCCCTGCACTCCCGGAACCCTTGGTGGTAGGAATCCAGAGCCACCTCGGCAACCTCCTCCTTGAAAGCAGAAGATGCCTTAAAGTCCGAGATGGCATCCGCCACCTTCTTCCTGGCCTCCACCGCCTCTGCGGTGGCCGCCTCGACCTGAGCTCTGGCCTCCTCTAGTTAAGCCTCCAGGATGCGGACCCTTCTCTCCAAGCGATCAACGACTGTGTCATCATCGTCGCTCAGCCCGAGAAATCCTGGGTTGCCCCTTGCTCCGGTACTGATGGCCCTCTTCTTCGCCACCCTTCGAAGCTCGGGAACACTGAACTTCATTTTGCTAGGATGCTGGAAAAAGAAGAGAAACTTCCAAAATGGGAGTCTGAAATTGCGATGGCCTTTGATAAGAGGAGACAGGGTTCCATTTATAAAGACCTTACACCCATAACTGGCCACAAAGAAACATGCTCCACGCCATTTTCCAGATGCACCAAAGGATGCCACGTGTCGGAGCAATACCTCGAGACCCCAGATGACCGCTCGGGAGCGTTATGATCACCAATAACTACTCTTGGGATAACAACCACCGGCAATTCAAATCTAGAAGAATCTCCATCATGTGGCGACGGCATTAATGGCTCCCTTTCCGAAAGGGAGGATATGGCGGCACCCGAGGTGCATGAAAATGCGACCGTTCGAATATCGACACACTCAACACGGGCAACGAGAATCATAATCAATGTTCCTTAATCAACGGACAATAGGAAAATGACACCTGTCCGTCGTGTCCATTCCTAGATGGATGGAGTAATTATGAAAGAAGGCTAAGATTAGCCTGGCTTGATCGTGGTCAGTCTTCAGCAATGGCATTCCGATCTTTCTTTAGAACTCGTCTTCGACGCCATCCACGAGCCGAACAATCTTCGGCTCCGGCCCCTCGACCAAACAGCAAGAAGAGCAATGTAATTCAAGTCATCACCAAAGCCAGCAATCTCATTTAAATCATATTCAAAAAATGTGACATGACACGTACAGAAAGGAGAAATTCACTTGGAAATTCAGAATAGTTCGTCAGTTACATTTCAGAGGAGAATAAGGAAGAAATATGACACTTAAAACTACACAGACCCCTAAGCGTTGGCTGGAGGAGACCCAGCATCACAAGATTGAAGCAATTTGTCAATTTGCACGGAAAGAGTTTCCTCAAATTGGGTTGAGCCTAGAGGATCTTCAACCTGGACCTCCTCCTCAACTCAGACTCCCTCTTGGGCCGGGATTGGGATCACATTCAAGTCTTCAGCTACGATAGGAGTTTTTTCCCTCAAGTCTAGCCCTCTTCAGTCTCTTCGACCTGGGCTGAAATTGTGCTAGGAGCCTCGACCACGAGTGGGATATCCTCCCTCGGACTTGACATCCCTCCGATCTCCTCTTCGGCCTCGGCTCCCTCCTCTTCTTCTTCTGTAATGTTGAAAACAGGGATAGAAAAAAGGTCAAGGTTAGGAAAAACCTCACTGACCTTGGCGAGTCAGTCGTTAAAACCGTGCTGATAGCTATATAAGGTCGCCTCATTCATTTCTTGTTGAAACTATGAGGACTTCCTGAAATCCGCTACAGCTCTATTCGCCAGCTCTTTCAAGACTTTGGACTCTCTCCTAGCTACCTCAAACTCTAAGGTTGCCTCTTCGGTCCTTAAAGATGCCTTTCTGGCTCTTAAGGATGCCTCTTCAGCCCTCCTGTTTGCCTCCTCAACCGCCTTGGTCAGGTCTTCCATCTTTCCCTGATTCTTCTTAGAGGATTGTTCCAAGGAATCAGCATGTTTTCTAATCTTCCTCAACTCTGCCCCTTGCCCTGCGATTGTCAAATGGGCATCCTTCAGCTCATTCCTCAGGCCGCGAATTTCAGCGTCCGCATGAACGAGACGATTCTCCATAGACTACTTCAATTCTTCGGCCACCTCTTTTTCAGCCCTGGCTGTATAGAGCTCTTCCTTAAGACCATGGATGAGGCTGTCAATATTTCCTAGGCCCTCCTCCATGAAGGTGACGTCGTAGACCAACTACATCGACAATGTGAGATTATGAACCGAACAAACCTCTGGGCAAAGGAGAAATGATGAGGATCTCACCTGTTGCAGGGAGGAAAAAACAGAGTCGGATATTCTAGCAAGACTTCGACTTTGAATAACTACCAAATCATGAGGCAGTAATGTATCCTTGAGCACCCACCTAGCCATGGCGGGGACCAACAATCTCCCCCATGGGGGAAAGCTCCGAAGAGTCTACGGAACAACCCCCAGCTAGAGAAGCCTCACGAACGGGCTCCCTCTCGACTTGCAGTGCCTCGTCCCTATCTACTGCAGGGGGCAAGGTGGAGGCACATCAGCTATCGGAGGCAGACTCTCCCTTGTGTGAACCGGAAAGGTAACCATCGACGAATGTTCAACTAGATGAGGCCCTGTTGGGGCCTCCATCACTGGCACCACGTCCTCCCTGGAGGTTCCCTGAGAGGATGAAGTGCCCCTACTCCCCTCAGGACCATCCCTTCGGGCCTTCTTTCGAATCGCTGATCTTGTAGGAGGGGCCTGAGCTGCCCTCTTCTCGGAAGATTGGCGGAGCCAGCTCAAGTTAAGCTTCATTTCACCGCCTACAAGCAGAAAAATCTCTCTGAATCGACTGGACTACAACAGGAATGAAAGAGAAAAGATAAAGATTTTCACCATTTATACCTAACATAGGGAACTCACTGATCCCTGCAAGATGGAGATTCCTCTCCTCTAGCAGCTCGCGGATAGGAGTGGCCTTCGAATCAGTCAGCAAGTTATAATCAGACTGATCAACCGCCAAAACCTTTTTCCCATCGTTGGTGGTTAAATGCAGCCCCTTCCAATCGCTACTTAAACCCCACGGTTCAGTAGACGATACAAAAATTAAGATAGGTTTCCACCCGTGGATGGTGCTGGGCATATCCTTGATGATCTTGCGATCAGGTCGAGGACCGATGACCCACCATCCCTACCATGGAAATCCCTTTTAAGCATAAAAGGGGCAGTAAACAAATTGGTCCCAGGGTTCACATTGGCTACGTGACACCGGACCAAAAACCCGCAGATGTTCCGAATGCTATTCGGAGTCAACTACGCTGATACTACTTGGTACAGGCGAAATATTTTGATGAAGAAAGGATGCAGGGAGAATTGAAGGCTAGCCTTCAAATGGTCTTCGTACATGGCCAAACACCTAGCGGGAGGTTTGTTCATCCATTCCTCCGATGTGGGAAGGATTAGAGGAAACCTTTCGGGAACATGATAATGTTCTCGAAGACGAGCAACCTTTCCTGATGAAATGGAACTGGGAACTAACTCCAAACTCACTACATCATCGATCCTCGAGGGCCCGACTTTCTCTCTTTGGCTTCCTATAGACTCAGCCATGATAAAAGAGTGAGGCAAAGAAGCGGAAGAGAAATTCTACCTGCATAAAGGATTGATGGACAAGAACAGGAAAAGCTGGGCCAAAACTGAAAGCATAAAGTTGAAGAAGCTTCCTCAGTCGGACCTTTCCTCCTTCTTAAAAAGAAACGAAAAAGCTCCAAAACGGCTCCAAGCTGATTTGACACAGAAAAGACCAAAGGTCATAATCCATATGAATCAATGGCCAAGATGAAGCACCTTCATCATCTAATAGGCAGGGAGGAACCATGACAGCCGCTCAAATCTCAACCAAAAGATTGGTTGAACCATCGTGCGACGGAAAAAGGAGAGACAGTCCCTAGCCCGCCCACTCCTTTTCCACCCCTCAATCAGGGAATGACAACTATCCATCGCCTAATTCCCAATTCAACCGACAGTTATGATAGACGGTCCAATCAGAGATTTTGTAATCATCCACTGCACCGTCTCCTAGGAAGAAAATGACAAACCAATAATACTCTCACTCTTCGAGGCAAATCTTTGCTCCGAAAACTGAGAGTAGGGGGATAACTGTTGGAATATCTCGATCCAAGTACGAGCCGGCCACCGGTTCAACTGGCTGAAGATACATCTTCCGAACCGCAAACTTTGAACCAAGGTATTTGAGAAAAACTAGGCAACCTATGGACAAGCCAAAACTCTTAATGGACCTACAGTTTCCGAAGATAAGGTCTTCGGATTATGTCGAAGACATAGTCTTCAGCCTATGCCAAAGATCAAGTCCTACGGTCCCTGAAGACAAGGTCCTCAACCTGAACCAAGGAGTGACCTTTACTGACTCCCGAAGACATGGGCTTCGGTTTATGTCGAAGACGTAGTCTTCAGCCTATGTCAAAGATCAAGTCCTCGATCTATGACAAAGACAGGATCTCCAATCTATCTCGAGAGGATCCGAGGATGAAGACCTTCCCTGATTCAATCACAAAATTTTTTTGAAAAGGAAAGTCTGAAGACGGGCTCTCGACCTGTCTCAAGTCTCTATAAACACAACAAGCAACGGTTATCATCGACTATTTCTAAAACATAATCGTGGCACGTAACTCCAGCGACAAAGCCTCCGATTTGGCCGCCGGAACTGCCCAATAACTATCCATGATTCCAAATTATGGAAAAGAAATTAATTTTCCCATCGTAACTACTAGAGGAAGATCGAAACCGCAGGCTAGACAACTCCTTATAAATAATGGTAAGAGGGAATGCTTGAGGTAAGGCACAAAATACCCCTGAAAATCTCGGAGTCTTTCCTTTCTCCATTCAATCCTCCTCAAAATCTTCCTCATTCTGTGGCTGGAGTCCACCTCTAACTTAGGCATCGGAGTGTCCCCCGCCGGAGCAACTCTGGCCAGGGATTTATTTTACAGGTAAATCAGGGAGCGGGCCTGCGATCCAGTAGCTCCGCCCGGTCAGAAAAGGGACTCTGTGCCAATAGGATTAAAAGTTTTTCATAACATTTGGTATCAAAGCACTGGTTTTATACTTTGCATTCATGTAAAAATTTTAGAAATATTTTGGTTTGATCTCAGGATACTAAAAATTGATCATGTTATTATATTTTATTTATTTATTTATATTAGATTATAGTTTAAATAAATAAATAAAGTAGAAAAGAAGGAGAAACTGATGGTCTTCCTCCTTTCTAGTCAAGATTATTTTCCTACCGTTTGGAATCGATCACCCATGGTCGGAGAACCCGATAAGTTGTAGGCATATAATTATATAAGAAAAGAAAGAAAGAAACCATCAAATCTGAGTTAACTGATAGTTTCTCTTCTCAAGCACCAGGAAACCAGCAGTAAGTGCCAGGAATGGGCAAACTCATATTGAAGAATCTACCAGGTTCTGGGTCATGAAAGTGTTCCCGTCGGTCGGCGGCTCACTAGCAAACTGACAACAAACTAGGAGAGGGAAGAAGTGCATAAAAATAAAAACCAATAGAACCTCAGTCTCCCTGTCCCATCCAGCCACACTCTGGGGTGGACCGTCACTAGCATCCCGTGCCCATGTACACGGATCTCCCTCTCCGCCTGCCTATCCATTCAGTCTCCCTCTCTGCTAGCCACGGTGTTTTGGTAGTGGAGAACAGCGAGGGAGATCATAAGCTTCGGAGGCTGTTAATGGAGTTTTGAGTTCTTGATTTTGGACTCACTGGTGATCGACAAAATAGGGTGGCACTTCTTGGGAGATGTTCATCCACAGGGTCAGGAGAAAACTAGACCACCGGCCATGGATTTTCGATGGTTTTGGTCCTTTATTCGATGGCTCTTAGCCATCGTGTGACCAGCATTAAGGTCGCCGATGGTCAAGAGATGGCCGCCGAAGTTCCAGGTTGGCCAATGACCTATAGGAGAGAGGGATCCTGAGCTTAGAGATGCCATTAATGGCATTTTGGAAGCTTTGGTCGGGAAGAAAAGATGATATATTAAATGGGTTTGGATTTTGGACTTTCAGGTTTTGGCCCGTTAAGGCCTGGATCCAGATCCATTAATTAAAATTAGCCCAATTCTTAAATAGATTGAATCTAATCACATTGGATCAAACAATTTGGGTTAAGGAGATTTTTGCATTTTAACCCTTATAAAGTTTTTAAATTGCATATAAGTCCATAATTAAAATTGCATTTAGGTCCCTATCGATTTTTTGATTCTATTTTACAAAAAGTCCCTATATTATCTACTATTTATAATTCAATCCTTTATTATTGATTTTATTAAAATTACTATAACTTGCTCATTTTATATCCGATTTGAATAATTTTTGGATCGTTGGTCTCATAATAGTTTAAAAAATATTATGATTAAATTCTTCATATATGGTAAAATATTTAAATATTTTTAAATTATTTATATATAATCTTGCTCATTATTACATTGTTTAAGTATATTTTTGTGTAGCTTCAAAGGACCTAGAGCACTCTATGGATTTTGAGTAGCTAAATCATTAAGGACTAATGATTTTCTTTCTCATTATATTTTGAAAATACATAAAGCTATACATATTATAGTTGATCCAAAGGTGACTGTAATTAGATATATAATTGACAATTATAGGTTGACCAACTTAAATTGCATAAAGACATGAAGTTTTACATCCAAAGATGGGAATAACCTCTGATTTTTGTAATCGTAGTTGATTAAACCACTGAAAGTATAACCAATATAATGGATCATAATTTAAACATAAATTATATGTTTATATCATAATTACTATTCTTATTTATATTTTCATATTATTGTTGATTATAAAAAAATTTATATTTATGATTTATGTAATGCTTATTTTGGAATTATTATTTTTAAATTTCTGATTAAATTAGTTATAGCACTTATTATATGCTATAATTCTAGTCTAAAGTATTTTATTGTTATATAATGTGTTATTGATAAAATTATCCTTTTGAAATCTGTATCATGATAGTAACTATATAGATATTCTTTTATATACAGTATGACCCCTACTTCACTCTTATCGCATCTAACTAATATTTTCACACTGAATGGATCAAACTATTCTAATTAACACGAGCAGTTTCTTATTATTCTAGGATGTCTAGACTTAGATTTGGTTCTTTGCAAACCTCAGTCTGATCTAATAACTCCCACTATTTTTCCTGATCAAAAGAAATTATATAAAAAATAGAAGCATTCTAATAGATTATCTCTCATGATCATCAAAAGCTCTATAGTGAGAGATATAAGAAGATCTATTTTTGATAATGAATTAGCTTCTAAATACCTTTCCTCTGTAGAGCAATGGTTTACCAAATTAAATAAAGCTTTAACTGGTACCCTAATGAACAAGTTAATCTCTATAAAATATGATAAAATTTTTGAAGTACAAAGTATATTATGGTAACGCGTGATATAGTTAGAAAATTGAATGACTTGGAAATGATAGTATTTAAAAACTTTCTTGTCCAGTTTGTTCTCAATTCTCTTCCATTATAGTTTATTCAATTTAAAATTTACTATAACATGCATAAAGAATCATGGTCAATAAATGAGCTCATCTCTTAATATGTACAAGCGGAAGAGAGATTGAGACAAGAAGGGATCCCAATGATTCATATAGTTTCAGAGAAGCATTTTAAAAGAAAAGAAGGTGAAGAAAGGAAATAAAGAACTGAGTAATTTACCAAAAAAGGTTCACATAAATTGAAATGTTTCTTCAATAATAAGGAGGGATATATCAAGAAAGATTATGAGAAAAGAAGGAAATGGTTCGAAAAGAATGGTATTCTCTTATCACTTGTTTGTTATAAAATCAATTTTATTGATGTTCCTTCTAATACTTGATGGATTGATTCGGGTTCTACAATTCATGTTTTTAATTTATTACAGGAATTCCTTTTAAGCTGAAAACTAAATGAGAAAGAGCCGTGATCTTTATGAAAAATTGAATGAAGTCCAAGGTTATTTTAGTTAGGATCTATAGATTTATCATAGATGCCAACTTTCAATTAGATCAACATAATGTTCTTTATATTCCTTTAATATCTACAAAATTAATTTCTTCAGCCAAACTTGATTTAGAAGATTTCTCATTTACTTTTGTAAATTCATATTTTAAATTAATAAAAAAATTTTATTTTAGTTGGTACTGAAACATTATGCAATGAATTATATAAAATAAATTTAAATTCTTCTTTTGTATAATCTTTACTTATTTTGAATGACAATATCAGAATGAAATTTGATATTGTAAATGGAAGTTCTTCGATGTTGTGGCATTGGCGATTAGGTCACATATCAAAAAAAAGATAACTACATTAGTTAAGAAAGATATTTATTAAAATCTAGATTTTAGTAATTTTGATATTGCATTAAATAAAAATAAATGAAAAATCATAAAAGGCATGCCACTTGAAGTCAATGACTTTTTAAATTGATACATACTAATATTTATGACTATTTTTCAACTTATTTTGGAGGGAAAAAGTTTTTTTATTATATTTATTGATGATTTCTCACGTTATGATTATGTTTTTCTATTACATAAAATGTTTGAAGCTTTGAAAGCCTTTAAGGTATACAAAGCTAAAGTAAAAAATCAATTGGATAGAAAAATTAAGATTATAAGATCTAATAGGGGTGGTAAAACTACTGTAGATATGATGAATCTAGCTATAATTTTAAACTTTTTATCAAATTACTTGAATAATATGACATTGTAGCATAATATACTATACCAGGAAATCTCTAACAAAATAGTGTGGCTGAAAGGCATAATCACACCTCGACGGAAAAGTATGAATAATAATTCTTCATTGCCTTTATACTTATGGGGAGAAGCTTTGAAAATCACTATATATATCCTAAATTGCATTCCTAGTAAAGCCATTCCTAAAATTTCTTTTGAGTTATGGATTGGTAGGAAACTATATTTAGCACATCTTCATGTTTAGGATTATCCTGCAGAGGCTCGATTATATAACCTACAAGAAAAGAGATTGGATTGCAGAACTATTAGTTATTATTTTATTGGGTATCCAGAAAGGTCAAAGTATTATAAGTTTTATTGTCCATTGCATACCACAAGAATTGTTGAAACTGAAACTGCTAGGTTCATTGATGATGGTGATAACAGTGGGAGTGGTGAACTACATGATATGATGTTAGAGAAGATAAAAGAATCTTTTTTCATTATACTAATACCTAGAGATGTTCCACATGAAACTATTTATTCTAAGGTTATGGAACATTAATGTAGGTTGATACACCACCTCTTGATGAATAGGTTGTCAATGAACTTGAACTGATTAAAAATAATCATAATAAACTACTGGAATATTACGGAAATCTACTAGAATTAGAAGATCATTTATTCCAGATGATAATTCTCCACATTTAGAGACCATAATAGATAATCTGAAGTTATATACCAAAGAAAATGATGGTTGTAAGTGAATTTTTTTAAAATTAAACGAGATTCCAAAGGTAATATCGAAAGATAAAAGACTAGACTTGTAGTAAAGGATATCACTCAAAAAAAGGACATCAATTATTTTGAAATATCTTTTTTCTATTTCTAGAAAGGATTTATTTAGAACTATTATGGTATTAATAGCTTATTTTGATTTAGAGCTGCATCAAATGGATGTCAAGACTGTATTCTTGAATGGAGATTTATAAAAAGAGATGTATATTAAATAGCTAGAAGGGTTTTTAATACAAGAAAATAAAAGTTTGGTATGTAAATTAAAGAAATCCATATATGGTCTTAAACAAGCTTTCAAGCAATGATACTTAAAGTTAATGATGCCATTGCTTCCTTTGGATTTAAGAAAAATATTGCTAATTAATATATATATTTGAAGGTGAGTGGAAGTAAGTTTATATTTTAGTTCTATATATGGTGATATCTTACTAGCCAGTAGTGATTTGGATCTCTTGTATGAAACTAAAAATTTTCTTTCCGAATATTATGATATAAAAGATATGAAAGACGCTTCTTATATTTTTGGTATAGAAATCCATTATAATAGAAGTAAGAGGTTGCTTAGTTTATCTTAGAAAAATTATATTACTAGGATCCTAAAAAGGTTTGGAATGTCAAGATGCTCATCAAGTGAAGTGCCAATTATTAAGGATAATAAATTCAGTAAATTCTAGTATCCCAGAAATGAGATTGAGAGAAATCAAATAAAAGATATATCCCATGCATATATAATGGGTAGTCTAATGTATACTCAAGTATATGCTCGTCCTAATATTAGTTTTGCTTTGAAAATGCTTGGTAGATATCAGAGTAATCCAAGTATGGACCATTAAAAAGCTACTAGAAGGTGATAAACTATGTTCAGAAAATTAAGGACTACATGCTTACTTATAGGATGATCGATCAGTTAGAAATGATTGTTTATTCAGATACAGATTATATTGGTTGTTCATCTCAGGACTTGGAATTATGGATTTTATTTTCAAGCTACTGAGAATTTATTATGACAATTCTGCTGCCATTTCTTTCTTCAATAATGGTAAGATTATCAATGCAAACAAGCACATTGATGTTAAATATTTTGCAGTAAATAAGAGAATTAGTAGTCATCAGGTGTCTATTGATTTTATTGGTATTGTTTGTATGTTGCTGATCCATTGACTAAAGATTTATGCCTAAAGTTTTCAAAGAGCATGTAAAATTTATGGATATTTATCATTGAGTTATTTAATTTATAATAGATACTTATTTTGAGATCTCTTAATAGTTTAATGACTATTATTATTTTTGTTCAATTATTATTTATATATATTATGGTTGACTTTTGTCAAAATTAAAATAAATAGAAGAGTCATTTATATGATATTATAGTGGGACCATTATAATAGGCATTATAATTTTGATAGCTGACATTCTCTAATATATAAGACTGGGTTAAGTGAGAATTGTTGATGTCATGATACATGGAAGAGAGTATATCAATTGAGATGTATGATCATCATAATCTATATTAATGATTTTTACTTAATCAAAGTATAAAATATTTGTTATGAAATAAATAATTGGATAAATTTTTAAAATGAGTGCACCGTCGGGTTAATTTCAAAATTTTAATTCAGTGCTATTGTTTTATTTTTGAAAATTATAATATTTTATTATTATAAATGAAAATATTATGATAGAATCAAAAAATTATTTTTAAACGATAATACAGGCTAAGCAGAAGAATATTAGATTTAATATTTAATATATAGTCTAATTACTACTTAATCATATTTAATTCTTTGGATCAACCATATATATTGAATTATAATTTAATTAATTAAAAAAATTATTTTTGATGAAATCGATCGATCCAATAGAATTAGAATGAAACATTAACTAAAATTTTAGTCATTGAATATAAAAAATATGTAGCCATAAATATAGAGATAAATCTGGTTTCCATGGATGGCCGAAGAGGGTGACGAAAAAAAAAAAATTAAGGACTGCACTAAAATAATGATGCAAGATAGTATTCTATAATATTGTATGCATATAAAAGTATAATCCACGCACAAAAAGATTAACAATTTTTTACAATATATTTCGTTTATAACCTTCCCTGAGCTGCGTTGGACGGAGATGAAAAGACGGATTTATTCCCGCGCTCGGACCCAACGAAACCCCTTCAGGCCCTTCCTCTCGTATTCCCCGAGACAAGGAAACCATGGCGCCATTCTTCTTACCATATCATGGTCGGGTACCATTTTCAACTAGCTTGTCCGGTAACTTTTCTCTGATCGTTAATTTGATATATGCTGGTGAATTTAATAATCTTTCGTTTAAGTTGTAGTTGTCGCTTGCAAGGAAAGAATCATGTTCTTTCATTGTTACAGATTCTTCAAATATTTTTTCTTTATGTTAGGAGACGCTGCTATTGTTTTTAAAATATGAACATAGATGTTGTATTTCTTCCCCACGCCGTAAGTTTATAAAAGCATTGTTTAAAAGAAAACTAATTTTAGGAGATTCTTCATTCGATACCAAAATTGTTAGTTTCGAAGTGAAGAATCATTAACATCATTTGTTATTGAGTTAAATCAATCAACACATTACATCATGCTGTTTTATAAAAATCCGTTCGTTTCTCACAGGTGTTAATGTTGAACAATTAATTGTCTTTCTTTGTTTGTTTTTTCCTTCTTTTTTTTTGGTCACACAGTTTATCCGTAGTTATTGGACATTGTTAGATCATGATAAATTATTTTTCTTGTGAAAGAGGGTAAAAAACTGCTTGTCATATAGATGGACATCTAGCTATGGCATTGGTTGTACATATAGGAGGAACTAGGATTCCCTCTAGGATGGCACTGTTGTTACTTAATGGATGTTTATTGAAGTGACAAGCTGCTTCTATCTTTCAATATAGATGAGATATATGAAGTTGTCAATTTATTATTCTTAATTAAAAAAGAAGAAAGCAATCTAGACCAGGAAAGAAGCTAACTTGTGGATTGTATGGCAAGTTTCATTTAGTCGACCTAATAAGGTGTGAGGCTGACTCATCCTGCTTGCTAGCTGGAATATTTATATCTACTATCCACATGTGCAGTCCAAATAAGTTAGATGGCATTCGTTGCTGAAGAATTATTTTTTACCTGCAAATGTTGAAAACTCAGGCTCAACACAATAAGAGATGTACCTTTTCAAGTGGCATTCTTTCTTCAGAAATATCAGAGTTGTCCTCACCTGTATTTGACCATTGGACTTATCTTATGTGGAGAGGGATTCAAATTTGGCTGAGCTGACTCCAATTGGTTTTCAAGCGAGCTTCTTATCGTTAAACGTTTTAACTTATGACTACTCTCTTAGGAACATATATTATTATCTTAAGGCCTGAATGTAAGTTGGAGCATGTTTCATTTTGTTGAGTCATGATGACTGATGAACACCAATTTGACTCAATATAGATGTAAAAATCACTGGAAAAGAGCCCCAAAATTAAGTGTAGAATCACTTGAAAATAGAAAATACCTAACCCTCTAGCAAAATTTGAATATAGGATTCACAAGACAATAAAAGAGTAAATCAACTAAAAGTAAAATCCAAAAGTGTTTTTCTTTTTTTCTTTTCTTTAAGCATAATTTTAACCTGAGCTACTTCAAATTTAGTGCTGAGGGCGTTCTAGCCTTCTAGTCCTTGGCACAGCAAATACTCCCATAGATGCAAACATATTCACAGTCATTGACATATTAGCTATCTTATGATGAGGTAGTTTGATGGGGACATTCAACTTGGAACGTAAGTGTATGTTGAAAGCAAAAGGAAAATAGGAAATGAAATCACATAATTCTAATGGGCATGGAAGCTAACCAAATTATTGTTGCACCTTCACTCTTTGGGATTACTGGTGCATCTCACATGCTTAGCACCGACAGCAAGTGTATTTTAACTTTGGACATGTTACAAATGACTCCTGCGAGAATGATTCCTTCAACTGATTATTTTTTTCTTTTATTTATAATTAATGGTAAATGCTATATTGTATATATATTATAATCAATTACTTCTCTTTAAAGTTTTATGCTTTTGTTACAATATTAGTTTGATTGTTTTCCTTCTGAAAGGGTGTTTTTAACCTTATCTTTTTTATTGGAGGTTCCCCTAGAGTTCAAAATAGGAATAAATAGAAAAAACACAATATTTATTTTGGTTGAATAACTGTAAAGAAAATTTGTTGCATCTTTTGAACTCTTAAACCAATGTGCAGTATATTGTTGGTTGTATTGATTCCACATCCTTGTGATTGGAGTTTTAACTAACCACTAGATCACAAAAGCTTAAGTTTTTAAGAAATGGGTCAACAATGTATGTCATGCCTTAACACTTCCCTCTCACATGCAGCTAGACCATGGATGTAAAGGAATAAAGAAGTAAAAAATGACTCAATGTAACATCCAGGAACGATTCAAAGTAAATCAGGAAAATATTTTAAAAAAATTGAGTCAGTGGATATTGGGATTCGGGACTCTAGCTTTGATATCATGTCAGCTAACCACTAGAACCTAAAAGCTTAAGCTACTAGTAAGGGTTCAACAATGTATAGAAGGCAAGATAATAACAAGGATTGAGTCAAGAGAAGAAAATACTTAAGATAACAAATGGGCAAATTTTAGAAAATTGGCTTGATGAGGACTTGAACCCAAAGTTCGTTGTCTCAATACTAGACCCCATACCAATACCATTCTATTACAGTGTTGGTATGCATTTTGGTATAGCACGATAGTTTTGGTATGGTACGAAACACCATACCGGTACAAGACCGGTATGGTATAGTATGCCCTACACCAGGTGATATGGGGTGGCATGGCGAACATTGCTTGAACCCATGACCTTCAATTCCAACACCATGTTAAGTACTAGATCTCAAAAGCTTAAGCTGTTAAGTAAGGAGCCAACAAAGTATGTCAGGTTTAACATGGAGAGCCAATGATCATTTACCTTTTATTATTTATGTACCATTTGATTCAATCTCAGACTGCATCTTCATTTAAGAAAAAGGTTCTAGTGGTGTGTTGGCTTCTAATAGGAAGAATTTACAAGAGTGTAACTGTTACAAGGTAAAAACATGTCTAATTTAAATTCTCCTAATTGTACAACCAAAATCATTGGTTAAACTAGAGATGCTGATGCCAAGTGTATAATTTGAGATATGTAAGGTGTGCATATTCTAAAGCCTCTCAAGATGTGATGTTTGTATGCAAGAAAATTTTATTGGTGGAAAATATCTACAACATCCTTTATTCCTGTGAAAGGGTAGAAAAGGAAATTTAAGAAAGGAAATAACTGAATTGGTCCAACACTCCAACAAAGATCCAAACTCATGTTTTCAAGTATTAAGCTTATTTTTTCACTTTACAATTATTTTTTATTTCATTTTTAGAATAACTCTTTGGAGGATAAGGAATTGATGTTCCAACCTTTGAAACCTTATATTCTTGTTTTGCTTGTTTCATGTTACCAGATATATCAAGCATAAGAATTTATTGTAGATGCCCACACTTATCTTGAAAACTAGGAACAAAATATGCTTATTTCCAGTGCTTGTGCAGATCAAACGATCAAACTCTTTTTCCTTTTACCAACCATTTGTCTAAACATTAACAAAGCCCACTATAACATATTTTTTTAAGTTATGATTTCCCTCATGGTGAATCTCTGTTGGAACATCTTAACTTTCTTCCCTTCTACTGTCAGAGAGGGATATATGGTGCTCAACCTAGAATAACCATACTTTAGAGAACATTTTGTTGAGAAGAGAGACCAAATTGATCTACAAGTCCATTATCCATGTGCAAGTGTGAAGTTATGGTGATAGACAAGACTCCTTTCAATAACATTGGGCCTTCGGTAAGAAGAGAGAAGGGTCTTTGGTAATAAGAGAGAAAACTCTATTGTGAAAATCTTTTCTCTACTTGATGTCACTTTCCTGGTTTTTACTACCATTAATAGTAGAAAACCTTAGAAGATTGTCCTTCAATTTCTGTGAAACTATTGGTTTCATTTAGTCTAACAATTTATATGAAGGTACCATCTACCCTCCAAGACTTTAATCTTGTTGTGTTGTTTTGCTATGCACGTACTTGTGTGCATTCCTTCTTTTTGTTACATTTACATTTTTCTTTCTTGGTGCAAAACACTTAACCTTGGCATTACTAAATGATCCATGACTAGATTCATTTTCTAATGTTAAGAAATGAGAAAATGACCAATTTTTGACTCTCTTAAGCAAAAGGAGCAAGCCAGATCTTAAATGGAGCTTTGGGACATATTTCTAAGATAACAATTGTGAATAACTTTATTCGCCAATATCTACTTCCCCCTTTTCCTGTTGGATTTGTTGTCTATGAATATCCTTATGTATGTCCATGAACTCTTGAAGTAGTACGTTGGGTCCTTTCTCTTTTAAGGCTTTTTTAGATGCTGGCTGCTCTGATCTCCCTGAACCTCACCATCTCCTACATCTTTTCTAAATAGAAGATCCTTCTGGGAAGATATGAGACCATTAAGATTTCATATCCAAGCATCCCCTTAGAATTTTCACACCTTAGTCATACTTGGTCATTTCTGCTGGCTTATATGTTCTGCAAAGAAAGATATTGATGAGCACTAATGAGTACTACTACTGAAACAAAATGATACTGTTGTATTATATAGAAAACAGAAAACAATTATGGATTTAGGTATTCTGTCATATTATTACCAATTTTCCATGATGTACATAAACTTACTCAGTTGGAAGAAATGGTGAGAATTTCTATATCTCTGCTTCAAATGGATGACCCTTGATGTTTCAAATGTGTAATTATTCATATGATTGGACTAGAAATGATGATCCTATTTGTAATTATGCATGGAATTGGCCTAGCAATAATGTTTTTTTTTCGTAATTGTACATATGATTTGGCTAGCATACCAGTTGCATGACTGCTGACTTTAACCATTGGTCATCAACTCAATTGCTGTGTCTACAACAGAGGAGAGAGATCTACGGTGCTTGCTCAGTCCAACACTACCAGAGAAAACATGGAAGCACTCCAGGTCTGATGTGGTTTCTGCTACATTCTCCAGTAGCTTATCCATTTCTAAATCGTTGAATAACTGTATATAATTTCTGTGAGATTTCATCATCCATATTGCTTGTTCAATAACAAACCTTCTTATTCTCGGAACCTTAATTTCTGGGTAGCTGTATTCTTTTAGTATCTGTACCAGCTTCTCCACAAGTTCAGTCTCTTTAATGCCAGCTTGTTCAAGTTCCTCAGCAAAATCTGTAGGACCCAGGAATTTGCAGATCTGTGTGGCAAGCCCAATCGATACCTCTAGTAGTTTCTCTTTCTCATGCATAATAGTTTTCAACACCTGTAGAAAAAGCAACAAGGTTGAATTATGTATTAAAACCCTGCATTTCTCTTAGTGGGAAAGTAGATGGATTGCTCATAAATATCATATTTTTGTAGATTAAGTTCTGAAAGCTATTTCACATTTCCAGCCCTCCACTCAAATCCTCCTGAAAAACAGTACTTATTCTTGATAACAATCACTACTTTTTAGCACGTCTACAAATCAGGAAGAAAATTTGTTGTGTTAATTTTTGTGTTATGTCACAATATTAGATACTTTGTTTCCTTTTTTTATCTCTTTTACTATTTGTGTTGTGACCAAAGTAGCACTCCATGTCTTTATATGCTAGTTCTTCAAAACCTCTATAAAGCAAAAATGGTACACAAACAGGTCTTGACTAAGTTTATTCTTCCAAATGATTATTAAACACAAGCCAACTATTCTTGAAAGAAGACAAAATTTTCATGTAAAAGAAATCTGCACATTTTTTTAAAATAACAATCTGAGCCCATAGTCTATCAACTTTTCTATGGAAATTGCATCAGTCATTTTAGTAAATCTTTATTCAAAAAATATGCTAATGGTGTATTAAAGTAAATATTAGACAAATCGTGTCTACCAAACTACTCCTGATCTTACTCCTTCCTAACTTTATGCTGCTGGAGTCCTTTTGATTATTGACAAATCCATAATCTTTTATTTTTAAACATGCATTTGCATATGTTAATACTAGATTGTGTTTTTATGTATGTAGAGAGTATATGGACTGATTTTTTTTGTTTGCTTGGCAAAATCAATGATAGCGCATTTGACATGAAAATCAACACTATTGATCATGATAAATGAAAAAAAGAAAAACATTCATTTGTAAGTCTTAATTATGCATCTAATGGATAAACAATGAACAATGTTAATGTAACCAACTTGTAATATTAATAGAGTTGTTATCATGGTCAAAGTCTATTATAGTTAGGCTTATATATACACCCTATACATACTACCGTAATTAAGCAATTCATACACAATTTTAATTGATAGAGATTTCATCTTTTTCCCTTGTTTTAATTGTCACTTCAGTCCTGTACAGCTTTGCTCTATTTTCTCCATTGATCAGATTGCAAATATCTTCATTAAGGCGCATTCACCCAGGCATTTTCGAGACTTAGTTTCTGAACTCAAGGTGGCATCTACCATACCATCTTGAGTGTTTTTTTTTTTTTGCGGGGGAGAAGGGGGGGGGGGGTTGGGGGTGGTTTGTTAATGTAACCAACATATAATATTAATTGAGTTGTTATCACACTCAAAGTTTGTTATAGAGTTGTTCTTATAATCAAGGTCTCTTATAGAGTTATTATCATACTTAAAAGTCTATTATAGTTTGGCTTATATATACACCCTATATATACTATTGTAAGCAAGAAATTCATGTACAATTTTACTTGACAGAGATTTCATCTTCTTTCCCTATTTTAGCAAATAATTCTAGAGGCATGTTGATTCATAGTTTTTTTGGTAATTGATTATAGTTTAGATATTTTGGTACAATTTAGTTGAATTGTGGCATCTTTAAGTTTGAAGAAGTCTAGTCAAGATTGACTATTTTAATTCTCATTAATAAAACATATTATGTAGTTTAGCTTATGGATTCTCTTTGCAATCATGCATTTTCTTTTTGCGATTATGCATTTTCTATCTGGTTGATGAAAATATTATTTAAGATATTTGGCAACTTGACATAGATCATGATTGGAGGCTTGCTTTTTGATTTTAGAGAATTTTATAGGAGCAGAATTTAGGTCAAACCAAGGTTTACCATGTTGGTACCGGATCCCATACCGTACCATCCTATTACAGTGTCGGTAAGTGGTTTGGTATGGTATGACATAATATACCAAGTGTTAGTATGGTACGAGACAGCATACTAATATGAGATCAGTGCAATATGGTATATTCCATATTAGGCAGTATGGTAGATCATAGGTCAAACACCCTCTTTTTATCATGAGTTGTGCAACTGTACCATGCTGACCTATATCTTAAGGTATCATATTATAGTATTTACCCTGTATAGACATGGTATTATGTTACGTACTGTTGTACCATTTGTATTGGTCTATATACCATTGCGTGCTTGTTTTGGCATGCTCCAGCATGAATCAGTAAGGCCTTGTACAAACCAATTTCAGCCAGCTGCCACAAACTTCAACATAGTTTGGCACTAGGTTCATTGTGCCAATATTGGGGCTTGGATTGGTCGGCCTGCAGCACGATTTGATATGACCCCATACTGTTTGGTACCAGGCCTGAACTGAGATTGCAGAGAGGGTAAAGGAAGAACTGGATAGAAGAAAAGAGAGAAGGGGGAGTGAAGGAGAGGGAGAGGGAGAGAGGGCTTCTGGTGGTAGCTGGAGGGCTGCCGAGGCTGCTGGAAGCCTGCCATACCTGCTGGAGGGGCGGAGGATGGGCTCTACCTTCCTCCCCTCTTTTGGCCCTCCAGCAGGCACGACAGGCCTTTAGCAGCCTCCAAAAACCCTCTCTCCCTCTCCCTCTCCTTCCCTCCTTATCTCTTTCTTTTCTTCTATTTCCTTTTTCCTCTCCCCCTTCTTTGCTGGTTTCTCGTTTCAATTGCTAGAATCATCTCAGTCTACCATTGGCATAGCTCTATACGCCGTAAACCTAGTGGTTTGGGATGGTTCCACAATTTTTGGTCGGGCACATGATTGGTGCAATTGTACATGCATGTAAAATGCTAGCATATAATCAGCATGGCACATGATTACATATTTACATGGTTACATCCATATCAATCATTAGTTTTCTTTTTGTAAATGCTTGATGATTCAAAACTAAGAGTGGACCATCTAATTGAAGATCAAGGCTATTGAATATGATCTATACCACAAAAAATAACTAGAAACAAAGATCTTATATTCCAAAATTGAAGATTTTATGGTATGATACTATGTTTTCTGCGGTTGAATCTTCAAAACCTATTAGATTCACATCTATCAGTGTTTTAGAATGTGTGCATCATGATCAATAAGTATATTTTCAATTTATATGTTCTCTCATGGAATTTATCATACTAATGTAATTACTACATTGATTTTTGTGCCCTCTTGATGTGCACATTGGAGTCTAAAAAGGATATAATATTTTGGTTTATTGGCAGGTTTAAAGATATAGATTATAATCGGTGCTATGTGTCTTCGATTTGGATGGCACATCACTGATTTTAGAATCATTAGATATTATATCAAAGATTTAAATGTGTAGTATTGTAAACATAAATAATTGGAATATATTGGAATATATTTCAATGTTGTAAGTTTGTTAGGGTGATTGTACATGAAAGGATGCATGACTTTGAGATTTAAGAGTAACAATATTCAATACTTCATTTAAAGTCCCTAAAAACCAGTTTGTCATGACTTCAATACAATATGGTCAGCACAATATGGTACACACCCCATAACAAGACAGGGTCCCTACACTATTTTCTCACTCCGATCCATGATACTGTCCCAAACTAGGTGGTATAGATTGTTACTGGTAGCACATTGCAGTTCCACACAATTTGGATTGGTATAGACCAGTTTGGCTCATATATAGAACTGGAACTTAGTACTGTACCGATATGATAAGATACTGTTGGTATGGTAGACCTTGCTTACATTTAAAAGGGTGTCTCGTGCTTCAAATAAAGATATGATATAATAATGCAATTTTAGGACATGAGGAAATAGGAAATACGCAGTCATGAAATAATCTGATATAATGAAAGGAAGGATTGTTTATAACTAATGATAGATCTAATCAATTATTGGATAAAACTGTAAGAGTTTATGGACAATGAAAGGAGTTCTGTGAATGAAAGGGTGAATATGGAGAATCTAGAGAGTCAAGGAAAATTTGACATAATGGGTCCTTTGCATCTCTGCTTATGATGCAACGGCTACTAATGAAGGTACAACATGGAAATTGTTCATCATGAGTGAAATACATTATCCTAGATGGAGGTCCTAAGATGTGATTTCTCATTTCTGTAAAATGGATTCCATAGAAAGAATACTACAACAAATGATTTGGGGATGAATATGTTTTTAACTCATGCTCACGTATGGAGTGAGCGTGATGTATAGTTGGAAACATTTAAAATGTAGGTTTAAGATGTGAGCGATGGGAAATTCAAAGAGTTCTAAGAACCTACAGCTGCAAAGTATTATACTAAAGTTTAAAGTTCTCCTTAAGAATTACAAAGTTTTTACTGGAACCTGTTGATAGAAATTCACAAACACATTCATTGCATCAACAGCAGCAGCAGCGAAAGCACATTAGGGGATGCTTATGGATTTTAGTTTCTGAAAAAGGGTTGTGAGATGAATAATGCTTCTTTCTTGGCAAATTGATTTACTTGACCTCTTCCAAATTTCCAAAACACAACTAATTCAAAGGAAAGTGTTATACAGTAAGCAATAAACATGATATATCTGTTCTTTGATACTCTATTTGCAAATTACTTTCATGGAAAGAAAATGTATCCACAAAATATAGAAAGGTGGAAACCTTGGAAGGATGGATTTAACTAACAGAAAAATGTCTTATTACATACCAATTTTTGTTTATCATCGTTTGTGGTCTTCTTTCTATATACAAACACTATTTTTTGCCGGAATCATTTCCTCAAGAGGGTTAGGATTTTGTGTTTATCTTATTTTTCCTACCCCATTTTTTTCTTTTGTGCTCTAGGATTTTCAACAGAATTTGAGTTTAACAAATTATTTTGGAATGCATGTTATCTATCATCTCTATATTTTCTAAAGTGAATTCTTTGGGCAAGATAGTGTACTTGAAACTGTGATGCTTATGGTTGTCAATTAATCATGGTAGCCTTTCCCTTTTTTTTTTCTAGTTTATGTTTGGTCCATGTTAAACAGTTGAAATTAGAAAAGTAGGATGATGTCTAATAATAGAAGTATCAAATTAAGACAAATAGAAGCTTACAGTGGGTATGGCAGCAATGACTCCTGTGAGGCTGTCAACAGCACATTCAATTCCAGAGTATGCACACAAGTTTCGAAGGATTCTTGAAGCATTTATTTGGAGCACTGGATTACTTAGTGCGCCAATGAGCTGCTCCAAAATTCCCTGCTTCTTCAAAATCCGCTCACAGTTGCTCTTGCTTTCTAGTGCCAGCATTGCCAGTGCCTCACCTGCTTCATCGCTCACTGAGTGCTCTTTTTCTGTAAATCCTGGCCTGAAGAAGATAAATAGGAGCAGTTTAATAATTCCACCAGTGCTCCCAATCTTCTCCCTTGCAGTTTCATCCATTGCCAGGCTTGTTAAAATCTCGATCCCCAGCTTCTGCAGCAACATGTGGTTCTCTCCATAGTGCAAGATCTCCCTGATGTTGCTCACTGTGAAGACGATCTCTGAGATTTCCTGCCGGAGCATTTTTCCAGTATTACCAGTTGTGCTGACCAGCATCCGCACCAGTTGTAGCGATCTCTTGACTGCTTTGATCTGGGACTCTGGTGCTAGGTCATTCCGCAGCAAGCTCTGGCTAGCATTTGTGAAGTCTATGATCTTTGGCAGGAGGCCTCTGGCATTTCCAATCTTCCCACAATTATCATGATCATGAGCAAGTTTTTTCAGAATTAACAGACCCAGTAGATTAAAAGCTAAAAAGTCATAGTTTGTTTGGTCAGAAATAGTGGATCTCTGATAGATTTCATGGGGCTTGGCATTATAGCTCTGGCCAGTGTGCAGCAAAGATGATATCGATTCCATTGCTCCTGGGATTCCAGCAACTCTTAGTGCATTTTGCTTCTTCCCAGCAAGCTTCGACACGATCTCTGTTGCGCATCGCCTGATCTCTTCTTCGGCTGGATTCTTCCAGTTCAGCATGTCGATCAGTCTCTCAATCACCCACGTTGAAGTGCCAATCTTGCGTAGAGTCTCGGAGGCAAGGTGGTTGCTTTTTACAAACTTCTGCAGCATTCGAACCCCGATGAGTTGCTCATCCTGATAATCAGAGTCCAAGAGGTCCTTGGCAAAATTCACCAGATCCATTTTTAGGCCATCGAAGATGCTCCCACTAATGCATTTAGAGTATGCATCATAGAAGAACCGTTTGATTGATATAATCCCAAATGGTCCTAGTTCGCACTCCCTGTTTACATGCTCCAATAACTTGCCATATGTGACCTTCCAGTGCCAGTAGGTCTTCTCCATCAGGAACATCAGGGATTCAGCCAGAGCCAGCCCATAGAATATGTCCAGTGCTGGCTTCCTGTTTCTTTTGTCCATTTCGTTGCCTACCTTCCCATAATCCTGCTCAATAAGGCGCATCAAGGAAAGCACCACACAGGCAGTAGCCGATAAGAGCTGGAGCCATGTAAGAATCCTGCTGATGTTCTTTGATAGAAAGAACCAGCCAACATAAGGGAGAAGGGGAACATTGGGTGCATACCATGTTCGCCGGTTCATACTTAGAAGAACTTGCTTTTGGGTTTCTCTCATAGTTTGGTTACTCTCTTTAGGCCTCCGGCTGCTGTCACCTCGTGGTTGAACAATGGAGAATGGATGGAATATTGCTTTCATAGCCCGCAAGAGAAAGCGCGAGCTGGATTTGAGCGCTCGGAAGCTGTAACGTCCAGCTGCTGCTAGGGTCCATGTTGCCTGGTGCTGCCACTCAAGCTCGTGGCTCCGACTGAAGATTCTGGTGCCTTCGATGAGGAGAATTATGGTTACAAACCAAAAATCTTTCTTCTCCAGCAGCACGGCAAACCCGCCAAGGAGAACTACCGTAGCCCAGATGAATGCTAGCGTTCCTAGGCCACTTGCAGCTTTTTCCAGGATTGCAAGGTGAAGGGCGAAGAGGGTCAGCTTCTTTTCAGGTGCTTGAAATGTGCTGCCTGTGTTTGGCTTGTTCCCATTTCGTCCTGATGAGTTGATATCACTTGGTACTCTCACAGGATCAGTGTTTATCTGTGGTTCGAAAAAAGTCGAGCCTGAGCAGTCGACCAGATTGCCGTTGCCTCCATTTGAATCCTCAACGATCTCCAGTCGGATGCTTGGATCACCTTCCCTGGATTGTTGTTTCTTAAACCTCATTACTGGAACTTCCTGATAACAAATAAATTGTTGAAGTCCAGTTGGTGCATCTATATGATATGCACTAAAAAGTTGAGAACTGGGTGCCTGTGGATCTGATCAAATTTATGGCAGTTCAGCAGCTGATGGATACTGATTTCTTGGGGTGGAAGAAGTCAAGAGACTGGTGGAGGCGGAGTTTACTTGAAATTTGTTTGGAAAATTTTTAACATCAGTTCTTTGGATGGTCGCACCACTAGGACTATGCTTTGTTCATTGGAGAAGTACTTTCAAAGGTGGGGGTTTCCCTGGTAGAATTGGCTAAATGGAGTGTTTAGGGATGTCCAAAGGCTAGAGTTATGATGTAAGACAGGAAGACTGCATTATCTCTTTGTTTATGTCATTTCTGAGGTGGAGGGCGGTTTGCTTCCTTCTCCAGCTAACATTGTTTTTAATTGTGTACTATTTATTATGGATTTTTTTTCTTACTGTTCTGATGTTCTTTTACCGTTATTAACCTCGACTACTATGATGTTACATGCATCTAATGGTCTCTCTCGGTCGTTCTCTCCACCATCCCTAATTACTTTTCTTTATTCTCTATCATTTAAGATAATTCTGGTGGGGTTTTTCTTGGATGCGCATCTTCTAATGGATCAAGACAATCTCCAAATAAGGCTAGGTGTTTGGTTGACAATTCTTCTCTTTTATTTATTTATTTATTGTTTGTTTGCTTGTTATCAGCCTCAAATCTCAATCATGAAGACATTGGAATTTAATAATTCAATATGAAGTTTTCTGCTGGACCATGAAGAACAGGTTGGCACCGATTCTCCAAAATGTGCTGGAGTCTCTTTCAAGGTGGTTCAGAGACCGGTCCAGCCATTTATTTATTTGGCCATTGACGATGGCCTTTTGTTTGCTTAGGACCTAATTCTAGTAGTGTATTCAGTTGTTGAAGGCCAGCCAGCTATGAAGTCTAGAGTTTGTTGTGCTACCATTCTTTCTTCCCGAGTGTGATAATTCTCAACTAGCTCATATTTAATCATTCCATGCCTTCAGTACACGGATCAAAGAATGGGTTTAATAATTTTATTTATTGTTCTTGCTAGGTATGGCGATGGTTCAAATTGTTGCAACCGGTTCAGCTGGGACAGGGAATGAAATATAAAGAGGCTTATGCCTCTCTGTTGATGGTTTAGTAAATAGGTCCCACAATTTTATCCTGGACCAAAACCAGGAGGATGTAATATTGAATGAGATTGGTTGGATTTTGGGCATGGTGTGCTGCTACTTATAGCAAATTAGCAATGGATGTGTGCCAAGTAATTGAGAGGGACTGTATCTGGCTGGTTAAGACAAGAAACAAACTGCAGGGTGGGCCAACTTAATGACAGCCACTACTCCCATAATGCTAGAACACACAGACAAGAAATGGAAGACCAAGAAAACGTGCCAATCAATTTGGCACAGGAACAAGAGTTTGACAAGAAATTCAGACAACTTAACGGAGGGGTGAGAAGAAAATTCTTATCCAACTGAACGAAGGTGTGAGAAGAAACTTGGACGTGGACTCCAACTGGGTCAACCAGGCTCTCATCAGATATTCATTGGAGACGTAGTTTCATACTTGGAGGATTAGTGGAATGGTCTAAGGTGACAAAACACGTTAGTCTTGTCCTGCAAGCTATCAGAATCCATTGGTGAAATCATTCAAGGGTTGGCTAAATGGGAAGAGGTCATAATTTAAAATGTTAATGGAGAGTAAATGTAGTTTTCAATTGTTTGGCAGAAGTGCAGGCAACATTTATATGGTCTGTACGTCTTGTGATTTGTATAGACCAGAGTGGCTACGATGGTCCAAATATCCTAGCATGCAGCATATTTTGATACATATCAAACTCTAAGATTGGTCTTTACATGTAGGTTGGAGATGACCCAAGCAAACCTATTTTAAATCTTTTTCAGATCTATGAAAGCTTCTAATTTATTTGACGGTGTAGGCGGAAGCTGACTCTATAATCTCTGACCGTATGCATGATTAAGGATAGATGGTCCATATGATGGTATTTTAAGGTAGACGATTAGCTCTAAAAATAAAGTCATCAAAATGAGCCGTGGATCGTGAGCCGATCCATTTAAGTCCTTGAAATAGTATGGATGGGCTAGTATTTTGATTGTCCATTCAACAAAAATTTTTTTAGCCTCGTTCTTTTATGGCATGGCTTGTGATGGGCTAGCCTATCTAGCCTACTTGTGGGTCCTGTTATAAGAAAAAGTCTTTGTGCATCGCGTCCGGTGCGGAAAATCCAGCATGGCCCGTACCGCGCTTTTTTATTGGTCTAAATGTATTCACTGTAGCATGACGGGATGGGAGCTGAGCGTGACTAGCATTAATTACTATTCAGCTTTTATTTGAAATTTTTGTCCATACCAAAATACCCTTCCCTCCGGTCTCTTTTCTACAGGGGTGTCGTAGGTTTTGAACTAGGGTGTCGTAGCTTTTGAACTAGGATGTCGTAATATTGTTTCAGGTTTTTTTTTTTTTTTTTCTGCAAGGGTGTCGTAGGTTTTGAACTGGGGTATCGTAGTTTTTGAACTAGGATGTTGTAATACTGTTTCAGGTTTTATTTTATATTTTTCTGCAGGGGTGTCGTAGGTTTTGAACCAGGGTGTCATAGCTTTTGAACTAGGATGTCGTAATACTGTTTCATATTTTATTTTATATTTTTCTGCAGGGGTGCCATAGGTTTTGAACTAGGATGTCGTAACTTTTGAATTAGGATGTCGTAATACTGTTTCAGGTTTTATTTTATATTTTTCTGCAGGGGTGTAAGTTTTGAACTAGAATGTCGTAGCTTTTGAACTAGGGTATCGTAGCTTTTGAACTAGGGTGTCGTAATACTGTTTTAGGTCATTTTTGAACCAGGGTGTCGTATGTTTTGAACTAGGGTGTCGTAAGGGTATTTTGGTCTGGACGAAAATTTCAATTAATGCTAGTCATCTCAACTTTTGTTCCATCATACTACAGTGAATATTTTTGGACCAATAGGAGCGTGCGGTGCAGGCCATGCTGGATTTGCTGCACCGCACGCGGTGCACAAAGAATTATTCATGTTATAATATATCTAGAATTCAGAGTTTTTGTTCTCCACTCCGAATCATTCCCCTTTCAAGCAAGGAAAAGATATTTTAAAAGAAAAATATTTTCAGTTTCCAGGGATTAAACTTAAGAAATATAAATCTTTTTATATCTTATTTTTTCAAGAATTTTAGTCATATTGTCAATTTTTTTAATTTTATAATTATTTTAATTTTTTGTAAGTTATAAGGATCGGCTTGTTTAGGCACTCCACTTATATAGGTTATAGTTGGGTTGCCTATTTGATGGCTCAAAAGATTTTTTTGCTCTGATCATGATGGGCCCGGTCCATTTAATGGCTCTAATTAAAAGAGGTTATCTTTTCCGCTCCAAGAAATTCTTTGTACACCGTCCCCGGTGGAGACAAAAAGATACCACATAATCTAACTAGGCCATGTAAGTCTCAATGCCCATAGTTTTACCTTTTTGTTAAAAATTTTGAACAACAAAAATGCCCTTCTATTTATAAAAAATTGACACTTTGTGGTCGGGTTATGACATATTGTAAATAGGATTATGACATCCCATAGCCAAGTTGTGAACAGGGTGTCATAGCCCTATTCATAGGATGTCATGAGACTGAAAGGTATTTTCATCATTGAGAAATTTCAAGAAATTTTTAATATTAAAAATACCCCTCAATCTTAAACATCTTGTAAATATGGCTATGATATCTTGTTCACAACTTGGCCACGAGATGTCATAACAGAAATATTTTTATCATTCAAACATGTATTTAATGCCTGTAGTTCATCTTTCTGTTAGAAATTTTTAATGACCGCCCTTCTTTTTATGATACCCCATAGCCAAGTTTATGAACAGGATGCCATAATCCTATTTATAGGATAACTAAAAGGTATTTCTATCATTAAAAAAAAATTTAAAATTTTTTCAATGATGAAAATACTCTTTAATCTTATGACATTCTATGAATAGAGTTATGATACCTTGTTCATAACTTGGTCACGAAATGTCATAATTCAAGCCACAAGGTGTCATAATTTTTTTATAAAAAAATATTTTTGCCACTCAATTTTAATAAAAAGTAAAACTGCGAGTATTAAATGGAGATGTACAAAGAATTTCTCTTTTCCCCCTACATCTAGCCTACCTGGGGGATTGATTCCAACTAGAATCGAACCCGTAATCCCTTGCCCAGGTGGATGATTAAACTTTGTTATTTATTTATTTATACCTCTACGGGATAGTGCGGTTGGTTAAGGCTTGGCTCCTCCTTTGCCTGGTCACGGGTTCGAGGAATGACTCCGTGGGTGACTTGATTAAAATTCCGATATTTCCGGGTGCACGTGACTGGGAGGTGGACCAGCTGTAACTCCGACGTCCTAGAAGGGACTAGGCTGACGTACTCACCCGTTCGGCAAACCTCGGAAGGTGGGAGAATTTCCGGGTGCACGTGACTAGGAAGTGGACCAGCTGTAACTCCGACGTCCTAGAAGGGACTAGGCTGACATACTCACCCGTTCGGCAAACCTCGGAAGGTGGGGAAGGTATGCGAAAAAATTACGACCTGCATCGAACAAAGATCTAGCAGTCTGGGACCAGAATGGAGCCCTACACTGGGATAACCCCCCCCCCCCCCCTTTTGTTCTATCAAAAAAAAAAAAAAAACTTTGTTATTTATACTGCCTTTCCAACATAGCTATCCAAGTAGCTGATTTGTTAGCAAATACTAAGAGATGGGTGATTTGTATATATGGATTCCTCGACCATTTTCTTTTTTCATTTAGAATTATGAATTATTATAGGGATCGACTATTTCTAGTATCCTGTACCGGATAATGATAAATGAATATATCAAGGCCTGCCTAACACCCGGGGAATGCTGAGCTTCCCTCTCTCAAATCTTGTTAAGCTTATTTTGATAAATCAAGCTTATGGCTTAAAATTACTTTTGAAACAAATTTAATATGTAGGTGGGTGTAAAAAATGCTGAAATTAGACTGGTTCCATTATCAAGAAGTCTAACCTTAAATTTCACGAGCAAGAATTATGCTCGTCAAACCAAAAGTGGAATATGGTCATCCACTTGGGGCATAAATTTGGTTCATGTTCAGTTAGGGCCACATAGGTGCAAATAGGGATGTGCAAACAGGTCAAGTTACTCATGAGCTATTCGAGTCGAACTCGAGTAGCAAGATACTCAACTTGAAATCTCGCAAACTTACTTGAATTTATATATATTTTAAATAATTTTATTTTTACTTATAATATAAATATATTAATATATATTATAAGTAAGTTAAGGTTTTGTTGCGGAGAAATTTTGCTGGGGTCCCAAATAAGTAGCCCAAACAAATGGACTTGGTTAATCAGCCCCTATTGCATGTCCACTGATCACTCAACGCCAAGAATATGAAGCCTAGATGATCACCTCCACTATGCTTGCCGACAAGTCACCAGATTGAGTCACTAGTCCATTGAGGACCCCTTCTTGATTCCAGTGCTATCGGGCAAATCAACATGCTGATCAAATAGCTCAAACCAATAAACCTGTTTGAGCAGCCCAACTACATATCATCCGACCATTTGATGGATTGGAGCTTTGATCAGTGGAAGGCTGCCTCTTGTCCACAACAATCGGGCAAGTCAACAAGCCTGGTTGGACGTTCTTGCAAAGTATCCTCCAAGCATTCATTGGGCTTAGACCTTGATCAGCAAAGTATCCTTTTGGCTCCAATGTTATTGGACAAGTCAACATGGTCAATGCATGATCGTGACTACCACTCAACTGGCCCCTTATTAAAGAAGTTGGTGCACCTCTCGGCCAAGCGGGACCAATTAAGTACCAACTACCAAGTATACTCATCCAAGCAAACCTCGATGATAATTGGTGCCTCATCAGCTAGCTTTTCGAAAGCCATCAACTTGCCCTTGCTGACTATTCATCGAATCCAACTATTGGTCGGCTAAATAGTCCCCTCTTGATGCCAATGTTCATGGACATAGCTTGACCACATGCTTAGAGCATGGGTGGCTCCTTTGTCTATCCATCAACTTATTAGAAAAAAAAGGCATCCTGATAGACTAGACCTGATAAAGTACTGGTCACCGATCGCCCCTACCTAATCGAGTCTAAGTAGTAACCAATGCCTTCTTGTCAGACGTTCCAAAGGCTATCAGCATATCTCACTTTTGGCTAAGGCAATCCGATTGAGTATCTTCTAGTCAATCATTCCTCGGCTCCAAATAGAGGTGCTTGGGTCAACCCTTGGTCTCTAAGTATTATGGCAAAAAGATTCTTGGACAATATTTTCACTTAGATTTTTCGAAGGCCAACATGACCGATGCTCACTTCTGTGCTCCTAATTATGCAGCATCACATCATGTATCATGATCTCTAATCTCCACTATATCTTTATAATTAAGGGAACATGCCTGGATCCATATAGTAATCAACATTATTATTAAAAGACATGACCAATTCCATATAAAGGACAAGGTTCTAATTAAAATGGAATAGACATTCCCTGCAAATGAAAATCTTTTGATTGGCTGTGTAATAAGCCCTATCACTTCTAACCAAATCCACTAATATATTTATCATTTCAAAAATGTCCTTATACTCCACCTATAGAAAGGAACCTCCTAGAGTCTCCAAGGTATGCAAAAACTCTACCTCATGCTTCTCAAATATTGTTGTTGTGCCTGATACTAATTTGAGTATCGGAGGGCCCACGTAGAACACCTTCCATCTAGGACTTTTTTACAGGTTATGCTTCCTGGAGAACTCCTTGCACCACCAACTCCAGCATCCCTGGTGTCCAACGAATTTCGACACCAAGAGAATAGAGGAAGGGCCGGTCCTATTTTTGAGGAGCATAGCCCAAAAGGTGGATTAACAATGCCATCTAAGGAAGTTCTATCTTACTGCACTAATACCACCACCTCTTGGCCAGTGGAAAGCCAACCAACAACCGAGCCCCATCAACACCGGTGAGGGCCTCTCCATCTCTACAAACGGTAATGGTTAGTGTGGAATAGTTCAATCTACTCTTTGAGCAGGTCCAAAACTTGGTGGTAGCTGTTTAAGCTATTCAAGTTACCCTTGCACTACTTCCTGTGGTGCAACCTCCTCCAATGACACTACTTGTGGCCTCCAAACCTGTGGTGCAACCTCCTCCAATGACACTACTTGTGGCCTCCAAACCTGTGGTGCAACCTCCTCCAATGACACTACTTGTGGCCTCCAAACCTGTGGTGCAACCACTTGTTATATTGCCTCCTATGAGACCATCGCCTGATCTAGCAGCACAAGCAGGCCACCACCACCAGAATAATCACAAGCCCCTTCCAAAGATCCTGAAAGGAGGCTTGCTCACTAAAGTCATCCTAGTAGCCCAGAGCCAAGGAGACAACGGTCCCAGAGCCCTCGATCGGGGCATGACTCAACTCCAAGCTAGCAATCTCCCCAGTGATCAGAGGTTCTTGCCATCTGAGATCCCAAGGTCGAGCAAAAGCTTTAGGAACTTGATCAATGGATCAAAGCAATCTACAACCATTCCTTGGTGCACAAGATGGGTTCAATAATGACCCACTTTTCGATACCAAGATAATGCAAATACCACTTTCCTGGAACTTTAAGATCCCTCAGTTGGAGAGTTATGATAGGATGATCAACTCCATTGATCATTTAGAGAGCTTCAAGGTGATGATGATGCTCCATGGAGCTACTGACACCATCCTCTACCGAGCCTTCCCATCCCTCCAGAAGGAAATGGCTCGATATTGATATTCAGGCTCAAAGCCAAGGTTGGTTCACTCTTTTCAACAACTGACTCGGTCCTTCCCTGGCCATTTTGTCAATAGTCAGTGATAATAGAAGTGGTCGGTGTTCCTCCATACCCTCAAGCAAAAGGAGAGAGAATCGATACAAGCCTTCATAACTGCTTTAACATGGCCACTCTAGAGGCCTGTAACTTGGACAACCGGTTGCAATGTCCACTCTGAATGCACTACAAAAGATTGACTTCAAGAAGTCACTGGTGAAGACTTATCCCTAGGATTTTGCTGATATGCTAGCCTGGATGGAAAAGTATGCACGAATGGAGGATGTCTTCATGCAAGAAGGAGACCCTGCTGCTTCCATAGTAGGGGGTAGGAAATTGGAAACTAGTCAGAAACACTTTCTGAGACAAGAGTGAATGACTAGACAATGCTCCAGATCATTGCCTCATCAACAAAAAAATGGGGTCCCTCAAAATGATCGACCCGGAGTCCTCATAGGGGAGATCGGTGTGCATTGCCACCAAGAAGTACAATGCCTATACTCTCCTGAATGTGCCAAGGGCAAACATGCTGATGGAGATCAAAGGGCAACTCCTAGAAACCAGGAAACTATGGCCCCACTGGCTCTTAGGAATCTAAACAAATTTTGCCTATACCACCGCAACATGGTCACGACATCGAGAAGTGTATCCAGCTCTGAAATGAGATTGAGGAGCTCATTAGAAGAGGCCACCTTGACTGGTTCATTCATTGCCAAAGGGAGTAGGGAAACAAACCAACATTACCTTGACCAATTGAGCAACCACAGCAAATCGAGCCTCAAGACAAGGGCAACCCACCCCCATCGGGGATAGTTAATACTATCATTGGGGGGTACCGCAACAAAGATTTCGATTATGAGGAAAGGGTAGCAAAAAGGCAGGCTAGAGAACTGATAATCTTCACTAAGGAGGATGATCAAGGAGTCCAATTCTTGCATTATGATGTGGTGGTTGTAACTTTAAATGTTGAAAATTGTGATGTACACTGCATTTTTATAGATAATGAAAGTTTAGCTGATATTCTGTATTAATTATGATGCTTTTATCAAATTAAGAATATCCCTTGATCGCTAAGAAGAGTAGACTTCCTACTAATTGGCTTCATAGGGGATGCAATCCAGGTAGAGGGAATAATCACCTTGCCTATAAGGATGAGACATTATCCTCGCTGATCCATCACCCAGGTTGACTTTCTTGTCATTTGAGCACCCCCAGCCTATAATGCCATCCTTGAACGACCAGGCCTGAATGCCTTCTGAGTAGTTATGTCCACTTATTGCTTGAAGATAAAGTTTCTAATGGCTCATAGGATTGGAGAGGTTTGCGGAGATCAGAATTTGGAATACCATTGTTACCATATCGCACTTGAAGGAACTAGAGCTGCTGACACCTACCCGATCGAAGGGCTAGCACCCATGACAAACTGGTCGAACAACAAGGAGAACCAGTCAAGGACCTCATCTACATACCCTTAGTGTATGGAAATTCGGAGCATATGGTTCGGATTGGGTCCAATAAGGACTAGGTAACTAAAAAGTAGCTAACTTTATTTTTGCAAGAAAATGCCAATGTCTTTGGCTAGACTTTAGTGGACATGCCAAGCATCGACCCTTTGGTGATGGTATTCCAGCTAAACGTGGACCCAAAATACTGACCATTCAAACAAAAGAAGCAGAGCTTCATGCCCAAGCGATAGAAAGTAATAACCTAGGAGGTCGACAAATTGCTCGATGCCAGCCTCGTTAGAGAGGCCAAGTATCCAAAATGGATCTTCAACATGGTCATGATCATGAAGGTGAATGGAAAGTGATGAATTTGCATTAACTTTACCGACTTGAATAGGACATGTTCAAAGGATATCTACCCATTATTGAGAATTGATCAGATGGTGGATGCTATGTCAGGTCATGATCTTCTCAGCTTTATGGATACTTTCTTTGGCTATAATTAGATCTGTATAGCTTTAGAAGATGAAAACAATTGCTTTTATAACTAATCGAGATCTTTTTTATTATAGGGTAATGCCATTTAGTCTAAAAAATATTGGTGCAACTTATCAACATATTATAAACAAAATCTTTAAAAACCAGATCATGTAAAACATGAAGGTGTATATGGATGATATGCAGATCAATAATAAAGTTGCTAGGACTCACATCGATAACCTCTGAGAAGCCTTCACCATCCTTCAGAAGTATTAGATGAAGCTAAATCTAACCAAGTATACTTTTAGAGTGGCTTCTAGGGTGTTCCTTAGCTTCATGTTCTCCAACTAGGGGGTAGAGGCCAACCCAAAAAAAATCAAGTCTGTCCAAGAGATGGACCTTTTTAAAAATGATCAAGGATGTTCAATGCCTCATCAAAAGGATTGTCATATTGAACAAGTTTATCCCAAGATCGGCCAAACAGTGTCTTCCTTTCTTCCAAATTTTGAAGCAACCAAAGAACTTTCGATGGACTAAGAATGCCAGAATGCATTTGGGGACCTTAAAAGCTACCTCAATTATGTACCCCTCCAGATAAATTGGACCCGAGTGAAGAACTATTCTTATACTTGGTGACCTTGCCGTGGTAATGGGTGTGGTGCTAATCAGGAGCGGAACAAGATCCATAAGTCAATTTATTATATCAATCGAACCTCAAGAGATGCAGAGACCTAGTATACCAAGTCGGAAAAGCTGGTTTATGCTCTTCTCATTGATCCCTAGAAGCTCCGACCATACTTCCAAGCTCACACCATCATCCTCTTGACCAAGTTACTCATGAGGAATGTCTTGCATTGGCCAGACACATCAAGGCATATTGCCAAATGGACGATTGAGTTTTCTAAATTTAACATTAAAATTTGACCTCGACTATCGATCAAAGCCCAGATACTAGTTGACTTCTTGATTGAGTACACTATCCCCAATGAGCCAGTCATGATAGATGAAGTAGAACCCTCAACACCGGCACAAGGCTACACTAATACCTAGGAGGTGTACATGGATGGATCATCCAACTCTGAAGGATCGAGGGCAAGATTGGTCATTATAAGTCTAGAAGGAGTCATAGTCGAGCATATCCTGCACTTTGAGTTCCCTGCAATGAATTATAAGGTTGAACATGAAGCCTTGATCGCTGGACTCCGAGTGGCCAAGGAGTTGGAGGTCCAGGACTTGAAGGCCTACATTGACTCACAACTAGTTGTTAGGCACATTAAGGGAAACTATGAGGCTTGAGAGGAAAACATGATAAAGTACCTTTCAAAGATTAAAGATTTGGCTTCCACCTTTTGTAACTTTGAAATCCAATAGATACTCAAGGAGGACAATGCTCGAGTTGACTTACTAGCCAAATCGATGACAATGATACCAATGGCGCTACCCAAAGGAGCCTATTTTGAGATAATTAAGAGACCAACCATTGAAGAGTCGATAGAGATGATGCAATTGGATGACAAACCGTCTTAAATTGACCCATTGGTCAATTTCTTGAAGGATGGAATACTTCTAGTAGACTGAAAGGAGGCTCGAAAGATAAAATATCAAGCATCTCAATACCTCTTGCAAGAAGCAATGTTTTATAAAAGATCATTCTCTCTATCCCTCCTTAAGAGTCTGCATATGTCTGAAGTGGATTATGCATTAAAGAAAGTACATGAAGGAATACATGGGAGCCATATTAGAAAAAATCCATTAGCCAACAAACTTGTCCGATAAGGATACTATTGGCCGATGATGTAGAAAGATATAGAGGACGTCATTATACAGTATGACATGTGCCAAGGAATTCAAACATACATCGCTTCCCTACTGTACCAATCACCCCTATATGTGCACCCTAGCCTTTTATGTAATGGGGGATGGACATCCTTTGTTTATTTCGACCTACCTCGAGATAGTAGAAATTCCTACTGATCATTATTGACTATTTCACTAAGTGGGTGAAAGTCGAGCCACTAGCCCGCATCACTCAGATGAAGATGAAATATTTTGTATGGAAGCTATAATCTATTAGTTCGGTCTACCCCAAGTCTTGATCATCGATAATGGGCAACAATTTATGGGGGCCAGATTTGGAGAGTTCTACAAATATCAAGGGATTTTGCATCATCTCACCTACATGGCTTACCCCTGATGAAGTGGATGCAGGTGCTTGGTTGGCATCGAACCACTATAAACCTTCAGTTTATGACCTCAGCCTCACCATTCATCAGGGGTAAGCCATGTAGGTGAGATGATGCAAAATCCATAAACACAAAGGTTTATAGTGGTTCGATGCCAACCAAGCACCTACATCTACTTCCCAAGAATCCCTTGGAAATTTCATTAAGTTTGGTTTTATAACTTAGGCTCACCAACAACCTTTATAACTTGTTTTGGCTTCGGGCTCACAAGAAAAACTCTAGTTGGTTTCAAGGCTCACCAACAGCCATCCTTAGTTTTATGGGCTAACCAAGAATCTAAACAACTTCTTTTGGCTTCGGGCTCACAAGTAAAACCCTAGTTGGCTTCAAGGCTCACCAACAACCACTTTGATTTTCAAGACTTACCAAAAATCTCTTTAGCTTTCCAAGGCTCACCAAAAATCTTAAGTTAAACAATGTAAGAGCAAGTATAGATGAATACAATAAAAGCTTTCTAAAATAAAGCAAATATATTTTTGAAGCCCTTGAATGTTGATGAAGATCTTGTCTTTAAGTTAATGAAGCCTTTGATTGATGCTTGTAGATGTAGACTTTGATTGCTCTCTTTGAAACTTGGAAACTTGAAGGCTTGAATCACTCAACTCTTGAATCCTTTAAGAATATTCAAAAAACTCACCAAAGGATTACTTTTTCATTTGATTTTAGATGTTTATATAGCCTCCCAACACTTAAATGACCGTTTATAGCCATTAGGGAGGAGAATATAGCCATTTAAAAGCAAGTTGGAGAAGTTCTGCAACCCAGAAAACTAGCCGTTACTGTCTAAGTATCGACAATTCACCTCTAGGTGTCGACACTTCATCTCTAGGTGTCGACACTTCACCTCCAGGTGTCGACACTTCATCTCCAGGTGTCGACACTTCATCTTCAAGTGTCGACACTTCATTCCCGTGAGTCGACACTTGAGGCAAAACACCTCCAGATGGCACTGTTCTATATTTTCAAAAATCTCAGGTCTTGAGTCGATACTTCACTGTTCAAGTGTCGATACTTGATTTCCAGGTGTCGATACTTCATTTCTAGGTGTCAACACTTCACTGTGCTAGGATGAAACTTTGCTGAAACTTCTTCAAATTTAAATCTTGAGCCCTTCCAAGTCTTCCTTATATTTCAAAGTCCTTATAACTTGATTTTCCATTAATTTAAGGACATTCTCAAACTAAAAAACATGTATTTCTTCATTCAACAAGGTTGAGTACTAAGATCTGAAAAATATACTTAAATTATAATTAGTACTCATATATACTTAAACATTTTGTCAATCATCAAAATCAAGATCAGAGTTAATAATCTCTCCCTTTTTGATGATGACAAAATCTTTAAGTATATAAATAGGGTAAGCTTAAAAGATTAACAATAAGATAAACATGTAAGCTCAAAATCAATAAACACCAAGCTCTCCCTTAAAATATGATTCAAAAGAATTTTCAAAAATTCTTCAAAATATTTTTCAAAATATACAAAATTTTTAAGACAATCTCTTCCTTACTAATTCTTTCCTTAAGATTAAGAATTTTGCTTTCTTCTCCCCCTTTTGCACTTTCTTTCATTTCTCATATGATTCTTCATGTTTATCAAATCTTTTTCTTTTCATATTTAACATTTTTCTCCCCCTTTTTGACATTATGAAAAAGGATGAAAGGCAATACAAAATGGAAATGAAGGTGTAAAGAATAGCAAGTAGATCATAAAAATCAACACATGAAATCAAATAATTATGATACCAATTGAATATGATACAAATTGACCATGATACCACAAAATGATAAGCACATGCAAGAAATGATTGAAGGTATATTATCCATTCATCTTGTTCATGGGATAAGGCTATAGCGGCACCCCTACACGTCATAACAGATCCCATTGAATGGGAAGAGAGGGTCTTTAAACCCTACTTAGCTCCTATGACCGGACGGCCATGGTGCCTAACCCAATCCGAAGCGGTTACTAGGAATTCTTTTAAAGAATTTTGATACCAATTGAATATGATACTACTTGAATGTAACTCCCCTCAAAGGATTAAATTTGAAAACAAGGAGAGGGAGTATCATAGCAATATAAGTACAGCAAAACATTCAAAGCATCATATATGTATATAATGATAACAAATCTTTGGATGCTCCTCCTAAATGTTATTCTCCCTTAAAAATATGCATTCATTTGAGGAATAAAACATGAAAGCTCATGCATCATAATTTCATATAATTTTGAGATATGAATATAAACACTAAATCTGAAATCAAAGATTTGAGATTTTCAAGATATGCAAGATTTTCAAAATGCAAAACATTGATCATTTAAAAATTTTAGCATGATTTAAAATTCATTTGAAATGATTTGGTATCCATACAAATATTAGAAGTAATTTGATAGCAAGTCTAGCTACTAGAGCAAGGATTTATCTATATGCATACCTTTTTCTTAAATGTAGCCCTTAACTACCAGTCCTATACTTGATCCAAATTATTTCTAGCTTATGCATAGATGCCAAAAATGAAAACACATAAATCATAGCATTTCACTTGAAATAATTTAGAAACTATATTAATCAAAATCAAGTGAAAGTCTAATAATCACAAGTTTAACCATGAGAGCATGAAATCCATCAATATCAAAAGGTTCATGATCATAACTAATGATTATTAGTCTAAGCTTGATTCTAATTGATCACTTTAAAACATTTTTCAAAGCAATATGCATCTTTAAAAGTATTTTTCATGAAATAATTTAAGATTCATTAATCAAAATCAAATAAAGATCTTACAATCACAAATTTAATCATGATAGCATAAAATTCATCAACTTTAAAAAGTTCATGATCATAACCAATGATTATAAATCTAAACTTGATTCTAATTATATATTTAAAATAATTTTTCAAAATAATTGATGCAATATTTATAACAAATATTTAACTATATTTTCTATTATGGAAGAAAATGTTTAGAATTTACCAATATACATAATCCTTCCTTTACCATTTAGTCCAAAATGTAGCTTGTCCACTTCTTCAAATTATCTTGTATGCCCACTTTTCAAAAACTTCTTTCTTCATGTAGGGCTGCAAGACATTCCTGCAAAATATACTAAGTAGACAATTTTGGTATCCAAACTTTCTTCGGTCCTTTAGGATTAGTGAATATAGTTCCTTTTGGAACCCAAACTTTTCTTGATCTATAAGGATATGCATTAAATCCAGATCTACAAGTCAAAATAGAAGAAGCAGGAATAAGCAGATTCTTCAAAAGTTTTTGCTTCTTTTCTTCAATCAAAATATTTTTCTCATTCAAAAATTTATCACATAAATCTTTCAAAACAACATTTTCTTTTTCTAAAAATTCTTTTTCTTTAGAAAAATTATTCTTTTCATTTTTAAAATATCAATCTTGCCATTTAAATCATCATTTTCATTGGCAAGATTGGTGTTCTCAAGAGAAAAGGAATCTACATGCCTTTTTAATTTCTTGTGCTCAATTTTTAGCATTTTGTATTCATGCACAAGATCATTGAATGTATCATGTAGTTCATCAAAGATAAAATCATAATTATTTTCAGCACATACCTTTTTCTCATTTGCCATGAAGCAAAGATGGGCAACTTCTTGTTCATCATCCGAACTAGAATCTTCGCTATCGTTCCAAGTTGCCATCATTACCTGGAATTTCTTTTTGGCCTTGAGGGCTATTATCTTCTTCTTCTCTTGATCAACAACTACTTTTCCTTTCCATAAATTTAACTCGTGGGTCATGAGTGAACCAATAAGCTCCTCCAAAGGTAAGGTTTCTACATCTTTAGCTTCTTGGATCGCCGTCACCTTTGGATCCCATGATATTGGCAAAGATCTAAGAATTTTATTCACCAAATTAGCATTAGTATAGATTTTGCCAAGACTTTTTAATTCATTAATAATAGTCATAAATCTAGTAAATATGTTAGAAATAGATTCACAATGCATCATTTCAAAAATTTTAAAAGAATGTATAAACAAATTAATTTTAGAATTCTTCACTTGAAGAGTACCCTCATAAGTAACTTCAAGTGTGTCCCATATTTTCTTCATCGATGTGCATGTCGAGATTCTATTAAATTCATTTAAGTCCAATGTACAATGAAGCAAGTTCATTGCTTTAGCATTGATTCCAGTTTGTTTAATATCATATTCATTCCAATCCTCTTCGAGCTTTGGAATGGAAATGCCATTAACCAAAATGGAAGGAATATGAGAACCATTAACAATAATTTTCCAAAGATGATAACTAATAGATTGAATATGGATGCGCATGCGAGTTTTTCAAAATGTGTAATTGTGCCACTGAAAAATGGTGGTCTAACACTAATACCTACAAGGGTTGCCATGAACTTTAGCTCAAAATTGTTAGATTTTCAATCAGAGCACCGAGCTCTGATACCAATTGTAGGCTCAGGTAGGCAACCCAAGAGGGGGGGTGAATTGAAATTTTAAAAAAACTTTTCAACTATTTGCAATATGAACTAAAGCAAGTATGCAATTCAAGTGCTTTTGTATTTCAAATAAATGCAGCGGAAATAAAGAAATAAAAGCACAAGAAGAATAATCACACAAACACAAAGGTTTATAGTGGTTCGGAGCCAACCAAGCACCTACTCCACTCCCCAAGAATCCCTTGGGAATTTCACTAAGTTTGGTTTTATAACTTAGGCTCACCAACAACCTTTACAACTTGTTTTGGCTTCGGACTCACAAGTTAAACCCTAGTTGGTTTCAAGGCTCACCAACAACCACCCTTGGTTTTACGGGCTAACCAAGAACCTAAACAACATGTTTTGGCTTCGGGCTCACAAGTAAAACTCTAGTTAGTTTCAAGGCTCACCAACAACCACTTTGATTTTCAAGGCTTACCAAAAATCTCTTTGGTTTTCCAAGGCTCACCAAAAATCTTAAGTTAAATAATGTAAGAGCAAGTATAGATGAATACAATAAAAGCTTTCTAATATAAAGCAAATATCTCTTTGAAGCCCTTGAATGTTGATGAAAATCTTGTCTTCAAGTTGATGAAGCCCTTGATTGATGCTTGTGGATGTGGACTTTGATTGCTCTCTTTGAAACTTGGAAGCTTGAAGGCTTGAATCACTCAACTCTTGAATCCTTTAAGAATATTCAAAAAACTCACCAAAGGATTACTTTTCCATTTGATTTAGAATGTTTATATAGCCTCTGAACACTTAAATGACCGTTTATAGTCGTTAAGGAGAAGAATATAGCTATTTGAAAGCAAATTGGAGAAGTTTTGCAGCCTAGAAAACTAGCCGTTACTATCCAAGTGTCGACACTTTACCTCAAAGTATCGACACTTCACCTTCAGGTGTCGACACTTCATCTCCAGGTGTGATACTTCATCTTCAAGTGTCGACACTTCATTCCCGTGAGTCGACACTTGAGGCAAAACACCTCCAGGTGGCATAGTTCTGTATTTTCAAAAATCTCAGGTCTTGAGTCGATACTTCGCTGTTCAAGTATCAACACTTGATTTCCAGGTGTCGACACTTCATTTCAAGGTGTCGACACTTCACTGTGCCAGGCTGATACTTTGCTAAAACTTCTTCAAATTTAAACCTTGAGCCTTTCCAAGTCTTCCTTATATTCCAAAGTCCTTATAACTTGATTTTCCATTAATTTAAGGATATTCTTCAACTAAAAAATATATATTTCTTCATTCAACAAGGTTGAGTACTAAGATCTGAAAAATACACTTAAAATATAATTAGTATTCATATATCCTTAAATATTTTGTCAATCATCAAAATCAAGATCAGAGTCAACAATAGTTGAAAGAAGAAGAAGGGGAAGAAGTTTGAAGAAGGTGGCCAGAGGTGAAGAAGGCTGATGGTTTTGAAGCAGGGCATAGGGATCACACAGAAATTCACCTCGAATTTTGAGAAAAGCTCGAAAGAAATTCATTCATAACAATTCATAATAATTGATCATTAGTTACAAGAGGGTGGAGGGATGTGGTATTTATAGATGTTTCCATATCCTCTCCTTGTAAGGATAGAATTACAAAGTTGAGTGGGAGAGGGATTACAAATTTGCTTAGAACTAGAAGTATACAATTTGAATAGAAATTAAACTTGATCTCCTTGTTAGATTTGTACTTCTTCCTCTCTTGGACTTGGTCAAATGTGCTTCACTTGGGCTTGGACGCCATCCACTCTTGGGCTTGGACCTTGGGCAGCAAGGGGCGGCCTCCTATTGGGCTTGGGTGGCCTTCAAAACTTGGCTTAGCGCATGGGCTTGAGTAGGACTTGGGCGGGGTCCAATGAATGGCGCTTGGGCTTTGATGCATGTCCCCTGGTGGGCTAGAAACCCTGGGCGCCAACTTAGAAGTGGACTTGTGAAAGCCTGGGACTTCATAGGCTTTTGGGACTTGAAGAACTTCTGGACTGGGGCGCCTGGAAGAAGAATATGCTTGGAATCTTCATATGGAGAGACTTCATGGGCTTCTACTTTAGTGATCATCCTCTTGTATGAAACTGGTACTTGACACAGACTTATAACAAAACTTGTACTAGACTGACATGACTCAATTAGACTGGTTGAAATGCTCAACTTATTACAGGACTCACTTCAACTTAACTGGACTAGACTCAACATAAAACTTACATGACTTATAGGACTCAAAATTGGCTCAACATGAGCTGACTGAACAACTAAGCTTAACTGAACCGAACATATCCCAAAACTTGACTCATAAGTCCTAATGGTGTGAGTCGACTCTAAATACAAGACTCAAGTATGACAAGACATGAAAAACAAAACTCAAGGCCCAAATACAGGACTCAAATAGCTAACATAGCCAGATTATTGGACCTAGAGATAAAATTTGAATCATGGCTAAGGGACTCAAACTCAGGGATCCATAATGAACTAGGGTTGACCTGATGTCCCCATCAGCCATGATACCTGTTGAGCTTGGAGTCTCATCAATGTGGATCAAAAATTTTAATGAGTAGACCAACTTAGAAAGGCAACTTGTAGACTTAAACCTGTTAGATGAAGCTCGAGGGAGATCATGCATTAGAATGGTGGCTTACTAATACAAAGTTTCCTGATGTTTCAACTCTAGAGTTTGTAGCAAAATCTTTAGAGTTGGCGACCTGGTGCTGCATCAAGTGGAGGGCTTCCAACCTAGCCAACGAGGTAGTTGTCTCCAAATTAGGAAGGTTCGTATCAAGTGGAGGAATCAAGCTAGGGACCTATCGACTGAAGTAATTGGATGGAACCGTCCAACTCCAACCATGAAATTTAGCTAACCTCCAAATATGCTATTAGTAATATAACCTTTCCTATTTTTAAATAAATAAATTTACAAATTAGATAATGTGTATGCCCTCGATAATCAATAGGAAATCAAAAGCACTTCCAACCAAACCCTGAGGCCATTCAACCCCCATGGCTCAAGATGATCCTTGATCATCGAGAGCCTCAATGGTCCCTCAGTAGCCTGTCATGTTAAAAGGACTTTTAGTATCTATGGCTCCAAGTGACTATTGATCGGTCAGAGCCCAAGGCTGCTTGATAACTATATTATATACCTATATAAAAGTATTAATTTAATAATTAGATTATCTTTATTTATTTCAAATTAATATTTTTATATATCATTTGTATGAAAGAAGAATGTCAATATGAAGAGCTTAATTTATGAATTCAAATAAAATAAGTTTGAAGTGAATCGAATTTGAAATGAGTCCAGAATCAATATTTGAAGATTTAATTCAGAATTACATAGTTATTGACGCAACCGTTCATCATGGACCAGTTGAATGGTACAGTGGGCCTTACAGTCCATAGGCAGCCATGATCAATGGTCCATAGCTCAAAGCCATGGACCATGAAGCCTCTTTTGGGTCGGAACTTGCTGGAGATGCCTCCCATCACTGCCGGGACCACCAACACCTTTGCCTGGAGCACCACCAAAAGCCACCGTCGATCGATTCCACCCCATCCCCCATGGTTTTTCCCATTCCTCGTGGCCTGTTGCTATGCACACTAGAGATAATGCCAAGACTATCAAGAAGCCATCCACCGGACTCGTCCCCCAGATGTTAGAACCATCGTGCGCATCCTCCTCGACCCAACCCATAGCTTTCTTCCAAGATCCCTACTAGCCATCCTCCTCTGTATCATCCATTCCATCTTCTTGATCAGTCTTCTTCTTAGCGGCATGCGGGTGAAGCCGATGAAGCTCTGACAAAGTCCGGCATGGTGGCGATGAGGCACAAGGGGAGTAGGCAGCGGTTCTAGGTAGTGAGATCAAAACCCATCAAGAAAGGAGCACGGATCTCGGAGCACTTAATGGTTCATGTTAATTTCCAAGATGTGGTTGATTTCTGGATCTCTGATCAAGATTCAATGGCAACCAACCAGCTAGTCAAACATTGAGTTGGAGCACGACTCTGCAGTTTAATTTAACTAGAATTTGGGTTTATCGTCTAACTATTAAGTCTTGTTAAAATAAATCCCAGTCATTATTTTGGTCCTAATGTTTAGTCCCACATCAGAAAAATATAAAGACCTCTCCCCCTTTAAACCCTATAAAAGGCTTCTATGCCTCTACCTGGGGAAATCAACTCCTTGGAGTCCCTTTAGAGCCTTTGCATAGGAGGACAGGAGGGGATCAACTTAGAAACAGGCTAGTGCTAAAGTACGGGAGGGAAGAGAAGATTTTGTATGAGGCAGAGCGGGATTTTCTTGTACTCTAGATTTTTGTATTTCTTTGATCTGCAATAAAAGAGTATGTTTTTATTTATGAGTTTATTTATTCTTTTTATTCATTCTTTATTATGCTTTATTGTTAGATTGAGTTTAGAGACAACTCTTGCTTTTCGGAGACGTTCCATGATCTGTTACGAATACAGGGTGTGCTAAGGAGAGAAGAGTTGGATACCTAGTGCCTCCTGAAGATGCACCATGATTTGTTATGGATACAGGGCATGCTGAGGGAAGACAGGTAAATTTCTAAAATCAATTACATCTAAATTATAAAAGAAATACCATTTGACAGTACAAAACAAATCTTCCACTCCTAAATCCATCCTTTTTACTTGCTTCATCCTTAAAAGTAGTTTATCTCTTGTTTACTTTTGCTTTTTCCGAACAATAACTACTCTTCTTTTCTTTTTAAAATCATAACTTAGCTCTAAGGTCCCTGAGGATATGATCCCGACTACCCTAACTATAGAGTTGAGTTAGTGAATTATTTTTGACCATCTATGATAGCGATCAAATTTTGGCACCATTACCAGGACCATAGGCACGATTGTAATTTAAAAATCAAAAAAAAGAAAAAAAAATTAAAAAGGTACAAAAAATAGTTAATATTTATTTCTTTTTTTACTATTTTTCTAATTAATTTACTATTTCCAAATCTGATTAACCACTTAACTACCTTATAACCCTAATCTAATTTAGTTTTCTTTTTTTTCATACTTAATTAACTAAATTAAAAACTTACATAAAAATAACATAACCTAAAAAGAAAACATGATATCTTATAATACATAATTAAAATAAAGAAACTAATTAAGCTTTAAAAACTAATCACTTGGACTGGACATCTGCTTTCTCTACATTGCATACCTCATAAAACATCTTAAGGGTACTAAATCCCTAAACAACATAAAGTGAGGAAGTCATTACCCTTCCTTGGCCCACAAATTACTATCCTGCATATCGCATTAACCTAAGCCTTATTCTAAAATCAATTAGACATTGGCCCCTAAGGATATTTGAGCTCACTAGGAAAAGGGATCCTGAGAGTTGCACTATCTTAGAATTAACTGGTTCACTAGTGTCTAAGAAAAGAAGTTTAAGGATGATGTAACCCTGAAGGAAGGTGGTTCTTTAATTGATTTCGTTGTCTGACCTGGCCAATTAATGTGATGTCCAAGGAAAGCAACGGGGGAACCCCCACCAACCTTACCCTTACTTGGCCAGTGGCTAGTTAGTATCTGACTTCAATGGCTCAAAGGACAATCTTGGAATAGTCAAGAGCTATCTAAAACTAAGGACCCTAGGATAGAAAGTCCATTGATTGCTAACTTGTTTGCAATTAACCTAGAACTTTAACTAATACTTCTTCTCTATCCCTCTTAGCTTTAAGACTGCTTAGGCTCTTATCTGTAGTCTTCTTCTCTATCTTTCTTCTCTCTTCCTCCCTCATCTCCTCTCTAAAAAAAATAAGTAATATATATATACTTAGAAAGGATTGCTCTGATCTAGGACCTTTGATTAAATATTGCAAAACTCTTAGAACAATCTGATGAATTGGAGCAGTGCTAAGAACATAAATCTCAATAGTAGAGTGGATAAGTTGTCTCATGCTTTCGATACCATGCCCTATGAATTTGACCGTCTACCAATTATCAAACACTCATCCACTCCTTCCTTTTTTGCTACACAACAAGCATGCTCTACATATTTGAGTCCAACTCACTTTGTAAGCGAATGCCCAACCATGTACCAATTTTTGAGTCTACGTATGACCAAGTTTATCAAGATCAAACTCATATGACCTATAGACCAAGAGAAAAGCCATACTTTAATGCTTACAATCCAGGTTGGGGGACTCAACTAGATTTGTCATGGCAACCACACCTAGTGGTTATCCCCGTACCACCAAGACCTCCGTTCGTAGATGCACCTTATTACGATCAGCCCTATCCATATTATTAACCTTCTCCTACCAATAGCCTATCATTTTAAGAGAAGGTTCTGCAAGCAATAGACAAAATCAAAAAAATTGGTCATACCCCACTCCTTCAATATACCAACCCAAATGTCGATAGGTTTGCTCAATGTCAGCAACTAATCATGTCTCAATAGCAACCTATCGATGAGCTTATGAATCAGACTGATCGATTATTAACTAAAGTTGATAGGGAGGAGGTAGGAGTACCGCCTAGTCAATCCGAGAGTAACTTAGAGGGATATTATATGGTTGAGAATTTTAATAATAATTTAGAGGGACACTACCAAGTTGAAGATTTTAGTGATCCTTTAATTTTTTTCTGAATAATTAACTATAACTCTTAGGAATAAATTGGTCATGGAACAACCTTGTACCATCACAAAGATCAATATAGATGATTCGACTAAGATAAATAAATCAAACTGGTGGGATGAACCACTTCCATCATTATCCTACTCATCGATGGCCCCCTTCCCAAGTGCCCTAGAATCATCCACTCCTTTTTATGGGATAAAGAAGATATTGATGATATGATGAAATTAATGGAGGCTCCCTAGGAACCATAACAGAATGACACAACAGGGGAAGCCATATCTCCAATTCATCCCCAGAAGTCGTTAAATCCCTATATGGCTCATTGCGGGTAGATAATTTTAATGTAGATGGATGTAACCTACTCGATATACCATATTTCAAACCCACCCCACTTTGGATTGAACAACATAAGTCAACACCTAGCCTTAAAATAGCCCCCTATTAGAATCATGACCAGATTTAGAATTGAAGTCGCTTCCTGTCACACCTACGACACCTTACCAGTGATATATAACCAAGAAGACCAAATAGTTGATATTCTAAAGATGCATAAAAAAGCTATTGGATGTAATATTTGTAAAATGAGGGATAACAATCTTGAAAATTTATATATGATTTCTCTATATTTGGTACTACTTTCGAAGATCATCTCCAAAATCTATCTATTATCCTAAAATGATGTATGGAGATAGACTTCCAGTTAAGTTGGACAAAGTACCATCAAGGAGGGCTGATGTCATGATATATCATACCCGAGAAAGGGATTAGGATGGATCTTTCTAAAGATAGAAAAATTTTCAAGCCCCCACCCCCACTCTTGGCCTAACACACAATCCCTTCCTAATCTTTGACCAAATTATAATAATATTTTTAAATCTTGGTCTAGCATGCTTGCCTGGTGCACTCTATGGATCAAGGATAATCATCATAGAATATTCTATAAATATTTTTCTACTATGATGACATGCCTCCTGATTGGTCCTGTCATTTGAAAATCTTGAGGGATGTACCTAAGTTCAATATCAGTAACACTTCTTCATAGTGTTCGACTGAAGATATTAAACTTAGCACTGGTTGGGAAGCAACCTAACACTCTCATTTTCTTTTTAGTATAATTACAGGAACCTAGGTAGAAGGACAAGAGCCTGTTACTCCATGACACCCTCTTTAGCCCCCGAAGCACACTCATCCCAAGTGTATTCTATTCTTTTCTTTTTTGTGCTTATTTCTCTCTTACTCCATTAAAGTCAATGTCGATTAAGTTGGAAGGAAGAATAACTAATCTAATTAAGTTCTCAAGTATGATTAGATGTAATTAGTTTTGTGTCCAAAGTTTTTCTTGATTTGAAGTTAATTAGGCATCCTAATCAATGATTGATTAACAGCCTAGATAGTTTTAGAGATACTAAGAGATAAATTACTAAGAAAACTTGATAAATGGTAGGACATTGACCACATTAAATTTTAGGAGTGATTCTAGAACTCTCTTCCTTCTTATCTTAATAAAGAATCTACTTATTGAGAGTATGATTGGAAAGGTTGAGATATACAAAAGTCTTTTATACAAAAAAAAATATTAGAGAGTTAGTCTGACCTCACAACTTTTCTTGAACTCTTATTGGATAACCGAGCCCCTTTGCCTAAGTAAGCATTGTAACTCGCATCAAAAGGTGAGATGGTCAAGAGATCTGTTAAGCAATGGCACCTCACTAAGTAATCGGGCTCCTTCACCTAAGTAAGCATTGTGATTCGTGTCAAAAGGTGAGGATACTAATACTTAAAAGGTCAGGACATTAATTGGTAAGTTGGAGAGATGGTAAGGAAGATCTCTAAAGATTTCTATGGTCAATACTCAACCACTAATTGGATTGATTCAATGATCCAATGAAGTATCTCCTTAATAATCTGGCCGAGTATAAGCTATCTTTAGGATTGTCTAAGCTAACTTTCAATTCAAAGATGAGTTTGTATATATAGCTAATTTATCTGCTTTACTCGAGAATGAACAAAGTTCAAGTTGGGAGGTGTGATAACTATATTATATACCTATAAAAAAATATTAATTTAATAATTAAATTATATTTATTTATTTTAAATTAATATTTTTATATATTATTTAATAAAAGAAGAGTGCCAACATGAAAAGCTTGATTTATTGGTTCAAACAAATAAGTTTGAAGCGAATTGGATTTGAAATGAGCACAGAATTGATTTTTGAAGATTTAATTTAGAATTGCACAATTATTAAAGCAATCGGTTCACCATGGACCGGTTGAATGGTATAGTAGGCCTTGCGGTCCATGGGCAGCCATGATCAATGGTCCACGACTTAGAGCCATGGACTATGATGCCTCTTTTGGGTCGGAACTTGCCGGAGATGCCTCCCATCGCCGCCGGGACCACTTGCACTACCTCCTTTGCTCGGAGCACCACCAAAAGCGACCACCGGTCGATTCCTCCACCATCCTCCATGGTTTTCCCCCTTCCTCGTGGCCTGTTGCTGTGCATGCTAAATAAAATGCCAGGACCGTCAGGAAGCAGCCATCCACTGGACTCCTCCATAGATGCTAGAACCATCGTTCGTGTCCTCCTCGGCCCAAGGTGCAGCTTTCTTCCAAGATCCTTGCTAGCCATCCTCCTCTGTGTCAACCATTCCATCTTCTTCACCAGTCTTCTTCTTGGCAAGTACGAACCATATCCTGTTAACTTATAGGATAGGCCATGATCTTAACAAGATATACTTAAGTGGTTAATCATATTTGGAAATAGTAAATTAATTAGGAAAGCAGTAAAATAGAAGTAAAAATTAACTAATTTTTTTATACTTTTTTATTTTTTTTATTTTAAATCATAACTATGCTTATGGTCCCAATAACGATGCTAAAATTTGATCTCTATCGTTGATAGTCAAAACTAATTTACCAGCTCAACTCTATAGCTAGAGTGAGTCGAGATCGTATTCTTAGGAGCCTTAGGGCTAAGTTATGATTTTAAAAAGAAAAGAAGAGTAGTTATTGGGTAATAGCAAAAGTAAACAAGATATAAACTACTTTTAAGGGTGAAGCAAGTAAAAAGGATGGATTTAAGAGTGGAAGATTGGTTTTATACCGTCAAATGGTATTTCTTTTATAATTTAGATGTAATTGATTTTAGAGATTTACCTGTCTTTCCTCGACATGTCCCGTATCCATAACAGATCATGACGCATCTTCAGGAGGCACTAGGTATCCAACTCTTCTCTCCTCGGCACGTCCTGTATCTCTAATAGATCATGGCACGTCTCCGGAAAGCAAGAGTTGTTCCTAAACTCAATCTAACAATAGAGCATAATAAAGAGAGAATAAAAGAGAATAAATAAACTTATAAATAAAAATATACTCTTTTATTGCAGACCAAAGAAATACAAAAAACTAGAGAATAAGAAAATCCTGCTCTACCTCGTATAAAATCTTCTCTTCCCTCCCGCACTTCAGCACTAGTCTGGTTCTAAGTTGATCCCCTCTGTCCCCCTATGCAAAGGATCTAGAGGGACTATAGGGAGTTGATTGCCCCAGGTAGAGGCATAGGAGCCTTTTTATAGGGTTCAACAGGGGAGAGTCTTCATGTTTTTTCGATATGGAACTAAACATGTTGCCTAGTTGGCCAACCCAAGAGGGGGGTGAATTGGGTTTGAAAAATTTTAGCAAATATGTGCCTTTTGAAACTTTGTGTTGTGAGTGAAGTTGATAGAGTATTGCATGCGAAAGTAAATATATATGCAAAAATAAGAGTAAACACAAACACCACAAGATTTAGAGTGGTTCGGAGCAACCTAGCTCCTATGTCCACTATCCAAGGTGTACTCTTGGAATTTTCACTATATTCATTCCAAATACAGTCGGATTATTTTTTACAGGCTCACAATCCAAAACCCGATACAAAATTTTTCTGGGCTCACTAACAACCCAACTTGGTTTTCAAGGCTAACCAGCACTTAAAAATAATTCATAAGTTACATCCACCTACTGTACTTGTAGCAACTCAAAAACAGAGTTAACAAAAGAAGCAATACAAAAACAAACTCAAAGTATTGAATGGTTGCAGTTGAAGTTCTTCAAAGATTAACTCAAGAAGTTGATTGGAAGTTGTTGGAGAACTTGAGTTTCCACTTCAAAGCTCTTAGAATATTCAATACCCTCATTAAAACTCTTTCTCTTCTCTTAAACCCATTATTTATAGCTTCTTGGAGTGTTCCCAGATGAATATGGCCATTAGAATACCTTGGAAATCAAAAACTAGTCGTTAAGAGGCTTTAGAATCAAAGAAATTTGAATTCTGGAACTAGCTATTACTGTTAAAATCCTGGAAATTGAGTCGGCTCGCAAAGCTTGAGTCAGCTCGAATTGTCAGTGAAGTAGAACTGCAGTCTGTGAGAGTCGGCTCATATCAAATTAGAGTCGGCTCGGTTGACTGAAATCTTAGAAGCTACATTCTATCACTCTGTGAGAGTCAGCTCTGATTTTCTTGGAGTCGGCTCGAATGTTGTGTATCAGAAAAGTATTGTGCCGTGCCAAGAAATGTATCAGCTTTATCCATTAGAGTCGTCTTGAGTTGAAACTTCTCCAAAGTCTTCCAAATAGACTCAAACTTCTTCCAAACACATTTTAAACCTATTATAAGATATTTACACTTAAAATTACATTGATTTGGCCCTTTTTCATGAATAGACAATTGAATTTACTTAAGGCTCTCAAATACATGAAAAATATATGAAACTTTTTTTTGAATACATGAATTCATTCCAATGGTCTTGAGAAACATAGGATTGATGATTGCCCATAAGAATTGCCCTACAAAAACTTCTTAAACACTTGAAAAGCATCAGTATCAAATGCATGCTCCAATATTTTGTAATCATCAAAATCATTCCAGGGATCAATAATCTCCCTCTTTTTGATGATGACAAAATACTGGGCATAGAAAGAATAAGTACCATTACATTTTTAACTGTATCAGAGTATATGACAATTGTATTAGAGTAAATGAGTTTAGAATGTGCTATACAGTATATCAAGCAATTCAAATTATCAATTCAAATTATGATATAGTGTAGGAGTTTGTTTTACAAATTGATTGAAGTATCAGAGCTGTTGAACATTCTAACCAATTTTTTTTAATTTTTGTGAGTCTTTGATGAAATATTCTTCCCCTTGCTTAAACATCAAACATTTTGCACACACATTGCTCATTGTAATTTTCCATACATCATAATTTTCCATGCATCACATTATATTAATTTTCCATGCATTTCATATTACTCCCCCTTTTTGTCATCAACAAAAGGTGTAAAATACTATATCATTACACATTTAGAAAGTAAAAAGGAAGTAAATATGATTGCCATAAAAAGTGAGTTTTCAGTTCAGTACATGTAATACAATAACATACATGAAGTATAATGGAAACATAACATCTATGAGGCTAGTCCTCATCAGATGGAAGATCTAATACAACAGTAGCCATAACCCTAGATGTAGAAGGTCTAGGAGTTTGGTGTGTCATGTTCCTGGTCCTAAGAGATGGGCCAGCCTACGTGCTCTAGATCTATGATATTGTCTAGGTCTATCGCTAGTAGGTGCTGGTGGAGGAGTAGGCTCTGGAACAGGTGTGGAAGGAGTAGGCTCTGAAAGCAATGGAGTCCTCTGATCAGTAAAAGCATTTGACAAAACTAAAGTGCTGGTTCCAGAGAGAATCTGAGTGGCAAGAGTATCAGGGATGCACTGCTCTGGCTGCTCTGCCTCTACTGCAGGTGTGTCCATAACATGTGGATCTATAAAGTGCTCATCAGCATGCTAATCAGAAGTATGGAAATCCTGTCCATCATCTAGTGGCGAAGGAGGTGATGTAGAAGGTCCAGCTGAGGTAGTCTGATGTAGAGCTACTAGTATCCTGCTGAATCAATCTATGACCTCAATCTAAAGCCGATCAATCCTGGAGTGTACCTCTGCTCGAGCAGTTTGAAGATCATATCTGAGAGTAAAAATATCATCTCTAAGTATCCTCATCTGCTCGGAATCATGCTGCAATCCACCAATGTTGGGATATGAAGGAACTGAATGAGGTGGTGTGGTAGGTGCTGGCTATGAGGGTTCAGCCTCATCATCATGCTCATCCTCATCTTGTCTAGTGTGCTCAGCAGTCTCAGCATCCTCAGGAATGTCATCATCATTTGAGTGAACTGCTCTCTGTCCTAATACTTTCTTTACCCATGCTCTTTCAACTTTATGATACCCCATTCTATGAAGTGATTTCTTGGAGTATCGTCAATGTGCAGAAGGGATCTACTATCCTCTCTAGATAGGTCAATACCACAATCCTAAAATAGTAGGGTGAAGGCCATCCCATAGGATAGATATGCTCTGGCCTTGCGAGCTGCATTTCTAATATGTGTCATTATGATGAATGGCAGATTGAGGGCCTCCCCCTCAATCATGTATCTCATGAACATAAGATCTTGCTCACTCACCCAATCAAATCGCCCTGTCTTGGGCAAGAAAACCCTGCTAATGATGTTATGGAGCAGTCTCATCTCAAGTGATAGTCTATTTGCTTGTACATTTGAGATTCTGTTGCTTAGATGGCCAACCTAAGAGGAGAGGTGAATTGGGTTTGAAAACTTTTTCACAAATATGTGCCCTTTTGAAATCTTAGTATGGTGAGTGAAGTGTCTAAAGAATTAAATGTAGAAGCAAGTAAATGAGCACAAACAAAACAATCATAAACACTATAATTTATAATGGTTCCGAGTAACCCAGCTCCTATATCTACTATCCAAGATACCACTTGGGATTTCTACTATATTCACAATGGAATACAGCCGGTTTGTTTTATACCAAGCTCACAAATCAAAATCTAATCTTGATTTTATACTCGGATCACCAAGAATCCAATACAATATTTGTTTTCTCGGGCTCACAAACAACCTAACTTTGATTTTCAAGGCTTACCAAAAATCTAAAACCAATCCTCAAGCTACAGCCTCTGCTGCACTTGAAACAACTCAAAATAGAGTTACAAAAGAAATGAAGCAAGACTAAAGACAAACCAAACTTTGTCGGATGGTTGTAGTTGAAGCTTTAATTGAAGCCTTCTTTAATGCTTCTTCAATGCTCTTCAAGGTTTTCAAACTTCTAATGATTGACTCAAGAAATTGATTGGAAGTTGGTGAAGACTTGAGTTCTTGCTTGAATGCTCTTTGAAATATTCAATACTCTCATTAAAAGTTATTCAAGACTTGTTCAAATCCATCATTTATAGTCTCTTTTACCATTCCCAGCTGAAAATAGCCATTAGAATGCCTTGGAAGACGAAAACTAGCCATTGGAGGCCTTTTCAGATTCAAAATCTTCATTCTAGAACTAGCCGTTATACTTCAGAAACTGGGATTCAAGTCAACTCAGATGGGTCAAGTCGGCTTGGATTACTTAGACAGGTTAAAATAGAACTTTAATCGAGTCGGCTCTCTTCAATTGAGTTGGCTCGAAAGACTAGTTTCTCATAACTGAATTTCACTTACTCTGAAAGAGTTGGCTCGGTTCTTTAGTGAGTCGGCTCAATTGGCAAGTTCCTTAAAATTGAATTTTACTCACTCTGGAGGAGTCGGCTCGGATACTTATTGAGTCAGCTCGGTTGATTGTGTATCAAAAAATAAATTTCAGCTATTATAGAGGAGTCGGCTCGGGTCTTCATCAAGTCAGCTTGAGTGATCGAGTATCAGAAAAGCTTGTGCCATGCTAAAACAATGAGTCGGCTCTATTCCTTGAGTCAGCTCGAGTGTTCTTTGTCCAAAGACTTTCAAACTTCTTCAAACTTCTTCCAACATCTTCTAAATAACTTCCAACTTCTTCTAAGTCTAATTTAAGAATTTTAAACTCAAAAATTACACAAGCTTAGCCCTTTTACAAGAATACACAAATGAATTTACTTTGGGCTCTTCATTACATGGAACTTTTTCTAAAAGAAAATTGATACACTACAATGATGTAGGAAGAATGATTGTGCATTTGAATCATCCTACAAAAACTTCTTAAACACTAGGAAAGAGTCAGTTCAAATACATGCTCCACTATTTTGTTATCATCAAAATCATTCTAAGGGTTAACAATCTCTCCCTTTTTGATGATGACAAAATACTGGGCATGGAAATACCTTTATATTTAGAGTTAATGCTATACAGTATATCAAATAATTTGAACTGTTTATTCATATTATGATCTAACTATATCAGAGCTTGATTGAAATATTAGAGCCTAACAAGTTACATATCACAATGTATCAGAGCAAATGAATTTAAGTATCAGAGTTGTCAAAATTGAGTATCAGAGCTATCAAGCATTCAATTGAAGTAAGATAGCTTGAGCTAAAGTATCAGAGCTATATATGTATGAAAGTTCATTTTGCAATTTAACTTACATATCAGAGTATTTGTAATTTGACAGGAGTATCAACAGTATCAGGTATCAACAATATTAGAGCTATAATAGTATCAAATCTTTAAAGATATTAACATAAGTATCATAGCTCAAACTTTAAAAGATTTTACAAAAGTATCAGAACTTAAAGTTGGTGCAAAAAGTTTCAAAACTTAATATTTTTCAATAAAAGTATCAGAGCAATAAAAGCAATACAATAAAAGTATCAGAGCCTAATAATTTTTCATTCCTATTACATTTGATCTTTTTCCATATTTTTTTATTATTTTTGTGCTATTTCCATGCTTTATAAATTTTCCCCCTTTTTATCATTAATCAAAAAGTAATAATCAAAAGAATAATAAAGATAATTGCACATTGATCTGAAAATATATATTTCATTACTTCAAAAAAGGTGCATTATAGATGCATCAAGAAAGTGTAGTCAAAGCATAATACATCAATAGTAACCAATATCATGGTGACTCTCATCACTGCTGCTAGAACCTATATCTAAAGTTTCAAAGGCATATTCTCTAGATCTTCTAATTAGAGGTGAAGGTCCTCTAAAGGTTCTAGTCCTAGAAGCTGGTCCTATTCTAGGAGGTCAAGCAAGTGGAGGTGGCTGTTTAGCTCTAGGTGAAGGCTGTGGAGGTGGCCTAGGTGACTGAGTAGAAGTAGAAGCACTAAAACTAGGTCGCACTCCAGTAAATCCTAGTAGAACTGCACCAAGCTCCATTTCCATCATGTGCATGCTCTGCTAAATGTCATGTAGAGCCAGTGCTTGATGAGTGGTAAAGGAATCAGCTGCTTCATGGAGTTTGCCAAAATCAGAATGGAGGTCTCTAAGATATGTCCGATAGTCATCTTGTGTCCTCTGGCTCATCTCAACTATCTCCACTCTCAGTGTGAGCTCTCTCATCTCAGCATGAAACTCCTGAAGGCCTCTCTCGAGTGTTTGACGTAGATCGCCGAACATTGAGCTAAATCTGGCTATCAGAGTCTCGATGAACTAAGTGAACTGCTCCAAGGTAATAGTGGTATGAGTGGAAACACCAACAGAGGTGGATGGTGCTGTAGGAGGCGCTGATGTGCTTAGTGGATTCCTTGGGCTGCTCGACTGTCCACCCATATCATCATGTGCTCTAGCCTCCTCAGTTGACTCATCATCATCATCCATAGTCTGCTCAGCTGCAGGTGCATCAGTATGAATCTCCTCATCATCATTAGAATCTGAATGCACAATGCTCTGACCTGAAGTCTTCCTAGTCCAGACTCCCTCCACTCTGTGATATCCCATTTGGTGTAGGGATTTCTTTGAATACTGGTCAGTGTGAAGCAGAGGTCGGCTGTTCTTTCTAGTCAGGTCAACTCCAAATTCCTGAAACAACAGTGTAATGCCATCCCATATGGCAAGTAGGACCTAGCTCTTCGGGCTGCATCCCAAATTTGGGTTAACATGATATATGGTAGATTAAGGGCCTCCCTCTCAATCATATACCGCATGAAGGGCCTAGCTCTTCGGGCCTCCCATATGGCAAGTAGGCTCTAGCTCTTCCGGTTGCATCCCGAATCTGGGTTAAGATGATATATGGCAGATTAAGGGCCTCCCTCTCAATCATATACCGCATGAAAATTATGTCCCTCTTGCTAACCCAATCAAATTTACCAGTACAAGGTAAAAATACCTGCTGATGATGTTATGCAAAAGCCTCATCTCTAATGACAAAATGTTAGCTTGAACATTAGTTATACCTTCCACATTGTTCCTTTCAAGCACAATCTTTAGAGTCCTTTTCTTATCCTTTAAGTTTAGAAAATACTTTCCTTCTTTTGGCATTTGTAACACTCTACTTAGCATGTCTTCATCAATACACATAGGAATTCCTTTCACAATAGATAAGATTTGGTTCTCCCCAAGTGACAGGTTCTCAAAAAAATGATCTTACAAGTGTGGGATAAATTGAAATATCTAGAGAGCAGAAATAATCCCAACCTTGTAACTCAATCCAATTTCCAATCTTAAAACCTTGATTCTCAAGAAATGTAAAATCAACTTTTCTTCCACTAGTGATAGGATGGTTGCCCATGAGAATTACTTACCTGAGAGGAACTGGTAGCTCTTGACGAGGTTCTTCCTGAGTCATGAGGAGTTGGCTCGTCCACTCTTCTTTTTGATCTCCTTTCTTCCTCAACTGTCCTCGATGCCGCATGCTTGGATCTTTTGGCTATGACCTTTCTTAGTGCCATTTGGACAAAATCTAAGGAAGGATCGAGAGGATTTATGTGGTTCTAAGATAGGAAGGCAATGTGGTCCCCTAAGGTTCTATTGGAACAGTGAAAAGGAAAGTGCAAAGAATTTTTAGGGCTATCGGCTTATAAGGGTACCCGGGATTCGAGTCGGCTCGAGCCAAAACATAGAAAAAGGATCTAAAAATTCAAAGAAAGGTTTCTATCTCTAGGGCTACACTAGATAAGGTGGTTGAAAACCTTAGATTGGTGATGGAGATCTTCTAGATAATTTTCCTTAATTTTAAAGAAATTAGGTCAAAAAATCTAAAAAGGGTCACATAGACCTAATTCTCCTCTAATCATCTGAAATCTATCCTCATTAAAAGGTTTTGTAAAGATGTCAGCTAATTGATTTTCAGTTGGAACAAATTCAAGTTTAATATTACCATTTTGTATATGATCCCTAATGAAATGATGCCTAATTTCAATATGTTTAGTTCTAAAATGCTAAATCGAATTCTTTATTAAATTAATAGCACTTATGTTATCATATTTGATTGGAATGTTAGTTTGAATAACACCATAGTCTTCTAGCTATTGCTTAATTCAAAGCACTTGAGCATAACAACGCCTGCAGCCATATACTCTGCTTCAGCAGTAGATAGTGCTACGGAGTTTTGTTTCTTACTGTGCCATAAGATTAAGTTTAACCTTAGAAACTGACAAGTACCACTAGTACATTTTCTATCAATTTTACATTCACCATAATCAGCATTAGAAAAATCAATTAAATTTAATGATGATTGTTTAGAATACTATAGACTTAGATTACTTGTTCCTTTTAGATATCTTATAATTCTTTTAAGAGCAAGTATATGTGATTCTTTGGATTAGATTGAAATCTAGCATATATATAAAATACTAAACAAGATATCAGGTCTACTAGCTGTTAAATATAATAATAATCTAATCATACCTCGATAAAGCTTTTGATCAACGTTGTTTCCATCTTCATCCTTGTCAAGTTTGCAGGTAGGGCTCATGGGTATGCCAATTTCTTTGACTGACTCTATACCAAACTTCTTGATAATCTCGTTGATGTACTTAGCTTGATTGATAAGTATTCCTTTCTTTGTTTATTTAATTTGAAGTCCAAGGAAGTAGGTCAACTCACCCATTAAGCTCATTTCAAATTCGCCCTGCATAAGCTTAGCAAATTCTCCAACAAATCTTCATTAGTTGCACCAAAAATTATATCATCTATATAAATCTGTACAACTAACATATCATTTTCATTTCTCTTAATGAATAGTGTTGTGTCTATACTACCTCTAATAAAATCATTTTCAAGTAAGAATTTACTCAATCTATCATACTATGCTCTAGGTACTTGTTTTAAACCATACAATGCTTTATTGAGTTTGAAAACATGATTAGGAAAAGCATGGTTTTCAAATCCAGGTGGTTGTTCTACAAAATTTCTTTAGAAATATTGCCATTTTAAAATGTACTTTTCACATCCATTTGAAATAATTTGAAATCCATATAGTAAACAAATGCAAGTAATAGTCTAATAGCTTCTAATTTTTCTACAGGTGCATAAGTTTCATCATATTCTATTCCTTCTCCCTAGTTATATCCTTTGGTAACTAATCTAGCTTTATTTCTAATTACATTACCTTTTTCATCTAATTTATTCCTATATATCCATTTGGTGCCTATAACAGGATGTTCAGAAGGTCTAGTTGCTAAGGTCCATACATTATTTCTTTTAAATTAATTAAGTTCTTCATGCATGGCCATCATCTAATTCGGGTCACTTTCTGCTTTTTCTATGCAATTAGATTCTATTTATAAGACAAATATAAGATAATCATGTGCATCTCTAAATGAGGATCTAGTTCTAATACCTTGTGTGGGATCACCTATAATTAACTCTTTAGGATGATGATGTACATATCTCCATTCTTTAGATAAATCACTATGCTCTTTACTTACCATTTCATCTCCTTCTGCTACTTGTTTGTCCTTCAAGCTCATGTCCTTCATTGCTTTATCAATTGTACCTGCATCATTATCAATGCACTCTTCTTTTCTAGAAGGTAAGGGGTTAGTTTCATCAAATATCACATGAATAGACTCTTCAATAGTTAATGTTCTTTTATTGAAAACTCTATATGCTTTGCTAGAAGTTGAATAACCAAGAAATATTCCTTCATTAGATTTAGCATTAAAGTTTTTAAAGTTATCCTTACCATTATTCAATACAAAGCATTTGCAACCAAAAACATGAAAGTAATGAATACTAGATTTTTTATCATTCCAAAGCTCATAGGGGGTTTTCTTTAAAATTGGACTTATCAAAACACGGTTCAGTATATAACATGCAGTGTTTACAACTTTTGTCAAAAAATACCTTGGAAGATTGCCTTCACATAACATAGTTCGGGCCATCTCTTCCAATGTTCTATTTTTCCTTTCCACAACACCATTTTGTTATAGTATTCTAGGAGCTGAGAAATTGTGATCAATGCCATGCTCAGTACAGAATTCTTCAAAATATTGATTTTCAAATTCAATGCCATGATCATTTCTAATTGAAATAATTGAAAGATTTTTCTGATTTGAAACTTTCTTGTAAAATTTTTGAAATACTTTGAAAGCTTCATCTTTATGTGCAATAAACAAAATCCATGTAAAATGTGAAAAATTATCTACTATCACAAGTCCATATTTCATACCTCTTAGGCTTGTGGTCCTAGTTGGTTCAAATAAGTCCATGTGTAGTAGCTCTAAAGGTCTTGAAGTTGAAACAATATTTTTTTATTTAAAATTTTTCCTAGTTTATTTACCAAACTGACATGCATTACAAACATGTTCAAAATCAACTTTGAATTTAGGTAAACCTCTAACTAAGTCTTTGAAAATTAATTTAGCTAATGTATGCATGCTAGCATGACCTAATATTCTATGCCACAATAAGTTATATTCCTTGATTTTAGCATTCATTGCCACTAGACTTATACTACTTGATATGGCTAGAGCATTTAAGTTTACCACATAAATATTTCTAAGTCTATGACCAATAAATTTAGTGCTAGAATCAAGAGAGCTAATTACTATACACATTGAAGATTCAAAAATAACTTTGAAGCCTTTATCACATAGTTGATTTATGCTCAATAAATTGTGCTTCAACATGTCTACTAGTAATATATTTTTAATAAAAGTGGTAGGGATGATTTTGATCTTACCAATGCCAATGATCTTCCCCTTACGTTGTCGCCAAATGTTACTAATCCACCTTCTTTCATTTCTAGAATGATGAATTGTTCTTTGTCACCCATCATATATCTTGAACAGTCGCTATCTAGATATTATCTTTTCTTTGAATTCTAGGCTGCAAGACATTCCTGCAAAATAATCAAGTAATATTTTTAGATATCCAAGCTTTCTTGGATTCTTGAAGGTTAGTAGGAGTGGTTCCTTTAGGAACCTAAATCTTTTTCACTTTAGTTTTACTTTTGTTTTTCACATTGCATTCAAAAGATTTGTGACCAATCCCATTACAAGAATAATAAACGATTTTTGGCTTTTGAAAGGATGTAAAAGTTGAAAACTTTGATGTAAAAGGTTTTGGAGCTGAAAACTTCAATACATAAGATTTTGAGGCTGAAAACTTATTTGCATTCAATGAATTGTATCCAATTATAGCTCTATTATTTGAATCTCTTTGATTTTTCAAAATTAGCTCGAGCTTATTTGAACTTAAAGTCAATTTGTCAACTAAGGGCTTGAGTTGACTCATTTCATTTTGCAAGCTCTTGTTCATTTCAAAGCATTCATCTTTTTCAACTTGCAAAACTTTATATTTTTTAGAAATATAGCTTAATTCTTTTTGCAAAAGTTTATTCTTTTCAGAAATTTCATTCCTCTCATTTATTAAAACATCACAATTATTTTTCAAAGTCTTGATTTTTAACCCAGCCTTTTTATATTCAGATAAGAGCTTACAAAATGCAGTATGTAGCTCTTCATAAGTAAATTCATCATTGGGTTCAATAAAAATTACCTTGTCCTCTAGACCCATCAAACAAATGTTTGCCGACTTTGTGGTTCCTTCCTCTTACTCATTTGATGTGGATTCGTCGCTATCGCTCCACGTAGCCACCATCACTTTCTTCTTCTTCTTCCTGAATCCTTTCTTCAATGTAGGGCATTCGAAACGGTAATGTCTCGATTTTTTGCATTCATAGCATATTGGTTGTTGCTTCTTATCTTTTTCTTTGTCCTTCTCTTTCTCTTTGCTATGTTCTCCCTTTCTAAAGTTGTTGCCCAGAAATGGAGCCCAAGAGAGGGGGTGAATTGGGTCTTTTAAAAAACTAAAAAATTATGTGCAGACCGTGTAGTATTTATGGATATTGTACTTGAGTATATGCAGCAAAAAATAATAAGTAAAGTGCAGGAAATAAAGTGCAAGTAGTAAAAGGAGATAATCACACACAAACACCAAGTCTTATAGTGGTTCGGTGCTCTCCAAGCACCTATGTCCACTCCCCAAGTTTTTCTTGGAAATTTTCACTATAATCTCTTCAAATATTATAGCCGACTTGTTTTCCAAGGCTCACAAGTCAAAACCTAAGTTGGTTTTGTCACCTAAGCTCACCAACAAACCTTTACACTTGTTTTGTCTTTGGGCTCACAAGTCAACCCTAGTTGATTTTGGCTCACCAACAACCTTACAACCTACTTTCAAAAACCTTGAAAGCTAGGTCAAACAAAAATAAATTCAGAATACAAGAATTACAAGCAAACTCTCTTTTTAGAGTAGATGAGGAATCTTTGAAGCTCTTGAATGATTACTTGATGTGACCTGACTTGGAATCTTCTCAAGAATACTTTTGAAAAAATGAATTGAAAGGAATGTAGGCTTTTTCAGTGGAATCTCTCATTTTTAGCTTTTGGAAGTGGAGTTCTCGAAGAAGGGCTTTAATTCTTGGATATTTCCTTGTTTTTCTCTCTTCTCTTGCTTCTTGAATGAGTTTGGTAAAGTTTAAATACATGAGAACATCCAAAAAATCATTTTAAACCATTAGGGATCAAGAACTAGCTGTTAGGAGCTAAAAACCATAATTTCAGGCTATCAGAAAATAGTTCCGTTGAGACTATCAGAACCTGAGTGTCGACACTTGGCTATCAGGTGTCGATACTTGGCTATCAGGTATCAACATTTAGCTTCCAGGTGTCAACACTTGAACTTTCAAGTGTCGACACTTGACTCACAAGTGTCGACACTTGACTCACAAGTGTCGACACTTGACTCACAAGTGTCGACACTTGACTCACAAGTGTCGACACTTGACACAAAAATCTCTTCATAGGCAAGTTTTGTATTTTCAAAAAGTCTCTGGCCTTGAGTCGTCACTTGAAAACCTAAGTGTCGACACTTAAGTTTCAGGTGTCGACACTTGAGTTCTGAGTGTCGACACTTGGCGTGCCATGAAAAATTTCTGCGTGCCAAATGCTGAAGTGTCGACACTTGGTTCTGCAATTTTCAAAAACAAGTACCAAACAAGCCAAAAATATAAAGATTTTTCATGAAACTTAAATTTAACATATATAAACAATAATTGAACTTATTTGTATCCTTTTTGGATGGAGAAGACTTCTCAAATCATGAAAAATGCTTTATGCGAAAGCGTGCCATGATACTCTAACTTTGAGAATTTGAGGTGCTTGATTCCTGAAAACTCATAACTACAAATAAACATTAGTACAAAATATGTACTCAATGTTTTGTTATTCATCAAAATCACAGGGTAGAGCCAACAATTTCCCTCTTTTTGATAATGACAAAATCTTGATTATATAAATATTCAAATTCAATTTTTAGATATGATACTTCATAAACATGATCTCAAGCTCATACAACACAATTTGAATAGATGAGAGGTATAATTTAAGTAGGAAAACTACATTTACTCTCCCCCTTAGTAAAAAGTTTTGTGTCAGATCATTTCAGTGCATTTCGTATCAGAGCAAGTTTTAATTGAAGTATAAAATATAAAATTTGAAAACTTTATATCCTACTCCCCCTTTTTGTCAATCATTAAATAGTAAAGGGAGTAAACTCCCTCTCAATAAATGCACTTAGACAAAGAAGGTATTAGAGCTCATACAAGGTTTAGTTTTTCAAAAGAAAATAGGTATCAGAGCCTAAGAGTAGGGTATCACAGTCAATATTGTTAAAGCAAAATTTAAACAATTTGAATTCAATTAATATAAGCACAAAAATGGAATATATATATATATATAAGAGTGTTTTCAGTACAAAATTTGCTGAATCAATCAGCATACTCTGAAACATACAACATAAAACATAACATGGAGTACATAAGCATAAAACATAAGATAAATGATAACAACAACAGAATAAACATCTATAAGGCTAATCCTCATCAAATAGGATCTCAAAAGATATAGGACTGGTAATCCTGGACCTATGAGCTAGACCTCTAGGAGTCTTCATAATACCATGGCTCCTAGTCCTAGTAGAAGGTCCTATGCGGGGCACAACCCTAGATGATCGAGTAAAAGGAGGTGGAAGAGTCTCAGTGGGTGTGATGAACACAGGAGCAGTGGAGATCTATGTGTCACTCGGATCAGCAGGAGGAATAGTAGGAGTCTGTGGCTCTCGGCTAACCATCTCATAGCCATCTGCACCACCATCACTGTCGCTGTCACTGTCATCATCAATAACATCAGTCACTCTATCATCACTCCCACCATCTCGATCACCACCACCGACTGTATCATCGTGTCCATCCTGGTGGTCATCATCATCAGCATCATCATGTGGAGCCGCAGGAGCTACTGGAGGTAGAAGGGATCTAAGTAAAACCTCGATACGAGCGAATCCCGCCTCCATGGTGCGACACATCTCAGTGTGCTCCATAGCAGTATGGGCTCTAAGGCCCTCAATCTCGATACGCAATTGAGTCGTGTAGACACTCAATCCAACTATCTCACTCCTTAGCTCTGTGAATTACTGGTGAGCGTGCTCCTCAAATGATATATCAGTAGAAGATGGAGGAGGAGCAGAAGGGGTAGCTGCAGGAGTCACCGGCTCAGTCTCTGATGCAGGTCCAACACGAGGAGGTGTAACAATTGGCCCTGATGGCTCAGCCTCGGCCTCTCTCAGCTCGTCCTCCTCGTCTGGCTCCTGACCAGACTCCTTACGAACCCAGCATCCAGTGACCAATCTATATCCTATCCGGTGCAAGGATCGCTCGTCATAGACATCTGTATGCAAGATCTCCTTGGAGGTCTCCCCCTCCAAAGGAACTCTATGAGCACAAAAAAAATGAGTGAGAGCCATCCCATATGGCAAGCAGTGCCTCCTCTGTGTCACTGCGTCTCTCATCTGGGCTAACATCAGTGATGGAAGATCTATCTATGTCCACTGAGTCAAACATACCATAAGCATCTATAATAAAGTCAAACCTGCCAGTCTTCGAGAGCAGAATCCGTGCTATGATGTGATGGAGCAGACGCATCTCAACTGATAACTGGTTCGCGATGACCGTAGCCACGCCGTGAACATCCTCTCTCTCTAGGATTCATCGAAAGGCCTCCTCACGATCCTCAACAGCAAAAATAGAAATCCCTCAGTGTGGGATCTCCCAGACCTGACTCAGAACCTCCTCAGATAATGGAATCTGTATACCTCTGACTGTAGTGCTCCACAGTAAATGATGTCAATCAAGACCTCCATAGAACTCACGCACCAAATGTGGATAGTATCTCTCCTGCATGGTATAGAAGGGTACCAACCCAGCATCTTAAGTATCTGTCTGATCTGAAAGTGCTGCCTGTCAAAGAACTCAAGATCTATTCGCTTGCCTGCTGCCACTACCTTTCCTACCATCCTCTCTGCAGGGGGTGATCCAGGGGCAGCTGAACTATTAGTCTGTCCACTATCATATCTAGCCTTTGATATTCTCTCTGCTGAACTCTGTCCAAACTCCTCTTAACTGCCAATCACTTCCTATATCCCATAACTACCAGCTAAGGGAAGGAAGGAAGGAAGAAAGGGATAAACATAATGAATAGGGATTGGTCTAAGGAAGACATAGGAGAAACAAATCAAGAACAGTGGTTCGGCCAAAAATGTGACAGAAAGAAAGGGAAAACAGGACTTGGTTTTGATTTAAAACGACACTAATTTGAGGAAAATAACTAGGGTTTGTTTTAAAATGGAATGAAATCAAGTAGATTGGTTTAGGTTTGGGATTACCCAAAAAAAAACATGAAATCGGAAGGTAAAAGGTTGGAGAAAATAGTGAAATCAAACAATGCTAAGTGAAGTCAAATTTTTTCTTGAAAAAAATCGATTTAAACACGAAAAAAGTGAAGGTGAAAAACACCTACACCTAGCATATATTATGCAAGAAACAGGGCAGAGAATATGCATTTTAAAATATTTTTAAGACATGCATAGCGGAAGGCTCGGTAGATAGATGTAAACCATCTACCGATCTGCCCGTAACAGGATCTAGTATAATAACCTAGCATGCATATAAACATCAAAGCAAGAGAAAACATAAAAGTACCATACCTTTATCACAAGAGAGAAGCCAAGGAAGTGCTGTGAGAAGGATGAGGGCGCTCGAGCCACACACGTGTCTGGCCTCTATAGGATGTCTACACCTGGGCTCGACTATGATCAACTCCCTCGGAGTGCTAGCTCTTCGGGATCCGTGGGCTGAACTTTCTCTTCTAGGAAGACAAGAAAGAGAGCAGGAACCCCTTCCCAAAACCTCTTTCCCAAGACCTAGCTTGAAAGCTAGGTGGCTCACACCCAATCCCTAAACCTCTCTCCAGACCCTTCTTCTTCCTCTCTTTTCTTTTCTCTCTTGCTATTCATGTGTACTCATGTAACCTCAGCAGCCACTACAAGGACCTATATTTATAGGGGCTGCCTTGAGAAGGAGGAGAGATGGAAGGAGAGAATGGAGGAGAGGATCAAGGCCATTCCTAATGGGTCCAACCCATTAAGGTAAGTATGACATTCATACCATAAAGCCTTGGAGCCAAAACTGGTTTGAATTCGAAATTCAAACCAAGTCAAAATCTGCCCAAAAATCCTTCATGAAATTCTTCCAGAAATCTACTCATCACAGGAAGTGTCGACACTCGAAAATGGCCAAGTGTCGACACTTCCTCAAAATTCCAAGTGTCGACACTTCACCAAGTGTCGACACCTCAAAATTCCAAGTGTCGACACTTGGAACAAAATCAATCATATTGACTTCGGGTGACGACAAACGATTCCCAATCATCAATTAGCCACAAGATCAGATAGAAATCCTCTATGGTGTGTGACCCCATAGGTTCGAACACTAAGCCGGTAGCAATGAAACATTTCCAGTACCAGTCAAAGTCCTCATCTAGTAATGATACTCGACGTCCGGATAGGTCGAAGATACAGAGCACCTCATAAGAACCTCTGGCATATGGTTGCCACATAATTCATCCTTTTGACCTTATAATGCTTAGGATGACCTAGGATTAGACTGCCAACCCTAATTTGGTCTATCCAGATCATGTCTCAACCTCACAAGTTCTGTGACTCCTCACAAGAACTACCCTGGCCAAGGTTTTGTTGAATTGAGACATAGTGAGTCATTCACTCCAAACTATTTGGAGAGGTCAATTCCATCTTGATCCACCATCGCTCCACAAGTACTTGACTATACCCATAAACCTTCAATCACTAGATTAGAAATTCAGGTAGTCCGACACCAAAGTATAGTGAGTTGCTTGCAAGCTGCTATGGTGACCTCAGGTCTAAGAGACACATATACCCATATCCCTTCGCGAGAAATCCTTTGACAGAAGGGAGCTTCGCAGATGGTCATGTTCAATGAAATGTCACACATTTCACTTGCATGTCATACTAGTGTCTTCATACTTCTTGGTTAAGAGGACAATCGACAAATGTGACATACAATAACCTTCACTTGATACATCATCATCCTATAATAATGTATCCTTGTGAACCGGTTTAAGAACTACTTGATATATCTTCTCTATATCAAATAATGTAGTTCTAAGGACTCCATCACACAAGAGCTCATTACAAGAAAATGTAAAATGATGGACAGCCAAAAATAAATAACTTTTATTTATTGAAAATTTATATACAAAATAAAAAGATAGCACAACTGTCTACAGCCTAGACGATTGGCTTTGGGACATAATTCCCAACAACTCCCACTTGGACTAAAGCCAATCAGTACAAAATCTCATTCCCATTTTTTATTTACAATAGTCGAACTCTTGAACTCCGACGGCTTTAGTGAAGGGGTCAGTCAGGTTCTCCTTTCTATCGATCTTCTGAAGGTCAATGTCATCTCGTTCCACGATCTCTCATACAAGGTGATAGCACCGCAGAATATGCTTTGTGCGGTGATGAGACTTCAACTCTTTGGCTTGAGCAATAGCTCCAGTGTTATCACAGTACACCAGAACAGGACCATCCAGGGAAGGTGCCACTCCCAGCTTGTCAAAGAACTTTCGCAATCACACAGCTTCTTTCGCTGCATCAGATGCTGCAATGTACTCTGCTTCACATACTGAGTCAGCCATAGTAGGCTGCTTGAAACTTTTCCAGCAGACAGCTCCTCCATTCAGGGTAAAGACAAAACCTAACACACTCTTGCTATCATCTTTACCTGACTGAAAATTGGAATCAGTATACCCCACAAGTTTCAAGTCAGATTCTTCATAAATTAGCCATTGGTCCTTAGGATTTCGTAAATACTTAAGGATGGTTTTAACCACTTTTCAATGAGCTTCACCTGGGTCAGACTGGTATCTGCTCACTACACATAATGAGTATGCCATGTCTAGTCTAGTACATGTCATGGCGTACATGACAGAACCCACTGCTGAAGCATATGGGATTCTACTCATACGCTCTCTCTCCTTAGGAGTTGTTGCACAATTCCTTTTGGAGAGATCAATTCCAGTGCCTATGGAAGATAGCCCTTCTTGGAATTCTCCATGCTGAACCATTTCAGCACGGTGTCGATGTACGTAGACTGGGACAGTCCCAGAAGCCTCTTAGATCTATCTCTATAAATCTTCATACCTAGTATGTAAGAGGCTTCACCCAAGTCCTTCATAAAGAACTGAGATGATAACCAGACCTTTATTCCTTGCAATACTGTGATGTCATTCCCAATTAAGAGAATGTCATCCATATACAGCACAAGGAAAATAATCACAGAACCATTAGCCCATTTGTAAATGCAAGGTTCTTCTCCGTTCCTAACGAAGCCATACGACTTGATACACTTATCAAATCACATGTTTCAACTCCTAGATGCTTGCTTCAGTCCATAAATGGACTTTTGAAGCTTGCACACCTTTGACTCGTCTGTGGATGTGAGCCCTTTAGGTTATATCATATACACCTCCTCTTCCAGCTCACCATTCAGGAAAGCTGTTCGAACATTCATTTGCTAGATTTCATAGTCAAAGTGTACTGCTAAAGCAAGCATAATCCGAATGGATTTGAGCATTGCCACAGGAGAGAACATCTCGTCATAGTCAATACAATAACATTGACGATACTCCTTAGCAAACAGATGTGCTTTATAGGTTTCCACCTTTCTATCTGCGCCCCTTTTCCTTTTGAAAATCCATTTGCACCCAATGGATTTTATCCCTTCAGGTGGATCAACCAATGTCCATACATTGTTGATCTCCATGGACTCCATTTCAGATTTCATGGCTCCTAGCCATGATTCAGAGTCAGACCTCTGCAATGCATCCATATAGGTGATCGGATCTTCATTGTTCTCATCGAGTTCAATGGGATCACCGTCCCAAACCAAGAAACCATAGTATCTATATGATCGGCACGATACTCTACCGGATCTCCTTAATGGTTCCTGAGTGGGCTCTGTGTGATCTAATCATAGTAGGTTCTATATGGTCGCTTAAATGTATCGATTCTTCTACTTGTTGAACTTCACTAAGTTCAATCTTAGCGGCTACAATTCCTTCATCAAGGAACTCCTTTTCCAAAAAGATAGCCCTAAGACTGACGAACAACTTTTGTTCCTCAGCTAAGTAGAAGTAATACCCCTTAGACTCTTTTGGATACCTAACAAATAGGCACCAGTCAGACCTAGGTCCAAGTTTGTCCGTTTCCAAATATTTTACATAAGCCGGACACCCCCAGACCCGAAGGTGTGAAAGTGTCAGCTTATGTCTAGTCCATATCTCATATGGTGTTTTACTAACGAACTTACTTGGAGCCCTATTCAGAAGGTAACAGGCTGATTCTAAAGCATATCCCCAAAAGGATATAGGTAGAGAAGCAAAAACCATCATGGATTGAACCATGTCTAACAGGGTTCTATTCCTCCACTCAGACACTCCATTTAACTGGGGTGTCCATGGAGGTGTCCATTGAGAGAGAATTCTATTCTCCTCAAGATATGTCAGAAACTCACCCGAAAGGTATCCACCGCATCGATCAGATCGAAGGGTTTTGATACACTTTCCGATTTGTTTTTCCATTTCATTACGATATCGTTTGAACATTTCAAACAATTCAGATTTATGTCTCATCAAGAAGACATAACCATACCTTGAAAGGTCATTTGTAAAAGTAATGAAATAACCGTACCCTCACCTGGCACTAACATTCTTGGGTCCACATACATCAGTATGTATCAAACTTAGAATTTCATTGGCTCGATCACCTTTTCTAGTAAAAGGTGACTTAATCATTTTTCCAAGAAGACAGGACTCATAGGTTGGAAGTAAACTATCTTCCCTAAAATTAAGGAGACCCTCGATTTTCAACCTATTTATCCTGTTCCTATTTATATGACCTAGCCTACAATGCTATAGGTATGCATCGCTGACATTATCTATCCTAGGGCATTTGCTAGACGTGTACATTACACTAACAGGTCGTGACAGTATATAAATGCCATTACGCAATTGTCCATTCAAAATAATTTTGCAAATGTCATTCTTTATTAATAGTTCATAACTATACATGGCCAACTGGCCTATGGAAATGATATTCAAAATAAAAGAAGGACAAAAAAGACATTCATTCAAAACGATAATACAGGACTCGAAAACAAGTTTAAGGACTCCCAACACCAGAACTGGAACTCGGCTTCCATTTTCCACGTTCAAGAACCTCTCACCATCCTTGAATCTTCTACTAACTTGAAGTCCTTACAAAGAATTGCAAATATGAATTGGACTTCCTATATCCAATCCCTAGTTAGTAGTATCACAAACAGAGAAACTACAAGGTGTTATCATATAAATACCTTGTCCAGGACCATCCTACAGCTTTCTCTTCTTGGACATGTTTGGATCAAGGGACATAATGTAAAGAGGACAGTTCCTCTTCCAGTGTCCTTGCTTCTTACAGAAGAAGCACTCTGCATAACTCTGATCACCCTTCACTTTCTTAGCCTGACTGGGCTCATAAGCACTAAGCACATTTTTCCCTTTATTATTTTTCTTTTTCTTCCCTTTCTTAAAGGGACGACGCCCTCCCGAAGAACCTCCCACTAGATTCACCACCCCTTTATTCAACAGGTGGTCTTTCTCATAAGTCTTCAGCAACCCTAACAGACCATGGTAGTTGACTGCAGGCTTATTCATTCTGTAATGATCGAGAAAGTCTAGATAGGGAGAAGGGAGAAGGTCTTTCCCAAGCTGTTCATGCAAGGGATATCCAAGCTTGCCCAGGCGCTTAATCTGAAGGTGAAAAACACCTACACCTAGCATACATTATGCAAGAAACAGGACAGAGAATATGAATTTTAAAACATTTTTAAGATATGCATAGCAGAAAGCTCGGTAGATAGATCTAAACCATCTACCGATCTGCCCGCAACAAGATCTAGTATAATAACCTAGCATGCATATAAACATCAAAGCAAGAGAAAACATAAAAGTACCATACCTTTACCATAAGAGAGAAGCCAAGTGTTGTGAGAAGAAGGAGGGTGCTCGAGCCACACACGCGTCTGGCCTCTACAGGATGTCCATACTTGGGCTCGACTCCAATCAACTCCCTCGGAGTGCTAACTCTTCGGGATCCATGGGCTGAACTTCTTCTTCTAGGAAGACAAGAAAGAGAGTAGGAACCCCTTCCCAAAACCTCTTTCCCAAGACCTAGCTTGATAGCTAGGAGGCTCATATCCAATCCCTAAACCTCTCACCAAACCCTTCTTCTTCCTCTCTTTTCTTTTCTCTCTTGCTATTCATGTGTACTCATGTAACCTCAGCAGCCACTACAAGGACCTATATTTATGGGGGCTGCCTTGAGAGGGAGAAAAAGGAAGGAGGAGAGATGGAGGGAGAGAATGGAGGAGAGGATCAAGGCCATTCCTAATGGGTCCAACCCATTAAGGTAACTATGATATTCATACCATAAAGCCTTGGAGCCAAAACTGGTTTGAATTCAAAATTCAAACCAGGTCAAAATCTGCCCAAAAATCCTCCATGAAATCCTTCCAGAAATCTACTCATCACAAGAAGTGTCGACACTCGAAAATGGCCAAGTGTCGACACTTCACCAAGTGTCGACACCTCAAAATTCCAAGTGTCGACACTTGGAACAAAGTCAATCATATTGACTTCGGGTGATGACAAACGATTCCCAATCATCGATTAGCCCTAAGATCAAATAGAAATCCTCTATGATGTGTGACCCGATAGGTTTGAACACTAAGTCGGTAGCACTGGAACATTTTCAGTACCAGTCAAAGTCCTCATCTAGCAATGATACCTGACATCCGGATAGGTCGAAGATGCAGAGCACCTCACAATAACCTCTGGCATATGGTTACCGCATAATTCATCCTTTTGACCTTATAATGCTCAGGATGACCTAGGGTTAGACTGCTAACCCTAATTTGGTCTATCCAGATCATGTCTCAACCTCACAAGATCTGGACTCCTCACAAGAACTACCATGGCCAAGGTTTTGCTGAATTGAGACATAGTGAGTCATTCACTCCAAACTATTTGGAGAGAAAAATTCCATCTTGATCCACCATCGCTCCAAAAGTACTTAACTATACCTAGAAACCTTTCGTCATTGGATTAGAAATCCAGGTAGTCCGTCACCAAAGGATAGTGAGTTGCTTGCAAGTTGCCATGGTGACCTCAGGTCTAAGGGACATATATACCCATATCCCTTCGCGAGCAACCCTTTGGTAGAAGGGAGCTCTGTAGATGGTCACATTCAGTGAAATGTCACACATTTCACTTGCATGTCAGACCAGTGTCTCTACACTCCTTGGTTAAGAGGACAACCAATAAATATGATATACAACAACCTTCACTTGATATATTGTCGTCCTATAATAATGTATCCTTTGGTTGTGAACCGATTTAAGAACTACTTGATATATCCTCTCTATATCAAACAATGTAGTTCTAAGGACTCCATCAAATAAGAGTTCATTACAGAAAAATGTAAAATGATAGACAGCCAAAAATAAATAACTTTTATTTATTAAAAATTCATATACAAAATACAAAGATAGAACAACCGTCTATAGCCTAGATGATTAACTTTGGGACACAATTCCCAACACAATCATCTCGATCATGTGCAGTACATGATCAATGACCGAGGCCCTATCACACATCCGCGCATTGTAGATAGCACAGGAGACCTTGTACCTCTCAACATCGTCTGGTATCCCAAAAGACTCCTTCAACTTTTGAAGGATTTCTTCCGGCTGGGCTTCCTCGAATTTGTGACTGAACTCGTTGTTCATCATAGCCAACATGATGCATCGGACAGTGGTCTTGTCAGAGAGCTACTTTTGATAAGTTTCTCTGACTGAACCCCGAGCATTGGCAGCAGGGATCTCAAGTGTCGAATCCGATATCACATATAGGATCCATTCATGCTCCAAGACAATTCTGAGCCTTCGATACTAGCTATCGAAGTTGGGTCCATTGAGCTTCTCATTATCGAGAAGAGACTGGAGTGACAGGTTAGAAGACATCTGAAAGGAAAACCAAAACTAATTAGTGTATATGAATTATTAACCTAAAGATGTGGACTTTGTTGGGAATTGTGTCCCAAAGTCAATCGCATGGGTTGTAGGCGGTTGTGCTAATATTGTATTCATTTTATGAATTAATAAAATATTATTTTTGGCAGCTCATCACATACTTAATTTCCCTGAAATGAACTCTTTCCATGTGATGAAGTTCTTAGGACTACACTGACTTCGATACAGAGAGGATGTATCGAGTGGTCCTTAAATCCTGTTCACAACCAAAGGATATATTGTACTGGACAGCAATATATCAAGTATAGGTTGTTGTAGTTCACATCGTTTGGTTGTCCTCTTGACCAAATGAGTATGGTGACACTGATGTGATCTGTAAGTGGGATATTTGATATCTCATTGAATGTGACTCCGTGCAACCCCTTTTCTGCCAAAGGGATACTCACGATTGGATATGGATATATGTGTCCCTCTGACCTGAGGTCATCACGGTAGCTTGCAAGCAACTCCCTGTGCTTTGGTGCCGGACTACCCGAATTTTTAATCCGGTGATGGAAGGTTTCTGGGTACAGGCAAGTACTTGTGGAGCAGTGATGGACCAAGATGGAATTGACCTGTCCAAACAGTTTGGATTGAATGTCTCGCAGTATCTCAATTTAGAAAATCCTCGGCCGGGGTAGTCCTAGTGAAGAGTCACTGGGCTTGCGAGGTTGAGACACGTAGTCGACTGACTCAGTCTGGGTTGGCATCTCAATCTCAGTCGTCATGAGCATTAGAGGTCAAAAGGATGAATTATACGGTAACCATATGCCAGAGGTTCGATAGTTTGCTCCTGCATCTTCGACCTATCCGGACGTCGGGACCCATTGCTAGATAGTTTCCTGTGCTGGTACTAGAAATTGTTTTAATGCTACCATTTAGGTTCGAACCTATGAGGTCACACGCCACAGAGGATAACTCTCTGATCCAGATACCGATTACGATTGGAAATCGTCTCGGTTTTATGGTCACAATATTTTTTTTGAGCACTCTTTTCCCTGTCTTGCCCTTGTCTGTGTCGATCGAAAAATGTTCCGGGTTGACCAGCACTACGCCAGGATTTTTTTGAATCAGTTTTGAACTGATTCGGAGTTCGTTTTGGCCTCCAATTGGTTGTGAACCAATTTTATTCCCTAAACCAGGTTCAATTGGATTGAACAACCATTGGGTTTGAACCAAATTGGTTTAATGGGATTGGACCATTTTTGGTTGGACCGGTTTTGGATGAACCGATGTTATTTTTCTCCATTGACCGTTTTACACGGTCATTTGAATGGAGGAAGTCCAAACGATTGGACAAGGCCAAACGACCGAACAAAACTCCCATCGCTGGCATTTCTTCCTCTTCTCCCTCCACCGTTTGAAAGCTTTAATCATGGATTAAGGCTAATTTATTTGGTTTACTTGCTGCTGCCTCTCTTGGCCTTTCGTCGCTCCACCTCTTGGCCTCCCTCCCTCTCCGTTGTCACTTCTCCCTGTAGCTTATATAAACACCCTACCATCCCCTGTTGTGGTTGGTAAAGTTTCAACGAGAGATAAGTGTTTTTCAATGTGTGAGAATTGAGGGAAAGCAACAAAAATCTCTGGGTATTCTTCTTCCTTGAGAGGCTCATTTGGAGTGCTCTTGGGGCTGGGTTTAGGAGTGTGTGAGGGAGAGAAACAAGGCCTTAATCCCTTGTTTTTGTTGTGCTCAAAGTTCTGCACTGCAGCAAAATTCTGTGACCGTGAAGCCCTCTTACGGCGGCTAGCACCGTGCGTGGAGGTGGATCCGAGAGCCCCGGGTGAGTCTCCCCTCTAGAGGGAGTACCACTCTACTCCTAGGAGCAAACCACGCGAGCCGGGATCGCCCCAGCTGCTCCAAAACGAAGGCCAAAGTCTGCTATCCAGTTCTGCTGCAGAAATCTGACAGCAGACTTTGGTGATTTATTTAATTTTTTTGGCTTTGATTTGATTACAGTAACTGGTGGCAAATCGAAGAAGACTTGTCCAAGAAGCCGCTGCTCAAATTTGGGAGCAAACGGAGGTCCGGAAGGCGGTGTTCCGATGACGTTTTGCAAGCCAAAAACAAGGTCCCAAGGGGAAGACGACTGTAATAACTTTATTCCAGTTATTCCAGTCTATTCCAGGTTTATTCTAGAATTATTCCAGGCAGAATAAAGGTATGGAAAATTAATTTTTTAATCATGCATGGATATATTAAATTATTTAATATTTTATAAATATTTTATATGATTATGCATGCCTAAATACAACTAGACTTAGATTAGTTCCTGGTGGAGCAGATACCCGCTGCGCGATTTTTAAAAATTGTTTTAAAATCCAATCTGCTCCTGCAGATGTTTGCATACCTAGTGTAGGATCTTGTCAAACCACCTACTTCAGTCTACTTTCAGACTTTAGTCTAAAGGCCCCTCCCACTATTTTGCACAGATTGGTAGCCTCTACCTCCAATCCGAGGAATTACTTTAATTCCTTAGTAGGTACTAGAGTCCAATAGACAACATATGAGCCCGACTTTGGCTGGCTCATCCATGCGTGTCTAAAGGTAGGTTCTTTAACCGATTACTTCTCCAAGTAACCTCTAATAATTGGGTTTTGCCCTAAGGAGCACTTCAATCGGCCTTTGGGCCTCCTATTGAAGGTCCTAGTTAGGTCCAACCATTAACATGACAAAATTCGATGCTTCTAACTAATGAATGGTCAAGCCCAACTTTGGTCGGCTCACTTGACCACCGTTAAGAGAGTCGCATTGAGCCATCATATTAGGAACAACAATTCCAATAGCCTGATGACCACCCAATCTTTGGATCTGTCGATGAACACCGAACTAAAGGATACATTACTATCCCACTTAATGGGAGGCTAGGACTTGGTTATCTCTATAACTTTGTCCTTTTAAGGACCTAATAATTTAGAGGGTTTTAACTTTAATGTGACATATGAAGAGAAGAGAAGACATGGATCAACCTTCCACTGACCACATCAGCAATCGAGGAGGGTTACACATAACTAATGATCCATGGGTACCTAAAATTAGTCAAAATCGATTAACCTTGGGTGACAAGGATTAACACGAGTCAATGAGCTATCTAATCAATCCTGATTGACCACATTGGCCAGGTAAGTGATATCATGGGTTGGGTTCCACCATTAATAGTCTTTCCTAGACACCAATAGAGTTGGCCAGGTAAGAGGTAGCCTCAAAGAACCATGATCACAATGCCAAACTTACCTCGACACCAATCGGTTCATCAGACTCGATTAGACTATCCTAAAGACTCGGACTTTCCACTGAGCCATAAATTAGATCCATTTAGATTATGGACTAATCAATCTAACTATTAGATAGATCTAGAGAAGAAATCCTAACTCAACATTTGATTAGATTAGTTCTCTAACAAGTCCAATGCATCTAAACTTAGGTCTAACCCAATTAAGGACCTAATAGAAGCTAATCCATGACCCTTAAGGCTTATTGAAATGACTTAAGATCTTTGAATCATATTTCTAGAGTTCTTAGTCAATCTTAATTCAAAATTAAGTTCAATAACCTTAAACAAATTAAAACAATTTTAATTTATCGGTGTAAAATAATTTTACAACAAAATAAAATTTAAATTCACTATTTTCAGCATTTTCTATAGCCAAGTGTCGACACTTCAAGAGAAAGTGTCGACTCAAGGCCTGAGATAGAGAACAAAAAACAGAATAATATGTTTTCTGGCACGCACTCAAGTGTCGACACTTCAAGGGTCAAGTGTCGACACTTCAGGGTCAAGTGTCGACACTTCAGCTTGTCTCAGAAAAAAAACAAAAACCAAATCTCAGGAAATTTTTTCATGAGTCGATACTTCGAAGGCCAAGTGTCGACCCTTAGCCTGAGACAATTAAAAAACCAGTGATTTCAAATCTAATGTTTCTCCAAACATTCAAACAAAATCGATCAAAAATAACTTTTAGATCTTATCTAAAGTCATTTTATGATCATGTCATTAGATTAAAACATTTTTAACCTACAAAATTCATTCTTCTTATTTTCTTTTTCATGAGCCTATCACATGGCACCCCTACATGCCATAGGAGACCCCATTGAATGGGAAGAGAGGGTCTTGTAGCCCTACTTCTCTCCTATAACCGGACGGTCTTGTGAAGCACTCAATCCAAGTACTTAAGAAGAAAGGAGATGTTATTATAAGCATGCTAGCATCATCATACTACAAAATGAACCTATTGCTCTGATACCATTGAAGGTGAAAAACACCTACACCTAGCATACATTATGCAAGAAACAGGACAGAGAATATGCATTTTAAAATATTTTTAAGACATGCATAGTGGAAGGCTTGGTAGATAGATCTAAACCATCTACCGATCTACCCGCAACTGGATCTAGTATAAGAACCTAGCATGCATATAAACATCAAAGCAAGAGAAAACATTAAAGTACCATACCTTTACCACAAGAGAGAAGCCAAGGAAGTGCTGTGAGAAGGAGGAGGGCGCTCGAGCCACACATGCGTCTGGCCTCTATAAGATGTCCATACCTGGGCTCGACTCTGATTAACTCCCTCGGAGTGCTAGCTCTTTGGGATCCGTGGGCTGAACTTCTTCTTCCAGGAAGACAAGAAAGAGAGCAGGAATCCCTTCCCAAAATCTCTTTTCCAAGACCTAGCTTGAAAGCTAGGTGGCTCACACCCAATCCCTAAACCTCTCACAAAATCCTTCTTCTTCCTCTCTTTTTTTTTCTCTCTTGTTGTTCATGTGTACTCATGCAACCTCAGCAGCCACTACAAAGACCTATATTTATAGGGGCTGCCATGAGAGGGAGAAGAAGGAAGGAGGAGAGATAGAGGGAGAGAATGGAGGAGAGGATCAAGGCCATTCCTAATATGTCCAACCCATTAAGGTAAGTATGACATTCATACTATAAAGCCTTGGAGACAAAATTGGTTTGAATTCGAAATTCAAACCAGGTCAAAACCTGTCCAAAAATCCTCCACGAAATCCTTCCAGAAATCTGCTTGTCACAGGAAGTGTCGACACTCAAAAATGGCCAAGTATCGACACTTCACCAAGTGTCGACACCTGCAAAATTCCAAGTGTTGATACTTGGAACAAAATCAATCATATTGACTTCGGGTGACGATAAACAATTCCCAATCATCAATTAGCCATAAGATCAGATAGAAATCCTCTATGATGTGTGATCCCATAGGTTCGAACACTAAGCCGGTAGCAATGGAATATTTTCAGTACCAGTCAAAGTCCTCATCTAGCAATGATGCCCGACGTTCGGATAGGTCGAAGATGCAGAGCACCTCACAAGAACCTCTGGCATATGGTTGTGGCATAATTCATCCCTTTGACCTTACAATGCTCAGGATGGCCTAGGGTTAGACTGCCAACCCTAATTTGGTCTATCCAGTTCATGTCTCAACCTCACAAGTTCTGTGACTCCTCACAAGAACTACCCTGGCCAAAATTTTGCTGAATTGAGACATAGTGAGTCATTCACTCCAAACTATTTAGAGAGGTCAATTCCATCTTGATCCACAGCCGCTCCATAAGTACTTGACTATACCTAGAAACCTTCGGTCACTAGATTAGAAATCCAGGTAGTTTGGCACCAAAGTATAGTGAGTTGCTTGCAAGCTGCCATGATGACCTCAGGTCTGAGGGACACATATACCCATATCCCTTCGCGAGTAATCCTTTGACAGAAGAGAGCTCCGCAGATGGTCACGTTCAGTGAAATGTCACACATTTCACTTGCATGTCATACCAGTGTCTCCACACTCCTTGGTTAAGAGGACAACCAACAAATGTGATATACAACAACCTTCACTTGATACATCGTCATCCTATAACAATGTATCCTTTGGTTGTCACCAGTTTAAGAACTACTTGATATATCCTCTCTATATCAAACAATGTAGTTCTAACGGCTCCATCATACAAGAGTTCATTACAGGAAAATGTAAAATGATGGACAGCCAAAAATAAATAACTTTTATTTATTAAAAATTCATATACAAAATATAAAGATAGCACAACCATCTATAGCCTAGATGATTGGCTTTGGGACATAATTTCCAACAAAAAGAACATCACATAGTTGATTTTGTCCCAAAAACTTTCATTTATCAGTGAAACCGTGAGAAATAAGGGGGAAAATGAGGCATAAATTGTAAAATCAAACACATAATCCATTTAAATAAGAGAAATCCAAGAAATCCGAACTCAAATCTAAGAAAAATAGGATTTTCAGCCAAGAACCCCCAATGCAACAGTAACAAGGTAAAAATCGGACATTCAAGGTGAGGAACCGGTCCAAAATAAGAAAGAATCCAAGAAAAACATGGACAAAATGATTCACCACATATTAGGAAGTAAAAAATGATCCAAAAACTACAAAAAATGGGATTTAAATGAAATAATATGGATGAAATTGAAGAAAACATGGATTCATGATTTGAATGAGAGAGAAAAGTGAGAGAAATACCTTGAATCAAAGGGGCAATGGGGGAAAATCATTGTTCCAAGCTCCACGGACAGTAGGGGGACCACTAGGGCTCGAGTGGAGGGAAAGAAACCAAATAAAAATTGATTCGATGAAGCCCTAAAAATTTTGAGATTTCTGCGAGTGTCGACACTTCGAGTTTCTCAAGTGTCGACACTTGGTCAGGTGTCGACACTTCGCAAAATCCAAGTGTCAACACTTGGCCAAGAGATTTTCAAGAAAAATTAGAAAATATTTTAAAAAATCAAGGGATATTTTGAAAAGTTTTGGAACTCAATAAAAGTGATTTTGATTTAAAATAAATTGGGTAGAGTGAAAATTGAGAGAGTTCTAAGAGAATGGGTCAACGATTCCTAATTCTCTTCTAATCATACAAAATCTCTCTTCACTCAAGGGTTTGGTAAACACATCAGCTAGTTGATTATCAGTACACACAAATTTAAGGATCACATTAGAGTTTTGTACATGATCTCTCATGAAATGATGTCTTATTTCAATGTGTTTACTTTTTGAATATTTCACAAGATTCTTTGTTAAATTGATTGCACTAGTATTGTCACATCTTATGGGTGTCTTAATTAGTTTAATGCCAAAATCTTCGAGTTGTTGTTTGATCCATAGGATTTGAGTATAACAGCTTCATGCTGCTATATATTCGGCTTTTGCAATAGATAAAGCAATCAAATTTTATTTCTTGCTACTCCATAAGATCAAATTAACTCCAAGAAACTGATAGGTTCCACTAGTACTTTTACGATCAAGTTTATACCCAACAAAGTCAGCATCATAATAAGTAATTAATTCAAATGAAGAATCTCTAGAGTACCAAAGACCAATACAATTATGCTAGACAGATATCTTAGTATGCGTTTAACAGCCAAAAAATGAGACTCTTTAGGGACAGACTGATATCTTGCACACATACAAACAGTGAACATAATATCTGGCCTACTAGTAGTTAGATATAGCAATGAGCCTATCATTCCTTTATAAAGCTTTTGGTCAACAGATTTACCTGATTCGTCTTTGTCAAGCTTACAAGAGGAGCTCATTGGTGTACCTAAAGGCCTGGTGTTCTCCATCCCAAACTTTTTCAGAATTTCTTTTGTTCACTTAGCTTGGTTGATGAAGATTTCCTTTTTGGTTTGCTTTATCTATAGTTCGAGGAAGAAGTTAAGTTCTCCCATCATGCTCATCTCGAACTCATCCTGTATTAACTTTCCAATCTCTTGACAAAGAGATTCATTAGTAGCACCGAATATAATATCATCCACATATACTTGTACTACTAAGAGATCATCATTCTTCTTTTTCAAAAATAAAGTAGTATCTACATTACCTCTAGTAAAATTATTTTTGAGCAAGAAGGAACTCAAACGATCATACCAAGCTCTTGGAGCTTGTTTCAAACCATACAAAGCTTTATGAAGTTTAAAAACATGGTTTAGAAATTCATGATTTTCAAAACTGGGTGGTTGTTCAACATAACTTCTTCTTCGATAAAACCATTCAAAAAGGTAATTTTGACATCCATTTGAAATAATTTAAAATCCATAAAACAAGAAAAAGCCAACAATAGCCTAATTGTCTCAAGTCTAGCAACAGGAGCAAAGGTTTCATCAAAATCAATCCCTTCATCCTGATTGTATCCTTTGGCAACTAGTATAGCTTTATTTCTTGTAACAATTCCATTTTCATCAAGTTTGTTTCTAAAAACCCATTTTGTGCCAATAATTAAAATATTTGAAGGTCTATATACTAAAGTCCAAACATTATTTCTTTTAAATTGATTAAGTTCATCTTGCATAGCATTAATCCAATTACAATCATTTTCAGCTTCTTTAATAGTTTTAGGTTCAATTTGAGATACAAATGCTAAATAATCATAAACATTTCTAAGAGATGATCGAGTACTTACACCTTTTGATGGATCACCAATGATAAGTTCCTTGGGGTGTCCATGAGTATACCTCCATTCTTTAGGTAGAGAATCAGGTAATGATGCATTTTTATTTTCTTGATCTTGTCCTCTTTCATTGTTTTGATCATCTTCTTGTTCCTTGGTAGGCTCTTCATTGTTGATCATCTCTTCAGTTCTTTTGGTACCTGTTTCATCATAAAGCACATCTTTTCTAGAAGATTTCTGGTTAGATTCATCAAATACAACATGTATGGATTCTTCAACAACAAGAGTTCTTCTGTTGAAGACTCTGTATGCCTTGCTAGATGTAGAGTAGCCTAGAAAGACATCATCATCTGACTTGGCATCAAATTTGCTTAAATTATCTTTACCATTGTTTAAGATGAAACAACGGCATCCAAAAACTCGAAAATATCTAATTGAAGGTTTTCTACCCTTCCAAAGCTCATAAGGAGTTTTCTTTAAAATCGATCGGATTAAAACACGGTTCAAAACATAGTATGTAGTGTTTGTGGCTTCCATCCAAAAATATCTAGATAGGTCATTTTTGCAAAGCATGGTGCATGCTATTTCTTCAAGAGTTCTATTTTTCCTTTCTACCACCCCATTTTGTTGAAGTGTCCTAGGTGCAGAGAAATTATGATGAATGCCATTTTCACTACAAAACTTATCAAATTCAGAATTTTCAAATTCGGTTCCATGGTCACTTCTCAAAGATACAATTGAAATATCTTTTTTATTTGAAACTCTTTCATGAAATCTAATAAATGCAGAAAACATTTTATCTTTATGTGCTAAAAACATAACCCATGTAAAACATGAGAAATCGTCTACAATAACTAGACCATACTTCTTACCTCCCAAACTAGATGTTCTAGTTGGCCCAAAGAGGTCCATATGAAGCAACTCTAAGGGTATAGATGTAGAGACTACTCTTTTTGATTTAAAAGATGATTTGGTTTGTTTTCTAAGTTGGCAAGCACTACAAATCTTGTCTTTTTCAAAACTAAATTTTGATAAATCTTTTATCAAATTCTTTTTGCTAAGTTTTGAAATTAAATGCATACTTGCATGTCCTAGTTTACGATACCAAAGCCAACTAATTTTATTGATCTTGGCTTCCATTGTCACTAGGCATTGACCATTTTGAACAGGAAGATCATCAAGATCAACTATATAAATATTGCCATGCCTATGACCAATGAACTTGATGCCATTGTCATTTAAACTAGAAACAATGCACATAGAAGATTCGAAAATAACTATAAAATCCTTGTCACAACATTGACTAATGCTAAGTAAATTATATTTCAAACCATCAACATACAACACATTATTAATGTAAGTAGAAGGGGTGATATGGACTTTACCAATTCCGACAATCTTGCCCTTTCCATTATCACCAAATGTTACATTACCACCATTCTGATATTTGAATGATGAGAACTGCTCCACATCTCCAGTCATGTGCCTTGAGCAACCACTATCGAGGTACCACATTCTTCTTTTATTTGTTGCAAGGCACACCTATAATAAAAATCAGGTAGAGATTTTAGGTACCCAAGTCATCTTTGGTCCTTTTAGGTTAGTGGTAATGGTTCCTTTTGGAATCCAAACTTTCTTAACTTTGCTAATTTTTCTTTTATTGCACAAGTAAGATTTACGTCTTACAATACCACAAGTATAGAAAGTAATAGAGGATGATGCAGGCACAAAGAAATTCTTGAATAACTTTTACTATTTTTAAGTTTTAAAACCTAAACCGGCTTTATTAAAAACAGCCCTTTGACTATTTAAAAGCATGTTTAGTTTTTCAGAACTATATGTAAATTTTTCAACAAATGGTTTTAGCTTTTCAAGTTCTTCTTTGTACTTTTTGTTTTCTTGCAAAATCTCATTATTTTATTTTGAAAAGTTTTCATTTGATACAGAAGTGTTTTTCTTTTTCAAAACTTCCTTTTCTTTTTCAAGGAGAATAATTTTATCATTTTGCTTTTTATTTTGAAGAAGCAAGCAATCATTCTTAGTTGAAAACTTGTCATTTGCTTTAACTAAATCCAAATTTTATCTTTTTAGTTCTTTATGTTTTGATTTTAGTTTTTAAAATTCAATAACTAATTCATCAAAAATTTTATGCAACTCATCAAAAGTAAACTCATTTTCGGTTTTGGAAAATACCTCATCATTATCGGCCATCAAACAGAAGTTTGCAACTTCTTGCTGTTCTTCCTCGGAACTGGAGTCCTCGCTATCACTCCAGGTTGCCATCATGGCCTTCTTTCTTAGTCTTCTTCTACTCTTTTTAAATAGGGGGCAGTCCATTTTGAAGTGGACCGGTTTCTTGTACTCAAAGCATGTGGGCTGCTCCTTCTCTTTTTCCTTTTCCTTCTCTTTGCTAGGCTCTCCTTTTAGAGATTTTTTCTTGAAGTTATACTTCTTCTTTCTCATGAACCTTCTAAACTTCCTAGCCATGAGAGCCGTCTCATCTTCTTCATCTTCTTCTTCGGAGTCTTCACTTGAGTCATCTTTATTTGTGGACTTGAAAGTGATCACTTTCTTTTTCTTGTCAACATCCATATTCTTTTGCTTTAATGAAAGCTCATATATCATTAATGAGCCCAACAATTGCTCGAGAGGAAGAGTGTTGATGTCCTTGGCTTCTTTTATAGCAGTCACCTTAGCTTCCCAAGAAGCCGGAAGAGACCTGAGAAGTTTGTTTACAAGTTCACCGTTAGATATAATCTTTCCTAAGCTTCTCATGCTATTCACAATATTTATGAACCTAGTATACATCTAACTTATAGATTCAGTAGGTTCCATTTTGAACATTTCATATGTATGAATGAGTATGTTAACTTTAGTTATTTTCACTTTGTGTGTACCCTCATGGATAACCTCAAGTGTATCCCATATTTTCTTAGGAGAGAGATAGTTAGAGATTCTATTAAATTCACTCGGATCCAATGAGCAAAACAATAGATTCATAGCCTTAGCATTAAGCTCTATTTGCTTAATATCATTCTCATCCCAATCATCTTCCATTTTGGAAGTGAGAATGCCATTAATCAACATAGTAGGCTGATGAGGACCTTTGATAATTATCCTCCAAAGATTATAATCAATGGCTTGTATGAATATGCGCATGCGAGTTTTTCAATAAGTGTAGTTTGTGCCATTAAATAGTAGGGGACAGTTTGAAGCTTGACCTTCAACAACATCCATACCTATTGGGGCTGCCATGATCTTTTACTCAAGATCCTTGGACCTACAAGAGAGTACCGGTGCTCTGATACCACTTGTTACCTAGAAATGGAGCCTAAGAGGGGGGGTGAATTGGATCTTTTAAAAAATTAAAATAATTATGTGCAGGCCGTGTAGTGTTTGTGGATAATGCACTTGAGTATATGCAGCAAAAAATAATAAGTAAAGTGCAGGAAATAAAGTACAAGTAGTAAAAGGAGATAATCACACACAAACACCAAGTATTATAGTGGTTCAGTGCTCTCTAAGCACCTACGTCCACTCCCCAAGCTCTCCTTGGAAGTTTTCACTATAATCTCTTCAAAGATTATAGCCAACTTGTTTTCCAAGGCTCACAAGTCAAAACCTAAATTAGTTTTGTCATCTAGGCTCACCAACAAACCTTTACACTTGTTTTGTCTTTGGGCTCACAAGTCAACCCTAGTTGGTTTTAGCTAACCAACAACCTTACAACCTACTTTCAAGAACCTTGAAAGCTAGGTCAAACAAAAGTAAATTCAGAATACAAGAATTTAAAACACAAGCAAACTCTCTTCTTAGAGTAGATGAGGTATCTTTGAAGCTCTTGAATGATTGCTTGATGTGACTTGACTTGGAATCTTCTCAAGAACACTTTTGGAAAGATGAATTGAAAGGAATGTAGGTTTTTTCAGTGGAATCTCTCCTTTTTAGCTTTTGGAAGTGGAGTTCTTGAAGAAGGGATTTAACTCTTGGATATTTCCTTGCTTTTCTCTCTTCTCTTGCTTCATGAATGAGTTTGGTGAATCTTAAATACATGAAAAACATCTAAAAAATTGTTTTAGACTGTTAGGGATCAAGAACTAGCCGTTAGGAGCTAAAAACCACAATTTCAGGCTGTCAGAAAATAGTTCTGTTGAGGCTATCAGAACTTGAGTGTCGATACTTGGCTATCAGGTATCGACACTTGGCTTCTAGGTGTCAACACTTGAACTTTCAAGTGTCGACACTTGACTCATAGGTGTCAACACTTGATACAAAAATTTCTCCATAGGCAAGTTATGTATTTTCAAAAAGTCTTAGGCCTTGAGTCGATACTTGGAAACTTAAGTGTCGATACTTGAGTTTCAGATGTCGACACTTGAGTTCTGAGTGTTGACACCTGGTTCTACAATTTTCAAAAATAAGTGTCAAACAAGCCAAAAACATAAAGATTTTTCATGAAACTTAAATATAACATATATAAACAATAATTGAACTTATTTGTGTCCTTTTTGGATGGAGAAGACTTCTCAAATCATGAAAAACACTTGGTACCAAAGCATGCCATGATACTCTAACTTTGAGAATTTGAGGTACTTGATTCCTGAAAACTCATAACAATAAATAAACATTAGTACAAAATATGTACTCAACATTTTGTTATTCATCAAAATCATAAGGTAGAGCCAACAAAAGTGCTTCCTCTAGTAATTTGATTTTCTTCTGCCCATAAATTTTTAAATCTCCTCATGACTAAGGTGATGTCATCATCTTTAAGTTCTTCATCAGAGGAGAGGCTTTCGTCTTCTTTCTCTTCATCTTGCTTCTTGAATTCAGTTACAACTTTGAAGGCTATATATTTCTTCTTTTTTCTATCATCCTCGCTGCGGTGTTGCATTGTAAGCTCGTGTGTGATTAATGATCCGAGCTCGTGTGTGATTAATGATCCGAGAAGCTCATCCAATGGGAGTGTGTTCAAGTCCTTGGCCTCTTGAATTATGGTGACCTTTGGATCCCATTTGTCTGGTAATGATCTAAGGATCTTCTGTACAAGATCTGCACTTGAATATATCTTACCAAGACTTTTTAAATCATTAATAATATCTATAAATCCTGAGAACATGGTAGATATTATTTCATTAGACTCCATCTTAAATAGTTCATAATTATGCACAATAATATTTATTTTGGAGGTTTTAACTTGAAAAGTGCCTTCATGGATAACTTCAAGTTTATCCTAAATTTTCTTTGTTAAAATGCAAGTGGAAATCCGGTTAAACTCGTTAGTGTCCAAAGCACAATATAAAAGGTTCATTGCTTTGGCATTTAATTCACCCATCTTCATGTCATGTTCATCTCATTCCTCTTTTGATTTTGGGATGTCTATGCCATCAACCTTTTTAGTAGGTGTGTAAGGTCCTTTCAAAATCATTTTTCATAATTGAAAATCCACTGCTTGAATATAAATCTTCATTCTTGCTTTCCAGTATGTATAGTTAGTGCCAATGAATAGTGAAGGTCTATTGGTAGATTGGTCTTCGACCAAAGAGGTACTCATTTGGGTTGCGATAATCTTTTCTCTTAGTTGCTAAACTAAATGAACAAAGACTAGCTCATAAACCACTTGTTGCCCAGATGGCCAATCCAAGAAGAGGGGTGAATTGGGTTTGAAAACTTTTTTACAAATATGTGCCCTTTTAAAATCGTAGTATGGTAAGTGAAGTGTCTAAAGAATTAAATGCAGAAGCAAGTAAATTAGCACAAACAAAATAATCACAAATACCATAATTTATAGTGGTTCGGAGTAACCCAGCTCCTACATCCACTATCCAAGATATCACTTGAAATTTCTACTATATTCATAATGGAAGACAATCGGTTTGTTTTACACCGGGCTCACAAACCAAAATCCAATCTTGGTTTTACACCGAGATCACCAAGAATCCAATACAATATTTATTTTCTCGGGCTCACAAACAACCAAACTTTGGTTTTCAAGGCTCACCAAAAATCTAAAAATAATTTTCAAGCTACAACCCCTATTGTACTTGGAACAACTCAAAACAGAGTTACAAAAGAAATGAAGCAACACTAAAGACAAACCAAACTTTGTCGGATGGTTACAGTTGAAGCTTTAATTGAAGCCTTCTTCAATGCTCTTCAAGGCTTTCAAACTTCTCCAATAATTGACTCAAGAAATTGATTGGAAGTTGGTGAAGACTTGAGTTCTTGCTTTAATGCTCTTTGGAATATTCAATACCCTCATTAAATTAAAGTTATTCAAAACTTGTTCAAATCCATCATTTATAGTCTCTTTAACTATTCCCAGCTAAAAATAACTATTAGAATGCCTTGGAAGATGAGAACTAGCCGTTGGAGGCCTCTTCGAATTCAAAATCTTTATTATGGAACTAGCTGTTATACTTCAAAAACTGAGATTCGAGTCGTCTTGGATGGGTCGAGTCAGCTCGAATTCTTAGACAAGTTAAAACAAAACTATGGTCGAGTTCGCTCTCTTCAATTGAGTCGGCTTGAAATACTAGTTTCTCATAACTGAATTTCACTTACTTTGGAAGAGGCGGCTTGGTTCTTTAGTGAGTCAGCTTGATTGGCAGGTTCCTTAAAAGTGAATTTTACTTACTCTAGAGGAGTCAGCTTGGATGCTCATTGAGTCGGCTCGATTGACTGTGTATCAAAAAATGAATTTCTGCTACTTTGGAGTAGTTGGCTCGGGTCTTCATCGAGTCGGCTCAAGTGACTGAGTATCAGAAAAGCTTGCGCCGTACCAAAACAATGAGTCAGCTATATTCCTTGAGTCGGCTTGAGTGTTCTTTGTCCAAAGACTTTCAAACTTCTTCCAACATCTTCCAAACAACTTCCAACTTCTTCTAAGTCTAACTTAAGAATTTTAAACTCAAAAATTATACAAGATTGGCCCTTTTACAAGAATATACAAACAAATTTACGTTGGGCTTTTCATTACATGGAGCTTTTTCTAAAAGAAAATTGATACACTACAATGATGTAGGAAGAATGATTGTGCATTTGAATTATCCTACAAAAACTTCTTAAATACTAGGAAAGAGTCAGTATCAAATACATACTCTAATATTTTGTTATCATCAAAATCATTCTAGGGATCAACAGATTCCTTCCATATTTCTTCTCTTTAGAATAGTTCTCAAAGTATTTTGCCTATCCTTGAGGTTCAAATAACATTTTCCAGTCTTGGGCCTATGTAGAACTCTGATCAACCTAGCTTCATCAACTGAAATGGTAATGCTCTTCACAGTAGATATGATCTGGTGTGTGCCAAAAGATAGGTTCTCAAAAAAAGTTCTAACCAAAGTGGGATATGTGGGGACCTCCAAAGAACAAAAGAATTCCCAACCTTATGCTATAATCCAATCACTAATACGAAAACTTTGTTGTTCTAGAAATGTAAAATCCACTCTTCTACCTGAGGTTACTAGTCTATTTCTCATATGAATGATTTGCCACTGAGAAGGAGGTGGAGCTTGAGGTTCTTGTGGAGTCGGCTCATCTTGTCTTCTCTTTGATCTTCTTTCCACTTGAACTGAGCTCAGAGCCGTCTGCTTCTTTCTTTTTGCCACTGCCTTCTTGGGTGCCATTGATCTAAGATCTAAGAGATTTGGAGGGATTTGAGTGGTCCCTAGGGATAAAAAGGAAGGACTCCCTTAGGCTCAGGTTCAATAGGAAAGAATGAGAAAAAAAAAATTTATGGCTTACGGTCCTTAAGTATGTCTGTCATCCAAGTCAGCTCGCCTAGAGGACTTTTTCTGCTCGAGTAAGCTCAAGCAAAACCAAGAAAAAGTTTTAGAAATTCAGGGAAAAGATTTCTACTCTTGGAATAACACTAAGAAAAGTGTGTATCTAATTTAAATAGGTGATGGAGGTCCTCTAGATAAATTTTCTTTAATTCTTGAAGAAATTAGGTCAAAATTCTAAAAAGATCACAAAGGTCTAATTCTTCTATGATCATTTGAAATCTATCATCACTAAGTGGTTTGGTGAAGATGTCAGCCAGTTATTTTTTAGTACAAATAAATTCAAGTTCAACATCACCATTTTGAACATGATCCTTAATAAAATGATGTCTAATTTCAATATGCTTAGTTCTTGAGTGCTGAATAGGATTCTTTGTTAAGTTGATAGCACTTGTGTTATCACATTTGATTGAAATTTTATATTGAATAACATCATAATCTTCTAGTTATTGTTTAATCCATAATACTTGAGCACAACAACTCCCTACAGCCACATACTTTGCCTCAACAGTAGATAGTGCTACGGAATTTTGTTTCTTGCCGTGCCATGAGATTAAGTTCAACCCTAGAAATTGACATGTGCCACTGGTGCTCTTTCTATCAATTCTACAACCATCATAATCAGCATCTAAATAACTAATTAAATTTAAAGATGAAGGTTTAGAGTACCATAATCCTAAGTTTGATGTACCTTTAAGATATCTTATGATGCTCTTAAAAGCACGTATATGTGATTCTTTAGAATTAGCTTGAAATCTTGCACATATACAAACACTAAATAGTATATCAGGTCTACTTACAGTCAAATAAAGTAGAGATCCGATCATACCTCGATATACTTTTTGATCACCTTGTTACCTTCCTCATCTTTATCAAGTTTGCAAGTTGGGCTCATGGGTGTGCCAATTTTCTTTATAGATTCCATCCCAAACTTCTTTAAGAGTTCTTTGATGTACTTTGTTTGGTTGATAAATATCCCTTTCTTTGTTTGTTTGATTTGCAGTCCAAGAAAGAAAGTGAGTTCACCCATTATGCTCATTTCAAATTTTTCCTGCATTAGCTTGGCAAAATCTTGACATAAAGTTTCATTAGTTGCACCAAAGATTATATCATCAACATATATTTGTACAACTAATAATTTATCATTTTTTTTTTGAAAAACAATGTTATATCTACTCTACTTATTTTGAAATCATTTTCTAAAATAAACTTGCTCAACCTCTCGTACCATGCTCTAGGTATTTGTTTTAAACCATATAAAGCTTTATTTAGTTTGAAAACATGATTTGGAAAAGAGTGATTTTCAAAACCAGGAGGTTGTTCCACAAAAAATTCTTCTTCAATGTAGCCATTTAAAAAAGCACTTTTTATATCCATTTGAAAATTCTTATATTTCATGTGACATGAAAATGCAAGAGTCTTATAGCTTCTAATCTTGCTATAGGTATATAAATTTCATGAAAATTTATTCTTTCCTCTTGGTTATATCCTTTAGCAACTAATCTGGCCTTGTTTCTAACTACATTGCCTTTATCATCTAATTTATTTCTAAAAACCCATTTAGAACCTGTGATAGGATACTCCTTAGGTCTAGCTACTAAGGTCCATATATTGTTCCTTTTAAATTGATTAAGTTCTTTCTGCATAGCCATCATCCAATATGGATAATTTTCAACTTCCTCTATGCAGTTAGGTTCAACTTGAGAAACAAATGCTAAATAGTCAAAGGTGCCTCTAAAAGATGACCTAGTTCTTACTTCTTGAGAGGGATCCCCAATGATTAATTCTTCAAGGTGAGAATGTGCATACCTTCAATCCTTTGGTAGCTCATCATGTTCTGCACTTACCTTCTCCTTTTCTTACTCAACTTGCTTTTCTTTCAAGCTCATATCTTTTACTCAATCATTTAGGAAACATGCATCATTGTCAATACATTCTTCTTTTCTTGAAGGTATGAGGTTAGATTCATCGAAAACAACATGAATTAATTCTTCAATGGTTAAAGTTCTTTTGTTAAAAACTCCATATGCTTTGCTAGTGGTTGAATATCCAAGAAATATCCTGGATCAAATTTTTCATCAAACTTTTCTAAGTTATCTTTTCCATTGTTCAAGATATAACATTTACATCCAAAAACATGAAAGTAATGAATATTTGGTTTTCTATCATTCCAAAGCTTATAGGAGGTTTGCTTCAAAATTGGCTAATCAAAATATGATTTAATATGTAACATGCAGTATTCATAGCTTTTATCCAAAAGTATCATGAAGATTGCCTTCACACAACATGGTTCGGGCCATCTCTTTCAATATTCTATTTTTTCTTTCCATAACTTCATTTTATTGTGGTGTTGTAGGGAATGAAAAGTTATGATCAATGCCATATTTTGTACAAAATTTTTCAAAGTATTGATTTTTGAATTCGGTTCCATGATCACTTCTAATTGAAATAATTGAAAGGTTTTTCTAATTTGAAACCTTTTTGTAAATTTTTTGAAAAACTTTGAAGGCTTCATCTTTGTGTGCAAGAAACAAAGCCCATGTGAATCGTGAGAAATCATCTACTATCACAAGTCCATATTTCAACCTCTTAGGCTTGTGGTCCTAGTTGGTCCAAATAAGTTCATGTGTAGCAATTCTAAGGGTCTTGATATTGCACAATATTTTTAGATTTAAAATTTTCTTTAGTTTGTTTACCATATTGACATGAATCACAAACATGATCAAAATCAACTTTAAACTTAGGTAAACCTCTAACTAAGTCTTTAAAAATTAATTTTGCCAATGTATGCATGCTAGCATTACCCAATCTTCTATGCCAAAGTAAGCTAGATTCCTTGATTTCAGTATTCATAGCTACTACACTTGTACTACTTGACATTGTTAGATCATTCAAGTCTATTATATAAATATTTTCAAGTCTATGACCGACAAACCTAATGCTAGAATCAAGAGAGCTAGTTACTATGCACATTGAAGATTCAAATAAAACTTTGAAGCCTCTATCACACAATTGATTAATGCTTAATAGATTATGCTTCAATTTGTCAACTAACAATACATTTTCAATATAAGTGGAAGGGGTAATTTTGATCTTACCAATTCCAATGATTTTTTCCTTTCCATTATCACCAAATATAACCATTCTACCTTTCATTTCAAGGGTGATGAATTGATCTTTGTCACCCGTCATGTATCTTGAATAGTCACTATCTAGATACCATTTCTTCTTTGAATTTTGGGCTGCAAGATATTCCTGCAAAATAATCAAGTAAGATTTTTAGGTACCCAAGCTTTCTTGGGTCCTTGATGGTTAGTAGCTGTTCCTTTATGAACCAAAATCTTTTTTACTTTATTTATATATTTTCATCTTAGATTATATTCATATTCTTTGTGTCCAACCCCATTACAGCAAAAGCAAACTACTTTTGACTTTTGAAAAGAAATGGATGCTGAAAATTTTGATGCATAAGATTTTGAAGCTGAAAATTTGTTTATATGCATTGTATTGTACCCAATTCCAGCTCTATTATTAGATTTCTTCTGATTATTCAGGATTAGCTCAAGTTTGTTTGAACTTAAAGTCAATTTATCAATAAGAGGCTTGAGTCTATCCATTTTATTTTGCAAACCTTTATTCTTTTTAAAACATTCATCTTTTTCAACTTGTAACACTTTATATTTTTCAGAAATATTAATTAATTCCTTTTGTAAAAGATTGTTCTTTTCAGAAATCTCATCATTTTCTTTCAATAATATATCATGGTTATTTTTCAAAGATTTGATTTTCAAACCAGCCTTCTTATATTCAGTTAAAAGTTCCTAAAAAGCAATATGCAATTCATCATAAGTAAATTCATAAATGGGTTCACTAGATGTTACCTTATCTTCTAGACCCATTAAACATATGTTTATTGATTTTGATGCCTCTTCCTCTTCATTGGAAGTAGATTTTTTACTATCACTCCATGTAGCCATCATTGCTTTATTTTTCTTCTTCTTGTATTCCTTTTTCAGTGTAGGACATTAAGAATGGTAGTGCCCTGGCTTCTTACATTCATAACAAATATGTAGTTGCTCTTTTTCTTTATCTTTGTCTTTCTCTTTTTCTTTACTTTGTTCACCTTTGCTAAGGTGCTTCCTCTAGTATCTTGACTTTCTTTTGCCCATAAATTTTTGGAATCCTCTCATAACTAAGGCTATATCATCATCTCCCAATTCTTCATCTGACGAGGGGCTTTCTTCTTTTTATTCGTCTTGCTTCTTAATCTCTGCCATTGCCTTGAATGCTATTGATTTCTTTTTCTTATTGTCATCTTCACTGCGGTGCTGCATTGTTAGTTCATGTATAATCAAAGAACCAAGAAGTTTATCAAGTGGAAGTGTGTTTAAGTCCTTGGCTTCTTGTATTGTAGTGACTTTGGGATCCCATTTATCTGGTAAGGATTGAAGAATATTTTGTACCATATCATCATTGGAATATAACATGCCAAGACTTTTCAAACCGTTAATAATATCTATAAATCTAGCAAATATTTCAGATATAGTTTCATTTGGCTCTATTTTGAAGAGTTCATAATTATGCACAAGTATATTAATTTTAGAGGTCTTTACTTGAGTAGTGCCCTCATGTGTAACTTGTAGTTTATCCCAAATTTTCTTTGTCGAAGTGCAAGTGAAAATTCGGTACTCATTTGCATCCAAAGCACAGTAAAGAAGGTTCATGGCTTAGGCATTAAGTTCATCCATTTTCATGTCATATTCATCCCATTCCTCTTCTGGTTTAGGGATGTCTATTCCATCTACCTTCTTTATGGATATGTATGGTCCTTTCAAGATTATTTTTCATAATTGAAAATCAACCGCTTATATATAAATTTTCATCCTAGCTTTTCAATAGGTATAATTGGTGCCAGTGAATAGTGGAGGTCTATTACTTGATTAACCTTCGGCCAAAGATATGCTCATTTGGGTTGCCATAGAACTTTTTTCTTAATTGTTAGATTAATAGCACTGAGACATGGCTCTGATACCACTTGTTGTCCAGTTGGCCAACACAAGAGGGGCTGAATTGGGTTTGAAAAATTTTAGCAAGTATGTGCCTTTTGAAACATTGTGTGATGAGTGAAGTAGATAGAGTATTGCATGTGGAAGTAAATATGTATGTAAAGGCAAGAGCAAACATAAACACCATAAGATTTAGAGTGGTTCGGAGTAACCTAGCTTCTACGTCCACTACCCAAGGTGCACTCTTGAAATTTTTACTATATTCACCCCGAATACAGTTGGATTATTTTTCAATAGGGTCACAATCTAAAACTCGATACAAAGTTAGTTTTTCTAGGCTCACTAATAACCTAACTTGATTTTCAAGGCTAACCAACAACCTAAAAATAATTTACAAGTTACAGCCACCTACTGTACTTGTAGCAACTCAAAAATAGAGTTAATAAAAGAAGCAACACAAAAATAAATCCAAAGTGTTGAATGGTTGCAGTTGAAGCTCTTAATGAGGCCTTCTTGAATGCTTCCTCAATGCTCTTCAAGGCTCTCTTAACTCTTCAAAGATTAACTCAAGAAGTTGGTTGGAAGTTGTTGGAGAACTTGAGTTTCCACTTGAAAGCTCTTAAAATATTCAATACACTCATTAAAACTCTTTCTCTTATCTTAAATCCATTATTTATAGCTTCTTGGAGTGTTTCCAGATGAATATGGCCGTTAGAATACCTTAGAAATCAAAAACTAGCCATTGGGAGGCTTTAGAATCAAACAAATTTGAGTTCTGGAACTAACCGTTACTGTTGAAATCTTGGAAATTGAGTCAGCTCGGATTGTTAGTAAAGTAGAACTACAGTCTATGAGAGTCGGCTCATGTCAAATTAGAGTTGGCTCGGTTAACTAAAATCTCAAAAGCTATATTCTATCACTTTGCGAGAGTCGGCTCGAATGTTGTGTATCAGAAAAGTGCTATGCCGTGCTAAGAAATGTATCAGCTCTATCCATTAGAGTCGGCTCGAGTTGAAACTTCTCCAAAGTCTTCCAAATAGCTTCAAACTTTTTCCAAACATATTTTAAGCCTATTCTAAGATATTTACACACAAAATTATATTGATTTGACCCTTTTTCATGAACATATAATTGAATTTACCTAGGGCTCTCAAATATATGAAAAATACATAAAACTTTTTCTTGAATACATTAATTCATTCCAATGATCTTGAGAAACATAAGATTAATGATTGTCCATAAGAAATGGCCTACAAATACTTCTTAGATACTTGAAAAGCATCAGTATCAAATGCATGCTCCAATATTTTATAATCATCAAAATCATTCCAGGGGTCAACAAAACATGAGAACCAAAATAATGGATGTGATTTATTTTTACAAGACTCAACGGTTAGATGGTAAACCCAAATCTCAGTTAAATTAGACTGTAGAGTCCTGCTCTAACTGAATGTTTGACCAGCAGGTTGGTTGCCATTGGATCTTGATCGGAGGTCCAAAAGTCAACCACCTCTTGGAAATCAACATGAACCATTGAGTGCTTTAAGATCCATGCTCCTTCGTTGATGGGTTATGATCTTGCTGCCTAGTGCTACCACCAACTCCCTTTATGTCGCTATTGCCACCATGCCAAACTTCGCAGGAGCATCACCGGCTTCACCCACATGCTACCAAGAAGAAGACTGGTGAAGAAGATGGAATAGATGATACAGAGGAAGAGGATGGCTAGCAGGGATCTTGGAAGAAAGTTGCACCTCGGGTCAAGGAGGATGCACATGATGATTCTAGCATCTAGGGGAGGAGTCCGATGGATGGCTGATTCTTGACGGTCCTGACATTCTCTCCAGTGTGCACAACAACAAGCCATGAGGAAGGGGAGAAACCATAGGGGATGGTGGAGGAATTGATCGGCGATGGCTTTTGGTGGTGATCTGGGCAAAAGAGGCGGTGTAGGTGATCCAGGCAACAATGGGAGGCATCTCCGACAAGTTCTTGCCTAAAAGAGGCTTCATGGTCCATGGCTCTTAGCCATGGACCATTGAGCATGGCTACCGGGAGCCATGGACGATTGAGCATGGCTGCCCGTGGACCGCAAGGCCCACATTATCGTTTAGCCAGTCCATGGTGGATTGGTTGCTTCAATAACTATGTAATTCTGAATTAAATATTCAAAAATTGATTCTAGCCTCATTTCAAATTCTATTCGCTTCAAACTTATTTTGTTTGAATCAATAATTTGAGCTCTTCACATTGGCACTCTTCTTTCCTGCGAATGATGTATAAAAGTATTAACTTGAAATAAATAAAGATAATTTAATTATTAAATTAATACTTTTATATAGATATATAATATAGTGATCAAGCAGCCTTGGGCTCCGATCGATCAATAGTCACTTGGAGCCATAGATACTAAAAGTCCTTTTAACGTGATAGACTACCAAGGGGCCATTGAGGCTCTTGATGCTTCTATAATATAGTTATCAAGCAGCCTTGGGCTTTGACCGATCGATAGTCACTTGGAGCCATAGGTACTAAAAGTCCTTTTAACATGACAGGCTACTGAGGGGCCATTGAGGCTCTCGATGATTAAAGATCATCTTGAGCTATGGGGGTTGAATGGCCTTAGGGTTTGGTTGGAAGTGCTTTTGATTTCCTATTGCTTATCGAGAGCATACACATTATCTAATTTATAAATTTATTTATTTAAAAATAGGAAATGTTACATTACTAATAGTATATTTGGAGGTTAGCTAAATTCCATGGTTGGAGTTGGAGGGTTTCATCTAGTTACTTCAGTCGGTAGGTACCTAGCTTGATTCCTCCACTTGACACAGACCTTCCTAATTTGGAGACAGCATGCCTCATTGGCCAGGTTGGAAATCCTCCACTTGATGTAGCACTAGGTTGCCAACTCTAAAGATTTTGCTACAAACTCTAGAGTTGAGACATCAAGCAACTTTATATTAGTAAGCCACCATTCTAATGCATGATCTCTCTAGAGATTCATCTAATAGGTTTAAGTCTGCAAGTCACCTTTTTGAGTTGGTATGCTCATTAAAATTTTTGATCCACACTAATGAGACTCCAAGCTCAACAGGTGTCGTGGCTTTAGTTCTGAAAGCTAAGCTAAAGGATATCTCTTCTATTGGGACTCTTGGTGTTATTTGATATGCCCAAAGTACATGATAAAACTCATCAGTCCATGAACCCTTGGCTTTACCCACTCTCCTCTTTATGCCTTGAAGGAGGGTTTAGTTTATGACCTCAGCTTCTCTATTCATCGGGGGTGAGCCATGGAGGTGAGATGATGCAAAATCCCTTGATCTTTGTAGAACTCTCCAAATCTGGCCCCCATAAATTGTCTCCCATTGTCGATGATCAGGACTTGGGATAAACCGAACCAATAGATTATACCTTTTCATACAAAATATTTTATCTTCATCTTAGTGATATGGGCTAGTGGCTCGACTTTCACCCACTTAGTGAAATAGTCAATGGCACTAAGTAGGAATTTCTATTATCTCGAGGTAGGTGGAAATATACCAAGGGTGTCCATCCCCCCATTGCATAAAAGGCTAGGGTGCACATATAGGAGTGATTGGTATAGCAGGCAAGCGATGTATGTTTGAATTCCTTTGGCACATGTCATACTGCATAATGAAGTCCTCTATATCTTTCTACATCATCAGCCAATAGTATCCTTGTCAGAGGAGTTTGTAGGCTAATGGCTTTTGCCAATAGGGCTCCCATGTATTCCTTCATGTACTTTCTTTAATGCATAATCCACCTCAGATGGATGCAAGCACTTATGGATGGGTAGAAAGAATGATCTTTTGTAAAACTTTCCTTTTTACAAGAGGTACTGAGATGCTTGATATTTTATCTTTCAAGCCTCCTTTAAGGTATGCTAGAAGTATTCCATCCTTTAGGAAATTGACTAGTGGGTCAATCTAAGAGGGTTTGTCATCCAATTGCATCATCTCTGTCGACTATTCAATGGTTGGTCTGTTAATTATCTCAAAATAGGCTCCTTTGGGTAGAGCCATTGGTATCATTGTCATCGATTTAGCTAGTAAGTCAACTCGAGCATCGTCCTCCCTGAGTATCTATTGGATTTCAAAGCTACGAAAGGTGGAAGCCGAATCTTTAACCTTTGAAAGGTACTTTATCATGTTTTCCTCTTGAGCCTCGTAGTTGCCCTTAATGTGCCTGACAACTAGTTGTGAGTCAATGTAGGCCTTCAAGTCCTGGACCTCCAACTCCTTGGCCACTCTGAGTCCAGCAATCAAGGCTTCATGTTCAGCCTTATTATTCATTATAGGGAACTCAAAGTATAGGGTATGCTCGACTGTGACTCCTTTTAGGCTTATAATGATCAATCCTACCCTCGATCCTTCGAAGTTGGATGATCCATCCATGTACACCTCCTAGGTATTAGTGCATCCTTGTGATAGTATTGAGGATTCTACTTCATCTATCATGACTGGCTTATTAGAAATAGTGTACTCAACCAGGTTGTCGACTAGTATTTGGGCTTTGACCGATGGTCGAGGTCAAAATTTAATGTTAAATTTAGAAAATTCAATCATCCATTTGGCAATATGCCTTGATGTGTCTGGCCAATGTAGGACATTCTTCATGAGTACGTTGGTCAAGAGGATGATGGTGTGAGCTTGGAAGTATGGTTAGAGCTTCTAGGCATCAATGAAAAGAGCATAAACCAGCTTCTCCAACTTGGTATACTAGGTTTCCACATCTCTTGAGGTTTGACTGATATAATAAATTGACTTATGGATTTTGTTCTGCTCTTGATTAGCACCACACCCATTACCACGAGCAAGGTCACCAAGTACAAGAATAGTTCTTTACTCAGGTCCAATTTATTCAGTAGGGGTATAGAATTGAGGTAGCTTTTAAGGTCCTTGAATGCATTTTGGCATTCTCGATCCATTGAAAGTTCTTCGATTGTTTCAAAGTTTGGAAGAGAGGAAGACACTGCTTGGCCAATCTTGAGATAAACCTCCTTTCGATGAGGCATTGAACATCCATAATCATTTTTAGAAGGTCGATCTTTTGGATAGCCTTAATTTTTTTTGGGTTGGCCTTTACCCCCTTGTTGGAGAAATGAAGCTAAGGAACATCCCAGAGGCTACCCTGAAAGTACACCTGATTGGATTCAGCTTCATCTAGTACTTCTGAAGGATGGTGAAGGCTTCTTAAAGGTCATCGATGTGAGTCCTGGCAACTTTACTCTTGATCTGCATATCATCCATGTACACCTCCATGTTTCACCAATCTGGTTTTTAAAGATTTTGTTTACAATATATTGATAAGTTGCACCAATATTTTTTAAACTCAATGGCATGACCTTATGATAAAAAAGATCTCGATTAGTTATAAAAGCAATATTTTTCATCTTCTAGAGCTATCCAGATCTGATTATATAGCCAAAGAAAGTATCCAAAAAGCTAAGAAGATCATGGCCTGATGTAGCATCCACCATTTAATCAATCCTTAATAATGGGTAGCTATCCTTTGGACATGCCCTATTCAAGTCGGTAAAGTCAATGCAAATTCATCACTTTCCATTGCCTTCATCATCATGACCATGTTGAAGATCCATTCTGGATACTTGGCCTCTTTAATGAGGCTGGCATCGAGCAATTTCTCGATCTCTTAGTTATTGCTTTCTATCACTCGAGCATGAAGCTCTGCTTCTTTTGTTTGAATGGTCAATATTTTGGATCCATGATTAGTTGGTGTACCATTACCAAGGGGTCGATGCTTGGCATGTTCACTAAATCCTAGCCATAGACATTAGCATTTTCTTGCAAAAATAAAGTTAGCTGCTCTTTAGTTACCTAGTCTAGATTGGACCCAATCCGGACCATATGCTCCGAATTTCCATCCACCAAGGGTATGGAGACGAGGTCCTTGATTGGTTCTCCTTGTTGTTTGGCTACTTTGTCATGGGTGCTAGCCCTTTGATCAGGTAGGCGTCAATAGCTCTAGTTCCATAGAGTGTGATATGGTAACAATGGCATGCCAAATTCTAATCTTCGTGGACCTCTCCAATCCTATGAGCCATTGGAAACTTTATCTTCAAGCAATAAGTGGACACAACTGCTTAGAAGGCATTCAGGCCTGGTCATTCAAGGATGGCATTATAGGCTGAGGGTGCTCAAATGACAAGAAAGTCAACTTGGGTGATGGATCAGCGAGGATAAAGTCTCATCCTTATGGGCAAGGTGACCATTCCCTCCACCTGGATTGCATCCCCTATGAAGCTGACTAGTGGGAAGTCTACTCTTCTTAGCTGATCAGGAGATATTCTTAATTTGATAAAAGCATCATAATTAATACATAATAGCAACTGAACTTTCATTATTTATAAAAATACAGTATACATCATAATTTTCAACATTTAAAGTTACAACCACCATATCATTATACAAGAACTAGACTCCTTGATCATCCTCCTTAGTGAAGATTATCAGTTCTCTAGCCTGCCTTTTTGCTACCCTTTCCTCATAACTGAAATCTTTATTGTGGCACCCCCTAATGATGGTATTAACTATCCTCGATGGGGGTGGGTTGCCCTTGTCTTAAGGCTCGATTTGATATGGTTGCTTAGCTGGTCAAGGCAATGTTGGTTTGTTTCTTTGCTCCCTTCGGCATTGGATGAACCAGTCAAGGTGGCCTCTTCTAATGAGCTCCTTAATCTCATTTTAGAGTTGGATACACTTCTCGGTGTTGTAGCCATGTCACGATGGTATAGGCAAAATTTATTTGGATTCCTAAGAGCCTATGGGGCTGTAGTTTCCTGGTTTCTAGGAGCTGCCCTCTGATCTCCATCAACTTGTTTGCCCTTCGCACATTCAAAAGAGTATAGGCATTGTACTTTCTTGGTGGCAATACACACCGATCTCCCTTATGAGGACTCTAAGTTGGTCGTTCTGAGGGACCCCATTTTTGTGTTGATGAGGCAGTGATCTAGAGCATTGTCTAGTCCTCCACTCTTGTCTCAAAAAGTGTTTCTGACCGGTTTCCAATTTCCTACCCCCCAGTGTGGAAGTAGCAGGGTCTTCTTCTTGCATGAAGACATCCTCCATTCGCGCATACATTTCCACCCAGGATAGCATATCAGCAAAATCCCAAGGATAAGTCTTCACTAGTGACTTCTTGAAGTCGGTCTTTTATAGTGCACTCATCAGAGTGGACATTGCAACCGGCTGGTCTAAGTTACAGACCTTTAGAGTGGCCATGTTAAAGCAGTTATGAAGGCTTGTATCAATTCTCTCTCCTTTTGCTTGAGGGTATGGAAGAAGACCGATTACTTCTATTATCATTGACTATTGACAAAATGGCCAGGGAAGGACTGAGTCAATTATTGAAAAGAGTGAACCAACATTAGCTTCGGGCCTGAATGTCAATATTGAGTCCTTTCCTTCAGGGTGGATGGGAAGGATCGGTAGAGGATGGCATCAGTAGCTCCATAGAGAGTCATCATCACCTTGAAGCTCTCTAAATGATAGATGGGGTTGATCATCCCATCATAACTCTTCAACTGAGGGATCTTGAAGTTTCAAGGAAGTGGTATTTGCATTATCTTGGTATCAAAAGATGGGTCATTATTGAACCCATCTTGTAGCACCAAGGAATGGTTGTAGATTGCTTTGATCCATTGATTAAGTTCTTGAAGCTTCTACTTGATCTCGAGATCTTAGATGGCAAGAACCTCTGATCATCGGGGAGACTGCTAGCTTGGAGTTGAGTAATGCCCCGATCGAGGCCTCTGGGACCATTGTCTCCTTGGCTCTCGGCTTCTGGGATGACTTTAGTGAGCAAGCCTCCTTTCAAGATCTTTGGAAGGAGCTTGTGATTGTTCTGGTGGTGGTGGTGGCCCACCTGTGCCGCTAGATCAAACGATGGTACCGTAGGGGGCAATATAATAGGTGGCTACACCACAGGTTAGGAGGCCATAAGTAGTGTCATTGGAGGAGGCTGCACCATAGGGAGTAGTGCATGGGTGGCTTAAATAGCTTGAACAACTACCACCATGTTTTGGACTTGCTAAAAGAGTATGTTGAACTATTCCACACTAACCATTACCGTTTGTAGAGATGGAGAGGCCCTCACCAGTGTTGGTGGGGCTCGGTTGTTGGTTGGGCTTTCCACTGGCTAGGAGATGGTGGTATTAGTGTGGCAAGATATAACTTTCTTGGATGGCATTTTTAATCCACATTTTGTGCTATGCTCCTCAAAAATAGGGCCGGCCCTCCCTCTATTCTCTTGGTGTCGAAATTCGTCGGACACCAGGGATGCTGGAGTTGGCGGCATGAGGAGATCTCCAGGAAGTAGAACTTGTAAAAAAGTCCTGGATGGAAGGTGTTTTAAGTGGGCCCTCTGACACTTAATTAGTATCAAGCACAACAATAGTATTTGAGAAGCATGAGGTAGAGATTTTGCATACCTTGGAGATTCTAAGAGGTCCCTTTTTATAGGTAGAGGATAAGGACATTTTTAGAATGATAAATATCTCAATGGATTTGGTGAGAAGTGATAGGACTTATCATGCAGCCTATCAAAAGATTTTCATTTGTAGGGAATGTTTATTCTATTTTAATAAGAACATTGTCCTTTATATGAAATTGGTCATGTCTTTTAATAGTAATGTTGACTACTATATGGATCCAGGCACACTCCCTTAATTATGAAATATAGTGGAGATTAGAGATCATAATACATGATGTGATGTTGCATAATCAGAGTTACGAAAGTGAGCATCAGTCATTTGGCCTTTGAAAAATCCAAGTGAAAATATTGTCCAAGAATCTTCTTGCCATAATACTTAGAGACCAAGGGTTGACCCGAGCACCTCTATTTGGAGCTGAGAAATAGTTGACTAGAAGACACTTGATTGGATTGCCTTAGCCAAAGGTGAGAGTTACGAAAGTGAGCATCAGTCATTTGGCCTTTGAAAAATCCAAGTGAAAATATTGTCCAAGAATCTTCTTGCCATAATACTTAGAGACCAAGGGTTGACCCGAGCACCTCTATTTGGAGCTGAGAAATAGTTGACTAGAAGACACTTGATTGGATTGCCTTAGCCAAAGGTGAAATATGCTGATAGCCTTTGGAATGTCTGATGAGAAGGTATCGGTTGCTACTTAGGCTCGATTAGGTAGGGGTGATCAATGACCAGTACTTTTCCAGGTCTAGTCTATTAGGCTGCCTTTTTTTTCAATGAGTGGATGGATAGACAAAGGAGCCACCCATGCACTAAGCATGTGGTTGAGCTATGTCTGGTAACATTGAAATCAAGAGGAGACTATTTAGCTGACCAATAGTTGGATTCGATAAATAGTCAGCAAGGGAAAGCTGATGGTTTTCGAAAAACTAACTGATGATGCACCAATTATCATTGAGATTTGCTTAGACGAGAATACTTGGTAGTTGGTACTTAACTGGTCCTGCTTGGCTGAGAGGTGCACCAACTTCTCTAATAAGGGGTCGGTTGAGTGGTAGGCATGATCATGCATTGACCATGTTGACTTGTCCAATAACATTGGAGCCAAAAGGATACTTTGCTGATCAAGGTCCAAGCCCAATGAATGCTTGGAGGATACTTTGCAAGTGTGTTTGACCAGGCTTGTTGACTTGCTCGATTATTGTGGACAAGAGGCAGCCTTCCACTGATCAAGGCTCTAATCCATCGAATGGTCGGATGATATGTAGTTGGGCTACTCAACAGGTTTATTGATTTGATCTATTCGACTAGCATGTTAATTTGCTCGACAGCACTGCAGTATGAAGACATGGTTTTGGTGCTGCATTCCAATGAGCAGAGGGAGAAGCTAACCAAAGGATTTTCCTAGGAGGGCTTGGTCATTAGGGAAAGGTCTGAAAGAGGAAAGGAGAGGTCCAAGTAGAGAGGATGGTCAAAGTCCAGGAAGAAGAGCAAGAGCAGGAAAGATGCAAGGTGCTTTAAGTGTAATGAGACTGGGCACTTTTGGCTGGATTGTCCTCAGTTGAAGAACAAGAAGGGAGACATAAGAGGATCGAATTCGGTTAGAGCCATGGCTGATAAAGAGGTGGAGGATGATATCTTGGTGGTATCAGATGATCATAGATTGTACACAGATATATGGACCCTGGATTCATCATGTTCTCATCATTATACCCTGAACTAGTCTTAGTTTCCGACCTATACCAAGATCGATGAGGAAAGTGTGACACTTGGAGATGATCATTCATGCAAGGTTGCTGGTATTGAGAGTATACAAGTGAGGGTGCTCGATGGAATCGTGAGGACACTGACCAATGTCAAGCATGTTCTCGAGCTGAAGAAAAATCTGGTGTCACTGGGCTACCTGGAGTGATGTAGTTATAACTTCAGCAGTCGAGCCAAGAGTAGAGTACTTAATATCTCCAATGGAGCCATGTTTGTGATGAGGGATAGGAGGATGGACAATAATCTCTACAGGATGGAGGGGTTAGTTGTGATGGGATAATCTGATACAGCAGCGATAGCACAAGACCCACAGGGAGACTACAGATTGTGGCACTACCACCTGGACCACATAGAAGATCGTGGGATGAAGGAACTGAGCAAGCATGGATTAATCCCAGATCTTGTTGGTGACATTTCAGATGTCTGTGAGCCATGCCAGATGGGAAAGCAAAGGAGGATCCACTTCAGTAGCAATTCAGCCCACTGTGTAGCTTCACTGGATCTAGTTCACACTGATATGTGGGGACCATCTTCAGTTTCAGCTAGAAATAGAGCGAGGTACTTCTTGACCTTGATAGATGATTTTTCAAGAAAAGTGTGGGTCTACTTCATGAGAAAAAAATCAGAGGTCTTCTCAAAAGGTATGGAAAGCAAAAGGGATTTTCAACCCTGGGTATTACACTTATAATCAGAATTTTGCCAAATCTAATAAGGGATTTTGGAAGGAAAATGCCATAATGAATTAATTAAGATATTTGTTCATCCCAACTAAAATGGAATACTCAAGAACGGAGGAGTAAGATGGTGCAACGTTTGCCGATCTATGATAACTAGAATCTTAAACTATAATACCACAAAAATCTGATCGATGTCAGGACAAATAATTTTTCACGTAATATCGGTCATCATTCTTGCCTATTTCTTTGGCCTTTTATTTCGGCCAGAAGGCTGGCAGACAAACGGAGAAAAGAACAAGAAAAAAAGAAAAGAAAAGAAAAGAAAAGAAACATACGAAGGCCATGCAAATATAATTGGAAAGGCAAGAAACATCGATCATTTTAGAAGATCGGTGATGGCCAGAGCAAGACTGGAGAGCCGTTGTGCATCATCATTCTCTTTGGTCATTGGTGACGGGACGTCGAGATCTTTAAAACCATGCTCACAGTTACCACCAACATCCACGGCCGCACCGAGGTAAGTCTTCGCTTGATCGTAGCTTTTAGATTGGATGTAACCAATGGTATCACTCAAATTGTCAACCAAGTCAGAATACATGGACGCACAATCACCCAGGCATTGTCTGGTCTTAACGTCGCTGTTCTTCTTCAGCAGAGCGGAGATGGTCAGCTCGATGCTTGTGGCCTTGGCCTTGGTCAGCTTGGTGGCGATCACCGCCAGTCCCTGGGTGTCGGCCGAGGCGCTTCCGGGGTCGGCGCTGAGAGTTGCGACGCAGAAGTTGTAGTCACCGCCTGCTGCCTTGCACGTCTCCTCCACGGAGGCATGGACAGGAGAGGAGCCTTGGTTGAGGATGAGAAGAAGGCAAAGGAGAGCCATGGATGCAGCCATTGTTCGTGGAGAGGAGGAGATGGGTGAGCATGGGGATTGGGGACGGGAGAGTATTGTTTTATAGGGAATTTTTGCGATGAGAAGGGAGAAAGTTTCCACCCTTCGGTGCATTGCCATGCGTACGTAGACCGAGGAAGAATAATCGATTTGTCAAAAAAATAAAAAGCAAAAAATAAAGTACCGTATCACTAAGATTTTTTTTTTTTAAATATTACTTTCTTAATAATAAATTTCTAAATTATCGCCGCTTGTAACGTATTCTCTAAAATACTGACTGGTTTCTATAGCAGGTGGAGCAAACTTTTTATCGATTCCGATAACGATGCAGGGGTTCCGGGAGATCAGCTTGCTATAAAAAGAACGGGGCAATCTAAGTTTTCCTAGGACTTTTAATCCTGATATATAAAAATAAATATATTTATTTATTTTATTTTTGATTTTAATAGTTTTAATTTCTAATATCTTTTCACCTGATATAATTCAAAAAAAATCTTTTCTACAACTTTTGATCAGAGATCAGCTTTCTCCCCATGCATAAATTATTTTAGAAAGGTGGAGGAAATTTAGAAAATATTTGAAGCTGTGCATTAAAATCCCCATGTACGTAGAGTACTCTTCAAGCGTTTAATTAAGAACAATAAAAATATCACCATATATTTGAATCTTCTTGTTTTTTTAGAAAAAAAAGTATTTGCCTCATGAATTAATTATTTTAGGGAAGGGCAGGTGTTTTAGGGAACATTTGATGCCATATTTGTTAAAATTATCTAAGTGCATTAAAATATCTGTATATATATAAAGTTACCTAAATATGCTAAAAGATTTTAGAAATATCTAAAATTATTTTACAAAAATGAAATAATGAAAGGCATGCATCTATTTATATTCTCCGCATAGAAATTATTTTAGAAAAGGATATTTGTTCCCAAGAATAAATTGGTTTCAGAAAGCACATAAAGTTTAGAAAATATTTGAAGCTATCCATTTAGACTCCCCCACGTAGTGTCTTCATGCATTGAAAGCCAATACAAATTAATATGACCAAGCACTAGAATCTTGTTAATTATTTAAAAAAAATTAGTAATTCCCACGCATAAATTATTTTAGGGAAGTGCGCAAAGTTTAGAAAGTGTCTATTACTAGGTATGTTAAAATTATCTAAAGATGTTAAACATAATTAAAGTTATCTAAATATGCTAGAAAGATGTTTAGAAATATCTAAAATTATTTTAACAAAATAGAATAATAAAAAAATATACATTCATAGTCCCCACATAAAAATTATTTTAAAAAATGATATTTGTCCTCATGCATAAATTATTACATGAAAGCGTAGAAATTTTAGAATATATTTGAGCCATCTACATAGAGTCTCCATGTATAGAGTCCTCACACATCTAAAAATATTTAAGATACAAATTTAACATCTGTTCACTAATTCTACAGTAAAAATAGTTAATGGTTCCGGTTAATTTGCCCTAAATTTTTAGTTTATGATTGAAAATCTATTTTCTTTTCTTTTCAATAGAAGGGGAAGAGAAGTTTTTTGCACCGTATCTTTGGAGATACTGTCAATCCAATAGAACAATCAAAACTAGATCTATTAAAAAATAGGAATAAGTAAGGTGGAAATTTATGATTTGACCTTTCAATCTAACCTGCAAAGAACCCGTTTTATATAGGTTTAGGTTTGACATAAACAGGTTTAGGTCATAAATAGTTCAATTCATCTAAATTTATTTATTAAATAGGTTGAATTTAGATTTAGATTTTTGGCTTGTTTAATCCATTTTGATATATTTAATAATTAGGTTGGATCATAATCCAACTCGTTTAATTTGTTTAAAACTTAACCTATTTCTAGACTATTTAACCTAATCTATTTAATATGTTTAATCCGTTTAACTCATTTAATCTAACTTGACCTGTTATATCCAATCAGCTTTCCTCCGAGATAGACTAGAGACGACGGCCCTTTGGTCGAGTCGGACCAAAGGTCCGGCTGACCCACTGAAGGTCCGATCGATCTACTTGGGGTCCGACCGACATACTTGAGGTCCGATCGACCCACCGAAGGTCCGGCCAACACACTTAGGGTCCGACCGACATATTTGAGGTCTGATCGACCCACCAGAGGCCCGATCGACCTATTTCAGCCGAGCCCATATCGGTCCAAGGCGAGCCGCTCCAAGGATGGCCTGGAGGCATCAGAGGCTCCTTCCAGCTGGTACCAGGATGCCATTACGACAGAATCTTGACACCTCGGTGCCATCACTCTGCAGATCCTATGATCTCGGTGTCGTTACCCTGCAGGTCCCATGATCTTGTGCCACCTAGCCACTACCAAGATTTCTCTATGGGCAGATTGGCCATTCCTAGCCTAGCCCTTAACAGATTATGGTGAAATTCCGCGCCTATATAAGGTAAAAAGGGAACTCCGAGCGGTAAGAGAGCTTTTCCCTCCCTACGAGCTTATCTCCTTTTGATTCCTCCATTCTGTTATTCTAAGGCTCCCACTAACTTGCCATCGGAGGACGGACCCGGTCCAGAGGGCGAGCGCTCGGAAAGGCTCCACATTAGCGGGTGAGCACTGAGCTCGACTTCGATCACATGGCTCAAACCTTCGAGGGTCTCGCTCTTGAGGGCAGAGGATGGACCCGGTCCAGAGGGCGCGCGATCGGAGAGGCTCCACATTGGTGGGTGAGCACTGAGCTCGACTCCGACCACAGGGCTCAAACCTTTGAGGGCCTCACTCTGGAGGGCAGAGGATGGACCCGGTCCAGAGGGCGCGCGCTCGGAGAGGCTCCACATTGGCGGGTAAGCACTGAGCTCGACTCCGACCACAGGGCTCAAACCTCCAAGGGTCTCCTCTAGAGGGCAGAGGATGGACCCGGTCCAGAGGGCGCGCGCTCGGAGAGGCTCCACATTGGCGGGTGAGTGCTGAGCTCGACTCCGACCACAGGAGCCTTTCCTATGGGCCGGTGGTGTTCTGGCAGGGGACACTCCGATGGCTAAGTTAGTGGGAGCCTTAGAATAACAGAATGGAGGATCAAAAGGAGATAAGCTCGTAGGGAGGGAAAAGCTCTCTTACCGCTCGGAGTTCCCTTTTTACCTTATATAGGCGCGGAATTTCACCATAATCTGTTAAGGGCTAGGCTAGGAATGGCCAATCTGCCCATAGAGAAATCTTGGTAGTGGCTAGGTGGCACCAGATCATGGGACCTGTAGGGTAACGACGCTGAGATCATAGGATCTGTAGAGTGATGGCACCGAGATGTCAGGATTCTATCGTAATGGCATCCTGGTACCAGCTGGAAGGAGCCTCTGATGCCTCCAGGCCATCCTTGGAGCGGCTCGCCTTGGACCGATATGGGCTCGACTGAAATAGGTCGATCGGGCCTCTGGTGGGTCGATCAAACCTCAAGTATGTCGGTCGAACCCTAAGTGTGTTGGCCGGACCTTCGGTGGGTCGATCGGACCTCAAGTATGTCGGTCGGACCCCAAGTGGATCGATCGGACCTTCAGTGGGTCAGCTGGACCTTTGGTCCGACTCGACCAAAGGGCCGTCGTCTCTAGTCTAGCTCGGAGGAAAGCTGATTGGATATAACAGGTCAAGTTAGATTAAATGAGTTAAACGTATTAAACATATTAAATAGATTAGGTTAAATAGTCTAGAAATAGGTTAAGTTTTAAACAAATTAAACGAGTTGGATTATGATCCAACCTAATTATTAAATATATCAAAATGGATTAAACAAGCCAAAAATCTAAATCTAAATTCAACCTATTTAATAAATAGATTTAGATGAATTGAACTATTTATGACCTAAACCTGTTTATGTCAAACCTAAACCTATATAAAACGGGTTCTTTGCAGGTTAGATTGAAAGGTCAAATCATAAATTTCCACCTTACTTATTCCTATTTTTTAATAGATCTAGTTTTGATTGTTCTATTGGATTGACAGTATCTCCAAAGATACGGTGCAAAAAACTTCTCTTCCCCTTCTATTGAAAAGAAAAGAAAATAGATTTTCAATCATAAACTAAAAATTTAGGGCAAATTAACCGGAACCATTAACTATTTTTACTGTAGAATTAGTGAACAGATGTTAAATTTGTATCTTAAATATTTTTAGATGTGTGAGGACTCTATGCATGGAGACTCTATGTAGATGGCTCAAATATATTCTAAAATTTCTACGCTTTCATGTAATAATTTATGCATGAGGACAAATATCATTTTTTAAAATAATTTTTATGTGGGGACTATGAATGTATATTTTTTTATTATTCTATTTTGTTAAAATAATTTTAGATATTTCTAAACATCTTTCTAGCATATTTAGATAACTTTAATTATGTTTAACATCTTTAGATAATTTTAACATACCTAGTAATAGACACTTTCTAAACTTTGCGCACTTCCCTAAAATAATTTATGCGTGGGAATTACTAATTTTTTTTAAATAATTAACAAGATTCTAGTGCTTGGTCATATTAATTTGTATTGGCTTTCAATGCATGAAGACACTACGTGGGGGAGTCTAAATGGATAGCTTCAAATATTTTCTAAACTTTATGTGCTTTCTGAAACCAATTTATTCTTGGGAACAAATATCCTTTTCTAAAATAATTTCTATGCGGAGAATATAAATAGATGCATGCCTTTCATTATTTCATTTTTGTAAAATAGTTTTAGATATTTCTAAAATCTTTTAGCATATTTAGGTAACTTTATATATATACAGATTTTAATGCACTTAGATAATTTTAACAAATATGGCATCAAATGTTCCCTAAAACACCTGCCCTTCCCTAAAATAATTAATTCATGAGGCAAATAATTTTTTTTCTAAAAAAACAAGAAGATTCAAATATATGGTGATATTTTTATTGTTCTTAATTAAACGCTTGGAGAGTACTCTACGTACATGGGGATTTTAATGCACAGCTTCAAATATTTTCTAAATTTCATCCACCTTTCTAAAATAATTTATGCATGGGGAGAAAGCTGATCTCTGATCAAAAGTTGTAGAAAAGATTTTTTTTGATTTATATCAGGTGAAAAGATATTAGAAATTAAAACTATTAAAATCAAAAATAAAATAAATAAATATATTTATTTTTATATATCAGGATTAAAAGTCCTAGAAAAACTTAGATTGCCCCGTTCTTTTTATAGCAAGCTGATCTCCCGGAACCCCTGCATCGTTATCGGAATCGATAAAAAGTTTGCTCCACCTGCTATCGAAACCAGTCAGTATTTTAGAGAATACGTTACAAGCGGCGATAATTTAGAAATTTATTATTAAGAAAGTAATATTTAAAAAAAATAAATCTTAGTGATACGGTACTTTATTTTTTGCTTTTTTTTTTTGACAAATCGATTATTCTTCCTCGGTCTACGTACGCATGGCAATGCACCGAAGGGTGGAAACTCTCTCCCTTCTCATCGCAAAAATTCCCTATAAAACAATACTCTCCCGTCCCGAATCCCCATGCTCACCCATCTCCTCCTCTCCACGAACAATGGCTGCATCCATGGCTCTCCTTTGCCTTCTTCTCATCCTCAACCATGGCTCCTCTCCTGTCCATGCCTCCGTGGAGGAGACGTGCAAGGCAGCAGGCCGTGACTACAACTTCTGCGTCGCAACTCTCAGCGCCGACCCCGGAAGCGCCTCGGCCGACACCCAGGGACTGGCGGTGATCGCCACCAAGCTGACCAAGGCCAAGGCCACAAGCATCGAGCTGACCATCTCCGCTCTGCTGAAGAAGAACAGCGACGTTAAGACCAGACAATGCCTGGGTGATTGTGCGTCCATGTATTCTGACCTGGTTGACAATTTGAGTGATACCATTGGTTACATCCAATCCAAAAGCTACGATCAAGCGAAGACTTACCTCAGTGCGGCCGAGGATGTGGGTGGTAACTGTGAGGATGGTTTTAAAGAGCTCGACGTCCCGTCACCAATGACCAAAGAGAATGATGATGCACAACGGCTCTCCAGTCTTGCTCTGGCCATCACCGTTCTTCTAAAATGATCGATGTTTCTTGCCTTTCCAATTATATTTGCATGGCCTTCGTATGTTTCTTTTCTTTTCTTTTTTTCTTGTTCTTTTCTCCGTTTGTCTGCCAGCCTTCTGGCCGAAATAAAAGGCCAAAGAAATAGGCAAGAATGATGACCGATATTACGTGAAAAATTATTTGTCCTGACATCGATCAGATTTTTGTGGTATTATAGTTTAAGATTCTAGTTATCATAGATCGGCAAACGTTGCACCATCTTACTCCTCCGTTCTTGAGTATTCCATTTTAGTTGGGATGAACAAATATCTTAATTAATTCATTATGGCATTTTCCTTCCAAAATCCCTTATTAGATTTGGCAAAATTCTGATTATAAGACCTATCAACAATTCATCTTAATTAATATAGAAAATAATAGCTATTAGAGAATATCACAAGAGATTTTTAGCTGGTGCCAAAGTAGTCGTTGGAGAATAATGTCAAAGAAGATTTATAGCTAATATCGGACCATAAAAAATCAAAGATTATATATCAAGAGTTTTCTAGCTGATATAACATATTAGAGAATATTAGAAAGTATCACGAAGAGTTTCTATGATGTATATCATGTGCTACTTATTTTTTACACTAAAATCTTGAAAACATGATTGCCTAAACCTTTGCACTTAAGGATGGCAACGGGTAGGTTTCCTACAAAATTTTTCCTACCTATATTCGAAGCTGTTTAAAATATTACTGTCCAGATCAGTTCCAAACCCGATTATATAACTGACCAAAAATCTCGATTATATAACTGACCAAAAATCTAGGACTAAAATCAGATCAAATATGGATCGAATACCAGCATATCCATATCCATATTTGTTTTATTTGATGAGTATATATATATGAATAAGGATATTAATCGGATACAAAAATTTAAATCCATATTCTTTTAAATAGATACATATATAAATCAGATATTAAAAATATGGATATAAGTCAAATAATTAAATTGTATGACTATAGCATCAAGGATATTATCAAGTGGAGGGTCAATCAAGTTATAACATATTAATATGCTTACATATTTTTTAAAAAAGTTAATAAGTATTATATAAAATTACATAGGATTATAAGCAGAGTTAGACATTTGGATACAGATCGGATAGTTGTCTATCCATATTCATATCTTTTTTTTATGGATATTAGATATGGATATGGATATTAGTCGAATGTTCAAATTTTTATTAATATATGGATAGATTTTGATACGAAATCAAATCTAGTCAGATATTATTTGTACTACTTTCACCCCTACAAAAATTTCAAACTCATCCCGATTAAAATTGGTATACCCACCGGATACCTAAACCTGCTTGATGATTTGGTACCTTATTCATATTATAGTAAAATAGAACTCCATAAATTGAAATTTTGGGGCCAAAGACAAATACTTTCGATGCTTCTACCAAGATTAAGCTCTCAAAATCCTCAAGGGATAAACTTGCACTGCAACAACTCCCACAACATCTCATATTCTCAAGAAAGAATTCTAATTGGAACTTAAGAAATCCCTCCGATCTCCCTCTAGTGCTCTCCTTTCCCACGGTTCTCTAAAAATAGAGAATAAAATGATAGAAATGGGAAGCAAGAGAAAAAATAACAATCTATGTGGGAAAATGTCTTACCTTTCAACTTTTTCCACTTTTAGTTTATTTTCCTTCATTTTTGCTTTGTGTTCCCTCAAATTTCATATGGGTGGGAGGCTTGGAGATGCCAAACAGGGAAGCTTGGATGATGGCTTGGGTCTCAATTAGTTGCGAAGATTGGAGCAGCAAAATTGGAAAGCTTTGATGATGGCTAGGAGTTTCGATCGAGTGGGAGGCTTTGATTGGTGGTAGAATAGGAAGGCTTAGGATTTTATATTAGGGTTTTACATTTTAAATGGGTTCAGATAATGGGTACCATTGCTGCCAAAATGTCTTAAACCCTCCAGTGAGGTTGTGGTGGCATCGAGGAGTCCTCTAGTTCTGCACCGCGAGTTCGGGCACTGCTCTGGGTGACATGTCGAGTTGTCTTGCACAAGGTCTTGGGAGCTAGGGTTACTGACGGAGACACTCTAATGATCAAGTTAGAAAGGGAGGACGAAGTGGGCAACTGTAGCCAGAGCTATCCTGCCAAGGTGACTGTAAGAGTAAATGTGTGATGTACCCTTAAGGTTGTGTTACCTCACCGGGTGTCCCTCTTACGTTTTATAGCATCGTGTGGAGCCAGGAAAAGGCTACAAGGGAAGTGGCCACTGGTGAGCATTATGGGCCTTGACAGGTTGTTAGGATCCTGCCCCTTAAGATTCCCTCCAATGATATCTTTTCTGGTAGAGCCACCAATTTTGTTAGGATTCTACCTCCCACAACCTTGCCTGCTGGCTATGTCGGCCATGTTCATTATAGCAGACACATGGAAGAATTGGGGTGGCTAGATAATAGGCCGTGATGTTGTTGTTAAGACACCGCGGCTATCAGTTTAATTAACTAACTTGTAAATACAATTAAAAATACATCGAAAGGAAGAGTCAGGTCGAATCCATGAAGAAGGTAGTGCTTAAGATATGATTTGAGATCTTTGATTTTAAAAAAGAAAATAAACAGATCGAGTCGGGAAAGCAAAAATTAAAAATATGAAAAATAACTTGGTACTAGGATATACTATTTAGAACCTAGCCTCTACTTGTAATAAAAATAAAGAACATGAATTTAAAAGTGCATGAAAATAATTTCTTTGCATTAAATAAAGGAGAGTTCTTTTTTTAAAAAAGATAATTTAATAACTAAAAAAAGTTATAAGAAAAATAGTAACAAAGACTAGAAGTAGATCGACACAGCCTAATCGGGAAGATAGTCGATGAACTCCATTCTTCCTTCATACTCCTCGAAGCAAACTAGCTTTCTCTGCTTTTTCCTCCTTGGATCTTGATTTGGAGATCGGTGTAGGCAAAAAGGTGGCATAGAAGATAGCTTCTCCTTTAAGAAACCTCACTCTTAGAGGCTAACCCACAATCCAAAGCTGGACCTCCTATCCTATAGCATACTCCTCTCTCCAAGATACTTTCTTCTGTAATCCAGGGATCCTTTAAATAGAACTCATATAGGGCTTCCTCCCGGTAAAGTTTGGACTCAATCGAGCTCTAGATTGGTTGAATATCGCAGGAAAAAATCTGGGCCATCAATCTACTACGTGATGGATCGATCACGGACTCCTTCCTTCTCTGGCAAACAGAGTCCAGAAGGGACTCTTGTGACTCCCAGATCCCTGGGTCGAACTTGGACTCCTTCTCCTAGTCAGTGCGACGGTGAGAGGTTGCGGAAGGTGGTGGCCAGTGGCTGTGGGTGGCGGTGCTTGGATGGTGGTGATGGAGAGGGGACGACCGACTGTTGGTGACATAAGGAGTGCCCGATGGTGATGACAATGGCTAGATCTTGGCTTGATCAATGATGGGGGAGGCATACGGCATCTCCGGCACTGGTAAGATTGTGCGAGAGGCAATGGTAGGCAGCCGGCAAGAAGGATGGAGGGTGACTAGTGGCGGTGACCGAATGGATAAAGAAGTGGTTTGGGCGGCCGTAAGGGAGCTCTCGATGGCGAGGGGGAGGTCTCCCGTGGTGTTGACAATGGTGAGAGGAAGTCCCGGTGGCCAGCAACTTGAAATGAGGGGTTTGGTCCACGAATAATATCCATGGACCAGTAGCAATGGCTACCTGTAGACCAAGCGAGCCTCCGTAGACCAAGTGGCCGATCCATGGTGGATCAAGTCATTTAAAATACATGCACTTCCTTTATTAATTTTTAAAATTCACTTGCAGGCTCGTTTAAACTATGATTTAAGTACTGTCTGCACCGTTGGACTCTAAAAATCGAGCTCTTCGCAATGATGGTCTCCTTTCCTATAAATGATAAATGATATATAAAAGTATCAATTTAATATTGTTGCCTAGGTGGCTTTATCCAAGAGGGGGGGTGAATTTGGTATTTTAAAAAAAATTACAAGTATGTGCTCCTTTTAAAATAACTTAGTGTGGTGAGTGATGTGAAACTAGTATAAAAAGCAAAAGCAATTAAAGAGCACAATTACACGAGTACAAACACAAGCAATTTTAGAGTGGTTCGGAGCAACCTCGCTTCTACATCCACTATCCAAAATACTATTTGAGATTTCCACTATATTCATCCTCAGAATATAGCCAGATTATTTTTCCGAGCTCACAATTCAAAATCCCAACTTAGTTTTAAATTGGGATCACCAAAAACTCAATACACTATTAGTTTTTCCAGGCTCACTAACAACCCACATTTGGTTTTCAAAGGCTCACCAAGAATCTTTACAAATCCAAGTTACAACCCCTGCTGTACTTGGAACAACTCAAATAAAGAGTTTTTAAAAAATAGAGCAACACTATGACAAATCGAACGTTGTAGGATGGTTGCAGTTGTAGCTCTTGAGAAGCCCTCTCGATTGCTCTTTGAATGCTCTTTAAGGCTTCTAATCTTTCTCAGTAAATGATTCAAGAACCTGATGAGAGTTGGTGAGGTCTTGAGTGCTTGCTTGAATGCTTTCTTGAGTGTTCTTTCAAAAACTCATTAAAAGCTCATTAACTTCTCATTCATTCCTTCAAAAGTTGTTCAAATCTCTTATATACAGTCCTTTTAACTGATTTCAGGTGAATATAATCATTGTAGACCATTGGGATTTGAAAAATGATCATTGAAGCATTTTTTGGATTCAAAAAGTAAGTTATGGAACTAGTCGTTACGAACCTGGAACTGGGATTCGAGTCGGCTTGGATGCTTCGAGTTGGCTCGGATTCTCAGACATGTTAAAATATCACTTTGGTCGAGTCAGCTCTTCTTCATCGAGTCGGCCACCTAGCTAGTTCTTCAGAACTGAGAAATTATAGACTCTAGAAGAGTCGGCTCATCTACACATGAGTTTGCTCATTTGTCTGTCTGAGAAATTTATACTCTAGACGAGTCAGCTCAACTACCCTCGAGTCGGCTCGAATTTTCAAAACTTCAGAAGTTGAACTCTGCCTAAGTCGGCTCTTCACTCTCGAGTCGGCTCGAATGTCTGCGTGCTAGAAAATTGAGTGCCATGCCAAAACATTGAGTTGGCTCTCTTCTTTAAGTCAGCTCGAGTGATCTTTGCCAACAACCTTTCAAACTTCTTCAGATTTCTTCCAGAGACTTCCAATCAACTCCAAAAGCTTTCCAACTCCTTCAAAGCCTAATTCTAAGAAATTTAAACTAGAAAAATACATAGAAGTGGCCCATTTTCATAAATACATAATTGATTTTTCTTTAGGTTTTTCATTACATAATACTTTTTCAAAATAAGCTTGTCATACATCAAGGTTATCAGAAGAGTGGTTGTTCATTTAAATCATCCTACAAAAATTTAGAAAATACTTGAAAATAGTTAGTAATCAAATGCATGCTCCAATGTTTGGTTATCATCAAAATCAATTCAGGGGTCAACAAATATAAATAAAGATAGTTTAATTATAAATTAATGGTTTTATATATGTATATAATATAATTATCATACCCATTAACTTTCTCATTCTCGAGTAAAGCAGATGAATTATCTATGTATACAAACTCATCCTTGAACTAAAAGTTGACTTAGGTAGTCCTAAAGATAGCTGATACCCGGTCAAACTATTAAAGAGGTACTTCATTGGATCATTGAGTCAATCCAATTAGTGGTTGAGTGTTAACCATAGAAGTCTTTAGAGATCCTCCTTGCTATCTCTCCAACGTACTCTTTAAATCCTCTAACTTGATTTGAGTCAGGTTTGTTATCTTTTTACACTTTAATACTTTTGTTCTCTTTTTTTAAGAAGTCCAATGCAATCTCTTGACCTCTTATGTATTAGCATCCTTACCTTTTGATACGAACCACAATAGTTACTTAGGTGAAGAGGCTCAGTTACTCAGTAGGGTGCCATTGCTTTATAGATCTCTTGACCTTCTCACCTTTTAACACGAACCACAATGCTTACTTAGGCGAAGAGGCTTGGTTACTCAATAAGAGTTCAAGAAGAGCTGTGAGGTTAGACTAACTCTCAATTTTCTTTAAAGAACTTTTTGTATATCTTAACATTTTCATCCCTACTCTTAATAAACAGATCTTTATTAAGATAAGAAGAGAGAGAGTTCTGGAATCACTCCCAAAATTTAACTTAGTTAACATCCTACCATTTGTTGGATTTTCTTAGTGATTTTTCCCTTACTATCTCTAAAACTATCAAGGCCATTAATCAATCATTAATTAGGATATCTAATTAACTTCAAATTGAGATAAAATTTAGATACAAAACTAATTACTTCTGGTCATACTTAAGGACTTAATTAGATTAGTTATTCTCCCCCCCAACTTAATCGACATTATCCTCAATGGAGAAAGAAAATAAAGGGTGCAATATGTAAAAAGAAATAGGAAAGAGTACACATGGAGTGAATGTGCTTTGGGAGTTAAAGAATGTTTCATGAAGTAGTAGGCTATTATACTTTTATCTAAGTTCATGTAATTATAATAAAAAAATAAGATTATTGGGTTGCCTCTCAACTAGCACGAAGTTTAACATCTTTAGCCAGACATTATGAGGGAGTCCAATAGATAATTAACTTTAATATGCCCATCATAATATCAAAAGGACATGGCCAATCACAAGGCCTTGCCATCATGGCAGAAAAATATTCATAGAGTACTCTATGATGATTAGCCCAAATCAATAAAGTATACTGGGCAAGCATATTATTCTAGGATTTAAAAATATTATTATAATTTATATAGTACTTAAGAAGGAATTGTGTTTGTTTGGTCAAGATTGGAGGTAATAGTTTAAAAAAATTTTCAATTATAGGTTGGTCTACCCTACTCTCCTTCTCGGGCATGATATGTTTGGTTAATGTCCCTTCCCATTTTAAATTTAGGTACCTTTTCTAGATTAATATTAGACCTATCTCCATACATTATTTTAATATCATGGAAAGATTTTGGAGGCAATTCTCAAAATTGGTGCCGAATATGGATAAATCAATTATAAAATTTTTAAAGTCATGATCCCTCATTTCAGTAATATCTCACCCGATAACTTTTTTATATACTTTTAGAATACCACTAAGTTGAGCTTCCTAGGTAAGGTTCATTAAGAAAGTTTCAATGGATGCATCAAGAAATGGCTTCAGTTCTAGGTCAGGTGGTGATTCTAATAAGGGGACTATTGGTGGACTAAGTGATGTCTCTTGTTATTCATCAATCGAAGATGGGATAGTTTCAAAGTAATGTATTTGTATTGAGTAATTCACTTGTGAGGTATATCCATTTACATCAAAATTTCCCATCCCAGAATGAGCCTGATAGGGATCTACTGAATCTTAGGAGAGAATGGTAGGGATGGCCTCCTCTATTATGTGATGCATTTATAGTTCTTGGGAAGGCTTAACTACTTTCATCATTGCATCTATTTATTCTCCCATCCCATTAAAAGATAGTGATTCTAGGGTACTTGGAAATGGGGCCATAGGTAAGTGGGATAATGATAGAATTAGTTTATCCGACAAGTTTAATTTCTCTATATATTTTTGTGCCTTAGCCAAATTATTTATATTGGTCTTTATGGTTGTGCAAAGTTGTTCTAAGACCAGTTCATTCTCGAGAGTCAAAATTAATTGTTTAGGAAAGGATAGAGGGTCATTATGGTTTTGAGCTAGGTATGGTCCCTCTAGGTTACTCTTGGGTTGACTAGGCAGTTCACCTCTCTTCTCTATTAAGCTTGATTAACCGTTGATCAATTTGATCCATTAACTTATTGATAGATTGCTGTTGGGCTACAATCATTTGTTAAAATTGATCAAACCTATCGACAAAGAGGTTGTTTGTGGGGGATGTGGGTATGATGCTTGTTGAACCTTCTCTTTAAATGATAGGCTATAATTAATTGAAGAAGGTTGATAATGTAGATAGGGCTGATCATAATATAATATCTCTATAAACATGGATCCTTGGGTTGCTGGGGCAACCACTGAGTATGGTTGCCAAGAAAAGTCTAGTTGAGCCCCTAACCTGAATTATAGGCATTAAGGTATAGATTATCTCTTGAGTTGTAGGACGGTTGGGTTTGATCTTGATAAACTTGGGTATACCTAAACTCAAGAGGTTGGTACTCAGTTGGGCACTCACTCTCAAAGTGAGTGGGGCTCGAATAAACTTCGTGTGTTGGGAGAAAGGGTACTCTACTATAAAGATTCATTCTCCTGGCACTGATTCAGTCTATTGGATTATTTTGATTATTTGGATATGCAATCAAAAGTTTAGATTAGAGCAATTCTTATTTATTTATGTATTTATATATTATTATTATTACTATTTTTTTAGAGGAGTGGTGAGATGAAGAAGGAGAAGAGTTTTAAAGAAAATGGCCTAAAAAGTCCTAGAGCTAAGAGAGAGAAGAAGAGTTAGTTAAGATTTGGTATTATTTACAAATAAGTTAGCATACATTGACTCTCTATTCTAGGATTATCCTAAATCTAGAAAGCTCCTAACTATCAAGGCAACCTTGAAGCCCTCCAAGTCGAAAACTGACTAATCAACTGGCCAGGTAAGGATTCGAACGGGATGGAGGGTCTGTATAAACTATAGAAAAATGAATGTAGCAACAAGGAAAGATCACTTTCCTTTACTATTTATTGACCAAAATGTTAGAGAAATTAGCCGGCAGGAGTTTTATTATTTTCTTGATGGATACTCTGGCTAAAACTAGATTCCTATAGACCTTGAAAATCAAGAAAAGACCACATTCACCTATCCATTTGGAGCCTTTGCTTATAGGCACATGCCCTTTAGGTTATGTAATGCACCAGTAACCTTCCAAAGATATATGATCATCATTTTTTCTGATATGGTAGAATGATTTTTAAAAATTTTATGGATGACTTTTCTGTGTTTGGGCCTACCTTCTTTGAATGTTTAAACCATCTGAGACTAGTTCTAGAAAGATGTAAGGAGAAGTATTTAGTTTTTAATTAAAAAAATATCAATTCATGGTTAGAGAAGGTATAGTTCTTGGCCATGTAGTTTCAAAAAAGGGAATAGAAGTTGATAAAGCCAAAGTTGAGCTGGTTGCAAGTCTTCCACCAACCAAGTATGTTAAAGAAATTCGTTCATTTTTAGAAAATCCTAGATTTTATAAAAGGTTCATACCCAGTTTTAGCAAAGTGGCTCATCCATTGATAAATTTGTTAGCAAAGGAAGCAAAATTTGAGTTTATTCTTGAGTGCTTAGAGTCTTTTGAATTTCTTAAAAAGGTACTCATTTTCATCCATCATTCATCCACCTATATCGAGTGAACTCTTTAAACTCATGTACGATGCATCTAATCATGCTATAGGTGCAGTTTTAGGTCAAAGGATTAATAAATTGCTTAGAGTTATTTATTATGCAAGTAAGACCTTAAATGATGCGCAACTTAATTACATGACCACTGAAAAAGAGTTCCTAGCCATTGTCTTTACCTTAAAAAATTTAGATCCTACTTGGTTGGGTCGTACACTATTGTTTATATCGATCACTCAGCCATGAAACATCTCCTAGCAAAGAAAGATGCTAAGACATGCTTAATAAGATAAATTTTGCTCCTTCAAGAATTTGACCTAGAAATTAAGGACAAGAAAGGAACAAAGAATGCTATAGTTGATCATTTATCCTGAATCATAATCACACCATCTAGTGAACCACCTGTCAATGAATTCTTTCCTGATGAACAACTCATGTTCGTGTCCACTAAACCATGGTATGCTGATATTGTAAATTATTTAGCCATTGGTAAAGTTCCTTCTCATTGGACTATTCAGGATAAACATAATTTTTTCTTCCAAGTGAAGTACTTCATCTAGGATGATCCATACCTATTTAAACAGTGTCCTATCAGATCAATAGGAGATGTGTCCCAAATAATGAGGTTAGAAGTATTCTATCATTTTATCATGACCAAGCATGTGGTAGTCACTTCATATTTAAGAAGACAGCTGCCAAAGTACTCCAATGTGAATTTTATTGGCCTAATTTATTTAAAGATGCACATGTGATTGTAAAAGCTATGTTCGATGCCAACAAATGGGTTAGATCACCAAGAGAGACATGATGCCACACAATCCAATCTTGGTGGTCGAAATTTTTGATGTCTGGGAGATCGATTTTATGGGACCATTTCCAAATTCCTTCAAAAATGAATATATTTTAGTGGCTGTCGATTATGTCTTTAAGTGGATAGCAGATATTCCATGTAGATCCATTGATAGCAAAATGGTCATTAAGTTTTTTAAGAAAAATATTCTCTCCCATTTTGGTACTCCTAGGATAATCATTAGTGATCGGGAGATACACTTTTGCAACCGACCCTTTCCTACATTAATAAAAAAATATAATATTATTCACAAGTTGGCCATACCATATCATCCTCAAATTACTAGGCAAGTAGAAGTGTCCAATAGACAAATCAAACAAATCTTGGAGAAGATTATTAATACTAATAGAAAGGATTGATCTTTAAAATTAGTTGATGCACTCTGGGTATACTGCACCACCTATAAGACCAATCTAGGAATGTCTCCTTATAGGATTGTGTTTGGAAAATCATGTCACTTGCTAGTTAAATTAGAACACAAAGCTATGTGGGCAATAAAAAAATTAAACATGGACTTGGACATAGCCGAAAACCATAGAAAACTTCAGATTAATGAATTAGAAGAACTTAGAAATGAAGCTTACGAGAATGCCAGGATGTACAATGAAAGAACAAAAGTATTTTATGATCAAGCAATTCTCAAAAAATCTTTTACTTCTAAATGAAAAGTTTTATTGTATAATACGAGGTTACATCTTTTTCCTGGAAAGCTTAGGTCTAGATGGATAAAACCTTTCTTAATTAAAGAAGTCTTCCCATATGGGGCTGTAGAAATTGAAAATCCAAGTAATGGTGTTGTTTTCAAAGTTAACGATCAATGATTAAAACCATTCTTGGAACTATCCATAGAATCAATAGAGGAAGCCATGGTTCTCTATGAACCAACATATCTTGGTTAGCCTGCTGTCAAGTCTGGCTGAAGACTTTAAACTTAGCACTCATGGGAGGCAACCCAACTTCTTTCTTTTTAATTTTTTTCTTTTTAACATATTATGTTATTCAGATCCTGACTTAAATGAGCTCCATTGGCTAAGTTAGGGGAGAGCTCACTAAAATTCCTCATCAGGTATCTTCATTTCCTTTTATACCATATCATGCTTATATTTATAAATTATTTTAATTCATGGAGGAATAATAAGCAGAATAAGTATATATTTGGAGCTATCTTTACCTTATTATTCTTATACTTATCGATCTTAGACTTAGGATAAATCACATACTTTTGATAAGTAATTGATTGAATAGTCCAGATAATTCTTGAAATACTGAGGGATAAAATATTTATAGACTCAAGTAAAAAGGTAAGTAAGAATAAAATCAATTTCTGGATAATTCCAACCATCCTATTCGCATCAAAGAAGAATCTACTTCTTGGAAGTGTGTGGGTATTGATAAATGCAAAGTTTCCTGTATTAAAAATAAAATAAAGAAAAAAAAGAGAATGAGATAATAAAAGCAAGTTCTAAATATTGTTCTACTGAGTAATCGGGTCTCTTCACCTAAGTAAGCGGTTGAGTCTCGTGCCAAAAAGTAAAGATATGAAAAAAATTTGCTATACAGCCAGTTTTGATCTGTAGCTTTTCTAACTCAAGCCAGTAAGCCCAAGGAATGTTTTATTCCTAGTGCCCTAAAGTCAACTGGTCCGAAATATATTAGTTAAAAACTTGTTACAAGGATCAAATAGAAAGCTTAAGAGATTAAGGCATTATACGGTCTATATTTAGAAAAAGAAAAAAAGAAAAAAAAGTGTAACAATAAGACAAACATACTTGCACTAAAACAATATCTTACTACTCCCAAGGGAGTAGAAGATTTAGAGATAATAATAGGAGTTGGTTAAGAATTATCTTGGAAAAATGAGGACTTTGCACTTAACCAATTTACTTGAAGCTATTAATATCCCAATGACTTGTTTCATCTACTATCTAATGAAAAATCTTCTACTTATAAAAAGGGTATAAGAACAACCTTTGAGTTCAAGTAAACTTGTGTATTAAGAGTTTTTAATAGCCTCCTAAATTCTAATAAGTAATTCATGAACTATTTTTACTCGAGGATGACTAAGATTCAAGTTGGGGGGAGTGATAAGTGCATAAATATTAGCCATATAAGCATTAATTTACAGACCAAATTATCTTTATTTTTTTAAATTTGATACTTTTATATAGTGTTTTAAGGAAAGAATCTCAGCAATGTGAAGAGTTCGATTTTTGGGATCCAATAGCATGAACGACACTTAATTTGGAGTTTGGACGGCCTCGAAATCAAAGTTTGAATTTTGTTAAGAAACAACACGAATTCTGGAGCAACCAGTCCACCATGGACCGGTTGCTCGGTTTATAAAATAGCCCAGCAATCCATCACCGTCATTGTTGCTGGTCCATGGAATAGAACCTAGACCACAGACCTTCTCAAGCCACGTTTTCACCAGGAAATCACGTTTTCACTACTACTAGAAAAGGGTGCTTTACCGAGGGATTTTACCAAATAATTCCCAAGCAATTCTGAGGGATTTTTCAACAAAAAAAAATTAACTGCAAAATTTTTCGAGGGAAAAAATTTACGAGGGAAAAAATTCCCTCGCAAAATCCCTCGGAATTTTTTTTTGTGAGGGATTTTTCGAGGGATTTATTCTTTATAAACGAGCTCTTAGTAGAAATTTTTTGAGGAAAAAAGTTTTCTCGGAAAATCCCTCGCAAATTATTTTTGTGAGGGATTTTTCGAGGGATCTTTTCATCATAATTTAGTTCTTAGTAAAAAAATTTTCAATAAAAAAATTCCTAGAAAAATTCCTCGAAAAATCCCTCGGAGATTATTCCTAGAGAAATCTCTCAGAAAATCCCTCGAAAAATCCCTCAAAAACTTACCCTCGAAAAATTCCTCGGAAATTTTCTCTCGGAAAATCCCTCGAAAAGTTTTCCTCGAAAAATCCCTCAGAAAGTTTCCCTCGAAAAATTCCTCAAAAATTTTTCCTCGAAAAATTCCTCAAAAATTTTTCCTCGAAAAATCCCTCAAAAAATCCTTCAAAAAATCCCTCGGAGATGTTTCCTCGGAAAATACCTCGGAGATGTTTCCTCAGAAAATCCCTCGGAGATGTTCCCTCGAAAAATCTCCCGGTAATGTTCCATCGAAAATTTCCCGGTAATATTCCCTCGAAAAATCCCCCGGTAATATTCCCTCAGAAAATCCCCCAGTAATATTTTCTCGAAAAATCTCTCGGAGAATTTCTCTCGAAAAATCTGTCAGAAATTTTTAAGGAAAAAATTCCATCAAAAATCCCATCAGAAATTCCCTCGAAAAATAAATCCCTCAGAAAAATTTTCCAAGGATGGTTGCAATTGCAATCGCCAATGCTTTTTCTCACTTGACCATAGCTATTCAATATATTGTAACATTCAAAGAGACCTAACATACTCTCTAACACACCATTCAATTCATTCTTGCTGAGCAAACTATATATGAATGTTCAGGAAACTCATGCTAATATTCATACAAAAAAGAAGAGCAATATTTGATATATCTCCCATCTTCACTCTTTTCTGAAATGATCTGTTCGAAAGATTTAAGATAAGACAAAGCATTTGGATATCCATCCGATCCTCCGTAATATCCGAAGCTTCCTCAACCTCTCATTATGATGACTATTTGATATATCTTTTGAGAGGCCAATAATATCATAAATTTCATCATCTTTTTTATTGTTAATCATACTAATGATTGAAACTGGCATGACGGTGATGCCTATTTTTGAATATTACAGGATATTTTATATGTTGGTCCTTTACATTATATTAACATGAAATTAGTATGATCACTCATAATTTAGTTCTTAGTAAAAAAAATTCTAATAAAAAAAATTCCTGGCAAAATTCCTCGAAAATTATTTTTGTGAGGGATTTTCCGAGAGATCTTTTCATGATAATTTTGTTCTTAGTAAAAAAAATTTTAAATAAAATAATCCCTCGCAAAATTTCTTGGAATTTTTTTTGTGAGGGATTTTCCGAGGGATTTATTCCTTATAAATGAGCTCTTAGTAGAAATTTTCCGAGAAAAAAAGTTTTCTCGGAAAATCTCTCGTAAATTATTTTTGTGAGGGATTTTTCGAGGGATCTTTTTATCATAATTTGGTTCTTAGTAAAAAAATTTTTAATAAAAAAATTTGTTGCAAAATCTCTCAAAAATTATTTTTGCGAGGGATTTTCCAAGAGATCTTTTCATCATAATTTGGTTCTTAGTAAAAATATTTTCAAATAAAATAATCCCTCGCAAAATCCCTTGGAATTTTTTTTTTGTGAGGGATTTTTCGAGGGATTTATTCCTTATAAATGAGCTCATTGTCATTGGATTAGCCCAAATATCTAATTTTTGGACCTATAAATAGAGTCCATGATAGGGATTGAAAGGTACAAAAAAAAAATCAAGCTCTTTTATTCTCTTCTTAGATGTATTACTTGATCCTATTGAGAAACTAAAAGGAGTTAGCTTTTGGTCAATGATCAAAGATAATGTTGGAATAGATCTTACACAAGTTTGCCTTCCTGTTTATTTTAATGAACATAGAAAAACTAGAAAGAAAGGCCCAAGAAAAATATTAAAAAATTATTCAGAAAAAAAGAAAAATAAAAAAATATTGTTCTAATATTTTTTATAAAATAATTTTATAATAGTAGATAACAGAATTGAACCTAGAACCTTTGAAAAGCCTACCTACTATCATAACCATTAAGATTCAATTTTATTTTATTATATATATATTAAGAAATATTTAACCTATATAAAACCTTTCTTATAAATTAATAAAACCTAAAATTCCTTAAACTCCCACACCAACTGCCCATCTCTGTTAGACCATCAGGCTTCCCTCTCTTCCCTCTCGAATCAAACCCTTCCGCTTCCTCTCCTCCACCCACGGGGTGCCCATCAGAGAAATATCCCATCATGTCCTCTCCTCTATTCCAAGCAGGACGCCCATGAGAGGAGATCCTCCAGAGGGCTCGATAGCTACAATAAACCCCCGATCGACTTGGCCTTTGTAGATCGATCAGTGCTTAGAAGGGATTCGATAAGAGACCCCTCGGCCCTTGGCTCTCCTTCATTTGGTTCGACAACCGTGCAACTCTACCTCTGTGATCTTCCCTCCGGAGTGCTCGATGACCATGATAAGCTCTCATATACTAGCTTAGCTCCTCCGATAAATCCCTCCTCACACTTAGATCGATGCCCACTGGGACAACTGCATGCTTGGAAGATTCCCCCTTGCTCGGTCCTGCTCGACGCCCGTAAGGCCCAATGATTACTAGCAATCAGCCACCGATATCCTCAGTTCCCTCCACTCAACAAGGAGTGACGATTGCAAGCCCCCACTTGGCTACTCCACGATTAATCTCTCCTCTCCATGGTATGATCGACGGCCACAAGCACTCGGCCTCCCGCCCGATTGTCTTATAATTTTTTAAAATCATTTTCTCTGCCTCCTCATGCGTGGCTCCATCCATTCTTCCGCGGCCCACTGAGTATCACCTCCCTCGTCCTTCCCTCCATACCGATACCCGTCCATTTTCATCATCTCCGTTTTGCTTATTCCAATTCAGGCTCAGTCTGGTCCCTAAGGTATTTGTTAATTTGCCTATCTCTCTTTTATTTTTTTCCTACATAGGTTTCTATTATTTGTTAAAAATTTTTCATTTATTAGATTCTCTAGATATCCGGCTTTTGACTACTTTTATAATAACACAGTCCATGCTAACTAATTACTAGAGTATATCATTGGTAATTTCTCCACCAATTTTTTTTATTATTATATTTGTCTTCCCATAAAAATGGTTTCAAAAATTTGATTATTTGATTAGATTTATCAAAAGTCCGTTTATATGCTCGCACGCACTTGGTCTTCCCGTTTCAATGGATTCCTTCTCTCTCTAAAATATCTTAGCTTCTCTCTCTTAAAATCATGTAAAACTCGCTACAGGTGTGTGCCTGCTAGTATCGATTACATATTTTATTAATAAAATTAAACAAATACTTTTTTTTGGTGCGATCTTGCTTCATTTCTACATAAACCTCGTTGTATTATTTTTCTTCCTCCAGGCAAATACTTTATCACGAGAATTTCAATAAATAATTTTTTTTTTCTATAAATAGAATATATTAGCAATGTTTGTAAATTTTTGTTTAAGATTAATACAGAGGGTACAAAGAATTTGTTGAGTTCTTTATACCCTTCAAAACTGAGCCATGTAATAGAGGTACAAACCTCTTTGAGTTTCTAATGGAGTTAATGTTGTGCATCTTGTTTTGAGTATATTGGATACAATAATATTCAGTAGTAAATGTGAAATAGATGCAACCTACCACTTTGTTGCTTTCGGACCAGAGATATATATTATCTCAAATTTATAAGGAAGAAGAACACCAATAAATTCAAAACATGAGACTTCATGTATATTACATTTCATGTAGATATTGTTAGTGTTTTAGAGCAAAAACTCAAAATTTTTTATACCAAATCCCTCAATCTAATACCCTCTAAATTCTCTCCATCCTTGTTTAATTAGTCATATATTAGACATGAGTAAAATTGAGAATTGGTTTATATATAATGAAAACTTCTTTCTTTGATTTTGTCATATTTTGGACCATTTTCCATACGCATGCCGCTAGGCCCGGCTAGCATGTGTGTGAATGCAAATCATGCTCATGGGTGCAACATGGTGCAGTAAATATTTTATTTTTTTTGCTTTTAATTTTGATCATTTTCTTCTTTTAACCGTCGATTTGATTGTTTTTATTAGCCATTGCTTAACATTAATATTTCTACCGTTAGACATTTATCATCAGATTAATATTTTTTGTCTATTAGATGTTAATAATGTAGTCATTGGATTAGCCCAAATATCTAATTTTTGGTCCTATAAATAGAGTCCATGATAGGAATTGAAAGGTATGAAAAAAAAAAAAAAAATCAAGCTCTTCTTTTCTCTCCTTAGATGTATTACCTGATCCTATTGAGAAAAAAAAAGGATTTAGCCTTTGGTTAATGATCAAAGATAATGTTAGAACATATCTTACACGAGTTTGCCTTCCAGTTTATTTTAATGAACATAGAAAAACTAGAAAGAAAGGCCCAAGAAAAATATTAAAAAAGTATTCAGAAAAAAAGAAAAATAAAAAATATTGTTCAAATATTTTTTTATATAAAATAGTATATAGTAGGAATTGAACTTAAAACCTTTGAAAAGCCTACCTACTATCATAACCATTAAAATTTGTTTTTTTATTATTAATTTATTAAACAAATATTTAACTTATATAAAACTTTTCTTATAAATCAATAACATTTAAAACCCCTTAACCTCCCCCGCCCACCGCGACCGTTGGGCTTCCCTCTTCGTTCCAGCGGATTCCATTTTCCCTCTTCATTCCAGTGGATTCCATTTTCATTTCATCTGGCTTCCCTCTTTTCATTCCACAGATTTCATCTCCTCCTTCCACTCTCAAGGTAGATCCCTCTTCCCCTTAATCTACAATTTTTTTTCTTTGAATCTCTCATCTATCGAACATGGTAGATGGGGCTCGGTGGCAGGGAGTGAATGCGACAGGGAGAGGTGGATGGTTCGCCGGAGTTGGAGGAGACGGTGGGTTCGCTGGGTTCGAAGGAGACCATGGGTTCTCCTTCTGTGAACAGGGGAGAGACGGTGGGTTCTCCTTCCGTGAATAGGGGAGAGATGGTGGTTCGCCGGAGTCGGAGGAGATGGTGGGTTCTCCTTCCAAGAACAGGGGAGAGATGGGTCCGATGGGTTCGCCGGAGTTGGTTCGCCACTGTCTCCCTTCCATGGACAGGGGAGAGGGGTCCTCCGATGGGTTCACTGCGGGGAGATGAGGGGTCGAATGTACTGGAGGAGACGGGCAGCAGGGGATTTTTTGCATAGAGATTTGGAAGTTCTACCGTTCCTTTTTTGACATTAATATATGCTCTAATTATGCGATAATTACCAAAGGGAGAAATCGATGTGCGAAGTGGAAGCAAAAGATGGTTCGCAGGATTTAGATTCCAATAGCACTTGATCCAGTAGCGAGGAACTCTTTTGTGAAAAACGAAATAGCTTCTTCCTGTGTGCATGTATTCATACAGAGCACGTGCACCTGGATGCGTGTTGGGCATGTGGATGGGTGGAAAAGGTTTCTCGTTATTTACAATCTTTAGTCCATCAGTGGTTGACAATCTTTGATTTGGTTTTCTATAACATGAGGGTTTAGATCACTTTAGATTTCAAAGAACAAGAAATTAATGAATCGCAGGATTTCCTTTGCAGTATTAACATTTATTGTTTAATTCAGGTGAATAATTTTTATCTGCCTGGTGGGATTAGGAGCTTACTTTTTTTTTTCTTTTCATTCTTTTCTTCTATAACCTAGAACCTTTGTTTGCTAGGTGGAGGGGGATGACCTCTGTTGCAACCTTCATTTAATAGCTTTAAATGATCTAAATTGTAATTTCAGTCCATCTAAGACGAATTTTGATCTTTAGCAGTCATTAACAATGGTTTTTTATGATAATCTAGTGTTGTCTAAGGTGCAAGGCACTAGTGAAGCACACCCCAAGTACCTCACCTACCTCAATCCTGTGCCTTTTTTGCACCTTCAAGAAAGCCTAGGTGCAGGAAGCATATGTTTACTATTTTCAATCATAGCATCTTGATTTTGACTACGTTTTTGGGGATTCCTGGCCAAAAAAAGAAAGATCAACAGGGTCTCATCCTCCTCTTCTTCTTCTCCACTCCATCCCTTAATGTTTCTTTATCTATATTTATGTTCATGAGTTGATAATTCATTGTTAATGTGTTTAGAATCTTGTATTCATTATTATTTTATATGTATCTTCATATTTTAGCACCTTACTTTATAAAGGCGGGAGTCTTCTGTTGCACCCTGCGCCTAGGCTCTAAGAGTCCTGAGTTCCTTAGTAGATATTGATTTACTGCCTTTTTCTTTTAATTTTTTGATCAACTTTTATTATTTATATTCATTATCCATGTATTCTACAGAACAAAAATGAAATTAGTATCTATGCACCATTACTCATTATGTACTCCAATAATGGTTAACATGCATTTGTATATATAGTACATGCATAAAAACTCAAGATTAACATGCATCAATTGTTTATAATTTTAGGTTGATTATCAAGGAAACACTCTAAAGCTTCGTTATTATGGACATTCATCATTATCGAAGTTGGGTGTATAATAGGCTTTTACCGGATCGAAAGGGTTATACAGATGAGTTTCTAATAGGGGTGGAGTTGTTTATTCACTTTGCATGCCGACAACCTATATTTTTGAATGAGAAAAAAATTAGGTGCCCTTGTTTCAAGTGCAAAAATACAAAGTACTTAACTGTAGAGGACTTAAAGGTACATCTTTATAAAAAAGGTTTCAAACCTGACTACTGGTATTGGACAAAACATGGGAAAATTGAACCAATTATGAATTATGGTGTTGATCAAATATAATTTATTGGTTCAAGTAGTGCTCAAATTAGTGCTTCTAATTATGGTCAATTGGTCAATAATGAGCAAACCAGTAGATACAAAGCCATGGTTTTTGATGCTGCTGGTCCAAATTTTGAAGATGTTTATAATAGTAATATGGATGCTTATCGGAATAGTGATACTCCAAATTATGTGGAGGAGCCCCCAAATAAAGAGTCTGAAAAGTTTTACGAGATGTTGCATGCAGCACAACAGCTGCTCTGGCCAGGTTGTACTAATCACTCAGAGTTATCAGTTGCGATTAGAATGATGAGCATCAAGTCTGATAACAATATATCTCAACATTATTTTAATCAATTTGTGGGGCTTATGAAAGAGATAAGCCCTCCTAGTAATCTAATACCTTCCGACTTCTATAAGATAAAGAAATTAGTTTCAAAGCTTGGCCTATCTGCTAAAAAAATAGATTGTTGCTTTAATGGGTGTATGTTGTATTACAAGGATGATGAGTCTTTAATTGATTGCAAGTTCTGTGGTCATCCTCGATACAAACCAGGTAGGATGGGAAGTATGAATCATAGTCAAGTTCCTTACAAGAGGATGCATTATTTGCCACTTATCCCTAGACTTAAGAGGCTTTATGCCTCGAACAGATCGGCTGGACACAAGAGATGGCATTATGAGAATAGACGGAAACAAGGTATTTTGTGCCACCCATCAGACGGAGAAGCATGGAAATATTTTGACTGTACATATCCCGAGTTTGCATTAGAGCCAAGAAATGTTAGACTTGGATTATGCGCTGATGGCTTTACTCCATATAGTCTATCTGCTTCACCATACTCCTGTTGGCCAGTAATTATTATGCCTTACAATTTACCTCCTGATATGTGTATGACTGCTCCATATATGTTTTTAACCTTGCTCATTCATGGATCGCATAATCCAAAAATCAGGATAGACGTATATTTGCAACCATTGATAGATGAATTAAAAGTTTTGTGGAATGAGGGTGTACTTACTTATGACATTTCAAGGAAGCAAAATTTTCTCATGAAGGCTACTTTAATGTGGATAATTAATGATTTTTCGGCATATGGCATGTTATCGGGATGGAGCACAGCTGGAAAATTAGCATGTCCTTATTGTATGGAGAGGACAAAGGCTTTCCACTTGGAGCATGGGGGTAAAAATACATGGTTTGATTGTCATCGTCAGTTCTTGCCTTTTGATCATGTGTTCAGAAGAAATAAGGATGCCTTTCAAAAAAACAAAATTGATAGATCAGAGCCTCCTCTTAGATTAACAGGGGACCAAGTATGGAAAAAAGTTCATGGATATCCCAAAATAACTAAAACAGGTCCTTGTAAATTTCATGGCTATGGAGAGTCATAATTGGACGAAGCAGAGCATATTCTGGGAATTACCATATTGGAAGATGAATTTAATCCGACACAACTTAGATGTCATGCAAATAGAAAAAAATGTGTTTGATAATATCCTTAATACTGTTATGGATGTAAAAAATAAGACAAAGGATAATGTTAAAGCAAGAATGGACTTGAAAGAGTATTGTAGGCGGCGAGATTTGGAACTCTATGAGTTATCTAATGGGAAGGTGATGAAACCAAAAGCAAATTTCAGCTTTACACTGGACCAAAAAAGAGTTGTTTGTGAATGGGTAAGAGGATTGAAAATGCCCGATGGATATGCTTCAAATCTGGGTAGATGTGTAGACATGAACGAAGGCAAGTTATTTGGAATGAAGAGTCATGATTGCCATGTATTTATGGAGCGTTTGTTGTCCACTGCATTTATTGCATTCCCAGAACCAATATGGAAACCTCTTACTGAGTTGGGTATATTCTTTAAAGATTTATGCTCAACTATGCTACGGGAGGAGGATTTGGTACAAATGGAACACAATATCCCTATCATCTTGTGTAAGTTGGAACGTATATTTCCACCTAGTTTCTTTGACTCAATGGAACATTTACCTGTTCACCTACCATATGAAGCACGAGAGGTGGACCTGTTCAATATAGGTAGACCTGATCACACTTTGGAGCCTGCTTTTCAAGATGATGAGATGTCTTGAGTCAATGCAATAGATGATAATGAGGCTATTGAAAATTTATGAGATAGTGAGAGATTGTTTGAAGAGGTTGATGCATATCTTGAAGGCACCATTGATGATGAAGAAAAAGAAGATGAAGAGGAAGTTGAAGAAGAAGAGGAAGAAGAAGATGAGGAAGAAGAAGAATCTTTAACTGATGAAGATGATTTAGAAAGTAATGAAATACATGAAGATGACAAGGAGGATAATGAAGAGTAATTACGATATAATATTTATGCTTCTGGGTAATTTCTTTATTCTTTTTTTTTAATATTTGATAACTTTTTTGTATATATGCTTATTTAATATACTTGATATTTGTTTTGTTTCACATTTACATTATTGTGCATCTATAGATGTCAGACCAAGTTGTGAAGGGAAAGGAAAAGTTAACTGCTACTCGATTAAAGAAGACTCGCACAACTACCACAACCATTACAGATTTACCAGTACTACCCTCAACCACCATGGTCCCCAGATGCTTCATTAGCCACCTTCTATCACCATTATACCATCTTCTTCTCCTATTACACCACCTTCTTCAACCATGCCATCTCCTTTTCCTCCTATTCCACCACATCTCCCTACTATGATCTCAAGGACTTTTACAACTCAACCACCATATTCTGGTTCCATTCCACCTTCCATTCCCACCACTTTCACTAATCCACCCTCTTCCTCTGCTATGCCACCATCATTTCCTACATATCCATCACTAAATTTTTCATATCCAAATACTATGCCACACACACCTAGCCCTACTTACAGTTTTTCCTCTCCCCACATTATGGTCCCACCTAGGCAGTCACCACCTATCCAACCTGTGCACACTTCTACCACTACAACTTCTAGCCAAGAGGGCATGCACACACAGATATCAGAGAGGACACCGTTAATTCCAAGTGGTTATGGGTAAAACTATATAATACTTAGTTCAATACACTATTTTATTTCACTAAAATGAATATACATGATTGTTTGACCGTTGTTAATATTTACAGTTTCAATGGCGACCACATGGTGACCCATGCTTTGGTTGAAATACTTAAGAGCAAGTATGACAGTCCTTACTCTTCATGGAAGAAGATTCCAAAGAGAACACGAGACATGTGGTTTGAGTTTGAGGCAAGAATATTTTTAAGTTGATCAAGTATTTTTATTTATTTTTACTTGATTTAAAGTATCTATATGTTTTATTGATATTGATATTTTTCTTTTTCTTCTTTTTCTAGAAAAAATCTTAATGGGATCCAGAAGATGAGCACCATATTCGAAGGAATTGGGAGCGTCATGGTTCAAGTCACCTTGCAGATATTTTTAACGAGGCTCGTGAAAATCATGACTGCAAGCCAGATTGGATTGGGGAGGGTGTATGGCAAGAGCTGTGGAAATATTGGGATAGTGATGAGTTCAAAGCCAGAAGTCAGAAAAATAAGAAGAATCGTGCATCCGATTGCGGTGGATTGGGTTTTTCACTTTATACTAGTGGTTCTATCAGCATTAATGACCATGTGACAAGATTGGTATTACTTTATTTTTTTATTTATTATTAATGCATATATATAACTAAAATAGTCATTTGGATTAATGTGCATTTAATACCTTATACTTTCTTCCTTTTAGTAAGCAGTAGAATTAGTAGAATGAAATGAACATCTGGTAGTGTGATTCATCCAAAATATATTTTAGATCTGTACATCCAGGATCCTATTTCAGAATTCGTGCCAAATATCCTTTTCTTTATATCTATCCCATTCTTATTTTATATAACTTTTTTTTAAAGTTACCAATGTTGTTGGTGTTATAAAATTTAGATACAGAAGTTGAACCGAGCAACTATGTTAGATGAGCTCTTCAGACACACCCATCAAAAGAAAAAGGATGGCAATCAATGGGTGAATAAGAAGGCAGAGACAGCATATATAAGTATTCAAAAAACTCTATTTTAATTTGCATATTTATACTTTTTGTATGTTTAACTGATTATATCTAATATCTTTTACAGACTAATTTTGCACAGAAGTGGCAAGAGGTGCAATCAAGTCAGAGCTCAACTGGGGAGGATGGGATAGAATCATCACAGCAGCAGCCTCAGCCATCCATGATACATGTATGGAAAGAGGCAGTTGGAGTGAATAAGGGTCAAATTTATGGACTTGGATCACAAGCTAGCTTATTGATAGGCTCCTCATCTTCTGGCCGCACATCCTTACGAGTCCCTAAGGAGTGGATTCAGGAGCAGGAAAAGATTTATAGTATGTTTGAGACTGTTTCTGCTCGAAATGAGGAGTTAGCTAATCAGAACAGTCAATTAGTAGCTTAGAACAGTGAGTTATTTGCTCGTGTTTCTCATACTAAGGAGTTCATGCACCTTATGATGGAGAAGATGAAGGTGAATCCATCTATCTTAGCATAATTTTCATCTACAGTTCTAGCGCCATCTCCAGTTCCAGCGCTATCTCCAGTTCCAGTGCCATCTCCAATTCCAGCGCCATCTTTAGTTGCTACCTCTACAAATGATGATGATTCTGATGACGATGATGATGATGATGATCACGAGGAGGATGGTCACTATTCTACTAAAAACTAGGACGCCTCTATTTTATTATGAGAAGGTAAATGCCCTGAAGTAATTACTTTTATCAGTTGTGTTTTATGGAACTACTACTTGGATTTCAATTTTTGGAGAATGCCTTCTTATGATAACTTGTTGATAGTTTTGTACATAAAATTACTTAAGGTGTGAGCTTTCCTTTGTCTGATATCCTAAATCATTAACCAAAATTTATTATCTTTTCTGATCTTAACAGCATGATTTGTGAATTAGTTATGTGATGAAAAATATGCAGACATGGATTTTTCTAGCTTTAAAGATGATGGATAAGTTTGTTGCAATTTCTTGGGTGTAGGGTAGTTGCAATTGCTATACTTTAGTAAGGTTATAATACATGTAAGGAATGAAAAAAACTTTAAATCTACTACTAAATTCAATGCTAATGATTGGAAAACAGAAATTTGAATTGTTGGATGTGATCTAGAAGGCCTAAAATGTCTACTTATGTACAACCATATGTTGTGGTGTCCCCTAGCTTGTGTTCCAATTCATCCCACCATCAACTCAGTATATTGTTCCACTATGACTACCTACTGGGGGGCTTGATGCATGGGATAGGGGTTTCCAAAATACATGATTTATTGTAGATATTTTAGGGATCTAGATCATATCTAGAGATTTAGATTTCAATTTTTCAACTATAGACATTGAATTTAATGATAGATGAACTCCTTTCTTTACACCTTGTGTGTAATATAACTGCATCAATGTGTATGTCTGTCTGTAGGGATAGACCATGTTGCTCTGGTGAGGTGAGTATATCTATTTCTCATTCAAACAGAAAATCTATACCATTTATCACAATCTATACGGCTAAAATATCTAAAATAAAAAATCATGCATTTTGGTGGTCTCTAACCTTTGCATTGAGTGGACATGAAAATAGGTTGTTTCTCTTGTATTAGCATGCTAAATTACATGACTTGTGTCACATGTATCCTTGTGTCTAGTCATTTGCTTTTAGATTCATCTATTTAAATTTATTTCAATGCAAGGAAATACAGAAAAAAACACCAGGGCATGTTTTTCATGAGAAGGAGAAGAGTAACTTTTACCATATATAAAGCAACAGAAAATCACATTAAACCCAAGGAAAAATAAAAAAAATATTGACAGTCATCAGAATGCCATTTGTTCGGGGATCAACCATTTGATCTGAATTACTTTAAATAATATGTTGGTTAAACAGATACTTTTTCAAATAACTGATAACTATTAGAATGCCATTTCTTTCAAATTGGTGGTAGAGATATTAGAAGGAATGATCCATAATTGTCCAAATGTTTATGTTGATGTTGCATGGTAAAATTTTAAATTCTTGTACTTTTTTGGGATGGTAGCCACTGGGAGAGAGTATCTCCTTAGATCTCTTCAATATGGCATCTCTTACATATTTATTTGAACTTCTTATTCTTCAAAAACTTACTATGATACCATCAAATCTAACCTCTTTTCATGGTTGCTAAATGGTATGATCCTACTAATTTGTACTTCGGCTTTTATCACACTGATGTTTTTCAATTTATTGTTTCTAAATTTCCATTATTTATGGATCTCAAAATGTGTGATAATGGTAGGTGTCGTTTTGGCCTATTCATTGCTGAACTTGAAAATTAATATGAGACAGAGGTGCCATCACTACTGGTTTCATATTGGTATTTCTCACATGATACTTATACTGTCTATAAAAATGGTAGTTTCGTAAACTGCAATAGATATATAAGTATTGTTGAATTATTAGCTCAATTTTAAGAGGAAAAATCACATTATGCTTAGAAGAATCAAGAATCCATTGAGCTTCTGGAAAAAAATTGAGCCTAGTCTTTGCATCATTTGGTTTGTTGATGAAGACAATATGGCAATAAATTTCATCATTTGATTCTCAATACTTGGTGCTTAAGAAATATCTTCTTTTATTATCTTGCAGCTACCCTCACCATACTGTATCATGTTCAAAAGAGTAGCCATTCTAGCTAGTAGCATGGAAAGTCATTTTGAACTTTATGATCATCTTGAGGGTGCCAACTGGCTTAGTTGATAGTCACCGGGTGTTGGTTACTAGTAACCTAGGTTCTCCCCAGCTGGCTTTGTCCCACCTTCACCCTAATTTCGGCCAGGCTTCCCCCTGTTCTAGTTCTCAAAGGACAAAAATGGATCATATCATAAAGAATAACTGTCTTATGAGCTAGTCGTCACATTAAAAAAGACATGTATGGACTTCATGAACAAACAGTATAACATAATCTATCTTCAAGAATGATATAATACAGACAGCCTTTTTCTTTAAAATATATCTGCTACAGTGTGCTCATACAACTGGTTTGATGGCAAATTTCATTCAACTATTCTTTGATGAATGTCTAACTGAATATTGTAAACAAGCATGCCATCAATTTTCTCTTCCATCATATAAATGCCTGTCTTTGCACCCATTATAGTTTGCTTCTGTTGAACTTCAAGTTAAAAACTAGGTAGGCTTCATAAATTTGAGCTATTGGCAGCCCTTATTATGGTCATGGACTTAATCCTTATCATCTCTATTATGCACAGTGTGACTGACTCTTCCCTTGTTTACACCTGAAAATGGATGTTTGAGAGTTTGTTGTAGGCACATGTTTCTCTATGCCCAGAATCCAAATGCTTATTAGCTGAAATCATATCCCTGCTCATTTTCATTAGAATCAGGGGTTTTTTCAGTCAATTTTGTTTCTACAGCTGCTGTCTCATCCACTGCTTCCTGCATTTCAGTAATGATGCTAATAAATTAAGTCCTTTTTTTTATTATGAAATATATCTAGAATAGAATGATATCTTGTACCTTGATGTGAAATCAATTTTCAAGTCTTGTAATCATCAAAAAAGGTTTTCAAGTGATGTAGAAGTCATTGTTATATAGGATACCTGAATGTCTTAATCTTTTGTGGTGTATGTTTTGATGATGTGCTTGTTGACAAAGAATTAATTGCATTGTAATTTACAATACTTTTTTATTCCTGGAATAACTCAAGCCTGTTGGGCTGGAACTTGTGCAGTTGTGTTATGTTATTTCCTATAAGTCATTCTTAAAGGGTAAGATGTGAATGTTGTCTCTTAGTGTTTGCATGAATCATTTTTTTCACTATTCCAATACCATTGATAACAGCAAATGATTAAGTATAATACATCTATGTTGTTGTGGGAAATGAATTCCCACCTGACATTTGGTCCACATGTTAAAAAAAATGAGTCAATCATGAGACGTATTTCACTTTCTTTTTTCATGTCCTTTATGTATTACAAATTAATAATTTTATTTATTATTGGTGATGGTTGTGTTTTTGCTTTTTTTATTCTGCATACTCTTTTTACATTATTAATAACTTCTTTAATATTTTACTCACCTTTTCTTATTATGTCATATTAAAATTTCTATTTTTCTGTCCTTTTGGCAAATTCTCTATAATAGCTATGAGAATTCTCTGAATAGATGTTTGCACTAGTTGAATTGTTCCCAAGCATTGTAATCGTATGCTAGAAACCCTTTCCCTCATGCTTCAATAGCTATGGGAGACTAAGATCTCATGGTGAAAGAGTTTTTGGACTTCTATCATTAAATTATTCTGGCTTTTCTAATACTTTCCTTATTCCCTCGTTATTTGGTCTAACATTTGCAAGATGGAGATATTGTGAATCTTTATTAGACTTTGCTTATTTTGGTTCAAAAAATTTGGAAAAGGCCCTACAATAGGGGTGGCTTATGCAAATACTTAATGTAAAGAATGACAATGTACAACACAATAGAAGAACATATACTTACTAACAATTAGTCTTAGCATCGCACATGCACTAGAATAGGCTGCTATACTCTCTAAAATAGTTGGAATTATTGAACGGAAAATAGAATTTTTAAAGCCAACTTTTGAAATATGAAAAAAGAGTTGTCATCACTGTCATTTTGCTCCTCTTCCTTCATATTCTTTGCTATTTTGAGAAAGCTTTGCAATATAGGTCTTTTCCTTTGTAGAAAATGAAAAAGCATTGCTAGAAAAGTGGAGTGTTCTAAGTGAAGGCCTCTTCATCAACTTGTGTTAAATTTTATAGAATCACTTGTCTAAGATCTCTAAGTATAACTAAGTAGTTCTTAAAACATGACCTGTTACGTTTTTTCCACTTACATGTGTATTGATTGTTCACGTTTTCATATTTGATGGGGGACTAATATGCATGCAATTCTTTTTGTATGTTTTATATGTGGGGTTAGGTGATTAATTCCCGAGTTTCAGATCAAAATTAGTTGTAGGGAATTTTGTATGAGTTTTTGAAGCCAAGCATGCAGATAAGAACCTAGAAAAGTACTAAAGAAGGATCGCCAGGGCTGAGAAGCCTCGGTTAGGGCAAGTTCTCCAACAATAAAAAGATTGGAGGTAGAGGGGGTGTACCTGACAACGTCTGAAATGCCCGATGAAGATCGCAATGAAGGGATCTTTCGTTCCTCGATGGATGCGGCCTGGAAAACCGAGCCAAAGACCCGCGAATACCCGGCTTTCTGCTCGGTGGACCGATTGAGGCTTGGCTGGAGTCGTTGGATTTGTAGGAACTCGGGGACCTGCAAATGACCTGTCAGGGGTTAGAAAACTCAAAGAAGATCAAGAAAATAAAGGAAAACAGCAAAGGGAAGAAAGTTTTGGAGGGGGCTGGAAGGATGGTTTGCGGCAGGAAGATGGTTGCAAACACCGGAAAGAAGAACTCTCAAACCCCTTTATGCACACAGCAGGGTAATCACACAAAGCAATTGAAGAACTCAAGGTTTATTTCATATATCAAAATCTCCCTTCATACAAGAGGCTAGGGTCCTTTAAATAGACCCTTAACCTTGGGCTCCAAGTAAGGGCACATAAGTCTTTACATAAGAATCCTTTTCCCTTTCAAACCCTAGCTAGAAAATAAGAAAACATTAGGTAGAAAAAATCCCTAAAAACTCTCTTGACTTGGCCAACACTCCAAGGACACCTAGGGGGCGTGTTGGGCTTCTAGGAGCAGCAAGAGGCTGGCCCAAAAGGGCTCGGGCGCATGGATTTGGGCCTCTGGAAGCTGGGGTGGCCTGGTAGCCAGGTAGCAGGAATATTCTCTGGTATCTTGCTTCTTAGGGTTTGGGCTTGGCGCCTGGGCTTGATTTCTTTGGGCTAGGATGCAGATGGACCTCTAAAATCATGGATGCCTTGGTATATGAATATATTTTGAAATCTAGAAGGGAATCTGGATATCTGGAGGGCATCTGCAAGGAATCAGGGTTTTCTGAATTTTCTTCCTGGGGTCTTCAAATCTTCAAGCTGGGTTGGACTTGGGCTATACTTCCATGTCTTCAATCTGGTTGGACTTGGTCTTCACTTGTATGATGTGGTCTTGAGTCTTCAATATGGTTGAATAAGACTCAAAAAAATAAAATTAGCTCAACATGAGCTGACTAACACTGGACTGAACTAGCTCAACATGAGCTGACTAGTACAGAACTGAAACTCAAAATACTCAAATAACAACTAAAATGGACTCAGATAGGCTAAGCCCTTATTACAGATGGACTCATAAATTATTGATCAATTCATAGAGGGTTGAAAAGCCTCTATCTTATTCTGGTGCCTTTGGTGTCCCCACCAATTCTCCCGGGGTGGGAGGAACTCGACCCTGTCGAGTGAAGATCAAGCTGGCTCACATATCTCTCGATGAGGTCTGGGTTGAGGTGCTGCAAGTCCTCTCGAGAAATCCATGAATCGTCCGACTCTGGCAGACCTTGCCATCGGACCAGGAAGTGTTGATAACCGCGGCCCCGGGTCATAATGGCTTGATCGTCCAGGATACGCTCGATCCGTTCTCCTCTCTCAGGACAAATTTATTAGTGGACACTCTGGATTTGGGTCACTCACAATAAAAAGGAATAGGTTCAAAGGCCTCACTAGGTATCGCTGTCGGTTCCCTGTACTCAACCAGGTCTATAATATTGAAGGTAGAACTAATGCCCAAATCCGAAGGCATGTCTAACACCTAGGATTTTGATCCAACCTTCTCTATCACTTTAAAAGGTCTGGCTCTGCGAGCATGAAGCTTCTTTAGGTCTAAGCCTAACCAAGATAGAATCCACTACATCAAATTCTTTGACCCTTCTTCGGGAATTAGCCAGTTGTTTTAACATTAGTGCGGGTGGTGAACATGCTAGGCACATGCAGACTCCTAACAAGATGATGCAAAGGACTCAAACCTACACCTAACAGACTCGACTAAAGAGGTTTATTAGGTCTTAACTACCACTTGGGCATGGGGGCATGAGTCGTGGTTGATGGATGACATGCAGAAGAAAATTTGCTAGTAACTCCTAATAAGTGCCAGAGGGTCTGCCAAAAGTAGGTAGCAAATGGGATGGGCTCTATGGATCCTTGCAACCTAGTAACCTCAACAAAATGTAACCTAATAGTTCTAGACACATGAGAATACTCAGAAAAGGGTAGGAAATAGGAAGTGGGTTTAGAATTAGTCTGGTAGGGTAGAGAAAAAGGTTCCGGGTTAGTTGGATAAAGTAGGATAAAAAATGGGGTGTCAGGAACTAATCCTATACTAAGGAGGTTAACCTTACAAGGTTGAGCTATATCTACAGGGTTTGCATAATGGAAGGATGGGTCGCCAATTTCGGAGAAGAGGTCCTTAATGGGAACTATAGGAGGGGGCTCATCCTGAGGGTACTTATTCAAAGAGATCGGGTCCTTAATAAATTCTTCAGGTTCTTGTATTTTAGGACTAGACTCTATAATTTGGCTCTCCTCTATGGTTTCCTCAGGTAAGGCTCTAACAGCAGTACCTAGGTTCTCTTCCTCTATTTGTTCTTCCACTATAGCTTTTGGTTGGATGTGGTTAGGGTCAACTACCTCTAGGTTGGCTTCTACCTGGGTATTTACTAGGCCAACTATTTCTAAGTCATCTATAGGTGTCTCATCTTCTCCCTCATACTCATCCACTAGGCTCGCATCAGCTTCATACACTTCCGCATTAATGTAAGCCTTGTCAATCTCAGGAATGTTTGGAGAAGGTCGGCTAGGAGAAAATTGGCTAGGTCCTGGTTTCTGATTATGGACACTAATCCTAATAGGTTCAGGTTGCCTAAGGGGTAGTGGCTCACTACTGGGCTCATATTTAAGGGTACTAATCCTATGGGGTTCAAGTTGACTAAGGAAAACCTGACTAGTACTAGATTGATACCTAGGGGTTATGGGCTCCCTAGGCTCATAGGACAAGGGTGCAGATCTATGAGTCACGGGATTATAAGATCTGGGGTCATAGGATTTGGGTTCAGCTCTATGGGTCTTGGGTCTACTGGACTCATAGGATATGGATTCGTAGATTCTAGAGTCAGAGGATTTGGAGTCATAAGATCTATAGGTTGTGGGTATACTAGTCTTATAGGGAGAGGGTAAATAGGATCTATCTTCCTGGTCTACAAAATCCTGATTGGGTCTTCTAGGACTAACCTTAGGGATTGGGTCAGGACGATGGCCTCTCCTAGGTTCAGCCTCAAGGTATGGATCAGGGTTTGGGGTCCTCCTAGGCTCAGGATTATAGTATGGGTCAGGATGAGGGGCTCCCCTAGGTTCAGTATCATAATAAGGGTCATAGTAAGGGGTTTTCCTAGGTTCAGTATCATAATAAGGGTCATGATAAGGGGTTCTTCTAGGTTCAGTATCATGGAATGGATCAAGGTTTGGGGTCCTCCTAGGTTGAGGGGACTCGGGATCTGGCTCAGACTGTGACCCATGGGTTCTTTCTATGGTCCCTACAAGGCCTTCTAACTGGTCAAACCTATTGGCAAGATGGTAAATTCTATTGTTGGTTTGGGTACCAGACTGAGTTAACTGGGCCATGGATTGGGTTAGTTGCTCAGTGAGTGCTTTTATTTGGGCTTGCAAATTTTCCATGGGTTCAGACATTTGTGAAAGAGGTGGGTGATATGAAACCCTTGATCTAGTGCTCATGCAAGACTCGATCAGATCGACTACAGCTGACTAGACCTAGAGTCCAAACTAGATGCTCAATCAGAGTGGCAAACTAGCCTATAGTAACCCTGTACTTAGCTAGGCAGGTGTAAGGGGAGTGTTAGGTCCCTGATTGCCAATCCTAGACACCACAATCAGAGATTGGCCAGGTAGGCGAACCAGCACACAAGCCCTTCAGGATTGAATCCCTGAACCACCGTTCTAGACACTGAGCACAAGGCACACATAGGTTAACTTGACATGGTGTCTAACACTAGCCCGGACCCGACCAGTTGGTGTCCCTAGCCCACTAGGGCAAATTAAGTCTAGTTAATTTTAGGTTAAGGCTTGGGACCGAATGCAAGGGATGTGGTTTTGGGCTAAGGAGAGGTGATCAAATCCTCCCCCCATCTGACATAGCAAGAGTGCCCTTAAAGGTAGATTATGCAATGATGGCAGGCAGATGAGGATGCAAATTAGGGTTTAGATGTTTTTGGTATTTTTGGAAAATATGTATATTTTTTTTTTGGTATTTTCTTAAATAGAAGAAAACTTGCAAATTATGGCCTAATATGCAGGAAATATACTAAAATTAAAAGATATGCAAAAAATGCTAAACAAAACCCTAAAACTTCCAAACTTGTCTTGCTGAAAAAAAAAATAGAGCCAAAAATTTGCAGGCTGTATTTTGGCTTGCATAATATTCACAGGCCATAATAAAATTTGCAAACATTTTGAGAATTACTGTAAATTATGATGAATCTAGAAAAATAATTTCAGAATTTTTGGAGTTTTTATTAAGGAGAAATAATTTAAATAACAGAGCATATACGGACTAAAAAATTGGAGAAAACAAGCCCTAATCTAAGCTCTGATACCAAATGATGGGGGACTAATATGCAAGCAATTCTTTTTGTATGTTTTATATGTGGGGTTAGGTGATTAATTTCTGAATTTCAGATCAAAATTAGTTGTAGGAAATTTTGTATGAATTTTTGAAGCCAAGCATGCAGATTAGAACCTAGAAAAGTACTAAAGAAGGATCGCCGGGGCTGAGAAGCCTCGGTTAGGGCAAGTTCTCCTACAATAAAAAGACTGGAGGTAGAGGGGGTGTACCTGACAACGTCTGAAGTGCCCGGTGAAGATCACAGCGAAGGGACCTCTCGTTCCTCGATGGATGCGGCCTGGAAAATCGAGCCAAAGACCTGCGGATACCCGGCTTTCTGCTCGGTGGTCCGATTGAGGCTTGGCTGGAGTCGTTGGATTCGTAGGAACTCGGGGACCTGCAAACGACCTGTCAGGGGTTAGAAAACTCAAAGAAGATCAAGAAAATAAAGAAAAATAGCAAAGGGAAGAAAGTTTTGGAGGGGGCTGGAAGGATGGTTGGTGGCAGGAAGATGATTGCAAATACCGGAAAGAAGAAATCTCAAACCCCTTTATGCACACAGCAGGGTAATCACACAAAGCAATTAAAGAACTCAAGGTTTATTTCATATATCAAAATCTCCCTTCATACAAGAGGCTAGGGTCCTTTAAATAGACCCTTAACCTTGGGCTCCAAGTAAGGGCACATAAGTCTTTACATAAGAATCATTTTTCCTTTCAAACCCTAGCTAGAAAATAAGGAAACATTAGGTAGAAAAAATTCCTAAAAACTCTCTTGACTTGGCCAACACTCCAAGGACGCCTAGGGGGCGTGTTGGGCTTCTAGGAGTAGCAAGAGGCTGGTCCAAAAGGGCTCGGGCGCATGGGTTTGGGCCTCTGGAAGCTGGGGTGGCCTGGTAGCCAGGTAGCAGGAATATTCCCTGGTATCTTGCTTCTTAGGAGCTTGGGCTTGGTGCCTGGGCTTGATTTCTTTGGGCTAGGATGCAGATGGACCTCTAAAATCATGAATGCCTTGGTATATGAATATATTTTGGCATCTGTAAGGGAATCTGGGCATCTGGAGGGCATCTGCAAGGAATCAGGGTTTTCTGAATTTTCCTCCTGGGGTCTTCAAATATTTAAGCTGGGTTGGACTTGGGCTATACTTCCATGTCTTCAATCTGGTTGGACTTGGTCTTCACTTGTATGATGTGGTCTTGAGTCTTCAATATGGTTGAATAAGACTCAAAAAAATAAAATTAGCTCGACATGAGCTGACTAACACTGGACTGAACTAGCTCAACATGAGCTGACTAGTATAGAACTGAAACTCAAAATACTCAAATAACAACTAAAATGGACTTAGATAGGCTAAGCCCTTATTACAGATGGACTCATAAATTATTGATCAATTCATAGAAGGTTGAAAAGCCTCTATCTTATTCTGGTGCCTTTGGTGTCCCCACCAATATTACTTGCTAGATTACAGCAACTTACACTATTCATCAATACAATAAAAGGAAATGCTACATTTATTTCTCTTCTCTAAGTGCCGCTTAATTTGATACATAACATACATAGAAAAGGCATTTAATTCTTGGTATACAAAATATGCATGTCCTACAACTTTATCACATCAGTAAACCCAGAAAGCTAGCATTTGATATATAGATTGTATCAATAAATATGTGATGCTTGAAATGTATCTTTATGTGTACATGAGTGTCAAAAAACATTGTATCTTTTCCCACATACAGTTTTGCTGTATTAAAACCAAAAATCATGTTGATTTGAGTTTGACTTATATGTGCAGGAATAGCAAATGCTATTGACTTAGCAGATCGATTTCTTTCAAAACCTGAATCACTGAATTATGAGTGTTTGTCTCTCTTCATCATTCTAGTTTTTTTATTTAGGATGATGAATACTATGGGGCATCTGATATGGTATTCAGATGATGGAATGACCTTGTACTATAGATTGTCCATGTCTTGGATGTACCATGAAGATATCTCACTGGACTTCTATTTAATTGATGTATATTGCATCATTTTCTTTTCAAGTTACAATTTTCCTTGCATTTCACTCTGGAGATGAAACTACTTTCTTGGCATTTTTGTTGATCTGTTGCTAGGCAAACCCATGGTTATAACTTTCCGTGCTTACTCTAAAGACCATATACTGAAAATCGTTCAGCAGAGGCTTATGGTGATTCTCGTTCTTGTCTATTTTTTCATGCATTAGATTTTTCTCCTGAATATCTGGAGGCTGAAACCATTTATTTGTGATCTTGTATACTAATTCACCTTTGTTATAGTAGAAATTTTCTTTTAATGACTGCTTTTTGATTTGTAGGTTCTTCAATTTGATGTCTTCGAACCTTTAGCACTGGAATTTTGTGCTAGAGTAAGTTCTAAGTTCATTTATTTTCTGACTAATGCAGGAAAATTCTTTCATGGTCCATTATTATAACAAAAGAAAGAAAAAGATTATGGCACCTGTGTCTTAAACTCATGCAAGTGAATATCAAAAAATTTTTCATTCAAACTCTGGATCTTGCCTATAAAAGCTTTAAGGAGTTACATATTCCTTTGGAGGGAGTTCATTTTGAAAAATATGAAAAATATGCATTACTTATCTGATGTTATTTGATGTTCTATTGTTCCAAACAATTTTTGATTGATTTGAATTATGCATGCTTCCTTGCTTGATATAGGATGCTGATTAGAGAGTCTATGCATAGTTGCTTATGATTTACCCAAATTGATGCATGTTTGTTAAGTAATCAATGCTAGATCAATAGACTTGCCAATTTCTTAAACATCAGCACATTTGTCATCCAATAGCAACTTCCTTGCCTCATGGTCTTGTCGTTGAATATATCTATATTCCTCATCTACTTCCAGACTCCGAAAATGCTGATGTCTAAGATGTCGTGTATTTTATGATCCAATTTATCATTAATATGAAATTTTAGAATAAATTATATTCAATGGAACACAAGTAGGTTTGCTCTCTTAGAATGATGGGTGTTACTTAAAGTTGGTTCGCAATCATTTTTCTTAATTATAAGAAATTAATTAAATTTTTTTGTAGGTAATGTTTGATCATATGGATATTACCTTATCCAAGGCGTTCAAGTCAGCATTCGTGGATACCATACAATCTCTTCCACAACATCAACAGGTAAGATTGGGGGACATGATTGAATATGGGGATCCATAACACAATCTAATGAGATATTTAGTTTACCAGGATAACACGTAAGAGTTATGCAAGTATCGTGGCTGTAGGCATTATCTTTAACCTAGACTGGTATGGCACATGTGCATATCTAATGGAGGCATTTAGGGTGATAAGAAAAAAATACATGAGGCATGAAGGACATTATGCAGCTATCACATTAAGGTCATCATGCATATTTGTTTTGTGAGATTCAGTTAACAGCAGGGAGGTAACACCACCCTGTAAAGAGTCTAATTAGCATTCAGGAGTTGTGTTGTGATACCATCTGACTGACTTTCAAAATTTATCTAAAATCAAGTTAAATTTCAGTTTCCTGCTTATTTATTCCATAAGAGCTGTAACAGTTGTTTATACAGGCCATTTTACTAAAACCGTAGTGCATATACTTGTATTCTTCTTAGGAGTTGGTTATTTTTTGTCTTCTTTTAGATTGTACATATTGTTAATGGAAATCATTTTCCAGATCCTGGTTGCTTGGACTTTACTAGAACATGCTTTTAGTTATAGCAAGATGATTGTTCTATTTATGTCAGCTAACAAGGTAAGAAGAAACAAAGAAGAAAATGGAAAAGGATAAAGGGGAAGGGTGGGTGGGTTGTGAGAGACAGGGATCTTGATTGTTTTTGCATGTCAGATTTGCAAGGATGGGGTTATCATAGTTGTGGACAATTCATTATTGATGATGCTGTGCATACATTTCAATTTTGTTGTGTTCTAGATATCATATTGATTTGCCTTCATGCTTTTTACAGTTTGCAGGAATTCATCTTTTAATGTAGCAATGCCTTTTGTTTTAGCATTACATGTCTCTCTTTTTCTTCTACAATTTATGCATGTTCTTTTCTCCAATTAAAGATAAATAAATAAGGGGTGATGTTATCTTATCCTTTGTATAGTTTTTGTTTTTGTTTTTTTTTCTTTCTCATAGTAAGAAGTACATAAATAATGTAATGCAAAGAATATCATGAGCTAGTAAAGTTTTATTTTTCATGAGAGAAAATTTTGCAGTGGCTGGTGAATAGCAAGGACAAGCTAGGCAGCAACAGGCACCTCAGAGACAAGTAGTTGTGAGGAGATTTCACTTTGCATTTCAGCTTGACTTGGTTCTCATCATTAAGTTAGCCACATTACTTTTTCTGCTCAACCCGGATGGATCAAGACAGAGGCTCTTTCTTTTGATGTTTTTTGCTTTACTTGTGTATCTGTGAGCAGTACCCATATATGCTGCCTGATTGAGTTAACTTTGTATTTCTATTGATAATATTGATATTAACAAATTTTTGAAGTATTTATTATAGTGCTAGTTAATCACTGATGATCCAGATTTATTTTTTTGCTCTGTGATTTTGTTCTAATCTTTTACCATGTAGGAGTTTTTGCCGGATGCTTCTATTTGACTTGCGCTGGCCTTATTTATTCACCATTTGTGCTTAATTTTTAAACTTAAAAATTATTTCTCAAAAAATCTCTCGGAGATGTTCCCTCCAAAAATATCTCGAATTATTATTCCTCAAAAAATCCCTCAAAAAATTCCTCGAAAAATCCTTCGAAAAATCCCTCAGAAAATACCTCGAAAAATTCCTCAAAAATCCCTCAAAAAATCCCTCGAAAATTATTCCGAGAAAAATCCCTCGAAAAATCCCTTGAAAAATTTCTAGAAAAATCTCTCAGAAAATCTCTCAGAGATTATCCCTCGGAAAATCCCCCGGAGATTTTCCCTCGAAAAATCTCCCGGAGATGTTCCCTCGAAAAATCCCTCAAAAATTATTCCTCAAAAAATCCCTCCGAAAATCCCTCGATAATATTTCCTCGGAAAATCCCCTGGTAATATTCCCTCGGAAAATCCCTCGATAATATTCCCTCGGAAAATCCCTCGGAGAATTTCCCTCGAAAAATCTGTCAGAAATTTATGAGGGAAAAATTCCATCAAAAATTCCCTCAGAAAATAAATTCCCTCAGAAAAATCCCTTGAAAAAATTTTTCGAGAATGGTTTTCCCGACGACAATGTTTCCATCAGAAATATAAATTTTCGATGGATTTTTTCCTTTTTCCCTCAGAAAATCCCTAAAAAATGGCCCTATTTCTTGTAGTGCACCAGGGAATTCGTCGGAACTCCTTCCCTCACTGCTAAGAACCTCCTCATGGCTGGAGAAGCCTTAAACCACTAGTCGATCCATCAATTTTTCTCTCCATCATTCACTGCACTCTGCCTCCTCCTCTAGATTTGTCATCCTCTTCCTCCTAGTCCTCCATCCATAGCCGTCACCCTCCACACCGTAGGTCATCGTTCACCACTGGGAGAAGTCTTTCAAATTGCAGACTGATCTTCACTCTATCTGCCATCTCCTCCACCGACACCCTTCACCATGTCCATCTGATAAGGGATGACTCTAAGATTGCTAAATATGCATGAAAAACAGTAAAATAATTTTTGTTTGATTTTTATAATTTAGAATTGTAGGCTAAATTCTCAAATAAAAGTAAGAACTAGCAAATATGATAGCAATGCATAGAATCATCATGATCATAAAGAACTCATGAAAGATAATAAGTAGCCAGGACCCAAGAGTTGAGAAACTCCTGATTTATGATAGCTTATCTTCATCAAATCAGATAATAAGAGAAGGGTATGTTTCTTACTAGTCAGAGATTGAAACTTTGCAGTAGAAGGGATCACTCACACTCTGATTGGAGCCTGGATGAAGAAGCTTCAGTTCCTTGAATCAGATGGCTAATCTGGACTCGGTCTAAAGGCATGGAAAGCCTCCTCTGGGGAGGTGAAACATCTCGGGGATCTTGCAAGCATCAAGGTTAATCAAAATAGCAAATAAAAAAGAGAAAATGAACTAGGGTTAAGGAATCGAGATTAGGGTTAGGAGATGGTAGCCAGGAAGGAAGAAGCTCCTTGTCTTGGACAGCAGCTAGGGCTTCCTTTGCTTGGGCGTGACTTGTCTCCAAGGATGCAAAAGGATGCTAAGGCAGCAGGGATTTGGCCGAGGTACACAAGGAGAAAACTTAAAGTAAAGAACCAAAACAAAGACACCAATCACAAGGCAATAACATAAAATTTTAGCAAGTTGTATTCATAAGAAAGAGATGATTACAAGAGGAGGAGGGGTGGGATATTTATAGAGTTTCCATGCTCTCTCTAACCATGGTTACACTTAGGTAACAAGTCCTCTTCCTAGTTAGACTATAAGTCCTTTCCTAACTAGGTTAGAATTACAAGGTTTAAAAGGATTAGGAATCCCAACTAGGTTAGAATTTGACCTAGTATTCTCTTCTTTTTTCTCCCCACTTGGCTTTGGACCAAGTCAACATATGAGGATGCCTAAGCCCTCTTGGAATGGCATGTTGGGCTTCATGGGCAGCAAGTGGGCCGGCCAAGGGGGGCTTGGGCACTTGGACTTTGGGCCCTGGAAGCTGGGATGGCCTGATAGGAGAATATTCTTGGAATTTTGCTTCTTAATGGACCTGGGCTTGGTGCTTGGACTTGAATTTGAAGGCTTGGAGTGCTGGGATAACTTAGAAAATATGGGCTCTTGGCATATGGAATATTCTGGAAGCATTTGGAGGGAATCTGGCCATCTGGAGGGCATCTGGAATGAATCAGGGTTTCTGGAAGCATCTTGGATCCTGGGTTGTCACACAAAATTCAATGGGCTGATGTAGTGGCCTCTGACTCCTGGATGTGTCCTGATGGAACTCCAAAATAGGATAACCTCCTCTCTTGTATAAAAATTGGGCTCATACTAGACTCATAACTGATGTACAAGACTCAGAAAACTGACTAGGTGAGGATTGAAACAAATCAACTAACCTCAACTTATTACAAGACTCAATTTTAATTGATTACAAAATTTTCAAAACTTTGACACATGACTAGGTAAACCAAATGGGATCCAGTGATCCGTGTCTGATCCTGGTGTCCCCACCAATTCTCCCGAGGTGGGAGAAACTCGACCCCGTCGAGTATGGATCAATATGGCTCAAGGAGGGTCTGGGTTGAGGTGCTGCAAATCCACTCCAGCATTCCATAAGTCCTCAGATTCTGGCCAACCTTGCCACCGGACCAAGTACTGTTAACAATATCTATCCTGGGTACCGATAGCTTGATCGTCTAGAGCTCTTTCAATCTTTTCCTCACTTATAGGCCAATTTGTATGTGGACACTCTGGGATGGGTTCTCTCTCAAAGGGAGGGATAGGCTCAAGGTGCTCGCTAGGTATCACTGCTGGCTTCCTAAACTCTATAAGATCTGAGATGATGAAGGTGGAGCTAATACATAAATCAGGTAGTATCTCACGCACATAGGCATTGGGTCCATTACTCTTCATTATTTTGGATGGGCTGGTTTCGCGAGCAGAAAATTTCTTTGCAATCACAAAATCCTCTGCAGAAAATTCTTTATCTTTTCTTTGGGAATTAGCCAAGTTGTTATTTAGTTCATTACTTAGGTTCAACTCTTGACTAATTTCATGATGCATTTGCTATGCAAAGGCTAGTGCATGTGTAGATATGTAATTTAGGACCATGAATTTATTGGACTCGACTTTCCTATCGAAGGAAATTTTTTTGGACTCTCTAAGAGACAAAACCTAATAGACTATAAACTCTTTGGGTTTGACCCTAGCATGGCATGCATAGGAAAATTTACTATGTATACTTACTAAATGCCAGAGGGTATGCAAGAAGTAAGATGAAAACCTAATATGCATAATGCATGTATGTAGTATACTGACTTCTATAAAATGCAGTCTAATAATGAGAAAATTAGGAGAAGTTTCAGAAAAAGGTAGAAAATAAGATGTGGGTTCAGGGTTAGTCTGATTGGGTGGAAAGTAGGAAAATGGTTCGGGGTTAATCAGATAAACTAAGAGACAAGAAAGTGTTCAGGGATGAGTCCTATACTAATGAGATTTACCTTATGGGTTTGAGGCATATCTAAAGGGTCTACATAATGAAAGAAGGGGTCATTGATTTCAGGAAAAAGATCAAGTGGTGTCAAAGAGGTGACTTCATCCTGAGAGTACTGATTTAAAGAGGTCAAGTCCTTAATAAACTCTTCTAGCTCATAAATCAAAGGACTAGGCTCTTTAATTGGGTTTTCTTCTAGTGGCTCCTCAGGTAAGATGCTAATTGTAGGATTGGATTCCTCATGGTCTTCTTTCTTTAAGGGTTCTTCCACTACAGGTTAGGTGTGCTTAAAGTTAGCTAACTCTAGAGTGGCTTCTACCTGGGTTTCTTTTGGATTAACTAACACTGGATTGGTTTCTATTTGGGTTTGGTTATAATCAACTAATCCTAGGTCTTCTATAGGGTACTCTTCTAGATCTTCAATAGACTCATTATCTTCATACTCCTCTACCAGACTTGGGTCAGTCTCATATATTTCTTCTTCTAAGTCATCTTGGTGAACCAATAGAGTGGTAAGAGGGGTTTGGCTAATAAAAAATTGACTAAAGTCTGGGGTAACAGGGGTGGGTAAACTAAGGGTTATGGGTTCATAGGTTATGGGTTTAAAGGATATGGGTTTAAATCTAGGGGTATCAATCTTATAGGATTCAGGTTGACTGAGGGATAGTGGATTACTATTAGATTCATATCTAGGGACTATAGGTTCTTGGGGTCTATAGGGCAAGGGTTCAACTCTGTGGGTCTTGCCTAGGGTTCCTAATTGGTCTCCTACTTGGTCAAAACTATGAATTGCTTGATTATTGATTGGATCAGTTGGTCAAGCTTAGTATCGGATTGGTCAAACCTACAGTCTATTTGGGCAAGCTGGGCTTGGGTTTGGGTATTGGCTTGGTTCATTTGGGTAAGTTGATTTTGGGTCTGGATATTTGTTTGGATTAGTTGGGCAAACTGGGTTTGGGATTGGGTAGTTAATTGGGCAAGCTGGTTCAGGATGGCCTCCAAATTAGGATTCATGACTGAATTGGTTTGGGTTTTAGGCTTCTGGTATTGGGTTCCTAATCTAGTAGTCATACAATCAAACAATCAGTCAAAATAAAATGGTGCAGCCAAGCATGCAAAATAGGTTAACTTAATCTAGGATTTCCTAGACCTAGAGTCAAAACTGAATGGGTCAGCTCAACTTATACTTAACCCAGTAGCTAATCCTTTCTCTGGCCAGGTAGAGGGTGGGAGTGTGGGAGGCCCCCTTGCTTTCGTATGGACCTAATTAAAAACCACAACACCACTTAGGTCGTTTGACTCTAGATCCTCAGCCTTAGACACCATATTTTAGTAATAGCCATAGGATTAAATGCACTAGTTGGCCCACACAGCTCAGACCCGATCTGTTGATGTCTCCTAGCCCTCTAGGGCAAATTAGGCCTAATTGATTTTATTTAGGCTTGGGTTAGTATGATGATGGTTGTTTTGGGCCCAGGATAGATGATGAAATCCTGCCCTGATCTGAGATATTGAGTTGTCCTTAAGATTAGGTTAAAGATGATGGCAATCGATGATCCTGATGCAATTTAAAACAATCAAAAAAGTAAAAATATTTTATGTATATTTTATGAAATGATAAATTAGGTTTATGTTGATTAGGTTAGCAATCAAATTAGGCTTGGGATTGGGGCGTGTGGAAGTTGATTAGGTTAGGTTGAGTTAAGTATGCAGAGATAGGAGAAATCAGAGAATTAGGGTTTCACATGATACAGAATTTGGCATAGGTCCTGATGCAGAAAAAACTCAAAAAAATTCTAGAATAGAGTACTGATGGTGGTGATGATACCTACCAAATTTTATGTAGAAAGAAAATCAAATAATGATGCAAATCCTAGAATTTTTGGACTGCTGCAAAAATTTTCAGGATTCTATTAGGATTTCTAATATGCTGATTTTAAATGATTTAGGTTTTCTATAAAATTAATTAAAAGTTTTGATAAAACAGAGGACACAACTAAGAACAATTCGTCCAAATTTAACAAAAAAACAAAATTCTTAGCTGGTCGAAATCAGATACAAAATAGGCATCTAATGCAGTGGACAGGATGCAGAAATTAGTGTTTGTGAATGCAAAGCAGATAAAAAATATCCTAAACCTGCTCTAATACCAAACTAATGTGAGACGACTCTAAGATTGATAACTATGCAGAAAAAATAATAAAATAATTTTTTTTTGATTTTTATAATTTAGGATTGTAGGCTAAATTCTCAAATAAAAGTAAGAACTAGCAAATAGGATAGCAATGCATAAAATCATCATGATCGCAAAGAACTCATGCAAGATATAAGTAGCCAGGATCTGAGAGTTGAGAAACTCTCAGTTTAGGATAGCTTATCTTCATCAAAACTGATAATAAAAGAAGGATAGGTTTCTTACCAGTCAGAGATTGAAACTTTGCAGTAAAAGGGATCACTCACACTCTGATTGGAGCCTGGATGAAGAAGCTTCAGTTCCTTGAATCAGATGGCTGATCTAGACCCGGTCTGAAAGCAAGGAAAGCCTCCTCTGGGAAGGTGAAACACCTTGGAGATCCTGCGAGCATCAGGGTCAATCAAAACAGCAAATCAAAAAGAGAAAAGGAACTAGGGTTTTAAAGGAATCGGGATTAGGGTTAGGAGATGGCAACCGGGAAGGAAGAAGCTCCTTGTCTTGGATGGCAGCTAGGGCTTCCTTTGCTTGGGCATGACTTGTCTCCAAGGATGCAAAAGGATGCTAAGGTAGCAGGAATTCGACCGGGGTACACAAGGAGAGCACTCAAAGTAAAGAACCAAAACAAAGACACCAATCACAAGGCAATAACATAAAACTTCAGCAAGTTGTATTCATAAGAAATAGTTGATTACAAGAGGGGGAGGGGTAGGGTATTTATAGAGTTCCCATGACCCCTCTAACCATGGTTACACTTAGGTTACAAGTCCTCTTCCTAGTTAAACTATAAGTCCTTTCCTAGCTAGGTTAGAATTACAAGGTTTAAAAGGATTAGAAATCCCAACTAAGTTAGAATTTGACCTAGTCTTCTCTTATTTCCTCTCCCCACTTGGCTTAGGACCAAGTCAACATGTGAGGACACCTAAGCCCTCTTGGAATGGCATGTTGGGCTTCATGGGCAGCAAGTGGGCTGGCCAAGGGGGGTTTGGGCACTTGGGCTTTGGGCCCTGGAAGCTGGGATGGCCTGATAGGGGAATATTCTTGGAATCTTGCTTATTAATGGACCTGGGCTTGGTGCTTGGGCTTGAATTTGAAGGCCTGGAGTGCTGGGATAACATGGAAAACATGGGCTCCTAGCATATGAAATATTATGGAAGCATCTGGAGGGAATCTGGCCATCTGGAGGGCATTTGGAAGGAATTATAGTTTCTGGAAGCATTTTGGATCCTAGGTTGTTACACAAAATCCAATGGGCTGATGTAATGGCCTCTGACTCCTGGATGTGGCCTGATGGAACTTCAAAATAGGGTAACCTCCTCTCTTGTATTAAAATTTAATTCGTACTAGACTCATAACTGATGTACAGGACTTAAAATACTGACTAGGTTGAGGGTTGAGACAAATCAACTAACCTCAATTTATTACAGGACTCAATCTTAATTGATTACAAAATTTTCAAAACTTTGACATATGACTAGGTAAACCAAATGGGATCCAGTGATCTATATTTGATCTTGGTGTCCCCACCACCATCTCCTCTATTCGAAGCCACCACCTGAGCTGCCTTCTTCCTCCCATCAGCTAGCTTCCTTTCCGTGTCCCCTCCTTGCCGGTCGTCTACTTCTCATCTTCTCAGCTTGGCTACCCCATTCTCCGTCACTGCAGATCGCCCAACACCACTTGCTGCTCGAAGTCACTACTAGCCACCGTGAGTCGCTTGTTGCTCTTGATGTCAGACCAGAAGAAGCATGTTGTTGGGAGATTGGATGTCCGAATGGAAAAATAGATCGAAAGAAATTCGACCGAATGGATATATCAAAGTTTAATTTTTGAGAATAAAATAGAAAAATAGGGATCGTGCGAACAGGTATGGGGATAAGAATGCAAAACTAAAATGGGTGCGGGATAAGGATAAGGAACCAAAGCTGTTAAGGTGGATCATGATGAGAAACCAACATGGTTACCATGTGGGCCCGACGCGTGTCTTTCCACCTATATAAGAGCATCATCTCTTCGCTACTGAGGGATTATTCTGCATTCCACTACCCATTTGTAACCTTCCCAATCCCTCGAACATCCATTCCTCTACTTCCCACTTTCTTCCATCCTTTCAACATACGAGAAGGAGAGTAAGCTAGGGAGAGAGAGACTAAAAACTCAAAATCCTATTAATGGCTTAAGAATTAAATCTTTTATAATTAAATTAGTTTTTATAATAAAAGTTTATTTTTCTTATTTTAATTATTCTTGCAATATTTAATTTCAGCATTAGGATAGTTTTAATTTCTTGCAATTTAATTTATGCCATTTAAATTTTTGCAAGTGGTGTAGTTTTTATTTTTGCATATCTTTATTTTCTGCAATTTACATTTCTGCAAGTAGTGTAGAATTGATTTTAATTTATTTTTATAATTTTTAAAGTTTTAATTTAGATAATGTCTGGCTAAGCAAAATTTCTAGGGTTGGTGATGAAGCTAGACCATGATTGGAAGTGCTTTCCTTGAATCTCTTCTTGGGCTTTGATTTTTAAGATTTTTTTTCTTTTCAAACTTCTTGCCAAGAGACTTGATGGATTATAGTTGGGTTTCAAACCCTTCATAGTTCATACTTGGTTCAGTGCAAGAAGGGTAATGGATAGAAGGCTCACAATATTTTTAAATTCTTTTCTCTTCTTCCTTGTAAAACCTTAATGGATTATAGTTGGATTAAAATCTCTTCATAATCCATACTTGGTTAATACAAAGAAAGAAGTTGAAAGGATATTATAAGAGGCATCATAGAGAGATTTTCTAAATCTTTGATCTAGTGGATTCAAAAGTCCTAGATCTTTAAATTATTTATCTTTTTAATTTAATTAACTTTTGCTATTCTCTATTAAAGCTCGCCTGAGCAAGGGTTTGAACATAGTTCATACACCCAATTCCTCGTGGGATCGACCTGTACTAGCTAGACGTGCTATCCCGTACACCGTGCGCTTGCGGTTTAACTTAAAATTTACATCATGGTAGCACCGGGGAGTCCTCTGATTCTACATGGTAAGTTTGGGCACTGCTCCAGGTGGCATGTCGAGTGGTCTTGCAAAAAGTCCTGGGGGCTGAGGTTACTGGCAGGGACACTCCAACAATCAAGTTAGAAAGTGATGGGGAACTAATATGCATGCCATTTTTTTTGTATGTTTTACATGTTGAGTTAGGTTATTAATTCCCGAATTTCAGATCAAAATTATTTGTAGGGAATTTTGTATGAATTTTTGAAGATCAGCATGCAGATTAGGACCTAGAAAAGTAGCAAAGAAGGACCGCCGGGGCTGAGAAGCCTCGGTTAGGGCAAGTTCTCCTGCAATAAAACTACTGGAGGTAGAGGGGTGTACCTGACAATATCTATGAAGATCGCAGTGAAGGGGTCTCTCGTTCCTCGATGGATGCGGCCTGGAAAACCGAGCCAAAGACCTGCGGATACCCGGCTTTCTGCTCGGTGATCCGATTGAGGCTTGGCTGGAGTCGTTGGATTCGTAGAAACTCGGGGACCTACAAACGACCTGTCAAGGGTTAGAAAACTCACAAACGAACAAGAAAACAAAGGAAGAACAGCAAGTGAAGGCTTCTTTTGGAGTGGGCGTCCAGGGATCTGAGATGCTTGTTGGCAGCAGGAAGATTATTACAGCACTGGGAAGAAGAACTCTCGCAAACCCCTTTATGCACATAGCAGGGTATCACACAACTCAATAGAAGAACTCAAGGTTTTCATTCATCAAAATTCTCCTTCATGCAAGAGGCTAGGGTCACTTAAATAGACCCTTAACCTTGGGCTCCAAGTAAGGGTACATAAGTCTTTACATAAGAATCCTTTTCCCTCTCAAACCCTAGCTAGAAAATAAGAAAATATTAGGTAGAAAAATCCCTAAAAATTTTCTTGACTTGGTCAAGACTCCAAGGACGCCTAGGGGGGCGTGTTGGGCTTCTAGGAGCAGCAAAAGGCCGGCCCAAAGGGGCTCGAGTGCATGGGTTTGGGCCTCTGGAAGCTAGGGTGGCCTGGTAGCCAGGTAGCAGGAATATTCCTGGTATCTTTCTTCTTAGGGGCTTGGGCTTGGCACCTGGGCTTGATTTCTTTGGGCTAGGATGCAGATGGACCTCTGAAATCATGGATGCCCTTATCTATGAATATACTTTGGCATCTGGAAGGGAATCTGGGCATCTGGAGGGCATCTGCAAGAAATCAGGGTTTTCTGAATTTTTCTCCTGGGGTCATCAAATCTTCAAGCTGGGCTGGACTTGTGCTATACTTCCATGTCTTCAATCTAGTTGGACTTAGTCTTCACTTGTATGATATAGTCTTGAGTCTTCAGTATGCTTGGACAGGACTCAAATAAATAAAATTAGCTCAACATGAGCTGACTAGCATTGGACTGAACTAGCTCAACATGAGCTGACTAGTACAGAACTGAAATAACAACTAAAAATACTAAAATAACAACTAAAATGGACTCAGATGAGCTAAGCCCTTATTACAGATGGACTCATAAATTATTGATCAATTTACAAAGGGTTGAGAAGCCTCTGCCTTATTCTGGTGCCTTTGGTGTCCGCACCAATTCTCCTGGGGTGGGAGGAACTCGACCCTGTCGAGTGAAGATTAGACTGGCTCACATATCTCTCGAGAAGGTCTAGGTTGAGGCATTGCAAGTCCTCTTGAGAAATCTACGAATCGTCCGACTCTGGCTGGCCTTGCCATCGGACCAGGAAGCATTGATAGTCACGGCCCCGGGTCGTGATGGCTTGATCATCCAGGATACGCTCGATCCGTTCTCCTCTCTCAGGCCAATTTGTTAGTGGACACTCTGGGTTAGGGTCACTCACAATGAAAAAGAATAGGTCCAAAGGCCTTACTAGGTATCGCTGCCTGTTCCCTATACTCAACCAGGTCTGTAATATTGAAGGTAGAACTAATGCCCAAATCCGTAGGCAAGTCTAACACCTAGGCATTTGATCCAATCCTTCTCTATCACTTTAAAAGGTCCGGCTCTGCGAGCATGAAGCTTCTTTTAGGCCTAAGCCTAACCAAGATAGAATCCACTACATCAAATTCTTTGACCCTTCTTCGGGAATTAGCCAGTTGTTTTAAGATTAGTGCGGGTGGTGAACATGCTAGGCACATGCAGACTCCTAACAAATGATGCAAATGACTCATACTGACACCTAACAGACTCGACTATGCATTCCTATCGAAGGAAATTTTATTGAACTCTTTGGATCTAAACCTAATAGATTATAGGTTCTCTAGGTTTGATCCTAGCTTGACATGCACATGAAAATTTACAGTGAACTCCTAGCAAATTCCAAAGAGTATGCCAGAAGTAAGATGCAAACCTAACATGCGTGATGAATGCATGCAGTATGCTAATCTCAGCTAAATGCAATCTAATGATCCTAGAAATGCTGGAGGTGTCAGGAAAGGGCAGAAAATAGGAAGTGGGTTCAGAATTAGTTTGGTTAGGTAGAGAAAAAGGTTCATGGTTAGTTGGATAAAGTAGGATAAAAGACGGGGTGTCAGGAACTAATCCTATACTAATGAGGTTAACCTTACGAGGTTGAGCTATATCTACAGGGTTTGCATAATGGAAGGATGGATCGCTAATTTCGGGGAAGAGGTCCTTAATGGGAACTATAGGAGGGGACTCATCTTGAAGGTATTGATTCAAAGAGATCAGGTCCTTAATAAATTCTTCTGGTTCTTGTATTTTTGGACTATACTCTATAATTTGGCTCTCCTCTATGGTTTCCTCAGGTAAGGCTCTAGCAGCAGTACCTAGGTTCTCTTCCTCTATTTGTTCTTCCATTATAGCTTTAGGTTGGATGTGGTCAAGGTCAATTAGCTCTGGGTTGGTTTCTACCTGGGTATCTACTGGTCAGCTAATTCTAGGTCATCTAAAGGTGTCTCCTCTTCTCCCTCATACTCATCCACTAGGCTCACATCAGCTTCATACACTTCCACGTTAATGTAAGCCTTGCGAATCTCAGGAATGGTTGGAGAAGGTCGGCTAGCAGGAAATTGGTTAGGTTTTGGTCTCTGATTATGGGTACTACTCCTAGTAGGTTCAGGTTGTATAAGAGGTAGTGGCTCACTATTGGGTTCATATTTAGGGATACTAATCCTATGGGGCTCAAGTTGACTAGGGGAAGCATGACTAGTACTAGGCTGATACTTAGGGGTTATGGGTTCTCTAGGCTCATAGGACAAGGGTGCAGATCTATGGGTCATGGGATTATAGGATCTGGGGTCATAGGATTTTGGGTCAGCTCTATGATCAGGTTCTAAGGATGGATCAAGGTATGGGGTCCTCCTAAGGTTAGGCTCTCTATATGGGTCAGGATATTGGGTCCTTCTAGGATTGGACTCCCTATATGGGTCAGAATACTGGGTTCTCCTAGGGTTGGACTCCCTATATGGGTCAGAATATTGGGTCTTCCTAGGGTTGGACTCCCTATATGGGTCAGAATATTGGATGTTGGGTCTACTAGGCTCATAGGGTGTGGGTGCATAGGATCTATGATCATGGGATCTAGAGTCATAGGATCTAAGTTCATAGGTTATGGATTCATAGGTTCTAGGTTCATAGGATTTGGAGTCATAAGATCTATAGGTTGTAGGTATACTAGGCTTATAGGGAGAGGGTAAATAGGATCTATCTTCCTGGTCTATAAAATCCTGATTGGGTCTTCTAGGACTAACCTTAGGGATTGGGTCATGACGATGGGCTCTCCTAGGTTCAGCCTCAAGGTATGGATCAGGGTTTGGGGTCCTCCTAAGTTGAGGGGAATTAAGATCTGGCTCAGACTGTGACCCATGGTTTTTTTCTGGGATCCCTACCCGGACTTTTAACTGATCAAACCTATTGGCAAGATGGTCAATTCTATCATTGGTTTGAATACGAGACTGAGTTAACTGGGTTATCTGGGTAGTTATCTGGGTAGCCATCTGGGCCATTTGATCAGCTAGGGCTTTTATTTGAGCTTGTAAATTTTTCATGGGTTCAGACATTTGTGAAGGAGGTGGGTGATATGAAACTCCTGATCTAGTGCTCATGCAAGACTCGATCAGACCGACTATAGCTGACTAGACCTAGAGTCCAAACTAGATGCTCAATCAGGGTAGCAAACTAGCCTATAGTAACCCTGTACTCAGCCAGGCAGGTGTAAGGGGAGTGTAGGTCCCTGATTGCCAATCCTAGACACCAATCAGAGATTGGCCAGGTAGGCGGACCAGCACACAAGCCCTTCGGGATTGAATCCCTAAACCACCGTTCTAGACAGTGAGCACAAGGCACACACAGGTTAACTTGACACAGTGATCTAACACTAGCCCGGACCCGACCAGTTGGTGTCCCTAGCCCACTAAGGCAAATTAAGTCTAGTTAATTTTAGGTTAAGTCTTGGGACCGAATGCAAGGGATGTGGTTTTGGGCTATGGAGAGGTTATCAACTCCTCCCCCCATCTGATATAGCAAGAATGCCCTTAAAAGTAGATTATGCAATGATGGCAGGCAAATGATGCAAATTAGGGTTAGATGTTTTTGGTATTTTTGGAGAATATGTAATTTTTTTTTTTTGGTATTTTCTTAAATAGAAGAAAACTTACAAATTATTTCCTAATATTCAGGAAATATACTAAAATTAAAAGATATGCAAAAAATGCTAAATAAAATCCTAAAACTTCCAAACTTGTCTTTCTAAAAAAAATAGAGCCAAAAATTTGTAGGCCCTATTTTGGCTTGCAGAAAATTCACAGGCCATAATAAAATCTAAAAAAAAATTTTAAAATTACTGTGAATTTAAATCCAGAAAAATAAATTTCAGAATTTTTAGAGTTTTTAACAAGGAGAAATAATTAAAATAACAGAGTATATACAAACTAAAAAATTGCAGAAAACAAGCCCTAATCTAAGCTCTGATACCAAATGATGGGGAACTAATATGCATGCCATTTTTTTTGTATGTTTTACATGTTGAGTTAGGTTATTAATTTCCGAATTTCAGATCAAAATTATTTGTAGGGAATTTTGTATGAATTTTTGAAGATCAGCATGCAGATTAGGACCTAGAAAAGTATCAAAGAAGGACCGCCGGGGCTGAGAAGCCTCGGTTAGGGCAAGTTCTCCTGCAATAAAACTACTGGAGGTAGAGGGGTGTACCTGACAATGTCTATGAAGATCGCAGTAAAGGGGTCTCTCGTTCCTCAATGGATGCGGCCTGGAAAATCGAGCCAAAGACCCGCGGATACCCGACTTTCTGCTCGGTGATCTGATTGAGGCTTGGCTGGAGTCGTTGGATTCGTAGGAACTCGGGGACCTACAAACGACCTGTCAGGGGTTAGAAAACTCACAAAGGAACAAGAAAACAAAGGAAGAACAGCAAGTGAAGGCTTCTTTTGGAGTGGGCGTCCAGGGATCTGAGATGCTTGTTGGCAGCAGGAAGATTATTGCAGCACTGGGAAGAAGAACTCTCGCAAACCCCTTTATGCACACAGCAGGGTATCACACAACTCAATAGAAGAACTCAAGATTTTCATTCATCAAAATTCTCCTTCATGCAAGAGGCTAGGGTCCCTTAAATAGACCCTTAACCTTGGGCTCCAAGTAAGGGTACATAAGTCTTTACATAAGAATCCTTTTCCCTCTCAAACCCTAGCTAGAAAATAAGGAAATATTAGGTAGAAAAATCTCTAAAAGTTTTCTTGACTTGGTCAAGACTCCAAGGATGCCTAGGGGGCGTGTTGGGCTTCTAGGAGCAGCAAAAGGCCGGCCCAAAGGGGCTCGGGTGCATGGGTTTGGGCCTCTGGAAGCTAGGGTGGCCTGGTAGCCAGGTAGCAGGAATATTCCCTGGTATCTTGCTTCTTCGGGGCTTGGGCTTGGCACCTAGGCTTGATTTCTTTGGGCTAGGATGCAGATGGACCTCTGGAATCATGGATGCCCTTATCTATGAATATACTTTGGCATCTGGAAGGGAATCTGGGCATCTGCAAGAAATCAGGATTTTCTGAATTTTTCTCCTGGGGTCTTCAAATCTTCAAGCTGGGCTGGACTTGTGCTATACTTCCATGTCTTCAATCTAGTTGGACTTAGTCTTCACTTGTATGATATAGTCTTGAGTCTTCAGTATGCTTGGACAGGACTCAAAAAAATAAAATTAGCTCAACATGAGCTGACTAGCATTGGACTGAACTAGCTCAACATGAGCCGACTAGTACAGAACTGAAATAACAACTAAAAATACTCAAATAACAACTAAAATGGACTCAGATGAGCTAAGCCCTTATTACAGATGGACTCATAAATTATTGATCAATTTACAAAGGGTTGAGAAGCCTCTGCCTTATTCTGGTGCCTTTGGTGTCCGCACCAGAAAGGGAGAATGAAGTGGGCAACAATAGCCAGAGCTATCTGCCAAGGTGACCATAAAAGTAAATGTGTGATGTACCCTTAAAGTTGTCTTACCTAGCCAAGTGTGCCTCTTACCTTTTATAGCATCATGCAAAGCCAGGAAAAGGCTGCTAGGGAGGTGGTCACTAGTGACCATTTTGGGCCCTGACAGGTTGTTGGGATCTTGTCCCTCCGATGATATCTTTCCTGGTGGAGGCACCAATTCTATTAGGATTCTACCTTCCATGAACTCGCCTGCTAGCTATGTTTGCATTGTTCATTGTAGCGGACACATGGAAGAATTGGGATGGCTGGAGCAAGCGAGGCCAGCCATATCAACTAGAGCATTTGAAGGCAGCCGAGCACCATGAATGGCCTAGCCAAGAAGGGCCTAGGTAACAAGCATAGGTCGGGCCTTGAGTGAGGATTCTGGGCACTGACTCTTGGGTTCACCCAGTAGACCGAGGACCCAGGTCGAAAATGACTAAGCCTTTGGCAAACATGAAGGTTAGCCTCCGTCGTGAAATCTTACGGAGCTTCCATAGGAGGCAGCTAGCGAGAAAAGTCCTTCGGCAATGACCGGTGCCAAGATAGGTGATCCAGCGGGTATTTCAGGGCTAGGAAGGAGCACCCGACGTGATAGGTACCTAAGGGATAAATCCATTTGGGTTTTAATTTCAAATCCCAAACCCATCCCAAATCCTATAGGGTATGCTAAATGGATCCATTTAGGATTTGGACTAATCGGGTACTTGAACATACTCGCCTGATTGCCATCCCTAGTTGTACTTCTGTACACACCACTTAGTTTACTCAAATCTAATATGGTATTAGAGAGATAACATCTGGTGATCTTCATCATCTCATGACCCTTTTTTCTATCTTTTTCCATAGCTAACAGTAACACCAACTCTACTGTTTCTTTGTAGGGATGAGAGTGTATCAGATAATATCCATCCAGATCTGTTTTCATATCCAAGTCTATCTAGATATGAATAAAGTTTGCGCATCCAGCTAATATGCACATCTATATCCATATCGGCTAAGAAAAAGGATATAGTTATGGATAAACAACAGTCCGATTAATATCCAAATATCCGATTCCAATTTTAATTATATTTAATTTGATATAACACTCATGAATTTTTAAGAAAATTAAATAATCATATTAATATACTATTGACTTGATTTATCATTCGCTTAGTAATATACGTGATTTTGTGGATATAAAGTTTAATCATGTGACTTATATCTATATTTGTATCCATAATTTCGATATCTGATTGGGATCCATATCTATTTAAAATAAATATGAATATAAGTTTTTGCATCCGATTAATATCCATATCCATATCTGCATTCATTAAATAAAATAAATAAAGATATTGATACGCTAGTCTCCAATCTGTATCTAATTCAATTTCAGCACTATTTCTTTAGCTTCTTCCATCTCCACTTTTGACTATGAACCCTCATCATCCTATTTTCTTCGACGCTCAAATAGCCAAAGATTCATGTTAGTTTCACAACGTTTGAGCAGAAGAACTACACCACATGGAGTCGAGCTATGCACATGGCTCTTTAAGCCAAGCACAAATTAGGGTTTATCAATGGAACACTATCTAATCTAGCACTAATTTACTAGATCTTCTGCAATGGAACACTATCTAATCTGCACATGGCTCTTTACGCCAAGCACAAATTAGGGTTTATCAATGGAACACTATCTAATCTAGCACTAATTTACTAGATCTTCTGCAATGGATATGATTCAATAGTATGGTAATTTTATGGATTGTCAATGCATTATTAAAGGACATTTTTTTCCTGAAAATATATTTTTAGAGTTTTGAAGATATATTTTCAGAAAAATCAAACAAATGACATGACATTTTTTTCCTGAAAAGTAACCAAATCAAACGACTTATATGGCAAGCCAAAAAAAATAAAAGGTTAGGGGTGCCGCCAGCCGTATATTACCAAGGGCGCCATCGCAATTATATGGACATTTTTTGTGGAAGTTTCTAAAATCTTAATAGGCTGAAAAAAAGAAAAAGAGGTTAGGTGAGCTGTTCGCAAGTCTAATTCTTTTGTTGTTCTTCACCTCCAATGTAATTTTTTTTAATGAATTGGGATTGTTGACCACCCATTTTATTAGTAGAAGGCTATGTACAGGTTAAGAATTTACAATTGTTTAAAGTATAGACTCAAGCTGAGATTGCTTGTGTCCATTTCACCCAAAAGAAGAGAGACAAATGGTGTCCGAGATAGTTAATTAAAGATATATTGTTATAGATGATCTCTGAAACAAACAGTATAGGGCTATCTGCTGAAGGCTTTGAATAGTGTTGGCAATTGAGGGCGTAAGCAAAGATCAGGCAGAGTTACCCAGTCACCAAAAAGCAATCAGCCAGTCTAAATTTGTTTGCCGGATGAGTTAGCTTCAAATATGAAGCCTTCGAATCTAAAGATCCCGTCGTTCCTTTCTTTACATGGACACCAAACCATGGCTGACACCAGGCAATCCCAAGCATGCTTTGAAATACTTGGAGGTAAATTCTCTCTCCAAGCGCCCAGGCAATCCCTACATCCTTAAACAAGGAGTTTGATACCGCTAAGGCGGTATCCTGGTCAATAGAGGTCTTGCCTCGCTACTAATCGATCCCGGGTTCGAGGAATGATCCAGGATGACTCAATTAAATCCAGAAGTAAGTCCTGGAGCCTGGGACCGTTGGTGCGAATGAGAGGTCAAGGGATACTCCGTTTCTACCCGTCGGCATCTTAGTCGTATCAGCTTGACATACTGACCATTTGGTGGGGAAAGACTCTACAACAGTCTTATATTGAACATAACCTGGAGGGGTGAGGGCCTGAGAGAGTAGCTACACCGGGATTTATCCCCCCTCCATTCCTTTAAAAAAAAAAAAAAAAAAAAAACGAGTTTGATGAACTAATCTTGTATAACTACAGTTGAGTACAGAATTAATTATAATACATCAAATGCCAAGTTTATTTCCGCAGATGCTGATGTGTTGATCAACTAGTTTTCCGGTGCCTTTGTTTCTTAGCCTTCAGTTTTGAGCTGCAGTGCGGTATCTATAAGAATCGATAAACTCGTATTGCAAAGGCTTAGCCCAACAGTACCAGAGAAAATATTAAAGCTTTCAATCTCCGATATTGTTTCTTCAACGTGCTGTAGCACCCTTCTCCATCTCAAAGTTGCCAAAAAAATGGATATATTTTCTGTTGGCTTTCATCATCCAAATTGCATGCTCAATCGCGAACATCCTCATTCTTGGAACACCAACATTTGCGTACTTGTATTCTTCCAATACATTTACCAGCTTCTCCACGACATCAATCTCTTTGATATCAGCTTTTTCAAGCTCCTCAACATACTTCTCAGAACTCATGAATTTGCAAATCTGTGTGATGAGCCCAATTGACACTTCTAGTAATTTCTCTTTTCCAGTCATGATTGCTTTTAGTACCTAAAGCAAGTTTGAAGTCAACTATTTGAATTTGGGCATGTTGGCAAAAATTTGGAGAAAGAAAAATATGAAGTGGAACAGCAACTATTTGTAGATGAAACTATCATGTTAATCAAAATTGCTATGCATGAATCAACAATACCAAGTTGTGATCACATTCAGTCAATAATGTATTATAGCAGCAAGTTTTGTTTGATCATGGAGCAACCAGGACAGAAATGGACCTGTACAAATTCCCAATATTCAGCTCTTGCTACTTATAGACTGTACGTATTATGGTTGATGCCCATTAGTAATTATGCTAGGCGTGGCGATATAAAAAATGTTTCCAGAGTATTCATGATGGCAGGCAGGCAATGCAGCAGAAAAGTTCAAATCACCATTTCTATGATAAAAATTTACTAATTTTGGGGAAAATATAGGGCTAATTGTTGAGAAAACCCAAAATTTCTTTCTACAATCAATTCCTATTTTATTATTATTGGACCATTTGAGCTTTTAATTATTTGATTATTGGATTTTTTTTATTGCAGGTTTTAATGAGCCAATAAAAGTCTAAGCTGATAGCCAAAAAAAAAAAAGTCCATCTTTGGTCTTTGTCCGGTAAGCCTTCCAAAGCCATTGAAAGCTGTTTTTTATTCCTCCCACTCTTTCAGATTTTTATTTTCTAATTTTTCAAGTTGTAAAGTCTTTTCATTCATTTGTTGGGTGCTAAAAGAATTCTTTATCAACCTCTTCCACGATCGTTCTCGTAGATTTATTATCATAATTTGATATGGTATTTCTGATTTTTCTTACATAAGTGATAGAAATACGTTTTAAGATAATGCCTCGCATACTTTCAGATTTGATTTTTATTTTGACGATTTTATGTAAACTATTTATATTTTTTATTAAAAAATTTATTTTTCTATAATTTTTAAAGTCATGTTCTAACAATCTAAGATATATTATGTAAATTGTGATTAAAGGAACTAACACAATGGGGTTACTACTAGATGAGGGAAGTTTAAGAAAATTAATTATTTTACGTAGTTTGAGATTTTAAACTATGTTTTGTGCAACTAGCATGTCATTTTTTTTTGTAGCCTGTTCTGTTCATTAAGTAGCAGTCTATAAATGGATAGCCAAAATTCTTAAGAAGCTCTATGCGGAAAGAGGGTGCGCGTTCACTATAGCATTATAAGATGTCTAAAATGCTGCTATGTTTTTCCTATTCCACCATGTGTGTATATATATATATAATCATTGAATGAGGAAAATAAAAAAATTCTATACGAAAAAGAAAGCCATAAATGGTAAAGAGATCTTATGCTATTAAAGTATTTTGAGCAGTTTTTATATTAATATTAATTGCCATATTCTTTCTCTCAAAGTTTAAAATAATGCCTAATATAATAATATGGTAGGCGACTTTCTCGGTCCCCTTCCATTACGTGTATATGGGAAAAAGTAGCAGCTGTTGCATTAGGTTATTTAATAGTATATTGATCGGTCATAAAACATTTGTTATTCTCGTAATCATTTTCTTGGTGGATAAACAACTGTAATAGATTTGTACGCGAGTTAATTCCTTATGCAGCATTTATGATGGTCACTTGGAGTTTAGGAAATGCTTTGAACATTTTAACATGAAGAAACTTGATTATATATTTAAGTAAACTTGCTTTCTTGTAAAGCCTGTCACCTCATATTTATTTAGAAATTCTCTTGATCAATCCTATATAATACAAAAGAAAAAAAAAGGTTTACATATTTTATGCAAAAGTTTCTATAATAGAATTATGCTGTTATAAAAGGACATCCATTGAAACTATTATTGTGTATTGCAATGATAACAATGGCCATCATTTCCCCATGTGATTTGAAATTATTTGGTATTAAAATGATGGATGTTAATTATAATTAACTGTTATTACAATTATGTTATAAATATGAATTAATATTTCTTTATTTAGTCCACCTCTTTCCTAAATTATGATTTGAGGAATTAAATACTATTTTTTACTAAAAGTCGTCCCAAGAGATATATCCCCAGATTATTTTTTCATATTGGCCAAAGTGCATAAAGCATGGTTTCGAAAAAACTACAATTATAATAGTTTCATAGACGTCCTGTTATGTTATACATATTAATGTACTTTTATACCTATTTTTCATTCAAGAAAGTTAATAGTAATAGTAAGCCTTGTTTGATATCTATACCTTCCAATAAATAAAATAATACTTTTGACAATGTAATAAATAAAAAAAGTGCATGGTTTTGAATCCTTGCACGTAAGTTTTGATTTCATTTGTTGAGTTCAGTTACATATAAATATATAAATTGAATATAGAAACGGATATCCGTACTATTTTCATCCCTAGTGATGATGGGTATATCAAGATAATAGTTTATTCTCATATGGTTTCGATAAAAGGTTAAGTATATAAAATACTAAAATTATAAAACTTGCATAAATGATTATTTTGTATGTTGTTCCTGTTTGTATAATCATATAATTCTCGCATGCTATATATATAAAAAAGGTTATATTGACTTGTCTATCTATATTTTTTATCATGAATTTTGAATTATTTATGTTTAAATATAGTTGTGCAATGTTTGATAAATGAAATTAATAAATGAATATATCAAGCATATGATATGTGACTAGCCTTTTATAAGATTTTATGAGTAGCTTCTAGTATAACTTTGTACAAACCTTAAATTTTTCTGCTTAGTTTCACTATATTATCTCTCATAGCATCTTCTATGTATCATCTATGTTAGATTTTATATTAGTTCATATTAACCAAAAATTATCTATATCACATATGTATATGTATAACTCTATTTAATTAGTTTCCTACAAGTCTCTTAGTTTGCACCATCTGGAGTTCTAAGTTTTGGTTCGCTTGCTGTAACTCAAATCTTTCAATGGCATTTAGAATCAATTTTGTTACAAGAGCACAATTATAGTATATTGCAAAACTTATAAAGAGAGACTTTTTTATCGGTTTGCCTTACTAAAAGGCTTAAAATAGGATTAAGATCTTTGAAACATCAGGGGGATGGGATTTTGCCTATAAAGAATATTCTAATAGTGGGAACCCAACCTTCAATGTAGTAATAATAAGTAAATTGGTTGGTCAAAAGAGTACAAGTTAAATTGTTCTGATCCTATCATTATGATATTTAGTGCTCTTATATAGTGGTTAGAAAGAGCTATAGCTATAAATGAAACTCAAGACGGTAGTTTTCAAAAGATGTAACTCTACACGTATGCTTAAAGGGGCTTATCTATATGAAAGTATTCATACATGATCGCACATATGAGATTTAGGCTATCTCTGGTAACTTTCGTGAAGAATTAAGATACATGTGTAGAGCCACTAATGCACAAACTCGCAATGAAGAATTTTATACTATGCATGTAATAATTGAAATTTGAATAAAAATATATAGTTCAAGACCTGGTTCATTCAAATTCTTTCAGATGGAAGCTATGCACACTAAGTAAGGTTAAGCCTTAAGAAAAGATACCTCACTCATGACATAGTATAAGCACCCATAAATTAGTTTGCATATATTGTTTAATTATTTTAATTTTATTTATTTTCAAATTTTAAGTTTTGAGGGGGATTATTGAAAAAATCTAAAATTTTTTCGTATAATCAATTCCTAGTTTTTAATTATTTGACTATTTAGCTTTTAATTGTTAGACTATTGAACTTTTAATTATTTGATAGTTGGACTTTTTATTACAAGCTTTAATGAGCTAATAAAAATACAAACGATTAGTTTTGATGCCTATAAAAAAAAAAAAGCTATTTTGGGTCCTTGTCTAGTAAGCCTTCCAAAGCCATTGAAATATATTTTTTACTCATCATTCACCACTAGATTTTTATTTTCTAATTTTTCTAGTTACAAAGTCTTTTCCTTCCTTTATTAGGTGTCTCAGATCGATGCCCCTAACCCACTTTACAAAAGGAAGCTCCCTATTATAAGAGACGGAGTCATCTCTCTTAAACGGCAGTGTAGCGACCCTAGGGCACACGAGTTGACTCGAAACACTATAGGATAGGCAAAGCCTTTTCGAGCCGGCCCGAGGAATGTTCACCCTAGACCCCAGCCCACCTAGTTCGTGACCGCATTGCACGAAGTGAGACCCGAAAGCGTGAGCTAGCACCCAGTCGACATTCTCTCCCAGCGAAAATGCCTGAGGAAATCCTGCCTTCGGGAGTCGAATCCGTGACCTCGGCTCTGATACCAACTTTCATATCGATGCCCCTAACCCACTTTACAAAAGGAAGCTCCCTATCATAAGAGGCAAGTCATCTCTCTTAAGCGACAGTGCAGCGACCCCGGGGCACATGAGTTGACTCAAAACACTACAGGATAGGCAAAGCCCTTTCGAGCCGGCCCGAGGAATGTTCGTGCTGGACCCCAGCCCACCTAGCTCGTGACCGCATTGCGCGGAGTGAGACCCGAAGGTGTGAGTTAGTACCCAGTCAATAGGGTGCTGAAAAAATTCTTCATCAACCTCTTCCATGATCATACTCATAAATAGAGAGACCTCTATCATATCTTGGGATAGTATTTTCAGTTATTCTCACACAAGAGATAAAAATATGTCTTAGAAAAATACCTTTTATTGCTATCAAATTACCATCCACTAGACTCTGGCGGTGGTCGAGGGTACTCTGGTCTTCCTTGGATGAAACTGGATGGTGCTTTTGGTGGTTCTTAGATAGAAACTTGCAAGAATATTCTCTGGGCTTGAATTTTCGACGTGGGACCTTTCTATGCTCAAGTCAATGGATAAAAGAAATAGACTACAACAGCCAAAGCTATGAGCAATGGTAGGACTAAATGAGTATGTAAATGATAGTAATAGTATGTTATGATGTACCTGGCTAAAGATCCCTTCTTACCAATTTACAGGCCTACACTATATAACCAAGCTATTATGGAGGTTGCCTCCTTTAACATGCATAACAAATTTTGCTGAGATGGCATGATCTTTTGGAATCTTATCTACCATGATTTATGCTAAAACAATTGTGATCAAATAGGTCATCGTCTACTCAGGTGCCATGGACCTCAACTAGATAGTTAGCATGGCTATTATCAAAAAGAGGGGATTGACCCTATACACGAGTATGCCCAACTTGATTTACTCAAGTAACTATTAGTCCCTAGTAGGTAATCGATGGATGCATATACAAAATGCCATGCTAGTCGAACTTGGTAGGTTGTTGCTACTTGGCTTAGAAAAGAGCAGGTACTCGATCTAGAAAGAAGCAGCAACTCGATCTGGGGACAAGCAACTACTCCATTAAGGAAGGAGCAGCTACTCAGTCAAAGAAAAAGTAGCTACTCAATCTGGGAAGGAGCAACTATTTGATCTGGAAAGGAATAGCTACTCGATCGGGTGGCCAGCTTCATCTCCTCCTCATTAGTCTTCTTGGTTGGTAGTGAAGTAGTTGACTTCGTTGTCTTCTTCCTAACCCGTAGCTTGATCGCTCCGAGTCGGGTATCCCAGTCTTCCATAGCTAGTGGCATAGTTGGTAGTCAGTTGGTCCTCGAGGTTGAGTCAGCAATTGTCATAACAAATGCCCCCCACTTCCAAGTCCAGAAAGCTATTGAGTAGTTCTAGGCCTTATCATTTTTGGGCAAAGGGAATAGTTAACTTTTCAGCCTTGGTAGTTGGATAGCTCTTCTCATGATCTAGGCATTTATTGGTCCCTTTGGAAACCATCGCCAACTATCCTATCACCTCGATCATGGAGGAGAGGAGATCATTAGTGCAATACTCTAAGAGACTATGCAATAACTCCTTAGATGGCAGGTAGCTCACATGACTCTCCTTGATTGATTAGGCAATGCCACATGGCCCAGGAGCCATGGATGTTAAATGATTCGCATGGATCTAGGCACTAAAAATTAATTGGTGGGAGGCTACTTTGAGGCGGTGTGGCACTTTCAATTGGAGTGATCCACATGTCCGAATCTGGGAGCTTCAGTCAAATCAAAGTCTAGATCCTAGCTATTGGATTGGGTTTAAAAGGGGATTCCCTGTCATTATTATGGGGATTTCCCTCTTGCTAAGTTGCAAAGAAAGAGAGAGAGAGCTCCAAACTCAGAATTGCTCCCAGGAGATCTTCTTCTTAGCAGGTTGGTCTTCATTCCACCTTTTTGTTCTTCTCTTCTTTACTTTCCTTGCTTCTTCTTCCTTTAGGTCTCCTTTAGGGTTTTTTAAGTGAAGTCATACTTGGTAGCTTTCACTCTCTTTTTGAATCTTCTTCGATGCTTGATCTCCATTCTTCTTCCTTTCTTTTGTTGATACTACTTCATCCGAAGGTGAAAGCCATTCGGTGAGCCATATCTTCAAGCTTCAAGGTTCTCAGCAGTCTTCTTGGGAAGAAGCTACTTCTTCTAATCTTAGAGAGGTTGGAACCTCCTTGAGGATGGTGCTTCGAATTGGTGATCGGCTGGTCTGAGTTCTTCGAACTCCTTGGGTCTGACAAGCATAGTTCAACAATGACTGAGACAGATGTCCTCCAGCTTCTAGAATAATACAAGTTTTCGAATCAATTCCAAGTCTTCACTCCAAAATTGGATGACAAAGTGACATTGGGCCTGATAGGTAGGATTGCCCTGTATGAGGAGTTCCTTTGTGCAAGTCTATGACTTCCTTTCCACCCTTTCATCTGCAATGTTCTCGATTTCTACCAACTTGTTCCCGCTCAGCTAACCTTAAACTCTTTCCAAGTCATATACTCTTTTGTTGTTCTTTGTCACTTTCTCGAGACCAAGGCCATGGTATCTCTGTTATAAGCATTTTTTACCCTAAAGTGGCACCTGATAGAGAAGGGCTAGTGGTTCATTGATCCTCATCAAGGTCAGGTTATCCTCTCTTATATGCCCTCCTCCATCCATAGCTGGTAGAGCTACTTCTTTTTTGTCTCCTATGATACTCCTTGGAGAGGTGAACTGGTTTTGGGGTGATCCAGATCCATCCCTGAATAAGAACCCATAGTCAATTCTGTCGATGAGGAAGATTTCTACCAACCACTTAACATGAAGGTTCCTTAATAGCAGGATCTACTCTCAGAGTTGAACTTGAATGATATTGGGCTCAGTTCGGTGAATACCTTGGATGAGTTTTGCTGAGTTCTTCTCTTAATTGCTTGGAATTGACTTGGTCCTATGCTTGATTTTTTGCAAACATGAAGGTGTCACTGAATAAGTTGAAGAGCATCAATCGGAAGAGAGCTACAATTGCGGTGTGGGCTCTTGCACCCCAATCGAGAGTGGCTCCTACACCTCACCCAAGAGAAGTTCCAGCTGCGGTCGATGATGAAGTGACAATCATCTCACCACTGTCACCCTCTGCCACTCCAGCTCCTGCTCCAACTCTGACTTTGACTCGGTCACCAACTCCTCTAGCTCTAGCTCTGGGACTGTCTCCAATGGAAAAGCCATGGCATCTAAGTCCTCCGACCAAAGTGGGCCCCTCATGGTTTGACGGGACACCTCTTGATGACAAGGAATACATCAAGATGGGGGTGAAGTTGAAGCCGTTCGCCTCCGTCTTTTATAATAAGAGATTAGTCGAGAGGCAAGTCGACATGATCCTCTTGCCCCAAGATTAGAAAGAGCGAAGGTCTCGATCGGTGGACCAGATCTTTGCTAACTACTTTACTCAACTACTTAGAATAAGTGTTCTTTAGCTTTTGCTTTGCTGATTACTTTGAATATCGAGTGGCTAACCTATAATTTTCTTTTCCTTGTAGCTTGCCCATGATGTCTTCATCATCAAGGAGGCATGTGGCAAGTTCGCCAAATTGAGGGACTTCTTCAAGGACAAGGCAGAGACTACCAAAGCATAGGTTAAGGACTCAGATTATTTGAGGAAGGCAAGTGAGGCCTAAGAGGCCAAGCTCGAGGAGGAGTTGCAGGCCTTTAAGAATGCTATTCGGGAGCTAGAATCAAGAATAGTAGAGAAGGATGAGGAAATCACCAAGCAGGACTACACTACCGACCTAGACACCAAGCTGACCAATCTTATCTTCAAGGTGATGGTCCTGGAATCTCGAGTTGACATCATTGGCTTCAAACTCAAAGAGGCCAAAATCATGGTTTAGGAGGCTGAGGAAAGGGCCTAGGCTACTGATGCCAAGGCTTAACAATAGAGGTGCAGGCAACTTCCGTAGGTACTTGAATAATGGAAGAGTACAAGAAGTCCAAGGACCTCGAGGATTAAGTCACTAAAAGTGCCTACGATGCCTTCCAACTCGGGTTCACGAAGTGTAAGAAAAAGATCATTAAAGCCTTTCTAGAACTTAGCTTGGGCGATATAGTAACCATCAATCCCAAGCAAGAGGAGGAAGGAGAAAAGAAGCAAGGCAAAGCCGGGGATACTAAGGAAGCTACCAAAGGTGTTGCCGATGTCAAGGCTGAAGAGGCCTCTATTTAGGAGACTATCATCAAAGTGATGGCCGAAACTAAGGTTGTGATCAACACGGTTGTGAAGGCTTTTGAGGTAGGCTCGACTCCATCAATAGATCTCGAAAAGTGAATCCTTATAATTTTTTCTTTTTTTATATTCGAGTTTGGCTCTCCTTATAAAGACTCGGCAAATTAATGAAAATCATTCTTCACCTTGTCAATTTTGGTGTTGCATGAATGTTTTCCAAATTATTAAATTTGGACAAGTAGTCTAGTCAGTGTAGCCCTAGCCGAGCAGGGTAGTTTCCAGGCTTGGTTGTCTAAGTCCCATAGTCAGGCAAGCATTTAGAACCGGACTATAGGAAGTCGATTGTTGAGTGAAACTTGATTGTGAGAGTAAAATCTAAATAAGAGTTAGAGTGGAACTCGAATAAGAGTAAGAGTTGAACCCAAATGAGATGGAAGTTGGGCCCAAATGAGATATGTTGACCCCTAGAATGATTTTGATGATCACAAAATATTGGAGCATGTATATGTTACTAATTCTTTCAATTACTTGAGAAGTTATTGCAGCAAATTGGTTACCTTTAGTTTAAATTGGTTTTCAAATTGGTTGAGAGGTAATTCAATTGTATATAGACTCTTATAGACTTTAAATTGTAAAAGCCCTAATTTTTCAACTATGTAATCTTGTAAAAGGGCTGTAAATTTGTAAAAATAAGAGGGAATAGATTAGCTCTTATTGGATTCATTTGTTGTATAATTTTGGAGAAGTTTGAAGCTTTAATTAAAATTTTAGCAAGAGACGACTCCTTGTGGCATGGTACAAAGAAATTTCAGAGTTTCAGTATCTCGAGCCGACTCGACCTCCAAAAGTCGACTCATCCAGAGTTATATTTGTTGGTGACTGAGACTTTGAGCCAACTCTGTCTTGAAGAGCCGACTAAAAAAAATTGTTGTTTTGAATTGATGAAGGTTTGAGTCGACTCCAGCTTGAAGAGCTGACTCGACAGAACTTATGTCTGGGCTGTCTGAGACTTTAAGCCGACTCATGGATCTCGAGCCGACTCGAGTGACCATTTTCTGCACTCTAACAACTAGTTGCTGAAAGTGATTTTTGAATTTCAAATGGTCTCCAATAGCTCTTTCACGAATCCTTAGGTCCTACAACGGCCATATCTCATGAAGAACTATAAAAGGGATTACTTTTGATGGATTAAGAAAATTTTTGAATGATTATTATTGACTTATCTTGGAAATTTGAAAAGACTTCAAGTCTTTCACCAACCTACTTCAAGAACATTCAAGATAGGATTCAAAGCTTCACCAACTTCTCTTCATCATTGAATCCACTCATTGAAGAAGCAAAGAAGCAGCTTGAAGAGCATTAAAAAGCATTCAAAGCTAGGCTTCATCTTGATCTACATCGGCAATATTTAAACAAACTCGGTTTGTTGTGTAGTTGCTTTTCATTTCTCTCTATCTTTATTTTCTCTCTAAGAACGGCAAGGGGCCGTGTCTTAAGAAAGGGTTAAAGGTTTTTAGGTGAACCTTGTAAAAACCTAAGTTGGGTTCTTGGTGATCCTGGTTTAAAACCAAGTGTAGGGTTTCTTTGGTGATCCTGTTTAAAACCAAAGGGAGTTTGGATTTCTTTAGTAATCCCGGTAAAACCAAAATGTATAGGTTTGGATTGTGGGCCTGGTAAAATAATACGACTGTATTCCGATTGGGGGATATAGTGAAAATCCCAAGTGGTGCTTGGATAGTGGACACAAGAGCCGGTTGCTCTGAACCACTCTAAATTTTCTTGTGTTTGTGTTTGTGCTTACTTTAGCTTATTACATTTACTTAATTACTTCCACATTGCATATTGCACCACAACACTAAAAGAATTTCAAAGTGCACATAATTGTGAAAAATTTTTATATTTCCAATTCACCCCACTATTGGGAAGCCACCTGGGCAATAAGTGGTATCAGAGTCTCTGAAAATTACATAGAGTAAAGATAGATGGCATATCCCATAAGCACTTCTGAAAATTACATAGAGTAAAGATAGATGGCACATCCCATAAGCACTTCTTTGGTCGAAGGCCAATCCACAAATCGACCTCCACTTTTCACTGGAACCAATGATACATATTGGAAGACAAGAATGAGAATATACATTCAAGCCGTAGATTTTCATTTATGAAAAATTATTTTGAAAGGACCTCACACACCCACTGCTAGAGTTAATAATATTGAGCTTCCCAAACCAGAAGAGGATTGGGACGAAAATGATATGAAATTAGCTGAGCTGAATGCCAAAGCTATGAATTTACTGTATTGTGCTTTGGATCCAAATGAGTTCAACAAAATTTCAACTTGTAATTCTGTTAAAAAATTTGGGATAATCTAGAGATTACACATGAAGGCACATCACAAGTTAAAATATCTAAAATCAATCTTCTTGTGTATAACTATGAGTTATTTAAGATGGATCCTAATGAAACTATATCTGCTATGTATACTCATTTTACTGACATTATTAATGGTCTCAAAAGTCTTGGTAGGGCTTACACTAATACTGATCTTGTTCAAAAAGTTTTGAGATCCTTGCCAGATAAATAAAAAGCTAAAGTAACAGCTATTCAAGAGGCAAAGGACCTGAACACCCTACCACTGGATAAGTTGCTTGGTTCACAATTACACATGAATTAGCCATGCAACAAAGGACTGATGAAGATTCTAAGAGAAAGAAAGCTATAGCATTTAAAGCTACAGAAGAGGACAAGAATGAAGATTCAGGCTCATCAAATGATGATGATCTTGAAAATGATGAGATAGCCCTTGTAATGAGAAAGTTTAAAAAGTTTATAGGCAGAAGAAAAATAAATAGATAGAGGAAGCAATTTAGAAAAGAAGATTTTGGAAGAGAGAGAAAAGGACAAAGAAAATGAGAAAGATAAAGATAAAGATCAAGTTCCAATCTACTATGAATGCAAGAAACCGGGACATCCATTCTAACTGTCCTGAAGCAAAGAAAAGGATGATCAACAGAAAGAAGAAGAAGGTAATGCTTGCAGCATAGAGTGACAGCGACGAATCTACATCCACTAAAGAGGATGAAGAAGGAACAAAAACTGCACAGATCTATCTTATGGGTTTGGAGGACGAGATAACTACTTCTGAACCTAATTTAGAATGTATATATGATGAACTGAATAATGCATTTTGTGAATTATTAGTAGAATACAAAAAGGCTAGTTTGAAAATGAAAACTTTGAAAAATCATTGTGATATAATCGAAAGGATAAAAATGAATTTGGTGAAAGAAATAAGATTTTGCAAAGAGAATTAAGTCTAGTTTGTGAAACATTTAAGACCACCCAATTTGAAAAAGAAGAGTTTATTGAGAAAAAGAAAGGTTGGCAAAATAAAAATGATGATTCAAAGAAAGAAGTTCAAAAGCTCAAGTCTTTGGTTGAAAAATTAATCCTAAGTTCCAACAAGCTTGAATTAATTTTGAAAGATCAAAGAGAGACAAATAACAAATTTGGAATTGGTTACAAAGGTTCAATTTCAAATAAATTTTCTACATCTACATCATATGCTCCTAAGTTTATTATTTCAAAATAATTTAGATCTAAATTTGCATCATCATGTACTTTTTATTCAAAGCCAAGAATTGTATGCTATACTTGTAATAATATTGGTCATAAGGTATTTGAGTGTCATTTGAAATATAATGACAAGAAGAAAATTAAGAAAGTTTAGATTCTAAGAGGAACCATTTCTACTAACTTGCAAGGATCCAAGAAAGTTTGGGTACCTAAATCTATTACATGATTGTTTTGCAGAGATGCCTTGCAGCCACAAATATAAAGAAAAGATGGTACCTGGATAGCGGCTGTTCAAGACACATGACGGGTGACATTGATCAATTCTTCATCCTAGAATAAAAAGATGGTGGAATGGTAACATTTGGTGATAATCACAAAGGAATGATAATTGGTATCGGTAAAATCAAAATTACTCCTACATTTATTGAAAATGTGTTACTGGTAAAAAAGTTAAAACATAATCTTTTTAGTATTAGTCAGCTTTGTGACATTGGTTTTAATGTTTTCTTCAAGTCTTTAATGTGTATAGTAGTTGATCCACTTGACTCTAGTACTAAATTTACTGGACATAGACTTGGTAACATTTATGTAGTAGATCTTAATGATCTGGCTATGTTAAGCAATACAAGTCTTGTAGCAATGAATGACAAGAGCAAGGAATTAAGTTTACTATGGCATAGGCGACTTGGACATTCTAGTATGGACACTATAGCTAAACTTATTTCAAAAGATTTAGTCAAAAGATTGCCAAAGTTTAAAGTTAATTTTGATTGTGTTTGCAGTGCTTGTTAATTAGAAAAACAAGTGAGGGAGAGTTTTAAATCTAAAAACATTATTTCTACTACTAGACCCTTAAAGCTATTTCACATGGACCTATTTGGACCTATTAGGACTACAAGCCTAGGTGGTATGAAATATGGCCTTGTGATTGTAGATGATTTTTCAAGCTATACATGGGTTTTGTTCATTGCACATAAAGATGAAACTTTTAAAGTATTCAAAAAGTTTTATAAAAGAGTTTCAAATTTGAAAAATCTATCTGTTATTTCTATTCGTAGTGATCATGGCACTGAATTTGAAAATCAATATTTTGATCATTTTTGCACAAAGCACGGTATTGACCATAACTTCTCAGCTCCTAGAACACCACAGCAAAATAATGTTGTAGAAAGAAAGAATCATACTTTGGAAGAGATGTCTAGAATAATGCTTTGTGAAGGAAATCTTCCAAAATATTTTTGAGCAGAAGCTGTAAATATTGCTTGTTATATTTTGAACAGAATTTTGATTAGACCTATCATTGGAAAAACCCCCTATGAACTGTGGAACAATAGAAAGTCTAATATCAAATATTTTCATGTTTTTGGATGTAAATATTTTGTTCTTAACAATGGAAAAGATAACCTTGGTAAATTTGATGTGAAATCCGATGAGGCTATTTTTCTTGGATATTCTTTAAATAGTAAAACCTATCGAGTTTTCAACAAAAGAACTTTGACCATAGAGGAATCGATATATGTTGTTTTCAATGAATCTGACATTTCATCTTTTAAAAAAGAAGATCGTGCTGATGATGATGCAGGTACACTAGAACATGGACTGAATGATTTGACTCTCAAAGACAAACAATCAAGTGAACCACATGAAGAAGAGGTAAGCAAGAATCATGATGATTACCCAAAGAATGGAGTTATGTACACTCTCATCCCAAAAAACTAATTATAGGAGACCCATCTCAAGGTGTTAGAACTAGAGCTGCACAGAGATACACATGACTTGATTTCTTTTGTTTCTCACATAGAGCCACACACTATAGAAGAAACTGAAACTGATCCTAATTGGATGTTTGCCATGCATGATGAGTCAAACCAATTTAGGAGGAATAATATTTGGACCTTAGTAGAAAGATCTAATAACTATCATGTTATAGATACTAGGTGGGTTTATAAAAATAAATTAGATGAGGAAGGAAATGTAATTAAAAATAAGGTTAGACTGGTAGCACAAAAGTTATAATCAAGCAGAGTGAATAGATTTTGATAAAACTTATGCACCAGCTAGGTTAGAAGCTATTAGATTACTATTAGCTTATGCATGCTTTATAAATTTTAAATTATTTTAAATGGACATAAAGAGTGCATTTTTGAGTGGTTTGTTATCTGAAGAAGTTTTTATCGAACAACCACCGAGTTTTATCGATCACACATTTCTAAATCATGTTTTCAAATTGAATAAAACTTTGTATGGTCTGAAACAGGTACCTAGAATCTGGTATGACAGACTAAGTAAATTTTTAATTACAAATGATTTTGTAAGAGGTAGTGTTGACACCACATTGTTTATTCAAAGAAAAGATAATGATATTTTAGTTGTTCAAATTTACCTTGATGATATTATATTTGGATCTACTGATGAATCTTTGTGTCAAGACTTTACTAAGCTAATGCAGGGTGAGTTCGAGATGAGCTTAATGGAAGAGCTGAGTTACTTCCTCGGGCTTCAAATCAAACAATCTAAGGAAGGTATCCTGATTAACCAGGCCAAGTATATCAAAAAGATTATCAAAAAGTTTGGAATGGAATCAAGCAAAGAAATTAGAACACTTATGAATCCTGCATGTAGACTTGATAAAAATGAGAATGGCACAAATGTTGATAAAAAGCTGTACAGAGGTATGATCGGTTCTTTACTTTATTTAATAGCGAGTATACCTGATATTTTATTTAGTGTTTGTATATGTGCACGTTTTCAATCTAATCCAAAAGAGTCACACATCATAGCTGTTAAAAGAATCATTAAGTATCTTAAAGGCATATGCAATCTAGGTTTATGGTACTCTAAGCATACATCTTTGAAATTAATTAGTTATTCTAATGCTGATTATGGAGGTTGTAAAATTGATAGAAAAAGCACAAGTGGCACCTGTCAATTTATAAGTGTTAACTTGATTTTATGGCACTGTCTTAAACAAAACTCTGTAGCACTGTCTACTGCTGAAGCAAAATATATGGCTGCGGGGAGCTATTGTGCTCAAGTGTTATGGATCAAGCAACAACTAAAAGATTATGGTGTTGTCCAATCTAAAATTTCTCTTAAATATGATAACACTAGTGCTATTAATTTATCTAAAAATCCAATTCAGCATTCTCGAACTAAGCACATAGAAATTAGATATCATTTCATTCGTGATCATGTTTTAAATAATGTTATTGAATTAGAATTTGTACCTACTGAAGATCAACTTGCTAATATTTTTACTAAACCCCTTAATCAAGATAGATTTGAAAATATTAGAGGCAAATTAGGCCTATGTGACCCATTCTGAAAATTTTTGACCTAATTTCTCAAGAATAAGGAAAAATTATCTAGACATTTCAATTTTCCTTCTAGAGCTTATGACAATCTGTTTTAGTGATAAGGATCCCTTAGAAATTAATTTTACTTGTTTTCGAGTTTTGAGCTGAATTTTGGCTCAAGCCGACTCTAGACACCAGGTGTTTCGGCGAGCCGACTCGAGAGTCGGGCCGAGGATTTTTATATAGGGCTTTATAGGTTTGAAATCACTATTTCTTTCCTTATTTCTCACTTTCCCTTAGCTGACTCCTCTTCCTAACCTAGGTAAAGCTCCTAGAACACCTCCTAAACCCTCCAAAATCCTAATCTAAGCTAGATGGCTCCTCAAAAGGCCATGGCCAAGAAACCTAGGAGAGTGGTTCGGTCAGTGGTAGAGGAAAGAAGGACAAAGTGACGGTTGGATACTTCAAATCCAGAAGAGGAACATCAAGTAGAGCATGAAGAAGAGCAAGAGGCACCAAGGCAGGTAATATTAATGGAAATTAGGCAAGTGACTTCGGGTAGATGCATAGATTTCACTTTCCTTGAACAAGAGCACTTGCACATTGGTGATTGGTTGGTTAGACAAGGTTGGAAAGACTTTTGTATGCTGAATCTTCCTACTTATCCAAACCTTGTTAGACAATTTTTTTAGAACTTGTCCTTGGGTTCATTTCACATTGAAGGTACTGTGAAGGGTAAGCATAATGAAATTAGTGAGCAAAAGTTGTCAAGTGTTCTTCACATACCAAAAGAAGGTGAGAGCTACCTAATGTTAAAGGACAAGCAAAAGACTTTGAGATTGGTACTTGAGAGGACAAATGTGAAAGGTATTGTTCATGTTAGTGCAAACCAATTATCTTTGGAAATGAGATTGTTGCACAACATTATTAGCCATATCTTTTTACCCCAGACGGGGAGATTTGATTGGGTTAGTGAGCGCGACCTAGTCTTCATGAGATGCTTGGTTGAGGGGGAGGCCCTCAATTTACCATTCATTATATTATCTCAGATGAGGGAAGCTGCTCAGAGGGCACAAGCATGTCTTCCATACGGGATGGTATTTACCCTACTATTTCAGGATGCCCTAGTTGATTTGTCTAGAGAGGACAGCAGACCACTTTTACACACAGACAAATACAATCTAAAATCTTTGACCCGGATGGGATTTATTAAAGTTGAGGGTCACTGGATTAGGAAGAGCTCAGGTCTTCCAGTGACTCATTCAAAGGATGATTCAGATGAGGATGTTCAGGCAGCACAGGGACATGGTGCAGAGGCAGAGACACATGTTCACGAGGCTGGACCCTCAGAGCCAACTCCTTCTACTCCTCGATCACCTGTCAGCGGATCAACAGCTGTTGGACCAGGTGATGATGACCGATTGCAGCGTGTACTGGACGAGATCTCGAGTCTTCACAGAGGGAGATCTGAGATTGATGCCATGATATATGCACTTCAGTCAGAGATGCACCAGGGCTTCCAGGATATTATGGCTATTCTTCGACAGCTTACAGCAGCTAGTCAGTCTGTACCTACTACTTCCACAGCAGCACCTAACATTGGCACAGATTGCTGGTAGGGACAAGCAGCACACTTCAGCGATATTCCTTCTGAGGCCACTCCTGCTGAGGCTGAGACTGGTACTGAGATTCCAGGATCTGACATTGGAGACACTCCAGCCACAGAGATATTGTCTAACACCAATACTCTAGCCCTATCTTTTGATCCTCCTACTGCCAGACCCACTCCTATTATGATTTCCTCTGAGTCCAAAGTTAGAGTTACAGTCAAAACCAAAACCTCTAGGACTACTACACCTGTTAGGAATAGACTCAAGGACCTTAGGCCTAGGTTCCCTAAGTTCAGGCCTGCTCCAGGCATTTTAGAGGTCGGTTCCTCCTCGAGTGAGGAAGACCCTAGTGATGATAATCCTAGTCCTTCCTTTTGATGTTTTAGTCCATCCTTTTGATGTCTTTAGGACTTTATGTTTTTCATGTTTTGATACTATTTTTGTCATGCCGAGGCACATCTATACTGTATCACTCATGTACTAACCTTTCATATATATATATATGACCTTTAGGATACATTTTTTTTTATACACATTGTGAATGACTTTCTGTGAATGAATGTTCTCCTATTCTATATACCTTTTATTGATGACAAAAAGGGGGAGAAGGGAGAAAATATGAATGTGCATGAAAGTGTGAAGATATGAATGAAAATATGAATAAAATGTGTATGAATGTGAATATGAAAATGAATATGTATGAAAATTTGAAGAAAATATGAAGAAATGTTATTACATTAGTAAGGGGGAGCTTATGGTAAGCTTTTGTTAAGTTTTCATAAAACTTACTTCAAATACTAGCTCATTTTGTGAAGTTTCGAAATACAATACATCTATTACATTATGTTTCGATACATCATGTTTCGATACTTAATGCACATATGATACAGATGATACATTGTATCGATACATATGATACTTTGTGTTGATAGTTTTCAGTTTTATGATACATCTTATACATTGTGATACATTGTATTAACACTTATCAGTTCAACAATTTAATACTCAATTTGATTTGAAACACACTATGTTAAATATCAGTTGATACATGTGAATATGATACACAGTAATTGTAAAGTATTTTTGAATCCTGTTCATGCCCAGTATTTTGTCATCATCAAAAAGGGAGAGATTGTTGATCCCTGGAATGATTTTGATGATCACAAAACATTGGAGCATGTATATGTTACTAATTCTTTCAATTACTTGAGAAGTTTTTGCAGGAAATTGGTTATCTTTAGTTTAAATTGGTTTTCAAATAGGTTGAGAGGTAATTCAATTGTGTATAAACTCTTATGAACTTTAAATTGTAAAAGCCCTAATTTTTTAACTATGTAATCTTGTAAAAGGGCTATAAAATTATAAAAATAAGAGAAAATAGATTAGCTCTTGTAGGATTCATTTATTGAAGAATTTTGGAGAAGTTTGAAGCTTTAATTAAAGTTTTGGCAAGAGCCGACTCATGGATCAAGAGCCGACTCCTTGTGGCACGGCACAAAAAAATTTTAGAGTTTCAGTATCTCGAGCCGACTCGTCCAGAGTTATGTTTGTTGGTGACTAAGACTTCGAGCCGACTCTGCCCTGAAGAGCCGACTAAAGAAAATTGTTGTTTTGAATTGATTGAAGGTTCAAGCCGACTCCAGCTTGAAGAGCCGACTCGCACATAATTTATGTCTGGGCTGTCTGAGACTTCGAGCTGACTCGTGGATGTCGAGCCGACTCAAGTGATCATTTTCTGCACTCTAATGACTAGTTCCTGAAAATGATTTTTGAATTCTGAATGGTCTCCAACAGCTCTTTCATGAATTCCTAGGCCCTATAACGGCCATATCTCATGAAAAACTATAAAAGGGATTCCTTTTGATGGATTAAGAGAATTTTTGAAAGATTATTATTGACTTATCTTGGAAATTTGAAAAGCCTTCAAGTCTTTCACCTACTTCAAGAGCATTCAAGATAGGATTCAAGGCTTCACCAACTTCTCTTCATCATTGAATCCACTCATTGAAGAAGCAAAGAAGCAGCTTGAAGAGCATTAAAGAGCATTCAAAGCTAGGCTTCATCTTGATCTACATCGGCAACATTTAAACAAACTCGGTTTGTTGTGTAGTTGCTTTTTATTTCTCTCTATCTTTGTTTTCTCTCTAAGAATAGCAAGAGGCTGTATCTTAGAGAGGGTTAAAGGTTTTTAGGTGAACCTTGTGAAAACCTAAGCTGGGTTCTTGGTGATCCCGGTTTAAAATCAAGTGTAGGGTTTCTTTGGTGATCCCATTTAAAATCAAAGGAAGTTTGGGTTTCTTTGATAATCTCGGTAGAACCAAAGTGTATAGGTTTAGATTGTGAGCCTGGTAAAACAATCCGATTGTATTCCAGTTGGGGGATATAGTGGAAATCCCAAGTGGTGCTTGGGTAGTGGACGTAGGAGCCGGTTGCTCCAAACCACTCTAAGTTTTCTTGTATTTGTGTTTGTGCTTACTTTAGCTTATTGCATTTACTTAATTACTTTCACATTGTATATTGCACCACAATACTAAAAGAATTTGAAAGTGCACATAATTTTGAAAAGTTTTTATATTCCCAATTCATCCCCCTCTTGGGAAGCCACCTGGGCAACAAGATGAGAGTTGAACCTGAATGAAATGAAATAAAAATAGGATGGAAACAAATCCAAATGGAATGAAATTTGAATAAGATAGGATGGAACCCAAATGGGATGAAGCACGAGTAGGATGGGATGAAACTTGAATGGGATGAAATCCAAATAGGATGTAACCTGAATGGGATGGAATGAAATCCAAATGGAATGGCATGAAACCTGAATGGGATGGGATGAAACTCAAGTAGGATGGGATGGAATCTGAATGGGATGAAATTTGAATATCATGGGATGGAATCCAAATGGGATAAAACTTGAGTAAGATGGGATAGAACCCAAATGGAATAAAACTAGAACCTGACTGTGGGAAGTCAATCATTGCTTTTTCTTTGTTGGCTCATTATTAAGCAGTCGAAGAGAAGTGGAGGTAAAAATATAGCCACCTTTGTAGTTGACTGGGTGTTAGTCAATCTAAGGGCTTAGGAAGCCTATTGATGGTGATAGAGGTGCAGAAGCACAATCGTCTTTGTTAGTGACTGGGTGTTAAGCAGCCAAAGAGAAGATTGTGGTATAGAAATGTGTCATCTTTACTATAACTGGTTACTAGTCAATCGGATAAGAGATGGTAATATGGAAACTCATCCATCTTTATCGTGATCTATGTTTAGTCGACCGGATAGGAGATAGTGGTGTAGAAACTTATACATCTTTACTATGACCTGATTTTAATTGATTGAATAGAAGATGGTGGTGTGAAAACTCATCCATCTTTACTACGACCAACTATCAATCGACTGGATAAGAGATTATGGTATAAAAACTTGCCTATCTATATTGTAACCAAGTATTAGTCATCCAGATAGAAGATGATGGTATAGAAACTCATCCATCTTTACTGTAACTGGGTGTCATGGTGGTATAGAAATTCACCTATCTTTATTGTAACCAGGTATCAATCAATCAGATAGGAGATGGTGGTGTAGCATCTTTATTGTGACCATATGTTAATCAATCGGATAAGAGATTGTGATGTGGAAACTCGTCCATCTTTATTGCGACTAGGTATTAATTGGCTAGATAGGAGATGGTGGTATGGAAACTCGTCTATCTTTATTATAATCGATGTCAATCAATTGGATAGGAGATGGTGGTGTAGAGATTTGCCCACTTTTACTATGACCATATGTTAATTGATCGAATAGAAAATTATGGTATGAAAACTCATCTATCTTTACCGTGATTGATTGTTGGCCGGATGGAGGGCTCAGGGCTGGTACATCGAGTGTTGGTCAATCAAGATGAGACCTAGGAACTCTACTGGAGAAATGTTTTTTATATTACCAAATGAAAATGAATACATCATTGATAATACTTCAGAGGTTTTTGACATTCCATGTCTGAGGGATTAGAGTTCCATTGAGATCTTTGATTCGGTATGCTCTTTGATGAAGGGCTTCTACTACTTGACAAGGTCTTTTATAGTTTGAAGATAGTTTGCTTTGCTTAGTCAATCTTTAGACCTCTACACGATATAGTACAAGATCTCTTGGATGAAAAGATTTTGACCTTACTTGGAAGCTGTAGTACTAAGCTAATCGCTGTCGGTACATTGCTATCCCAGGTGAGCTTGATCTTGAGTCTCTTCCAGTAAATCAAAATTGATTCTCAGTCGATCTGAGTTGCTTGACTCATCGAAGTGCTCGATCCACAAGATTGGGAGTCTGATCTCGATCGAGATCATTATTTCGATAGCAAAGGCCAAGTAGAAGAGAGTCTCTTTGAACGATGTTCGAGAAGTTGTGAGATATGCTCACAATACATTGGAAAACTCCTTGGCCCACTTGTCTTTGGCTTCATCCAGCTTGATTCTGAGCCCTTGTAAATCATCTAATTCATCACTTCTACTCCCTGTTTGACTGATGGTGTCCGATAGATATAAATCGGTATTGGATGTGGAAGGTTCAAAATTCCTTGAATGTCCAATTATCAAACTGTTGGTTGTTGTCAGTGACATTGGTGTGGAAAAGTCTGAATTGGCAGATGATGGGTTTTCAAAAGAAACTTTTGACCTTTGATAATATGCACTAAGGATTCTGCCTCCATCTATTTGGTGAAGTAGTCAATAGCAACAATAAGAAACTTTCGTTGAGTAATTATTGGCAGGAATAGATCGAGTATATCCATCCCCCACTAGGTAAATGACAAGGGAGAAGAGAGCTGGGTCATACTTCTAGACAAGCTCCATTACATGCCATTAGTATCGGTCGCACTTCTAGACAAGCTCCATTGTATCTTTCCACATGGTGAACTAGTTGTATCCTTGTCTTAAAGCTTTGTAGGCTAAGGGTTTGCCTCATAAATGGTTCTTATATATGCCTTTGTGGATCTCCTAAAGTATGTAGTCGGCTTCAGTGGATCTTAAGCATTTGAGCAAGAAGAATAAGGACTTCTTGTAGACCTATCTATCCAGTAGCATGAACCAAGAAGTTTTCAATTTTATCAATCTCGTCTCTAAGGGTTCATCGGGTAGGATGCCTTTGGTCAAGTACTTGATGAACGGATCCATCCAACTTGTCTCGTGGGTGACTTGTTGGACTTTCTCAGTTTCATTGATCCTAGAAGTTTCCAGGTACTCAATGTATATCCATCTGGGAGAGTTGTCCACTAAGGTCACGAGCCGAGAAAGTGGGTTTGCCCAGAAATGTGAAATATGCTGAAGTGTTCAAGTGCCAACATGAAGGTTCACACTCTGTCAAGGTATTTAGCCATCATAAGGCCTCGAGCCTCGTACTCACCAATGACTTGGTCGGCCATGAGTTGAGAGTTTGTAAAGACCGTTAGGTACTTTACCCCAAGTTTGTTGGCTAGCTTTAATCTAGCAAGGCTTTGTATTGGCTGGTTGTTGGTCACTTTGAATAAAAATATAGGGCATACTCAGTGACCACTCTTTCCGAGTTTATCAGGATAAGTCTAGCTATGCTCTCTTGAGAGTTTGAAGCTCCATCTACATGGAGAATTTAAGTCATCCCTAGGTCATGCTACTCAGCAATTAGCTCTGCAGATGCTTCCTCAAGCTTTTGTCATCTAACCACATGCACTTGACAAGGAAGTCAGCTAAGACTTGAGCCTTCATGAATGATCTTGGATAATAGAAAATTTCAAACTCGTTAAGTTTGACAGCCCATTTGGCCATTCTCGTGGAGGTGTCAGGCTGATGTAAGATAGCCTTAAGTGGTTGGTCGGTCAAGATGACTATTGAATGAGCTTCAAAATATAGCCTAAGATGCTATGTAAAGATATTAGTACATAAACAATCTTATCAGGTTTAAAGTCCCTAGTCTCTATATCATGAAGCACTCGGTTGGTGTAGTAGATGGGCTTTTGGACTTCTTTATCATATACTCGAACAAGCACGGAGTTGACTATCTTTGGAGTATTGTGAGGTACAAGTAAAGCTCCTCTCCAAGTTCAAGATTGGAAAGTAAGGGTAGAGACTTGAGAAACCTTTTCAACTTCTCAAAAGTTTGTCGGCATTCCTCATCTAGGTGAAGTTGTACATTTGATAAAGGACTTTAAAGAAGGGCAAGCAATGCTCAGTCGATCATGAGATGAATTGACTAAGCACTGCAACTCATCTAGTCAATTACCGTACTTACTTCTTGGACATTGGATGCCGCATATCAATGATTGCCTTGATTTTTTTGGATTTGTTTCAATGCCCTACTTGGTAACCATGAATCTGAAAAACTTACTGATTGTAATACTGAAGGTGCGTTTACTCAGATTTAGCTTCATTCGATATCGATGAAGGGTGTTGAAGGCTTCCTCTAGGTCTTTGATATTGTTGGCCTCTTCGAAGCTCTTGATGAGTATGTTGTCAATGTAGACCTTCATGTTTCGACCAATCTGATCTTTGAAGACCTTATTGACTAACTATTGATAGGTGGCTCTAGCATTTTTCAAACCTAAAGGAATTACTTTTATAGCAATAAATACCTTATCAGTTATGAAGGCAATATTTTTCTCAACCTCGGGAGCCATCTTGATCTGGTTTAGCCCAAGAAGGAATTTATAAAGCCGAGTAGCTTGTGCCTAGACATAGCATCAACCAGTTGATCAATTTTTAGTAATAAGAAGCTATCATTCGGGCATACCTTGTTAAGGTCTATGCAGTCAATGCAAATTCTCTACTTTCCACCAACTTTTTTGACCATAACAACATTGGCAAACCAGTCGAGGTGGTGGGCTTCTCAGATGAATCCAGTAGTGAAGAGTTTATCAATTTCTTCGTCAATTGCCTTTTATCTCTCAAGAAAAAAACTCCTCTTCTTCTACCAGACTAGCTTGTACTTTGGGTCAATATTCAATTTATGGGTGATCATCTCTAGAGGGATCTCTAACATATATGATGCTGACTAAGCAAAGATGTTAGAGTTGATCCACAAGAAGTCTAGTAATCTGTTCCCTTTCCTCTTCAGGAAGAAGAGCTCTGACTTGGACAAACTTCACCGGATCATCCCTTAGCAGGAAGGAGAGTAGCTATTCGATCAATTTACCTCTTTTCTCTAGATCTCTTTAGTCTAAATGTTCAGTAGTCAGTATCTCACTATACTTTAGGCACCATCAAGAAATCCTATCGGCTAGCTGTTGGTCTTTATGCATGTCACCAACTTTATTCCTGATCAGGAAGCAGACAGGGAGTTTGATTGAGATGATAGTGTCTAGCTGATTTAATCATGATTGTCCAAGGATGACATTATACGCCGAGAGCACATAGACTACTATAAATGTCATGAAGATGGTGCTCTATCGGGCCAGAGTCCTTACTATAACTGGAAGGATGATTTCTCCTTCGACCTCGATCGAGTTCCCAGTAAAGTCGACTAAATGTATAGAAACCAGTTTTAAGCGATTCAAAGACAAGTTCATCCGAATAAAAGCATCATAAAATAAAATATCGGCTAAGCTTCTACTATTGACTAAAATTCTTTTGACATCATGTTTAGCTATCATCATGGACATGACGACATCATTATTGGGATTATGAATACTAACTAGATCCCTATCAAAAAAGGGATTATATTTTCTTCTCTCCCCTCTCCCCTCGGTCTCTTTGTAGAATACTCTGCCCCCTAGGAGATCATGCTAACTTGCCCCTCCATCAATCAGTTGTCAATCTCAGCCTGAGTCAATTACTGGTCAGGATTCTATGTATCAGGTCAAACTCCTCCATGAACAAACTTTCCAAGATAGTCACACCGAATAAGTTCTTCAATTTCTCTCTTCAACTGGTAGCACTACTCAGTGTTGTGGCCATAGTCCCGGTAGAACCGGCAATATTTACTCTTGTTATGGATGGCCTAGGGCTTTAATAGATGAGGCCTTCGCAAGTATTACTTGCCCTCAATTTCTATTAAAATTTTAGCTCTAAGGACGAGAAGAGTGGTGTAATTACTAGGTTTGCCAGTAAAGTTCTCTGACGTAGGACTTTGTCGACGGGACAAGTCAAAATGTTTAGCTCAGGCTCCTCTTAGATCTCCTTGGGCTTGCTTCTTTCTTGGATTTTTGTCAATCTCTCATCAAATGAGAGCTCCCTCATCCACATGGATATATTTCTATGCACGGGCTAGTATCTCTGAATAAGCTTTGGATGATTCTTATCTAGAGAATAGGTAAAGCGAGAGGTATGGAGTCCTCTTTTCATGACCAACATAGCCATGGACTCATCCAGATTATAGACTTCTAGCATTTCCATCTTGAATTAGGACACGTAGTCCTTTAGAGATTCTCCATCTTGCTAGCAGACAGAGAAAATACTATCAACTTCTCATAGCATTTTTTGATAAGCATCGAAGTAAACCATGAATTGCCTTTCTAGCTGCTTAAAAGAGTTGATGCTCTTCGGCTTGAGTCAGAGTGCCACGCTTGAGCCACCTTGTGAAGATTGGCTGGGAAGGCAATACAAAGTAAGGCATCGATAATGCCCTAGATTTGCATAAGAGCCATGTAGTTCTCCAAGTGATCCAGTAGATTAGTGGTGCCATTATATGGATCTAGCTAGGACATATTGAACTTACTAGAAATCAGTTCCTCCTTGATCCGGTGGGTGAGAGGTGGATCGATGTCGAAATCATCTATTCTTGACTTCTGCTTAGAAGATCAACAAGTCAGTGGTTGATGTCACTCAACTTGTGATCGTACTTAACGAGGCATTGCTCGACCAGTTACCAAATAGCCTTATCAGTAGATCCCTCTTCAGATGACTCAGATGATGACTTAGATGAAGATCATGGATGCTCTCACTTTGGCTCTTTCCTTAGTCATCGCTCCTCACTTGAGGGATCGACCTTGTATGGTTTGGGAGACCGTGACTAGTAGATGGTTTGATGATGGGAGGACTTTCCTTGGTGTGTCCGATGGCTTGCTCGGTGGGGTGAAGGAGATTGCCTCTGATAAGGGACCTGTCAGTGAAAGGATCTCCCCCAGGAAGATCAATGGTTGGGGCGAGTGGTAGCAATAAGAATAGTTGGAATCTCTAGTTGCTGCTTCATAACCATAGACCACCACAATTGTTGCAACTCTTGGACCACCATGGCCAGCATTTGACATATTGCATCAAGGTATCAATCAGGTCTTACTGGATCACCAACAGTGGAGATGGTGGAGCAAGGGGCTCCACCTCCTGACTACACCATTTATCACAACGTGAAGGATTTTTTATGTGCATGGCTGGTGGAGGCATCTTGTGCAAGGGAGCACCATTATGCTCCAAACTCATGGACTTGATGCTTACTTACCACCCCCTACCCAGTGTGCCAATTTGTTATTATCAAATCACCCTCCACTGGACTTCGATAATGATTGAGGGTGCTTCGATCTTTCCTAGATGAAATTGGATGCTGTCCTGATGGCTCTTGGATAGAAACCTGCAAGAACAACTCTGGACCGAGGTTTTCTATGGGGATCCTCAGATGTTCAAGTTAGTGGATGGATGAAATGGGCTATAGTAGCCAAAGCTGAGTAATGGTGGTGACCAAATGAGCATGTGAGTGGTAATAATAGTATATTATAATATACTTAGCCAGGGGTTCCCTCTTACTAATTTATAGGACTATGCTGGATAATCGAGTACCATTATGAAGGTGGCCTCCTCTGACATGCATAGCAAATTTTACTGAGGTAGCAGGATCTTATCTTCTAGAGTATTTTCCATGAACATCTTTCTATTGGAATAGTAGGATCTATTAAGATCTTGTCTGCCATGATTTGTGCTAGAATAGCTATGATAGAATGAGCCATTATCTACTCCGACATTGTGGACCTCGAGTAGGTAGTCGGCTTGGTTGTTGCTGAAATGAGGGGCTTGGACCTATACATGAGCATGCCCAACTTGGTTTACATGGATAACTAGTCGGTCTTGAGTAGATAGTCGGTGGATATGCATGGGCATGTCATGCTAATCGAACTTGATAGGTTGCTGCTACTTGGCTTGAAAAGGAGCAGCTACTTGATCCAGGAAGGAATAGCTATTTGGTCTAGGAAGGAGAAGTTATTTGGTCAAGGAAAGATAGCCACTCAGTCAGGAAAGGAGTAGCTACTCAGTCAGGTGGCTAGCTTTGTCTCCTCCTCACTAGTCTTCTTGGTTGGTAGTGAAGTAGTTAGGTCTGTTGTCTTCTTCTTAGCTGGTAGTTTGATAAGGGTGGCAATCGGGTTGGGTCGGATATAAACGGGTTGGGTCATATTCAGGTCGGGCTAAAAAACACTCAACCTGAACCCGACCTGTTTATGAAACAGGTCAGGTTTTAGAACCCGAACCCGACCTATTTGTTAAACGGGTTACCTGACTCGACCTGTTTGCGGACCCGTTTACAACTTAAATAAAAATAAAAATAAAAATCATACCCATTTATGACCCATTTAAAACCTAGTTTTAAAAAAAGGAGAGAGAAACCTACGATCCAACATGTCACGAAGCTTCCTCCATCGCCATGGACGTGGAGACCCAACCCACTTAAAAAAAAAGGAAGAGAGAAATTGACGGTGCCAACGTGCCGCAAAGCTTCCTCCATTGCCACGGACGTCGGAGACCCAAGCGGAGATCGATGCCCTCACTGTGTTTCGCATTGCCTTCATTTACTACCATGAACGACGGAGACCCAGGCAAAGATCAACGCCCTCACCGCCTTCCACATCACCTTCCTCCACCACCACGAACACCAAAGACCCAGGCAAAGATCGATGCCCTCATCGCCTTCCCTCACTGTCACAGACGCTAGAGACCCAAGTGAAGATCCATGCTCTCACTGCCTTTCGTGTCGCCCTCCATGAACCCCTCGATGTCCTTGCTAGATGGGACCCTTCCTCCCCCTCCACCCCCTGCTCTTAGCACAGCATCCTTTGCTCCCCCTCATCCAATCCCCCACATGTCGTCAAGCTTCGCCTCTTTGGCCCCATCTCCGACCGCCTTGCCACCGGCCTCCTCTTCCTCCAAAAGCTCAACCTTTACAGAACTCCATCTCCGACCCCATTCTGGCCTCCCTCTCCCACCTCTCCATCGACCACCTCCCTCATCGAAGAACCGTCGGCTCGGTCCGACATCACCCCCTGGTCCCTACACCATTGCCTGACTCGACTCCCGTTCAAAGAATCGAATGAAAAAAATCCTAGATCCCCTTTCAAATTTCAGAAATTTAGACCAGTGCTTGGCTACTCAACCATCCCATGTTTCATCACACTACTGGGCAGGCCTAGCACAAAATGGCATCGACTGGCTATGGGCTATGGGCCTGCTACCTTAACTAAATTATACAACTCAACCCGATCTGACCCATAAATCTATGTATTAAATGATTTAAACGGTTTAAACAAGTTAAGAACTAGAAACCTGAATCCAACCTATATATTAAATAAATTAAATATGTTGATCCATTTACCATCCAAATATTTTTAAGTTCAATCTGAATTTATTTAATATAGATCGTACATTGGTCGGATCCACAGATCAAACCATATTTTGCCGCTCCTAAGTCTGATCGCTCCAAGTTAGTGCCAGTCTCCCATAGCTAGTATCAAAGCATCCCTGTCCTCAACCACCTTAGCTGTAGACCACCTTTCTCTCTTGGTTTAGAGACCTACCACCCGATCCAATCTCAAAAAAAATATATATATATATATATATAAAAAATAAAAACAGTCCGCCGCCACCGTCCCCATGTTCCCCTTGCAGTCCGATCGCCAACGTCTCCTTCCATCTTCTCTGCTTTTTCTCCACAGCGCCTTCCCCTCCGCCTATGAAGCCTCCCACTCCAATCAATATCCCCAGTTCGGCTGCTCAAGCCCCCAGTTCTACTTCTCTGCTTCTTCTTGTTCTTCTTCTTCCTCCCCTGTTTTCTTTTCTTCCTCTCCTTCTTCTTCTTCCCTGTTCCTCTTCCTTATATTCTCCTTCTCCCTGCTACTCTAAAGAGTCTGAGACCCCAAACTCCACCACCACCCACCATCACACATCCCAACACCCGTGGCCTCCTCCATCCTCCTGTCCGGAAGCCCCCATTGACCCCAGCACCGGTGAGTCCTTCCGCCACTCCCCCGCTTCTACCCGTTCCCACCGGGAGATGCCTTATGCTGGACGGTGAGCCCTTTTTCTTCCATCTCCGCCCAACCCCACCGGGAACTCCCGATCAATACCCTACCCGGACCGATGACCACCGCGATCACGGCTATGTCTCCCAGGTCCAGAATCGAGCCTTCCGAGATGCCGACGACCCCACCACCATCCACTTCAAGGTGGTCTCCGACTCCGCCCTCGCCATGGAAATTGTTGTTTCCTCGTCTCCGATCGGTCTCAGCCCAAGAACCCCACCTCCCGTGGCTTCCTCGCCTCTAGTCGGCCTCAACCCCAAGGGGCCCTCTCCTGTAGCTTCCTCATTTCCCGAACAGCTTCATGTCCAAGAGCCGTCAACCCTGTCTGCCACCATCCCCATCGTCATCGTCGACACGAACTCCCGCCCGAGACGCTCGGTGCTCCCCTGCTACCTCGCCGTCATCCCCAGAGTCATCATCGTCACCGCCCCACCTCGCCACCGGTGACCCGTCCACCTCTAAGCCCCGCCAAGACTGGTGTCTTGTTTTCAGGTGAGAGTGTCGATGATAGTCCACAGAGAGATGTGCCAGACCAGCTCAGCTTTGTATTGTCCCGCGAACCAAACTTTTTTTTTTTATATATATATATATATTTATAAAAAAAAATATGAAAATAAATTCAGGTATAACTATTCTTTGCCGTCCATCTCATTAAGTAATGTTCAATACTAGATAATGTTCAATATTAAGGTGCTCAAATTTGCATGGTCTCTTTCTATTTAATAATAAGTAGGTAACCTGATACCACTAAAATGCCAGCCCGTAGGATGGGAATAAAAAAAAAAAAAATCATAATAACTTTTCATTCACGCCAATCGTCATGGATTTTAAAAAAATTTTGTATTTAATCCAGTCATCACATGGATTATACTTGGTAACGAAGACAAGCCTTTATCAAGATGGTAGAGCAGTCAAACTTTGATGAACAAGTTATTTTTGTACTTTTTCTTGCTTGGTGCCTTGGTGCTTTGGAAGTTTAATATGCTGGAAGCAGTGGCAGAGGCTGTGTAGGGTGAATGAAAATGGGGTGAATGTTAATTTGTTACGAAGAGTTGAGGTGGAGCAGGAACTTCAGAGCTCGATGATGATAGTGCGGATGCTCTCAAGGCAGCTTGAGAAGCTTGGGATTAGTTTCAAAGTCAAAAAAAGATCTTGAAGGAGCCGATTAATGAATTCTCTGTTTACATTTGACATTTCATCTGAGGCCAACAAGGGACTTTTGTGGCCTTTGGAAGACCTTCAGCCGGGCAAGGTACGAACCCACATGCTTCTCCATCACCAAATAAGACGGTACCACTTTAGATGTCCTTTATTTTTTCTTCCTTTTACCCCCTTCATTATACAAATCTAGGCAGCATGCCTTTTCAAGGCTATGAATTTTAAAAAAAATGCTATTTTATCTATGCCTTCAAATTAACTAGTGATAGGTTCTTTTCGATCTTTAATTTTTTTATGTGATGGTCTGGACTTCTCTTTCTCATATTACTGTCATCATCTTTACAAGTGACAGAAAGATGATATCCGGTTTTCACCCGATCTGCTCTATAAATAAGACCGACACATTTCTTATCACCTTCTCTTCATAGCAAGATAGTGATCAACTCTATGAATAAGTAAGAAGATGATATACAGTTTTTACCTGATCTTGTTCACTTATGCAGCCTAGGAAGATGATATATAGCTCTCAGGCTTTCTTTACTTACTTTTTCAAACACAAAAAAGGTGTAAATATTATGATCTATTACTTGATGATACTTTATGTCAATTGATATTACTTTCTTTTAAGTCTGTCTCATTTTTCTTTCCTTTCGAGAAGCAAATAGAATCATTGTCTAAACCTTTTCTTATCCATCCTAACAAGATATTCCTTTCTCGGATGCTGAGCAGTTTCTAAAGACTTTGCCGATAGTTTATCCTATTTTGCAAGACTCGGACATCTTATACCAATTTAGCAAATTAGCTCGCAGACATCTTCATCAAAGCTTTCAATTTCATTTTTGATTTTCTACTATATATTTCAAGCTGGACTTAGTTAATATATACGTTCCAACTTAAAAGGGAGTGTTAAAGAACAAAGATATCTTATATTATTTTTTAGAGCAACTACTTTATCTTAATTTTATTAAGACCTATTAGAAATTACATGTTATTATGATCTTGTACTCTATTTATCCTATCATCAATAAATAACAATCTTTTCTTTTCTCTTAACAACCATGACACCTCCTACACTTTCACGTTTGATTTTATTTTTCATAATTTTATATAAATTATTTATATTTTTTATTAAAAAATTATTTTAGTTTCTTAAACCATATCCATAATTTTTAAAATCCTATTCTGTTCTAACACTTTTTACTCTCTAAAAAAAAGAAAAACCCACGAGTCAGGAAAAACAAACAACTAGCCAAAGTATATCAAATAGAAATTAAACCTACCACCATGATTGGCAGAGAGAGAGAGAGAGAGAGAGAGATGCTTACAATAGTCATGGCAGTGGTGATTCCCTCGAGATGACCAAAGTATTCAGCTCCACTGTAGGCACGCAAGTTGTGAAGGATTCTCGAAGCATTTATGCGAAGAACAGGATTATCCAGTTCGCCATTAAGCCAGCTCAATACCTTCCAGTCCTTCAAGATCCTATTGCAGTTCTGCTCGTTCTCCAATGCCAGCAGCGCCAATGCCTCCCCCGCTTCGACACTCAACTCTTTCCAATCCTCTGTCAATCCCGGGTTGAAGAAGAAAGACAGCAGAAGCTTAATAATGCCGCTGCTGCTCCCAATCTTCTCTCTCGCAATCTCGTCCATTGCCAGGCCAGTTTAGAATCTCAATGCCCAGCTTCTGCAGCTTCGCATCGTTCTCCCCATACGTCAAATCTCCCTTATATTGCTCACCGTAAATACTATCTCCGAGATCTCTCGACGCAGCAATTTTCCGGTGCTACCCGTCGTGATCGCAAGCATCTTCACCACTTCCAGTGACCTCTCCACTGCTTCAATTTGAGTTTGTGAGGCCTGCCTGTTCCTTAGCAGGTTCTCACCGGCACCAGTGAAGTCGATGATCTTTGGAAGGAGGCTTTTGGCACTCCCAATCTTCTCACGGTTGTCATGATCACGAGCAAGATTCATAACAATTGTGAGACCATGCAGATTGAAGGCTGAGAAATCATAGTTTGCTTCATCATCAATTACAGTACCCCTCGGCGAAATCTGGTCAGGTCTGGTAACAGAGTTCCTTCCAGTATACAGCAAGGATGCTATAGATTCAATGGCACCAGCAATTGCCGCTACCCGAAGTGCGTTCTGCTTTTTCTCGGTGAGCTTGGACAGGATCTCCGCCGCGCAATTCCTGATGTCTTGCTCAGCATAGTCCTTCCAATTCAGCATCTCGACAAGCCTTTCCATCACCGACGCAGAAGTGCCGATCTTCCGCAGTGTCTCAGCCGAGAACTGTTCACTTGTCACCAAGCTCTTCGGTATCCAAGCTCCGATGATCTGCTCGTCGCCGGGATTGGCAACCAAGAGCTCCGCACCATAGGAGATGAGGTCCATCTTGAGGCCATCGAAAATGCTCCCCTCGATGCATTTCGAGTACGTGTCATTGAAGAATTGCCTGATCGAGACGATCCCGGTCGGCCCCAGCTTACATTTTTCACTTACATCTTCAAGTAGATTGCAGAAGGAGATCTTCCAGAACAAGTAGGCCTTCTCCGCGAGGAAGGTGAAGGCCTCGGCCAGCACGAGCCCATAGAAGTGGATCCTGCTGATGTTTCTTGACACGAAAACCCAGCCAACATAAGGGACGAAGGGGACATCCGGAGACAGCCAGGTCCTCATGGACTGCTGAGCTGTCTCTTGTTGGTGCTCCCTGGACTTGTGACCGTAACTGTCATCGGTCAGCCGGGGGCCGTGGTTGCTTTGAAATGGCTCGATTGATGGCCGCCGGAGAATGCCTCTTAGTACTCGGAGGATGAAATGAGACTTGGACTTGAGCATGCGGAAGCTCCGCCGGCCGGATTCTGCGAGGGAAATCATCGCCTGGTGCTGCCACTCGAGCTCGCGACTCCGACTGAAAATTCTGGTGCTTTCGGTGAGGAGAATTATGGTGACGAACCAGAAGTCAGTGCTCACGAGAGTCATGGCAAACCCGCCGAGGAGGATGACGGTGGCCCAGATGAATGCCAGCGCGCCGAGTCTGCTGGCCGCCTTCTCCAGGATGGCGAGGCGGAGGGCAAAGGGGGTGAGCTTCTTCTCGGGTGCGTGATCTGTGTTGCTGTTGCGGCGACATCTGGGTGCGGGCATTGGGGTGAATTGCTCTCTCTGAGGTTCGAAAAAGGTGGAGTGGTAGAGGCGGAGGCTGGTTCTTCCTCTATTTGAAGGCTCGATCCCCTCGACATGGATGGCTTGGATGCCTTCCCCGGATTGCTGATTCTTGTACTTCATTAAAATGCTGGCTGTGAAGCAGCAGGAGAAGAAATGCTGAGAAATTGATGAGATTATCTGAACGTTTTAAGGTGTTTTTGTAGTGGTAGTTAACTCAGAATAATCTCTAGTTGGAAGGAGTAATTGGAGTTTAGGTTGGACGGTGCCAAAAGCCAATGGAAGCTCGATATGATGATGCAAGGAGACGGTTACTAGTCGCCTACCTTCTGGTACGACGTTAGAGTATATATATGTAATCCTGATATATTTGTCAACTTGACGTATTCTAGCGGGCTAACAGGTTTTGGAATCGTTAAAAAAAACATTGACGTTTGGACTTTGGAGGAAACCTATGACGGACCAAATGCGAAAACATTGCCATCTCTGTGTTTCCATGTTGCAATCAGCCACGACTTGCTTACCATTGACTTCTTAATTTCCACTCCTGCCCTTTTCTAACTACTCATTTTACTTTTACTGATTCTCTATTTACGGTTCACTGACATCACAAATCCAATTCTTTAAGTTATATATGTTTTCTTACCATTGACTTCTTAATTTCCACTCCTGCCCTTTTCTAACTACTCATTTTACTTTTACTGATTCTCTATTTACGGTTCACTGACATCACAAATCCAATTCTTTAAGTTATATATGTTTTCTTTTTATATCTATTTTCTTGATTTGTTTTTGATTCCATGATAAGGAGCAATCAGCTTTCAAAGTTCCGGTCTAGTTTTTCTACACATAAGATCTTCATCTTTTCCTTTTTCTTTTTCTTTTCTTTTTTTTTTTTTTTTTTTTTTTTTTTTTTTTTTTTTTTTTATTTGTTTGGCAAATCCCGTTGACCGTGCCTTTGAAAGTGTGGGTGGGTTGCATCTTTTGTACAAAAAAAAAAAAATGACTCACCTTCTTATATGACCATTGGATCACTCGATTATGGCCACTTCAAGATCATGTGGTCTAGTTTTTCTACACATAAGATCTTCATCTTTTTTTTTTTTTTCTTTTTTTTTTTTTTTTTTTTTTTTTTTTTTTTTTTTTTTGTGGCAAATCCGGTTGACCGTGCCTTTGAAAGTGGGGATGGGTTGCATCTTTTGTACAAAAAAAAAATGACTCATCTTCTTATATGACCATTGGATCACTCGATTATGGTCGCTTGAAGATCTGTGCATGTGGATGAAGAAAAGTTTGGAGCGCTTTGAGATAGGTACAAGATGTGATCTAGTGGTTGACATTATGAAAGAAGTTCGATCATTATTTTGCACGGAAGATATAACCTTAACCCTAGAAAGTGTTTTTTCTTTTGTTATACAGTTTGAGTCAGGAAATATTTGAAAAAGTATCACACTTCTCCGACCCAAACCACAATGGATTTGCATACTGTGATTTGTGTTGTATCTTTATTGCAAAAAAATAATTAATTTTATTTTTTTTGCAAAAAAAAGATTAATCTTTTTTCATAACATAGTCCATTTTTTTTTTTTTTATGGCCACTTTATCAGCAAATCTAAGATAAATATGGATGTATAGTGATCATTTTAAAATATCGTTAATATAAGTATAAGCTTCAGTACTGAATCAGATAATCATCACTAGTGAGTTTATCAAAATCGAATTCTACATTAAAATTATGATTAACATTATATATTGTCATTAAACTTAGAAACTTTTAATGACTACCCTATAAACTTGTCCTCGAGGATGGCTCAAGGCCACTGGAGGGGTGAGGAGCCGAGTCATAGGATTCGGGCACAGTTTTAACCCTTTGGTAGCTTGCTGATCTTCGACGTCCTCATCTTAGGCCTTGATGATCTGGATGGGGAATGATGCACAAGTCGAGGATATCGTGACCCATCTTTTTGTCTAGTATTCTTAGAGCTTCTGGAATGCCATCCGCGATATGATCGCCAAGATTCTCCGGTACTTATATCTACATGATTAGCTGGCTTCATTATCACAGCTATTACAGTAAGCCTATTAATAAATTTATTTACTTATTTTAAATTTCATCTTTAGAAGCTTTCAATATTTAAGCCTGAATCAGGGAAGGGGACCTATGGAATAAAAATTCAATCTAACCATCCAATCGATGGGTCGAGGATGTCTATAGCTATGTATCATTGAATGGAATGTGTAAGAATAATCTATTCAAAAATTAGAGGAGTATATCAAAATATACATCTCTGTATTAGCATATACACTTTCATATCAAAACTTATTAATAATATTTTATTTTTCTTTGTTACAGAATGCTGGGACATCCGAATCTCATCCACTGGCTGCTAGAGAGGATATATAGGAGCAAGAGGAGGACAACAATGATGACAAAAATCTCACATGATTTTTTTTTATTTTAATGTTATATATTTAATTTTGATACTTATAAAGTAATGTTAATTTATAAAATTATATAATTTATACTTTTAATATAATATAATTAGTTTTTTATTTGTAATTATAGTAATTGGTTGTTAATTTACTTATAATAGAATTTAGAAAATCTAATTGCATGTTATTATAATTAAACAAGTTCTAAAAATATTTTTTTAAAAAATAAAAAAAATATTCCTAATGGCATTAGCCATGGCTAACTGCTGTTAATAATAATTATTAACGATAGCATGATAATTAGCGATGGCAGGTTTGGTAGCTAATATTTTTTTTATTTTTTAATTTTAATAAAAAACTAAAAAATATTAGTAGTGGCATTGCCATCACTAAAATATTGCTAATAGTCTTTACTAGCAATGGCACCATCGCCATTGCTAATAATGCCTATTAATCACAAGGTTAGTTCCGATAAGCTATTAGTGATGGCATGCAATTGTTAATACTATTAGTAATGGCTAATAGGCTATTAGTGATGCCAATTAACTGGCACTAATAATCTTATTTCTCGTAGTTTATAGCAAATATGCTAGTCATTACTCTTTAAGATCTTTCTGACTTTCATACAAATGATATCTAAATTGTACACATTATCACTCATCAAGTTGACAACCCATTGGAAATTCGTCATAGCTAGAAGCTAGCTCTAGTGTTAGCCAACTTTGCTTCTAGATAACACTCCATGTTGGATTTCATCACTAATGGCATGAGATTGTCGTAAGGATTTCATCACTAATGACATGGATGGCTTGGATGCCTTCATCGGATTGCTGATTCTTGTACTTCATTCAAATGCTATCTATGAAGTAGCAGGAGCAGAAATGCTGAGAAATGGATGAAATTATTTGAATGTTTTAAGGTGGTTTTGTAGTGGTAGTTACCTCTAGTTGGAAGGAGAAATTGGAGTTTAGGTTGGACGGTGCCTGTTGCCTGTTGACACTGATCTTCACGGACTAGACAAAATGCTTAGAATGCCAGTTCGCCGCCTTAGGTTCCTGCAAAACAAACCCCATACCTGAATTTTTTTAGTGGGGGATACTCCGATACCTAAGTCAGTAGAGTTCGGGTAATAGAATGAAGAATTCAAAGGGAGCGTAGATAGAAAAGGAATGTATCAAATTGACTTGGCTTAAGGTAGTCTTAGACTTGCTTACCTTGGAGGTCCCCTCTTACCTCTTTTTATAGGCATTGATCTAACTGAAAGTGGTTAAGCTTTCTTGTAAATGATTGCTGTTAGGGAAGTTAATTAGGATAACCTTCCCTCAGCTAATTGTAGTTACCATTGGTAGTTATTCATCTTGGCCTTTGTTGGCGCAATAGTTATCAATTATATAGTTTGTTGGTTATAACAACCAGACTTATTCTTGATAAGCCTGAAGCCGATGTGGGTTGGCCAACTACAAGTCAGCCAATTATTCTGAAGTAAGTCGATGGCCGATCGCAGGTAGTATTGTTGTCGGCTGAGATAATGTGCCGATCTCATGTCGAGTTGGTCTTCTAGTTATGAGGTCGACCGGTCCAAATGGGCAATTAATTCTTCGATTTGGTTCACTGTAACACTTGCCCCCCACTCCCAATTTCAAGGCAAATTATTGCTTTGTAAGATGGGAGTATTAATTTTGTCTTCTTCTGAAAAAAAAGAAGATTGCTAATGATGGCAAATCTCGAACCTAGCTAGCCATATTAACTATTTTCCATTTTGAGTGTCGTGCTTGGGATATATGTCAAGTTCTTATTGGCGTTGAAGAAGTTGGCATGGATTTAAGGGTCACGTCAACTCTTTTTATTTTGGCGCTCAGGATGACCCTTCGTCTCCAGTTTGGATTGTGAAACGTGGCATCATCTCAGTCGTCTGATGCTGTACGAAGATTTCATCTTGGCTATCAATCAATTTTTTGCGGATCAAGGCTAACAGGCTAGTTTTTCTCATGTCAAGTCGATTTCTACCTTTTAGTAGTCTATACCCATGAATGGCACTGGTGCACGTGGCATGATCGAAAATGCTCCACACTACTCGAGGGAGAGATTAGAGCCATTGTCGTCACTTATATAAAGGGTCTCCGCCTTTCAGAATGGATCTTCCTACTTCAACCTCAAGTCTTCGTTCTTCTAGGTCTACTGATCTTCTTCGGGTTAGATATCTCACCCCTCTTCACCCATGGTTAGGTCTTTAGGAATTTTCACCGCTGGTGGGCTTCCGGCCGGTGGGGGAGGGGATGACCCCTCTGGCACTGTAAGTTGATCTAGGGTAAGGAGTCTCAAACTGAAGCCTGACTCCATTAAAAGTACTCTTTCTTTCTCTAGGTTAGCTTCCCTGCGATATCATTACAAAATCCCTAGGATCCTTCCTTTGATGGTTCCTCATTCTAAGGAAAGGGTAAACTGGTCTCCGTCTGGCACCATATCAATATATGAAGATTATCTGAAGGCTTGTCTTCGATTTTCTCTGTACCCATTTTTTGTCAAAATTTTTAACTTGTGTCACATAGTCCCAGCACAGCTGACTCCAAATAGCATTCGCATCATTTATGCCTTCTTGGTCCTCTATCATAGGTTGAACATAGGCCGAGGACCTCTCTGTTCACATCCTTCTTTGTGTTGAAGAAGGATTTTCATGATCAATGGTGGTGGGTTATCGGCCCTCGCCCTGGTCGTAAGTTTGTCACAGGGCTGCCATCTGCTATCCATGGATGGAAGTCCTATTTCTTCTTTTTGTTCTCAGCCTATCCTTGGGGTTTTAACACTAAGTGGAGAGAACCCCGTCTGACTGCCAATGTCAGAAAGAAGGTTCTAAAGGCTGATTGGGAGGACTTTGATAAGCTCTCAGGGTCAGAGATTCCTTCAATAAAGGAGTTGATGAGCGAGCATAACTTGTATCTCGCTCAGGTCAGTATGTTTTCATCCTTAGGTACACTCTGTAAGACAGCTTTTGTTTTTGTCTCTTCCTTTTATTATCTATCAGCTGATCACTTTTGCCTTCTCTTTTTTACGGGCAACAAGACGAAGCCGGACTTTGGCAAACTCCGTAAGGCTGCACGTAAGAGGCTTGCACCAGCCCCTCTAGCAGAGTCGAAGGGCACGAAGAAAACTTAAGTCGACGAAGCCATGGTCTCCCCAACACAGGGAGCACTCCTGTGATATCAAGGATGACGTCTGACGATGATGATGTCCCCCTAACTAAACTCCATTCCAAAGCTACTATACCAGTTCAAGCTTCGAGATAGCTGATGCCAACTTTGGCTATTGATGTGTCATCACCTCAGCCCCCTTGTCAAGATAAAGGCGAAGCTTCCCAAGTAGAGGAGGGTCCAGAGAGAAACCCTCTCCCTGAGAGAGAATACGAAGTAGACTTCACAGTATATTCTGATTGGAGGGGGCTAGAAAACCCTGAACTAGCCAAGAAATTGATCAAGGCTACGATCCTCCCGAGGGACTGGGAGGTCACCAAGAGTCGTCGGCTGGATAAGATTGCCAACTTACTGTATCCTAATATCTTAAAGGTAAAGGATCTTCTTTCTCTTATTTCTTTTTTCTTGAGGTTATGAAGAATATAACTATTTTTTTCTATCACATGCTGCAGCTTATTCATGAAGTGATTCTAATAGAGGAAGGCATATCAGGGTTCACAAGTCTCAGTAAAGGCCTTCATCATGAATTGGAGACGTTGAAAACCAAGAAGGAGGTGGCCGAAGAATTAAGGTCGATCGTGGAAGAAAAACTGTACCGAAGCATTGCCACTGTTCAATCTCTGGAGGCTGATTTGAAGAAGGCCCAAGCTAAGATAGCATAACAGGAGGCGAAGCTGAGGAAGAAGAAAAGGAAGATCACTTCCTTGGAACAGATGGCTAAGGACAACCAGAAGAATGCTGAAGAAGCTTTAAAGAAGGCCGATCAGAATGCCAAAGAGATAGAATCAGCAAAGGAGCAAGCCATCCAAGCCATCGAGGATTATAAGAAGTCTTCGAGCTTTAAGGATGAGATGATTGAAGCCGGAGTAGTTAGCTATAGGCTGGGCTTCTCTGACTGCCTTGAGGAGGTCCTCAAGATCCATCCTGGGCTCAACGTCTTAGAGATACAGTTATATGATGCTCAAGAGCCCATGGTGCAAGCCCAAACTGAAGAGTTCATAGGGCAGCCCGACGAGACCCAAATTATGGTCGACTCCGACACTGCTCCAACTATAGAAGGCTAATCTTTATACTTTTTCTTTTCCTTTTTGTAAAGAAATAGCAATGTAAAGAACTTTCTAAAAGTCAATGAAATAGTTTTCCTTTCCTTGACTTGTGTCTTCAGTGATGGATTCTTCGAGAATTTCTCTAAGTGTAGAGTCATCGGATATTTTCCAGCTTCCAGTCAAAAATTTTTCAAGTGTGGAGTCTTCAGTATGATAGCTTGGCAACATAGGGGCACCTTTTTTCTTTTAAAGGGATATAGTTTCGATGCAATAATTTGGTTCGACTCTTCATTGATCATAGTAGGCTGATGAGGCCCAATTATACATCTATTGATTTTGCTGATATAGTAGGCTGATTAGGCCCACCTGCACATCTATTAATTTTGATGATATAGTAGGCTGATTAGGTCCACTTGCACATCTATTGATTTAGATGATATAGTAGGCTGATTAGGCCCACTTGCACATTTATCGAACATACCGATAGAGTAAGCTGGTTAGGCCCTCTCTTGTGCTTGTTGGTAATATTGATAAGGTAGGCTAGTCAGGCCAGCCTGTGCACTCATTGGACATATCGATAAGGTTAGCTGGTCAGGTCCACCTTTATACTTGTCGATCATATTGATAAGGTAGGTTGATCAAGCCCGCCTGTGTACTCGCCAGACATACCGATAAGGTAGGCTGGTCAAGCCCACCCAGTTTGAGCACTTTGATGAGAATATTAGAAGAAGAACTTTATTGATAATATTTGCAAAGATGCTCTACATTCTAAGGCTGAGATATTTGGGAACCATCCAAAGCTTCAAGTCAATAGGTTCCAAGGCGTACGACCTCAATGATTCGATAGAGTCCTTCCCAATTAGAAAAAAGTTTTCCTTGTTCTGTCAACCTGGATACTTCAAATCTTTGCAATACCAAGTCTTCGGGTCGAAATATTCATGCCTTAACCCGGAGGTTATAGTATTTGGTAACCTTTTGTTGGTACATGGCCATCCTCATTTGAGCTTGAGATCTGGTACCTTGGAGTAGATCTAGGTAGACTCTGCGGTATTCTAAATTTTCAGGCTCTATGAAGTGATCAATCCTTAAGGATTGCAATATGACTTCCACTGAAAGGACTGCCTCACTACCATATGCCAGATTGAACGAGAATTCTCCCGTAGCCATTCTAGGGGTTGTCCAGTATGCCAGAAGGACTAAGTTTAGCTCTTCGGCCCAGAACCCCTTGGCATCATTTAGTCTGGTTTTCAGAGTATGGAGAATCGTCCAATTGGTTACTTCGGCTTCTCCGTTGGATTGAGGATGTCCGATGGAGGTCAACTTATAAAGATATGATATTGAGCATAGAAATCTCTAAATTTGTGGTTGTTAATTATCTTCCATTATTGATAATGATGGCATGAGGGATTCCAAATCGGAAGATTATGAAATCCTTGATGAAGATTTCAACTTTTCCTTTAGTTATGTGTGCCAAGGGCTCGACCTCGACCCACTTGGTGAAGTAGTCAAAGGCCATAATAAAGAATTTTTGTTGACCAGAAGCTAGAGGGAACGGGCCGAGAATGTCCATCCATTCCTCACTGAGCAAATGGTCATAGAGTTGTCAATTGAGCCAGCTGACTCACGGGTCATCTTTGGATATTGGAGTTCTCTAGCATTGGTCACATCTTCGGACATAGTCAGCTATGTCCTTCTGGATAGTCAGCCAATAATAATCTTGGCATATGATTTTATAGGCTAAAGATCTACCTCCCAAATGGTCTTCACATATACCTTCATATACCTCCCTTAGGGTGTAGTCAACATCCGACGGCCCTAAGCATTTCAGCAAGGGCTGCATCAAAGACCTCTTTTAGAGTACTCCATCCAAAATGACATACTAAGAAGCCATCCAGCATATTTGCTTGGCTTTGGCCTTGTCTCCTAGCAATGTTCCTTCATCTAAGTATTTGAAGATAGGGTCCATCCAATAGGGTTCGTGCTCAATTTGATGTACTTCTGAGATTCTCTCTGATATGCTGGGATCTTCCAGATATTCTACGAATGTCCGACCACGGGAGTCGGAGGTAGTAGTAGCCAGTCGAGAGAGGGCATCGATCCAAGAGTTTTTCTGTCTGCTGGACATGAGATATTTCAAAGAATTATAATTGGGTTATTAGATCTCGTATCTTTTCCAAGTCTTGATCATGATTGAGTCTCGGGCTTCAAATTCACCTTTCACTGGATTCACCACCAGCTAAGAATCTGAGAAGACCTTGACTTCAAAATTCAAAGCTCTTTAGTAATTTTGAGTCCTGCTAGGGGACTTCATATTATGCTTGGTTGTTCAAAGCTTGGAAAGAGAAACGGAGGGTGTACTCCGTAGTTCATCCTTCAGGGTCGGCAAGTATAAGTCCAGCTCCACAACTAGCAGAACTGGATGCTCCGTCCACATGGAGTACCCAAGTGGATTCCGAATCTTCTTCAGTTGTCTCCCCTTTGTTGGTCATTGACGATTGTCTTCAGGGTTCCAGGTGCACTTAGCAAGGAAATCAACTAGTACCTGGGCTTTCATGACTGATCTAGGTTAAAATCCAATATCGAACTCATCCAGTTTGATAGCCCACTTAGCTATCCTTCCTGAAGTGTTGAGACATCGGAGGATGGCCTTCAATGGTTGATCCGTCAAGACCACGATGGAATGAGACTGAAAGTAATGTTGCATGCATTTTGTTGTGATAACCAATGAATACATGAGCTTTTGTATTTTTGGATACCTTACTTTGGCCTCATGTAGCACTTTGCTAGTGTAGTAGATCGGCTTCTATATGTAGTCGGTTTCTTTCCTAACAAGTACGGAGCTGACGGCCTCATCCGAAGCAGAGAAATATAAGTAGAGAATCTCATCTTCTTGAGGTTTTGAGAGCAGAGGAGGACTCTTTAAGTATTTCTTTAATTCTTCAAAGGCAAGCCGACAATCATCTGATCATTCGAAGCCCCTTGCTTGGCATAGGGCTTTGAAGAAAGGAAGACATCTTTCGATCGATCGAGAAATAAATCGACTTAATGAAACAATCCTCCTGGTTAACTGTTGTATCTCTTTTTTATTAGAGGGATGCCTCATATCTTGGATCGCCCAAATTTTTTATGGATTGGCCTTCATTCCCTGTTTGGTGACGAGGAGTCCCAGAAACTTTCTTGACGTCATTCCAAAGGCGCACTTGGTTGGGTTCAACTTCATTCGATGACGTCGCAAGGCATCAAAAGATTTTTCTAGATCTTTGATGTGGTCGATCTTTTGGTGGCTCTTCATGATCATGTCATCAACGTATGCCTTTATATTTCTTTTAAGTTGCTTTTCAAAGACCTTATTGATCAGCCTTTGGAATGTTGCCCCAATATTTTTCAAGTCGAATGGCATCATCTTGTAGCAATATAACCTCTTCTCGGTTATGAATGCCATTTTTTCTTCATCGTTAGGATCCATTCGGATTTGATTATATCCTGAAAAGGCATCCATAAAGCTTAATAGTTGGTGTCCGACAGTGGCATCAACTAGTTGATCTATCTTCGATAAAGAAAAGCTATCTTTTGGGCAAGCCTTACTAAGGTCGATATAGTCGATGTAGATCCACCATTTGCCGTTGGCTTTCTTCACCATTATTACATTGGCTAGCCAATCTAGGTAATGAACTTCCCCTATGAACCCAGCTTTGATAAGCTTATTTACCTCCTCATCAATCACCTTTTGTCTCTCTAGGACAAAGTTTCTTTTCTTTTACCGAACTGACCTATGATCGGGGCCGACTTTTAGTCGGTGAGTAAGGACTTCAATTAGGATCTCGGGCATATCAGTAGCTAACCAGGCAAAGACATCGATGTTGCTTCATAGGAAGTTGGTCAGCTTTGTCCTTATTTCTTCATCGAGCAAACTCCTGATCTGCACAACCTTTATCGGATCATCTTCTCTTAGTGGTATAGAGATGGCTTTTTCAACCAGCTTCCCATAATTTTTTAGCCGATCTCTTAGATCTAATTGTTCCAGAGTCATGTGGTCGACCGACTGCCTATCTTGTATCATCAGGCATTGTTGGGTGACTCTTTGGTCTTCCCTCATTTTTTTCGATCCCATTTTTAGTTAGGAATCGTACTAGAAGGTGATATGTTGACACTATATCATGGAACTTATTCAAAGCAGGTCATCCCAATATGGCATTATATGTCGATGGCGTTTGTACGACTACAAAGTTGATGGAGAGTATTTTTTGAAATGGTTCCATACCAATGGTCACTGGTAGTGTTATTTCCTCTTCTACTCCACCAGATTACCTCCAAAGCTTGTCAGGGGTATTGAAGATCTTTGCAACTTATTTTTGAGCAGATTCATCCTGATGAAAGTATCATAGAGTAAGACCTCTATAGAACTTCCATTATTTACCATAATCCTTCTTACATCATAGTTGGCAATAATAGCCGATACAACTACAGGATCATCATGAGGAGTCTGGATTCCTTGGAGATCATCATCTGAGAAGCATATGGCATTGTTGCTTCTATATCTTTTTGGAGTACCTTCTTCGACTCCGCTCCTCCAATCGGATCGATGGTGCAACATGCCTACCCTTCCATCCGTAGGTCTTTGATTGGGAAGTTCTACCTCTTTAGCAATTCTCTTAGGGGCAATGACTTCAGCTCGGGCTTCCTGGTTGTTGACATACTTCCCCAGGTATCACCATTTAATCAGATCTTCAATCACATCCTTTTGTTGGATTCATTCTTCAGTGTTGTGGATGTGATCATGGTGGAACCAGCAATATTTATTTTTGTTTCTTGATGCAGGAGGTGCCGTTATTGGACGTGGCCTTTGAAGATAGCTTTCCTTCTCTATCTTCATCAGGACCTTTTTCTATGGGAGAGAGAGAAGAGTATATGTATCGAACTTGCTGACCAATTGCTTGGGCTTGGGACTGCATCGTCGAGTTGGCATATTGCCATTATTAGGGGGTGGATCCAGAATTTTGCCATTCTTTTTCTTGGGAACCAACCTGCCTTCAGCATGGCACTGACTGGTTGCTTGTTCTTCAGCCATTGCATATTTTTGTGCCCTTGCTAGCAGTTCAATGTAGCTCGTAGGAAACTTCTTATCTAAAGAGAAGGTAAACCTGGATGATCGGAGGCCTTTCTTCATGACGGACATGGCCACAAGTTCATTAAGATTGGGGATGTCAAGAGTAGCAGAGTTGAATCTGGCCATATAGTCCCATAGACTTTCTCCTTCATTCTGTTGTTAAAAAAAAAAGGCTATCCGAATTGCGAGGCATCCTTCGGCAAGTCCTGAAATATGACACAATTAATTTTTCTAATTTATTAAAATAATGAATTATACCTGGTCTAATACTCGAGTACCATATTCGAGCGACTTTTTTTAAAGTGGCAGGAAAAGCGAGATAGTGCAGGACATTAGAAGCTCCCTTTATCATCATGTATGCCTTGAAGCTTTCCAAGTGATCAAGCGAATCAGTGGTGCCGTCATATGGCTCCAATTGTGGAATCTTGAAGTGATGTGGAATCCCTTCCTCCATTATTCTTTGGGAGAAAGGAGGCCGTAAATCATATGCCACAGTCTCATCATTCCTCCTTTGATCATCAAGTCTTGCGATTTGCATCTCCAGCTTCTTGAACTTCCTTTCATAGTCATCATGTACTCCCCCTCGTCGAGTGTTTTCTGGAGTAGAGTCTTTAGAAGACACTGATAAAGATCTTCTCACCCTCTTCCTTTCAAGTCGGCTTTCAGCTTGCCTTTAGTACGAGAGCTTCATGGTTCAGGGGATCGTCGATCCTGAGGTGACCATCGGGTGAATTCTCGCTACTGGCCTTCCTTCCTTAAGGACCGACAACTAAATCTTGATGTCGCCGGTTGGTGTTGTCCGTTGAGGGTAGTTTCTTGAAGATTCTACACCATGGCTGTCGATGCATCCATTCGATTCAGAAGGGCTTCAATCTGTTGTTGTCCCACATTTAGTGTGGGAGGTACCATATTATTCTCCTCCAGGGGATTATTCTTCTTGGAGATAAGACGACCCCTACTTGCTGAGATATTCTGAGCTCTTCCTTTTACCATCTTACTTTTTCTTGAAATTTTCCTTTCTAAGAGAGGCAATTCACACAATTGAGTTATTCCCCCTACCTGGTGCACCAATCTATTGACGCTGATCTCCGTGGATCGGACATAATGCTTGGAATGCTGGTTCGCCGCCTTAGGTTCCTGCAAAACAAATCCCGGACCGAATTTTTTTTTGTGGGGGACACTCCGATGCCTAAGTCAATAGAGTTCGGGCAACAGAATGGAGAATTCAAAGGGTGTGTAGATCGAAAAGGAATGTATCAAATTGACTTAGCTTAAGGTAGTCTTAGACTTGCTTACCTCGAAGGTCCCCTATTATCTCTTTTTATAGGCATTGATCCAACTGAAAGTGGTTAAGCTTTTTTGTAACTGATTGATGTTAAAGAAATTAATTAAGATAACATTCCCTCAGCTAATTGTAGTTACTGTTAGTAGTTATTCATCTTGGTCTTTATTGGTGCAATGGTTATCAATTATATAGTTTGTTGGTTATAATAACCAGACTTATTCTTGATAGGCCTGAAGTCGATGTAGGTTGGCCGACTGCAAGTCGGCCAATTATTCCGGAGTAAGTCGATGGCCGACCGTAGATCGTATATTATCGTCAGCTAAGATAATGTGCCGATCTCATGTCGAGTTGGTCTTCTAGATACATGGTCGATCGATCCAAATGAGTCAATTAATTCTTCGGTCCAGTTCACCGTAACAGTGCCAATAGCCAATGGAAGCCCAATATGATGCAAGGAGACAGTTACTAGTCGCCTACCTTCTAGAATGACGTTAGAGTATATACATATAATCCTGATATCGCCGTCGACTTGACTTATTTGGGCTAAAAGCGCGTTAGAGAGTGGCTGGCGGATGCATTATGTTTTGGAATTGTTTAAAAAAACATTGACGTTTGGACTTTGGAGAAAACGATGGCGGACCAAATGTGAAAACATTGCCATCTCTCTCTTTCCATGTTGCAAGCTGCCACAACTTACCGTTGACTTCTTAATTTCCACTCCTACCCTTTTTTTTAACTACTCATGTATTTTTTTTTACTAATTCTTTATTTATGAAGCTTTCTGCTTCACGGGATTAGGGTTGACTGACTTCACTTATCCAATTCTTTAAGTTATATATGTTTTCTATTTATATCTATTTTCTGATTTGTTTTTTATTCCATAATAAGGAGCAATCAGCTTTCAAATTTCCGGTCTAGTTTTTCTACAAATAATATCTTCATCTTTCTTTTCTGTTTTTGGCAAATCCCGTTGACCGTGCCTTTGAAAGTGAGATTGGGGTTGCATCTTTTGCATAAAAAAAAAAGACTCACCTTCTTATATGACCATTGGATCACGCAATTAATTACGAGTTCATGATGCATGTGGATGAAGAAAAGTTTAGAGTGCTTTGAGGCAGGTACAAGATGTGGTCTAGTGGTTGACGTTATGAAAGAAGTTCCATCATTATTTTCCACGAAAGATACAGCCTAAACCCTAGAAAGTGCTTTTTCTTTTGTTATAAAGTTTGAGTTAGGAAATATTTGAATGAGTATCAGACTTCTTCAACCCAAACCACAATGGATTTGGGTTCTGTGGTTTGCATTGTATCTTTATTACAAAAAATTAATTTTTTTAATAAAAAATGATTAATCTTCTTTTAGAATATAGCCCATCAGGTTTCCTTAAGCACAACTCTCAAAGCACCAAAAAGCTTTCCATGCATCCACCTACACAACTCTCAAAACACCTGTAGTAGGATTCGACGACACGTGGATTCGCAGTTCTTTAACTCAAGCTACAATGGGTCTGGGTATTATGGTTTGGATTGTACCTTTTTATTGTAAAAAATTAATTAATCTTTGTTAAAAAGTAAGATATCTTATATTATTCTGGGATCGTGGCGCTCGTCGGTCTAGATAGGACATTGATCGGGAGTTTTCGATGGGGTTGGGCGGAGATAGAAGATGGAGGACTCACCATTTGGCGTAAGACACTTCCCAGTGAGAACGGGCAGAAGCAAGGGAGTGGCAGAAGGGCTCCCCAGTGCTAGGGTAGATGGGGGCTTTTGAATGGGAGGATGGAGGAGGCCATGGGCATTGGGATGTGCGGTGGTAGGTGGTGGTGGAGTTTGGGGTCTTAAACTCTTTAGGTAGTGTTTGGTAACGGAATAAGGATTTTTGGAATAGGGATTGGTATTCTTCAAGAATAGGTTATTCTTGTTGTTATTCTCGATTTGTGTTTGGATGAAAATCTGGTATTCCACCTTATTCCAGTGTAATTAATGCAGTGTTATTCTAAATGATGTTTGGATGAGACGGGAATAAGTCGGTATTCCACCAAGAATAGGGAAGGAATTTTTTGAAATTCCAAAAATACCCCTACTCAAATATTAATATAAAATGAGTTATAAAATTCTTTTTTAATTTTATATTTAAATAAATATATTATTATATTAATAATAATTTAATAATATGATATATTAAAAAGATGTTATACCAAATAATTTATTAGTATGGTTTATGTAAATATTAAATTAAAAATAAATTTATTAATATTAAATTTAAATTCTGATATAAATATTAAATTAAAAATAAATTTATATAAAAGACCAAATCATCCCTGGAATACGAAAACAGGAATTACCCTATTCCACTGAAAAGGTGGAATAGGAATTCTGGAATTGCTACGTTTGACCAGAATAAGGAATAGCTCTTATTCCCCCTCGATTTCGGAGCCGTTTGGGAGAATAAGAGGCTTATTCCCCTTATTCTCCGTTGTATTCCGCAACCAAACAGGCCCTTAGAGTAGCAGGGAGAAGGAGAATATGAGGAAGAAAAGGATCAGGGAAGAAGAAGGAGAGGAAAAAGAGAAAGTAGGGGAGAAAGAAGAAGTAGACAAGTAGAAGAACCGGGGGCTTGAGATGCCAAACTAGGGATCTTGATCAGAGTGGGAATATTCACGGGCAGAGGGGAAGGCATTGTGGAGGAAAAGCAGAGATGGAAGGAGATGTTGGCGATCGGACTGGAAGGGGAACATGGGGATGGTGGTGGCAGACTAGGCCTCTTTTTTTTTTTTTTTTTTTTTTTTGATGAGTTTGGATCGGGTGGTAATCCTCTAAACTAAGAGAGGAGGGTGGGCAGCAGCTAGGGAGGTTGAGGGCCGAGATGCTCTGATACCAAGTTAAGAGGAAGAAAAAAATTATTATTTATTGATATTAGAAGTCCTAAAGGTCTTTAAATAGAGTACAAGATTATCATATATAGTGGTATACAATTTCTAACAGGACTGCAATATTACTCCTAATAAAACTAAAATAGAGTATGATATTCTAGGAAATAACATAAAATATATCTCGCTCTCTAATAATCTTCATTCACAAAAAAATGATTAATCTCCTTTCTGAACATAGCCCACCAGATCTCAAAGCACCATAAAGCTTTACATGGATCCACCTACAAAGCTCTCAAAGCAACAATAGTAGGCTTCAATTGTGGTTTGCACGTGTTGCCCAGTTGGCCAACCCAAGAGGGGGATGAATTGGATATTTAAAACTTTTTCATAAGTATGTGCTCTTTTAAAAACTTAGTATAGTGAGTGATGTGATTTAGATATGAAATGCGAAAGTAAGTAAGAAACACAATCAACACAAGCACAAACATAAGCAATTTGTAGTGATTCGAAACAACCCAACTCCTACGTCCACTATCCAAGATACTACTTTGAATTTTTACTATATTCACCCACGGAATATAGCCGGTTTGTTTTATACCGAGCTCACAAACCAAAATTCAATCTTGATTTAATACCGGGATCACCAAGAACCCAATACAATATTAGTTTTCCCGGGCTCACTAATAACCCAAACTTGGTTTTCAAAGGCTCAACAAAAATCTAAAACAATCCCCAAGTTACAGCCCCTACTGTGCTTGGAACAACTCAAATAAAAGACTTAAAAACAGAACAACACTAATGATAAACCAAACTTTGTCGGGTGCTTGCAGTTGATGCCCTTTGAGAAGCCTTCTTGATTGCTCATTTAATGCTCTTCAAGGCTTCCAAACTTCTTCAATAAATGACTCAAGAATTTGATGGAAAGTAGGTGAAGACTTGAGTGCTTTCTTGAATGCTCTCTTGGATATTTAATGTTCTTCTCTCAAAAGTTCATTCCTTTTTCAAAAAGTTCTTCTAAACTTGTTTCAATCCCTTATTTATAGTCCCTTGAATTGATTCCAGGTAGATATGACCGTTGTAGTTCCTTGGGATTCGAAATATAACATTGGAGTACTTTTTAGATTCAAAAACCAATTCTGTAACTAGCCATTATGCACCTGAAACAGGGATTTGAGTCGGCTCGATTGGATCGAGTCGGCTCGGATTCTCAGACAAGTTGAAACTGCACTCTGGTCGAGTTGGCTCTTCTCAGTCGAGTCGGCTCGCCTGACTGGTTTTCTCAAAACTGATTTTTCTACACTCTGGAAGAGTCAGCTTGGTTGTCTGACTTCTGAAAATTGAACATTTGATACTTTGGACGAGTCGGCTCTAGTTCCTTCGAGTCGGCTCGAATGTCTGCATGCTAGAAACCTTTGTGCCATGCCAGAACAATAAGTCGACTCTATTGCTTGAGTCGACTCGAGTAACTTAAGTCCAAAATTGTTCAAATTTCTTCCAAAAGCTTCCAAGGACTTCCAAACTTCTTCCAATCCTAATCTAAGTAATTTAAACATAAAGATTACATAGAATTGCCCTTTTTACAAGAATGTACACTTAAATTATTCAGAGCTTTTCAATATTTGACCACTTTTTATGATTACATCGATTTACTACACATATTACTGAAATGTAGGAAGAATGATTATATTTTTGACATATCCTATAAAAACTTCTCAAACATTCAAATACCTTAGTAACAAATACATGCTCCAATGTTTTGTTATCATCAAAATCATTTCAGAGGTCAACAATCTTCCCCTTTTTGATAATGACTGTTACAGCCGTGACAGTGACGTGGCCAGGCTCAGGTATCGCCGAATGCGAGCGAGCCACGTGTGAGTTCCCCTGCCAGAATCAGTGCCACGTCCTCAAAGCTAGGGTCGGCAAGACCGCACCGCCCGACGACTATCTGAAGCAAACAGCTCCCGCCGAGGTCGAGTTCGGCGCGGAGTTCCCCCACCGACTCATCTGCGCCCGGGCTCGGAGGAGTCCGCCCCGAGTAAGGTCGGCCGAGGTCGGCTGACCCTCCGCCTTGCGCCAGGTGGCCACCCGGAGACGGGTCCACCTCGGCCGAAGCCAGGCGATCTTCTGCCACCTCGCCAGGTGTCCACCCAGGAGGGGTCCACCTAGGCCGAGGTCGGCTGACCCTCCGCCTTGCGCCAGGTGGCCACCCGGAGACGGGTCCACCTCGGCCGAAGCCAGGCGATCTGCTGCCACCTCGCCAGGTGTCCACCCAGGAGGGGTCCACCTAGGCCGAGGTCGGCTGACCCTCCGCCTTGCGCCAGGTGGCCACCCGGAGACGGGTCCACCTCGGCCGAAGCCAGGCGATCTTCTGCCACCTCGCCAGGTGTCCACCCAGGAGGGGTCCACCTAGGCCGAGGTCGGCTGACCCTCCGCCTTGCGCCAGGTGGCCACCCGGAGACGGGTCCACCTCGGCCGAAGCCAGGCGATCTTCTGCCACCTCGCCAGGTGTCCACCCAGGAGGGGTCCACCTAGGCCGAGGTCGGCTGACCCCCCACCTTGCGCCAGGTGGCCACCCGGAGACGGGTCCACCTCGACCGAAGCCAGGCGACCTCCTGCCACCTCGCCAGGTGTCCACCCAGGAGGGGTCCACCTAAGCCGAGGTCGGTCGATCCCTCGCCTCTCGCCAGTTAGCCCCCGGAGACAGGTCCAACTCAGCCGAGGTCAGACCGCTCGTACGGAGAGGCCCCCGGGGAAAGCGACAGGTCCCGAGGCCATCCCTCGGGCCGTACCGACCCCAGACGGCATCCCGTACGGAGGGCGGCGGCATGCGGAACGTCACTTACATTGACCCGACAGGTCCCGCAGTCGAGAGACCCGATCCTGACGGAACAGGCCCCGTAAACGGATGGCGCCCACGCTCGGGGAAAAGAGCACTCTCACGGAGCCCGAAGCCTGACGACTGGCCGCTCTGCCAGCGCCGCCCCCCCCTCCTTTTCTCTTCTGTCCTTGCCTTCTCCCTGCTGGGCCCGGTGGACGAGGTCGGAAAGCCGCCTGGCCTCCTTCACCAAAAAGGGAAAAGAAAGGAAGACAGGGGAGAGGAGTTTTCGAGGAGGAAAAGGACAAGCGCACGACGGAGGGAGATAAAGAGGGAAGAATCTGGAGACTGCAAGGTAAGCCAACTAGCCTGGGGACAAGGAGGAAGCACCGGCACAAGGCCTCGCTCCGAAAAAGAAACCAGAGATCCCGAGAGGGGAATACTGGACGTGAGCTCGGCAAGCAGGCCCAGCCGAGATTCCGGTCCCCAGCGCGCTCCCTTCACCAGTTAACTCTCCAAATCTGGGACCCTTTAGAGGGCCTGGGAGGGAGAGTCTGTTCCTTCTCGTCGTCTACTGACTTGACCGTCGGAGCCCCCTCGCCGGAATCCCCGGCTAGGGTCCTCTAACCCCTTTGTCGCAGGTTCTCCGCAGGAAGGGAGGCTCCCTCGCCAGGCGGTCAGGAAGGATCGGCTGATCCACGGCGCGGGCGCGGCGACGAGAACGGCAACAGATTGGCGCGCCAGGTAGGGGGGAAGGACACTAACCCCCAGAGGGAACTAGCTTTTTGCAGGTGTCACGCTCTCCAGCAATGGTGGTCACTCGTGGTCGCGAGGCGTCCACCAGCCGTGTGGGAGAAGCCAACTCCCCTCCGGGGGGCCACACCCCCGAACGGGAGCTTCCGGCTCCCCCTCCTCTTCCGCAGCAGCCTACCCCGGCGGACGGATCCCTTGCGGCCATCGTCCAGCAGCTGCAGACCTTGACCTCAGCGGTCCGACAGCTACAGCATCAGCAACGATCCCTGGCCACTCAGCCGCAGCCAGGGACTCCCGCGGCCCGAGCCGCGGGACAGCGTGGGAGCCTGCGCTCAATCCAGGGCAGGCCGTCCCATCCACAAGCCATCTCCAACCCCCGAGGGAGCCGCCAAGCTCCCCCGAAGAGAAACTATTCCGGTTCGGAGGATCACGAGAGTCAATCCCCGGCCGATGGGGTCGAAACGGTGCATCGCAGCAAGCGACGCCGGGGCCAGGCCTCGCGCCGAGACCGATCGGCGCCCCCTTCACCTGCAGTCTCGGTGGAAGACTCCACCGACGAAGCCATCAGGTGCCAGACCGAGAGGCGCCTAGAAGAGCACGAGCGCAAGTTGGCGGAGTTCGCCCGACGGTTCGCCGACCTGCAGAACTCGTCAGCTGACCCGGCGGGCTACGACTCCTGCCCCCCTTTCTCCGAAGAAATCCAGGTGGAACCGATCCCGAAACGGTTTCGCATGCCGCAGGTGGACCCCTACGACGGGACCACCGACCCCCTGGACCATTTGGAGAGTTATAAAGCTCTCATGAGGGTCCAAGGCGCCACCGATGCCCTTCTGTGCATCGCCTTCCCAGCAACCCTTCGGAAGGCCGCTCGAGTCTGGTTCGCCCGCCTCGAGCCCGGATCCATTTGCTCCTTCCAGCAGTTGGAAGGAAAGTTTGTGGCGCACTTCGACGCTTGTCGAAAGGTGCCAAGGGAGGTAGACAGCCTCTTCTCCATCCGCCAGCAGGACCAGGAGCTGCTCCGAGACTACATCACCCGGTTTAAGACCGCAGCCCTGGAGATCTACAGCTTGGACGAGCCCGTCGCTATGCTGGCTTTGAAGCGCGGGCTCAAGACGTCCCGCCTGACCTATTCCCTGGACAAGAAGCCGCCCAGGACGTATTCCGAGCTCCTCCTCCGCGCCCACAAGTACATCCGGGCGGAGGAGGCTGACCGCACCCGTCGAGAGCTGGACGGGAAGATTCCGAAGAAGTCAGTTCCAAGGGACGCCCCGGGAGTTTGGAGGCCCGGGCCGTCCGCCGACCCTCGCCCGAATCCAAGGCCGAGGGCCGAGTCTACTTCCGAGCGGAGGTACACCCCTCTCCTTGCACCTCGAGCAAAAATCCTCATGGAAATCGAGGGCGAGCGCTACCTCCGCCGACCTCCACCTCAGAACCCGAGAGCCGCCTGAGACAAATCAAAGTACTGCCAGTTCCACCGCGAGCACGGACACGACACGGAGGAGTGCCGCCATTTGAAGCGGGAGATTGAGGAGCTGATCGGGAGGGGTTACCTCAAGAAGTTCGTCAAGAACGAGGCCCCCTCCGAGAAGCAGCCGCTCGCGGCCTTACCGCCTGTCCCTGCGATCGACAACCGGCCAACAGAGAAGCCCGTGGGCATGATCTCGCGCGGGTCCGGCCGAGCAGAGAAGAGAGCCCGGGAAGTCCCGGAGAATGTAATCCCTCCCAAGGGAGGGGAGTCTAATGACAATGTAAACAATGATGCCGTGGTGGTCGAGATGACCATCGCGAAGCATCCTGTACATCGAATCATGGTGGATAGTGGAAGCTCGGCCGACGTACTTTTTTACGATGCTTTCTCTCGGATGAATTTGTCTCCCGACCAGCTAAAGCCGGTGCACATCCCACTGGTAGGTTTTACAGGGGACTCCGTGGGAGTCGAAGGGGAAATCACTCTCCCGGTCACCGCCGGATCCCCACCTCGGCAGGCGACCATCATGGCAACATTCACTGTCGTCAAGCTCCCTTCGCCTTACAACGCCATTCTCGGGCATCCCGGGCTCAACCAACTAGACGCCACCATCTCCACGAGGAGGCTGCTGGTGCAGTTCCCCACGCCCTTCGGGCTCGGGGAAATGAAGGGGACGATTCAGCCGGTCCCGTTCTGCCTACAGACAATCCCAGGCACCAGGAGCGCAGAGCTCGCCCACGATATCGAGGATCTCGACCTGAGAGAGAAGGAACCCAGGGGAGGGCCCGTAGAGCGCCTGCTACCCTTTCCCCTTGGTTCGGACCCCCTGAAGACGGTGCAAGTCGGGGCCCAGCTCCCCGAAGAGGAGCGAACCCGCCTGCTGGAGTTCCTCCGTGCCAACGCCGATGTGTTCGCCTGGTCGGCGGCCGACATGCCGGGTATCCCGCCCGAGATTATCATGCACAGCCTGGACGTGGACCCAGGTTGCCGCCCTGTCCACCAGAAGAAGAGAAGCTTTGCCATGGAGAGGCAGAAGGCGATCAACGAGGAGGTAGAAAAGCTCCTCGCCGCCGGTTTCGTCTGAGAAGTCCAATACCCCAGCTGGTTAGCAAACGTGGTCATGGTAAAGAAGAGTAGTGGTAAGTGGAGGATCTGTGTGGACTACACCGACCTCAATCGAGCTTGCCCGAAGGACAGCTTCCCTCTGTCGAAGATCGACCAGCTGGTCGACACCACCTCGGGGCATCGTCTCCTGTCATTCATGGATGCTTTTTCCGGATACAACCAGATCCGGATGAATCCGGAGGACGAAAAGCGCACTGCCTTCATAACTGACCGCGGGACTTTCTGTTACAGGATGATGCCTTTCGGCCTCAAGAACGCGGGGGCGACGTACCAACGTCTTGTCAATAAAGTCTTCAAAGACCAGATAGGCCGCAACATGCAGGTATACGTGGACGACATGCTAGTAATGAGCAAACTTGACTCGGACCACGTGGCCGACCTGACGGAGACGTTCGGCAACCTCCGGCGCCACCAGATGAAGCTGAACCCGGCGAAGTGCGCCTTCGGGGTCTCCGCCGGAAAGTTCCTAGGGTTCATGGTGACCCAAAGAGGAATCGAGGCCAACCCAGAGAAGGTCCAGGCCATCCTGGACATGGAGCAGCCAGCCTCCAAGAAGCAAGTGCAGCAACTGACCGGCCGGGTTGCGGCCCTTAGCCGTTTTATTTCCAGGTCGGCGGATCGCTGCCGTCCCTTCTTCAAGGTGCTGAGGAAGATGAATGGTTTCGCCTGGACCGAGGAGTGCCAGCAGGCCTTCGAGGAGTTGAAGAAGACGCTCGCATCGCCACCTTTGCTGTCCAGGCCCGAGGAGGGGGAGGAGCTTACCCTCTACTTGGCCGTTACCCCAGAGGCCGTCAGCTCTGTCCTGGTCCGAACCGACGACCACGGGATCCAGCGGCCGGTGTACTATACCAGCAAACTCCTTCGGGACACGGAGCTCAGGTATTCCTGGCCCGAGAAACTCGTTTTTGCGCTAATAGTGTCTGCCCAGCGTCTCAGGCCCTATTTCCAAGCGCATCCCATCGCCGTCTTGACGGATCAACCGCTGAAAGCGGTGCTCAGCCGACCCGATACCTCGGGGCGATTGGCCAAGTGGGCACTGAAACTCAGCGAGTTCGACATTACGTACCGACCGAGGTCGGCAATGAAGGCACAGGTGCTGGCCGATTTCTTGGTCGAGTGCGCAGGTTTGGGCAAGGAGCCCGAGGAGGACCCCCCGGCCCGGCCAATGGAGGTCGGCACCGACGAGCCCGGAGAGGACGCCTGGATCCTCCATGTAGACGGAGCCTCAAACTCCGGCGGGAGCGGAGCTGGGCTCATCCTTGCCAACGGCGACGGAGTCGTCGTCGAGTGCGCGCTCCGTTTCCAGTTCCCCGCGACAAATAACCAAGCGGAATACGAGGCACTTCTCGCCGGACTGAGAGTCTCCCGCGAGCTGGGCGTGACCAAACTCAGAGCCTTCACTGACTCCCAGCTCGTGGCGGGGCAGGTGTCGGGGAGTACGTCGCTCACGACCCCCAGATGGCGAAGTATTTGGAGCTCGTCAAGGCGGGCGCGTCCAAGTTCCGGCGCTTCAACATCTTCCATATCCCCCGCGGGGAGAACGCCCGCGCGGATGCCCTCTCTCGGCTGGCGACCCTGCCGGACACGATGCTGGGACGCGCTCATGTGGAGCGACTCGAAGTCCCAAGCCTCGAAGTACCGGCGGAGGTCCATCAGGTCAGCCAGGAGCCCGGCTGGATGGACAAGTACGCTGCGTACATCACCAGCGGCACCCTGCCGGAAGACCGAGACGCGGCTCGCCTCATCAGGAAGAAGGCCGTGCGGTTTGTCCTGATGGACGGGCAGCTGTATCGAAGGTCCTACTCTTATCCCCTCCTCAAGTGCATTGGACCCACAGAAGCCAAGCTTGTGCTCCAGGAGATTCACGAAGGCATCTGTGGGAACCACGTGGGGGGCAGGGCATTGGCGTACAAGGCCCTTCGTCAAGGATACTTCTGGGAGACGATGAAGGAGGACGCCGCCGACTTCGTGAAGAAATGCGACCGGTGCCAGCGTCACGCCACGGTACAGCGGCAACCCTCCAACCCGATCTCTCAGCTCTCAGCCCCCTGGCCGTTCGCCCAGTGGGGGATGGACCTCCTGGGCCCATTCCCGCCGGCGTCCGGCCAGTGGAAGTTCTTGATAGTGGCTATCGACTACTTCACAAAGTGGGTCGAGGCCGAACCCTTGGCAAGAATCACCGAGGCAAACGTCGCCAAGTTCTTCTGGAAGTCCATCGTCTGCCGCTTCGGCCTCCCCCACACCGTGGTCATCGACAACGGACGCCAGTTCGACTGTCGGGAGTTCGAAGATTTCTGCAACGACCTCGGCATCAAGCATCGCTTCACTTCGGTGGCGCACCCCCAGACCAACGAGGAAGCCGAGGTCACGAACAGGACCATTCTTCAGGGCCTCCGCACGCGGCTAGACCAAGCCAAGGGCAGGTGGGCCGACGAGCTTCTCAGCATTCTTTGGGCATACCACACCACCCCAAGGACGGCTACTGACGAAACTCCATTCAACCTCGTCTTCGGGGCCGAAGCAGTCATCCCGATCGAGCTCAGCATACCCACGCTGCGCGTGGAGCAATACGACGAGACAGAAAACCCGGCCAGGATGATGCTCAACCTAGACCTCCTCGAAGAAACGAGGGACAAGGCCCGAATCCGAATGGCGGCATACCGACAACGTGTAGCCAGATATTACAACTCCCGAGTACGGCCGAAGGTTTTTCGTCCCGGGGACTTGGTCCTCCGGCGCGCAGAAGCCTCCCAGCCACGGGAATGCGGCAAGCTTTCACCCAACTGGGAAGGCCCTTATCGGGTGGCAGAAGCCCTCCCTCACGAAGCATGTTACTTGGAAGAATTGGGAGGTGCCAGGTTCCCCCGGACATGGAACCCCTCGAACCTGAGAATGTACTACCAGTGATGTAAGGCTCCCAGTTTCTGTAACAAAGCTTCTCCACTTTAAACACTCTTCTCTAACTTCAACAAGAAGGCCTGCGGCATCGAGCTCAGTCCGGAAGATCCTGGGCTTCGGCCTGGAAGGTGGCACCGAACCTAGTTCGCCCGCGCAAGCCCGGAGCACAGCTCAGCAAGCCGCGCAAGGTTTTGAGAAAGCCTGCGGCATCGAGCTCAGTCCGGAAGATCCTGGGCTTCGGCCTGGAAGGTGGCACTGGACCCAGTTCGCCCACGCAAGCTCGGAGCACAGCTCAGCAAGCCGCGCAAGGTTTGAGAAAGCCTGCAGCATCGAGCTCAGTCCGGAAGATCTTGGGCTTCGGCCTGGAAGGTGGCGTCGAACCCAGTTCGCCCACGCAAGCCCGGAGCACAGCTCAGCAAGCCGCGCAAGGTTTGAGAAAGCCTGCGGCATCGAGCTCAGTCCGGAAGATCCTGGGCTTCGGCCTGGAAGGTGGCACCGAACCTAGTTCGCCCGCGCAAGCCCGGAGCACAGCTCAGCAAGCCGCGCAAGGTTTGAGAAAGCCTGCGGCATCGAGCTCAGTCCGGAAGATCCTGGGCTTCGGCCTGGAAGGTGGCACCGAACCTAGTTCGCCCGCGCAAGCCCGGAGCACAGCTCAGCAAGCCGCGCAAGGTTTTGAGAAAGCCTGCGGCATCGAGCTCAGTCCGGAAGATCCCGGGTTTCGGCCCGGAAGATGGTGCAGAAACTGTGTTGTCCGCGCAAGCATGAAGGCAGCCCAAAGTCGGACCTGCTCAGGGTTTTCCCTACCGCGACATGACTCTGCAGACCCCGTCCTTCGATTTAGTATAGAAGGACCAGGCCTGCAGTTATCTCAGGTGTCCCAGACCGACATCTCATAAACAAAAAGAAGAAAAAAGAAAAGGCAAAATGATGAACGAGTTTTGGTAAAAGCTGTGTCTCCATTAAACGAAGTCTTTCAGTACAAACTGGGAGCCCCGACAGGCCGGGACTCCCCAAAAGAAGAAAAAGAAAGGAAAACAAAACTACAGAGCAACGATCACTGGGGCGCAGGGTCGGTGCCGTCCGCCGGAGGCGCGGGCGCCACTTCTTTGATTTCCACGACGACCGGCTCCTGGGGCTGTGCCGAGACCGCGGCATCGCCGGTCGGAGGTGCTACAGGTGTCGCTTGAGGTGTCGCCTGGGTCGCGCCGGGGACCCTGCTCTCGCTCCCCGGCTTCCTGCCGCCGACGATGACCCCACTCAAGTCCAGCTGGGGGAAGAAGGCCCCCACCTTCTCCCGGCACATCCGGAACCCCTTCAGGAAGGAGTCCACGGCGGCCTCCCGGACTTCCGACGTGAACTCGTCGGAGGCCCGGAACTTGGGGATGGCCTCCTGCGCTTCCCGCTTCTCCGCCTCCAGGAGCCCGTTGATGTAGGAGCTCCGGTCCTTCGCCGCGGCCACCTCTCGCCGGGCCTCATACAGTTGGCGCTCCAAAAACAGGGAATGGGCCTGCAGGCGGGCCTTCTCCGCCGCATCCTCCTCAGTCCGGCGCTGGTTGGAGGTCCGCTCCTCCGCCAAGGAGGCCTCCAATTCTTTGTTCCGCGTCTCGGAACGTGTCAGGTCGGACTGGAGGGCCTGCTTCTCAGCTCGCAGCTCGGCCCCCTTGTCCATCAGGTCCTTCACATCGGCCGCGAGTTTGCCAAGCTTTAGCTCCCGATCGGAGTCCCGCTTGGCGTTTCCTATGAGGTAATTCCTCAGTAGGAGGACGTCATTCCCGATCTGCAGAGGCAAAAACAGCGCATGTCAGTATCAAGGCAGAAGGCCTCGGATTGGAAGTAAAGAAGAAGGGAAAGCTCAGACTTACCGTAAAAAGCTGGGGCAGGATGCCGAGCAGCGCGTCCGCATAGTCTCGGCCGCCCCGAGCTCGGCGGTCCCGGGCGGTGGAAGCATACTCCATCACTCTCTCCGCCAGTCCTCGGTCGAGGATGACCGAGTCTCGGTGCGAGATCTCCGGCGCTGGACCCTTCGGGCCGACCCCCGCGGCAGCTGCCCCCTCGGCCGGAGCCGCAACCGACGGGCCGGCGGTCGCCACTGGCGGTGCCGTCGGGCTGGTGGCAGGAACGGGCCCGGCGATGGGCAGAGCAGCGGGCGCCGGAGCTCTCTCTGCAACGCCGCCAGGCCGCGGGGCCGAAGTGCCAGGGGCGCCGCCCTGAGGAGGCCTGGGCGGGGAAACGGCAGCAGCTGGGCCGGGCACGGTCGCCGCCACGACCTCCCGGCTCGTCTCTGTGCGAGCCCTCTTCGCTACGGGCTCATCCACGTCGACGACCTCCCGCTGAGCCGCTCCCTCCAGGAGGTTCTCCAGAGAAAATTTCATCCCTGCAAAATGAAGAAAGCAGAAGGTCAGATAGTTCGATCTTAAAGAGAGAGGGGGGGGGGGCAGAAATTAATGCGGGGCCAAATCTCACCGGTCTCACGGATGGGACTGATGCCGGCCTCAAAAAGATTCTGCTCAGAGAGCAGAACCTCGAGCGCCGGGACCACGTCACTCAGGAGCTGGGTGTATGACTCCTGGTCCGCAGACTCGACTCGGGAATTCCGGTTCGGCGACCGGTCCGGTTCGCTCCAGGCCCAGTCGACGTCGTCAACCGAGGCAAAGAAAAACCGGCTCTTCCATCCCTTGACCGAGGAAGGGAGGTCGAACTGGAGACACCTAGGCCGGGGCGAAATGTACCACCAGCCGTCATCGGTGGAGCACTTCTTCAGGGTGAACAGGGCCCTGAAGAGAGAAAAACGGGCAACAAACCCGTGGAAATGGCAGAAGACGATGAAGGAGAAGATGACCCGGATGGCATTAGGAGCCAGCTGGGCCGGGACGAGCCGAAAATGGCTGAGGAAGGAAAGAAAGAAAGGGTGCAGAGGAAAACGAAGAACCCCGAGGAGGAAGTCTTCGTAGAAGGCAATGCGGCCGGGGCCACTCATGGTGACACGCTCCCCGGACCGCGGAGCAAACAGACGGACAGATCCCGGGATGCCATAGGCATCCCGGAGCAGAGAAAGATCGCCTTCGGTCATGGTAGAAGCATGACCGGAGGGACCGGCGGGAAGAGGTGGCGGAGCCAGAAGAGAAATTAAGGCGGGGAGTGAACGGAGGGGCACGGCAGGCGCAACCGGAGGGGACCGGATCCCCCTGGGGATGCCAATAGTGACACCCCCGGGTTGTAAGCGCCGGCGGACCTCCTCTGGAATTACCTCCTCATCCGAGGAGGAAGAAGATGGAGTCCTCTGCCGGGATGGACCGGCCTCGTCCGGGTTAGAAGAGACATGGCGACGGCGCGCCATGGAGAAGGAAAGGACAAAGAAACTGAATAAGAAATGAGAGAGAAGGAGGGGGGCTAGAGAAGGAGAAGAAGACACTCACCCAAAAATGCACAGACGGGCGCGAGCAGCAGAAGTTGTTAGCCTGCAGCAAACCGCCCACGAAGCAAGGGAAAAGGCCTCGTTCTGGAAAGTCCCCTCCCTTTCAAACTCAGCCGGCAGCAGCCGTACCCATCATTCCGCCTCAGACCACTGGATGGTCGCCATGTGGGCACACGCCCGACACCGATGCCTCGTTAGCAGAGTAACGGCCTCTGCCCCGAAGCGACGCATTGATTACGGGCAAGTGGACGACGCGTGGCGACCCCCCATAGGTCTTCAGCCGCATCGAGCCATGACGAATGGAGATCGTGCCAATTATGATGCAAGATCTTCGCCTCCCCACGTCATGTCTGCAATTAATCCCGACGTTCCGTTTTACGATGCCCCGACGGAACGGCGGGCTGGGGGGCAACTGTTACAGCCGTGACAGTGACGTGGCCAGGCTCAGGTATCGCCGAATGCGAGCGAGCCACGTGTGAGTTCCCCTGCCAGAATCAGCACCACGTCCTCAAAGCTAGGGTCGGCAAGACCGCACCGCCCGATGACTATCTGAAGCAAACAGCTCCCGCCGAGGTCGAGTTCGGCGCGGAGTTCCCCCACCGACTCATCTGCGCCCGGGCTCGAAGGAGTCCGCCCCGAGTAAGGTCGGCCGAGGTCGGCTGACCCTCCGCCTTGCGCCAGGTGGCCACCCGGAGACGGGTCCACCTCGGCCGAAGCCAGGCGATCTTCTGCCACCTCGCCAGGTGTCCACCCAGGAGGGGTCCACCTAGGCCGAGGTCGGCTGACCCTCCGCCTTGCGCCAGGTGGCCACCCGGAGACGGGTCCACCTCGGCCGAAGCCAGGCGATCTGCTGCCACCTCGCCAGGTGTCCACCCAGGAGGGGTCCACCTCGGCCGAAGCCAGGCGATCTTCTGCCACCTCGCCAGGTGTCCACCCAGGAGGGGTCCACCTAGGCCGAGGTCGGCTGACCCTCCGCCTTGCGCCAGGTGGCCACCCGGAGACGGGTCCACCTCGGCCGAAGCCAGGCGATCTTCTGCCACCTCGCCAGGTGTCCACCCAGGAGGGGTCCACCTAGGCCGAGGTCGGCTGACCCCCCGCCTTGCGCCAGGTGGCCACCCGGAGACGGGTCCACCTCGGCCGAAGCCAGGCGACCTCCTGCCACCTCGCCAGGTGTCCACCCAGGAGGGGTCCACCTAAGCCGAGGTCGGTCGATCCCTCGCCTCTCGCCAGTTGGCCCCCGGAGACAGGTCCAACTCAGCCGAGGTCAGACCGCTCGTACGGAGAGGCCCCCGGGGAAAGCGACAGGTCCCGAGGCCATCCCTCAGGCCGTACCGACCCCAGACGGTGTCCCGTACGGAGGGCGGCGGCACGCGGAACGTCACTTACATTGACCCGACAGGTCCCGCAGTCGAGAGACCCGATCCTGACGGAACAGGCCCCGTAAACGGATGGCGCCCACGCTCGGGAAAAAGAGCACTCTCACGGAGCCCGAAGCCTGACGACTGGCCGCTCTGCCAGCGCCGCCCCCCCCTCCTTTTCTCTTCTGTCCTTGCCTTCTCCCTGCTGGGCCCGGTGGACGAGGTCGGAAAGCCGCCTGGCCTCCTTCACCAAAAAGGGAAAAGAAAGGAAGACAGGGGAGAGGAGTTTTCGAGGAGGAAAAGGACAAGCGCACGACGGAGGGAGATAAAGAGGGAAGAATCTGGAGACTGCAAGGTAAGCCAACTAGCCTGGGGACAAGGAGGAAGCACCGGCACAAGGCCTCGCTCCGAAAAAGAAACCAGAGATCCCGAGAGGGGAATACTGGACGTGAGCTCGGCAAGCAGGCCCAGCCGAGATTTCGGTCCCCAGCGCGCTCCCTTCACCAGTTAACTCTCCAAATCTGGGACCCTTTAGAGGGCCTGGGAGGGAGAGTCTGTTCCTTCTCGTCGTCTACTGACTTGACCGTCGGAGCCCCCTCGTCGGAATCCCCGGCCAGGGTCCTCTAACCCCTTTATCGCAGGTTCTCCGCAGGAAGGGAGGCTCCCTCGCCAGGCGGTCAGGAAGGATCGGCTGATCCACGGCGCGGGCGCGGCGACGAGAACGGCAACAATGACAAAATACTGGACATGGAAAAACTTTACCGTTAAGTATATTTAAATACTTAAAGTATCAAAGTGACTTGTATATATGATTTAAATTGATAAGTATTAACATGTATCAAGAGTGTATCAGAATGTATCAGGACTTTTTGTATTAGAGTCAATACTTGTCAAAATAAATCTTAGCAAATATTTATCATCAAAAACTTTCTCTGCTTTAGAATGTATTGGAGGCAATTGAGTATCAAAGTATATCAGAGCAAAATAAGTATCAAAAGTAATTAATTTCCATTAATTTAGCATCAAGAAAGTATCAGAGCTAATTGAGCATTAAAATGTATTAGAGCAAATTAATTTTCATGAATTTAGCATTAAAATGTATCAGAGCTATCATATCAGAGCTATCACATCATCAACCACTCCCCTCCCCTCCACGGCTCTTCCCCGGTCCTTTTTCTGGCGAAATTCTTGGCTGAATAAAGCCAACCCAGCTCCCCTGTTTCCGACTCTGAATTTTTTTTCTGCAACTGGGTTGAAGTCGGCTGGGCTTGCTGACTTCAGCCCAATAGCCCATATATCACAAAATGATCAAGGATCTGAGCAAAAATCAAGCAAAATGATAAAGTATCAGAGCAAAAATCCATCATTAAGCTATAAAGTTTAGATTGCTCTCTTACACCTATTCTTACTTGTACGTACCACTTCTACTTATACCAAATAATGTATAGTATTTACTACCATATTTACTCCTCATTTTTGGCATCATCAAATAAGGTAGATGATAACATATTTGCTCAACCTTTTCATTAGAAAAACTAAAATCCATTAGCAAGATAAATAGGTCCAGAATAAGTCACATACATAATATATCAAAGCTATATCAATCATAACAGCATAATACATAATGGCATATACATAAGTCACATCATGAGATACAAACCAATAACAACAAAGATAAAAAAATAGAGAACCAATAATCCTCATCAGATGAGGAAGATATCTCATGATGAATTGAAGCTCTAGACAAGGGACAGGCTTGTCGGCTTCTAGTCTTACTAGAAGGCCCAACACTGATTGTTGCTCAAAGATAGCAATCCAAGAAAGAAGATGAATTGAGTTTTTTAAAAATTAAAAGTAAATATGTACTCTGAATACAAATTACAAGTATACTTGAGATGTTCTTGGAGAAAGATAAGTGTAGCAGTAGAAAGTAAGGCAAAACAAATATCTAATCACAAATACATAAAGTTTATAGTGGTCTAGTGCTAAAGTCAATACCTACATCTACTCTAAAAAATCTTTCACCGGAAAATTTCAACTATAATCAACTAGATTATATTCCAATTATTTTCTTGGGCTTACAATCAAAATTAGCTAGTTTTGTTCAGGCTCACAAGCCAAATCTTTTCAACTAAGTTCTCAAGACTTAGTCAATTACAAACATCTAATTTGGACTTGGAAAAGCCTTAATTCCCAAGTTTATATCCCTAAGAAACTTGTTACAAAGCAATTAATATAATGAAAAAATAAATTAAAGCTCAAAAATAAAAAATCTTTAAAGCTCATGCAAGTTGCTAAAGAAGCTTCTTGAATGCTTTGACTTCATCTTTAATTGCTTGATGGAGGATTGAAGGGATGCTTGATTGATCTCTCGGTGGGTAGCTCAATCTTATTCAGTATGCTTTCCTTTTTTTTGATTGAATTGAATGCTAAAAAATTGGATTTGAATGCTCTCTTAAATGCACCTTCTTCTTTGGCTTTTCTATTCACTTATCTTAGTTCTCCAATTAAGTTTCTTGCTTAAAAATATCCAAAAATGATTGAAAGAAGTAATATAACAATTAGAAAGCTCAAACTAGCCATTGAAACCTTTTATTGCCTATTGGAGATGTTCCAAAAAACTAGCTGTCGAGCTATCAAATGTAGAGGGATCAACTCATTTTATCCAAGGGTCGACTCAACTTAGTTAGGGGTCGACTCGGCTCATCTGCAAGTAAACTCTTAAAGCACCATGTCTCACTATAACTCTATATTTTGATTATGGCCATTCCAAGGTCGACCAACTAAAGTAGAGGTCGACTTGTCCCAAGCTAGAGTTTACTCTGAAATATATCATTTTTCACTACTTTTTGTCTTTACACTAATAGCTTTTTAGGGTCCTAGGGTTGACTCATGAAATGTCTAAATTTCACAACTCTCCATATGTACCTTGAGATTGTTGTGAAGTTGACTCTTGCTCTATAGGGTCAACTTGTAAAATGTGCCAATATTTTTTAGGCATGATGGGGTTGACTCTTGATACCTAGGACCGACTCCTGAACATATCAAATAAATATTTTTCCTTCTATTTAATCATGTGGATGTTTATGTTAAGAAATGTGTCTTATAGCCAATCATCTGGATTGCAGATGGTTGAGTTTTTTTATAATTTGTACATAAATTATTAATGAAATAAAAGTTATTTTTAGCAATTTATCTCTTTTTACATATTTTTTTAAGCTCTTTTGAGATAAAATCCTTAAAACTACTTCAATTCAATATAAGAGGATTTATTTAGTAATTTTTAAACATATTTGCAACCAAATGATACATTGCAACCTAGGATGATAACGTTTATCAAGCCTAGGTCATTGTATGTCACATGAGTTGATTATCCGCATAACCAAGAAGTGTAGAGTATTGGTATGGCATGCAGGTGTACACTGTACTAAACATGACCAACTCTATTGAGTATTGTACTGTTGAGAGTATCTCATAAAAAGATATGGGTATAAGTATCCATCTGACCTAAGATCATCACGGTGGCTTGCAAGCAATTCATTGTACTTAGATATCGGACTACCTGAAATTTTAATCCAGTAACAGAAGGTTATTAGGTGTAGTTAATTATTTATTAAATCAGTGATGAGTCAAGATGGGATTAACCATTCCAAAGTATTAGAAAAAATACTCTATTGTATTTCTATTTAGCAAGACTTTGATTTGGGCAATCCTATTAAGTCACACACATAAAAAATTTCTGACCGATCATGATGGTTGATTAACGATTAAGAATCATTTAGTGATAAAATTTTAAATATGATTAATAATTAACCTTATACAAATATTAATAATAATTAATTTATTAATTATTAATTATAAAAGATTTAATTAGTAATTTAATTATAATTGGCTTGATTTGATTGAGCAGAGGGATTTAAATCAAGCCTAATTGAATGTGGCTCAATTAGATTTCACCCAATTAGATTATTTGATGACCTAATCATTGAAAAATTTTAATCTTCATTTAATTTAGGTTTAGACCTCATTTATTATTGATTAATTAAATTTATTTGGAGCCTAATTAGATTAGGTTCAGTTTATTTATATTGGCCAAATCAAATTAATTAGGATTAGGTTTAATTTTGACCAAGTCAAAATTAAGAAACCAATTCTAGAACTTTCTAAACTCTTCCCTACTTTTTCTCCCATGCTAATCCTATTTACCGTGAATTCTCCATGCCCAAAAAATTATTTTTATCACCTCCCCTAGTAGGATTTGGATTAAGATTGGTTAGTTCAAATTTGGTTGAAGTTTGAATTTTAAAGAAAAATATAGTGTTTGCATGGAAATCAAACTTCTAAAGATTGTCATACAAAAATTCTGCATACCCTATTCCATGGTACTCTTCTTAATTCTACTTCATAATTTGTTTGTGGCTAAGTTTTGGTATCACCATGAGTAGCAAGATGAAGGTGGAGTTTGAGAGGTTTGATGAGAAGGAAACTTCTCGGGTTGGAAGGTTTTAGTGATAGATTTTCTAGTCCAACTTCGGTTGGATCCAGTCTGGGAGGAAAGGCTAGAGTGTATGATAGATTGGCAACAAAGTTCACTAGTGAAGATGGGTAGCAAGGGATAGTTTGATGGATAAGAAGTGTTTGGCATGTTAGAGGAGAGGTCACCCAAGGGATCATGATCAACATGGAGTTGAAGAAGAAACAATACAGCCTTCGGATACAGGAAGGCAGGAAAGTAGTTGGGATACCTTCAGCGATTCGACCAGGGTAGGATTTGCGAAGCCTTATGATGGTGAAGATGATTGATTCCTAGAGTATCGCTACTAGTTCAAAGGATAAGGAGGTCCTCTGAGAGTTTTGGAGGGGTCAACGGAGTGTGAAGGGTCCAAAATAGGAACAGTAGTGATGGAGGTACAGGAGACCCAGCATGATAGCTTTGGGTAGCTAACCTCAATTTTATTTTTTATCTTCTATAGGAGAACCAAGAGGAGCTGTCATTCAGGTAGAGCACTGGCAAGAGGTACCTTCACAGGTGGAGGGAGGTTTGGCATAAGTTCAGAACTGAGAGATGCAGGGAAAGATGCCAATTCTAGCACCAGCAGTGGTGATGCACTGCATAGGTTGTGAGGGATGTGCGGGCAATGAAGAGGCATGCTCTAGGAAGACCATGTTAGATTGTTTGGTTGTAGAAAGAGAGGACCTGGATACCTATGAGGAGGCTGAGATGAGCCTCAAGAGAGATAGGTGGGTCCGAGCTAGGACAGGTGAGTTGCAATCCCTTCAAGAGAAGCTAAAATAACTATTGGTGCAAGTATAGAAGAGAAAGATGCCTACAAGACACAGAAGGGTACCTGGATATAAGCAAGAGTCTTTAGCCCAAGTGAAGGTGGTCATTTTAGAGGTCTCCAGGGTCAAAGGGATTGGCATTGACATTAGAGTTTGCACAAGAAGCTATCAGGGTGCACTGTGGCAGCAGGATCATGTAGATAAATTGCATGAAGCGTGCCAAGAGATGAGTCATGGCAATGGCTCCACGAGTCTTAGATCGGTTTAGGTCCTAAGGCTAGGACCAGTTTGGTCCTAGGGTGGAGGTTCAGCCCTCCACGGGCTCTAGGTTCATATTTTTGGATCTTGAAAAGACTAATTCAATGTTGGATCAGGTTTGGATCCAAGTGGATATGAAAGTGGATCAACTCATATATCTACATGAGCTTGGATGAGTGCTCTCTTAATTAGATTAGCCTTGAAAGAATTAGAGTTAGATTGAGTTCATGTGTTCTATTCCTAGTTGGATTAGAAGGGCCTTTTGATCTATAAAAGGGAACACCATGTAACTTAATGTTGGGAGTGGAATCAATATAAGCTCTTATTCTCTCTAAATTCCACTCTCTCCCCTCTCTCTCCCTCCCTCCTTATGCCCCAAATGGGCTTCACACCCAAAAGAAACATGCCATAAAAGGTGGCACACAAAGGAATAGCACTAAAAGGTGTTTAGCATTAGGTGTTTCTTGGCCCTAAGATTCTCCCTCCTCCCAAGGTTTTCTCATCAATTTTCATGCTGGTTCCAATAGAAAAAGTGGCCTCCTCATTAGGTGTTCCATGTAGCAAAGTCATCTACAAAGGTGCACCAAGAGTCCAAGTGAAGAAGGATATCCTCATGCCAATTGTTGGTTAATGCTAAGAGGGATTAGCAATAGTTCTTTGCACCAAGTTTAGATATCTGCCCAATCTAATTTCCATGCCCAGGTTTCTAGTAGAGGGGCATCTAGAAAGCCTTCTTGGAGAAGAGTTCCACATCCTAAATTGAGTCAGAGTGCTGATTTAATTGGAGCACAAATAGGATTGGCCGGTAGAAGTCCAGGTAGTTTGGGAATCCTGGTCCAAGTAGGATTTAAACATTGCTACTATCCTAATTTAATTTGGGCTACCCTCAGGATGTAGAAAGAATAGTTTCATATATGAAACTCATGGAGACTCATCCTAGAGGGTCAAGGGCTCAAGTGGAGGGCAATTTGGAGGCTGGTGCATGAAGTAGCAGGCTGTAAAAGACTTTTGCATCTAGGAAGGATGTGAAGAGCTACTAGGGCTTGGTGTTTTGCTACCCAAATGAACTTTGATCAATGTGAAACTTTGTGGAGTCATTCATTACTATTCTCCAAAGGTCTATATAAAGGTTGGTGGTCCTAGCACATCAAAAGTTTTGGATAAGACTTGAAAAATGTCTTATCCAAAAAGAAAGTGAGTTAAGAGGGTCGTAGCCCTCGCTTTATAGCAAGCATAGCCATAGACTCATCTAGATGGTAGACCTCTAATGTAGCTACTTTAAAATATGCCACATAATCTTTCAGTGATTCCCCTTCTTGCTGGTATATAAAGAAAAGGCTATCAAGATCTTGTGGCATCCTTCTGCTGGTGTTGAAATATGCCATAAATTACTTCTCCATCTACTTGAAGGAATTGATACTTCTTGGTTTGAGCTTGGAATACTAGACTCCAACTTTCCATAGGATGGCTAGGAAGGCCAAGCAAAGAAGGGTATCAGTCATGCCTTGGGTCATCATAAGAGCTTGTAGCTCTCCAAGTGGTCCAGTGGATCAGTGGTACCATCAGAAGGCTCTAACTGAGGCATCTTGAACTAATTAGGGATCGGTTCCTCCATTATTCATCAAAACAAGGGGGGATGGGTATTGAACTCCATCGAGCCTTCCCTTCCTCCATAGAGATCTACAAGTCGTCAATCGATCTCCCATAATTTGCAATCATAGTCATCAAGAATCAGCAAGTTGGCGAGGAAACCCGATAGTTGATTCCTCTTGAAAGGATGCTAATGAGAAACGAGGAAGCTTGTCTCACCTTTAGTTTTTCTCATGTTATCAACCCTCCTATTGGGGGCTTACCAATCTTGGTGCTAGAGACCGCTAGTGGTGGCTATGGGAGGTAGCAGTGGGGGCTATAGAAACCTCTAATTATAGTTGTTGATCTACCATGGCTTGCTGTTTCTAGTTTGTAGTAGTCTGCTATAAATTTTGCACGACAATGGTCAGTGCATGTACTTGCTGGGCTAAGGTAGCTAGTAGTTGTTGCTAATTCACTAGTTATGGATTGCTAAGTGTTGCCTAGACTGACAACCCAAGAGGAGGGTGAATTGGATTTTTAAAAATTGAAACAAGTATGTGACTTTCAAAACTCAAATAATGTGAGCCAAGTATTATATCAAGTGAAGTGCACAAATACTGAAATTTAAATAAAAGAGGAAAAGAGACAGTCACATACACAAACATAACAAGATTTATAATAGTTTGGAACAATCCTAGCTCCTACGTCCAGGATCTCTTAGGATTTCTATTATATTCTCACAAGAATATAGCCTACTTGTTTTCTCTTAGGCTGACAAACCAAAACCTTAATACAACCTGGTAAGGCAAGATCGCTGACATGGAGCACACCTCGGATCCAGCTGGCAGCGAAGCGGGTAAATGTCGCCATGTTAGATTCTTTCTGAGCTCCCCCACCAGGTGGCTCCTCCAAAGTCGAGCCCACCTCGGTCGAGGTCGAGCTCAGCATCTTAGCTCCTTCACCAGATGGCTCCCTAAGGGTTGAGCCCACCTCGATCGAAGTCGAGCTCCCTCCGCTCCTTCGCCAAGTGGCTCCCCAAAAGTTGACCCTACCTCGATCAAAGTCGAGCTCCCTCCGCTCCTTCGCCAGGTGGCTCCCCAAAGGTTGACCCTACCTCGATCGAAGTCGAGCTCCCTAAAGGTTAACCCATGTGGCTCCCCAAGGGTCGAGCCCACCTCGACCGAAGTCGAGCCATCTCAGCTCCTTCGCCAGGTGGCTCCCCAAGGGTTGAGCCCACCTCAACCGAAGTCAAGCTCCCTCATCTCCTTCGACAAGTAGCTCCCCAAGGGTTGAGCCCACCTCAGTCGAAGTCGAGCTTCCTCTGCTCCTTCGCCAGGTGGCTCCCCAAGGGTTGAGCCCACCTCGACCAAAGTCGAGCCATCTCTGCTCCTTCGCCAGGTGGCTCCCCAAGGGTCGAGCCCACCTCGACCAAAGTCAAGCTCCCTTCGCTCCTTCATCAGGTGGCTCCCCAAGGGTCGATCCTACCTCGATCGAAGTCGAGCTCCCTTGGCTCCTTCATCAGGTGGCACCCCAAGGGTCGATCCTACCTCGATCGAAGTCGAGCTCCCTTTGCTCCTTTGCCAGGTGGCTCCTTAAGGGTCGAGCCCACCTCAACCGAAGTCGAGCTTGCTACTCGAAAGCTTCACGAAAAGGACAAAGGCATCAGCACCAGTCTGCCATCGAAGCCAGTGCATCCAGTACGGTGCCCCAAAGCGAGCGAGGTGCGTCTACCATTGTTTGCACCAGTTGGGGAGGTGTGCCCCGTCGAAGCACCGGGTCCTATAGCCGACCATCTATACCACTCAAAAGGAGAAGGCCGCATCAGTGACCTCAAACTTGAGGGCGGCTATCCTCGAATTCAGGCCCTACTAAACTTTCACAACCATGATAACCCACCGGGAAAACAAGGCTCGCAACATAACTCCCTACTATAAGGGAAAATGACCTTGGGAGCATGGCCAATGGATGCTGTTGACTTTCGAGCACCCAAGAAGGGAGAAAATCGAGGCAAGAAGCTGGGAGTGTCGATGATCTAAAAGGAGGACCCAATGGACGAGAAAAAGGTAAGCAAGGAAAAGGCGAAGAAGGAGATAGAAGCAGAAAGAGTGCATGGAGGCTACCGCAAAACTCCCGGAGAGAGTTTCAATGGACATGACCATCACGGCTTGAGCCTTACTCCTCTCCTACCCTTCCTACTCTATCCTTTACTAAAAACTCTCCTTCAAGCATGGTGACCAAAGAGGGAGCTACCTTGGAGGATCTGTTCCTCTTTTCTGTCTGCTGACTTGATCATCAGAGTGCCTCTGCTGGGATCCCCAGCCCAAGTCTCTAACTTTGGTTTACAGGATCGGGAACCGCTAGATTTCAGAAAACAAGGCTGTCGTCCAGCACCACATCCGAGCTGCGGGCCATGACGGTAAGGGCGGCAACAGATTAGCGTGCCAGGTAGGGAGAAAGCCCCTACCAGACAAGCCCCCCGCAACTTTGAGAGCAGCTTCGCTTGAAGAATGGTGGTAACTTGCATGCGAGAAGCCTCCACCAGCCGAGCAGGGGATGTCCCTTCTCTTGTGGTCCCACGTAGCCCAGAAAGGGAGCTTCCCAGTCCACCATAGCCACCCCCAGTAGATGGCCAGTACGCTGCACTCGCTCAGTAGATACAGGTTCTGGCCATGGTCGTGAGGCAGTTATAGCACCAGCATCGCTCCCTGGTCACCCAGCCACAGCCAGGGACCCCTGCAGCCCAAGCCGTCGGTCCCCGCGGTAGCCTACACTCCCGCGGGCCATAACTGATCCCCGGGGGAGTCACTGGACCCCCATAAAGAGAAATCATTCTAAGTCAACTGACTGGGAGAGCCGGTCCCCAGCGGATGGCAATGCCATTGTCAAGCACAGCAAGCACCGCCGAGGCAAGGCTCCTCGTCGCGACCATCTTCAACTGTCAACCCAATCTTCTCCAGCGACCTCAGTGGAAGGTTTCACTGATGAGGCCATTAGGCACATGGCCAAGAGGCGCCTAGAAGAACATTACTCTTCATGACTAGATCATTTAAGTCTATCATGTATATATTTCTAAGTCTATGTCTTACAAACTTAATACTTGCATCAAAAGAATTAGTAACCATGCATATTAAAGATTCAAACATGATCTTGAAATCTTTATCATACAATAACTAATATTTAAAAGATTATGCTTCAAGTTATCTACTAGTAATACATTCTCAATAAAAGTAGAAATGGTAATTTTAATCTTACCAATACCAATGATTCTTCCATTACCATTATCATCAAAAGTTACTACACCACTTTCCTTCATTTCTAAGATGAAGAATTGTTCTTTATTATCCGTCATATGTTTTGAACAGTCACTATCTAAATACCATCTTCTTTTAGATCTTTGGACTGTAAGATATTCCTGCAAAATAAATCAAATAAGCTATTTAGGTATCCAAGCTTTCTTAAATCCTTTGAGATTAGTTATTATTATACTTTTAGGAATCCAAACTTTTTAACTTTACTTCCATTTTTTCTTAAATTACATTTATAGACTTTATGACCAATTCCTTTATAACAAAAATAAACAATATTTAATTTTTGTGAAAAATTAGATGCTGAAAATTTGGTTGCAAAAAAACTATTCTTCAAGCTTAATTTTTAACCAATTCAATTCCCTTTGATTTTTAAGAATTAACTCAAGTTTATTGAAACTTAAAATCAGCTTATCAACCAAGGATTTAAGCTTTTAAACTTCTATTTAAAGATTTTCATTCTCTTGTTTTACAACTTAAGGTTTTTCAAAGCCATCATTTTTTTTCCTTCTCTAAGACATTATTCCTTTCAAGTATGTCATTTAGCTCATTTTGCAATGCATCATTTTTTTTATACATTCATCCTTTTCTTTTTGTAAAGTCTCATTAGCTTGCTTTAATACTTCATTCTTTGCACCTAGTTTTTTAAATTTAGCTAGTAAATCATAGAAAGCATAATGGAGTTCATCAAATACAAACTCAATATTCGATTCATCATACACCTCATCTTTTAACGCCATTAGGCATAGATTGATTGATTTTGTTTGCTCTTCTTCTTCATTGAAGTTTAACTTATTACTATTACTCCATGTAGCAACCATGACTTTCTTCTTCTTGCTCTTCTTATAGCTTTTTTTAGATTTGGATAGTTAGATCGACAATGCCCCAATTTCTTGCACTCATAGCATATGGGCTATTAATCTTTGTCCTTTTCTTTTTCTTTTTCCTTACTTGGCTTTTTCTTAACTAAGTATCTTCACCTATATTTTAATCTGCCATTGTCCATAAATCTTCTATATCTTCTCATTATGAGGGTCATGTCCTCATCTCCTAACTCTTCTTTAGATGAAAGACTTTCTTCTTCTTCCTTTTCCTCTTCAATCGTTGCCTTGAGAGCTATGATTTTCTTCTTTCTTCCTTCTTCTTCATTGTGGTACTTTATGTTCAATTCATGGATCATTAAAGATCCAAGAAGCTCTTCTAAAGATAAGTTGTTGAGATCTTTTGCTTCCTGAATTGTAGTAACTTTAACATCCCACTTGTCTGACAATGATCTAAGGATATTTTCTTCTAAATCACTATTTTAGTGTGTCCTGCCAAGACTTTAAAAGTGTAAATAATATCAATAAAATGTATAAACATTTCTAAAATAGTCTCAATGGGTTCTATCTTAAATAATTCATAATTATGCACAAGCAAGTTAATTTTTGATTTTTAACTTGATTAATACTTTTATATGTAACTAAAGTCTATCCCAAATTTTTTTATTGAATTATAAGTAAAAATTTGATTAAATTTGGTAGGATCTAGTATACAATACAAGAGGTCCATAGTTTTTGCACTTAGCTCAACCATCTTTATGTCATGATCATCTCATTCATCTTTAGATTTTAAGATGCCAATGCCATTTACTTTCTTTGGGGTGTGTGAGGGCCTTTAATAATAACTCTCCATAATTGAAAGTCTATTGCTTGAATGTAAATCCTTATTCTAGCTTTCCATTTTGTATAATTGTGTCATTGAAAAGTGAAGGTCTATTGCTAGATTATCCTTCAGCTAGTGAATTGGTCATGTGGATTGCCATGATCTTTTCTCTTAATTGTTGGATTAACGATACTGAGATGTGGCTCTTATACCACTTGTTGTCTAGACCGATAACCCAAGAGGGGCGTGAATTGGGTTTTTAAAATTGAAACAAGTATATGCCATTTAAAACTCAAATGATGAGAACCAAGTATTATATCAAGTGAAGTGTGCAAATACTAGGTTTAAATGAGAGAGATAAAGAGACAGTCACACACACAAACATAACAAGATTTATAGTGGTTCAGAGCAATCCCAGCTCCTACATCCACTATCCAAGGGCCTCTTAGAATTTTTATTATATTTTTTCAAGAATACAACTAGTTTGTTTTATCCTAGGCTTACAAACCAAAATCCTAATACAACCATTTATTTTTCGGACTCATAAATAATCCAATTAGTTTTCCAAGATAAACTAATTAAAACTTAAATCCAATTCTATGTTTTAGCTCCCTATTGAAACAAATAATAGTACAAAATAGTAAAAAGAGAGCAACTACACAAATTCTCAAAAGAGTGGAAGGTTGCCAATGAAGCTCCTCTTAAAGAATCTTCAAGTCTTCAATGATTGATTTCCAAAGCTCACTAAGATGCCCACTTAATGCTTCAAGAGTATTGGTTGGAAAAAGTTAAGAGCTCTTGAGTTTTCAAGTGATTTCTCACTTATTTTTAATGATTAGCAAGAATATTCTCAAGGAATATTGATCTTTGACTTTGAATCCAAGTACTTATTCTTTTTCAAGTATTTTTTTCATTGATTCTCAGTCATTTCTAGCTATTTCTAGATATTGGAAGATAAAAAATAGCCATTAAAAATCTTGAAAATTAAAATCTAGAAATTCTAGAACTAGCTATTACTGTAGCAGTTCGAGGTCTGTGAGTCGGCTCATCTGATAGGAGTCAACTCGTGTATAGTAGTTTCAGAAAATATATTCTCTGTCTCTAAAAGAGCTAGCTCGTATGTTACAAGTCAGCTCTTCTAAACTGTGTCCAAAAACTATGCTCTCTGCCTATCTGAGAGAGTCAACTTGATTTTTAGGATTCGACTCTTATACAGTGCCAATTCTACATGCCATGCTAGCATGCCGTGCCACAGTCAACTCTTCATAGAGGAGTCGGCTCTTTGAGCTTGAACTTCAATTTTATGGAATTTGGTACATTTGGGCTCTCAAAACTTTCAAAGGATTTCTAGATATTCTCTCATGCTCCCGAACATACAAATAAACTTTTCTAACCATCTTTAACATGTCTAATTACAAAGTTGAAGTCATTCTTCAACTTTAAAAGATTTTAAAGGATTTTTGATAAGTACATACAAGTTTACAATGGTCCTAGCAATCTAACCAACCATTTTGATGGTATATATGAGTTAAAAATATATGAGTTCACAATGGTCCAATGTTTTTTACAAAAATATTCTCAACCATTTAAATTTGTTAGTATACTATTTATACTCCAATATTTTGTAATCATCAAAATCATTCTTGAAATCAACGGTAAGCTTTATAGCTTGATTAAGGCTGGCTTCATGGCATAAAGATGACCTGGTATTGCTGGTAGAAGCATTTTGAGTTCTAGTTCTCACCATCTTTCCAACTTCTTGATCTTAAGATTATCTATACACCCCCTACCTGGATGCCAATATATTGTAGAAGCCACTCTTGAGCGACATCTAGTATTTCCTGCAAGAAAAAAAGTCCCTCATGACCGGAGATTTTCTAGTGGACGACCTTTTGATGCTCAAGTTAGTAAGGATTTGGGTAAACAATAAATTTGAGATGAGTAGAGAGTTAGAGCTTTCAACTCAGTGCCTGTGAGTTTGAGCGTATATGAGTGAGCATGGCACTGGATGTACCTTTGGAAGGCCTCCTATTACCTTATTTATAGAGTTCGAAGATAGCTATTTTTGAGTTTGGATAAAGCTAAAACAATTTTTTTCAGTTAAAATAATTGTTTTTCATTGAAATAATCATTTTTTTGTTAAGATAATCACTTTCTATTATCATGTTTGGATATAACAGCTTTCCATTTTTTCATGCCTCATATTTGAGCACCATGGATTATAGTGGCATTTGTGCCTTGACTAGTACTTTGGATCATAGTGGCTCACATGTCTCGATCGATACTTCGGACTATAGTGGCTCCCATGCCTCGATTGATACTTCGAACCATAGTGACTCATATGCCTTGGCAACGTTTAACAATTGCCTCATTCAAGCACCTCAGCTCTTAATGGCATTCACGCCTCAGCCATCATTTCATAGTTCTTGACTTAATCATCAAGTACAATATCTTTCGAAGCCGAATATCCGGTTGTCACAATAAAGTCCAAGGGGATTTCTTGTTCCATGCAACTGTCACTCTTCTTTTTTTCTTTTTTTTTTTTTTGGGGATGAATGAGAGAGGCAAGAAGCCACCTAGCTTTTATTAAGGAAAGAGAGCAATTACAAGGTACAGAGAAAATATTTACCAATCAAAGAGCTAGCAGAAGCTACCCTCAAAATAATAGCTATGTCAAGTAGTTTACCTAAATTCAGAAAAAGTTACAAAGCAGTAACAAAGCTTTTCACATGAAAACAACTCTTAAATTGCAATAAAAGAATTGAAACACCAACCAGAGAGACTTATAGCTGCTCTATAGAATTGAACATTTCTTCCTTAAGAAGATACATGCATTTCTTTCATACCAGTTTTTTCAACACAAAGATGCCACCAACTAATCCATTTCTCTCATGGAACTGATACTCTTCATCCTCTTCTAATGCACATCTGGACCACTAATGCAATCCAAAGTCAGTTTCCCTGATATGGATAGCCTTTACAAACTGTTGGGATATGACAGATTTGGTCTGCTTATGTTGATCTGATGGAAATTGAATTTGGTTGATCAAGTTATATATTGGCCGACAATGCCCAAGAAGCATAAGGATGATCAACGCCCAAGAGGCATAAAGCCGATCAATATCCAAGAGACGTAAAGCCAATCAATGCCCAAGAGGCATAAGGCTGATTAATGTCCAAAAGGCGTAAAACCGATCAACGCCCAAGAGGTATACGGCTGATCAATGACTAAGAGGCGTTGATCCGATCAATGCCCAGGAAGCATAAGGCTGATCAACACCCGAGAGACAAAAAGCCGATCAATGCTCAAGAGACGTAAAACCGATCAACGCCCAAGAGGCATAAGGCTGATTAACGCCCAAGAGGCATAAAGCCGACTAATGCCCAGGAGAAGCGAAGTTGATTAATGTTCAAGTGATGCAAGATTATTCAACATATAGAAAATGGCTGACCAATTGTAGATAATGTTTGATGCACGTACTAATGTTTTAACAAATTAACTGTTTACAGCTGGAATTGGCTGGAGTCAGTTAGGTTTGAGGCCTATAAATACCAGTGAGCACGATGAAGAGGGACCGAATTCCAAAACACCTTCCATCCTATTTTTCTTCAGATCGTATCTGTCCAGTCCAGACACCATTGGCGAACTTGGGAGCAGGAGCCCTTTCAACGCACAGAGTCTCCAAGAAAATGAAGATCCATTAGCTCAATCTATTTTCATTTGATCTAGCCTGAGCCCAAGTCTCACTGTAATTTGTTTGGATGCAACAAATTGGCGCGCCAGGTAGGGGCAAAGGTCTCAAAAAAAAAAAATCTGAAAGGAAACATGGTGAAAGGTAGGAATTGGAATCTCCTTGTTGAGGACATCCCTCATCCTCCAAAAGAGGACGATCCTATTCATGGCAAAGGGATGGAAGCTCTTCCTGCCGGAAACATGGATCAAGAAAAGTTAAACATTATGTTTGACAAGATAGAAGTACTTACTGCGGCAGTGCAAAACCTTCAAGAAATTGCTGCGAAGGAGCCATCACAACCTGCTGTATCAAAAAGTAGCCGGCGACCTTCTCTCCAGGTAAGTAGACATCTCAGTCCAAGAAAATATTCATCTTATCAATGTTCTTCTGGCAGCAATCTCCTTTGAAATGACATCACCGATCTCATCATCATACCAAGAAATGGAACAAGGGGAAACGTCCACAATCTCGTTCCACATCATCTACAGAATCCACTCCTGATAGTACTCAAGTTCAAAACCTTGCAAAAATAAATGATTTTGATGAGAAATTCAGAAAGCTGGAGTTGTAGATTGCCAGAATGGTTGAGCAGAAGAAAGCAGAGGATGCAACACCAAGCTGCGACATCCTGCCTCCTTTTTCTAAGAAGATTATGGAGGAGAGAATTCCACATCACTTCAAAGTTTCACAAATTGAGCTGTATGATGGATCATCTGATCCATTGGATCATTTGGGCAACTTTAAGGTCCACTTGTTTATTCAGGGGGCAACAGACGCACTCGACTATCTTGCCTTCCCCGCAACCTTAAACAAGTCGATGAGAATGTGGTATTCAAGTCTACAGCCATACACCATTCATTCCTTCAATCAGTTAGAAAAATTGTTCATCTCTCATTTCAAAACAAGTAGAAAAATGCACAAAAACTCTGATAGCTTGTTCTTTATCCAACAGTTAGAAGGAGAGTCTTTGAGAGACTACATCAAATGGTTGGCCTGATAAGTTGACCATAATCTGACAAATCGAGTTGGTCTGATCCACTAACTCATCGGTGTTTAACGATCAGAATAACTGATCAAAAGGTTGGCCTGATAAGCTAACCATAATCCGACAAATCAAGTTGGTATGATCTACTAACTCATCGGTGTTTAATGATCGGAATAACCGATCAAAAGGTTGGCTTGATAAGCTTATCATAATCCGACAAATCGAGTTGGTCTAATCAACTAACTTATCGGTGTTTAATGATCAGAATAACTGATCAAAAGGTTGGCTTGATAAGCTGATCATAATCCAACAAATCGAGTTAGTCTGATCCACTAACTCATCGATGTTTAATGATCAGAATAACTGATCAAAAGGTTGGCCTGATAAGCTGATCATAATTCGATAAATTGAGTTGGTCTGATTCTCTAACTCATCGGTGTTTAACAATCGAGATAACCGATTGATTAAAAGGTTCGCTTGATAAGTTAACCATGGAACGAGTGATGAGAAAATAGTGTGGCTTACTATTCTATCAATGGTGTCATCTTAACATGTCCAGAATATTGAAAACATGATTTGGTATATTGAAGAGAAATTGAAGACTTCATTGATGTTCTGACTACAAGAAGGAAAAAGAAGAAACAACAACAAACATTATTCAACTTTTTTCTAGCTGACTTGATCACTTGAAGCTTTCTCTTGTTTAGATGTTTCCTTAATAGTTAAAATTTCCAAGTTATCGTTTGGCTTTTCTTCTTCTTTTTCTACAGAATAGTCTATGAAAATGGAGGAGAAGTCGAGGGCAGGATATAATCTCTTGACCTTATTGATACAGTCTTTAAAGCCGAATTCATAGCCTTTGGTTTCCACTCGGTTCATCCCGTCGTTAAAGGCTTCAGATTTTTTAAATTCTTCAATCACAAGAAGCTTCCGTTGAATCAGTGAAGCATTTTCTTGATTGGCTTGTTCCAATTTCTTCTCAAGAAATGTTATCCTCTCTTCCATTATGGATTTTTGATTCTATACTTCTTTGTATGCCCAAGTCTTCACTTCTATGGCTTCATCTGCCTCCCAAAGTATTTTTCTTCTTCTAGCTGCATCATCCACAAGCTGTGTGGCTTGCCTATTAAGTATTCTCAGTTGATTCTGCAAAGATAAGATCATTGTGGTTGATTAGATAACCTTTGATTCTAAGGCTATCCAATTAGCATCAGCCTTATCTTTTTCCTCTTTGGCCACTGCTAATTGCTTTTGAAGATCTTCCTGAAGGTTAGTTGTTTGACACCAACTTTCTTCAATCATGGAGATATCATTGATGAACTGAACGAAAGAGTTGGAACATCATTAGAATGGGAGTATACTGTTTTGGAGAGAAGGGAGGTATTACCTACTTTCATTACTCCAGGGTAGATGGAAGATAGAATCTCTTTCACTCCTTGTTTGATTGTTGTCTCCCAGTCTTTCCGAAGGATGGTAGATTGTAGTATGGTTTTTGCTAGCTTTGGATTATTGATACCTGTATCAGCAATAAGCATTTGAACGGCCTTGTCATTGTTCAGACCGAATGATTCCTCAACAAGAGCCTTTCCTTTATCTGAAATATGTTTGGCAGGTGGGTCACATTCTAGTTCCTTTGAGAGAGGAACAGAAGGCTCTTGTTCCTCTTCCTCGGATGAAGATGCAACATATTCGGGAGACTTCGGCCTATTGGAAGTACTTTTCGATAAGCGGCTTCTTCTTACGCATGATCTTTCTTCTCTAAGTCGTACTGGTCTGGCTTTTCTCTTGAGTATTTGATGAAGTTTCTTGTCGCTTGATTCCATTTCTCAAATACAATGAAAATTTCTTCTTGGAAGTATCCCTCGAAACAAAGAGTTTCAAAGGAGAAAGGAAACTCAGAATACTTGAAACAAAAGTGGTTCAAAGACCCAGGCCTGAAACCTCACTATATAGAGCGTGTCAACGATCACGATTTATGATTCAAATTCCAATATATTTTGAGATCTTGACACGTTTGAGATCCTGATTTGGTGGGAATTCATGCACCGTTCCCAATTTTCAGAATGTCAATTATAAAAATATACATAATGGTATTTGGTTTGAATTTGAATTCAAATCTTATACGATCTCTTAAATACTGACAAATGCGGTTATACGACCTGACGAACAACTGCTCTTCTGATAGGAAGATGACACTTGGCAAAGTTGGTATGATGACTTATGGGACTTCATCTGAAAGAATTTTTTACGAGGGATTCTTCTTCTTAAAATATAAGGGGAAAGGAAAAAGATATTTGGTAAATCGGATTGAAATATTATATCATCTATGAGTAAGTTAGGGGTTTGATTAATTTGAAGATTGATTTTTCTAAATGTTCAGTAAGAGATAATTTTTTCCTGGGGGAAGTTAGAGATTATATTTTTCGCTTAACTTATTTCGTTAAAGATTCTTGTTCATTAGGCTTATTCGGAATTAGTTTCAACTAAATTTTTTCGAATAATAATTAGTGTCTTTAATTTGATTCAAATAATTTCATGATTAGATCGGTCTTTTTTGAAAACTTTCTTATTTGATCCGATGATTTTATACTTAAAAATTTTTTTATCTATAAAAGTTAGAATTCTTGTAATCCAGTGAACATTGCTAAAAAGAAAGATTTTTTGTTTCATATTGAAAACAAAGTGAATTCTTACATCATTCATATGGATTGGTCATTTATATTCTTTTCAAATATACTTTCTCCTATTTTGATCTGATTTACAGTAGGAACTATTGATGTTTTTCTTGGATTTGAGAGCTTGGTGCTAGTTCTTTAGTTTGCTCGATGGCTGGTTCTTCAACTTGGTCTTCTACCGGTTCTCCAACCTGATCTTCTTCTTCCGAGTCCTCTTCATTGAAATCTTCCTCTATCTTTGAAGTATCGAGATCAGGGTAAAATTTCTTTACTTTCTTCAAGTAGTCGGCACGACCAAGGTCATAACTCTTAACCCCTGCTTCATGGAGTTTGTCTTCGAAAGCCTCTGACTGAACGTACTTCTTTACAGCTTCGTTAATGGCCTCTTCAACAGCTTGATCAATTTTCTTCGTTGCTGTTAAAATTTTTTCTTCAACCGCTGAAGCTTTCTTTTCAGCCGCTAAGACTTTTCCTTTAGTTTTTTCCAAATTAATTAATATTGATCGGATTTTCTTTTTCTTCTTCTTTAGCTTTGACTCCATGATATTTATTTTTAATCGAGCTTCATTCAGCTCTGCTTCTAGAGCTGATGCTTTGGTTGCTGATTCTTCTAGTTTCTTGTCCATAGCATTTTTTAATTCCTCAGCAACTTTCTTTTCCGCCCTCACAACATTCACTTCGTTGCACATAGTTTGACAAAATTGATCGAAGTTCCTCAAAATCTCATCCATAATGCTGATCCCATGGATAAGCTATTTATTTGCATGTTGAATTAGTCAAACTTAATAAAGAAAGGTAAACGATTAACTCTTTAATTATTTAAAGTACAAGTTGGTTCCATACCTTCAACAGTGTTGGATGAAGTAACAGAATGGTGTCATCAATTTGCTGAGACTTGGTTATTTCTCAATCTTTTGGAATGATGATAGACTTCAAAAGATGATGGACCAGCATTGGATCGTTCAGACCTGAGTCATCAGCATATACAGGAAAGTCGACTGACATCTGCAGCCGGTATTCTCTCTTCTTCTTCCTCCTCCATCATTGGAGCCTTTCCCTTATTGGTTTGATCAGTAGAAAATGATGATGGGCCAGCTCTTGAAGTTTCCATTAGTCGTCTTTCCCGTGCTGAAGGTTGAAGAGATGCTGACAATGGTACTTCGTCATCTTCCGATACACTTGCTATTAGTATTGGAGAAGTAGGATATGCTGAAACCGCTGAAGCTGTTGGAGTTATTGATTTTATCTTCCTTGGTTTCGTAATTCTTCCTACTTCTTGATCGAAGGGGGTGGCTTCTGCTCTTCTTTTATTTGACAATTTTCGAAGCTTCTGAACATCCACCATGACTGATGTGTCTGCAATGATTGAGAAGTCAAATATGGAAATTGTTTGTCAAAGAAGAAATGAAGAGATAACATCAATAATAAAAAATACCTAGAAAAGGTTTAGGGTTGATTTATGCCAAAAAGAGCCCTCTTTTATTAATAAGTTCTTTTATCGGGGGAATCTCCATCCCCGTGAGCTCTTTGTAGTCTTCTTGGTCGGCTGTCAGAATTTTTTTGCCATCATTGGGAGTTAGCTGGGGTTTCCTATGGCTAGTGATGAAGTCCCAAGAAATTTTAGGGATGATGTAGAAGAAACCAGGCTTCCAACCATGAATGGTTGATGGAAGCCCCAAGATAAATTTCCGACCATGACGTGGATTGATTACCCACTATCCATGGCCATGAAAATCTCGTTTCAGCACGAATAAGGCAGTAAAAAGGGAAGTCTTGGGAATTATATCTGCATCTCTACAAAGAATCAAGAAAGCACAAATAATTCAGATATTATTTGGGGTTAATTGAGCTGGTAGTGTCCGATATAGTCTAAAGATCGTAAGGAAAAAAGGGTGAATCGAAAATCTAAGACCGGCTCTTAGATGTTCTTCGTAAATTGTCAAGCTACCAGGTGGAGGCCGATCTATTTGCTCTGAAGAGTTCGGAAGGATTACAATATAATCGTCTAAAATGTTATAATGCTGCTTCAATTCTAATATTCGGTGTTCTGTTAAAGAAGACCTAACATCACCTATTTTTACTGATTCGGCTTGTTTTTTCTATTTTTGAGAGGAGGATTCTTCAGGGTTATCAGTACGACTGACTTCTAAAATTCTAGCCATAAAGAAGGAAAAGAGAGAAGGAAGATTAACTTAAACAAAAGGGAAAGAAGGAAAGAAGCCGACCTGAGAGGTTTCCCTTGCTCCTAAAGCGAAGAAACTAAAATGGTGGAAAACCTATTCTTCTAGAGAAGATGGTGTTTATATACTATCCTTCAACGGTATGAGATTTTTTCTCGAATAACAGGATTGATCTAGATCTTGTCACCTGGTCGTAATATCTGGTAAAAAGATACAGTTTTTCGAAGAGGCGAAATGACCGTTCGTAATCCGACGGCGATTTGCTGCTGATGGGATGTTTACATTTATTTTATGACAAAGATCTTTCGCCCTTTTATGGATTTCAAAAATTACAATGATGATGGCAGGATACGGCTATTGGTTTTTATAATCGCTTCCTCTATCAGAAATTGACACGTCATCAAAGTGTGCTGCCCAAAAAGGGAAGCTTCTGACAGTTTCTGATTTTCAATTAATGAATTCAGAAACTGGGGGGACTAGTATTGGGATATGACAGATTTGGTCTGCTTATGTTGATCTGAAGGAAATTGATTTTGGTTGATCAAGTTTATATTGGCCGACAATGCCCAAGAGGCATAAGGCTGATCAACACCCAAGAGGCGTAAAGCCGATCAATGCCCAAGAGGCGTAAGGCTGATTAACGCCCAAAAGGCGTAAAGCTGATCAACACCCAAGAGGCATAAGGCTGATCAATGCCCAAGAGACGTTGATCTGATCAATGTCCAAGAAACATAATGCTGATTAACGCCCAAGAGGCGTAAAGCCGATCAATGCCCAAAAGGCGTAAAGCCGATCAACGTCCAAGAGGCGTAAGGCTGATTAACGCCCAAGAAGCATAAGGCCGACTAATGCCCAGGAGAAGTGAGGTTGATTAATGTTCAAGTGATGCGAGATTATTCAACATATGGAAAATGGCTGATCAATTGTAGATAATGTTTGCTGCACGTGCTAATGTTTTAACAAATTAACTATTTACAACTGGAATTGGTTGGAGTCGGTTAGGTTTGAGGCCTATAAATACCAGTGAGCACGATGAAAAGGGGACCGGATTCCAAAACACCTTCCACCCTATTTTTCTTCAGATCGTATCTGTCCAGTCCATACGCCATTGGTGAACTTGGGAGCAGGAGTCCTTTCAACGCACATAGTCTCCAAGAAATGAAGATCCATTAGCTCAATCTGTTCTCATTTGAGCTAGCCTGAGCCCAAGTCTCGCTGTAATTTGTTTGGACCCAACACAAACTATACTTAGATATGGATAGCCTTCATGCCTTTAGTCCTCTATTTTACATAGATATGTTTTGCTTCAGCAATTTAGTAACTGACTTAAACCACACTATTCAGTTAACCAGCTCCGTTGCTGATGTTGACTGTTGAGTGGCTCCCCATTCTGAACTCAGTGCTCTATGTTCAATGTAATTATGACTTTGTTATGCAGCAGTATTGTTGGGTCTTCGATGTTATTGCCACTGCTCATCTCTCACTCAATCTCGAAGCATTTCAAAGACCTCTGATCTTAGCTTCCCATTATTTTTGCTCTTTCAATAGTGTTGCTGGAGAATTTGGCTCGACACCGAAGTAACCAAAAGACAAGGAGGTTGATGGAAGGCAGCAACAAAACCTATAAAAGAAGTACCTAATTGAGGTTGGCTCCGATAAAGATCCTTTGATGCTCAAATTAGAATTCTAAAAAAGAAAGAAAGGAGTGAGCGTGAGAAAAAAATAATTATATACATAGGATTCCCTGTTGGCCTTTATTTATAAATAGAGGCCGAGATGCCATATGAAACTGGGCCATTATCTAGGCCTTATCAAAGGTAATGCGCTCAATATTATCCATTAGTTCTGCATGATTCGATAAGAGTGGCCTGATAAAGATGATCTAATAGGGATAGTTTATTCTTTTTATGGATGCATATTATTAATTTTCAATTTAATGGGGCATGGTAGCCGCCACTTGTTACATATACTCTAGACAACATTTTCGAAGATCACGGGATCCTTATCCCACGTACAAACCGATGACGAAGATCGGTGGCAAGGATACTTCAAGTCGGCAAGCAAGCAAGGTTGAATAACCGAGGCATGCCTATCATATCCAGAAATCTAAGGTAGAGTTTATCTCCATATCAATTAGAAAGTTGTAGATCTTATTATGGGCGTGGCACCAGCAACTCCATCTTCAAGTCATCTATGTGTTTTGTTGATCCTACTTACGAGGTCGCCTTGGCTGGATCCTTTGGGCTTATGTCAAAGTTCCAATGGTGTTCAGGTTCCATTACTGCTGTTCAAACTATGCTTCCCATTTCAGCTGAGAATTACTCATCTGCACTCAATTACAGGATGGACATGTTGTTGGCCTTGCTACTTCTTGTTTGCAACTGCCCAGGCTACAAGACATTTTTATTATATATGCTAATCAGCATACTCCTCAAATCTGCTTCGCCACTGAATGCAAGAGTGCTAATCTCTACATTGAATGGTAGTACTTTCCTTTTCAACATTTCTCTTGCAACGTCTCAGGCTCTACTTTCTACCTTATCTACTGCTGAACGCATCACTGTAGGTTCTCCAGAGGTTGGCCATTGGCAAAGCACAAGACAGCCTTATTGTTGGTCTAAATTAAATGGTTGTCAATCAAGAATTTTCTAAGCAGGTGCCCATGAATGTTGGAAGCAAGTACAAATTTAGTTGCCAGGGGAGCTACCTTTTGTACACCTATGTAATTGCTGTTTCTTGGCCAGGTCTGTATAGTTTGTTACTGCTTTCGGCTCTGTTTGTAAGCCCAGTTCTTGAAACTGTTGTTGTTGTGTTTTTTTTTTTTTTTGGGATACAAATGGGTGCTCACACATAATGAGCAGGAGAGCTGTCTAGAAGGTCAAAAGAGAGGAAATCCTGAAGAGAAGGAAGAATACAGTTATCCTGGTACAAGGGCCAATCCCCAGAGTACATAGTAATGAAGGAGGCAATCCAAGACACTGTTGGCTTTGATCCAATATAATTTCAGCATGCTTTGCCAAAAGAGAATACCACCCTGCCAACTCCCCGTCCTTACTTACACTCCCCATATTGGGACCCCATTCTCATCTAACACAAATCCAATCTTATAGCCATCCTCGGATCCCAACCCAAGCCTAAGCCTATATACCAGTATGTTTTAAATTCAAAATATATCCTCTTTGCCCAAAGCCAGACCTTAACTTTTTGTTGGACCAAGTTGAGATAGGTTTTCCAGTTAGTTGCTTGACACTTAGCCAAGTCATATTTGGGATGAATTTCAATGACATTGGATTGTCGCTCCAATAAAATTTTGAAGTAAAATTTGGGTTAACCCTAATTCAACCCAAATTTGACTCATTTATTTGTATCAATTGGGCATGTGCTAGTGAATAGTGATCATCACCAATAATGTATGCTTGTATTTGGCAATATTTTATAATTTAGCAACCTTTAAATTCATAGGGTGGATGTGAACCAATATAGCATATTTGCCCAACACAAGTGTAGTTCAATCGAATGGGAAGGGGATAATGTATCATGCTGCCATTTGTCCTGGACATAAACTTCACTCAACAAAACAGGGCCCATACAATACATATGCTAGTACAAAATTATTAGCTCAAATAACAAAAGATGGACCCCAAATAACAAAATGCATGATTTGATTATAATATATATATATATATATATATATATATATATATATATATATATATACATACATACATACATACATACATACATACATACATACATACATACATACATACATACATACATACATACATACATACATACATACATACATACATATACATACATACATACATATTTATATGGCTACATCGCTGACGTGGGGCGCGTGTCAGGTCCAGCTGGACACGGTCAGTACTACGTGAATTTTTTCTTTCAAAAGATCCCCCGTTCAGGAAGAAGTGCTCCTGCTCCTTCGCCGGGTGGCACCCGAAGACGGGTCCACCTCAGCCGAAGTCGAGCCTCTCTTTGCCACTCCGCCAAGTGTCCACCCAGGAGGGGTCCACCTCGATCGAAGCTAGCGGCCCCCTCGCTCCCTCACCAGGTGGCACCCCAAGACGGGTCCACCTCTGCCGAGGTCGAGCCGGGCCCTCCTGCTCCTTTGCCAGGTGGCACTCGAAGATGGATCCACCTCGGTCAAAGTCGAGCCTCTCTCTGCCACTCCGCCAGGTGTCCACCCATGAGGGGTCAACCTCGGCCGAAGCTGGCGGCCTCTCGATCCCTCGCCAGGTAGCACCCCAAGACGGGTCCGCCTCGGCCGAGGTCGAGCCGGGCCCTCCTGCTCCTTCGCCAGGTGGCACCCCAAGACGGGTGCACCTCGGTCGAAGTCGAGCACCTCCTTGCCACTCCGCCAAGTGTCCACCCAGGAGGGATCCACCTCGGTCGAAACTGGCGGCCCCTTGCTCCCTCACCAGGTGGCACCCCAAGACGGGTCCACCTCTGCCGAGGTCGAGATGGGCCCTCCTGCTCCTTCTCCAGGTGGCACCCAAAGACGGGTCCACCTTGGCCGAAGTCGAGCCTCTCTTTGTCGCTCCACCAGCTGTCCACCCAGGAGGGGTCCACCTCGACCGAAGCTGGCAGCCCCTGCTCCACCGCCAGGTGGCACCCCCTGATGGGTCCACCTCGGCCGAGATCAGCCCTACTCTGCAAAGCCTCGGGGAAGCAGAGACACGGGTTGCAAGGTCGCCACTAGAGTCGGCGCGCACCGTGCCCCATAGGGGGCGCCAGTATGGCCTGCAGTAACACGCGAAACCTCGTTTACACCAGTCAGACGGGGCCCCGCAACCGAGGAATGGAATCCTTGCGGGCAGGAGCCTGAAATGGCTGGAAGCCCACCGTCAACGCCTCGAAAGGAGAGCTACCGCGCTCGGCCCAAAGCCTATCAGTCTTTCCCCTTTCATGACACACTGTGGACGAGGCAGTCCGGCCACTTAACCCCCATACCCGAAGAAGAAGGGGGAGGAGAAGGTCCAGAGGTCTCAGGGAGCCCCCTGGAAGGAACGTGGGCTGAGGGCAATTCGATGGTATAAAAGGGACGGTAAAAACGGGTGGAAAGGTAAGTCGAAAGAGGGAGAAAACACCAAGAGAATGATCCTGGGAGGCCTCAAGAAGTCCTCAGGCATGAGCTCGGTGAACCCAGCGCAGGAAGCCAGGCTTCAACTCCCCTCTTCCCCACACTTCTTTCGTTTACATCTCCTCTAAGCATGGGAATCCTTCGAAAACCCGTCTTAGGGGATCTGTTCCATCTTGCCGCTCTCTAACTTGACCGTCGAAGTGCCCCCGCAGGAATCCCTGTCCCGGGTCTCTGACTTTGTTTTGCAAGTCTAGGAGCTTGGAGATCTTGAGGTGAGAGAGTCCGAGACCGGTGCCAGCTCAAGAGCTACAAGCCACCACGGTGAGATCGGCAACAGATTGGCGCACCAAGTAGGGGGGCAGAACAGTAACCCCTGTGCGAGCAAGCTCTCCGTGGGCGAAAGTGCACTCCGACCATGGTGGTGACGCGTGGACGTGAGGCATCCGCCAGCCGAGCAGGAGAAGTTCCTTCTCCTCAAGGGTCGCGTAGCCCGGAGAGGGAACTTCCTGGTCCATCTCCTCCTCCTCAGCCATCCCCAGTGGACGGTCCTTTCGTAGCTGTTGTCCAATAGCTGCAAACTTTGACCACTGCTGTGCGGCAACTGCAGCACCAGCAGCGCTCCCTGGCCACTCAGCCCCAGCCAGGGACCCCCGCGGCTCGAGCCACGGGCCCCCGCTGAAGCCTGCGCTCCATCTAAGGTAGGCCTTTCCATCCGCGGGCAGTTTCCAACCCCCGCGGGAGCAACCAGACCCCTACAAAAAGGAACTACTCTGGTTCGGCGGATCATAAGAGTCGATCCCCGGCCAACGATGCCGAAGCAGTGTGGCGCAGCAGGCACCACCGGGACAAGGCCCCTCGCCGAGATCGATCGGCACCCCCTTCTCCAGCAGCCTCGATGGAAGATTCCACCGACGAGGCCATCAGGCGCCAGGCCGAGAGGCGCCTAGAGGAGCACGAGCGCAAGTTGGCGGAGTTCGCCCGCTGCTTTGCCGACATGCAAAGCTCCCCAATAGATCCAGCGGGCTACAATGCCAAACCACCCTTCTCCCGGGAAATCCAAGAGGAATCGATCCCGAGTCGGTTCCGCATGCCTCAGGTGGATCCCCACAATGGGACCACCGATCCCTTGGACCATTTAGAGAGCTATAAGGCTCTCATGAGGGTCCAAGGAGCGACAGACGCTCTTCTATGCATTGCCTTCCCAGCCACCCTCCAGAAGGCTGCTAGAGTTTGGTTCACCCGCCTCGAGCTAGAATCCATCAGCTCCTTCCATCAACTAGAAGGAAAGTTTGTGGCACACTTCGACGCTTGCCGGAATGTGCCAAGAGAGGTGGATAGCCTCTTCTCTATCCGCCAGCAGGACTAGGAGCTGCTGCGGGACTACATTATTCGCTTCAAGACCACTGCCCTGGAAATCTATAGTCTGGACGAGCCTGTCGCCATGCTGGCGTTGAAGTGCGGGCTTAAGATCTCCCATCTGACATATTTCCTGGATAAAAAGCCTCCCAAGACATACTCTGAGCTCCTCCTCCGTGTCCACAAGTACATCCGAGTGGAGGAGGCCGATCGCACCAGGCGAGAGCTGGACGGGAAGCCTTCAAAGAAGCCTGCCCTAAGGGATGTCCCCAGGACCCGGAGGCCTGGACCACCTGCAAATTTTCGTCCAGGCTCAAAGCCGAAGAACGATGCTGCCCCGGAGAGAACGTTCGCCCTTCTCCTCGCTCCTAGAATGAAGATCCTCATGGAGATTGAGGGTGAGCACTACCTCCGCCGACCTCCTCCTCAGAATCCAAGGAACATCCGTGACAAGACAAAATATTATCAATTTCATCGCGAGCACGGCCATGACACTGAGGAGTGCCACAATCTAAAGTGGGAGATTAAGGAGCTGATCAAGAGGGGCTACCTCAGGAAATTCATGAGGAACGAATCCCCGACGGAGGGTCAGCCGCTCGCAGCCTTTCCCCCCGTCCCCGTAATTGACAACCACCCAATGGAGAAGCCGGTGGGCATGATCTCCTTGGGGATCGGGCATGCGACGAAGAGAGCCCGGGAGGCGGGAGACCCAGAGAATGTACTCCCCTTTGAAAAGGGGAACAAAAATAAAAATATAAACAATGATGCAGTGGTGGTCGAGATGACCATCACGAAACATCTTGTACATCGCATTATGGTGGATAGTGGGAGCTCTACTGACGTGCTTTTTTATGATGCTTTCTCCGGAATGAATCTATCTCATGATCAATTAAAGTCGGTGCACACCCCTCTTGCGGGCTTCACCGGAGATTCGGTAGGGGTCGAATGAGAGATCACTCTCCCTGTCACTGCCGGATCCCCACCTCGACAGAGTACGGTCATGATGACGTTTACCGTCGTCAAGCTCCCATCACCTTATAATGCCATCCTCGGCCGTCCAGGGCTCAACCAGCTGGACGGTGTCATTTCCACTAAGAGGTTGCTGGTATAGTTCCCTACTGCCTCTGGGATGGGAGTAATAAGAGGGACGGCCCAGCCTGTCCAGCATTGTCTGCAGATGGTACCGGGGGCCCGGAGCGCTGAGCTCGGCTCCGATGTCGACGACCTTGACCTAAGAGAGCAAGACCCCAGGGGAGGCCCGTGAAGCGCCTGTTGATGTACCCTCTCGGTTCGGACCCTTAGAAGACAGTGCAGATAGGAGTCCAGCTCCCGGAAGAAGAGCAGGCTCGTTTGCTAGACTTCCTCCGGACGAATGCTAATGTGTTCGCCTGGTCCGCTGCTGACATGCCAGGTATCCCCTTGGAAGTCATCACCCACTGGTTGAATATTGATCCAAGATGCCGCCCTATCCGCCAGAAGAGAAGTTTTGTTGCGGAGAGGTAGAAGGCCATCAATGAAGAAGTGGAGAAGCTTCTCGCCGCCGACTTTGTATGGGAGGTACAGTATCCCAGTTGGCTGGCGAACGTGGTCATGGTGAAGAAGAGCAACGGCAAGTGGAGGATCTGCGTGGACTACACCGACCTCAACCGAGCTTGCCCAAAGGACAGTTTTCCTCTTCCAAAGATCGACCAACTCGTGGACACCACTTCAAGGCATCACCTCCTCTCTTTCATAGATGCCTTCTCCGGGTACAACCAGATCCGAATGCACCCGGAGGACGAGGAGCACACTGCTTTCATCACCGATCGCGGAACCTACTATTACAAGATGATGCCATTTAGCCTCAAGAACGCCGGGGCCACGTACCAACGGCTGGTCAACAAAGTCTTCAAAGACTAGATTGGCCGCAACATGCAGGTGTATGTGGACGATATGCTGGTAATGAGCAAGCCCCCTTCGGACCACGTCGGCGACCTGGCGGAGACCTTCGGTAACCTCTTGCTTCGCCAGATAAAATTGAACCCGGCGAAGTGCGCTTTCGGCATATCTGCCGGGAAATTCCTAGGGTTCATGGTAACCCAAAGGGGGATAGAAGCCAACCCGGAGAAAGACCAGGCTATCCTGGACATGGAGCAACCCACCTCCAAGAAGCAAGTGCAGCGACTCACAGGCCGGATAACCGCCCTAAGTCGATTTATCTCGAGGTCCGCTGACCGCTGTCAGTCCTTTTTTAAGGCGCTGAGAAAGATGAACGACTTTACCTGGATGGAGGAGTGCCAGAAGGCGTTCGATGAGCTGAAGAGGACACTGGCATCTCTGCCGCTGCTTTCCAGGCCCGAAGAAGGAGAGGAGCTCCTCCTGTACCCGGCAGTCACCCCGGAGGCCGTCAGTTCGGTCCTGGTTCGGACTGACGACAAGGGAAAGCAAAGGCTAGTGTATTATACAAGCAAACTCCTCTGCGATGCGGAGCTCAGGTACTCCCGGTCTGAGAAACTGATTTTTGTACTAATCGTGTCCGCTCAGCATTTCATACCTTATTTTCAAGCGCACCCCATTGCTGTTCTGATGGATCAGTCACTGAAAGCGGTGCTCAGCCAACCTGACACATCTGGGTGCCTAGCGAAGTGGGCGCTCCAGCTCAGCAAGTTCGACATCACCTACAGACCCAGGTCGGCCATGAAGGCATAGGTACTCGCTGATTTCTTGGTCGAGTGTGCAGGCCTGGATGAGGGGGTGGAAGAGAGCCCCCAAGACTGGCAGTCGGAGCCAGGACCAGAGGAAGACATCTGGATCCTTCATGTAGAGGGAGCCTCGAACTCCAGCGGGAGTGGAGCTGGACTCATCCTCACCAACGGTGAAAGATTTGTCACCGAATGTGCGCTCCGTTTCCATTTCGCTGCCACTAATAATCAAGCAGAGTATGAAGCGCTCCTCGCAGGGCTGAGAGTGCCCCACGAGCTGGGCGTGGCCAAACTCAAGGTCGTCACTGACTCACAGCTGGTAGCCGGGCAGATCTCGGGGGAGTACGGGACGCGAGACCCCCAAATGGCAAAGTACCTGGAGCTCGTAAGAACGAGCACGGCAGGATTTCAGCATTTCAGCGTCTCCCATATACCTCATGGGAAAAACGCTCGCACAGACGCACTCTCTCGCCTTGCAACCCTGCCGAACTCATCATTGGGCCATGCTTACATCGAGCACCTCAAGGCCCCGAGCTACGAGACACCGATGGAGGTCTAGCAAGTCAACCAAGAGCCTAACTGGATGGACAAGTACATCGAGTACATCACCGATGGCACCCTGCCGGAGGACCGCGTTGTGGCTGGCCTCATTAAGAGGAAGGCCGCACGGTTCGTCTTAATGGATGGGTTAATGTATCGGAGGTCCTACTCCTACCCGCTCCTCAAGTGTCTGAGACCCGCAGAGGTCGTACTCGTGCTCCAAGAGATCCACGAGGGCGTCTGTGGAAACCACATGGGGGGCAGGACACTGGCGTACAAGGCCCTCCATCAAAGTTACTTCTAGGAGACAATGAAAGAAGATGCAGTTGACTTCGTGAAGAGGTGCGACCGGTGTCAGCGGCACGCCATGGTGCAATGTCAGCCTACTGCTCCACTCTCCCAGCTCTCCGTCCCATGGACGTTCGCTCAATGGGGCATGGATCTCCTAGGACCTTTTTCCCTGGCATCCGGGCAACGAAAATTCTTGATCGTGGTTATCGACTACTTCACAAAGCGGGTCGAGGCCGAACCCTTGGCCCGGATCACGGAGGCAAACGTCACCAAGTTTCTCTAGAAGTCAATTATTTGCCGCTTTGGCCTACCGCATACTATTATCACCGACAACGGATGTCAGTTAGATTATCGGGAGTTCGAGGAGTTTTGCAGTGACATCGGCATCCGCCATCGTTTCACTTCGATGGCGCATCCTCAGACAAACGGAGATGATGCGGGACAGGGATTGGACTGGATCGCTGGCGAGCATGAAAGTCACCAGAGATTAGGATTTGCAAAGAAGGAGGAAAGAAGAGGGTGCAGGGTTAAGAAAAATACTGGGGTTCACATAGATTCCCCAAGAAGAACAAGCACATAGCAAAGGGGCTCACACAGATGCCCTAGAAGAACAAGCACATAGCAAATGGGCTCACATAGATGCCCTGGGCTCACACAGATGCCCAAAATCAGGGATCACACAGAAACCCTGGGAAGATGGAGAAGGGATCATACAGATACCCTAGGATCATACAGATCCTTCACACAGAACAATAAAAATTTTATTCATCCATCCTCCTATTACAAAAGGCTGAGGGTGGTATTTATAGATTTTCCAACTCTCATTTGAATTTGAATACAAGATAAAAAGATAAGAACGAATCAAATTCAAATATAAGATAGGATAAGATAAGCCTATCCATATATCAATCCTAACCAACCAAATCCTAAATCAAATTCAAATATAAGATAGGATAAGATAAGCCTATCCATATATCAATCCTAATTCAAATTTTAAACAAAAGATAAATCCTAAATAAATTTATTCCAAAAATGCTTCAAGATCTGTGCCACTCCAATAATTATGCTTGCTCCAAGATCCGTGCTTGAGATGTCCCCATCATTCTCCTACGGTGGGGAAAAAAAACTCGACTCTGTCGAGTTTGGGTCAGGCTCCAGCTTCAGCTTGACTTCAGCTCCGGGAACTCCAAACTTTTAGCTTGACATAACCATGATTTTTTTTTTTTTTTAATCAACTTTGCTTTGAAAATGGGCTGCAGGCAGTTCTTGGAGAGCTTGGCATAGACGAAGCAAAAAACAGGGGTGAGGGCTGGAAGGGAGGAATGGTGGTGGGTGACCGGCTGGGGGGAGGGTGGTCCGACGTGGATGTTGGAGAAGGATCCGTGGACGAGATTTGAAATAGGGAAGAAAGAGAATAGTGGGCTGGTGATGAAACAGAAAAATCCTAATCCTTTAGCTCTGATACCACTTGATGCGGGACAGGGATTGGACTGGATCGCTGGCGAGCATGAAAGTCACCAGAGATTAGGATTTGCAAAGAAGGAGGAAAGAAGAGGGTGCAGGGTTAAGAAAAATACTGGGGTTCACATAGATTCCCCAAGAAGAACAAGCACATAGCAAAGGGGCTCACACAGATGCCCTAGAAGAACAAGCACATAGCAAATGGGCTCACATAGATGCCCTGGGCTCACACAGATGCCCAAAATCAGGGATCACACAGAAACCCTGGGAAGATGGAGAAGGGATCATACAGATACCCTAGGATCATACAGATCCTTCACACAGAACAATAAAAATTTTATTCATCCATCCTCCTATTACAAAAGGCTGAGGGTGGTATTTATAGATTTTCCAACTCTCATTTGAATTTGAATACAAGATAAAAAGATAAGAACGAATCAAATTCAAATATAAGATAGGATAAGATAAGCCTATCCATATATCAATCCTAACCAACCAAATCCTAAATCAAATTCAAATATAAGATAGGATAAGATAAGCCTATCCATATATCAATCCTAATTCAAATTTTAAACAAAAGATAAATCCTAAATAAATTTATTCCAAAAATGCTTCAAGATCTGTGCCACTCCAATAATTATGCTTGCTCCAAGATCCGTGCTTGAGATGTCCCCATCAGGAGAAGTCGAGGTAACAAATAGGACCATCTTGCAAGGCCTCTGGACAAGACTGGACCAGGCCAAGGGTAGGTGGGCGGAAGAGCTCCCGAGCATCCTTTGGGCATATCACACTACCCCAAGGATGACTACGGATGAGACCCCGTTCAACCTTGTCTTCGGAGCAGAAGTGGTTATCCCAATTGAGCTCAGCCTATCGACCCTGCGCGTGGAGCAGTACGATGAGACGGAGAACCCTGCCAGGATGCTGCTAAACCTAGACCTCCTTGAAGAAATGAGGGACAGGGCTCGAGTTCGAATGGCTGCCTACCGGTTGCGAGTGGCCAGATACTACAACTCCAGAGTGCAACCGAAGTCCTTCTGCCAGGGAGATTTGGTGCTCTGCCGCGCTGAAGCTTCCCAGCCACGGGAGTGCGGAAAGCTCTCCCCAAACTGGGAAGGCCCTTATAGGGTGGTGGAGGCACTTCCTTACGGGGCGTACTACCTAGAGGAGCTAGGCAGATCCCAGTTCCCTCGGACCTGGAATGCCTCAAACTTGAGGATGTACTACCAATAGTGTAAGGCTCCTTAAACATTGGCAATGAAATCTTTTTCATCAAATGCTTGTCTCGTAGGGTAAGGACCACCCAGCTCTAAGTTCAACGAGCATGGACACGGCAGAAGACCCACGAAGGCACGATGTCCCTCTCATAAAATCCTGGAGAACAGCTCGGCAAGCCTCGCAAGGCTCAGATCCAGCCTGCGACCCCGAGGATCAGTCCGGAAGTCCCGGACTTCGGTCTGGAAGGCGGGGCAGAACCAAATTCGCCCACGCGATCCCAGAGAATAGCTCGGCAAGCCACGCAAGGCTCAGATCCAGCCTGCAGCCCCGAGGTTCAGTCCGAAAGTCCCGAACTTCGATCTGGAAGGTGGGGCAGAACCGAATTCGCCCACGCGATCCCGGAGAACAGCTCGGCAAGCTGCGCAAGGCTCAGATCTAGCTTGCAACCCCGGGGTTCAGTCTGGAAGTCCCGAACTTCGGTCTGAAAGACAGGACAGAACCAAATTCATCCACGCGATCCCGGAGAATAGCTCGGCAAGCCGCACAAGGCTCAGATCCAGCCTGCAGCCCCAGGGTTCAGTCCGGAAGTCCCGGACTTCGGTCTGGAAGGCGGGGCAGAACAAAATTAGCCCATGCGATCCCGGAGAATAACTCGGCAAGCCATGCAAGGCTCAGATCCAGCCTGCAGCCCTGGGGTTTAGTCCGAAAGTCCCGGACTTCGGTCTGGAAGGTAGGGCAGAACTAAGTTCACCCACGCAATCCCGGAGTTCAGCTCGAAACGTACTACGGGACTTAGTCCCAGTAGCTAGCACCGGGGTTCAGTTCGGAAGATGCACAAAAAAAAAAGAAAGAGAGAGACAGAAGGAACGAGCTAATGGAAAGATAATTTCATTGCAAATAAAAGTTCCTTACACAAAAGGGGCCCCGACAGGCCAGGAGATCCCAAAGAAAGAAAACACAAAAATAAAATAGAACATCACGGAGCTACTTCGGCATAGCCGCATCCTCCTCGGGTTGGGGGGCACCCTCTCCACTGGCACCGTCGACTGGAGGCTGCTCGGGAGCCGCCACCTCATCACCGGCCACCGCCGAAGCTCCTCCGGTGGGCTCCTGCCTCCTGCTGCCCAGTACGACCCCACTGAGGTCGAGCTCGGGGTAGAAGGAGCTAACCTTTTCCCGGCATACCTGGAATCCCTTCAAGAAGGAGTCCACGGCCGCCTCCTGCACCTCAGCGATGTACTCCTCGAAGGCCCGAAACTTCGGCACGGCCTCCTGCGCCTCCCTCTTGGATGCCTCCAGCAGCCCGTTGATGTAGGAGTTCTTCTCCTTAGCTGCGCTCAGCTCCTTGAGGATTTCTTCTACCCGGTGCTCCAGTGACCGGGACTGAGCCTTGAGGCGGGTCTTCTCTGCTGTGTCCTCATTGCAGCGCTGGTTCGAGATCCTCTCCTCTGACAGAGAGGTCTCGAGCTCCTTGATGCGCCCCTCGGTGCGGACCAGGTCGGCTCAGAGAGCCTGGTTATTCCCTCGCAGCTCGACCCTTTTCTCCATGAGGTCCTTGACATCAGCTACGAGTTCGCCGAGCTTCTCCTCCTTCTCGGCATCCTTCTTGGCATAGCCAGCGAGGAAGTTCCTCAGCAACAGCACCTCCGTCCCGATCTGCATCGAAAGAGATACGAAGTTAGAACGATCCAACTGGAACTTTAAGGAGTCAGAGCTCAAAACATACCGTAAAAAGCTGCGGGAGGATCCCGAGCAGCGCCTCGGTGTAGTCCCGACCGCCCCTCAGACGACGGTCCCGGGAGGTAATGGCGAACTCCATGACTCTCTCCGTGAGGCCCTGGTCGCGGATCACGAAGCATCGATTGGTGAGACTTGGGGATAGAATGGGTGCATCGGTAGCAGGCAAGGTGGCCGTCCCTTCGCCAAGCAGTGCGGCCGTCGGTGGAGGTACCACCACCCTGGTGGCCACCATGGAAGCAGCCGGTGCAGCGGCTGGAGCAGGCATCACCCGAGGAGGTTCCGGCCCCCTCTCTTCCCCGACCCTGTCGAGGTCGACAACAGGGACATCGGGCACCCGGGCCCGAGGTGGCCTGGAGGCAGGAGCCGCTACCTAGGGCCAGTAATGGAGGTGGGCGCAGGCACCCAGCTCGCCTCAGTACGAGCCCTCTTCGCCGAGGGTTCAGTCCCTTCGGTAGCATCCCTCTCCGCGATGCCCTCCATCAGGTTCTCCACGAAGAACTTCATACCTGAGGAAAAAGAGGTCAGTTAAGCCAGTTTAAAAGAAGGGAAATACAGAGCAGAAAATGAAATCAAAAGAGGGAGATCCGAGCCTCACCCAGCTCCTGGATGGGACTGATCCCTGCCTCGAATAAGTTCTGCTCTGAGAGTAGATCATCAAGAGCTGGGACCGCGTCACTCAACAGCTGTGAGAAGACCACTTGGTCTGCTGGCTCGACCTGAGAGTTCCAGTTCGGAGACCAGTCTGGCTCGCTCCAGGCCCAGTCAACATTTTCGATCGAGGCAAAAAAGAAGCGGTTCTTCCAGCCCTTGATCGATGAAGGGAGGTCAAACCTGAGGCACCTAGGCCGGGGTGAGATGTACCACCAGCCATCATCGGTGGAGTAGAGCTTCAGGGTGAAGAGAGCCCTGAAGAGGGAGAAACTGGCAACGAACCCATGAAAGTGGCAGAAGACGATGAAGGCAAAGATGACCCGGATGGCATTAGGAGCCAACTGGGCCAGGACCAGACGATAATGGCTAAGAAAAGAGAGAAAAAAAGGATGAAGGGAAAATCGAAGACCCCCAAGGAGGAAGTCCTCGTAGAAGGCGACTCTCCCGAGGCCACTCGAGGTTACTCGATCTCCAGTTCGTGGGAGGGAAAGATGAGTTGAATCCGGGATTCCATAGGTATCCCGGAGCAAAGAAAGATCGTCCTCGGTCATCGTTGATGCATAACCGAAGGGGCCAGAGGGAGAGGCCACCGGAGGAGGAAGAGAAGAAATGGGATGAGAGGAAACTACGGGGGGAGACCTAGGACCCCTAGGGACACCTATGGTCATAGCCCCAGGCTGGAGCCGCCTACGGACCTCGTCCGGGATCTCTTCCCCCTCTGAGGAAGAAGGCGATGGAGTCCTCAGCCGGGAAGGACCGGCCTCGTCTGGGTTGGAGGAGACATAGCGGTGATGCGCCATGAAGGAAGAAGAAGTGAAAAAGAAAAAAAAAAAACTGGCACAAGGACTAGGAGATGGAGGAAGAGGAGAAGGAGGTCACAGATACTCACCGAAATATTTTGTACCAGAGGAATGGCAATCCCGAGAAGATGAAGGGAGACCACTGCAACCGTCGGCAGAGTGTTAGAAAGTGGAGAGACTTCGTTTCCAGAAAGTTCCCTCCTTTTCAAACTCAATCGACAGCAGCCGTACGCCTCTTTCCATTCCGAGCTACTAGATAGCTGCCACATGGAGGCACGCCCGACATCGATGCTTCGGTCCGATGGAAACTGCCTCATTTTCGAAACGGCATATTAATGGCCCGCGCACGTGGCAGCCTCTCATAGGGTCTCGGGCACAACAGAAACGGCGGCAGGGATCATGGCAATTATGGCGCGAGATTTTCACCTTCTCCACGTCATCTCTGCATTAAATCCCCACGTCCCAAGCCACGACACCTCGACGGAACCTGGGGATGGGGGGCAACTAATATGGCTACATCGATGACGTGGGGCGCGTGTCAGGTCCAGCTGGACATGATCAGTACCACATGGATTTTTTCTTTCAAAAGATCCCCCGTTCGAGAAGAAGTGCTCCCGCTCCTTCGCCAGGTGGCACCCGAAGACAGGTCCACCTCGGCCGAAGTCGAGCCTCTCTCTGCCACTCCGCCAGGTGTCCACCCAAGAGGGATCCACCTCGGCCGAAGCTGGCGGCCCCTCTCTCTCTCGCCAGGTGGCACCCCAAGATGGGTCCACCTCTGTCGAGGTCGAGCCAGGCCCTCCTGCTCCTTTGCGTGGCGGCACCCGAAGACGGGTCCACCTCGGCCGAAGTCAAGCCTCTCTCTGCCACTCCGCCAGGTGTCCACCCAGGAGGGGTCCACCTCGGCCGAAGCTGGCAGCCCCTCGCTCCCTCGCCAGGTGGCAACCCAAGACGGGTCCACCTCAGCCGAGGTCGAGCCGGGCCCTCCTGCTCCTTTGCCAGGTGGCACCCGAAGACTGGTCCACCTCGGTCGAAGTCGAGCACCTCCCTGCCACTCCGCCAGGCATCCACCTAGGAGGGGTCCACCTCGATCGAAGCTGGCGACCCCTCGCTCCCTCGCCAGGTGGCATCCCAAGACGAGTCCACCTTTGCCGAGGTCGAGCCGGGCCCTCATGCTCCTTCGCTAGGCGACACCCAAAGACAGGTCCACCTCGATCGAAGTCAAGCCTCTGCCACTCCGCTAGGTGTCCACCCAGAAGGGGTCCACCTTGGTCGAAGCTGGCGGCCCCTCGCTCCCTCGCTAGGTGGCATCCCAAGATGGGTCCGCCTCTACCGAGGTTGAGCCGGGCCCTCCTGCTCCTTCACCAGGTGGCACCCGAATACGGGTCCACCTCAGTCGAAGTCAAGCCTCTCTCTGCCACTCTGCCAGGTGTCCACCCAAGAGGGGTCCACCTCGGCCGAAGCTGGCGGCCCCCTCGCACCCTCGCCAGGTAGCACCCCAAGATGGGTCCACCTCTACCGAGGTCGAGCCGGGCCCTCCTGCTCCTTCGCCAGGCGGCACCCGAAGACGGGTCCACCTCGACCGAAGTCGAGCCTCTTTCTGCCACTCCGCCCAGTGTCCACCTAGGAGGGGTCCACCTCGGTCGAAGCTGGCGACCCCTCGCTCCCTCGCCAGGTGGCACCCCAAGACGGGTCCACCTCAGTCGAGGTCGAGCCGGGCACTCCTGCTCCTTTGCTAGGTGACACCCGAAGACGGGTCCACCTCGACCGAAGTCGAGCACCTCCCTGCCACTCCGCAAGGTTTCCACCCAGGAGGGGTCCACCTCGGTCGAAGCTGGCAGCCCCCTCGCTCCCTCGCCAGGTGACACCCCAAGATGGGTCCACCTCTGCCGAGGTCGAGCCGGGCCCTCCTGCTCCTTCGCCAGGCGGCACCCGAAGACGGGTCTACCTCGATCGAAGTCGAGCCTCTTTCTGCCACTCCGCCAGGTGTCCACCCAGGAGGGGTCCACCTCGGTCGAAGTTGGCGGCCCCTCGCTCCCTCGCCAGGTGGCACCCCAAGACGGGTCAACCTCGACCGAGGTCGAGTCGGGCCCTCCTGCTCCTTCGCTAGGTGGCACCCGAAGATGGGTCAACCTCGACCGATGTTGAGCACCTCCCTGCCACTTCGCCAGGTGTCCACCCAGGAGGGGTCCACCTCGACCGAAGCTGGCGGCCCCTCGCTCCCTCGCCAGGTGGCACCCCAAGACGGGTCCACCTCTGCTGAGGTCGAGCCGGGCCCTCCTGCTCCTTCGCCAGGTGGCACCCGAAGACGGGTCCACCTCAGTCGAAGTCGAGCCTCTCTCTGCCGTTCCGCCAGGTGTCCACCCAGGAGGGGTCCACCTTGGCCGAAGCTGGCAGCCCCTGCTCCACCGCCAGGTGACGCCCTTTGACGAGTCCACCTCGGCTGAGATCAGCCCTACTCTGCAAAGCCTCGGGGAAGCAGAGACACGGGTTGCAAGGTCGCCACTAGAGCCGGCGTGCACCGCGCCCCGTAGGAGGCGCCAGTACGGCCTGCAATAACACGCGAAACCTCATTTACACCAATCAGACGGGACCCCGCAACCGAGAAACGGAATCCTTGTGGACAGGAGCCTGAAATGGCTGGAAGCCCACCGTCAATGCCTCGAAAGGAGAGCTCCCGTGCTCAGCCCAAAGCCTCACTAGTCTTCTCCCTTTCGTGACACACTGCGGACTAGGCGGTCCGGCCACTTAACTCCCGGACCCGAAGAAGAAGGGAGAAGAGAAGGTCCAGAGGTCTCAGGGAGCCCCCTGGAAGGAACGTGGGCTAAGGACAGTTCTATGGTATAAAAGGGACGGTAAAAACGGGCGGAAAGGTAAGTCGAAAGATGGAGTAAACACCAAGAGAACGATCTTAGGAGGCCTCAAGAAGTCCTCAGGCGTGAGCTCGGTGAACCTTGCGCAGGAAGCCGGGCTTCAACTCCCCTCTTCCCCACACTTCTTTCGTTTACATCTCCTCTAAGCACGGGAATCCTTCGGGAACCCGCCTTAGGGGATCTGTTCTATCTTGCCGCTCTCTAACTTGACCGTCGGAGTGCCCCCATCGAAATCTCCGTCCTGAGTCTCTGACTTTGTTTTGCAGGTCCGAGAGCTTGGAGATCTCGAGGTGAGAGAGTCCGAGACCGGTGCCAGCTCAAGAGCTACAGGCCACCGCGGTGAGATCGGCAACACATATATATATATATATAGACATACATACATATATACATACATGTATATGTATATATATGTATACATACATTCATACATACATGTATATGTATATGTATACATACATTCATACATACATGTATATGTATATGTATACATACATACATACATACATGTATAAGTATATGTATACATACATACATACATACATGTATATGTATATGTATATGTATGTATATATGTGTGTGTGTCTCCCAAAACAACAAAAAAATACCAAAATATCTAAATGGGCCAGCTAAAGTCCAAAAAATAGATCAAGTTCATAATTGAGTCACACCAAAAATTGAAGTCATTAACAAATTTCTATCTTGGCTTTAATCCTATCAAGCTACAACACAAAATAGTTAACTCCTCTCCATCTCCTCCAATAATACCTCAAGGGCCTAGTTCAGCATCTCAAAACATAAACCAAATCTAAGTAATACTTAAAACTTGAGAGTAGTAACTAGCTTGGTCATCATATTTACTAGATTATTTGCCATAGGAATCTTCTTCAATGTAACCCTTATGATATAATGTCCTGAATGAAATGGTATCTGACATCAATATGCTTAGTTCTATTATAATACACCTGATTTTTAGTTAGATGTATGCTACTCTAGCTGTCATAATAAACACTTTTCACATCCTGCTGTAAACCAAAATCACCTTATATCGAAATAGCCCCTTCACTATTTTTGTTGCTACCTCATACTTCGCCCCTGTAGTAGATAAAGTAATAGTAGATTATAAAGTTGCTTTCTAATAAATAGCATAACCTGAGAGAGTGAAAACATAACCCATCAAAGACCTTCTACTATTAAAGTCACCTACATAATTAGAGTCTACAACAATAACATTACTATAAATACTTAAATCCCAATTATACATCAAACTAATATTCGTAGTGCCTCTCAAATAGCATAAACTCAATTTCATAGCTTATTAATAGATCCTTCATTGGTGCCCCATGTACTTGCTAATGACACTGATAGCTTTTAAGATACCTTAACATGTGCAAACTATAGCATACATGATACTTCAAATTATACTAACATGTATATAGAATACATGACACATGCTACACCTCATCTAATTGTGGAGATAAAAGAGCTGAAAATCTAAAATGTACTACAAGCATTACCGACTTTTAATCCTGCATACTAAAATGCTCAAGTACCTTCTTAATACAATTTTTCTATGATAAGAACAATCTGCAATCTCAATGAATATCCAGATTCAAAATCTTCTTTGTAGCACTCAATCCTCCATCTCAAATTTATTACTAACTGAGCTTGCAAATTCTTAATCTCAAACATTCTTTGTTGCAATGAGCATGACATCAACATAGAGCAACAAATAAATAAAAGAACCATCTAAAAGCCTTTTATGATAAATACAACTATCACAGTCACTCTGAGAGTAAGTATGCCCAAGTATGAATGCATCAAATAGCTTATACCACTACCTAGAAGATTACTTCTGATATGGCAAGAAGCTGACGTGTTGACATGCATTCCCAATCAGATGCCACGTCATAAGATCCACCATGGTGGATATTCCATCTTGGACTCCTTTGACCGGGCTGAGCTCCCCCGGATCAACGAGGTGGATGGTCAAAGCCGAGCTCCGTCCTCTGCCAGGTCGGCACACGCAAGCTCGGGGCACCTAGGCTAGAGCCGAGCGGCTTCCTTCACCAGATCGAGCCCTTTCGAGGCTGAGCCCCCTGAACCGAGTCGAGCTCAGCCCTCCTCCATCAGGTCGAGCCCCTCCAAGGCCAAGCCCTCTGGGCTGGAGTCGCGTGTCAACCTCCTCCACCGGATTGAGCCCCTCCGAGGCTGAGCCCCTGGACCGGAGTCAAGGTCAGCCCTCCTCCGCCAGGTCGAGCCCCTCCGAGGCCGAGCCTTCGGGCAGGCATCGAGCCCTCCTCTGCCAGGTCGAGCCCCCCGAGTCGGAGCCGAGTCCCAGCTCTCCAGCCCGGCAGCCAACTTGGACGGTGCCCCGGAACACCAAGGAGGTGGAGCCACCTCCCCGAGACACCGACGAGCGGCCCAAAGACCATCAGGAAACACCGGTCATGTCACAATAACTGTTTACGGCCACCGCTTACACCAAGAAAGGAAGGAGCTCCCTGACCAAGGCACCATGCTCTTCACCAACTGCCTGCACCACCCGAAAGAGGAAGTCAACCAAGAGATTCGAATCTCGAGGACGACGGCCCCCCAATCGAGGCACTGCCAGGCTTCCTGGAATGGGACAACCGGAGGGAATGTTAGAGCACACAACAATTTTCCTTATCATGAACCGGGAAAGACGTCCCATCCATGGTACAGAACACCGCCACATGCACCTGATAGCCTGGGAAAGATCCCAAGGTAGGCGCTCAATGGTCACCTGAACTTAAAAGAACCTTCAACACCCCTAATAGAAAAGTACAAAAAAAACGTACGCAAGTACTAGCTCAAAAAAAAAACTCACATCCAAGCGAGTAAGGGAGGAGAAGCCACACAGGAGGGCCGACCTAGCTTGGCTATCATCTCTCCCAGCACACTCGCACCCCCACTTTCACACCACTCACTCCTCCTAGCATGGAGTCTATCAAGAGGGCTCGACCAGGAGGATCTGTTTTCCTGGATCGTCACTGACTTGACCATCGGAGTGTCCTCGTCGGAATCCTGACTCGGGTGTCTGACCTTATTTTTTGCAAGCTCAGAAGCATAGGTCAACCCCGAGAAGACGAGAGGCGAGCCGACGTCGACAGTAGCTACGGGCCATGATGATCTTGGCGGCAACAGATTGGTGCACCAGGTAGAGGAGACGACATGAGCGAGAGATCCCAAAAGCCAGTCCCTCTGCAAGCGGTTCCATCAGGAGGATGGTGATGACGCGAGCAAGAGAAGCTTCCACCAGCCATGCGGGAGACTCTCCCTTTCAAGGAAACCCACACGTCCCGGAAGTGGAACTGCCCGCTCTACCTCAGCCACCTCCAGCAGAATCTCAGCTGGCCACTCTCGCCCAGCAGATGCAAATCCTTGCTACGGCAATGCGCCAGCTCCAGCACCCGCAACGATCCTTGGCTACCCATCAGCATCCAGGGACCCTCGAGGCCCACGTCGCAGCACCCCGCGATAGCCTGCGTTCCTTCCAAGGAAGGCCTTCACAGCCGCGGGCCACCATCGACCCCTGGAGTAGTCATCAGACTCCAACGAAAAGACAACGAGCTGGGTCTACCGACAGGGAAAGCCGCTCTCCAACCCTTGAGCAGGCAACGACCAAACCCCGTCGAGGTCGAAAAGGCAAGTCCGCCCTTCATGAGCACCATGCACTGATGTCACATTCTATGTCTCTTTCAGCAGAAGGTTCTGTCGATGAAGCCATCAGGTGCATAGCTGAAAAGCGCCTGGAGGAGCATGAGCACAAGCTGGCAAAATTATCCCGCCAATTTGCCAACATGCAGGGCTCTACTGATGAGATAATGGGCTATGACGCCCATCCTCCCTTCTCCCGAGAGATCCAAGAGGAACTGATTCCCAACTGGTTCCGGATGCCGTAGGTGGATCCCTACGATGGGACAACCGACCTCCTGGATCACCTGGAAAGCTACAAGACCCTCATGAGGGTCCAAGAGGCCACCGATGCCCTTCTTTGCATCACCTTCCCAGCAACCCTCCAGAAGGCAGCTCGAGTCTGGTTCACCCACCTCGAGCCCGAAACCATTGGTTCTTTCGTTCAGCTGGAGTGGAAGTTCATGGCCTATTTCGATGCCTGTCGAAAGGTGCCACGAGAAGCAGACAGCCTCTTCTCCATCTGGCAATAGGACCACGAGCCCCTACGAGACTACGTGGCCCACTTCAAAGTTGCCGCTTTGAAGATTTATAATCTTGAAGAGCCAGTCGCCATGCTGGCACTAAAGCGAGGGCTCAGGATCTCCCGCCTGACCTACTCGCTCGATAAGAAGCCCCCCAAGAGCTACTCCAAGCTAATCCTCCGAGCTCAAAAGTACGTCCGTGCTGAGAAGGTGGAATGTACGAGGAGGGAGCTAGACAGGAAGCCATCAAAGAAGTCGGCTCCCACCGAGACATCCGAGACGCGGAAGCTAGGGCCTCCACCTCCGAACTTCCACCAGGGGTCGAGACTGAGGTGCGCTCCAGTCCCAGAGGAGACACTCACCCCCTGCTCACCCCGAGAATGAAAATCCTGATGGAGATCAAAGGTGAGCCCTACCTGAAGCTCCCACCTCCGATAAGGCCATCCTCTAGCCATGACAAGATGAAGTATTGTCGCTACCACCATGACCATGGCCACGACACTGAGGAATGCCACAACCTCAAGAAGGAGATCGAAGAACTCATCAAAAGAGGCTACCTCGGGAGGTATGTGGGGGGCAGACCTCAAACAGAATCTCAGGCGCTCGTCGCTCTCTCGCTAGTTCCTACAGTAGATAACTGTCCTACTGAGAAACCGATAGGGATGATATGTTGGGGAGCTAAGCGCGCATCGAAGAAGGCCCGAGAGATAGGGCAATCTGAAAATGTACTCCCCTTAATGAGGGAAGGAGAGATTGGGAGAAAATGTAAATAATGATGCCATGGTCGTTGAGATGACGATCTCAAAGCATCCTGTAAAATGCATCATGGTTGATAGTGGAAGCTCCATAAATATACTTTTTTTTGATGCCTTCTCCAGAATGAATTTGTCTCCTGCACAGCTCAAACCTGTGCACACACCCCTTGTCGGTTTCACAGGGGATTCAGTGAGGGTTGAGGGAGAGATCACTTTCCCAATCACTACCGGGATCCCACCTCGGCAAAGCACTATCATGATGACCTTCACAGTAGTTAGACTGCCTTCAGCCTACAATGTGATCCTCGACTGACCCAAGCTCAATATGCTCGATGCCATCGTCTCCACGAGACGGTTGCTGGTGCATTTCCCAACTCCCTACGGAGTTGGCGAAATGAGAGGTGCACCTCAGCCGATCCAACACTGTTTCCAAACTTTCCCAGGTATCAAAGTCCCCGAGGAAGATCCTAGGATGGACGAGCTCGACCAAAGGGCGCAAGGCCCCACGGGTGCCCCGGCCAAGTGCCTACTATCTTTTTCGCCTGGAGCTGACCAGGAAAAGACGGTGTAGATTGGGGCCCAGCTATAGGAAGAGGAAAGGACCCACCTATTGGAGTTCCTACAGGCGAACGCAGATATGTTCGCATGGACAGTGACCAATATGCCAGGTATTCTCCCTGATGTCATCACCCACAAACTGAGAATTGATCCGAAGTGCAGGCTAGTTCGATAGAAAAAGAGGAGCTTTGCCCCCGAGAGGCAAGCGACAATCAAGGAGGAAGTCGACAAACTCCTTGTTGTCAGTTTCATCCAGGAGGTACAATACCCGAGCTAGCTTGCGAACGTGGTGATGGTGAAGAAGAATAACGGCAAGTAGAGGATCTGCGTGGATTACACCGACCTCAACAAAGCATCCCCGAAGGATAGTTTCCCCCTGCCAAAGATTGATCAACTTGTGGATGCCATCTCGGGTCATCGACTGCTCTCCTTTATGGATGCATTCTTCGGATACAATCAGATCTAGATGCACCCAAAGGACGAGGAGCATACCATCTTCATCACCGACCAAGAGACATACTGCTACAAGATGATGCCTTTTGGTCTGAGAATGCTGGGGCTACGTACCAGCATCTGGTCAACAAGGCCTTCAAAGATCAGATTGGCCGGAACATGCAAGTGTATGTGGATGACATGCTTGTCATGAGCAAGTCGAGCTCGGACCACGTCGCCGACCTCGCCGAAGCCTTCAACAATCTTTGAAGGCACCAAATAAAACTGAACCTGGCAAAGTGCACCTTCGGAGTGGTGGCAGGGAAGTTCCTTGGCTTCATGGTCACTCAGAGGGGCATTGAAGCGAACTCGAAGAAGATCCAGGCAATTGTCGACATGGAGCACCCAACATCCAAGAAGCAGGTCCAGTGCCTAACGGGGTGTATTATAGCACTAAGATGGTTCATCTCAAGGTCGGTCGATCGCTGCCTCCCTTTTTTCAAGGCACTGCATAAGATGCACGACTTCACCTGGATGGAGGAGTGCAGGGTAGCCTTTGAAGAACTGAAGGAGTTCCTGGCTTCTCCCCCGCTGCTCTCTAGATCAGAGGAAGGGGAGGAGCTCCTGCTTTACCTAGTGGTCACACATGGGGCCGTCAGCTCGGTCCTCATTCATGCGGATAAGGACGGATCTCAGAAGCTAGTATACTACACCAGCAAAATCCTTCGCGATGCGGAGATCAGGTATACCCGCTCCAAAAAACTTATTTTTGCTCTAATAATGTCTGCTAAGCATCTCAAGCCCTACTTCTAAGCACATCCCATTGTGGTGATGACAGACCAGCCGCTGAGGACCATACTCAGCCACCCCGAAATATCCAGGCGGTTGGCAAAGTGGACCCTGACGCTGAGCGAGTTCGATATCGCATACCGGCCGAGGTCGTCATAGAAAGTCCAGGTCCTAGCCGACTGATATGGGACTAATATGCATGTGATTATTTTTTGTGTTTTAAGGGTTGGATGAGGTGGTTAAATCCCAAATATCAGATCAAAATATAATGTAGATAATTCTATATGAATTTTAAAAGCTATGCATGCATATCAGGACCTAGGAAAGCAGTAAAGAGGGATCGCTGAGGCTGTGAAGCCTCGGTTAGGGCTAGTTCTCCTACAATAAAACAACTGGTGGTAGAGGGGGTGTACCTGGCAATGTCTGATGCACCTGGTAAAGATCGTAGCGAAGAGATCACTCATCCTCAATGGATGCTACCTAGAAAATCGAGCTAAAGACCCGCGGATTCCCGGCTTTCTACTTGATGTCCGATTGCGGCCCGGTTGGAGTCGTTGGATTCGTAGGAACTCGAGGACCTGCAAACAACTATCAAGGATAAGAAAGCAAGATTGGAAACAAAAGAAAAACTCAGAAAAGGCAGCAAGGGCGTGGGAAGAGGAAACTTGGAGGAAGGCTGGAATCAGTTGCAACATCGGGAAGAAGAAGATACCAATAAACCCCTTAAGCACACAGTAGGGTAGCACATAGCAAGAGAAGAACTCAATAGAATTTCATATATAAAAAGTTAATTCTCATACAAGAGACTAGGATTCTTTAAATAGACCCATAGTCTTAGGCTCCAAGTAAGGATACAAAAGTAATTACATAAGAGTCTTATTCCTACCTAAATCCTAGCTAGAAAATAAGGAAAAAATATGTAGAAAAAATCCCTAAAATTTCTCTCCCTCCTCTTTCCTTGGTTGGCCAAAGGAGGTGACCCTAGTGGATGACCAAGGGTGGTAAGAATAAGGTCTTGGCGCACTTATCTCCCTTCTTGGGCCTGGGCTGGCCCAGTTTGCTTCAAGACTGCATTTCTGGGCTTCAGGATTGCGTTTCAGGGCTTCAGGGCTTCGAGCTTGTCTCCCGAGCTTCTGATTTCTTCTCCTAGGCTTTTCATGATCCTCATAGCTATAGTTGGATTGGTCTTTACTTGGATGGCTTGGTCCTCACTTGCATGAGTCATTACTGGATATGTACTGAACTCCAAAAATTGACTAGCTCAACATGAGCTGACTAGTACAGGACTCAAGTGATAAAAAAAATAACTTAGATGAACTAAGCTTTATTACAAATGGACTTGAATATGACTAAGTAATCCACAGAGGGTTGAGAAGCCTCTGTCTTATTCTGGTGCCTCTGGTGTCCCCACCAATTCTTCCGAGATGGGAGGAACTCGACCCTATCGAGTGAAGATCAAGCTAGCTCACATATCTCTCGAGGAGGTATGGGTTTAGGCGTTACAAGTCCTCTCGAGAATCCATAAATCGTCCAACTCTGGCCGGCCTTGCCATCGGACCAGGTAGCATTGATAGCCGTGGCCCCGGGTTATTAAGGCTTGATCGTCCAGGATACACTCGATATGTTCTCCTCTCTTAAGCCAAATAATTTGTGGACACTCTTGGTTAGGGTTACTCATAATAAAAAGAGTAAGTCCAAAGGCCTCACTAGGTATCGCTGCTGGTTCCCTGTACTCAACCAGGTCTGTGATATTGAAGGTGGAACTGATGCCCAAATCTGAAGGCAAATCTAATACATAGGCATTTGGTCCAACCCTCTCTATCACTTTAAAAGGTCTGGCTCTACGAGCATGAAGTTTCTTAACGATCCCGAGAGGGAACCGCTCAGGCCTAAGCCTGATCATGATAGAATTCACTACATCAAATTTCTTGACCTTTCTTCGAAAAATTAGCCAGTTTGTTTCAAAATTAGTGCAGGTGGTGAACATGCTGGGCACATGCAGACTTCTAACAGATGATGCAAAGGACTCATACCAACACCTAACAGACTCGACTATACCCTCTTAACTATAAGAGGGTATGGGACATGAGTTGTGGTTGATGGATGACATGCAAAAGAAAATTTGCTAGTAACTCCTAATAGGTGCCAGAGGGTCTGCCAAAAGTAGGTAGCAAATGGGATGGGCTCTATGGATTCTTGCAACCTAGTAACCTCAACAAAATGTAACCTAATAGTTCTAGACACATGAGAAGACTCAGGAAAGGGTAGAAAATAGGAAGGGAATTCAGGGACTGGTTCTGGGCTAAAGAGATTGACTTTAATGTATGAGCATTGGGTTATGTCTCTAGGCAAGAAAAGGTCCATGCTATGGAAGGATGGGTCAACAATTTCTGGGAAGAGGTCCTCAATGGAAACTATGGGAGGGGGCTCATCTTGGGGATACTGATTCAAAGAGATCAGGTCCTTAATAAATTCTTCTGGTTCTTGTATTTTAGGACTAGACTCTATAATTTGGCTCTCCTCCACGGTTTCCTCAAGGTTCTAGCAGCAGTATCTATGTTCTCCTCTCCTATTTGTTCTTCCACTACAGGTTCCTCTATTAGACTTAACTCATAAGTGGCCTCTTTAGATTTCTCAATGGGCTCGGGAGTTTCTTTCTCTAAATTTTCAAGGGGTTCATCCTCTTCAAAGCCTTCTCCTTCGTATTCATCTACTAAACTAGGATTAGTCTCACACACTTCTACCTTAGGCTCATTAATGAGTTCTAAGGTCTTTGCCTTGCAAACTAATGGGATAGGAGTAGTAGGCTGGTCTAAAGGAAGTCGGCTAGGTTTGGACTTAGGTTTAAGGGAATTAACCTTATTGGACTTAGATTGACTGATCATGAGTTCCCTCTGATATAACTCAAATTCCCTAGCTAGGTGATAGGCTTCCTCTAGGTCCTGAATTCGTCAATGAAACAGCTCCCACTGGATATCCCTACGCAGGCCATCCTGAAATCTAGCCATGATCTTAGACTTAGGTTCGACTGTGTTACATTTCCTACTAAACTCGTTAAATTGGTCAATGTACTCAGACACAGTCATGTTCCCTTGTTTCAATTTGTACCATTGGTCTAAAAATTTGTATTCATAAGATTTGCCTAGGTACTCCTCTCTCAATTTACTTCTCATGGCTTTCCAGGTATGTATTCCATTTCCCCATCGATAACATTCATCCTCAGTACGTTTCCAATGTTGCTTGGCATATCTGATTAACCCATGTGCAGCCAAACTAATCTTTTCTAACTCTGACATCCTAGTATACTCAAAGTGCTGATCCATTATATCCTCCCATTCAGTATACACCTTAGGATTTGGCCTTCCATCAAACAGGGGTACATAAGGTTGGGTGCTCCTAATGGGTCATTCATCTTGGTTCAGGTAATCATAATTGGGTCTCCTATGGTTAGGTTCTAAGGATGGATCATGGTATGGGGTTCTCCTAGGGTTGGGCTCCCTATATGGGTCAGAGTATTGGGTTCTCCTAGGATTGGACTCCCTATATGGGTCAGAGTATTGGGTTCTCCTATGATTGGACTCCCTATATGGGTCAGAGTATTGGGTTCTCCTAGAATTGGACTCCATGGTCACACTAGTTGAATTGGATTAAGTCTACTGGCATTGGGTTCCTAACCTAATGGTCATGCAATCAAACACACACATCGACTCCTAAGCTAGTGCACATGCAAGACTCGATCAAACCAACTACAGCTCCCTGAACCTAGAGTTCAAAACTAGATGCTCAATCAGGGTGGCAAACTAGCCTATAGTAACCCTGTACTCAGCCAGGCAGGTGTAAGGGGAGTGTTAGGTCCCTGATTGCCAATCCTAGACACCAATCAGAGATTGGCCAGGTAGGCGGACAAGCACACAAGCCCTTCAGAATTGAATCCCTGAACCACCGTTCTAGACACTAAGCACAAGGCACACACAGGTTAGTTTGACACAATGATCTTGACACTTAGCCCGTACCCCACTAGTTGGTGTCCCTAGCCCACTAAGGCAAATTAAGTCTAATAGATTTTAAGTTAGGCTTGGGAACGAATGCAGGGGATGTGGTTTTGGGCTAAGGAGAGGTGAACAAATCCTCCCCCGTCTGACATAGAAAGAGAGCCCTTAAAGTTAGTTTATGCAATGATGGCAGGCATATGAGGATGCAAATTAGGGTTTAGATGTTTTTGGTATTTTTGGAGAATATGTAATAATTTTTTTTTACATTTTGGTATTTTCTTAAATAGAAGAAAACTTGCAAATTATGGCCTAATATGCAGGAAATATACTAAAATTAAAAGATGTGCTAAGAGATACTAAACAAAACCCTAAACCTTCCAAAATTGCCTTGCTGAAAAAATAGGACCAAAAATTTGTAGGCTATATTTTGACCTACAGAAACTGCACAGACCGAAATAAAATCTGAAAAAATTTGATAAAATACTATGAATTAAGATGAATCCAAAAAAGCAAAAATTGGAGTTTTTAGAGTTCTGAGCAGAGAGAAATAATTAAAAGAATAGAGCATATACAGACTATAAAGGAAGCAGAAAACAAGCCTTAATCTAAGCTCTGATACCAGATGATGCGGGACTAATATGCATGCGATTATTTTTTTGTGTTTTAGGGGTTGGATGAGATGGTTAAATCCCAAATATTAGATCAAAATATGATGTAGATAATTCTATATGAATTTTAAAATCTATGTATGCAAATCAGGACCTAGGAAAGCAGTAAAGAGGGATCGACGGGGCTGAGAAGCCTCGGTTAGGGCTAGTTCTTCTACAATAAAACTACTGGGGGCAGAGAGGGTGTACCTGGAAATGTCTGATATGCATAGTGAAGATTGCAGTGAAGAGATCACTCATCCTCAACGGATGCGGCCTGGAAAATCGAACCAGAGACCCGCGAATTCCTGGCTTTCTGCTCGGTGGTCCGATTGCGGCCCGGTTGGAGTTGTTGGATTCATAGGGAACTCAGGGACCTGCAAACAACCATCAAGGGTGAGAAAGCAAGGTTGGAAACAAAAGAAAAACTCAAAAAAGGTAGCAAGGGCATCGGAAGAGGAAGCTTGGAGGAAGGCTGGAATCAGTTGCAACACCGGGAAGAAGAAGACACCAATAAACCCCTTAAGCACACAGCAGGGTAGCACATAGCAAGAGAAGAACTCAATAGAATTTCATATATCAAAAGTTAATTCTCAAACAAGAGACTAGGGTTCTTTAAATAGATCCATAGTCTTGGGCTCCAAGTAAGGATACAAAAGTAATTACATAAGAGTCTTATTCCCACCTAAACCCTAGCTAGAAAATAAGGAAAAAATATGTAGAAAAAATCCCTAAAATTTCTCTCCCTCCTCTTTCCTTGGTTGGCCAAGGGAGGTGACCCTAGTGGATGACCAAGGGTGGTAAGAATAAGGTCTTGGCACCACTTATCTCCCTTCTTGGGCCTAGGCTGGCCCAGTTTGCTTCAGGACTGCGTTTCAAGGCTTCAGGGCTTCGGACTTGTCTCCCGAGCTTCTGATTTCTTCTTCTAGGCTTTCCATGATCCTCGTAGCTTTAGTTGGGTTGGTCTTCACTTGGATGGCTTGGTCCTCACTTGTATGAGTCATTATTGGATATGTACTGAATTCCGGAAAATGACTAGCTCAACATGAGCTGACTAGTACAGGACTCAAGTGATAAAAAAAATAACTTAGATGAACTAAGCTTTATTACAAATGGACTTGAATATGACTAAGTAATCTACAGAGGGTTGACAAGCCTTTGTCTTATTCTGGTGCCTCTGGTATCCCCACCACTGACTTTCTAGTCGAGTGCATGGGATTGCCGAAGCAGACTTCCACAGAGCATCAAGTTGAGCCCAGCACGGAGGAGGAACCTTGGGTCCTCCACGTGGACGACACATCCAACTCCGGCAGAAGTGGAGCAGGACTCATTCTCGCCAATAGCGGCGGGTCATGGTGGAGTGTGCTCTCCGTTTCAAATTCGCCGCGATAAATAACCAGGCGGAGTATAAGGTGCTCCTCGCGGGACTAAAGGTCTCACGCGAGCTAGGCATCCAGAATTTGAAGGTCTTCACCGACTCCCAATTGGTGGCCGGACAAGTTTTCAGAGAGTATGAAGCTAGAGATCCCTAGATGATGAAGTACCTGGAGCAAGTCCGCTCGTGCACGACAGGCTTCTGACGCTTCAACATCTTTCACATCCCCCACGGGGAGAACGCTCGCGCGGATGCACTGTCAAGACTCGTGACCTTGCCGGACTCATCGCTGGGGCATGCATACATTGAGCACCTAAAAAATCCAATCTACGAAGCTCTCGAGAAGGTACACCAAGTCACTCCGGAGCTGAGCTGGATGAACAGGTACATCAGATACATCGCTGATGTCACTTTACCCGAGGACCGCGCGGAGGCCGACCCCGTCAAAAAGAAAGCCTCCAGGTTTGTCCTAATGGAAGGACAGCACTACCACCGATCCTACTCATACCCGCTCTTGAAGTGCTTGAGACCAGCAGAGGCAGCCTTCGTTCTCCAGGAGATACATGAAGGCCTGTGCGAAAACCACGTGGGAGGAAAGACGTTGGCGTACAAAGCTCTCCGCTATGGATATTTTTGGGAGACCATGAGGGAGGACGCCACTAACGTCATGAAGAGATGCGACAAATGGCAGCACCACGCTCATATACAGCGTCAACCGGTAGCATCAATCTCATAGCTCTTTGCCCCTTGGCCCTTCGCCCAATATGGAATGGACATCTTAGGACCATTTCCCCCTGCACCAAGACAACGAAGGTTCTTGCTAGTGGCTATCGACTACTTCACCAAATGGGTAGAAGCGGAGCCACTGGCATGGATCACGGAAGCTAAGGTCCGCCAATTCTTTTAGAAGTCAATAATATGCCGCTTCGGACTCCCCCGCTGCATCATCACCGACAATGGGCAGCAGTTCGATAATCGGGAGTTCGAAGGTTTTTGTGCCGAGCACGGCATCCAGCACCGCTTCACCTCTGTCGCCCACCCTCAGACAAACAGAGAAGTCGAAGTGACCAACCGAACCATTCTCCAGTGGCTCATGACCAGACTAGACCAGGCCAAGGGCAGGCGGGCAGAAGAACTCCCAAGTGTTCTCTGGGCCTACCACACGATGCCCAGGACGACGATGGACGAGACACCCTTCAACATTGTCTTTAGTGCCGAGGCCGTGGTCCCAGTCAAGCTCGGCTTGCCTATACTACGGGTGCAACAATATGACGAAGCACAGAACTTGGCGCACCTTCTGCTCAACTTGGACCTCCTCAAGGAGACCAGAGATAAAGCTCGACTCTATATGGCAGCATACCGGCAACGAGTTGCCCGATACTATAACACCTAAGTAAGGCCAAAGATCTTTCGGACTGGCGACCTGGTGCTCCACCGAGCTGAAGCATCTCAAACCCGGGAGTGCGGCAAGCTCTCGCCAAATTGGGAAGGTCCCTATAAGGTGGTCGAAGCTCTTCCGCATGGAGCCTACTACCTCGTAGATCTGGGCGGTGCCAGATTCCCGCGAACATGGAATGCCTGTAATATGAGAAAATATTATCAGTAATGTAAGGCTCACCCTTTAAAATAATAAAGACCTTCTTTTGCATGGATCGCCTTCCGCCTTGCAGGAATATCACCACCCGGCCCAAGGTCTGGCACGCCAAAACTCGGAGGCCAAGCTCTCCGGCCACCAAGTTTTCGAGCCCAACTCCAGGACATCCAAGCCCGGAGCCCAGTTCTCCGGCCACCAAGTCTTCGAGCCCAGTTCCAAGACATCCAAGCCCGGAGCCCAGCTCTCCGGCCACCAAGTCTTCGAGCCCAGCTCCAGGATACCAAAGCCCGGAGCCCAACTCTCCGGCCACCAAGTATTCGAGCCCAGCTCTCCGGCCACCAAGTCTTCGAGCCCAGCTCCAGGATACCAAAGCCCGGAGCCCAAAACTCCAGCCACCAAGTCTTCGAGCCCAGCTCTAAGACATCAAAGCCCGGAGCCAAGCTCTTCGACCACCAAGTCTTCAAGCCCAGCTCCAAGACATCAAAGCCCAGAGCCAAGCTCTCGGCCACTAAGTCTTCGAGCCCAGCTCCAGGACACCAAAGCTCGGAGCCCAGTTCTCCGGCCACCAAGTCTTCGAGCCTAGCTTCAGGACATCCAAGCCCGGAGCCAAGCTCTCCGGCCACCAAGTCTTCGAGCCCAGCTTCAGGACACCAAAGCCCGGAGCCCAGCTCTCCGGCCACCAAGTCTTCAAGCCTAGCTCCAGGACACTAAAGCCTGGAGCCCAGCTCTTCGACCACCAAGTCTTCGAGCTCAGCTCCAGGACATTTAAGCCCGGAGTCAAGCTCTCTGGCCACCAAGTCTTTAAGCCCAGCTCCAAGACATCCAAGCCCGGAGCCCAGCTCTCTGGCCACCAAGTCTTCGAGCCCAGCTCCAGGACACCAAAGCTCGGAGCCCAGCTCTCCGGCCTTCATGAGCACCGTGCACCCATGTCACCTTCTACATCTCTTTCAGCATAAGGTTCTATCGATGAAGCCATCAGGTGCATAGTTGAAAAGCGCATGGAGGAACACAAGCGCAAGCTGGCGAAATTATCCCGCCGATTTGCGAACATGCAGGGCTCTACTAATGAGCCAACAGGCTATGAAGCCCATCCCCCATTCTCCCGAGAGATCCAAGAGGAACCGATTCCCAACCGATTCCGGATACCGCAGGTGGATCCCTACGATGGGACCACCAAGCCCCTGGACTACCTGGAAAGCTACAAGGCCCTCATGAGGGTCCAGGGGGCCACCGACACCCTTCTTTGCATCGCCTTCCCAGCAACCCTCCGGAAGGCAGCTCGAGTCTGGTTTACCTGCCTCGAGCCCAAAACCATTGGTTCTTTCGCTCAGCTAAAGCAGAAGTTCATGGCCCATTTCAATGCATGTCGGAAGGTTCCACGAGAAGCAGACAGCCTCTTCTCCATCCGGCAACAGGACTGCGAGCCCCTATGAGACTACGTGGCCCACTTCAAAGTTATCGCTTTGGAGATTTATAATCTTGAAGAGCCAATTGCCATGCTGAAACTAAAGCGAGGGCTCAGGACCTCCCTCCTGACCTACTCGCTCGATAAAAAGCCTCCTAAGAGCTACTCCGAGCTACTCCTTTGAGCTCAAAAGTACGTTCGTGCGGAGGAGGCGGACCGTACGAGGAGGGAACTAGACAAGAAGCCATCGAAGAAGCCGGCTCCCGTCGAGACGTCCGGGATGCGAAAGCCAGGGCCTCCACCTTCGAACTTCCACCAGGGGCCGAGACCGAGGTGCGCTCCAGTCCCAGAGGAGACACTCACCCCCCTGCTCGCCCCGAGGATGAAAATCCTGATGGAGATCGAAGGTGAGCCCTACCTGAAGCGCCCACCTCCGACGAGGCCATCCTCTAGCCGTGACAAGATGAAGTATTGTCACTACCACCGCGACCACGGCCATGACACCAATGAATGCCGCAACCTCAAGAAAGAGATCGAAGAACTCATCAATAGAGGCTACCTCGGGAGGTACATGGGGGGCAAACCTCAAACAGAACCTCAGGCGCTCGTCACTCTTCCTCCAGTTCCTATAGTAGATAACCGCCCTACCGAGAAGCCAGTAGGAATCATTGCACCGTACCCACATTAATTGCTTCTTCTACCACCACCAATGTGGTGCTGACACCTGTCCAGGGGCAAAGATTCGGAGCGGAAGACGGCCGATCGCAGCATGCCGGATCAGATTCGCAATCGTTTCAAGGACTGACACATTAATTGCCAAGTAATGCTCTCGTCCTTCGAAGTTGCATAACCACTCGAAGGCCAAAAGCAAGGGGACAACTATTATACCCGACCGGCTCGCCACCGAACCGGACCGCCACTCTTATTAGGGTTTGACCGAATCGTCCTTCCGAAGCTCCGACGGACACTCTCATTCGAAAGTCCAACCCACTGGAGTAAAGGTCCGAATGACCCACTTCTGCTGAGGTCCGGCCCACTGCTCTCCTCTGGAAGTCTGACCCACTGGAGCAAAGATCCAGCCCACCTGCTCCTGTTGAAGCTCCGACGGACGCTCTCATTCGGAGGTCCGACTGGCCCTTCCCAGCCGAGGCCCGACCAATTCACTTCAAGGATCCAGGAAATTCTGGAAGTCTCTTCCAGTTGGTACTAGAATAACAGAATTCTGCCACATCAGCACCACTACTCCACCATTCCTACGATGTTGCTCTATCCAGGTGCCACGTTGCCACTTTCCAGATTCTCCTAGGGGCAGATCAGTCTTTCTCGACTTCTCCCCTAATGGATTTTAGACTGTTCCGTGCCTATATAAAGTAGCCGGGGGACCTCGTTTTGAGCTAAGTACATTCTTCCTTCTCCATACATTGTCTCGTTGATTTCTCCATTATGTTGCCCTTAAGCTCCCGCTGACTTAAGCATCGGAGTGTCCCCCGCCGGAACACCACCGGCCCTTGGGGACTTTGTTGCAGGTGACTCGGGAGACCAGCGCCCTAGCCCAGCCGTCCGACCCTAGTTCGGTAGAAGTTGCAGCAACGAATATGTTTTTAGGGATCCATGAATCCGAGTTGGATCCTAAAATTAGATCTATTTCATTTTCCGGGTCAAATCTAGGTTTATTGAATTTGGATCCGATCTGACTTGAACAAACTAATACTATTAGGATTATATCTATTTGGATATTTAAATTATAATTTAAAACTTGTATAGAATTTGTTTTTAACATAATGATAGAGTTATATTTATTTTTATATCTTAAATTATTTTAAAAATAATATTATTTATTATTTATTTTATGGTAAATAATAATTGATTAGATAATAATTAAAATATAGTTATCTATATTTTATTCAAATTATATCGAGATTCAAATTTTTTAGATTAAAACTGGATTATTAATGGATCCGATCCAATCCGAATGATCCAATCGGTTGAAAATTTTGATAGTGGATCCGATCCAATCCAATTCAATTTTTTAGTGAGTTAGATTTGGATCTAGTATTAGTACCTGATCAAAAAAAATATTTATGATCCGGTTCGAACCGATACATTTGCGCTGCCGGCATCCCAACAATCATTTTACTTAAAAATAAAAAAGATTTAAGTAAAAAAGAATTCAACGGCTAAGATCACCGTGGCTCACAAAACATCGATAAAGCACGTGAGGATATTGAAATTAAAGGTCACAGGAAGCATCCAAATTCGTTTCTCTTTCTAAAAGTCCGTCTTTCAGGACCAATTTAAACCCCCGACCCACCCGACTTTCACCGTTTTTTCTTCTTCTCTTCTTCCGACATCTCTCTCTCCCCCTCTCGATTTCATCTCTCCTCGCCTTAATAGCCCCGAACCAAACCCTAGCCGTCAACCTCCCGTCTCCAAATCCTCCAATTTCAACCCAAATCCCTTCTGAGAGGATCCAGTGAAGATCTCTCAGAGGAAACCCTAGAAATCCCCCAACCGACCGAGAACCCTAACACTGAGATCATCATCATTATCGTCTGTTCCCACCCCCAATTCCTTAATTCTTCCCCAAAAATCAATTCTCGTGGACGATCCCTCCACCAATCCCACCCAAATCCGATCCAATTTTTTCTTCTCCGCTTTCCAATGGGCGCCGGTAGGGTTTGCAAGGGCGGCGCCTCCGCGAGGCCCTCCTCCTCGTCGTCTTCCTTCTCTTTGGCCCCTCAGCCACCGTCCGAGACTGCCTCCACCTCCTTGACGGAGACGGTGAATGGTTCGCACCAGTTCGAGATCACTGGTTATTCGCTGTCCAAGGGCATGGGGATTGGCAAGTACGTCGCGTCGGACTCCTTTACGGTGGGTGGATATGAGTGGGCGATCTACTTCTACCCGGACGGGAAGAGCGTGGACGACGCGGCGGCGTACGTGTCGCTGTTCATCGCCCTGGCGAGCGAGGGGACCGATGTGCGGGCGCTGTTCGAGCTGACGCTGCTCGACCAGAGCGGGAAGGAGCAGCACAAGGTCCACAGCCACTTTGGGAGGACCCTCGAAGGCGGGCCCTACACCCTCAAGTACCGTGGCAGCATGTGGTGAGTCGAATTGTGGGGAATTTTCCTGGTGCTTTCTTGATGTCTCTTATGTACATCTAGTTTGATGGATATGGTGCACACTGAATGGTGAATTTTATGTTTTCCTCTTTACATTAGGATTATTTTGGGAGTTCTTTAAGATTTTATGTGACTTCGTTGGTTTTTCTGGGTTGTTGGGAAAAGGCTGGATGATCGAGATTTTGATTGTGATTGATTTGTCTGGGGCTGCTCTGGGTCACACAGTGATTGCTTATTGTCTGGTTCTTTTGTGTTCATTTCTTTGCTATGCATTCAGAGAAACGATCGACTCTTATTGGAGGTAGAGAATATTTTTTTGAACCCAAGCATTGCAATGAAAGGTTGATCTTCCCTACTGGACGTTTTTATTGTGTTTTTCTTGGCCCTTGAGCTATCCTCTCTCTCTGTCTCTCTTTAAAAAAACTGAATGAGTTTAAGGGACTCTCTGCATTATAGTTGGCCTTTTATTTCATCATTACGTGGAAAAACATCAACTAATCAACTTCATTTTTGAGTATGTTATTTTGATATTCCTTTTTCTAAATTAGGATTTTCATTCCTTTTGGTTAAGGTTTGGATGGATGAAGGGTTATAAAAACTAGGGTCATTTAGTAGTCTCAAATTATGACTAGAGGTTTAGGAATTTTTTTAATAATCATTATTCTTTCCTTGTGAATTAAATGAAAATATCAATTGATCATGTTCTACTAATTAGAGTTTGATTATATCATATTATTTCTCTGCTATATGGTGATTATATTCATAGCCAATGTTTAATAGGGCAAAATTTAAGCGTTCAGGCAGAGATGTTGCTGATGGAAAATGGATGCGCAGTGAAAGTGAATTTTCTAAAAAATTTTATCATCTAATTTAACAATCAAATCAGAAGCTGCATCTAAAATCCTAATCCCAGAATTCACTTGCATAAGACAATGAAATAATAAGAGTAACAATAAAATAAATGCATATCTGATGAGTTATGTGATGCCGGTCTATGATCCACTAGACTTTCAAGCATGAGCCCTCCAACTGTGATCCATACAAGAGCTTGACCTTCCCAATCTATAAAGTTTGCTTGAAGAACTTCAGCCTTTCTCCTTTTTAAGGAGATGCATACCCTATACCCTAATAAATTCTTCTCAAGAACTCACTATGGTCCCCTCCCCTCTAATTTCTTAGCCCTCTTTTAGACTAAGAATTGATTGCCTCCAATCCAAGGAGGTCCCTCTTATTTATAGGTTGCAAGCCAAATCTTTTTGGCATAGGAATCTAATTAAATTAGACTTCTAAACCAGTCCTAGGCCTTTACCCCAACTTAAACTTTCGGAATAGGAGACTCTTTTTGTGCCAACTTTTGTCATGGAAAGAGAGCTTTGGCATGAGAGAGGATTGAGAAAAAGTGATGACTCCTAGCGGGTGTGAAACTTAGCGCCAACTCTCACCATGATTTCTTTCTTTGTTTTGGTGCAAATTTTCCCTATCTAATAAGGATTTAGAGGAGAGATAAGGCGAGATTAGGATGCCCAAGACCTGGTCAAAATTCCCTAGGAGGACTCCTAGGGGCACCAATCTTTGCATGCACCAATAATCCTTGCGCCAGCATTTTGTGCGCCACATATTTCCACCACAATTTTTGATTTATTTTGGCGAGGAATTAATTCCTATCCAATAGAGAATAAGAGAGAGAGTCCCAGTAAATAAACTCAAAAACCAGGTCAAAGCCCCTTAGGAGAAAGACTCCTAAGGGGTGCCATAAACCTTCATGCGGCAAGGCTTCTTAGTGCCAAGAAAAATTAGCACTATTTGCTTCTTTCTTTTGGCATGTGGAGAGAAGCCTAGGACTCCTCCTAGTGCGCCATGTGATGGTCTTCCATGCTGCCAAAAATTAGCAAAAATAAATGTGCCATCTCTCCTAAACAGGATGCAAATAGGAGTACTATCGGGGTTTAGGGTTTGACCTAGTAAAAATAGGTCTTTCAAATAGTTTAGGAACTCGGGTCTAATCCATGTTCTAGCAATCTAATTAGATTCATGGGATTTATACTAAATCTTATTAGGCTATGTCCATACTTGACTCTCTAATGTGTGTGATCCATTGGATTCCATACCTAGCCAGCTGTGGACTTAGGTTTGAATCTAATCCAATTAAATCAAATCTAAAGCATTAATTAATTAGAATTCTTTTTAATTAATTTTTGAATTAAACTCTTTAATTCATGCAAGTTCATAAGGCAAGATTGATGCCTAGCAATATATCATGGTTACCTAGATGTGGAATTTCGGTGGAATTACCAAAACACCCTTCCATGACGAGTTACCATGCAATTCAATCCTTTGATCACACATCCTGGAAGGTCATGGGCATGGAATAATGTTAAGCCTAAATACCGAACCATATGTATCTCAATCCAAGATGACTTGATTGATGAAATATCAGAAATTTTTTTTAATTTTCATCCTGGTCAGAGACTCTGAATCATCATCCTATGAGATCACATAGGATGTTCTCTCATCTTACAAAAAATGATTGATCCTTTGTTCACTACTTGCAATCTCCATGAATACTTCATTATGCCTAAAATATCTTGCACATATATCAAGGCATCATGCTAGAGTATGAACTAAAGCATCTATCCATGTATACAAGATAACATGGTGATCTCAAGTCTAATGATCACATACACCACTCCTACTAGAGAAATATCTATTGACATGCCTGTAAGGCTTCATTAGACGTTCTCTTTGCATGTCAATCCATGAACTCATTCTCTAATGAATATCCACATCCTTGTATTAATGTTTCCATACAAGTAATTGTGAGATCGGTCATGCTCTCTATCGAGAGCATACATAGGATGTGCCGGTCTATTCGGTATCATCGATTCCTGACTCGATGATCCTACGATTGGAAATATTTAAGATCAAGGTTATCAAGGTTTTACATCTCACTGATATAATCTTATCATGGTCCTAAAATCATTGCCCCAATCTATGGGGTTCATCATAATTCTAATATAAATAGAATGCAGCATATGATGAAACACACTGCCTCGCGGTTAATGTCATTTACATGAGTAGGAAAATGAAGTACAAATTTGTTCCATTGCATCAATTATACCATTGGCTTGTAGGACACTATTCTTTCGGTTGGCATTTGTTATAAGTGCTTTAATGCATGATATGATGTAAGATGATTTTAACAAAAATTCCAGTTGAGAATCAGTGCCTTGCGTGCATGCAATGGACTAAGTGCTGAGATGATTCCTGAGAGCTTGAGTAAGACAATTAGAGCGTGATGTATGTGCTTTTGGAGTAAGCACTTTTAAAATCTAAGTGGAATGTTTTTACGAGCTTTGGCCAAAGCCGGTTGATCTGTATGATACTTAGTACTAAGGTTAGATTCCTAGATAAGATACTAGGGATCAGTTGTAAGGAGATTTTTGTTGCAGAGGAAATAAGGTTTTATGTTTGACAAACCTGGTAATTAAGCATAAATAGTTGTTTAATTTGTATGAAGCTATGTTATTAGATCCATCTGATTTTGTGCTATCACCTAGAATGTTTGGTTCACATGGCAAAAATAATAACATATAAAAGAAAGTATTTAAATACTCATGTCCTTGTTTGAAATTTTAGTCTGGTCAAAACTGGTATTATGGTGTATCGGAAATAATAGAAATTTCTTTTTGTTCTTTTGTTTTCTTTTGCTCATCTCAGGAACTGTAATAATGGGTTAAAATGCAATATTCCAATTTTGAGCATGTCATTATCTAAATATATGTATATTTGTGAGATTATTTAACATGGTTATTGTTATGATATTTTGTTTTTTTTTTAAATTATAGTTCTCTCTATTTTATGTGAGATGAAAATTTGTTGAAAGTTTTTGAAAAATCATACATGGTATCATGGTGCGTGATTTCCTTAGGATTTTTGCTAATACATAGATTTTGAGTAAGATAAGCGCTAAAGTTGTTAAATTAAACATATTTATATCATAGACAATGGCATTCTGAAACAAGTAATAAATACAACATACTATTTTGAAGAGATATTCATATGATCCACAACGTTTTGCTTCCAAACAAAACTTGATAGCTTACCCAAATTTTACCCAAATTTTACTGGAATGATGGAATCTTGTGTGAAGATTCAGAAACCAGTATTGTAGAATAAATGGGACTCTTTTCCTACAGATCAAACATAGTTGGACATTTAGGTGATAAATAGCAACGAGATCTGTTTCTGATTGTAATCTGCTTGGTGTTACTTGACTTTATTGCATTTCATGTGGAATGCAAGTAAATGATTTTCGTTTCATATATTTTAGTTGTCTAGGACATTTGTAAGTAATTCTTGGATTGTATTGGGTATGAGAACTTAAAAGATATTTCATTTTAGGCAACCTTTTAGTATCCGGCCATCAACCACTTGTAATTGGTAGTATGAGATTTTAGTTCCATATTTTCCAGTGGTATTAGGATCTCAAGAATAATGCTTGGAATGAATTGACTATTGGAACTTCAAAAAATTCCATCTGAGGAAACTCATATCATATTGCTGTTAACTATGATTGTTTTTAAACAATTTTTTATAGTTTAATTATCACTAATATATGAGAAGAGAGCCATAAGTGAAATAGATTTGGTTCAGCCTGTGATTTGACATTTGAATGAGGAGAAAGATGTAAGCAGAAATAGATCTTTTTCTGTGATATGTAATTTGACATTCCAATACTTACATTGATCAACATGCTATCATTATTCAACCACTTAATTTATTTCTTAGCATGCATGTGGTTTTTTAACTTTTGTAATCATTCAAAAAGAAAGACTATTGCATTGATTTAGACACCATGAATGTACTATCCTTCTTGACAGCAAGAACCAACATCTGATATGTTATTTGTCATCTATTTGAATTTTTTTCTGAAGTACTGGGACATGACAATGTTGTATCTCATCCTGACCTTGCTGTGATATATTACTAGTGTTGCAGTTATTTTAATTTTCAAGCTATACTCTATGTTTCTATTCTGTTTTATATCTTAGATAGGTGACATGATGATCAACACCTCTTTTGATATTGTCTTTGTGCCAAGTAATTTCTCCAATAATTCAGATTCTTTCTATGGTCTTTTCTGTGATCTCTATTCTATTTCTTTCTTCGCACACATGTTTGCATCTAACATATTGACAAAGTTTATTACATTTTTATTGAATCATGCAGGGGTTATAAGCGGTTTTTCAAAAGAACTAGCTTGGAGGCATCAGATTATCTTAAAGATGATTGCCTATCAGTTAGTTGTAGTGTTGGTGTTGTTAGGTCACGTACAGAAGGACCCAAGATCTATACCATTCCAGTACCACCCTCTAACATAGCTCGACATTTTGGCCAGCTTCTGGAAAGTGGAAAGGGAACTGATGTAGCTTTTGAAGTTGATGGGGAGATCTTTGCTGCTCACAAATTGGTGCTTGCAGCTAGGTCACCTGTGTTCAGGGCACAACTTTTTGGTCCAATGAAGGACCGTAACATGCAGTGCATAAAGGTTGAAGATATGGAGGCCACTGTTTTTAAGGTTGGTCAATAGTCAATCCCTCTACATTTTATGTATAATTCAAATTATTATCATGGTTTTATTGCATTGTTCTTTTGTTGCTATGTGGGATTGCATCAATTTAGCTCATTTTCTATATAAGTTATGCCTTATATAAATTCAATTTTGTTCGTCTAGATAATGTTGTCTTCCTCTAGATTCTTCCCTGATCTAGAGTAACTATGAAGAGTTTCTTTCTGGTTGCATGACCTTCAATTGCATAAACAATCTGTAGATTTGCTTCATGCTAGTTAGCTTGCAGGTTTTATGGCAAGCCTCTCTCTTCAATAAGCTGCCTTGATTGAGAATTGAAAAGCGGCAGAGGGTTGATGCCAGGCCAAGATATGGTTTTTAGAAAGTTCTCGAGCTTTGATAAAATAGACCTTGTGCTAATGGGATAAGATTTCCAGTTAAGGTTCAATTTGTTGTGTTACTAATGGTGCCTGGATATTGCATTAATTATTTCTGTGAATCTTGACTTATAGAGGCCAGCTTAGGAATGCTTTAGTAATTACATGCATTTGTTTGTGCAATAGGCCGGAAAAAGGGAGAAGAAAATGTCAACCAGTAGTGATATGTGAAAATTTTAGGTAGTACCATTTATGTAACAACCTAGGACTTCAACGAAAAAAGGCTAGCCGGAAGGAATGATTTGGGTTCTTTGGCCCTGTATAAGCATCCAAGATCTTTCCAGCAAATAATTGATGTGGGACTAAATACATGCCTGCACGGATTCTTATATACTTTCTCTGTTTAAATTCTAGCATCCTCTCTAAGCTAAGGGTCTAAATACATTCATCTATTTATAAATACCATGATTGGCTTGTGGTCAGCTTGATGAACCCATGTTGCAATATTTCCTAGTCTGCATAGGTTATGGGCTGGGTCTGTTCTAATACCATTTATAATAACCTAAGATCTTATCCAAAAGGACTAGCCAGAAGGTAGGATTTAGGTTTCTTGGCCCTATATAAGTATCCAAGATTTTTTCGACGAATAACTAATATGGGACTAGATATATACCTGCACAGGTCCTCACAATTTATTGGTTCGACAATTAAACAATATGGTTTGAATAGCTAGGGTGATTTAAGGTGCTGACCATCCTTTGAACTTTTGCTATTGGAACTAGTACATTTAGTGACATTAAAATAAGGTCTCAATATCATAAATTGTGTGATAATGCTGATATTCATCTTAAACCAAATGTGGTAGTGTTGATGATATTAAGGTATTAGAGTTGGAACATGTATAAATGCTATGATCTAATGGGCAGTGCGTATGTTAGTATGAATGGTAAGTGCAACTACCAAGATGAGTAATGATGCCTGTTAACGGCAATATGCACAAGCTATCATTAACAGAAAAAATAAGAGTTGCTTTAAAACACTTGTTGGGATCATGAAGGTCCAAGTTCTCAGGTGCTTCTTTGAGGCTTTAGATGGAAGCTGTGGGAGTTTGTTCATGTTCTAGACATCCATTAAGGGACAAGAATCAGAACTTTGCACATAACTTACAATAATTAAAATGAATTGTTGAAGCCACTATAATATTATTAGCATTTTCTTTTGTAGTTATATCGTTAGGGGTGAAAGTGGACTGGATAATATCCGTCTGGATCCATTTTCGTATCTAAATCTATCCGGATATGGGTAGAAATTTATGCTTCTGACTAATATACGTATGCATATCTATATCCATCAAGAAAAATGGATTTGGATATGGATAGACAACTATCCGATCCGTATCTGAATATCTGATACTATTAGTTATGCTATTTAGTTTTATATATCATTCAAGAACTTTTTCTTTTAAAATAAATATGGATATAAATTTTGCCATCTGATTAATATCTGTATCCATATTCATCAAACAAAACAAATATGGAAATGGATAACCAATATCCGATCCGTATCTGATCCAGTTTCAGCCTATTTATCTTTGACAAATAACAACATTTCTTCATTGGCCTTGTGAGTGATTTGATGCTTAGCATGCAGGCATCCATTTTGCTTAAAAGTCATTCTGCAATGACCTAAGTACTTATGTATATTCCATTTATTCTGACTTCTATTTGAGAAAATTACTCTTCTACTTGTCTTTCATCATTTGTTACTTGTTGCTGCTGCGATTATATTTTTGTATATGTTCCTATTTTAGGTTGATTGATATTGATGTTCAAGCTGTATGTGGTGCAGCTGCTTTCAATCATGATCTTTCGCAGTGCTAGTCAGTATGGTGCTACGGTTGACTGTTACTCTGAATTTTCTATTCCTTTCATTTTGTTCATCTTTGTACAAGGCATTAGAAGTTTGTGATATGGTCTTTTGTAGGAAGGCACGAAATAAGTATGTAGGGTGCTTTCATATAAAATCTCAGGCTGTAGTTAGTCTAAACAGTACCATTTTTTATTTATTGATTTTTATTTAAAATATTTGTTTCATGAGTTACACAAACATGTCTTGCTGTTCTAGAATGGATGCTATGATTGCAGATAATTGTTATCGTCATGACTGTGGTCCACATCAAATGGAGCATTTAATTGCAACCCTATTTGTTACTTTTCTTGCAGGCTTTACTTCATTTCATATACTGGGATTCGCTACCTGACATCGAAGAGCTTACTGGCCTTAACACAAAATGGGCATCCACTTTAATGGCTCAGCATTTGCTTGCAGCGGCAGACCGATATGCACTGGAGAGGCTTAAGTCACTCTGCGAAGTCAAGCTATGTGAGGATGTTGCCATAAATACAGTGGCTACCACTTTAGCATTGGCTGAGCAGCACCACTGTTTTCAGCTTAAAGCTGTTTGTCTCAAATTTACTGCATTACCTGAAAATCTCAGAGGTAAGGTATATCTTTTTTTTCTTTTTGCTGTTTTTTCTTTAATGGATGTGAATAGAACCATATTTTTAAATATTTTATTAAATGTTCCAAATGCTTGAATTAATTTGAAAAACCTGCTTTTGCACATTTCCAACTTTTGTGATTATAGCCCCTGATTTTTTTAAAACAAAAAAAGCCTACTATATTTTTTGGTAATTTAGGGCAACATATGTTAAAATGAGGATACTCAGAGTATGTACCCTGTTTGCCATTCCTGCTGTCTGTTATCTATAGAAAAACTGTTTTTGTTTTCGAGGCATTTCAGATGCAAAGTTTTTGTTATTTGATTATATTTATGTCATTGATGGTAGCAGTGGACTTGCAGATGTGTGACCATTTGCCTGCACATGACAATGACTTCAAGCATGCCATTGTACATTCTCATTCTCATGATACCTTAGCAAATGGCAAATTACTTTGTTTGGCTGGATATGTATAACCCAATTGTAAAGAATTATTTTTCTCTGGTCTTGCACTGCTTGATGCATCACCTAATGGATTTGTGCATCATGTTTGGTCTAAAATTCATCCCCCCTCTTAAGTTGCTCACAACCCTTTAATTCACCTGAAAAGTGCTTGATCTCCAAGTTATGTTTAATTCTTGCTTATAGAATACTGTTGGCATTCTTGATTCATCATTGGTGATCTTCATTGAAAACAATGACTTCTTCATTTGCTTATAGTATGTTACTTTATTTGTGGTGGCTTTACTGTAGTTGAAGATTTCTAATAAATATTTGCAGTGTCTATTAAATAGCACGACATAAGCAAACCTGGCTGTGTTGGTTAACAATTAACAACTTCTAATTCTATTAATCCTATCAAGTACCTTTAAAAGTATCTCGTCAGCAATATGTGTTCTTGGTGTAAGGAGTTTTTCTTTTCTTTTGTTTTTTTTAATCAATTTGGAACACTCTTGGATTCTGGATATGCCTTTTTATCTTGTCGCAAACAGTATGCTGTTTATTTTTCCTCATAGCTCGTAAGCTAGAAGAATGGGCCATCGGTTATGCTTTATTTTTGGGTTTTTTTTTTTTTGGGTGGGGGGGGGGGGGGGGGGGAAGGGAGGGACGGTGGGAGATTTGATGTCTAATTCCTGTATTTTCAAGTAATTGATCCTTGAAAATAATTTGATATCTAATTATGACCATGCATTTAGATAAGAATATGTACACAAGTTGCATGCTTCTAAATTGTTTGTTCTTCTGCAATATCAAATAATAATATACTATTAATATGCAAAATTCTATGTGAAAAACTGATGCTTTGTATATAACATGTGTATAAATTACATAATATATGTATGATGCATCTCTCATGTATGTAAAAAGCAAATTTCCATTTTATATTTAGAAAGCATACTTTTGTATATAATATGACCAGTGTTTACCAAACCTGCCGGTTTAAGACATGCTGAATTGTATCAGCAGCTAGCTGCTATGATTCTGGTCTAAAAAAAGGTACTCCAGTGAGGAGAGAAGAAAAGAAAGGAAAAAAGAGGGGGGAGGATAGGAGAGACCTCGAAGCCACCGGAGGGCTGCTGAGGCTTTTGGGCTCCACCCTCTGTAGATAAGATATGGAGAGAGAGAGAGAGAGAATTAGGGGTGGGGGGTGGGGTTGTGGAGGAGTGGTCAAGGATGCTGGAGGGCTGCTGAGCCTCCCAGAGACCAGGAATATTGTACCAGAAAAAAAGTGAATATTAATTTTACTTTATCAAAAATTTTAATATCTGTCGGTAAAGTATGAGTTCACACACATCCTACTTGTGCATCAATAACCATTGTTTGAGGGAGACAACTCGAAATCTTAGTTTTTCTTGCAAACAGCTCCTGTTCATGACAAGTTCAAGTGCTGATTATTGTTGAGCTTATTGGTTTTGCAGCTGTGATGCAGACTGATGGGTTCGAGTATTTGAAAGTCAGTTGCCCCTCTCTCTTGACAGAGCTCCTGGAATATGTGGCCAGAGTAGGAGAGCATTCTGTCATTCCCTGCACATACGCAAATGATGCTCTTGATGGCAGTGATGCCAACGGAAGGCGTGTCAAGCCCCGGATCTAGCATAATAGCGTTGTTCCCATACCAGAAGCGTTTAATTGGAAACTCTGTACTTTTAAATGCCTTTTTTTTAATGTAAAGAGTTTTTGGGTTGTGGTCTTTCTGGTGTCATGATATCTTCATTGTAATCGTCAACTTTGTACCTTCATTAATCGTCTGTGTCAGTGAAAACGTGCTAATGATGTATTTCATTAACAAGTTTACTCAATGTTCTGCAGCATGCCAACATGCTCTGGTTTGGTGCGTTTCTTCTGCAAGTTGCCAAAAGAAAGGATGGGATTGCTAAGGCAGTAGCCCGGTTGGTAGAAGTTTAAATCTGTTTTTTATCGATTACGGATTCGAGGTATGATCTTGCGAGTGATTCAGAAATATTTTGAAGTACGTGATCGGGTGGTGAAAGAGCGTATCATTCTGGTGTTTTAGTGGTATCAGGCTAGCATATTTATCAGTGATGGAAAGGACGAGTGAAAAATGCGATCCGTATCGAATATGGTCCCGAATATGATTCAGTAAGGTTGGAGTCTATGTAAGGGCAGTTATATTGGAATTTTTTTTTTTTAATTTAAAAAAAAAAAGAAAGAAGAAAAAGAAGAAGCCGAAAGGAAGAAGGGGATTGGATTGCGTGTGCTTTTGGTTAATCAAAAAAAGAAAAAAAAAAAAAAAAGGGGATGGGATTGCGTGTGCTTTTTACATGCAATGTATTGAGTACCCGTTCAGTGTAGCGTGGAGTTGCTTTCAAATATGACCATTTTGAGATTTCTATTGTTATTGGCAGTTGGGTTTTAATTTGAGGGCTTGTTAGTTGGTCGGGAGCTGGTTTGTTAGTCTATACAATGTAACGAAACTTGTATCGAGCATTTCATTCATCTTCTAGATATTTGTATTAACGTTATTAATATATTTTTTTGTTTTTCACGATAAGTAGGATTTTTATATTATTCTATTTTATTATCTATTTTATATATCTAAAATGGAGATTATATTCTTTTTATTTGTCACACTATCATTAATGACCGTTAATAGTAAAAAGCAAGCATTTGAAGGCAGTGAAAATCATATATTGTGCATTATATGGGTTATATGCTACAATATATTTTAAATAAAAGTTAGAGCTTTGTTATATGGAAGTCTGTATTATTGTTTTGGTAAAGATATGGACGTCTGTCTTGGATGACACCAATTATACTATATTTGGTCATTATTAAATTTCTTAGCCTGACATGTAATAGATATTAAAGCCATGAGTATTAATATTTTTAATTATTATTAGAATATGTTACTTAATGTGCAATGGTATTTTAACTATTGAAGCATTGTTATAATTTATTACGTCATATAATGTATTTCAAAACCAGTTGTAAAATAAGAAAATATTGTAACTTATACATGGTTGATGCTATCAGTATATATATATATACAAGGATATTTTCTTAACTTCCATCTAATTTTACTTATATCTTCTCTATTTTAAAAAGAATTAAACAAGTCTTTTAAATTTTTTAAATGATCTAAAGTGGTCTAGCAGTTTCTTAATCCATGGATGGCGTTAACTTATTATTTCAATGGACAAAAATACCTCTTACTCATTTAGAAGGTTTGCAATGCTCTATCCTCATTCTCCGGCAAATTTTCAGTGGGCACTAACAATTCCTCCCTTCACTTGAGTTCGGCCATCTTTCCTTCCTCGAGCACCATCATAGCAGGCATCTGAAGAGCCCAAGTTCTCACCATCAAGCCATGAAGGAGAGCTTCACCTCTCTTTTTGGTAAGGCTTTTTTTTTTTGAAAATCATACATTTAGAAAATAATTTAGGTTTATGCATGCGCAATATATGTTCATGCAGGCTGTTGATTGTTGGATATGATATCACGGTTTAATATTGTTTACATGCATACAAGGTTCATTCGTATGTGTTCCATTATGGTCCCTCTTACTTATGGTCCAATGAATGATGTCTAACCATATGTTGATAAGCGAGTATTTGTTTTGGGGACTGTGTCGTGGTCCCTCATATGTTGTATATGTGCATTCCCTTTTATGCCTAAATGGAAGCATATAAAATCCTTTCTAGATTGATGTGATGGCTTTTGGAATACACAGTGAAAGCATTAAATTAGTCTTAACTACTGTTGTTTCAATTTTAAACCTCTGAAGTAAGAGTTGAGGCATGCATACAATAATTTTCAACTACAAATTCATATTAACTCATGCAAGTCCATATAAACTTCGTGCATTTTGCTTGTCCATTCTTGCAAGGATGGACAGTGATTTATTCACCATGCAAATCCACTGCAATGGATCTGTCAAGTATCTCCCCCACTATCATTATAGCAGTGGATCCATCAACCACTTCGATAACTATGATCCATATAGGTTTGGTATCACACAGCTTGAATAGTTAGGGTACAAAAATTGTATCCATTTTTACTAACTTATAAAACTAGGATGTACTTTTAAAAATGACTTAAGAGAACTTCAGTGTGATCCAGACATTTTAGAAATATTGGCTTGTACAAAAGGGAGAGATGTTGTTCAAGTATAAGTAGAACACTGCCATGATGGAAGCTACTGCAAAGATGCCTGCTCAAGGGGGCACTGAGGCTGAGTTAGTTCTATATCCATTGTCAAGGAAGCAACCGCATCCAAGCCCAATACTGGAATTAAAAGACTAGTAGTAAAACGAGTTGGTGGAAGGAGACCAGGTACATTGGGAAAGGATAAAAATATTGTTAACAAAAGAAGGGAGTTACAGCAATATATGAGGGGAAGTGAGTTGCTACGAAGGAGAAGAGAGGAGGTGCATCCACTTTTGAGCCTACACATGATAGTGGCAACAATGATGGCACTTATGTATCCCTTAGTGACTGAGGGAGTCAAACAATAATAATGATGCTTTATTTGATAACTATGTCAATAAAGAATTGATCAATGAGGAGATAGAGCTTGGACATGGCATGTTAAGCTCCACGTAGATGTAGACTTTTTGGAGAGGAAAAAGCTATTGGGAGAGAACTGGAGAGTAGTGATAGCTCTCAACTTCATAGCATGATTAGCAATAGTGATTTAAATGATGGAATTTGAAGTTCAAATTATTCTGAATTCGATGAAATTTTGATATTAAATAGATAATAAAGCTTGCAGTTGGGATGAGGTTCAGCAACGCCGCTATGTTTAAAAAGGTGCAATGGCATTATTCAATTTAGGAGAGATTTGATTTTATATACAAGAATAATAAGAGAAGTCCAGTCATGGTCGTATGTAAGTTCAGCTATGGGTAGCGGATACATGCTTCACTAGTACTTGAGGGAACCTATCACATCAAAACCTTCTAATCAATACACAAATGTGGAAGGCAATTTAAAAATCATAATGAGACATCCAAGTTTATTATGGAGAATATCTTGAGGCGATTACATTTGATGCAAAGTGGAATATTAAACACTTCAAGAAGCAAGGTGGAATGTCACGGTTCTTGTTTATAGGTTATAGTGTTACCGAGCAAAGACGAGAACTGAAAATCATTTAGAGAAGCCACAAGGAGTAGCATGCCCATCATTGGAGTATTATGAGATCATCCGGCAAACTAATCATAAGAGCATAATGTTGTTGGGTGTTATAAAGTCAACTACTTTATTTTTAAAAGGTTAAATTATTGTCTTGTAGTATATAAGCAAGAGTTTGTTAAAAGTTGCAGATTTATCATTGAACTGGATAGATGCCACCTAAGGGAATCCTTTGAAGGATAGCTACTAGCTGTAGTAGAAAAAAGAGGGTAATGATAATTGTTATGGAACTCCCAGAGGTGGTGTTGACTCGGGCTTGGCTCGGATGGGGCTGGAGCGGGAGTGGATAAGCTGACATGGAGCCAAGGAAACCTTGAAAGATCCTATCACTGAGAGTCAACCCTGTAAGATAGAGAATATCAGAAAGACAGAGAAGATCAGAAAGTCCGAGACACTAGGAGTGGATTCCTAGTGGTGGACCCTCCGATATCTAAGTCAGTCTCAAGTGACAAACATGAGAGGCTTGGAGTTCCCTCTAGATTTGGAGTAAGAATGTGAGAGGAGCTGGAAAAGAAGCGAATGAGAGATAAAGGGAGATAGACAAAATAAAATCTTTAGAGGAAAGGGATCTTAGTGTATTTAAGTCCCAGTTTCTATAAGATGGCACATGAAGAAGTAGAGTCACGGGAGGCCGAAGTACATCAGGGTGAAATGGAAAGTGTATGTGTCAACAGTTCATGGAATCTCACTTAGGTGGCGAGCTGTGGAAAGACTCAATCCAGAAAATTTAAGGTGTAAGTTGATGGGAGAGCAAAAAGAGTATCCCTTTATGGTGAAAAGTGGTAGCGCTTGAAAAGAGTGGGTATTGCCACCTAGATCGTCGTGGCCTACAGCTCCGACATGACTCGGTTGAGTGGACTTCCTGCCTGGAGACCTCCGAGTGTGGTCGATCCTGTAAAAAAGAAGAGACTCGGACCTGGGATCCCGGTGGGGGCACTCCGATGATCAAGTCAATGAACGATCAAAGAAAATAGATTCTCCTTCACAGAGCCCAAAGTGGCCTCCACATTCAGAGGATTTTTAAAAGATAGAGTAGGAGCTAGAGCAGTGGGAGTTCGTGGGGGAGTGTTCGGATGTTCCTCCTGCCCTTGCCTTGGCTCCTCTTCGTTTGCTCGCACTTATCTTCACTAGAGGCCCCTTCAGGCTTCTTATAGAAGTGTATTCAATCTAGCGAGGCTTAGAGCCCCAAGCTGATGCTCTCTTGGTGTGCCTCTCGTGGGCGGAATGCAGGTTTGTCCTTGCCTTCTTGAGAGGAGAGTGACAAGGTCCGAAATCCTCGGGGGAAGCTTCAACCATATGTGCAGGCTGAGTACTTTGAAGTGCATGTTTCTACCATGGTAAGTGTGAGTGGCATGCCACAAGGCCTGACACCCCGACAAGACACTTCTTCTGGCAGGCATCATGCCACCATGCCTAGGGTGCCTGGCGGAGCATTAGCCTAACGGGAGATGCTGCAGGGTCTAAAATTTCGGATAAAACATTCTTCTTTCGGGTGGTGCAGGTAGTGGGTTACAGGGTGCGATGCCCCGGGTGGAGTTCCTTTCCAAAGAAGGTGCCGACAGTGTACTACAGGACCTGGTGCACCAGCAAAGTACCTTTCTGCAAGGGATGCAGGTGACGTGTCCTGGCGGGGCGTCTTCTCCGTAGAAGGTGCATGTGGCATGCCCTAGCGGAGCATCCCTCCGTAGGAGGTGCAGGCGGCGTGCCCTGGCAGAGCATCCCTCTATAGAAGGTGCTGCTTTCCTGAGTAATACGGGAGCTCCGACAGGGATGGCAACATCACCTGTTGGGGTCACTATCCCAGCCGCTCCCACGGTCGCCTGACGGGAGGCCAGACCCGCCTGTCTTTGTTCAGGTTTGACTTTAGGTGGGGGGCTCAACTTTGGCCAGGAGCTCGATCTCAGACGGGAGCTTGATCTCGGATCGGATGGGAGCTCACCTCAGATGGGAGCTCAATCTCGACCGAGAGCTCGACCTCAGATGGGAGCTCGACCTCGGCACTTATCTAGTGGCAGTATCCAAGTGGCACCTTCTACCAACTCAACTGCCAGCTAGGTTAGACACGCACTCTATGTCAGTGGTATGCCATATCAGATGCCCCCCACTATCAAGCCCAGAGCATGTTGCGGCCCCTCGAGCTCGGGGCGAAGTGAGTTATGGTGATGCTTACATGGAGGGACATTTAGCCTACGCCATTTAATGCCTTGATCGCTATCAGCTCACAGATCGTGCCTTTGTGCCAATGAGGAGGTGCCACATCTGCTAGCATAGGGGGGCATGATGATTGTGCTTGGCCTAATGCAGCTTCCTGCAGATCGAAGTGCCACTTCCAATAGATCTTGATATGTGGCAAGCATCCAACAGCCAAACAAGGAGAAAGGATGCATGTTTCGACCAATACAATGTGACCGGGTGTTGCCTGCCTTTTAAAAAGTGGTCATTCTCCTTAGCCATTCCTTAAGAACCTTCAAGCGAGGGAGCAAGGGGAGAGCAAGAGTCTTTCACCCCATTTCTAACTCCCTGACTCGAGGTATCCTGTAGGTTAGTTCTCCTGGTCTTCTTCCTTCCTCACTCTCCTTTGGCCTGCACCGAAGAGGATCACTTAGGGTTTAGGTCCCCCTCCTTCTTTATCTTCTTTTCCTACTACCATGAGTCCTTTCGGTATGAGGCACCGCTGCCCGGACCGTTCCGATGAGGCGGAGCCATCCCGGTCGAGGCCTCCTTCCTTAAATAGCGAGGAGGAGGACATTTCTCTTAGAATCCCTAGGGGTCCTCGTTGGATGGGGTAGTCATAGGAACCCCAGCTTTACCCCCTACTCCTCCTTTCGCTCAGGACTCAATAGGTCCCTCTGACATTGCTTCAATAATGACCCGGGGGGCACCCTTCATCTCCGGAGCACTTACAGGATTCCGGACTCCATCCGGTTCTCGACTTCAGGGCCGGAGGAGTGGGTCACTTCCGGTGGCCCGAGCCGGATTGTCCTGTACGAGGACTTCTTCCTCATGGGGCTTGATCTTCCTTTGCACCCCTTCTTCTTATCATTTCTCAGCAATTACCGATTGGTCCCGGCCCAACTCGCCCCAAACACAGTTAGGACCATTTCTTGCTTTATTATTCTTTGCCATTTTCATGGAATTGTCGCCCATTTTTTTCTTTTTAGGGTCTTTTTATCCTAAAATACCATCTTATTGATAATGGGTGGTGGTTTGAGGCCCCTCGCCCGAGGACCCTTAAGCTTGCCCTGCCCACTTATATCAAGGGATGGAAGAGTAGGTTCTTTTTTGCCTTAGTCGAGGGAGTCAACTGGGTTTGGAGTGACCCCGACCGTATGCCCAACCAAAATACCTCGATGGACCCCATCGATAGGAAGGTGTACACTAGCTCGTCACCTCCGAGGTTCCTCCAATTTGGAATTTGCTGACCAAATAGAATTTGTTCGACACCGAGGTCAGCCCCATCCGAACCCTAGGTAAGACTCGAGATCTGGGCTTCCTTTTGGTGAGGTTCTTTCTCCATTTGGTGACTAACAAAAGTTTTTCTTTCTACAGACATGTGGTTCTCCATGGAGTAGATCCGGCAAATATCTCAGAAGAGGCCCGCATCTTTGGAGCCCAGGGAGGACCTGCAGAAGAGGATCTGCGGGGAACCAGAGTGGAGGCTTACCGGAGAGTCCCCCATTGGGCCGAACGAGAGGAAGCCCCGAACAGCCCCAGCCCCAACCAGAGTGGTGGTCCAAACCTTGGCCCATGGGCCTAGCAGGAGCGCCACAACTGAAGAGGGGGTCGCACAGGCCCTTCAGGTGGCTTCACTCAGCATCGAAATCCCACCATCACCAGAGGTGGAAGAGATGGCGGGCGACGCCGTAGTGAGAGGGAGGCCAACCCTGCCGGCAACCACTAAAGTGGTCGGCATCCAACCAACAGTCCTCGAGCCCTCGTCATCCACCACGCCAGGCCTGTCGGTGCCTTCAATGGCACCAGGCCCTGGGGTGGCTAGGGTGTCGACGCTGGTGCCACCGAATGCTACGGTCACCCTCGACTCCAGGCTGGCCGAGAGGATGCTAGAGTTCGTCATCCAACCCCGTGACCGCTGGGAGAGGGGTGGCAAACCATTGGAGGCGGTCATCTCCGAGTTGTTCCCCCAGCTCTTATCGGTAAGTTCCTTCTCCTCTTAGTTTTTCCTTTGTTTATGTTAATTTGACTGACCTCATCTTTTCTGTTGCTGCAGATGACCATGGATGCTCTCCTCATCCGGGATTCCCGCCTGGCACTAGCTTGGCGAGACACCAATTTTTGCATGCGAACAGAGGCTACGGAGGCGGAGGCCCGAACCCTGGCCAACCGGGTGCATGACCTAGAGGGCCAAAGAAAGGGTTTCCAAGCCGAACTGACCAGCTCCAAGACCACGGCGATAGACCTAAAGAAATGAGCAAAAGGCCTCGAGGCAGCCCTGGTGAAGAAGAGGGAGGAGGTCGCCCGCCTGATTGAGGAGAGGGCCCACTCTACCTCTGAGGTGGCCCGCCTGGAGGGGCGAGCGCATACCCTCCAGGTCTAGCTTGACATGGTAGAGGTCCGAGCCACAGTGACAGAGAAGAAGGCCTCGATGGCGATGGCATTGATGGTGGCCACGAAGAAGGAAGCGGTTGAAGGCGTCCTATAGTTCAAGGCCTCGGATGCCTTAATCAACGAGGTGCGGTAGGCTATCCTCGTTGCATTCCTCAAGGGGTTTGAGGATTGCAGGAAGAAAGTGGGCCAGGCTGTCACCCTCCAAGGCATGGACAACATCATTCTGGACCTGGCTGGTGGTGTTGATGGCATGGAGGCCCCCTCTACAGAGGTCGAAGCGGGGGTGGATGCTATGCGAGAGGCCAAGGTGAGGGTAGCCACTGTGTTGGGGCCCGACCCAGCTACTCCTCCAACTAAGGGGCATAGGAAACCGATGAGGTGCCCCATCGGCCCGGCAAGGCTCCGGCGATCTCTCTGTAGATTTTTCCTTCTTCTTTTATACTTAGGATATTTTGAAGGACTCCTTGGCCTATCAGGGAGTCCTACTTAATGTAAAAATTTCTTCCATTAATGAAAAATCAATTTTGTTCTACAAATGAAGTTTAGTTCTGCTCCTTCCTGTTTTTCTTTTCTTCCTTCCTTCTCTTCTTTCTCTTTTTTCTTTTCTTTTCTTTTCTTTTTACATGGTAGGAGTGTGAACTATACAATAACTGAGTATAAGGTTTCCAGGGTCTCAGCCATCTTTGCCAAGTTTGAAGTCTAGTGGATGGGCACGGGGCTCTGGAAAATCTCCGGCCCTCTTCACCAAACTTAAAGTCATGCAGACAAGAGTACCGGACTTTTGGAGTTTCCCAGCTTGCTTCGCTAGACTGGGAGTCATGAGGGTAGAGTGCGGGGCTTCAAAATTTTTTTGGCTTGCTTCATCAAACTTGGAGTATGGCAGATTGAGTGTGGGGCTTCTAGAGTTTCCTGGCTTGCTTTGCCAAACTTGGAGTCTGGCGGATAGAGGAGGGACTTCAGGAATTTCCTGGCTTGCTTTGCTAGACTTGGTGTCTAGCGAATAGAGTACGGGGCTTCGAGAGTTTCCCGGTTTGCTTCACCAGACTAAGAGTCAGGTGGATAGATTGCAGGGCTTTAGGAGTTTCCCGGCTTGCTTCGCTGGACAGGAAGTCTGGAGGATAGATTACGGGGCTTCAGGAGTTTCTCGACTTGCTTCACCGACTAAGAGTCAGGAGGATAGATTGTGGGGCTTCAAGAGTTTCCTGGTTTGCTTTGTCAGACTAAGAGTCAGGTGGATAGATTGAGGGGCTTCAGGAGTTTTCCAGCTTGCTTTATCAGACTGAGAGTCAGGCAAATGGATTACGGGGCTTCAGGAGTTTCCCGACTTGCTTTGCCAGATTGAGAGTTAGGCAGATAGATTTTTTCATGAAGGAAAGATAAGGCATACCAAAAGGGGCTCCTCTTTATTCTTGAAAAAGAGGTGTACATCACTGGTAGTACATCCTCAAATTATTAGCATTCCAAGTTCGGGAAAGTTGAGCGCCATCGAGTTCAGCAAGGTGATAGTCTCCTTGCGATAAGGCCTCGATCACCTTGTAGGGACCTTCCCAATTCGGAGAGAGCTTGCCACACTCCCCCAGTTGGGAGACTTCAGCTCACCATAGGACAAGGTCCCCAGGCGGAAGGCTTTCGGCTTTATGCAAGAGTTGTAATACCGAGCCACCCGTTACCGGTATGCCACCATATGGAACCGAGCTTTGTCCCTTGTCTCTTCTAATAGATCCAGGTTAAGGAGAAGGCAAGTTGGATTCTCAGCTTTGTCGTACTACTCCACCCACAACGTGGGCAGACTCACCTCTACCAGAATTACAGTCTCAGAACTGAAGACAAGGTTGAATGGTGTCTTATCCATCGCCATCCGAGGCATAGTATGGTAGGCCCATAGTACACTAGGGAGCTCCTTAGTCCAATTACCCTTGGCTTCATCCAGCCTGGTGCGAAGCCTATGGAGGATGGTTTGGTTGGTCACCTCAGCCTTCTTGTTGGTCTGTGGGTGAGCCACCGAAGTGAAACGATGGCAGATGTTGAGGTCGATGCAGAACTCTTCGAATCCCTGGTAATCAAACTGTTATCCATTGTCCATGATGATTGAATGCAGAAGACCGAAATGGCAGATGACTAACTTCTAAAGGAAAGATCTGGCCTTACCTTCAATGATCTGTGCCAGTAGTTCAGCCTCGACCTACTTAGTGAAGTAGTCGATAACCATAATTAAGTATTTTCATTGACCGAACACGGGGGGAGATGGACCTAAGATATCCATTCCCCACTCAGCGAACGACCACGGAGTAGAGAGTTGGGACAGTAGTGAAGCCGGCTAATGTTGTATATGAGCGTGTCGTTGGCAGCGATCGCACTTCCTTACAAAGTCAACTGCATCTTTCTACATGGTTTCTCAGTAGTATCCCTACCAGAGGACCTTGTATGCTAGCATACTATCCCCCACGTGGTTTATGCAGATGCCCTCGTGTATCTCTTGGAGCACATAAGTGGCTTTTGAGGATCTCAGGCACTTTAGCAGGGGGTAGGAGTGGGATCTTCGATAGAGCTGTTGATCCATCAGCACGAAGCATGTGAACTTCTTCTTGAGGAGATCAACCTCCATGCGATTCTCGAGCAAGGTGCCGTTCGTAATGTACTTGACACAGGGGTCCATCCAACTTGCCTCGGGAGTGACCTGTTGCACGTCACCTGAAACCTTGTAACTAGGGTCTCTAAATATTCAATGTAGGTGTGTCCCAGTGATGAGTCTGGCAAGGTTGCTAGTCTGGAGAGGGCATCAGTGCAGACATTCTCCCCATGAGGGATATGAAAAATACTGAAACACCTAAAGCTCAATGCACTTGAACATACCCATTCCAGGTACTTTGCTATCTAGGGATCTCGGACTTCAAATTCTCTTAAAACATGACTTGCAACCAGTTACGAGTTGGTGAAGACCCTCAGGCTCGACATGCCCAGCTCATGGGATACTCTTAACCTCATAAGGAGCACCTCATACTCAGCCTGGTTATTTGTAGCTTTGAAGAGAGCGCAACGTGCGTTCGGCCACAACCCCATCAGAGTTGGTGAGGATGAGGCCGGCTCCACTTCCTCCTACGTAGGACATGCCGTCCTCGTGGAGGATCTATGCCATGTCTTCCATCGATGGTTCCATCGGGTGCTCAGGTGAAGCCTCATCCGGTTTTTCATTCATCTAGGTGCACTCCACCAGGAAGTCAGTCAGCACCTGAGCTTTCTGAGATGGCCTTGGGTGGTAGGTAATATCAAATTCACTGAGCTTCACCACCCACTTAGCTAGACATCCGAAAGTGTCCGGATGACTAAGGATGGCTCTTAAAGGTTGGTCGATGAGGACCGTGATCGAATGGGCTTAGAAGTATGGCATGAGATGTTGGACAGACATAATAAATGCAAAAAAAAAAATTTAGAGTGGGTGTTCCTGATTTCTACATCTTGGAGTAGCTTGCTATCATAGTACGTCAATCTCTTAACTCCATCTCCGTCCATACGGACCAGCATCAAGCTGATGGCCCTAGGAGAATCTGCCAGATACGGGAGGAGTTCCTCCCCTACCTTTGGCCTGAAGAGCAGTGGGGGAAAGGCAAGGAACCTTTTCAGCTCCTTAAATGCTTTTCGACACTCCTTAGTCCAAGCGAAGTCATGCATCTTGTATAGTGCCTTAAAGAAAGGTAGGCAGTGCTCAGCAAAGCATGAGATGAACTGGCTTAGAGCCACGATCCAGCCGGTTAGGCACTGGACCCGCTTCTTCAAGGTGGGGTGCACTATGTCAACGATTGCCTGGACCTTCTCAAGGTTAGCCTCGATCCCTCTCTGGATGACCATGAAGTCCAAGAACTTTTCACCGGTGACACCGAATGCGCACTTGGCTAGGTTTAGCTTCATCTAGTGAAGATGGAGGTTGTGGAAGGCCTCTGCAAGGTATGCCATGTGGTCCAACTCCTGACCACTCATTACTAGCATGTCATCTACGTAGACCTACATATTGTGGCCTATTTGATCTTTGAAGACTTTGTTGATCAGGTGATGGTACGTTGCTCCAATGTTCTTCATGCCATATGGCATCATCTTATAGCAGTAGATCCCTTGATCCATCATAAAAGCTATGTGCTCCTCATCTTTTGGGTATATCCAGATCTGGTTGTACCCAGAGAATGTATCCATGAAGCTAAGCAGACGATGTCTCGAGGTGGCATCCATATATTGGTCAATCTTAGGGAGAGGAAAGTTATCTTTCGGGCATGTCCAGTTAAGGTCAGTGTAATCCACACAAATTCTCCACTTTTCGTTGGCCTTCTTGACCATGACCACATTTGCTAGCCAACTGGGATACTAGACCTCTCGGATGAAACCCGCAGTGATGAGCTTCTCCACTTTTTCATTGATCGCCTTATGTCTCTCCAAGATGAAGCTTCTTTTCTTCTACCAGATCGAATGGCACTTTGGATCGACGTTCAACCTATGGGTGATGATGTCAGGTGGAATCCCAGGCATATCACCGTAGACTAAGTAAAAACATCAGCATTTACCTAGAGGAAGTTTAGGAGACGAGCCCTTTCATCCTCAGGTAGGTGGGCTCCCACTTACACTACCTTCGAAGGATCCGCCCCGAGGGGGAACGATAGCAAGCACTCGATAGGCACTTGACCAACCCACCTTTGGCCTCCTGCATCCTTTGATCCAGTTGGTTGGCAGCCGGGTCCTCCTCGATGCTCCTGGCCCCAGGGATGACCTATAGGCAATGCTAAATTGGCTATAGAGTCCCCTTCATCTCACCAACTCTATAAGGGGTCGGGAACTGGACCAGGAGCTGCCTGGTAGATATGACTGTATCGAGTTGGTTGAGCCTTGGATGATCAAGGATCATGTTGTAGGCTGAGGGGAGCCTAACAACCATAAAGGTCATCATTATGGTACTTTACTGAGAAGGCATCCCAGCGATGACAGGGAGGGTAATCTCTCCCTCCACCCCTATGAAATCTCTCGTAAAGCTAACTAGAGGAGTGTGCACTGTCCTCGGTAGAGTGGGAGACATATTCATCTTGGAGAAAGTATCGTAAAAAATTACATCAATTGAACTTTCACTATCGACCATAATCCATCTTACAGGATGCTTTGCTATCATTATCTCGACAACAACAGCATCATTATTTAAATTTTCTATCCTAGTTTTCCTTTTTTCCATGAAGGAGAGTACATTGTCAGTCCCTTCCCTTGCCCGGTCCTCTTTGATCCATGCTCTGCCCCCCAGGAGATCATCCTTATTGGCCTCTTGGTGGGCTAGTTGTCGATAGGAGGAAGAGCTACAATGCCTTGAGGTTCGGATGGGGTCCTGCCTCCTATGAACTTTCTGAGGTAGCCCCTCCTAATTAAGTCTTCGAACTCTCTTTTGAGGTGGTGGCATTTCTCAATGTCGTGGCCGTAGTCATAGTGGAACTGGCAATACTTTGACTTGTCACGATCACCTGATGGCCTTAGTGAGAGAGGGTGATATAGGTAGCGCTCGTCCTCAACCTCTATGAGGATCTTGGACCTTGGGACGAGGAGAGGGGTGTACTTCTCTCCATAGGGAGGAGTGTCTTTTGGCTTCGAGCCTGCTCGGAGGTTCGGGGTCGCCCTGGGCCCGTGCATCCCAAAGGGTTCTCCTTGGGGCTACTTCTTCAGGGGCCTCCCATCTAGCTCCCTCTTGGTGTGATCTACCTCTTCCACGTGGATGTACTTATGGATATGGAGGAGCAGCTCGAAGTAGATCTTCGGGGGTTTCTTGTCAAGGGAGTAGATAAGGTGGGAGGTCTTGAGCCCCCTCTTCAATGCCAACATGGCGATAGGCTCATCCAAGTTATAGATCTCCAAGATTACAACTTTGAAATGGGACATGTAGTCCCATAGGGACTCATGGTCCTACTAGCGAATGGAGAAGAGGCTGTCAACTTCACGTGGTACATTTCGATAAGCATCGAAGTGCACCATGAACTTTCTCTCCAGCTGCTCAAAAGAGTCAATGCTCCTGGGCTCGAGGCAGGTGTACCAAACTCGGGTAGCCTTCTAGAGTGTAGCTGGGAAGGTGACATAAAGGAGGGCATCAATGGCCCCCTGGACCCTCAGAGAGCCTTGTAGCTCTCAAGGTGGTTCAGGGGATTAGTTGTCCCATCGTAGGGATCGACTTGAAGCATGTGGAACCGGCTAGAAATCAGTTCCTTTTGGATTCTATGGGAGAAAGGTGGGTGGGCATTGTAGCCCGCGGGCTCATGTGAGGAGCATTGCAGGTTGGTAAACTGATAAGATAGCTCGGCTAGCTTGCACTCTTGTTCCTCTAGGCGCTTTCAGCTCGATGCTTGATTGTCTCGTCGATGGACCCTTCTACCGAGGCTTCAGAGAAGAGGGAGATGAGGGCTGAAAGAGATCACATTGTGGGGCCTTGTCGTGGTGGCATTTATGGTGCCATGAGGCTGTTGGGAATTGTCCCAAAGCCAATCATCTAGGCTGTAGACGGTTGTGCTATTTTGTATTTGTATATAAATTTTTAATAATAAATAAAAGTTATTTATTTTTTGTTGTCTATCATTTTACATTTTCCTGTAATGAACTCTTGTATGATGGAGTCCTTAGAATTACATTATTTGATATAGAGAGGATATATCAAGTAGTTCTTAAACTGGTTCACAACCAAATGATACATTGTTATAGGATGATGATGTATCAAGTATAGGTTGTTATATGTTATATTTGTTGGTTGTCCTCTTAACCAAGGAGTGTGGAGACACTGGTGTGACATGCAAGTGAAATGTATGACATTTCACTGAACGTGACCATCTGTGGAGCTCCCTTCTGCCAAAGGGTTGCTTGCAAAGGGATATGGATATATGTGTCTCTCAGACCTGAGGTCACCATGGCAGCTTGCAAGCAACTCACTATACTTTGGTGCCAGACTATCTGGATTTCTAATCCAGTGATGGAAGGTTTCTGGGTATAGTCAAGTACTTGTGGAGCGCTGGTGAATCAAGATGAAATTGACCTCTCCAAATAGTTTGGAGTGAATGACTCACTATATCTTAATTCAGCAAAACCTTGGCCAGGATAGTTCTTGTGATGAGTCACAGAACTTGTGAGGTTGAGACATGATCTGGATAAACCATATTAGGTTGGCAGTCTAACCCTAGGTCATCCTGAGCATTATAAGGTCAAAGGGATGAATTATGCGGAAACCATATGCCAGAGGTTCTTGTGAGGTGCTCTGCATCTTCGACCTATCCGAACGTCGGGTATCATTGCTAGATGAGGACTTTGACTGGTACTGAAAATGTTCGAGTACTACCGGTTTAGTGTTCGAACCTATGGGGTCACACACCATAGAGGATTTCTATATAATCTTTTGGGCTAATCAATGATTGAGAATCGTTTACCGTCACTTGAAGTCAATATGGTTGACTTTGTTTCAAGTATCGACACTTGGAATTTTACAGGTGTCGATACTTGCTGAAGTGTCGACACTTGGCCATATTTGAGTGTCGACACTTCCTGTGATGAGCAAAAATCTGGGAGGTTTTCGTGAGAGCTTTTTGGGCATGTTTTGACCTGGTTTGAATTTCAAATTCAAACCAGTTTTGGCTCCAAGGTTTTATGGTATGAATGTCATACTTACCTTAATGGGTTGGACCAATTTGGAATGGCCTTGATCCTCTCCCCCATTCTCTCCCTCCATCTCTCCTCCTTCCTTCTTCTCCCTCTCATGGCAGCTCCTATAAATAGAGGTCTTTGTAGTGGCTGCTGGGGGTTACAACATGAATAACAAGAGAGAAAAGAAAAGAGAGGAAGAAGAAGGGCTTTGTGAGAGGTTTAGGGATTGGGTGTGAGCCACCTAGTGATCAAGCTAGGTATTGGGAAAGAGGTTTGGGAAAGGGTTCCTGCTCTCATTCCAGTCTTCTTGGAAGAGGAAGTTCAGCCCACGGATCCCGAAGAGCTAGCACTCCAAGAGAGTTGATCGGAGTCGAGCTCAGGTGTGGACATCCTGTAAAGGCCAGACGCGAGTGTGGCTCGAGCACCCTCCTTCTCGCTGCCCTTTACTGCTTCTCTCCTGCACTCTCAGATGTATAGAGGTATGACCTTTATATTTATATTCTTCTATTATTTTTGATGTTATATGCATGCTACATTATTATGCTAGGTCCCGTTGCGGGCAGATCGGTAGGTCATTTAGATCTATCTACCGAGCCTTCCGCTGTGCATGATTTAAAATAGTTTTAAAATGCATATTCTTTGCCCTATTTTTCTTGCATATTGTATGCTATGTGTAGGTGTTTTTCACCTTCAATGGTATCAGAGTGACAGGTTTATTTTGTAGTATAATGATGCTAGCATGCTAGTAACATCCCTTTTCTTCTTAAGTACTTGGATTGAGTGCTTCACCAGGCCGTTCGGTCATAAGAGAGAAGTAGGGTTGCAAGACATTCTCTTCCCATTCAATGGGGTCTCCTATGGCATGTAGGGGTGCCACTATGATTGACTCATGAAAAAGAAAATAAGAAGAAAGAATTTGTAGGTTAAAAATGTTTTAATCTAATGGCATGATCATAATACACTTTAGATAAGATCTAAAAGTTTTTATTGATCGTTTTGATTGTATGTTTGGAGAAACATCGGATTTAGAATCACTATTTTTTCATTGCCTCGGGCTGTGAGTCGACACTTGGCCTTAGAAGTGTCGCTCATGGAAAAATTTTCTGAGATCTGGTTTCTGTTTTTGTTCTGAGACAGGCTGGAGTGTCGACACTTGTCTCTGAAGTGTCGACACTTGAGCCTGAAGTGTCGACACTTGATCCTTGAAGTGTCGACACTTGAGGCATGCCAGAAAATATGTTGTTCTATTTTCTGTTCCCTGTCTCAGGCCTTGAGTTGACACTTGCTCTTGAAGTGTCGACACTTGGCTGTAGAAAATGCTAAAAACAGTGAATTTAAATTTTGAATTTGTTATAAAATTGTTTTACATGATAAATTAAAATTATTTTAATTTATTTAAGGTCATTGAACTTAATTTTAAATTAAGTTTGACTAAGTACTCTAGGAATGTGATTCAAAGATCTTAAGTCATTTCAATAAGCCTTAAAGGTCATGGGTTAGCTTTTATTAGGTCCTTAATTGGGTTAGACCTAAGTTTAGATTCATTAGACAAATTAGAAAACTAATATAATCAAAAGTTGAGTTAGGATTTCTTCTTTAGATCTATCTAATAATTAAATTGATTAGTCCATAATCTAAATGGATCTAATTTGTGGCTCAGTAAAAAGCCCAAGTCTCTAGGCTAGTCTAATCGAGTCTGATGAACCGATTGGTGTCGAGGTAAGTTTGGCATTGTGATCATGGTTCTTTGGGGCTATCTCTTACCTGGCCAACTCTGTTGGTGCCTAGGCAAGACGGTTAATGGCGGAACCCAACCCATGATCTGACTTATTTGGCCAATGTGGTCAATCAGGATTGATTAGATAGCTCATTGACTTGTGTTAACCCTTATCACCCAAGGTTAATCAGTCTTGACTAATTTTAGGTACCCATGGATCATTTGTTATGTGTAACCCTCCTAGATTACTGATGTGGTCAGTGGGAGGTTGATCCATGTCTTCTCATCTCTTCATCTGTCACATTAATTAAAAACCCTCTAAATTATTAGGTCCTTAAAAGGACAAAGTTATAGAGATAACCAAGTCCTAGCCTTCCTTTAAGTGGGATAGTAATGTGTCCATTAGTTCGGTGTTCATCGACAGATCCAAAGATCGGGTGGTCATCGGACTATTGGAATTGCTGTTCCTAATATGATGGCTCAGTGCGACTCTCTTAATGGTGGCCAGGTGAGCTGGCCAAAGTCGGGCTTGACCATTCGTTAGTTAGAAGCATTGAATTTTATCAAGTTAAAGGTTGAACCTAACCAGGACCTTCAATAGGAGGCCCAAAGGCCGATTGAAGTAGTCCTTAGGGCAAAACCCAATTACTAGAGGTTACTTAAAGAAGTGATCGATTAAAGAACCTACCTTAAGACATGCATGGGTGGGCCGAACAAAGTCGGTCTCATATATTGTCTATTGGACTCTAGAACCCGCTAAGGAATTAAAGTAATTCCTCAGATTTGAGGTAGAGGCTACCAATCTGTGCAAAATAGTGGGAGGGACCTTAAGACTTAAGTCCATGTCTTTAGGTTAATAATTCATATACACTAATTAGTTTTGGTTTTCCTTTCAGATGTCTTCCAACCTTTCACTCCGGTCTCTTCTTGACAACGAGAAGCTCAATGGACCCAACTTCGATAGCTAGTATCAAAGGCTCAGGATTGTCCTGGAGCATGAACGGATCCTGTATGTGATAACGGATCCGGCACTTGAGATCCTTGCTATCAATGCTCAGGGTTCGGTCAGAGACACTTATCAGAAGTGGCTCTTAAAAGGACCACTATCCGATGCATTATGTTGGCTACGATGAACGACGAGTTCAGTCGCAAGTTCGAGGAAGCCCAGCCGGAAGAAATCCTTCAAAAGTTGAAGGAGTCTTTCGGGACACCAGACGACGTTGAGAGGTACAGGATCTCCTGTGCTATCTACAACGCATGGATGCATGATGGGGCTTCGGTCACTGATCATGTATTATACATGATCGAGATGATTGAGCGCCTGGGCAAGCTCAGTTGTCCCTTGCATGAACAGCTTGGGAAAGATGCGATTTTGAATTCTCTTCCCTCCTCTTATCTAGATTTTCTCGATCATTATAGAATGAATAAGCTTGCAGTTAACTACCACGGTCTGTTGGGGTTACTGCAAACTTTTGAGAAAGACCACCAGTTGAATAAAGGAGTGGTGAATCTAGTGGGAGGTTCCTCGGTAGGGCGTCGTCCCTTTAAGAAAGGGAAGAAAGAATAAAGGAGAAAAGGTGCTTAGTGCTTCTGGGCCCAGTTGGACCAAGAAAGTGAAGGCTAATTAGAGTAGTGCAGAGTGCTTCTTCTGCAAGAAGCAGGGACACTGGAAGAGGAACTGTCCTCTTTACATTGCGTCCCTTGATCCAAACAGGTCCAAGAAGAGAAAGCTGCAGGATGGTCCTGGATAAGGTATTTATATGATAATACCTTGTAGTTTCTCTGTTTGCGATACTACTAACTGGGTATTGGATACAGGAAGTCCAATTCATATTTGTAATTCTTTGCAGGGACTTCAAGTTAGTAGAAGATTCGAGGACGATGAGAGGTTCTTGAATGTGGAAAATGAAAGCCGAGTTCCAGTTCTGGCGTTAGGAGTCCTTAAACTAGTTTTCGAGTCCTATACTGTCATTTTGAATGAATGTCATTTTTGTTCTTCTTTCATTTTGAATGTCATTTCTGTAGGGCAGTTGGCCATGTATGGTTATGAACTATTAATAAAGAATAACATTTGCAAAATCATTTTGAATGGTTCTATAATTTTGAATGGACGTGATGGCATCTATGTACTATCGCGACCTGTTAGTGTAATGTACACGTCTAGCAAAAGCCCTAGGATAGATAATGTCAATGAAGTGTACCTATGGCATTGTAGGCTAGGTCATATAAACGAGAATAGGATAAATAGGTTGAAAACCAAGGGTCTCCTTAATTTTAGTGAAGATAGTTCACTTCCAACCTATGAGTCCTGTCTTCTTGGAAAATTGACTAAGTCACCTTTTACTGGAAAAGGTGAACGAGCCAAAGAAATTTTGAGTCTGGTGTATACTGATGTATGCAGACCCATGAATGTTAGTGCCAGGGGTGGGTACATTTATTTCATTACTTTCACAGATGACCTTTCGAGGTTTGGTTATATCTTCTTGATGAGATATAAGTCTGAGTCGTTTGAAATGTTCAAACGATATCATAGTAAAATAGAAAAATAAACTGGAAAGTATATCAAAATCCTTCGATCCGATCGAGGTGGTGAATACCTTTCCGACGAGTTTCTGACATATCTTAAGGAGAATGGGATTCTCTCTCAGTGGATGCCTCCAGGGACATCCCAGTTAAATGGAGTGTCTGAGAGGAGGAATCGAACCTTGTTAGACATGGTTCAGTCCATAATGGGCTTTGCTTCTCTACCGGTATCCTTTTGGAGATATGCTTTAGAATCAGCCTGTTACATTCTGAATAAGGCTCCAAGTAAGTCCATTAGTAAAACACCATACGAGATGTGGACTGGACGTAAGCCGATACTTTCACACCTTCGGGTCTGGGGGTGCCTGGCTTATGTAAAACGTTTAGAAACGGACAAACTTGGACCTAGGTCTGACCGATGCCTATTTGTTGGGTATCCAAAAGAGTCTAAGGGGTATTACTTCTACTTAGCTAAGGAACAAGAGTTGTTCGTCAGTCTTAGGGCTATCTTTTTGGAAAAGGAGTTCCTTGGTGAAGGAACTGTAGCCACTAAGATTGAACTTAGTGACGTCAACAAGTAGAAAAACCGACACACTTAAGGGACAACATAGAACCGGCTGTGATTAGATCACACCCAAAGCCCACTTTGGAACCATTAAGGCGATCCGGTAAAGTACCGAGCCGACCAGACAGATACTATGATTTCTTGGTCTGGGATGGTGATCCCATTGAACTTGATGAGAATAATGAGGATCCGATCACCTATATAGATGCATTGCAAAGGTCCGACTCTGAATCATGGCTAGGAGACATGAAATTCGAAATGGAGTCCATGAAAATCAACAATGTATGGACATTAGTTGATCCACTTGAAAGGATAAAACCCATTGGGTGCAAATAGATTTTTAAAAGGAAAAGGGGCGCAGACAGATAGGTGGAGACCTATAAAGCCTGTTTGGTTGCCAAGGGATATCATCAACATTATGGTATTGACTATGACGAGATGTTTTCTCCTTTGGCAATGCTCAAATCCATTCGAATTATGCTTGCTTTAGCAACACACTTTGACTATGAAATCTGGCAAATGGATGTCCGAACAGCTTTCCTGAATGGTGAGCTAGTAGAGGAGGTGTATATGATACAACCTGAAGGGTTCACATCCATAGATGAGTCAAAGGTGTGCAGGTTTCAAAAGTCTATCTATGGACTGAAGCAAGCATCCAGGAGTTGGAACATGTGATTTGATAAGTGTATTAAGTCGTATGGCTTCGTTAGGAATGGAGAAGAACCTTGTATTTATAAATGGGCTAACGGTTCTATGATTGTATTCCTTGTGCTGTATATGGATGACATTCTTTTAATCGGAAATGACATCGCAGCACTGCAAGGAATAAAGGTCTGGTTATCATCTCAGTTCTCTATGAAGGACTTGGGTGAACCTTCTTACATACTAGGTATGAAGATCTATAAAGATAGATCTAAAAGACTTCTGGGACTGTCCCAGTCTACGTACATCGATACCGTGCAGAAACGGTTCAGCATGGAAAATTCCAAGAAGGGATATCTCCTGATAGGCACTGTATTGATCTCTCCAAAAGGAATTGTGTGACAACTCCTGCGGAGAGAGAACGTATGAGTAGAATTTCATATGCTTCGACAGTGGGTTCTATCATGTATGCCATGACATGTACTAGACCAGATGTGGCATACTCACTAGGTGTAGTGAGCAGATACCAGTCTAACCCAGGTGAAGCTCATTGGAAAGTGGTAAAGACCATCCTTAAGTATTTACGAAATACTAAGGACCAATGGCTCATTTATGAAGAATCTGACTTGAAACTTGTGGGGTATACTGACTCCAGTTTCCGGTCAGATAAAGATGATAGCAAGTGTGTGTTAGGTTTTATCTTTACCCTAAACAAAGGAGCTATCTGCTGGAAAAGTTTCAAGCAGCCTACTATGACGACTCGGTTTGCGAAGCAGAGTACATTGCAGCATCTGATGCAGCGAAGGAAGCTGTGTGGTTGCGGAAGTTCCTTGGTGAGCTGGAAGTAGCACCTTCCCTGGATGGTCCTGTTCCGGTGTACTGTGACAACACTAGAGCCATTGCTCAAGCCAAAGAGCTGAAGTCTCATCACCACACAAAGTATATTCTGCGGTGCTATCACCTTGTACGAGAGAGCGTGGAACGAGGTGACATTGACCTTCTGAAGATCGATGGAAAAGATAACCTAGCTGACCCCTTCACTAAAGCCATCAGAGTTCAAGAGTTCAACTGTTGTAAACAAAAAATGGGAATGAGATTCTGTACTGATTGGCTTTAGTCCAAGTGGGAGTTGTTGGGAATTGTGTCCCAAAGCCAATCGTCTAGGCTATAGACAGTTGTACTATTTTGTATTTCTATATAAATTTTTAATAATAAATAAAAGTTATTTATTTTTGGCTGTCCATCATTTTATATTTTCCTGTAATGAACTCTTGTATGATGAAGTCCTTAGAACTACATTGTTTAATATAGAGAAGATATATCAAGTAGTTCTTAAACTGGTTCACAATCAAATGATACATTGTTATAGGACGACGATGTATCAAGTATAGGTTGTATATCACATTTGTTGGTTGTCCTCTTAACCAAGGAGTGTGGAGACACTGGTGTGACATGCAAGTGAAATGTATGATATTTCACTAAACATGATCATCTGCGGAGCTCCCTTCTGCCAAAGGGTTGCTCGCGAAGGGATATGGGTATATGTGTCCCTCAGACCTGAGATCACTATGGCAACTTGCAAGCAACTCACTATACTTTGGTGTCGGACTATCTGGATTTCTAATCCAGTGATGGAAGGTTTCTGGGTATAGTCAAGTACTTGTGGAGCGATGGTGAATCAAGATGGAATTGACCTCTCCAAGTAGTTTGGAATGAATGACTCACTATGTCTCAATTCAACAAAACCTTGGCCATGATAGTTCTTGTGAGGAGTCACAGAATTTGTGAGGTTGAAACATGATCTGGATAAACCATATTAGGGTTGGCAATCTAACCCTAGGTCATCCTGAGCATTATAAGGTCAAAGGGATGAATTATGCGGCAACCATATGCCAAAGGATCTTGTGAGGTGCTCTGCATCTTCAACCTATCCGGACGTCGGGTATCATTGCTAGATGAGGACTTTGATGGTATTGGAAATGTTCCAGCGCTACCGATTTAGTGTTCGAACCTATGGGGTCACACACCATAAAGGATTTCTATATGATCTTTTGGGCTAATCAATCATTGAGAATCGTTTACCGTCACCTAAAGTCAATATGGTTGACTTTGTTCCAAGTGTCAACACTTGAAATTTTACAAGTGTCGACACTTGGTGAAGTGTCGACACTTAGCCATTTTTGAGTGTCGACACTTCCTGTGACGAGCAAAAATCTGGGAGGTTTTCATGAGAGCTTTTTGGACATGTTTTGACCTGGTTTGAATTTCGAATTCAAACCAGTTTTGGCTCCAAGGCTTTATGGTATAAATGTCATACTTACCTTAATGGGTTGGACCCATTTGGAATGGCCTTGATCCTCTCCCCCATTCTCTCCCTCCATCTCTCCTTCTTCCTTCTTCTCCCTCTCATGGCAGCTCCTATAAATAGAGGTCTTTGTAGTGGGTGCTGGGGGTTACAACATGAACAACAAGAGAGAAAAGAAAAGAGAGGAAGAAGAAGGGGTTTATGAGAGGTTTAGGGATTGGGCGTGAGCCACCTAGCGATCAAGCTAGGTATTGGGAAAGAGGTTTGGGAAGGGGTTCCTACTCTCATTCCAGTCTTCTTGGAAGAAGAAATTCAGTCCACGAATCCCGAAGAGCTAGTATTCTGAGGAAGTTGATTAGAGTCGAGCCCAGGTGTGGACATCCTGTAGAGGCCAGATGCGAGTGTGGCTCGAGCGCCCTCCTTCTCACTGCCCTTTACTGCTTCCCTCCTGCACTCTCAGATGTATAGAGGTATGACCTTTATATTTATGTTCTTCTGTTATTGTTGATGTTATATGCATGCTACATTATTATGCTAGGTCCTGTTGCGGGCAGATCAGTAGATCGTTTAGATCTATTTATCGAGCCTTCCGCTGTACTTGATTTAAAATAATTTTAAAATGCATATTCTCTACCCAGTTTTTATTGCATATTGTATGCTAGGTGTAGGTGTTTTTCACCTTCAGAGGCACCATGGTCCAAGACCAGGGACTGGCTCTCCCGGTCAATCGAACCATTCCACTGTCTCTTCCTTGGTATTCGTAGTTTCCCCCGGGGATAGGATGTGGCCCACAGATGTGATGGCCTTCCTTGGAAGGATTGCAAGCTTGCATAGGGTCCGATGGCTTGAGCCACAGGGATTCTAGGTTGCTGCTAGGTTGCCAGAGATCGGTGCTGATGATGCAACTAACACATTACCACTGCCAGGGTCTGGACCTGTTGGACGAGTGTGGTGATCTATGGACCCACTGGAGGTGGCAATGGCAGAGCGGGGAGCTTCCTCTCCAGATTGTGCTGATCACCATAGTGGGGAGGATCCCCCATGTGGCTGATGGAAGCTTCCTGTGCCTGCATCACCACCATGGGGCCATGGGTTTCCACGAATGCTCCTCTAGTAGTGGGGGGTTGGTTTAAACTAGTTGTTAGTCTTTCTGCAATCGTCATCCCCTACCTGATGTGTCAGTCTATTGCCGCCTAGATCGCCATGGCCTACGCTCCGACGGGGCTCAGTTGAGTGGACTTCCTGCCTGGAGATCTCCAAGTGCAACCGGTCCTGCAAAAAAGAGGAGACCCAAGCCAGGGATCATGGTAGGGGCAGTCTAATGATCAAGTTAGTGGGCAATCAAGGGGAATAGATCCTCCTTCATAGAGCCCAGAGTGGCCTCCATGTTCAGAGGATTTTTAAAAGATAGAGTAGGAGCTAGAGCAATGAGATTTCGTGGGGGAGTCTTTGGATGTTCATCTTGCCCTTGCCTTGGCTCTTCTTCATTTGCTTGTATTTGCCTTCACTAGAAACTCCTTCGAGCTTCTTATAGAAGTGTATTCCATCTAGCGGGGCTTAGAGCCCCGAGCTGATGCTCTCTTGGTGTGCCTCTCATGGGCGGAGTGCATGTTTGTCCCTGCCTTCTTGAAAGAAGGGTGACAAGGTCCGAAATTCTTGAAGGAAGCTTCTACCATGTGTGCAGGCAGAGTATTGTGAAGTATGCGTTCTTACCATGGTGAGTGTGAGTGGCGTGCCATGGGGCCTGACATCCCGATAGGACACTTCTTCTTACAGGCATCATGCCGCATGCCTAGGAGGCCTAGCAGAGCATTAGCCTGATAGGAGATGCTGTAGGGTATAAGACTCCTGGTAAAACATTTCTCTTCCGGGTGGTGCAGGTAGTGGGTTGCAAGGTGCGATGCCCCGAGTGGAGTTCCTTTCCAAAGAAGATGCTGACAGTGTACTACAGGGACTAGTGCTCCGACGGAGCACCTTTCCATAGGGAATGTAGGCGACGTGCCCTGGTGAAGCATCTTCTTCATAGAAGGTGCAGGTGGCGTGCCCTGGTGGAGCATCCCTCCATAGGAGGTGCAGGCGATGTGCCCTAGCGAAGCATCCCTCCATAGAAAGTGCTACTTCCTTGAGTAATATGGGGGCTCCAACAGGGATGGCGACACCACCTGCTGGGGTTGCTATCCTAGCCGCTCCCACAGTTGCCTGATGGGGGGCTAGACCCGCCTGTCTCTATTCAGGTTTGACTTTAGATGGGGGCTCAACTTCAGCCAAGAGCTCGACCTCAGATGGGTGCTCAATCTTGGATGAGAGCTCGACCTCAGACGGGAGCTCAACCTTAGACGAGAGCTCGACCTTGGATGGGAGCTCAACCTTGTACGGGAGCTCAACCTTGGATGGGAGCTCGACCTCGACCGGGAGCCCGACCTCGGACGGGAGCTCGACCTCGATCGGGAGCTTGATCTCAGACGGGAGCTCAACTTCAGACAGGAGCTCGACCTCGGACTAGAGCTCAACCTCGACTGGGAACTTGACCTTGGCACGTATCTAGTGGCAGTATCCAAGTGGCTCCTTCTACCAACTCGACTACCAGCTAGGTCAGATATGGGCTCCATGTCAGCAGTTACGTCATATCTGCGGGCTCTTTGATCTGATGCAGGACGACCTGATCTAGGGATATAATTATGGGACTAATACAGATTTTTTTAAAAAAAAATATCAGCAAACTAAAACTATAAACCAAAATTAGCTAATAATTTTTTTTTAAAATATGAAAGGGATTAAGCTATAATCAGATTTTTTTAAATAACTACAAGCAATAATAAAAGCCCTAGATCTTAAATAATATAGGATCGTAGAAGATTGGAAAACTACCCGTAAGCTTAGGCTCAGTATAATCAATTAATATATTAATCTAATAAAATTAAAGGAAACAGCTCTCTACCAATATCAATTAAATATTTTAAGTAAAAAGGGATGCTCACAAATTTGACATGGTCAAAACTGGAAGAGGAGGCAACCAAGTCAGGTTGCGATCCTAGCTGGATGGTGAGTCCGGTAACATTCTTGGACCTGGAATATGAAAAGATAATAGTTACGGTCAGCATTTTTTCAAATCAAAATAATAACAGGATATCCAGTGATCAAGTTGTTGGGAATTGTATCCCAAAACCAATCGTCTAGGCTGTAGACAATTGTGCTATCTTCGTAATTGTATATGGATTCTTTTTAATAAATAAAAGTTATTTATTTTGGCTATTCATCATATTTATATTTTTCTGTAAAGAACTCTTGTGTGATGGAGTCCTTAGAACTACATTGTTTGATATAGAGATGATATATCAAGTAGTTCTTAAACTGATTCATAACCAAAGGATACGTTGTTATAGGACGATGATGTATCAAGTATAGGTTGTTGTATGTCGCATTTGTTGGTTGTCCTCTTAACCAAGGAGTGTGGAGATACTAGTATGACATGCAAGTGAAATGTATGACAGCTCACTGAACGTGACCATCTGTGGAGCTCCCTTCTACAAAGGATTGCTTGCGAAGGGATATGGGTATATGTGTCCCTCAGACTTGAGGTCACCATGGTAGCTTGCAAGCAACTCACTATACTTTGATATCGGACACCTGGATTTCTAATCCAATGATGGAAGGTTTCTGGGTGCAGTCAAGTACTTGTGGAGTGATGGTGGATCAAGATGGAATTGACCTCTCCAGATATTTTGGAGTGAATGACTCACTATGTCTCAATTCAGCAAAACCTTGGCCAGGGTAGTTCTTGTGAGGAGTCACAAAACTTGTGAGGTTGAAACATGATCTAGATAAACCAAATTAAGGTTGGCAGTCAAACCCTAGGTCATCCTGAGCATTATGAGGTCAAAGGGATGAATTATGCGGCAACCATTTGTCAGAGGTTCTTGTGAGGTGCTCTGCATCTTTGACCTATCCAGACATCGGGTATCATTGCTAGATGAGGACTTTAACTGGTACTGGAAATGTTCCAGTATTACTGGCTTAGTGTTCGAACCTATGGGGTCATACACCATAGAGGATTTCTATCTGATCTTAAGGCTAATTGATGATTAAGAATCATTTGCCGTCACCAGAAGTCAATATGAGTGACTTTGTTCCAAGTGTTGACACTTGGTGAAGTATCGATACTTAGCAGTTTTTGTGTGTCGGCACTTCCTGTGACGAGCAAAATTCTGGAAAGAGGTTTTTGGAAAAGATTTGACCTGGTTTGAATTTTGAATTCAAACCATTTTGGCTCCAAACTTTCTTGGAATGATTGTCATTCTTTCCTGAAGAGTTTGGACCCATTTGGTATGGCCTTGATCCTCTCCCACATTCTCTTCCCTCATCTCTCCTCCTTCCTTCTTCTCCCTCTCATGGCTGCACCTATAAATGAGGGTCGTTCTATAGGCTGTAGAGGTTATAACACCACAAGAGAGAAAAGTAAAAGTGTTTACTAGAAGGAGAAGGGTTTGTGAGGTCTAGAGATTGGGTGTAAGTAACCTAGCAATCAAGCTAGGTCTTGGGAAGAGAGTCTCTTGGGAAAGGGTTCCACCTCTGCTCCTTGTCTTCCCAGAAGAAGAAGATCGGTCCAAGGATCCCGAAGAGCTAGCACTCCGAGGGAGTTGATCAAAGTCAAGCCCAGGTGTGGATTTTCTGTAGAAGCCAGACACATGTGTGGCTCGAGCACCCTCCTCCTTCCACTGCTTCTCTCTTAGTATAAAGGTATGGTACTTTTATATTTATGGTTTTTTCTTGCTTTAATGTTATGTTGCATGCTAGATCCTGTTGCGGGCAAATCGGTAGATCGTTTAGATCTATCTATCGAGCCTTCCGCTGTGCATGCTTTAAAATTGTTTTAAAATGCATATCTTCAACCATATTGTTTCTTGCATATTGTATGCTTGGTGTTTGTGCTTTTCACCTTCACAAGTGATATGAAACCTAAAATATAGATTTTAAAACCCAATCTCTTTTTTTTGTTTTTTTTTCTACTATTTTTTTTCTTTTCTTTAGCCTAAAGTCAGCAAGGGGGCATCTATGCTTTCACGATCGTGCTGGCCCTTTGGTGCCTTCACGATCATGCCAAAATAGGGGAAAGAGGCTTCAAAGAAAGATCCGATGGGAACTCACTGGCGATCTTGAAGGAGCCATCACTGTAGAAGGGGTGAAATGGCCAATGGATAGTGGCACAGGGGGCACGGGTCCAGCAGCACCAAATTCCACGGGTATTGTCAACGAGTCATAATCATAGGGGGGAACACGACAGTGGTAGCTAGCCAACGGAGGGGAAGGTGGGAGGCTTCACGGGTGGAGGAGATGGGCGGTGGTTGATGGTGTTCGAGCGAAGACGGGATCCGGGGCTGGAAGACAGTCGAAAGGTGATGGATTTATGGCGAGAACGATGACCAGACGGTGGTGAAGATGACCATGATGATTTTGTTCATCATCGGGAGGCCGAGGGTTGACAGATCGGAGGGAGGTGGTGAAATCAATGGTGACTCCTGAGGAGTGGCGACGATGATGAGCGGCTTAGCGATTGGCTCAGTCAGTGGTTGTTTGGTGGTGACGAGTTGAAACAGGGAAAGTAGATATCAGGGGCTTTGGTTGCTTGTTGATGATTTGATAACAAGCTTGGGGAGTTTGACACTCAGACCACTGTAGATGGATAATAAAGAAGTAGGGGAAGAAGATTTGGAAGAAGAGAAAAAGAGGAGATGAGAAGAAGAGGAAAGGAGAAGAGAGGAAGAAGGAGAAGAGAAGAAAAAGAGGAGAGAAGAAGAAAGAAGAGAAGAAGAGAGGGGAGTCGGGAAATTCTAAATTGGAGACCAAAATTGTGGGACTCTTTAATAGATTGGAGACCAAATAAATTAAAATGCTAAAACTCAAATAACTCAAACAACTAGCCTAATCTAAAATAGACTCCAAACTAATCCAATATTCATAATTTGAGATCCGTGCATAAGCTAGATACAAGAATAATAAAAAAAAAAATAATATTTTTAATTCTAATATACTCAGATAAAATATAAAAATATAAATATATGTTCAAAGATGTGCCTCAAGATCTATGCTGGACGATGTTCTCATCATTCTCTTGGGATGGGAAGAACTCGACTCCATCGAGTCAGACTCCATATTGCTCTGGTAATGCTCAAGAATATCAGGATCAATCCATTGCAGTTCTTCTTAGGTAATCCATGTATCCTCAGACTCATGGTGGCTTTGCCATCTCATCAGATATCTCTAATATCCATGATTTCTGGTAGAAATTACCTGCTCATCCAGAATCTTTTCGATCCAATCATGTCTTCGAGAAACACTTGGCTGTGGACACTCGAGTGGGGGATCACTCTCATCAAAGGAGTTAGGCTCAATAGGATCGCTGGGTATTGATATTGATTCTTTATATTTTATTAGATCTGATATATTAAATATAGTGCTAATGCCATAATTAGATGGTAGATCCATAATATATGTATTTGATCCCAGTTTCTTTAAGATCTTAAAAGGGCCTGCTCCTCGGACATGTAGTTTTTAACGGTTCCAAAAGAAAACCATTTTGGCCTAATCCGTATCATAATATAATCTCCTACTGCAAAATCATAAGCTCGTCCGTGTGAATCAGCTAATTATTTATAGATCTGATTGCTGACATTGATTTTATTAATAATTTTTTTTATACATATCTTTTACATGCTGTGCAAATGCTTCGACTGATTCAGATATCCTAATATACATGGATAATGGATGTATAATATTATTATATTTATTATAATGATTTTTTATTTTATTTTTGATGTATGTGCATTCATTATATATATTTTTTTTTCTTAAAGTTCATAACTTTTATAATTATTACCTATAAGACGTCTATATCAACTTCAATATCTACATCTACTTTGTCCATATACACCTAAAAGAATTCAATCCACTTTCTACATTTCGAACTTAAATTTTTTTGTGAATTAAAAAACCTAAAGGTCTCATAGTCCGAGTATAGGATAAACTCTTATAGAAGTAGATAATGCCTCCAGAACTTTAGGATATATACTACAGCATAGAATTCTTTAGGATAGACATGGTTTAATAGACTTCTATGCTTAAGAGAAATAGATGGAGTACTTAACCTTGCCATATTATAGAAACTCGAGTAGTCTATAGGTACTAAATCAATATATGAAATATTATCAAGAGAAATGGTATCACTGCAGTTATTACTATTGTTGGGTTCCATGCATACGTTTTTATCTTGACTATCAAGGATATGAAGAATTGCAGTGTTGTTCTCATCTATAGTCTTGTTAGATTGGTTCAATATACTTTTATCTTCTTCTACGTCTAGTTGTTTCTCAAGTATAATATCAATCTATATAGGCTTATAGCTATCATAGATGTTTGGTAATTCAGGGTCTGTTATATAAACTTTCTCTTTATAGCTATCATAGATATCAGGATCTGCTATATAAACTTCCTCTTGAGGATCATTTTTGAGATCTTCATTTTTAGGTTTTCCTATAAATAGTATAGTTGGGCACTTACTAGTAATATGGTCTAGTCCCTAGCATAAAAAATATTGAATTTTGAAATCTGCCTTCTTGATTGACTGTGTCGTAGGTCTGTATGGGGTATGCCTAATTTGGATATTACTGACTCTATTTTTTAAATTTTCTATCCTTAATATATTTTCTTGATAAAAGACAGTCAGATTATTAATTTTCTTAGTAAGGGCTTGTAGGGATATAGCTATTTGGTTAGGATCCATCTTACCATCTGATTCTAAAGATTCGAGATGGTATTTTACTCTTGACTTATGGTCATGCAAGGGTCATTGCAAGGATCACAATCAAGCTCTCTATTGAATTCTTAGAATACAATAACTAGTTTTCTCCTAAAATCTGGTACCAATCTAAAATTTGATTCTAAGATTTTCAAAGATACTAATTTTGTAATTTTTTTGACTCTCCTAAAAACAAGACTTTAGGTTTAAATAGAGATTGCTCAAAATTTCAGGTTGCAGAATTTTAGAACAGAGGCTGAGAGTTTAACACCAAATTTAGCATGAGTTTTGAAGCAGTTTTAGGAATCCATAACTGTAGAATTGTTCGGCTACGAGTCTATTTTCTACCGAAGTAAATTTTATAATTTTTGAAGTTTTCTATGAATGGACTTTCTAAAATAGTAAAGGGTGCGCAGGATATGCTGAATGCTGAGATATACAAAAAAAAATTTATTAAATGCAATGCAAATATGCCTAATCTAAACTAAGGTGGGCTCTGATACCAAAAATTGATGCCGGATGACCTAATCTAGGGATGCAATTATGGGACTAATGCAGATTTTTTTAAAAAAATAATTGTCAGCAAATTGAAACTATAAACCAAAATTAGCTAATATTTTTTTTAAAAAAATGAAGGGGATTAAACTATAATCAATTTTTTAAAAAAACTACAAGCAATAATAAATGTCCTAGATCTTAAAAAAAATAAGATCATGGATAATTGAAAAATTATCCTTAAGTTTAGGCTAAGCATAATTAATTAATATATTAATCTAATAAAATTAAAGGAAATGGCTCTCTACCAATATCAATTAAATATTTGAAGTAAAAAGGGATGCTCACAAACTTGATCATGGTCGATACTGGAAGAGGAGACATTAACTAAGTTGGGTTGCGATCCTGGCTGGATGGCAAGTCTGGTAAAGTCCTTGGACCTGGAATACCAAAAGATAATAGTTATGGTCAGCTTTTTCCAAGTCAAAATAATTTTAGACCTGGTTCAATAAATCCAAAATTATAAATCAAATTTCAAACCTACAGGCTTTCTATAGATCCTTCACCATTTTTTAGATCCTCATAGCCATCCTTTACCCATGTTTTTATATCTTATGGTGTAAAGTGCATCTCACCAGAAGTCCAATGATCCAAACCTCATCCAAATTGGAGTTTTATAATTTTTCCAATTTGAGTTTGACTGTAGATCCACTTCTGGCTATCAGATCAGCTTGATCGCATCGCAAATCATGCAGATCAAGCCCAAGGCAACTCAATTCATGCCTAAAACTCTCGAGACCATTCGATCACCACTTGGATTACGTGCAGCCATTGGATGATCATTAAATGATCGAATTCAAGCATCAAACATGCCGAAATCCTGGGAGAACACGCCTCATCATAGTTGGCATCGATGTCAGTCATCCGATTAATCTCGCGAACACTCTATACTGTCTAATGGTGCCAAATAGCTGGTAGACCATGATGTGGACTAAGTAGTCAACAAAATGCCACGACATGGGGTAGCTGCCTAGGCTCAGGCCAACCTCATGCGCGCACCCACACCCGTGTCCCCTAGGCCTAGGCCGCATACCCGTACGCGCTCCGCATCGGGCCATGGTCCGGCCTGCAAGCCGGCCGTGGGCTAGGGCTAAAACATTTTTCTTTTTTTTTCTTTCTTTTAGGTTGGGGTCTGTTTCTTGGACTGGGCTTCTTCAAGGCTGAATTCGAGGCATTTCTCCGACATGTGTCAATGCAAACCCAATCTTTCTATTAGATGGTCAAAAATGCAAAATTGAACTGGACCTTTTTATTAAATAGGTAACCAAACCCGGACCACATAATCTGTTTAATAAATGGGTTGAATCAGCTTAAACGGGTTATATGGGTTTTAAGTGGGCAAAATAGATTAAATAGGTCTTAAACGTATGACCTAGCTATTAAATGGGTCAAAACTGGTTAAATGGTCATGACTCTGAATCTAATCATTCCATTTAATAAACAAGTTAGGATAGGTTGAGCCTTTTATAACCTGGACTTGTTTACATCAAACTAAGTTTAAATTGGGTCGGAATGGTGGGTTGGGTCACAAATTGTCACCATTATCTAAAACAAGCTTGAGCTTGGCCTAACCATACCAAATTGTTTCAAACAGGGCCTCAACTGCATCCAACTTTATACTTCCCTAATCAAGCCAAAGCTGCTTCCTTTCTGCAGCAATTACCCTGAATCAGGCTTCAGCTCCCAACTTAAGGTCCATAAGGATTCGAATTATTTGAAATCCCCTGGATACTCCTGGAGTGTCAAAGCAGGAAAACCTTCCTGGTGCAAGTGGGGTACCAACTGTATGAGCCAGAAGAGGGAACTTGAGGAGGCCTATGCATTGGGGGAAGAGCAGGACCCCAATATCTGTTATGGGTTAATAAAAATTTATACTGCCATTTAAAATAATGATGATTATAATAATAATAATAAAAAAGAGGACTTCTTGTCTTTAGGACATCTAATTGCACAAGGTGGTAGTCATGGTGAAGGTAATACAGTAGTGGATTGACAAGCTAAAAGGAATGCAGAATGGGTGGAGCAAAGCACTGGATGACTGGATATACAATTTCTGACAGAATTTTAGGGGGTTATTGTTATAGATGGAGACTAATTTCTATCCCGAAAGTCTCGATCCACGTTCACCAATCCACGCGCACGGGTGTGCGTCGCGCGACCCAGGCCAGGTGGTCGGGCGCTGGGCGTGCGTTCCATTTTTATGTGCATGGATTTTGGCACGATGACGTGGCTTCATATGAGGCACTTATTTGTCTCGATCCAACTGCCCAGAAGTCTTCTATGGAGATTGGGAGTCTAGAGTTTTGTATTTTTTTTGGTTCTTGGATGCCTACGAGCTCTGTTTCTTGTACTCTATATTAACAAAGGCCATGAGGGTTTATGATTATTGATGAAAAAATAGGATTTTTCGAGAGGTTTGTAAGTGAGATTTCAGAGAGAATATTTGAGAGGTTTTGTGAGTACCTCCGGGTGCATTTGAGAGAAATCCTGAAATCTTTTAAGGGGATTAAAAGAGTTTCTGAGAGAGAGTGTTTTGAGAGCTTGTACCTGATTCAACTCTTAGTGAAACCTTGCAGATCCTGTGCCGCCGTGGACGTAGCCCAATTTGGGTAAACCACGTAAAATCCCCATCTCTCGCTGGTTTTGATTCTTGTTTCTTGTGTTTTTATGTTTATTTATTTATTTCTTGTTGATTATATCACAACTGCGTGCTTGGCCGTATTAATAACGATCTTATTAGAGGAATTTTTTGTTCCATTTCTTTTCAAATTGGTATCAGAACCAGGTTTCTTTCTATTATTACGGTCGGATAAATCAACAAAGAGATGGCAGAAGACAAGATCAAAATCGAGAAATTTAATGGTCACTATTACAGCCGTGACAGTGACGTGGCCAGGCTCAGGTACCGTCAAATGCGATCGAGCCACGTGGAAGTTTCCCAGGCCGAGTCGGCGCCACGTCTTCAAGGCCAGGATCGGCAAGACTACACCGCCCGAAGACTATCTAAGGCAAACCGTCCTTGCCGAGGTCGAGCTCGGCTCGGTGTTCCTCTACCACCCCGCTGGCGCCCGGACTCGGAGGGGTCCGCCTAAGTGAGGTCGGCCGAGGCCAGGCGACCTCCTGCCACCTCGCCAGGTGTCCACCCAGGAGGGGCCTGCCTAAGCCGAGGTCGGCCGGTCCTTCGCCCTTCGCCAGGTGGCAACCCGGAGACGGGCCCACCTCGGCCGAAGCCAGGCGACCTCCTGCCACCTCGCCAGGTGTCCACCCAGGAGGGGTCCACCTAAGTCGAGGTCGGCCGGTCCTTCGCCCTTCGCCAGGTGGCAACCCGGAGACGGGCCCACCTCGGTCGAAGCCAGGCGACCTCCTGCCACCTTGCCAGGTGCCCACCCAGGAGGGGTCCACCTAAGCCGAGGTCGGCCGGTCCTTCGCCCTTCGCCAGGTGGCAACCCGGAGACGGGCCCACCTCGGCCGAAGCCTGGCGACCCCCTGCCACCTCGCCAGGTGTCCACCCGGGAAGGCTCCACCTAGGCCGAGGTCGGCTGGTCCTTCGCTCCTCACCAGTTGGCCCCCAGAGACGGGTCCAACTCGGCCAAGGTCAGATCGCTCGTACGGAGAGGGTCCCAGGGAGAGAAACGAGCCCCGAGGCCATCCCTCGGACCGTACGAACCCCAGACGGCGCTCCGTACGGAGGGCGGCGGCACGCAGAACATCACTTGCATCGGCCCGACAGGTCCCGCGGTCGAGAGATGCGATCCTGACGAAGCAGGCCCCATAGATAGATGGCGCCCATGCTTGGGGAAGAGAGCGCTCTCACTGGGCCCGAGGCCTGACCGGCCGCCCTGCCAGCGCCGCCCTCCCCTCTTTCTCTTCTGTCTTTGCCTTTTCCCCGCTGGGCCCAGCGGACGAGGTCGGAAAGCCGCCTGGCCCCCTTCACCGAAAAGGGAAAAGAGAAAAGGACGGGGAGGGGAAGTCTCCAAGAAGGAAGAAACAAGCGCACGACGAAAGAGAATAAAGAGGAAAGAATCTGGGGATGACAAGGTAAGCCAACCAGCCTGGGGACAAGGAGGAAGCACCGGCAAAAGGCCTCGCTCCGAGAGAGAAACCAGAGATCCCGAGAAGGGAACACTAGGTGTGAGCTCGGCAAGGAGGCCCAGCCGAGATTCTGGTCCCCAGAGCGCTTTCTTCACCAGTTAACTCTCCAAGTCTGGGACCCTTTCGAGGATCCGGTGGAGAGTCTGTTCCTTCTCGTCGTCTACTGACTTGACCGTCGGAGCTCCCTCGCCGGGATCCCCGGCCAGGGTCTTCTAACCCCCTTTTTTGCAGGTTCTCCGCGGGAAGGGAGGCTCCCTCGCCAGGCGGTCAGGAGGGATCGGCGGATCCGTGGCACGGGTGCGGCGGCGAGAGCGGCAACAGATTGGCGCGCCAGGTAGGGGGGCAGGATACTAACCCCTAGTGGGAACCAGCTTTCTGCAGGTATCACGCTCTCCAGCAATGGTGGTCACTCGTGGTCGCGAGGCGTCCACCAGCCGTGTGGGGGAAGTCCACTCCCCCCCAGGGGGCCACAGCCCCGAAGGGGAGCTTCCGGCTCCCCCTCCTCTTCCACAATAGCCTACACCAGTAGACGGATCCCTTGCGGCCATCGTCCAGCAGCTGCAGACTTTGACCTCAGCGGTCCGGCAGTTTCAGCATCAGCAACGGTCCCTGGCCACCCAGCCACAGCCAGGGACCCCCGCGGCCCGAGCCGCGGGGCAGCGCGGGAGCCTACGCTCAATTCAGGGCAGGCCATCCCATCCGAGGGCCATCTCCAACCCCCGGGGGAGCCACCAAGCTCCCGCAAAGAGAAACTATTCCGGTTCGGAGGATTACGAGAGTCGATCCCCGGCCGACGGGGCCGAAACGGCGCATCACAGCAAGCGACGCCGAGGCCAGACCTCGCGCCGGGACCGATCGGCGCCCCCTTCACCCGCAGCCTCGGTGGAAGACTCCACCGACGAAGCCATCAGGCGCCAGGCCGAGAGGCGCCTGGAGGAGCATGAGCGCAAGCTGGCGGAGTTCGTCCACCGATTCGCCGACCTGCAGAACTCGTCGGCAGACCCGACGGGCTACGACTCCCGCCCCCCTTTCTCTAAAGAAATCCAGGCGGAACCGATCCCGAAACGGTTCCGCATGCCGCAGGTGGATCCCTACGACGGGACCACCGACCCCCTGGATCATTTGGAGAGCTATAAAGCTCTCATGAGGGTCCAGGGCACCACCGATGCTCTTCTGTGCATCGCCTTCCCGGCAACCCTCCGGAAGGCCGCTCGAGTCTGGTTCACCCGCCTCGAGCCCGGATCCATTTGCTCCTTCCATCAGCTGGAAGGAAGGTTCGTGGCACACTTCGACGCTTGTCGAAAGGTGCCGAGAGAGGTGGACAGCCTCATCTCCATCCGCCAGCAGGACCAGGAGCTGCTCCGGGACTACATCACCCGGTTCAAGACCGCAGCCCTGGAGATCTACAGCTTGGACGAGCCCGTCGCCATGCTGGCTTTGAAGCGCGGGCTCAGGACGTCCTGCCTAACCTACTCCTTGGACAAGAAGCCGCCCAAGACGTACTCCGAGCTCCTCCTCCGCACCCACAAGTACATCCGAGCGGAGGAGGCCGACCGCACCCGTCGAGAGCTGGACGGGAAGACTTCAAAGAAGCCGCTCCCGAGGGATGCCCCGGGAGCTCGGAGGCCTGGGCCGTCTGCCGACCCTCGCCCGAATCCAAAGCCGAGGGGCGAAGCCACTCCCGAGCGGAGGTACACCCCTCTCCTCGCACCCCGAACGAAGATCCTCATGGAAATCGAGGGCGAGCGCTACCTCCGCAGACCTCCTCCTCAGAACCCGAGGGCTGTCCGAGACAAATCGAAGTACTGCCAGTTCCACCGCGAGCACGGGCATGACACGGAGGATTGTCGCCACCTGAAGCGGGAGATCGAGGAGCTGATCCGGAGGGGTTACCTCAGAAAGTTTGTTAAGAACGAGGCCCCCTCTGAAGGGCAGCCGCTCGTGGCCCTACCACCTGTCCCTGCGATCGACAACCGCCCAACGGAGAAGCCCGTGGGCATGATCTCACGCGGGTCCGGTCGAGCGACGAAGAGAGCCCGGGAAGCCGGGAACCCGGAGAATGTAATCCCTCCCAAAGGGGGGGAAGTTAATGATAATGTAAACAATGATGCCGTGGTGGTCGAGATGACCATCGCAAAGCATCCTGTACATCGAATCATGGTGGATAGTGGAAGCTCGGCTGATGTACTTTTTTATGACGCTTTCTCTCGGATGAACTTGTCCCCCGATCAGCTGAAACCAGTGCACACCCCCCTGGTGGGTTTTACAGGGGACTCCGTGGGGGTCGAGGGGGAGATCACTCTCCCGGTCACCGCCGGATCCCCACCCCGGCAGGCGACCGTCCTAATAACATTCACCATCGTCAGGCTCCCTTCGCCTTACAACGCCATTCTCGGGCGTCCCGGGCTCAACCAACTGGATACCACCATCTCCACGAGAAGGCTGTTGGTACAGTTCCCCACGCCCTCCAGGCTCGGGGAGATGAAGGGGATGACCTGGCCGATCCCGCTCTGCCTTCAGACGGTCCCAGGCGCCAGGGGCGCGGAGCTCGCCCAAGATGTCGACAACCTTGATCTGAGAGAGAAGGAACCCAGGGGAGGGCCCGTAGAGCGCCTGCTGGCTTTTCCCCTCGGTTCGGACCCCCTGAAGACGGTGCAAGTCAGGTCCCAGCTCCCTGAGGAAGAACGAACCCGCCTGCTGGAGTTCCTCCGTGCCAACACCGACGTGTTCGCCTGGTCAACAGCCGACATGCCGGGCATCCCGCCCGAGGTCATCATGCACAGGCTGAACGTGGACCCAAGTTGCCACCCGGTCCGCCAAAAGAAGAGAAGCTTCGTCATGGAGAGGCAGAAGGCGATCAACGAGGAAGTAGAGAAGCTCCTCGCCGCCGGTTTTGTCCAGGAGGTCCAGTACCCCAGTTGCTGGCAAACATGGTCATGGTAAAGAAGAGTAGTGATAAGTGGAGGATCTGTATGGACTACACCGACCTCAATCGAGCTTGCTCGAAGGACAGCTTCCCTCTTCCAAAGATCGACCAGCTAGTCGACACCACCTCGGGGCATCGCCTCCTATCGTTCATGGACGCCTTCTCCGGATACAACCAGATCCGGATGAACCCGGAGGACGAAGAGCACACTGCCTTCATCACTGACCGTGGGACCTTTTGCTACAGGATGATGCCATTTGGCCTCAAGAACGCGGGGGCGACGTACCAGCGCCTGGTCAGTAGAATCTTCAAAGACCAGATCAGCCGCAACATACAGGTGTACGTAGACGACATGCTGGTAATGAGCAAACCCGATTCGGACCACGTGGCTGACTTGACGGAGATGTTCGGCAACCTCCGGCACCATCAGATGAAGCTGAACCCGGCGAAGTGCGCCTTCGGTGTCTCCGCCGGGAAGTTCCTAGGGTTTATGGTGACTCAAAGAGGAATCGAGGCCAACCCGGAGAAGGTCCAGGCCATCCTGGACATGGAGCAGCCCGCCTCCAAGAAGCAAGTGCAGCAACTAACCGGCCGAGTTGCGGCCCTTAGCCGCTTTATCTCCAGGTCGGCGGACCGCTGCCGTCCCTTCTTCAAGGTGCTGAGGAAGATGAATGACTTTGCTTGGACCGAGGAGTGTCAGCAGGCCTTCGAGGAACTGAAGAAGACGCTTGCATCACCACCGTTGCTGTCCAGGCCCGAGGAGGGAGAGGAGCTTACCCTCTACCTGGCGGTTACCCCGGAGGCCGTCAGCTCTGTCTTGGTCCGAACCGATGACCAGGGGCTCCAGCGGCCGGTGTACTATACCAGCAAGCTTCTCTGAGATGCGGAGCTCAGGTATTCCCGGCCCGAGAAACTTGTTTTTGTGCTAATAGTGTCTGCCCAGCATCTCAGGCCCTATTTCCAAGCGCACCCCATCGCCGTTTTGACGGATCAACTGCTGAAAGCGGTGCTCAGCCGACCCGATACTTCGGGACGATTGGCCAAGTGGGCACTGAAACTCAGCGAGTTCGACATTACATACAGCCCAAGGTCGGCCATGAAGGCGCAGGTGCTGGCCGATTTCTTGGTCGAATGTGCAGGCTTGGGCAAGGAGCCCGAGGAAGGCCCCTCGGCCCAGCCGATGGAGGTTGGCACCGATGAGCCTGGAGAGGACGCCTGGATCCTCCATGTGGACGGAGCCTCAAACTCCGGCGGGAGCGGAGCTGGGCTCATCCTTGCCAACGGCGACGGGGTCATCGCCGAGTGCGCACTCCGTTTCCAATTCCCCGCAACAAATAACCAGGAGGAGTACGAGGCACTTCTTGTCGAACTGAGAGTCTCCCGCGAGCTGGGCGTGACCAACCTCAGAGCTTTCACTGACTCCCAGCTCGTGGTGGGGCAGGTATCCGGGGAGTACGTCGCACACGACCCCCAAATGGCGAAGTACTTGGAGCTCGTCAAGGCGGGCGCGTCCAAGTTCCGGCGCTTCATCATCCTCCATATCCCCCGCGGGGAGAACGCCCGTGCGGATGCCCTCTCTCGGCTGGCGACCCTGCCGGACACGATGCTGGGACGCGCTCATGTGGAGCGCCTTGAGGTCCCAAGTCTCGAAGCACCGGTGGAGGTCCATCAGGTCAGCTAGGAGCCCAGCTGGATGGACAAGTACGCCGCATACATCACCAATGGCACCCTGCCGGAGGACCGTGAGGTGGCTCGCCTCATCAGAAAGAAGGCCGTGCGGTTTGTCCTGATGGATGAGCAGTTGTATCGAAGATCCTACTCCTATCCCCTCCTCAAGTGCGTAGGGCCCACGGAAGCCAAGCTTGTGCTCCAGGAGATCCACGAGGGCATCTGCGGGAACCACGTGGGGGGCAGGGCATTGGCATACAAGGCCCTCCGTCAGGGCTACTTCTGGGAAACAATGAAGGAAGACACCGCCGACTTCGTGAAGAAGTGCGACCAGTGCCAGCGTCACGCCACGGTGCAGCGGCAACCCTCCAACCCAATCTCTCAGCTCTCAGCCCCCTGGCCGTTCGCCCAGTGGGGGATGGACCTCCTGGGCCCATTCCCGCCGGCGTCTGGCCAGCGGAAGTTCTTGATAGTGGCTATCGACTACTTCACGAAGTGGGTCGAGGCCGAACCCTTGGCGAGGATCACCGAAGCAAACGTCGCCAAGTTCTTCTGGAAGTCCATCGTCTGCCGCTTCGGCCTCCCCCACACCGTCGTCACCGATAACGGACGCCAGTTTGACTGCCGGGAATTCGAAGAATTCTGCAGCGACCTCGGCATCAGGCATCGCTTTACCTCAATGGCGCACCCTCAGACCAACGGGGAGGCCGAAGTCACGAACAGGACCATTCTTCAGGGCCTCCGCACGCGGCTGGACCAGGCCAAGGGCAGGTGGGCCGACGAGCTTCCCGGCGTCCTTTGGGCATACCACACCACCCCAAGGATGGCTACCGATGAAACCCCGTTCAACCTCGTCTTCGGAGCCAAGGCAGTCATCCCGATCGAGCTCAGCCTACCCACGCTGCGCGTGGAGCAATACGACGAGACAGAAAACCCAGCCAGGATGATGCTCAACCTAGACCTTCTCGAGAAAACGAGGGACAAGGCCCGAATCCGAATGGCGGCGTACCGGCAACGTGTAGCCTGATATTACAACTCCCGAGTGCGGCCGAAGGTTTTTCGTCCCGGAGACTTGGTCCTCCGGCGCGCCGAAGCCTCCCAGCCACGGGAATGCGGCAAGTTATCGCCCAACTGGGAAGGCCCATATCGGGTGGCAGAAGCCCTCCCTCATGGAGCATATTACTTGGAAGAATTGGGAGGTGCCAGGTTCCCCCGGACGTGGAACTCCTCGAACCTGAGGATGTACTATCAGTGATGTAAGGCTCCCAGTTCCTGTAACAAAGTTTCCCCACTTCAAACACTCCCTTCTAACTTCGACGAAAAGGCCTACGGCATCGAGCTCAATCCGGAGATCCTGGGCTTCGGCCTGGAAGGTGGCGCCGAACCCAGTTCGTCCACGCAAGCCCGGAGAGCAGCTCAGCAAGCCGCGCAAGGCTTGAGAAGGCCTGCGGCATCGAGCTCAGTCCGGAGATCCTGGGCTTCGGCCTGGAAGGTGGCGTCGAACCCAGTTCACCCATGCAAGCCCGGAGAACAGCTCAGCAAGCCGCGCAAGGCTTGAGAAGGCCTGCAGCATCGAGCTCAGTCCGGAGATCCTAGGCTTCGGCCTGGAAGGTGGCGCCGAACCCAGTTCGCCCACGCAAGCCCGGAGAACAGCTCAGCAAGCCGCGCAAGGCTTGAGAAAGCCTGCGGCATCGAGCTCAGTCCGGAGATCCTGGGCTTCGGCCTGGAAGGTGGCGCCGAACCCAGTTCGCCCATGCAAGCCCGGAGAACAGCTCAGCAAGCCATGCAAGGCTTGAGAAAGCCTGCGGCATCGAGCTCGGTCCGGAGATCCTGGGCTTCGGCCTGGAAGGTGGCGCCGAACCCGGTTCGCCCATGCAAGCCCGGAGCACAGCCCAGCAAGTCGCGCAAGGCTGGAGAAAGCCTGTGGCACCGAGCTCAGTCCGGAGATCCTAAGCTTCGGCCTGGAAGGCGGTGCAGAAATCGTGCTGCTTGCGCGAGCATGAAAGCGATCCAAAGTCGGGCCCGCTTAAGGCTTGCTCTGCAGCCGCGCGATTCGGCAGACCCCCAGCCTTCGATTTGAGCAATGGAAGGACCAGGCCTGCAACTGCTCCGAGTATTCCATACCAGCATCTCAGAAAGAAAGAAAAAGAAAGGCGAGATGGAATGAAAGAACTCAAGCTTTTGGTAAATAGGGATTTTCATTAATACAAGTAGCCAGTACAAGCTGGGAGTCCCGACAGGCCGGGACTCCCCAAAAGAAGAAAAAACAACAACGACAAAAGCAAAAAGAGAAGAAGATATCCGGAAGAAGGCACCGGGTTCACTGAGGTGCGGGATCGGAGCCCTCTGCCGGGGGCGCGGGTGCTGCGTCCTCGACTTCTACGACGGCCGGCTCCTGGGCTGCTCCGGAGCCGCGGCATCGCTGGTCGACGGCGCCGCAGGAGTCGCTTCGGCCGTGCCGGAGGCCCTGCTCTCGCCCCCTGGCCTCCTGCCACCGATCACTATCCCGCTCAGATCCAGCTGGGGGAAGAAGGCCCCCACCTTCTCCCGGCACATCCGGAACCCCTTCAGGAAGGAGTCCACGGTGGCCTCCCGGACCTCCGACGTGTACTCGTCGGAAGCCCGGAATTTGGGGATGGCCTCTTGCGCCTCCCGCTTGGCTGCCTCTAGGAGCCCGTTGACGTACGCTCTCCGGTCCTTCGCCGCGGCCGCGTCTCGCCGGGCCTCCTCCAGCTGGCGCTCCAGCCACTGGGAGTGGGCCTGCAGGCGGGCCTTCTCCGCCACCTCCTCCTCTGTTCGGCGTTGGTTGGAGGTCCGCTCCTCCAACAAGGAGGCCTCCAACTCCTTGTTCCGCTCCTCGGAACATGCCAGGTCGGACTGGAGGGCTTGTTTATCGGCTCGCAGCTCGGCCCCCTTCTCCATCAAGTCCTTGACGTCGGCCGCGAGCTTGCCGAGTCTCAGCTCCCGCTCGGAGTCCCTTTTGGCGTTCCCTACGAGGAAGTTCCTCAGTAGGAGAACGTCGTTCCCGATCTGCAACAACAAAAGCAACACAGGTCAGAATAAAGGAAGCTAAGCCTCGAAAGAAAAGAAGGAAGAAGCTCGGACTTACCGTGAAGAGCTGCGGGAGGATCCCGAGCAGCGCGTCGGCATAATCTCGGCCGCCCCGAGCTCGGCGGTCCCGGGCGGTGGAGGCGTACTCCATGACCTTCTCCGCCAGCCCCTTGTCAAGGATGACCGAGTCCCGGTGGGTGAGCACCGGTGCCGAAGCCTTCGGGCCGGCTCTTGCAGCGGCCGGCCCCTCAGCTGAGGCCGTAACCGACGGGCCGGCGGCGGCCACAGGCGGCGCTGTCGAGGCGGCAGCGACGACGGGCCCGACGCTGGGCGGAGCAGCAGGCGGTGGAGCCCTCTCGGCAGCGGCGCCACCAGGTCATGCGGCCGGGGCGTCGGCAGCCCCGCCCTGAGTTCGCCTGGGCGGGGGAACGACAGCAATCGGGCTGGGCACGGTCGCCGTCACGACCTCCCGGCTCGTCTCCGTGCGAGCCCTCTTCGCCGCGGGCTCGTCCACCTCAACGACATCCCGCTGGGCTGCCCCCTCCAAGAGGTTCTCCAGTGAAAATTTCATCCCTGCAAAATGAAGGAACGGAAAGTCAGCCGGCTCAGTTATAAAGAAGAAGGGGGGCAGAAATTAAAGTGGAGCCGAGTCTCACCCGTCTCGCGGATGGGACTGACCCCGGCCTCAAAAAGATTCTGCTCAGAGAGCAGAACCTCGAGTGCCGGGACCACGTCGCTCAGGAGCTGGGAATAGGACTCCTGGTCCGTCGACTCGACCCGAGAATTCCGGTTCGGGGTCCGGTCTGGTTCACTCCAGGCCCAGTCGACGTCTTTGACCGAGGCAAAGAAAAACCGGTTCTTCCAGCCCTTCACCGAGGAAGGGATGTCGAACCGGAGACACCTGGGCCGGGGCGAAATGTACCACCAGCTGTCATCGGTGGAGCACTTCTTCAGGGTGAACAAGGCCCTGAAGAGGGAGAAACGGGCAACGAACCCGTGGAAATGACAGAAAACAATGAAAGAAAAGATGACCCGGATGGCGTTGGGAGCCAGCTGGGCCGGGACAAGCCGAAAATGGCTAAGGAAGGAAAGAAAGAAGGGGTGCAGAGAAAACCGAAGACCCCCAAGGAGGAAGTCTTCGTAGAAGGCAATGCGGCCGGGGCCACTCATGGTGACGCGCTCCACGGACCGCGGAACAAACAAGCGGATGGAATCCGGGATGCCGTAAGCATCCCGGAGCAGAGAAAGATCACCTTCGGTCATGGTGGAGGCATGACCGGAGGGACCGGCGGGAAGAGGAGGTGCAGGAAGAGCCGGAAGAGAGCGAAGGGGGACGGCAGGAGCAACCGGAGGAGGCCGGGTCCCCCTAGGGATGCCAATGGTGACACCCCCGGGTTGCAGACGCCGGCGGATCTCCTCCGGAATCGTCTCCTCATCTGAGGAGGAAGAAGATAGAGTCCTCGGCCGGGATGGACCGGCCTCATCCGGGTTGGAAGAGACATGGCGACGGCGCGCCATGGAGAAGGAAAGGACAGAGGATCGAAGAGCAAAGAAAAGAGAGGAAAGGAAGGGGACCGGAGAAGGAGAAGAAGGAACTCACCGAAAATGCGCCAGACGAGTGCAAGGCAACGGGAGTTAGTCTGCAGCAAACAGCCCATGGAGCAAGGGGAAAGGCCTCGTTCTGGAAAGTCCCCACCCTTTCAAACTCAGCCGACAGCGGTCGTACCCGTCATTCTGCTTCAGGCCACTGGATGATCGCCACGTGGGCGCACGCCCGACACCGGCGCCTCGTTAGCAGAGTAACGCCCTCTGCCTCGAAGCGACGCATTAATTGCAGGCAAGTGGGCGACGCGTGGTGGCTCCCCATAGGTTTTCAATCGCATCGAGCCACGGCGATGAGGATCGTGGCAATTATGATGCAAGATCTTCGCCTCCCCACGTCATGTCCGCATTTAATCCCGACGTTCCGTTCTACGACGCCCCGACGGAATGGCGGGTTGGGGGGCAACTGTTACAGCCGTGACAGTGACGTGGCCAGGCTCAGGTACCGCCAAATGCGATCGAGCCACGTGGAAGTTTCCCAGGCCGAGTCGGCGCCACGTCTTCAAGGCCAGGATCGGCAAGACTACACCGCCCGAAGACTATCTAAGGCAAACCGCCCTTGCCGAGGTCGAGCTCGGCTCGGTGTTCCTCTACCACCCCGCTGGCGCCTGGACTCGGAGGGGTCCGCCTAAGTGAGGTCGGCCGAGGCCAGGCGACCTCCTGCCACCTCGCCAGGTGTCCACCCAGGAGGGGCCTGCCTAAGCCGAGGTCGGCCGGTCCTTCGCCCTTCGCCAGGTGGCAACCCGGAGACGGGCCCACCTCGGCCGAAGCCAGGCGACCTCCTGCCACCTCGCCAGGTGTCCACCCAGGAGGGGTCCACCTAAGCCGAGGTCGGCCGGTCCTTCGCCCTTCGCCAGGTGGCAACCCGGAGACGGGCCCACCTCGGTCGAAGCCAGGCGACCTCCTGCCACCTCGCCAGGTGCCCACCCAGGAGGGGTCCACCTAAGCCGAGGTCGGCCGGTCCTTCGCCCTTCGCCAGGTGGCAACCCAGAGACGGGCCCACCTCGGCCGAAGCCTGGCGACCCCCTGCCACCTCGCCAGGTGTCCACCCGGGAAGGGTCCACCTAGGCCGAGGTCGGCTGGTCCTTCGCTCCTCACCAGTTGGCCCCCAGAGACGGGTCTAACTCGGCCGAGGTCAGACCGCTCGTACGGAGAGGGTCCTAGGGAGAGAAACGAGTCCCGAGGCCATCCCTCGGACCGTACGAACCCCAGACGGTGCTCCGTACGGAGGGCGGCGGCACGCGGAACATTACTTGCATCGGCCCGACAGGTCCCGCGATCGAGAGACGCGATCCTGATGAAGCAGGCCCCATAGATAGATGGCGCCCATGCTTGGGGAAGAGAGCGCTCTCACTGGGCCCGAGGCCTGACCGGTCGCCCTGCCAGCGCCGCCCTCCCCTCTTTCTCTTCTGTCTTTGCCTTTTCCCCGCTGGGCCCGGCGGACGAGGTCGGAAAGCCGCCTAGCCCCCTTCACCGAAAAGGGAAAAGAGAAAAGGACGGGGAGGGGAAGTCTCCAAGAAGGAAGAAACAAGCGCACGATGAAAGAGAATAAAGAGGGAAGAATCTGGGGACGACAAGGTAAGCCAACCAGCCTGGGGACAAGGAGGAAGCACCGGCAAAAGGCCTCGCTCCGAGAGAGAAACCAGAGATCCCGAGAGGGGAACACTGGGTGTGAGCTCGGCAAGGAGGCCCAGCCGAGATTCTGGTCCCCAGAGCGCTTTCTTCACCAGTTAACTCTCCAAGTCTGGGACCCTTTCGAGGATCCGGTGGAGAGTCTGTTCCTTCTCGTCGTCTACTGACTTGACCGTCGGAGTTCCCTCGCCGGGATCCCCGGCCAGGATCTTCTAACCCCCTTTTTTGCAGGTTCTCCACGGGAAGGGAGGCTCCCTCGCCAGGCGGTCAGGAGGGATCGGCGGATCCGTGGCACGGGCGCGGCGGCGAGAGCGGCAACAGTCACAATTTTGGATGGTGGAGGATGCAAATTGCGGACTACCTATATCAGAAGGATCTTTACCTTCCATTGGAGGGGGAGAAGCCGGATTCAATGAGCAACTCAGATTGGATGATTCTGGATAGGAAAGCCCTGGCCACGATCAGATTGTCGTTGACACCTCAAGTGGCGTATAATATTGCAAAGGAAAAGACCACCGTGGATTTGATGATCGCTTTAACAAAACTGTATGAAAAACCTTCCAGCTCAAACAAGATATTTCTCATGAAAAAGTTCTTCAATTTGAAGATGGCTGAGAATGGTTCAGTGACGGAGCATCTGAACGAGTTCAATACGATGATCAATCATTGGAGTCGGTCTCTGTCACTTTTGATGATTCTTTCAGGGCTCTTCTTTTCTTGTGTTCCTTGCTAGAGAGCTGGGACAATCTTGTAATGACAGTCAACAACTCGGTATCAAGTACCCTTACATTCAATAATGCAGTTAGTTGTATATTGAATAATGAGATGAGAAGAAAGACTATGGGTGAGACTTCTACAAGTACTGCACTCATGGTGGATACCAAAGGAAGATCACAGGAGAGGAAGAAGTCAGAGAAAAGCTGGTCCAAGAGCAGAGGAAAGTCCAAAGGGAGATTTTCCATGAAGTATTGGAACTGCTGGAAGAAAGGTCACATGAGCAAGGATTGTTGGGGTAAGAAAAAAGAAAAAGGTACAGAGAGCAAGTCAGAAGGTCAAGAAGCAAATGTTGTGAGTACTATACGACAGGAGTTTGAGGATGTGTGCCTGTCAGCCGGCGATGGGGCAAACTCAGATTTGTGGTTTGTAGACTCAGGCGTTTTTTACCATTGCAGCTCTAAGAGACACCTATTTTCAGATTTTGTCCAAGAAGATTTTGGTCATGTCACAGTTGGCAATGGATAGCAGTGCAGAATTGTTGGTAGAGGAACAATTGTACTGAAGCCAGTGACAGGCGGAGAATTGAGACTTGCACAAGCCAGATACATTCCAAATTTAAGGAAAAACCTAATTTCTATCAGTCAGCTTGATGATGAGGGTTATATATCCGTCTTTGGTAATTCTCAGTGAAAGATTACTAAAGGGTCTATGGTTGTTGTCAAAGGGAAGCAGACTGGCACTCTTTACTTTTTGGCAGACAGTGGGAGTTCAGTTTTAGTGGCAACAGGAGACACGGGTACAGTGACTACATTATGGCACAGGAGGCTCGGTCATCTTAGTGAGAAGAACTTGAGTATTCTACACAGGAGAGAGCTTCTACCTGGGCTAAAGAAGGTAAATCTAGAGTTTTGTGAAGAGTGTATCTATGGTAAGCAGAAAGCTGTAAGTTTTCAGTTAGCAAGAACTCAGAAGAAGACTGAAAGGCTGGAGTTGGTTCATTCAGATGTCTGGGGTCCAGCACCAGTGGCATCATATGCGGGCAATAAGTATTTTATCACGTTTATAGATGATTTCAGCAGGAAAGTCTGGGTGTTTGCTTTGAAGGAAAAGTCTGAGGTTTTTGGCATCTTCAAGAGATGGAGAGTCATGTGTGAAACCAGACTAGAGCAAGCCTCAAGTGTCTCAAGACAGATAACGGTGGTGAATACTGCAGTAGAGAGTTTGATGTTTACTACGCAGAGCATGGAATCAGAAGGATCAAGACCGTCCCAAGGACACCAGAGCAGAATGGTGTGGCAGAAAGAATGAATAGGACCATTCTTGAGAGAGAGAAAAGTATGAGGTTTGACTCGGGTCTACCTACATATTTTTGGGTGGCAGCACTGGACACCACAATGTATTTGATCAACAGGAGTCCATCCAGTGTATTGGATGGTGGGATTCCAGAGGAGGTTTGGACATGAAAACCTGTAAAACTTTCTTTTCTTAAAGTGTTTGGCTGCATTGCTTATTCTCTGATTGAGAAAGAAAAGAGGAGTAAGTTAAACTCAAAGTCTACAAAGTGTGTTTTTATTAGATACGGTGGCGATGAGTATGGCTACAAGCTCTGGGATTTCCAGAACAATAAGATCATTCGGAGCAGGAATGTGGTATTTGATGAAAAGCATACTTACAAAGACAGGAAGGATGCAGTGGAAGAAAAGAAACAGGAGTTTATAGAACTCGATCCTGTCAGAGATGGAGAGATTCCCCGAGTGCAAACTAAAGATGGAAACTTTGAGGATGTGGAGGAGGAAGATGTGGTTGAAGCTGACAGCCACATGCATACACCGGTACCTCAACCGGTGTCCCCATAGTTGAGGAGGTCCACGAGGGTTACCAGGCCATCACAGAGGTATTCTGCTAGAGATTATGTTTTGTACACAGATTCTGGAGAACCAGAGTGTTTTGTTGAAGCCATGCAGGATGAAGCTAAGGTTAAGTGGGAATTGGCTATGAAAGAGGAGATGGACTCTTTGAAGCAGAACAAGACTTGGGATCTTGTGAAGTTACCCGCTGGCAAGAAAGCTCTGTTCAACAAATGGGTGTACAAGATGAAGAATGAGGCCGATGGTACCAAAAGATACAAGGCAAGGTTAGTTGTCAAAGGTTATGTACAGAAAGAGGGAATTGACTTTCAGGAGATTTTTTTCCCAGTGGTCAAGATGACATCCATCAGGATGATTCCGAGCATGGTAGTAGTGGAGGATCTTCATCCAGAGCAGCTAGATGCGAAGACAGCATTTCTTCATGGAGATTTGGAGGAGGAGCTGTACATGCACCAGCCAGAAGGTTTCCAGGTCAGGGGAAAGGAAGACATGGTCTGCTGACTGAAGAAAAGCTTGTATGGTCTGAAGCAGGCTCCGCGGTAGTGGTACCTCAAGTTTGAAGTTTCATGCTAGAGAAGGACTTCACCAGATGCCAGTCAGATCACTGCGTGTACTACCAGAGGTTCGTAAATAATGAGTTTATTATTTTATCCTTGTATGTGGACGATATGCTTGTAGCAGGTTCTAGTATGAGGAAGATTGAAGAGTTCAAGAAACTGATAGCAAAGAAGTTCTCAATGAAGGATTTGAGAGAGGCAAAGCAGATTCTTGGCATGAGAATCAAGAGAGATAGGAAGCAACGAAAGCGTGGCTATCTCAGGAGGACTATATAGAGAAGGTACTTAAGAGGTTCAATATGGAGAATGCAAAGGCAGTGTCAACATCTTTGGCAGCACACTTCAAGCTTAGCAAGCAGTTGTGTCCAACAACTCGGGAGGCAAGGGATAAGATGATTAGAGTTCCATATGCCTCGGCCATGGAAAGTCTGATGTATGCAATGGTTTGTACAAGACCGGACATCACACAAGCAGTGGGAGCAGTCAGCAGATACATGCAGAATCCAGGCAAGGAGCATTGGAATGCAGTAAAGTGGATCTTGAGATATCTCAGGGGCACATCAACTTACAGTTTGTGCTATGAAGGTGACAGTCTTCCAGTACAGGAATTTGTAGATGCAGATCACTCTGGTGACAGAGACAATGGGAAGAGCACCACTGGTTATGTTTTTACTGTCGGTAAGACAGTAGTGAGCTGGGTATCTCAGTTGCAGAAGATAGTGGCTTTGTCAACTATGGAAGTTGAGTATGTGACGATCACTGAAGCTAGTAAAGAGATGATCTGGTTACAGAGGTTGATGGAGGAGCTCGGCAATAAGCACAATTGTAATACGCTATGGAGCGACAGCCAAAGCGCAGTTCACTTGGCCAGGAATCCAGCATTTCATGCAAGAACCAAGCACATTCAGCTTAGGTATCATTTTATACGTAATGCATTGGATGAGAAGTGGCTGAAGCTGGAGAAGATTGATGGTGCCAAGAACCCTGCAGATATGTTCACCAAGGTTGTGAGCAGAGACAATTTGAGTTTCTGTTGCAACTTGGTGAACCTTTCCAAGAGATAGATCAGGAGAGTGCGGCACAGAGAAAGAAGGCGGATCAAAGGTTGATGTCAATTAATCTCCAAGTGGGAGATTGTTGTAAATGGAGACTAAATTCCATCCCGAAAGTCCCGATCCACGTTCACCAACCCGCGCGCGCGAGTGTGCGTCGCGTGACCCAGGTCCAGGTGGTCCGGCGCTGGGCGTGCGTTCCGTTTTTACGCACACGAATTTTGGCGCGGTGACGTGGCTTCATATGAGGTACTTGTTTGTCTCGATCCAACTGTCTAGAAGTCTTCTATGGAGATTGGGAGTCTAGAGTTTTGTATTTTTTTGGGTTCTTGGATGCCTACAAGCTCTGTTTCTTGTACTCTATATAAACAGAGGCTGTAAGAGTTTATGATTATTGATGAAAAAATAGGATTTTTCGAGATGTTTGTAAGTGAGATTTCAGAGAGAATATCTGAGAGGTTTTGTGAGTACCTCCGGGTGCATTTGAGAGAAATCCTGAAATCTTTTAAGGGGATTAAAAGAGTTTCTGAGAGAGTGTGTTTTGAGGGCTTGTACCTGATTCAACTCTTAGTGAAGCCTTGCAGATCCTGTGCCGCCGTGGACGTAGCCCAGTTTGGATGAACCACGTAAAATCCCCGTCTCTCACTGGTTTTGATTCTTGTTTCTTGTATTTTTCTGTTTATTTTTTATTTCTTGTTTATTATATCGCAACTGCGTGCTTGGCCGTATTAATAGCGATCCTATTAAAGAAATTTTTTGTTTCATTTCTTTTCAGTCATGGCTCTTTATTATACAATTATAAATAAATAAGGGGAGGCTTTTAGCTTTCTTTGAGACTTAGAAAAAAAAAACAAAAGCCAATTCAAGTTACACACCGCCACCTTCAAAGCATTGTTCCATAGAGAAATCAAGAAGGCCCAACTAGCTCAAAATGTGGTATAAAGGTGGAGAAACAAGGCAATATGTAACCCCCAAGGTGTAAGGTGTAAGCCTCCATGTATTTACTAAAAGTTTATTAGTGGAAGAAACAAAACTATCATGTCCTTTCAATCTGGCTATGGAATAACTTGTAACCCATCCGTATTAGTCACTAGTGTGCATTTCTAAATTTTGATGAAATATCCTCCATGTTATACAGCTTCAATAATGAGCTTCAAGGATTTTTTTCAAGGTACGAGGTTGGGCCAAGTCAAACAAGCCTTCCTGTTTGAGCATTGTGTCAGTTATGTTTCCTCCATCCCCTTCCTATCTTGGATTTAATCAAAGCCATGGATCTTCTAGGATACTTTTCAGATCAAAGCATCTTTTTAGTTAAAATATACTTTATTTTAATGTGCTTTGGTGAGACATCTTTTTGAAGTGTCAAATGCACTATATGAACTCAATTTTGATTGAGTAGCCATGACCTAAAAATAGCAAAATGGGAACGAAGACCTAAGGTTGCGTTTGGTACATTGCGAGACAATCTTGAAAGATAACGTGGATTACTTGTAATATGGATTGCTAGTAATGTACATTACAAATAATGTGTATTATCGTATTTGGTACATACAGGTAATGTTGTATGATATAAAATCAAATTTTTAAAATACTTCTAAATTAAATCTATATTTTATTTATAAAAATATATTTTTTATATTTTATAATATAAAATATATTAAATATTAAATATTTTATATTTTTATATTAAAATTAAAAATTTATTTCTTATACTAAATAAATTTAATATAAAAATTCATATATTAAATAGATAATATAATTAATGTATTATTTAAATATATTATATTATATTATAAGAGGAAGGAAGAAGGGGGTAATATTGTCTGAAAGATTATATGGGAGGTGATAATCTGGATTACTATCCCTTCTAGAGGTAATCCATATTGTCTCTTGAGAGGCAATCTAGATTACCAGACAGGATAAATTGCCATCCAGTAAAACGTACCAAACATAATAATATGGTGAGGCCCTATTAAATTACCAGCAATCTGGATGAATTGTCTGCTATCAAACGCAATCCAACTGTTATTTAACTGACTTTCTAGTCTTCAAATTTGGTTAAATAGCTAGGATTTGCTTAGTATATTCAACCGGTAGATTAAGTCTAAATTGCTTTTTGTCCAGGTCATTGTGACCTGTATATGCAAGGTAGGATTGTCTGTACGATATATAATTTCATGATAAAACTGATGGAGATTTTGATATCTTTCTTCTTCCATGGCCCCTGTTCCTCGTTTGTTCTCTTGCACTAGAGAAGGCTCGAGGATTCACCTCCGGATCGAGGATCCGGCTACTCTACAAGCCCATTCCGCTCTGGTATGGGCCCCAATTTGAGAGCTGAGATAGATCTGGTGAAATTACTTATCTTACAGAAATGTCTCTTCCTTGATCACATCTAAGTGGACCCTATATTAAACCCAACAGTTGAAAAATTCTGTCTTTCCCTTAAAAATAAAAATGACTTGGGAAAGGGACCTTACAGTGGAAGTGAATGTGCCGGATTTGGGTCTGCTAACATACTTGAAGGTTGTTCATGTTATATTAGCTTGAGCTGGATCCTGACTTGACCTAACCCATTGACGGCCTGGAGGATCAATTGTTTTCTAGCATCTTTCCATGCGTTGTCTTTTGCAATTCCTTGATTTCTTATAATCTTGTGAAAGGATTTGTATGTTATTACTGCTAAAAATAAAGAATCTATACCAGATCCCTAGCATTTCTTGGGTCATGGAGCCTCTCTTGAGCAAGGTTCGACCTCTCACATCCTAATTCAAGTTCGTTGAAACATATGGCTAGCCTCTTCCTCTGATGAGTGTTATATTTGCTCCCCTCATTCTGGATACAACATCTACCATGTTGCTTTCAAGTTTTTCCATACTGTATGATGAGCCTTATTGTAACACCATACTTGCATCGTTTTTGGTTCAACCAGGATAAACAATTGCAGAAGATAAAACAGGTCCTGGCCTTTCCAATTTAGCCTATTGGGCACCTCAGGGCTGGGGCTGGGGCTGGTATCTTGGCTTTGAGATAATTGAGGACTTGCTGCTGTTTGCTACGTGCTTCTCTTTTGGCTTTTTTGTTCCCCTCTTTTTTCATTTCCATATCAATAGTTGGAATTTACGCATCACAAAATTTTAGATCTAGAATTCAAACAAAATGGAAGACTGACATATTCTTTTTTTGAAAATAATATATTGTTTAGATCTCTCCTGATGCGCCCGGCTGGCTAGTCCCCGGTCGGACTGGCCCCCGACGTCCGGTCGGCTGGTCCCCTCGCGGAGTCCGACTCCCCGGTCGGCTTTCCCAAAGAGCCGACCCGGGAGTTTTGAGGGTTGATGGGTACCCCCACCGCCCGTGCGACGGCCCTTTCCATCGTCACGGTCAGCTCCTGGGGAGCCAGCTGATCCACTACTGAAAAGATCGCCCGAGGTTTCCAGGAACCTCTCCTCTCCGACAATTCTGACATTCCGTTATAACAAACTCCAACGCATGGGCACTACTTTGACACACCTGGCATGCCGCAATCCACGATCTCATCGCCACGCCTGTTCTCCTGGGGGCATATTCGGGTTTTTCCAGCCAGCTCCCTAACAGAATTTGGCAGCGCTCAGTGCCTATAAAAGGCACCCGGGGGACCTCCGTGAAGGGTAACGTTCTTCCTCCTCGTTGCACATTCTCCTTCCGAGCTTCCTCCCCGTTCTGTTGCTCTAGCCCTCCTCTAACTTAAGCATCAGAGTGTCCCCCGCCGGAGCCCCTCCGGCGCCCAGGGACTTTTTGCAGGTTGCTTGGTCGAGGAGCTCTCCAGCGCGTCCACCGATCCCGGTCTAGGAGAAAACGACGGCAACAGATTGGCGCTAGAAGGAGGGCGGCCGCTGCCATCTTCGCTGCGCTCTTTACTCTAAAAGGGGAGATAAACGGGAAGAATCCAACTATGGCAAGAGGAAGAACTCAGAGCATCTCCGTGAGAGGAGGACGCTCCCACCAAGGGCCCAGCGCGCCCCCCGCGGAGAGCAATATCGCCGCCGCCATCGAGCCCACCATCACCCTGGGGCTGCAACAGTTCCAGACACTGGTGAACCGTATCGAAACACTTACCTTGGTGGTCCATCTCTTCCAGGAGATGGCAGACCGCCAGCAGCAGCCGCCGGCGGCTTCCCGTGTCAATCATCAGCTGGTTGCCAGTGTCAGCCAGCAGCCGGAGGCACCTCCGCCCCCGTCCCAAGCAGTTCCAGAACCCCAGGGGTCCATGAGGACCCACGCCGAAGGAAAAAGGGCGAGGTCAGCCTCCCCCTCTTTCGCTGACTTTGCTCATCCCGGCGGCCGGCGCCTTGCTGCTGATCCGCACGATTACGGCAGCAAGATCATGCGCATGGAGGAGCGCATTGCCGAGATAGTTGAGCAGCAGAACGCTGAGGGAAGGTCGGTGCACGACACTCACCCGCCTTTCTCCTCGGAGATTCTGGGAGAGTCTATCCCCCGCCATTTCAAGATCCCGCAGGTGGACCCCTACGATGGTACCACCGATCCCCTGGATCACCTGGGCGCCTACAAAGCCCACATGATGGTGCAGGGCGCGTCCGACGCCCTCCACTGCATCGCCTTCCCGGCGACCCTGAAGAAGGCCGCGCGAATGTGGTTCTCCGTCATCCGTCCATGTACGATCCATTCTTTTTCCCAGCTCGAGACCCTTTTTCTCTCTCATTTCAGGACCTGCAGCCGGGCTCCGAAGAACACCGACTACCTCTTCCTCATCCAGCAAACGGAGGGAGAGACCCTCCGGGACTACACGGCCCGCTTCAACTTAACTGCTATGGAGATCCCCGACTTAAATGAAGCGATAGCCATGTCAGTCTTCAAGAGGGGGCTCCGCTCATCCAGGTTCACGTTTTCCTTGGACAAGAAGCTCCCTACAAACTACACCGATCTGCTGGCCAAGGCACACAAATATGCCTTGGCGGAAGAGCAAGCGGCGAGCCGGCGCCTAGCCGAGGGGAGGTCGGCCCCGAAGAAGCGGGGTGATAAGGCCCCCATAGTCTGACCTCCCGACAACGATGGCATATCCACCCGGCGCCAGAGCCCCAAGCCAAGGGACTACCTCAAGTGGTTCAACACCTATGCGCCCCTCTTCCTGCCGCAGGAGAAGATCTTGATGGAGATTGAGAACGAGGCCTTCTTTCGAAGACCTCGCCCGATGAGAGGACCTCCTGCCTCCAGAAATAAGAACAAGTACTGCCGGTTCCACAGGGACCATGGGCACGACATGGAGGAGTGCCTCCAACTAAAGGATGCCATCGAGGACCTCATCCGCAGGGGATACCTGAACAAGTATGTCCGGCCCTGCCGGGATCGGGCTGGGACTTCAAATGTTAGAGACCCCCCGAGGGAGGCTGAGCTCCCCAATCAGCGCCTAACCGATGGAGGCGTTGGCATGCTGCATCGACGATCTGACGGGGGGCGGAAAGAGGACCAGGACATTGTAAAGAGGCCTAGGGGATCCAATGTAATTAGCTTTTCCGATGAGGACCTCGTGGAGCCGCCTCTCTAGGGTGATGACCCTGTAGTTGCGTTGGCTGTCATCGCCAGCTATGATGTAAAATGCGTCCTTATTGATAATGGAAGTTGTGCGAAGGTTTTATTATATGATGTGTTCGTTCGGATGAACCTGTCCAGGTCCAGACTACGGGAGTCCGCGGCGCCACTCACTGGTTTCGGGGGGAATTCCATCGGGGTTAAAAGGGAGATTGCCCTATCCGTGACCCTTGGAACGGAACCTTACCAGCAAACCTTCTCCGTCAACTTTGTGGTCGTCCGTATGACCTCGGCGTACAATGCCATCTTGGGACGGCCGGCTCTCAATAAGTTTCGGATCATTGTGTCCACTTACCACCTGCTGGCCAAGTTTCCAACTCATGACAGAATTGGAGAGTTGAGGGGAGACCGTAGAATGGCCCGGCAGTGCCTAGCTATCCATGATAAGCAGCTGGACGAGCGCCCCATGCTCGAGCAGCTGGACCCCAGGGATGAGGCCGACAGCCACGGTCGGCCCGTCGAAAAGATTGTATTTGTGTCCCTTTGGGAGGACGATCCTACGAGGGTAGTCCAGATAGGGAGCACCCTGGATGAGGGAGCCAAACGGGAGCTGGTCGGCTTCTTGAGGAAGAATGCGAATGTCTTCGCCTGAGCGGCGTCCGACATGCCAGGCATCCCGGTGGACATCATCGCCCATCAGCTTAAGGTGGATCCTACCTACAGACCCGTCTGGCAAAAGAAGAGAAGCTTCGCAGCCGAAAGACAGAGGGCCATTAAGGAGGAAGTGAAGAAGCTTCTCGATGCCGGCTTCATCAAGGAGTCTCATTACCCGGAGTAGCTGGCTAATGTCGTCATGGTGAAGAAGGCTAGCGGGAAGTGGAGGATCTGTGTGGACTACACAGACCTCAACAAGGCGTGTCCCAGAGACAGCTTCCCCTTGCCAAAGATTGACCAGCTGGTAGATGCGACGGCCGACCTCTTGAGCTTCATGGATGCTTTCTCTGGGTACAACCAGTCAGGATGCATCCCGAAGATGAGGAGAAGACGTCCTTTGTCACAGATAGGGGCCTGTATTGTTACAAGATGATGCCCTTCGGCCTAAAGAATGCAGGTGCCACCTTTCAAAGGTTGATCAACCGAGTCTTTAAAGATCAATTGGGGAGGAACATGGAGGCATATGTCGATGATATGATCATCAAAAGCCTCCATAGGACCGACCACATCAGAGACCTGCAGGAGTCCTTTGATGCGTTGAGGCACCACAGGATGAAGCTGAACCCTGCCAAGTGCATCTTCGGGGTGACCTCCAGAAAGTTTCTCGGCTTCCTAGTTACTCAGAGAGGCATCGAGGTCAACCCCGAAAAGATCAAGGCCATCATTAACATGACCCACCCGACCAATAAAAAGCAGGTCCAAGAGCTTACGGGGCGCATTGCCTCTCTCAGCCGCTTCATCTCCCGGTCGGCCGAGAGATCCCTTCCGTTCTTCAAGACCTTGCACCGATCGGACCACTTCCAGTGGACTGATGAATGCCGAACGGCCTTTGAAGCCTTAAAGGACTACTTGAGGAACCCTCCGCTCATGGCCAAACCAACGGAGGGGGAAGTGTTATACTTGTACCTATCGAGTTCCAGTGAGGTCGTCAGCGCCGTTCTTGTATGGGTGGAGGAAGGCGGCCGACAGAGACCCGTGTACTACATCAGTAAGGTTCTCCATGATGCCGAGGTCAGATATCCTAAGGTGCAAAAGCTGGTGTACTCGCTGGTCATAGCGGCAAAGCATCTCCGACCTTACTTCCAGGCGCATCCTATCGTCGTGCTGACGGACCAACCCCTCAGGGCGATCCTCCGAAGCCCCGATACCTCCGGACGGCTCGCCAAATGGGCCATCAGGTTAGGCAAGTTTGACATCTCATTCCGGCCATGGTCGGCCTTGAAAGCCCAAGTGATAGTTGATTTCATCGCGGAATGCACCTGGGGGGCGGAGCCGACTCCCACAACGGTCGTGACGTCTGCAGCTGAGCCAGTGGGAGAGGCCGATCCGACGGAAGAAGCCAAGTCCGCCTGGACCCTGCACGTAGATGGAGCTTCCAACCTCTCGGGGTGCGGTGTAGGCTTAATCCTAGCTGACCCCGATGGGCAGTGTTTGGAGTACGCTCTACATTTTGCATTCCAGGTGTCGAATAATCAGGCGGAGTATGAAGCTCTGCTAGCAGGGCTGAAGATAGCAAGTGAGCTGGGCATTGGTAGGATCTGCGCCTTCTCCGACTCCCAGCTGGTAGTCAACCAGGTGAAGGGTGAGTTTGAGGTGAGGGATCCGTTCCTGGCCAAGTATTTAGACAAGGTACGGGACTTGGAGTCCCAACTTAAATTCTTTGAGATCCTTCATATACCCCGGCAGCAAAACTCCCGGGCAGATGCTTTGTCGCGGCTGGTCACCGCTGTGGTCGGCACCTCCGACCGAACCTTCGTGGAATATCTCCAACACCCAAGCATTGCTAAGGAGCTGACGGAGATCCACCAGGTTGAGCAAGAGGCCTCGTGGATGGACCCAATCCATGAATTTCTGGCGCAAGGGGCCCTTCCGAATGATCCGACGGAGACCAGGCACATCCGCTCAACGGCCTCCAAGTATGTCATCTTTGATGGGGGCCTCTACAAGCACTCATTTTCCTAACCATTGTTGAAATGCTTGGGGTCGTCCGATACGGACTACGAGCTTCGAGAGGTGCACAAAGACATCTGTGGTGATCATTTGGGGGGGATGGTCCCTAACTTACAAAATCATTCGCTAGGGATATTATTGGCCCATGATTCAAAAGGATGCCTTAGACTTCGTACGAAGGTGCGATGCATGACAGAGATTCTCCGACATCCAAAGGAGGCCAGCCAACCAGCTGACCCCGCTTACGGTGCCTTGGCCATTTACTCAATGGGGGATGGATATCCTGGGACCTTTCCCCCCGACCTCTGGTCAGTGAAAATTCCTCCTCGTGGCCATTAATTATTTTACTAAGTGGGTGGAGGCGAAGGCATTGGCGCAGATAACCGAGACCAAGGTGGAAAACTTCATCCGGAACTGCATCATCTTCCGGTTTGGGATTCCAAAGACGATCATCACTGACAACGGGAGGCAATTCGACAACTCCCAGTTCCGGGATTTCTGTCAACAATATCACATCGCCCATTGGCTTACGTCAGTCGCTCACCCTCAGTCCAATGGAGAGGCCAAGGTTACCAATAGGACGATCCTGCATGGTCTGAAGACTCGGCTAAATGAAGCTAAGGGGCTCTGGACGGAAGAGCTTCATTCAGTGCTCTGGGCATACCGGACGACCGCACGGTCAGCAACGAGAGAAACTCCGTTTAACCTGACTTATGGGAGTGAGGCGGTCATCCCTGTGAAGGTTTCTCTACTATCCCTGCGGGTCGATCAATTCGCCGAGCCGACCAATTCGGAGCAACGAAGGGCTGACCTAGATCTACTAGATAAGACCCAATTATGGGCAAGTATGAAGATGGCGACCTACCGTCAATGGATGACCAGATATTACAACTCATGGGTTAAAGCGCGCACCTTCCAAGTTGGGGATCTGGTCCTGCGGAAGGCGAAGGTTTCGAGGCCGACCGAACAGGGAAAGCTCTCCCCCAATTGGGAAGGCCCCTATCGGGTCATCGAGATAGTCCAGGCTGGAACTTACAGCCTATCACACTTGGACGGGCGACAGATAGTGCGCCCGTGGAATGTAGATAATCTTCGCAAGTATTATCAATGAAGTCTACAAACTTCTCCAACATTTTCTAGCCCACTTCCGAAAGTCCGACCACGGTTGGCAGAGGCTCCTTGGCAGCCCACTTCCGAAAGTCTGACCACGGTCGGCAGAGGCTCCATGGCAGCCCACTTTCAAAAGTCCGACTTCGGTCGGTAGAGGCTCCTTGGCAGCCCACTTCCAAAAGTCCGACTCCGGTCGGCAGAGGCTCCTTGGCAGCCCACTTCTGAAAGTCTGACCATGGTCGGCAGAGGCTCCATGGCAGCCCACTTCCGAAAGTCCGACTCTGATCGGTAGAGGCTCCTTGGCAGCCCACTTCTGAAAGTCCGACCACGGTCGGTGGAGGCTCCTTGGCAGTCCACTTCCGAAAGTCTGACCACGGTCGGCGGAGGCTCCATGGCAGCCCACCTCCGAAAGTTCGACCACGGTCGGCAACTATCTCAAGATAACTCCCACGGGACTAGGACGAGGACGGGCCACAGTGCGAGCCAACTCCCGGACAAAGACCAGGAGCGAGCGCCCAGGTGTCCGACCCAAATCAAGTTACCATTCTCAACTACCCTACCGGCTCCCGGCCCGGATAAGCCGACCGGGGGTACTTAGAAGAATTTCTACGGAACTTGTGACCCTGCGGTATTGTGGGGCCGACCGGAGGTACTTAGAAGAATTTTAAAGAAAAAGGGAAGTAAGAAAGAATGTTTGCACTATGGGATTAGATGAAATACTTTTCATTTCAAAAGGTGATATTTACAAGAGAGGTGGGTCGGACCTTTACAAACCCCTCACGTCCGGCCCACGGGAGATGCGTCAGGGGCCACAACTTCGGCCCCATCAGCTACAGTAGGAGGGTCTGCTAAGACTATGGTAGCCAGAGCTTCTTTCGGTGGGGCTACCACCTCCGCGTCGACAGGCACCGGAGCTTCGACCCTGGCTGCTTCTGCTTCATCTTCTGCTGGAGTTTCCGCTTCGGCCTCCTCTCCCTCAGACAAGTCCCGCAACTCGACGCCCGCCAGGTCTAGCTCCAGGAACAGCAGGCCCACCTTCTTCAGGGCGTCGTCATAGCCCTCCCTGTAGAAGTCAGCCACCGCCTCCTCCACGTCCTCGATGAAGGCGCTGGAGGCCTTGTATGCCCCTATGGCCTCCTGGACCTGCTTCGCGAATGACTCCCTGCACTCCTTGAGTCAATCCTCCAGCTGTGCCGACGTCGCGCGCTCGGCCCGAGCCCTCTCATTGGCCTCCGCCGACCGCTTTTCCTCCTCGCCCAGCCGGCGGGCGAGAAGGCTGGCCTTTGCCTTCTTCTTCTTGAGGCTGGCCTCGCAGTCAGCCAGCCTGCTTTCGGCCTCTTTCTGGGCCGCCCTTGCCGACTCGACCTCCGCCCGGGCTGCCACCAGGCTCTCTCCAGATGACTTCAACAACTTTGCCGCGACCTCCTGGGCTGCCTCTAGCTCCTGAACCCTCTTCGCCGATGCCTTGGCGACATGCACCAATTGGCAGATAGCGTCGTCCATGAGGGATATGCCATGGAGAACCTGCAGCATACGGCCCGGTTAGTGTTATATGTCAGGGAGAGAAAATAAGTAAATAACGAAGTAGGAGGATTAGGTCCTTACCCTCGTGAAGTCACGGTACGTCTCCACGGTCACGTCGGCTAGGCTTCTCTGGATTGATACCTCCCAATCGGCATCGATCATTGCCCCCCTCAGCAGGCTCCATGCCCTTCGGGGGTGATCGAGTGCCCGCCAGTGTTGGAACTCCTCCGAGTGGATCTCCTTGTCCGACTGCTCCAGCCCGCTATCGGCTGCTCCCTCTACGACCGGCCCCTTTCCCTTGTCAACCCTGGCCGCTCCCTCTGGACCGGTGGACGTCGTGGCTGCGTCGGAGGTCACTGGCCCCCCTGCTCCTGTTGGGGGGCCGACCTTGCTGGTGGGGCTAGCGTCTCCGCCGCATTCCTTGCCTTGCGCTCGGTGAGGGGAAGGTCATCCCCGTCCGACTCGCTGTCGACGATGGGGGCGGCTCGCTCCTCCTCCCGCCTCTTCTTCTATCGCTCGGTGGCTGGCGGGGGGGCTGGTTTTGGAGCGGCGCGCTTTCGCATCGCCCGTCGGATGACCTTAGACTTGTCGATCCGTTGCATCCTTTTCCCTGTCACCAAGCATTCAAAGTGAAGGCCCACGTAGGCAACCCAAGAGGGGGGGTGAATTGGGTTTTATAAAACTTTTGTACTATTTAATTGATGAACTAAAGCAAGTATATGCTAATGCAATTCAAGTGCTTGTGTATTTCAAATAAATGCAGCGGAAATAATGAAATAAAAGCATAAGGAGAACAATCACACAAACACAAAGATTTATAGTGGTTCGGTGCCAACCAAGCACCTACATCCACTCCCCAAGAACCCCTTGGGAATTCCACTAAGTTTGGTTTTATAACTTAGGCTCACCAACAACCTTTACAACTTGTTTTGTCTTCGGGCTCACAAGTCAAACCCTAGTTGGTTTCAAGGCTCACCAACAACCACCCTTGGTTTTACGGGATAACCAAGAACCTAAACAACTTGTTTTGTCTTCGGGCTCACAAGTAAAACCCTAGTTGGTTTCAAGGCTCACCAACAACCACTTTGGTTTTCAAGGCTTACCAAAAACCTCTTTGGTTTTCCAAGGCTCACCAAAAACCTTAAGTAAAACGATGTAAGAGCAAGTATAAATGAATACGATAAAAGCTTTCTAAAATAAAGCAAATATCTCTTTGAAGCCCGTTGAGAGTTGATGAAGATCTTGTCTTCAAGTTGATGAAGCCTTTGATTGATGCTTGAGGATGTGAACTTTGGATGCTTTCTTTGAAACTTGAAAGCTTGAAGGCTTGAACCACTCAACTCTTGAATCCTTGAAGAATATTCAAAAATCTCACCAAAGGATTACTTCTCCAATTGATTTTTGATGTTTATATAACCTCCCAACACTTAAATGACCATTTATAGCCGTTAGGGAGGAAAATATGACCGTTTGGAAGCAAGTTGGAGAAGTTCTGCAGCCCAGAAAACTAGCCGTTACTGTTCAAGTGTCGACACTTCACCTTCAGGTGTCGACACTTCAGGTTCCAGGTGTCGACACTTCACTGAAGGAGCTTTCAGAAGTTTTCTGTTTGTCTCAGGCCTTGAGTTGACACTTCACTCTTCAAGTGTCGACACTTGATCCTCAAGTGTCGACACTTCATTTCCAAGTGTCGATACTTGCCTGTGCCATTGCTGAAACATCTTCAAATTGAAACTTTAACCTCTTCAAGTTCTTCCATATTAATTCCAAAGTCCATATACTTGATTTTCCATTAATTTAAGAATTTTTTCAATTGAAATACAAGCATTTCTTCATTCAACATGGATGAGTACTAAGATCTGAGAAATACACTTAAAACATAATTAGTACTCATATATACTTAAACATTTTGTCAATCATCAAAATCAAGACCAGAGTCAACAATCTCCCCCTTTTTGACGATGACAAAACCTTTAAGTATATGAATAGGGTAAGCTTAAAAAGATTAACAATAAGATAAACATGTAAGCTCAAAACAATAAGCACCAAGCTCCCCCTCAAAATATGATCCAAAAAATCTTCAAAAATATTTTTCAAAATATGCAAAAAATTTTAAATTTTCAAAATTTCTTCTTCTTACTAATTCTTTCCTTTAGATAAAAATATTTTACATTCTTCTCCCCCTTTTGCACTTTCTTTCATTTCTCAAATGATTTTTCATGTTTATCCAATCTTCCCCTTTTCATACTTAACAATTTTCTCCCCCTTTTTGACATCATGAAAAAGGATGAAAGGCAATACAAAGTGGGAATGAAGTTGGAAAGAATAGCAAGTAGGTCATCAAAATCAATGCATGAAATCAAATATTTATGATATCAATTGAATGTGATATAAATTGAACAAGATACCAAAGAATGTAAGCACATGCAAGAAATGATTTGATGTATATTATCCATTCGCCTTACTTGTTCATGGGATAAGGTCACAGCGGCACCCCTACACATCATAAGAGAGCCCGTTGAATGGGAAGAGAGGGTCTTTAAGCCCTACTTATCTTCTATGACCGGACGGCCATGGTGACTAACCCAATCCGAAGCGGTTACTAGGAATTCTTTTAAAATAATTTTGATACCAATAGAATATGATACCATTTGAATGTAACTCCCCTCAAAGAATTAGATTTGAAAACAAGGAGTATCAGAGCAATATAAGCAAAGCATGATATCAACAAGATATTCAAAGCATCAAATATGATAACAAATCTTTGGATGCTCCCCCTGAATGTTATTCCTCCTTTAAAAATATGCATTTATTTCAGGAATAAAACATGAAAGCTTATGCATCAAGATTTGAGATTTTTCAATATATTCATGATTTTCAAAATACAAAGCATTTATATCACTTAAAAACTTTTAGCATGATTTCAAATTCATTTTAAGATGATTTGATATCCTTACAAATGCTAGAAGTAATATGAAATCAAGTCTAGCTATTAGAGCAAGGATTTGTCAATAAGCATACCTTCTTCTTAAAAGTAACCCTTAACTACTAGTTCTATACTTGATCCAAATCATTTCTAGATTATGCATAGATGCCAAAAATAAAAACATATAAACATAGCATTTCACTTGAAATAATTTAGAAACTATATTAATCAAAATCAAGTGAAGATCTAATAATCACAAGTTTGACCATGAGAGCTTGAAATCCATCAACATCAAAATGGTCATGATCACAACAAATGATTATTAGTCTAAGCTTGATTCTAATCAATCAATTAAAATATTTTTCAAATCAATATGCATCTTTAAAAGTATTTTTCATGAAATACATTAATCAAAATCAAGTGAAGGTCTTACAATCATAAATTTAATCATGATAGCATGAAATTCATCAATACCAAAAAGTTCATGATCATAGCCAATGATGATAAGTCCAAACTTGATTCTAATTAACTATTTAAAACAATTTTTCAAAGTAATTGATGCAATAAAAATTAATCTTACATTTTTAATTATGGAATGAGATGTTTAGAATTTACCAATATACATAATCCTTCCTTTTACCATTTAGTCCAAAATGTTGCTTGTCCACTTCTTTAAATTGTCTTGTACAACCTCTTTTCAAGAACTTCCTTTCTTCATGTTGGGTTGCAAGACATTCCTGCAAAACAAATTAAGTGGACATTTTTGGTACCCAAACTTTCTTGGGTCCTTTATGATTAGTAATTATGGTTCCTTTTGGAACCCAAACTTTTCTTAATCTAGAAGGATAAGCATTCAAACCACATTTATAAGAAGAATTGAAAGAAGCAGGAATATTGAAGTTCTTCAAAAGTTTTTGCTTCTTTTCTTCAATCAAAATATTTTTCTCATTAAAAACTTTTTCACATAAATCTTTTAAAATAACATTTTCTTTTTCTAAAAATTCTTTTTCTTTAGAAAAATTATTCTTTTAATTTTTCAAAATATCAATCTTGACATTTAAATCATCATTTTTATTTGCAAGATTGGTGTTGTCAAGAGAAAATGAATCTACATGCCTATTTAATTTCTTGTGCTCAATTTTTAGCAATCTGTATTCATGCACAAGATCATTAGATGCATCATGTGATTCTTTAAAGGTAAAATCATAATTATTTTTAGCACATACCTTTTTCTTATTTGCCATGAAACAAAGATGGGCAACTTCATCATCCGTACTTGAATCTTCGCTATCGCTCCAAGTTGCCATCATTGCCTTGAATTTCCTTTTGGCCTTGAGAGCTATTATTTTCTTTTCCGTATTAGCTTCCACTATCCTTTGCCATAAGTTCAACTCATAGGTCATGAGTGAATCGATAAGCTCTTCCAAAGGTAAGGTTTCTACATCTTTAGCTTCTTGGATCGCCGTCACCTTTGGATCCCATGATTTTGGCAAGGATCTAAAAATTTTGTTCACCAAATCAGCATTAGTATAGATTTTACCAAGATTTTTTAATTCATTAATAATAGTCATAAATCTTGAAAACATATCAGATATAGATTCATAATGCATCATTTCAAAATTTTCAAAAGAATGTATAAGCAAATTAATTTTAGTGTTCTTCACTTGAAGAGTACCCTCATGAGTAACTTCAAGTGTGTCCCATATTTCCTTCGCTGATGTGCATGTAGAAACTCTATTAAATTCATTTAAGTCCAATGCACAATAAAGCAAGTTCATTGCTTTAGCATTGAGTTCAATTTGTTTAATGTCATATTCATTCCAATCCTCTTCGAGCTTTGGAATGGAAATGCCATTAACCAAAATGGAAGGAATATGAGGACCACTAATAATGGTTTTCCAAAGATGATAACTAATAGATTGAATATGGATGCGCATGCGAGTTTTTCAAAATGTGTAATTTATGCCATTGAAAAATGGTGGTCTAACACTAATACCTACAAAGGTTACCATGAACTTTAGCTCAAAATCATTAGATTTTCAATCAGAGCACCGAGCTCTGATACCAATTGAAGGCCCACGTAGGCAACCCAAGAGGGGGGGTGAATTGGGTTTTATAAAATTTTTGTACTATTTAATTGATGAACTGAAGCAAGTATATGCTAATGTAATTCAAGTGCTTGTGTATTTCAAATAAATACAGCGGAAATAATGAAATAAAAGCATAAGGAGAACAATCACACAAACACAAAGATTTATAGTGGTTCGGTGCCAACCAAGCACCTACATCCACTCCCCAAGAACCCCTTGGGAATTCCACTAAGTTTGGTTTTATAACTTAGGCTCACCAACAACCTTTACAACTTATTTTGTCTTCGGGCTCACAAGTCAAACCCTAGTTGGTTTCAAGGCTCACCAACAACCACCCTTGGTTTTATGGGATAACCAAGAACCTAAACAACTTGTTTTGTCTTCGGGCTCACAAGTAAAACCCTAGTTGGTTTCAAGGCTCACCAACAACCACTTTGGTTTTCAAGGCTTACCAAAAACCTCTTTGGTTTTCCAAGGCTCACCAAAAATCTTAAGTAAAACGATGTAAGAGCAAGTATAAATGAATACAATAAAAGCTTTCTAAAATAAAGCAAATATCTCTTTGAAGCCCGTTGAGAGTTGATGAAGATCTTGTCTTCGAGTTGATGAAGCCTTTGATTGATGCTTGAGGATGTGAACTTTGGATGCTTTCTTTGAAACTTGAAAGCTTGAAGGCTTGAACCACTCAACTCTTGAATCCTTGAAGAATATTCAAAAATCTCACCAAAGGATTACTTCTCCAATTGATTTTTGATGTTTATATAGCCTCCCAACACTTAAATGACCGTTTATAGCCGTTAAGGAGAAAAATATGACCGTTTGGAAGCAAGTTGGAGAAGTTCTGCAGCCCAGAAAACTAGCCGTTACTGTTCAAGTGTCGACACTTCACCTTCAGGTGTCGACACTTCAGGTTCAAGTGTCGACACTTCAGGTTCCAGGTGTCGACACTTCACTGAAGGAGCTTTCAGAAGTTTTCTGTTTGTCTCAGGCCTTGAGTCGACACTTCACTCTTCAAGTATCGATACTTGATCCTCAGGTGTCGACACTTCATTTCCAAGTGTCGACACTTGCCTGTGCCATTGCTGAAACATCTTCAAATTGAAACTTTAACCTCTTCAAGTTCTTCCATATTAATTCCAAAGTCCATATACTTGATTTTCCATTAATTTAAGAACTTTTTCAATTGAAATACAAGCATTTCTTCATTCAACATGGATGAGTACTAAGATCTGAGAAATACACTTAAAACATAATTAGTACTCATATATACTTAAACATTTTATCAATCATCAAAATCAAGACCAGAGTCAACACAAAGTTATAATGAGAGAAAGACAAAGGTTAAGAAAACTGTAAGAAGAGGGTCGGCCCTTGCCTAAAAGTCTTTGGGGGCTGATCCCCGCCTGATGAAGGGTCTCTTCCCCCAACAACTCAAAGGCCGCCACCAGGCCAGCTCTGCTAAGCACATTGAATACGCCCAGGTCGGCCACCGATATTGACCTCCCCTCACGGACCCTCGCCCGCAGCTCTCTCCACAACGACTCGAACCCCCAAGGTTCGAGGCTGCTGACGAAGAAGAACCTGGCCTTCCACCTATGGACGGTCAACGGGAGGCACTTCAAAATCTTTCGGCCTTGACAAGGGATGAATAGGACCCACTCTTGGCTCCTAAAGTCCCTCTTCAAGTAAAAGAAGTTACCGAAGAGGGACAGACTGGGATTGGACCTGGCCCTATAACAGAGTACTATAAAGCAGCATATCGCCCGAATGCTATTCGGGGTCAGCTGCACCGGGGTTACCCTATAGTGGTTGAAGATGGCTATAAACAGGGGATGCAGTGGGAACCTAAGGCCGGCCTTAAAGTGGGACTCGTACATCGGAAGGGTCCCTGGACCTAATGGATTGTTTGCTCTTCCCTCTTGGCCCGGAAGAGTGAGGTGCAGGGTGGACGGGATACCATACATCGCCCTAAGGTTCTCGACTCGTTCCTGGGTCATGGTCGAGGGGAGTTCGCTCGGCCCCGGGTCCCTAGGTCTATGAGTCGAGCTCCTACTGCTAGACGCCATGGGAAGAAGAGAAGAAGGACTGGGACTAACCTGGATGGACTCCTAGGTGCTGGTTTTCGCGGAGGAAGAAAGGGAGGACTCAATCTCGCAAAGAGCAGGCGCAGCAGGAAAAGCCCCCTCGCTCTGCCTCCTCCTCCTTTTATAGGCCTTCGAGGGAGGGGGAGAGAGGGGAGAAGTTATTGCCCGCCTTGGGCACGCCTCAGCCATCCCGTCGAGGGCCGCAATCGCCTGCATTGCGAGAGTCGAAACGGCTGAAGCTTCCTCTCATGCGGATCGTGATCCGCGTGCGCACCAGATCAGCGGTGCTGGGCTAATCCAAAGGGTAGCACCGGCCGACCAGATGTTGCCGCATGGCGCGATGCTCCACTTCACCCCGAATCGACGTGGGACAGTCTGGCTCTCATCATGGCGCCGGACTTACATTAACTGCCCCGCCTGCACCCCAACGAGCGGCTGACAGCTGTCCGGGGCGCCGTTTGAGGCGGATTCGAAGCGACCCGACGTCTTGGTCCGGAGTCCGCCGCAAGTGCGCACGATCATGCTCCTGTCCTCTTGTGCCAGGCGGCCCCTCAACGCCCAGGAGCAGGGGGGGCAACTGATGCGCCCGGTTGGCTAGTCCCCGGTCGGACTAGCCCCCGACGTCCGGTCGGCTGGTCCCCTCGCGGAGTCCGACTCCCCGGTCGGCTTTCCCAAAGAGCCAACCCGGGAGTTTTGAGGGCTGATGGGCGTCCCCACCGCCCGTGCGACGGCCCTTTCCATCGTCATGATCGGCTCCTGGGGAGCCAGCTGACCCACTACTGAAGAGATCGCCCGAGGTTTCCAGGAACCTCTCCTCTCCGATAATTCTGACATTCTGTTATAACAAACTCCAGTGCATGGCCACTATTCTGACACACCTGACACGCCGCCATCCACGATCTCGTCGCCACCCCTGTTCTCCTGGGAGCATATTCGGATTTTTCTAGCATGCTCTCCAGCAGAATTTGGCAGCGCTCCGTGCCTATAAAAGGTACCCGGGGGACATCCGTGAAGGGTAACGTTCTTCCTCCCCGTTGCACACTCTCCTTCCGAGCTTCCTCCCCGTTCTGTTGCTCCAGCCCTCCTCTAACTTAAGCATCGGAGTGTCCCCCGCCGGAGCCCCTCCGGCGCCCAAGGACTTTTTGCAGGTTGGTCAGTCAAGGAGCTCTCCAGCGCGTCCATCGATCCCGATCCAGGGGGAAACGACGACAACATCTCCCTTTTTTCATCACATAAAGATGCATGATTGTTAACCACTATAATTTTTTTTATTTCTATTTTGATATACATGTCTATATAATATGACTATTAAAATGGTTACTGTTGTTGCTTGCTCTGACTTAGTTCCATCATCAGTAGCATCCCTTGCTTCCACCTTTTTTTAACAACTTGATTTCTTGAAATTAAGCTGGGCCTATGTAGCTTCCTGAGGATTATGTCTGTTACAGAGCATGCATTTTTTGAAGTCATGCGAGAGTTGTTTTTTTTTTCCTTCTCCCGCTCAAATGTGGATAATTATGTAGGTTTTACAGGTCCTGGTATACTAAATCCATGTTGTCATAATGAATTTGAGCCTTTTCTTTGTTATACTGTTGCAGTTGTCAGTGAGGAACTGTTTTATCAGGGGATCTGTGGTGAGGTATGTCCAACTTCCTCCTGATGGTGTGGACATGGATATCCTTTTTGATGCCACCAGGAGAGAATCTCGTGGGGTTTGCAAACTATTTAGTGGTTGGTCTTTCAAAAGATGACCATGACTTTTCTAACTTCATTTTTAATACCTTTGATACTGTATCAATAGAAAATGATTAATGGATCACCATACATCGCCATTATTTGTAGGGCTGGTGATATATCTTTTAGATCTTCAAAGATTTGAGTCTTATTGTTAAAATTGATCATTTGCGATATTTGTGAGAATTATTAATTCAATTGCTAAAGAACGTTCTGATGATCCTGTGTGCTTGGCCTTGGGTGCCTTTGCCGGGTACTTGGAGATTACTTTCTCTAATTAGATGCCACCGGCTAAAACCTCAACCTCAATCCGGTTTGATTGCAAAGCGCCACTCTCTTAAACTCCAGTTCCACTACACGATCCTTGAGGTCAAGCCAATAGCAATATAATCTCACTTAGACTCCTCGAGGTTTGCCAGGGTGGACCGTTTGATGCTGGTACCTACCTTCAAAATTTAGCTTCTCTGTTAAACCCAATTCCTCTTATTTTAAGGCTCGAACCGCTATCAAGTCTTGCATGTAATCCTGAAGAGATCTTAAGCTATTGCCTGTTTAACACCAAGATCTTGAAGTGGCAAATCTCGTGTTCTTGACTTCCTGGCTATGACTGGAAGGGAACCTGGGGGTCAAAGCTTTTGTTGCAAGCCTTCGCATCCCTGCATCGCAAAGTATTAAGTCGCTTAAGCCAGTCGTTTATGCACCTCCACGATTCAAGCTTTCATGTAATTACAATTCCCCAATTTTCTGAACCATCCATTCTTGCTGTTATATAACTGCAATCTTATCATAGGAAACAAAGCTAGAGCTGTTATACTCTTGATGGCTCTCAAGGGGCATATCAGTTTTGAACCCCTGGCATGAGCATGGTGAAATCAAAGCCGGTGCCAACAGGACGTAATGCAAGAGATGCTGTAGTAAGCGAGAACTGATAACATCAGCAAAATTTTGGTTTTTGGAACGAGAGACATTAAAATGCAGATCATGATATTCATTTATGCAATTACTAGTTGGAATGGTAAATGGGAAAAGCTTTGAGCCTTTGTCATGAATATTGAGACCTCTTGTGAATGCTTAAGCAACATCAGAAATTCTGAAGTCCAAGTCTAGTTCAATTCATACTAGTCCAGCAAGTCCATTGATTTGTGATTGATAGGATCTACTGAAGTGCAGGACATGCACTGTTTTGAAGATTACTTGACATGCTTAGCAAACCAGTCAAGCGTGTATTGATGAGCCTCTTCAGCACTTTTAACAGCGGATGCATCATCCACCTTGTATCTGACAGACCATCCGTGAGCCACCCCTGGAAATATCTTTACAAAGTAACAAACCTACAGAAAAAGAGAAACTCTTAGAGTGATAATTTGAGTGATTAGATATATAATTGGTCAAAAGAAAAGTTGCTAAACCTATTCTAAAGTCATCATCAAAAAACTAAGAATTTCACCAGGAAAAACAAAAATATTTGGGTGACATTTCCCCACGGTCCAACATATGTCACCATCAGAAGCAAGTAGAACTACTTTAAATCGTTATGGAGACTGGAATAACATGTTTGTATCCAAATAAACACAACTATAAAGGTACAGAAGGAGATTGGAAAATTGTTATTCGTGGTCTACACACTATACTGGCTCTTGATTCAGGCATACCTGGTGGAATATCTTAAACACAAAATTTTGACTTTTTCTGTGTTCTGAACCTTAACAAGTTGCACCCTGCACCAAAAAGTTCAGAATGCATACATAACTAATCCACCACAGCACCTCATGCAAACTAGTACTCCCTGCAGACCAATTAACAACTTTGACCCCTACCATTAACCAAGAGTCTAATTAATGCATGTACCTTCTGCTCATTCCAATTTGGGCTATAATATTAGTGACATGACAACAAGAATCTAATATGTAATCCTAGAAAAGAAGCCATATACCCATGGATATACACAGGAGATGTGAGAGGAGTCCATTAGACCCTTCCTTTGCATCACAAAACTAAGAGGTGCGATGGGAATAATATCCTTCTTAGAACCAACAAAGAGTAAATATTATAATATCCACCTTACCCTTGTGTTCTGGTCTGGTATTTCTTGGAGGTCATTTCCAAGATATTTTTGAAAGGAATTTGTTATGAATGATCCAGTTCAAGCAAATTGCAAATAATTAAATGCCATAAATTCCTTCTGAAAAAGAAGATTTCTTTAACATGAACAAACACCTGCACAGCAGCACCTGATTACTTTGCACTCACAAGAAAGCAAGTCAGCATCCAGAATTGTTGCAGAAGAAATTTCTCTTCCTTCACTTTCCCACTTAGTAGCCAAAATATTATATCTAGGGTCATGCACCTGCTTCACAATCTTACTAAAATCCAGAACCCGCAACCGCCTCCCAAGCACTTTCTTAGTAAAGTAAAATCGTATTTACAATATCTGCTTCCCCCACTGCTCCTATATCCACTCCCAGTTCCGGAAATTAAGCTTTCCCACCATCTACTAGAAGTTACAAAGACAAAAAATACTTAGATTTCCAGGTCATGCTGCAAAATAATGTAAACATGCTTTCCTGTTTAAAATGCAAAGGGCAAGTTAGTTGTTCTCATGGATCTTCACCAGATTCACGTACAAGACTCTTTTTTTATTTAGATCAATATAAGACCCTCTTGACTAAGGTTTGCAAAACTGGTAACAAAAATTGTAATGTTACATTACTGGTTCAATACAATATGGTTGCTACAGTACAATATGCACCCCATACCAATACAAGTTTCCAATACTTCCAACCATGGTACCGCTCAAAATTGGTGGTACTGGTCGGTACCAGGTAGTGCAAGACATTTCCGCTCTTATTCGAACCAGTATGGACCAGCAAATATACCAAACCAAACATTGGTATCATACCAGTAATGTAGTACAGTCGGTATGGGGTGATAAAGGTCAGTATGGCAGACCTTGCTTTTCACCCTAAAACAAGAGTAACTCTTGTCATATACCATGTTTACGTCTCTTCGCTGATCAAGTAATTAAGTTGCCATAGCCCATCCACACGTTCCACAAACATTAAACTTCACTCAAATGGGTGTTTCTGAAATTGTTTTAATCACATCTTGGAATCTATCCAATACTCTACAATCTGGAAGCAGCTTGAAATGTTTTCATGGTCGGGTCACCAGTTCTTGGTTCGACTGCATAGACAAGGACAGAACCAAACCAAATATCTCTTCTTCTCAAAAGCCCTTTCTAAATCTCATCTCCAAAGTTCCAACTTCCAGGTCTAATTACATTTCAAGAGAAGAGGAGAGGAGGAAGAAGAAGAAGAAGAAGCAACGGATTTGGCTGTGAGATGGTCTCCTCTCCTCCTATTGTCACTTGTTCACCTTCAATTCCAAACCCTACAGTCCTTGTTCTCCCCTCGTTCCCACATCGGAGGTGGTGTCCTAGCTGTGGCACAACCATGGCAAAAAAGGTCAAGGAGATGGTGGCTTTTCCAAACCCTACAGTCCTTGTTCTCCCCTCGTTCCCACATCGGAGGTGGTGTCCTAGCTGTGGCACAACCATGGCAAAAAAGGTCAAGGAGATGGTGGCTTTTTCAATCGCATTAGGCAGAGATCAAACGAGGCTCTAAGACGGTCACTACTTCATAACTAAGATTAAGCCCTAAATAAAAACTATTTCCCTCATTCTTAAAATTTATATCCCTTCAACTCCAAGAGTTTCTGACCCATAAATGAAATGATGCAATTTAGATGGTCTGAGCAGTTGAACCATCCAATTAATTTGCTGAATAGTTCTTTTTGTTAATTACATTTTTTGATTGGCCCAGCCTGGAGATGGTCTTGGTTGATGGGCCAAGCAGGTCGATAGGATTTCAAAACATTGCATAGAAGGATAAATCAACCAAAACAAATAAATGAATAAATAGTAGTAATCAGAAGAATATACATGGTTTACCTTAAATATGACAATGACTGGTAAAGGCAACCCATGAGAATCCATTAAAAGGAGAAAAAGGACTCAACAAGCAAATCATCAATTTTTTGCCCTTGTCTTCCTGATTAAGCATTAGAAGTTTTCAAAAGCACCTCTCTCAAAATGGAAAGTTGACATGCTATTTCTCAGCCTGCACCTTAGCCAAGCAATGTACTCATAGCTTGTGTCTATGTTATAATCCAAGTATCTGTGCCATACACCTCGAGCCCAAAAAGTGATATGTCCATATGTATTGCTTGCCCATGCCTAGGGGTGGCAATCGAGTATATATGGATTGGGTCAGATTCAGGTCGGGTCAGAAAAGTCTCAACCTGAACCGGACTTGTTTATTAAACAGATTATAATTTAAAACCTGAATCTAACTCAATAAACAGGTAACCCGACCCGACCCGTTTAACATGTTTATTAAACAGATAACCTGCTAACCCGACCTGTTTAACACGTTTAATAAATAAAAAACCTATTAATACAACCCGACCCGACCCAACCTGTTTAACCTGTTTAATATATAGATAAACTATTAACCTGACCCAACCCAATTAACATATTTAAAATAAAAAAAAGTAGAAGCAGCACATGGAAAGCAGGAAAAGAATTTTTTTTTTGTAGAATTTAGAATTGTATTAATAGAACACATTTAAACTTACAATGGACAATAGAAGGCCATCCAAGAGAAAGAGGCTCAGATCTACTATTTAATCTGCAACTAAATCAAAACGACTACAATCGGTTGTTTAGAAAAAAAGGCCATCCAAGATTGATGCCATTAGGAACAGTTGAATTAGCAAAACATACGTCCCAAAATGATCATAGCCTCCATATACAAACCTTAAACCAATTTCAAAATTGGTTAGAATGTAAACAAGAAAGTTTCTTTACCCTCCAAGCACATGATAGGAAAGAGACAACAAAACAGGTAGATCTATAACATGAAAGAACTACTAAAAACAACAAGATCATGAGCAGCAAAAGAAATCGATACAAAACAAAGATTACATTTTGGAAGGCCTCTAGATTAGAACAAAACCTTACAATTCAGAGTAACAATGATTTCGAAAGATAGAATTATATTTATCCCAAAAAAATAAAGATTAAAGAAAAACCAGATCAAAGCACGAGGCTAATCTCAAAAAATAGATCAAAAAAATACCTTCGAAGTTCAGATCGCCTCCACTCCAACTGCAGTTATTGCACCAAACACAAGGAGGATAGAGAAAGGGAAAAAAATCTAAGGGGTGGAAGGGAAGGGAAGGACCTCTAGATGACCCAAAGGGGAGGGATGCGCACCACTATGAGATGGAGAGAAGAATGTCAAAGGAGAGGGGTCCAGGGGGGACGCGCCGCCATGAGATAGGAGGGAGAAGGCCGAAGGAGAGCGACTGAGGGAGCCGGGGGGATGCTCACTACGTATGAAATAAGGGGGAGAAGCCCGAAGGAGAGGGTGCCGACCGGAGGCACACGCCATGCACTACCATAAGATGGGGGTAAGAAGCCCGAAGGAGGGGGCTGAGGGGATGCGCACTCCCATAAGAGGGAGGGAGAAGGCCAAAGGAGGGGGAGCTGGGGGGACTCACACTGCCATGAGATGGAAGCAGCTTGAAGGAGAGGGGGCTGGGGGGAGACGCATGCCATGAACAGTGCACCACTGTGAGATCAGGGATGGGAGAAGCTCGAAAAAGGAGAAGGGGATGGGGGGAGGTGTATGCCGCGTACTACCATGAGATCGGGGGCGGGAGAAGCCCGAAGGAGAGGGGGCCGGGGAAAGGCGTACGCCGCACACCGCCATGAGATCAAGGACGGGAGAAGCCCGAAAAAGGAGAGGGGGCCAGGTCGAGGCAAGCTGCCATGAGATCGAGGGGAGCTGGGAAGGCACACGCCAAAGGGCAAGGCAACCCCTAATTTCTTTCCACCTTCCAAAACTTTCAACGGAGAAGACCGAAGAGTTGAAGACTAGGTGACTCGCATCGGTGCTGAGGGCCTAAGGTGCTCCCACTAATGGGCTAGGCCCAAAGCCAAGCAGCTGTAGCAATTTGTAATGGGCCAATGGCTTATAAAGCTATGGATGGTATGCTTTATTAATAGGTTAACAACCCGACCCGACCGACCTGTTTAGACCCGTATATTAAACAGGTTAAAAGAGTTAAACAGGTCAAGGACCTGAAACCTGAATCCGACCTATATATTAAATGAATTTAACGGGTTGACCTGTTTATGACCCAAACCCGTTTAGGCTCAACTCAAACCTGTTTAGGCTCAATCCAAACCTGTTTAAGGTGGGTCGAACGTAGGTTGGGATGGCGGGTCGGGTCATATTTTGCCACCCCTGCCCATGCCTCTAGTGATACTACTACTAATCATACTTGATACTACTACTAATCATACACCCATTTGAGACCCACTTGTCACCTTCTTCTGATATCCATGCAATGCACAAAGGCTTCAATGCCTGTATATTACATGCCCAATTGATATTGAGCATACCATAGGACATCCAATGATCATGAGTTTCAATGTGACACTTCATGTTACCCTACACTAGTTTCTTAGCATTACAAGAGAGCATCTAGAAAAGTACATATGGAATCATGGTTCCCTAAATCAGATCAAACCGTCCAGTTCGGGGCATAACAAAACAAACCACCCAATTCGGAATGTACTAAACCAAACCATCCAAGAACTAGCACGGTTCAGCCATGGAAAATAGTCTGGACCCCCGGACTTCCTAAAACCCATCCAAACTAGACCAAAATGATATGGTTCAGGCCTGAATCATGCATTTTGGCCCAGTTCGGGTCTGGTTCGAGTCAGGTACTATAGCTAATTATGTGTGGGAGGGTATTTTAAGTTGACTGAAAGCTCGAGAGGCTCTTAGAATCAACTAGAGAATCTTCTTCAGCCATTTTCTCCCATTCTACCAAGGAAAATGCATATAAATTAAGAAAAATGCCAAGCTTGAAAAAAACGTCGATTAAATGTACGTAGATCCATCCTCTTCTCTGTTTCTCCTTCTCCCTTCTCTTTTTTAAGTCAAGAAAAATAAGAAATAGGGAAAAACTATCAAAATTTTTTATTTTGGCATGATTTTAAAATATATTGTACATGTATGAATGATCTACACAATGATATTAAGATCATTAATTTTTATTAAGTATATGATTTTTAAAATAAAAAAAATTGGATTAAAAAATTAAAATAATAAAATATTTTTTAAAAAAATATAAAATAATATTATGATTTTGGAGCTTGTAAGCTACTTTCACCATAAATTTCATATTTATTTGTCCAAGTTTTAATGCATCGTGTAAATATTACCCTAAGCCTAATTTTGAAAAAAAGTGATATTTTATACATGTCTACTATCTTAAAAAATATATGTAACATCCATAAGATCCTACATGAATCTAAAATCAAATTAATTTTTTATAATATTTTAATTTTTAATAATTTTTTTTAAAAATTAAATATATATAATTTTAAAAAAATAAAAAATAGTTAAACAAAATTTATTAATTTATGTAATTATTGAACTGATGTGCTTTTTTAATCTTCATGATACAGAGCATAACATTGATTGGGAACATAGGATAATGCACTCAAATCGGCATCATTGAAGATGCAAATGGTACAATATAGAATGCAAGGATGATGGGGTAACAAGGTTGAAACAATACTTGGCTGATGGCTATCCAGATATATCTGCATGCCGACATTGTCCATTAGAAAACCATCAACTGATGAAGCATTTCACTGATTTCAAATCAAAAAAAATATATTGAAGAAGGTAGAGGTGGACCGTCGAGCGACAGAACTACCTTTTTATCACTATAAGAAATCAAAGGAAGCATCCATTCCAGAGGATGAGGCGCAAATTATGACTATCATTCAGGTAAGCTTGTATAAACAAAGATAGCTAAAGCAGGTAACCAGGCATAGAGAATGATTTGAACCATCAGCTTTTGAGTTGGGGTCGAGCTCAGGCTATAGAAATATTGCATGAGAGTTTAAGGGATAGTTTAGAAGGACCTCAACGAGGAATCTTCGATGAATTATAATGATCCAGCATGCATACCTCCTACGATGACCATAGAGGATTATAATTTTGCTTGGCTGGAGAAATGAACTGATCTTCCTACTCAGTATATCAATGATCCTGACATTTATGGACATTGACATTCGACTAGATTCTAGATATCGATATATAACTATGTATTGATTATTTAATTATAAATTGAGTAATTAGAAATTATGTAATTGGGAATGACTACCCAATTTCCTCTTCCTCCCATAATAAAGAACGGAGAATAAAATAGAAGGCTATAGGAGATGATACATCTATTTGGACCTAAAAGCATTCAATAAATTCTAAAAAACTGATTTGATATCATAAGAAACCAAAAAAAAAAAAAAAACATGCTGGTCAATCACGGTACAGTACTATATTGATACCATACTGTACCGGTCAGTGACTAGTACAAGTCCCGGTACCGGTACAGCAAACCTTGTATGGAATAATTGGAGGAAATGACCAAGGCGACAGCATCAAAGCATCTTTCACTTGTACGAACTTTACTGCTTGCAGCTCATGATATAAGATCACTAATCACTGATGCATGGAAGCAAGATGTTTTTCTAGCCACTGATTGCATGTCCTATTCCTATGTCAACAGCCAATCATATCTTGCATTCATATTCTGGAATACGTATTCATATATTTTAAAAGTCAAAACTAACTAACTTTAATTCCCTTGGGGCCTCTTTAGGGTAGCAATTAGTCAGGTTAGGTAGGGTCAAGAATCCCTCAACCCATACCTAACTCATTTATAATTGGGCTGAAAAGAATAAAACCATAACCTAACCATTTATTTTATATAGACCCATACCCAACCTGCCAAACCAATTAGTAGCTCACTTGTCAAGTACTCGATTATATTTTGAAAAAGAAAAGGCAAAAGAAAAAATATGGGACTTAGGGTTGGGCATCCAAGAGTGAAAGTTGAGGAGAAGAAAGTAAAGTGGGTAAGGGGATGTGACAAATCCTAAATGCACATTCCCCTCTACTTTTCTCTTCATTATATTTTATTCATTCCCTTGACCATTAATTGCATAGCTTTCCTAATCACATCAATCCTTGATTAAGCCATGGTCCATCGGACAATAAACAGCATCCCAAGAGTTTGAGGATGGATTTAAAGGTTTCTTCAACCCATGGTGACTTGTCACATGGGATTGTCAGACCTGTATACCAACCTGCTTATAAGTCTTATAACCAGGTGAGTCTTAGACTATGTTAATAGGTTTTTTGATTTACCTGGTATGAATTCAGGTTCATAATTTGAAATTGTTGCTTCCAAATTAACCCAATTAAATAAGAGTAAGAATTTAAAATATTTATTCTAACTTTGATGAGGATAGGTAGCCATTGCAATCCCACTCCATTACAAAATAAAAAAACTAGGATCCTTTGACCAATTATAAAAGTAAAATAATACCTATGATGTGGATTAGAGTCTATACACCAGTGAGTTTTAAATAAAACTAAGATACATTCTTCTCCAACAAACTTTTGATTTGAGAGATTCTCAGATTTTAGGAGCTTCTCCCTGACTCTCCCATGTTGCCTAATTGGCCCCTCACTTTCCTTGTTCCCAAGAAGCACAAAGTCTCGATCCCACTCTAGAATTAGAATCCCACTCTCCCCAACCTCTTCAATATGAATTCCATTGAATCATTCATGAATCAGTTTTAAACATTACCGAGATGCTTATACTCTGAGCAATTTAGGTAACTGGTCTCAGCTAGCCCAGATCTGAAACAATTATGAAAACCTTCAAGAAAACCTGTTTATTTTGGATAGGCCTGGGGGAGTAGGCAGGTTCATCTCACAAATCACTACCCGTACTCTTAGAATATGAAATGAGAGTACAAAGAATAATTATGCACCCATGTAAAAATTGAAAATGCCAGGCCTGGAAATGCAAGTCAACTGCACATATTAGGAATATATAGACACATCATTATCGACATAGTCAAAATCTCAAATTTCAAATTACCATCAGTCATTTCAGATTTTTCCAAATGCATTGCCTCCTAAAATGCTAAAATAAATTTGAAAAACAATGCACAGGACAGAAATTTGAGTTTAACTGATTAGCTATGTCCACTTCATTTTGTAAACACAGATGAATCAACAAAGATATGCATGGTCTGTTAACTTGGTAGCTAAGTTCTCTCTTCTTTTTTTGCAAGTGTCAGCATATTGCATTTTCAGTTTTTATTTTATTATATCATTTCGGCATCCAACAAGAGAAAATCTATCCTCATCCACATCTTTACCACCTATTACATAGTACAAGCCATTGGATAATTATGGCCTCCTTAAATGAGGTACTTTGCACTGTCATTAAAAAACAAATGGGTTGATTGAGAGTGGATAGTGTAAATAATGCAACTTTAGACACAAATAAGATCAGTAAATCAACTGGATGCAAAAGTTTTGCAAATTTTATCTATTAACACATTTAATATTGAATGTAAAAGATCACTTACCCCTTTTTTTGCATATAAAATCTGCTCAAACTGCTTCACTAATTCAGGTGGAGAAAGATGGTCTGACTCAGCTCCAAGTATAGCGATGGGGCATTTAACCTCTGGGGAAAAAAGTATGATACATGTTTCATACAACAGAAATAAAAACTAAATGGCCCATCACATGCCAAAAAATTCACTCACTTAAACAATATATTCCCTGGAAGGATGGGAACCTCAATTGAAATTTGAAAACATGAGTAGGAACTGTAAAGAAAGAAATACATACCTTTGATATCATCAACAGATACAAATGAAGGATGTAAGAGCACCACAGCTTGGATCTCATCAGCTTTTGCCAATTCCACAACAACTTTGGCTAAAGAGATTTATGAAGTTGAAAACAACATACACATGATTATACATTACAGAAGTATTTTGATCCACAAAATATTTTATTATGAATTTCTCATAATCTCGTTTGAGATCCTTGATATGAGAGCTCATATTGATTCAAAAATCATGTGGCTAAAACTCACCACCCCAGCAAAAGCCTGCAGCCCCAACTGCAGAAATGCCCTTGCTTTTTAAAGCTGCAATAACTGATTTTGCATTTTCAAAACCTTTAGCCTACAAAGACAATATGAGTTATCAGTGGCTAACTTTCAACATTCTGTTAGAAAAACTTCTAAAGAAAAAACTAGAGGAAATTATAAAATGCAACTAAATTTTATAATTTATAATTTTATATATTATCTAAGCTGGATGAAATCACTAACTAATTAACCTCCCAGAAATTGCAGGTCAACTGCATATAATGGCAAATTTGAGCTATATTACATCTATTGGATATGGCTACAGTTATATTGATTCAACTGGGGTAAATAAGAGCTTACTGCACGTAAGGGCATGCTAGCCTTCTAGAAGTGCATTATTTATGGAGATATCTTTGCACCAATGGCACATAATGCTCTGCTTTCAGCTTGCTACAGAGTAACAAAATCACACATCCTCTACCATAGCATGCTCCCATAACATCAAGTCTTTGAACGATGTGTACAGTCGTGATCAAGAAGGAAGTCTTTGAAGGAGAGTACCCCAAAGCAGTCCAACAGTGCGAAAGGGAAAGAAAAAATAAAACCTACAAAGTGCCACCTTTATTTACAATTTTACATCATGCAAGACCTAAATGAAGCAGGAATGACTTCACAACAAAATGCTCAACCATCCTGTAGGCAACTTCAGAGCTTCCCAAGACATGACTATATCTAGCCTGAGCATAACACTTCTTTAACTTCTTAAGGAAATCAAATTAGGTTACAACTTCTCACATTTTTTTTAGTTTCTTAATCCTGTCCTCAGTGACTTCATTGTTAAGCTAGTCCATAACATCCAAACAGTTCTCTGACATTTAATCATTTCTTGGTAAAGCTTTCCATTTCCACAAAAGCATCAGCAGAGAATAGTAAGGATTAGATATGCTTGATTGCTCCACTCAAATGTCATTACTTTCTCAAATCTCACCTACACCAAATAAACCAATATTATTTGTTTCAAATAATTTTAGTATTACAACAAAATATTATTAGAAGGCAGGAAACTAGGAAAAGTTTGGAAGTAAGGAATGATGGAGGGAGATGCAAAATTTACAAGAGAGCAGAATCAAAGGGGGAGTCAAAGAAAAGGAGTTGGAGGGTGGGGCAGTGGTTAAAATGACAGAATTGTCTCTCAAGTCATCCTACTCGAAACAGGGTTCCATTTCTTTGGCTGCTTTGTTTGTCCAGTGGAAGGTCAGACATAACAAACCAGTTGCCCTTGTCAGATCCAGCAAAATTGACTTGATGAAAATGCCCCTCATGGATAGTTCATGAGAAAGAAGTTCATTATGATTCACATTTGTCTTTGGTATCCTACTCATGTTAGATATGCCCTTGTCATATCCAGCAAAATTGACTTGATGAAAATGCCCCTCATGGATAGTTCATGTGAAAGAAGTTCATTATGATTCACATTTGTCTTTGGTATCCTACTCATGTTAGATATGCAATATATCAAATAATTATTGTTATGTTAATCAGAAAGAGTAATGCTCATTTTATATCTACCACCGCCAATTATAACAACCTTGTAAACATCCAAGTGAATCAAGTGATTCATTCAAGAGGAAGGGTTGTTCAGTGGATGGACGTGATTCATCATACAATGAAGAATTTTTTTCTGTTTAGCATAATTCAACACTTCTTTAATACTCTCTTCCTCTCATAATTGTATTGCCTTCTAATAAAGCAGAACTCACAAAAACACTCTCGAAACAAAAGGAAGAAAATGGTTATACGAAGCTTTGCTATTTAGTAGTGGATATATAGATAAATTAACAAGTTAAAAATCATTATTTGACCTCTGTTTCATTATAATGATTATTATATGAAGACATTAATGGTTATTCTTGAACACATGATTGATCCATATTGTCTTGATTTCGAGTTGACAAAGTGATTAATTTGATATTTCTTATTGTGAATTATCACCGCTATGATCAAGATATTTATTATAATCATTTAGAAAATATTCTATGGTTTAAAAGAAAAGAACAATGGAGGATGGCAATTTTATAGAGCAGAATGAAAGGGAGAGTGAAGTAAAAAGGAGTTGGAGGCTGGAGTAGCTGTTACAATGATGGATTTGCTGCTCTAAACAAGGTTTTGTTCAGGGTTTTCCGAACCATGCCGAACCGGTCGGTTCGGGGTGTACCGAACCGGACCGGTGGCCGGCCGGCACGGTTTGGCCATATAAATCGGCACAGCCCCATTTAAAAAACAAAAAAATAAATAAATAACTTACCACACCGAACCGGGCCAGAACCGGACCCGAACCGGTGCAAACCGGACCCGAACCGGCCGATTCAGCCCGGTTCGGCTCAGTACAGCTTGGGAAGAGGGGGGGCAAATTTTTTTGGAATTGTCACATGGCTACTGTAGCCATGTGACGTTTTGTCGGGGGGGGGGGGGGGGGGGGAGATGCCTTTCCTTTTAATTAAAGAAAGGCACAGAGAGCTCGTAAGAGCTCTCTATGCCCTCTGCTGCAGTGCACTGTGGAAGGAAAAACGCAGAAAAAAAAATTCGTAGATCAATTTCAACCCAATCCAACCTGCAAAAATCGAAAGGGTAGGTAGAATCAAGGTACGTATACCTTTCTTTTTCCGTATTTTCATTTTTCGTATCGTTAATTTTTGTTAAAATCCATGCAAAATAGAAAATTAAAAAGAAATGCTATCAAAATTAATTTGTTGGCAATGATTTTAGAGTATGTGGTAGATCTAGGATAGATATACATAATGATACTAAAATCTTAATTTTTTGTTAAGTATATAATTTTTTAAATTAAAAATTAATTTCGGATTAATAAATTAATTTTTAAAAAAATAATTAGAAAAAAAAAACTGTAATTATAAATTATTAATCTAGGGCTTGTAAGCTACTCTCACTATAAATTTTATGTCGATTTATTCAAGTTTTGTGCATCTCATGAATAGTGCCCGTAGGCCTTAAATTGAAAAAAAATTGACTTTTAATACATTTCTAGGATCTTATAAAAATATATGTAGCATGTATGATAAAATCCTACATGAATCTAAATTTTTTTTTTTATTTTTCTTTATTTTTTGAATTTTTTAAATAAAAAAATAAATTAAACAAATTAAATTTTAAAAATTAGGTTAATAAAGTATTAATTAATAAAGATTATTATTGATCTTTTATGTAATTTAAATATTCAAGTATGGATCCATCAAGGAGGAAGAAGGATCCAGAGCAGGATATTGGCTGGTCACATGGAGAGATACTCTCGGGTCGACATCACTGGAGGTGTAAATGGTACAATACCGAATTCAAAGGTAGGGGGTAACAAGGTTGAAGCAGCACTTGGCTAGCGGCTATCCTGATGTATCTTCATGCCGACAGTGGCCACATAAGGTCCGTCAGTTGATGAAGAAACACTTTGCTGATTTTAAAACTGGGAAGGAAAGAACAGCAAAGAAGAAGGCAGAGGTGGACCGCAGAGCCGCAGAACCACCTTCTTATCACTCCAGCGAGTCAAAGGAAGCATCTATTCCTTCTGATGAAGAGGTACAGATGGAGGCTGCTATTCAAGCGAGTTTGTATGAGCAGAGGCAGCAGGAGGAGGCAGCCAGGCATAGACAGCGATTCGGGCCATCAGCTTTTGAGTCAGGATCGGGATCCGCTTCTGCTAATGCTCCAGGAGAGTCTGAGATAGTTTAGGAGGACCTCAGTCAGAGAGCCCGTCAGGAGAGGCACCAGCCGTATTGCATCCATGTTGGGAGCATTTAGCAGTAGGAGGAAGTCTTTCAAGCCCAGGGACATTCCAGAGAGAGCCACTATCCATGATGTCGATCCACATGCATTTTTCAGTAAAGATTCCAAGCAACAGAGGATTGACACAATACTGAAAAATGATAAGAAGAAGGATATGCGGCGGGCCATCTCCTCTTAATTTCATTTCAGTCATATCCCAGCCCATGCAGCAGACAATCCATATTATCGCTCTGTTATTTCATCTATACAGGCTGCTGGTGCAGGTGTAGATCCTCCATCATCGAGGGATATCTATGGTCATCTTCTGGACAGCAATAAGGAGTTAGAAGGATGGATATCCTCATATCAGAGCAAGTGACCCGTGTATTGATTGACGGTGATGTGTGATGGTTGGACTGGTCCTACTAGACGGAGCATCATCAATTTATTGACTTATTATGATGGGAAGACTTTTTTCCAGAAGTCTATTGATGCTTCAGATCAGGTGCACGACGCCAGTTATATCCTCAGATTGATGGAGGAGGTGATTGATCAAGTAGGAGAGCATAATGTCATGCAGGTCATCACTGATAATGGATCACAGTACATGACCGCAGGGTAGATCTTGATGGAGCGGCGACCGCATATTTTCTGGACCCCTTGTGCTGCACATTGTATAGACCTCATGTTGATGGATATTGATAAAATTCGCAGGATGCAGAAGATTGTTGAGCTAGCACAGTCTATCACCAGATTTATATATAACCATACATAGGTCTTATCATTGATGAGGAGCTTTACAGGGGGAAATATTGAGACCGGGGGTAACGGTTTGCAATTAATTATATAGTACTTAATAGTCTTCTTGGCAAGAAAGCAGAGCTGTGTCAGATGTTTGTCAGTCAGGACTGGCAGGAGAGCAGATATGCCAGGACAAATACTGAGAAAAGCAATGTGGAGAATTTAGTGACGAGACAGACATTCTGGCAGCGGGCTGAGAGGGTAGTGGAGGCTATCAAGCTTCTATATGAGGTACTTCGTGCCGTGGACTCCGAGAGGTATGCTCAGATAGGCTTCTTATATTTTATGATGCAAAGGGCAAAGAAAAAGATCCAGGAGGCAGATCCATCACATGCATATGAGTATATCCGGATCATTGATGGACGGTGGAGTTATCAAATGAGTTCGGATTTGCATCTAGCAGGTACGTAGTATTTTATAAAGTCCCTAAAAATTAAATTTCAATTAGATTCATATAAGTACGCTTGACTGATTTTTAAAATATATGTGTAGCTTACTATCTAAATCCGAGATTTCAGTACTCTATACCGGACATTGCCATGGATGAGGATCTTATGTCTGCCCTGCGCAATGTTATATATAAGATGGAGCCCGATCCAGATATCGCTGCTATGTGCCTTGAAGAAGTAAGTTAGGTTGAAATTATTGAATGATTTTTAAGAACATTAATTTCAACAAGCTAACAATTTTTTTTTTCTGGCAGACGAAATTTTTTAGGGAGAGCACGGATTCATTTGGATCCACTGTAGCGGTCAGAAGTAAATGAAAGATGAATCCTGATAGGTACTATTAAGGAGTAAGTCTAATATTATATCATGATTAAATTTTTTATTTTGCCAAATCTAAAATTCTAAATGATATAATGTCTTTTGCAGCTGAATGGTGGGTGCATTTTGGTGGATCTGCTAAAAATTTGAAGGTTCTTGTAGTGAAGATCCTCTCCCAGACGGTGTCCTCCACTGGATGTGAGCGCAACTAGTCTACATTTGGTCTTATCCACTTCAAGCAAAGGAACCGTCTGAAACAGAAACGCTTCAACGATCTTGTATATGTACACTATAATTTAAAGTTGAGGCTAAAATGAATTCAAAAAGAAGTATAATTGAAATATCCGAATCCCACTGCAAGTTCATATGTTGATGAGGATGAAGATCCAATAATTGGGTGGGTCATGGGTCAGCAGCAGACGCCAGAGCTTGATGAGCCAGGATCGCCTCCTCGATCAGCCAGTTTTGAAGCTAGTGAGGCTGGGATAAATGCTAGATAATGGGCAACAAATCATATTCCTCACAGGGCTTCAGCAGATACAGCACATCGTCCGTCCCAACCATCTAGTAAACCTGGAGACTGAGGAAAAGGAAAGGCAGTTGTACCTCCATCGGAGCACTCAGTCCACTCAGATTCAGATACCAGAAACAGTGATGATAGTGCTTCAAAGAGTGGAGGATCTAGTGATCAGGGAGGGGCAAGAGGACAGGAGTCGTAGCCACCTAGTCCTATTCGATTCATCGGGGAGTCACAGTTTTGCCATGCCACGCAGGATTCAGATCATGGAGTACCATCTGATAGACCCCGTGCCCGTGGTGATACGATTCTATATAGGCAACGGGCTCCGCGTGGTCGTTCGGGACACGTACAGCTGCAGATCTTGCACATGAAGTAGGATCAATGGATGTATCTGGATCATCCTCATATTCAGGATCCTCTTATCCGCAACTACCGGCAGCTTCTGGTCCATATGATCCATATGATGCATCCGAGACATCAGCATCCAATGGTTATTATCCCGGAGCATCTTATACATCTGATTTTGTTGCTGGTATATTTGGATTCCCTCCTGTACTGCCATATCGTAAGTCTCTGGACAGCTCTCAAAGTTAGGACATCAGAGAGGGATCTACGATTAGTTATGATCCATCACGCATACCTCCTGGGATGAGCTTAGAGGAATATCATACTGCCTGGCAGGAGGGACATGTCGAATTTCCTACATAGTAATACATGATCCCTATATTTATGGACATTGTCACTCTACCCGATTCTAGACATTGGTATGCAATTATATGTTTATGCCGCATTTTACTTTCATTAATTGCTGATAATCTTAGTTTAATTATTTTTTTTTTATTTCAATTGAAAATAATCCTAAATATTAGTATTTAATCCTAAACCCTAAAGCGGTACGCCATCCTAAACCCTAAATCCTAAATCCTTAAAAAATAAAGCCTAAACCCTAAACCCTAAACCCTTAAAAAATAAAATAAAAACCTTAAAATTACAAAAAAAACAAAAAAAAAAGGCGAAACCGGTACGCCCCGCCATACCGTGTGGGCATGGTACGGTTCGATACCGAACCGGTACTGGCCGGCCACCGGTACGGCACCCGGTACCGGTATGCCGAACCTTGGTTCTGTTTCTTTATTTCTTTGCTGTCTGGCAGGATGTTAGGCATTACAAATCAGTTTTACTTGTTAGAATCCAGGAAAGTTGAGTTGATGAAAATGCCCCTCATGCATGGTCAAAGTGAGCTACATCAATTATGAATGGCATCTGCCTTTGCAATCCTACTCTTGTCAGGCATGTTCTGCTTCAAAGAATGGTCATTATGCTAATTAGAAAGAGTAATGCCCATTTTATTTCCTTCATAGCTGCTTAACAACCTTGCGAAGCTCCCGGTCCTTTATGCAAGAGAAGGATGTGATAGCAATGAAGTTTTTTTTTTTCTTTTATAGCATGATTTTACACCTTTTATACCCTCTTCCTCCCATAATTGTATTGGTTTCTAATAGAAATGGTCTCTTAAAACACCAATTTTGAAAATCAAATATTTATGAAAAGTCAATGAATTTCATAAAGAAATGATGTATTGAAACTTGAAGTCATAAAACTTTTGAAAAAGCAATATTTCAGCCACGAAAAGGAAGAGTTTCAGCTGGGCATTACAGTTTCAGCTGACATGCTGCACCGACTCAGATGAAATTTGAGTCGACTCGACAGGGAAAGAAAACTATACAAAAAGCTGATTTTTAAAAGTTGTTCTTTGAGCCGACTCAAATGATGCTTAAGCCGACTTGAATGGAATTTGAGCTGACTCAACAGTAGACAACAGAGAGCTAATTTTTGGAAAAAGAAGACTGAGCCACTCAATAAAGGACTGAGCCAACTCAAATAGAATTTTAGCTGACTCGATAATAATCCGAGTCGACTCGAGGTCGACTAACAAGCATAACAGCTAGTTCTGTAGAAAGTTCAGACTTCAGAATGACCGTCTTATTCCAAAAGGCTATATTTCCATCCCCAATGGCTAGAAACAACTAGTTTAACCTTGGAAGACTACTTAAAGGCTACCAAACTCATTAAGACACCAACAATCCATAAATCATTCATAGAAAATTCTAAGTATCATCAAGAAAAGTGAGAAAAACCAAAAGTCTTGATTTAAGGGCTCATACTTCCAACCACCTAAAATTATTCCATCAATTATTGGCTTCTCAGTAAGAAAACAAGCATTGAAGCTTCCAAAAATTCCTTGTATCTCCTTGCGTGCATAAGTGTTTCTTCTTGCTCCTTTTAAAAAGCTTTTCTATACTTTCACTATTCTTTTGTTCTTTTGCTGCCTACTTCATTTAGGACTGAAGTTAGATGTTGTTTAAGCCAAGAATTGGCTTGTAAAGGTTTTGGATTGTGAGCCTTGAAAACAATCTGAAAGAGTTTTGGCATGTAAGCCCGAAAAAACAAACCGACTGTAATCTTTGATTCCAAAGAGAGGCTTAGAAAGTAGATGTAGGTGCCAAAGGCACCAAACTACTATAAAACTTGATTGTGTTTTGATTGCTTCCTCATCTATCTTCTTTACTTTCAGCATTTAACTTTATATATTTATATTCTACTCACAATTCCCTGGTAGCACATAATTAAGTTTAATTTTTTGAAAAATCCAATTCATCCCTTTTAGATTATCTAGCTGGGCAACAAGTGGTATCAGAGCTTGGTACTCAGTTACATTTGATCAAAGGATCAAGAGAAAAATCAAATGGCAACCCAAATGAGTGTCTCTTGCCGAAGGGAGATTTTCAAACAGACCCCCTTTATTCACCGGCACAAACTATACTTATTGGAAAGCACGAATGCGTATATATGTTCAAGCAATTGATTATCAACTTTGATTAGTGATAATCAAAGGACCACACACATCCACCATTAAAGTAGATGGAGTAGAGGTTTCCAAACCCGAAGAGAATTGGGATGAACATAACATGAAGATGGCAAAACTTAATGCTAAGACTATGAATATTCTTTGTTATGCTTTAGATGCTGTTGAATTTAATAAAATCTCTACATGTAGCTCTGCTAAGAAAATTTGTGATAGGCTAAAGGTTATCCATGAGGGTACCAATCAAGTTAAACAAATTGAAGTAAATATCCTTATTCATAAGTATGAAATGTTCAGAATGGAACCTAATGAAACTATTACCAGTATGTATACTCACTTCATTGATATTACTAACAATTTAAAAAGATTAGGCAAGACTTACTCTCAAGGAACTCGGAACCGGTACCGGGCCCCGTACCGGTCACCGACCGGTATGGTACGGTACTGTACCATACCGTACCGGCCCAGTACCGGGTCCACAAATTCTTAAAAAAATATTTTTTCCCTATCAAAAAAAACTTTAACCTAAATCAGACACGAACCGGATATGAAACGGATATGAAACGGATCCGAACCAGGCCGAACTGAGCCCGAACCGGGCGGTACGATACAGTATGCTACAGTACCGTACCAAGCGTACCATACCGTGCCATACAAATTTAATTTTTTTTAACAGTTCGAGTGCCGGACCGTTTTATATGTACCGTACCGGCTCTTGGCCTGTACGGTACAGTACGCCCCGTACCGAGTGGTACGGGATGGTACCGCAAACCCTGCTTACTGTACTAATGATCTTATGCAAAAGATTCTTAGGTCTCTTCCGAAGTCTTGAGATCCAAAGGTGACTACCATACAAGAAGTGAAGGACCTTGACAAGCTTCCACTAAAGCAACTCATTAGATCACTCATGACTTATAAGCTTACAACAAGGCAAAAAGATAATGAAGAGTCCCAGAGAAAGAAGACCATCGCATTGAAGTCTACAATAAACGAAGAAAAAGAAAAAGAGAGGGATAAGTCAGAGGTAGAGGAAAATGAGTTGGCCATGGTAGCAAGAAGATATAGGAGGCTCATGAGGAAGAAAAAACCTAACTTCAAGAAGACCTACAAGGAAGAAGCTAGTAACGATAAAGAGAGAAAAAAAAGAGAGCAATCAATATGCTTTGAATGTAAGATACCCGGCTACTTCAAAATGGACTGCCCCCAACTCAAAAAGGCTAAGAAATACAAGAAGGCTTTGATGGCTACTTAGACCGACAATAAAGATTTAAGCTCTGAGGAAGAAGAAATCAAAGAAGTTGCCAACCTGTCTTATACCACAGGAAAGCAAGGTTTATTCTGAACATTTCTTGGATTATGGTGAATTGCAAACTGCATTTAATGATCTTGCTAATTTTGAAAAATTAAGAAAGATCAATAAGGAATTAAAAAAATAAAATATTGAATTGGCTAAAGAAAAGGAACAAATTCTGAAAGATAAAAAGAATACTTTATAAGAATCTTCAAAAGAAAAAGAAAATATTTTGAAAGATAAAGAAATTAAATTGCATAAGTTGACAAAAGAAAAGAAAAGTCTTTTAAAGGAGACAGAGTATTTTACTAGAAAATCTAAATCTGAAAAAGGAATTGCAAAAGATAAAACCATTTGTTGAAAAATTTACTCTTAGCTCACAAATCTTGCAAATGATTTTAAATGATGAAAAAGCTATTTACAACAAAGCCGATTTAGATTATAACATCCAAAATAAGCAAAAATATTTGAAAAATTTCTTTGACAAACCTCCTATTAGTTCTACATCAAGCATTACATGTTATTGTTATAGTAAATTAGGACATAAAACATATGTTTATAATTTTAGAAAAGTGAATGAAAAAATGATTGAAATGGTGTGGATTCCAAAAGAAACCTATAAGACCAACCCCAAAGGACTCAAGATGACTTGGGTACCTAAATCAAAACTTAATTTTCTTTTGTAAATGTGTCTTGCAGTCCAAAAAAAAAAGAAGATGGTATCTTGATAGCAGGTACTCAAGACACATGACGAGAGACGATGCTCAATTTGTCACTTTGAAAGCTAAAGAGAAAGGCATGGTAACATTTGAAAATGATGAAAAAAAAGGTATATTCGTGAAATTGATAAAATTTGCAAAGCCCCATCCATATTTATTGAAAATGTATTGTATGTAGATGATTTAAAGCATAATTTACTTAGGATAGGTCAATTATATGATAGAAGTTGTAAAGTAATTTTTAAATCCTCAATGCATTGTATATAGTCCAATAGAAGATAGCACAGTATTCATTGAAAATAGGCATGACAATATTTATATCAAGGATTCAGGTCCCGGCGGGACATCCCACGGGGCATTAGGACGAGGTATTATCCCATGTGTCGAGACAGGACATCCCACTAGCATCCCAGTATCCTAATCGGGACATCTTGGAACATCCCCTGTCCCGAGTAAATGGGACAGCCCAGTATCATCCCACTAGCATCCCAGTATCCTATCGGGACAGGGCAGGACGCTGACGCGTCCCGTTCCAAGAAAAAAATGGGACAGCCCTGTCCCGTGGGATTTAAAACCTTGATCTATATAGTAGATTTGGATGATCTATCTCTAAAGAATGGCTAATACTTAGTTGCAATGAATACTAAAGATAATGAAACTAGTTGATTATAGCAAAAAAATTGTTATACAAGCATGAATTTAATCTCAAAACTTGCTATAAATGATCTTGTAAAAAGATTACTAAAATTTAAGTTTGAAAAGGATAGAATTTATGATGTATGTCAATTTAGAAAACAATCTAGGAATTCTTTTAAACCAAAAGGCATGGTTTTAACTAATATAACTCTAGAACTCGTTTATATGGATTTGTTTGGATCCACTAGAACTACTAATCTTGGTGGCAAGCGTTACGGACTTGTCATCATAGATGATTTTCAAGATTTAACTTAGATTTTCTTTCTTGCACAAAAGGATGAAGTTTTTTCTACATTTACAAAGTTTTATAGAAATGTTTCAAATAAAAAAAAAATTTCAATTATTTCAATTCGAAGTGATCATGGAACCGAGTTTGAAAATTAATATTTTGAAAATTTTTATAATGAAAAAGATATTGAACATAACTTTTCAACACCTAGAACATCTCAACAAAATAAGATAATAAAAAAAAAAATCGAACTTTACAAGAAATGACACGCACCATATTATGTAAAGGTGATCTTCCTAGATATTTTTGGATGGAAGCAATGGCATATTTAAATCGTGTTCTAATTAAACCAATTTTAAAGAAAATATTGTATGAGCTTAAGAAAAACAAAAAACCTAACATTAATTACTTTCATATTTTTGGATATAAGTGTTTCGTAGAATAATGACAAAACAAACTTAGAAAAATTTGATGCTAAGTCACATAAGGGAATCTTTCTAGGTTACTCATCTAGCAAGGCATATAGAGTCTTCAACGAAAGGACACTTGTTGAAAAATTAATATATATTTTTAATGAAACTAATGCAAGCTCTTAGAGAAAAGAAGATTTCTTGGATGATGATGCAGGTATTCTAAACAAGAAGGTGGAGGACCTCACATTAAAGGAATCATCCCATAAAGACAAAGATCAAGAGCCAAAGAAAGAAGATGATGAAGTGGAAACAACTCAAAAGCAAGGTGATCTACTCAAGGAATAAAGGTATGCTCATGGACATCCAAAGGATCTAATTATTGGTAATCCATCTCAAGGGATAAGAACTAGATCATCTTTAAGAGCAAGGTTTTAAATCCCGTGGGATAGGGATGTCCCGTTTTTTCTTGGAACAGGACGCATCGGCGTCCCACCCCGTCCCGACACTCGGGACAGGGGATGTTCCAAGGTGTCCCGATTGAGACACTAGGATGCTGGCGGGATGTCCTGTCCCAACACATGGGAAATATCCTATCCCGGTGTCCCGTGGGATGTCCTGCTGGGACTTGAATCCTTGTTTAAGAGTCCTTACAATTATTTAGCTTTTGTTTGACAGATAAAACTTAAGATAATTGAAGATGCTGAAAAAGATAGTGAATATATCAATGTTATGTAAAAGGAACTTAACCAATTTGAAAGAAATAAGGTACGGATACTTGTAGAAAAATCTTTAGATCATCCTGTAATTGAAACTAAATGGATTTTCAGAAATAAACCCAACAAGCATGGCAAAGTAATAAGAAATAAAGCTTGGTTAGTTATAAAAGATTATAGTCAAGAAAAAGAAATTGATTTTTGTGAGACTTTTGTACCCGTAGCTAGATTAGAAAGTAATTAGACTACTACTTGCATTTGCATGCTCCATAAATTTTAAATTTTACCAAATAGATGTTAAAAGTATATTTTTGAATGGTTTTGTTTCTGAAGAAGTTTATATAGAATAACCACCTGGTTTTGAAAGTTGTGAATTTCCAAATTATGTTTATAAATTACATAAAACTCCTTATGATTTGAAACAAGCACCTCGTATATAATATGAACATTTAAGTAAATTCTTACTTCAAAATGATTTTTTAAGAGAAAATGTAGATACCACACTTTTTTAAAAAGAAGAATGATGATCTATTAGTATTTTAAATATAGGTAAATGACATTATATTTGGTACTATTAATGAAACTCTTTGTCAAGAATTTGTCAAGCTAATGCAGGAGTTCGAGATGAGCATGATGGGAGAACTCAATTTCTTCCTCGAACTCCAGATAAAGTAAACAAATAAAAGAATCTTCATCAACCAAACCAAATATACAAGGAAGAAACTCAAGAAGTTTGGGATGGAGAGTTCCAAATAAATTGACATACTTATGAGCTCAACATATAAGCTTGATAAGAATGAGAAAGGTAAGAGCGTAAATCAAAAATTTTATAGAGGTATGATTGGATCACTGCTTTACCTTATTACCGGTAGGCCTGATATAAACTTCAGTGTATGCATGTATATTAGATATCAATCTAATCCTAAAAAGTCACACTTGCTTACTATTAAAAGAATTTTTAGATACTTGTCTGGTACTACTAATACTGATTTATGGTACTCTAAACAATCTTTAATTGAATTAATTGGCTATTCAGATGCTGACATTGCTAGATGTAAACTAGATAGGAAAAGTACTAGTAGAACTTGCTAATTTCTAGGAATTAACTTAATCTCTTGATTTAGCAAGAAACAAAGTTCGATGGCACTATCTATGATCGAGGTCCAAATACATTGCGGCCAGAAGTTGTGCTCAAATTTTGAGAATTAAGCAATAACTTGAAAATTTTGACATTAAACTTAATAACATTTCCATAAGATGTGATAACACTAGTGCCATAAATCTAACTAAAAATTCAATACAATATTTAAGAACTAAACATATTGAAATAAGACTTTATCATGAAAGATCATGTTCAAAATGATGCTATGCTTGATTTTGTTAGCACGAATAGGTAATTAGCTAATAATTTTACTAAACCTGTGAGGATAGGTTTATCATGATTAGAAAAAATCAGGTATTTGTGACCTCTTTGATTAAAATTTTTCTTTTTTTAAGGATCAATTTTATCTAAATGTATTCTAATGATTTGAGTCTCTTAAAACCTTCAAAATCATCTTTAAAACCCTTCTAGAACACCTTTTCACAAAATTTCATGAATTCTCTGACCTGGATCCGAGCCAACTTGAGCTTGATTCCAAGTCGACTCGAGCCTGAGTCGACTCGAGCACGAGCCTAGGGATTTTAATATAGGGACCCGCAGGCCCCATTTTGGGTATTTAGGTCATCCCTCATCTTAAGAACAATAAAATACCTCATCCAAACCCTCCAGCTATCTAAAAAAACCTCCAAATCTACCCTTCTTTTCCCGTTTCCCCTTAATTCCAACCCGTTTCCATGAGCAATGTGACCTCAAAAGATGCTTGCACGCCATTTGAAATGACCACGGACCAAGGCCAAGTGGGTTCATGGGACTCGATGCATGGAGAGATAGAGGAGAGATGAGGCTGCTAGAGAGGATGCTCCACCACCTCACACTGAACCTACTGAGCCTTCCATGCCATCCACTCAGGTTCCACCTTCCCCTCTTCCCCAACACAAGATGGCTGGTAGGGTTGTAACAATGGGTAGATAGATTAATTTTCAGTTCTTTGACGAGAATGGATTTATTTTTGGAGAGTGGATTAGAAGACAAGGATGGGAGGAGTTCTGCAAAACTAACATTGTGACCTATCCTAGACTTGTGAGAAAGTTTTTTGGAAATTTGGATAGGATTTCTGGTGCCATTACTTCTATAGTTAAGGGAGTTAAGATTTCCTTGAGCGACACTACCTTATGAAAGATACTCGGCATTCTATTAGAGGGTATAGTTGCTAACAAACTGGCTGATAGGAGAGTGGGACTCATATGAACTGGCTGATAGGAGTGGGACTCATATGTGTGGTTGATAGGATGGATGTGGAAGGGATTGAAGAGTTGAAGTCCAACACCCTAACTACTGGCCTGAGAGTTCTACATCACACTATTGAGAGGATATTTATAACGAAGACAAGGAGATTCAATTTTGTCTAAGAAAGAGCTTGCCATGATATACCATTTGATGCAAACCATTCCAATCAATCTTGCAGGCATGATGCTAGTGCAAATAAGGGAAGCAACAGAGAAGGTGAAGTTTTGCATGGCCTATGGTATGCTCCTAACCCGTATCTTTGAGGCTTTTGGAGTATATTTTGAGGGGAGTCCTCAAAGAAATTTCAAAGCCACGATGAGTACTTTGATTGAACCCTTCATCGGATGGAGCACTAGAGAGCGAGAGAGCACTGGATGAGACGGGTCTCTAGTCTAGAGCCACATGAAGGACCAAAGTCTCCTATGCACAGAGCTGAGTCATCTACACTATCTAGAGCACTAAAGGCTGCAGTAGGACCTTCAGACATTCCACTTCCTTCGCCAAGGACTCCTGGCACCTCTTGTCCACAAACCAGAATCGATCTTTTGGCACAGAGGATAGCCAAACTTGTGAGCTGTTCTGTCCAAACCGACATGCAGATTCTTTCTAGCAGAATCGACAGGATATAGACAAAGATCACTGAGATACGTCAACTTCTTAAGAAGTAGCATGGAAGATCCTCAGCTTCGAAGATGCTTCAGAGGATAGACACTACTCTCCTAGGTGCAAGCTGCTGCTGACAGGACACATACTTATTGATCAACTCAGGATGTCACAAACAGCAAATATTGTTGTTCGCATAATATCTCATCTGACTAACGTGGATCGTGAGTAGGCAGCAGCAATGGTAGCAGTAGCTCCACCATCTCCTCCCATTTCTTCTTCTGCTATTCAGATGTCGAGCCATCCTCCTCCTTAGACTACACCCACTCAGCCTAAACCATCTACTAGAACTATGACCAGGATCTACCATAGATCTGCAATGAAGAGGTCACCATCAGCACCTACTAGACCAACCACTAGGACTTGGAGCCAAACAGTAGACTCCACAACCCATTAGTTTAGGAGTTCTTAGCTCACCTTATCTGTATTAGACCTTATCATTTGATACTATATGTATTAGTCCTATATTTCAATACTTTGCTCTATGTTGTATGCTGACTTGTTAATATCAAGGTGTATATTTTATGTTTCATTTTTTATATGGCGTACACCTGTATGTATTAAAAACTTATACAGATGACTTTGCATTTCATTATATCATTTCTGTTCCCCTTTACGTTTCACTTTTTTTGTTTAATTGCATTAATTATTTTCCATAGCAGGAGCTCTCTCTAAGGCCTTTTTAATGTTGATGACAAAAAGAGGAGTAATATATGAAAATAAATAAAAATAACATAACAAAGAAAAGAAACTATAGAAAAATGAAATAACATGAAAAATATGAAGAAAAAGGCATTTTTTTTCTTGCAAGTTTCTTCTTTGATACTTATACCTCACTATTCCTGATACTTATATCTTAATATTTTCAAAAATACTCTGATATCTACACTTATGCTATGATACTCTCACTCTTAAAATGTTCTAATACTCTTAAAATTTTCTCGATACTCTTACTTAAATCTTTTAGTTGCTCCGATACTTTTATTTATAATCTTCAAAAAGGTTGCTCTAATACTTTCAAGATTGATACACCACTCTAATACTTTGAAACTATACACTATCTTGCCATAATACTCTGAAACCATTCTGATGCTCTAATATTTTGCTCTAAAATTGTATTTGATACTCCATGATATATTAGCATTAATCAAATAAACGCAAAAGCATGTACTAATACTTACATTGTCTACTCTGATACTCCTTGCATGCTCTAATACTAAATTCACAACTCATATATATATGCTCTGATTCTCGATACAAAATTAATGTGCTCGGATACTTAATTCATATGCTCTGATCCATAATTCAAATGATTTGCTCTAATATGATATTCTTTCTACAATACCTATACTTAGATACTCAAACTGTAAAAAGCTTGCTACGATAATGTTAAAATAATTTAAACTTGCTTTAATAATCATTAAAGCGTATTATATTTGTTTTTGATATCATTCCCTTATATACTCAAAGTTTTGTCATCATCATTAAAAAAAGGAGAGATTGCTGATTCTAAGGATTAATTTTAATGAATAACAAAACATTTAAGTATATCAAGGTTTTAAATACCGTGGGACGGGACTGTTCCGATTTTTTCATAAAACGGGATGCATTGGCGTCCCGTCCTGTCCTGACACTTGGGACAGACGATGTCCCAAAATATCCCAATTGAAACGCTGGAACACTGGTGGGACGTCTTGTCCCAACACATAAGATGGTACCCTGTCCCGGTATCCCACGGGACGTCCCGCTGGGACCTAAATCCTTGGAGTATATATTACTAATGAACTTCACAAGTTAATGTTTCAGGAAAAGATAAAGATAACATCCATCAATTTGAAACATCAATTTTTGAAAATTAAATATTTGTGAAAAGCCAATGAATTTTATAAAATGGTTGTATTGGAACTTGAAATCATAAAACTTTTGAAAAATCAATGTTTCAACCATGTATCGAAAGAGTTTCAGCTTGGCACTACAGTTTCAGTCGGCACACTACCGAGCCGACTCGGATGAAATTTGAGTTGACTCGACAGGAAGAGAACTTGCAGAAAGCTGATTTTTAAAGATTGTTCTTTGAGCCGACTCAAATAATGCTTAAGCTAACTCAAATTGAATTTGAGCCTACTCAAATAATGCTTGAGCTAACTCAAATTGAATTTGAGCCGACACAATATAACCAAGCCGACTCAACAGTGGACAACAGAAAGCTAATTTTTGGAGAAAGAAAGACTGAACCAACTCAACAAAGGACTAAGTCAACTCAAATGGAATTTGAGCTAACTCAACAGTAATCCAAGTCGACTAAAGGTCAGCTGACAAGCATAATAGCTAGTTCTGCAAAAAAATGAAATGACCCCATCTTATTCCTAATAGCTATATTTCCTTTTCCAATAACTAGAAATGGCTAGTTTAATCTTGGAAGGCTTCTTAAAGGCTACCAAACTCATTGAAGACACCAACAATTCAATTATTTATAAAATATTCCAAGTATCCTCAAAAAAAGTGAGAAAAGCCAAAAGTCTTAATTTAAGAGCTCATACTTCTAGTCACGTGAAGTTATTCCATCAATCATTGGCTTCTCAGCAATGAGACAAGCATTGAAACTTCCAAAGATTCCTTGTGTCTCCTTGTGTTCATAAGTGTTCATTCTTGCTCCTTTTAAGAAATTTTTGTGTATTTTTACAGTTTTACTATTCTTTTTTGTTCTTTTGTTGCTTACTTCGGTTGGGACTGAAGTTAGGTGTTGTTTAAGCTATGAATTGGCTTGTAAAGGTTTTAGATTGTGAGCCTTGAAAACAATCTGAAAATGTTTTGGTTTGTGAGCCCGAGAAAACAAACCGATTGTAATCTTTAAAGAAGATTATAGTAAAAAATTTTCGAGGAAAGGCTTGGGAAGTGGACATAGGTGCTGGGAGCACCAAACTACTATAAAATTTGCTTGTATTTATGATTGCTTTCTTGCCTATCTCCTTTACTTTTGGTATTTAACTTTCTGCATTTGTATTCTTCTCACTAATACTTCACTAGCAGCACAAAATTAAGTTTAAATTTTTGCAAAATCCAATTCAACCCCCCTTTTGGATAGTCTAGCTGGGTAACAGTTATCTAATTCATGGCATGCTATTATTCTGGAGTTTGCAAGTATAAGGTTATATATACAGATTGGAAAATTCAATATCAAAAAATGTTATTGACTTACAATCTTGCAAATGCAAGACTACAAGATTGATACTGAACATGTAGAAAAGCAAGTATAATTGAGCGACTTCATTACATAATACCAAAAATAGTAACCCAACCTTACTAAATAGAAAGCACAAGATAAAAACTCAACAAGTAATAACAAGTTATTTTAGGGGTGACTGGAGAAGCACTAAATAATTTGAAGTGTATCATTCCTTATTCCCACCTTAGTACAAGTGCTTTTATGCAACAACAAAAGGAAAAGTGATTTTTTCAATGAGTTTGTAGCCAAATTAAATTGAGTATTTCTATGTTGCATAATACTGCCCATGTGAGCATGGTTATAAGGCTGCAACTTATGAGACTAGTTATCTTTGGAGCACTCGTGAATCCAAGATACTAACACAAGGCAATAATGTGCTAATCTAAATGGATCTAACAAAGCTTATGCTATGTGTATTATGTGAGATCTATGCCAAGAGCCTAGTTCAAGACTTTGTCAACTACGGGCTTTGAAAATGGAGCAGATATTGGTAAGCAAATGGTCAAACCTGCAAGGTACCATGACATATTCCATAGTTTCCATAGTCCAAATGCATGCTTCAAGTATTTTACATGGATTTTAAAATCTTAAATCATGAGAGGATTGTTGGAACATTTTCAATTATAATTTATAATTTATGCTTGGCACTTGTGCTGACTCAAAACTATAGACTATTTTGAAGGCAATCCAAGAGTGTCATATTTGCTGAGCTACCAGAACTCATGTTCTACCACCTGGACCTTAAAATTCCTTACTAATTCTTGAACATCCTTAACAAGACCTAAGCATAGACTTCACAGAAACCGACTCTTTTACAAGATGGCTTACTTTATCAGTTTATCCCTTCTAAGAAGGCTACCGATGCTTCACATAATGCCAAATTCTTTTACAAAGTAACTCATCTAAATGGGATCTCAAAGAACATTGTGTTTGATCAAGATGTCAAGTTTACATGTCAAATTTGGAACACTTTGAAATATTAGGCATGAAACTTCGATTTTTAAAAACCTTTTACCCTTAGACAAATGGTCAAAAAAAAGTCCTCAACTGCAATTCAAAGAATCTACTCGAAGTCCCGTTGCTGAACACCCAACCACTTGGGATGCAATTCTATCTCAAGCCAAATTTGACACAATAGAACCATCAATCCTTCAACAAGATGATTGCTGTTCAAGATAGTGGCATTGGTATTGATTAGAACTTCCATCTAAAAAAAATTCTTTCAACACATCCAATTTTTCCTTCTTCATCCAAAACAAGGTCAAAAAGATCATCGAAAGCAACAAGGTTTACCAAGACCATGCAAATCAAAAGTGAGTGACAAAGCATTCAATTCAAGCCTGTAGATAAAGTTACCGTCCGCAATGAACCAAAGCGATACCTATCTGGATCTTTCAGGAAATTGGCTGTGCTCGACCTTCAAGAGGATGTCTACCTCAGCCTTGTTTTCAACATCAATAATCTAACTTCATGCTTTAACAATCAAGATGTACACTATGAGGACCTGTGAGGGTGTGCTTAGTCCTATATTAGCTATGCATTGCGTAGATCTTGGATACCTATATCGGCCAAAGAATCCAAATAACATCTTCTAACTAGCCTTTCTTGGTGAGGTCCTGGGTTGTTGCAAATGGTATGAAAGCAAACCCGACCCATAATCCATGTGGACTAGGGGACACTACTGCAAGGGCCCATTTGGGTTGATCATGGGATGATCATGGTGTCTATGATTGGATTTAAATAGATGTGGACCCTTAGACTGGGTAAGATGTCATGGCTTAAAAAGACAGAGTATGTAGACCCGTGCAGGCATATATTTAGTCTTACATCAACGACACACTAGATATATCTTAGAACTTATACAGGGCCAAAAAATCCAAATAACACCTTCTGGCTAACATTTTAGGTGAGGTCATAGGTTATTGCATAGACAAAGTCCAATTTTTAGTTGTTACAACTCCTAAAGAAGAAGCTATAAGATATCATGGCCAGCCTTGATTAGTAGACAATGCTTACTCAAAACTAAGCCTATCAAAATTTACAATTGAGTAGAAAGACAAACCGAGTCCAAGAAATCATAGACGATATCTAAAAATTTGCAGTACCTAAATTTAGATTTTATACAAGAAAGACCAAGTGAATAGTTTGTTAAAGCTGAACTTTCTTAACCAAGGGAGCTAATGCAAGCCAGGTCCAGACCCATTGCCATCATAAGGCTCCCATGCAGCCTCCAAACCATCAATAGTCCAATTAGAGGATATGAGGTGACTCTTGACTTACAAGTACCCAATGGACTTAAATTTCATAAATTAGATCAATATTAGGTAAGTGTTCGAAGCAATCCATGCAGTCCAAAAGGCGACTTCACCATGGTTAGATAGACAGATTTTGAAACTCAAAACCTCTTCCAATATGTCTGGCGATGTGACAACATCCGCTGACGTGCAGTCTGACGCGGCAACATCCACTTACGTAGAGCCCGCACAGCCGCCAGCCAACGACTGCATGGGTGGGGCCTGCCACCTGGACATGGCCCCTGGGTGGAAGGCCGAGGTGAGCCCCCTGCCGAGGTCAGTTCCCAGTCGAGGTCGAATTCATGAAGTGAGTCCCCCGACTGAGGTCAACTCCCGGCCAGGGTCGTGTTCGTGCGACTGAAATCAGCCCCCCTGTCGAGGTCAGCTCCCGGCCAGGGTCGTGTTCGTGCGACTGAAGTCAGCCCCCTGCTGAGGTCGAGCTCGTACTGCTGAAGCAAGCCCCCCGCTTAAGGCTAGCTCCCGGCCGAGGTCGAGCTCATACTGCTGAAGCGAGCCCCCTGCCTGAGGCCAACTCCGTGCCGAAGCAAAGCTCATAAAGTTGGCTCTCCCGGCCGAGACAGAATTCATAAAGCAAGCCCTCCGTCCGAGGCTAGCTCCCAGCCGGGGTCGAGCTCATGGGTGAGCTTCGTCTGAGGTCAGCGCCCGGCCGGGGTCGAGCTCATGCTGCCGAGGAAGGACCCCCTTGCGAGGTCCTTCCAGGCCACGCGAAGGCCAAAGTTCCCGCCAGCAGGAGGAGGGAAAGATCAGCGAGAATTCAAACCGCGATCCCTGTCCACCTGCAATCTCTGAGAAGTGGTGCACGCCCGGCCACCAGTGCCAGTTCTACAACATGCCGCCCGCATCTCTAAACAAGGCAAGCCCTATCAGACCCGGGGTCTAGCCATACGCAGCCACATCTACCACCATACGACCGGGGGATGCTGGCTCGCGCGGCGCTAGACCCAAAGTTCCCCCAGAAAAAGAATCCTATCCAAGCCACTGGCCCTGCAATGCCTGGACGGTCCCTCCAGAAACAGAAAGATCCCGCCATGGCACGAGGCTTAGTGGCCCAACGCCTACCCCTGATAAGAAAAACAACACCCCCAACGAAAAGGAAAAGAGGGGGGCCGGAAGGTGCAAGGTAAAAAAGATAAAAGGTAGACACAGGAGGAGTAGGGGGGAGAGGCAAGTAAGCAGGCCCCCACAGAGCTCAACGACCAAGGAGTCGACCGGAGAACCTCCCTGCTCCCTGCTCTCCATTCCTTTCTTCTGCCGTTCAGGCATCGTTATCTTGTTCTTTATATTATCTGAATATCTTTATCATGTCACCCCGTGAGGCGAGGGAGTCCTGCAAGCTCTCCGTCTCGGAGATTTTTTGTTTCTCTCGATCGTCCCACTGACTTGATCGTCGGAGTGTCCTTGCCGGAATCCCCAGCCAGAGTCTCCTCTGTTTTGCAGGCCGAGTGGGCCGAAGGGCCGACGCTTTCGGATGGGGAGATCGCTCCCTGCGAGAGAAGGCACCCGACGCGGTGGCGATGCACCAGAGCTGCAGGCCATGATGATCCAAGCGGCAATAGATTGGCACACCAGGTAAGGAAAGAAAGCATGACGGACCTGCGACCATAGATTGGCACGCCAGGTAGGGAAGGAAAGCACGACGGACCTGGCGACCATAGATTGGCACGCCAGGTAGGGAAGGAAAGCACGACGGACCTGGCGACCACAGATTGGTGTGCAAGGTAGGGGGAGAAAGCATGACAGACCCGGCGATCACAGATTAGCGCACCAGGTAGGGGATCCCAGCTGAAGCTAAGGATCCAAGCTCCCCGACCGCCGGAGGCGACAGAAGCCGCCCCCCTAAGGGGCAGGCAGGGAATACAAGAGCCTCCTCCCGGGAGCCCACCCAAAGAGAGGGAAATCCGGGCATTCCCCTGCGCGTGGGGGTTGTCATCATCTCCTGCGAGCCTAACGAGTAACTCTCTTCCCCATTACCCTTGCAATATGAAAACTGTATCACAGTCCTGCAAGGGAAGGCCCTACATCACCATCAAAGGCAAGCATCACGGCCTCGCTCATGGTTGGAAGATGGCGGTGGGATGTCATCTATCATGCGACCCGCAGCCAGATAGACCAACAAGAGATAGGGCCTGACCCCGGGGGGCAGCCCGCCGGTGGAAGATGGCGCGCTACCGCAACCCCCATAAAGGACCCCAGTGAGGGAGTCGGAATCTAGCCAGACGAAGCCTGCTACCTCGCCGGCCCCGACGCTCGCGAATCAGAAACGCGAGCAACTCAAGAGGGCGCCACCGATGATGTAAAATTTCTTCCCTATTATCTAAGTCCCTTTTTCGTGCAATTGTGCCTTTCACCTGTGTAGGGACATTCCCATCTGACTCAAAGTCCGGCGGGCACCATGCGGGCCCCCCATCGGGCCCTCCCTCACCGCCGAGCTCATAGCCCGGAGGCAGCACCAAGTTGCCGTCTCCGCGTGACTCACATTCGGCGCCCTCATCAACAACGCAGACCCCTCTTCAGGACCGCGCCTTTCTCAGTCGTGCTCATAGCCCAAAGGCGGCACCAAGGTGCTGTCTACTGCAAGACTCACAGCATGGCGACTCATCAGCGAGCCAGGCCCGCTCGATCAGGCCCGTGCTCCTCACCGCCGAGTTCATAGCCCAGAGGCGGCACCAAGTTGCTGTCTACTATGTAACTCACAATTCAGCGCCCTTATCAACGCGGGCCCCTCCATCAGGCCCGCACCTTTCTCAACTATGCTCACAGCCCGGAGGCGACACCAAGGTGCTGTCTACCACGAGACTCACAGCATGGCGACTCCTCATCAGCGAGCCGGGCCCGCTCCATCAGGCCCATGCTCCTCACCGCTGAGCTCACAACCCGGAGGTGGCGGCAGGGCAACCCGCTACCTACCGCGTGACTCACAGCTCGGCGCCCCTCATCAACAATGCGGGCCTCTCCACCAGGCCCGCGCCTTACTCATCCACGCTCACAGCCCAGAGGCGGCACCAAGATGCCGTCTATCGTGAGACACAGCGTGGCGACTCCCAAACAAGCCGGGCCCTCCATTAGGCCCACGCATACCAGTTCAGCTCACAGCCCAGAGGCGGCACCAAGGTGCTGTCTACCACGTGACTCATAGCTCGGCGCCCCTCATCAACAACGCGGGCGCCCCCATCAGGCCCGCACCTTTCTCAGCCGTGCTCACAGCCCGGAGGCGGCACCAAGGTGCTGTCTACTACAAGATTCACAGCATAGCGACTCCTCATCAGCGAGCCGGGCCCGCTCCATCAAGCCCATGCTCTTCACCGCTAAGATCACAACCCGGAGGTGGCGGCAGGGCAGCCTGCTACTTACCGTGTGACTCACAACTCGACGCCCCTCATCAAAAATGCGGGCCCCTTCACCAGGCCCGCACCTTACTCAGTCGCGCTCATAACCCGGAGGCGGCACCAAGATGCTATCTACCGCAAGACTCACAGCATGGCGACTCCCAAACAAGCCGAGCCCCCCATCAGGCCCGCGCTTACCAGTTCAGCTCACAGCCCGGAGGCGGCACCAAGGTGCTATCTACCACGAGACTCACAACATGGCGACTCCTCATCAGCGAGCCGAGCCCGCTCCATCAGGCCCATGCTCCTCACCGCTGAGCTCACAGCCCAGAGGTGGCAGCAGGGCAACCCGCTACCTACCGCGTGACACAGCTCGGCGCCTCTTATCAACAACGTGGGCCCCTCCACCAAGTCCGCGCCTTACTCAGCCACGCTCATAGCCCGGAGGCAGCACCAAGATGCCGTTTACCACGAGACTCACAGCGTGGCGACTCCCAAACAAGCCGAGCCCCCCATCAGGCCCGCGCTTACCAATTCAACTCACAACCCGGAGGCGGCACCAAGGTACTATCTACCGCGAGACTCAGCATGGTGACTCCTCATCAGCGAGCCGGGCCCGCTCCATCAGGCACGTGCTCCTCATCGCTGAGCTCACAGCCCGGAGGTGGCGGCAGGGCAACCCGCTACCTACTGCGTGACTCACAGCTCGACGCCCCTCATCAACAATGCGGGCCCCTCCACCAGGCCCGTACCTTCCTCAGCCATGCTCATAGCCCGGAGGCGGCACCAAGATGCTGTCTACCACGAGACTCACAGCGTGGGAACTCCCAAACAAGTCGGGCCCCCCATCAAGCCCATGCTTACCAGTTCAGCCCACAGCCCAGAGGCGGCGATAGGGCGACCGGTCACCTGCCGTACGACTCACGGTTTGGCCCTTCTAGGCCAAGCCCGCTCCATCGGGCCCGTACTTCTCGGCCAGCCTCACGGCCTCGAGGCAACAAGGAGGCAACCCACCATCTACCAAGAGGCCCGCAGCTGGGCAGTCTCCAAGCCGGGTTCTTCCGGCAGACCCGCGCTCAGTCGCCCCACTCACAGTCTTGAGGTGCAATTGGGGATTCCTGGAACCTTGTCATCTACCACGAAACTCACAGTTTGGCACCTATAAGCCAGGAAACTCAAGAAGCCCCGCACCCACTGCCTTACTCATAGTCCGGAGATGCCTGTCGAGGAACTCTAGGAGTCCCATCATCTGCCCCTTGACTCAGTGAGACGAACCGAGCCGAGATATTATGGAAGCCCTGCGACGGATTGCCTTGCTTACGGCCCGAGGATGTTGGTGAGGAATCCCTTAAACCCCATCGTCGGCCGCCTGATTCACGACTCAACAAGCTAAGGAGATCCCCCAGAAACAGTTCAAGCCGAAGAAAAGTAAAATGACAAGCAAAGCAAAGGGAACACGAAACGTTCCGACTGGGGGGGGGGGGGGAAGAAGGAAAAAAACCACCCTCATCGGAACATCCCTCACTTCAGAAAGAGACTCCCAGTGGCCCGGGAAGACCGAGCTGAGACCCCAGCAATCCGGGAAGCCGAGCAGCGAATTCAGGCTCAAAAAAAAAAGAGGGAGAGGAAAGAAAGAAAAGAAAAAGGAAAGACATGACAGCAATCATGAAAGAAGGGACGTTTTCATTGATCAAAAGTCTCTTACACCCTATGGAGGCTCCCGACAGGTCGGGAGACCTAAAATTCTAAGATACAAGATGAAAGGAAGACGGGCCGAGGCCCCATCTGCGCTTCTGCCCGAGTGCACGGGCGCCCTTCCTCAGAAGCCCGCTGGATCACTAGAGCCCGGCATCGACTCCGCCTCTACCGCACCATCCTCCTTGGAATTCACTGATCCCGTGATTCCAAAGATAGCTGCAGCAACTCCACATTAGGATGGTCCTACTAGCACCGTAATGGCCGTGGCCCCTTCCACAGTGACCACGACCCGGGCCACCACCTCCTGTAAGATCTCCGGTCTCGTGAACCGGGAGGTGGCTCCGGCTGCTCCTCGTTTTTTAGGCAGCATCTTTCTCTGCCCCAACAGTACAACCGGAAGATCTCCCCCCTCCACATTCGAGGGGGAAGTTTCGAGCTCGGCATATTTTTTCTCCGAACCAGATGCCTTCGCCTTGGCACCAACCGGTCGATCCTGGAGAACTTCCATTAGGCCCTCCAGGTCTCGAATCAGAATCCTGAAGTCCACCAAGAGCCCTCCCTCAGCGCAAGCCGAAGGAGAGGGATTGAAGAAGGCAAACATGGAGGCCAACGCCAGAACCAGAAGGGTGCTCAAGAAGAAAAAAGGAAGCTTTGCGGAACCCTGGCTTCCTGCGCCCGAAGGCCTTTCAAAGGCCATGCAGCCAACCAGAAGTCACCACGTATCGGCTCCAGGCGCCTCCCGATGCTTCGGTTAGCAGAACAGGTGCCTTGTGTGCCTTGACCCGTTCAGAGCATTAATAATCCCTCCATTGAAAAACTGAGGGCAGCACCCCATTAATGTAAAGGCGCGATCCTCGAGGCACACCCAGTCAAAGCATTGATGGCACTGAAGGCGTGCCCGCCCATGTCAGCATAGTCGTTACTCTCATCGCTCGAGCGACGCTTCGTTCTCCGGGCTCAGGAGTGGGGGGCATCTGATATGGCAACATCCGCTGACGTAGAGTCTAACGCGGCAACATCCGCCTATGTGGAGCCTGCACAGCCGCCAGCCAATGACCGCATGGGTGGGGCCTGCCATCTGGATGCGGCCCCCGGGTGGAAGCCCGAGACGAGCCCCCCGTCGAGGTCAGCTCCCAGCCGGGATCGAACTCATGAAGCGAGCCCCCCGACTAAGGTCAGCTCCCAACCAGGGTCATGTTCGTGCGACTGAAGCGAGCCCCCGCCTGAGGCCGGCTCCCAGCCAAGGTCGAGCTCGTACTGCTGAAGCGAGCCCCTGCCTGAGGCGGGCTCCCGGCCGAAGCAGAGCTCATAAAGTAAGCTCTCCAAGTCAAGGCAGAATTCATAAAGCAAACCCTCCGTCCGAGGCTAGCTCCCAACCGGGATCGAGCTCACAGGTGAGCCCTCCGTCTGAGGTTAGCTCCCGGTCGGGGTATAGCTCATGCTGCCAAGGGAGGACCCCCTCGCGAGGTCCTTTCAGGCCATGCAAAGGCCAGAGTTCCCGCCAGCAGCGAAGGAAAAGATCAGCAAGAATTCAAACCACGATCCCTGTCCACCTGCGATCTCCGAGAAGTGGCGCACGCCCTGCTACCAGTGCCAGTTCTGCAACACACTGCCCGTATGCTCTGAACAAGGGAAGCCATGTCAGACCCAGGGTCCAGCCATATGCCGCCACGTCCACCACCGTACAGTCGGGGGATGCTGGCTCGCGCAGCGCTAGACCCAAAGTTCCCCTAGAAGGAGAATCCTATCCAAGCCACAGGCCCTACAACGCCTGGACGGTCCCTCCAGAAACGGAAAGATCCTGCCATGGCACAAGGCTCAGCGACCCAGCGCCTGCCCCTGATAAGAAAAACACCCCCAACGAAAAGGAAAAGAGGGGGGTCGGAAGGTGCAAGGTAAGAAAGGTAAGAGGCAGACGCAGGAGGAGCGGAGGGGAGAGGCAAGTGAGCATGCCCCCCGAGAGCTCAGCGGCCAAGGAGTCGACCAGAGAACCTCTCCACTCCCCGCTCTCCATTCCTTCCTTCTGTTGTTCAAGCATCGTTATCTTGTTCTTTATATTATCTGAATATCTTTATCATGTCACCCCCTGAGGTGAGGGAGTCTCCCAAGCTCTCCGTCTCAGAGATTTTTGTTTTCCTCGATCGTCCCACTGACTTGATCATCGGAGTATCCTCGCTAGAATCCCCGGCCTGGGTCTCCTCAATTTTATAGGCCGAGCGAGCCGAAGGGCCGACGCCCCCGGAGGGGGAGAGCGCTCCCGGCGGGAGGAGGCACCCGACGCGGCGGCGATGCACCGGAGCTACAGGCCACAACGATCCGGGCAGCAACATCTGGCATTGATTTAGCTTGCCGATGCATCTCGAATCACCTGAATTAAAATTCCGATGAAGAAGCGATGGCTCGATTACAGCTGTGTCTATGCAGTCCAGTCTATAATCAGACAGCCGTACACCTACCATCAGATCAAATTAGATAGCCAAAACCTTACCATTAGACACTACTGGTAGAAACCATGCCACAAGATAGTCCTATTCAACCATGAAGTCAATTAACAGCATCCAGGTGCTATAATTTTATCTCAGATAGCAAAATAACTATAATTTTAGTTTTGGTATCCATAGCACATCTAAGGTGTGCAAACCAGTTCTAGAAGACTAGTTTTTATGTCTAGAACACATCTAAGGTGTGAAAACTAGTTCTAGAAGACTATCTTTTGATGTAATTTGAGTCCTGGTTTGATTCTAAGGGCACCCAGAAGTTGTTATTAATGTAAGGGCACCCAGAAGTTGTTATTAATGTAAGGGCACCCACAAGTTGTTATTAATGTAAGGGGACATAGAACCTAAATTAATAACTCATTTAAGTACTCAAAATTCAATCAACAAAGATCTTTTCTCTGAACTCTGAAGTGCACATTTGATGTCTCTCTTGGGTGGTATATTCTCATGAGCTTTATTAGATTTTGGAGCAAGCTATGGTAGATTCAAGAAATGTCAGCAGCAAGCTAGTGGATTTTAGCAAGTCACAGCATCCTTCAAACATCCTTGGTGGATTCCCAACATCAATCAAGACATTTGATAGCAAGGTTTAGCTACTAGTTATTCTTAGCCTGGTCTCTTGTTCTAACTTTCTAATTAGTTTTGTAATTCCTTTCTGCTTTATCTTATAGCTTCTACTTCCTCTTTAATTAGTTTTCAGTTTAATACTTGGTTTAAACTTGCTTCTACTTTGTTATCTTGCCCATAAGATTGTGCTGGAACCTTCCCTCCCACATCAACCATATTCACTTCTTTTAGTTGTTCTCTTTTATTTTAAACATATGTTCAAGGAAATCAAACAAAACTTTTTTTCTCTCTCTCTCTCTCTATCATCATCAACATCATAGCCTTATGAATATTTTGCTTAGGATGCTTAGGATGCCGCACTCATCAAAATCTCCTTGGAAACTCATACCTGGGATTGCTTCCTAATAAAAAAGCATTTAAGATACCCTCTTCCCTGCACCTGCACCCAAATCTGCTCCCACGCTGGCACTCACTTTTAGTAACCAAGATTATCACAACCTTTTGCTTTTGTTTATCTAAACTCACGGATATTTTTCTTCTCTCATTGTCTTGCAGTTGATAGAAATTTTGCACCCCATAAATGATTAAAGTATTGTCTTCAATTGTTAAAACCATCATGTTCCACACAATAGAATGGCTAATCGTTAAGTGAATCAATACTGTTCTGACCATTCAGTGATTCAGCAATCTGTTTAAAGGCATAAAACCAAGGATTCAGGTCCCGGCAGGTCATCCCACGGGACATTGGGATGGGATATTATCCCATGTGTCGGGACAAGACATCCCGCCAGCATCCCAGTGTCCTAATCGAGGACAGGGCTATCCCGGTTTTTTCCTGGAATGCGACGCGTCGACGTCCCGTCCCGTCCCGACACTCGGGATAGGGGATGTCCCAAAGTATCCCGATTGGGACATTGGGATGCTGGCGGGATGTCCTGTCCCAACACATGGGATAATATCCCATCCCAATGTCCTGTGGGATGTCCCGCTGGGACCTGAATCCCTGCATAAAACTATTCAATGATTTACAGATCAAAAAGCTTTATAGCATCCATTAATTGTATCGACAACAATGAATGCATGCAAGTGGAAAATGAAGTTGTCATATTTCTTATTGACCTAATATTCCAATTAATTTAAAACTTCAAAAAGAATATTTTTTCAAATTTCTAATGAGAGAAAACTTCCAAGTTGAATGAATGATCAGCTATCAATTTCAATCTCACAATTAGTTATAACTTATAACCATCAATTTCATGTTCAAATTTCAATTGACCTTTGCAATAGGTTTTTTCCGTGGCAGGTATGTAGTTTGTACTTTGCTCTCCTTCAGTGTATCAGCAAAATGAAGTTTCTTTCATACTAGCAATAGATGCACATAGCTTTGCACATACAATTCATCATTAAAGCCATAAACGTTCCTCTAAAAAATTATTAAAATCAAATAGTAAATGCATGAATGGTGTGCGAAACAAACTGTAGTATGGGATTGTATCCAGATAGGCAATGGCCTCTCAGCATTGTTAGGTGAGTAAGGGTCCCCATATAAGAAATCTGGAACCACCACAAAGAAACCTGAAGCTGCAACTTTGTCTGCAATTTTCCTGGATGGTAAGATATTACTGGTTTTAGTATGCAACAATCCACAGAAAGATAAACAAAAGGAAAAGAAACAACAGAATATGATGGAAAGCCTGCAGTCAAACTATGTCAAGAGTCGAGGCATATGCACATTTACCAAATCAAAACCTTTTTTATCTAAATAAAAGATTCTGATATATTTACAACAAGAAGCTTTAAATATAAAAAAAAAGAGATCATCCAATTATAGAATAGACTTAGGGCGTGCTTTGATGTCTAGGATTTATAAACTTAGGATAAAAATCATGATAGGATATAGGATTTGATCCTATAGGATTGTGCATAAAATTTTATTGGAAAAAAAAATCTCATGTTAATAATCATATCCTATATTTGAATGATAAATTAGGATTTTCTTCCCCTCCCTCATTCCTCTTCCGGTCCTCTCTCTACCCTTTCTTTTATCAAAATAATAATTTTTTTACTATCAAAATATCATATTAATTATTATAACGATAAAATAATTTATATCAAAAAAAAACTAAAATATTTTGGTGCATTTTTTAAATTTAAAATTAAAATCCATTTTTGTATTTTTTGTTATAAATAATATATTTAATAGGAGGATATGAGGATTTGAACTCCAAATTTTTAGGATAGTCTAACCACTTCCTTAACTAATAAGCAATAGTTCAAAACTATTTTTATATTGATTGATAATATACTTACACAATTTAAAATGTTATATATAAATACCTAACACAAGGCCCTGGCCATCATCTAAGCTTCCCGATTTGGCCACTCCAAGCTGCCCACCCAATTAAGACTCCTGAGTACATAAAAAACAAAGAAAAACCCGGGGAGAAAACATAGGAAAAATCAACGAAAACAAAGGAAAGATAAAAAAAATTGAAAGGTAAGACCTTTTTCCCACATCAAATTCCAAGCTGATCAAAGAGATTGGATCTAATCCAAGGCGAGGGGGATCTAAGATAAGAGGTGCGCCATCAGTGTCAAGTTCTTCAGGGTGCTGGAGTTGAGACCTACAAATAAGTCTTAGGCCGATTTCCTAGTGATGACCCTCTGACACTCAAGTTAACTTAGTTCTAAGAACAAGGAAGAGAGCTAAATAAAAATGGGAGCAATTGATGGGGTCAAATGACTTATCGCGGATTTCCATCCTTCTCCTATTTATAGAGAGGATTTTACCATGGCCATTGGCCATCTTTGGAAAGTACCCGAGAATCAGAGTGAGTGAATCATGTCACGCATTTGTAACCTGGAATAGCCCAGCACTTGCCTTGTTTGACTGCTGACCAAATTTGGGATAACTGTTCACTAAAATTCGGAAGTCAGGAAGGAGTTGTACGACATGCTAGGATTTTCTGAGGTAGAGGTCGGCCATGTTCGAAGTCCAAGTCGGCCAACTTCCTAGCTCAAGTTGGTTGAGCCTGAGGTGGAGATCAATAGGTCCAAGGTCCAGGTCGAACTTGGCAAGGGAGATTGCCCATAACACTTGCCCCGCCCCCCCCACTCACGAGTCTGAGGTAGAGCTCATACAAAGGAAGTATAGATGCATTTAATGTGGCTTGGTACGGGCTCCTGCAGAAGTCTTATCGGCCATGCATTATCCGGTCAACCATTTGTTTGTTTGATCTTCAGATGTGGGCCGTTGGTGACTTGGATCCACTAGAGCCTGCTTGGGCCAAGCGAATGATGCCACTTGGCATGCATTGGAGGGGAGTAGTCGAATCGTCCTAAAATTGAAGCTGTCTAAGCTCTTATAAATAGACCTTTTTTGCTCCTCATTTTTACCATTTCTATTTAGAGTAACTCGGAGGGGTGATTTCCAGTGATTGACGGCGGCAGCCTAGCCACCAATGCTCTCAAGTGTCCCATTCCGAATCCGATCTCTGAGGTCCAAGCTCTTCAAGGTTGCTCAATCATTTATTTCTCTTTTTGGTAAGTAGCTTTCTATCTTCTTTAAGTTTTTTTTAAGGATGGATGACACAGAGTCATCCGATGGTAGCTGGTCCTTCGATCCAAGCTCAGCTGAGCTCTCATCGGGGTTCTCATTGGATCGTCCTGAGGTCAAGGAAAGGCAGACCTTTGGCCCATTATGCATAGCCTCCATCCTCTCTCATGAGAACTTAGAAATTTCAGACTTCAGTATCCAATCGCCCTAGGGTTTTCCATAGAACTTGCCGGTCCCAACAACCGAATAACCTATCCTCCTAGCCGAATTGGGATGCACGAGTGCTCTAGGGCCAGGCTGCGATTGCCCATTCCTTTCTTTTTAGTATAACTTTTCAAGTCTTTTTGCATAGCTCCTTGCTGTATCGTGCCGAACTCCTAGCAACTCATCATCGCCTTTCTTTCCCACTGCCTTCTCCTCGGTGCTAAGCCGACCATCAACCTCTTCAAGGCATGCTTCGTCTTTAAGGAGCTCCCCAAGGAAGATGGGCAATGGTATGTCCCTCCCCGTCCAAGCCGACAGCTTGTTTGGGGGGCTCCTTCCACCATGCACAGCTGGAAGAAGTGATTCTTTTTTGTATCGGCCGAGTAACCTTGGGGCTTCAATGCTTCATGGGATCCACCTCAGCCATCGAAGAACAAGAAACCAGAGCTCCAAGGTGCTAAGGAGGCTCTAGAGTTCATATTTAGCTGTCCAACCCCATCTCCATGCATGTTGCTTTTCAGAGCGGATGCTCTACGAGGTCAGCCTAAGCTTAACCAATACTGTAGCTTAGCTCACAATTTTGATTTTGCTCTACTTTGGGTTTTTCCAACCTAACCTCTTTTTCATTTTGAAGCAACGAGGGCGAAGGATCTTGAGGCCACTCGGCAAGTGGCTCAGAAGAGGAAAGCTCCTGCTAATGCCTTGGTGCCGAAGAAGCCCCAAACCAAGGCAATCCTCACACAAGCAACGGTGGGCTCCTCTCGCAGCTCGACTCAAGTGAGCGTGCCAAGGAGAAAATCCACCGAGTTCTGGGATGTCCCCCCTTGAGGTTAGCTGCCTCGGGAGACGTTCCCCCTCCATCTTCTTCACTCCAAGGTGAGACCGCAGCTCAGAGGTCTCCACAAATTTCCCTACATCGATCAGTTCCCGCTCCGGCCCCACAAAGGTCCTCGATGGAGTCCAAGTAGGAGGCCTGAGACCAACAAGTGAGCCTTAAGGATACCAAGGTGGCATGCCGACTACTTCAAGCAGCTATCCTTCCTAAGGACACCGAGGCGATCACTACCAAGGGTCCAGGGTTCCAAATCAAGGACTCCTATGAGTACTTCCTCTGCATAAATACAGAAAGCTCTCCCTTTTCCCTTCTCTTCTTTTTTTTGTTCTCTTTTTTTAGCTCGATATTAACTTTGGTTCTTCTTTTCAGCTCGCCCACCACGTAGATTATTTCGTGGGGCTTCTGAAGGACTCCTATGATGCTGCAGAGGAGACCGAGGCTAGGGCCTCGATAGTCGAGGCGAGGGCTGCTAAGGTGGAGGAGGCCGCCAAAGCCGTCGAGGCCAAGGCAAAGGAGGCCAAATCCTTCCTTGTCCAAGGCCTACAAGGAGATCAAATCCTTGAAGGCTAAGGTCAGGGAAATTGAGCGCAAGGCTTCAGACACCAAGGCACGGGTTCAAGTCGAGGTGAGCAAGTCACTATGGACAGCCACCAGACAATAGAGTGATAAGGACATCGCCCAGCACAGATCCTGATGCATATATCTGAGCAGACATTTATATTCTTATTTTATTTGGATGTATTGGGATTGGGAATATTATTTTTATTTTTTATTTTTATTATTCTTGTATCCAGATCATGCACGGATCTCAGAGCATGAATACTGGATTAGTATGAAGTTTGTTTTTAGATTAGGCTAATTATTTCAATTTGACTTGAGTCTTAGTACATTAGTTTGTCTGGTCTCCAATTTGTTGGAGAGTTCCAGAGTTTGTCTCCAATTAATAGAGGACCAGAGTCTATTTAAGGGAGTCCCACGTATCAATTGAATCATCAATAATATCGAATTAAGGAATTTGATTTCCCGACTCCCCTCTTTTCTCTTCCTCTTCTTCTTCCTCTCTTCTTCTTCTTCCTCTCCTCTGGGTTCTTCTCTTCTTCTCTCTTCCTCTATTTTTCTTTTTCCTGCCACTCAACTTCCTAAGAGCTAGCCATCCTCTTACCGTGCTGAGAACCAACCATTGTCAAGCAACCAAACAGCCGTTTCCCCTGTTTCATCCCACCTCCGCCCGAACACCAACGTTCCGCCGACTCCGCCTCATTCCCCTCCGCCCGTGCCGCCGTTGACAATCGATCGCCAGCCTCCACCTCTCCCTCCGTCCAACGCCCCTCGGCCAATCTCCGACCACCAAACCAAATCTCCTCCAGATATATTCCCGACTCCTCCCTCATCGAATCCAAGGAAGAACCACCGCAGCCGTGCAGCCCGTCTCCACCATTGCTGGTCGCCGACCAATAGCCGTGTCATGCTCTACGGTGCCGGCTCCTTCGGAATTGTCGGTGAAACCCACCGGAATTCCCCTCCAAGGACCGGATCCCTGTTTTGGATGTTCTGCACGCCCATCAAAGCACAAGGAGAAGCTTGCACGAACGTGAAAGCCTAGCCGGCTTTCTCTGCCGATTTCAAGCTAAAGGGAAAAAAAAGTGGGAAAGGAAAAGAAAAAGGAAAAATAGAAAAAAAAAGTGGGCTTTAAATTTTGCGATTTGGGCTTCACCTGTGACATCCCAAGCCTCCTGACCAACGCATCCTGATCAATATATAATCGAAGAGTCCACAAACCGTTCAGAGCACTTTTAGAAGACTTCAACCATATTTTTCGATTAATCATACCAGATATAAAATTATTTTGGCTTAGAAAACGCTAACTGCAACTGTTATTTTTGGTATTCCAAATCTAAAGACTTTATCGGACTCGCCATCCAGCTAGAATCTCGGCCCGACTTGATCAATGCCTCCTTTTCCAATTTCGACCATGATCTGATTTGTGAGCACCCTTTCCATTTAAAATATTTAAATTGATATTGGTAGTGAGTTTTTTTCTTTAGTTTTATTAGATTAATATATTAATTGATTGTGCTTAGTCTAAACTTACGGATAGTTTCTCAATTGTCCACGATCCTGATTTCTTTTAGATCTAAGGTTTTTATTATTGCTTGTAGTTATTTTAAAAAATCCGATTATAACTTAATCCCTTCCGTATTAAGAAAATCATAATTAGCTAGTTTTGATTAATAGTTTTGGTTTGCTGATAATTTGAAAAAAATATATAAAAAATAATAATAATCTGTATTGCATCCCTAGATCATATCGTCCCGCATCAAGTAGCTTAAGACTGAGAAGGCCTAAATGGTGAAGGCATTTTGAGCTTCGAAGGACTTCTGGGAGTTGATGGCAGAGTTCAACACCGATGCCTACATGAGCAGGGGTGGCCAACTGCCGGGCCACGGTGGAGACCTTGTTCCGCCTCGACCTTGCTGTAGTCCGGCTAGACACCAACGGGGAGCCCAAGGCTATCGAGGTGGACATGTCAATGGCGGCCAAGGAGACTCCTACCAAAGCGGCCGTCGAGGTCCTGCCTCAGGCCCCACCGATGATCATTATGAGCACACCTGGCACCTCGATCGAGGAGACTATAGCACAAATGGATACTTAGGATTTTTCTCCTTTTGTTTTTCCTTTTATTTTCTTTTTCTGTACTCCTACTCGGATTGATCCAAACTACTCTTCTTTTTGTTTGTTTTGGACAAAGTCAGACCTTTGTTTTCTTCGGCATGTTGCCGAAATCATTTTTTTATAGATCTGATCTTTGCAGTTGTAAAAAGTCTTTCCCAAGCAATATAAGTGTTTTAATTAAGTCTTTGCATTGCATTGCCGAGCTCTTTGTCATGATTGTGATTTGTTGCAATTTAGAGCAGTCCGAGGCTCAACCCTTGGCTCTCTTTTTTTCTTTTTTTTTAGCTCAGATAATTCTGATGCTTAGAATTAGGTCGAACACATCTAAGGTGAAGCTTGGTACATGAACGGGCATTCCCTGGACTTAAACTAGTTAGGCACACGGTAGATTAATCTCTTCTTAATACACTTTCAGGTTCTATCTAGATATGTTCCATCTCCAAGGGACCAGACTTTTGAGCCTCATTTTAGGTCAAATTTGCCCGAGGTACTCGAAGCATGTAAGTGGTGCTTTGGTCAGTCATACAATAGGTTGGTCTTCGGCGTTGCTCTGACCGCTTCCAAGGCTACTATTAGGTTACAAGTCTTGGATTCCAAAGTTACTAGCCTGCTCGTGGTTCGACTAAATTAAGATCTTTTACATAGCAACTAGGATTAGGTCGGATATTTTTGAGATATTAGGTTACATCATACTTAGACCGAGGTGTGCCTGCTGGCTACCTGCATGGTCTCAAACTTTTACTTGACTTATTTGAGGATGAGGAGGTCAGCCATTCACATGGAATCCCGAAGGTTCGCGCTTCTTGGATCTTTGCTCTACTTGTCCAAGGACAAGAAGGTTAGTTATTCGCATGAGGTCCCAAAAGTTAGCCCCTTTGCGCTTCTTAGACCTTTGCTTGATTTGTTTGAGGATAAGGAAGTCATCCATTTGCATAAGGTCCCGAAGGTTGGCCCTTTCGTGCTTCTTGGACTTTTGCTCAACTTGTCCAAAGACAAGGAGGTCGGCTATTCATATGAGGTCCCGAAGGTTAGCCCTTTCACACTTCTTGGACCTTTGCTCAACTTGTTTAAGGACAAAGAGGTTAGCAATTCACGTGAGATTGCGAAGGTTAGCTCCTTCACTTTTCTTGAGCCTTTGCTCAACTTGTCCGAGAATAAGGAGGTCGGCCATTCGTATGAGGTCGCGAAAGTTACTCCCATCGCACTTCTTAGATCTTTGCTCGACTTTTCCTAGAACAAAGAGATTGGCCATTCATGTAAGGTCCCAAAGGTTAGCCCCTTCATGCTCATTGGGGCTTTGCTCGCCTTGTCCGAGGACAAGGAGGTCGGCTATTCACATGAGGTCCCGAAGGTTACCCCTTCATGCTTCTTGGGCCTTTGCTCAACTTGTTCGAGGACAAGGACGTCGGCTATTTGCATAAGATTCTGAAAATTAGCCCCTTCACGCTTCTTGGACCTTTGCTAGACTTGTTCCAGAATAAGGAGGTTGGCCATTTGTGTAAGGTCCCAAAGGTTAGTCCCTCTATGCTTCTTGGGTCTTTGCTCAACTTGTCTGAGGACAAGGAGATCGGCCATTCACTTAAGGTTCCGAAGGTTAGCCCCTTCGCATCTTTTGGACCTTTGCTTGACTTGTCCAAGGACAAAGAGGTCGACCATTATTAGAGGTCAGCTCATTCATTTACAACACAAGGTGAGGTGCAAGAGAACTTTATTAAGCATTAATTCAATCATTGATAATAAATGTGCAGGTTTTCTACATTCTAGGTCTGGAGAATTGATGTCCCATCTAAACAACGAAGCCAGTAAAATCCTGGGCATACTATCTCATCTATCTGATAAGATCCCTCCCAGTTCGGCGTTAGCTTATTTTGCTCTCCTACGCGAGACACCTCTATTTTCCGTAGGACAAGGTCTTCTGTTCGAAAATTTTTTTCTTTTACTCTTGAGTTGTAGTAGAAAGCGACTTTTTGCTGATAGGCGGCCATGCGGAGTTATGCTCGCTTTCTCTCTCTTCTAGAAGGTCCAGGTTAGCCCAGAGGTCAGCCAAGTTGTTCTCCTCATTGAACTTCTCTATTCTATAGGAGGGTAGACCAATCTAAACTGGTGTAACAGCTTCAATCCCGAATACTAGCTTGAAGGGAGTTTCCTTGGTAGGAATCCGCTGAGTAGTTCGGTAGGCCCACTGTACATTATGGAGCTCTACGGCCCATTGACCTCTTGCTCAATCCAATCTTGTCTTGAGTCCTTACAATAAAGTTCGATTAGTTACCTAAACCTTGCCATTGCTTTGAGGTGTCCAACTGAGATCAGACGATAAGCTATCCCTAAGTCTTTACAAAATTCTGTAAACTTTGCATTGTCAAATCGGCATCCGTTATCCGTGACAATAGCTCGAGACATGCCAAAGCGATAAACGATGGACTTTCAAACAAAATCATGAGCCTTTGCTTTGGTAATGATCATTTTGTTTTCTTTTTGCTTCCTTTTCTTTTCATTTTATTCTCTTTTTTGGAGATATATGGCGAAAGAGAGCACCTAAGGGAGGTCGGGGGATTTTCATACGTTGATTAGCGGAGGGCGAGGGGGAGGCTATCGATAGAGGGGAGGGAGAGGAGGTGGCGAAGGAGTTGCAATTGGAGAGAGGAGGAGGTGGAAGAGGGAGAAGGCATAGGAGGGGTAGGGATGGCACAAGCAAGAGAGATGGGAGATGTGGGGGTGGGAAGATAGAACCCTACAAACCTTAGGAAAAAAAATGATCTCCTAAAGACCTTTTTCCTATAGGATTTAACTACTTCCTATTGTTTTTTTATCCAATGGTTTAGTCATCCAAACAATGATTAGGAAAGGAAATGAAATTTTTATCCATAGGATTCCCAAGTCCTATAAGATTTGGGCCAATCCTATCCTTTCCAAAACAGGCCCTTAGTTAAAAAAAATACAATAGGGCATAGAAATCTCTACGTTGCCACTAGAACTGAAGCTTCATTGGCAACTTACTCTTTATCAGACCTAACAAAATAACTGCTGGTTGACATAGCCCCACAACCACAAGAAGCTTTTCACTGTCCTAGCAGTCAAATTATTGGTAATCTTAATTGCAAATTGCACTACTGTGCAGTTCATTAAGGCCCTCAAAATTGTCCTTTAAGAGAACCTTTTTCCCTTTAAAATGAGATAGATTATGATTAATTGAACTTTTAGCCATCAAAATGTTATCATCTGTTCCATCAAGCCTCTCTTCGACATCACTCAATCTTAGCTAAATAATATAAGTTGTCTAAGGTAAATAATGTAAGTTGGAAACTTGCTATCCCCACAATCATCACTATCCTTATAATATTAAAAATTCATTGTCAGGATTTTACTTAAGAGCTGCACTAAATCCAAAAATCAAACTGAATTTGCTTTCTAATGCCTCCAAATCAATGAAAAAACTCTTACTGCTCATGGATTCTTTCAAAAACAATTCTTCTTTAGTTAATGTACTACAAATTAATCTATCAATTCTATAATTGTATATATAATCTGAGTTCTAAACAATATACCATTTAAATTTAAATACAATTTAAATTTAATACCAAAGACAAGCTCCTATCATTACTGATGCCAAAATTTTGCAATATGCACAAGCACAACTTTATATACCGATGCTTGCTACGCTCTCTTGCATTCCAAATTATTTGGAATCATCATTGGTTGACTCTTTAAACAACTCCATGCTAAACCTGCTACAGCCCAAGAAACATAATCCACCTTTCATTACCCCTAAACGCCTAAGCATATGATTGAGCCAGTAGCTGTTAAAAAGAAAAAAAACCTGAAAAAATGGGTGAATTCTTATGTATGTTGGAATACTTATGTGAAATGTATTACTCATGAATTATTTGTAGAACTCATATTTGAAAACCCTCATGTGATGGCCACATTCCTACTATGATATTTATGGTCTATTGGAATGTGCCCAAGCCCAACAAGTTCTGATGATGAGTCAAATATTAAGGAAACAATCTTTGCTCAAATAGTAGTAAGTGCATGGGACTTCATTTTGATTACAAAATGACCTAAATGCCCTACTAACAGGTGTTCAAGAAAATTCCAAACCTAATAACAACTGAAAAGTTCTCCCACCGATATGGAAAAGATAACAGAAAATAAAATCCATGCCCTCAGTATCTTAGTCTTCATATTTTCTTTGTGCAAAATAGTCCTGATTCCTGAACAATGCAATTCTGAAATAAGTTTGGATGATTGAAAGTTGAAACTCATTTCATCTCCAAAGGAACTGTGAAAACCATCTTGAGAAAAAAAAAGGAGAAAGAAAAAAAAAATTTCTGACCATCACCAACTAGTTCACTTTGACAATCACCAACTAGTTTTCTCAACACTCTTATCGACCTCATAACTCTAAGAATTAGCTTTCAAAGATTTTTCTTCATTTAAAAGAGTCAATTTTCCATTTCTGTAAATTTCTGCTTTAAGAGTCAAACTTTTCATAAATCAAGCCACAAGATGCACAATTCAGAATTATCACTAGTAGTTCTATGTTTGATAGGTCGATGTATTGCAAATTTTACTATCCTTTCCACAGATCTGCGGGTGTGCCCTCTTGAGTGCTGGTTCGGCTAGGCAACAAATGACCCAAACAAATTCAGAATACAATCATGCCATATCTCTAGTACCCATAGACAATTTCAATCAATATGGAAACAGCATCAACACGTTATAATACAAAAATCTTCTAAGAATCTGATTCACGCAATTGCTCTGCCCATCTTGGACAAGCTGCTTAAGCATGTAACATAAAAACTTTAAAAAAAAAGAAAAAAGAAAAAAATTAAAAAAGGAAGAAAAAGAAAAAGAAAATAAGTCATCCGTCAGTTGGAAACAAGTATGTGATTTCCGAAAGAAAAAATTCTGGATATTCCACCAACTACAAGATACCAAATATAACATCTGCCTTTTTTCATACCTGTCGACAAAACTTTTCTCTACCAAACCAATTGGAATGAAAACTCAGTCACATCAAATTAATGTTCATCTGACCAGAACAAGATTCTGATCACAGAATAGATAATAGACCATACCTCAGATTTGGAGCTTCAAACCCTGGAAACAGTACAGATCAAAGTGATGAGAATGAGGTTAAAGATTAGCAACAACCAAAAAAAATAATCTAAAAAAAAATGATAGACCCCGTTGCATTTTAAAGGATGAGCAAGTACCATAGACGTCGGAGGCGAGAATGATGGCGAGCTTCGAATCGGGGGAGCCAGCAGTGTAGGCCTTGAGGCCCCCGAGATCGTCCACCACGTAGCCTTGGCCGCCGCCGGGGCTCAGCGTCGGTGGGTTCGCGCAGCACTGAGAGCTCGCCATCTGTCTTTCCACACAGAGCAAAAGAGAGGGTTTGCCCAGGACGTTGGAGGGAGAAGTCGAGACGGGAGCGCAGAGAAGAGCCAGCGAGCAGGCTTTCAGGCGTTTATACCGACGGGCGGAGGGGAAGTAACTGGAACAGGCGGCGATCACCGATTAGATGTGGATTGCACGACTCTTAAAGTTAGTCGTAAAATGTGTTAAACCGACCAATGGCCGACGATTTGGAATCGGAATTGGGTGGAATAAAAATCAGAATGATCATGCCTCCTGGCGTATTTACTTCGATAGAACGAAAATAGAAATTAGAACCCGAATTAGGATAGAATTTGAAAACGAGAGAATAGTAAGAATTAAAATGTGAAGGACGAGGATATTCAATTCTCTCCTAAAATCAAAATAAAAGTGAGATTTTAATTCTTTTAAAATGGCTAAAATAGAAAACAGTTATTTCCATTTCCTTTTAATTCCTCCCAAGTCCCAACCAAATATACTTGGAATATGATATGTAGAGCTACAGTGATGCTTTCAATGAGAATGCGATAGAGTTGGACAGCAGAAAAGATAAAAGTAATCTATTGTATGAGATATTTGGAAATGAAATTTACTTCCTAGCAATCTAATTTTATTACCTCCCTAGCAATCTAATATTGAGATAGATGAGCATTATTTTTATTTTCAAACTTTTCCCTTTCATAAGTTAGACATTTTCTAAAAGATTCTTAAAATAATAAAAGATTTTGCATTCAGTTTTTTCAGGGCTATGTGAATGCAAATCTAAAGGATGCATTGTAAAACGTGCTACGCAACATGGAAATAGTTTATGTTACAGTGCACAAAGGCTTAGTGAATGCAAATTTACATTATGTAGATGGTTGCTTTTGAGTAACCTACTAGTTTTTATTTTTCAAAGGGAAGTATAGAATAAGGTCCTATTTGGCACCGGGAGTAGAATTTTTGAAACTTTTAGAAATAAAACTTTTAAGAAGTAGAGTTTTTAAAAATAAATTTTTACTAAAAAATTATTTGCTACTTGGTAACCATATTTATAAAGTACTTTCAAATTTTAATACATATTTGGTAATTAAAATAAAAAAAATATTTTTAGTATAACAAAATAATAATAAAAGACATTGCATAACATTATATGTTGCCGTCCGAATCGTCGCCGCCTGCAGCTCCGTCGCGCCAGGGGATCCTCCTGTCGCCATCGGGCGCCGCGATGGACCTTTGGGGACCCATCCGCTCCGTCCCGCTCCACGGCTGCCTGCTCCCGACCACGCTCCTTTCTTCTTGCAAGACAGAGAAGACCCGGGCCGGGGATTCCGGCGAGGACACTCAGACGATCAAGTTAGTGGGACGATCAAGGGGAACAGACAAACCTCCACGGTATAGGGCTTGGGGGACCCGTCCGCCGGGAGGGTGTGACTCGAAAACAGGAATGTAAAGGAATGGAAAAGAGGAGGGACCGAGAGCGAGGAGTGGGGAGGCTTCTCGGGCCGGTGGTTCATCCGGCGGTGCTTCGGTCACCTGCCTACTTACCTCTCCCTCACTTTTCCCCACGTGCTTACCTTCCTTACCTTATTCCAAAGGCCGGGTCGGATCCCTGTGGCCTTGGGGGAGTCTTAGAGAGAGAGTGTGCTCCCTTTCTTGGGCCTTTAGGTGGTGCTTTGAGCCCAGAAAGCCCTCTCCAGCCCGAAAGTCCTTCGAAAGTTTTCCTTTGAAAAGCCCCCCTTGTTCTTGTTGGCTTCGATGCCCATTATAGGCGGGGCACTTCTAGTTTGGGAGAGACCACCCAGGGCTGCAGGTCCTGGGGCCTTGGCTGGATTCTCCTCTTGGGAAAGCTTTGAGTGTCGCGCTACGACCATCGGCGGCTATTGGTGGTGTTTCGCCTACACCGCCGTGGCTTGTATCTTGGAGATGGCGCCGGCTGCCAACCTCGTCATCCGAAACCCAGTCCACGCGCCCAGACCTGCAAAAAAGAGGAGACCTGGATCGGAGATCCCGGTGGGGGCACTCCAACGATCAAGTCAGTGATGATTTATAGGAACAGATCCTTCCCTGTGAATCCCTTTGGTCGGACTCCATGCTAAGAGGAGGAGATTTTGCTTTAGAAAGAAAGAGTTGGGTGAGAGAGGCAGCGGTGGAGGAAAGCTTGAGCTATGGTGGCTGTATCCGTCGAGACTCTTCCGGTGAGTCTCTGGAAGCCTAAAGCGCTCTGCCACCCGGTTGCTCGCCTATTGCTTGCCTTTGTTTGCTTACCTTCTTCTAAGACCTTTGGAAGTTCCTTTTAGGCCATGGATCCCTCCAGCAACCTATCTCGGGTTCCTCCCTCTCTGCAGGCGCCGGAAGGTCAACGTTCAGCAGCTCTCTGTGCAGTGCACCCGGGTGTCTTTTCCCATCCATGATAGGGAGTTATGTCGCAGGCTCTGTACTCCCAGCCGATCGCTCTACTTTGAAAATTTTGGCAGGGCCTCTATCTAGGAGCAACCGTCCCCTGGTTTGATTCTTCTGGCATAGTTTCCTCTTTCGGGTAGTGCAAACAGTCGTTTGGGAAGTGCAATGCCTCGGCCAGGGCACCCTTTTCTATCGGGTGTAAATAGTAGCGAGAGTAATCATGGCATCCTGCGGGTGCCCCTCCGTGGTCCTTGGGCGGTGCACTGCCGCCCCGAGGAGATGGTGATGTCCTCTTCCTCCTACTTTTGAATCCCCCAAAGCGTTGTGGGCTTTGGCCATGGGGATGGCCTCCGGCTGCTGGTCCTTTAGTCCAAAGAGAGCTTGGTCCGAGGAGAAGGAGCTCGACTTCGGCTGAGGTAGGCTCAACCTCGAGGGAGCCGCCTGGCGAAGGAGCTCGAAGAGCGGGGTCTCGACTCTGACCAAAGCGAGCTCGACCTCGGGGGAGCCGCCCAGCGAAGGAGCTTGAAGAGAGCGGGCTCGACTTCAGTCGACGTGGGCTCGACCTTGAGGGAGCCGCCCGGCGAAGGAGCTCGAAGAGAGCGGGCTCGACTTCAGCCGAGGTGGGTCGACCTCGAGGGAGCCGCCCGGCGAAGGAGCTCGAAGAGAGCGAGCTCAACTTCAACTAAGGTAGGCTCGACCTCGAAGGAGCCGTCCGGCGAAAGAGCTCGAAGAGAGCAAGCTCGACTTCGGTCGAGATAGGCTCGACCTCGAGGGAGCCTCCTGGTAAAGGAGCTCGAAGAGAGGGTCTGATATGGCAACTTCTGCCGACGTGGCATCTGACTGGATCTGGCAGGGACTCCATGTCAGTGATCTTACCACATCATTTGCCCCCACTCCCAAGTCCCGTTGGCATACCGCATTTGGGGCGAAGGAAGTAAATGTGGAGCTAATGTGGAAAGGTGAAAATAAGGTTCCATTAATACCACGATCGCAACCGCTTCACAAAACGGGCCACGAGACCAATATGGGGATGATACGTCAGCATGTTCGAGGAAGCATAATGACCGATGCAGAACCTGAAACGATTTTCTGCCAAACCGAAGCATCGCTCCTCGCTGATCTCAACACGAGGCAGCAATCCGACGGAGGCGGTTCTGGGGGGGTATGGTTGCCGTCTGGCCATTTAAAAAAGAAAGAAAGTTTCCTGAAACATCATTCCTTTCGAATTCTTCGTTTTCACCGACGGACCAGAGTATTCTTCCTCCTCTACCCCGAGTGTCCCTTACCTTCAAAGCCATCAGGTTCATCTTCCTCAATCCTCTTGCTTCTTTGGCTATGTTGAGTTCGTCCTTAGGGCCTCACCAGACCCCATTTTCCTTCTTTCTCCCTTCCTTCTTCATTCTGCCTTAGAATGGCCCGCTCGAATCGGAGCAATCATCCTTTCCAACAACCCCAACGAGGCAGGGCCCTCTCGACCGAGGACTCCTTCCTCCGATGAGCAGGAAGAAGTTCCTCTTCATGTTCGTAGAGGCCTTCACCCCACCGGGATAGTGATAGGGGAACCCAGGGCTCGCCTTCCTCCTTCCCCTGTTCCCGAAGTTCCTTCCGACCTTTCTCATTCGACTGGTCCCGGTGGTGTCACTTCGGTGATGACCAGGGAGGACATTTCAATAATCTAGAAAGCTTTCGACATCTCGGACTCTATCCGGCTCTCGATCCCAAGACTGGGAGAATGAGTCACCTCCAGTGGCCCGGGTCGGATTGCCCTCTTCGAGGAATCCCTCGCAAGGGGTCTTCGATTTTCTTTTCATCCTTTTTTCCTTTCTGTGCTCAGTAACTACCCCCTCATCCCTGCTCAACTAGTCCCTAATACGATTAGGACCATTTTTTGCTTCATTATCTTCTGCCATTTCCATAATATCGTTGCTTATTTTTCTCTGTTCAGGACCTTTTTCATCCTGAAATGCTACTCGATCGAGGATAGGTGGTGATTCATCTCTCCTCGCCCAAAGGACATTAAGTTCAAACTCCTCTCTTCCATCAAAAGATGGAAGAGTAAGTACTTCTTCGCTTCCGTTGAAGGAGTCGACTGGGTCTGGAATGATCCGGACCAGACTCCGAATCGGAATTGCAAGGTTGAAGCGGCTAATTGGGAGGTTTATGACCAGCTCATCACCAACCAAATCCTTCTCTCGAGGTTCTACTATCAGAGCAGAACCTATTCCCAGCTGGGATCAGCCTAATCTGGAAGTTGGGTGAGTTCGGTATAAACCTCCCTTTCTTCTTCTGCAAGTCTCTTCGAGTTTGAGGCCGACCTTGGCTTTTTCCTTCTTGCAAGCATGAAGTTTTCGATGGAGCAGCTTGTCGCATCCTCTTAGAAGAGGAGCGCACCGATGGGATATAGGGAGTCCCCGTCAAGGAAGGCCCGGAACGAGCCCAGTGCGAGGCCTGGGCCTATTGCAGCCTCCGGCCCAAGTAGAAGGACGGTCGATCCTGTCCTCGAACCATCAAGGTAGCAGGTTCTGCCTCCGGTCCGGGAGTCAGATGCGAGCGCGTGGGCTCGACCCGCTGCTACTGTTGCTGCTATGGCCCCACCAACTGAAGTCATTGAGGTGGAAGCAGGACTGCCACCTGCTATGGCCCCGCCATTGACAACACCGTCCAGGGTGGCGGTGAGCTCCAACAGGGGCTCGGAGACATCCTCGACCACTCTTGGGGGCATGGTGGCAGTCCCGACGAAGTCGAGAACTGGCTCCTAAAGGGCATCCATCGAGGTGGCGCAAAACTCCTCGGTCATCCAGGATCATTCCTTGGCCGCGTGCATGATGGACTTCACCATCCAGTCACTTGACCGGTGTGAAAGGGGAGGGAGATCGCTGCAAGATGCCATTCTCAGCACCTTCCCTCACCTCTTCACGGTAGGATTTTTTCTTTTCTTTTTCTTCTTTCTTTTCTCTTTTAACTGATGTCTTCATCGGTGCAGCTCGAAACAGACCTTCTGCTCATCCGTGACTACTGCTCCCAATGGGCCAGAAGGGAGAACTTGAAGGAGCAAGAGATCGTAGCGCTGGCGGCTGAGGCCAAGGAGAAAAATGACAAGGTTCAAGCCACGGAGGAGAAGAACATGGAGCTCCGACCCGAGGTAGCGAATGCTGAGAGGCACATCAAGGACCTCGAAGCATCCCTGGCCCGGGAGAAGGACTGGGTCAAGCGCCTGGCCGAAGAGCTCAAGGCCAAGATGGCTCGGGCAGAGGAGTTCGGGGCCAAGGTGGCCCAAGCAGAGGAGCGGTCTCAGGCCCTCCGGGCTCAGCTCGACACGGCACGGGCATGGACTTCGGCGGCTGAAGAGAAGGCCTCTGGGGCGGTGGCCTTGATGGAGGCCGTCGGGGCAGTAACAAACTTCAAAACCTCGACGGAATATGCTGATGAGGTCCAGGTGGCGGCCACGGACTCATTCCTCAAGTGCTACAAGTTCTACCAGTCCATGGTGGCCCAGCTCAGTGCAGTCCTAAGGATTTCATCACATAAATGGAGTTCATTACAGTTCGTTGTGAACCTTTTTAAAGGACCACTCAATATATCCTCTCTATAACGAAGTTAGTGCAGTCCTAAGGACTTCATCACATAAATGGAGTTCATTACAGGGAAATGAATAATGTGATGAGCTGCCAAAATAAAGTTTTATTAATTTATATATAAATTACAATGCTGAGCACAACCGCCTACAGCCTAGGCGATTAGCTTTGGGAGACAATTTCCAACAGGGGTACCCCTCCGTGGTCCTTGGGCGGCACACTGTTGCCCTGGGGAGGTGGTAACGTCCTCTTCCTTCGACTTCTGAATCCCCCGAAGCGCTGTGGGCTTTGGCTACGGGGATGGCCTCCGGCTGTTGATCTTCTAGTTCGAAGAGAGCTTGGTCCGAGGAGAAGGAGCTTGACTTCGGCCAAGGTGAGCTCAACCTCTCGAGGGAGCCGTCTGGCGAAGAAGCTCGAAGAGCGGGGTCTTGACTCCGGCCAGGGTGGGCTCGACCTCGGGGGAGCCGTCCAGTGAAGGAGCTTGAAAAGAGCTGGCTCGACTTCGACCAAGGTGGGCTCGACCTCGAGGGAGTCGCCTGGCAAAGGAGCTCGAAGAGAGCAAGCTCGACTTCGACGGAGGTAGGCTCGAACTCGAGGGAGCCACCCGACGAAGGAGCTTGAAGAGAGTACACTCAACTTCGATCGAGGTAGGATCTACCACGAGAGAGCCGCTCGGCGAAGGAGCTTGAAGAGAGGGTCTGACATGGCAACTTCTACCGACATGGCATTCGGCTGGATCTGGCAGGGACTCCACATCAGCGATCTTGCCATATCATGTGGTGTAACTACGGACGTGGCAGTGCATCGCCAGGCATGTAGTTTGGGGGCGCCCACATCGTACCTTTGGCGCTGCCTACAGAAAGCTACGACGAGCAAGGCTTTGCTCCATCATAATTCAAATGTCTATCCCTTTGGCGGGAACTCCATATCAGGGGCTCCACTTTGGGGTATGGGCACGTCCCCATCAAGGAGCGGGCCTCAGACGGGAGGGCTCGTCCAATGAGCCCGATCTCGGCTAGGATTTAACCTCAGCAGGGAGCCGGCCCCAGGCGGGGGGGCCCTCACCCAATGAGCCCGACCTTGGCTGGGGGCTAACCTCGGCAAGGAGCTGGCCTCGGATGGGGGGGCTCACCCAATGAATCCGGCCTCGGCTGGGAGCTGACCTCGGCAGGGAGCTAGCCTCAGACGGGAGGGGCTCGCCCAATGAGCCCGACCTCGGTTAAGAGCTAACCTCGGCAAGGAGTTGACCTCAGACAGGGGGCTCGCCCAATGAGCCCGGCCTAGGCTGAGAGCTGAGGCGCCACGCCCGGGTGGCAAGTCTTCTATCGTCGTAGCCGTCCATGTGCTCCACATCAGCGGATGTCGCTACATCATTATATAATATAGAATAATATAGTATAATATAATATTATGATAATTATAACATAATGTATAATATAATATAATATATTTGATTATAATCTGATCTAATAAAAAATTAAAATATAACATATTATATTATAATATTATAATATTATAATATTATTATATTATGTTATTGTTATAATAAATAATACTATAATATATTATAATATATTACTATGATATAATAATATAATTAAATATTTTTATATTATATTATATTATATAATAATATTCTAATAAATTATACTATATATTTATAATGTATCATAATATTAATTTATTATTATATTATATTATATTTATGGTATAATAATATAATATGATATGATATAATATATAATAATGAAATTTTATCGATGAGTATTTTGGTTATCCAAAAATTTTATTTAAATTAAAACAACTTCCTGATATTAACTAAAAAGTACTTTTGTGAAGAAACTTCGTTCCGGAGCTTTTTTCCAAGTAGGCCTTTTTTTAACATTTTGGCAAAGCCAAAATAACTTCAGGTCTTTTTACCAAACATTATTGTATCATCCAAAATATTTTTGGAGGGCCATAAAGTACTTTCTGACACTCTAAAAGCTTAGCCAAACAGGATAGCAGCATCAAAAAGGCATCTCTGGCTTAGCAAACACCTATGATTTTGTATTCGATTTCCCAAAGATATCTAAGTTTAAATCTAAATGTTGCTCCTTAAACTTACTTAATAATAGATAAGAATTTTTATTTGTAGTGTATATAAACCTTGATATTTTGATTCTATAGATATGATAAAGTAGGAGCAAGCAACAGAATTAGGAACAATCAGGTAGACCACCTCAAACCAAAAGGTTAGCTAACACCTGTTACAACTTTCATCATTTACAAAACAAGAATCTTCAAGTCTGCAACATGTTGCACCTAAGTAGAGCAAAAATTCTTTATTTCCAATGCACGCACACGTAACACAACTCAAATCCATTCCATTCTTGGCATTCTAGAGAGGTTCCACAAGCCAAACAAATGGAACATCACAATATAATTTCACTGAAGTTGTTAGAGATGTGGAGCTGTTGATGTGAAAGAGATTTTCTTGGTAAAGGCTGTAGGTCTTGTGGACCAAAAACCCACAAATATGGGGCAGGTTTCTTTGATGACAGGAATGCCTTATCTGCACGAACATGAGAGAAAAGGTAATTGGGAGGGATGTCTTCACATTTATGCATGACAGACACCGCCGGCTGCCATCACCCAGCATTGTAGTCAGGATCAGGTCTGCACAGCACTTATTTCATGTCAGGACCATGCAAGCTTGGAGAATGTGTAACATGGAATGGTAACATATCTTTTCCTTTCCTCTCCTTTGTGATGGAAATATCATGGAATGTCTTTGTTTATTTTATTTTATTTTTCCAAATTCATCGGATTTCGTAAAATCTTCTAAAATCATTTTTAATCTATCACAAATAATTTTACAAAATTATCTATATCATGCTACCATAGCCACCTATAGTTTTGTGTGGAATGTTAATTGATAATTAGGTGAATCCAAAAACTTAAACTATCATAAAAGGGATGGTTGTTGTTGGAACAGATATGGTGCTTTCAAGCCTTTAGAGGTCAGAAGAAGAGTCATGACAGTAACTCTAAGAGTCTAGGATCAATTTGAGTTTTAGAAATATGACCAGTTTGGTTCTAGGATGGAGGTTCGGCCTTTCATGGACTCGAGATCCAGGTTTTTAGATCTTGAGAGAGCTAATTCAATATTGGATTGGATTTGGATCCAAGTTGATATGAGAGTGGATCAAGACATGGTTGTATATGAGCTTTGATGAGTGCTCTCCTAATTGAATTAGCCTCAGAAGAATTAGAGTGAGATTTAGATTTATGTTTCCAGTCCTATTTGGATTAGGAAAACTTTTTGATTTATAAAAGAGCCTTTATATAAACCTAATATTGTGGGATAAAAAGATTTCTAATTCTTTCTAAATTCCTCTCTCTCCCCTCTATATCTCTTCCTATGCTATCAATAAACATCACGCAGCAAGAAGAAGCAATGCCAAGAGAAAGTAAAATGTTCAAATAGATTTCAGCATTCTATTTTGGGCACTGATAGGTCCTTATTCTTAGGATTGTTTTTCCTTCCACAGAACCCTGTTTTGGATGAAATTAAAACTGCAAGGATGGCATTTCCTTATGATATTACAGTTTTGATTTTATGCCCAAAGGACCTCTAAACAAATCCCAGTCTTATCAATAAATTGCTGGTTGCAGAACAATTTTTTGCAAAATTTTTAATTCCAATCTTAGTACTATTAATTATTGCAATAATGATAATTTGCCAAATTATTTTATAATCGAATTCGACTATAACTTATCTTACTTTGAGCATGGACCGTATCTCCTGATCACAATGCATCTTCCAGAGTATAAGTTATTCGAAGCCAAATCATAAAGATCTTGAAGAGATAGCCAAATATATGAATAATTCCTTAAGATTATTTATGCCATTTGAGCACACAACGTATCTCTCGCTAATGATATATCCCTTGCATATATAAATCATTTAAAGATCAACCATATAAAGCATAAAAGCTTGCAAGTAATCTTAAATAAAGGATATTCATTAAATTCAAAGAAAAGCTTACAAAATTGTATAAAAATAAGTACTACAAGTTTAAAAATTAAAAATTGACTCTACTTCTTCAAGAACATGGCTTCTAGCTGCTCATGATATTGATCGCCAAAGTTTTTTCTATCTTTTTTCTTTATTTCTAAAGCCTAATACAAGATCTAAAAATAAGAAATAAAAGAAAAATAAAATTAATTTTTGCTATTAAATTGATACCCATACTACTACCTAAGGTTTTCCTTTTATAAAGCTCATTCAAAGCTATCTCCCAGTCAAATTTGGAGTAAAATTGGTGTAAGATTGGCCTTATTTCACAAAAAATCATCTTAGCCATATGATTTGCATCATAGGGCCGAAATCCTTCCAAAAATCATGCCAAATCTACTATTTTAAAGCCTAATATATGTCGGATTAGAAGAGAGCCATCCGATCTTTGATTAAATCATTTCTGGGCTATTGATGAGTGCTGATCAGGTCATGAGACATGCCATAATTCCTTCTCACAATCGGCTTACTCCCTAGCTATAGGATCTTCATCCAATCATTGCCGGTGTAATAGGAGACCGCTCCACTCTACCTTCCTCTGGTCAACGATGCTGAAGCCTCGCTAAGTACGGTGATGGGAAAGATGAGGATAGCTAGCAATAAATAGGGAGGACGAGCAAAGAGCGGCAGCAGACTAGATCTCAAGAGGAGAGAAGGAGATGGAATCACGATAAGGTTGGAGAAAGGCAGCGATAATGGCAGAGGCATCTACAGTGGTTAGGAGAGGAGAAGGAGGCTGAAAAAGGGGGCAATGGCGATGATGGACAAGGAAGAAGGCAACATTGGGCTTCTTGGGAAAGTGAGGAGTGAAAACGGGCAGCATTTCATGGAGGATGAGGCGATGGCTTGGGAGGTAAGCGACTAGGCTGAGGAAGACGGCATCGAGCGACAAATGGCTTGGAATGGGGAGGACGGTCCATGGAAGAGGGCTATAGACCAAGCAACCAGTCCATAGTGGACCGGCTACTTTAAGAATGGTGCTAGGTTTGATTTCAATTGATTTTGGGCCCATTTGATCTCTAATTTAGGTCCCATTTGTATCCTTTGAATCCATAGAGCAAGCTCTACATATTGGTGAGCTTCTAAATCAATAATTTTATCAATTTTCTAGGATTCTAGTGTTTCGAATATCTCCAATAAGTTTAATATACCTACCAAATGAGGATGAAGCATAATTAAATTTTTCATTAAATATTTTAATGGATATGTGATGCTTCAACTTGACATTTACTTTTTATAAATGTACCCTAATTTTATATTTTTAAAATTATTTTAAAAATAAATAATTTTGCAAGAAAGTCTAGTTTAGTTATGAAATTAAGATTTTGGAAAGATGTTAGCACATTAATATGCTAAAGTACTTAAAATAATTATAAAAATATATGGCTTATCACACCCTTTAACTTACTCATTGCTAGTCCCTTAACAATGTAATATAAAATTAATTTATTACCATGGACATTAAGATCCTCCTTTACAAAAGTAAATCTAGGATTGAAAGTTAAAAGATTTAGCACGTATCACTAAATATTGAGTTTCAGAAGCAAACTACGTAGTCGGTATTTTCGAAAACTTTCTTAAAATTCATCTAAAGATCTACAGCACTTATGTTGGTGAAAACTAACTTAACATTTAGATGTTGGCTTGTAATAGACAAATGCATCTTCTCTTATCACCTATTTTGATCAATTTTCTAAATACCCCTAAATCAAACACATGAAGTAATGTAGCTTTCAAACTACCTAATTTTTTTTTGAAGTGCTAAGCATCCTGGCCTTCCTTCACTGTTAGATATAAACCTCCATACGTAGGTGCAGAGACTTGATTACTAAGCTTAGAGCAATCCATATATACTCTATATTTTGTACTTTTATTTTGGACAGGTAGCTATTTTTTTAAATTTAAGGTAGCTTTCATACTGCCTTATAATTTTTTTCAGGTAGGCAGCTTTTTTTTTAAATTCAAGTTTTGTTAATTGAGGTATATCAATTACCAGTTTTGAGTGATAATTGAGTCCTTAGTTGGCCTTACAATCAACACCTACTTTATTTTATCAGTGTGCATATACAAGTGGAAATGCTAATAGCTTTTAGATAATCTAAGTAAGCCACGAAAAATCTAACCAACTAGTCTACTTGACTCGCTACAATCAATAACAAATACTCTCTAATTATTATTACTTGTTTCTAATCTATTTTGTTCTAGATTTTCTTTCTTGACACATAATTTATTTAAGTAAATTTGATACATGATTTTCAATTTTTTTTCAAAAAATTTCAAAAAAAAATATTTTTTTAAAAAGATTTTTCTTATTTCAACTTAAATACCATTGTCCTTAATAGAGTTCAAAAAAAATAAAGATATAAAAGATAAAACAATGAGAGATACCACGTGTACTAGATATGTATCATTCATTAAGTCCATATAAAGTGGTCCATTATTTCTAAAAAATAAAAATCACTGAAATAAAAGTTAGAAAATAAAAAGTTTAGGTTACCTCCAAAAAAGTACTAAGTTTAACATATTCAGCCAGACATCATAAATTACTTCGATTCATGTACAATCATGGTCTCCCCTACCTCTTCAGTAACTAGTTTCAAGAATGGTTTTAAGTATTATCCATTTACTTTAAAAGTGGCACAAATACTTCTGTTTTCTATTTCTATAGCTCCATTTGAGAAGACTTATTTCATTATGTAAGGTCTAGTCCATCTAGATCTTAGTTTTTCAGGGAACAAGTAAAGTCTATAATTATATAAAAAAACTTTTTATCCATGTATAAAAGATTTTTTAAAAGTTGCTTGGTCGTAGAAGGCCTTAGTTCATTCCTTATAGAGTTTTGCATTCTTGTAGGCTTCATTTTTAATCTCCTCAAGTTCATCCAACTATAGTTTTCTCTAGCCTCTGGTTACATTCAAATCAACATTTAGTTGTTTTATGACCCACATCGCCCTATGTCCTAGTTCTACTAGCAAGTGACATGCCTTATTAAACACAAGCCTATATGGAGACATCCCTAAGTTGATCTTGAATGTAATGCGATATGCCCATAGTGCATCCATTAGCTTAAATAACCAATCTTTTTTATTAGAGCTCACAGTCTATTCGGATCTATTTGATTTGATGATTGGAGACTTTAACTTGCGCATTTATTTGTGGATGATAGGGTGTGGCCATCTTGCAGGTGATATTATATTTCTTTATCAGTGATGCAAGGGATTGGTTATAGCAGTATGTTTCATGATCACTAATGATAGCCCTTTGAATACCAAAGTGGGAGAGGATATGTTCCTTAAAAAATTTTACAATAATTTTGTTATCATTGGATTTACAGGAATTGCCTTTATCCATTAGGAAACATAATTTATGGCTACTAAAATATACTCATTTTTAAAAGAGTTTGAAAATGGTCCCATGAAGTCTATTTCCCATATGTCAAAATTTTCTATAATTAAAATTGGATTCATAGGCATCATATCTCTCTTAGTTATTCGACCTATTTGTTGGTATCTAACGTAACTTTTGCAATATTCATAGGTATCTCTAAATAGCTTAGACTGATATAATTCATATTGGAGCACTTTTGCCACTATCTTTTTAGCTCCAAAATGACCACCACAGCTTGGTCATGGCAAAAGAATAATATGCTCCTAACTTCTTGATCTAGGATGCATCTTCTAATGATTATGTAAGGATATTGTTTAAATAAATATGGATCATCCCAAATGAAGTACTTCACTTGGGAGAAAATTTAATTTTTGTCTTGAGTAATCTAGTGAATAGAAATTTTATCGATAGCTAAATAATTAACTATGTCAGCATACCATGGTTCTGCAGCTACTGACATAAGTTGTTCATCAAAAAGGACTCATTGATAGGTGATTCCTCAGTTGGTATGACCACTAGCCTAGATAGATAATTAACTACTACATTTTTAGACCCTTTTGTATCCCTAATCTTTGGTCAAATTCTTGCAAGAGCAAAATCCATCTGATTAAGTATGCTTGACATCTCTTCGAAAGAAGATGCCTGACTGAGTGATCAGTATATATAATCACATGGGACCCTACTAAATAAGATCTAAATTTTTTTAATGCAAAATCATGATTAAAATCTCCTTCTTGATAGTCGAGTAGTTAAGTTGTGCATCATTTAAGGTCTTACTAGCATATATCAATTCTTTAACCTAGGATAGCTCCTATAGCATGATCAGATGCATCACACATGAACTCAAAAGGTTGAGTCCATATAGGTGGATAAATAATTAGAACTGAGGTTATTTTTTCTTTAAATATTCAAAGGACTCGAGACGTTCAGGTGTAAAATCAATTTTAACTTCTTTGGCTAATAGGTTAGTCATTGGTCAAGCACCACTTTACTAAAATTCTTGATAAATCATCTATAAAAGTCAATATATCCAAGGAATGATCTAATTTCTTTGACTAATTTAGGTGGGAGAAAATTTGCAATTAAATCTACCTTGGCTTTATCTACTTATATGCCCCTTTTTGAAATCACATGCCCAAGGACTATGCCTTTCTTCATTATGAATTAACATTTTTTCTAATTTAGTATTAGATGCTTTTCCTTATATTTATCTAAAACTAGTCTTAGATAATGTAGGCATTCAAAAAAAGTAGATCCAAAAATAGAAAAGTGATCTATAAAAATCTCAAGGAATCGTTTGACCATATTTGAGAAAATACTGATCATGCACCTTTGAAAAGTGGATAGTGCATTGCATAAGCTAAATGGCATACATTTGTAGGCAAAGGTTCTATATGGATAGGTAACTGTTGTCTTCTCTTGATCTTATGGGGCTATGGGGATCTAATTGTAATCAGAGTATCCATCTAGAAAATAGTAGAAATTATGCCTAGCTAATCATTCTAATATTTGGTGTATAAAGGATAGAGGGAAATGGTCCTTTCAAATAGCTGCATTTAATTTTCTATAATATATGCAAACCTTCTATCTAGTTTGAATTCTAGTTGGGACTAGCTCGTTATTTTCATTTTGGATTACAGTAACTCCTGACATTTTGGATATCACTTTTACAGGACTTACCTAAGAACTGTTTGAAATTGGATAAATTATATCATTGTCAAAGAGTTTTATGATTTCCTTTTTTACCACCTCTTTCATGGCTGGGTTAAGTCTCCTTTGGACATCTCTTATAGGCTTGGCTTCCTCTTCTAGGTGAATCCTATGTTGAATAATCGAGAGGCTGATCCCCTTTATATTAGCTATGGTCCATTCTAAGTCTTTCCCATTTTATCTAAGGATACTTAATAATTCTCCCTCTTGTATCGAGTCTAGGTTTATTGAAATGATTATTGATAGGATTTCTGAAGGACCTAGTTATGCATATTTGAGATGTTTGGGGAGGGTTTTAGTTCTAGTTTGGGTACTTCCTCCATTGATGGTTTGGATAATGGTTTGGCCATTATCTTGAGTGGTTCAATTGGAGCTTTCATCTTAATTCTGCATCAATTGTAGTGGCTTCATTAACCTCTTCACCATCTTGGTTTATCCTAAGTTCTAGGTCGAACTCTTCATCGCTGAGGTCAATGAGATCATAGACATTATCCTGAATATAGTTTAAGTCATTCATTCAATTTGCACTAGTCAAATTAAAAAAATTCATTTCTATTGATATGTTTCCAAAGGAGAGTTTCATTAACCCATTTCGGTAATTGATTTGAGCATTAGCTATGGCTAGAAATGATCTACCTAGCATGACGGGGATGTGGCTTTTTAGGTTCATTACCATTTTAGTTTCTAGAATCATGAAATCTATCGAATAAATAAATTTTCTAACTTTAATCAACACATCCTCTACTATTCTTCTTAACACTTTTAAAGATCGATATACTAATTGTAGGATCATTCCCATGGACTTTAGTTTTCTCCACCTTAATTGCTCGTATACTGAATATGGTAATATGTTGACACTCGCCCCTAAGTCTAATAAAGCCTTATTGATGAGGGTGTTTCCTACAATATACGAAATAGTGGATGATACTCGATCTTTATACTTCACTAGCAAATAGTTTGATAGGTATGAACTCACATTGATTGCCAGGAAGGCTCTCTTAGGTACATTGGTGATTTTCTTCTTGGTACACAGGTCTTTAAAGAATTTAGCATAAGCTGGGACTTGTTGGATCATATCTAGTAAGGGAATATTTATCTTAACTTACTTGAAGACCTCCAAAATTTTATCTAATTTGGCTGAGTTCTAGTTGGGCTTAAGTCTGTTAGGAAATGATGCTACAACCTTAATATTTGGTTTATCATATTCTAGAAAGGGCTCAACTAATGAGTTGGGTGTTGCACCAGATTCTAATGCCTTGGATTCTTCAGGCTAGCCCTACTCAGATAGTTGTTCAAATAGTGGGGGTCTTCTATTTCTTCTTCTTCAGATATGCCCACTTGGTTATCATTGGTCTCCCAGTTCTTAATGTATGGATTAGAGATATCAATAGATCAAATTTAGATTGGAATCCAGATATCCAGACCCATACCTGACCTTAGTTATCAGATCTAGATCTGAATATGAATACTCAACGGGTCTAGTTTTGAAGTACCAGACCTAGACCCAAATGGGTCCGAGGTATCTGGACCTAAATAAAGGACTTGAAATTAATCAATAAGTATATTAAAGAAAAGGAAACCACTAGTTCTTATACAACAAACAGAATATAAAATAAATAAAATGTGAGGAAAAAAAGAGAAATGGTGGTTCGAAATTAATTAATAAGCATATTAAAGAAAAGGAAACCATCAGTTCTTATACAACAAATAGAATATAAAAGAGAGAAAATATGATGAAAAAAAGAGAAATGGTGGTTTTGGGCTAATGCCATGGAGGAATGGTGATGCGGTAGGAAATGTTGGGCAGCTGGTGGGGCACCAACTCCTGCTTTGACGACAATGCATGTCTGCTTGCACTTCCAACTATCTTCTTCCTCTTTTCAATCAAAAACCTCCTACAAAATCCTCCAAACCCCCAAACTTCCACTAAATTTTCACTCCTTAACCCTCGTACATGCTACAATTAGATAAGCAAAGCATCAAAAACAAAGAAAAGAAAAGAAAAGAAAACTCATCAGGAGACTTGAAACCCTCACCAACCAAAAGAGGAAGAAACCCAAACCCAGGCCAAAATGTAGGATAAAAATATGGAAAAAAGAGAGAGAAGGAAAGGAGCCTACTGAACCTCCACCCTTTTCTTTCTTTGCTATTTCTCAAAGGAAAAAGTGGCTTCAGATTCAAGAGAGAAAAGCCATTATCAATCCCTCACCATAGCCGATAAAAGGGGCTTTAAAAAAAATGAAGGGTATAAAGAGACAATTCAAGACTTTAGAGAAAGTTCCTCAAAAAATAAAAACTCCAAAGGAAGGTCCCCTTACCACCTCTTACTTTTTTCCTCGATCCCTCTTCTTTCTCTCTCTCTTTGCTGTGGATGGAGTGCATGCAAAAAGTCTTCCCACAATTATAGGTGAGCAAGGAAGAGCATAAAAGGATGCAGTTACTTCCATTTAGAAGAGTGTAAAAGGAGCTTTGGGACCAGTGGGGCTTGGATCCCAGGAAGGCAAAGGTGGGGGATGATGTCGGGGTAGTGATGGCTAGCAGGGGACAACATCAGGTGATGGCAAAGCTCAGACGTGATGAGCACCGATAGGTGGAGCTGCATAGTAGTTTGAGGGCGAGGGAGGAGAAGGCGGGAGGGGTAGATGGGGAGGAGATGGCTGGTGATGGCATGATGCCGGCCTGCCAGTGGGTAGAGAGGGGCGGAGCCACTGAGGCAAGGAGGGAGGGAGGGAATTAGGACCGACTGGAGTGAGGGTCCTTTTCTTTCAACATCCCATGTTGGTTTTGAGCCATTAGATCTTTGATATAATGGTTCATAATAGTTTTATTAAATATATATAAATATATAATATTATATTATATAATCGGGTCTTGGGTCTGGATATTAAATATCTATACCCTACCTACTTTATTATAGTTAAATGGTCCGAGTTCGAGACTGGGTAATTGGGTCCTATCTTAGTACTAGACCTAGACTCGTTGGATAAATACCCGTGGGTCTTGAGTCTGGACCCGACCCGTTGACAACTCTAGTATAGATAGCATTCAATTGGTTGATCTGGGCTCTTTGTTATGGCCCTTGAATATTTTGGGTTCTGAAGTTAGCTTCGAGCTGACTCAATAGTTTACTCATTTCCCTCTCAGTCATAGCTATGGCTATTTGACCTAATTGCATCTCTAAATGAGTAATAGCCTAGGTGTTAAATTTAAGCTTTTGTTCGTGGTCTGCATGAAGTTGTTTAGGATAATTAAATTTTGACCTGTGGTCTGCATGAAGCTATTTAAGGTAGCATTAGTGCTATTAATTACAGCATTAGTATTAGCATGGAATTTAGCCAGAGCTATATTTGTGTCAGCATTAGATTTAGCTAGAGAAGAATTGGACTCAGCATTTGATTTAGCCAGAGCTTTTAGGCATTTTCCAAAGAACTAAATCTCTTTTTATCATTATCAACTAGTGGGTTATTTATTGTAGGGTTGGGCCTTGGATTTGGCTGATTGAAGCTAGGACCACCTGCATTAGAACCTTGTGACCAGTAAAAGTTTGGATGGTTCCTCTATCATGGATTGTAGGTTGGTGCATAGGGGTTTTTTATAGGTCTCTGATAGGCTGCATTTACCTATGCATAACCATTTTCAGGTTGGGTTATGAGCTGGGGACACTCTTCTACTACATACCCTCGATCATCACATCCATTGCATATAGGCACCTATAATTGGTTCTCTTGATTTATAGGGGTCTATCCCTTGAGGTCTAAGACATGTTCTATCCTACATATCAAAGATGCCTTTTTAGCCTCTGCAGCTATGGATGCTGAGGTTTGATGTATACCACCTCTTGATGGTATATTTTTAGGTTCCCTAGTTCCCTCTCACTATAAACTCTTTTCTACTAAGTCTTCTAGAAATTGCCAAGCTTTATTAAATAGTTTCTACATGAACTGGCCCTGGCACATCGATTCAAGTATGATTCTAGAACTTAGGTCTAGACTCTAGACCTTCATAAATAGTTTGGCATAGCCTCTAGGTCTCTATCCTATCGTATGGATACTGACTCAAAAAGTTCTTAAAATAATCTAGGTATTTTTAGAAAAGCTCTCCTCCTAATTGATAAAATTGGTTAATCTCATTTTTGAACTTGATTATTTTATGATATGGGAAGAACTTTCTCAAGAATGTTTTAACAAAACCCTCCCATGTCATGATTGAATGGTTAAGCAAACTATATAGCCATTTCTTGGCATTTTTCTTGAGGGCAAAATTAATCAACTTAAGTCTAATGGCATCTTCCAAGAATTTATATATTTTAATGGTATCACATACTTTCTCAAATTATCTAATGAAAATATATGCATCCTTAATTCTGGTGAATTTGGGAAGCATGTTGATAATTTAAGGTTTAATCTCGAAATTGGTAGCATTAGTTTCAGGTAGTCGAATGCAAGATGGTTAAGCAGATCTAATCTGGGTAGCAATAGTCCCTTAGACTTATAAGATGTTTTGTTTCCCCCATGGTTAACTTTAGGTTTTCTTAGTTAAGGGTAGGGTTTAGATCTATTCTTACTAATCAACTGGATTTCCTTTTCAAGTTACAATTTTGCTAGTTTTTATATATTTTTTATTTTCTTATGAAAGAAGGGAAAAGAAAAATGAGGGATAGATGATAAGAGAGTTCTAAGGAGTCCTAAATCTATAGATGATAGAAAATGATATTTTAATTAGGTTAAAGTTTTTCTAGCAAATAAGTTATCCAATAAACTAAAACTCTACATAGATTTATCCTAGATCTAGACAACTCCTAACTATCAAGGCCACCTTGGAGCTCTCCACGTCAAAAGCTAACTAGCTAACTGGCCAGGTAAGGATAAAATTGATGGGGATCCTTCCATTGCTTTTCTTAGATATCAAATAAATTGGTCAAGTCAATCAACGAAACTAATTAAAAATCACCTTCCTTCAAGATTGCATCATCATTGAATTCATTTCCTAGATACCAGTTGATCGCTATCGTAGGCAGTCAAAAATAATTTACCAACTCAACTCTATAGCTATGGTGAGTCAGGATCGTATCCTCAAGGACTTTAGGGCTAAGTTATGATTTAAAAAGTATAGAAAAGTAATTGTGGTTGTGTGAAAATAAAAATGAGCAAGAAATAAACTACTCTTAAGATAAAGCACGTGAGAGGGCATATTTCACGAGAGGAAGAGTGATTGTGCAGTGCCAAATTACATGTCTCTTATAACTAAAATATAATTGATCTTAGGAATTTACCTGTCTTTCCTTGGCACGCTCCGTACCTGTAACAGATCATGGCATGTCTTTAGGAGGCACTAGGTATCCAACTCTTCTTTTCTTGACACGTCCCGTATCTGTAACAGATCATGGCGTGTCTCTGAAAAGCAAGGACTGTCCCTAACCTCAATCTAATATTAAAGCATAATAAACGATGAATAAAAGAGAACAAATAAATGTAGAAAGAAAAATATACTCTTTTATTGCAGAACGAGAGATACAAAAGATTGAAGAACCAGCTCTTCCCTTCCGCACTTCAACACTAACTCATTTTAAGTTGATCCTCTCCTGTCCCCTATGCATGGACTCTAAGAAGTTGGAAGAGAGTGGAAACTAGGAAGGGAGTGGGAACAGGGAAAAAAATTTGGAAACTAGGAAGAGAGTAGAAACAAGGAAGAAGAGATTAAAATAGAGAAAAGAAGAGAGAAAGAAAAGGGTGAAATAGAGGGAAGAAAAGAGATGAAAGAGAGTGAAATAGAGAAAAGAAGATAGATAGAAGAGGGTGTAATGGAGTGGTCTTGATGGACTGATGCTGGACTTCGGACTGATGGCTTCCATGATGCAGATTGAAGAGAGGTAGCGCAGCGAAGGGAGAGAAGAGAGATGGAGCAGAGAAGGGAGAGAAGAGAGGTGGAGCAAAGAAGGGAGAGAAGAGAGATGGAGCAGAGAAGGGAGAGAAGAGGGGGAAATATGGACTGATGGCTCTGGACTGATGAACTGATGGACTCCCCCCATGATCCAGACTTTATAGGCAGTGACCTAACAATCTTCTGTTTCTTCAATGAAAACCCATTTCACCATTCCAACCGAACTCATTGAGCTCCAATTGCATCCCAACAGCATTTTGTTCCAACCTCTAACAATCTCCAATGAACTTCATTTAGTTCCAACTGCATCCACCGATCTCCAGACCACTCCAACAGAGATCTCGAATCAACCAATAGCTGGGAAGATGATGGGGAAGAAGACCGGCTGCAGCATAGCGGCGACTGCAACAGGGAAGACCGATGAAGGCGATGATGGGCATACATGTGCAGCAAATGGAGGACAGGGCGGACGATGGTGGCGTAGTTGCTACGTGGGCTTTCTTGGAACCGAGAGTAGAGGAAGAAGAAGATGGTGCTCAGGTTGTTTGGAAGCTTGGTCAGCTCGGATGGTGGCTTCTCCAATCCTTAGGAACCTTCTCAGCGGTGAGGGAACGGGCACCAGCGGTATACTAGGAAGGAGATTCGGCGGCGTGGAATGGCAGCAAAGAAAAAAGAAGACCGCTGGCTTTCTCAACCAATTTTTCGGCCATTGGAGGCTTCTCCGGTTGGTGAGGATCATGCTAGAGGCTTAGGTGGTGACGGGGAAGCAGCTCTGACAATTTTGGCCCAAACGGGCTTCGCGGTCCATGGCTCTATTTCATGGACTGCGGTAATGGCTTTCTGTGGACCACTGGGCGAGCTGCCGGTCCATGGTGGACCAGCTACTTTAAATTTCATACAATTTCTTTATTAATCCTTCAAAAATTAATTCTAGATTCATTTCAAGCCTGATTCATTTCAAACTTATTTCATTTGAACCCATAAATCGAGTTCTTCACATTAGCACTCACCTTTTCCTATAAATGATATATAAAAGTATCAATTTTAAATGAATAAAGATGATTTGATTATTAAATTAATATTTTTGTATATGTGTATAACGTAGTTATCACCAGTCAACCAGCTAATCCTGACCCGATCCAACTCTTTCGAGTGCCTTATCATAGTGAGCTTGAATATCTTAGGGCCGATGTCTAATTGATTTTAGATTAAAGGTCTAGGTTAATGTAATATGCAAGATAGTGATTTACGGACTAAGGAAGGGTGACCAAATCCCCACTTTATGTTGTTTAGGGATTTATACCCTTAAGATATTTTATAAGAATGCAATGCATTCAAAAAAGTATCCAAATAAAGTAAAAGTTTTTTAATGTTTTAATTTTTTTTCTTTAAATTAATTAAGTATTATGAAAAGGTATCTTTTCTTCTTTTGTTTATTTAAGATAGTTAAATTAAAAAAAAACATAAATTAAATTAGGAGTCAAACTATGAAAAGAAGGAAAGCAAATATTTTATTTTTTTCTTTTTTTCTTTATGCTAACAAGAACAAAAAGTAATTTAAAAAGTAAGATAATTAAAGTAAAGTAATAATAATTTAAAAAGGTAATAAAAATAAAGAAAGTAATAAATAGGATCAAAAAAAAAAATATTTTTTTTAAAAAAATAATCATGCCTAGATCTTCGATAACAGTACTAAAATTTGATCGCCATCATAGGATGGTCAAAAATAAAAACCTAACTCATTACTATAGCTAGAATGAGTAGTGATCAATTCTTGGAAATCTAGGATAATTATTTCATGAAAATATAGAAAAATTATTATTGATAATTTATGCCTTAAAATATTTTATGGAGTAAGAAAATAATAACTAAATGATAAAACTAGGAAAAATGATATGATAGCAAGATCTTGGGATTTCAAATTAATTTTTAATTCTAATCTTGGTACTATTAATTATTACAACAATGATGATCCATCAAGATATTTTATAATCAGATTTGGCCATAACTTCTCTTACTTCAAGTACAGACCGTATCTCTTGATCATGATCCATCTTTCTAAAGTATAAGTTATTTGAAGCCCAATCATAAAGATCTTGAAGAGATAGCCAAATATATGAATAACTTCTTAAGATAATTTATGTTGTTTGAGCATGGAGCATATCTCTTGATAACGATCCATCCCTTACATATATAAATTATTAAAAGATCAACTACATAAAATATAAAAATTTGCAAGTAATCTTAAATAAAAGCTATTCATTATATTCAAAGAAAAGCTTACAAGATTGTATAAAAATAAGTACTACAAGATTAAAAATTAAAAATTGACTATACTTTCCCGAGAACCAAGCTTCTAGCTGCTCATGATGTTGATCACCAAAGCTTTTTCTATCTTTTTTCCTTTCTTCCTAAAGCCTAATACAAGATCTAAAAATAAAAATAAAAGAAAAAAATGATTTTTGCTACTAAACTGATGCCTGGACTGTTATCTAGGATCCTTCTTTTATAGAGCTCGTTGAGAGCTATCTCTCGATCAAATTTAGAGAGAAACTAATGTAAGATTGACCTTATATCATAAAAATTCATCTTAGCCATTCGATCTGCATCACAAGGCCAAAATCCCATTAAAAATCATGCTAGATCTGCTATTTCAAAGCCTAATATGTGTCAAATTAGAAGAGAGCCATCTGATCTTAGATTGGATCATTTCTGAGCCATTGATGAGTGCTGATCAGGCCATGAGACGTGTGTTGTAATTCCTTCTCATGTTGACTTACTCCCTAGCCATTGGATCTTCATCCAACCGTTGCCAACACAATAGGAGATAGCTCCACTCTGCCTTCCTCTGGTCGATGAGGCGAGCAGCTAGGCTGAGGAAGATAGCATCAGGCAGCAAGCATCTTGGAATGGGGAGGACAGTCCATGGAAGAGGGTTGTGACTGAGCAACTGATCAATGGTGGATTGGCTACTTTAAAAATAGTGCTTGGCTTGATTTTAGTTAATTTTGGGCCCATTTGATCTTTGATTTAGGTACTATTTGTATCCTTTGAATCCATAGAGTAAGCTCTTCATATTGGTGAGCTTCAAAATCAATAATTCTATCAATTTTTCAAGGTTCCAGTATTTTGAATATCTCTAATAAGTTTAATGTACCTATCAAATAAGGATGAAACATAATTATTTTTTTATTAAACATTTTAATGAATATGTAGTGCTTCAGCTTGACATTTACTTTTCATAAACATGCTCTAATTTCATATTTTTTAAAATTATTTTAAAAATAATTAATTTTGTAAGAAATTCTAGTTTACTTATAAAATTAGGATTTTTAGAAGATGTTATCACCTTTAACATGCTAAAATACTTAACATAATTATAAAAATATGTGACTTATCAACAACCAATGAATAATCATCGAATTCTTTGGATTGAAGTAAAATCAACATCAACAATTTTCATAATAGAAAATAAACAAAAAGGTGCCAGTAAGTTTTTTTATTATTTATTAGTGTTAAGAGCACCCGAGGGTTATAGAGGAGTCATCATCAAAAGTGAGTGATGATGGCAAAAAAAAATCTACAAAGGGCTAGTCTACTCTGACCTCCGAACTCTATAGAATCCATTCATAGATCTTCACTCCACAGGACATGTAGCAAGGAATGATGAAGTCTGAAAACTTGTACGACCCCTCCTCGCAAATCTTTACGAGAAATTCATCTAAGTTTTTCTTTGAGGGTGGCAGATGAGAGAGATCAAGGTTCAGGTAAAGGACTCGAACCATATTCTTACAGGTGTTGCAGCTAACAAAGTGGCGAGCATTAAAAACCTTACATACCCACTCCCATAAGTAATTGTTTGCCTTTAGAGTTTCCCGCACCCTCGAAGTTTCCCTTGCTTGGCACGATCTGGTTAGAGGATATTCCCTACTTGGCTCAAAGGTAATCATAGTGGCTTGCTTCGATTTGGCTTTAAAACCGATCACCATATCCTTACTCCGTAATAACTGTTCATGGCTAGAAATCCTCTCCTGAGCATTATGTAGCTCATTCTAGAGTTGTACCATCCGAGTAGCCAACTCGTATTTTACCTCTCCAGTGGTGATCAGTGACTCTAAGGCAATAATCTCCCCTTGAGCGAAGTGAAACTAGCTATGGTTTTGAACTAATTTGGCTGTCGCATCCTAAATCGCCTTCTTGGTTACCTTGGACAATCTCTTCGACTCTTTAGCAAAGTTGGCTTTTCGGTGGCGTGTGCCTTGTCCCCTCATTGAATCTTTGCTCGAAGACAATCAGTCTCCTTGTTGGCTTCAACAAGCACTTTCTATCCCTTCGACAACCTCTATTTTTCGATTGACAACTTCCTTGCTCGCTGCCCTAACCTTCCTTTCTAGACTATCAATGTGGGCCCTGATCTCCATAGCTATTACTATCAAAAGAGGCTTGGCCAGCATGGATTTATCCAATGAAGGCTTGACATCATGGACATGGCCAAACAACTAAATGGACAAACAAATAGTACACTCAAAAGATAAGAGTTTTCATTCCATTTCATTAAAAGAAATTTTTTCTTACATGAACAAAAGGAAAAGAAAACAAAACGGTAAAAGCTTTTCAACCCCCAACCTTGTCCTGGGAATCAGCAAAAATTGGAGAAGCCTTAGAGGGACTTGCCATGGCTTCAGTAGATGGAGGCTTAGGTGCGAAGACTAGCATGGTAACATCTTCATGCTCGGAGAGGGTAGCCTCCTCTTTGGATTTCTCATCCAATCAGGAGAGGTCTGACTCAGGATACTAGGCCAAGAGATAGTGGTCGACTCGGCCTAGCTTGTGACCCTTACGAAAGGCTACTTGCTGAACTTGTTGCGATCATTGTAGAACTCCTCCGAGGTTGTGAAGGCCACCACCTCTTAAGCCTTCTCCGTAGTGAAGTCGGCTGATGCTTTGTATGCCTTCATAGCCTGATGTCTAGCTTCAGCAAACCCTTTTCTAGGCCTCTGCCTTCCTCCCCTTTTATGAGGCCAAATTAGCTGTATTCTTTATAAATGCCCCCTTCAAGCACTCGACTTTGATCTTTACTGCCTTGACCCTCTTGCAAGCCTCCATAGTGGTGTCTTCGACCTCCTTCTATTGCTCGACTTCTTTCTCACTGATGATTGATCGATTTATCAAAGCAATAAGGAATTGTATAAGCTACATCATGACCAAGTGTTAAAAAAAAAGAAAGTAGGAAAAGGAAAGGATGAAAGGGGACCAAAACTGGCAGAAAAAATACCTGATGCATGATAGTCACGAAGGCCTTCCTTAGGCTGTAGGAGCCCATCACCTTAATTCTCTCCAACTCTATCGGGAGCAGGGTTCTTTCGATAAACTCTTTGATGACCCTCCAGTCTCGAAAGGTCACATCCCCCAAGATGTTGGCCAGAGGGCCCTCTGAATCAGCCAAACCCTCTACAAGAGCTAACCCGCTAGGGATGTTAGAGGGTGCAGGTTGAGGAGCTGATGTTGGGGTCGAAGAGGAAAAAGTGCCCAAAGCAAGTAGAGGTGGCTAAGTAGAAGTCACCAAAATAGCTTTAACTCCTGCTTTCGAGGCTTGCTTGACTAGAGCATCCTTTGGACCTACCCCTGCGGTCTTTGTTCTCTTAGGCACAGCCTGGGTAGCCTGAGCATTCCTCTTTTTGGGAAGGGCGGCCTTCAACTTGGCTAAGTCTTCAAGCCTCATATCTGGACTACTCAATAATAGTTAAAAAAAATAGAGAAATAGACGAACAACCCTAAACTCACCAATGGGGTCGACTTGGTTAAGTCCCGTGCTTGAGAGGAATTCATCAGACAAAAACTTTCCCAAAGGGAGAACTCTAAAATCTCTGAGGACCTTAAAGTGCACCTCTTCCTCAGTGCCCAACCTTAGAGCCTGAAGGGTTGAAGCCTCCGGCCAACCCCAGCTCGGCAAGTCCTAACTACCTATAAGCAAGCAAGATAAGAAGAGGAATCGCTCCTTCCAACCATGAATGAAGGAGTACCCTTAATCAAAGGGGAAATCTCTCTCTGAGCAAAGATATACTACCAATCCTTAGCATAAAGATACCTCTTGATGGTATAGAATGAGCATAACAAAGAAATAGAAGGCCAAACCTTGGCAAAAAAGTAGATGGCTTGGAAACCTACAACCAGCTTAAGGGAATTTGGAGTGGTGGTATACAAAAAGATGCTATAAAACTTAAGAAGATCAAAGACAAAGGGAGGGATAAGAAGTCTCAGACTCGCTTGGAATGCCTCCTCATACATCCTGAGCCGATCCAAAGGCAGGCTATTCACATGGGCATCGGATTCGAGGAGTTCCAAGGTGAACTCCCTTGGGATGCCATACTAGACTTGAATAGTCATTCGAGCCCAATACGAACTGGTACACATCGGGTTTGGAGGTCTCTGATTCAATGCACCCTTTGACTAGGTTTTTAGGGTTTTTAGATCATATCCTTCTAGAATCCCTCTCATCCGATAACCACTTACTCCCTGAACTCCTAAACCCACCATGGCAAGAAAAGAAGAAACAAGAGGAGAAGATAGAGAGACCCACTTGAAAATGGAAAAATGGAAGATAGGGATGGCTGGAGTTGACAAAGAACCTCTCAGAAGGATTCCCAGTGGGGAGAATAAAAAAGAGAAAATGAGAGAAGAACCGAGTGCTGGTAACTGGAGCAAGGGGTAGTAGGAGGACAAGCTCTGGAGAAGAAAGCAGGTGAAAAACTAAAGTAAGAAAAGGTAGCCCCTTTTTATAGTAAGGGATGGTGGAGATTTCAAAATCTCGAATCACTTTGGACCAATTGATGTATACCACATGTAAGCTCCCTATTAGTTTCTTGCAGCCATTAGTCACCAAAATTAAATGCAGTACGATAACCAAGGTACCTGCCGAGTTTACAAACTAGAGCCCATGATGGCATTTGTCCCTTCACACCCATTTTAAAGTCATGTACAATCCTTTAGTCAAGAAGATCCTTCATATCCTTGGTGTCTCTTGAGCACATATTTCTATAACCCAACTAAAGCCCAAACTAAGGTGTAGGGGGTATGTATTAGGGGAAGTCTTGTTCAAGCCAAAGATATGTAGCCCATGTCAATAAGCCCATTCAATCAGTTCTGCTACATATTTATCGACTATTCATTAGATTAGATCTATATGTTCACCAATCGTTCACTGGATTCGATCCTTGATCAGCTAATGCTTCTCTCTTGGCTTCAACATCATCGGATACTTATGACTCAACCATATATTCGGCACTTGGTTAATCCTACCAACCAACCCCTCATTGGAGAAGCTAGCACTCCTCTTAAATGACCAAACCCAATCAAGCACCAACCAAGCCTCGGCTCTAGCAGCCAGGACCTGCTATCTCTTGGGCAAAGCAGAATCGTGCCTTGCATCTCTCGGATTAATCATTCCTTGACTTCGGTAGCCTCAGATCTTTATCTGATGGTGAACAGATCTCCAGGCGACACTTCTTTGGGCCGTCCCAAGGTTTGCACAACCGATGCTCATCTTTATGACCTAAACTGCATGACCAGAATGTCACGTCATGATCCATGATCGCTAAACATTGGTATATCTTTACAATTAAGGAAAGCATGACTAGATCCCTATAATGGTTAACATCATTATTAAGAAACATGGTTGATTCCATACAAAAGACAAAGTTTTAATTAAAGAGGACTGGACATTCTGTATGAACGAAAAGATTCCTTAATAGTAGGATCTCCAACCCTGTCACTTCTCACCAAATCTACCAAGAGCTTTTCATTCCAGATATGCCCTCGTTTCTTGCCTATTAAAAGGGGCTTCCTGCAAGCCTCCAAGGTATTCTAGGAAAAAACTCTATCTCACGCTTCTCATGTTATTAAGCTGAAGATCTGACTTGAGCAACGAAGAGTTCTTGCCATAACAATTTCTGGCCAGGACTCTTTGCAGGTCTTGCCTCTTGGAGAGCCTCTCTCATCACCAACTCCAACATCTCTGGTGCTTGATGAATTTTAGTACCAACAATATTTACATCTAAAACTTCTAGTATCTAATTTGTATCCATATCCATTTAACATAAATGTGGATACGAATTTTTGTATCTGACTAATATTTATATTTATAATTGTATTCATTAAATAGAACAAATATAAATATGGATATCTTAATATCCGATCCGATTTCAGCTCTAGATGGATAATGTATACCAAGTTTTTTTATTAATAACAAATGATTAGGACAACCATTTCTTCAAAAACATCTTTACACAAAAGTTATACATGATCAAGAGGGACAAAAAGAGCCAAATTTGCACTAAGGATGCACAAGATTCATGATTAGAATCAGAATCAGAATGGAATTTGAATACTATGAGAGAGTTAGGATTGGATTTTAAAGGATTGGAGCATTTTTATTCCTTCCAACAATCAGAATAAAAGCGGGGTCCCTTTCAACCAAACTGCTAGAATGGAATACTCATTTCCATTTCTATTCTAGATCCAACTCCTCTTAACCAAACATCACTAATTTCTTGCATTATTATAAGAGAGAGTCTAAGGTAAGACCAGCAGCAATATTAACAGCAATCAGACAGGCTATTTATACTTAAAAGTTAGCTAACACTGTGGTTTGTTGTTCAATTTTTCTACAACTATGAGAGGTTAAATCTAAATATTGCATCTTAAACTTACCACATAATAAGCAAAGAAAAAGAAAAAAAAGAAAAAAATCGGTATAGTGCACATAAGCCTAGATATTTGTGCTCCATAGATGATCACATTCGAGCAATCTACTAGTTCTTTTTCCCTTTTTTGATAAGGAAGAAACGGCCTAGACTCTAGAGTAAGAATAAGTAGCATCATTAACAACAATCTCATAGACCATCTCAACCAAAATGTTAACAAACACCTACTACAATTTACATTATCTATGTGCCATGAATCTCCAAGTCTAGAATACTACCACATCTAGCTAGAGAAAGAACACTTTGTTTTAACCACATACATGCCTAATACTTAAATCGATTCAATTCTTAACGTTCTAGAAAGGTTCTATGTCATAAGCCAAAAAATATAAAGATTCTAGCTTTTGTGTGGACCAAAATTCCATAAATATGGACATCTTTTTTGGGTGTACATTGCAGCTGACTTTTTTTATGGTGGGAATGTTTTACCAACAACATATGAGCAAATAAAGGTAATTGAGAGGGATCCTTCAACTACCATAGATCACATAACATTGTAACCCTAATGCGATCCACAAACAAAATATCAAGTCAGGATCATATAAATATAGGCATGTAATGCGTGACATATATATCATATTTTCTTTTCCTTTTGATAGAATATTTTTGTTTAGTTTTTTTCCAAATTTATCCAAAATTAACAAATTTTTCAAAATCATTTCAAATTTATCCCTTATTAACTAAATCTTACAAAATCACATATATCATGTATCATAGCCACCTATAATGTCATATGGAATGTTAATTAGCTAGGTGAATCCAAAATCTCTATTTCTCTACATCTATTAAATGGAAAGGGAAGAGAAAACTCAACCTCTCTCCAAATTCAAGAAAATTAGAAGAAAAATTGCAGAAAAATCAACTAAAATATGCAGAATTTTTTTTTAAAAAAAGTTATCTAAATATGTTACACTTATCTAAGTATGTTAAACATATCTATATTTGTTAAAGTTATCTAAATATGTTTAGAAACATCTAAAATTGTTTTAGAAAAATACAATAATATAGTCCTTGAATAGAAATTATTTTAGAAAAAAAATATTTATACCCATGCAAAAGTTATTTTGGAGAAGTGCAAAGATTTTAAGGAATAATTGAAAATTAGTATTTCAACCTCTATCCTGAATTTTGAAAAATTAGAAAGAAAATTTAAAAAATCATGCATTGTGCAGGCATGGACAATGTATGCAAGGAAAAAAATCTTTCTTTTTTTTATTTTTACCCTATATATGAATGTGAACTAGTTTGAAATCTTCAAAAATTTATAAAATAGCAAATATATCCAAAATGATTGGTCTTATCATCCAAGCAACTTTGCTCATCCCTTCTCAAAATCAAGACAAGTGTAAGAAAGTCACGAGCTTTTGTACATCAATACTAATCGCTATCTATAGCACTTCTCTTATCGCCTATGTAGCCATGCTTTAGCATCAGGAGATTAATTATTGCTAAACAATGAGTGCCTGTAATAAAAAAAGACATGGTAGTTCTCAAAATAAATCTAACCTTCAAAATCAACTTCGTTGGATATTAGAAGCCATTCATATTAGCCTTGATTTTTTTTGGGGGGTTAAAGATCGATATTAGCCTTGATTCTCTGAAAGAAAAACTTGATGAGCAATTGGAGCAGACCTCCCGCATATTGGCTTGTCTCAAATATTGAATCATCAAAAACCAAGAAGGATATATACGTAGAATGAGAAACGCATGGATTGCCAATCTCAAAGCCTATATCTTTGATACCATGCAGAATGGTATGCTATTTGGAGTAGATCAACCGTATTGGCCCAAGATCCAAAACAAGCACCAAACAAATCGAACAAAAATAGATACATATTGTAAGAAGAAAATAATAGGAGAAGAAAAATTTTTAAGAGAGAACAATTAATTCATTGAAAAAGAAATAAAAGCCAAAACAATGAATTCGGCTCCTCTCACAAAGATGCCTTATAAAAAAAGTTTCGGATATAAAAGAATCCTCTCTTACTCTTCATGAAACTCTCCCTCTCCCTATTTGTAAAACCATAATCTCTCTCAACTACAAGATAAAAACATTATCATCTCACTCTAACTTAAAAATTAAACACAAATAGAGCTTAAACCTAACTTAACATGGACTTAAATCCTAAAATCATTAAAACTAATGACCAACGAAACAAAAATCCTGATAGGATTAAGACTTGGCAATGAATATCAACAGATATATGAGAAATAAAAAAATCATGAATTCGTGCCTATTATTACACTTATTCAAATCTAATGAAAAACATGCATATATTTTTTTATCTTCTGCATCAAACTTTGAATTTTATACCATGTTAATATGCGTCATTCTCCCAGAAATCACTATTAGGCAAGAATGTTTGTTTTCTAAGAACAATCTCTGCAAGAACACCGCTAAAATCATTGAATCTATTTTGATCCCCCATGATCCATCTTTCTTTCATATACACAAGATACCAGCTTCATAAAACCATGGCAATCCCAACAAATCTTTAAGTTCCTTAATTATTCATTATGTGGAGTGCTTGACGAGCCTTATGTTGGAAAGAAAGGGAGAGTCCGGGTCCAACTTGGAGAAAGCCTTTATATACAAGTTCGCATACAAACTTAAAGGTTTATGTTATTTAGTTTTGGGCCTAATCATCTATGTCAATCCATCTCTGTCTAACTAATTATTTCATTGGAGGCTAAACCTTACACACGATCTTTAGGATTCTCCCTTTACATATGAGCTAATTTCAAATCCTTGAGTTCAATCTACTACTATCCAATCAAGTTCTATGCCTAATTACTCTTTTGAGTACACAATGTATTATCACACCAATCTACGAGACCACTCTGCTAAAAGCCATACTAACTTCACCTAGTGTAGTATTGTTCCAATCCAAAAGTCCCACTCTTCAAGTGCCATATTTTTACCACACCCTTACGAGAGTCTACTCTTTCAAGGACCATACTTAAGCTTGTGCTAAAATGCAGCCATATGCTCCATTAAATCCACTTGGCATATCAAGTCAACGTAATGCTGCAACCATGGCTCGGCTCTACCAGCTTGCTTATATATTACTCTTGGTTATAAGAGCTACCAATTTGAGCACCTTTACAGCTTCAGGTGTTTGTCCAGGATTGTCAGCCATCGATTCTAATACCATTTGTTGGAGAGAAAACAAAAGTTCAAGTCCAACCAAGAGAAGGCATTGATGTACAAGTCAAAACTCAATTTAATTTTAAAGCTTAAACTATTAATTTTTGGGCCCAATCATCTATATTAGTCCATCAACTTCCAGCTATTTATTTTATGGGGGCCTATGTTAGAGTTGTATAGTCCTAAAAATCACTTCCATGCAACTGCAAATATTTATTGGATTAATACATCATTTTTTTTTTTTTTTGATAAAACAAAAAAGGGGGGAGGAGTTAGATCCCGGGCATGGCCACCCCCAGACGATCCCCCAATCCCAGTTAGGAAATGTTCGATACACGGTGCATATTAATTTTTCCACAGCCGTTCCCCACCCGAAGGTGAGTACGTCAACCTGACTACCACTGGTGTCAGCCGAGTGAACAGAATTTATTATATATATCCCTAACTTTTTCACTATCACCAGCCAACAGGAACTCCAGTTATTTTATTATTATTATTATTTTTTGATTTTATTCTCGGACTATTTTTTTATTTTTTATTTTATTTTTAGATTTTTTCGTCGAAATATATCTAAATCAAGACTCGAATCCCTGCCAGCTGGTTGTGAGAAAAGTCTCACAACCAACTGCACCACTCACTGGTGGTTTTTTTTTTTTTTTGTCATGATCACATGCAGCGTAGAGTATGTATCCCACATCAAGCATAGAGACAGAAAAGCTTCACGGTATTTCAGAAGGGATTATTTAAGTTGACAAGATGTTATCCACAAGAATGAGCAGACCTATGTACTCAAAATTTTATTTATGGCTATAGGCGAGGTTGAGAAAACACACCCATAAAACAACTGAGGTGGATAAAGATAGTATGGAGTTCTCTTTCACTGAAGTCAAACATTACACTGAATCCAAGTAGGCTATCATACCTGAATAATCAACACTGGCAATCAATCTCACCAAGTACTATTAATAATAAAGATACAAAATAAGCTTACAAATGATCCCTTGACGTGAAAGGTAGGATATCTTGTTGTATTACAAATATATATAAATTTGCAATCGAATGCATATTCACCATGAAACCTTAAACTATGTTTTTGTTAAGGAGCATAATGATTTATTACATTCAGATACAAAAGAAGGTCAGGCCATCTGACATGGAAACTATCATATTGGCAAAAATAAGGTGTTATTTTCTCATTGCAAAATGTTGCAGCAATACGAGGAGGATTCTCATTCTCAAGTTTCGCCATACTGCCCAAATATAAGGAATCTATATACAAACATAATAAGCCTCACAGGAAACAACAAACATGCATAGATAGAAAAGCCAAATGTTAAAACAACAAATACACATAAAAAGGCTAAGCATTAGAACCGGCCAACTACCTTTGGTCTCCGGTGGTGGTAGCAGCAGCGGCTATAATAATCTAAGAGACCTTATCCAAAAAAATTGACTAAAAAATATTATTTAGTCAAGTATTCAAGATCTTTTCAATGAATAGGCGATGTTAAACTAAATACATACTTGCATGTATCATTACATACACTTTTTGTTTAAACGTTAATTAAGAGTTCAAATTCATGCATTCATTTATAAACACCATGATCGGCTCGTGATTAGTTTCAATGAATCCGTATTGCAGTATCTCCTAATATACATAGACTATAAGTTAGATTGGCTCTAATATCATTTGTAAAAATATAAAACTTCATTCAAAAAAATTAGCCAAAAAAAAATTATTTGAATTCTTTAATTTTGTATAAGTATTCAAGTTTTTCTCAACGAGTAACCAATATAAGACTAAATACATGCTTGCCCGAGTCTTCATATCCTTTTTCCATCTAAGCCCTAACATTCTCATCAGGGTCTAAATTCATGCATCCATTCATAAATGTTATGATCAACCACATGATTAGTCCCAATAAACCTATAATGCAGTATCTCCAAGTTCCCATAAATTATGAGCTTAATTAGCTTCGATATAATTTATAATGATCTAAAATTTCATTCAAAAAATTAGCAAAAAAACATTATCTGGATTACTTTATTCTATACAAATATTAAAGATCTTTTCAGTAAATAATCAATATGAAATTAAACGCATACCTACATGTATCCTCATGGTTATAATCTTTAAGAACTCCCATCTTTTGCTTAATGTCATGCATTATTATCATTTACCAGAGCAGAATCAATTGGCAGACTGATCACAATAGAAACCTGAATAAGCTTTCTTTTACGGAGAGATAATGAGGATGGAGGACCCAGCAACATGGACAGCGACAAAGTAGAATATGATCAATGTAAATGAACAGCCGTATTATTTTTATGTTCAATAGAAAAAGGAAAAAAAAAAAAGATTTCTTATTTTCAACGGTTATGTTGTTTTTTTTTTTCATCTTGGATAGAAAGGGTAACATTGACATCAACTGCTGTATTATTTATCTGCATTCTTACGTATTCACAACCCCCCTTCCCCGCCCAAAAAAGTGATTAGCGAACAGAAATAGCAACCCTGGCCCGTCACCCTGTGCTGGAGATTTTGAGAACAAAATAGTGGCTGATATAGCGGCCAGTAATTAGATGCAACACAATTAACAGACAAGAATGGTAAAATAATGGCATTATTTAGTTATATTATTACTGCTAATAAAATAAAATAAATTGTTTTACTGATATAGAACATTGGATTTAATAATATTCTTTATATTAAATACATGATCAATGTAAATGAACAACTATTCCATCGCATGATGGCTACTAAAGCAGGTTGACAGCTAAACAAAAGCCCTGTAACGTAACAGGGTGCATCTGAAACCATCTTAACAGACATCAATGGTAAAATAACGGCACTACTTAGTTGTCTACTAGTATTATTACCGTTCATAATTTTTTTTTAAAAAAAATATTGATATAGAAAATTGAATTTGATAATGTAAACCATGAGATATTCCATTATATCATGACTACTAAAGCAAGATGACAGCTAGACAATAGCTTACACTGTATTATAACAGTCTCAGGGCACATCTTATAACACCATTATATCACCGCCAGACATTTCAAATCAAGAAAAATTGACAGCACTATTTGAGGTTTTTTTTTTTAATTGATTATTCTTTGCAAGATAAAACGGCCACATTCCATCTAAGCATCAGGATCGGTCCACAATGCTTGTATCACCCCCTTAATTGATAAACGTAGATTACCATCCAATGTTCCTCCTCTAGGCCAATCCCATCTTAATCGTATCTCACGGCCTCAATCCAACTTGATGACAAAGCCCCCTGCTACAAGGTGGACAGGAAGAGAAGGATTAACCAACAACACTAGTTAACGAATGAGCAATTTTTGACAAGATCACTAGCATTCTCTCCCTGCATGCCATGCAGCCCACAGAAACCAGCCTCCCACGAAAATGCACACTCAGGAAGGTCCCGGCCATGTCCCATTCCGTCGTTCACATCAACAGGCATCATCCACAAGATCTGAACCCAAAATGGATGTCTTCTACAGTAAAAATATAATACCAAGAAGCAGAAGGGTTTGATAATTTGGCAGTGACAAATAAAGACGGATCATGCCATTGGAAAGAAAATAATGTCATTTTTTCAAGCTTTTCTAAATTTATTGTGCATCAGCTGCCTCTCCTTTAACTTGCGTCCATATAACTATATGGAGAGCTTTTGCAATGTGAAGGCGTACTTCTAGATGGTGGGAACCACTACCTGGATAATTTTCAGCATTCTTTTTTTTATTTAACCCATTTTTAACCATCATAAATTTGTAACAGAAGTTTTAGTGTAGTAATATCAAGCATAAGTCCTTTAGAAATAGAAATAGATTGAACAAACTGGTAAGACCACAACAGCAATCACCTTCCTCCCTCGAGTGCCAAGTTTGCCATGCCCCTGCACCACCCATCAGAATGTCTGATCAGTAAAGCATAAGAATTTAGTATTCTGGGCCAAAAAAAAAACACTGAATCACAAAACAAGACTTCAAAAGAAAAAGGGTACGATATGTTGTTTGGAGAAACAGAACTCTAGCAATATAAGTGAAAGCAATGGCACTTAGCAGCAGAACATATATTGCAGGAACTGTTTCTCAGTGAGGTGAGTCGCAATTCCAAAGGATTGGGAACCTGCCTGTTTGGGACCAGAATCATTTTTCTTCTTTAGTGACTACCAAAGAGTTGTCCGATGGCTTGCCAAAACACTTGGGGCCTTTTTGGGATAATCCTGTGCGAACCCATAGGATTCATAAGAACACAGGCCAGGCAAGGCCCATTTCATTGAATTCACAGATTTTTTAGAGTGGGTCAGGCCAAATCCCAGAGGGAGAAAATAACCTCACCAGGTCATTTTTTTCATCCTACAGGAATAGAGTGAAGAGGTCCCATTGACATGGATTGCGTCAGGCCTCATCTTCTTTATAACATTAGACACAATCTGTGCACATAGTTTAGCACATATGTACCGGATGGGTCAAGCCCAATTCCTGTAGGATTTTTAGCCCAATCCTACAGGAATATCCAAACAAGCCCTTAACTTGTTTGTCCCTTAACTTGTTTGTAGAATACCTTGATTCTAGTTTGGAGTTAATTTGCTAATCCACAATCACTAAATCTGCATTTCCAAACTTAGTCTACGGGAGACACTGACATATTTAGAATTAAAGCTTTTAAGCTAACAGAAAATTTAATTTGTGAGAAATAAAAGATCTATTTACTCATTTACCATGAAACAAGAAGGTATACCAGATCATATGCTTAGCAACATGAATGGGTTAGTTGAACAAATTAATAGATATTTTGGTGGTAACTGGAGTTTTTTGATGGAAGTGATTGATATATCCTAATGTTCTACAGCAACTGAAACAGCTAAGAAGATTAAATAAGAAGCATCATCTTCTAGGTTCTTCGCTGAAAATCCACAACAAGAGCCTTCAGCTTAACAGCATAATTTCATTACAGACTTTTAAAGTAACCTATCAGATCCAAGGATAGAGAAATTAGTTTTGATCAATGGTCTAGTAGATGGACAAAGTGGATTGGTTTTTGGAAAATTCTAAAACAGATAAAAAAAGACGTAATGGTACTTTGAGAGGTTGAACTTTGCAAAATATCTAAAATCAGAGGGAAAAAAGACAAAAAGAAAGATGCTAAATTATCAATACCAGTCATGTTATTCAAACTTTGTTGATGTCCTACTACAATAATCACAATATATCAGAGGTTTCTAACCCATCATTTGTGAAAATTGCATGTTTAGAGATCAAAGAGGTTTAGACATTGCACAAATTATTTTATAATATGGGCATTATTTAATCATGCAAGATTAAATTAACGAATGACTGCAAGAATCAAGAAAAGAATTATAATACAAAATATATTAAAATAACTTCCATTTAACTCAAAGTGATTCTGCAATAAGTTCCATTTCTGAGATTCACCGTACAAAATTTGAAAAGTTATCTCGGCTTGATTCCAGAAAGAATCAAATCATTTTTCTCTTTAAAATGAGGGTGCAATGGGTTGAAACGAATGCAATATAACCCATCTTCAGAACTTACAATATCACTCATTCCATCTATCAGAAATAAACTTGTTTTTGAAGATAACAATGATGCAAAGTTAACCAGAGTAACTATTAAACCTATCGGTAGTGTTTGGTTCAGCTATTCCCATCCTAGAATAAGCCTTTATTCTAGATTATTCCCCCAAACAGCTATGGACATCGAGGTGGGCCACCTGGAATATGCTATTCCGGTCAACCTTTGGTATTCTAGAATAGCTATTCCATGGTAGAATAGCTATTCCGGTCAACCTTTAGAATAGCTTATTCCAAGTCATTTTGTCTCTATATGGAGGCCCCACTGCAAAAAATATGCTGGAATAAAGTTGTTATTCTAAATTTCCAACCAAACAGACATTTAGAATAACAAGAATGAATATTACTTGAGAATTGGTATTCCTATTCCAGGAATTAATTTTTTGTATCCAAACACTACCATCGAGAAATGTGGAAAGTTCACCAAGCCCCCACATGGACTGCCTTATTTATATTAATTAAGAGAGAAACAAGTTACACAAATGCCCTTGTTAGGTACTTCATCTAAATATAGTAAGCAAAGACAAAATAGTCAACCACACACTAACTAATAACTTCTAACACTTTTTCTTAAGCTAGAGCATATACATCAAACATACACAGCTTGTTACATAAAGAGTCAAACACATCCACAAATACAACTTTAGTAAAGATATCAGCATGCTGCTTGGTAGGAGTGACTGGAGTACAGATAATGCCTTTCATCATAGCATCTCTCATAAAATGACAGTCTACCTCGATATATTTGGTCATTTCATGAACTACAGGATTATGAGCTATATAAATAACCGCTTGGTTATCACAATACATGAGCATAGGACCTATCACAAAAATCCAAATTTCAGCCATTAAGGACATTAACCACATCAATTCACCAGCAATGAGCCATGATCCTGTATTTTGCTTCAGCACTTGACCTAAATATAACATTCCGTTTCTTGCTTCGTCAGGTCACCAAGTTTCCTCCTACATAAGTAGGATAACCGGAAGTAGACTTCCAATCACTCCTATCACCAACATATCCCAAGTCTGAATAAGCCTCAATACATGGTGACTATGACTTTTATACAACAATCCTTTGCTTGGTACTCCCTTCACATAAGCAAGTATCCTCAATGCAGCCTTCCAATGTACCTATCTAGTTTTTGCATAAATTGACTAATGAGATCCAATGCAAATATGATATCAGGCCTCGTAACCATGAGATAAATTAGTTTTCCAACAAGTCTTCCATATATACTAACATCAAGAAACTCCTTCAATTCCTCATCCCATTAATTCAGATTTTGCTCCATAGATATATTTTCAGGTTTACATTCAAGAAGTTCAGTTTCTTCTAGAAGATCAAGTACATACTTTCTTTGAAATAAGACAATACCCTGTTTTTCATGGACTAACTCAATTCCTAGGAAATACCTAGATCTCTCCCTATTTTTTTGTAACAAAATGTTGTTTAAGAAAGGCCTTAGTTTCTTCCACTCCTGCCTTATTACTACTTGTTAACAGAATATCATCGACATATACTGCCAGAATAACCGTTCCAATAATCCTATTATGCACAAAAACCAAATGATCAAAATATACCTGGTAAAGCCTACAGAAAACATCACCTTGCTCAGCTTGTCAAACCATGCACACGGGCTCTACTTCAAACCATAAATCATCTTTCTGAGTTTGCACACCATCTCCCCCTGAGCAACATATCCAAGAGATTGCTCCATATATATACCTCCTTATCAAGATCACCATACAGAAAAGCACTCTTCATATCCAACTGACATAGATTAACGGACAGGATGATGCAAATGGAATTCAGACAGGTGACTAGAAAGGTCTCAAAATAATCAATACCATAGATCTGGATGTATCCTTTTGCCACCAGGTGGGCTTTGTAGCGGCCAACAAAACCATCCGAATTATACTTAACAATATACACTTACTGATAACCAACAATATCAAATGGTATGGAGAGAGTCACCAAATCCCAAGTATGGCAGAACAATAGAGCCATCATCTCCTCATCCATGAAAGCCTTCCAGTGTGGTGAATTGAATGCTTCATGATTGTTCTTGGGAATAGAAATGGTAGCTAAAAAAAGAGCAAACTGGCGAAGGGATGAAAACGATCATAAGACAAAATTAGCAATATGATGAGCTATAGAGCATTTACCTTTTTTAAGAGTAATCAGGAGATCAAGATCATTAGGTGGAGAAGAAGAAAGAGATTGATGACTAAGAGCTGTAGCTGGACGAGTCGGATCATGTAAGACTGGAGGCGGAACGGGAGTGACTTTCCAACATGAATATACTTACAATGGTTTGGAAACGGGTTTGCTAGTAGAACAAATAGAAGGTAGTGGAACAGAGGAAATGACCAAGTCAGATGCAGAAAAAGACAAGAAATAGGATGTGGACTAGAAAAAGGTAACATCGATAGTGATGTAGTATCTTCAAGATGACGGATCAAAGCACCGACATCTCTTTTGAGTGTTTGAGTAACCAACAAAGACATTTAATTGACATGGAAGATATTTTTTCATTAGTGGGAGTAAGATTATGGACAAAACAGACACACCTAAAGACCTTAGGAGGAAATGAAAATATAGATTTATATAGATACAAATGATAAATAGAAATATCGCCGTGAAAAATAAAAGATAACAAATGGTTGATAAGATGATACACAGTAAGAACAGCATTGGCCTACAAATATTTTGGTATTTGTATTTGAACCATAAGTGTACGGGCTACATCAAGCAAATGACAATGTTTTTTTTTAGCAACATCATTTTGCTGAGATGTGTAAGGGCAAGTAGTTTGATGAACGATGCCATAATTACTACAAAAAAAAGATATCTTTTTGAACAAATTCTAGGATATTATCAATGCGCACGATACAAATAGTGATGAAAAAATAATTTTTTTTCTTTTATTAAAGAATGTGTGAATAACATTAGGAACTTGATCTCAATTTTTCAACAAATAGATCCAGGTGACACGAGTATGATTATCAATAAAATTAATAAAATAATGAAAGCCTTGAACTAATGGAATACGAAAAGGATCACAAATGTCAGAATGTACTAATTCAAAAGGGAAATAAATATATATAATTTGGAGAGTCGGAAATGAGGCTCGATGATGTTTGCCTAGTTGATATAATTCACACTCAAATGACAACATCGGAACAAGACGACTCTTTATAAATTCCGAAGAGAGGGATGACCTAATCAATAGTAACATTGAAGAGGGGACTCAGAGATAGACACTGCCAAGCCATGGAGTGTAGTCTCATCATGTAGAAAGTATAATCCATCATGCTCACAGCCCAAACCAATCATCTTTCCAGTTTGCAGGTCCTGAAAAATACAATTAGGAATATTATAAAGCAATTATGAAATTTAATAAGCCGGCTAATGGATGGAAGACTAACATAAAAATTAGAAATATAAAATGCATCAGAAAGAAAAAGTCTAGATGAAACCGGAACAATTCCAGTTTTCTTGAAAACACAATGAGAGCCATCAGCAGTAGTAACAGGAATAGAGAGAGAAAAAGAAGAGAACAGGAATTTTATACTTGTCATGTGGTTGGAGGCTCCTGAATCTAGAATCTATGGACTATCAGAGAGAGCAACAAATACAACAATACCTAAAGCAACCGCATGAGTAGCAGTAGAATAGACGTTGACCCTTAAGACTAAAGGAAGTGCTCATACTCAATCCGGAAAAACTGGACAAATCCAAGAGAGGCAGTACCATTCTGTGTAGAAGAATCAATCCCAGTAATAGTAGAGGCCAATTGAGCCTAATCTAGCTTACCATGTTTCTCCCAGCAACGTTCCACAATATGATTGTTGCGTCTATAATGAGATCACATGCACAAGCCTTTATTAGAGGAAGACTGACCACCACCATGACCATGCCCGAAATCATGTCCACGGCCATAGCCACGACCATGACCATGAGTGCCTATAGTGAAGGACAAAGCCTCAAGGATAAGAGTGGACGTATCCATAGAAATGAGGCTCGATGATGTTTGCCTAGTTGATACAATTCACACTCAAATGACAACATCGGAACAAGACAACTCTTTATAAATTCCGAAGAGAGGGATGACCTAATCAATAGTAACATTGAAGAGGGGACTCAGAGATAGACACTGCCAAGCCATGGAGTGTAGTCTCATCATGTAAAAAGTATAATCCATCATGCTCACAGCCCAAACCAATCATCTTTCCAGTTTGCAGGTCCTGAAAAATACAATTAGGAATATTATAAAGCAATTATGAAATTTAGTAAGCCGGCTAATGGATGGAAGACTAACATAAAAATTAGAAATATAAAATGCATCAGAAAGAAAAAGTCTAGATGAAACCGGAACAATTCCAGTTTTCTTGAAAACACAATGAGAGCCATCAGCAGTAGTAACAGGAATAGAGAGAGAAAAAGAAGAGAACAGGAGTTTTATACTTGTCATGTGGTTGGAGGCTCCTGAATCTAGAATCCATGGACTATCAGAGAGAGCAACAAATACAACAATACCTAAAGCAACCGCATGAGTAGCAGTAGAATAGACGTTGACCCTTAAGACTAAAGGAAGTGCTCATACTCAATCTGGAAAAACTGGACAAATCCAAGAGAGGCGGTACCATTCTGTGTAGAAGAATCGGTCCCAGTAATAGTAGAGGCCAATTGAGCCTAATCTAGCTTACCATGTTTCTCCCAGCAACGTTCCACAATATGATTGTTGCGTCTATAATGAGAACACATGCACAAGCCTTTATTAGAGGAAGACTGACCACCACCACGACCATGCCCGAAATCATGTCCACGGCCATAGCCACGACCATGACCATGAGTGCCTATAGTGAAGGACAAAGCCTCAAGGATAAGAGTGGACGTATCCATAGAAACTCGGAGTACTCGATTAAAAATTGAAGATAAAGATGGAACTGAATCAGCACCAAGGATAAGGCCATGCATCTGGTTGGCCAACTTCGGACGTAGACTAAATAGAAACTTTGCAATAGCTAAGCCTTCATGATACTTCTTTTGTTACTATATATCCAACAAGAGACTAATGAACATCAAGTTCATCAATAATAGAACGGAGCTCTGCATAGTAATTAATAATTGTTTTATCACCTTAATTTAACAAAAATAGCTTCTCATAAAATTTAAAAACTCGAGAGATATTCTTCTCGTTACCGTACAAATCACGTAGAAAATCCCAGATTTTTTTTGAACGAAGTCAAGAAACAAAATACTGGAAGAAATAGAGGCCTCCATACTATTGATCAGCCATGCATGTACACAATAATCATCGATGAGGCGTCCTTTATCAGAGGGATCAGTAATGGCCGGTAATCCTGGACATGATATGCTCAAGTTTTTATTGAGCACCTAAGAAAATCTTAAAAGATTGAGCTCAGATGAAAGAGTTAGTATTATTTAACTTGATGGTGGTTCCTATCAAGTTCTTGAAAACTTGATCATATATGGAAGTAGAAAATTGTTTGCTATCCATGATAAACTAATAGAGAAGGCACCACGGAAGAAGGCAGCAGAAAATCCTGCATTTCTAGCAAAATTCTTCTAGCACAAAATCAAGAACATAAATGGCAGCATCTAGGCATGCTAAGGATGAGGTGCTGTTGTATAAATGGGCAATCTTGCAACAAGGTTAGGGTTAGGTAGCGCTGCTGGTTACAGCAAGAAAAGAGGAAGAAGAGAGAGGGGCGAGATCTATCTAAGTGCTTAGGCGTTGCATTCTTGGTCACTGTGTAACAAGAAGAGAGGGAGAAGCAGCAGCAACCACCATTCTAGAAAAGCCAGGAACAAGACTGGAAGCCAATGGGCCTACTTCATCAATTGATCTGGGAGGAGGGTTTATATCAAGAGAATGGAGATACAAACCAAAACAGCTAAGCAGTTGTAGCACAAAGAAAGGAGATAGAAAAGAACCAAATTAAATGGCAGCCAAAAGAAAGGTTATAGAAGGAAACCAGGGCCACCTCCTTCACGCCAGTAAGAAAACAAAGAGAGCAAGAGAAGTCACAATGAAACAAAGCCACACAATCAGGCCATGAGTCAAGACAGAGATGCAGAAGAACCATCCATTTCTAGAATTTTTAATCTATTTCCCATCAAGATAGAGAAGGCCACTCTCCCGTCTCTTTCCCACCACTGCTATACACCCACCGCTGTCACAGCAATCTTGGGACCTTTGCCGCTTGCCAACGATGCTGGACCACTGGGCCTCGAGCGTGCCTCCTCCTCTCCCTCCGTAAGAGCTTCAAAGAAGACAGGAGAGAAAGAAACACTGCTGTGAAACCCTAGATCTCAAAGATCAGTGAGCGGTCGGGGGAGTGGCTGACCAGCAAGAGCAGTCGATGTGATTGGGTCTGGGAAGGGATCGGATAGAAGGGATTGGATGCGAACAACCCTGTTCCTGTTTCAGAGAGGAGATGCAGTGAGCATGAGAGAAAGAGGGCTTAGGGTTGCTCTGATACCATATTGAGAAGTGTAGAAAGTTCACCACGCTCCCACATGGATTTATATTAATTAGGAGAGAAACAAGTTACATAAATTCCTCTATTAGGCATTCCATCTAAATATAATAAGCAAGGGCAAAATGATCAACCACACACCAACTAATAACTTCTAACAAAACCTTTCGAGCAGCTTAGGAGAAAATGTTGGGGTGGTAACATTTATGGCATTCAAAAAAAAAATTCAGTTAGAGGCAATGACCTGTAGTTCAAAAAGAGGGGAAAAACACATGGAGAATTTGTCAAAAGTTCAAAAGGAGTTCAAATAACTAAAACTTAAAAAACAAATTAACAAAAATTAAGAATGTAAGATAATTGATATTTTTATATTTTTGAACATGTAAAAAAGCACAAATGAATGAGACAATGGTCATTTCAGCAGCAAATAGCATCATCCAATTATAATTTAGAATGTGTTCCTTGAGTCAGTTACGAATAATTAGAGTAGAATCATAAACCCATACATACTGAAAAGTTCTGTCGATCTAATTATCCAAAAATTATTCAAAGTATTATTTGTCCACGAAAAGTAAGAACAATTCAAAAGTTTTCAATCATACAAAGGATCTTGTCACCATCCAGAGGATTACGAAGCTACAGGTCCAGTTTGAATAAAATGAGTCTATTTCTGATTTACCTTATCACGGTCAACTATCGACATTCATATATTTTAAGTTAAAACAAACTCAAATGATTAATAATTGGAAAAAAAAATTAGCCAAAAATAAGAATGCAAGAAAATTGAATTTTTATGTATTTTTTCATGTAAAATAGCATGAAAGAGACAAGAACAATTAACAATGCAAAGACACATAGCATGATCAAATTGTAAGTCAGAATGTGTTCCTTGAATTAGTCATGAATAATTTGTGTTAGAATCACAAATCTCGTGAATATGAATAATTTGTGTTAGAATCACAAAACTTGTGAATGCTGAACAGTTCCAAGTTGACTTGACTATCCAAGAATTTTTGAAAGCATTATTTGGCCAGGAAATGTGAGAACAATTCAAAAATTTCCAAACACACAAAATATAGCTACCAAGCATGTGGTTAACAAGTTGAAGGTCCAAATTTTGACTAAAATAAGTTCAGTATCAGAATCATCTACTAACAATCATCTACTATTAAAAGGAGGGTTTTGCAGCCAGACTCTCCCCACCCCTTCACTTTGGAGTTTACCCAACCCCCTGGTTCCCCTGAGCATTTCTTGCAACCCTTGGAAACTGGGACCACCCTCTTCCAGATGAAGAAAATAAAAAAAAAAAATCATATTTTTATTGATAACTCCAGCTTTCATCTATGTTCCCATCTTTTTTTCTTGCACTCTCTTTAAAGAAGAAAAGAAACAACAGAATGCAACAAATCTCAATTGTCACAAATTCCTTACATGGTAATCTCAATTGTCAGAACAAAAAATGAAATTATTATTTTTCATTCACATTTTTTTTAGTAACCCAACTTGTCACAAATTATAATCCAACCCTGTCTACCAGGGTTCTCCGAACCATGCCGAACCGGACCGGTGGCCGGCCGGCACGGTTCGGCCCCATAAATTGGTTCCCACCCCTAAAAATTTTTTTTTAAAAAAATGTTATACCATACCGAACCAGGCCAAACCAGTGCTGAACCGGTCGAAATGAAACCGAACTGCTTGGTTCGGTCGGTTCGAGCCCGATTTGTCCCGGTTCGGGTGGGTAGGGTTTTTTTTTTTTTGTTTTTTGTCACATGGCTACACATATGGGGGGGGGGCTGTCTTTGAGAAAGTTCTTAAGAGATTTCGGTTTAATAACAGAGAGCTCGTAGAGCTCTCTGTTATTCGTTGTTTATTTTGCAACGAACCCTTTAAAAAAAAAATTCAATCAATTTCAACCAAATCAAACATCCAGAAGTCAAAGAGGAAGGTAGAATTAAGATACGTATACCTTTCCTTTTCCGTATTTCCCTCTTTCGTCTCGTATTTTTTGTTAAAATCCGTGCAAAACAGAAAATTAAGGAGAAATACTATTAAAATTCATTTGTTGGCTATAATTTTAGAGTATGTGGTAGATGTAGGATAGATCTACATAATGATACTAAGATCTTGATTTTTTTTTAAGTATATAATTTTTTAAATTAAAAATTAATTTCGGATTAATAAATTAATTAAAAAATAATAATTAGAAAAAAACTGTAATTATAAATTATTAATTTAGGGCTCGTAAGCTACTCTTATTATAAATTTCATGTCGATTTACTCAAGTTTTGATGCGTCTCGTGAATAGTGCTCCAGGTTTTAAATTGAAAAAAAATTGGCTTCATTTCTAGGATCTTAAAAAAGTATACGTAGCATGTATGATAGAATCCTACATGAATTTAAAATTTATTTTTTTTATTTTTCTTTATTTTTTGAATTTTTTAAATAAAAAAATAAAAAAATAAAAAATAAATTAAATTTTAAAAATTAGGTTAATAAAGTATTAATTAATAACATTATTATTGACTTTATATGTAATTTAAATATTTAGGTATAGATCCATCAAGGAGGAAGAAAGATCCAGAGCGGGATATTGGCTGGTTGCATGAAGAGATGCTCTCGGATCGGCATCACTGGAGGTGTAAATGGTGCAATACTGAATTCAAAGATGGGAATAACAAGGTTGAAGCAGCACTTGGCTGGCAGCTATCCTAATGTATCTGCATACCAACACTATCCACATAAGGTTCGTCAGTTGATGAAGAAATACTTTACTGATTTTAAAGCTTGGAATGAAAGAGCAGCAAAGAAGAAGGCAGAGGTAGAGCGCAGAGCCGCAGAACCACCTTCTTATTACTCCAGGAAGTCAGAGGAAGCATCTATTCCTTCTGATGAGGAGGCACAGATGGAGGCTACTATTCAGGCGAGCTTGTATGAGCAGAGACAGCAGGAGGAGACAACCAGGTATAGACAGCAATTTGGACCATCAGCTTTTGAATCAGGATTGAGATTCGCTTTTGTTAGTGCTGTAGGAGAATCTGAGACAGTTTAGGAGGACCTTCTCAGTCAGAGAGCCCATCAGGAAAGGTACTGGCCATAGTGCATCAATGTTGGAAGCATTTGACAGTAGAAAGAAGTCTTCCAGGAACATTCCAGAGGGAGTCACTATCCATGATGTCGATCCACATGCCTTTTTCAGTAGAGATTCCAAGCAACATAGGATTGACATAATGCTGAAAAAGGATAAGAAGGATATATGGCGGGCCATCTCCTCCTGGTTTCATTTCAGTCATCCCAGCCTATGCAGCAAACAATCCATATTATTGCTCTGCTATTTCATCTATACAAGCTGCTGGTGCATGTGTAGATCCTCTAGCATCGAGGGATATCTATGGTCAGCTTCTAGACAGCAATAAGGAGAAGTTAGAAGGATGGATATCCTCATACCAGAGCAAGTGGCCCATGTATGGGTTGATGGTGATGTGTGATGGTTGGACTGGTCCTACTAGACGGAGCATCATCAATTTCTTGACTTATTGTGATGGAAATTTTTTTTTTCAAAAGTCTATTGATGCTTCAGATCAGGTGCACGACGCCAGTTATATTCTCAGATTGATGGAGGAGGTGATTGATCAGGTGAGAGAGCATAATATCGTGCATGTCATCACTGATAATGAACCACAGTACAGGACCGCAGGACAGATCTTGATAGAGCGGCAGCCGCATATTTTCTGGATCCCTTGTGCTGCACATTGTATAGACTTCATGTTGATGGATATTGGAAAAATCTGCAAGGTACAGAAGATTGTTAAGCTAGCACGGTCTATCACCAGATTTATATATAATCATACATGGATCTTATCATTGATGAGGAGCTTTACACGAAAAAAATATTGAGACCAGGGATCACACGGTTTGCTACTAATTACATTGCACTTGATAATCTTCTTGGAAAGAAAGCAAAGCTGCGTCAGATGTTTTCAGTCAGGAGTAGCAGCAAAGAAAATATGCCAGGACAAATACTGAGAAAAGCAATATGAAAAATTTAGTGATGAGACAGACATTCTAGCAGCAAGCTGAGAGGATAGTGGAGGCTATCAAGCCTCTATATGAGATACTTCGCACCATGGACTCCTAGAGGTATGCTCAGATGGGTTTCTTGTATTTCATGATGCTAAGGGCAAAGGAAAAGATCCAAGAGGCAGATCCATCACATGCATCTAAGTATATCCAGATCATTGATAGATGGTGCAGTTATCAAATGAGTTCGGATTTGCATCTAGCAGGTACGTAGTAATTTATGAAGTCCCTAAAAATTAAAATTTAATTAGATTTGTACAAGTACGTTTGACTAATTCTTAAAATATATGCGCAGCTTAATATCTGAATCCGAGATTTCAGTACTCCATACCGCACATTGCTATGGATGAAGATCTTATGTCTGCCCTACGCAATGTTATATATAAGATGGAGCTCGATCCAAATATCGCTGCTATATGCCTTGAAGAAGTAATTTATGTTGAAATTATTGAGTGATTTTTAAAAACATTAATTTCAACAAATAGCACATGCTAACAAAACTTTTTCTGGCAAATGAAATTTTTTAAGGAGGGCACAGATTTATTTGGATCCATTGTAGCAATCAGAAGTAAATCAAAGATGAATCCTGATAGATACTACTAAGGAGTAAGTATAATATTATATCAGGATTAATTTTTTTATTTTGCCAAAACTAAATTCTAAATGATGTAATGTTTTTTGCAACTAAATGGTGGGTGCATTTTGTTGGATCTGCTAAAAATCTGAAGATTTACAGTTAAGATCCTCTCCCAGACGATGTCATTCAGTGGATGTGAGCGCAACTGTCTCCATTTGGCCTTATCCACTCCAAGCAAAGAAACTGTCTAAAACAGAAACGCCTCAACGATCTTGTGTATGTACAATATAATTTAAGGTTGAGGCTAAAGCATATTCAGGAAGAAATAGAATTGAAATATCCCGATCCCACTGCAAGTTCATATGTTGATGAGGATGAAGATCCAATGATTGGATTGATCATGAGTCAGCAGCAACAGCCAAAGCGTGATGAGCTAGGATCGCCTCCTCGACTAGCCAGTTTTGTAGCTAGTGAGGCTAGGGTAGATGCTAGACAATGGGCAACAAGTCATATTTCTCACAGGGCTCCAGCAGATACAGCACATCATCCCTCCCCACCATCTGGTAGACCCGAAGACAGGAAAAGGAAAGACATTTGCACCTCCATCAGAGCACTCAGTCCACTCAGATCAGATACCAAAGCGAGTGATGATAGTGCTTCAGATAGTGGATGATCTAGCGATCAGGGAGGGACCGGAGGACAGGAGTCGCAGCCACCTAATCATATTCGATTTACTGGGGAGTCGCAGTTTAGCCATACCACGTAGGATACAGATCATGGATTACCATATGATAGATCCCGTGATAATATGATTCCATATAGGCGACGGGCTCCGCGTGGTCGTTCGGGACACGATGCAGCTGCAGCTTTTGCACGTGGAGTAGGATCCATGGATGTAGCTGGATCATCCTCATATTTAGATTCCTCTTATCCGCAGCTACCGACAGCTTCGGGTCCATATGATCTATATATGCATGTAAGACGTCATCTTCTAGTGGTTATTATCCCATGCAGCCCGAAGTATCTTATAGATCTAATTTTACTGTTGGTATATTTGATGGGCCCTTGCACTGCCATATCATCAGTCTTTGGATAACTCTCAGAGTCGGGACATCAGAGAGGGATCTGCGATGAGTTATGATCCATCACGCATACCTCCTGGAATGAGCTTAGAGGAGTATCATGCTGCCTGGTTGGAAGGATATACTGATCTGTCTACGGAGTACATAAATGATCCTTATTTTTATGGATATCGACACTATCCGATTCTAGAAATTGGTATGTAATTATATGTTTATGCTACATTTCACTTTCATTAATTGCTGATAATCTTAGTTTAATTATCATTTTATATCTTATTTCAATTGGAACTAGTCAAGGTACATATCTTAATTTCTAAATTTCAAGCATTTAGGACTCTTAAACACTAAATTCTAAACCCTAAACCATAAACCCTTAAAAAATAAAATAAAAATCTTAAAATCCCAAAATTCATCAAAAAAAAAATTGGACGTACCGTTTCAAACCGGTACGCCCCGCCATACCGTGTGTCGGCACGGTACGATATCGTACCGGTACCGGCCGGCCACCGGTATGGCTCCCGGTACCGGTACCGGGAACCTTGCTGTCTATAACTACGTCACATATATGCTAGTCATGTGTCTAAATTTTTATTTCCAAATCTACATAACATTAGGTGGCATTTTATAGATCGACTTGACAACCAGTTTACACATTTCATTTATATAAAAACATGATATGTTAGGAGACCCACCAAATGTGCATTTCTCATTCTACGTAACATTACCAAAAATTTAACATATTCAAAGTAGAGGAAAACTTCAAAATTACATTATTGATCAGTACTAATGATGGAAGAGGGTGAGACTTGGCACAATGGTAAAGATTGCTCCCCTATGACCTGAGTGTGACGGGTTCTAAACAAGAAAATAACCCATCCACAAACAAGGGTAAGGCTTCTTCCCCAAACCCCCCCAGTGGGGGAAGCCTTAAGCACTAGGCCACTCTTACAATTTTATCATGTATTAATGATGGAAGAAGGCAGGAGAGGAAGAAGAAAACAATATATAAGAGTTTAGATAAGTTGATTTTATCTGTGCCTAACAAGTTCTAGGGTTTTTTGATGGTATATTAAAATCAACAATTTATTATCTTTCGTACCAAAAAACTTTACTAGCTTTGTTAAAGTTGTTTGGTGGTCCCAACACTCAACAGTAAGTTATCACAGCCAACTTTCATTTATGAAAGAAATATGGTTACAGGTGAGAGCTTGGTCATGCACAATTGTCGATTATATTATATGGCTGCTCTTGTTTAAAACCCCTTTCCTTTGATGCCAGTTATAATTATTAGTATTAGAAAGTTCACATCTCTTCTTCTACTACTTTGGGGATAAGAAGTCAGTACTTGCTGAAAATATGCCCATCAAATGATATTCCAATCAAAATGAAAGTAGCGTCTGTTTGATACTTAACAACAAAAGATGTTTGAACTTCAGTTCAAAAGGTAAACTAGAAGCAAAATTTAAACGTATCTTTTGCCATCTCTTTCATCTTCAAACCAAACAATTAATTCCATGAATGCAGACCTATTCCTAAACCCTAAAAATGTAAGGTTTGAAAAGTTTGTTTGAGTTTTGGTTTCACTCAACCAAAACGAATTTCAATTTCAGCAGTTTCAGCAACTTTCCCTTTATTTTTTTTTATTAAAAAAAGATACTAAAATCTAAAAGGATAATATCAAGAAATATTAAACAAGTGAAGAAAATGAATCAGACATGACTTGAGCATACTGCACTGATTGGAACTTTCAACGTATTGCTTCCATGTTCTCATACTAAAATTATATCCATGTACATACAATACCTTGAAACAAAGACAAGTATATAAAAGAAAAAAAATAATATTGTCTCATATTATTTTAGTGTGCCATATATCATTTCACCATTTAAGACAAATCAAATCATGAAATTTTGATTGTTTATATAGCATCAAGAATATATATTTTTTTTAGAATTTGCAGAATCTGAGTACAAGTTTATGAAAATAGTTCCCAAACTCAAAGAAAAGAAGAATGATACATGATTAGTAAACATTGTCATTATACACATACTGATATACATATATAATATTTGGCCTCATAAGTTCTGTTTATAACTCAAAATCAGAATTCATTCAGAATCAATTCCAACAGACACTCAAATTTGTTTGTTTAGATTTCAGAGTTTCAACCAAGACATAAAATCATGTAATGACTCAGCAATCCTATTTCCTCCTTCCACATTCCAAAAAACACATTCAAGCAAGAAACTCGGATCTGGTACTGGGCCCCGTACTAGCCTCATACCTGGCCCACAAAATCTTAAAAAAATCTTTTCCCTCCCTGTTGCCACCAAGATCGTCGTATCCCGTAGCTCTAACGTGTCGGGTTCCCGTCGGGTGCTTGGCTCCCCGCCTCGTGGTCGGCTCGCTCGCTCGCTTCGGAGGTCCTGCAAGATAGAGGAAAACCTTGGACCGGGGATTCTGACGAAGGCACTCCGACGATCAAGTCAGTGGGATGATCGAGGGGAACAGAAACCTCCATAGCAGAGAGCTTGGGAGACTCTACGCGTCGAGAGGGTGATAAGAGAAAAGATAATGCGAAAAACGAAAGAGTCTTTGTTGTTTTTACCTTGCTTTGTTTCTTCTTACCTTTACTTACCTTTTTGTGCGGTCTTATATAGGTGAGTGGCTTCTTGTTGGCTTCCAAGTTCTCTCCTTCGAAGGAGGCTTGTCGTTGCACGTTGTCATCTCTCTGTCGGGCTGGTTCTGCACCTAAGTCTTGAGCCATAACGGAATATTGCCATTTTGAAGGAGGCCACTCGAGTACCACAGCGCCTAGGATCTAGGGCCTAAGGTCCATGCGCTCTATTATGGAAGTCGCAGTCTCCCAGTCATGCGATCGTCGACGTGTCGGCACATCGCAAGGCTAGGAGCCTGGTGTTGTTCGGATCGTGCAGATTGTGCGCACGACGCGCCGCAGGGGGCCTACGCCCATGGCAGAGCATGCACCATCTCTCGGAGGCTCTGCATGATCAGGTATTCTCTCATCTTCATTTTGAATTCCGGCCTCTTTATACCTTTGGCGAGAATCCACGCTCCTGCTGGTAAGAGGGTCTGCTTCGGAGGGGTGGACTCGACCTTGACCGGGAGCTGACCTCAGACGGGGGGCCCGCCCAATGAGCCCTGCCTCGGCTGGGAGCTGACCTCGGCAGGGTGGTCCGTTCTGAAAGCATGAGCTCGACCCCGACTGGGAGCTGTCCTCAGCCGGAGAGCTCGCCTTCGGAGGGATGGACTCAACCTCGACCAGGAGCTGACCTCAGATAGAGGACCCGCCCAATGAGCCCTACCTTGGCTGGGAGCTAACCTCTACCGGGTAGTCCGCCTCGGTTCTTCGCCATGTAGCCTTACCCAGGTGATGGGTCTCTTGACATCGTGGCCGTCCGCAGGCTACACGTCAACGGATGTCGCCATATCAGTCCGCAGGCTCCACGTCAGCGGATGTCGCCATATCAGTTGCCCCCACTCCCGAGCCCGGAGAACGAAGCATCCGTTAGGGGCGAAGGGAGTAATGATTGCGCTGGCATGAAGGGGGCGCGTCCCTTCTGTTACCAATGCCGAATGCACCGGCGTTCGGGTGGTCATGCTTCCACGCCATTTAGGTATCGCCACGTCTTCTCTCCTCGAAAACGGTTACTAATACCGCATCGGCTTCAAGGGAACTGCTCAGGGTTTGAAGCGCCGCTTCGTACGTGGCATCTCTCGGTTAGCTTGGCGCGAGACATGACACACGTCTTCTATGGGCACGAAGCGACAGGATTCCAGGCCGTTAAATAGGATCCATCTTCTCAATCCTCAAAGATTCTTCAGGCAGTGGAAAGATGAGACTTTTGCTCCAGAGCTACTCTCCCCCTTCCCTTTGGGTGAAGTCTTGAAAAGTTAGGCTCCTTTCCTTCTCTCCCCCATTTTTCTTCTTGAGTTTCCCCCATTTTTCTTCTTGAGTTAGGGGAGTACCTTTACTAGGGTCTCCAGGTCCCTGTACGACCTTTATCTTCATTCTTTATACTGTAAGGATGAAGTTCAGTCTCAAGGATCTTCGGGAGATGTCCCGAAAGAGGACTGCTATCAAGGAGCCCGAGGGAGAGCCTAGTGCGAAGGCCCGGGAGGGCGACGCTGACTCCCTTCGGGTCGAGGAGATGGCCCATCTAGAAAGGAGGGTACAGACCCTCCCGGCTCAACTAGAGAAGGAGAAGACTCGGGCCGCGATGGTAGTTGAGAAGGCGGCGACGGCTGCTACGCTGGCGGAGATGGCCAAAAAGGAGGCGACGGAGGCCATTTCCAAGTTCATGGTATCCCAGGCCTTTAAGGACGAGGTCGTCGAGGCTGTCTTGGACTCCTTCCATCAAGAATTCAGGGACTTCAAAAGCAAGGCATTTTGCTTTTACGGGCTGAAAGGGCTAGACAACATCAGGCCTTCCATTCCGTTCCCTGGGCAAGAGGATGAACGTGGTTTCGAGGAGTCAGAGTCAAAGGAGGCTGAGGCTGAGGTGGGACCCGAGGCCTCCCCAAGTGCCTCGCGGGAGGTGAGGGTCGCCCGTCAATCTAGAAAGGAGCCGGCAGCTGATGTTTAGATCTTCCTTTCCTTTCTGTGGTTATAAGTCAAGGAGGGCCTTCGGCTTGTTTGGGGCACCTCGTAGGGAATGTACATGAAGTTTTCACCATATCAATGAAACCCCTTGGCTATCATTCCGCTTCTCTCTTCCTCCTTTTCTTCTCTTCTTTCTCTTTCCTTTTTCTTTTTTTTCTTTTTTTTGTGTTGCCCGGCGTGGGACAGGCGATAGATGATGGGACTTGCTTGGAGTTCCCATCTGACATCTCCGGGCTGTGAGCTGGGCGATGAAATTGCTTGTCTCTGAGTGCCGGGCTTCATAAGTTTCCGGACTTGAAGTGCCGGACTTCGGAGGTTCCCTGGCTTTGGTGCGGGGCGATGTTGCTTCGGGCTTGAGTGCGGGGCTTCGAAGGTTCCCCGGCTTTGGTGCGGGTCGCTGCGGCTCCGGGCTTGAGTGCTGGGCTTCGAAGGTTTCCCGGCTTGAGTGCGGGACTTCGGAGGTTTCCCGGCTTGAGTGCAGGGCTTCGAAAGTTTCCCGGCTTTGGTGCGGGGCGCCGTGGCTCCCGGCTTGAGTGCGGGGCTTCGGAAGTTTCCTGGTTTTGGTGCGGGGCACTGTGGCTCCCGGCTTGATTGCAAGGCTTCGAAAGTTTCTCGGCTTTGGTGCGAAGCGCTGTGACTCCCGGCTTTGGTGCGGGATGATATGAGTACGGGCTTTGGTGCGGGATGCTATGAGTACGGGGCTTCGGAAATTTCCCGATTTTGGTGCGTGGCGCTGGCACTTGTCGCATTTCTTCACAAAGTCGACTGCGTCTTCCCGCATGGTTTTCCAGAAGTATCTCTGCCGGATCGTCTTGTGGGCTAAGGCCCTATCCCTAACATGGTTGCCACAGATGCCTTCATGTATCTCCTGAAGCACGTAAGCGGCTTCTGAGGGCTTCAGGCACTTCAACAGGGGATAGGAGTAGGACCTCCGGTAGATCTGCCCATCCAAAATCACATAACGTGTGGCCTTCTTCTTGAGAAGGCCGGCCTCTTTTCGGTCCTTTGGCAGGGTGCCAGCGGTGATGTATTTAATGTAGAGATCCATCCAGCTGGCCTCGTTGGAGACTTGCTGGACCTTGGCCACAGTTTCGCAGCTGGGGGCCTCAAGACATTCAACGAAAGCACGCCCCAAAGAGGTCTCCGGCAGGATGGCCAACCTGGACAGCACGTCGGCCCGGGCGTTCTGTGCCCATGGGATATGGGAGATGTCGAAGTGCTGGAGGGTTGACGCATGAGAGTGCACCCGGTCTAGGTACTTTACCATCATGGGGCCCGGTGCTTCGTACTCGCCGGAGACTTGGCCCGCTACTAGCTGAGTCTGTGAAGAACTTTAGCCTCTTGACACCCAATTCGCGAGATATCTTCAGCCCCGCAAAGAGCGCTTCATATTCCGCCTGGTTGTTGGTCGCCTTGAAGAGGAAATGTAGTGCACATTCCGCGACGACCCCATCAGGACTGGCAAGGATAAGGCCAACTTCGCTTCCTCCCGCGTTGGACGCGCCGTCCACGTGGAGTATCCACGTCTCCTTCGCCATGGTCGGGTCCTGCCCGAGCTCGGCTTGTTGGTCCGCCTCCTCTGAACTTTCCTCAGCCCAGGTGCATTCCACCACAAAATCGGCTAGAACCTGAGCCTTCTGCGCCTGCCGCGGGCGATAGATGATGTCGAATTCGCTGAGCTTCAACACCCATTTGGCCAGGTGCCCGGAAGTGTCGGGATGGCTCGGGATAGCCCTCAGAGGCTGATCAGTAAGGACGGCGATGTGATGCGCTTGAAAGTAAGGCCTGAGATGCTGCGCAGACGTTATTAGTACAAAAATAATTTTCTCGGATCGGGTGTACCTGGTTTTAGCATCACGAAGTAGCTTGCTGGTGTAGTAGACTAACCGCCGAGAGCCATCCTTATCAGCACGAATCAACACGGAGCTGACTGCCTCTGGTGAGATCGCTAGGTACAGGAGGAGCTCTTTTCCGAGCTCCAGCCTGGATAGTAGTGACGGTGAGGTGAGAAGCTTTTTCACTCCCTCGAACGCTTCCTGGCATTCTTCTGTCCAAGTGAAGTCATTCATCTTCCGGAGGACCTTGAAGAACGGCTGGCAACACTCGGCAGAGCGTGAGATGAAGCGGCTCAAAGCTGCAATGCGCCCAGTCAAATGCTGGACTTCCTTCTTGGAGGCGGGACGTCTAATGTCTGTGATCGCCTGGATCTTCTCGGGGTTGGCATCTATCCCCCTTTGGATCACCATGAATCCCAAGAACTTTCCCACCGCCACGTCAAAGGTGCACTTGGCGGGATTCAGCTTCATTTAATAGCGGCAGAGGTTATCGAAAGCCTCTGCCAAATCGGCAATATGGTCCTCCTCCGGGCCGCTCATAACAAGCATGTCATCCACGTATACCTGCATGTTGCGGCCAATCTGGTCCTTGAAGATCGTGCTGATTAAGCGCTGGTTAGGTGGCCCCTGCATTCTTAAGACCGAAGGGCATTATCTTGTAATAATACGTACATCGATCGATCACAAATGCTGTGCACTCCTCATCCTCGGGATGCATGCAGATCTGATTATATCCGGATAACGCATCCATGAAGCTGAGGTACTTGTAACCGGAAGTCGCATCCACAAGCTGGTCAATCTTGGGAAGGGAAAACTGTCCTTTGGGCACTCCTTGTTGAGGTCGGTGTAGTCTACACAGATCCTTCACTTCCCAGAGGCTTTCCTGACCATCACCACGTTAGCAAGCCAACAGGATACCGTACCTCTTGGATGAAGCCCGCTGTGAGGCGTTTATCGATCTCCTCGTTGATGGCTTTCTTTCGTTCCAGGATGAGGCTTCTTTTCTTTTACCAAACCGGGCGATGATTGGGGTCGACATTCAGCCTGTGAGTTATCACCTCCGGTAGGATACCGGGCATGTCGACGGCGGTCCAGGCAAAAATATTTGTATTAGCCCACAAGAAGCTGAGCAGACGGGTTCTTTCCTCCTGAGTCAACAAGGCCCCGACCTGCATCGTCTTCGAGGGATCTTCCCCGAAAGGAAAAGATAACAGAGGCTTGACCGGCCCGCTCTTCGATTTTGGTGTCGCCGGATCGGGCTGGTCTACGGCAGGGCTGGAATCTGCTCCTCTTAGACCTGGGACGGTCTGCCAACAATGCTGAACCGGGACCCTCTCATCTCTCCAGTCCCCCATGGAATCGGGAACTGGACGAGGCGTTTCATGAAAATGGTGGCATCAAGCAGATTGAGTCCCGGGCATCCCAGGATGGCATTGTAGGATGAGGAAAGCTTTACAACAGTGAAGGTTACCAACATGATGCTTTGATGGGATGGTGTTCCAGCGATTATTGGGAGAGTAATTTCTCCCTCGACTCCAGCTGAGTCTCCGGTGAAGCCTACCAAAGGCGTGAACACCGATATTATTTGGTCAGTGGACAAATTCATCCTTGCGAAAGCATCGTAAAAAAGGATGTCCGAGGAGCTCCCACTGTCTACCATGATTATTTTTTCATGATGCTTGGCTATCGTCATTTCAACGACGACAGCATCATTACTTCGGTTGTCTACCCCAGCTGACCCTTCTCCCATACGAGAGTACATCATCACTCCCCTCTCTCCCCTAGCCCTCTTCGGGGTTTTTCCTGTCCTCTAACATATCATCCCTACCGGCTTCTCGGTGGGACGATTGTCGATGGCGTAGAGCCGAGGCCCTTCAATCTGGACTGCAGGGGGCATTCCCCTCTCCACATACTGGCTGAGGTAGCCGTGCTTGATCAGCTCTTCGATCTGTCTTTTCAAGTGGCGGCATTCCTCTGTGTCATGGCCGGTCCCGGTGGAAACGGCAGTAGCGGTATTTGTCCCATCCAGCGTATGGTTTCAGTAATGGGGGTCGGTGCAGGAAATGCTCGCCCTCGATCTCCATCAGGATCTTCGCTCTAGGGATGAGGAGTGAAATGCTCTTCATTGGCAGGGTCAGCTTTGGGCCTTGGCTCCGGTCGCGGGACCCGCACCATCCTCCGAGTCGGGTGGCAGGAGGTCTCCCTGACGGCCTGTCTCTTCGAGGGCCTCCCGTCCAGCTCCCTCTTGGCACGATCCGCCTCCTCGGCACGAATATACTTTTGCACCCGGAAGAGGAACTCCAAGTACGTCTTTGGAGGCTTCTTGTCAAGGGAGTAGGTGAAGCAGGAGGTTCACAGCCCCCTCTTCAGGGCTAGCATGGCAACGGACTCGTCGAGGTTATAAATCTCCAGGACGGCAATCTTGAATCAGGACACGAGTCCCGGAGGAGTTCCCGATCCTGCTGTCGGATAGAGAAGAGGCTATCAGCCTCGCACAGTGCCTTCCTGCAAGTATCGAAGTGCACCGCGAACTTCCTCTCTAGCTGAGGGAATGAGTCTATGCTCTCGGGTTCGAGTCTGGAAAACCAGACCCGAGCAGCCTTTCGCAGAGTGGTCGGGAAGGCGATGCAAAGGAGGACGTCGGGGGCCCCCTGGACCCTCATAAAAGCCTTGTAACTTTCCAGGTGGCCAGGGGGTCGGTTGTCCCGTCGTAGGGGTCAACCTGCGACATACGGAACTGGCTGGGGATCGACTCTTGGATTTTCTTCGAGAAAGGTGGACGGGTATCATAACCCGTGGGCTCATTGGGGGAGCCATGAACTTCTGCAAGTCAGCGAGCCAGATCCGCTAGGTTGTGCTCATGCTCTTCGAGGCATCTTTCTGCTCGGCAGCGGATGGCCTCGTCAGTCAACCCCTAGACGGAGGACACCGGGGGTGAGGGAGGGCCGAAGCGAAAAAGCTCGCGCTGAGTTCCCAGCCACGCCGGTGCTACTGGCGCGAGGGCGCACAATGATCCGAGGCTGGGCAGCGACTCCCGCAGAAGGTCGGATCACGCTACGGCCACTTACCGCCCGCCTGGTGGGCCTCTCAAGGGGGGATGCCGCATGCAGTGGCCCCTCCCGGAAGGACCGCAGGCTGGTGCGGGGATCGGCTGCGCGAGCCGCCAGTCCTTGGCTGCTATTGTGTTTCTAGGAAGCGATGCTTCTGGTGGAGCTAATGCACCGCTGCAGCCAGGAGCTGGACCTGGTGGACGAGTGCGGTGTACTAGGGATCCGCCGAAGGCGGCTACGACGGAGCAGTATGCTCCCCCTCCGGGCATTGGTCGCCGTGGCGAGGGGGTCCCCCGCTCGATTGGCGGGGGCTTCACGGGCTCGCATTGTCACCATCGGACTATGGGTATCCGCGCAAGCTTTTTTGCTATGGGAGGAACGATGCTTTCTTTCGGTCACCCCCTACCTGGCACGTCAATCTGTTGCCAGCAAGATCGTCGTGGCCCGTAGCTCTAACGCGTCGGGTTCCCGCCGGGTGTTTGGCTCCCTGCCTTGCGATCGGCTCGCTTACTTCGGGGGACCTGCAAGACAGAAAAAAATCTTGGATCGGGGATTAAGGCGAAGGCGCTCCGATGATCAAGTCAGTGGGACGATCAAAGGAAACAGAAATCTCTATAGCAGAGAGCTTGAGGGACTTCGCGTCGAGAGGGAGATAAGAAAAAATATAATGCGAAAAACGAAAGTCTCTGTTGTTTTTACCTTGCTTTGTTTCTTCTTACCTTTACTTACCTTTTCGTGATGGCCTTATATAGGTGAGTGGCTTTTTGTTGGCTTCCAGGTTTTCTCCTTCGGAGGAGGCTTTCCGTTGCCCATTGTCACCTCTCTGTCAGGCCGGTTCTGTGCCTGAGCTTTGAGCCATAACGGGATGTTGCCATTTTGAAGGAGACCACCCGGGTACCATAGTGCCTAGGGTCTAGGGCCTAGGGTCCAGGAGCTCTGATATAGAAGTCGCAGTCTTTAAGTCGTGCGATCGTCGACATGTCGGCACACCACAAAGCTAGGAGCCTGGTGTTGTCCGGATCGTGCAGATCGTGCGCACGGCGCACCGCAGGGGGCCTGCGCCCATAGCAGGGCATGCGCCACCTCTCGGAGGCTCTGCGTGATCAGGTATTCCCTGGTTTTCGTTTTGAATTCCGGCCTCTTTACACCTTTGGCGGGAATCCATGCTCCTGCTGGTAGGAGGGTCCGCTTCAGAGGGGTAGACCGACCTCAACCGAGAACTGACCTCAGACAGGGGGCCCGTCCAATGAGCCCTACCTCGGCTGGGAGCTGACCTCGATAAGGTGGTCCGTTCTGGAAGCATGCGCTCGACCCTGACTGGGAGCTGTCCTCAGCCAGAGGGCTCGCCTTCGGAGGGGACTCGACCTAGACTGGGAGCTGACCTCAGATGGGGGGCCCGCCCAATGAGCCCTACCTCGACTGGGAGCTGACCTCGGTCGGATGGTCCGCCTCGGTTCTTCCTCATGTATCCTTGTCCAGGTGATGGGTCTCTTGTTATCATGGCCGTCCGCAGGCTCCACGTCAGCGAATGTCGTCATATCATTCCCTATCAAAAAAAAACTTTAACCTGAATCAGACATGAACCAAATTCGAACCGGACCGAATCGAGGGTACGATATGGAACAATACAGTACCGTCCGTATGGAATATAATTTTTAATTTTTTTTTAATGGTCGGGAGTGCTGGACCGTTTTTTATATATGAACCATACCGGCTCTTGACCGGTACGGTATGGTACGCCCCGTTCGGACGGTACAGGATGGTACCGTAAACCCTGCATTCAAGAACTATACCAAATAGAAAAGTAAAAAATTAAATGAAATGGTGATCCTTCTTTGAATCAAATTATCTAGAAGTTGATTTCTCCTAATAAATTATTAACAGCTGTTCTTCGTCAAGCTTCATAGGTTGCATCAAGGCAATGTGAATGCTGATAACCGAAACCCAGATTATTCATATTATAAGAATTGATGCCTAGAGACAACCTAGATTATTCATATTATTTCTTAGGATTGATGAGACAAAAGCTGAGTCAAAAATAAATAAATAAATAAATAAAACAGAGTTCACATAAAGAGTTTGCCGATTGGGCATAGTGAAGATCTATCTTGCAGACCTACCAAGATATAAACAGATGCTTAAAGAGGCAACATGTTCTGCAAATTCTTAAATCAGAAAGAACGACCAATGTTCCAAGAGCCACAAGGAAAACAAAAAAGACTTGCATATATTTGCAATGATACATGAGTCACTTGGCTAGCCTTTGAGTTTGAACCATGAAATGAGCAGCTACAAATATGAGCATATTTTGCATTTTTAGTATGAAGAATGTTCCGATGCATCCCCTGTGCCAAAACATTTATCTCATTTCAAACAATTTCACAACAAAAAGAGATAAAACAAAAGAACTGATATTATAAAAGTTTATGATGACACATAAGCCCTTTAAAAAAATATTTTATATATGTGTATTATAAATTATACCAATTTTCAATTTTAAATTTATTATAAATAAACAACCTATTTTTTGATAAGTTGACTGGTCATTTATATTTTCTTCAACCGGTATAGAGTTTGGTATTGAGACGGCAAACCTTGCTAGAGAGGAATCAATCCATATTTTCTAAATTGTCACTCCTCTCCTATGGCTCAGCCATATGCATAGCATGTGCAAAACCTAGTCATTAGTAAGGATAAGTAGCCGATCGTATGAGTATATCATGTATCATGCATACTATCCGACACTAGATTAGACTATTATATACTAGCTCAGGCTCATTTTTTGCAATTACGAGCCTTGTCACGTGGTTGGCCACATAAGTGGCACAACACACACCACTGCAAGCACAGAAAATGATACTCTAACCTAAATGGTCAAACCAAGTCAAGGCAGCAAGCAAAAAGAAAAGATCAAAGGCAGAAAGGGATCATCTGCATCACCTTTTGTTCTCCTTTTTGTGGGACGTGGTTTACATTAGCTATTCATGGTCGGGGTGCACCAGACTTATCTCTTGACTTCATAGAAATGCTTATAAGATGCTTCTCCAAGAGGTACCAAAATAGCATGATGTCAGTTTTCAACTTGATGGTTAACTCCTTTATCCATTGGCAGCCTATTAAATGAGAGGGTCATATATGAACTAATCCTAGAATTTTGAAACATTATTTGAGGCAGAGCATGAATTCATAATAAGGTTAGAATTGATGAAATGACGGAAAATACTAGTAATTTTCACATCGAGGCCAATAAAGATCACTTTGAATTTTGAAACCAAAGAAGATTAGAAGTCAAAGATGTAAGAATGTGTCCTGACCCATTTTGCAGCATTTAAGTTCTTCCAACAAAGGGAAATATTCGAATTGGGATGGAGATAATATCTTGATGACAACAGAATGGGAAGGGAAGAGAAGAAAGGTCAGTGAATAAATTTTGTTTTTCAAACTTTCAAAATTTGTGTTACAGTAGTAACCAACCTATTCGGCCCAGGCACAGCATCCACCTTGGCCAGCCCATTTCAGCCAGCCCCATGTCAGCTCCAGCCGTGCCCAGCTCGGCGCCTCGTCCGCACCTCGGTCCGTGTGTGGGAGATGTGCGCACCCGCTCTGGCTCCGCATGATCCAGCATAGTTCACCCACACCTTCGCCCGCACCTAGCCCGGCACGGATGTGCCCAGGTCAGCCCGTGCCAGCTCAGTTCACCCGCACCTAACCCGGCACGGATGTGCCCAGGTCAGCCCGTGCCAGAGCACGCCCACGGCACGACCGCACTAGGGCACGACCCCGCGCCGCTCCGCCCGTCCGCCGATTCGTCCTTAGCGGGCTCGGTCCCACGGCTCCACGGCGCGCCGCTCCGCCCGTCCGCCGGTTCGTCCGCAGCGGGCTCGGCCCCACGGCTCTGCGGCGCGCCCAGCTCCGCCCGCCCACCAGGTCTTCCGCAGCGGGCCCGACCCCGTATGCCCGTGGCGCGACCCCGCGGCGCGCCTCTGCCCTCTCCGGCACAGCCCGGCGGAACTCTACTTGATCTGGCGCTCCCGCAACCTAGGTTCATGACCACGGCACGACCCTGCGCTTACGCCTGTTCCGACTCAGCCCGACGGGACCCCGGCTCGGCGACGTCGTGCCCCAGGATCGGCTCCTCCGGCTCCAACCCGCAAGGCTCCGTCTTCGGCCTGCACACCTGCCTGGCACGCCCGGCTTCTCCGGCTCCGACCGATGCAGGGTGCAGCAAGGCTCCGCCTCGCAAGGCTCCGCCCATGCCCGGCTCCGATTCGGCGGACTCCACTTGGTCCGGCGCTCTCGTGCCCCGAGCTCGCAACCACGGCGCGCCCCCACGCTTCCGCCCACTCCGGCTCAGCCCGGCGGGACCCTGGCGCGGCAATGTCATGCCTCAGGACTAGCTCCTCCGGCTCCGGCCCGCACGGCTCCTGTTCCATGCTTGCCACCGCCCGGGCCAGCACCTCGGCAATGACCGAGTTCAACCACCGCACGGTCCTGCACGCTCGTCCACACATGGGTTCGTGCACGGACCCTCGCGCCATGCACATGTCGATCCACGTGCATGGAAAGGCTCGGTGGGCCTCCTCTTGATCCGCGTGCCCGCATGACAACCTGGAGTAGCGTCCTAGCCAACTCGGCATTTCGGCGTCTCAGCCCAGCTCGGCCACTGAGAGCATCGCACGGTTCTGTCTCATCCACATGGGCCCAGTACTTTTTCCAAGGATCCCCATCCACGTGGGTTTTATGGCACGCCACCTGACACGCCGCCTGCAAAGAAGGTTTGCATTCAAGCTTCCCAAGCCACTGTTTACACTAACCAGGAAATAGTACCCTGCCCGAGGCACTGTACCCCTGTACCAACTTCCTGAACCACCCAGTGGAGGAAGATTCGCCAGCCCATCATGGCCTCACAGGCTATCCTAGCCTCACAGGTCTACGTCAAGACCAGCACGCCTCCCCCGAACGGCAAGAGCCATTCGTCTACATAAAGACCGACATGAAGAGGTAAGGGGAGGTAAGAGACAACACACTCTCTTGATCCTTATATTATATTTCATTTTTATCATCCTCTGGGAGCAGAGAGTCCCCCAAACTCTCCGCCTCAGAGGTCATCTATTCCCTTCGATCGTCCCACTGACTTGATCGTCGGAGTGTCTTTGCCGGAATCCCCGGCCCAAGTCTCCCCTGTCTCGCAGGTCTTCACTTGCGAGGGATGACACAGAGAAGATTGCTCCCCATCGAAGAGGCTCACAGGAGGACCACAGCACAGCTTCAAGCCCCTTTCATCCCTATGACGACCCCTCCGAGCACGACGGCTCAACCGAGCGCCGCGGCGGAAGGTATGTTCTCCTTGATCGTCTCCGACCGACGAGCTCGATGACGCTGGCGGGGAGCCCACTCACCTAGGCCACATAAAAGCTGCAGGCCACGGCGATCTAGGCGGCAATAATATGCATTAATATTATCTCCTCTTAAGGTTAGACTTATATGTTAGAAGTAATTTTATTCGAATAAAGTATATAATTGATAGATCAAAGTTGTCAAGAAATTCCAAGTTTGAGGACAAACAGCTGTAGTAATATGAATACTAGAAACTAGTGAGTACAAGTGAAGGTCCAACCATCTCCATGGTTAGGAAAAATTGTGGAAACGCTTGTAAAGTTCAATTTGTTATTTATGGTCTAAATCAATGGTCCATGGCCAAATGCATTTCAAAAAATCACGGTCTTAGTAGTTGCAAAGAGGGATGATGATTGGTTTGTTAGGAACTTGATAAAATGTGAATATATATTTCTTTATAGGGTTTTTATATGTAAACCCTCCTAAATATGCGAAATTGTATGAATACACTTATAAAGTTGCAATTTGCATGTATATCCTCTTAAAATACTTGTTTTGCATATATACCTTTTTTTCTTTATTTTTTGCATACATCCACAGTTAAAAAATAAAGAATTTAAAATTAAAATGACCAAAATACTGACACGCAAAAAAAAATGTTTATAGGGGTATATATGCAAATAGGAACTTTGTGGGGTATTCATGCAATTTCGCATATTTAGGAGGGTATACACACAAAAAAATTTATTAAAAAAATAATCAAAACTGAGCTGAGACTAACCCAATCTTTTATGACTTCATTAAATCAACAAGTTAAAAAAAAAAACATTGTCAATTTTTACTTGTTTAAGATTTTAACTAAATCAAGTTGGAATATTGAATGACCATTTTAGTAATTACATTCTCACATTTGATTTTGATCTAATTATCATTATTGAATATATGACATCTATATATTCTTCATTATTTTAGAATATTAAAATATTTTAAATTTAAATTAATTATAAATGTAAAGATCAATGAAATAACTTTTAGTGATCTATTTATTTGTTGAGGTAAGAGTTTCACAAAGATAACATGATTTCTTTTATAAGAATTCATATCAACATGGGATTATGCAACATAATAATATTGATTTTTTATGTAACCCTCCCAACCAAGAATGATTGAATTATCTTCACTATAATTAACTTTTCTCATTTGAGAATATGCCTTAACTTTTAATAGGTTTTTTGTGTATATGCTTCTACATCTCCAAAATTGCATGAATACCCTCATAAAGTTGTTTATATGTATACCCTTATAAAATTTTCTTTGCCTACCAAAAGCGTATTTCAGTCATTTTAATTTTAAACTACTTATTTTTTAACGGTGTTAGATAGTAAGGGTACAATGCAAAAAAAAAAAGAAAAAAAGAAAGGCATACATGCAAATTAAATATTTATAAGGGTATACATGTAAATAGCAGCTTTATAAGGGCATACATGCAATTTCTCGTATTTCAGAGGGTATACATGAAAAAAACCTTCTTTATATGAAGATAAAAGAGAACATCACATAGCAGTCAAGTGATCAATCTAATATCATATATACTTCATTCAACCTTCAAGAAACCCACTTTTAGCCCGAACACAGTTTCAAATTATTTCTTCACTAAGAACCTATTCTCAATTAGGTCAGCTAATTAGACTTCAAAAAGCCCTCCTGCATTCAGCTTATGTTAGACGCTTCTCCAAAATCATGATCATGCTCTTGAACTAAAAGCTAGCTCTGAAACCATCAAACTTGCTGACCATGTGACTCTTCCAAGGAAATTCATTATCAAGGGGGATGCCCAACTGGTTCAGAACTGGTTGAATTGTGCAAAGACAGAGTCATCTCAACAATGAAAATTGAATCTTCAAATTTTAGACATTCTCCATAAATTTGATAATTGGGTAACAAGCATGTCTAGGAAAAACATGCCGCCCAGCAGAATAACTAATTGCTGCAAACAGGGTTCTTGAGAGTCATAGTTATGTGTTTCTACTCAAGGATGTCAATTTTATCCATGAGAGTGGAAGGGGAACTATAGGCATAAGAGGTGGCTAGTTTTCCTTGTTAAAACAAGAGGGAATCAATTAAAATCACTTTTGCTTCCACGAATTGTATTGTATGATAATTATAAAGAAATATGAGCCTGCTAAGTATCTGCCCTTGGTTTAGACCCACTAGTGATTGGAAATTCACCTGTCCCACTGGTAATATAATATTCCCAACTGCCAATGCCTCTTCATAACTGACCTTAGTAATTTCAATAAACCCTTTAAGGCAAGTTTTCATCTCAGCAAGATATTGATTTGTATGGGTATCAGGCACTCACTGATTAACTGATATGATACATGAAAACTATCATCTTACTTTTTGCGGCTGATATGAACCACCAGAAATTTCAAATGATCCAAAATCAACAATCAACCAAAATTTTTAAATCATACATTAGCAAGAATTAAGGTCAAGCAAAGCAGCAGCAAAAGAAAGCAAGTTCTGGTTTGAATCAATTAATGGAACTATAGAGCTGATGAAAACTTTCAATTGGTAATATGAGCATGTGCTACTCAGTATCCATAGCATCAAGCCCTAGATGGAATGGAGGCCACTAGGAAGATCCAATCAGCCCCCTCCATGAGTGCAACTCCTTTCTCAATAAGCATCACCCCTAGATTTGAGGAGTCAAATCCTCTCTAAACCTGATTTAATGTCGCTCTTTCCAGCTAAATCAGCGATCACCCATTAAGGCGGGTAATCGGCAGTGGTTCATCAAGTTCACACCATTATATGTTTTGCTCAATCAGTCACGACCATTGATTGGTGAAATTCCTTTGAACCGCAATAGTTTATTCAACTTGAGGACTTGATTTAAGAAAAATGGTAAAGGGTCCAAATTTAAACTTCAGCGGAATCTTTCTAAATCTTGGTTTTAATCATTATTAATTTCCTTGTGACTAATATCAGCAGATATATTGTTAAACCAGTCAATTTATGTTGACCGAGACATCTAGCAATTTCTCAAACCAGATGCTTTCTAGCAAGGAAAGCAATGCCATTCCCAACCATCCAGTTCGAGGCATATCATAACAATACCAAACTAGTATGTGATATAGGGGAGCGCAACAACACTTGGTTGCTGAATTGGCCATTGGACCAAGTGTACCGACACAATAACAGGGTGGCACTGGTATGAAGATCGACACCAAGGCAGTGTACCTTGGTTCCATCCCTAGTTCGTAAAATCTACAAGGAGAGAGAACAAAAGAGAGAGGAGGGAGAGAAGGGGAGGCAAAGGGAAGCGGAGGGAAAGAGATGGGGGGTGTGAGAGAGAGAGAGAGAGAGAGAGAGAGAGAGAGAGAGAGAGAGGCCAGGAGAGGGAAAAAGAGGGGGCTTGAAAGCCCTCCTCTCCTCCTCTATTCCTTCACAAGGGCTGCAAGGTGCCCCTCTTTTGAAATGAAACGAGATTTGCCCCCATTTTTTTTGTTATTTCTTAAATGAAGTTGGCAAACTATTCACCAAATTCATTTAAAAAATTACAAAAAAAAATTAGGGGCAGCAGTTTACCTACTTCACTTAAGAAATTACATAAAAAAGTAAGGGATGGAGCCCCTATTTCATTTCAAAATAGGGGCGCTCCTTGCAGCCCCCACAAAGGAATAGAGGAGAGGAAAGCTTTCAAGCCCCCCCCCTCTCTCTCTCTCGATCTCAATCTCCTAGCCTTTCTCTCTCCCCCCTCCCTCTCTCTTTTCATCTCTCCTCTCACTCCACCTCCCACACCAAATTTTCTATTGGTACAGCCTGGAACGACACAGAACACGTGCATATTGTACCGCACCATCAGGCAACTAGTACAGATCCTAATACTAGTATAGCTCACCTTACTTTCTAGCCTTATGTATTGACCTAGGTAAATTGATATCTAGTTCATCTCAATTTCGGTAAACCAAGATTGACAGGATGGTGGACTTTAGAAACCTTGCTTTGATAACTCCTTTCTATACCCCCTAAATTAGGTTGCATAACAATCTAATCTCACATTAGAAAGACAGGGAACATCAACAAAAACTTTCACATCAAACTTTTTACAGGAGTTGCCCTTCTAAGAAGGTAACATCCATTGTCTAACTTATAGGTATAAACAAAATTAAATCTTCGAAACTATTGTAATTTCCTAAATTTTTGTTCCACTGCTTTCTTCCATTATTCAAAGAAATTACAAATTAAATTGTTTGTGCAATCTTATACATAACTCTTATTTTTATAACAAAGTATCACTACTATTACAATTTTTCAGCACTTCATTGGATAACAAAGAGAAATAAAAAGGAAATAAAAGAAAAAAAGTCTATAAGCACTGGATGATAGGATTTCAAATAGTATGATACCCAATTAATAATGTTCCAAACTCAACCAGTTGTAACTTAGTAACTTAGCATATTAGAAAGGATATTTTATTCTTAGTTAGATTTACATAATTTTTTACCCTTAAACATAAAAGTGAAAACATTTGAATTATAGGAATTAAAAATTTAGTTGATTGAAAGAAGGATCAAGATATTCATAGATTATCTATCTTAAGTTCTGTGAGACATAAGAATAATCAGCAATAATAAAAACCCAAGAAAGATGATGTTTAATTTTTTAACTTTGATTTAGCCAAATTAGTTTTTTATGATCCATCTTCGGTAATTTCATCTAAAAACGAATCAAGAAAGGAAAAAGGAAAAAAAAAGAAAAGAAAAGGAAATCAAGAGAATACCATAGACAACATTAAGAATATCGATATCATTACCATATACTCCATAGATTCCTAACTTATAATGTCTCTTACAATTCCCTTTCCTATTACTCTTTTTGAATTAGAGCATCCCTGATGTTGCACCTAAATGTCCTATTCCCCCTCTCTTTCTGCTGCTTGCAAATATTGGCCTACATAAAGGAAAGTAGCTTAAAGATGGCACAAAGTCAAAAACAGAATCCCCAAAAGAAGAAAGATGAAAAAAAGTGCAAGGTACAGGCATTCTCAAGAAAGATTTAAGTACAAAAATGGATTAATTGAGTATATAAAAATACCATAAACATTAATTGCAATGTTAGTTATTAAAAAGTGCATTGACTTCAGTATCGATGGATGCTAGCTTCAAAGTTATTAGGTGAGTGCCTAGGATGGTGCACTACAACGTGATTCATTTCATCCATAGAAGAGTAATAGATCTTTGGCGCTGCCTTTGTTATCATAAAATTCTTTATATGCTATGATGTACCAGCTGACAGCAGCTTGCTTTAGGCTGCTAACATTTAGTAATAAAGTTCTATTAGAATAAATGACTCGTTTAGTCATTAAGATATAAATATTAAAAAATAAAAGATTCTTGAATATGAAAAAGATTTTTGAAGGATGTAACAACTCAAACTTTAGTATACCTTTTATTATGTGTGTAACCATTATGATCATACCTTGAGGAAGAAATGTTTCTATGTTTTCCCGGATATATTAAAAACTCCCCAAAGGAGATATTGAACATAATACAATTAGTTAGATGAAGTCAAACATTCACTAAAAGCAGATGAGACAATATTTTGGGAATTGCTATGTAGGTGATTGATGTTACCAGGCATGTGACATGTTTGTCAAGTATCCAAGTGTCCCAAAGAACGATATGGTAACCTTCAAAACTTTGGACATGCAACACATCCATATTACATGTACGTGTCCATGAATGTGTACAATTTTATGCATATCATTAATATATATCAAACCAATTTGTTTTATAACTTGATTTAACTAACAAACTTTTGCTAGAATGTCACATTAGAATTAAAAACTTCCAAGTAGAAATGCCAAAAAGTTAATAAATAAAGGTGAGGACATAATGCTTTATTGATTTGAAATGTCATGAAAGTCTAGGTTTTTGGACAATATCAAAAAACCCAAATTTTAAAGTGTCTGGGAAATACTACAAGTGATGCAACTTACAAAATTCCTTAACATGTGTCATCATAAAATATCAATTTTCATACAATTTGAAACCTGATCATTACAAATATCATGTGCATCTCAAGCCAAACATTGAGATAAGAGTATAAATGGTTTTATTGTTGTTTTTCTTCTTCTTTTCTCATCATTTGCATTATTATTAATGTGAGCATTTAAACTATTCTTTTCTGTCATGTATAATCTTCAGAAACAATAATCTAGCATGGTGTAAGAATAAGAATTTCACTAAGATGTGGAAAATAAGTTTAGAAGATAAATTCCAAGTGATTGAGAAAAGCAATGATCATAAACTTAAGTGTTTTGGTATGGCCAAGATTTAGTAAGCTGGAAATCCAACAAAAGTTAATATACTACAAGCCTACCTGAAATTGCTTATATTCTATTTTCTATATTTAAAAATTATAAAAATTGAAAAAAATGTTTGATGCTATTATTTCTATTTAGTATTTGTCAGGATTTATTTCAAAATTTCTAAAAAATGAAAATAATTAATCCTTACTTTCAATAATTTCAAAAAAAAAAATAATAAAACTCATGTTTTTACCAACCCCACCATCAACACCTCCACTATCACTACTACCGTCATCACCACCTCCACTACCACAGTTGTAGCCACATCCACCTTGCCATTGCCATTGCCATTCCCATCATCTCCACCACATCACCAACACCTCATGACCATCATTATTGTTGCCATCATTATCATCATCACCACAGCCATCACACTATCATTATCATTATCTTCGTCTTTACCATGCCATGGATGCCCCTGCCACCATCACCTCTATCTACTACCGCTACTATTGTTACCACCTCCACTACAACAACACCAACCATACTATTGTCTTCACTACCTTTGCTACTATTACCACTACCTCCAACACTATCATCATATTTATTTTTTAAAAAAAATTAAATATACTTAACAAGTTTATAATTTAAAAATTAGAAATATACAAAAAAATATATTCTGTTGTTCTAAAAATAGAAAAACAAAGGTGACGTTAAACATCCTCTACACATAACGATGTTGTTTAATTCTTTCTTTTTTTCTATATAAGTTAAAACTTCTAGCGACTGTTGTTGGGTACATACTATATAATACATCCGCTAAGATTGCAAGCCGACAAAGCTAGTGGTATAACAACATAAAGAAAACCAAGAGCAGCCCAAAAACTGATACTTTCGGTGATGATATTCTACTATAACCAAGAATCGCTGAACCAGTACCGAGATCCGTATCAATGGCCGGTATGGTACTGTCTCGTACCATATCAAAATCTATTCCAGTTTATATGAAATCGAAAATCTCTCAGCTCTCAGTCCCTCCCACATGGCACTCGAACCGGACCCAAACCAAGCCAAAATGCATGGTTCAGGGCTGAATCATACCATTTCGGTCTGATTCAAGTTTTTTTTTTTTGGATGCTCCGGGATCCGGACCATTTTCTACAACTAAACCATCCCAGTTCAGCACCGATACGGTATAATATGGACTGAATCGGGCGGTTCAGTCTAGTTTGACAAGCCTTGACTATAACTATGAATGGTAGGATCAATAGAAATGTAAATTTTATGCACATTGCTTAAACAAGGCATGTACTTTGACATCTAAATATTTAAATATTTCAAAATCAATCAGAACTAAACATATTGAAGATCCTTTTTTCATGCAAGCTAATAGGTATTGATCATTTCACAGTCATGAATAAATTACAGGTATCCTTCAACAGATTATGTTATATAAACAGTCATATACTGATAAGTAAAACATAACACCTTCAAAAACAAGACACTGCACCAAGAATTTTTGCTATGTTAGATCATGTTTATGGTTAACGCTAACATTTTCAAATCCACTGTCAACTTTCATCCCGTTAGTTTCGCGTCTCATCTACTAATGACATAATCCTAAGTTTATCACAATAACGAACAGCTTTAAACGCATAAGCATGCTTCCAAATCTGACACATTTTTCCATTATGGGTAACATTTTTGTTCAGATATTATTTTTACACAACTTCAAAATCATTAACATCTGAAGCGCAAAATGGGGCATTGTATTCCTAGGTTTCAGTTCTTAGACGATGAGGTCTGCCATCATAAATAGCATGTTCAAGTTTATGAGATGCACTTGCATCATCCAGTATGTCAAGGTTTTGCTTCTTCCTTCTGTTAGTCCTTGTTGAATCAAATTCAACCCCCTTCCTTACCATTGGAGTTTATCTCAAAGTTTTGGTATTGTGTGATTCTAAGTGAATTTCGTCATCGTCTTCCAAATTGAAAACGCCCATCCCAAAATACACAGTTTCATCAAACACGCCAGGAGGTCATAAATCAGATACCAACAACCAAGGAAGAATCGAAGTCAAGCTAGTTAAAAGTGAATCGTTGTAATGCATTTCTCTGTCTTCGTTCAAAGATCAGAAAAGGAATCAAAATAAGAGAAAACAGAGGGAGGGAATTGGGGTACAAAAGGAGCTCACTTTTTCTGGCGGCGGCTCCGCTTAGGGCCCCAACCCTCAAGCTTGGCGACGGGGCACCCACATCGGGAGCGGAAAAGCAGCACGGCTCGGCCGTTGGGGGGCGCCATCCGGCGGAGCTCGGCGCGGAGGCACTCGTAGTCGGGATTGTTCCCCTGCTGGCCTCCCTTCCAGGGAAGGCCGTCGATCTCCTTCCACATGGCGGCGGCGGCGGCGTCAGGTGGGGTGCGTAGGGCATCCTCGGTCTGGAGCTGGACGTCGAACTCGAGGGCCTTGCGGAGGCCGCGGCACCGGGGGTTGCCGCAGCGGCGGCGGCGCCAGAAGGGCCAGTCCCAGGGCCAAGCGGCACCGGATAGCTCAGCCGCAGCAATGGCGGCGGCGATGACGAGGAGGACGACGATGGCGGCAAGGTAGGGGAGGGGATCAGCGTGGAAGGAGGCGGCGAGGGGGCGGAGGAGTGGGGGGAGGACGGTGGAGAGGGCGCGGACGAGGTGGGCGAGTGAAGAGATGATAAGAAAGGCGCAAGAGAATAGGACAAGGAGGAGTATGAGGAGGTCGAGAGTGGCCGCCGGCGAGTGCTTGCACGGCGGAAGGGATCCGGAATTAGGGTTTGGAGAATTAGGGTTAGGGATAGGGTTTCGCTTGGGCTTAGGGGAAGGGGAGGAGGAGGAGGAGGAGGAGGAGGAGGACGGCATAGCGGTGAGGGGGGAGAAGGGGCGGATCATCGCTCGCGGTCTCTATCTCTTCTCTCTCTCTCTGCCGCCGCTGCCGTTACTATTTTTTTAATCTATTTATTTATTTAGTTATCTATTAGTTTATCTTAATTTTTTATTTAATATTTGTTACTTTCTCTAGAGTGGGCGAGGCGGAGCCCGGTCGACCGGGGCTAATTGCTCCGAGTCAACGCGGAAGCACGCGGGACGCCCACAGGTTTGGACTCGGGAAGGCGGGGAGGAGCACATGAAACGGACTTGGTCAAGCTTAAGCTAAGCTGGGAGTTAATTAAGGCTTCAATTTTATTACATGCGCTTAGAGTGGGACTTTCGTGGACCTTGGGATTCACAAGTTCTTAGCTAGAATTAGAGCCTAATGGGCTAGCGGTTAAGTTAGAATTGAGACAGGAAAAGTCTTTCTGCAAGCCACGGCGTGCGACAGAAAATCCAACATGACGTGTACCATATTTTTTTTATTGATCAAAATATATCCACTATAATATAATAGGATAGAAGCTGAGCATGACTAGTATTAATTATCATTCAATTTTTATTTGAAATTTTTGTTCGGACCAAAATATCCTTCTCTTTGATTTTTTGAACTAGAATGTTATAAATTTTGAACTAAAATATCGTAGCTTTTTAACTAGGATGTCGTAATACTGTTTTAGGTTTTAATTTATATTTTATGCATGGCTATCATTTTTTAACTAGAGTGCCGTATGTTTTGAACTACGATGTCGTAAGTTTTGAACTAGGGTATTGTAATACTATTTTATATCATTTTTGAACTAGGATGTTGTAGATTTTGAAATAGGATGTCGTAGGTTTTGAACTAGGATATCGTAATACTGTTTCAGGTCATTTTTGAACTAGGGTATCCTAGGTTTTGAAATAGTATGTCGTAGATTTTAAACTAGGGTATCGTAATACTGTTTCAGGTTTTAATTTATATTTTCTGCATAGTTGTCATTTTTAAACTAGGGTGTCGTAGGTTTTGAACTAGGGTGTTATAATACTGTTTCAGATCATTTTTTAACTAGGATGTCGTAGGTTTTGAACTAGGATGTCGTAGGTTTTAAACTAGAGTGTAACTACGGTGTCGTAGGTTTTAAACTAGGATGTCGTAGGTTTTAAACTAATGTGTCATAATATTGTTTCAGATTATTTTTGAACTAGGATGTGGTAGGTTTTGAACTAGGATGTCGTAGGTTTTGAACTAGGGTATCGTAATACTGTTTCAGGTCATTTTTAAATTAAGATGCCGTAGGTTTTGAACTAAGATGTTGTAAGTTTTGAACTAAGATGTCGTAATACTGTTTCAGGTCATTTTTGAAGTAGGATGTCGTAGGTTTTGAATTAGGGTATCGTAGGTTTTGAATTAGGATGTCGTAATACTGTTTCAGGTCATTTTTGAACTAGGATGTCGTAGATTTTGAACTGGAGTGTCGTAGCTTTTGAACTAGGATGTCGTAAGGATATTTTGGTCTGGACAAAAATTTCAAATAAAAGCTGAATGGTAATTAATGCTAGTTACCTCAGCTCCTATCCTGCCATGCCACATCGGATATATTTAGACCAATAGAAGCATGCAGTGCGGGCCATGCTGAATTTACTGTACCGCACGCAGTGCACAAAGAATTACTCTTGAGACAATTACATTTAGGACAAGTTTGGATAGGATTGATCTAAATCCTATGGGCTTTGGAGATCTTGTAGAAAAAAAATCTCTTTTTTATTCTAACTAGTATTTGGATGATTAAATTAGATAATAAAAAAAAAAATTGATTAATTCTATATGAAAAAAATAATGATCTCTAAAGGTTATCATTCTTTTCTATAATTATTGGGTTCCACACCCTCGCCCGCTCCCTCTCCCTCCCTCTCTCTCTTTTTTGCCTCCTCCTCTCTAACTCACCCTCCCCCATCAATTATCCCATCGTCCTTCACCTCCTTGCCACCTTTGCTAGCTTTCACAATGACCCTCTAGGCAAAGGAGAGGAGGGGGATGCCATCATAGGGTTGGCGAGAGAGGCAAAAGAGGTCAAGGTGGGTAGGAGCGAGGGAGGAGGGGAAGGTAGAGGTCACAACAGAAGAGGAGGAGGGAAGAAAGGGAGAGGCATATGATCGAGACATCATGAGGAGGCGGGCAAGGTGGTTAGTTGCATTAGAGAGGGAGGCGGGGAGGGCGGAGCTCTCAAGGCGTTCGAGGAGGAGGGTAGTGGGTGTGAGGGAAAAAGCAAGGAGTGAGGGGAAGCTGGGATGGAGAGACTTGTAGAAGAGGGTGGGGTAGCAGCGGAGGAAGCAAAGGACGAGGACAGCAAGGCCGAGAGGTTTCTAAAGCTAGGCAAGGGAATTGGCCAAGATAGCATTGGTGGGGTTGTGGCCGATGGCATCCTTGATAAGCCACACCGTTGTTGTGGCGACTACTTACTCGGCCTTGAGACACCTACTGGATCACCAACTAAGGTGAAGTCACTTATTAGACAACCAATGAGTAATCACATCATTGACTAAGGGGGATGGCAACCTGACCACCAGTCAGGAGGAGACGACTATAAATATTGACTCACCCTATAATCGATCGAGTAGAAGATGACCAAGTCAAATCGCTACACTAACTATCTTCGATACCTTACATCGATAGACTACACACAACCGAGTCCAACTAGCATTTCTTTATGCATATCCATCGAATACTTACCCAGGCTCGATTAACTCGAGCATGCTAGATTATGAATGTCAAGGCCCCCCTTTTTGATCTCAGCAAGGTTTTTTCTCTCTTAGCAATAAAGAAGTTGTCCCAATACTCAGAGTCAATGGCATCCAAGTAAGTGACAAAAACTATCCTAACTATCCCAGCTATTCCAACAACGATCATGGACATGAAGTTTGGAATAATGGTTGTTACCCATATGCAAGATGCCTCCACCAGCCATACTGGACACTCTCAGCATCGTGAGGAGCAATTTAGCCAAGCATTGGAACCTTTCGCTCTGCCTCCTCCACCACTACTCACTTAGCAAGACTTGCTTACTACCTTGGCATAGCAAGTTCAAGCTTTAGCCATGGTAGTGCAGGGACTGCAATAGCAGTAGCTCGCAGCAAGGCAGCAGCAGCAAGACATCCCAACCAGTTCCATCATTGCTACTCGTCCTAGTCACCAATCTCCTTAGTGAAGATCTTCCCACCAACGGGCTTCCCATTAGTCATGGTCCCCTTCATCCTATCAAGAAAGCTATCGATCCCCCAGGGGAAGGTCCTCTTATCGACGAACCATCCCACAGTCACAGTCTCTTATACTGCACTGAGAAAGCCCTAATAGGAGGAGAGATGACTCAAAAAAGAGCTTTTGATCTAAATCATTATCTGAATCTTCCCAAGAGGGGTCTATCAACAAGGCTATTCGGTGACTGGCCGAGTAGTGCCTCAATGAGTATGACCGCAAGCTATGTGAGATCAACCACTAACTTGTCGATCTTCAGGAAGGGAGTCAGGACTCAACCGAATTCAATTCTCATCCTCCTCTTTCTCGATGCATTCTAGAGAAACCGATTTCTAGTCAGTTTAAGATATCCTAGCTAAACCTTTATAATAGTACCATCGACTTGCTGGATCATCTAGAGAGCTACAAGGCTCTCATGAGGATTCAGAGTGACTCTAACTCCCTATTTTGCATCACTTTCCTGATCACTCTTCGCAAGATAGCTCGAGCATGGTACTCCTGAAAGGAAAACTAGTAGCGAACATGCTTTGTATTTTAAAACTTTTTCAAAATAACATGCAGCGGAAGCATGATAAAAGGATTAACATTTAATCTAAGCATGCATTTAAAACTTTTCTATGCTACTTGTCCCAAGATCTTGCATGAATGATTAATATAAACAGTGAAATCATGAATTATTACTATGAACATTTCAAAGCAACATATCTATATATGTAAATCCATACCTCGTATGATGTGGAGACGTTCTCCGCTGCGAAAGATCCAAGAGGAGGAAGATGAACTCTGCTTAGTCGCACACTTGCCCGGCCTCTACAGGTGGTTCACACCAGGGCTCTTTCAAAATCCACTTCCACTCCAAGTACTGGCTTGTTGTGGAACGATTTGATCGGAACTCCTTTTCTTCTTTCGATGCCGGACTCTCCGAATGAATGAAGAAAACCAAGAGGTGGAGAATGAGTGGTTGAAACCCTTCCCAAACACTCTATCCCAAGACCTAGATCACTAGATACAAATATGCACACTTTTCTTCAAAAACCTCATACCCCAAAAACTAGAACCTTTCCTAGTTTCTTCCTTTCTTCCCTTTTGATTTTTCCAGCATTTCTTTGCTGATTTTTCTCTTATTTTCGTCCTCCCATTTCAGCCCATTAAGTAGATGGAGAGGGAGAGGAAAAGTGGGGAGTTATGGAGTGTTAATGGGTAGTTATGGGTGATAATGGTCATGGGAAGTTACATAACTCCCCAAAACTGAATTTAAACTTATTTAAATTCAGATTTAAAGTGTTAATTGATTTCAGTTCATAACTGAAATCAATTGGGTCAAGTGTGTATACATTGGGTTCAACCCAATTGAACCCAAACCTAATTTTGAACCAAATCCTATTTGATTCGTTCCAGGTTTTTATAGCTCAATCAAATTGGGCTATCAAGTAATCACATTACTTAATTCACCTCCATGCATCACCAACTATTAGTGAAAATTTCATGTCACAACCTTTTGTGACATCAAGTGTCTACACTTGCGAAATCAACAAGTGTCGACACTTATACAAGTGTAGACACTTTCAAGAATATCAAGTGTCGACACTTGGATAAAGAAAAACCCTTTTTCTCTGTGAGTCCACAAACGATTCCCAATCGTTCTCCGATCACTAAATCAAGTAGAAACCCCTATGGTGTGTGACCCCATAGGTTCGAACACTAAGCCGGTAGCACTGGAACATTTCCAATACCAGTCAAAATCGCCATCTAGCAATGACACCCGACGTCCGGATATGTCGAAGTTGCAGAGCAACAATCAAGAACCAGGAGATATGGAAACCTTGTAATTAATCCCTTTGACCTCAATGCTCAGGAAGACTTAGGATTAAACTGCCCAACCCATAAAGTCCATCAACAATGTGTCTCAATCTCACAAGTCCTGTAACACTTTACAGAGACTACCCTGGCCAAGGTTTTGCTAAATTGAAACTCAGTAAGATATCTGCTCCAAATACTTTGGAGGGGTCAATCCCATCTTGATCTGATCACTGCTACACGAGTACTTAACTGTACCCAGAAACCTTCCATCCCTGGATTAGAAATCCAGATAGTCCAGTACCAAAGTACAGTGAGTTGCTCGCAAGCTACCATGACGATCTCATGTCTGAGGGATAACTACGTCCATATCAAAACTCTAGGCAGAATAAAATACAGACGGGTCACGTTCGATGAAATGTCAAACACAACATCTGCATGCCATACCAGTGTCTCCACACTCCTTGGTTAAGAGGACAACTAACGACTATGGCACACAACGACCTATACTTGATATACTATCATCCTAAAATAAGTGTATCATTTGGTCGCGAACAATTTTAGGACTATATGATATATCCTCTCTATATCACATACAAATAGTCCTAAGGACTTCATCACTCAAGAACTCATTAAAGAAAGATGAAATAGTGATGAACTGCCAGAATAAACATTTTATTCAATAATATAATTCATATACAATTACATCAAATGTACAACTGTCTACAGTATAAATTGGCTTTGGGACACATTTCCCAACACTCCTGGCTAGAGCCAAGGAGCATTGACTCCTTCAGTTAGTTGGAAAGAAAATTTGTGGCATACTTCAATGCTAGTCAGAAGATGCCACGAGAGGCAGACAGCCTCTTTTCCATCTTCTAGTAGGATGAGAATCTCTAAAGGACTACATGGCTCCATTCAAAATATGCTATATTAGAAGTCTACCACTTGGACAAGTTCATGGCCATGCTAGCCTTGAAGAGAGGACTCTGCCCCTCTCGCTTCACCTATCGCTGGACAAGACTTTTTCTAAGTCTTATTCAAAAATGCTAGCTCGCATGTAGAAGTACAATCGCACGAATAAGGGAGCTCTCACTCGGCGTGAGAGTGACGGGAAGCCAATGAAGAAGCAATCTCGGGGAGAGTCCAATAGAGCCCATCTCGAGAAGCCAAACTCATCCTGCTGATAGAGTCCCAAGCCAAGCAACCCCACCAACAAGTTTGACAACTACATTCATCTCCTTGCCCCCAAATCTAAAATCCTGATGGAGATTGAAGGGGAGCAGTATCGATGAAGGCCCAACCCGATGAAGCCTACGGCCTCTCATGATAAAAGCAAGTATTGTTGCTTCCATTGAGACCATGGCCATGACACCGAAGATTATTATAAGTTGAATAGAGAGATTAAAAATCTTATTTAGTGTGGCTATCTCGAAAAGTATGTCTACGGAGAAGATGTCTAGCTTGATTCCTAGAACCCTACCCCATAGCTGACTCGGCTGACATTGATAACTAGCTAATGGAGGGTCAATTGAACATGATCTGTTGGGGGTAGGGCTCTATCCAAAAAGGTGATGCGGGACGACTATAAGATTGCTAAACACAGAAAAAATAGTAAAATATTTTTTTGTGATTTTTTATAATTTAAGTTTGTAGGCTAAATTTCCAAACTAAAGTAAGAACTAGCAAATAGGATAGCAATGCATAGAATCATCATGATCGCAAAGAACTCATGCAAGATCATAAGTAGCCAGGACCCGAGAGTTGAAAAACTCTCGGTTTATGATAGCTTATATTCATCAAATCAGAAATTAAAAGAAAGGAAGGATGTTACTAATCAGTGATTTGAAGAACTTCCGATGAAGAGATTACACAACACTCTGATTGGAGTCTGGATGATGAAACTCGGTTCCCTTGATTAGATGACTGAGTTGGGCGGTCCTGGTGGCAAGGAAAGCCTCCTCTAGGGAGGTGAAACACCTCGGGGATCCTACAAAATGTCAGGAGTCAATCAAACAGCAAGTTAGAAAAAGAAAGGGAACTAGGTTTAGAAGGAATCAGGTTAGGGTTTAGAAGCAGGGCGGCTTGAAGCTTGATGAAGTTCTCCTTGCTTGGCGGCCTAGGGCACTCCTTCTTGGATGTGTGAAGGCTTGGATGGCAGTGAGTTAGGGCGTGGAAGGATGCTATGGCAGCAAGGAATTCGGCCAAGCAAGAGAACACAAACACAAACCAAAGAACAAAAGCAAAATAACACAAACTCGCAAGCTCAAATAAATTTACTAGGGTTTTGATATCATGAATAAAAATCGATTACAAGGGGGAGGGGTGGGGTATTTATAGAGTTTCCATGTCCTCTAACTAGGGTTACATACTTATGTTACAAGTCCTCTCCTAGCTAGGTTAGAAAAATAAATCTTAAAACAATTAGGATAATAAGTCCCAACTAGGTTAGGATTTGACCTAGTCTTCTCCTTCTCCCTTCATGCTTTGACTATTCCACTCAAGGACACCTCTTGGACTTGGTCAACACTTCAAGGATGCCTAGGAGGGCATGTTGCGCTTCTAGGGGCAGCAAGGAGCTAGCCCAAAGGTGCTTGGGTGCATGGGCTTGGGCCTCTAGAAGCTGGGATGGCCTGGTAGCCTGGTAGCAAGAATATTCCATGGAATCTTGCTTCTTTAGGGCTTGGGCTTGGTGCCTGGGCTTGATTTCCTTGGGCTGAGATGCAGGTGGACCTCTGGAACATGGATGCCTTGGTTTAGAAATATGCTCTGTCATATGGAGAGGAATCTGGGCATCTGGAGGATATCTGGAAAGAACCAGGATTTCTGGAAGCATCTTGGATCCTGCGTTGTTACACAAAATCCAATGGACTGATGTAGTGGCCTCTGACTCCTGGATGTGGCCTGGTGGAACTCCAAAATAGGGTAACCTCATCTCTTGTATAAAAATTGAGCTTATGCTAGACTCATAACTGATGTACATGACTCAATATACTGGACTAGGTTGAGGGTTGAGATAAATCAACTAACATCAACTTATTATAGGACTTAATCTTAATTGATTACAAAATTTTCAAAACTTTGATACATGACTAATTAAACCATATGGGATCCAGGGATCTGTGTCTGATCCTGGTGTCCCCACCAATTCTCCCGGGGTGGGAGGAACTCGACCCCATCGAGTATGGATCAATTTGGCTCAAGGAGGATCTGGGTTGAGGCGCTGCAGATCCGCACCAGCATTTCACAAGTCCTCAGATTCTGGTTAACCTTGCCACCGTACCAAGTACCGATGACAGTCTCTATCCTAGGTACTGGTAGCTTGATCATCCAGAGTTCTCTCAATCTTTTCCTCACCAAAAAGGCCAAATTGTATGTGGTTGCATTGGGATAGGTTCACTCACAAAGAAAGGGAGTGGCTCAAAGGGCTCGCTGGGTATCACTGCTGGCTTCCTAGACTCTATAAGATCTGAGATGATGAAGGTGGAGCTAATACCTAAATCAGGTGATATCTCAGGCACATAGGCATTGGGTCCATTACACTTCATTATCTTGGATGGGCCAGCTTTGCGAACAGAAAATTTCTTTATTATCACATATTCCTCTGCATAAAATTATTTATCTTTCCTTTGGGAATTAGCCAAGTTATTATTTAGTTCATTACTTAGGTTCATATTTTGACTAATTTCCATATGCATATGCTGTGCAAAGGTAAGTGCAGGTACAGATAGATAATTTAAGGTTGTAAATTTATTAGACTCAAAACTAATACCTAAAAGACTCGACTAGACCTTCCTATCAAAGAAAATTTTATTAAACTTTACGGGACAAAATCTAACATATCATAGACTTTCTACATTTGATCCCAGCATGGCATGCGCATGAGAACTTACTATGTATGCCTACTAGGTGCCATAGGGTATGCTAAAAATATGATGCAAATCTAACCTGTGCAATGAATGAATGCAGTATGATTACCCCTATAAAATGTAAATGAATGGTTAAAGAAATATAAGAAAATTCAAGAAAAGGCAGAAAATATGAGATGGATTCAGGGTTAGTCCGATTGGATGGAAAGTAAGAAAATGGTTCGGGGTTAATTAGATAAACTAAAATGTAAGAAGGGGTGTCAGGAATTAATCCTAGACTATGAGGTTTACCTTATGGGTTTGATGTCTATCTAAAAGGTCTACATAATGGAAGAAATGGTCATTAATTTCAGAAAAGAGATCAAGTGGAGTCAAAGAGGTGACTTCATCCTAAGGGCATTGATCTAAAGAGATTAAGTCCTTAATAAACTCTTCTGATTCATAAATCAAAGGACTGGGTTCTCTAATCGGGCTTTTTTCTAGTGGCCCCTCAGGTAAAACTCTAATGTGGGATTGGATTCCTCATGGTCTTCTTCCTTTAAGGGTTCTTCCACTATAGGTTGAGTGTGGTTAAAGTCAGCTAACTCTAGGGTGGCTTCTATCTGGGTTTCTACTAGATCAACTAACACAGGATTGGCTTCTACCTAGTCCAACCTATTGGTTAATTGGTCAAGCCTATTGGTTGCTTGGTTGTTGGTTTGGGTCATTTGGTTGGTTTGGGTGGTTGATTGGATAAACTGACTTTGGGATTGGGTGATCATCTAGTCAAATTGGGCTTGGTTTTAGGTAATGGACTGGTCAAGCTTGAGGTTCATTTGGGTTAATTGTTCACTCATAGCCTTAAAGAAGGTTTCTAAATTGGACTCCATGGTTGAACTGGGTTGATTACACTAGACTTCTGGTTCAACTAATTCTGAGTTGGTTTCTATCTGGGTTTGGTCATAATCAACTAATCCTGGGTCTTCTATAGGGTATTCTTCTAGATCTTCAATAGACTCATTATCTTCATACTCCTCTACCAGACTTGGGTCAGCCTCATATATTTCTTCTTCTAAGTCATCTTGGTGAACCAATGGGGTGGTAAGAGGGGTTTGGCTAATGAAAAATTGACTAACGTTTGCGGTAACAGGGATGGGTAAACTAAGGGTTATGGTTTCATAGGTTATGGGTTTAAAGGTTATGGGTTCAAATATAGGGGTATCAATCCTAAAGGGTTCAGGTTGATTGAGGAATACTAGGTTACTACTAGGTTCATATCTAAGGACTATGGGTTCCTGGGTTCAGCTCTATGGGTCTTGCCTGGGGTTCTTACTTGGTTGAATCTTTGGATCATTTGGTCAAGCTTTGTATCGAATTGGTCAAATATAGTGCTTATTTGGCCTAACTGATTTTGGGTTTGGGTGTTGGATTGGTTTATTTGGGCAGTTAATTGGGTAACCATCTGGTCATTCATGGCTTTTATGAAAGCCTCAAAATTGGGATCCATGGTTGGGTTTGGTTGGGGTTTAGACTTTTGATATTGGATTCCTAGTTTAGTGGTCATACAATCAATCAAATAATCAAGATGAAATGATGCAACCAAGCATGCAAAAGAAAGGTTGGTAAAATCTAGGATTTGCTAGACTTAGAGTCAAAACTGAATGGGTCAGCTCAACTTACACTTAACCCAGTAGCTAATCCTTCCACTGGCCAGGTTGGGGGTGGGAGTGTGGGAGGCCCCCCTGCTTTCGCAGGGACCTAATTAAAAACCATAGCACCACTTAGGTCGTTTGACTCTGGACCCCCAGCCTTAGACACCAGCTTTCAGTAATAGCTAAAGGATTAAATGCACTAGTTGGTCCACATGGTTCGAACCCGACCTGTTGGGTATCACCTAGTCCACTAAGGCAAATTAAGTCTAATTAATTTTAATTAAGGCTTGGGTGGAAATGATGGGTGGTTGTTTTGGGCCCAGGACTGTTGAGAATTCGACTCCAAATCCAACCAGATTTTACGAACCAAATCTTCAAGAACAACTTTATTCCCGATCAAGAATGAACACTCTGATCAACAAAGCAATCACGGAAGCGTATCACCAGGTTGTGGATGACCATCTGCTAGCAATCTCCATTGAAGATCACGGTAGGATTCAGATCTGTGAAGATCAAGAACACCAGGAATGGAAGAGGAGAAAACAAAGGAATTTTCACGAGAGAAAGGGATTTCCATTTCCAAGAAGTTCGTTACACCACCTTCATCCTCTTACGAGAATACAATATATATATACCTCGGTCACACATGCCCGAGATCCCAAAACTCCCCCCAGCTGGCATTGTTAAAAATAGTTCATCCGACATCCGAGCCGACTCAAATCCATTCGAGCTGACTCGTCAAGACTACAGGTTTCCTAACTGTCCATCCGAGCCGACTCAAATCCATTCGAGCCAACTCGTCCAAATCACAGGTTTCCTGACTGTGCATTCAAGCCAACTCATCCATTCGAGCCGACTCGTCCAGACCACAGGTTTCCTGACTGTGCATCCTAGCCAACTCAAATCCATTCGAGCCAACTCGTCCATATCACAATCACCTGTTCAGAGATGTGCCAACTAACAGAGTAGACTCTTACCACAGAAGCATCAATCCTAAAACCCAGACTGACCAAAACTGAGCCTAAATACCTAGGACTCATACCAGACTCAACCCTAGCCTTAGACACATCATGGAAAACCATGATAGACCAGATCAACACATGTACATTGACCCAACTAGCCATGAATGCACCACTTGAGACTCAATAATCTCCACCTTGGTGCTTCAAGGCTACATATGCCAGACTCCTCAAACCCATTAACCACATGCAAGAGTAGAAGGTATCCCTTGGTAGAGCCTTTGTAAGTGCATCCGCCTGGTTCTCCGTTTATGAACCTTCACCAGCGCTACTTCTCCTTCCTCCACCAGCTCCCTGACTCTGTGGTACCTCACATCTATATGCTTGGTCCGTGCATGATAGACTGGGTTCTGTGTCAAGTGTACGGCACTCTGGCTATCACTGTGCAGGACCACCATACACTATTTCACCTCCATTTCAGACACTAGCCTTCTAAGCCATAGTGCTTCCTTTGCAGCTTCAATAATTCCTATATACTCCGCTTTTGTTGTATACAAAGCAGTAATAGGTTGAAGGGTTGATCTCCAAGAAACCAATCCACTATACATGCAAAAGAGATAACCTATTGTAGACCTTCTTGTATCAAGATCATCTACATAGCTTGCATCAACAAACCCTTCCAAAGGACCTGAATCCTTACATGATTCTATGGAGTTCCATCCATGTCCTTCAGGTTGCCCACCAAATACCAGTCCATGTCTTTAAGTCCCTTACAGATATCTCAAAATCCACTTCAATGCCTTCTAGTGTTCCTTCCCAGGATTAGCCTTGTACCTGCTCACCTGACTTACAATATATGCTATGTCCGGCCTGCAACAAACCATAGCATACATCAAACTATCCACTGTATTGGTATACGGAACTCTTTCCATGTACTCTTTCTCCTCCTCTGACCGAGGGCACTGTTTTTTCAAGAAAGAAATATGCCCTGGTAATGGTATTTCCACAGGTTTGGCTTTATCCATCCCAAACCTCTCAAGTACCCTTTTAATGTACCCACATTGTGACAAATGAAGTATTCCTTTGCATCTATCTCTGCAAATCTCCATTCTAAGGATTTTCTAAGCTGATCCCAAGTATTTCATCTCAAATTCCTGAGATAATGCTCTCTTCACCCGTTTCACAGCTGTCATACTTCTGCTGGCTATCAACATATCATCCACATATAGAAGTAAATACAGAGCATCCATAGTATCCATATCCTTCACATAGACACAATGATCATGTTCACATCTGAGAAATCCAAGGCTCAAGATAAATGTGTCAAATTTGTGATACCACTGACGAGGTAATTATTTCAATCCATACAATGACCTCTGAAGTAGACATATCTTGTTCTCCTGTCTAATCTCAATGAAGCCATCAGGTTGCTTCATATAGATTTTCTCTTCCAGTCTTCAATGTAGAAATGCTGTCTTCATATCCATCTACTCCAATTCCAAATTATGTTTTGCCACCAAAGACAACAACACTTGAATTGAAGTATGGCGTACCATAGGAGAAAACACTTCTGTGTAGTCAACTCCTTCCCTCTGTGAGTATCCCTTTGCTACCAACCTTGCCATGTATCTCACTCCACCTTGCTATGAAGGTATTGATTTCTTAATGAACATCTATTTGGTGCCAATAGCATGAGTATCTCTAGGTAGATCTACCAGTTGCCATGTCTGTTTCCTCCTGAGAGATTCTATCTCTTTCATCATGCCTTGCATCCATGACTCTTTATTAGAACTTTCCATAGCTTCTACAAAACTTTTTGGATCTCCATTCATAGATATAAGAGTATATGAAATTGCTTCATCCATGCCATATCTAACCGGCTTTCGGATTGTGCGTTGAGGCTTATGCAATGCCACTCCCCTTATACTGTCTTGCAAGTCTACTGTTTGTGGCTTCTCCTGCACTTCTCTTTGAACAGCTGATTCTTCTCGCCTCTCCTTCACTCTTAGAGAATCTTTCCTATCTAACTTCACCTCAACTGAAACTCCATTTTCAACTAATGTTGAAGGCTTATCCTCCACCTGTGAAGTGCTCTCACTGCTGTTCATCTTATTTACTGCATTTTCTATTGTAGTCCCCGGTTTCTCCAAGATGCTCCACTCATCAAAAATGACATTGAAGGCTTATCCTCCACCTGTGAAGTGCTCTCACTGCTGTTCATCTTATTTACTGCATTTTCTATTGTAGTCCCCGGTTTCTCCAAGATGCTCCACTCATCAAAAATGACATCCCTACTTATCACCGCCTTTTGAGACTATGGATCTCATAGTAGATAACCTTTGACTCCTTGTGGATACCCTATAAAGATCATCTTCTTTGACTTAGGATCCAGCTTGCTTCTTTCAGTTGCCTCCACATGAACATAAGCCAGGCAACCAAAAACTTTTAGGTGGCCAAGCTCCACCTTCTTCCCACTCCAAGCTTCTTCTGGAAGTCCACCATCCAACTTGAAGTGAGGGGACCTGTTTATGAGAAAACATGCCAGAGTAATAGCATCACCCCAAAAAGATTTTGGCAATGATGACTACAGCCTCATACTTTTTGCCATCTCCAATAGTGTCCGGTTCATCCTTTCCATGACACCATTCTACTGTGGAGTCATCCTTACTGTGTAATGGCGTTTGATACCATTTTTCTCACAGTAACTCCTAAACTCTGTACTAGAGTACTCCCCCCCATTATCAGTCCGAAGGCACTTTACATGTCTTCCTGTCTCCTTTTCTACCTCAGCTCTCCAAGCTTTAAACCGGGCAAATATATCTGATTTTTTCCTCATCAGATACACCCATAGTTTCTTAGAGAAGTCAACAATAAAGGTAACAAAATACCTTGCTCCACCTCTGGATAAAATAGGTGCTGGTCCCCATACATCTAAGTGCACCAAATCCAACACTCCTTCACTTGGCTTGGTACAATCAGCAAATTTCACTCTAAAGCTCACTTGGCAATTCTCAAACATCAACTATCATATTAACAACTAAAAGCATATCCCTGCTCTTCCAAGTAGTCCAAAGAAATCAAATTATTTTTCAATTCTGGTACATGTTTGACATTTGATAGAGTCCTTATCACTCCATCATACATCCTCATCCTAATAGTGCCTACTCTAGCTACCATACAAGAGTGATCATCACCAAGACTTACACTACCTCCATCTTATCTGTCATTGGTGTAAAACCAATCCCGATGTGAGGTATAGTGGTATGAGCATGCAGAATCCAAAATCTAGGTATTCTCCCACTCCACTGATCCATCTGATATAACCAGTACTCCTTCTTCATTGCTTTCCAAAGCATTAGCACCACTAATGTTGGCTCTCCCCTTTTCTATCTTCCAAAGAGGACAATTCTTCTTGATATGCCCAAGTTGATGACACTTGTAGCATTTCATACTTTTGTGGTTTCGAAACTGAGATCTGCCCTTAGACTTTTTCCTAGTTCTTTCCTTGGATCTTTCTTGCCTCTCTTCACAACAAGAACCTCTGAATTAGGATTACCTTTGCAGATCTTTTTCCTTTGCTCATTGGATCTGAGCACACCAACAACCTCTTCATAGTTTAGGGTTTCTTTCCCATAAACCAAAGTTGTTATGAGACCATCATATGATCCAGGGAGTGAACACAACAGCAATAATGCCCGATCTTCCTCATCTATCTTCACATCCAGACTCATCACTTCAGAGCAAACCTGATTAAACCTCTGAATATGAACAACTAGGTCTCCTCCTTCAGTCATTCTCAAGCTATATAATTACTTCTTTGGCCATAGCTTGTTCGTCATGTTCTTTTCCATGTATGTGTTCTCCAGTCTTCTCCAAAGACCTTTTGCAGTAGTCTCTGAGCACACTTCAGGTAAAACCTGATCAGCCAAACACATCCTGATGATGCTGAAAGTAATCTCTTCTAACTCTTCCCATTCTTCAATACTAATCTTTTCTGATCTTTCTTTAACCAAGACCTTATAGATTCTCTGTTGAACCAGCAAATCTTTAACTCTTTGCTGCCATAGGGTGAAGTTTCCCTTGCCATCATACTTCTCAAAGTCTACTTTGAACCCACTTGATGCCATTACCACAATCAAGAATTCAAGAGATTTGAAAATCATACCTACAAGAAGCCTTACTTCCAACCCTCTAATCTTGAGATCTTCTTTTCACGAACTTTGCTCTGATACCAAATATTGAGAATTCAACTCCAAATCCAACCAAATTTTACGAACCAAATCTTCAAGAATAGCTTTGTTTCCAATAAAAAATGAACACCCTGATCAACAAAGCAATTACGGAAGCATATCACCTGGTTGTGGATGACCATCTGCTAGCAATCTCCATTGAAGATCATGGTAGGATTCAGGTCTGTGAAGATCAAGAACACCAAGAATGGAAGAGGAGAAAATAGAAGAATTTTCATAGGAGAAAGGGATTTCCACTTCCAAGAAGTTCGTTACACCACCTTCATCCTCTTACGAGAATACAATATATATATACCTCGGTCACATGTGCCTGAGATCTCAAAACTCCCCCAAGCTGGCACCGTTAAAAACAGTTCACCCAACATCCGAACCGACTCAAATCTATTCGAGCCGACTCGTCTAGACTATAGGTTTTCTGACTATCCATCCGAGCCGATTTAAATCCATTCGAGCTGACTCATCCAGACCATAGGTTTCCTGACTATGCATCCGAGCCGACTCAAATCCATTTGAGCCGATTCGTTCAGACCATAGGTTTCCTGACTGTGCATCTAAGTCGACTCAAATCCATTCAAGTCGACTTGTCCAGACCACAATCATCTATTCTGAGACGTGCCAACCAATAAAGTCGACTCTTACCATAGAAGAGCCGACCCTAAGACCCAGACTGATCAATACTGAGCCTAAACACTTAGGACTCATACCGGACTCAATCCTAGCCCTGACATATCATGGAAAATCATGATAGACCATATCAATACATGTACATTGACCCAACTAGCCACGAATGCACCACCTGAGACTCAACAAGGATAGGTAATGACCTCCTGCCCTGATGTTATATTGATTGCCCTTAAGATTAGATTAGAAGATGATGAACATTCAATGGCCCTGATGCAATCTAAATAATTAAAAATAAAATAATTTTTAATTAATTTATGAGATGTCAAGTTAAGTTTAAGTTAACTAGAGTTATCAAACAAAGTTTGGCTTGGGATTTGGGTTTTGGAAGTTAATTAGGTTTGAGTTAGTCAAGTGCAAAATCAACAGAAATCAGAGAATTAGGGTTTCAGTTGATGCAAAATTTAATATAGTTATCGATGCAAAAAAAAATCAAAATAATTCTAGAACAGAAGATCAATGGTTATGATGATACCTACCAAATTTCATACAAAAAAAAAATCAAATGATGATACAAATCCTAGAGTTTTTGGATTGTTACAAACATTTTCAGGATTCTATTAGGGTTTCTAATATGCCAAATTTTAATGATTTAGCATTTCTATAAAATTAATTAAAAATTTTGATAAAATAGAGGACACAAGAAAGAACAATTCATGAAAATTTTATAAAAAAATAAAATTCCTAGATGGTCAAAATCAGATGCAAAAAAGATACCTAATGCAGTGGACAGGATGCAGAAATTAGGGTTTGTGAATGCAAAGCAGATAAAAACTATTCTAAACCCGCTCTAATACCAAACTGATGCGGGAAGACTCTAAGATTGTTAAACACACAAGAAAAATAATAAAATAATTTTTTTATGATTTATTATAATTTAGGTTTGTAGGCTAAATTTTTAAACTAAAGTAAGAACTAGCAAATAGGATAGCAATGCATAGAATCATCATGATTGCAAAGAACTCATGCAAGATAATAAGCAGCCAGGACCCGAGAGTTGAGAAACTCCTGGTTTATGATAGCTTATATTCATCAAATCAAAAATTAAAAGAAGGAAAGGATGTTACTAATCAATGATTTGAAGAACTTTCGATGAAGAAATCATACAGCACTCTAATTGGAGTCTAGATGATAAAACTTGGTTCCCTTGATTAGTGACTGAGTTGGGCAGTCCTGGAGGCAAGGAAAGCCTCCTCTGGGAAGGTGAAACACCTCAGGGATCTTGCAAAATATCAGGGATCGATCAAACAGTAAGTAAAAAAAAGGAAGGGAACTAGGTTTAGAAGGAATCAGGTTAGGGTTTAGAAGCGGGGTGACTTGAAGCTTGATGAAGATCTCCTTGCTTGGCGGCCTAGGGCACTCCTTCTTGGATGTGTGAAGGCTTGGATGGCAGTGAGTTAGGGCATGGAAGGATGCCAGGGTAGCAAGGAATTTGGCCAAGCAAGAGAACACAAACACAAACCAAAGAACAAAAGCAAAATAACACAAGCTCGCAAGCTCAAATAAATTTACCTGGGTTTTGATATCATGAATAAAAATTGATTACAAGAGGGGGAGGGGTGGGGTATTTATAGAGTTCCCATATCCTCTAACTAGGGTTACACACTTGGGTTACAAGTCCTCTCCTAGCTAGGTTAGAAAAATAAATCTTAAAACATTTAGGAGCATAAGTCCCAACTAGGTTAGGATTTGACCTAGTCTTCTCCTTCTCCCTTCATGCTTTGACTATTATACTCAAGGACACCTCTTGGACTTGGTCAACACTTCAAGGATGCCTAGGAGGGCGTGTTGGGCTTCTAGGGATAGCAAGGGGCCAGCCTAAAAGGGCTTGGGTGCATGGGCTTGGGCCTCTGGAAGCTAGGGTGGCCTAGTAACCTGGTAGCAGGAATATTTCATGGAATCTTGCTTCTTTAGGGCTTGGGCTTGGCGTCTGGGCTTGATTTCCTTGGACTGGAATGCAGGTAGACCTCTGGAATCATGGATGCCTTGGTTTAGGAATATGCTCTAGCATCTGGAGAGGAATCTGGGCATCTAGAAAGAATCAGGGTTTTTGGAAGCATCTTGGATCCTAGTTTGTCACACAAAATCCAATGGGCTGATCTAGTGGCCTTTGACTCCTGGATGTGGCCTGGTGGAACTCCAAAATAGGGTAACTTCTCTTGTATAAAAATTGGACTCATACTAGACTCATAACTGATGTACAGGACTCAATATACTGGACTAGATTGAGGGTTGAGACAAATCAACTAACCTCACCTTATCACAGGACTCAATCTTAATTGATTACAAAATTTTCAAAACTTTGACACATGACTAATTAAACCATATGGGATCCAGGGATCTGTGTCTGATCCTGGTGTCCCCACCAATTCTCCGGGGGGGAGGAACTTGACCCCATGGAGTCTGGGTCAATTTGGCTCAAGCAGGGTCTGGGTTGAGGCACTGTAGATCCGCACCAGCATTCCACAAGTCATCAGATTCTGGCTATCTTTGCCACTGGACCGAGTACCACTGACATAGTCTCTATTCTAGATACTGGTAGCTTGATCGTCTAGAGTTCTCTCAATCTTTTCCTCACCAAAAAGGCCAAATTGTATGTGGTCGCATTGGGATAGGTTCACTAACAAAGAAAGGGGTGGCTCAAGGGGCTCGCTGGGTATCACTGCTGGCTCCCTAGACTCTATAAGATCTGAGACGATGAAGGTGGAGCTAATACCTAAATCAGGTGATATCTCAGGCATATAGGTATTGGGTCATTACTCTTCATTATCTTGGATGGGCCAGCTTTACAAGCAGAAAATCTCTTTATCATCATATATTCCTCTGTATAAAATTCTTTATCTTTCTTTTAAGAATTAGCCAAGTTGTTATTTAGTTCATTACTTAGGTTCAACTTTTGACTAATTTCCATATGCATATGCTGTGCAGAGGTAAGTGTAGGTGTAGATAGATGATTCAAGGTTGTAAATTTATTGGACTCAAAACTAATACCTAAAAGACTCGACTAGACCTTCCTATCAAAAAAATTTTTATTGAACTCTACGGGACAAAATCTAACAGATCATAGATGTTGGCTCTACCTTGTGATTTTGATGAATTACAAAACGTTGAGTATATATGTTGTACTAATGTTTATTTTTAGCTGTGAGTTTTCAGGAAATAAGCACCTCAAATTCTTAAAATTAAAGTTTCGTGGCACGCTTTGGCACGAAGAATCTTTCACAATTTGAGGAGTCTTTTCCATGCAAAAAGGGCTTAAACAAGTTCAATTATTATTTATTTATATTGCATTTAAGTTTCATAAATGAATCTTATGTTTTTGGCTTGATTGGCACTTAATTCTGAATTTTGCAGAACCAAGTGTCAACACCTGGAAGGCTAAGTGTCGACACTTCAGTATTTGGCACGCAAAAAATATCCTTGGCACGCTAAGTGTCGACACCCAGAACTCAAGTATCGATACCTGAAACTCAAGTATCGATATTTAAGTTTCCAAGTGTCGACTCAAGGCCTGAGACTTTTTGAAAATCCAGAACTTGGCAATGGAAGGTTTTTTGTGTTAAGTGTTGACACCTGTGAATCAAGTGTCAACACTTGAAAGTTGAAGTGTTGATACCTGAAAGTCAAGTGTCGATACCTGACAGCCAAGTGTCGATACCTAACAGGAAAGTTCGACACTCGAGTTCTGACAGTCCTAACGGATCTATTTTTTTTAAGTATAGAAATATCTTTTCAAGCTCCAAATGGCTAGATTCGAAGCTCCAACGATCACAAACTATTTTTTGGAAGTTTTTTTAAGTATTTAAGCTTCACCAAACTCATTCTTGAAACATTGAAGTCCATTGAAAGCTCAAAAGCCAATATTCCCTCAAGAACTTCACTTCAAAGCCATTAAAAGAGAGATTCCCTGAAAAAGCTTATCCTTTCATCATTCCAAAAAGAAAGCTTGAAGAATATTCCAAGGAGAAGATAAGACAAGTATCAATTAGAGCCTCAAAGCTTCCATTCTACTCTTGAAGAGAGTTTATTTAGTTTATTTAAATTGTATATCTGAAATTCTCTTGTATTTTGACCTAGCTTTCAAGGGTTTCTTGAAAGTAGGTTGTTGTGGTTGTTGATGAGACAAAGGGACAAAACCAACTATGGTTGACTTGTGAGCCCGAAGCCAAAACAATTGTAAAGGTTGGTTAGTGAGCCTAGGTGATAAAACTAACATAGGTTTTGACTTGTGAGCCTTTGGAAAAACAAGTGGACTGTAATCTTAAAGAAATTATAGTAGAATTTCCAAGGGTGGCTTGGGGAGTGGGTGTAGATGCTAAGTTTGCACCGAATCACTATAAACCTTGTGTTTGTGTGTGATTATCTCTTCTACTTCTTGCACTTTATTTCTTGCACTCTAATTATTATTTTTTGCTGCATATAATCTAGTGCATAAATCACATTGTTCACAAACACCACAAGACCTGCACATTATTGCTTTTATTTTTTAAAAGACCCAATTCACCCCCCCTCTTGGACTTCATTTCTGGGCAACAAGTGGTATCAGAGCACCGGTACTCTCTTGTAGGTCCAAGGATCTTGAGTAAAAGATCATGGCAGCCCCAATAAGAATGGGTGTTGTTGAAAGTCAAGCTTCAAACCGTCTCCCATTTTTTAATGGCACGAATTACACTTATTGGAAAACTCGCATGCACATATTCATTCAAGCAATTGATTATAATATTTGGAGGACAATCATAAAAGGTCCTCATCAGCCTACTATGTTGGTTAATGACATTTTCACTCCAAAAATGGAAGATGATTGGATGAGAATGACATTAAACAAATAGAGCTTAATACGAAGGCTATGAATCTATTGTTTTGCTCTTATGATCCGAGTGAATTCAATAGAATATCTAACTATCTCTCTGCTAAGGAAATATGGGATACACTTGAGATTACCCATGAGGGTATGCACCAAGTGAAAACTACTAAGGTTAACATACTCATTCACATATATGAAATGTTCAAGATGGAACCTACTGAATTTATTAGTGAGATGTATACTAGGTTCACAAATATTGTGAATGGCATGAAAAGCTTAGGAAAGATTATATCTAATGGTGAACTTGTAAATAAACTTCTCAGGTCTCTTCCAGCTTCATGGGATGCCAAGGTAATGGCCATAGAGGAAGCCAAGGACGTCAATACTCTACCCCTCGAGCAACTGTTAGGCTCATTGATGACTTATGAGCTTTCTTTAAGACAAAAGAATATAGATGTTGACAAAAAGAAGAAAGTGATCGCTTTCAAATCCACCACAAGAAAAGGGTCTAGCGATGAATCCAAAGAAGAAGATGAAGAAGATGAGATGGCTCTCCTGGCAAGAAAATTTAGAAGCTTCATGAGAAAGAAGAAATACAATTTCAAGGAAAAACCTCTAAAAGGTGAGCCGAGCAAAGAGAAGGAGAAAGAGAAAAAGAAGGAGCAGCCCACATGCTTCGAATGCAAAAAATTGGGCCACTTCAAGATGGATTGCCCCTTACTTAAGAAAAGTAGATGAAAACTAAGAAAGAAGGCCATGATGGCAACCTGGAGTGACAGTGAAGACTCCAGCTCTAAGGAAGAACAGCAAGAAGTTGCAAACTTTTGTTTGATGGCCGATTATGATGAGGTATTATCCGAAACTGAAAATGAGTTTACTTTTGACGAGTTGCCTGAAGTTTTTGATGAGTTAGTTATAGAACTTCAAAAAATAAAATCAAAATATAAAGAACTAAAAAGGAAAAATTTGGATTTAGTCAAAGCTAATGACAAGTTTTCAACTGAAAATGATTGCCTACTTCTTCAAAATAAAAGGTTAAATGATAAAATTATTGTTCTTGAAAAAGAAAAGGAAGTTTTGAAAAAGAAAAACTTTTCTATATCAAATAAAAACCCTTCAAAACAGAACAAGGAGATTTTGGATGAAAACAAAAAATATAAAGAAGAAATTGAAAAGTTAAAACCTTTTCTTGATAAATTTACATACATTTCTGAAAAATTAAATATGCTTTTAAATAATCAAAGAGCTATTTTTGATAAAGCCGGTTTAGATTTCAGAACTCAAAAGAAACAAAAATTTTTCAAGAATTTCTTTGTGCTTGCATCATCATCCATTACTTGTTATGCTTGTGGTACTGTAGGGCATAAATCTTACCTGTGCAATAAGAGAAAATTGAGTAATGTTAAGAAAATTTGGATTCCAAAAGAAACCATTATCACTAACCTAAAAGGACCCAAGATGACTTGGGTACCTAAAGTCTCCACCTGATTTTTATTGTAGGTATGCTTTGCAACGAATAAGAAAAGAACGTGGTACCTCGACAGCGGTTGCTCAAGGCACATGACTGGAGATGTGGAGTAGTTCCCATCACTTGAATATCAGAATGGTGGTAACGTAACATTTGGTGATAATGGAAAAGGTAACATTGTCGGAATTGGTAAAGTCCATATCATCCCTTCTACTTACATTGATAATGTATTGTATGTTGATGGTTTGAAATATAATTTACTTAGCATTAGTTAATTTTGTGATAAGAATTTCAAAGTTGTTTTTGAATCCTCTTTGTGCATTATTTCTAGTTTAGATGACAATGGCATCAAGTTCATTGGTCATAGGCATGGCAATATTTATATGGTTGATCTTGATGATCTTCCTGTTCAAAATAGTCAATGCCTAGTGGCAATAGAAGCCAAGATCAATGAAACTAGTTGGCTTTGGCATCGTAGACTAGGACATGCTAGTATGCATTTGATTTCAAAACTTAGCAAAAAGAATTTGATAAAAGATTTACCAAAACTTAGTTTTGAAAAAGACAAGATTTGTAGTGCTTGCCAACTTGGAAAACAAACCAAATCATCTTTTAAACCAAAAGGAGTAATCTTTACATCTAGACCCTTAGAGTTGCTTCATATGGACCTCTTTGGACCAACTAGAACATCTAGTTTGGGAGGTAAGAAGTATGGTCTAGTTATTGTAGACGATTTCTCATGTTTTACATGGGTCATGTTTTTAGCACACAAAGATGAAACGTTTTCTGAATTCATTAGATTTCATAAAAGAGTTTCAAATGAAAAAGGTGTTTCAATTATATCTTTGAGAAGTGACCATGGAAGCGAATTTGAAAATTCTGATTTCGACAAATTTTGTATTGAAAATGTCATTTGTTACCGTGGTAACCAACCCATTCGGCCCTGACATAATGATGGGTCTACTTGAAGAAACCAGTCCACTTCAGGCATACATGGGCCCGGCCAGGTACACGAAGTGGCCCACTTCAGCCCATGAGGCTCTCTAGCTCAACTCGGCGCGACGCGTTCTCCAGTTCGGCACTCCTGCGCCCTGAGATGGCTCCAAGCTGTGCCCAGCTCGGTGACACGTCTGCACCTCGATCCGTGCATGGGAACTACGCGCACCCACCCCAAGGTTCGCATGATCCATCCCAGTCTACCCACACCTAGCTCGGCACGTTGGTGCCCAGGTCTGCCCATGCCAAGGTCGAGCCCATGGCATGCCTACGCCAGGGCACGCCCCCACGCTCAACTCCATCTCTACCACCTCGGCACGATGGCTCCACGAGCCCTATCCCAGCTCCGGCTTCGCTCGGTCCAGCGATGCCCGGTGCGGCTCCCGAAGTCGGACGCGACATGAGGCGTGCCGCACCCCAGGTCTGCTCGGTTCGGCGAACCCGCACCCCAGGTCCCCTCGGTCCGATGCCCTACATGCCCACTCGCTCCGGTCCGGCACCTAGACCCGTTCCGGCACCCAGTTCACCTGCGGGAGACCAGGACCTCGGCTACGCCAGCTTCGATGTTCAGGCTGGCCCTAAGCTGCGCACCTCCTCTCGCGCCCGCTCCGGCGTCCAGCCGACCCCGGCTCGGCAACGTTGTGCCCAGGATCGGCTCCGGCCCGCTTGGCATGCTTGCGGCATGCCCGGCTCCTCCCGGCTCCCCCCTGCGAGGCTCCACTCATGCTCGGCGATCGCCCACGCCCGATCCGCCCGGTCCGGTGAGACGCTGCCCTGGCTTGGCACTCCCGTGCCCAGATCCACCCTATCTGAACGGACGTCTGCCCCGGCCCATCGCGGTCCCAGCTCCGCACCGCAGCACGCCCGCGGTGGCCCCAGGCTTCTTCCGTGCCTGCTCCGGCATCTAGCCCACCTCATTCGCTGGCTCTCGGCTCAGCACGCCCGCCTACCGCATATGCGACTCAACCCAGACATGCCCGCGCTTGCCCAGTTCGGCTTCGCCCAAAGTCCCCCCGGCACGCCCGCCTTGGTCCGGCGGTTGAGGAGCTCCGCTGTCCAGCTCCGGCTCCAGTGCATCTGCACCGGTTTATTTTCTAAGGAGCAACGTGCCTCCGCAGACCAGCACGCCCCTGCGCAGCCCAGCACCTCGGTAGTGGCTGGGAGCCTCGCGTGGGTCCGCACCGTGCACCACGTGGAGCCTCCACAGACTTTGCCTTAACCAGCATGCGTGAGAAGCCTCTGCGGGCCCTCCCTCGGTCCATGGGCCTACATGGCAACCTGGAGTAACGTCCCAGCTAGCTCGGCACTTCGACGTTTCAGCCCAGCACGACCACTGGGAGCGTCGCACAGTTCTGCCTCATCCACGTGGTCCCGGCACTCTTTCCAAGGATCCCCACCCATGTGGATCGCATGGCACGCCGTCTGACATACCGCCTACAAAGAAGGTTTGCATTTAAACTTTCCAAGCCACTGTTTACGCTAATCAGGAAATAGTACCCTGCCCAAGGCACTGTATCCCTGCACCAACTTCCTGAACCACCCAGAAGAAGGAAGGCTCACCAGCCCATCATGGCCTCATAGGCTACCCTAGCCTCACTAGTCCACATCAAGACCAGCACGCCTCCCCAAAAGTGACAGGAACCATTCGTCTACGTAAAGACCGGCATGGAGAGGTAAGGGGAGCTAAGAAACAACACACTCTTCATTCTTACATTATCATCCATTTTCTATCACCCTCTGGCAGCAGAGAGTCCCCCAAGCTCTCCGCCTCAAAGGTCTCTTATTTCCTTCGATCGTCCCACTGACTTGATCGTCGGAGTGTCTTTGCCGGAATCCCCGGTGCAGGTCTCCCCTATTTTGCAGGTCTGCCCGACAGAGGGATGATACAGAGAAGATTTCTTCCACCGGAGAGGTCCATAGGAGGACCATAGCACAATATGAAGCCCCTTCATCCTCACAACGACCCCTCCGAGCACGGTGACTCTTCCGAGCCCCATGACGGGGGGCATGTTCCCCTTGATCGTCTATGACCGACGGGCCCGATGATGTTGGCCGGGAGTCCACTCACCTGGGCCATGTAAGAAGCTGCAGGCCACGACAATATAGACGGCAACAGTTTGGCACGCCAGGTAGGGGGCAGATCCACGCTCCTCAACAAGATGGGGTGATGGTTTCCACCTTTGTCCTTAGTCCCTGGGGGGCAGACCGGGGGCACGGGGATGGGGGCACGAGAACTTCTCCCTCTCTCTCGAGGCTCTAAGGAGCGGCCTCGATCAAAAAAACCTTAAGCGGTGAAGGTGTGTTGCCACCCTTAACAGGGCAGCATGCAGCAAGCCAAGGATGGGGCCACCTCCCGGCGGTACCACCATCCAGGAGCCCCACTAAAAAAAAAAAAAGGAGAGAGAAAAGAAAAGAGAGAAGAAGGGAAAAAGAAGAGAGGGAGGAAGGGCTTGGCCATCGTGAAGAAGAAAGAAATCCATGCAACATGGCTCCCAACTCTACCATGCAACAGAGTTTCCTCCCATACAACGGAGTTTGCTCCCATGCAACGGAGTTTGCTCCCACGCAATGGGACTTCCTCCTATGCAATGGAGCCTCCTCCCATGCAATGGAGTGATCTTTCTCATGCAACGGAGGTCCATCCTCCCACACAACGATGCCTTGCTCCCCGTGACGGAGTTCCATTGATGCGGCAAGCATATGATTAATGTTTTGAATATGGTTTGTAGAGCAATGAAACCTAATTACACTAGCATTATACTTATCATAATAAGACTTAAGGATTATAAGAAATTGGACTTTTACTTGATTAGACACAATCCTAAACTAAGAAGGAAGAAGATCTAGACAATAGGGGCTAATGATTGTGGACTTACCTTGATGAGCTTTCCAACCTTCTTTTGATTCATACCTTGAAACTACCAATGCTCAGAACTGAAGAACCTGGATAACAGAGATCAGAACCCTGGACTTGGGGCTTCAGCTTGTTGGTTCTTTGTTAAGGTGAACCCTGTTCACAACTCAAGGACTTCGAAGGACCCTGCAATGAAGATCAAAGTTAAGGTTGAAGGATGCAAACATAAAGAAGGGATGGGAGAACTTGTGAACAAAGAAAAGATAGTTGAGAAGATCTGGCCGACTCCAATGCCTTTGCCTTGAGCTTGGATGATGAATTGCTAGGGAAGAGAGTGGCTTTGACCGTGGAAGAAGAAGATAGGAAAAATTTCACACATAAAACTCAAGACAACTTCACTTCAAACTTCATTCATTTCCAAAATCAATCTCTTTTACAATGGGCGTCCAAGGCTTTTAATAGCCTCACAAAGCTAGCTTTTGAAATTTAAAAACTCCCCAAATCGAGGAGGATTACAAGGGGGGTTGGAGGATTTGGTGGAGAGTTTGGAGGGATGTGGGGGGGTTGGAGGATTTGGTGGAGGACTTGGAGGGATGTGGCCAACCTCCTTGAATTTGAATCTCCCTTGTTGGCGCCCAAAGGGTGATGAGGTGGCTGGTGAAGTGGCACCTGATGATGTGACATGGTGAGGTAGTCTTCTACTTGGATAAGAATGACATGTGGCGCCCAGTGGTCCTAATTGATGGTCCTTTTCTCTTGCTTGGTTGATGTGTCTTCTCTTCTTCATGTGGTCAAATTCTGGGGTCTAGAATTTGAGTCTTGTTGCTGGCTTTCATGGCTTTAAGACTTGATTAGACTTAACTCAACTGAATTAGACTTAACTCAACTGAACTGACTTGATTGACCTAGACTTTAAAACTTGAAATGGACTTACAAGAAATGAAATTTTAAAAGTAATTACAGGACTCAATAAACACTCTTGATTTGAAACTCAAAATTAATTACAAGACTCTTTAAAAGGAAATGACTCTTGAAAATAAAATATTTTTGAACTAAAGGATACAAGGTAACCTAATTATCTTTGATCCAAATTGGGATAAGGCTAACCTTGTTGGAGTGAAGTTTCTTTCAGCTTCTGGTGTCCACACCAATTCTCCTGGGGTGGGCAGAACTCGACCCAGTCGAGTATGGTTCAGTTTTGTCCTGGTAATGCTCGAACAAGTCTGGGTTAAGTCTTTACAGGTCCTCTCGAGTAATCCAAGAGTTGTCGGACTCAGGTCGACCTTGCCATTGAACCAGGTATCGCTGATAGTCCTTATTCCTGGTAGTAATGATCTTGTCATCCAGGATTCTCTCAATCCTCTCTCTCTGCTCAGGTAAGGTTGGTGGTGGACACTCGGAAATATGTTCACTCTCAATGAAAGTTTCTGGCTCAAAAGGCTCACTAGGTATTAGTAGTGGTTCTTTGTATTCTACTAGGTCTAAAACATTGAAGGTTGTACTAATACCCATATCAGGTGGAAGTTCCAAAACATATGCATTAGGCCCTATTTTCTTTAAGATCTTAAAAGGTCCCGCTCCGCGGGCATGCAGCTTCTTTATGGTTCCAGGGGGAAACCGTTCAGGGTTGAGCCTAATCATCGCATAATCCCCTTCACATAATTCTTTAGCCCTTTATGTGAATCAGCTAAGTGTTTATAAGTTTCATTGCTCAGGTTGATCTTATTACTGATTTCTTTATGCATATTTGTGACATGCTGTGCAAAAGACTCAGCAGACTCAGAAACTTACACAAGCACTTACGAAATGCAGACTGAACTAGGCATCTTTATTAAGAGGAATTTTATTGGACTCTCTAGGGCCTAAACCTAACAGATTAATGACTCTCTAGGTTTGACCCTGGTCTGATATGTACATGAGAATTTACCATGGGTTCCTAGCAAATGCCATAAGGTTTTCCAAAAGTAGGTAGCAAAAGGAATAGGCTTTAAAGGCTCATGCAACCTAGTAATCTTATCAAAATGAAACTTAATGGCTCTAAAATTAGGATAAGACTTAAGGAAAGTCAGGAAATAGGAATCCGAGTCTTGGGATAATTTAGGGGAATCTTGAAACAGACCTTGGTTACTCATGATGACCTTAAGATTTGAATATTGATCTACAGGCGGGATGCTTCTAGGTAGTTGAAGGTCATCAGGAAAGTCTTCTAAAATAATAATTGGGTTCTTCTCAGGTACCTGAAGGAGTTCTTGTGTCGAAGCTAAAGTATTGGGTTCTTCCTGAGGGCATTGTCTTACGGGAACCAAGTCCTCACTAAATTTTGGTTGTTCTGATGTTTCAGGACTAGGCTCAATAATCTTTTCTTTACCAAAGGTTTCCTCAGGTAAGGTATTAAAGTTGTTCTCTTGACAGTCTTCCCCTTCATATTCATCTATTAAACTTATGTTAGTCTCATACACATATTTACTAGGTTCAGACTTGCCTTCTTCCTTCCCTAGCCCTTCAGTTTGAGGATACCCTAAGTCTTGAGTATTCATGAACTCAACTTGTACTTCAGGGTTCTTACTCCTATCATTCATATGAGCTAATGGGAAAGTAGGAGTTGGTTGGTCTAAGGAAAATTGTTTAGCCAGCATTTGGTTCAATTGGGCCATTAGATCATTTAGGCCTTTCAGCATGGTTTCAAGATTCGGGTCCATGGCTACACTGGACTGGGCTTGGATTGGTGAATATGGTGTCCCTGCTCTACTTGTCATGCATACAAATGGACTCAAGCTCGAGCTAAGGTTTCCTAGACCTAGAGCATAAATTAGAGGTCTAATTAAGTGAACCAACTAGCTAGTAGTACTTATAGGACTTAGCCAGGTAGGTGGTGGGGAGTGAAGGTCCCTGATTGCCAACCTTAGATACCAATCTGAGATTGGCCAGGTAGGCAGACCAAATCACAAGCCCTGATGCACCAATCCTAGACACCAAGCCAGTAAGCACACACCAATTAGCTGACACAGTTAACTTGACCCTAACCTGAACCCAATTTGTTGGTGTCCCTAACCCACTAGGGCAATTAACGTTCTACCCAATTTTAATTAACGGGCTGGGATCGATATGCTGGTTGGTGATTTTTGGGCTAGGGACAGGTGATGAAACCCTGACCCTATATCAAATTGATGCCCTTAATTTGATTTCTCATGAGATGAATGAAATGCAAAGGTGCTGCAGAAGTGTGTTGCAATTTGAAAGTGGTGTGAAAAACATGATGAAAAAAATGTCCAAAAATTCTAAAAAATTCACATAGAATTCCTAACTTATATGTTTCAATGTAGATGAAAGGAATTTTAAAACTAAAATCTATACTAATATAAGCAGATCCTACAAATGAAGATAAATAAAAAGGATAGAACAGAACTCTAATGATAGTGTCGAACTGCAGAAATTTTCATTTTTTTTATAATTTTTTTCTGATGATGAAATTTAATATGGTGATAACTGACTTAAAAAGGAACAAGAAAAAAAATATTTCAATAAAAAATTAGTGACTTGCCTTTGGAGCTGCAGACGGATTACAGTAAACAGATGCAAATTTTCAGAAAACAGAACCTAATCAAACAAGTGCAATGGCTTACCCAAAACTTCAATCTAAAAACTCACGTCCGGCCAGGGGCTCATTATTCCCATGGGTCATGACAGTGTACTGGAGTACACCCGCTCAGGAGGCGTGAATTTTAGATCTTGCTTGGATTTAAAGAAAACTATTCTACCCTAATGCAACCATGCTCCGATACCAATTTGATGCGGCAAGCATATGATTAATGTTTTGAATATGGTTTGTAGAGCAATGAAACCTAATTACACTAGCATTGTACTTATCATAATAAGACTTAAGGATTATAAGAAATTGGACTTTTACTTGATTAGACACAATCCTAAACTAAGAAGGAAGAAGATCTAGACAATAGGGGCTAATGATTGTGGACTTACCTTGATGAGCTTTCCAACCTTCTTTTGATTCATACCTTGAAACTACCAATGCTCAGAACTGAAGAACCTGGATAACAGAGATCAGAACCCTGGACTTGGGGCTTCAGCTTGTTGGTTCTTTGTTAAGGTGAACCCTGTTCACAACTCAAGGACTTCGAAGGACCCTGCAATGAAGATCAAAGTTAAGGTTGAAGGATGCAAACATAAAGAAGGGATGGGAGAACTTGTGAACAAAGAAAAGATAGTTGAGAAGATCTGGCCGACTCCAATGCCTTTGCCTTGAGCTTGGATGATGAATTGCTAGGGAAGAGAGTGGCTTTGACCGTGGAAGAAGAAGATAGGAAAAATTTCACACATAAAACTCAAGACAACTTCACTTCAAACTTCATTCATTTCCAAAATCAATCTCTTTTACAATGGGCGTCCAAGGCTTTTAATAGCCTCACAAAGCTAGCTTTTGAAATTTAAAAACTCCCCAAATCGAGGAGGATTACAAGGGGGGTTGGAGGATTTGGTGGAGAGTTTGGAGGGATGTGGGGGGGTTGGAGGATTTGGTGGAGGACTTGGAGGGATGTGGCCAACCTCCTTGAATTTGAATCTCCCTTGTTGGCGCCCAAAGGGTGATGAGGTGGCTGGTGAAGTGGCACCTGATGATGTGACATGGTGAGGTAGTCTTCTACTTGGATAAGAATGACATGTGGCGCCCAGTGGTCCTAGTTGATGGTCCTTTTCTCTTGCTTGGTTGATGTGTCTTCTCTTCTTCATGTGGTCAAATTCTGGGGTCTAGAATTTGAGTCTTGTTGCTGGCTTTCATGGCTTTAAGACTTGATTAGACTTAACTCAACTGAATTAGACTTAACTCAACTGAACTGACTTGACTGACCTAGACTTTAAAACTTGAAATGGACTTACAAGAAATGAAATTTTAAAAGTAATTACAGGACTCAATAAACACTCTTGATTTGAAACTCAAAATTAATTACAGGACTCTTTAAAAGGAAATGACTCTTGAAAATAAAATATTTTTGAACTAAAGGATACAAGGTAACCTAATTATCTTTGATCCAAATTGGGATAAGGCTAACCTTGTTGGAGTGAAGTTTCTTTCAGCTTCTGGTGTCCACACCAATTCTCCTGGGGTGGACAGAACTCGACCCAGTCGAGTATGGTTCAGTTTTGTCCTGGTAATGCTCGAACAAGTCTGGGTTAAGTCTTTACAGGTCCTCTCGAGTAATCCAAGAGTTGTCGGACTCAGGTCGACCTTGCCATTGAACCAGGTATCGCTGATAGTCCTTATTCCTGGTAGTAATGATCTTGTCATCCAGAATTCTCTCAATCCTCTCTCTCTGCTCAGGTAAGGTTGGTGGTGGACACTCGGAAATATGTTCACTCTCAATGAAAGTTTCTGGCTCAAAAGGCTCACTAGGTATTAGTAGTGGTTCTTTGTATTCTACTAGGTCTAAAACATTGAAGGTTGTACTAATACCCATATCAGGTGGAAGTTCCAAAACATATGCATTAGGCCCTATTTTCTTTAAGATCTTAAAAGGTCCCGCTCCGCGGGCATGCAGCTTCTTTATGGTTCCAGGGGGAAACCGTTCAGGGTTGAGCCTAATCATCGCATAATCCCCTTCACATAATTCTTTAGCCCTTTATGTGAGTCAGCTAAGTGTTTATAAGTTTCATTGCTCAGGTTGATCTTATTACTGATTTCTTTATGCATATTTGTGACATGCTGTGCAAAAGACTCAGCAGACTCAGAAACTTACACAAGCACTTACGAAATGCAGACTGAACTAGGCATCTTTATTAAGAGGAATTTTATTGGACTCCGTTGCATGGGAGCATGAGTCTCCTCTCCTCCCATGCAACATGTAATGGGAGTCTCCTCTCCTCCCGTGCAACATGCAACGGAGCCTCATGCTCCCATGCAACGGAGGCCCATCTTTCCATGCGACGGAGCCTTGCTCCCCCATGCAACCGGGTTCTATGCTTCCATGCAACGAGCGAAATCTCATTCTCTCCCAAGATGGCGATCAGCGAACCTAATTCTGGCCTGCACAAGGAAAAAATATATCTTTGTTTATTTATATAACCAGAGTTCAACAGGTAACTCCTTCTCCGCTACATTTACAAAATAAAAAATCATGTTTCAATTTTACAAGAAAAGCTCCCGCAAGCTCAGAACGCCTAGGCTGGAGCCCTGTCCTCCTCCTCCTCCAGGGCGAGCCCTTCGAAGGCTAGAGCCACCTAAGCTGGAGCCGGGCCACCGATGCCCTCCACCAGGTTGAGCCTCTTCGAGGCCGAGCCCCCTGGACCGGAGCCGAGTCCACCTCTCCTCCTCCAGGGCGAGCCCTTCGAAGGCTAGAGCCACCTGAGCTGGAGCCGGGCCACTGATGCCCTCCACCTGGTTGAGCCTCTTCGAGGCTGAGCCCCCTGGACCGGAGCCGAGTCCATCTCTCCTCCTCTAGGATGAGCCCTTTGAAGGCTAGAGCCACCTGAACTGGAGCCGAGCCACCGATGCCCTCCACCAGGCTGAGCCTCTTTGAGGACGAGCTCCCTGGACCGGAGTCGAGCCCTCCTGGAGATGAAGCCTGGATCCCACGTCCCTCCGGCACCAAAGACCGGACCATACTCTGGCACCGGCGAGCCTGGCTCCCCAGCATCAAAGTCCGGAAAAACATCTTCCGGCACCAGGTATCAGAGCCCAGAGCCAAGACCTCAGCCTCGAGCCTAGCTCCAAGGCATCAAAGCCCAGAAAAACGTCTTTTGGCACTAGGTCTCAGAGCCCAGAGCCAAGACCTCAGCCTTGAGCCTAGCTCCAAGGCATCAAGGTCCGAAGCTCAGACTTCCGGCACCCAGTCTTCGAGCCCAGCTCCAAGACACCAAGGTTCGAAGCTCAGACTTCCGGCACCCAGTCTTCGAGCCTAGCTCTAAGACACCAGGGTCCAAAGCTCAGACTTCCGGCACCAACTCTTCGAGCCCAGCTCCAAGACACCAAGATCTGGAACTCATATTTCTGACACCAGAGCTCCGAGACCAGCTCCAAAGCATCAAGGTCCGGAACTCAGATTTCCAGCACCAGATCTCTGAGTCCAACTCCAAAACATTAGGGACCGGAACTCAGATTTCCGGCACCAGAGCTCCGAGCCTAGCTCCAAAGCATCAAGGTCTGGAACTTAGATTTCTGGCACCAGAGCTTCGAGCCTAGCTCCAAAGCATCAAGGTCTGGAACTTAGATTTCTGGCACCAGATCTCTGAGTCCAACTCCAAAACACCAGGGTCCGAAGCTCAGACTTTCAGCACCAACTCTTCGAGCTCAGCTCTAAGACACCAAGGTTCGAAACTTAGATTTCTGGCACCAGAGCTCCGAGCCCAGCTCCAAAGCATCAAGGTCCGGAACTCAGATTTTCAGCACCAGATCTCTGAGTCCAACTCCAAAACACTAGGGGCTAGAACTCAGATTTCTGGCACCAGAGCTCCGAGCCCAGCTCCAAAGCATCAAGGTCCAGAACTCAGATTTCTGGCACCAGATCTCTAAGTCCAACTCCAAAACACCAAGGTCCGAAGCTCAGACTTCTGGCACCAACTCTTCGAGCCCAACTCCAAGACACCAAGGTCCGGAACTCAGATTTTCGGTGCCAGAGCTTCGAGCCCAGCTCCAAAGCATCCAGGTCCGGAACTCAAATTTTCGACACCAGATCTCTGAGTCCAACTCCAAAATAGTAAGGTCTGAAGCTTGGACTTCCGACACCCAGTCTTCGAGCCCAGCTCCAAGATACCAGGGTCCGAAGCTCAGACTTCCGGCACCAACTCTTCGAGCCCAGCACCAAGACACCACGGTTCGGAACTTAGATTTCTGGCACCAGAGCTCCGAGTCCAGCTCCAAAGCATCAAGGTCTGGAACTCAGATTTTCGGCACCAGATCTCTAAGTCCAACTCCAAAACAGTAAGGTCCAAAGCTCATAATCCGGCACCAGATCTTCGAGCCCAGCTCCAAGACACCAAGGCCAAGAAGCTTCCGAAGCTCTGTGTTCAAGCCAGAAGTTAGTCAAGCTTCTCAATAAAACAAAGCCGAGGCCAAACTCCCTAATGAAGCTGAGCTCCTCATCAAAGTCAAGCTCTTTGATGAGACCAAGCTCCCTACTGAGGTCACACTCCCATTGGAGATGAGGAAGACTAACCCCCACTATGGCTGGGGAAGGCAATGAACGAAGCACGATTCCCAAAAGGAGGAAGCTGTGAAGGCCCAGCCACTTCACGCACACCATGCAAGACTATGGGATGGGGTTTTGTCCTCCACTCCATGCAAACATGACGAAAAGGGTGATCCTGTCCCTCCACACAATGTGGGCATTGGATAGTACAAAACTAATAAATGCATACACTGTACTGCTCCCCTCCCGAGGGCTTCTGCAACACCATCATCACCAACATTATTAAATATTCTCGGCCACTGGGATGCACAAGGCCAACCACCGTGGAAGCTTGTGATGGCTGCACCTCCACCGGCCGGAGTATGTGATGGCTGCGCATGCGCTAGCAGCTCTGACATCTCATGAAGGAGGTAAGAATCCCTCCCCAATAATTAAAGTTCCTTTATAGTGCAACTTTGTCCTTCACCCACACAGGAACTCATCCGTCCGATCCCAAGTCCGGTGAAGTTAAGAGCTGAAGTCAAGCTCCTCAGTTCAGCCAAGCTAAACTCAATAATGCCGAGCTGCAACTCCCCACTGAGCCCCGCATCTACCGCATAACTCTCAGTTCAGCTCTTGCCTTACTCACAGTCCAGAGATGTCCGCGGAGACTCCAAGAAGTCCTGCCATCTACCGAGAAAACTCATAATTTGGCATTTGCTGTACTCAAAGTCCGGAGATGTCCATGGGAAGCTCTGGAGCTCCAATCATTCATGACTCGCCTCCTAGCATGACGAACCAGCAGCTCTACCATCTCATGAAGGAGTTAGGAATCCCTCCTCGATAATTAAAGTTCCCCTCTGGTGCAACCTTGTTCTCCAAAAATGCAGGAACTCATCCGTTTGACTCCAAGTCCGACGAAGTTAAGAGCTGAAGTCAAACTCCTCAGTTCAGCTGAGCTAATCTCAATAAAGCCGAGCTGAAGTCCACATCCCTTGATTCAGCCGAGCTAAAGTCGAACTCCTCAGATCAGCCGGGCTGGGGTCAAAATAAGCCGAGTCGATGTCATGCCCCTTGATTCAGCCGAGCTGAAGTCAAGCTCTTCACTGAGCCCCGTATTTACCACCTGACTCTCATCCGAAGATGTCCATGGAAAGCCCCTTGCTCCGATCACTGAGCCCAGCATGCCAAACGAGCAGTTCTGACACCTCACGAAGGATGTAAGAATCTCTCCTCAATAATTAAAGTTCCTCTCTGGTGCAACTTTGCTCTTCATCATTATAGGAGCTCATCCGCCCAACTCTGAGTTTGGTAAAGAAAGGCCGAACACCCCGGCACCTAGAGACCAGATACCCCGGCACCTAGAGACCAGACACCCCGGCACCTAGAGCCCGAAGTCACAAGCGCCTAAAGATCGGAATCCCCGGCACCTAAAGACCGGACATCCGGGCACCTAAAGACCGAACACCCCGGCACCTATAGCCCGAAGTCACCGGCGCCTAAAGATCGGAATCCCCTGCACCTAAAGACCGGACATCCCGGTACCTAAAGACCGGACACCCCAGTACCTAAAGACTGGACACCCTGGCACCTGAAGCCCGAGGTCACCGGTGCCTAAAGACCGGAATCCCCAGCACCTAAAGACCGGAATCCCCGGCATCTAAAGAATGGAATCCCCGGCACCTAAAGATCGGAAACCCCGGTGCTTCAAAGACGGGAACCGAATGGGTAATGGTACTCCCTTTATCTAAAACATTGACGTTTTGGATGCAGGGAGTGGGGGCATCTGTTACCGTGGCAACCAACCCATTCGGCCCTGACATAATGATGGATCTACTTGAAGAAACTAGTCCACTTCAGGCATACATGGGCCCGGCATGGTACACGAAGTGGCCCACTTCAGCCCACGAGGCTCTCCAGCTTAGCTTGGCATGAACCATTCTCCAGTTTAGCACTCCTGTGCCCCGAGACGGCTCCAAGCCATGCCCAGCTCGGTGCCACATCCACACCTCGGTCCGTGCATGGGAACTGCGCGCACCCACCCTAAGGTCTGCATGATCCATCCCAGTCCGCCCGCACCTAGCTCGGCACGTCGGTGCCCAGGTCTGCCAATGCCAAGGTCGCGCCCGCGGCACGCTTGCACCAGGGCATGCCCCCGTGCTCAGCTCCGGCTCCGCGCACCTCGGCACGACGGCTCCGCGAGCCCCGGCCCAGCTCCTGCTTCGCTCGATCCAGCGACGCCCGGTGCGGCTCCCGAAGTCGGATGCGGTATGAGGCTTGCCGCACCCCAAGTCCGCTCGGTTCGATGAACCCGTGCCCTAGGTCCCCTCGGTCCGGTGCCCCATATGCCCACTCGCTCCGGTCCAGCACCTAGACCCGTTCCGGTGCCTAGTTCACCTGCGGGAGGCCAGGACCTCGGTTACACCGGCTCTGGCATCCAGGCTAGCCCTAAGCTGTGCACCTCCTCCCACGCCCGCTCTGGCATCCAGTCGACCCCGGCTCGACGATGTTGTGCCCAAGACCGGCTCCAGCCCACCTGGCACGCCCGAGGCACGCCCGGCTCCACCCTGCGAGGCTCCGCCCATGCTCGACGATCGCCCATGCACGATCCACCCAGTTCGACGAGATGCTGCCCTGGCTTAGCACTCCCGCGCCCAGATCCACCCGGTCCGGTGGGACGTCTGCCTCAGCCTGGCGCGGTCCCAGCTCCGCATCGCGGCACGCCCGTAGTGGCCCCAGGCTTCTTCCGTGCCCGCTCTGGCATCAGGCCCACCTCATCACATCGGCACCTGGCTCAGCACGCCCGCTCCTAGCTCAGCACGCCCACCTGCCGTACCCGCGACTCAACCCAGACACGCCCATGCTTGCCCAGTTCGGCTCTGCCCGAAGTCCCCCCGGCATACTCGCCTCGGTCCGGCGGCTGAGGAGCTTCGCCGTCCAGCTCTGGCTCCGGTGCACCCACACCTGTCTGTTTGCTGGGAGCAACGCGCCTTCGCGGACTAGCGCGCCCCTGCACGGCCCAGCACCTCGACAGTGGCTGGGAGCCCCGCGTGGGTCCACACCATGCACCACATGGAGCCTCCGCAGGCTCTGCCTTGACTAGTGTACGTGAGAAGCCTCTGCGGGCCCTCCCTCGGTCCGCGGGCCTATATGGCAATCTAGAGTAGCGTCCCAGCCAGCTCGGCACTTTGGCATTTCAGCCCAGCACGACCACTAGGAGGTCACACGGTTCTACCTCATCCACGTGGTCCCGGCACTCTTTCCAAGGATCCCCACCCACATGGGTCCCATGGCACACCGTCTGACACACTGCCTACAAAGAAGGTTTGCATTTAAACTTCCCAAGCCACTGTTTACGCTAATCAGGAAATAGTACTCTGTCCAAGGCACTGTACCCCTGCACCAACTTCCTGAACCACCCAGAAGAAGGAAGGCTCACCAGCCCATCATGGCCTCACAGGCTACCCTAGCCTCATTGGTCCGCATCAAGACCAACACGCCTCCCCAAAAGTAACAGGAACCATTCGTCTACGTAAAGACCGGCATGGAGAGGTAAGGGGAGGTAAGAAACAACACACTCTCTTCATTCTTATATTATCGTCCATTTTCTATCACCCTCTGACAGCAGAGAGTCCCCCAAGCTCTCCGTCTCAGAGATCTCTTATTTCCTTCGATCATCCCGCTGACTTGATCGTCGGAGTATCTTTGCCAGAATTCCTGGCACAGGTCTCCCCTGTTTTGTAGGTCCGCCCGATAGAGGGATGATATAGAGTAGATTTCTCCCACCGGAGAGGCTCACAGGAGGACCATAACATAGTATAAAGCCCCTTCATCCCCATAACGACCCCTCCGAGCACGGTGACTCTTCTAAGCCCTGTGACGAGGGGCATGTTCCCCTTGATCATCTCCGACTGACGAGCCCGGTGATGCTGGCCGGGAGTCCACTCACCTGGGCCATATAAGAAGCTACAGGCCACGACGATCTAGGCAGCAACATCGTTCATTATAATTTTTCAGCACCTAGGACACCTCAACAAAATGGGATGGTAGAAAGGAAAAATAGAACTCTTGAAGAAATGGCATGCACCATGTTTTGTGAAAATAACCTACCTAGATATTTTTTGGTGGAAGCCATAAACACTGCATGCTATGTTTTGAACCGTGTTTTAATCCAACCGATTTTAAAGAAAACTCCATATGAGCTTTGGAAGGGTAGAAAACCTTCAATTAAATATTTTCGAGTTTTTGGATGCCGTTGTTTCATCTTAAACAATGGTAAAGACAATTTGAGCAAACTTGATGCCAAGTCAGATAAGGGTGTCTTTCTAGGCTACTCTATATCTAGCAAGGCATACAGGGTCTTCAACAGAAGAACACTTATTGTTGAAGAATCCATACATGTTGTGTTTGATGAAACTGACCAGAAATCTTTTAGAAAAGAAGATGTGCTTTGTGATGAAATAGGTACCAAAAGATCTGAAGAGGTGAACAACAATGAAGAGCTTACAAAGAAATAAGAAGTTGATCAAAACAATGAAGGAGATCAAGCATAAGGTGATGAAAACACATCTATGTTGATTCTCTACCCAAAGAATGGAGGTATGCTCATGGACACCCCAAGGAACTTATCATTGGTGATCCCTCTAAAGGTGTAAGTACTCGATTATCCCTTAGAAATGCTTGTGATTACTTAGCATTTATTTCTCAAATTGAATCTAAAATTATTGAAGAAGCTGAAAATGATTGTAATTGGATTAATGCTATGCAAGACGAACTTAACCAATTTAAAAGAAACAATGTTTAGACTTTAGTAGATAGGCCTTCAAATATTTCAATTATTAGCATAAAATGGGTTTTTAGAAACAAAATTGATGAAAATGAAATTGTTACAAGAAATAAGGCTAGACTAGTTACCAAAGGATACAATCATGAGGAAAGGATTGATTTTGATGAAACCTTTGCTCTTGTGGCTAGACTTGAGGCAATTAGGCTATTGTTGGCTTTTGCTTATTTTATGAATTTTAAATTATTTCAAATGGATGTTAAAAGTGCCTTTTGAATGGTTTTATCAAAGAAGAGATTTATGTTGAACAACCACCTGGTTTTGAAAACTATGAATCTTCAAACCATGTTTTCAAACTTCATAAAACTTTGTATGGTTTGAAATAAGTTCCTAGAGCTTGGCATGATCGTTTAAGTTCTTTCTTGCTCAAAAATGATTTTACTAGAGGTAATGTTGACAAAACTTTATTTTTAAAGAAAAAGAATGATGATCTCTTAGTAGTACAAATATATGTAGATGATATCATATACGGTGCTACTAACGAATCTCTTTATCAAGAGTTTGCAAAGTTAATATAGGGTGAGTTCGAGATGAGTATTATGGGAGAACTTAACTTCTTCCTCGGACTCCAAATAAAGCAAACCAAAGAGGGGATCTTCATCAACCAAGCTAAGTACACAAAAGAAATACTAAAGAAGTTTGGGATGGAGAACACCAAGCCATTAGGTACACCTAGAGCTCCTCATGTAGACTTGATAAAGATGAATCAGGTAAATTTGTTGACCAAAAACTATATCATGGCATGATTCGTTCATTATTATATCTGACTGCCAGTAGGCCAGATATCATGTTCAGTGTTTGTATGTGTGCTAGATATCAGTCTAATCCTAAAGAGTGTCATCTTTTGGCTGTTAAATGCAGACTTAGATATCTATCTGGCTCAATTGAGATTGTTCTTTGGTACTCTAGAGATTCTTCATTTGAATTGATTGTTTATTCTGATGCTAACTTTGCTGGGTATAAACTTGATCGTAAAAGTACTAGTGGAACTTGTCAGTTTCTTGGAGTAAATTTGATCTCATGGAGTAGCAAGAAACAGAATCAGTTGCTCTATCTATGACGGAAGTCGAATATATAGCAGCTAGAAGTTGTCGTGCTCAAATCCTATGGATCAAACAACAACTCAAAGATTTTGGCGTTAAACTAATTAAGACACCCATAAGATGTGACAACACTAGTGCAATCAATCTAACTAAGAATCCTGTGCAATATTCAAGAAGTAAACACATTGAAATAATACATCATTTCATGAGAGATCATGTACAAAACTCTAATGTGGTACTTGAATTTTTGTGTACTGATGATCAATTAGCCGATGTATTTACCAAATTCTTGAGTGAAGAGAGATTTTGTATGATTTGAAGAGAGTTAGGTATCATTGATCTATTCTCCGAGAACTCTCTCAAATTCCATCTTACCCATGTTATTTTTACTCAAAAATCACTTTTGTTAAGTCCCAAAAGCTTTCAAATGCATCCTTGAATTTTTGAAGATTTTTTAGATTTTTTTAGAAATTTCTTGGCCAAGTGTCGACACTTGGATTTTGCGAAGTGTCAACACTTGACCAAGTGTTGACACTTGAAAATTTTCAAGTGTCGACACTCGCAAAAATTTTAGACTTTTTTAGGGCAAAACCGAGCTTTTGTATTTCACTTTCCCCTATTTTCTCTTAAGCCGTCGTGGTCCCTAAGAGTCCTCAACCCTCCAAAATCCTCACTTTCCCTTCTTGCCCCGTCAAAATCAAGGTAATCCTCTTCCCTCTCATTCATTTTGAAATCGCGAACCCTAGTTTTTTTATTTTCCATCCATTTTAACGAATTTAAATCAGATTTTTCAACGTTTTGGATCGTTTATAGGTTTCCATTTGGTTGGAATCTTGTGTATCCACATTATTCTCAGATTTTCCTTCGGATTTTGACCATTTCCTCACTTAATCCGTCCGATTTTCATGATTTCACTGTTACATTGCTTCATTTGGCCGAAATCCCAAATGTTTTCAAATTAATTTCAAATTTCTTGGCTATGTATTAAGTTTTCTCGGATTTCAATCATATGGAAGGAGTGTTTGTCTTGATTTCATGATATACATTTCGATTTTACTTCTCTTTCCACTGTTTTATTGTTGGGTTACCTACTTTTCAGCCTAAAACCCTAATATTCCTTGTTTTTTCCATGGATTTGTTTTATCTAAACATTCTATAAGGTTAATGTTATGTTAGGTGCTTCGGTTTACTAGTTTATGTGTTGGGATAAATTTTTTTTTTTGGGAAAAACCATGTATTTGATAGTTTTCCCTCTTTTAAAACTATTAAAATATTTTTTTCACTCAAAATTGTTTTATCCCTCATTTTTCATGTTTTGAAGTAAATCAATTTGATTTTTATCCCAGTTTTCAAAATAAACCCTAGCTTTTCTTAATCCAGTATACTTCTTTTAGGAAAACTCAGGCTTGTTTAGTCTCCTTAAGTCTAACCCTTGGCTGATCTTTAGTTCTCAACCTGCTTAAAACTTGTCCACCCTTCAGTATGTTTACCCTCTTCCTTTCCCTTCTTGCTCAGCTTGTTGTAATGGGTTCGAGGAAGAGACTAGCTATTAGGAGTAGGACTGGACAGGGTTCTTAGAGGAGGACAAAAGCCAGACACGATGTTGGACAGGGTAGTAGTTCTGTAGCTCTAGTTTTCCCCCTACAGAGAGGATGGCAGTGAAGGCCGTGGCTACGGGCAGACGGATCGACTTGGAGTTCTTTGACCGGCAGCACTTCCTGATTCGGCGGATACTCTCAGATGCCGGATTAGTACATTTCTATACTATGCAAGAGAGGTACTATCCTCATCTGGTGAGAGAGTTCTATGGTGCATTGAACTGCCGACGATTATTATGGAGGACCACCGTCAGGGGAGTGGAGATTTCATTGACCGAGGAGCTATTGAGTAGAGTTTGAGAGATTCCTCACCGAGGTGTATGTGTTTTCTTAGTGGAGGATAAGGAAGCAGTTTTTAGATGTATTCTAGAGAGAGAGGACATTCGCGGTGTGACAGTGGTCACCGTGAACCAGTGGTCACCGTGAACCAGTTGTCTGTTGAGATGCGCTTACTACATTCATCATTGCTCGGATCTTGGTTTTGAAGACTGGATGATTTGACTTCATCATGGAGTGGGAGTTGATGTTGATGGTCAGTCTGTCTCAGAGGACCCAGGTTGATATTCCCTCACTTATTCTAGTTCAGATGCGCGATGCGACGACATAGAGGAGACATTGTCTACCATACGGGATGGCGTTGATCCATTTGTTTCGAGCCTATAGAGTTCCTTTGGAGGGGGAGATCCCCGAAGAGATTCTACACACTGATGTATATGATGAGCGGTCGCTACTTCGGATGGGCTATCGTTTGGTCGCAGGGTGCTGGGTCAGGAGAGAGTCTGGTCAGGAGCCAGACGAGGAGGATGAGATTAGAGATGCAAAGGCAGGGCCATCAGGGCCAGTCAGTACACCTCTTCATGTTGCTCCGGCATCAGAGGCAGAGCCTGTGACTCCTACCACTACACCCTTAGCTCCTCCCCCGTCGACTACTGAGTTATCTTTTAAGGAGCACTCCCGGCAGCAGTTTGCTGAGGTATGGAGCGAGTTAGTTGTCTTGGAGTGAGGATGACTCAGCTGAGGATCGAGATAGAGGGCCTTAGAGCCGACACAGCTTCAGAGCACGCTGAGCTACGTCACACTATGGAGGCGGGATTCGCTCGTATCGAGGATTTACTCAAATCTTTCCTTCCTCCAGTTGCTCCTGCAGCTCTACCTGTTGATGGAGATGATGATGACCACCCAGACGGACATGACGACGCTGATGAGGGTGGTACTGGTGATGGAGATGGTGATGATGGTGATGACTGTGATTATTCTGATGCTGATGATTCTAGTGATGGGAGTTCAGATGGAAGCGTTGATCATGCTAGACGATATCAGATGCTCAATAGAGATGATCCTCCATCTACTCCTATAGTCCCTCCTCCAGCTGATATAGTTGATTCCACTCCAGATTTCATTACTCCAGCTAAGATGCTTTCCCCTCCATCTACTAGATCTTCCAGGGTTGTACCATTACTAGGACCTTCTGGCCGTACTAGGAGTCGTAGGGCCTTAGCCTAGGGACCTCCTAAGGCTTTAGTTCCTAAATCTAATAATTAGTGCCCTGATTGCTCTTGAGCTTCCATCTGATGAGGATTAGCCTTACATATGTTTATTCTGGTGTATGTTATCTATGTTTTATGCTTATTTACTCCTGTTATATCATGTTGTTTTAGTGTTGCTGATGAGTCAGCAAATTTTGTACTGAAAACCTAACTTGATATATATATATGCATTTCATGTTGATCACACTCTTTGAATCATTATGATTAATTTTGACTTTGACAATCTTGATATTGATACTCTACTTTTTGGCTCTGATACCTGTTTACTCTTGTAAAACTGAATCTTGTATTTGCTCTACTACTTTTTGTCTATATGCACTTTTTGAGGGGGAGCTTACTCCCTTTTCTATTTAATGATTGACAAAAAGGGAGAGTAGAAATATATTATATGGTTAATTTAAATTTCAAATTTAATATTTCAAACTTCATCTTGCTCTTCAAAACTTATTATGATACGAATTGTTTCACTAAGGGGGAGATTCATCCCTCTTAACTATGTAAGTTGTGATTGTATGAGCTTGAGATCATATTTATGAAGAATCATATCTGAAATTTGAATTTAAATGTTCATATACTTAAGATTTTGTCATCATCAAAAAGGGAAAGATTGTTGGCTCTACCTTGTGATTTTGATGAATTACAAAATGTTGAGTACATATGTTGTACTAATGTTTATTTCTAATTGTGAGTTTTCAGGAAACAAGCATCTCAAATTCTCAAAATTAAAGTTTCGTGGCACGCTTTGGCACGAAGTATCTTTTACAATTTGAGGAGTCTTTTCCATGCAAAAAAGGCTTAAACAAGTTCAATTATTGCTTATTTATATTGCATTTAAGTTTCATAAATGAATCTAATGTTTTTGGCTTGATTGGCACTTAATTCTGAATTTTGCAGAACCAAGTGTCAACACCTGGAAGGCTAAGTATCGACACTTCAGCATTTAGCACACAGAAAATCTCCTTGGCACACCAAGTATCGACACCCAGAACTCAAGTGTTGACACCTGAAACTCAAGTATCGATATTTAAGTTCCCAAGTATCAACTCAAGGCCTGAGACTTTTTGAAAATCCAGAACTTGGCCATGGAAGGTTTTTTGTGTCAAGTGGCGACACCTGTGAATCAAGTGTCGACACTTGAAAGTTCAAGTGTCGATACCTAGAAGTCAAGTGTTGACACCTGACAGCCAAGTATCGATACCTGATAGGCAAGTATTGACACTCGGGTTCTGACAGCCCTAATGGATCTATTTTTTTGAAGTGCAGAAACATCTTTTCAAGCTCCAAATGGCTAGATTCGAAGATCTAACAGTCACAAACCATTTTTAGGAAGTTTTTGAAGTATTTAAGCTTCACCAAACTCATTCTTGAAGCATTGAAGTCCATTGAAACCTTAAAAGACAATATTCCCTCAAGAACTTTACTTCAAAGCTATTAAAAAAGAGATTCCCTGAAAAAGCTTACAAGCCTATCCTTTCATCATTCCAAAAAGAGAGCTTGAAAAATATTCCAAGAAGAAGACAAGAAAAGCATCAATTAGAGCCTCAAATCTTCCATTCTACTCTTGAAGAGAGTTTGTTTAGTTTATTTAAATTATATATTTGAAATTCTCTTGTGTTTTGATCTAGCTTTCAAGGGTTTCTTGAAAGTAGGTTGTTGTGGTTGTTGGTGAGCCCAAGGGACAAAACCAACTATGGTTGACTTATGAGCCCGAAGCCAACACAAGTGTAAAGGTTGGTTGGTGAGCCTAGGTGATAAAACCAACATAGGTTTTGACTTGTGAGCCTTTGGAAAAACAAGTCGGCTGTAATCTTGGAGAGATTATAATGGAATTTCCAAGGATGGCTTGGGGAGTGGATGTTGGTGCTAGGTTTGCACCGAACCACTATAAACCTTGTGTTTGTGTGTGATTATCTCTTCTACTTCTTGCACTTTATTTCTTGCACTCGAATTATTGTTTTTTGCTGCATATAATCTAGTACATAAATCACATTATTTACAAACACCACAAGGCCTGCACGTTATTGCTTTAAATTTTTAAAAGACCCAATTCACCCCCCCTCTTGGGCTCCATTTCTGGGCAACAATAGACTTTCTACATTTGATCTTAGCATGGCATGCACATGAGAACTTACTATGTATTCCTACTAGGTGTCATAGGGTATGCCAAAAATATGATGCAAATCTAACCCGTGCAATGAATGAATGCAGTATGATTACCCCTATAAAATGCAAATGAATGGTTAAATAAACATAAAAAAATTCAAGAAAAGGCAGAAAATATGAGGTGGATTCAAGGTTAGTCCGATTGGGTGAAAAGTAGAAAAATGGTTTGGGGTTAATTGGATAAACTAAAATGTAAGAAGGGATGTCGAGAATTAATCCTAGACTAATGAGGTTTACCTTATGGGTTTGATGTCTATTTAAAGGGTCTACATAATGGAAGAAAGGGTCATTGATTTCAGGAAAGAGATCAAGTGGAGTCAAAGAGGTGACTTCATCCTGAGGGCATTGATCTAAAGAGATTAAGTCCTTAATAAACTCTTCCGATTCATAAATCAAAGGACTGAGCTCTCTAATTGGGCTTTCTTCTAGTAGCTCCTCAAGTAAAACTCTAATGTGGGATTGGATTCCTCATGGTCTTCTTCCTTTAAGGGTTCTTCCACTATAGGTTGGGTGTGGTTAAAGTCAGCTAACTCTAGGGTGCCTTCTACCTGGGTTTTTTCTGGATCAACTAACACTGGATTGGCTTCTACCTGGTCTAACCTATTGGTTAATTGGTCAAGCCTATTGGTTGCTTGGTTGTTGGTTTGGGTTATTTGGTTGGTTTGGGTGGTTGATTGGTAAACTGACTTTGGGATTGGGTGATCATCTAGTCAAACTGGGCTTGGTTTTGGGTAATGGATTGGTCAAGCTTGAGGTTCATTTGGGTCAATTGTTCACTCATGGCCTTAAGGAAGGTTCCTAAATTGGACTCCATGGTTGAACTGGGTTGGTTACACTGGACTTCTGGTTCAACTAATTCTAAGTTGATTTCTATCTAGGTTTGATCATAATCAACTAATCCTGGGTCTGCTATAGGGTACTCTTATAGATCTTCAATAAACTCATTATCTTCATACTCCTCTACCAGACTTGGGTCAGCCTCATATATTTCTTCTTCTAAGTTATCTTGGTGAACCAATGGGGTGGTAAGAGGGGTTTGGTTAATGGAAAATTGACTAACGTCTGCGGTAACAGGGGTTAGTAAACTAAGGGTTATGGGTTTAAAGGTTATGGATTCAAATCTAGGGGTATCAATCCTATAGGGTTCAGGTTGATTGAGGGATAGTGGGTTACTACTGAGTTCATATCTAGGAACTGAGGATTCCTGGGGTTCAGCTCTATGGGTCTTGCCTAGGGTTCCTACTTGGTTGAATCTTTGGTTCATTTGGTCAAGCTTAGTATCGGATTGGTCAAACCTAATGCTTATCTGGGCTAACTGATTTTGGGTTTGGGTGTTGGATTGGTTTATTTGGGCAGTTAATTGGGTAACCATCTGGTCATTCATGGATTTTATGAAAGCCTCAAAGTTGGGATCCATGGTTGGGTTTGGTTGGGGTTTAGACTTTTGATATTGGGTTCCTAGTCTAGTGGTCATACAATTAATCAAACAATCAAGATGAAATGATGCAACCAAGCATGCAAAAGAAAGGTTAGTAAAATCTAGGGTTTGCTATACCTAGAGTCAAAACTGAATGGGTCAGCTCAACTTACATCTAACATAGTAGCTAATCCTTCCATTGGCCAGGTAGGGGGTGGGAGTGTGGGAGGCCCCCCCAGCTTTTGCAGGGATCCAATTAAAAACCACGACACCACTTAGGTCGTTTAACTCTGGACCCCCAGTCTTAGACACCAGCTTTCAGTAATAGCTAAAGGATTAAATGCACTTGTTGGCCCACTCGGTTCGGACCCGACCTGTTGGGTGTCATCTAGCCTACTAGGGCAAATTAAGTATAATTAATTTTAATTAAGGGTTGGGTGGAAATGCTGGGTAGTTGTTTTGGGCCCAGGACAGGTAATGACCTCCTGCCCTGATGTTATATTGATTGCCCTTAAGATTAGATTAGAAGATGATAAACATTCAATGGTCCTGATGCAATCTATAATAATTAGAAAATAAAATAATTTTTAATTAATTTATGAGATGTAAAGTTAAGTTTAAGTTAACTGGGGTTATCAAACAAAGTTTGGCTTGGGATTGGGGTTTTGGAAGTTAATTAGGTTTGAGTTAGTCAAGTGCAAAATCAGCAAAAATCAGAGAATTATGGTTTTAGTTGCTACATAATTTGACATAGTTACTGATGCAGAAAAAATTCAAAAAAAATTCTGGAATAGAGGATCGATGGTTTTGATGATACCTACCAAATTTCATGCAGAACAAAAATCAACGATGATACAAATAGTAGGGTTTTTGGACTGCTACATAAATTTTCAAAATTCTATTAGGGTTTCTAATATGCCAAATTTTAATGATTTAGGATTTCTATAAAATTAATTAAAAATTTTTGATAAAATAGAGGACATGACAAAGAACAATTCATGCAAATTTTATAAAAAAATAAAATTCCTAGATGGTCAAAATTAGATGCAAAACAGATACCTAATGTAGTGGACAGAATTCATAAATTAGGGTTTGTGAATGCAAAGCAGATAAAAACTATCCTAAACCCGCTCATTACCAAATTGATGCAGGACGACTCTAAGATTGCTAAACACATAGCAAAAATAGTAAAATATTTTTTTTTGATTTTTTATAATTTAGGTTTGTAGGCTAAATTCTCAAACTAAAGTAAGAACTAGCAAATAGGATAGCAATGCATAGAATCATCATGATCGCAAAGAACTCATGAAAGATAATAAGTAGCCAGGACCCGAGAGTTGAGAAACTCTTGGTTTAGGATAGCTTATATTCATCAAATCAGAAATTAGAAGAAGGAAAGGATGTTACCAATCAGTGATTTGAAGAACTTCCGATGAGGAGATCACACAGCACTCTGATTGGAGTCTGGATGATGAAACTCGGTTCCCTTGATTAGATGACTGAGTTGGGCAGTCCTGGAGACAAGGAAAGCCTCCTCTGGAGAGGTGAAATACCTCGAGGATCCTACAAAATGTCAAGGGTCAATCAAACAGCAAGTAAGAAAAAGAAAGGGAACTAGGTTTAGAAGGAATCAGGTTAGGGTTTAGAAGAGGGGCGGCTTGAAGCTTGATGAAGATCTCCCTACTTGGTGGCCTAGGGAACTCCTTCTTGGATGTGTGAAGGCTTGGATGGTTGTGAGTTATGGCATGGAAGGATGCTAGGGTAGCAAGGAACTCGGCCAAGTGAGAGAACACAAACACAAACCAAAGAACAAAAGCAAAATAACACAAGCTTGCAAGCTCAAATAAATTTACCAGGGTTTTGATATCATGAATAAAAATTGATTACAAGAGGAGAAGGGGTGGGGTATTTATAAAGTTCCCATATCCTGTAACTAGGGTTACACACTTGGGTTACAAGTCCTCTCATAGCTAGGTTAGAAAAATAAATCTTAAAACAATTAGGAGCATACGTCCCAACTAGGTTAGGATTTGACATAGTCTTCTCCTTCTCCCTTTATGCTTTGACTATTCCACTCAAGGACACCTCTTGGACTTGGTCAACACTTCAAGGATACCTAGGAGGGTGTGTTGGACTTCTAGGGGTAGCAAGGGACCGGCCCAAAGGGGCTTGGGTGCATGGGCTTGGGCCTCTGGAAGCTGGGGTGGCCTGGTAGCCTGGTAGCAGGGATATTCCATGGAATCTTGCTTCTTTAGGACTTGGACTTGGTTCCTGTGCTTGATTTCCTTGGGCTGGGATACAGGTGGACCTCTAGAATCATGGATGCCTTGGTTTAAGAATATGCTTTGGCATCTAGAGAGGAATCTGGGCATCTAGAGACATCTGAAAAGAATCAGGATTTCTAGAAGCATCTTGGATCTTGGGTTGTCACACAAAATCTAATGGGCTGATATAGTGGCCTCTGACTCCTGGATGTGGCATGGTGGAACTCCAAAATAGGGTAACTTCCTCTCTTGTATAAAAATTAGGCTCATACTAGACTCATAACTGACATACACGACTCAATATACTAGACTAGGTTGAGGGTTGAGACAAATCAACTAACCTCAACTTATTATAGGACTCAATCTTAATTGATTACAAAATTTCCAAAACTTTGATACATGACTAATTAAACCTTATAGGATCTAGAGATCTATGTCTGATCCTGGTGTCCCCACCAAAAGGCCAAGCAAAAAGGAGAGAGAAGAAAACATAATCTCTTTTTTCGATAGGAACTTAGTCGAGGTTTACAATTCCCATGATGATGTTATTATTGTCTCTATGATAATAACAAAACATGATGTACAAAGAATCTTAGTAGATAATGGAAGCTCGATTGACATATTATTTTATGATTCTTTCATTTTTATAAATTTATCTGACAACCAACTAAGACGGGTTTTTATACTCTTGATCAGCTTCTTTAGAAAATCAGTCAGGATCGAAGGAGAAATTACTCTCCTGTTACTGCTAAAACTCCACCCTGACTAAGCATTGTCTTCCTCACTTTTACTATTGTGCAGGTTCCCTCTATGTATAACATCATCCTTGGATGACCATGGTTGATCAAGCTAAATGCAATTATCTCAACCAAACATCTTCTTGTCTGATTCTTGATAAGAAATGAAGTTGGCGAGATGCAGGGAGACCAATAGATGACCTGCAATGCTTCATGATGGCATCCAAAATATAAAAAGCTAGTGAAGTACCAGACATCGAGCAACTAGATCAAAGAGAACCCAAGAAACAGGAAGAACTGGCTGAGCAGTTACTCTCCTTTCCACCAAAGGATGATCCAATGAAAAATGTGCAGATTAGAACTCCTCTATCCAAAAGTGATCAGGACTGACTATTGGACTTTTTGCACCAAAGTATAGATATCTTTGCTTGGTCGGCATCAGACATGCTAGGAATTCCTCCAGAGGTTATCACTCATAAACTTCATATCGATCCAAAATACAAACTCGAAAATAAATTTTGCTCCAGAAATTAGAAGGCCATTGATAAAAAAGTAGACAAACTTCTAGTAACTAGTTTATTAGGGAAGCCCATTATCCCAACTGGTTAGCAAATATCATCATGGTCGAGATAGCTAATGGAAAGTGGCAAATATGTATCGACTATACCAATCTCAATAAGTAATGTGTTGCCGCCTGGATCGTCGTGGCCCGTAGCTGCTGGTGGAGTCGAAGATCACTTGTCCGCCTCTTCGGGATGCCTCCTGTGCCTCGGCACCTGTAAGAAACAGCATCAATGACTCGGGTCGGGGATTCCGGCGGGGACACTCCGATGATCAAGTCAGTGACGATCCAAGGAAACAGATCTTCCTGATCGAGCCCCTCGGGATAGCTCCACACTAGGAGGAGTGAATGTGGTGTGAATGAAAGTGAGAGCAGGCTGGGAGAGGTGATGGCCGAGGTGGAAGAAGCCTCCTGTGTGGCCCTTCTCCCTTTTTTCTGTTGCCCATCCTAGTGGTCTCTCTTCCTCCTTTCTTTTCTTTCTTTGCTTATTTCTTTTCTTTTCTTACTTTTGGCTTACCCTGGTTGGGTTTTTACTCTGGCTTGCCTCGGGATCTTCTCGTGTCGCCAGGTGTGCACGACGAGGTATCGTGCCATAGACAGGACGTCTTTTCTGACAGGTTGCCGGGAAAGCTTCCATGTGCTCTGACATTCCCTATGTTTGCTCCATTCTGGGAAGCCTGGCATGACCTCGATCGACGGGCCACCACCCTCGAGATTCGTGCCCTCCAGTTGGGTCCTTCCCCTGGCAGTACGGCAGGTTGCTGGAGAGTATGGTGCCTTGATCAGGGGATTTCCTTTCCTTCTGGTGTGAGTGATGGCTGTGGGTATTTATTGCAACATGGTAGGCACTGCTGCATGGCCCTCGGGAGGCTCGCCATCATCCTTGGAGGGGAGGTGCCGCTTCCTTGGCAGTTGGTGCCTCTGCCCGAGCTGGGACCGAGTTGGAGAGATGGGGCCTGACTCCGAGGGGCTTCGCCTCGAGGTGGCTTAGCTGGATGGAGGAGGGCTGAGCTTGACTCCATACCAACTAAACTCAGCTTCGGGCGAGCTCAACCTGACGGAGGTGGGTGGGGCGCAGCCCAGCCCAAGGGACCTGACCTCGGAGGGGCTCCGCGTGGTGGAGGAGACTTGGGCTCGACTCCTGACCACGGGGTCCGATCCTAAGAGGCCCGCCTTGTAGGGGGACTTACGCTCGGCTCCAGCCTAGGCATCCCGCCCTGGCGGGGACCGACCTAGAGGAGGACGGAGCTCAACTTCGGCAGGCTACTCCGATATTCTGGGGGAGCTCAGTCCAACGAAGAGGCCCACACTGAAAATCCAGTGCGGCATCTGATAAGGGCTCCCCGTCAATCTGCCCATCCTACGTCAATGATCCAGCCACATCATTTGTCTCCCACTCCTGAGGTCCGTTGGCGTGCGACGCTCGGGACGAAGGGAGTAATTACGGTGCTGACATGGAAAGGCAGAAGATCTAGTGCAATAATGACCGATATCGGCGGTGCTTCGTGCGGTAGTCCTTCGAGCCAGTGCGAGGGTGCCACGCGGCCATGTCCGAGGAGCAGTTACTATGGGCACAGAATTCAGAGCGGTCGCAATTGAATTGAGGTGCTGGTTTCGTCGATCGGCGACACGTGGCGAGCATCTCTCGATGGGAGAGCCATAACGGTATGGTCGGGCGTAAGTTGCTTCAAAAAGGAAGATGAATTCTCCAGGACTTACATTTTTTCAAATCTTTCGCGCCCAACATCGTACATAGGTTCTCTCCTCCTTCTCTAGCCGTTTTTGTCTTCCTGGACTCTTAGCAGGTCAGTTCCCTCTTTTTCTCTCACCTTGTCGACTAAGGGTCGTCTTAGGTCTCCCTTCGTCCTCTTCTACTTCTTCTATGGACCACTTTGGCCCAAACTTTCGCCCTTCTTGCCAAGTTGAGGCTGGGTCTTCCCGACCGAAAACTCCTTCTTCCTCTAACGGGGAAAGGGAGGCAGCGTGCTACGAGTTCAGTAGGAGGCCTTCCTATGGTCCCGTAGCCATTAGGGAATCCAGGTCCGCTCCCCCACCTCGCTTGCCTCTTCTTCCTGCTCCTGCTCCTGAACCTCCTAGGTCAATAGGTCCCAGGGGGATTGCTTCGGTGATCACCATCGAGGAGCTTGTGACCATCCGGGGTGATTATGACATCCCCGAGTCCATCCAACTTTCTGTTCCTCATCCGGGGGAGCGAGTCACTTCTAGTGGCCCTCGTCGGATTGCCTTCTATGAGGAGGCCTTCGTCGGGGGTCTCCGATTTCTTGTCCATCCTTTTTTTCCTCTCCTTTCTGACCAACTATCGCCTTGTTCCAGCCCAGTTGGTCTCCAATGCCATCAGAACGATCTTCTGTTTCATCGTTCTATGTCACTTCCATGGGATCGTCGCCCGTTTTTCTCTATTCAGGGCTTTCTTCATCCTGAAATGCCACCCTACCGAGGAGGGGTGGTGGTCTCTTTCTTCTCGCCCTCGGGGCATTAGGTTTGAGCTCCCTTCTTCCATCAAGGGATGGAAGAGTAGGTATTTCTTTGCCTCGGTTGAAGGGATCGATTGGGTTTGGAGCAACCCAGACCGGTCTCCCAACCAAAACTCCTCCATTGAAGCAACTGACCTTGAACTGTACGAGAAGCTCCGATCGGTCGAGATCCCTTCGCTCGAGGTCCTGCTGTCGGAGCGGAATCTCCACGAGGCCGAGGTCGGCTCGACACGGGAGTCGGGTGAGTTCGGCTTGGCCACCCCTTCCCTTTTTTTTTATTTTTCTTTCTTTTTTTAAAAAACTTGGGGTTGACTATGTCTCCCTTGGTGCAAGCATGAAGTTCTCTATGGATGAGCTGCCTTCTTTCTCCGAGGAGCGAGAACAGGCAGCTGAGGCCGGCGAGCCTGCTTCGAAGAGGGCTCGTGCTGATGACGGTGCAAGGCCGGTGACGGCCGGGCCAGATACACCGATTCCCGAACAGAGACGGAAGAGGGTAGCTGAGTCCGTCCCGGAGCCTCTAGAGCAGCATGACCCGGCCCCGGCGCTTGAGCCCGAGGTGGTTGTTCAGGCCAGGTCGGCTGCTGCTGCTGCAAGGGTGGCAGCCCCCCCTCTGGAGATCGTCGAGGTCGAGGAGGAGGGGGAGCCGAGGGATGCGAGGTCGGCGCTTGCGGTGCGGTCTGAAGCGATGCCGAGCTCACAACCGGTGCCAAAGGTGCCTTCCACCGCTGAGGGGTCTGAGTTGGCGAAGAAGAGGGATAGGGACTATCGCCGGGTCCCTTTCAGGTTGGGGCCCAACGTCTCCCTCATAAAGGATCCAAGCCTCATTGAGCGGATGATGGACTTCTCAGTCCAGTCCTGCGACCGGCGGGAAGGGAGTGGGAGACTCCTTGGCGATGTTATCAGCTCGTCCTTCGCCAACCTCTACACCGTAAGTTTCTCCTCGCCCATCTCTATTCCTCCTAACCTTCTTTGGCATCGTAGCTGACATGCTTTCTTTGATGCTGCAAGGTAGGGAACTGGTCCTCATCCGGGACTTCTGCCATAACTTAGGCAAGAGGGACAAGGAGCGGCAGGCGGAACTCGAGACCCTGAGGACCGAGGCGGGTCAGAAGGACGAGGAGGCCCGGGAGGCTAACTTGAAGGTTAAGAGCCTCACGGGCGAGGTCACCGATGCCGCGAGGATTAGCAAGGAGCTCGAGGAAGAGCTCGAGGCAAAGAGGACCCGGTTGAAGGAGCTCTGGGCCGAGTCAGAGGCAGCAAGGGAACGGCCCGTCTATGCTGAGAAGAAGGCAACGATCGCTGAGAAGAGGGCCGCGGAGGTGGAGGAGAAGGCTGCCGCCGCCACCTGTTCTATTGAGACCGCCGAGAAGGGGATGACGATGGCGATCCGCCAGGCTAAGCATGCGGGAGAGCAGCTGGCCGAGACAAGGCACCGGGCGGAGGCCGCAAGGAGGGAGGTTGCCGATGCGGTGGCCAATTTCAAGGCCTCCCCCGAGTACATAAAGGACTTCAAAGAGGCGACGATGGACTCCTTTGCCAAAGGGTTCGCCTACTACTACTCCCAGCTGCGAGGGATCCTTTTCGAGGAGCGGTTGGCTGCTCTCCAGACCCCTAGCAAGAAGGCTCCAACTCTGGCACCGGCTACTGTGGGGCAGGGAACCGCTCCAGTCGGGCCTCCCCTGGAGGTGGCCTCAGCGGCATCGGGCCGTGTCGAGTCGGCCCCGGAGGTGATGATGGCTGAGCCGGGGCCGCGGGCAGAGGCAACTGAGTTGGCCTCAGCGGTGTCAGCAGCCGAACAAGTCCCCCCGGTGATAGCCGCCTATGAGGGTGCACCCGCAACGGAGGTGGAGGAGGGGGAAGTCCCAATCGTGCACCGTCCAAAGAAGGAGCCGGCCCCGTAAAGTAGGACCTCCTATAAATCTTTACTTTTTTTTTTTGTTGGACCGGGCTGCCTGGCTTGTCAGTGCCTGGGAGATAGTGTAATACTTTTTTAAGTAATGAAAAATGTTCTGATCAGTACAACTTCTTCCTTTTTTGTTATAGAGTGAATGCTTTCTCTCCTCTCCTCCTCTTCTCTCTTTTTTCTCTTCTCTTTTTTCTTTTGGTAGGGGGAGGTTAGAGAGGGGAGCTCCATCTTGTATAAGCTCGAGTCTCAAGTCTTAGAGCTGGACTCGAGGACATGTTGGCTGGAGAGCTGGGCTCCGGGTCTTGAACGCTTTGGAGCTAGGCTCGAGGACATGTTGGCCGGAGAGCTGGGCTCCGGATCTTGAATGCCTTGGAGCTGGGCTCGAAGACACGCTGGTCGGAGAGCTGGGCTCCGGGTCTTGGTCGCCCGAGAACAAGGCTCGAAGTTGTTGTCTTGGAGCTGGGCTCGAAGACATGCTAGCCGGAGAGCTGGGCTCCGGGTCTTGAATACCTTGGAGCTGGGCTCGAGGACATGTTGGCCGGAGAGCTGGGCTCCGAGCTTGAGTGCCTGAGAACAGTGGCTCAGGGCTTGTCGTCTTTGAGCTGGGCTCGAAGACATGCTGGCCGGATAGCTGGGCTCCAAGTCTTGAACTCCTTGGAGTTGGGCTCGAGGACATGTTGGCCGGAGAGCTGGGCTCCGGGCTTGAGTGCCTGAGAATAGTGGCTCAGGGCTTATCGTCTTGGAGCTGGTCTCGAAGACACGTTGGCTGGAGAGCTGGGCTCCGGGCTTGAGTGCCTGAGAACAAGGCTCGGAGTTGTTGTCTTGGAGCTGGGCTCGAAGACATGCTGGCCGGAGAGCTGGGCTCCAGGTCTTGAATGCCTTGGAGCTGGGCTCGAGGACATGTTGGTCAGAGAGTTGGGCTCCGGGCTTGAGTGCCTGAGAACAGTGGCTCAGGGCTTGTCATCTTGGAGTTGGGCTCGAAGACGTGCCGGCCGGAGAGCTAGGCTCCAGGCTTGAGTGCCTGAGAACAGTGGCTCAGGGTTGAGGTCTTGGCACTGGGCTCTAAGACCTGGTGCCGAAAAACATTTTCCCGGGCTTTGATGCCTTGGAGTTAGGCTCGAGGCTGAGGTCTTGGCTCTGGGCTCTAAGACTTGGTGCCGGAAGATGTCTTTCCGGGCTTTGATGCCGGGGAGCTAGGCTCGCCAGTGCCGGAGCATGGTCAGGTCTTTGGTGCCGGAGGGACATGGGATCCGGGCTTTGATGCTGGGGAGCTAGGCTCGCCGGTGCCGGAGCATGGTCCGGTCTTTGGTTCCGGAGGGATGTGGGATCTAGGCTTGAGTGCCTGAGAACAGTGGCTCAGGGCTTGTTGTCTTGGAGCTGGGCTCGAAGACGTGCTGGTTGGAGAGCGAGGCTCTGCGTAGCGACATTCTTGCAAGGCAAACAACCTACTGTGCAAAGGAAAGTCTTTATTTTTAATGGAGGAAAAACTTACACTATTGTTAGTATCTCCTCAAATTACAGGCGTTCCATGTTCAGGGGAACCTGGCACCATCCAGGTCCTCGAGATAGTAGGCCCCGTGTGAGAGGGCCTCAGCCACTTTATATGGGCCTTCCCAGTTTGGCGAGAGCTTGCTGCACTCCCGGGGTTGAGACGCTTCGGCCCGGTGCAGTACTAGGTCACCAGGTTGGAAAGTCTTTAGCTTCACCTGTGCATTGTAATATCGGGCAACTCGTTGCCGATATGCCACCATCCGAAGTCGGGCTTTGTCCCTTATTTCTTCTAGGAGGTCTAAATTCAGCAGGAGGTGTGACGAATTCTACGTCTCGTCATACTGCTGCACCCACAGTGTGGGCACGCCGAGCTCGATTGGGATTACTGCTTCAGCGCCGAAGACGATGTTGAAGGGTGTTTCGCCCGTTGCCGTTCTGGGCATTGAATGGTAGGCTCATAGGATGCTTGGAAGCTCCTCTACCCATCTGCCCTTGGCTTGGTCCAACTTGTGCAAAGTCCTTGAAGGATAGTCCGATTAGTCACCTCGGCTTCCCTATTTGTCTGGGGGTGAGCCACCAAGGTGAACATGTGTTGGATGCCATGCTCGGCGTAAAACCTTTCGAACTCCCGGTTATCGAATTATCGTCCATTGTCAGTGATGCTGCAATTAGGGAGCCCAAAGCGGCAGATGATAGACTTCCAGAAGAATTGTCGAACTTTGGCTTCTGTAATTCGAGCCAGCGACTTCGTTTCGATCCACTTGGTGAAGTAATCAATCGCCACCAACAAAAACTTCCGTTGCCCTGGCGCGATGGGAAACAGTCCCAGGATGTCCATTCCCCACTGTGCAAAGGGCCAAGGGGAAGATAATTGGGAGATCGGTGCCGCCGGCAGGCGCTGTATGTAGGAATGGCGTTGGCATTTGTCACATTTCTTGACGAAGTCGGCAGTGTCTTCCCTTATCGTCTCTCAGAAGTATCCCTAGTGAAGAGCCTTGTATGCCAGAGTCCTCCCCTCCACATGATTCCCACAGAGGCCCTCGTGTATCTCCCGGAGCACGAAGGCTGCGTCCGTGGGTCTAAGGCACTTTAGGAGTGAGTAGGAGTAAGATCGGTGGTAGAGCTGACCGTCCATTAGAACAAAGTGGGTGGCCTTCCTTCTGATGAGGCCAGCCTCTCTGCGGTCCTTTGGTAGGAGGCTATCCTGGATGTACTTGATGTACCTGTCCATCCAGCTCAGCTCGTGGGCTACTTGTTGCACCTCCTCTGGGCTTTCATAGCTGGGATTTTCAAGGTACTCGATGTAGGCATGCCCCAGCGATGAGTCCGGCAGGGTTGCGAGCCTCGATAGTGCATCCGCACGAGAATTTTCTCTATGAGGGATGTGGAAAATATGGAAGTAACGGAAGCCTGCCATGCTCGAACGGACCCTCTCCAGGTACTTCACCATCTGGAGATCTCGGGCCTCTTACTCCTCGGAAACTTGTCCGGCAACCAGTTGGGAGTCGGTGAAAACCTTTTGGCTTTGCATGCCCAGCTCGCGGGATACCTTTAGGCCCGCGAGGAGCGCTTCATACTCTGCCTGGTTGTTCATGGTGGCGAACTTGTAACGAAGGGCGCATTCCATCACCACTCCATCAGAATTGGTGAGGATGAGGCCTGCTCTTCTCCCGCCAGAATTGGAGGCGCCATCCACGTGAAGGATCCAGGGGTCCTCCCATGGTCCAGGCTCAACTTGGCACTTCGGAGTCGTGCGCTCTGGCTCCTTGACGAGTCCTGTATATTCGACCACGAAGTCGGCTAGGACTTGGACCTTCTGTGATGACCTCAACCGGTATGCGATGTCGAACTTGCTCAGCATCATGGACCATTTAGCCAGTCATTCGGAAGTTTCGGGGTGGCTTAGTATGTTCCTCAGTGGCTGATCAGTCATAATCGCGATGGAGTGCACTTGGAAATAGGGCCTGAGGTGCTTAGTAGATATGATTAACGCAAAAATGAGTTTCTCGGAGCGAGTATACCTGATTTCCGTGTCGCGGAGGATTTTGCTGGTGTAGTACACTGGCTTTTGGGATTCGTCTTGGTCCGTGCGGACAAGAACCGAGCTGACGGCTCCGGGTGTGATCGCTAGGTAGAGTAGGAGCTCCTCCCTTTCTTCCGGTCTGGATAACAAAGGTGGAGAGGCCAGGAACTCCTTTAATTCTTCAAAGGCCGTCTTGCACTCTTCAGTCCAGGTGAAGTCGTGCATCTTGCGCAACGCCTTGAATAAGGGGAGGCAGCGGTCGGCCAACCTTGAGATGAATCGGCCTAAGGTTGCATCCCGCCCCGTCAGGCGTTGGATATGCTTCTTGGAAGTCGGATGCTCCATATCAAGGATTGCCTGGACCTTCTCCGGGTTCACTTCGATGCCTCTCTGGGTGACCATGAAGCCGAGGAACTTTCCAGCCGCCACCCCGAAAGCGCATTTTGCCGGATTGAGCTTCATTTGGTGCTTTTGGAGATTGTGAAAGGCTTTGGTGAGGTCGATGATGTGGTCCGAGCCTGGCTTGCTCATAATGAGCATGTCGTCCATGTATACTTGCATGTTCCGGCCAATCTGGTCCTTGAAGACCTTGTTGACCAGATGCTAGTATGTGGCCCCAGCATTCTTCAGGCCAAAGGGCATCATTCGATACCAATATGTCACTCGATCAGTGACGAAGGCAGTGTGCTCCTCGTCCCCCGGGTGCATTCGGATCTAATTGTACCCAGAGAACGCATCCATGAAGGAGAGCAGCCTGTGCCCTGAGGTGGCATCTACTAACTGATATATCCTTGGTAGAGAGAAGCTATCCTTTGGGCATGCCTTGTTGAGGTCAATGTAGTCTACACAAATCCTCCACTTGCCATTGTTCTTCTTCACCATCACCACGTTCACCAACCAGCTCGGGTATTATACCTCTCAGACGAAGCCGGCGGTCAAGAGTTTCTCCACTTCTTCGTTGATGGTCGCCTGCCTTTCTGGGACAAAGCTTCTCTTCTTCTATCGAACCGTCCTGTGCTTCAGATCAATGCTGAGCTTGTGAGTGATGATTTCGGGGGGAATACCTGGCATGTCCATCGCTATCCAGGCGAACACATCTGCATTCGCTCGTAGGAACTGCAACAGTGGAGCCGTCTCTTTCTCGGGCAGCTGGGCTCCGACTTGCACTGTCTTTGTCTGGTCAGCCCCGAGGTGGTAGGGAAGTAGGCGCTCGGCCGGGCCTCCTCTAGGGTCCTAAATCCTCTGGTCGAACTTGTCTGCCTTGGAGTCCTCCTCAGGGGCCCGGGACCCGGGGAGAGTTTAGAAACAGTGCTGCATCGGATGGGGTGCGCCCCTCATCTCCCCAATGTTGGGAATTGTGTTCCAAAGCCAATCGCCTGGGTTGTAGGCGATTGTGCTAAGTATTGTACTTTTTCAATGAATTAATAAAATATTATTTTTGGCAGCTCATCACATATTGGATTTCCCTAAGAGAACTCTTTCCATGTGATGAAGTCCTTAGGACTACACTGATTTCAATACAGAGAGGATGTATTGAGTGGTGCTTAAATCCTGTTCACAACCAAAGGATATATTGTACTGGACGGCAATATATCAAGTATAGGTTGTTGTAGTTTACATCGTTTGGTTGTCCTCTTGACCAAATGACTGTGGTGACACTGATGTGACTTGCAAGTAGGATATATGATTTTTCATTGAACGTGACTCCGTGAAACCCCTTTCTGCCAAAGGGATATTCACGATTGGATATGGGTATATGTGTCCCTCTGACCTGAGGTCATCACGGTAGCTTGCAAGCAACTCCCTGTGCTTTGGTACCGGACTACCCGAATTTTTAATCCGGTGACAGAAGGTTTCTGGGTACAGGCAAGTACTTGTGGAGCAGTGATGGACCAAGATGGAATTGACCTATCCGAACAGTTTGGATTGAATGTCTCGCTGTATCTCAATTTAGCAAATCCTCGGCCGGGGTAGCCCTAGTGAAGAGTCACTAGGCTTGCAAGATTGAGACACGTGGTCGACTGACTTAGTCTGGGTTGGCAGCCCAATATCAGTCGTCCTGAGCATTAGAGGTCAAAGGGATGAAATATACAGTAACCATATGCCAGAGGTTCGATTGTATGCTCCCGCATCTTCGACCTATCCGGACGTCGGGACCCATTGCTAGATGATTTCCTGTGCTGGTACGGGAATCGTTCCAGTACTACCGTTTAGGTTCGAACCTATGAGGTCACATGCCACAGAGGATAACTCTCTGATCCGGATACCGAGTACGATTGGAAATCGCTTCGGTTTTATGGATACGGTATTTATTTGAGCACTTTTTCCTGGTCTTGCCATTGGTTGGGTCAGCCGAAAATTGTTCCGGGCTGACCAAGTCTGCGCCAGGATTTTTCTGAATCAGATTTGAACTGATTCGGAGGTAAATTCGGCCTTCAATTGGTTGTGAACCAATTGAATTATTTTATTAGGCTTGGACCGTTCAAATTGGATTGAACAGGATTTTTTAATGGACCGTTGTTTCTCCCTTTGACCGCTTCACATGGTCTTTTTCCTCTCGCTGGGGAAATTCCTATCGTCTGACGTTGTTGGACGTCTTCTCGCCTCCCTCCACCGCTTTTACTTTAAACCCATTTTTATTACTCCTAAATGCTGGTTTAATGGGTGGTTTTAAGCCTCCGAAATCCTTTGGCCTTTCCCAGCATATATCTCCCTTGCTGCTGCTCCTTTATATATTCTTGGCTGCAGTCCCCTGGTTCGAATAACAGAGAGAAGGTTGTCACCGTGTGAGAATAAAAATAAGGGGCAGTGAGAGTTCTTGTTTGCTGGGATTCCCTTCCTTTCCACCTGTGAAGTTGAGGGCTAGGTTTTGGTGAGTAGAAGGAAGAGAAACCAAGCCATTAATCCCTGTTCTCGTGCTCAAAATCCCTGCTGCAGCAATTCTGTTTTGCTGCAGCAACCTGTGACCGTGAACCATCTTCCGGCGGCTAGAACCACGCGTGGAGAGGGATCGGAGAGCCCCGGGCGTGTCTCCCCTCTAGAGGGAGTATTCTTCTACTCCTCGGAGCAAACCACGCGAGCCAGGATCACTCCAGTTGCCCGAAATCCAACGACGAAGACAGCTACTCTGTTCTGCTACCATTTTTGCATAGCAGACTTCGATGAATTTTTACGATTTATTGGCTTAGTTTTTCTTGCAGAAACTAGTGCCAAATCGAAGAGGACTTCCTTAAGAATCTACAGCTCAAATTTGGGAGCGATCGGAGGTCCGGAAGGCGGCGTTCCAGGGACTTTTCGGAAGCCTAGTTTTTAGCCCAAGGTGGAAGACGACTGGAATAACTTTATTCCAGTTATTCCAGTCTATTCCAGGTTTATCCCAGATTTATTCCAGCTAGGAATAAGGTATGTTTTTGGATTTTATTTTCGGTGCATGTGTAGATCTAGATTTATTAAAACATTTATAAATATTATATATCCTGTATCATGCCAATACATGCATCTTGCATATGCTAGATCCTATGCGGAGTTGGTATTTTCCGCATTTATTAAAAATATTTTAAAATACTTACCTATTCCCTGTATTGTTGCATGCTTAGCGTAGGCACCTGCAACCACATATTTTACTTTCAGTGGTATCAGAGCCAGGTTCTAGTGTAACATATCTTGATGCATGTATAGTAGATTAAATTGTTTAATCTTGGGATTAGAGAGTACTTTTAGGAACCTAGTTGAGACCTTCACCATGGCCGTGTGTCTTTGACACGATGCGGTTCGTTTGTGTTGGCCTCTTCAGAAGGATCTTTTAAGGAAATCAAAAAGAAATTAAAATTTTTTTATAATTTTGGCATGATTTATAATTTTGTTATTTGGGTCATATAATATTTATAAAAGTATTAATCTAGATATGATGCAAAATTTAAGATGTAAAATTGTTTTACATAGAGACTTAATTAAAAAATATTTTAATTAAGTATTTGGCTTAATAAAAATTTTTAGATTTATGAAATCTAATAAAATTTGTATAAGCCAAATTGGGTTAATTGGGTTAGCTGATTAGTTGGGTCCATCACTGGGTTAGACCTAAGTTTAGTTGAACCGGATTAAAAGAAGATTAAACAAAAGTTGTTTAAGGTCTTTCTTTAGAACTATCTAATAGTTAGATTAGTTGATCTGTTCATCTAAAATGGATCCAATTAGTGGCTCAGTGGACGCCCGAGTCTTTAGGCTAGTCTGATCGAGTCTGGTAAACTGACTGGTGTCGAGGTAGGTTTGGCATTTGTGATCATGGTTGTATGAGGCTACCTCTTTCCTGGCCAACTTGGTTGGTGTTTAGGAAAGATGGTTAATGGCGGATACTCACCCATGATCTCACCTACCTGGCTAGTCGAGTCAACCAGAACTGATTGGAAAAGCTCAATGACTCGAGTTAACCCATGTCACCCAGGTTGATTGGTCTGACTGATCAATAGGTGCCCATGGATCAATTGTTGATTTAATTCAACCCTCCTGGAATCTGATTGATTCAGTGGGAGGATGATCCATGTCCTTACCTTTTTCTTCTGTCACAACTATAAAAAAAAAAAAAAATCCTCTAAAATTATTAGGTCCTTAAAAAGACTAAGTCAAGGAGTTGACAGTGTCTTAGCCTCCCACTAAGTTGGATAGAAATGTGTCCACTAGCTTGGTATGCATCGGCAGTTCCATAGAACGGGTGTACATCCGGCGATTGGAATTTCTATCTGATCGATGATGGTTCAGTGCAACCTCCTTAACGGGACCAGGTGGGCCGGCCATAGTCGGGCTTGGTCTTTAGTTAGCTTGAAGCATTGGATTAGTCATTTTAATGGTTGGACCTAACCAGAGACCCGCAATAGGAGGCCCCTAGGCCGATTGGGGTGTTCTCTGGGGCAAAATAAAATACTGAAAATTGTTTAGGGAAACAATTGGTTTACGAACCTACCTTTAGGCTCGTATGGGTGAGCCGGCCATAGTCGGGCTCATGCGTGGCCTATTGGATTTCAGTACCCACTTGAAAAAGTGTTTTCACGGATTGGAGTTAGAGGCTACCAATCTGAAAAATTAGTGGGAGAAACCTTTAGACTAAAGTCCAAGTCTTTTGGTTAATTTATTAATTCATACACTAATAGGTCTTATTTTCTTTTCAGATGTCTTCCAATTTATCGCTCCGGTCACTTCTCGATAACGAGAAGTTAAAGGGTCACAACTTCGATAGTTGGTATCGAAAGTTGAGAATAGTTCTGGAGCACGAACGGATCCTGTATGTGATAACGGATCTGGCACCTGAAATCCCTCCCGCAAATGCACGGACTACGGTCAGAGATGCTTATCTGAAGTGGGTCTCTGATCGCACTACTGTCCGTTGTATTATGTTAGCGGCGATGAACGACGAGTTCACTCGCAAATTCGAGGAGGCCCAACCTGATGAAATCCTTCAAAAATTGAAGGAATCCTTCGGCACCCCGGATGATGTAGAACGGTACAAAGTGTCTTGTGCCATCTACAACTCCAAGATGCCGAATGGTGGTTCAGTCACTGATCATGTATTGTACATGATCGAGCTGATTGAAAAATTGGGCAAACTCGGATGCCCCTTGCACGAGCAGCTCAGCAAGGATGCGATCCTGAATTCTCTTCTCTCCTCCTATCTTGATTTTCTTGATCATTATAGAATGAACAAGCCTGCAGTTAACTACCATGGTCTTTTGGGGTTGCTGCAGACTTTCGAGAAAGACCACCAACTTGATAAAGGGGTGGTGAATTTAGTGGGAGGAAGTAGAGGTCATCATCCCTTTAAGAAAGGGAAGAAGAAAAGCATCGTAGAAAAGCATATCTATGGAGCTTCCACTATCTACCATGATGCGTTTTACAGGATGTTGTGATCGTCATCTCGACGATCACAGCATCATTATTTACATTTCTCCCCCCGTCTTCCCCTTCCCTCAAAAAGGGGAGTACAACCTCAAGATGCCCCGCCCCCTGAGCCCTCTTGGGTGCGCGCTCGTCTCCCCAGCGTATCATCCCCACCGGTTTCTCAGTTGGGTGATTGTCGATCGCCAGGACTGGTGGGAGGGCGACGAGCGCCTGAGGTTCTGCCTGAGGTCTGCCCCCCACATATCTTCCGAGGTAGCCGCTCTTGATGAGCTCTTTAATCTCCCACTTGAGATTGCGGCATTCCTTGGTGTCGTGGCCATGGTCGCGGTGGAAATGGCAGTACTTCATCTTGTCACGGCTAGAGGACGACTTCAATGGTGGTGGGCACCTCAGGTAGGTCTCGCCTTCAATCTCCATGAGGAGCTTCGTTCTCGGGGCGAGGAAGGGAGTGAAGCTCCCCTCAGAGGTGGGGGAGCCTCTTGGCCTTGGTCCCGGCCGGGAGCTCTGAGCTGGTGGTCCAGGCCTCCGTGCCCCAGGTGCCTCGGCGGGTGTCGGCTTCTTCAGCGGCTTCCCGTCGAGCTCCCATCTCGTACGATCCGCCTCCTCGGCCGGATGTACTTCTGAGCTTGGAAGAGGAGCTCGGAGTAAGTCTTCGGGGGCTTTTTATCGAGCGAGTAGGTCAGGCGAGAAGTCCTGAGCCCTCGCTTCAGAGCCAGCATCGTGACCGGCTCCTCCAGGTTGTAGATCTCCAGCGCGACAGCCTTAAAGCGAACCACATAGTCCCGTAGTGGCTCGCGGTCCTGCTGCCTGATGGAGAAGAGGTTGTCTGCCTCTCGTGGCATCTTCCGACAAGCATCAAAGTGAGCCATGAACCTCTGCCCCAGCTGGGCGAAAGAGTTGATGCTTTCTGGCTCAAGGCGGGCGAACCACACTCAAGCCGCCTTCTGGAGAGTAGCAGGAAAGGCGACGCATGGAAGAGCATCAATGGCTCCCTGAACCCTCATAAGGGCCCGGTACTTTCCAGGTGGTCTACGGGGTCGGTGGTCCCGTCATAAGGATTCACCTGTGGTATGCGGAACCGACGGAGAATTAGCTTCGCTTGGATCTCCTCGGAGAACGGAGGACGGGTGTCGTAGCCCACTGGCTCGCTAGCAGAGCCAGGTAAGTTGCCAAACCGGTGGGATAACTCTGCCAGCTTGTGGTCATGTTCCTCCAGGCGCTTCTCCGCCATGCGCCTGATGGCTTCATCTGTCGACCCCTCCGCTGAGAGAGGCGGAGAAGGTGACGTGGGTGCGCGGTGCTCATGACGAGGGGTTTTGCCCTTTCTATCTTGGTGGGGTTTAGATGCCCCCGGTCAAGGTGTGGTGAGCAGCTCTCCTGATGCGGAACTAATATGCATGCGATTAATTTTGTAAACTTTATATATGAGGTTAGATGATTAATTCCCAAATATCAGATCAAAATAAGTTGTAGGGAATTCTATACAAATTTTAGAAACTAAGCATGCAGATTATGACCTAAGAAAGTAGTAAAGATGGATCGCCGGGGCTGAGAAGCCTCGGTTAGTGCAAGTTCTCCCATAATAAAATTACTGGCGATAGAGGGGGTGTACCTGCCAATGTTTGATGCACCCGATGAAGATCACAGTGAAGGGATCTCTCTTTCCTCGATGGATGCGGCCTGAAAAATCGAGCCAAAGACCCGTGGATACCCGGCTTTCTGCTCGGTGGTCCGATTGAAGCTTGGCTGGAGTCGTTGGATTCGTAGGAACTTGGGGACCTGCAAACGACCTGTCAGGGCTCTGGAAGGATGGTTGGCGGCAGGAAGATAGTTGCAACACCGGGAAGAAGAAACTCTCAAAACCCCTTTATGCACACAGCAGGATAACACACAGCAATTGAAGAGAACTCAAGTTTTAATTCATATATCAAAATCAATCCTCATATAAGAGACTAGGGTCCTTTAAATAGACCCTTAGTCTTGGGCTCCAAGTAAGGGCACATTAGTCTTTACATAAGAATCCTACTCCTACCCAAACCCTAGCTAAAAAAATAAAAAAACTTAGGAAGACAAAATCCCCTTAAACTCTCCCCTCTTCATGCCTTGGTCGGCCAAGGGGGTGACCCTAAGTGGCCGACCAAGAGGAGTCACCATAAGGATTGGCGCCGTAGCTGGAAAGCCAGTTGGCCCAACTCTCTTCTCCTAACCATTTGTCTAGTAGGGTATCGATATACTCAATCCATTTTTTCTAGCAATCGATCAATAAAAGTTTGATGTAGAACAAAAGGACACGAAGAAAACCTATTGTTATTTTGAAAAGAGGATAAATACCTAAAGCAAACCAAGGATCATGGGAGGGCTAAGAAGCCTCCGGGACTAGGATAGAATGACCCCTGAAAAATCCTAAAACGACTGGGCTCTTTTTTTTTAAAAATTTTCTTGGCGGAGATGGCAAAGGAACGATGGGGATGGGAGGCTGGGACGGGAACTCCTAGACCTTGGGACTCATCCAAACGAAGAGACCGTCCACCTCTAAGGCATTACGCCCTCCTCAATACTTAGAGGCGCTAGGATGGATCTCAAGGTCGCGAAGGACGGGGGTGGGGGAGAACTCCTAGACCTTGGGACTCATCCTAACGAAGAGACCGTCCACCTCTAAGGCATTACGCCCTCCTCAATACTTAGAGGCGCTAGGATGGATCTCAAGGTCACGAAGGACGGGGGTGGGGGAGAACTCATGGATCTTGGGACTCACCTTAACGAAAAGACCGTCCACCTCTAAGGCATTATGCCCTCCTCAGTACTTAGAGGCGCTAGGATGGTTCTCAAGGCCACGAGGGGAAGACACGAAGGTGGGAGGGAGAAAGGAGATACTTGGGGCCTCACATCCCTCGATGTCCCGAAGGACGAAGGAAAAAGGGCCTCAGCCCAGAACCACACACCGGAAGGACACTCAAAAATTTCATTCAACTGTTTTATTACAAGAGGAGTATGGGTATTTATAGATGCCCATATCCCTTTTAAATTCAAAAATAAAATCCCCTGAAATCCTCCCTTGATTTTGAAATCAAATTCAAAATCAAAATCCCCAAATTTCCTAAATTACACTCATTAAAAAAATTACCAAATAAATCCCGTTTATTTGAATTTTGAAATCCCCTCCGCTCTGAAACTCGTGCTACTCCAAAAATCGTGCAAAACAACTCTTCTTCCACCGCTTTGAGAAGCGTGTAGAAGCTTCATTTGGCTGCTTTGAAAAGCGTGCGGAAGCTCCTTCATGGCCGAGCAACAGGAGCACCTGGACCTTCGGCACCCGGCCCAGCGGGCGACGGCGAGGCGGCACGACGGCGGCGGTGAAACGGCGGCGGCGGCCGTGGGCGACCGTTGGTCTTCCATGGACCGCTGGTCTTCCCACGGGCGTGAGGCCCTAGGGCTGCCGGCGGGGCGGCAGGGCGACGGATCGGCGGCGCGCCGGCGGGCGGGCGGCAGCGGCGGGGTGGCACGGCGGCCAGGCAGCGAAACGGCGGCGGCGATCGTGGGCGACCGTTGGTCTTCCACGGGCTGCTGGACTTCTCACGGGCGTGAGGCCCCAGGGCTGCCGGCGGGGCGGCAGGGCGGCTGATCGGCGGCGCGCCGGCGGGCGAGCGGCAGCGCCGGGGTGGCACGGCGGCCAGGCGGCGAAACGGCGGCGGTGGCCGTGGGCGACCGTTGGTCTTCCACGGTCTGCTGGACTTCCCATGGGAGTGAGGCCCAGGGACGTCGGCGGGGCAGCAGGGCGGCGGATCGGCGGAGCGCCGGCTGGCGGTTGGCAGTGGCGGGGGTCGGGCACGGCAGATCGCGGACTGGTGGGGCAAAAAATCGGGAAGAAAAAGACCTCTGCTATTTTTCCTGGAGGTTGAAGGAGATAGGAATAGCCTGGAATAAAGTTGGAATAACATCGGGATAACATGGGAATAAAGGGAATAGATGGAATAGCGGGAATAACTAAAATACAAAAATTCTAATTTTTTTTTTAAAAAAAAAAATAAAGGTGAAACCCGGATAGGTTTCGGGTCCCTCATCAAAGTTCCACATTATCGCCACGACTACTTCACTAAAAGGATAGAGGCAGAACCCTTGGCACACATCATTGAAAGTATGGTTAAGAACTTTTTCTAGAAATCAATTATTTATCATTTCAGGCTTCTTCATACCATCATCATCGATAATGAACAATAGTTCACCAATCGAATGTTTAGAGACTTTTATGCTGAAATTCATATCTAACGCCGATTTACATCTATCGGGCATTCACAATCAAATGGGAAGGCAAAAAATCTTGAATGGGATCATTCTTCAAGGATTTAGAACCAAGTTGGATGAAGCCAAAGGTAGATGGTTAGATGAGCTACCGAGGATACTATGGATATACAATATGACTCCTTAGACATCGATAAATGAGACTATCTTCAACCTGACCTTCAGCATTGATAGGTCGTGATGTTGTCATTAAGACACCGTGGCTATCAGTTTAATTAACTGACTTTGAATAAATTAAAAATTAGCTGATAACAGCAAGTTGGATCGAATCCACGAAGAAGGTAGTACTTAGGATAGTTTGAAATTTTTGATTTTTACAAAATAAAGAAAATAGTTCGAAGTCAGAAATACAAAAAAATTAAAAGTATAAAAGAACATCAAAACTCGGGTACGGTCGATATGCTAATCAAATCTTAGCATATACTTGTAATAAAATTAAAAATAAAAATTTAAAATACATAAAAATAGATATTGCATTAATTAAAAAAGGAATTCAATTATAAAAATTAAAAATAATAATTAAATAAACTATGAAAGCAATAACAAAGATTTCGAAGTCGATTGGCGTAGCCTCATCGCGAAGATGGTTGAGAACTCCCTTCTTCCTTCGTACTCCTCGAAATGAACTGGCTTTTTCTGCTTCTTCCTCCTTAGATCTTGATCTGGAGATCGACGTAGGTGAAAAGATGGTGTAGACAGCATAGCTTCTTCTCTAAGAAACCTTACTCTTAGAGACCAACCCGTAATCTAAAGCTAGACCTCCTATCCTGTACTATACTCCTCTCTCCAAGATACCTTCTTCTGTAACCCAGGGGTCCTTTAAATAGAGCTCGTCTAGGACTTCCTCTCAGTCAAGTTTAAACTCAATCAGACTCCAGATTGGCTAAATGTCTTCAAGGAATCCTTAGCCGTTCATTCTGCATCACAGCCTTGGATTGTGCCAGGATTCGTGCAACATGGATTCCTTTCCTTCTCGATCGAACAGAGTCCAATCTGGACTCGTAGGATCCCTAAATTCCTCTCCCAATTGGATCTTGCTTCTCCCCCATCGGGTGGCGGGCAGTGTGAGGCGACGACACGGTGGCCAGTGACGATGGACCAGGCTAAGAGGGGGCAGCGGTGGGCGACGATGGCAGACCAATCAACAGGAAACATGGTAGAGTGGAGTGCGGGTGTTGGGTGGCCGATCAATGGAGGAGACAGCAAGGATAGGGGAGTCATCGGCAATCATCTCTAGTCGGTGATGAGTGGCCATAGCTTTCGATGACTGAACAGAAGAAGGGATTGGACACGGTGGCTAAAGAGGGATTGAACGGTCACAGGAGGGTCTCCGGTGGCTTCTCCGGCAGTGGAGGGCTTCTCGATGACGAGGGGAACAACTTCGATAGCTTTCGATGGCTGAGCAGCATGAAATGGTGAAGATGGTCCATGGGAATTGGCATGGATCGGCGGTAATGGCCGCCTGTGGACCAACTCACAAAATGTAGACCCAGCGGTCAGTCCATGATGGACCGAGTACTTTAAAATGCATGCAATTTCTTTAATGACTTTCAAAATTCAATTCTAGATCCATTTGAGCTTCGATTTGAGTGTCGTTTATGTCGGATTCCAAAATCGAGCTCTTCACAATGACGATCTTCTTTCCTAAAAACGATATGTAAAAGTATCAATTTGATATAAATAAAGATAGTTTAATTATTAAATTAATGATTTTATATGTGTATATAATATAATTATCAGGCATCGAAGTAGTGATCCTAGTCGAGATCAAACTCCTGACCATGCAGATCGAATACTTTGACAAGTCAAGCAACTCAAGCTAACTTAAGAGCCAACCTTGACTTGCTAGAGGATACTCAAAATCAGGCCCACCTGTGAATGACAGTGTACCAACAAAGAGTTGCTTGGTACTACAACTCTCGAGTAAGGTTGAAAACTTTTCATCTATGTGATATTGAACTGTGACATGCGAAAGATCAAGACCCATCAAGCAAGGCAACATATCTCCAAACTGGAAAGAACCTTACTAAATAACTGAAGCCCTTCAATGTGGAACTTATCATATCAAAGACCTCAATGGAACTCCAAGCCCTCAGACTTGGAATACCAAAAAGCCCAGAATGTATTATCAATGATATAACAATTCTTGTGCAATACAAAAAAACTTATCTCGCAATGTCCCTAGAGGTCTTATCTTGATTTCTCAGTTATCCGATGCCAAGCCTGCTGAAGCTCACTGAAGCCCTCAATCTACTCATACCCAATCGAAGAACGTGGCTGCATTCTAATACCTCCATCTTGGACTCACTCCTATCCAGTTGGCTTATACCTAATTGAAGAAGATGGCTACACCATCGTGCCTTCATCTTGAATCTCACTTCCATCTAGTTAAGTCATACCTGATAAAAAAAGATGGCTACACCCTTATGCCTCCATTTTGGATCTCACTTCCATTCAGTTGATTGACACCCAATTGAAGAAGATGACTATGCTTATAACCTTGGTCTTGGATCTCACTTCTGATCCATCCAGTCAATTGACACTTAGCCAAAAAAAGATGGCTATACTCACAACCTCTATCTTGGATCTCACTTCCATCAAGTTGATTAATACTTGATCGAAAAAGATGGCTAGCTCACAGCCTCCATATTGGATCTCACTCCAATCTAATCAACTCATACTTGATCGAAGAAGATGAATGTGCCCTTATGCCTCTATCTTGGGTCTCACTCACATCCAGTCGATTGACAATCGATCGAAGAAGATGGTTGTGCTCATAACCTTCATCTTGGATCTCACTCCCATTCGATTGATTGATACCTGATCGAAGAAGATGGCTAGCTCATAATCGCCATCTTAGGTTTCATTCCCTCAGGGTTCACTCCCCTGCAGCTAACTAAGAACTAGTCAAAGAAGATAGTTATGCCCTTGTGCCTTCATCTTAGGTCTTATTCCCACTCTTATTTGGGTTCAACTCCTATCTCATTCAGGTTCAACTCCTATCTTATTTAGGTTCAAGTTCCATTTCACTTGGGTTCAACTCCCATCTTATTCAGGTTTCACTCCCACTCTTATTTGAACTTTACTCCCACTCTATTGCCCAGTTGGCTAACCCAAGATGGGGATGAATTGGGTTTGAAAAAATTTAATCAAGTATGTGCCTTTTGAAAAACTTTGTGTGGCGAGTGAAGTGATAGAATATTGCAAGCAAAAGTAAATAAGTATACAAAAGCAAGAGCAAGCACAAATACCAAAAAATTTAGAGTAGTTCGGAGTAACCCAGCTCCTACGTCCACTATCCAAGGTGCACACTTTGGATTTCCACTATATTCACCCCGAATACAGTCAGATTGCTTTCCTACAGGCTTATAATCCAAAATCCAATACAAAGTTGGTTTTCTCGGGCTCACTAACAACCTAACTTGGTTTTCAAGGCTAACCAATAATCCAAAACCAACTCACAAGCTACAGCCACCTGCGGCACTTGTAACAACTCAAAAACAGAGTTAATAAAAGAAGCAACACTAAAACAAATCCAAGGTTGTTGAATGGTTGCAATTGAAGGTCTTAATGAGACCTTCTTGAATGCTTCTTTAATGCTTTTTAAGGCTCGCTTAACTCTTCAAAGATAAACTCAAGAATGTAGTTGGAAGTTGTTGGAGAACTTAAGTTTTCATTTGAAAGCTCTTAGAATATTCAATACTCCCTTTAAAGTTCCATCAAAATTATTTTTCCTTCACTTAAATCCTTCATTTATAGTTTCTTGAAGTGTTCCCTAGTGAATATGACTGTTATAATTCCTTAAAAGTCAAAAACTGGCCATTGGGAGGCTTTAGAATCAAGAAATTCAAATTCTGGAACTAGCTGTTACTATTCAAATTCTGGGATTTGAGTCGGCTACAGACTTCGTGTCGACTCGGATTGACAGTGAGGTAAAACTGCAGTATGTGAAAATCGGCTCATTTCATATTAGAGTCACTCAATTGATTGATGTTACGAAGTAAATATCTTCCACTCTATGAGAGTTAGCTCAGATTTTCATCGAGTTGGCTCGAATGTTGTGTATCAAAAAATTTCTGTGACGTGACAAACAATGTATCAACTATATTTAATTGAGTCGGCTGGAGTGAAACTTCTTCAAAGTCTTCCAAAAAGTTTCAAACTTCTTCCAAACAACTTCTAAGATATTTAAACTTAAAATTACATTGATTTGGCCCTTTTACATAATCATACAATTGAATTTACTTAGGGTTCTTAAATACATGAAACTTTTTCTTTAGTACATGATTCATTTCAATGGTCTTAGAATTATAGGATGAATGATTGTCCATTTGAAACATCCTACAAAAACTTCTTAAACATTTGAAAAGTATTAGTATCAAATGCATGCTCCAATATTTTATAATAATCAAAATTATTTCAAGGGTCAACAATCTTCTCCTTTTTGATGATTACAAAATATTGGGCATAGAAATAATAAGTACCTTTTAATTTATAACTGTATCGAAGTAAATGACAACTGTATCAGAGTAAATGAGTTTAGAATGTGCTATACAGAATATTAGGCAATTCACATATGAGTTCAAATTATGATCTAGTGTAGAAGTTCATTTTACAATTTGACTAAAGTATCAGAGCTTTATAAGTTAAGTATCAGAGCTGTTGAGTATTCATTTTACAAATTAACTGAAGTATCAGAGCTTTGCATAATAGTTCACTTTACAAGTTAACTGAAATATTAGAGCTATTGTCAATTTATTTTACAAATTGACTGAAGTATCATAACTTTAGAGTGAAATGTTAAGGCTCATTATAATTTTATAAAATATACTCCCCTTACTTAAGCATTTTGCATACACATTGCACATATAATTTCTCATGTAATTTTCCATTATGATTTCATATTGTCCTCATATATTTTTTATGCATTACATATTATTATTGTCACATTATATAATCATTTTCCATACTTCACATATTTCTCCTCCTTTTGGTCATTAACAAAGAGTATAAATGCTGAAACAAGAGTAATTTTCCATTATGATTTCATATTGTCCTCATATATTTTTTATGCATTACATATTATTATTGTCACATTATATAATCATTTTCCATACTTCACATATTTCTCCTCCTTTTGGTCATTAACAAAGAGTATAAATGCTGAAACAAGAGTAAATAACTGTGATTGTCATAAAAGAGAGATTTCATTTCAGTACATGTAATTCAATGAGATACAACAAAAACATAACATAAATAAGATATCTGTGAGGCTAGTCCTCATCAGATGGAAAATCTAAGACAACAGAAGCCATAACCCTATGTGCTGAAGGCCAGGAGTCTGATGAGTCATGTTCCTAGTCCTAAGAAACGGACCGGCTCTAGGTGCTCTAGATCTACGATATTGTCTAGGTGTGTCTCGAGTAGGTGTTGGAGGAGGAGTAGGCTCTGGCTCAGTAGCTGAAAGTAATGGTATCCTCTGATCTGTAAAAGCATATGATAATGCAAGAGTGCTGGTGCCAGAGAGGATCTGAGTAGCTGGTGTGTTAGGAACACTTTGCTCAGGCTGCTCTGACTCAAGTGCTGTAGGTGTGTCCATAACATGTGGATGTGAATGCACATTCACCTGCTGATCAAAGTCCTATCCATCATCTAGGGGTGGAGGTGATCTGGAAGGTTCAGTCGAGGTAGTTTGATCTAGAGCTGCAAGAATCTGATTGAAACCATCTCTCATCTCAGTCTGTAGCAGATCTATCCTCAAATGTACCTATGCTCGAACAGTATGTAAATCAGATCTAAGAGTCAAAATATCATCACGAAGCATCTATATCTGCTTAGAATCCTGTTGCCCACCAGTATTGGGCTCAGAAGGAATTGATGGAGGAGGTGTGGTAGGTGCTGGCTCTGAGGGTCCAGCCTCATCATCATGATCACCCTCATCATCAATCTGCTCAGTAGCATCTGCACCAACTGGAATATCATCCTCATCATCATCATCCTCGGAATGAGCTGCTCTTTATCCAGATACCTTCTTCATCCATACTCCCTCAACTCTGTGGTACCCCATCCTATGCAGTGACTTCTCTGAATATTTATCTGTGTGCAATAGGGGTCTGTTATCCTCTCCTATCAAGTCAATGCCACAATCCTGAAATAAAAGAGTAAAGGCCATCCCGTAGGGCAAACATGATCTATGGTGTGGGCACCAGGATTAGGCAGAGGCTTCTAAACCCTCTGTGGATTTCTGATTTGGTTTTTAATATTTTTCGGGACCTGTAATAAGGCTCAAGATTCTTAAGCCTGAGTAATTTGCATTCGAGTCATGTAATTAGTATCTAATTGGTTTCAATTTTAGTTTAGTCTTGTAATTTGGCTAATTTGGTCAAGTTAGGATCAATTGATCCTGTAATTAGCCAAGTTGGTTCACAATCTCAAGTCAATTTAAAGATGGGTTCAAGCTAATTTGAAGATGGGTCCACAAGTGAGCAAACAAGTCAAGCCAACTCAAGCCACTTCTCCTCCATGCCAAGCTAGGATTGCCAACTCATCTTCCAAGCCATGGAGGGTGCCACATCACCAAAGCCACGTGTCATGGGAGCACCACATCACCAAAGCCACGTGTCATGAGAGCGCCACATCACCAATGCCATGTCAAACACCTTGGGTGGCCAAATTTCATGATGAAAAAAAAAAAATTAAATTCAAACTCTAAGTGGGCGCCCCCTTGATTCAAGCAAACAACCCTCCTCACTCCACTCTACATATCAAGCCATATCACCAAGGATCAAGCCTAGCATTCATGGTCGGCCAAAGCTTCATGAAGAGGAATTCGAAATTCAAAGTTGGGTGCCCTTGATTCATGGAGACAACCACCCCCTTTCCTCTCCCCAAAACAAGCTTGTAACTCCTTTTTTCAAATTTTAAATTCAAATGAGGGATTGTGAGCTTATAAATATGGCCCTAACCCTCTTGTAAGGAATGATTAATGATGAATGAAAAAATCTGAATTTTCTTTTCTCTAGCCCTTGCCTTATGACTTGGAACTTTGTGAAAGAGTGTGCCTTTGTTCTTCGGAACATTGAGGGGTGTGAGGCCCTGAGTATCTCCTTCCTACGCAAGCCAGCAATCCCCCTCCCAAGCTGGGATGTCCATTGGAAGCTCTTCTTGGATGCCCAATAAGAAGAATTCCTCTGGACTGCCACTCTCAACTTCTTTCCCCTTCATTTCTTTACTATATTATGCCTTCTTGTATTTCTAACTCATTTCTAGGTTGCTTGCAGGTCCTTTTGGTACCACGGACAAAGGAGTAGGCCTACCTTGCCTTCAGGATCATCTAACGAAAAGCTGACGAATCTGCAGGGTCGAGGGCTTGATCTACCAGGTTGTATCCGTAAGTATGAGCGAACTCAGCATCGAGCACTTTAGAAATTCAAAAGGTATGCACTCCCTAATCTCCTGAGTAGGGTATTAATTTAGAGCAAAGTCCTACCGAGGTTTCTCAATCCCGGGATCCTTCTTTATCACTGTTTAGTGTCTATATCTGCATGCTAAAAGTTTATTGTCATTATGCGAATCTTTATATCTATTTATAGTTTGATTTCGGGAATTTGCCAATTTATTAAAATATAAAACATAAAAAACAAAGAATCACTTGCATGCATCTTAGGTCCTGCATCATGTTTGGTATCAGAGCATGGTTAGGACTTAGTTTCTCTTTAAGTATTTGAATTGGGTGCTTCACCATGACCGTCCGGTCATAGAAAAAAGTAGGGCTGCAAGACCCTCACATCCCATTCAAAGAAGATTTCCTATGGCATGTAGGGGTGCCGATGTAATTAACCCTTGAAGAAGAAAGTAAGGAGATAGGTATCTTAGGTCCTAAAGAAAATTTCTGCATAACTAAGTTCTGCATCATTAGATTTATGCATCATTAAATTCTGTATCATGTTAATTTCTGCGATGATTAGATTTCAGCATATAGTTTTCAGCTTCATTAGATTTCAGCATACTTTCATTTCTGCATATTTAGGAGTTAATTACATGATTTCTACATAGTTTAATTTCTGCACTTTAAGTTCATATCATTTAATTTCCAGCAACTAATATTTCTGCCAATACATATCAAAACACAAAAAAAACTTTAGTGCACTTCATTAGATTTCATGTGTATGCCATCATATGCATAACTTACTTTAAGGACGACAATATTATAAGATAAGGAAAGGAGGTCATTACCTTTTCTTGGCCCGAAAACCACCACCTTTGCATTTCGAACCTAAGCCTAACTTAAAATCTATTAGCAACATAATAGCTTAGGGACATCAACGAGTCGGGTTTAACTATTGTGGAAAACTAGTGTATGCAACCCTTCAATTAGCACTGGGAAGCTGGTGTCTAAGGCAAGAGGTTTAGTGTTAAATGACTTAAGTGATGTTGTGGTTCCTTAATTGGGTCCCTACAAATAGCAGGAGGGCCTCTCACACTCCCACCTCTTACCTGGTCAGTGAAAGGGCTGATTGTTGTGTTGTGTGTAATCTAAGTCGACCCATTCTATTTGAACTCATAGGTCTAGTAAAACGTAGTACCTTTCATTGTGTGTTGCATGTCAACTAGGTCAGGACCCAGTATCACCCAACCCCATCCTGCTCAACCATGGAGTCCAACTTTAAGTTTGCCCTGAAAGTCCTTACTGAATAAATCGCCCAAATGAACACTAATTTTCAAACTATATTTGACCAAAAGATGATCCAAGTGGAGACACAGGTAGAAGCTTGCAGGGCCCATGCTAATTTCAAATCCCCTTGGCCTAATCCCTTTAATCTAAAAGCTCATCATCATGATCTCTCCCCTGAGTATAGCCCTAGAAGCCCATACCCATACTTGGTTGACTCAGAGAAAAGACCCATTAGGAGCACCCAACCTTATGCACCCATTTTTTATGAAAGTCCAGATCCTGAGGTATATATTGATTGGGAGGAGAGAATGGATCAGTATTTTGAGTACATGGTGCGGACACTAGAGGCACCAAAATAAGAGAGGCTTCTCAACCCTCTATGGATTACTTAATAGTGTTTGAGTCTAATCTGTAAGAAAGGCTTAGCCTAAATGAGTTTTCCTTTGGCCCCAGAGTTATGTTCTTTTTGGGCGTTCATCATTTGAGTCCTGTATTCAGAGTTTGATTCATACTAGTAGGGTTTGGATCAGTCAGTCAAGTCAGCTTATGTTGAGCTAGTCATATTCTAAGTCCTGTAAGTTCTAGTCCAAGTCCAATGAAGACTTAATACAATTGAAGAACAACCCAGTTTGAAGTCATGAAGATCATGGAAGGCCCAACAGGAGGAATTGAAGGCCTTGGAATCCTGGATCGTAGCTTGGAAGCCCTGGACCGCAACCTGAAGCAAACTGGGCCACCCAAGGCCCATGAGGAGTACCAAGGGGCGCCACACTTTTATGGTCACCTCCCCTTGGTCGGCCACTTAGGGACACCTCCCTTGGCTGACCAAGGCAAGAAAGAGAGAGGGAGTTTGAGGGAAAGAGGGCTATTGACCTACCATGTATTCTAGCTAGGGTTTGGGTGGGATTCAAATTGCTATGAAATGTCTTTTGTATCCTTACTTGGGGGGCAAGTTTATGGATCTATTTAAGAGGCCCACTTCTCTTGTATGAAGACTAATTTTATTTATGAAAAAAATATTGAGTTTCCAATTTGCTGTGTGCTTGCTGTGTGCTAAGGGAAATCTGTGTGAACTCCTTCTTCTTCCTTGTTTCCTGTGCCCTGCACCCAGCCGCCATCAAAATCATAGAAGCCACCTCTCTAGCCTTGGCCACCCAACATCAAAACCATTCTTCCCTTGCTATTTTCAATTTATTTCTTCATCCCGACATTATTTTCTAACCCTTGACAGGCATTTTGTAGGTCCCTCGAAGTCAGGCAATTCATAGATTCCAGCAGGGCAGCAATCGGATCACCAAGTTGAAAGCCGCAAATTCGTGGGGTCTTTGGCTTGATCATCCAGGTTGCATCCGGGAGCGAAGAGAGACCTCTGTAAGGATTCATCTGCAAGATCCTATCAGGTACATCCCCTCTACTTGCCAGTAGCGATATTGAAGGGGAACTAGCCCAACTGAGGCTTCTCAGCCTTGACGGTCATTCTTCCTTATCATTTTAAGGGTCTACTTGCATACTGTTGCTTCTTATTTTTGTGTAGAACTCTTTACTTTAATTCTTGGTCTTATTTTCAGGATTTAGATACTTAACTCAACACATAAAAACACAAAAATATTTTGCATGCATATTTAGTCTCGCATTATTTGGTATCAGAGCCTGTTTGGGCTCAGTTTCTCTTTGAATATTCAGATCGGGTACTTCACCAGGCTGTCTGGTCATAGAAGACAAGTAGGGCTGCAAGACCCTCTCTTCCTAATCAAAGGGATCTCTTATGGCATGTAGGGGTGCCGTTGTGATTGACCCCTAAAGAAGAAAACAAAGAGCTTCATTCGGGTAATTTTGCATCTCAACTATCACAGTACATAGTCTATTATTTTAATTATTTCTATTTATAAATAAATAAAAAAAATATGATTTTTATTTTTCTAGATTCCTTATAATTGAAAGTATTTTCTAAAATTTTTTCATGAATTATTTCGGTCTGTAGATTTTTTGCCTACTGGAATACTGTCTGAGAATAGTTCTGCCCTAATTTTTCAGCAAAGATAATTTCAGCAACTTTAGGATTCTTTTGGTATAATTTTGCATATCTTAAATTTTTGGCATATTTCTTGTATATTAGGTCATTTTCTGCAAATTATATTTCTTCTTAAAAAACATACCCAAAAAAAACAAAAAAAATACATATATACATAAAACACCAAAAATACTAGAAATCCTAATTTCATTTTCATATGCTTATCATCATGTGCATAGAATACTTTAAGGGCAATTTTGCTATGCCAGATGGGGGGAAGATTTAATCACCTCTCTTTAGCCTAAAACCACAATCCTTGCATTTGAACCCAACCCTAATTAAAATCGAGTAGACCTAACTTGCTCTAGTGAGCTAGGGACATCAATAGATCGGGTTCAACCTTTGTGGGAAGACTACTGCACTCAATACATCTCCTATTACTGGAAGCTTGTATCTAGACTAGAGGTACAATGTCAAACGATCTAAGCGGATCGGTGGTTTCTTAATTGGGTCCCTACGAGAGCAGGGAGGCCTCTCACCATGCCACCTCTTACCAGGCCAGTTGAAGGACTAGGGATTGCATTGTGTGTAGTTGAGTCGACCCGTTCTGTTTGGGCTCTAGGTCTAGGTAGCCCTAGTTGATTTGTCTTGTGTCTTACATGTGCACTAGGTTAGAAGTCCATTGTCTTGTGTCTTGCATGTCCACTAGATTAGGAGCCCATTAGCCCATCAACCATGTCCCTTAGACCCCCTAAGGCCCATATTAGACTTGACTCTCTTGAGCCCCATAGGCCTGATCGAATAGGTGAACATTCTTTGACCTATGAAGGAGCCCGTAGGTCCCATGCTGAATTCAGATCCCCTAGACCCAATACCTTTGATCCACGAGCTTATCATCATGATCTTGCCCCTAAGTCTAACCCTAGAAGCCCATACCCATACTTGGTGGACCCAGAGGAAAGACCTGATAGACACACCCAACCCTATGCACCCACTTTTAATGGAAGCCTAGATCCTGAGGTGTATATTGATTGGGAAGGAAGAATGGATCAGTATTTTGAGTACACTCAGAAGACGGAGTTAGGAAAAGTTAGATTAGCCACACGTAAGCTAATCCGATATGCTAGGCGATACTGGAAAGATATTAAGGATGAATGTTATCAATGGGGAGATGAAATACATACTTGGAGATCCATGAGAGGTAAGTTGAGAGCAAAGTACCTAAATAGATTTTATGAGCACCAACTTTTAGAGCAATGGTACGATTTGAGACAAGGTAATAAGACTGTGTCTGAATACATTGATCAATTTAATGAGTTTATTAGGAGATGCAACACAGTTGAACATGAGTATAAGATTTTACCAAGGTTTCAAGCTGGCCTATGTAGGGACATCCAGGGAGAATTATTTCAATAGAAAATTCATACTCTAGAGGAAGCTTATTTGATTGCTAGGGAATTCGAGTCTTATCAAAAGGAACTCATGGGGAGCCAACCTAAGCCCAGCATGATTAGCACCTTTAGATCAATTCTTAGGCAATTCTTAGGCAAAGTCCTTCAAACCAGCCTACTACTCATATCCCATTAGTTTGTAAGGAAAAGACCCCTGAACCCATTAACGAGCTCGAGGAAGAACCCATTGTAGAGATATATGAGGCTGACATAAGTTTAGTAGATGAATACAAAGGAGAAGACTTTCAAGAGGATTACTCTAGTACCTTGCCTAAGGAAATCCTAGGCGAAGATGAAATTGTAGAGCCTAGTCCTCAAGTAATAGAATAACAGGAAATTAGTGAGGATTTGGTTCCTGTAAGTCAATACCCTCAGGAAGAGCCCACTCCTTTAGCCTCAACCTCAGACCTCGTTCAGTATTCTCATCAAGAGTTCATTCCTCTAACTCCAGTCGATGACCTTTTTCTTAAACTGACTAAGCCATCCTTTCTTAAAGACCCTGCACTTACAATGACCAAATTCTCTCTCCTTCAAGTGGACCTTATGTCACCTATAGATCAAAGTTCAAATCTTAAGGTCATCCCTAGTAACCAAGGTCTATTTCATGTTTCCAATGGATTACCCCAAGACTCCGATTCTTATTTCCTGCCCTACCCAAAGGCTTCCAATGTTTCCTAAACTTTCAAATTACACTTTGTTGAGGTCGTTCGGTTACACCAATTCTTTGAGTATGTTAGGTTTGTGACCAACTTTTGGAAGACCTTATGGCATTTGCTAGGAGTCCATTATAAATTTTCATGTGCATACCACTCCAGGGTCAAACCTAGAGAGTCTATAGTCTGTTAGGTTTAGGCCCAGAAAAGTCCAACAAAGTTTCTCTCAATAGGAATGCATTGTTGAGTCTGCATTTTTGTTAGGTGTCAGTATAAGTCAGGTGCATCATCCGCATTAAGCACTAATCATGAAACATATAAGAAACTGGCTAATTCTCTAAAAAGAGCCAAGGAATCTAATGTAGGGGATTCTGTTATGATTGAGCTTAGACCTGAGCGGTTCCCACCCGGGATTGTTAAGAAGCTTCATGCTTGTGGAGCTGGACTCTTTCGAGTGTTAGAGAAGGTCAGACCCAATGCCTATGTGTTAGATTTGCCCCCGGATTTTGGCATTAGTTCTACCTTCAATATTGAAGACCAGGTTGAGTATAGGGAACCGGCAGTGATACCAAGTGAGGCCATTGGACCTACTCCTTCCCTTGTGAGTGACCCTAGCCCAGAATGTCCACCAATTAATTGGCTTGAGAGAGGAGAACGGATCGAGCATATTCTGGACGATCAAGCTGTCACAACCCGAGTCTGCGGCTACCAACGCTACCAGGTTCAATGCAAGGCTGGCCAGAATCGGACAATTCATGGATTTCTCAAGAGGACTTGCAGTGCCTCGACCCAGACCTTCTCGAGAGATATGTGAGCTAGTGTGATCCTTACTCGACAGGGTCGAGTTCCTCCCACCTCGGGAGAATTGGTGTGGACATCAGAGGCACCAGGATAAGATAGAGGCTTTTCAACACTCTGTGGATTACTTAGTAGTGTTTGAGTCCAATTTGTAATAAGGGCTTAACCTAATTGAGTTTTCCTTTAGCCCCTGAGTCATGTTCTTTTTGGGCCTTCATCATTTGAGTCATGTATTCAGAGTTTGATTCGTACCACTAGGGTTTGGATCAGTCAGTCAAGTCAGCTCATGTTGAGCTAGTCATATTTTGAGTCCTGTAAGTTCTAGTCCAAGTCCAATGAAGACTCAATACAATTGAAGACCAACCCAATTTAAAGTCATGAAGACCATGGAAAGCCCATCAAGAGAAATTGAAGGCCCTGTAACCCTGGAACCCAGCTTGGAAGCCTTGGACCGTAATTGAAGCAAACTGGGCCACCCAAGGCCCATGAGGAGTACCAAGGGGCACCACACTCTTATGGTCACCTCCCCTTGGTCAGCCACTTAGGGTCACCTCCCTTGGCTAACCAAGGCAAGAAAGAGAGAGGGAGTTTGAGGGAAAGAGGGCTATTGACCTACCATGTATTCTAGCTAGGGTTTGGGTGGGGTTCAAATTGCTATGAAATGTCTTTTGTATCCTTACTTGGGGGGCAAGTTTATGGGTCTATTTAAGAGGCCCCCTTCTCTTGTATGAAGCCTAATTTTATTTATTAAAAAAATATTGAGTTTTCCAATTTGCTGTGTGCTAAGGGGAATTTGTGTGAACCCCTTCTTCTTCCTTGTTTCCTGTGCCCTGCATCCAGCCACCATCAAAACCCTAGAAGCCACCTCTCCAGCCTTGGCCGCCCAACATCAAAACCATTCTTCCCTTGCTGTTTTCAATTTATTTCTTTATCCCTACATTATTTTCTAACCCTTGATAGGTATTTTGCAGGTCCCTCGAAGTCTGCAAATCCATAGTTCCAGCCGGGCAGTGATCGGATCATCGGGTTGAAAGCCACGAATCCACGGGATCTTCGGCTTGATCATCCAGGCCGTATCCGGGAGTAAAGAGAGTCCTCTGCAAGGATTCACCTATAAGATCCTGTCAAGTACACTCTCTCTACTTGCCAGTTGCAATATTGAAGGGGAACTAGCCCAACCGGGGCTTTCGGTCCTTCTTCCTTATCATTTTAAGGGTCTACTTGCATGTTGTTGCTTCTTATTTTTGTATAGAACTCTCTACTTTAATCTTGGTATTATTTTTGGGATTTAGATACTTAACTCAACTCATAAAAACACAAAAAAATTTTGCATGCATATTTAGTCCTGCATCAGTACACTAAGATGTCGGAGTTAGGAAAAGTTAGATTGGCCAAACGTAAGTTAAACCGATATGCTAAGTGGCATTGGGAAGTTATTAAGGATGAATGCTACCAAAGAAGAGATGAAATACTTACTTGGAAAGCCATGAGGAGTAAGTTGAGAGAAAAGTACCTAGGTTGATTTTATGAGAAAAGACTTTTAGACCAATGGTACATATTGAAACAGAATAATAAAACTGTCTGAATATATTGACCAATTTAATGAGTTTATTAGGAGATGTAACATAGTTGAACCTAAGTCTAAGATCATAGCAAGATTTCGAGATGGCCTACATAGGGATATCTAGTGGGAACTATTCCAGTGGAGGATTTATAACCTGAATGATGCCTATCGACTTGGTAGGGAATTCGAGTCATGTCAGAGGGAATCCATGAACTACCAAGTTGAGCCCAGCAGGATTAGTACCTCTGAACACAAACCCAACCCTAGTCGACTTCCTTTAGACCAACCAACTCCTACTGTCCCATTAGTTTATATGGATGATAAGAGTAAGGACCCTGAAGTACAAATTGATTGCACTGAGATTCAAAACTTAGGGTATCTCCAGATTAAGGAGCTAGGGAAGGAAGAGGACAAATCTGAACCTATTATAGAAGTGTATGAGGCTGACATGAGTTTAGTAGATGAATATGAAGGAGGAGACTTTGAAGAGGATAACTCTAGTACCTTACCTGAGGAAACCCTTGGAGAAGATAAGATTGTAGAGCCTAGTCTTGAAGTATTAGAACAACGAAAAATTAGTGAGGACTTGGTTCCTATAAGTCAATGCCCTTAGGGAGAGCCCACTCATTTAGCCCCAGCCCGAGACCTTATTCAGTACCCTCATCAAGAGTTCATTCTTCTAACTCCAGTCGATGACCTCTTTCTTGAACTGACTAAGTCATCGTTTCTTAAAGGCCTTATACTTGCAATGACCAAATTCTCCATCCTTCAAGTGGATCTTATGTCACCCATAGATCGATGCTCAAATCTCAAGGTCGTCCCTGGTAACCAAGGTCTATTTCATGCTTTTAATGAATTATCCCCGGACTCTGATCCTTATTTCCTGCCATACCCTAAGGCTTCCAATGTTCCCCAAACTTTGAAATCACACTATGTTGAGGTCATTCGATTGCACCAGTTCTTTGAGTATGTTAGGTTTGCAACCTATTTTTGGAAGACCTTATGGCATTTGCTAGGAATTCATTATAAATTTTCATGTGCATACCAAATCAGGGTCAAACCTAGAGGCCTATAGTCTGTTAGGTTTAGGTCCAAAGAGTCCAATAAAATTTTTCTGAATAGGAATGCATAGTTGAGTCTGCATTTTGTTAGATGTCAGTACGAGTCTCAGAGTCCGCAGAGTCTTTCTCACAGCATGCATAAGGATATTAGCCAAAAATCAATCTAAGTAATAATACATACAAGAAATTGACTGATTCCCGAAAGCAAGCTAAAGAATTTAAAATAGGAGATTCTGTAATGATTAGGCTTAGGCATGAACGGTTCCCACCAGGGACCGTTAAGAAACTACATGCTCGTGGAGCTGGCCCCTTTAGAGTGATAAGGAGAGTTGGCCCTAATGCCTATGTGCTTGAGCTACCCCCGGATTATGGTATTAGCTCGACTTTCAATATCTCTGACTTAGTTGAGTATAGGGAGCCGGCAACGATATCCAGCAAGCCATTTGGGCTTGTCCTATCCTTTGAGAGTGAACCTGACCCTAAGTGTCCACCTCCAATTTTACTTGAGAGAGTAGAATGGATCGAGTGTGTCCTGGATGATCAAGCTATCATAACTCGGGGAAAGGCTATCAACGTTACTTGGTTCGTTAGCAAGGTCGACCAGAGTCCGGTGATTTGTGGATTACTCGAGAGGATTTGTAGCACCTCGACCCCGACCTTCTTGAGAGATACCAGAGCCAAACCAACCCTTACTCGATCGGGTCGAGTTCTTCCCATCCTGGAAGAATTGATACGGGCACCAAGATTAGACAGAGGCTCCTCAACCCTCTATAGATTTCTGATTAGGGTTCTTAGTCTTTTTCGGGTCCTGTAATAAGGCTTAAGACACTTAAGCCTAAGTAATTTGCATTCGAGGCATGTAATTAGTATCTAATTGGTTTCAATTTTGGCTGTCTTGTAATTTGGCCAATTTGGTCAAGTTAGGATCAATTGGTCCTGTAATTAGCCAAGTTGGTTCACAATCTCAAGTCAATTTGAAGATGGGTTCAAGCTAATTTGAAGATGGGTCCACAAGTGAGCAAACAAGTCAAGCCAAATCAAGCCACATCTCCTCCACATCAAGATAGGATTGCCAACTCATCTTCCAAGCCATAGAGAGCACCACATTACCAATGCCACATGTCATGGGAGCACCACATCACCAAATCCATGTGTCATGGGAGCACCACATCACCAATGCCATGTCAAACACCTTAGGTGGCCAAATTTCATGATGAAAAAAAAAATTCAAATTCAAACTCTAAGTGGGGGCCCCCTTGATTCAAGCAAACAACCCTCCTCACTCCACTCCACATATCAAGCCATATCACCAAGGATCAAGCCTAGCATTCATGGTTGGCCAAAGCTTCATGAAGAGGAATTCGAAATTCAAAGTTGGGCGCCCTTGATTCATGGAGACAACCACCCCCTTTCCTCTCCCCAAAACAAGCTTGTAACTCCTTTTTTCAAATTTTAAATTCAAATGAGGGATTGGGAGCATATAAATATGGCCCCAACCCTCTTGTAAGGAATGATTGATGATGAATGAAAAAAACTGAATTTTCTTTTCTCTAGCCCTTGTCTTGTGACTTGGAACTCTGTGAGAGAGTGTCCCTTTGTTTTTCGGAATATTGAGGGGTGTGAGGTCCTGAGTATCTCCTTCCTACGCAAACCAGCAATCCCCCTCCCAAGCTGGGATGCCCACTGGAAGCTCTTCTTGGATGCCCAACAAGAAGAATCCCTCTTGACTGCCACCCTCAACTTCTTTTCCCTTCATTTCTTTACTATCTTATGCCTTCTTATATTTTTAACTCATTTCTAGGTTGCTTGCAGGTCCTTTTGGTACCACGGACAAAGGAGTAGACCTGCCTTGCCTTCAAGACCATCTGATGGAAAGCTGACGAATCCGCAGAGTCAAGGGCTTGATCTTCCATGCCGTATCCATAAGTGTGAGTGAACTCGGCATCGGGCGCTTCAGAAATTCAAAAGGTTTGCACTCCCTAATCTCCTGAGTAGGGTATTGATTTAGAGCTAAGTCCTATTGGGGTTTTTCAATCCCGGGGTCCTTCTTTATTACTGTTTAGGATCAATGTCTGCATGCTAGAAATTTCTTGTCATTATGCGAATCTCTAGATCTATTCTTAGTTTGATTTCGGGAATTTGCCAATTGATCATTAAAATATAAAACACAAAAAACAAAGAATCACTTGCATGCATCTTAGGTCTTGCATCACTCTGGCCTTGCAAGCTGCGTCCCTATCTGAGCCATCATGATGAATGGTAGATTGAAGGCCTCCCCCTCAATCAAGTATCTTATAAATATCAGGTCACGCTCGCTTACCTAGTCAAATCTCCCAATCCTGGATAAAAACACTCTGCTAATAATATTGTGAAGTAATCTCATCTCAAGTGATAATTTGTTTGCTTGAAGATTAGAGTACCTTTTACATTCCTTCTCTCTAGAATAGTCCTCAAAGTACTTTGTCAGTCTTTTAGTTTCAAGTAACACCTCCCAGTTTTTGGCATTTGAAGAACCTTGCTTAACCTAGCCTCATCAATAGAAATAGTGACTCCTTTCACTATAAAGAGTATTTAGTGTGCTCCAAAGGACAAATGCTCAAAAAAGGTCCTGACCTATATGGGATAAGTAGGGACATCCAATGAAGAGAAAAACTCCCAATCTTAAGCTTTAATCTAGTCTCCAATTCGAAAACTTTGTTGTTCTAGAAAAGTAAAATCTACTCTTCTACCTGAAGTAATTGGTCTGTTCCCCATTTGGATGATTTGCCATTATGGAGGAGGTGAAACTTGTGTTTCTTATTGAGTCAGTTCATCCTGCCTTCTTTTGGATCTTCTCTCCGTTTGAACAGTGCTAGATGTCGCCCATTTAGTTCTCTTTGCTATAGCTCTTTTGGGTACCATAGGATCTAAGATCAAGGATATTTGGAAGGATTGAGTGGTTCCTAGTGCTAGAGAGGAGAGTGGTCCCTAATGTTTGGGTTCAACAGTAAATAGAATGGTGAATAGGAATTTTTAGGGCTTGCGGTCCTTCAATAGCCCGCCATCTGAGTTGACTTGTCCAAACAACTTTTCCTGCTCAATTCGGCTCGAGTAAAACTGAGAAAAATTGTTCCAAATTTCAAGGAAATGGTTTCTCAACCAAGAAAAACACTAGTAAAGAGGTGTATCAACCTTAAATAGGTGAGAAAGGTCCTCTAAATAATTTTTCCTTAATTCTTGAAGAAATTATGTCAAAATTCTAAAAAGGATCATAAAGGCTTAATTCTTCTCTAATCATTTGGAATCTATCCTCACTAAGTGGTTTGGTAAATATGTCAGCCAAGTATTTTTCAGTAGAAATAAATCAAGTTAAATGTCACCATTTTGAACATGATTCCTAATGAAATGATGTCCAATTCAATATGCTAAGTTCTTGAATGCTGAATAGGATTTTTTGTTAAGTTAATAGTACTTGTGTTATCACATTTGATTGAAATTTTAGATTGAATAACACCATAATATTCTAGTTGTTGCTTAATCCATTATACTTGAACACAACAACTTCCTGCAGCTACATACTCTGCCTTAGCAGTAGATAGTGCCACAGAGTTTCGTTTCTTGCTGTGCCATGAGGTTAAGTTCAATTCTAGAAATTGACATGTGCCACTAGTGCTCTTTCTATCAATTCTACAACCATCATAATCAGCATCAAAATAACCTATTAGATTTAAAGATGAAGGTTTAGAGTACCATAATCCTAAGTTAGATGTACCTTTAAGATATCTTATGATTATTTTAACAGCAAGTGTATGTGATTATTTAGGATTAGCTTGAAATCTTGCACACATATAAATACTAAATAGTATATCATATCTACTTGCAATCAAATAAAGTAGAGATCTAATCATACATCGATATAGTTTTTGATCTATTTTGTTACCTTTCTCATCTTTGTCAAGTTTGTTTGGTTGATGAATATCCTTTCCTTTGTTTGTTTAATTTATAGTCCAAGGAAGAAAGTGAGTTCACCCATCATGCTTATTTCAAATTCTCCCTGCATTAGCTTGGAAAATTCTTGACATAAAGTTTCATTAGTTACACCAAAGATTATATCTTCAACATATATCTGTACAACTAATAATTCATCATCTTTTCTTTTTGATATGGCAAGATCGCTAATGTGGAGCACATGTCAGACCTGGCTGGCGGCCATGCAGTGCCGCACGGTGTTCTCTTTCGAGCTCTCCTGCTAGGTGGCCTGGCCAGCGATCACGCCCACCTCGAGCCAAGCTCGGCACCTCTGTCCCTTTGCCTGGTATCGACCTAGGAGGGGTCCACCTCGATCGAAGTGGGCCTGCCTCTGCTCCTTCACCAGGTGTCGACCCAGGAGGGGTCCACCTCGGCTGAAGTCGAGCCAGGCACCTCTGCTCCTTCACCAGGTGGCACCCCCAGATGGGTCCACCTCAGTCGAAGTTGAGCTTGCCTCTGCCCCTCGCTAGGTGTCAACCTAGGAGGGATCCACCTCGGTTGAAGCGGGCCTGCCTTTGCTCCTTCACCAAGTGTCGACCCAGGAGGGGTCCACCTCGGTTGAAGTTGAGCCAGGCATCTCTGCTTTTTTCGCTAGGAGGCACCCTCAGATAGGTCCACCTCGACGGAAGTCGAGCTTGCCTCTGCCCCTTCGCCAGGTGTCGACCCAAGAAGGGTCCACCTCGGTGAAGTCAAGCCAGGGACCTCTGCTCCTTCGCCAGGTGGCATCCCAGATGGGTCCACCTCGATCAAAGTAGAGCTTGCCTCTGCCCCTTCTCCAGGTGTCTACCCAGGAGGGGTCCACCCCGGCCGAAGTGGGCCTGCCTCTACTTCTTCGCTAGGTGTTGACCCAGGAGGGGTCCACCTCGGCTGAAGTCAAGCTAGGCACCTCTGCTCCTTCGCCAGCTGGCACCCCCAGATGGGTCCATCTCAATCGAAGTCAAGCTTGCCTCTGCTCCTTCGCCAGGTGTCGAACAAGGAGGGGTCCACCTCGGTCGAAGTGGGCTTGTCTCTGCTCCTTCGCAGGTGTCGACCCAGGAGGGGTCCACCTCGGTTGAAGTCGAGCTAGGCATCTCTGCTCCTTCGCCAGGTGGCACCTCCAGATGGATCCACCTCGGTGGAAGTCGAGCTTGTCTCTACCCCTTCGTCAGGTGTTGACCCAGGAGGGGTCCACCTCGGTCGAAGTGGGCCTGCCTTTGCTCCTTCGCCAGGTGTCGACCTAGGAGGGGTCCACCTCGGCTGATGTCGAGCCAGGCACCTCTGCTCCTTCGCTAGGTGGCACCCCAGATGGATCCACCTCAGTCAAAGTTGAGCTTGCCTCTGCCCCTTCTCCAGGTGTCGACCCAGGAGGGGTCCACCTCGGCCGAAGTGGGCCTGCCTCTACTCCTTCGTCAGGTGTTGACCTAGAAGGGGTCCACCTTGGTTGAAGTCGAGCCAGGCACCTCTACTCCTTCGCCAGATAGCACTCCCAGATGGGTCTACCTCGATCGAAGTTGAGCTTGCCTCTGCCCCTTCGCCAGGTATCGACCCAGGAGGGGTCCACCTCGATCGAAGTGGGCCTGTCTCTGCTCCTTCGCCAGGTGTCGACCTAGGAGGGGTCCACCTCGACTGAAGTCTAGCCAGGCACCTCTGCTCCTTCGCAGGGTGGCACCTCCAGATGGGTCCACCTCGACCGAAGCTGAGCTTGCCTCTGCCCCTTTGCCAGGTGTCGACCCAGGAGGGGCCCACCTCGATCGAAGTGGGCCAGCCTTTACTCCTTCGCCAGGTGGCACCCCCAGATGGGTCCACCCCGGCCGAAGTCGAGCCTGGCACCTTTGCTCCTTCACTAGGTGGAACCCCCAGATGGGTCCACCTCGGTCGAAGTCGAGCTCGTCTTTGCCCCTTCGCTAGGTGTCGACCCAAAAGGGATCGACCACATCCAAAGTGGGCCTATCTCTACTCCTTACCAGGTGGCACCCCCAAATGGGTCCACCTCGGCCAAAGTCGAGCCTTCTCTATGGAGTGCCCAAAGGACCAAGAGTGTAAGCCTCGAGGATGCTATTGAGGATGGCGTGCACAGTGCGGCGCATCCAGTATGGCATTCCTAGATCTGTGACGGTGCGTGGAACCTCGTTTGCACCAGTTTAGGAGGGACACCTCGATCGAGGTATCAGAGCCGGCGGCCAGTGACCTAGAACCCCCACGAAGGAAAGGGCCATGGTCAATTTCTCGAACCCAAAGGTGCCTATGCATGGATCGAGGTCCCGCTTGGCTCCCCCTTTCATGACTGCACGGTGGACGAGATGAGCTCGCCACTTAACTCCCAACCGTAAGGGGAGATGACCTCAGGAGAATGGCCAATAAGCACCGTTGACCTTCAAGGCCTCCCCAGAGGTGGAGAATCGAGGCACCGAAGCATTCGATGAGATCAACAAGGCACCGGCGAGCATGGGGGAAGGTAAGAAATCAAAAGGGAAAATGCATGGAAGAAGAGAACAAGCGACTCTAAGACAAAGGTTCCGAATGAACTCTCAGGGACGAGATCAACGAGCCTAGTCGCAAGAACCGGAGTATTGACCCCTCTCGTTCTCGCTCATTTTCATTCATCTTCTCATCAAAGATTCCTCTAAGCACGGAGACCCAGTGGGGATCCACCTTAGTGGATATGTTCCACTTTACTGCTCTCTAACTTGATCATCGGAGTGCCCCCACCGGAACCCCCAGCCCGGGTCTCTAATCTTGTTTTGCAAGTCTAGGAACGTCAAGATTCCGAAGTAGAGGGGACCGAAGTCCGATGCCAACTCGCAGTTGCAGGCCACAGTGGTAAGGCCGACAATAGATTGGCATGCCAGGTAGGGGGGACGAAAGCCCCTGTATGAACAAACCCTCCACGAGCTTGAGAATAGCTCGACTCCAAGCATGGTGGTAACTCGTGGGCATGAATCTTTCACTAGCCGGGCGGGAGATGTTCCCTCTCCCCCGGGCCACCATAGCCCAGAAAGGAAACTTCCCGCTCCTTCTGCTCCTCCTTAGCTGCCCCCGGCAGACGGTCAGTACGCTACACTTGTCCAACAGTTGCAGATACTAACCACGGTCGTGAGGCAGCTATATCATCAGTAGCGCTCCCAGGTCACTCAACCCCAACCAGGGACCCTCGTGGCCCAAGCTGTAGGTCCCCGCAGAAGCCTGCGCTCCATCCAAGGTAGGCCGTCCCATCCATGGGTAGTGACCAATCCTCGCGGGAGTCACCAAACCCCCATAAAGAGGAATCACACTTGGTCGGCAGACCACGAGAGCTGATCCCCGGTGGACAACAATGACGCCACCAGGCACGGTAGGTGCCACCGGGGCAAGGCCCCTCGTCGCGACCCGTCGGCCCCTCCTTCTCCAGTAGCCTCGGTAGAAGGTTCCACTGACGAGGTTATCAGGCGCCAAGTCGAGAGGTGCCTGGAAGAGCAAGAGTGTAAACTGGCGGAGCTCTCCTGTCGGTTTGTCAATATACAGGGCTCCCCCAGCGAGCCTATGGGCTATAATGCCCGACCCCCCTTTTTCCGAGAAATCTAAGAGGAACCGATTCCGAGTCGGTTCCGCATGCCTCAGGTGGATCCCTATGACAGGACCACCGACCCCCTGGACCACCTGGAGAGCTATAAAGCTCTCATGAGAGTCTAGAGGGTGATGGATGCCCTCCTGTGCATCGCCTTTCTGGCCACCCTCCGGAAGGCCGCTTGAGTTTGGTTCACCTACCTCGAGCCCGAAAGCGTCGACTCCTTTCAACAACTAGAAAGGAGGTTTGTAGTACATTTCGATGGCTGTCGAAAGGTGCCAAGGGAGGTGGATAGCTTCTTCTCTATCCAGCAGCAAGATCATGAGCTTCTGTGGGACTATGTCACCCACTTCAAGACTACTGCCCTGGAGATCTATAGTCTAGACGAGCCCATTGCCATGCTAGCATTGAAGCGAGGGCTCAGGACCTCCCGTCTGACATATTCCTTGGACAAAAAGCTGCCTAAGACATACTCTGAACTCCTCCTCCATGTCCATAAGTACATCCATGCTGAGGAGGTTGATCGTACCAGGAGAGAGCTAGACGGGAAGCCTTCGAAGAAGCCTACCCCAAGGGATGTACCTGGAACCCGGAGGCCTGGGCCGCCTGTGGACTTCCAGTCAGGATCAAAGCCAAAGAATGGTCCTGTTCCGGAGCAAACCTTCACTCCCCTCCTTGCTCCAAGAGTAAAGATCCTCATGGAGATCGAGGGCAAGCGCTACCTCCACCGACCTTCTCCTCAGAAGTCGAGAAACAGTCATGACAAGATGAAGTACTATTAGTTCCACCACGACCACCGCCACGACACTGAGGACTGCCACAGCCTGAAGAGAGAAATCAAGGATCTAATCAGGAGAGGCTATCTCAAGAAGTTCGTGGGAAGAGAGGTTCCGGTGGAGGATCAACCACTCACAGCCCTTACCCCTGCCCCTACGATCGATAACCGCCCCATAGAGAAGCCGATGGGCATGATCTCTTGAGGGATAGGGCACGCATCGAAGAGAGCCTGGAAGGGAGGAGACTTGAAAAATGTACTCCCCTTTGAGAAGGGGAAGGGAGGTGAAGATAAAAATGTAAATAATGATGCTGTCGTGGTCAAGATGACCATCGCTAAGCATCATGTACATCGAATTATGGTTGATAGTGGGAGCTCCACTGACGTGCTTTTTTATGATACTTTCTCCTGGATGAACTTGTCACATGATCGGCTAAGGCCAGTGCACACCCCTCTCATGGATTTCACCAGAGATTCTGTGGGAGTTGAGGGAGAGATCACTCTTCCTGTTACCACCGTGACTCCACCCTGGTAGAGCACGGTCATGATGACCTTCATCATCGTCAGACTCCCGTCCCCATACAATGATATCTTGGGCCACCCAGGGCTCAACCAGCTCGACACAGTCATTTCCACCAAAAGATTGCTGATGCAATTCCCTATCATTTTTCGAGTGGAAGAGATGAGGGGGCCAGTCCAGCCTATTCCGCATTGCTTGCAGGCTGTCCCAGGGGCTCGGAGCATCGAGCTCGATGCTAATGTCGACGACCTCGACCAGAGGGTGCATGATCCTAGGGGTGGCCCCGTCGAGCGCTTGCTGATGTACACCCTTGGCTCGGACCCACTGAAGACGGTGTAGATAGGAGCCCAAATTCTGGAAGATGAGCGGGCTCGCCTGCTGAGTTTCCTTTGGACGAACACGGATGTGTTGGCCTGGTCTACGGTAGATATGCCAGGTATCCCCTCGGATGTCTTCACCCATCAGTTAAAGATTGATCCAAAGTGCCATCCAGTTCGATAGAACAAGAGGAGTTTTGCCGCAGAAAGTCAGAAGGCAATCAACGATGAGGTGGAGAAGCTCCACATTGCTGGCTTCATTCGTGAAGTGCTATACCCCAGTTGACTGGCGAACGTGGTGAAGGTCAAGAAGAATAATGAGAAGTGGAGGATCTGTGTGGATTACACCAACCTCAACCGTGCTTGCCCAAAAGATAGCTTTCCCCTTCCGAAGATCGACCAGCTCATGGACACCGCTTCGGGACACCGCCTACTCTCCTTCATGGATGCCTTCTTCGGGTATAATCAAATCTGGATGCATCCGGAGGATGAGGAGCATACCGCCCTCATCATGGATCGTGGGCATACTGCTACAAGATGATGCCCTTCGATCTGAAGAATGCCGGTGCCACGTACCAGCGGTTGGTCAACAAGGTCTTCAAAGACCAAATTGGCCGCAACATGCAGGTGTACGTGAATGACATGCTCGTGATGAGCAAGCTGACCTCGGACCATGTCGACGACCTGATGGAGACCTTCTGCAACCTTCACCTCCACCAAATGAAATTGAACCCGGCGAAGTGTGCTTTCGGTATGGCGGCAGGGAAGTTCCTCGGCTTAATGGTGACCCAAAGAGGGATAGAAGCCAACCCAGAAAAGGTTCGAGCGATCCTTGACATGGAGCAGCCCACCTCCAAGAAGCAAGTCTAGTGACTTACCGGCCGGATAGCAGCCCTGAGCCGGTTCATCTCGCGATCTGCTGATCATTACCAGCCCTTCTTCAAGGCATCGAGGAAGATGCACGACTTCGCCTGGACGAAGGAGTGCCAAGAGGCATTCAAGGAACTGAAGAAGACCCTGGCATCACCACCACTACTCTCCTGGCTAGAGGAGGGAGAAGAGCTCCTCCTGTATATGGTAGTCACTCCAGAGGTTGTCAGCTCGGTCCTAGTTCGGACGGATGATGGAGGGATCCAGAGACTTGTATACTATATAAGCAAGCTTCTCTATGATGCGAAGCTCATGTATCTTTGATCTGAGAAGTTAATTTTTGTTCTCATTATGTCTGCCCAGCACCTCAGGCCTATTTCCAAGTGCACCCGATCGCGGTCCTGACGAATCAACCACTGAAGGCTGTGCTTAGCCGACCTGATACATCTGGATGCCTAGCGAAGTGGGCACTGAAGCTCAGCGAGTTCGACATCACTTATCGATCGAGGTCGGCCATGAAGGTGCAAGTAATGGCTGACTTTCTAGTTGAGTGTGTAGCCCTGGGCGAGGGGCTGAAAGAGAGCCCCCAAAACCAACAACCAGGACCTGAACTGGAGGAGGACATTTGAGTCCTACATGTGGATGGAGCCTCTAACTCTGGTGGCAGTAGAGCTGGGCTCATCCTCGCTAATAGCGAGGGAGTCATCACCGAGTGCGCGCTTCACCTCCAGTTTGCCACCACCAATAACCAGGCAGAATATGAAGCACTCCTCATGGGACTGAAAGTCTCCCGCGAACTGGGCATGACCAGTTTAAGGGTCTTCACCGATTCGCAACTGGTGGTCGGGCAAGTCTCCGGTGAGTACGAGGCACGAGACCCTCAAATATCGAAGTATCTGGAGTTGGTGTGTGCAAGCTCGGTGGGTTTTAAGTGCTTCAGCGTCTCCCACATCCCGCGTGGTGAAAATGCCCACGCTGACACCCTCTCCCAGCTGGCAACCTTACTAGACTCATCATTGGGTCGCACCTATATTGAGCATCTTCAGGCCCCAAGCTATCAGGCCCCCAGAGAGGTCCAACAAGTCACCCCGGAGCCCAGCTAGATGGACAAGTATGTCAAATACATCACCAATGGTACCTTGCTCGAGGATCAGATAGAGGCCAGCCTCATCAAAAGGAAGGTCGCGCACTTTGTGCTGATGGATGGATTGCTCTACCGGAGGTCCTACTCCTATCCACTCCTCAAATGTTTGAGGCCCACAGAGGCAGCGCACGTGCTCCAGGAGATCCACGAAGGCCTCTGCGGGAACCATGTGGGGGATAGGACTTTGGCATACAAGGCCCTCTGTCAAGGATACTTTTGGAAAATGATGAGGGAGGACGCAGCCAACTTTGTCAAGAGGTGTGATCGCTGTTAACGTCACGCCGTTGTGCAGTGCCAGCCATCTGCACCGCTGGCCCAGCTCTCCACCCCCTGGCCTTTTGCCTAGTAGAGCATGGACATCCTAGGTCCATTTCCTCCAGCGTCCGGGTAGCATAAGTTCTTGATAGTCACCATCGACTACTTCACAAAGTGGGTAGAGGTCGAGCCGTTAACCCAGATTATAGAAGCAAATATTAGCAAATTTTTCTGGAAGTCAATCATATGCTGCTTCAGGCTCCCTCACACCATCACACCGACAATGGACACCAGTTCGACAGTCGAGAATTCGAGGAGTTCTGCAATGACCTCGGCATTCATCATCGCTTCATCTCGGTAGCACACCCTCAGACCAATGGGGAGGCTGAAATGACCAACCGGACCATCCTTCAAGGGCTTCGAACTAGATTGGATTAAGCCAAGGGAAGATAGGCTGAAGAACTTCCCAGCATCTTATGAGCATACCATACAATCCCAAGGGTGGCCACGATTGAAACTTTCTTCAACCTCGTCTTCGGTGCAGAAGCAGTAATTCTGGTGGAACTTAGCCTGCCAACGTTGTGTGTGGAGCAATACGATGAAGCTGAGAACCCAGCATGACTACTGCTCAATCCGGACCTCCTTGAGGAAACGAGGGACAAGGCTTGGGTTCGTATGGCAGCTTACCAGCAACGGGTAGCCAGATACTACAACTCTAGGGTGAGACCGAAGTCCTTCCATCCAGGAGACCTGGTGTTGCACTGTGCCGAAGCCTCCCAACCTCGAGAGTGCGGTAAGCTCTCTCCAAACTAGGAAGGCCCTTATAGGGTGGTCGAAGCACTCCCTCACGGTGTCTACCATCTTGCCGAGCTCGATGAAGCTCGATTTCCATGAACGTGGAACGTCGCAAACTTGAGGATGTATTACCAATGATGTAAGACTTTCTGAACATTAATAATGAAATTCCCTTTTTGTGCAATGTTTGTTTCTATCTCGTAGGACTAGCATCGCCCGGCCTTAAGTCTGGCGAACAAAAGCGAGGCAGAAGTCCTGCGAACGGTCCGTGGAAAATGCGAAGTCCCGGAGTTCAGTCTGGAAGGTGGCATGGAACCCAATTATGGTACGAAGTCTCGAAGTTCAGTCCGGAAGGTGGCATGGAACCCAGCTCTGGCATGAAGTCCTGGACCTCAGTCCGGAAGATGGCACGGAACCTAGTTCCTCCATGAAGTTCCGAACCTCAGTTCGGAGGATGGCATGGAACCTAGTTTCTCCATGAAGTCCCAGACCTCAGTTCGGAAGATGGCACGGAACCTAGTTCCTCCATGAAATCCCGGACCTCAGTTCGAAAGATGGCACAAAACCTAGTTCCTCCATGAAGTCCCGGATCTTAGTCCGGAAGATGGCACAGAACCTAGTTCCTCCATGAAGTCCTGGATCTCGGTCCGAAAGATGGCACGAAACCTAGTTCCTTTATGAAATTTCGGATCTCAGTTAGAAAAATGGCACGAAACCTAGTTCCTCCATGAAATCCCGGACCTCAGTCCGGAAGATGGCACGGAACCTAGTTCCTCCATAAAGTCTCGGACCTCAGTTTGGAAGATGGCATGAAACCTAGTTCCTCCATGAAATCTCGAACCTCAGTTTGGAAGATGGCCCCGAACCCAGTTTCGGTAACTAGAGTCCCGGCACCAAAGACTTATAAACTACAAGCCGGAGCTCCAGGGGTTCCTTCTCAAAGCCTGGAGACCTCCTAAATATGTTTTTAACTAAGAGTCAAAGTCGAATTGCAATCAGAGTTGCAGACTTGGCTCCCATGAGAAACAACAACATACAATGACAAGGAATTTAGACACACCGCCAACAAAGAGTAGAACAGAGAGTCAAGACAAAAATCATGAGAAGTGAAGGGAAGAAGAACTTCATTTCCAGTGTAAGGGTTTCTTACAAACAAAAGGGACCCAACATACCTGTTTACCCAAAAGAACAAAGAAGAAGCCTTGCACTAGAATACAGAGTGGATGACCTGAGGTCACTCCACCCCAGGCTAGGAAGCCTTCACGTCGCCGGTTGCCTCCCCGATAGGTTGCCCGGTGGTCTCCTCATCAGCAGCTCCTTGCACTGCTGCCCCCTCAAGCTGCTCCCTGGGGCCGCCCAGAATGACCCCAGCCAAATCCAGCTCCAGGAAGAGGGAGGCCACCTTCTCCTGGCAGACCCTAAATCCCTTCAGGAAGGAGTCCATGGTAGTCTTGTGGACCTCATCCTTGAACTCCTGGGAGGCTCGGAACTTCAGCACGACCTCCTGGGCATCCCTTTGTGCGGCCTCTAGTAGCCCCGAGATGTAAGAGGTCTTCTTCTTGTCCATCGTCAGCTCTGCCAGGACCTCGTCGACCCGACTCTCCAGTGACCGGGACTAGCCCCTGAGATGGGAGATCTCTGCTGCGTCCTCCTCGGCATGGTGCTGAGCCGAGATCCTCTCCTCAGACCAGGAGGCCTCAAGGTCCCTGATGTGCCCTTCAGCACAAGCCAGGTCCCCTCGGAGAGCCTCGTTGCTCTCCCTCTGCCATGCCCCTTCTCCATCAAATCCGTCACATCGGCCACGAGCTTGGCCAGCCTCTTTTCCCTTTCAGCCTCTTTCCTCGCAGAAGAAGCTAGGAAGTCGTGGAGAAGTAGGACGTCAGTCTCGATCTACATCAAAAATGAGGTCAAAACCCCTTAGCAATCCAACTAGAACATTAAGAAGGGAGGTGATGGATACTTACCGTGAAAAGCTGAGGAAGGATCTTGAGCAGTGCAGCCACATAGTCCCGTCCACCCATCAAGTGGCGGTCCTGGGGCTGAGTCGCGTACTCCATCATCCTCTTTGCTAGCCCCTGGTCTCGGTTGACTGAGGCATTGCCAAGGAGCCCTGCCGATGCGGGATGGGGCTCGGAGGAGGGCTGAGCAGGAGTCCCTCCGGCCGGCGGAGCCATGGCTGGTGTGGTCGCCACTGCCGTCACAACCACTGTCGGAGTGTTGGTCACCACGTCCATCATAGAAGGCACTGGTCGCTCCTCCTCCCCACTCCTGTCGATGTCGACGACCTCTGGGGTGGGAGCTTGCTGTTGAAATGGCCGGGGGGTCGCATTCGCCGCCCTAGGCTCCGAGGTCGAAGAGGGCCTGGGCCCCTGGTCCATCTCCATGTGGGCCCTCTTTGGCGAAGTCTCCTAGGCCTCGCTCGAAGCACCTCTTTTTTGGGCCCCCTCCATTAGGTTGCCCACGAAGAACTTCATCCCTAAAAAGAGAAAAAGTCATAGGAGATAAAAAAAAAAGAAGGGGGAAAAAGAGAAGAAAGGAGGCCCAAAGCCTCACCAATCGTTCGGATCGAGCTGACCCTTGCCTCGAACAGGTTCTGCTCCAAGAGCAGAACCTCGAGGGAATGGACCACATCACCCAACAGCTGAGAATAGACCTCCTGGTCAGCCGGCTCAACCTGGGAGTTCTGGTTTGGGGACCGGTCTGGCTCACTACAGACCCAATCAACGTCCCCAACTGAGGTGAAGAAGAACCAATTCTTCCACCCTTTGATTGATATGGGGAGGTCGAACTGGAGACACTTGGGCTGGGGGGAGAGGTACCACTAGCCGTCATCGGTGAAATAATGATTCAGGATAAAGAGGGCCCTGAACAGCAAAAAATGGACGACAAATCTATGAAAGTGGCAGAAAACAATGAAGGCGAAGATGACCCTGATGGCATTAGGAGCCAACTGGACTGGAACGAGGCGGAAGTTGATGAGAAATTAAAAGAAAAAAGGGTGAAGTGGAAAACGAAGACCCCCAGCAAAGAAGTCCTCATAGAAAGTGACCCGGCCAGGGCCACTCGAGGTGACTCGCTCCCCCGATCTCGGGAGAGAGAGTCGGATGGAATTCAGGATCCCATACATGTCCCGGATCCAAGAAAGATTATCTTCAGTCATCGTCAAAGCAAAACTAGAGGGACCGGAAGGAGTCTCTGCCATTGAAGGGGTGACGATAGAGATGGGAAGAGTAGCGATAATAGGAGGAGCCCTAGGGGCCCTAGGGACTCCAATGGTAATTCCACCCGGCCGCAACTGCCTCCAGACATCAAGGGGAATGTTGTCCTCTAACGAGGAGGATGATGGAGACCTCAGTCGAGATGGACCGACCTCGTCCGGGTTAGAAGAGGAACGACGACGATGACCCGAAGGAGCCATCGAGAAGGAAGTGGCTAGAAAGATATCCAATTAGTCCAGGACAAGGGGAGGATTGGAATTTAAGAAGAAGCAGGAGAAAAAATAAGGATCAACGGGGACTCACTAGGCTATTTTAGCAGAGAAAGGTGACCCGAGAGATGAAGAAGGACCGCTGCAACCGCCGGTGAGGTGTGAGAAAGCCAAGAGACCTTATTTCTGGAAAGTCATCACTCTTTTCAAAACCAATCGACACAGCCGTACAGCCTTTTTTCACCCGAGCCAGTGGATGAGCGCCACATGTGGAGATGCCCGACGATAATGCTTCGGTCTGCTGGAAACTACCTCGAGCCTGGCATGGCATAATTATGGTCCGTCGAACGTGCAAACGTGGAGCCTACACATTGGATCTCAGACGCGATGAGCAGAGCGGTGACAATCGAGGCAATTATTGTGTGAGATTTTTGTCCTCCCACATCATCTCTGTATTAACTCCCCACATCCCAGCTATGGTGCTTCGATGGGACTTGGGAGTAGGGGGCAACAGATATGGCAAGATCGCTGATGTGGAGCACATGTCAGACTCAGCTGGCAGCCAGGCAGTGCCACGCGGTGTTCTCTTCCGAGCTCTCCTGCTAGGTGGCCTGGCCAGCGATCACGCCCACCTCGAGCCGAGCTCGGCACCTCTGCTCCTTTGCCAAGTGTTGACTCAGGAGGGGTCCACCTCGATCGAAGTGGGCTTGTCTCTGCTCCTTCGCCAGATGTCGACCAAGGAGGGGTCCACCTCGGCTAAAGTCGAGCCAGGCACCTCTGCTCCTTCGCCAGGTGGCACTCCCAGATGGGTCCACCTCAGTCAAAGTCAAGCTTGCCTCTGCCCCTTCGCCAGGTGTCGACCCAGGAGGGGTCCACCTCGGCCAAAGCGGGCCTGCCTCTGCTCCTTCGCCAGGTGTCAACCTAGGAGGGGTCCACCTCTGCTAAAGTCGAGCCAGGCACCTCTGCTCCTTTGCCAGGTGGCACCCCCAGATGGGTCCATCTCGGTCGAAGTTGAGCTTGCCTCTGCCCCTTCGACAAGTATCGATCTAGGAGGGGTCCACCTCGGTCGAAGTGCACCTGCCTCGGCTTCTTTGCCAGGTGTCGACCTAGGAGGGGTCCTCCTCGGCTAAAGTCGAGCCAGGCACCTCTGCTCCTTTGCCAGGTAGCACCCCCAGATGGTCCACCTCGATCGAAGTCGAGCTTGCCTCTATCCCTTCACCAGGTGTCGACCTAGGAGGGGTCCACCTCGGTCGAAGTGGGCCTGCCTTTGCTCCTTCTCCAGGTATCGACCCAGGAGGGGTCCACCTCCGCTGAAGTCGAGCCAGGCACCTTTGCTCCTTTGCTAGGTGGCACCCCCAGATGGGTCCACCTCGGTCGAAGTCAAGCTTGCCTCTATCCTTTCACACGGTGTCGACCCAGGAGGGGTCCACCTCGGTCGAAGTGGGCCTGCCTCTGCTCTTTCGCCAGGTGTCGATCCATGAGAGGTCCATCTCGGCTGAAGTTGAGTTAGGCACCTCTGCTCCTTCATCGGGTGGTACCTCTAGATGGGTCCACCTTGGTCGAAGCCGAGCTTGCCTCTGTCCCTTCGCCAGGTGTCGACCCAGGAGGGGTCCACCTCAGTTGAAGTGGGCCTGCCTCTACTCCTTCGCCAGGTGGCACCCGCAGATAGGTCCATCCCGGCTGAAGTCAAGCCTGGCACCTCTGCTCCTTCGCCAGGTGGCACCCCCAGATGGGTCCACCTCAGTTGAAGTCGAGCTCGCCTCTGTCCCTTCGCCAGGTGTCAACCCAGGAGGGGTCCACCACAGCCGAAGTGGGCATGCCTCTGCTCCTTTGCTAGGTGGCACCCCCAGATGGGTCCACCTCGACTGAAGTTGAGCCTTCTCTATGGAGCGCTCGGAGGATCGAGAGTGCAAGCCCCGAGGACGCTGCTGAGGATGGCGCGCATAGTGCGGCGCATCCAGTACTGCATTTCTAGATCTGTGACGATGCACGGAGCCTCGTTTGTACCAGTTTAGGAGGGACACCTCGATCGAGGTACCAGAGCCGGTGGCCAGTGACCTGGAACCCCCCCGAAGGGGAGGGCCACGGTCAACGTCCCGAACCCAAGGGTGCCTATGCATGGATTGAGGTCCCGCTTGTCTCCCCCTTTCGTGACTTCATGGTAGACGAGATGAGCTCGCCACTTAACTCCCAACCATAAGGGGAGACGACCTCAGGAGAATGGCCAATAAGCACCGTTGACCTCCAAGGCCTCCCCAGAGGGGAAGAATCGAGGCACCGAAGCACCCGATAATATCAACAAGGCACCAGCGAGCATGGGGGAAGGTAAGCAATCAAGAGGGCAAATGCACGGAAGAAGAGAACAAGTGACTTTGAGACAAAGGTTCCGAAGAAACTCTCAGGGATGAGATCAGCGAGCCCAGTCGCAAGAACCGGAGTGTTGACCCCTCTCATTCTCGCTCATTTTCATTCATCTCCTCATCAAAGATTCCTCTAAGCATGGAGACCCAGCGGGGATCCGCCTTAGTGGATTTGTTTCACTTTACCCTCTCTAACTTGATCATTGGAGTACCCTCACTAGAACCTCCGGCCTGGGTCTCTAACCTTGTTTTGCAGGTCCGGGAATATCAGGATTCTAAAGTAGAGGGGACCGAAGTCTGACGCCAACTCGTAGCTGCAGGCCACAGCGATAAGGTCGGCAACATTTTTGATAAACAATGTTGTATCTACTTTATTTTTTTTGAAATCATTTTCTGAAAAAAATTTGCTCAACCTCTCATACCATACTCTAGGTGCTTGTTTCAAACCATATAAAGCTTTGTTTAGTTTGAAAACATGGTTTAGAAAAGAGTGATTTTCAAAACCCAGAGGTTGTTCTTCAAAAACTTCTTTTTCAATATAATCATTTAAAAAAGTACTTTTTACATTCATTTAAAAAAGTTTAAGTTCCATGTGACATACAAAATACAAATAAGAGTCTTATGGCTTCTAATCTTGCTACAAGTGCATAAGTTTCATCAAAATCTATTTCTTTCTCTTGGTTATATCCTTTAACAACTAATCTAGCTTTGTTTCTAACTACATTACCTTTGTCATCTAATTTATTTCTGAAAACCCATTTAGAACCTATAACAGGATGTTCTTTAGGTCTAGCTACTAAGATCCATACATTGTTCTTTTCAAATTAATTAAGTTCCTCATGCATAGCCATCATCCAATATAGATCATTTTCAGCTTCCTCTATATAGTTAGGTTCAACTTGAAAAACAAATGCTAAGTAGTCAAAGGTATCTCTAAAGGATGACCTAGTTCTTACTCCTTGTGAGGGATCACCAATAATAATTCTTTAGGATGAAAATGTGCATACCTCCAATCTTTTGGTAGCTCGTCATGTTCTGTACTTATCTTCTTCTTTTTTTGATCAATTTGCTTTTCTTTCAAGCTCATATCCTTCACTCCATTTAGGGAACCTACATCATTATCAATATACTATTCTTTTCTTGAAGGTGTGAGTTTAGGCTCATTGAAAATAATATGAATTGCTTCTTCAACAGTTAAAGTTCTTTTGTTAAATACTCTATATGCTTTGCTAGTAGTTAAATATCCAAGAAATATGCCTTGATCATATTTTATATCAAATTTACCTAAGTTATCTTTTTCATTATTTAAGATATAACATTTACATCCAAAAACATAAAAATAATGAATATTTAGTTTTCTATCATTCTAAAGCTCATAGGGGATTTCCTACAAAATTGGTCTAATCAAAACACGGTTTAATATATAACAAGCAGTATTTATAGCTTCTACCTAAAAGTACCTTGAAAGATTGCCTTCATATAACATGGTTCGGGCCATCTCTTCCAATATTATATTTTTTCTTTCCATAACTTTATTTTATTATGGTATTCTAGGAGTCGAAAAGTTGTGATCAATGCCATGTTCTATGCAAAATTCTTTAAAATATTGATTTTGGAATTCAGTACCATGATCACTTCTAATTGAAATAATTGAAAGATTTTTCTGATTTGAAATCTTTTTGTAAAATTTTTGGAAAATTTTAAAAGCTTCATTTTTGTGTGTAAGAAATAAAATCCAAGTGAATCATGAAAAATCATCTACTATCACAAGTCCATATTTCATACCACCTTGGCTTATGGTCCTAGTTGGTCCAAATAAGTCCATGTATAGCAATTCTAAGGGTCTTGATGTTGAAATAATATTTTTAAATTTAAAACTCTCCTTAGTTTGTTTACTATGTTGACATGCATCACAAACATGATCAAAATCAACTTTAAACTTTGGTAAACCTCTAACTTAGTCTTTGAAAATTAATTTTGCTAAAGTATACATGCTAGCATGACCCAATCTTCTATGCCAAAGTAAACTAGATTCCTTGATTTTAGCATTCAAAGCCATTAGACTTGTACTACTTGACATTGTTAGATCATTCAAATCTACTATATAGATATTTCCAAGTCTATGACCAACAAACCTAATGTTAGAATCAAGAGAGCTAGTTACTATGCATCTTGAAGATTCAAATACAGCTTTGAAGCCTTTATCACATAATTGATTAATGCTCAATAGATTATGCTTCAATTTGTTTACTAGCAATACATTTTCAATATAAGTAGAAAGGGTAATTTTGATATTATCAATTCCAATATTTTTTTGCTTTCCATTATCACCAAATATAATCATTCCACCATCATTTATTTCAAAATGATGAATTGATTTTTGTCACTCATCATATGTCTTGAATAGCCGCTATCTAGATACCATATCTTCTTTGAAATTTGGACTGCAAGACATTCCTGCAAAATAATCAAGTGGAATTTTTAGGTACCCAAGCTTTCTTGGATCCTTGATGGTTAGCAACTGTGGTTCCTTTAGAAATCCAAATCCTTTTCACTTTGTTTTTGTTCTTTCTTCTTAGATTATATTCATAAGCTTCGTGTCCAACTCCATTGCAGCAAAAACAAATAATTTTTGGCTTTTCAAAGAAATTGAATGATGAAAACTTCGATGCATAAGGTTTTGAAATTGAAAATTTATTTATGTGCATTGAATTGTATCCAATTCTAGCTTTATCATTAGATTTCTTTTGATTGTTCAAGATTAGCTCAAGTTTGTTAGAATTTAAAGTTAATTTATCAACAAGAGGTTTGAGTCTATTCATTTCAGTTTGTAAATCTTTATTCTTTTCAAGACATTCATCTTTTTCAACTTGTAATACTTTGCATTTTTCAGAAACATTACTTAATTTTTTTTGTAAAAGATTGTTCTTTTTAAAAATTTTATTCTTTTCTTTCAATAATATATCACAATTATTTTTCCTGAATTTAATTTTCAAACCAGCCTTTTTATATTCAGTTAAAAGTTCTTGAAAAGTAGTATGTAATTCATCATAAGTAAATTTATAAATGGGTTCACTAGATATTACCTCATCTTCTAGATCCATTAGACATATATTTATAGATTTTGAAGTCTCTTCCTCTTCATTTGAAGTAGATTCATCGCTGTCACTCCATATAGCCATTATGGCTTTCTTTTTCTTCTTCTTGTATCCCTTTTTCAATATAGGACATTCAGAATGGTAATGCCCTGGCTTCTTACACTCTTAACAAATTGGTTGTTGCTCTTTTTCTTTTTCTTTGTCTTTATCTTTTTCTTTACTTTGTTCACCTTTGCCAAGGTGCTTTCTCTAATATCTTGACTTTCTTGTATCCATAAATCTCCTAAATCTTCTTATAACTAAAGCTATGTCATCATCTCCTAGTTCTTCATCTGAGGGGGCTTTCATCTTCTTTTTCTTCTTCTTGCTTCTTAATCTCAGCTGCAGCCTTGAATGCTATAGATTTCCTTTTCTTGTTGTCATCTTCGCTACGGCGCTACATTATTAGTTCATGAGTAAATAAAGAACCAAGAAGTTCATCAAGTGAAAGTGTGTTTAAGTTCTTAGCTTCTTGTATTGCAATGACTTTGTAATCCCATTTATCTGGTAAAGATCTAAGAATCTTTTGGACAAGATCAGCATTGGAATATACCCTGCCAAGACTTTTCAAATCGTTAATAATATCTATAAATCTAGCAAACATTTTAGATATTATTTCATTTAGTTGCATCTTGAAAATCTCATAATTATGCACAAGTATATTAATTTTTGAGGTCTTTACTTGCGTAGTGCCTTCATGTGTAACTTGTAGTTTATCCCAAATTTTCTTTGTCGAAGTGCAAGTAAAAATTTGATTAAACTCATTTGCATCCAAAGCATAATAAAGAAGGTTCATGGCTTTGGTATTTAGTTCATCCATTTTCATATCATATTCATTACATTCTGTTACAGCCGTGACAGTGACGTGGCCAGGCTCAGGTATCGTCGAATACGAGCGAGCCACGTGTAAGTTTCCCTGGCCTAGTCAGCGCCACATCCTCAAAGTTAGGGTCGGCAAGACTACACTACACGACGACTGCCTAAGGCAAACCGCCCTCGCCGAGGTCGAGCTCGGCTCGGAGTTCCTCTACCACCTCATTGGCGCTCGGGACCGGAGGGGTCCGCTTAAGTGAGGTCGGCCAAGGTCGGGCGACCTCTTGCCGCCTCGCCAGGTGTCCACCCAGGAGGGGTCCACCTAAGCCGATGTCGGCTGATCCTTCGCCCTTCGCCAGGTGGCTACCCGGAGACGGGCCCACCTCGACCGAAGCCAGGCGACCTCCTGCCACCTCGCCAGGTGTCCACCCAGGAGGGGTCCACCTAAGCCGAGGTCGGCTGATCCTTCGCCCTTCGCCAGGTGGCCACCCGGAAACGGGCCCACCTCGGTCGAAGCCAGGCGACCTCCTGCCACCTCGCCAGGTGTCCACCCGGGAGGGGTCCACCTAAGCCGAGGTCGGCTGATCCTTCGCCCTTCGCCAGGTGGCTACCCGGAGACGGGCCCATCTCGGCCGAAGCCAGGCGACTTCCTGCCACCTCACCAGGTGTCCACCCAGGAGGGGTCCACCTAAGCCGAGGTCGGCTGATCCTTCGCCCTTCGCCAGGTGGCCCCCAGAGACGGGCCCAACTCAGCCGAGGTCAGACCGCTCGTACGGCGAGGGCCTTGGGGAGCGAGAGACGGGCCCCGAGGCCATCCCTCGGGCCATACGAACCCCAGACGGCGTCCTGTACGGAGGGCAGCGGCACACAGAACATCGCTAGCATCGGCCCAACAGGCCCCGCAGCCGAGAGACGCAACCCTGACGACACAGGCCCCATAGATAGATGGCGCCCATGCTTGGGGAAGAGGGCGCTCTCACCGGGCCCGAGGCCTGACCGGCCGCCCTGCCAGCGCCGCCCTCCCCTCTCTCTCTTCTGTCCTTGCCTTTCCCATGCTGGGCCCGGCGGACGAGGTCGGAAAGCCGCCTGGCACCCTTCACCAAAAAGGGGAAAAGAGAAGAGGACGGGGGAGGGGGGTTCCCAAGGCGGAAAAAGACAAACGCGCGACGGAAGGGGATAAAGAAGGAAGAATCTGGAGACGACAAGGTAAGCAAAATTAGCCTGGGGACAAGGAGGAAGCACGGGCACAAGGCCTTGCACCGAGAGAAAAGCCAGAAATCCCGAGTGGGGAAGGCTAGGGGCGAGCTCGGCAAGGAGGCCCAGCCGAGATTCTGGTCCCCAGAGCGTTTCCTTCACCAGTTAACTCTCCGAGTCTGGAACCCTTTAGGGGGTCCGGCTGGAGGGTCTGTTCCTTCTCGTCGTCTACTGACTTGACCGTCGGAGCTCCCTCGCCGGGATCCCCGGCCAGGGTCCTCTAACCCCTTCGTTGCAGGTTTTCCGCGGGAAGGGAGGCTCCCTCGCCAAGCGGTCAGGACGGATCGGCCGATCCGTGGCACGGGCGCGGCGGCGAGAGCGGCAACAGATTGGCGCACCAGGTAGGGGGACAGGACACTAACCCCTAGCGGGAACCAGCTTTCTGCAGGTGTCACGCTCTCCAGCAATGGTGGTCACTCGTGGTCGTGAGGCGTCCACCAGCCGCGTGGGGGATGTCCACTCCCCTCCGGGGGGCCACAGCCCCGAAAGGGAGCTTCCGGCTCCCCCTCCTCTTCCACAGCAGCCTGCCCAGGTGGACGGATCCCTTGCGGCCATCGTCCAGCAGCTGCAGACCTTGACCTCAGCGGTCCGACAGCTTCAGCATCAGCAACGGTCCCTAGCCACTCAGCCGCAGCCAGGGACCCCCGCGGCCCGAGCCGCGGGGCAGCGTGGGAGCCTACGCTCAATCCAGGGCAGGCCTTCCCACCCGAGGGCCATCTCCAACCCCCGGGGGAGCCACCAAGCTCCTGCAAAGAGAAACTATTCCGGTTCGGAGGATCACGAGAGTCGATCCCCGATCGATGGGGCCGAAACGGCGCATCGCAATAAGCGACGCCGAGGCCAGACCTCGCGCCGAGACCGACCGGCGCCCCCTTCACCCGCAGCCTCGGTGGAAGACTCCACCGATGAAGCCATCAGGCGCCAGGCCGAGAGGCGCCTGGAGGAGCACGAGCGCAAGCTGGCGGAGTTCGCCCGCCGATTCGCCGACCTGCAGAACTCGTCGGCAGACCCAACGAGCTACGACTCCCGCCCCCCTTTCTCTGAAGAAATCCAGGTAGAACCGATCCCGAAACGGTTCCGTATGCCGCTGGTGGATCCCTACGACGGAACCACCGACCCCCTGGATCATTTGGAGAGCTATAAGGCTCTCATGAGGGTCCAGGGGGCCACCGACGCCCTTCTGTGCATCGCCTTCCCGGCAACCCTTCGGAAGGCCGCTCGAGTCTGGTTCACCCGCCTCGAGCCCGGATCCATTTGCTCCTTCCATCAGTTGGAAGGAATGTTTGTGGCGCACTTCGACGCTTGTCGAAAGGTGCCTAGAGAGGTGGACAGCCTCTTTTCCATCCGCCAGCAGGACCAGGAGCTGCTCCAGGACTACATCACCCGGTTCAAGACCGCAGCCCTGGAAATCTACAGCTTGGACGAGCCCGTCGCCATGCTGGCCTTGAAGCGCGGACTCAAGACGTCCCGCCTAACCTATTCCCTGGACAAGAAGCCGCCCAGGACGTATTCTAAGCTCCTCCTCCGCGTCCACAAGTACATCCGAGCGGAGGAGGCCGACCGCACCCGTCGAGAGCTGGACGGGAAGACTCCAAAGAAGCCACTCCCGAGGGACACCCTGGGAGCTCGGAGGCCCGGGCCATCTGCCGACCTCCGCCCAAATCCAAAGCCGAGAGGCGAAGCCACTCCCGAGCGGAGGTACACCCCTCTCCTCGCACCTCGAACGAAGATCCTCATGGAAATCGAGGGCGAGCGCTACCTCCACCGACCTCCTCCTCAGAACCCGAGAGCCGTCCGAGACAGATCAAAGTACTGCCAGTTCCATCGCGAACACGGGCATGACACGGAGGAGTGTCGCCATCTGAAGCGGGAGATTGAGGAGCTGATCAGCAGGGGTTACCTCAGGAAGTTCGTCAAGAGCGAGGCCCCCTCTGAAGGGCGACCGCTCGCAGCTCTACCGCCTGTCCCTGCGATCGACAACCGCCCAACGGAGAAGCCCGTGGGCATGATCTCGCGCAGGCCCGATCGAGAAACGAAGAGAGCCCGGGAAGCCCCGGAGAATGTAATCCCTCCCAAAGGGAGGGAAATTAATGATAATGTAAACAACGATGTCGTGGTGGTCGAGATGACCATCACGAAGCATCCTGTACATCGAATCATGGTGGATAGTGGAAGCTCGGCTGACGTACTTTTTTACGATGCATTCTCTCGGATGAATTTGTCCCCCGAACAGCTGAAGCCGGTGCACACCCCCCTGGTAGGTTTTACAGGGGACTCGGTGGGGGTCGAGGGGGAGATCACTCTCCCGGTCACTGCCGGATCCCCGCCCCGGCAAGCGACCGTCCTAAAAACATTCACCGTCGTCAGGCTCCCTTCACCTTACAACGCCATCCTCGGGCGTCCCGGGCTCAACCAACTGGACGCCACCATCTCCACGAGGAGGCTGTTGGTGCAGTTCCCCACGCCTTCCGGGCTCGGAGAGATGAGGGGGACGCTCCAGCCAGTCCCGCTCTGCCTCCAGACGGTCCCGAGCGCCAGGGGCGCGGAGCTCGCCCATGATATCGACGACCTCGATCTAAGAGAGAAGGAACCCAGGGGAGGACCCGTAGAGCGCCTGCTGACTTTTCCCCTCGGTTCGGACCCCCTGAAGACGGTGCAAGTCGGGGCTCAGCTCCCCGAGGAAGAGCGAACCCGCTTGCTGGGGTTCCTCCGTGCCAACGCTGACGTGTTCGCCTGGTCAGCAGCCGACATGCCGGGCATCCCGCCCGAGGTTATTATGCACAGGCTGAATGTGGACCCAAGTTGCCGCCCGGTGCGCCAGAAGAAGAGAAGCTTCGCCATGGAGAGGCAGAAGGCGATCAACGAGGAAGTAGAGAAGCTCCTCGCCGCCGGTTTCGTCCGAGAGGTCCAGTACCCTAGCTGGCTGGCGAACGTGGTCATGGTAAAGAAGAGTAGCGGTAAGTGGAGGATCTGTGTGGACTACACCGACCTCAACCGAGCTTGCCCAAAGGACAGTTTTCCTCTTCCAAAGATCGACCAGCTGGTCGACACCACCTCGGGGCATCGCCTTTTGTCGTTCATGGACGCCTTCTCCGGATACAACCAGATCCGGATGAACTCGGAGGACGAAGAGCACACCGCCTTCATAACTGACCGCGGGACTTTTTGCTACAGGATGATGCCTTTCGGCCTCAAGAACGCGGGCGCGACGTATCAACGTCTGGTCAGTAAAATCTTCAAAGACCAGATAGGCCGCAACATGCAGGTGTACGTGGACGACATGCTGGTGATGAGCAAACTTGATTCAGACCACGTGGCTGACTAGACGGAGACGTTCGGCAACCTCCGGCGCCATCAGATGAAACTGAACCCGGCGAAGTGCGCTTTCGGCGTCTCCGCCGGTAAGTTCCTAGGGTTTATGGTGACTCAAAGAGGGATTGAGGCCAACCCGGAGAAGGTCCAAGCCATCTTGGACATGGAGCAGCCCGCCTCCAAGAAGCAGGTGCAACGACTGACCGGCCGAGTCGCGGCCCTCAGCCATTTTATTTCCAGGTCGGCGGACCATTGCCGTCCCTTCTTCAAGGTGCCGAGGAAGATGAATGGCTTTGCTTGGACCGAGGAGTGCCAGCAGGCCTTCGAGGAGCTGAAGAAGATGCTCGCATCGCCACCTTTACTGTCCAGACCCGAGGAGGGGGAGGAGCTTACCCTCTACTTGGCGGTTACCCCGGAGGCCGTCAGCTCTGTCTTGGTCCGAACCGACGACCAGGGGCTCCAGCGACCGGTGTACTATACCAGCAAACTCCTCCGAGATGCGGAGCTCAGGTATTCCCGGCCCGAGAAACTTGTTTTTGCGCTAATAGTGTCTGCCCAGCATCTCAGGCCCTATTTCCAAGCGCACCCCATCGCCGTCTTGACGGACCAACCGCTGAAAGCGGTGCTCAGCCGACCTGATACTTCGGGACGGTTGGCCAAGTGGGCACTGAAACTCAGCGAGTTCGACATCGCATACAGGCCAAGGACGGCCATGAAGGCGCAGGTGCTGGCCGACTTTTTGGTCGAGTGTGCAGGCTTGGGCAAGGAGCCCGAGGAAGATCCCCCGGCCCAGCCGATGGAGGTTGACGCCGATGAGCCCGGAGAGGACGCCTGGATCCTCCATGTGGACGGAGCCTCGAACTCCGGCGGGAGCGGAGCTGGGCTCATCCTTGCCAACGGCGACGGGGTCGTCGTCGAGTGCGCGCTCCGTTTCCAATTCCCCGCAACGAATAACCAGGCGGAGTACGAGGCACTTCTTGCCGGACTGAGAGTCTCCTGCGAGCTGGGCGTGACCAACCTCAGAGCTTTCACTGACTCCCAGCTCGTAGCGGGGCAGGTGTCCGGAGAGTACGTCACGCACGACCCTCAAATGGCGAAGTATTTGGAGCTCGTCAAGGTGGGCGCGTCCAAATTCCTCCGCTTCAACATCTTCCACATCCCTCGCGGGGAGAACGCCCGTGCGGACGCCCTCTCCCGGCTGGCGACCCTGCCGGACGCGATGCTGGGACGCGCTCATGTGGAGCGCCTTGAGGTCCCAAGCCTCGAAGCACTGGTGGAGGTCCATCAGGTCAGCCAGGAGCCCAGCTGGATGGACAAGTATGCTGCGTACATCGTCAGCGGCACCCTGCCGGAGGACCGACAGGCGGCTCGCCTCATCAGGAAAAAAGCCGTGCGATTTGTCCTGATGGACGGGCAATTGTATCGAAGATCCTACTCCTACCCCCTCCTCAAGTGCGTAGGACCCGCAGAAGCCAAGCTTGTGCTCCAGGAGATTCACGAAGGCATCTGTGGGAACCACGTGGGGGGCAGGGCATTGGCGTACAAGGCCCTCCGTCAGGGCTACTTCTGGGAAACAATGAAGGAAGACGCCGCCGACTTCGTGAAGAAATGCGACCGGTGCCAGCGTCATGCCACGGTGCAGCGGCAACCCTCCAACCCAATCTCTCAGCTCTCAGCCCCCTGGCCGTTCGCCCAGTGGGGGATGGACCTCCTGGGCCCGTTTCCGCCGGCGTCGGGCCAGCGGAAGTTCTTGATAGTGGCTATCGACTACTTCACGAAGTGGGTCGAGGCCGAACCCTTGGCAAGGATCACCGAAGCGAACGTCGCCAAGTTCTTCTGTAAGTCCATCGTCTGCCGCTTCGGCATCCCCCACACCGTGGTCACCGACAACGGATGCCAGTTCGACTGCCGGGAATTCGAAGAATTCTGCAGCGACCTCGGCATCAGGCATCGCTTTACCTCGGTGGCGCACCCTCAGACCAACGGGGAGGCCGAAGTCACGAACAGGACCATTCTTCAGGGCCTCCGCACGCGTCTGGACCAGGCCAAGGGCAGGTGGGCCGATGAACTTCCCAGCATCCTTTGGGCATACCACACCACCCCAAGGACGGCTACCGACGAAACTCCATTCAACCTCGTCTTCGGAGCCGAGGCAGTCATCCCGATCGAGCTCAGCCTACCCACGCTGCGCGTGGAGCAATACGACGAGACAGAAAACCCAGCCAGGATGATGCTCAACCTAGACCTTCTCGAGGAAACAAGGGACATGGCCCGAATCCGAATGGCAGCGTACCGGCAACGTGTAGCCAGATATTACAATTCCCAGGTGCGGCCTAAGGCTTTTCGTCTCGGAGACTTGGTTCTCCGGCGCGCCGAAGCATCCCGACCCCGGGAATGCGGCAAGCTATCGCCCAACTGGGAAGGCCCGTATCGGGTGGCGGAAGCCCTCCCTCATGGGGCATATTACTTGGAAGAATTGGGAGGTGCCAGGTTCCCCCGGACATGGAACTCCTCGAACCTGAGAATGTACTACCAGTAATGTAAGGCTCCCAGTGTCTGTAACAAAGCTTCCCCACTTCAAACACTCCCCTCTAACTTCAGCAAGAAGGCCTGCGGCATCGAGCTCAGTCCGGAAGATCCTGGGCTTCGGCCTGGAAGGTGGCGCCGAACCCAGTTCGCCCATGCAAGCCCGGAGCACAGCTCAGCAAGCCGCGCGAGGCTTGAGAAAGCCTGCGGCATCGAGCTCAGTCCGGGAGATCCTGGGCTTCGGCCTGGAAGGTGGCGCCGAACCCAGTTCGCCCACGCAAGCCCGGAGCACAGCTCAGCAAGCCGCGCAAGGCTTGAGAAAGCCTGCGGTATCGAGCTCAGTCCGGAAGATCCTGGGCCTCAGCCTGGAAGGTGGTGCCGAACCCAGTTCGCCCACGCAAGCCCGGAGCACAGCTCAGCAAGCCGCGCAAGGCTTGAGAAAGCCTGCGGCATCGAGCTCAGTCCGGAAGATCCTGGGCCTCGGCCTGGAAGGTGGCGCCGAACCCAGTTCGCCCATGCAAGCCCAGAGCACAGCTCAGCAAGCCGCGCAAGGCTTGAGAAAGCCTGCGGCACCGAGCTCAGTCCGGAAGATCCTGGGCCTCGGCCTGGAAGGTGGCGCCGTTCCCAGTTCGCCCGCGCAAGCCCGGAGTATAGCTCAGAGAGCCGCGCAAGGCTTGAGAAGGCCTGCGGCACTGAGCTCCGCCCGGAGGTCCCGGGCTTCGGCCTGGAAGACGGTGCAGAAACCATGTTGTCTGCGCAAGCATGAAGGCGACCCAAAGTCGGGCCCGCCTAAGGCTTGCCCTGCTGCGACGCGACTCCGCAGGCCCCATCCTTCGATTTGAGCAATGGGAGGACCAGGCCTGCAGTTATTTCAAGTGTTCCAGATCGACATCCCAGAAAGAAAAGAAGAGGAAAGTAAGATGAGACGACGAACAAGGTTTCGGTAAAAGCTCAGATCTTCATTAGCATAAGCAGTCAGTACAAGCTGGGAGCCCCGACAGGCCGGGACTCCCCAAAAAACAAAAACAGCAGAAATAAAGCAAAAAGACAGTGCCGGGATCACTGGGCCGCGGGTTCGGAGCCATCTGCCGGAGGCGCGGGTGCTGCGACTTCGACTTCTACCGCGGCCGGCTCCTGGGGCTGCTTCGGGGCCATGGCATCGCTGGACGGCGGTGCCGCAGGTGCCGCTTCGGCTGTGCCGGAAGCCCTGCTCTCACCTCCTGGCCTCCTGCCACCGATTACGACTCCGCTCAGGTCCAGCTGGGGGAAGAAGGCCCCCACCTTCTCCCGGCACATCCGGAACCCCTTCAGGAAGGAGTCCACGGCAGCCTCCCGGACCTCCGCCGTATACTCGTCGGAAGCCCGGAATTTGGGGACGGCCTCTTGCGCTTCCCGCTTGGCCGCCTCCAGGAGCCCGTTGACATAGGCGCTCCGGTCCTTCGCCGCGGCCGCATCTCGCTGGGCCTCCTCCAGCTGGCGCTCCAGCCATTGGGAGTGGGCCTGCAGGCGGGCCTTCTCCGCCACCTCCTCTTCAGTTCGGCGCTGGGTGGAGGTCCGCTCCTCCGACAAGGAGGCCTCCAACTCCTTGTTCCGCTCCTCGGAACGAGCCAGGTCGAACTGGAGGGCTTGCTTGTCGGCTCGCAGCTTGGCGCCCTTCTCCATTAGATCCTTGACGTCAGCCGCAAGCTTGCCGAGCTTCTGCTCCCGCTCGGAGTCCCTCTTGGCGTTCCCTACGAGGAAATTCCTCAGTAGGAGGACGTCGTTCCCGATCTGCAATGGCAAAAACGACACAGGTCAGAGCAAAGGCAGGTAAGTCTTGAGATATGAAAAAAGGAAAAGGGAGAAGCTCGGGCTTACCGTGAAGAGCTGCGGAAGGATGCCGAGCAGCGCGTCCGCGTAATCCCGGCCACCCCGAGCTCGGCGGTCCCGGGCGGTGGAAGCGTACTCCATCATCTTCTCGGCCAGCCCCCTGTCGAGGATGACCGAGTCCCGGTGGGTGATCACCGGCGCCGGAGCCTTCGGGCCGGCCCCTGCAGCAGCTGCCCCCTCAGCCGAAGCCGTAGCCGACGGGCCGGCGATCGCCACGGGCGGTGCTGTCGAGCCGACAGCAACGACGGGCACGGCAATGGGCGGAGCGGCGGACGCTGGAGCTCCCTCTGCGGCGCCGCCAGTTTGCGCGGCCGAAGTATCAGTGACCCCGCCCTGAGGTGGTCTGGGCGGGGAAATGACGGCAACCGGGCCGGGCACGGTCGCCGCCATGACTTCCCGGCTCGTCTCCGTGCGAGCCCTCTTCGCTGCGGGCTCGTCTATCTCTACGACGTCCCGCTGGGCCGCCCCCTCCAAGAGGTTCTCCAAAGAAAACTTCATCCATGCAAGACAAAAGAGACAGAAGGTCAGCCGGCTCAGTTATGAAGAAAAGGGGGGGGGGGGGCAGAGGTCAATGAAGGGCCGAATCTCACCGGTCTCGCGGATGGGACTGATACCGGCCTCGAAAAGATTCTGCTCAGAAAGCAGAACCTCGAGCGCCGGGACCTCGTCACTCAGGAGCTGGGTATAGGACTCCTGGTCCGCCGACTCGACTCGGGAATTCCGGTTCGGGGACCGGTCCGGTTCGCTCCAGGCCCAGTCGACATCGTCGACCGAGGCAAAGAAAAACCGGCTCTTCCATCCCTTGACCGAGGAAGGGAGGTCGAACCGGAGACACCTAGGCCGGGGTGAAATGTACCACCAGCCGTCGTCGGTGGAGCACTTCTTCAGGGTGAACAAGGCCCTGAAGAGAGAGAAACGGGCAACGAACTCGTGGAAATGGCAGAAAACGATGAAGGAGAAGATGACCCGGATGGCATTAGGAGCCAGCTGGGCCGGGACGAGCCGAAAGTGGCTGAGGAAGGAAACAAAGAAAGGATGCAAGGGAAACCGAAGACCCCCAAGGAGGAAGTCTTCGTAGAAAGCTATGCGGTCGAGGCCACTCATGGTGACACGCTCCCCGGACCGCGGAGCAAACATACGGATAGACCCCGGGATGCCATAGGCATCCCGGAGCAGAGAAAGATCGCCTTCGGTCATGGTGGAGGCATGACCGGAGGGACCGGCAGGCAGAGAAGGCGGAGCAGGAAGAGATGGCAGAGCAGGAAGGGAACGGAGGGGCACGGCAGGTGCAACCGGAGGGGGCCGGATCCCCCTGGGGATGCCGATGGTGATCCCCCCGGGTTGCAAGCGCCGGCGGACCTCCTCCGGAATCACCTCCTCACCTGAGGAGGACGAAGATGGAGTCCTCGGCCGGGATGGACCGGCCTCATCCGGGTTGGAAGAGACATGGCGACGGCGCGCCATGGAGAAGAAAAGGACAGGAAGATCGGAAAGGAAATGAGAAGGAAGGAGGGGGGGGCTAGAGAAGAAGGAGGCACTCACCGAAAATGCACAGACGAGCGCGAGCAACAGGAGTTGTTAGCCTGCAGCAAACCGCCCACGAAGCAAGGGAAAAGGCCTCGTTCTGGAAAGTCCCCTCCATTTCAAACTCAACCGACAGCGGCCGTACCCGTCATTCCTCCTCAGGCCACTGGATGGTCGCCACGTGGGCGCACGCCCGACACCAACGCCTCGTTAGCAGAGTAACGGCCTCTGCCTCGAAGCGACGCATTGATTATGGGCAAGTGGGCGACGCGTGGCGGCTCCCCATAGGTCTTCAGCTGCATCGAGCCACGACGACGAGGATCGTGGCAATTATGATGCAAGATCTTCGCCTCTCCACGTCATGTCTGCATTTAATCCCGATGTCCCATTCTACGATGCCCCAGCGGAACGGCGGGCTGGGGGGCAACTGTTACAGCCATGATAGTGACGTGGCCAGGCTCAGGTATCGTCGAATACGAGCGAGCCACGTGTAAGTTTCCCTGGCCTAGTCAGCGCCACATCCTCAAAGTTAGGGTCGGCAAGACTACACTACACGACGACTGCCTAAGGCAAACCGCCCTCGCCGAGGTCGAGCTCGGCTCAGAGTTTCTCTACCACCTCATTGGCGCCCGGGACCGGAGGGGTCCGCTTAAGTGAGGTCGGCCAAGGTCGGGCGACCTCTTGCCGCCTCGCCAGGTGTCCACCCAGGAGGGGTCCACCTAAGCCGAGGTCGGCTGATCCTTCGCCCTTCGCCAGGTGGCTACCCGGAGACGGGCCCACCTCGGCCGAAGCCAGGCGACCTCCTGCCACCTCGCCAGGTGTCCACCCAGGAGGGGTCCACCTAAGCCGAGGTCGGCTGATCCTTCGCCCTTCGCCAGGTGGCCACCCGGAAACGGGCCCACCTCGGCCGAAGCCAGGCGACCTCCTGCCACCTCGCCAGGTGTCCACCCGGGAGGGGTCCACCTAAGCCGAGGTCGGCTGATCCTTCGCCCTTCGCCAGGTGGCTACCCGGAGACGGGCCCACCTCGGTCGAAGCCAGGCGACCTCCTGCCACCTCACCAGGTGTCCACCCAGGAGGGGTCCACCTAAGCCGAGGTCGGCTGATCCTTCGCCCTTCGCCAGGTGGCCCCCAGAGACGGGCCCAACTCAGCCGAGGTCAGACCGCTCGTACGGCAAGGGCCCTGGGGAGCGAGAGACGGGCCCCGAGGCCGTCCCTCGGGCCGTACGAACCCCAAACGGCGTCCTGTACGGAGGGCGGCGGCACGCAGAACATCGCTAGCATCGGCCCAACAGGCCCCGCAGCCGAGAGACGCAACCCTGACGACACAGGCCCCATAGATAGATGGCGCCCACGCTTGGGGAAGAGGGCGCTCTCACCGGGCCCGAGGCCTGACCGGCCGTCCTGCTAGCGCCGCCCTCCCCTCTCTCTCTTCTGTCCTTGCCTTTCCCATGCTGGGCCCGGCGGACGAGGTCGGAAAGCCGCCTGGCACCCTTCACCAAAAAGGGGAAAAGAGAAGAGGACGGGGGAGGGGGGTTCCCGAGGCGGAAAAAGACAAACGCGCGATGGAAGGGGATAAAGAAGGAAGAATCTGGGGACGACAAGGTAAGCAAAATTAGCCTGGGGACAAGGAGGAAGCACGGGCACAAGGCCTTGCACCGAGAGAAAAGCCAGAAATCCCGAGTGGGGAAGGCTGGGGGCGAGCTCGGCAAGGAGGCCCAGCCGAGATTCTGGTCCCCAGAGCGTTTCCTTCACCAGTTAACTCTCCGAGTCTGGAACCCTTTAGGGGGTCCGGCTGGAGGGTCTGTTCCTTCTCGTCGTCTACTGACTTGACCGTCGGAGCTCCCTCGCCGGGATCCCCGGCCAGGGTCCTTTAACCCCTTCGTTGCAGGTTTTCCGCGGGAAGGGAGGCTCCCTCGCCAGGCGGTCAGGACGGATCGGCCGATCCGTGGCACGGGCGCGGCGGCGAGATCGGCAACACATTCCTCTTCCAATTTTGGGATGTCTATTCCATCAAGTTTTTTAATGGGTATGTGTGGTCATTTCAAGATTATTTTCCATAATTGAAAGTCAATAGCTTGTATATATATTTTCATTCTAGCCTTCCAATATGTGTATTGGTGTCGGTGAATAGTTGAGGTCTATTGCTTGATTGACCTTCTGCCAAATATGTGCTCATTTGGGTTGCCATAGAAGTTTTCTCTTAATCGTTAGATTAATGGCACTGAGACGTGGCTCTGATACCACTTGTTACCCAATTAGCCAACCTAAGAGGGGAGTAAATTGAGTTTGAAAAAATTTAATCAAGTATGTATCTTTTGAAAAACTTTATGGTGGTGAAGTGATAGAGTATTGCAAGCGAAAGTAATTAAGTATGCAAAAGCAAGAGCAAGCACGGACACCACAAAATTTAGAGTGGTTCGGAGCAACCTAGATTCTACATCCACTATCCAAGGTGCACACTTGGGATTTTCACTATATTTACCTCGAATACAGTCATATTATTTTCCTACGGGCTCACAATCCAAAACCCAATATAAAGTTAGTTTTCTCAAGCTTACTAACAATCCAACTTGGTTTTCAAGGCTAACCAATAACCCAAAACCAACGCATAAGCTACAGCCACCTGCTATACTTGTAACAACTCAAAAATAGAGCAATAAAAGAAGCAACACTAAAACAAACCCAAGATTGTTGAATGGTTGCAGTTGAAGCTCTTAATGAGGCCTTATTGAATGCTTCTTCAATACTTTTCAAGACTCTTAACTCTTCAAAGATAAACTCGTAAATGTAGTTGGAAGTTGTTGGAGAACTTGAGTTTTCACTTGAAAGCTCTTAGAATATTCAATACTCTCTTTAAAGTTCCATCAAAGTTATTTTTCCTTCACTTAAATCTTTTATTTATAGCTTCTTGAAGTGTTTCCAGGTGAATATAGTCGTTAGAATTTCTTGGAAGTCAAAAACTAGTCATTAGAAGGCTTTAGAATCAAGAAATTCAAATTCTGGAACTAGCCATTATTGTTCAAATTCTAGGATTTTAGTCAGCTCGGATTAATAGTGAAGTAAAACTGCAGTCTGTGAGAAACGGCTCATTTTAGATTAGAGTCGGTTTAATTGACTAAAGTCACAGAAGCAAATATCTTCCACTCTGTGAGAGTTGGCTCGGATTTTCATTGAGTCAGCTCGAATGTTGTGTATCAGAAAATTTCTGTGCCATACCAAATAATGTATCAGCTCTATTTAATTGAGTCGGCTTGAGTGAAACTTCTTTAGAGTATTCCAAAAAGCTTCAAACTTCTTCCAAACAACTTCTAAACAATTTCTAAGATATTTAAACTTTAAATTACATTAATTTGGCCCTTTTACATAATCATACAATTGAGTTTACTTGGGGCTCTTAAATACATGAAACTTTTTCTTTGAGTACATGAATTCATTCCAATGGTTTTAGAATTGTAGGGTAAATGATTGTCCATTTGAAACATCCTACAAAAACTTCTTAAACATTTGAAAAGTATCAGTATCAAATGCATGCCTCAATATTTTGTAATCATCAAAATCATTCCAGAGGTTAACACACTCTTATTCGAGTTCCACTTCCACTCTTATTCAGGTTTCACTCCCACTATTGGGTCTCACTCCCATATTATTCAGGTCCTACCCTCATTCTCATTCGGGACTTATCCCCATCTCATAGCTAGCAATCAGTCAACAAGCAACAACTGACTCTCTACAATTGGGTTCCAAGCGATGACTGACTAATACTCTCTCATCCCAAGGAAAATGCTAGCACATTCAGATGGCAACTTACACAACAATTGGAAGGAAAAACTTACTAATTGCCATAGTCAAAGCTCCCATTCCTACATTCAAGAATTCAATGCTCGAATTGGCCCAACAGGTTTCCTGACCAACTAAAAGACTTAGCTTCATTACAGATGGATTACTTATTTAGTTGATGCTACTCTATCGACTAATATACTTAGCAAAATCTCATTAAAAAATGAAGACATTCATTCAACACAAAGAATCATTAAAATGGAATAAGATAGCATACTCGCTTTGAAAATGGTGGTGGGGGCCCCGACTGATGGCCCTGGGCATGGCCATTTGTCTACGACCTTTTTCAGGTAGTCTTCCATTAGGGCCTTTCTCTTGGCAACAACTTCCTAGAATTTGTTGGCGGGAATCTTCTTCATGCCTACCAGATGAATAAGATGACTTAGCAAAGCTCAAAACTGGAAGGAAAAAGAAAATGCAAAAAAGCTTACCAAGTGAGTTCACCAGACTTAACTTGGCATCGCAAAGGTTCTACTCGATGAGAAGTTCCTTCATGGGAGGAATCTCCATACTGCAAAGCTTGAAGAAATCTTCCTTGTCTATCTCAAGGATCCGACCATTCTTATTCGAGGAGATACTCAACTCTCTCCAAGCCCAGTGAACTCCCCAGGGTTGGTCAGAGGTGATAAAGAACTACTTGTTCTTCGAGTGATGGATGGAAGAAGGTGGGCCAAAAAGAATTGCACGCCTATGGCGAGATCGATGAACCACCAATCCCTCTCCTTGGAATGCCTTTTCAACATAAAGAAGGCCCGGAATAGAGATATTCAAGGCCAACTTTCAAAAAAATGATAAAGGACAATGAAAAAAATAAGGACACAAAAAGAATTCAGAGTAAGTTGAGCAAGAACTACCTGATAATGATTAAAAACATTCAAATTGAATGGATGAAAAGGAAACCAAAGACTTGCTTGAAGATCTTCCCCGTACATGGCCAATTAGTTAAGAGGACCATAAGTTACTCGATCTTCTAGTCCTAGTAGATGAAGATGATAAATATTCAAAAATTAATATTTATCAAAGATTTTTGAGAAGGTCGGCCTCAGTCATTGTACAAATCATGGTCGACGGGCTTGCAGGGTAAATTCTTAGGATGCTAATGCTCTAAGCTTGAAAACTTACTCAGTGGGCTAAGGTCCTTACCTCCCTCAGGAGGGCAGAGCTCCTTGCATCTCTTGGGCTTTCAAGGCTCTCCTAACTTGAGGAACAACTTAAAGACACCTGCAACCCGGAGACATTGCTCATTGAGTGACTTTCATCTTTGGTGAATGACATCTCTAGTGCATGCCAAGCAAAGATCAAAGAAAAGAAGGAAAATCAAGGAACATCTAGAAGAAAAGCCTCCATCTAGGAATTGGATGAAGGAAAAAGAACAAAGAACAAGAAATCCCTAAAGAAATCCTAGGAAGCTTCTAAAAGAATTTCCCAGAAGCTAGGAGCAAAAGAAGACAAGGACAAACTTAAAGAGCCTTGATTGTTTCTTCCCCTTCCCCTTCCTCTCTCTCTACAACTTGAGGAGCAATAGTAGGAAACAATGGCAATAGTAGAAGAACCTTGACAGGAATGACACTACTTATACAAAAGAACTCTTTTGTAGCATAAAGTAAATGTTAATTTTCTATTAGGGGATTTCATGTGAAATAATAATACTTTTATTTTATATTTAAAATATTTATTGATAATTATTTTAAATATCAAATAACTTGATTACTTGTTAATTTTGGTGCTAATGAATAATTATTTTAAATTTCAAATAACTTGATTACTTTTTGGCACCTTTATAATTTATACAAAAGATCAAATAACTTGATTACTTTTTGGCACCCCTATAATTTATACAAAAGAACTCTTTTGTAGCATAAAGTAAATGTTAATTTTCTATTAGGGGATTTCATGTAAATTAATAATACTTTTATTTTATATTTAAAATATTTATTGATAATATTGTCAATCAAAATCTAGGGAAGATATTGTTGTAAAAATAAGATAATTTGATATATATATATATATGTGTGTATACAAATTGTGATATTTGGAAGCTACATATGTAATAAGCCCTATTTGTAGGAATATATATGCCAAATGATCTATTTTTAATGTTCTAAAAATTAACACTTAGGATTAAAGATGACAATTTATGATTTGACTCGTCAACTCGATCTGCTTTAAATAGGTTTAACTTTGACATAAATGGATTTAGATCATAATTGAATCAACCCATCTCGACCTATTTGTTAAATGAGTTAGATTCAAGTTTAAACCTTTGACTCATTTAATCTATTTTGAACCATTTAATAATTGAATTGGATCATAAGCTGATCCATTTAACTTGTTTAAAATGCATTTAATTCATTTAAAACTTGCTTAACTTGTTTAACCCGATTTATTTAACTTGTTTAATCTATTTAACCCATTTAACTTAACTTCACTTGTTTAATAAATAAATTATGTGAGTCAGATTGGGTTATTTATTTAATTAACAGGTCAAGGTCAAACTTAAGTTTTTGACTCGTTTGATAAGCATGTCATGCTTGAATTGGTAAATTTTTGACCTGACCTATATCCGACTCAACTTGCTTGATTGCCACCCATACTTAGGATCAAACAAAGATGGTAAGAAGAACATCATTTGTATTTTCTAGTTTTTCTTATTTTATTAATTTAATAAATAAATAAAAGGCTATATGTAGTATATGGGCGTTATGAAGAGAGTAGCTTTTCTCGGATACCCCTAATACTCCCCAACATTGCCAAAAGTTGGGCTAGTTGGCACCTATAAATTATAATCCTGATGCGTGGAAGTTTAATTATATGAAGGTTCATCGAAAGAAATAAATAAATAAAAGAAAAAATAGACTTTCTTTTTTAGGAGGTAAAATATATGGGAATTTCTCTCTTTGCCAATTCAATGATGTCACTATCTAAGTACTAATTAGAAAATTGTTAACGAATACACTTATGGAAAATATTTTAATAAAATTATATTGAATATTCTTGCAAAAGCTACTAATGGAATCAATTAATCAAGAGACGAGATGCTTGTATGAAGATTACTTGTGCTAACATTCCAAAAGAGATATATTATGTCACATGCCATTGATATCTTGTCATCCAAATCGACTGGTATGTTTGCTAGTTCTACTATATAGCATGCGATAATTAATATTTGTGCTGGTGAGGAAAAATATCCAACTTTATGTTACATTTTTTTTTTTTTTTAATTAAGAAAAGGGATAAGTATAACTTTGTGTTACATTTTAGCTATTGTTCATGGAGCCGGCACCTATTTGCACATTCAACTTTTTTTGTTTTGTTTTTTTTTTGTTTTTGTTTTTTTTTTTCTTTTTGAGAAAAGATAGGTCAAACATATCACCATTTTATCGGGATCATGAGTGCAATGCTAAGAAGAAAAGTAAAATATGGGGCCAAATAAAGTATAAATCTTTGGATATCTCAATGCTGGTCATGCAATTGGCATGTGCATGGTATGACTCTGTGGACAAAAATCAAGTTCAGATGCTTGTGATGGAAAACCTGTGGGTGCTTGAATCCACCATTCACCCATGCTTCAAGATCATCACTTGCCACATCTTTATAATTACACCCAATGGACAGACAGAGAGAGATGCATATTTAGATGGTGGGCACGTCAGATGCATGCATGCATGCTGCAATAGCCTTCCATCTAACATGCAGAAACATTAAAAACCTGTGACATTCTAGCAAACGTCACACCCGTCAGGTGTAATATGCAAAAGACAAAAAAAAAAAAAAAAAATCCATTTCTACGAGGCCAACCGGTGGGACCAGAAGAAGGGCATCGAGATAACGGACAAATCGCCAGACGAAAATGCCCTTTAGAACCGTTCGTGCTGGAAGTGGGGGAGACGGTTCCGCGCTTGCTGCCGCCCTCTCAGTGCCTCCACACGCGGAACGAAATTTCCATGAAAAAAAAAAAAAAAAAAATGACGCCTTCGAGACGCCCCCCAAAAAAAAAATCCTATCGCATTTTGCAAGGGAAAAAGCAAAAAAAAATTAAAGGAAAAAAGTAAAAATTGCTAAACGAAGCCGAGGAGATTCTTCCCTCGAGGTATTTTTCCTTCTCTCCCTTTTGTTTGCTTTGATCTCATTTGTTTGTCATTTCTGTACCAATTGTATTGTTATAGGGCTTTTGATTTCTGTTCATGGGTTCTTTTTTGCCATCGTTCTTTCTGGAACCCATCTCTCTAGATTATTTTTGTTGGTTTTAAATGAGTTTGCTGGCATATGGAAATAAGGTTTTAAGAGAATGAGAATTCATCATTGCTCCGAAGATTTCGAACCGAATATTTACAATGGTTTGTTTCTTCTTGTTTTGGATATCCTGATATATGAAATGTGGGTTGTGTGCAAGATGCAAAAGGCAAATGCAAGAAGGGTTTTAGAGCGAAGCCACTAACAGTGACAGCATCAGAGACAAGTTTGGAAATGTTTGGAGACAAGGAGGAGGAATACCTCCTTGGGAATTTAGTTGTGCTGGGAAAACGATGGCATGAGACCAGAAAGAGAGCTTTGGTTGTTTTTCTGTCTTTGTGGTTAGGGAAAATAGATTTCTTAACGACAATGACGGGCAGCCAAAATTTGTTTTTTGAATGTAAGTTCTGTGCTCATTATACTTTACCATCAGATAACTAGGACTGACGGATTCTGTTGAATAATTGAATGATGTGATAGAGAGTGGTAATGGGTTTGTTTTATAGAGTGGGTGATGCAGCGTTTTTTAAATTTCTTAGAATTAGGTGAGAATGTTCTTCTTCTTTATTTTTCATTGAAAGTAAACTATCCTGTTTCTAGATGCAACTATTCTACATGGTCTACAGCTTATGATAGCAGAAAGATCTGAGAATATAACAACCCAATACGCTTATCAAGTGCCTGCTACAAGGAACTGAAGCATGGAGTCCTGGACAGTTATTAAGGTAGCAGAAAATGAGAAATTAGGATGATGATAATCTTGTGACCACTCTCTCTCTCAAAAAAAAAAAAAATTCTTGTGGCCACTAGATTTTGAAGTATCTAGCATGGAGACCGAAGATGATGTAAAATTGAGTGTACAATGCCACTGTATATCCATCCGGCCGGTTTGTGTTGGGCTGGACAAACTGTTCAGCCGGTTGATGCTGGTTGAAACTCTCACCGATCAGCTCTTCTGGAGGTCCTAACATGTTCTCCACCGAAAGTCCAACGAGCTGATTTATCATTGGGTTTGTTGCCCTGGAGGCCGACCTACTGGAGGCCGACCTTCTGGAGGCCGACTTACCTGAGGCCGACCCAATGAGGGCTGACCAACTCGATCCCCATTCGGAGAACCATCCGATGGTTCCGGAAGATTCCCTCCAGCTGGTACCAGAATTCTGTTACAACGGACTCTACGACGTGGTCACGACTTTGTGCCACTTGGCCATCACTTCGATCTCCCAGGGGTAATTTAGGGACTTCGTCTCTGTCTTTTAGCGAATTTTGGCAATATTTCACGCCCATAAAAGGGTGTCCAGGGAGCCTCCGCGGGGATAAAACGCTCTTTCTCCTCTCTACGCTTTTCTCTGATTCTTTCCATTCTGTTGCTTCAAGCCCCTTACTAACTTAAGCATCGGAGTGTCCCCCGCCGGAACACCTCCAGCGCTCAGGGGACCTTTTGCAGGTTGGCCAACTGAAGAGTTTTCCAGCACACCAAGCAGAGCTCGGTCCAAGGATGAGCATAGCAATAGATTGGCACTAGAGGAAGGGCGGCCGAACCTCCGTTCCGCTCCCTGCTCCAAAAGGAGAGATCGACTGAAGAAAGCTACAGATGGTGAGGGGAAGAACGCAGAGTGTCTCCACCAGGGGGAGGCACTCCCCCCACCGGCCTGAAGCACTTTGTGGAGAGGATGCCATGGCCACCGCTGCCGAGCCCACTATCACTTTAGGGTTGCAGCAATTCCAGATGCTGGTAAACCGCATCGAAACACTTATCTCAGCGGTCCAACGTTTTCAGGAAGCTGCTGAAGACTGGCGGCAACCACCCGCGGCATCCTGCATTAACCATCAACCGGCTGCTGGGGGGAGTCAGCAGCCGGAGGAGCCGCCACCTCTCTCCCATGATGCTCCGGAGCCCCGGAGATCTTTAGGGGCTCACGCTAGTGGGAAGAGGGCGAGGTCGGCTTCCCCATCCTTCGCTAACTCTGCTCCCCTCAGCAGTCGGTGCCTTGTTGAAGATCCTCATAATTACGGCAGTAAGATCATGTGCATAGAAGAGCGCATGGCGGAGATCATTGAACGGCAAAAGGTCGAAGGGGGGCAGGTTTATGATACCCGCCCACCTTTTTCTGCTGAGATCTTGAGGGAGTCTATCCCCCGACACTTTAAGATTCCTCAGGTGGACCCCTACGATGGTACCACCGACCCACTGGATCATTTGGGCACCTACAAAGCCCATATGATGGTACAGGGCACCTCTGATGCCCTCCACTGTATCGCCTTTCCAGCCACTCTGAAGAAGGCCGCCCGAATGTGGTTCATGGCCCTCTGACTAGGTACGATCCGGTCTTTTTCTCAGCTCGAGACTTTTTTTCTTTCACATTTCAGGACATGCAGCCGAGCCCCGAAGAATACCGACTGCCTCTTCTTCATACTCCAGAAGGAAGGGGAGACTCTCCGGGACTACATGGCCCACTTCAACTCAACGGTCATGGAAGTCCCAGATTTGAACGAGGCGGTAGCAATGTCCGCCTTCAAGAGAGGACTCCGTTCGTCCAGGCTTACATTCTCCCTGGACAAGAAGTTTTCAAAGGACTACACTGAGCTGTTGACCAGGGCTCACAAGTACGCCCTGGCGGAGGAGCAATCTGCAAGCCGTCGCCAGGCGGAGGGGAGATCAACCGCTAAGAAACGAAGCGACAAAGCCCCAGCAGTTCGACCTCCTGGCGATGACAGCCGACCCACTCGGCGCCGTAGCCTGAAGCCGAGAGATTCCTTTAAGAAGTTCAAGACCTACGCGCCCCTCTCCCTCCCGAGGGAGAAAATCCTCATGGAAATTGAGAACGAGGCTTACTTTCAAAGGCCTCGACCGATGAGGGGCCCCCCTGCCGCCAAAAATAAGAGTAAATATTGCCGGTTCCACAGGGACCATGGACACGACACTGAGGAGTGCATCCAATTGAAGGATGCTATCGAAGACTTCATCATGAGAGGATATCTGAGCAAATATGTCCGTCCCCGCCGGGATCGGGCTGAAACTTCTACCGTCAGAGACCCACCTGAAGAGGCCGAACTTCCCAATCAACGTCCGACGTGCGGAGGTGTTGGCATGCTACACCGAAGTTCCGACCAAGGGTCTGGAGGGGGCCAAGACATTGTGAAGAGGCCCAGGGGCTCTGGTATGATCAGTTTTTCTGATGAAGATCTTTTGGGACCCCATCTCCCAGGGGATGACCCTGTCGTTGTGTCGGCAATCATTGCCAATTATGATGTAAAACGTGTCCTTATTGACAATGGAAGCTGTGCGAAGGTTTTGCTGTATGACGCCTTTGTTCAGATGAATTTGTCTAGTTCAAGGCTATAGGACTCCTTAGTGCTGCTCACTGGCTTTGGAGAAAACTTCGTTGGAGTAGAAGGAGAAATCATCTTACCCGTAACTCTCGGGACGGAACCCCGTCAATGGACTTTTCCTATCAACTTTGTGGTCGTCCGCACGACTTCAGCGTACAACACCATCCTGGGCCGACCAGCCTTTAACAAGTTCTATGCCATCGTATCCACTTACCACTTACTGGCAAAATTCCCAACTTGTAACGGGGTTGGGGAATTGAGGGGAGACCGCAGGATGGCCAGACAATGTTTGGCCATTCATGACAGGCAGCTGGAGGGGCGCCCCACACTCGAACAATTGGATCCCAGGGACGAGGCTGATGGCTGCGGTCAGCCGGTCGAAAAGGTGGTGTTTGTTCCACTCAGAGAGGATGATCCTACTAAAGTACTTCAAATTGGGAGTACACTAAGCGAAGAAGCCTAGCAAGAGTTGATAGAGTTTTTAAGAAGCAACGCTGATGTCTTTGCCTGGTCGGCCTTAGACATGCCAGGCATCCCGTCGGATGTCATTACTCACCAGCTCAAGGTCGATCCGATGTATAGGCCCGTTCGGCAAAAGAAAAGAAGCTTTGCCGTCGAAAGGCAAAGGGCCATTGAAGAAGAGGTGAAAAAGCTCCTTGATGCTGGGTTTGTTAGGGAATCCCACTATCCGGAGTGGGTTGCCAATGTTGTTATGGTAAAGAAGGCCAGTGAGAAGTGGAGGATCTGTGTGGACTATACGGACCTCAATAAAGCTTGCCCAAAGGATAGCTTCCCCATACCAAAGATTGACTAGCTGGTAGATGCCACAGCTAGTCACCAGCTATTGAGTTTCATGGACGCGTTCTCGAGGTACAACCAGATCAGGATGCACCCCGAAGACGAGGAGAAGATGGCCTTCATCACGGACAGGGGGTTGTATTGTTACAGGATTATGCTTTTCGGCTTGAAGAATGCGGGTGCTACCTTCCAGCGACTGATCAACCGAGTTTTTGAGGGACAAATCGGAAGAAACATGGAGGCTTATGTTGATGACATGATTGTTAAGAGCCTCCGAAAGGACGACCATATCAGGGACTTGCAGGAATCCTTCGGCGCGCTGAGACGCCATCGGATGAAATTAAACCCTGCCAAGTGTATTTTTGGGGTGACCTTTAGGAAATTCCTTGGTTTCCTGGTCACCCAAAGGGGTATTGAAGTCAACCCTGAGAAGATCAAGGCTATCATGGACATGGTACATCCGACCAGTAAGAAGCAGGTGCAAGAGCTTACGGGCTGTATCGCCTTTCTCAGCCGCTTCATTTCTCGGTCGGCAGAGAAGTCCTTACCCTTTTTCAGAACCTTGCACCGGTCGGACCGTTTTCAGTGGACCGATGAGTGCCGGTCGGCCTTCGAGGCCTTGAAGAACTATTTGAAGAATCCCCCACTGTTGGCTAAGCCCATGGAAGGGGAAGTGTTGTACCTATACCTGGCAGCCTCTGACGAAGCCGTCAGCGCCGTCCTTGTGCGGATGGGGGAAGATGGCCAGCAAAAACCTGTCTATTATATCAGTAAAGTCTTCCACGATGCCGAGACAAGGTATCCCAAAGTCCAAAAGCTGGTTTACTCGTGGGTCACGGTGGCGAAGCGCCTCCGGCCTTATTTCCAGGCGCACCCGATTGTTGTGCTGACTGACCAACCCCTCAAGGCAATCCTCCGAAGTCTTGACACCTCTGGACGGCTTGCTAAGTGGGCCGTCAGGCTGGGCGAGTTCGACATCTCCTTTTAATCCCGGTCGGCCTTGAAGGTCCAGGTAATTGCTGATTTTATTGCAGAATGCACATGGGGGCCAGAGGCCACCCCTTCGATTGCCGAAGTACCCATGGCTGATCCCGCAGGAGAGTGCGAGCCCACCTGGACTCTTCATGTAGACGGAGCCTCCAACCTCGCCGGGTGTGGGGCGGGGCTGATTTTAGCCAACCCAGACGGACAATGTTTGGAGTACGCTCTACACTTTGCATTCCAAGCATCTAACAACCAGGCGGAGTACGAAGCTTTACTTGCAGGGCTAAGGATAGCCGATGAGCTGGGCATCAGCAGGATCCGGACCTTTTCTGACTCCCAGTTGGTAGTCAACCAGGTGAAAGGCGAGTTCGAAGCAAGGGACCCGATCTTGACTAAGTACTTGGACAAGGTACAAGGCTTTATATCCTTGCTCAAGTCCTTCGAGATTCTCCATATACCTCGATTGCAGAACTCCCGGGCGGACGCTTTGTCGCGGTTGGCCACGGCCGTGGCCGGCATCTCCGGCCGGGCCTTTGTGGAGCATCTACAGCGTCCGAGCATCTCCGAAGAGCCAATCGACGTCCACCAGGTTGAGCAGGAGGCATCCTGGATGGACCCTATCCGCACTTACCTGACCCAGGGTGCCCTTCCGGACGACCTGGCTAAAGCCAAATGCATGCGCTCAACGGCCTCCATTATGTCGTCCTTGACGGGATTCTCTACAAGCGGTCATTCTCATAACCATTGTGAAGTGCTTGGGGCCGACTGATGCGGACTATGCACTTAGGGAGGTCCATGAAGGCATTTGCGGCGACCACCTTGGAGGGAGATCCCTGGCCTATAAAATCATCCGGCAGGGATATTACTGGCCCACCATTCAAAAAGATGCGTCAGACTTCGTGCAGAGGTGCGACGCGTGTCAATGATATTCGGGAGTCCAAATAAGGCCCGCCAGTCAGCTGATCTCGCTTGTGGCGCCGTGGCCATTCGCCTAGTGGGGCATGGACATTTTGGGACCTTTTCTCCCGGTGTCCGGCCAACGAAAATTCCTCCTCGTGGCTATTGATTATTTTACCAAGTGGGTGGAGGCTGAAGCAGTGGCCCAGATAACGGAAGCCAAGGTGGAAAACTTCATCCGAAATTGCATTATCTTCAGATTCGGTATTCCACGAACGATCATCACAGATAATGGAAGGCAATTTGATAACTTAAGGTTTCGAGATTTTTGCCAGCAGTACCATATCTCCCATCGGCTCACCTCGGTCGGCCACCCGCAATCCAACAGAGAGGCTGAAGTTACCAATCGGACAATCTTGCATGGGTTGAAGACTCGGCTAAATGAAGCCAAAGGACTTTGGGTGGAAGAGCTTTATTCTGTATTGTGGGCATACTAGACCACTGCTCGGACGGCAACCGGAGAAACTCTGTTCAACTTGACTTATGGGAGTGAGGCGGTCATCCCCGTAAAAATCTCGTTGCAATCCTTGCAGGTCGACCACCTCACCGAGCCGACCAACTCGGAACAACAAAGGGCTGACCTGGAATTGCTGGAGGAAACCGGGCTACGAGCGAGCATGAAGATGGCAGCTTACCGGCAGAGGATGGCTCGATATTACAACTCGAGGGTTAAGGCACGAACCTTCCATGTTGGGGACTTGGTCTTGCGGAGGACGGAGATTTCGAGACCGACCGAGCAAGGAAATCTTTCTCCTAATTGGGAGGGTCCCTATCGAGTTAGTGAAGTAATCCGGCCCGGGACCTATCGGCTTGAGCAGTTGGACGGGCAGCAAATATCGCGCTCGTGGAATGTAGATAATCTTCGCAAGTACTATCAATAAATTCTACAGCTTCCTTCATGCTCACTCCGAAAGTCCGACTCCGGTCGGCAGAGGCCCTAGGGCGACCCATTCCGAAAGTCCGACTCCGGTCGGCAGAGGCCCTAGGGTGGCCCATTCCGAAAGTTCGACTCCGGTCGGCAATCGCCGCACGTGGCCCATGTGGGATCACACGATGAACAGATGGCGAATCTGAGCCACCTGACGAAGCAAATCGAGAGCAAATCTCCTGGTTCATGAGTCCGAACTAAACAATTGCCAACCTCCCTGCTTCGGACTTCAAAAAGCCGATCGAGAATACTTGGGAATTTCCATAATTATTCGAACCGGGCTAAAGAAGCTGACCAAAATCACTTGGAAAAATTTCGGAAGAAAAAGAAAATAACTTATAGCACAGAGAAGCCGACTAACAAGACTTAGAAAAATTTGGAGAGAACATTAGGCCCAACACATACATACATAAGGCAAAGGTAAAATTTTTCATTGCATTCAAAAACAGATGCTTACAAAAGGTGGGTCGGACCTTTACAACCCCCCTAGGTCGGACCCACGGAAGGTGCATCGGGGGCCCCGACTTCGGCCCCGTTTGCTACATCAGGAAGGACAGCCGTGATTGCGGCGCTAGGGGATTCAACCGGGACACTCGCTACCTCTACCTCGACCCTGGCCTCCTCTGCTTCCCCTTTGCCTTGGGGTCTCCCTCTTTTGCAGGCCCTTTCAGCTCCGTACCCGACAGGTCCAGCTCCGGAAAAAGGAGGGCCACCTTCTTCATGCAGTCGTCGTAGCCCTCCCGGTAGAAGTCCGACGCCGCCTCTTCGACCTCCTCGTCGAAGTCGGAGGAGGCCTTATATGCAGTCACCGCCTATTAGGCCTGCCTTGCGGCCTGCTCCCTGACTTCCTCAAGCTGGGCCGACAGCCGCACCACCATGGCCCCTTCAGCCTGGGCTCTCTTGTCGGCCTCTAGGAATTGACTCTCTTCTTCCTGCAGCCGATGCATGAGGGAAGCCACTTTCGCCTTCCTCTTCTTCAGCCTGGCCTCCCGGTCGGCCAGTTGGCCCTCTGCCTCCTTCAGGGCCTCCTTCGATGATTCGGCCTCTACTTGAGCGGCCGACGACTTCTCCTCCGCAGACTTCAAGGACGCCTCCAGGGCGGCCTGAGTTGCCTCCATGGCAGCCTGAGTGGCCTCCAGCTCCTGCATCCTTTTGGCGAAGGTTTTGGCCGAATGGATTACTCGGCCGATACTGTCGTCCATCAGAGAAATGTCATGGAGGAGCTGCGGGCACTAGACTAAGTTAGAGCCGAAAGAGGAAGGGAAAGGGGGGCAAAGAATCGAACAAGTAAAGTAAAGCGCCTTACCCTCATGAGATTGCGGTAAGACTCTACCGCCACATCACTCAGATTTCTTTGTATTGACCACTCCCAATCGAAGTCGGTCATCGCCCCTCTGAGCAGGCTCTGCGCTCTTCGGGGGTGGTCCAGAGCGTTCCAGTGTTGGAACTCCTCTTGGCGAACCTCGTCATCCGATTCCTCTTCGGTCCCCTCCTCGCCGGCCTCTTCCATCGCCACTCCTTTTCCCTTGCCCCTTGAGGGCCCTGCTGTGTCCGAGCCGACGAGCGCAGGGGCCGGCGCGTCCGGAGAGTCGGGTAGATCCGACCGATCCTGCTCCTGTGGAGCGGCCGACTCCCCAGCGGTAGGTGGAGCCTCAGATACCTTCCTGGCCAATACCTCACTAAGAGGGGTGTCGTCCTCGTTAGACCCCACTTCCACAACGGGTACCGGCGGTCTCTCTTCCTGCCTCTTTTTCTGCCTTTCGGTTGTCGATGTTGGAGCCGACTCTGTGACGGGTCTTTTTCGTATCGCCCGCTGAACGACCTTGGCCTTATCTATTTTCCTCATCCCTCTTCCTGTTGCAAAGAAGGTCAGGGTTAGTCAAAGAGAAAAATTAGCGACGGAGACAGAGGGGCGAACTGTGAGAAAGGAGATCGGCCCTTGCCTAAGAATCTCTGGGAGCTAATTCCTGCCCGGTGAAGGTGGTCTTCGCCCAGTAGCTCAAATGCCGCGGTCGAACCAGCTCCGTTGAGTTCATTGTAACTGGCTTGGTCGGCCATCAGGATCGACCTCCCCTCTCGGAGTCTCGCCCACGGCTCCCTCCACAAGGGCTCGAATCCCCAGGGCTAAAGACCACTCACGAAGAAAAACCGAGCCTTCCACCCATGGATAGCCGACGGAAGACACTTTAGGATTTTTCGGCCGGGGCGGGGATTGAACATCCACCATTCTCGGCTCCTAAAGTCTTTTTTCAAGAGGAAGAAATTCCCGAAGAGGGGTAACCCAAGTTCGAGTCCGACTCTATGACACAATATTACAAAGCAGCAGATGATCCGAATGCTATTCGGAGTCAACTGTGCCGGGGTTACCCTATAGTGTCGGAAGACCCTTACAAAGAAAGGATGCAACGGGAACCTCAAGCCGGCCTTGAGGTGGGACTCGTACATCGGCAAGGTTTTCGGCCCTAATGGATTATTCACTCTCTCCTCTCGGCCTGGCAGCGTGAGGTGCGGAGTGGTAGGGATCCCATACACTACCCTAAGGTTTTCGACCCGCTCTCGGGTCATGGACGACGGGATCTCTCTCGACCCTGGCTGTCTAGGTCTCTGGACTAGGCCCTTACTAGTGGTCGCCATTAATAATGAAGGAGGAAGACTCAAGAGCTAACCTGAAGATGACCTTCTAAGAACCGGGTCTCGCGAGGGGAGGAGTTCTCTCTCTCAGAGCGCAGATACAGCCAGAAAACCTCCCCAGAGCACACTGCCCCTCCTTTTATAGATCTCTTGGGGGGGGCACCGCCTCTCTTCGTTGGCATTTCAACCGCCTTGTCGGGAGACGCGTCCGTTCACATCCCCGAGACCGAAGCGACATGCCGATCCTGAGGCCAAACGGCGATCCGCGTGAAGGTTGAATCAATGGTGAAGAGGTCACAGTCGACCGCCCGGATGCTTCCACGTGGAGCGGCGCGTCCCCTCGTTCTCGCCGGTACCCTCTCCAGCCTGACTTTCCATCATGACGCCTTTTTCGCCATTAACTGCGACCCTTGCGCCCTCAATAAGGGGCCGACACCTATTCGAGAGGCTGATCGTAGGAGATTCAAAACGACCCGTCGTGATGATTCCGGTTCGGGCCTGAACGAATGCAGCCTATACCAAATGCTATGCTCCTGCACTTTGAGGTCACGTGCCTCCTTAAAGCCCAGTAGCAGGGGGCAACTGTTATATCCATCCAGCCGGTTTGTGTTGGGCCGGACAAACTGTTCAGCCGGTTGATGCTAGTTGAAACTCCCACCGATCGGCTCTTCTAGAGGTCCTAACATGTTCTCCGCCGAAGGTCCAACGAGCTGATTTATCATTGGGTTTGTTGCCCTGGAGGCCGACCTACTGGAGGCCGACCTACCTGAGGCCGACCCAATGAGGGCCGACCAACTTGATCCCCATTCGGAGAACCATTCGATGGTTCCGGAAGATTCCCTCCAGCTGGTACCAGAATTCTGTTACAACGGACTCCATGACGTGGTCACGACTTTGTGCCACCTGGCCATTACTTCGATCCCCCAGGGGTAATTCAGGGACTTCGTCTCTGTCTTCTAACGAATTTTGGCAGTATCTCATGCCTATAAAAGGGTGTCCAGGGGACCTTCGCGGGGGTAAGACGCACTTTCTCCTCTCTATGCTTTTCTTTGATTTTCTCCATTCTATTGCTCCAAGCCCCTTACTAACTCAAGCATCAGAGTGTCACTCGCCGGAACACCTCCGGCGCCCAGGGGACCTTTTGCAGGTTGGCCGGCTGAAGAGTTTTCCAGCACACCAAGCAGAGCCCGGTCCAAGGGTGAGCGCAGCAACAGCCACGATTGCAAATTCTAGCTAGAAAAATGATGTAGATCTAATAAAAAAGTTAGATCTACAGGTTGCTTGACCTTTGATCAGGTTTTTAGGTGAAACCTCTATCCATACCTTTTTAATTGGAGGACTCCTTCAAAGTTAAATCGCTCATACTTGTCCCCATTTGGGTGTATTTTTCCTAATTTGTGTTAATATTTTTTTATATCCATGTAATTATCTTCTAAAGGTAAGTTGCATACAACAAAATTATCTCCTAAAGTCTCATTAGGTTTATATGTTTGTTGATAGTTTAATTAAAATTGGGTTTATGTATCATGCCACAAGTGACACGAACCATTGTGGACCACCGAGATTACTTTTTGTAGTCTGCATTGGATTTGGAAACAATATATGCCATATTTAACCGGTCATGAAAAATAACGTTCAAAGTTTATAACTATTTATAGACAAGGATCGTTAAACCGGTACCAGGACCCATATCAATCACTGGCCGGTATAGTATGGTATCGTTTGGTACTATACCGATATATGGTACAGCAAGCATGTCGATCAAACTAGCACGTAATTTTTTTTATAATTTCAAATCACTTTTTTAGAATTTATTGAATATTTTTAGGTCCAAATAAATGTTTGGTGATGCTAATTGATGTTTGCATCACTTCAATACATTCTTAATCATGTATATCATGAATTTGACTTTCTAAATTTTTATTTTTTAAATTATTAATACATGGATTATATATCATTGAATCTTAAAATGCTCAAAATTTATAAATAAATAATCAATACATAGTCACATACCGATATTTGGAATCTGGTCGAGTGTCGATGTCCACAAATATTAGAATAATTGATGTACTTAGTGGGAAGATTAGTCAATCTCTCTAGTTAAGTAGTATTGTAATCCTCTACGGCCATCCTAGGAGGTATGTGTGCTGGATCATAATTCATCTCAGATTTCTCGCTGAGATCCTAATTCTAAGAGATGTCTTGAGAGTGATGTGGTTGTGGAGGGACCATCTAAATATACTAATAGCAAAATCAGATCCGTAAGATGCTCTGAGCTGCATGGGATAATAGCCAGTAGAAGATAATATCTCGGACATCCTATATCCATATCCATATGGATCATAAGTTGCCGGTGCTTGTTGGTAAGAAGATCTAGAATACGAGGATGAACCTGATACATTCATGGATTCTACTCCACGTGTAGAGATCATCTGCAGCTACATCATGTCTTGAACAATTTCATGGAGTCCATTGCCTGTATAAAATTGTATCACCATGGACTTTACCAGCCGTGCATGATGGTTCTTATGATGTATGGTGTCTGTAAACCGTGACTCATCAGTGAATCGAAGACCACTAACCGACTGCCTCCTATCCTCCAGTTCCTCTCTGATCACTAGATCCTCGACCATCAGAAGAGTCATTTGCATTGCTCTTCCTAGTATCTGACCTGAGTGAATTGAGTATTCCATTGGAGATAAAATTGGCTTTCTTTTTCTATCTCTAGGTTGTGTTGCCTACCCTCTCGTTACATGATGCTCTGGCTAATTGGATTACAAGGATGGATGCTGTGATGTATTTGCTCGAGCCTTGTGTAGAATGTTACTGCTCGCCTATTGTTCAGCATCCATTACAACCTTGCTAGCTATAAAACTAGCTGGTCAAGAAGGCGATCTTTATACGAAACTATTATTTTAATTTTAAAAATTATATACTTGATAAAAATTAATGATCTTAGTATCGTTATTTAGATCATGCATAGATCTATAACATATTATAAAATCATGTTAAAATAAAAATTTTGACAGTTTTTCCTTATTTTTTATTTTCTATAAATTTTAAAAAAAGAGAGGGGATAAGGAGAAAGAGGGAAGAGGATGGATCTACGTACCTTTACTCGATGTTTTTTCTATGTTTTTCCTGCGTTTTCCTAGAGTTATATAGATTAGAATGGGTTGGATAGAGAAAAATAAGCTTCTTTGTGAAATTGAGAGACTCTTGGACTTTCAGTCACATTAAACCATCTCTTTACATGGCTATAGTGTCCGACCCAAACTGGACCGGAACCGGATCCAAACCGGGCCGAAACATATGGTTCAAGGCTAAATCGTACCGTTTTGGTCCGGTTCCAGGGTGTTGTAGATGCTCTGGGTTCCAGACGATTTTTCACGATCGAACCATCTTAGTTCTTAGTTGGTATGGTATGGTACGACCTGAACCGGGCGGTTCAGTCTGGTTCAAGAAACCCTAATTTATATGATGTTTAACCATCAGATCCTAGTTGTTCAAGTGGCTGAATCAGTGAAATCACAGATAATTTAACTAGGTGATGAGGCTTCATTTTAATTATCTTAACGATTTGAACATATTTGCTGCCTTTGTCCACCTTGTCAATGTGGAGCTAATATATTCAGGTTTATCTCCTAATTTGGGAAGGAATTGCTTAATACCACAAATGGATGTGGATGATGTGATGAAACAGTCTGCTTAGCCTGTTCTAAACCAGATTTTGCTGTTCAAATTTATTATTTATAATAAATATGTTCATCTTCAACTAGTAGGGGAATCTGACTCAACTAGTATTGTGGAACATGATGAGCACACATGAAGAGCCATTGTAACTATTCAAAAGTCCTTTTGATAGGTTTTATGAAACAAGAGTGCCCTGCTCTCATAGTTCCATATAAAAGTTTCTTTCATCTAATTTTACTTTATGGTTGATTGTGAGATTCAAATAATATAGACTGGGTCAAGAAATTTCTTCTTTTTTTGAAGAAATCATCTTTTCTTGAGCAAATCACCAAATATGTAGGATTAAAAGGGACTATGCTTTTCACTTAAGCTTTGAAAATCATTAAGATATCTCATTCGTATTGTTGTTGTTCTAATTGATCTTGTTCATATCATGGCTAGGTTTGAAACCTTCTTGCTTTCCTTAGAGACCTCATCTTAATTATCTTTTCCTTGCATACACTAATAGAATGGATTACATGAACAGCAATTTAGCCATCTTGCAATTGCACACTTGCTTGTACTCTTTTTCCCTTTTCAATATTGGACAAAAGCTGTTTTTGTTGTAGAATAACTTATTGATCGATTCCTTCAAGTTTGATGTTGTTGTTTCTCTTGTAGAAGGCTTTACTTTCATTCTCCTTAATAATTCTTCTTTAGGATGTTGGAAGTAGTTGTTTTATTCTTTCTCATAATTTGATCAATCTTATTGCTTGATATTTGCTGTCTTAATGCTTATCATGCAAAGGTTTTAATCTAATATTCTCAATCATCTCATTGAGCATCAATATGGATCGAGATCTCAGTTTATTTAGGCCAATATATTAAGTCCATAAAAATGGAAAAAGACCTAAAATTCTGAGATCTTGGCGATATTATTGGATTTGAGATATTAGAATCTCAGCCAATATAACAAATTCAAAATTAACACGTATTTTAAATGATGAATTTGAATTTTCTAATAAAAATGTTAAGTTAAAATTGTAATGGATTGATTGGGAAGTATTAATCTATATTTGAATATTGTATCCAATATATCGAGATTTATCATTTGTATTGGCCAAGAAAAATAAAGACTTAGATATTAGTTATGCCATATTGGTGAATGGTGAGTGTCCAAACTAATACTGATACAAACTAATATCGGGATTTATCCTTTTTTCAACATTTGTTTGTTCTCTAATCACATTGTCATACCTTGAGACTCCAGCTTATTCAAATTTTCAGATTGAGCATTTTAATCAATCAATCTTGGTGCCAATAGTAAATTCAAGAGTAGGATGCCCATAAACAAAATAATTAAATAGAGCCAAACTAAAATATATAAAACAGAACGCTGCTGCAAAACTTATAAGGTAATCTATCATGCCCCTGACCCAAAGACATGTGCTAAGGGATGTGGTAAGCCATTGCATAGGCATAGGGCTTGGATCCTGAGCATGCAAGCAGAAACCTATCAAATAACAAATACAAACCAAACAAACAACAATTCGATAACACAGGCAGGATAAAATTTTCCAAAACTAACCAGATTTCCAAAAATTGAATTGGCCACTTGCCAATCCCAAAATGATAATTAGCAATATCATGAGTAAATATTAAAACAATTCATAAACAAACTAAAACAATTTGGAAAAAAGATATTGTATTTTTTTACTTCTTCATGGTACAGGTGGGCTCTATATATAGAGCAATAATGAATCTCCAATTGATGTGTTTCTTAATATAGAGGATATTCATGATTGATATATTTTCTAATATTCATGATTGGCATATTTTCCAATATACATGATTGACATATTTTTCAATATATATATACTTGATATGTTTCTCAATATACATACATGATTAATATATTTCCTAGATAAGATTATTCACTATAATTTTTTGATATTTCTAGAATATTACAAGATATTCTCAAAATATTCTAGACAAAAAAGAAAAACAGTTCCTTTTCCACACTCCCTCAAGCTAGCTTGAAGATATCTTCTATGACAAGCTCGCTTACTAGATCCTCGAACTGCTTCTTATACAGTCCCTTTGTGAGAATGTCAGCCAATGATCGTTGAACTGGTACCGGGACCCATACCGGTCAGCGATCGATATGGTACGATACCGTTCCATCTCGTACTGGTATGGGTACCATTATCTTCCTCCCCCCTCTTAACTAACAACCAAAAAAAAAAATGTAAACCTGTTCGGACCGGTTCAATTTTTTTTGTTTTCTAAACCGGAGAATAGTCGGAAGTTGATCTTCTATCAGTTACACTTCCTGTCCAATTTACGTCGGTGTAAGCTTCTATTTGCAAATGTCCTTTGTTTTGAAATAGCAATCCCTTTTTAGGTATCCCCTTTAGGTATCTTAAGATTTTGTAGGCAGCCTTAAAGTTTTTTGATCTTGGTGAATGCATAAATTGGCTTACTACACTACTGCAAAAGTTATATCTGAACGAGTATGTGATAAATAGATAAGTTCATCCATAAGTCTCTGGTACTTGTCTCTATCTACCACTTGGTTTCTGTAGGTTGTAACTTCAAGTTGGGCTTTATTGGAGTTTCGGTTGGTTTGCATCTGAGCATTCCAGTTACACTAAGTCCAAGACATACTTTCGTTGGTTAACAAAGATTTCCTTATTGGATCTTGCAAATTTCATGCCAAGGAAGTATTTTAGAGCCTCCAAGTCTTTGATCTTGATGTGGCACAGTCGCTGATGTGGAATCTGCGTCAGACCGAGTTGGCAGCCATGTTGGCAGAAGATGCCACCTAGATGCGGTGACCAAATGAAAATCCGAGGTCGAGCCCCCGGCCATGGTTAGCTCCCATCCGAGGTCGAGCTCCTAGTCGAGGTCATGCTCCCGTCTTCTGAGGTCGAGCCCCCGGTCGAGGTCAGCTCTCATCTGAGGTCGAGCTCCCGGCCGAGGTCGTGCTCCCGCCTTCCGAAATCGAGCTCTCGGTTGAGGTCAACTCCCATCCGAGATTGAGCTCCCGGTCGAGGTCGTGCTCTCACCTTCCGAGGTCGAGCCCCTGGCCGAGGTCAGCTCCCATCGAGGTCGAGCTCATTGAGCCCTCGGTCGAAGTTAGCTCCTATCCGAGGTCGAGCTCCCGGTCGAGGTCATGCTCCCGCCATCCAAAGTCGAGCCCTCGGTCGAGGTCAGCTCCCATCCGAGGTCGAGCTCCCGGCGAGGTCATGCTCCTGCCTTTCGAGATCGAGCTTACGAGATAGAGCTCCCATTTTTTGAGGCGGAGTTCTCACCTAAGATCAAGAGGCATCACCAACCGCCAGGGGATCGACCAGGTGCAAGAGAGAGATAAGAAGGGATTTAAACTATGGCATAGAGGCTTCAAGCTACCTATGATCCCCGATGGGTGGCGTGTGTTCCGCTGGAGGGTCCAGTCTCTGCAACGCGCCACCTGCACCCTTTGTGCGATGCATGCTCCATCAGGTTCCAGGTCCTGTAGCACACCGTCTGCGCCCCTCACTGTGCAACTGGAGCTCCAGTTTTTGTGACACGCCGTCTATATCTTCTCCAAGAGGAGTATCTTATTAAAGCACTAGACCCTGTAACGCACCAACGATTCCTTCTGGAATAGAAACACTCCACCATGGCTCGTGGCTCAACGGCGCGGTGCCCGCACCTCCCATGGAAAATTGCTCCACCCGAGGGACAGGACCTGTATTACGCTGGTGGACACCCCCAATAGGAAGATCTCCCGAGGACCTGTCCGACAGGGGGAGGCTGCTGACAGAGAAAAACCCCATCAAAACAGGGTATCGAAAAAGTGACATCCCAATGAAGTCTCAGACTTGGTATGGGCCATTTCTCTTATATAAAATGAAAGAAGGGATCTTCGACGAAAGAAAGAGGACAACTGGTAACACGCGCATATGAAGCTTCCGTTAGCCACGAGGGGACCCACCTCTTTATGATGACTAGCAGAGCCTGGAGAGGGAGCTCCCTGCTCCACCGCCACCTCTAGTGGACCCCTACATCGTCGCACTCACCCAGCAGGTCCAGGCCTTGATAGCGGCGGTGTGTTAGCTTCATCAATGACACCAGTCCATGGCAACGCAGCAGCAGTCGGGGGCGCCGACGGCTTACGTCGCTGATCCCCGTACAGCCTACGATCCTTCTAGGAGGGACCATCACATGCAGCCTCTCACCCGCGGGAAGACTAGCAGGCGGCCAGGAAGGAACAGTAGGATAGCCCGACTGGCCAGCAGAGTCCCTCTCCGGCCTCGGACCATGGTGCACTCTCGCGCCGACGGCACCAGCATGGCGGGGAACTGAGGCGAGAGTTCCTCCATTCTGCTCTCCCTTCACCCCTGACGGCCTTCGTCGAGGGGTCCATTGACGAGGCCATCCACCGTCAAGTAGAAAGGCGTCTCGAGGAGCAAGAGCGCAAGCTGGCTGACCTATCCCATCGGTTTGTGGAGATTCAGGGCTCCCCTAGTGTGCCCGTGGGTTACGACACCCGTCCCCCCTTCTTCCATAAAATCCAAGAGCAACCAATTTCTAATCGGTTTCGCATGCCTCAGGTTGATCCCTACGATGGGATAACCGATCCCTTGGACTATCTTGAAAGCTACAAGGCTTTCATGAGGGTCCACGGGGCTACCGACGCCCTCCTCTACATCACCTTCCTAGCCACACTTTGTAAGGCTACTCGAGCCTGGGAGCATCAACTCCTTTGAATAGCTAGAAAGAAGGTTCGTGGCACACTTCGATGCATGCAGAAAGGTGCCACGTGAGGCCGATAGCCTCTTCTCTATCTGTTAGTAGGATTGGGAGCCCCTCCGGGATTACGTGTCCCGATGTAAAGCCGCCACCCTGGAGATCTACCATTTCGACGAGCCGGTCTCCATGCTGGCACTGAAAAGAGGGCTCAGACCTCCCGCTTCACCTACTCTATCGACAAGAAGCCTCCAAAGACTTACTCGGAGCTCCTCCTTTGGGACCACAAGTACATTCGTACGGAGGAGGCCGATCACACTAGGAGGAAGTTGGACGGGAGGCCATTGAAGAGGCAGGCCATGGGGGAAGCATCTAGTCCCCCGGTCTCAAAGTCTGCGTCAACCCCCTGACCGGGTCCTAGGCCCAGGGTCGACCCTGCCAAGAGAAGTTCACTCCTTTCCTCGTCTCGAGAGCAAAGATTCTCATGGAGATCGAGGGCAAGCATTTCCTGCACCGTCCTCCCCCACTGAGGCCGTTCGCTGGATGTGACAAGTCTCGCTACTGTCGCTTCCATCGGGACCACGGCCATGATACCGAGGAATGCCACATCCTAAAGAGGGAAATTGAAGACTTGATCATATACGGCTACCTTGGAAAGTATATGGAGGGAGGAGCTCCCCCAACAGCCTGGAATGAAGAGCCCCAGTCACTCGCCATTGACAACCGGCCCACTGAGAAGCCAGTGGGGATGATCTCCTGGGGGGCAGGAAGAAGTTCGAAGAGGGCTAGGGGGAGGGAAGAGAGTGATGATGTACTCCCTTGCATGGGAGAAGGGTCGGCTAGGGTAGATAATCTAAATAATGATGCTGTCGTCGTAGAAATGACGATAGCTAAACACCCTATAAAGCGAATTATAGTTGATAGTGGAAACTCTGCGACATCCTTTTTTATGATGCTTTTGCAAGGATGAACTTATCCACTTCCAAATAAAGCCGGTGTTCACACCCTTGGTCGGCTTTACTGGGGATTCAGTCGGGGTTGACGGAGAAATTACGCTTTCGATAACTACCGGAACGCCGCCTCGGTAGAATACTATATTGACAGCATTCATCATCGTGAGGTCTCACCTTATAACATGATCCTGGGACGTCCCGGACTCAATCTGCTTGACGCCACCATCTCCATTAGACATCTTCTCGTCCATTTCACAACCCCTTGGGGGACCGAGGAGATGAGAGGGTCCCAGTAGCCAGTCCAGCACTGCCTACAGACTGTTCCGGGTGTGCGAGAAGCTAGACAGAGTCTAGCCATTGACTAGTCGAGCCTGAAGGAATTGGAGCCGAAGTGCGGACTAGTCGAGCCCTTGCTATCTTTTCCTCTAGGAGAAGACCTCTTGAAGACTGTGCAGATGGGAGCCCTGCTGCCCGAGGATGGATCCTGTCTGCTCAATTTCCTGCGAGCCAACACGGATGTCTTCGCTTGGACCGTAGCAGACATGCCCGGGATTCCACTAGAAGTAATCACTTTCAAGCTGAACGTCGACCCCAACAGTCATTCGGTCTAGCAGAAGAAGAGGAGCTTCATCCCGGAGAGGCAGAAGGCGATCGATGAGGAGCTTCATCCCGAAGAGGCAGAAGGCGATCGATGAGGAGGTCGAAAAGCTCCTGCAAGCTCCTCGCAGTAGGCTTCATCCATGAGGTACGATACCTTGACTGGATGGCTAATGTAGTGATGGTTAAGAAAGTCTCTAGGAAGTGGAGGATCTACGTAGACTACATCGACCTCAACCGGGCCTATCCAAAGGACAGCTTCCCGCTTTCCAAGATTGATCAGCTGGTGGATGCAATCTCGGGCCACAAGTTCCTCAGCTTCATGGATGCATTCTCCGGGTACAACCAAATCTGTATGCACCCAGAAGATGAGGAGCTACGACATTCGTGACCAACAGAAGGCACGTACTGCTACAGGATGATGCCGTTCGGCCTCAAGAATGCAGGGGCCATATACTAGTGCCTAGTCAGTAAGATCTTCAGAGCTCAGATAGGCTGCAACATGCAGGTTTATGTGGATGACATGCTCGTCATGAACGGCTAGGAATCGGATCACATCGCCGACCTGGCGGAGGCCTTTGGCAACCTTCGCCTCTACCAGATGAAGTTGAACCTCGGCAAATGCGCGTTTGGCATCGCGACGGGAAAATTTCTAGGGTTCATGGTCACCCAACGAGGGATAGAGGTCAATCCTGAGAAATTCCAGGCGATCATCGACATGAGAACCACGTCTTCAAAAAGAAAGTCCAGCGCTTGACCGGGCGCGTGGCAGCATTGAGCCGTTTCATCTCGCATTCTGCTGAGCGCTGTTAGCCATTCTTCAAGGTGCTGCGTAAGATGCACGACTTCACCTGGACGGAGGAGTGTCGGGAGGCCTTCAAGGGGTTGAAGAAACTCCTCGCCTCTCCATCGCTGCTATCCAGGCCGGAGCTTGGGGAAGAGCTCCTCTTGTACTTGGCGCTCACTAGAGGCAATTAGCTCAGTGCTGGTCCGCACCGATAAGGATGGCCCCCAGTGGCCGGTCTACTATACCAGTAAGTTGCTTTGCGATACGGAAACCTGGTATACTCGATCCGAAAAAATTATCTTTGTACTCATCATGTCTGTGCAATGTCTCAGGCCCTACTTTCAAGCACATCTGATTGCGGTCCTCACCGACCAGCCCCTGAGGGCCATTCTAAGCCGCCTTGATACATCGGGATGCCTGGCCAAATGGACAATGAAGCTCAACGAGTTTGACATCACCTACCATCCAAGGCTAGCGCAAAAGACCTAGGTCCTTGCTGATTTTCTGGTGGAATGCACCTGGACGGCTGAGGATCTGGAGGAGACGGGCAAGCGAGCCGAGCCTGAGCAGGACTTGGTCCCGGAAGTGATGACATGGATTCTCTATGTTGACGGCGTGTCTAATGCCGGAGGGAGTGGGGCCGGGCTCATCCTTGCCAACTCCGATCGAGTAGTCGCCGAATATGCATTGCACTTCCTCTTTAAGGCAACCAACAATCAGGCTGAGTATAAAGCGCTCCTCGCGGGATAGAAGGTGTCCCGCGAGCTGGGCGTAAAGTGCCTGAAGGTCTTCATGGATTCGCAGCTCGTGGTGGGCCAAGTCTCCGGTGAGTACGAAGCTCGGGATCCCATGATGGCGAAGTATCTAGACAAGGTACGCTCATACACAGCAAACCTCCAGCACTTCAGCATTTTCCACATCCCTCTCGCAGAGAATGCTCGGGCCGACGTCCTCTCCCAACTGGCAACCCTGCTAGATTTGTTATTGGTATGTACCTTTGTTGAATATCTAGAAGCCCCTAGCTACGAGTTTGCGGTAGAGGTCCAAGAGGTCACCTCCGAGGCGAGCTGGATGGACCCCTACATCAAAACATCACCACTGGCACCCTACCCGAGGATTGCAAGGAAGCTGGTCTTCTCAAGAAGAAGGCCGTGCGCTTTGTGCTAATGGACGGGCAGCTCTATCGGAGGTCTTATTCCTATCCCTTATTAAAATGCTTAAGGCTCTCAGAAGCCGCCTATATGCTCTAAGAGATACACGAAGGCGTCTGCGGAAATCATGTGGGGGGCAGGACCCTGGCTTATAAGGCACTCCGACAATGATACTTTCGGGAGACCATGCGAGAAGATGCCGCTGATTTTGTGAGAGTGTGATCGCGCCAGCATCACGCCTACATCTAACGTCAGCCGGCCGCACCGCTCTCCCAACTTTCTGCTCATTGGCCGTTCGCCTAGTGGGGAATGGACATCTTAGGTCCCTTTCCTTCCGCGTCCGGTCAACGGAAGTACTTGATCATGGCCATCGACTACTTCACCAAGTGGGTTGAGGCCGAGCCCCTAGCACGGATCACCGAAGCCAAGGTCAGATCCTTCTTTTGGAAGTCAATCATCTACCGTTTCGGACTCTCACACTCGGTCATCACCGACAACGGACGGCAGTTCGACAACCAGGCTTTCGAAGAATTCTGTGCTGACCTCAACATCCGCCGTCACTTTACTTCGATGGCTTATCCTTAGACCAACAGGGAGGCTGAGGTGACCAACCGAACTATCCTGCAAGGGCTCCGCACCAAAGTGGATGAGGCCAAGGGATGATGGGCCGAGGAGCTTCCCAGTGTGCTGTGGGCCTACCACACCATATCTCGAACGGTGACAGGAGAAACGCCATTCAACCTTGTCTTCGGTTCCGAGGCCGTGGTCCCAGTGAAGGCGGGTCTGTCCACACTGTGGATGGAGCAATACAACGAAGCTGAGAATCCTGCCCGCCTTCTTCTCAACCTGGATTTGCTGGATGAGATGAGGGATAAAGCTCAATCCGAATTGCGGCATACAGACAGCGGGTAGCTCACTACTACAACTCCCGTGTCAGGCCTAAGATGTTCCGTCCAGGCGATCTGGTTTTCAGGCGAGCAGAAGTATCCCAACCAGGGGAATTTGGCAAACTTTTCTCGAACTAGGAAGGTCCCTATAAGGTGGTCGAGGCTTTGCCACATGGAGCCTACTACCTCGCCGGACTCGATGGCGCCCGGTTCTCTCGGACATGGAACACCTGCAACCTAAGGATGTACTACCAATAATGTAAGGCTCTCCCTCAATAATTAAAGTTCCTTTTTGGTGCAATACTGTTTTCCACTTATGCAGGGACTCCATCCGCCCGACTCCAAGTCCGACGAAGAAAGCTGGGAAACTCCAGAAGCCCCGCACTCAAAGTCGGAAAATTTACGAAACCCCGCACTCAAAGCCGGGAAACTTACGAAGCCCCGTACTCAAAGCCGAGAAATTCCAGAAGCCCCGCACTCAAAGCCAGGAAACTCCAGAAGCCCTGTACTCAAAGCCGGGAAACTTACGAAGCCCCGCACTTATCCGCCAACTCCAAGTCCGGCGAAGAAAGCCGGAAAACTTACGAAGCCCCGCACTCATCCGCTCGACTTTAAGTCCAGCGAAGAAAATCAGAAAACTCCAAAAGCCCCGCACTTATCACTCATTTATCTCATTTTTGATCCAAAGATACGAGCCAGGAAACTTCAGAAGCCCTGCACTCACATCAACATGACCTCAAGATCGGTGAGGAGAGTCGGAGAATCTCCAGAGTCCCTGTAGCCGATCGAAAAATTTCAGACTTAGACAAAAATAGCCGGGACCTGGAAAGTCTTATCGTTGGCTGCCATGAAGTCTATCTTCCTATCAGGAAAAAGGGAGAGAGACTGAAGGAAGAAAAGCAAGGCGGAGTTCATTGGCAAAGTGAGGCAAAGTGAGGCTTATTCCTCATTGCTGGAACGAATCCTCTATAATGTGAAGGATCCCTACTTGCCAGGAAAGTCTTCAGAGTATGTAAAAAAAAGAAGACTCATCAAGTGAAAAAAGATTGTTTATATTCATCAAAGTTCTTTTTTTTACAAAGACCCTCGATAGGCCAGGAAGTCCTTCAAAAACTTAAGTATAAAAAGAAAAATCTTATCTATGCCGAGGTAGCCGGCTCCTTCCCAGGCTAGCGGGTCATCCCCTCAGCCTCCGGCGTAGCCTCGGTCAGTGGGGCAGCTGGATCAGCAGCGGCCTCGGCTTCAACCTCCGGTTCGGTGCCGGACTCCGGGTCGGCTTCGGCAGAGGGTGATCTTGGCGCCCTGGCGACACTGGGCAAGTCTGGGTGGATGTTCTCTAGACCCTTCAGCCCGAAAAGCCATCTGGCCTTCCCCCGGAAGTTATCGAACCCCTTCTGGTAGGAGTCGAGGACCGCCTCGGAGACCTCGTCAGCAAAGGCCTCCGATGCCTTGAACTTCGGGATGGCTTCGATGGCCTCCTTCGCCGCTTCCATCAAGGCCACTGCCACCGTAGCCTTCTCTTCTGCCGTCGCAGCCTGGGCTGTCACCTCATCAAGCTGGACCTGGAGGGTCTATGCCCGTCCCTCCAGGCGTGCCACCTCCGCCGCAGTGCTGGCCTCCTCGGCCAGGCGGGATGTCTTCTCCTTTTTTGCCTTCAGAGCCCCGTCGAGCTTGGCGGACTTCCTCTACAGCTCCGTCGCCGTTGTCTGGGAGCTGGCTAGTTCAGTCTGGAGGGCCTTCATGCAGTCCTCCAACTCTTGCACCTGGATCGTTTGGGTCCGGGCCTTGGCCTCATCAGCCTCCTACTTGCGGAGGCTATGGTCCTGCTTCATCATCCCCAGGCACGAGTCCCGGATGAGCCGAGTATCAGTGACCACCTGCAACAGTAGCAAAGAGGAGGTCAGTTGGCATTTATATGGGCAGGAAAAAGAAATAAGGCAAGTCGAGATGGTACCGCCCCATACCAACGGTATGCTCCATACCGGGCGGTACGAGATGGTACCGCAAATCCTGGGTTAGGATATCACTTTACTTTCTATAAAATAATATAAAAGAGTACCGTAGTGAAACCCTAATGTGAAACTTTTATATCATCCTTATTGCCTTAATAATCACTAGGCACAAAAAGTAACTCCAAACCTTCTTCTAGAAGGTCCACTGCATTTGTGGTTAATTACTCAAGTGTTTTATAGTTGGAGTGAGCTACACAACTTACAATGGAACATTCTGACTATGAGAGACAATTTAAGTTTCTACTACAAATAAATGACATTTGAATGTAAAATACAAGTACCCGTCATGCAAATATTGTTACTGGAAAGTGAAGGTTCAGTAGAACAATTTCATAATGAAATACCAAGTTAATCCTGTGTGAGATAAGATATTGCAACAAGATTGACAAAGTTGCTTCTCCATAGTATGGTATTGTTTTTCAAAAATTAAGCATAAACTCACAAAAAATGCCATTTAAAAGGACCTAGTTGGAACTAATACTCCACTGTTGAAGTGTAAAAGACTTGAAAAGGGAAATAATGTTAACTCAAAACACATACAGATCAAATATCAGCTTCAATCTCATATTGTTTCAAAATTTCCAAATTGAAATTGAAAGATTACCTAAAACTAACATTGTTAAGAAGAATAAGTCCAGATCTTTTAAATGTTATATAGAACAACCGCAAAAAAATAAAAAAAAATCCAATCTTAGAGTTAGATATTTCAAAAGAAACCCTGAAGTCTAAAACTGCCCTAAAGTCTAAAACTGACTAAGGTTTTAGAATTTCAAAACAATACCTAGACTTGGAAATTATAGTATAATGGAAAATGAAGCTCAGTAGCTCACATTTTTTTCTTTGAGAATTTTATTTCCATATGCATAAGCCCAACTATTTCCTTCCTTTCCCCTCAAGCTCACCATCAATATCATTCCCTTATAGGCATGAAAGGTTAGTTAGCCCAGTTGGTGCTGAAACAGGTGAGTCAAGATGGTTGGTTTAGCATTCTGACCTACTAGACAAGCAACTTTTGACTAGGCCATATGAAGTTACGAACAAGACTTATTTGCCTATTTATTTCCATTTATGAGATATTATTTATAAATAAGGTCGTACACCCTGTTTCACGATTATAGAATCACTAAAAAAAATTCATTGAAACAAGATATAAAATTTCTGGCTCAAGTACAAAAAATCCAGATACGAGGGATTGGGTCACATTACTGACTTTCAAATGCTAAGGTATTTCTTGGATCTCAAAAACTCAAGTTTAACAATATCCAAACATTAATGGAATCCAATGTTTCCTGTAGGAAAATCTTTTTTTATCTTATTTTTCAAAATATTTTAATTCAGACCTGTGCTAAATCATGCTATGATTTAACAGGAAGAGATTTATTTTAAGATTTTGCACAGACATATATAATTTAAATAGATGTTGGTTTTGATGCACATGGAGATTTCACACTGCCGCACATAGGATTGCAGTTGTACTACATATCCTCTTTTACTTTCCATGGTGGTAGTGGGAAGTCTAATGGCAACCTGTCTATAGAAAATGCTTGTCAAAGCATTATGGCAGCTCCATTTTTAGTAGATTCATTTTACTTTAATTCTAGTCTCAAGGTATGCTAATAGCTTTAAATGTTTGGGATTTAAACAGATAACACCTTCCAGTCACTGGCTTCCCTATATATATATATATATATATATATTGTTGACAATTGTCCTTTTGCTGGATCTGATTTCGAAAATAGACATCCCCTTTAAAGTAAAAAAGCTAAAAAACTTGTATCTCCTATTCTCCTTACTTTTATTGCTTCACAATATTAAAGTGTACCTAAATCAAGTTATGCCGCCTTTCAGTATAGTTCTTACATAGCTGTAGTGGACGATTGGTATCATTAACTCTTCACTGTTTCCTTCAGTAAATGCTTGTAATGGTTTTTCTTTTCCTGCAGTTCTCTGTGCTGTATTCTCTGGATCCACACTTCACTACCCAATAAAATTGTGCAAGACTGCAAGGGAGTCTTTAAGAAGATATGGCATCATTACGAGATATTGCTTTGTCGGCATTTATAAATATTCTATCTGCATTTGTGTTTTTGGTGGCATTTGCTATACTACGGCTTCAGCCATTCAATGATAGAGTATATTTTCCTAAGTGGCATCTCAAAGGGATAAGAAGCAGCCCAAGACTTTCAGGAAACTCTGCAACCAAGTTTGTTAACCTGGATTGGAGAATGTATCTAAGGTTTTTGAATTGGATGCCTGCCGCACTGAGAATGCCAGAACCTGAATTAATTGATCATGCTGGACTTGATTCTGCTGTATATATTAGAATTTATCTTCTTGGGTGAGTCCAATGGTGCCATTGATCTTATTATTTATTTATTTATTTTTAAAAATAGTTTTATTTCTCTTTTATAGCAGAATGGTAAAATGAACCTAATAACTAAAATGATTAAAATAACATCTGCATCTTTTTTCGCAATTTTTCACCTCACCAACTCTATATGCACCACACAATCACCTTTGGGGCCTGTCTTTACTTCTCACTCTGAGTTTGGGGAATTTTAGGGATCTTTCTATGGTTCACCTCTTTAATATCTTATTCTCTATTGCTTTTCATGTGAAGATCTACTTGAACTGCATCCAGAGAACAGCTGTCAGTTTGGTTTGAGGCAATTCAATCACTCCACTATATGAACTAGATTTTTTAGAGATATGTGTGCAATCAATTAACTAGAATGCATTTTGCTATCTTTATAGAAAATAGATCTATCCTACACTCTTACTTTACATCTTTTTCAGTTTGTATATTGACTCCTTTAGTGTTTATTCATGTTTCTTGATTAGATGGGTTGACCTAACCTACATTGTGCCTTTGCAGGTTAAAGATATTTGTGCCTGTAACTGTTCTTGCTTTTTGTGTCTTGGTTCCTGTTAATTGGACTGGTGATACTTTGGAGCATTTAGATGTAGAATTTAGTGACATTGACAAGCTCTCAATATCGAATATTGCAAAACAGTCAAAAAGGTATAACATTTTGATTTATTTTAAATTTTATCAAGCAGTGTTTACTAGTTAAACCTAATGAATAAGGATGGCTTTTGTGAGGATGGAGACTCTAAAGCATATACTTGTTCAATATATATTTTAATTTCTATCAGTTACCAAAAATGGAAATTAACATGGCTGGCACCATATGACAATTTCTTGTGATGCCACAATATTTATGTCTCTTTGATGTGCAAATAGCATCCCTCTGATTTGATTGATGGAGACTCTAAAACATATACTTGTTCAATCAGTTACCCAAGTTGAAAAAAATATATGGTAGTATGGTACCATTTGAAAATTTCTTGTGATGCCACATTTTTTGTCTTTACGATATACAACTAGCATCCTTCTGATTTGATTACTTCTAGTTCTATTCTTGTGGCCCATTACATGGTTGTTCACACCTACGTATATGTTTTGCTTGTTGTTCATTTGGAATATGTGGATCTATTGATTAATGGTGTAATGAAAATGTCTGCACTATGGTCTTATGCATTATTTACAATGGTTGAAACTTGAAACCTGGTTAAAATATGTAGTTTTATGAATATAATTTAGTATAAATATATAGAAGTTTCTGATCAAAGCTAATCGAAATGAAATGCAGCTACAAGAGCATGTCTTGGATCTTGGATGTAGAGTCAGGTATATGAGACCAAGGTTCCCGGTACCGGTACCGGGTGCCGTACCGGTGGCCGGCTAATACCGATACGGTACCGTACTGTACCATGCCGACACACGGTACAGCGGGACGTACCGGTTCAAACCGGTATGCCCTTTTTTTTTTGTAATTTTAAGGTTTTTATTTTATTTTTTAAGGATTTAGGGTTTAGGATTTAGGGAGAATTTAGTATTTAGGCTTTAGGGTTTAGGATTTAGGGTTTAGGATGGCGTACTGGTTTAGGATTTAGGACTAAATACTAATATTTAGAACTATTTTCAATTGAAATAAAAAAATGATAATTAAACTAAGATTATCAGCAATTAATGAAAGTAAAATGTGGCATAAACATAAAATTACATACCAATATCTAGAATCGGGTAGAGTAACGATGTCCATAAATATAGGAATCATGTATGTATTTTGTAGAAAATTCGGTGTGTCCCTCCTGCCAGGCAGCATGATTCTCCTCTAAGCTCATCCTAAGAGGTATGCGTGATGGATCATAACTAATCGCAAATCCCTCTCTGATATTCCGACTCTGAGAGCTATCCAAAGACTGATGATATGGCAGTGCAGGGGCCCATCGAAATATTCCAGCAGCAAAATCAGATGCATAAGATGCTCCGGGATAATAACCACTGGATGCTGACGTCTTAGATGCACCATATGGATCATATGGACCAGAAGCTGCCGGTAGCTGCGGATAAGAGGATCCTGAATATGAGGATGATCCAGATACATCCATGGATCCTACTCCACGTGCAAGAGCTGTAGCTGTATCGTGTTCCGAACGACCACGCGGAGCCCGTCGCCTATATGGAATCGTATCACCACGGGGTCTATCAGATGGTACTCCATGATCTGTATCCTGCGTGGCATGGCTAAACTGCGACTCTCCAGTGAATCGAATATGAATAGATGGCTGTGACTCCTGTCCTTCTGTCCCTCCCTGATCATTAGATCCTCCACTATCTGAAGCACTATCATCACTGTTTCTGATATCTGAATCTGAGTGGACTGAGTGCTCCGATAGAGGTGCAACTGCCTTTCCTTTTCCTCTGTCTTCAGGTCTACTAGATGGTGGGGACGGACGATGTGCTGTATTTGCTGGAGTTCTTTGAGGAATATGACTTGTTGCCCATTGTCCAGCATCCACCTCAGCCTCACTAGCTACAAAACTGGCGGGTCGAGGAGGCGATCCTGGCTCATCAAGCTCTGGCATCTGCTGCTGATCCATGACCCACCCAATCATTGGATCTTCATCCTCATCAACATATGAACTTGCAGTGGGATCGGGATATTTCAATTCTACTTTTTGAATACATTTTAGCCTCAACCTTAAATTATAGTGTACATACACAAGATCGTTGGGGCGTTTCTGTTTCAGACAGTTTCTCTGCTTGGAGTGGATAAGACCAAAAGTAGACCAGTTGCGCTCACATCCACTGGATGATACCATCTGGGAGAGGATCTTCACTGCAAGAACCTTCAAATTTTTAGCAGATCTACCAAAATGCACCCACCATTCAACTGTAAAAGACATTACATCATTTAGAATTTTAGATTTCGTAAAATAAAAAATTTAATCTTGATATAATATTACACTTACTCCTTAGTAGTACCTACCAGGATTTATCTTTGATTTACTTCTGACAGTTACAGTGGATCCAAATGAATCTGTGCCCTCTCTAAAAAATTTCGTCTGCCAGAAAAAAAAATTGTCAGCTTGTTGAAATTAATGCTCGTAAAAATCATTCAATAATTTCAACCTAACTTACTTCTTCAAGGCACATAGCAGCGATATCTGGATCGGGCTCCATCTTATATATAATATTGCATAGGGCAGACATAAGATCCTCATCCATGGCAATGTCCGGTACAGAGTACTGAAATCTCTGATTTAGATAGTAAGCTGCACATATATTTTAAGAATTAGTCAATCGTACTTGTATGAATCTAATTGAAACTTAATTTTTAGGGACTTCATAAAATACTACGTACCTGCTAGATGCAAATCCGAACTCATTTGATAACTCCACCGTCCATCAATGATCCGGATATACTTATATGCATGTGATGGATCTGCCTCCTGGATCTTTTCCTTTATCCTTTGCATCATGAAATATAAGAAGCCCATTTGAGCATACCTCTCGGAGTCCACGGCATAAAGTACCTCATACAGAGGCTTGATAGCCTCCACTACCCTCTCAGACCGCTGCCAGAATGTCTGTCTCGTCACTAAATTCTTCATATTGTTTCTCTCAGTATTTGTCCTGGCATATCTGCTCTCCTGCCAGTCCTGACTGACAAACATCTGACGCAGCTGTGCTTTCTTGCCAAGAAGACTATCAAATGCAATGTAATTAGTAGCAAACCGTGTGACCCCCGGTCTCAATATTTCTCCCTGTAAAGCTCCTCATCAATGATAAGATCCATGTATGGTTATATATAAATCTGGTGATAGACTGTGCTAGCTCAACAATCTTCTGCACCCTGCGAATTTTACCAATATCCATCAACATGAGGTCTATACAATGTGCAGCACAAGGGATCCATAAAATATGTGGTTGCCGCTCCATCAAGATCTGTCCTGCGGCCCTGTACTGTGGTCCATTATCAGTGATGACCTGCACGACATTATGCTCTCCCACCTGATCAATCATCTCCTCCAATCTGAGGATATAACTGGCATCGTGCACATGATCTGAAGCATCAATAGACTTCTGAAAAAAAGTCTTCCCATCACAATAAGTCAAGAAATTGATGATGCTCCGTCTAGTAGGACCAGTCCAACCATCACACATCACCGTCAATCCATACATGGGCCACTTGCTTTGATATAAGGATATCCATCATTCTAGCTCCTCCTTATTGCTGTCCAAAAGTGACTATAGATATTCCTCAATGCTGGAGGATCTGCACTTGCACCGGCAGTCTGTATAGATGAAATAGCAGAGCGATAATATGGATTGTCTGCTGCATGGGCTGGGATATGACTGAAATGAAATCAGGAGGAGATGGCCCGCCACATATCCTTCTTCTTATCTTTTTTCAGCAGTGTTAATCCTCTGTTGCTTGGAATCTTTACCGGAAAATGCATGTGGATCGACATCATGGATAGTGGCTCCCTCTGGAATGTTCCTGGGCCTGGAAGACTTCCTCCTACTGCCAAATACTTCAAACATGGATGCAATACGGCCGGTGCCTCTCTTGACGAGCTCTCTGACTGAGGAGGTCCTCCTAAACTGTCTCAGACTCTCCTGGAGCACTAGCAGAAGCGGATCCCGATCCTGATTCAAAAGCTGATGGTCCGAATCGCTGTCTATGCCTGGCTGCCTTTTCCTGCTGCCTCTGCTTATACAAGCTCGCTTGAATAGCAGTCTCCATCTATGCCTCCTCATCAGAAGGAATAGATGCTTCTTTTGACTCCCTGAAGTGATAAGAAGGTGGTTCTGCGGCTCTGCGGTCCATCTCTGCCTTCTTCTTTGCTGCTCTTTCCTTCCCAGCTTTAAAATCAGCAAAGTGTTTCTTTATCAACTGACGGATCTTCTGTGAACACTGTCGGCATGCAGATACATCAGGATAGCCGTCAGCCAAGTGCTGCTTCAACCTTGTTACTCCCCACCTTTGAATTCGGTATTGTACCATTTACATCTCTAGTGATGCCGACCTAAGAGCATCTCTCCATGTAACTAGCCAATGTCCTGTTCCGGATCCTTCTCCTCCTTGATGGATCCATACCTGAATATTTAAATTACATATAAGGTCAATAATAATCTTTATTAATTAACACTTTATTAACCTAATTTTTAAAATTTATTTTATTTATTTAATTTTTTTATTTAAAAAATTCAAAAAATAAAGAAAAATAAAAAAAATTAAAATTTTAGATTCATGTAGGATTCCATCATACATGCTACATATATTTTTTTAAGATCCTAGAAATGCATTAAAAATCAATTTTTTTTCAATTTAAGACCTACGGGCACTATTCATGAGATGCACAAAACTTGAATAAATCGGCATGAAATTTATAGTACGAGTAGCTTACAAGTCCTAGATTAATAATTTATAATTAAATTTTTTTTTCTATTTTTTTAAAAATTAATTTATTAATCTGAAATTAATTTTTAATTTAAAAAATTATATACTTAACAAAAAATTAAGATTTTAGTATCATTGCGTAGATCTATCCTAGATCCACCACATACTCTAAAATCATAGCCAACAAATAAATTTTGATAGCATTTCTTCTTAATTTTCTATTTTGCACGGATTTTAACAAAAAATAACAATACGAAAGAGGAAAATATGGAAAAAGAAAGGTATACGGCCCTTGATTCTAGCTCCTCTTCGACTTTTGCAGGTTGGATTGGATTGAAAACGATCGACAAATTTTTTTTTGGGTCGTTTTTCCTTCCACGGCTCTGCAGCAGAGAGCTTTTACGAGCTCTCTGCCTTTTCCTTACTTAAAAAGTAAGGCAGCCCCCCTTTCCAAAAGGTCACATTGCTACAGTAGCCATGTGACAGATCAAAAAATATTTGCCCCCCCTTCCCAGCCGTACCGACTCGAACTGGGCCGAACCGGCTGGTTCGGGCCCGTTTCGACCGGTTCGGGACCGGTTTGTCTCGGTTCAGGTGCGGTTCGGGTCCAGTTCGGTGCGGTAAGTATTTTTTTTTTTATTTTTTTAATTGGGCTGTGCCGTTTTTTAAGGCTGAACCGTGCTGGCCGGCCACCGGTCCGGTTCGGTACGCCTTGAACCGGCCGGTTCGGCACGGTTCGGAAAACCCTGGATGAACTGAATTGTTTTTTCCATTTTTCAAACCCCTTGTTCTCAGCACATTTAATCATGAATTTTGTTTTATTTGGATATTTTATTTATCTATCATTCTTATATCTTATTGTTTTAAGGATTCTCTTATATAAGTTTTTCCCTTTGCTCGACTTCTACAATATCATTACTTATTTATTTTGGCATGACCTCGCCTTGATAATGTTGTGCACAAGTTCTTTATATTCATAGCATAATTTCTTTGCACATACAAATTTGAATCCTACACTGTATATTTTGCTAACATTTTTCTTTGCTCTTCAGGCTTTGGGCACATCTGGTAATGGCATATGTCTTCACATTTTGGATTTACCATGCATTATACAAAGAATATAAGATCATCGCAACAATGAGGTTGCATTTTCTTGCATCTGAAAATCGCAGACCAGATCAATTTACAGTGAGTTCTCTAGTTTAATCATCTCTCATTCCTCAATCAAGATGCTAACTTCTAATTCTTCATTCATGAATTCTAGTGTAATGTCAAGTAATGTATCTGCGAGGGTGCTTGCATGCAAGGAAGTAGGGAACCACTATATATTGTCAATGTTAGAACTTAGAAGCTTGTCTATAGCTATAGAGTTTTAAGCATTTTGCTTCCCTTGTAATCATTCATTTCTCATATTCTTGTTTTCTTGTCATGAAATAATGATAATTATGTTGATATCTATTATTGTATTGTTTGTTGATGAAAGATAAGATTATACACTGTGGGCTTTGTTGGAGTTCGGAAGAAAATGTTTGTAAGCAGGCTAGGTGCTAGCTTTTAATGTATCATGAAGAAGCTCAAACATGGGCATGGAGCCAACTTAGCTGAGGATGTTCTGCAGGGGCAGAACATGGGTAAGGCACTAAGGCTTAACTGGCTGTGCTATCTAACCAAAAATATTGTCCCCCAGGTGCAACCTAAGCAATTTAATAGAGCTTATTTTAAAAGAGGAGGTGTTATATACACATCTAGATATTTACAAGACAGAGACTAGCTCTTTTTAACCATTTAGATGTGAAGCCCGAGGACATCCCTATCTGTGGCTGACATTCACAGCAAATACTCTCCTAGAAATCAGCTTGGCATTTGTTACAAGGCCCAACTGAGTTCACATATTTCGGTTTCTTTTTTCTTTTTCCTTGTTCTAAATTAGAGAAACATTAATTTATTGATGATGCCATTCACATATTAGAGGTAAAACTTCCAGATTCCAATACGTTCATTGGAATAGATGAGTGCTACTCATGATGCTTCCTGTGGTTATTTATCTAGCATTATTTATATACAATGGTTAGTGAAAGTTGACTTTATGAAGCGTGTGGTAGAAGGAAAATAGCACTAGGAAGTAGGAAGAGAACATCTGAGAAGATGCTTGAAGACAGTGACATTCATGTGGTATGTAGTACAATCAATGCATCTCTTGTTCTTTTCTTTATGATTAGGGCCCAAAAACAACACTCACATCAATGCAAGCAAGAGTTATGTTTACCATACCGTACCGAACCTAGCGGTATGGGGAATACCGTACTATACCTCTTTGGTACTAGCACATAGTTCCTTTTTGGTCATATCGGCACTCAATACGCTGAATTGGCCCTGTACCAACATAGTAATAGTGTGGCACTAATATGGGGCCGGGTGCTAAGATGACATACTTAGAGCTCCATGTGCATAATGGAAGGATAGGGTGAAAAGCATGTGCAGTTTAAGACCAGCAACTGGAGATGTGAACTTGGTATGGACCACAATTTCTGCAGGCAGCGTGAGACCAGCAACAGCATCTTAATGACTTAACCCAAAATTGATTGTGTCGGTGCTATTTGGGAATTTGGGAGAGTGACCTAAGGTTTGGAATTTTAATCAAAATGAATTGCTTTTAGCCAAGATTGTTAGGCCTACCTGATTTTCAGCTTTTCTCCTAAACTTGAGCAGTTTTGGCCTAGTTTTGGCTAGTTTCTGGTAGTTTTAGTTGAAACAACAGATTTAAGGCAAAAACTTCTATTTTGATTTTTCGTTCTTTTCCTTCAAGAGTTAATTTTAGTCTTAACTCTTAAGGTGTTTAGCCCCTAGAAAGCATTTTGCAATAATTAGATATGAAAGTAGTAGGTGTTGGGATAAAAGAAAAAAAAAATAAAAGGAAAAGTACTTTGGATAAGGTTTTATGTTATCCTTTTCAATTAATTAGAAAAGCCTTTGTTATGCCATCATGTTCTCGCATAGTGGCTGTTCCAACTAGTGGAGCATATCTGATTATTAACAATTCCCTTATGAGCATGTCCCGATTGCACATATAATAATTAATAGTGAATATCTAAACATTACTAATGCAAGGTCCACCTACACCCAGGTTCAACATTATCATTATCCAAAATGCCAACTCACTCAAATCTCGAGTTATAACCATCATAGTTGATCAAATAAGTGCAAGGGCAACACTAAATGTTTGTTAGAAAAACCAAATAGTACTTGGCTAAGGGTCCACCTACCGTCTAGCTAGAGGTTCTGATACTTCCAAGTAAGTTTATTGGTTTATGCATATAACACCTAGCTAGAGGTCCACAAATATCCTATTTGGTAACCAAGATAAGGCCAAGAACTACCAGTCAAAGGTTTGCACTTGAAAATTCAAGTGAGGCTATTCATATACCACTTGGCTAGGGGTTTTAATGTATTTTAAGCAAGGATCACTGAATCGGTACCGAGACCTGTACTAGTTGCGGCTAGTACGGTATGGTACCGGTTCGACATGGTATGGCAAGTGTTCTAGTCAAACCGGCATGCAATTTTTTTTTTAATTTTTTTAGTTTCCTGTAATTTCAAATCATTTTTTTAGGATTTATTGAACGTTTTTAGGTCCAAATAGATGTTTGTTGATACTAATTGATGTTTGCATCACTTCAATATATTTAATTATGTGTAACGTAAATGACTTCCTAGATTTCTAATTTTTAAATATTGATACATGGATTAGATATCATTGAATCTTAAAATACTTAAAATTTATAAATAAATAATCAATACATAGATACATATCGATATTTAGAATTTGGTCTTGTCGATATCCATAAATGTCAAGATAATTGATATACTTAGTAGGAAGATCAATTCATTGCTCTAGCCAAACAGCATTGTAATCTTCTATATTCATCCTAGGAGGTGTGCACGTGCTAGATCATAACTCATCGTAGATCCCACTGAGGTTCTGACTCTGAGAGGTATTATGAGATTGATGATATGGTTGTGGAGGGGCCCATCTGAATATACCGACAGTAAAATCGGATCGATAAGATGTTCCGGGCTGCATGAGATGATAGCCAGTAGAAGAAGATGTCTTAGACGCATCATATCCATATAGATCATAAGCTGCCGGTGTCTACGGGTAAGAAGATCCAGAAAACGAGGATGGGCTTGATACATCCACGAATCCTACTCCATGTACGAGATCATCTGTAACTGCATTATATCCTGAACGAGCTCACAGAGCTCGTCGCTTGTATAAAATTGTATCATCATGGGCTCTACAAGCTCATGCACCATAGTTCCTATCCTATGTGGTGTACATAAACTACGACTCACCAGCGAATGGAAGACCACTAACCGGTTGCATCTCCTTTCTTCCAGTCTCTCCCTGATTACTAGATCCTTGATCATTAAAAGAATCACTAATACTGCTATTCTTAGTATCTTAATTTGATCTTAGATTTATGTAGGTTTCTATTATGAATGTTACATATATTTTTTTAAGATAGTGGATATGTATGAAATGCCATTTTCTTCAAAATTAAGCCTAGGACACTATTCACACGATGCCTCAAAATTTGGATAAATAGACATGAAATTTATGATGAATATAGCTTACAAGTCCCCAAATAATAATCTTATTTTATAATTTTTTAAAAAATTAATTTTATTTTTTTATTTTTTTTAATTTTAAAAATTATATATTTAATAAAAATTAATGATCTTAGTATCATTGTGTAGATCATTCATAGATTCTATAACATATTCTAAAATCATGCCAAAATAAAAAAATGATATAGTTCTCCTTTGTTTTTTTATTTTTCATGATTTAAAAAAGAGGGAATGAGAGAGGGAAGAGGATGGATATACATAGTTTTAATTAATTGAACTTTCTTTCAAGTTTTCCATGCATTTTTTTGAATTGTATGGGTTGGAATGGATTGGATCAAGGTTCCTGGTACCAAGGTTTTAAATCTCGTGGGACAGGGTTTTCCCGGTTTTTTCTTGGAACGGGACGTGTCGGCGTCCCATCCCGTCCCGACACTTGGGACAGGGGATGTTCCAAGGTATCCCGATTGGGACACTGGGATACTGGCGGGATGTCCTGTCCCGATACATGGGATAATACCCCGTCCCGGTGTCCTGTGGGATGTCTCGCTGGGACCTGAATCCTTGCCTGGTACCAGTACTGGGAGCCGTACCGGTGGCCGGCCGGTACGGTACCGTGCCGTACCATACCGACATGGTACGGCGGGGCGTGCCGGTGTGAACCGGTACGTCCAATTTTTTTTTTGATTTTGTTTGATGGATTTGGAGATTTTAAGATTTTTATTTTATTTTTTAAGGGTTTAGGATTTAGAATTTAGTATTTAGGACCTTAAATGCTTGGAATTTAGAGTTTAAGATATATCCGACTTCAAGGTTTAGGACTAAATCCTAAGGTTTAGGACTGAATCCTAAGGGTTAGGACTAATTCCAATTGAAATAAGATATAAAATGATAATTAAACCAAGATTATCATCAATTAATGAAAGTGAAATATAGCATAAACTTATAATTACATACCAATATTTAGAATCGGGTAGAGTGTCGATGTCCATAAATATGGAGATCATTTATGCACTCTGTAGGAAGATCGATATATCCCTTTAGCTAGGCAGCATGACTCCTCTAAGGTTATCCCAGGAGGTATGTGTGATGGATCATAATCCATCGCAAATTCCTCTATGATATCCCGACTCTGAGAGCTATCCAGAGACTGATGATATGGCAGTGCAGGGGCCCATCCAAATATACCAGCAGCAAAATCAGATCCATAAGATGCTCCAGACTATATGGGATAATAACCACTGGAAGATGACGTCTCAGATATACCATATAGACATATAAACTAGAAGCTACCGGTAGCTGCAGATAAGAGGATCCTGAATATGAGGATGACCTAGATACATCCATGGATCCTACTCCACGTGCAAGAGCTGCAGCTGCATCATGTCCCGAACGACCTCGCAGAGCCCGTCGCCTATATGGAATTGTATCACCATGGGATCTACCAGATGGTAATCCATGATCTATACCTGTGTGGTATGGCTAAACTGCGACTCCCTAGTGAATCGAATATGAATAGGTGGCTGCGACTCGTCCTCCGGCCTCTCCCTGATCGCTAGATCCTCCACTATCTGAAGCACTATCATCACTCTCTCTGGTATTTGAATCTGAATGGACTGAGTGCTCCGATGGAGGTGCAACTGCCTTTCCTTTTTCTCTGTCTCCAGATTGAATAGATGGTGGGAAGGGACGATGTATTGTATCTGCTAAAGCCCTGTAAGGAATATAGCTTGTTGCCCATTGTCCAGCATCCACCTTAGCCTCACTAGCTACAAAACTGGCTGGTCGAGGAGGCGATCCTGGCTTATCAAGCTTTGGCTGCTGCTGCTGACTCATGACCCATCCAATCATTGGATCTTCATCCTCATCAACATATGAACTTGCAGTGGGATCAGGATTCATGTAGAATTCTATCATACATGCTACATATATTTTTTAAGATCCTAGAAATATATTAAAATTCAATTTTGCTTCAATTTAAGACCTAGAGCACTATTCATGATGTATCAAAACTTGAATAAATCGACATAAAATTTATAGTGAGAGTAGCTTACGAGCCCTAGATTAATAATTTATAATTACAATTTGTTTACTAATTATTTTTTCAATTAATTTATTAATCCGAAATTAATTTTTAATTTAAAAAATTATATACTTAACAAAAAATCAAGATCTTAGTATCATTGCGTAGATCTATCCTAGATCCACCACATAATCTAAAATCATAGCCAACAAAAAAATTTTGATAGCATTTCTTCTTAATTTTTTATTTTGCATGGATTTTAATACAAAAAAAAGAGAGAGGGAGGAGGGAAATAGGGGAAAGGGAAGCTATACGTACCTTGATTCTACCTTTCTCTTCGATTTTTGGATGTTTGATTGCGTTGAAATGGGTTAAATTTTTTTTTTAAACCCGTCATCGCAAAACAAAAAACGAACAACAGAGAGCTTGTAAGAGCTCTCTATTGTTAAAGCTCTTACGAGCTCTCTATTGTTAAAGCTCTTAAGAGCTTTCTCATAAGCCCCCCCAACCCAGTCACTTGGCTACAGTAGCCATGTGACAAAAACAACCCCCCCCCCCCACCCGAACCGCCCCGAACCGGGCTCGAATCGACCGAACTGAGCAGTTCGGCCTTATTTCGACCGGTTCAGCACGTTCGGCCCGGTTCTAAGCCGGTTCGGGTCGGTATAATATATATATATTTTATATTTTAATGGGGTGGGAATCGTTTTATGTGGCCGAACCGTGCAGGCCGGCCACTGGTCCGGTTTGGTATGCCCCGAACCGACCAATTCGGCACGGTTCGGAGAACCCTGGTTCTAGGGTTTCAAAGGAGCTCTCAGAATTTGCTGAGTTTGGTGTTTCGAAGGTATCTCTAGGCTTAAAAATCTGAACACAAAATTCAGATAGAATAAAACATATTTAAATTTCAAGAGGTGTAGTTGGATTGGCATATGGGATACCCTAAAATTAGAAATTTGTGACTAGGTTGGAAAATCCTTGTAAACTTGAAAAGAACCTCAAGATTGTGAAAACAACACTTAACTTTAAATGAATAAAGAAAAGTCATATAGCTTAAACCTAATAGAATTATTAAGCAGTTAAGCTCCTTGCCCAAGTTCCTCTTTTCCTTCTCCTTCCTGTTCTTCCCTCTCCCCTTTCTTTCCTTTCCCCTTGGTTGATTGTTTTTGCCCCTTCTTATAAGCAAAGTAGGAAGGCCAAGCAAGTAAGGCCCACTAGGTGAATTTGCCTACTTAGGCCAGTTGCCTAAGTAGGATGGTTCCTCATGTAAAGTAATAGGTTGGTTGGGGTAAGTGGTCAAATATGTCATGGCTCAAGATGCAGACCGGCAACAGAGGCCAAAAAAAATGCTTATTTGTATGAATATCATTTAAGTAAATATCATTACATGTCAATAAAATACTTAAAAAAAACCCCGAAATAAAAAGGATTTTCAGTTTTCAAGTTCCATTTTTGGCATCGGATGAAAATTTCAGCTTTAAAATGCTATGCTATTTTTTATATCTTAAAAAATCTTATAGGTTTTCTTATATCGAGATATTGCTAAATCCTAAATGTTTGATTAGAAAAAGATTATAAATTAGTTTCCATGGCATACCATCTATTTCACTTCTATTCAATGCTTATTGCATTGATAGAAGCAAGAATTTTAAATCCTTGTTATTGGGGCCTGTCCCTATTTGAAGTTGGGTCAATACAATGCTAAGATGGAGTGGAAGGAGTAGAATAATCATTAACAACAAGAATGAATTGAAAAATAAAAAATAAACTAAAAAATGGCATAGCATAATGCCGAGCCATTTAAAGTGTTGGGTTGCAACAGTCTTGGTCTGAAGAGATTTCGGGTCTTAGTTAATCCAAGGACCTGGTCTCTCTCTAGTTTATTATGGCTAGGACCAAAATAGACTGGGTTCTTGATCCTTACAAGCAAAGATTGCTGAACCGGTACCGAGGCCCATATCGGTCAGTGACCGGTACGGTACCATACTGTACCATATTGGTATATATACCAACCTTAGTGAAAGTGACAAAAAAACTCTTCCTCTCCCATGATTACATTATCCGATCCAAACTGGATCGAATCGAGTCCAAATAGGACTGAACCGATGCGTATCGTACCGAACCATCCCGAACCAGTCTGGTTCGGATGTTTTTGGACTGTCCGGCATCCCGGACCATTTTTCAAGGTTGAACTGTACCGATTCTCGGTGGTACAGTTTGATATGCCTCAAACTAGGTGGTTCGGGATGGTTCTGAAAATCTTGCTTAGAAGTAGGGGTATGCATTCGATTTTTTTGGTTCAAACTGAACTGAAGTTTTTAAAAATTGAACTTTTTAATTTGCATTTTGTAGAACCAAAAATCAAATTGATGTAGCCTAAAACCGACTAAACCAAACCAAAATAATTTTAATTCGGTAATTCGGTTTTGGGCTTCTTTGTGCCAGGCTTTTGGTTTTGGTTTGAGCTTATGAAGTTCTATAATAATTTCATTATTTTGATTGCAAAATTACATTTGAACTTAGTATTGTGATTCATATTCAAATTAACAACAAACTTTACCAAAAAAAGTTTAATTTAATAAAATTATATCAAGCTCTTTGCAGTCTACCAATATAATATTTATCATAGATTTAGAAAGGACAAAGATGGATTTTTATTATATTTTATAATTTCAGTTTTTAGTTAACTGAAGTTATCAAATTAAATACCAATAACTGAACTGATTAAAATACTTTGGTTTAGTTTTAAACCGAAATTAAAATTTTTAGAAGAAAAACCGAACCAAATACCAAAATACTTAATGGTTCGGTTTGGTTTTGGGTTAACTGAACCATTTGCACACCCTAGTTAGAAGGTTCTTATTTCAATCTTGTACACATCCATCATATTTGTCTAATTGCATGATGGCTATTACAAACAAAGTGTTCCTTGTATATTCAAGTTTTAGATATTAGATGCATCTTTGAGACTTTCTTTTCCAAGGTGTTTGCTTTAATGTTTGTTTTTTTATCTTATCAGTAAATTTTAGTTATCTTTAGTATGTTCTACCTAAGGTACTGAATTATTGTTTTTGTATCGTTGATAATGTGTTTTGTATGCATTCCTCTCTGTTAGTTATGTTTCCCCTTTTTCTTGTGATATTTAGGTTCTTGTAAGAAATATTCCACCGGATCCTGATGAATCTGTTGGCGAGCATGTTGAGCATTTCTTTTCTGTGAATCATCACGATCATTATCTAACACATCAGGTTTGGATCTGTAAGATTTGAATGCTGCTACTGGGTTTATTATTATGTATTGCAATTAATAAAGATGTTTTCTGTTTTTTTAAGAAATCAAACCTACATGTTACATCAAATGAAGCTAATTTTCTATCATTTTTTTCGTGGTTGGAGATCTGTATATATGTTTATCTCATTTTCAGTCGACGATGAAGTGGCTCAACAATACATTTTGTTTCTCTATAAAAATAAGGTAGTAGTACTTAAGCTATAGGAAATTTAGTACTTGTGCCTCCATGCCATTTATTTCAGTTTTTTCAAGGCTTTTCTTGCTAGTTTTTGAAATTCAAAATTACATAATCCAGAACATTACTTGTAAGTGAAGGAACTTTATTTGGCTCACATATTTATTGGTCCTTTGAGGGAGAATTCTATAAGTTATGAATAAGGCCTGCATTGTTGTCTTTTTGGATGTTAGAAAATGAAGTTTACAAGCAAAGAAAATGAACATCATAGAAATGAGAATGTTGAGATTATTTAAGGTAAAGTTAAGAAGGTGTGTGAGGAAAAAATATGAGTAGAGAAGTGTAGAGTTGCTGATGGATTTCTAGGTGAATTAGGCATGCAAAAAAACTTCAAGTTACTATAACCTACAGCGGAAGTATAATTGAAAACTATTTTTCAATCCTAGCATGCAGACCAAATCATAAATCACCTAAGGATCTTTTTAACATGCTAAAATTAAACTTTAAATTTAGATATGAATTTAGAAATCATAAAGAAAGACAATCGAAGCTTACCTGATTCGCAATCTTTCTTCTTTCTTGTTGGATTGGATCTGGCGGATGTCTGGGGTTTTTGTCGGAGCCGCGCACATGCCCAGCCTCTACTAGTATCCACATGGAGTAGGTTGTTGATCGAAGAGCCAAGATCTCTGGAGTGCTAGCTCCTTACAGATCTCTCTTCTTGGCTTGGATTTGAGCCCTTCTTCAAGAACTCGAAGAAGCCTGCTGCGCGAACCCTTTGCGCTGATACAAGAGGATGCTTCTAGGATGCCAAGAAGAGAAGAAAGAACTTTTCTTCTCTTCCTCTCTAATCTCTCTCTCAGATCTGTGGAGGTGGGGCATGGAGAAGAGAGGAAAGGGGGTGCAAGAAAGGAGATGGCATTCAGAATTTTCTTTGATGAAAATCTCGTGCCAGTCACCTCTCTTCCCTTCTTTATTTTGTCTCATAAAACCATCTCCCAATGCCCAAACACTAGATAAGATAAATCCTAACCGATTCTCATTCAAATTGGAATTTTGGTTAGGATTGATTTTATCCAAAAAGAGACACCCAGAGTAGAGGGATGCTAGCTCTTGGCGCGCCCTTTCTCTGAATTTTTCTCAAGCCAAGAAGGGGGGTGCAATTTCCTGCGCCCACCCCCTCTTCTTAATTGTCGAATAATTAAAAGAGAGTCCCAGAGAGGGTGGACTCTGGCCTCCCATCCAATTGGGTTCAAAATTGGTTCAATTCAAATCTGATTCGAATCCAATTTGAACCAATTTCAGAAGGCTCTCAATCTTAATCTAATTAGGATTGAAATTTAAGTCCCACTTAGATAATTAAACCCAATTAGCCTTAAATTAAGTCAAGTGTAATTAAATTAAATCTGATTTAAATTAATTGGAACTTGATCCATAATTTAATTAGGCTAAATTACGTTGCAATACTTGCAATTAAGTTCCTTGGTTAACAATCAGCAGTTATTAAATTTGTAATTGTAACTTTTACAAATTATCCAAATTATCAATCTAATTGATAATTTGATCATGATCCAAGTTTTTGATTAGGTCGAGCTCTTTTTGTGTATGATCTCTCAGATTCTATTTTATCTAGTCGTGAGACATTCCATAATCTCTATCATAATATCTTCGAAACTTTTTCTGATGGGTTGGAACGATTCCAACTCAACCCAACAAGGTTATTGATATGAAAATGATCATAGTTAGTTCTCATAATCCACCAGTGATGCCTAGTAACATGTAGTGGCTACCTAGCAGAATAGAAAGATGAACTTTTAGGTGTAGTTATTGATAATCAAGTTATTCTATTGAGAATTCTGATAGTATGCAGGTTATGGAAACTCATCAAATCCTAAGCATCCATCATATGCAAAACTTAATTAGCTTAAGTCCAATCATGAATCCCATGAAAACTCTTTTCTATTATCATGTTGCGCTGGCCACAGATTTAAAGACTCAGTCTCTTAGGTCGTATAGGACTATTTAACTGCTAAGGCCAATAGATCCCTTATAAGTGCACACTGTACTCCTACGGTGAACCTATTGCAGCCAACAAACATGGCAAGGACTTGAATGGCTAGGGACCATGTTTATGTATTGTCAAACTATAGCAACCCCACTATGAGCAGCTGAGGTACCGTTGGTCAAAGAACCTCTCATAAAACTATATCATCAAGAATGTCATTGATGAGTAAGTAGACATCCAAGTGACTTCTCGTTCTTGGTTACACTCAATACCCTTTTTCTCTAACAATCACTTGCACTCTTGCTCTAGTATTTCTATACTACAGATTCAAGACTCGTCTATCTGAAAGGAAAGCGATTCGTGCACCAATTTTGATGGATCAATCACCATCCCTGTGATGATGAAACGACATGGAGTATTTAGGAGTCAATCTATAATGACACATGTCTCAAATTCTCTAACTCTTGAGGATGTGTCATTATTCATTAACTCCTTCGACGATTTATAGACACATCACATATGAATGGAAAAGAAAAATGCCTATTTTATTAACTTCAATTAATCAAGTACAAAAATATGTCTTAGAATTAATACAAAGTGCCATGCCAATCTAGCTTCCAAGGCGTACATCTAATAGTTGCATAAAATTGAAGATAAAATGAAGAAGAATCAATCGATTTGGTAAGGGCATGCATGTTGAAGAATTAAGAAGGATCTAGATGGAAAGGTGCTCAAACTAGGTCTGAACTCACATTAATGGAAGTTGTGAGAAAGGACTTGGAAGAGCTTCCATGACAATGGAGTAGCCCCTAAAAACATTGTTTGCAAAAAAGGATCCGATGAACCCAACCCATGAAAAATAGGTACGGAGAGTTCTATTGATTTTGTTGTAAAGGTTTTCTTATTTGTTATTTCTTTTTTTCTGAACAAAAACATTGATGATTTTGTGAATGTCTGTGTATGCGAATTATGCAAATATCAATAATAAATACTGATATTTGTAATCAAACTAAAAGCAATATGTTGATTGATAAAATTTAAATTTGTCAAGGTTCAAGGTTAGACATGAGAGAGTATGAAAGTGTAATGGATATATGCTGGATGATAAGCATATAATAATTTGAATATTACTTTTAGAGTTTTAGTGGGAGCAGGGTAAGTGGGAGTTGGCAACTCTAGAGGACTTAGGCATCTTATGTTGGTTAGTGGCATTGGAGTTGAATATCTAGGTGGACATGTATATTCATAGCCTCAAGGTGAAAGAAATAAATACTGTATGGAGGATGTAGAATGCTAGGAGGAAGGTGCATGAAGTCTTGCTCAGAACAATTGATATGGAGCAATGTTTGAGGTACCCTGTGTATTGCCTTGTACAGGCAGTAAATTGGTAAGGGGCTCAATACACCCCAATTTTAGCAAATTGGGCCCAACTGCCCAAATTTCGCCATATTAGGGAAGGTTGTGCCTGTACCTAGGGTTAATTGCTATGTACACCTTAACTTTCTCTCCTTTACGAACATGTCAAGTTTCAACTTCAAGTTAGATTCAGATTGATAAGCAGTGTGTACTCTTATCCATCAGTATTTGTTCCCTTGGTGCACATATCATGTCAAAATGAATGACAAGCTATGGGATGTTCTAAAATTAATGATATATTGTCAACACACAGATATAATAATAATTCAATACCTTTTTTAATGATAAGTTAGAAGAATTATGTATTACATAATAAAACATGTGCAATAGCAATGAGAAAGTATCAATATGCATAAAATAGAATAATTCAACCATTTAAATTAATGAAATTTTTATATTTTTTAAAAAACTTGGTATTAAAACAATGGAAGCAGAAAAAAGCAAAAACAAGAGCCAAAATAAGTGATGCCAAGAGTGATCAACCAAGGATTTTAGAATCGGTATTGGTACCTGTACTGGCCAAAACTAGTTTCGGTACCTATACCGATCACCGGTCAATATCGTATGGTACTGTTTCGGTACCGTGCCAACACGGTAAGCTGTGTTGGTCAAACCGGTACCATGTTTTTATTGTGTTTTTCAAATCTTTTTGGTTTGTTTGGTTATATAATGATTATTTAGGATTTTTTGAATGATTGTAAATCCAAATTGATGTTTGTTGATGTTAATTGATATTTGTATCACTTTGATACATCCTTAATCGTGTGATGCGAATCTAAGCACAACATGATGTTATTTATAATAAAAAATAATCAATACATTGATTATATATCATTGAATTCTAAAATTCTCAAATCAAATTTTAAAATATAAAAATTAATAATCAATGCATATCGATATTTCGAATCTTATCAAGCATCAATGTTTGTAGATATTAGGATCATTTATATACTTAGGAAGAACATCACTCCATCCCTCCAACCAAGTAGCATTTTAATCATTTGGATCATAACTTATCATAGAGTGTTGAAGTCCTGGCTTTGAAAGGTATCATGGATCTGATAGCATGGTTATGAAGGGGCCCATCTAAATATGCCGGTAGCAAAATCTGATCCATGAGGTGCGTCGGGCTGTATAGGATAGTAACCACTGGAAGATGATGTCTCAAACACATCATATTTTGTATCCCTATGGATTATTAGTTGCCGGTGCCTATGGATAAGATTATCCAAAATACAAGGATGAACTTGATATATCCATGGATCCTATATATACGAGATTATCTGTAGTTGCATCATATTCTGATGACCTTACAAAGCTCGTTGCTTGTATGAAATTATATTGTTGTGAGCCCTGCCAGCTCGTGCACCATGATCTCTATCTCGTGTGGAGTATATGAATTAGGACTCACTAGTGAATTGAAGATCACCGCCAACCAGTTGTGTCTGCTATCCTCCGGTCCCTCTCTAATCACCGAATTCTTGACCATCAGAAGGACCACCAGCACTGCTCTCCCTGAAATCTAAATCTAGGTGAACTAAATGCTCCATGCTCTCCATCGAAGCTGCAGCGGCTTTTTCTTTTTCTTTGGTTTTGTGCTAAGTAGCTGCCTGCTATCTCATCTTGCCTCACTCTGGCTACTTAAATTATGAGGTGGATGCTATCGTGTATTGGCTAAAGCCCTGTGGAATGTTTATGCTTTTCCATTGCTTGGCATCCACCCTAGCCTCATTAGTTACGAAATTGACTAGTCGTGGAGGCAATTTTGGCTCATCAAGCTCTGGCTCTTGCTGCTGACCCACAATCCATTTGATCATCGGATTTTCATCTTCATCAATAAAATTACTTATAATCGGACCAAGTACTTTAGCTCGACTTCCTCCTGAATACATTTGAGCCTCAATCTCAAATTATAGTGACATATACAAGATTATTGAGGCATTTTTGTTTTAAACGGTTCCTCTGCTTGCTATGAATGGGGCGAAGGTTGATTAGTTGTGCTTACATTCACTTGCTGAAATCATCTAGAAGAGGATCTTGATGGCAAGATACTTCAGATTTCTTTTCGATCTATCAAAATGAACCCACCATTCAGCTGCAAAAGTATCGAGATCTAGCAAAATCAAAAAAAAGTTTGAATGTGTTATTAGATTTATTAGTACTACTTGGATTCATCTTTATTTTGCTTCTAACTGCTATAGTGGATCCAAATGAATTGTTGCCCTCCCTAAATATTTGTCTGTAAAAAAAATATTTGTTATAATGTGTTGTTGAAGATACAATTAAGTAAACGAAAATACCTAACTTGTTCTAGACACATGCGATGTTTGGATTGCGCTCCATCTTCTCTATTACATTTTGCAAGGCAGATATAAGCTCCTCATCCATTGCAATCTCAGCCTCAGGTATGGAGTACTGGAACCTTGGATTTAGATAGTAAGCTATACATAAATTTTAAAATTGGTTGAGTTTATTTATATAAATGTAAGAGCAGTCAAATTTTCAGAGCATTCTTAATTTGCTATTTATCTACTAGATGCAACTCCTTATCTATTGGATAGCTCCACCGTTCATCGATGATATGGATGTACTCATTGGCATGTGTAGGATCTACCATCTTGATATGTTCCTTTGCCCTCTCCATCGTATAATAATAGAAGCCTATATGGGGGTATTGTTCACCAAGGTTTTAAATCCCGTGGAACAGGGCTGTCCCGATTTTTTCCTGGAACGGGATGCATCGGCGTCCCGCCCCGTCCCGACACTCAAGACAGGGGATGTCCCAAGGTATCCCGATGGGGATACTCGGATGCTAGTGGGATGTCCTGTCCCGACACATGGGATAATACCCCATCCCAGTGTCCCGTGAGATGTCCTGCCGGGACCTAAATCCTTGTTCACCATCCAGGGCTTGAAGCACCTTATATAGAGGCTTGATAGCCTATACTATTTTCTTGGCCCATTTCTAGAATATCTGTCTCATCGCTGAGTTCTGCGCATTGCTCTCCTTAGTGCCTGTCATGGCATATTTGCTCTACTGCCACTTAGGACTGATAAATATCCGATACAACCATACTTTCTTATCAATAAGGCTATCAAGTGTTATATAATTGATAGTGAACTATATAACACTTGGTCTCAATATATCTTTTCCTATATATCTCTGCATCAATGATAGGAGCCATGTGTGATTGTAGATGAATCTGGTAATGCTCTGTATTAAGTCCGCTATGTTCAGCACCATACGAATCTTTCTAATATTTATCAATATAAAATCGATACAATATACAGATATAGGATTTAGAAAATATGCATCACCACTCCATTAGGATCTCCCTTGTAGTTTTATACTATGATCCATTATCAGTGATAACTTACATGATATTTTGCTCTCTTTCATGATCAATCACCTCTTCCATCATTCTAAGAATGTAGCTAGCATCGTGCACCTAATTTGAAGTATTAATAGACTTCTGAAAAAATATTTTTCTATTACAATATATTAAGAAATTGGTTATGCTTTGTCTGGTAGGAATAATCCAACCTTCATACGTCACTGTCAGTCTATACACGGGCCACTTGTTCTGATATGATGCAATCCATTTTTGTAGCTTCTTATTGTTGTCAAGAAGCTCACCTTGGATATCCCTCGGTCCTGGAGCATCTATACCTTGGCCGACAGCTTGTATGGATGCAATGGCAAAATGATAATATGGGTTGCATGCTGTGTTAAGATATGGTAGAAGTGAAATCAGGATCCAATAGCTCACCATATTTTTTTTTTCTTATTCTTCTTTAGTATACTATCAATCTTTTGTTTCCTGGAATCCTTGCTAGGGAAGGCATGTAGATCTAAGTCGTGAATGATGGTTCCTAATAGAATGTCTCTAGAAGACTTCTTCCTGTTGTTAAAAGCTTCCAACATAGATACAATACAAGATGGGCCTCTACTTACAGGCTCTCTAACTAAGAAGGTCCTCCTAAACTGAGGATCTACTACAGTATTCCCAAAGCCCGACCCTGACTCATAAGCTGATGGTTTAAATCGATCTCTATACTTGGCCACCTGCTCCAGCTATCACTGATCATCCAAGATCGCTTGAATGGCAACCTTGATTTATGCCTCATCATCCAGAATGGATGCTTCCTCCGACTCCCTAGAGTGATTGGAAGGTGGCTTTGTGACTCAGCGGTTTAACTTTGCCTTATTCAAATTCCTCTCCTTCGTTGCTTTGAAATTAGCAAAGTGCTTCATCAGCTGATGGATTTCTTATGGATGCTTTCGGTACATAGATGCATCGAGATAACCTCCAACCAAGTGTTGCATCAACTTTGTTATCCCTCCTTTAATTCTACACTGCACCATTTACATTTTCAACTCCATTTTTGGTAGATCCATTCCTAAAGATTGAACAAGCACATCCATTCAATAATTATGAAAAAATAATATATTTCGTTTACCTATTTTTTGTATATTTTTTTAAATTTATTTTCTATTTTTATTATTTTTTGAATTTTAAAAATATTAAAAAATTAAAAAATATGAAAAATTAATTTAATCTCAGATCCATATAGAATTCTATCATGGATGCTATGTATATTTTTATAAAACAATGGACATGCATGAAATGCTATTTTTTTGCCAAGTTTAGGCCTACGCCACTATGCGCATGATGTGCCAATACTTTGGTAAATGAATACCAAATTTATGTCAAAAATGGTTTGCAAGTCCCTAAATAACAATCTAGTTTTACGGTGATTTTTTGAAATTTATTCTTTTATAATTTTTCATTCCAGAAATGTATTTTTAATTTTAAAATATATACTTAACAAAAATTAATGATTTTAGTATCATTGTGTAGATCTATAGATCTACAACCTATAGCAAAATCATACCAAAATAAAAAACTTTTGACATTGTTTTTTCTTGTTTTTTCAATTTCGATGGATTTTCAAAAATAAAGAGAGGAGAAGAGGAGAAAGAGATAAAAACAAGATTATGCACCTTTATAGACATGATCTTCCCATGTTTTTATCTTTTCTTCCTATTTTTAGCCTGCACCAACTTGAACGATGAAAGTCATGGGAGACTTCTCCCATCATATTCAATTAAAAGAGCCCCTTGAGATCGAACTAGGCTGAACCGCTCGGTTCAGGTTGGAACCATCCCAAACTATCCCGTTCGGTGTGGTTCTTACTGGTTTGGTCATGGAATCAATTTCCATAGCTGAATTGTCTCGGTTCAGGCTCGATATGGTTCAGTATGGGCTGAATCGGGCAGTTTGGCATGGTTCCGAAAACCATGGTATCAACTAGCCTAAGTCATTTTGATCGATACAATGTTGGTATAACACATTACAATAGATACTGTATTAACCAGGGATTAGTACAACTCCATTAAGGTTGTCATAGTTGGCCACCTAGGTGCCTAGGCAGCCCCAACTCCTAGGCTGCTGGTGCTTTCTAGCTGCCAAAAGCATCAGACAGGGACACCATTCAAGAACATTGGTTGGTGCTAGGCAGGTGTCTGGCTGCTTTTTGTAAAGTAGGCACATATTTATGAAATTATTTATCACTTTAAGTTCCAGGCTTCCAGCTATGTTTCTTCATATAAAGTATAAAATTTTTGTACTACATAATACTTTGTTTTTTATTTAACGAGGCTTCAAATATACTTGTCAAAGTATTTTGAAGATCATTTCACTCAAGGATCGCTAAATCGGTATCGGTACCGGTACCGTACCATTCTGGTACATGGTGAATTGAGAAAAAAACTATCGTCCTTCCAAGGTTCCCGATACCGGTACCGGGAGCCGTACCGGTGGCCGGCTGGTACCGGTATAGTACCGTACCGTACCGTGCCGACACGGTATAGCATGGATTGGTACGCCCAAGTTTTTTATTTTTTGATTTTTTTAATGTTTTTTGTGATTTTAAGGTTTTTATTTTATTTTTTAAGGGTTTAGGGTTTATGGTTTAGCTGTTTAGGATTTAGAATTTAGTATTTAAGAGTTCTAAACGCTTGAAATTTAAAATTTAAGATATGTCCGATTTCAAGATTTAGGACTAAATACTAAGATTTAGGACTATTTCCAATTGAAATAAGATAAAAAATGATAATTAAACTAAGATTATCAGCAATTAATGAAAGTGAAATGTAGCATAAATATATAATTACATGCAAATGTCTAGAATCGGGTAGAATGACGATGTCCATAAATATAGGGATCATTTATGTACTTTGTAGGAAAATCGGTATATCCCTCCTGCCAGGCAGCATGATACTCCTCTAAGCTCATCCTAGGAGGTATGCATGATAGATCATAACTCATCACAGATCCCTCTCCGATGTCCTGACTCTGAGAGCTATCCAAAGACATAATATGGTAGTGCAGGGGCTCATCCAAATATACCAGTAGCAAAATCAGATCCATAAGATGCTCCGGGCTGCATGGGATAATAACCATTGGATGATGATGTCTCAGATGCACCATATGGATCATATGGACCAGAAGCTACCGGTAGCTGTGGATAAGAGGATCCTGAATATGAGGATGATCCAGATATATCTATGGATCCTACTCCACGTGCAAGAACTGCAGCTGTATCGTGTCCCGAACGACCATGCGGAGCCCGTCGCCTATATGGAATCGTATCACCACCGGGTTTATCAGATGGTAATCCATGATCTGTATCCTGCGTGGCATGGCTAAACTACGACTTCCTAGTGAATCGAATATGAATAAGTGGCTGCAACTCCTGTCCTCCTGTCCTCCTGTCCCTCCCTGATCACTAGATCCTCCACTATCTGAAGCACTATCATCAGTTCATCACTCTCTCTGGTATCTGAATCTGAGTGGACTGAGTGCTTCGATAGAGATGCAACTGTCTTTCTCTTTTTTCTGTCTCCAGGTCTACTAGATGGTGGGGAGGGACGATGTGCTGTATCTGCTAGAACCCTGTGAGGAATATGACTTGTTCCCATTATCCAGCATCCACCCCAGCTTCACTAGCTACAAAACTAGCTGGTCGAGGAGGCGATCCTGGCTCATCAAGCTCTGGTTGCTGCTGCTGCTGACTCATGACCTATCCAATCATTGGATCTTCATCCTCATCAACATCTGAACTTGTAGTAGGATCGGGATATTTCAATTCTACTTCTTCCTGAATCTATTTTAGCCTCAACATTAAATTATAGTGTACATACACAAGATCGTTAAGGCCAGGGTTCCCGGAACCGTCCCGTACCATCCGGTACGAGGCGTTCCGTACAGTACCGCCGGTACGGTTCGCCACCGAAAAACGGTTCAGACACCGGACCGTTAACAAAAACAAAAAAAAAAATTTCATACCGGTACAGTATGGTACCGGTACGAACCGCCCAGTTCGGGTCGGTTTGGGCTCGGTTCGGCCTGGTTCGGGCTTGGTTCGGGGGGTCGGTTCAGTGAGAAGGGGGGAGAAAGATTGTTTTTTATTTAATTTGGCATGCCGATACACCTTACGGTACGGTATGGTACGGATCGTACCGTACCATACCGCCCGCTGACCGGTACCGGTTCAGCGGATCTTGGTTGAGGCATTTCTGTTTCAGACGGTTTCTCTGCTTGAAATGGATAAGGCCAAATATGGACCAATTGCGCTCATCCACTGGATGACACTGTCTGGGAGAGGATCTTAACTGCAAGAACCTTCAGATTTTTAGCAGATTCACCAAAATGCATCCATCATTCAGCTACAAAAGACATTACATTATTTAGAATTTTAGATTTCGTAAAATAAAAAATTTAAGCCTGATATAATATTACACTTACTCCTTAATAGTACCTACCAGGATTCATCTTTGATTTACTTCTGATCGCTACAGTGGATCCAAATGAATCTGTGCCCTCCCTTAAAAATTTCATCTGCCAGAAAAAAACTTGTTTGCTTGTATTAATGCTCTTAAAAATTATTCAATAATTTCAACCTAACTTACTTCTTTAAGGCACATAGCAGCGATATCTGGATCGGGCTCCATCTTATATATAACATTGCGTAGGGCAGACATAAGATCCTTATCCATGGTAATGTCCCATACGGAGTACTGAAATCTCGGATTTAGATAGTAAGCTGTATATATATTTTAAGAATTAATTAAGCATACTTGTACAAATCTAATTGAAACTTAATTTTTAGGGACTTCATAAATTACTACGTACCTGCTAGATGCAAATTCGAACTCATTTGATAATTCCACCGTCCATCAATGATCCGGATATACTCAGATGCATGTGATGGACCTGCCTCCTGGATCTTTTTCTTTGCCCTTTGCATCATGAAATATAAGAAGCCCATCTGAGCATACCTCTCGAAGTCCACGGCACGAAGTACCTCATATAGAGGCTTGATAGCCTCCACTACCCTCAGCCCGCTGCCAGAATGTTTGTCTCGTCACTAAATTTTTCACATTGCTTCCCTCAGTATTTGCCCTGGCATATCTGCTTTGTTGCCACTCTTGACTGATAAACATCTGATGCAGCTCTGCTTTCTTGCTAAGAAGACTATCAAGTGCAATGTAATTACTAGCAAATCGTGTGACCCCCGGTCTTAATATTTCTCTCTTGTAAAGCTTCTCATCAATGATAAGACCCATGTATGGTTATATATAAATCTGGTGATAGACTGTGCTAGCTCAACAATCTTCTGCATCCTGCGGATTTTTTTAATATCCATTAACATGAGGTCTATACAATGTGCACACAAGGGGTCCAGAAAATATGCTGCCGCCGCTCCATCAAGATCTGCCCTGCGGCCCTGTACTGTGGTCCATTATTAGTGATGACCTGCACGACATTATGCTCTCCCACCTGATCAATCATCTCCATCAATCTGAGGATATAACTGGCATCGTACACCTAATCTGAAGCATCAATAGACTTCTGAATAAGTCTTTCCATCACAATAAGTCAAGAAATTGATGATGCTCCATCTAGTAGGACCAGTCCAAGCATCACACATCATCGTCAATCCATACATGGGCCACTTGCTTTGATATGAGGATATCCATCCTTCTAGCTTTTTATTGTTGTCCAGAAGCTGACCATAGATATCTCTCGATGCTGGAGGATCTACACCTGCACCAGCAGCCTGTATAGATGAAATAGCAGAGCGATAATATGGATTGTCTGTTGCATGGGCTGGGATATAACTGAAATAAAACCAGGAGGAGATGGCCCGCCACATATCTTTCTTCTTATCCTTTTTCAGCATTGTGTCAATCCTTTGTTGCTTGGAATCTCTACTGGAAAAGGCATGTGGATCGACATCATGGATAGTGGCTCCCTCTGGAATGTCCCTGGAAGACTTCCTTCTATTGTCAAATGCTCCCAACATGGATGCAATACAGCCGGTGCCTCTCCTGATGGGCTCTCTGATTGAGGAGGTCCTCATAAACTGTATCTCATACTCTCTTGCAGCACTAGCAGAACCGGATCTCGATCCTGACTCAAAAGTTGATGGTCCAAAATCCAAATCGCTATCTATGCATGGCTGCCTCCTGCTGCCTCTGCTCATATAAGCTCGCTTGAATAGCAGCCTCTATCATGTGCCTCCTCATCAGAAGGAATAGATGCTCCCTCTGACTTCCTGGAGTAATAAGAAGGTGGTTCTGCGGCTCTGCGGTCCACCTCTGTCTTCTTCTTTGTTGCTCTTTCCTTCCCGGCTTTAAAATCAGCAAAGTATTTCTTCATCAACAGACGGACCTCCTGTGGAGACTGTCGGCATGCAGATACATCAGAATAGCCGCCAGCCAAGTGCTGCTTCAATCTTGTTACCCCTGTCTTTGAATTCAGTATTGCACTATTTACACCTCCAGTGATGTCGACTCGAGAGCATCTCTCCATGTCACTAGCTAATGTCCCGCTCCGGATCCTTCTTCCTCCTTGATGGATCCATACCTGAATATTTAAATTACATATAAGATCAATAATAATGTTTATTAATTAACATTTTATTAACCTAATTTTTAAAATTTAATTTATTTTAATTTATTTTTTATTTAAAAAATTTTAAAAATAAAGAAAAATAAAAAAAAATTAAATTTTAGATTCATGTAGGATTCTATCATACATGCTACATATTTTTTTAAGATCTTAGAAATGCATTAAAAGTCAATTTTTCTTCAATTTAAGACCTACGGCACTGTTCATGAGATGCATCAAAAGTTGAATAAATCGACATGAAATTTATAATGAGAGTAGCTTACGAGGCCTAAATTAATAATTTATAATTACAATTTTTTTCTACTTATTTTTTTAAATTAATTTATTTATCCGAAATTATTTTTTAATTTTAAAAAATTATATACTTAACCAAAAATCAAGATTTTAGTATCAGTGTAGATTTATCCTACATCTATCATATACTCTAAAATCATAGCCAGCAAATAAATTTTGACAACATTTCTTAATTTTCTATTTTGCATGGATTTTAATAAAAAAATAAGACAAAAGAGGAAAATACAGAAAAAGAAAGGTATACGTACCTTGATTTTACCTTCTTCTTCGACTTCTGTAGGTTTGATTGAGTTGAAAAGGATTAAGTTTTTTTTTTTTTAAGCCGTTGTTTTCGCAGGTCTGCAGCAGAGAGCTCGAGAGCCCTTTAAGCCTTAAAACATCAAGGCAGCCCCCCCTCCAAAGCAAGTCAAAAACAAAAAATAAGCCCCCATCCACCGCACCGAACCGGGCCGAACCGGGCCCGAACCGACCGGTTCGGTCTCGTTTCGACCGATTCAGCACCGGTTTGACCCGGTTCGGGTCCGGTTCGGTACGGTAAAGTATTTTTTTTTTATCGGGGCCGTTTCGATTTATATGGCCGAACCGTGCCGGCCGGCCACCGGTTCGGTTCGGTATGCTTCGAACCTGCCGGTTTGGCACGGTTCAGAGAACCTTGCTTCTTCCCCTCTCTCAAGCAAGGAACAGGGCTGAACCGGACTCGAACAGGGCCGAGCCGAGCCTGAACCGGGCCGTACCGAGCCCAAACCGGGCCGTACCAGTCCAAACCGACCCGTACCGATCTCGTTCAGGTCAATTTTTATGGTTCGGATCTCGAACCATTTTTTAGGGCTGAACCAAACTGGTTCTTGGTCGGTATAATATGGTTTGCCCTGAACTGGGTGGTTCAGGACGTACCAAAAATCCTGATTTCACTTATTTATCATGTTAGTTACTCTCAAAGATAAATGATTGTTGTTACTATCATATCATGAATAGCTTAAGTAGTTAATGACCTGCAGTTTATGAACATGATGATTTTTTGACTTTTTTCATGTGTTTTCTATGATCCAAATAATGGATATGCGATAATTTGATTATACAAAGATGTAATATGAACTTTATTAGTTTTTGGAGATTTTTTTTTAAACTCTAGGTGCCCACCTAGCTGCTTAGGTTTTTTGCTTAAGGAGCCACCACCTAGGACTAGGTGTTTTGACAACCTTGGACCCTAAGCTCAAAATTTGAAACCTTATGAAAAAAAGGGATTCTTCAATCTTCATGTTCATATGAACCAGATACCATCACCATAAGTGCAAATGCATCATCATTATGAACACCACAATATATAGTGAAACAATAAGTAGATAAGCTTTTTTATGAACAATCTTAGATTACAATGGAATGTCTTAGGGTTGAGACAGTATTCGAGAAAAACATCAACTTGTTTCATTTAATTAGTCAATTTGCCTGTCAAAAGGCTGCATTTGTGTGTTGCTTTTCATCTGGTAGCCTGCTGTGTGCATGTGCCTATCTTTCAGGGAAGGAAGATCTACCCAACTATGTTGGATTATCAAGATAGGAGGAATAAAAAGCAATAAAGAATAACTCATGGCTCAAAAAGAGATGGAAAAAACCTAGAATTAAATTCAACTCAAGATGCACCCTAGTTTTGATAGGGATCCCTATATACAGATGTAGAAGCCTAATTCTACCCTTGAATGTGTCTATATCATAGTTTCAAAAGCCATCGAAACAAGATGGTGTGACTCAAGGATCGTTAAACCGGTACTAGGGCCCATACCAGTACATGTACTGATATTAATGAAAGTGAGAAAAAGAACTTCTTAGTTCCTCCCCTATGACTACATTATCCGACTCGAACCAGACTAAACCGATGCATACCATACCGAACCGGTCCTATTCGGGTATCTTTGGACTGTCTAGCATTCCGAACCGTTTTTCAAGACCGAACAGTACTGGTTCTTGGCCGGTATGGTTCGGTACGTCTTGAATCGGGTCATTCAGGATGGTTTTGAAAAATCCTGGGTGTGACGATTATTGTACCATTCTAGCATGAAATTGGCACCGGTGTAGTGGCCAAGATATCGAATTAGTTACATTGGTACTTACCAGCCATGCTAGTTTATATCAATCTGTAAAAGTGTTTATTAGAGGTACCTTATCAATTGTACTGCTCGATATTGATAACCTTTGAATTTATTGGAAGCTGTCAATTTTGGTACATAACATTGGTTTCAGTGCCATAGTGGTACCATACCATACTCTTCCAATTTGGAAATGGAATGGGTTTGGTACCGGCATTGAAAATCTTACTCTACGTTCATTTCTAGCTAAATCGGAAGGCAATGTCTTTTTCAAATATAGAAATAAATTGTAGAAAAAATATTGAAGATGTAGAAAGCAAAGATAGAAATAATCTTGCCATGATTTAATTCTGCAAATATAGGGATCTGACGGCATCTCTATTTATTCTTGTATGCTTTTCACAATGAATATTTTATTTTATCTTTTCTTGATTTAATTTGGCAATCATGGTTATTACTTATTACATCTCAGATTCATTCTTATATGCTTCTCACCAACAATGTTTTATTTTATCTCTGGTTAGATTGATTAATTTCAGCTTTATTTTATCCATCCTACAAGATTTATTTCTTTTGAGAGGCACCAAGTGAAGCACGCGTTGACTAGGTTCATGGCATGTGCATCACCAAGAATGTTCAAAATGTAGCTGCATCAAGATTCTCTTCAAGTCATCAACTTAGGTGTCATTTGGCAATAGTTTCATTTTTTCTATTTTTTGAAATAAAAAAATAGAACTTCCATTTCTATGTTTTAAAATTTTTAAACATAAATGTTTGATATAGTCAATTACATAAACATGTAATTGTGGTAGAGGTGATGGTGGTAGTGATTGAGGTAATGGAGGCATGGAGATGTTGGCGGTACAATGGCTGAGGTGGTGACAATGGTGGTGGTGGCAGGGCCACTTGTGATATTGCAAAGGAGACAATGATGGCAGTGGTGTAGTGGAGGCGAGGACAACAATGATGGTGGAAGAGGTGTTGGCTATGTGGTGAACATGGTGATGATGGTGATGGTGGTGTGGTGGCAGTGACAATGGTTGTGGTGGAGATGTTGGCAATATGGAGGCAACAATGGTGGTGAAGGCAGCGATGGTGGCGAAGACGGCGATTGTGGTACTGGTCGGGGCAAAAATGGTAGTGGTGGTAAAAAATGAGTTTCTTGTTACTGAAAATATTGATAGTGAAGATTTCTTCCTTTAATTTTATACAAATAATAAAAATACATCTTGAGAAATGGAAAATAACAACGATTGCACCAAACATGCATTTTGCCTCAATTTCTATAAGTCATTTTTAAAAATAGAACAAGAAATAAAAGTGATATTGAACATGCCCTTAGATTGATGTTGATGGATCCTTGATCATTCCAGTTTGAATCTATGATGCTTTTTTAGCCTTTGCATAACTATGAAAGTCTTGGTTGGAGACTTATAATATAATCCTCAATAATTATAGGAGCTTTGATAAGCCATGAGATAGTTATCAGTGACTATGTTTATTTCTGATTCTATGTAAACCTTTGGTAATTAACTATAGTTACTATAGTGCTTGTTTGTCTATTATTTACAGAATGCAAGTTCTTTGCATTATCATTGATGTTCATTCATATGTTGCTCAATAAAATCATATCCATTGTCTTGTTTTGATTGGCAGGTTGTATATAATGCAAATAATCTTGCAAAATTGGTTGATCAAAGGAAAAGCTTGCAAAATTGGCTGGTGTACTATGAGAATAAGAATGCTAGAAATCCCGAAAAAAGGCCAAGAACAAAGGTATTATTTGTACATGATGAGTTCATGTACCCATTAAATCTTTCAGATTTTATGTTTTCCATTTTAGTCTTAATAATATCAAATAACATCAGTATTTGGTGGAAATATTAACTTGTATGACCCCACAAGTGTTATGTATAGACAGGATTTTTAGGTCTTTGGGGGAAAACTGTGGATGCTATAGACTATTACACTTCTGAGATCGAGAAGCTGTCAAATGAGGTAAGAATTAATTATCATTTATAATTGGGTTAATCCATTAATGCTTACTGCTTGGATGTTGAAAGATCCTATCAGGCTGATAAGATATTTTGGTGGAGCCTTCTCTTTTGAAAATATGATTGGAACCCAGCAGTGGGAAGAGATGAGGGTGGCTGAAGTTGGCAATGAATCCCTTTTTTCCAGGGATAACTAATACCCTTTCCAAGGTAATTTATCTTATCTCTGGAAAACATAAATTAATTGCCCCTTCAGCTACACTGATCTCTTTCCACCGCCCTATTTCAAATTTTCAACCATAGCTTCAAAAGAAGATGCTTACAGAAGGTATTATCAGACCAATAATATCTTCCAATTCCAAGTTGGCCTTTGGTTATAACATGTAGATTATCTTCTTCCATAATGCTTAAATTAACTAATGTACTTATAAAGTCCGTGTCAATGTTAAACAATAACATAGTTTGTATTTTAACATATTATGATGTCTCTTGTCACCATCATATGTCTTGCATATATATTATATAAACATGATTAGTAGATTGTTGGACATCAATGTTGTTGTAGGCTTGTAGCCAAATTGTATACATGTGCATTGTCTTTCCTATCTATTCATTCATTGTATGAGTTTTTGATGCAAACTGCTTATAGGGTGATTAGAGTGGACAAATGACATTCTGATGAGTGATGATTTACAAAAACTTAAAAAAAGAATAAGAAAACAAAGTAATAGTATATACTCTATAGGGTTGAAGATAACTAGTATAGAACAGGATTCTCGGTACTATCTCGAATTGCCCGGTTTGGGGCATACCGTACCGTATAACCAAGAGCCGGTATAGTCCAACCATGAAAAACGGTCCGGAATGCCAAACTGTTCAAAAAATCATATATTGGACCAGTATGGTATGTTACGGTACCATATCGGTACATTTTGTCCAGTACGGGCCTGGTTTGGATCCGGTTTGGGTTCGATTCAAGTTAAACATATTGCCATGAAAAAGGAAGATATTTTTTGAATAATTTCTTGGATCTAGTATGGTATGGTACGGGATCCGGTACGGTACGGGATGGTATGGCACTGTATCGTACCATACCAGTTGGTGACCGATACGGAGCTTGGTACCGGTTCAGTATTCCTTGGTATAGAAGATAGGATAATTTGAAGATAACTAGCATGCGTGATGTAGAAATAGAAGTATGCTACTCTACCATGTATCTGTCCAACATAACATGTACTATTTGTAATTTGGCCATGATGGATGGTCAAGGTAGACAATGAAAGACCATTAATGTGGTTAATAAGGAATACGCCTAACACCAATTTTTCGAAGCCCACATTTATGTCATTATTTTCGTACAAGGCCTTTATTGTGAACCATATGAATCAAGAAAAGGACTAGTTAATCTTTGGAATAAGGAATATGCTCAAGACAACTGGTATAACCTAAAATATACACAACATTTCACCAAGAATTTGATATGTTTTACCTTCCTAGACAAATAATAACCTATAATATGATAAGCTTGATATGGCACCAATACTCATATGGGAGGTACCTTACTAGGCAAACAATAGCATGATGAATATAATAAAACTCAAGGTCTCCACCAAGGATGGTGGTATTGTCGGTTTGGAGTGTATCAGACCATATCGGGGGAGGGTTGGCACAGTTCCGCCCCTCAATTCAAGAAATCCAACAAGGGAGGGAGAGAGGGATAAGGAGAGAGAGGAGAAGAGAGGGAGTGGGAGGGGGAGGGAGAGGTCAAGAGAGGTGGAGGGAGGGTCGAAAGCTTTTGTTGGGATGGACTCCCTATTTTGAAATGAAATAGGTGGTCCTTTTTTAATTTTGCTTCTATTTCGATTCGAAACAAGGCATCTGTCCTCACAAGGAGTTCTGGCCCTCCACTCTCTTGGCCTCCTTCTATCCCTGCTCCCTCTCTCTTTACTTCTCTTCTTCCCTCTCCTTTCCCTCTCCGACTCTCTCTTTGTTAGTATGCACTGGAGTGGCACAACATGTTACCGTACTGCTAGCGAACCGGTTTAGATTCTATAGTACCAATATGACCAAGGATTGCTGTGCTAGTACCAGAGCCCGTACCAATTGCTTGGTGCCATGGTTCAATATGCCCCATGCTGTTCCATGTTGGGCTCATATTGACACAGTAAGAGGGTTTGGGAGAGGGAGAATGGGGGAGATAGAGAGAGGAGGGTGGGAGGGAGGGATGCAGATGGCTAGAGAGGGTCACGAAAGGGTGGAGGAAGGGCTCCGCCCTCTAGTTCTCTCGTTTCATTCGAAATAGGAGTTTCAAAGGGGGCTCCTTTTTTTTGAAGAATTTAAGTGAAGCCGGCAACTACCTTGCTGACTTCACTTAATTTCTGCAAAATAAAAAAGGGGCATTCCTTGGGACCCTTGTTTGCAAAAAAGATGGGGGTACCAAGGGCGAAGCCTTTCCCTCTCCGCTTCGCACTTTGCACCCCTCAGACCTCCACACCCTTGCTTGGCGCTTCGTGGTCTTCTCCTTCTCTCCCATACTCTTAATCCCTCTTTCCCATTCTCCTCGCTCTCTCTCTTTTCCTCTCTTTCCTTCTCCACCTTGCTGGTTTCTCAATGTGAATGCTAGAACCATTAGGGTGGCAATGGGTCAAGTTTGAGTCGGGTCAACCAATACACGTACCTGCCTTGCTATAAAAAGGTTCATACCCATGCCCACCCTGTACCCATCTTAGATCGAGTAAAATGGAGGGTGCCTTTAACCTAGCTCAGGCTTTTACCAAGATTAAGCTCTCAAAACCACCATGAAAAAAACCCTATTGGAACATCGAGAAAAAATTCCATCAGAAGCTAAGAACCCCTTCGATCTCCCTCTAAGTGCTCTCCTTCCCCACAGATCTCCCAAAAAGAGAATGAAATGAAAAGAAAAGGGAGCAGAAATAACAATAAAAATGATGAAGCCCCTCCGATCTCCCTCAAGTGCTCTCCTTTCCTTAGATCTCTCTCTTTGATCTCCCTTATGTGCTCTCCTTCCCCATAGATCTTTGAAAAAGAGAATGAAATGAAGAGAAAAAGGAGCAAATAGGAAAAAAATGATTGGAAAAGGTCTTACCTTTCAATTTTTTCTATCTTTTCTTTGATTTTTTTTTTCTCAGTTTCCTCTGGTTTTCCTCTATTTTTTCCATCCATAGGAGTCTCAATCAGTTGGGAGGCTTGACACAGAACGCCCAAAATCTCACTTGGGTTGGGAGGCTGAATTTTCCTCTATTTTTCATCTTCGAGGAGTCTCAATCAGGTGGGATGGTGGGAGAGCAAAGCTTAGATGCTAGCTAGGGCTTAGATGGAGTGTTGATTTTTCATTGTTTTTCCCTCAGAGTCTCAATTGGGTGGAAGTTTAGAAAAACACCACTTAGAGGTAGAAGATCAAGGAGGGGCACGGGAGAGAAAGAAAGGATCCATAATTCCATATTATTCATGTTCAAAAGAATGCACAAGGGGCCTATATATACAAAGTATGTAAACCTAAATATGGTAAGGAATATGGTAATATTCTAGAGGATATTACCTACACTTTTATGGTAGGGAATATAATAATATTCTAGAGGATATTACCTACACACTTTTATGGTAGGGAATATGGTAATATTCTAGAGAATATTATCTTCATTTTTATGGTATATATTAATACTTTTTTGTATCTAATTGGTTCACATAGCAAACCATATGGACTAACAGCCCCCCTCGAGCTGTGCATCAGTTTGAGTCATGGATAGCTTGCCCTTTAAAACCAAAGCCTCTTCTTTGACAATCCTTTGGTGAATATATCTGCAACTTGATTATCTGATCCAACAAAACGAGCCTCTATCTCCCCATCCTCTATCTTCTCTCCGATGAAGGTTTGATCAATTTGTATATGTTTAGTTTTACTATGATGAACCGGACTAAAGAAAATCTTAATGGCTCTCTGATTGTCACAATAAGTGATTAATTGTCCAATGCTTTGTTTCAAAACATGAAGAATTTGCCTTAACCAGGTTATTACTGTTGCAAGAGAGGCCATAGATTTGCACTTTGCCTCTTCTGTATTAGACCTTGCTACTGTCCGTTGCTTCCTACTGCTCCAAGCTATGAGATTTTTCTTAATGAAGATACAAAATCTAGAAACTTTATCTCCATGTATCCGGGTCTCCAACCCAATCAGCATTCGTAAAGCTGCAAACAACAAAAGGATTTTCCATAGATCGTATATGCTTCAATAGTTCAACCCATCTCCTAATGCGCCCTTAATGTATCTAAGGATTCCCTTTACTGCCTCCATATGCCCATCTTGGGGATCATGCATGAACTATAATACTTGGTTGATAGCATATGCTATATCAGGTCTAGTGAATGTCAAATACTGCAAGGCTCCTTCAATGCTACAATATTCATGTGGATCTTCATATGCTGCTCCCTCATCTAATTTAAATTTTTCACCTGTAACAGCTGGATAACCACAGGCTAACAATCTCTCATCCCACTTTTGCTAAGCAAATCTAGGGCACATGTTCACTGTGATATGAACATGGTCTCTCTTACTCTATCTACCTCTATACCAAGAAAGTATTTCAACTCTCCAAGATCCTTCATCTAGAATGTTTGTCATGAATGATCCTTCACGATGTTGATGTGTTCCTAAGATGATCAGGTGATAACAATGTCATCAACATATATAAGCAACATAGTGATCCTATAGGTACCTATATAAATGAATAGGGAGTAATCCACTTGACTGTGCTTGAGTTCAAAGCTACGAATCTCATAAAAAAATCTCTAGAACCAAGCCTTGGATGCTTGCTTTAGCCTATACAATGATTTCAGGAGCCTACATACTTTCCTACCAAGATCATCCACAGCATGTCTTGGTGGTTGCTCCATATATACTTCTTTCTTCAAATTTCCATGGAGAGATGTGTTCTTTTACATCCATCTTATGCATATTCCAACTATGAGTAATAGTAAGAGCAAGAATAAGCTTGATAGTTCTCATCTTAATGACTGGGCAGAAAGTTTCATCATAATTTGATTCATACCCTTTTGTGTATTCCTTTGCTACAAATCTAGCGTTACATCTCTTAATACTCTTATCGGCTTGTCTTTTAATTTTGTAGACCCATTTGCAATCGACAACATTCTTTTCAGCAGGTTTATCCAGGATCTCCCATGTATAGTTTTCATTCAGGGCAGCCATCTCTTCATTCATTGTCTGTCCATCAGTGGCCTTTGGAAGCTTGCTTGTAAGCAAGGATTGGTGAACCAGTATCGGGGCCCATACTAGTCACTGACCGGTATGGTATGGTACAGTCCATACCATACCATACCGGGCTTTGTACGGGGTCTCATGAAACTGAGAGAAATCCCTTCTCTCCATGGCTACATTATTTGACCTGAACTGGACCCGAATAGGGCTGAATCGAGCCCGAACCAGACTGAACCGGATAAAATGTACTGGTAAGGTACCATTCATATCGTACTGGTGTGGTACGAGATTTTTTGAACTATCTGGGATTCCGAATTGTTTTTTATGATCGAACTATACTGGTTCTTAGCCGATATGGTTCGGTATGCCCTGAATTGGGTGGTTCGGGATGATTCCAAAAACCTTGCTTGCAAGAAACCGGTTCATGCATATGCTGGAGTATAAAAAGGTATGGGTGATACTCAATACTAGATGCCTCATATGAGACCCATCTAGCAATTAGATGCCTCTCTTTGCTAGAATGCCACAAAACTTTCTTTATAACAAGCTCTTGTTGAACGTCAGGTAAAGTGAGAAGTTGCTACCTTTGCTACTCACCTATCTTATTTCCAAGTTAGATGTGGTCTCCTTCAGTAGTACTTATCGGAACATGCTTGTGATAAACTTGTCCATATATTTTATCAAGGATCGCTAAACCGATACCAAGATTCGTACCAATCACCGGTCGATATGGTATAGTATCGATTTGGTATTATATTGAGACATGGTACTACAAGCAGGCCGGTTTGCCGGTCAAACCAGCATGCAAATTTTTTTTTATTTTTTTGGTTTCTTATGATTTTAAATCACTTTTTTAGGATTTATTGAATATTGTTATGTCCAAATAGATGTTTGTTGATGCTAATTGATGTTTGCATCATTTCAATACACTCTTAATTACATGTAACGTGAATTTGACTTCCAAGAATTCTAATTTTTAAATTATAAATACATGGATTAGTTATCATTGAATCTTAAATACTCAAAATTTGTAAATAAATAATCAATACATAGTTACATACTGATATTTAGAATTTGGTTGAGTGTCAATGTCCATGAGTGTCAGGATAATTGATATACTTAGTAGAAAGATTAGTTCATCCCTTTAGCCTAGTATTGTAATCCTTTACAGTCATCCTAGGAGATATGCATGCTAGATCATAACTCATTGCATATCTCTTACTGAGATCTTGACTCTGAGAGGTATCTTGAGACATGATATGGCCATGGAGGGGCTCATTCGAATATACTGGCAGCAAAATAAAAATCTTAATATAGTTTTTCCTTGTTTTTTCATTTTCCATGATTTTTTAAAAAAAGAAAAAAGAAGGAAGATGATGGATCTATGTACCTTTAATTGGCCACTGTCCATGAATGGAGAGATTCAGGAGTCCATACCTGAGTGCGTTGATACATAATTTGAACTAGCGGCCGATCTACATGACTACCAACAGAAACTTCTGTAGAACCGTTAGTATCCACAATAGTAGGAGAACAAGTAGCAACAACAATGGGTGAATCTAGGGATATACCAGATGCAGTTGTAGTGATATTATTGATATCAAACTATGACATGTGAAATCCTAACTCGAAAATGGAGCAGGCAATAGAGGGATCTAAATCATGTTATGGATGTGAGACAAACAAATTTAATTTATTTAAGTCACCAGCAGTAGGCATGTCATGTAATTTTGTCACGCTTCAAACCCAGTATGCAGTTCGGCCATGCGATCGGCCGCACAAATCCTAGAATACACTCTAAAGATCATGCAAGGCCTTCTAAAAAATTCACTACAATTTTAATTTCAAAAAAAAACTATTCACATTTTATATAAGAATACCTAATGTAAATAAAATAATACCACTCATATAATTACAAATTTGGTCACTCTGCATCATCCGATTGGTATCAAAAACTTTCTATATTTTTATCCTTCCATTTATGAATCTAATCCACCGCTAAGCTCGAATATTCTGTATGACTCTGAGAATGAAGGAAAGTAGGGGTGTGAGCTTTACAGCCTAATAAGAATCCCTACACACTCACATCAGTATAATATACTATAATTCAAAAATAACAGTAAACAATATCAAGAGAATATAAATATCAAAATCTCATATCAAGTAATTAAGATAACTCAATATCGATTTATGCAACTCAATGCATCAATTAATACCAAATAACCATATCATACAAAAATAAAATACCATATATGTCATTAAGTAAAATCTCTCTTTTTATTTAATTGTGGTTTCATCTCTTATTATCCACATCTCATTAACATGATTCGGATCAACCATTATCTTTTTAGGATTTGGGAGTAATCACGGTCACACTCTAGTCTATGACTGGCAGTCTCAAGATTGACCAGTACTAATCGCCTGTGCTAGGCTAACCCACGTACCATTCGTCAGTGGCTCGGCTATTCCAAGTACTAAGCTCGTGGCTCGGCTGTCCCACGTGCTATCCGTCCGTGGTCGGCTATTCCACGTGCTATCCGTCCGTGGCTCGGCAATTCCACGTACTAAGCCTGTGGCTCGGCTATCCCATGTACTATCTACCCGTGACCAGTTATTCTACGTATTATCCGTCCGTGGCTCAGCTATTCCACATTATCCGCTCGTGGCTCGGCGATTCTTTATTTAGCATGGCTAGTCCAAACATCCCTTCTTGATTATCATTTTTTCAAATCTCAAATATGTCAAATCATATTTTTCTCAAGATTTTCAATAACCGTATCACAATCCAAATCATTCAAAAATAATCATGTTTTATACAACCATATTATACGAAATTATAAATAATCATACCGGTAATTTGTAAAATAAATATACATCATGAGAAACCGAAATCATACCGTACATAAATAATCATTCATGCTAATGACCGTGTCTAAGAATCAAACCATGCAACATAAAAATACATATATAAACTGATGATCATATCCAAGAACCCTTACCTTTATTGGAGATAAATTTAACATGCTCGATATCAGTCTGCACCCGAATCATTGACCTACGTGCTACGGAACTCGTTCAACATCCTCCTGTCCGGAAAATTATCCTCCTATAATAATAATTTTATTTTTAATATGAATAATTTTATAGTGCAACAACTATAAATCCAAAACTTTCTATCTGGATTTCATTCGCGATCCATCCATTTACTCTGATTTTACAAATTTTTTAAGGAGACTTTTAATCTCTTTTCTAATATTTATTTATTTAACTTGCTCATTTTCTTCTTTCATCTTCTTTCTCTTCTCTCCTTTTATCTCTCTCCTCTTTCTCTCTTCCTCTCTCCTTTTTCTCTTTTCTTCTCCTTTCTCCTTTTATCTCTCTTATCTCTCCCTTTCTCTCTCCTCTTTCTTCTTTCTCTCTCCTCTTCATTTCTTTTCTTTCTTTCTCCTCTTATCTCTCTTTCTTCTTCTCTTTCCTCTTTTCGTTCTCTCTCTTCCTTTTTTTCTTTTCTATTCCTTTCCTTTTTTTTCTTTTTTTCATTTCTTTTCTTTTCTTTCCCTTTTCTTTTCCTTTCTTTTTTTATTCTTTTCTTTTCCTTTTCTTGTTCTCTTCCTTTTTCTTTTCTTTTCTTCTCTTCTTTTTCTTTTTCCATTCTCCTTTTCCTGCTGGCCGAATAAAGCTTCCATGCCCCCCTTATGCTCTTCAAAGCTTGGGTTTCTCATCGAAGGAGGGTGGACAGGACCGTGCTCCACGGCGGCACGGCCTTTGGTCTCGGTCCAGCGTTCGACGACGACGACAGTGTCGAAGAACTAAGGTAATAGTTTCCTTTCTCTTTTTTTTCATGGATATTCTCTCCATTCAGCCCAAATCTCTGGTGGTGGAGATTCGTGGAGAGGAGATCCTTATAGCCGGAAAATTTGATTCTGGCTCGTTTTGGTCTCCTTCTCATAGGAGAAGACTCCTATCAGGAGTCTTCTTCCTCTAGTTCGATCATCATTTTTTTGGGGTTATTATAGATTGCTTTGAAAATAACTATAAATAAGTGTAGGGAAATACAGACTTAATAAATACATGATGAGAAATGAAAACTTTATCAGGAGGATATAAATAGTGAAATCCTTTATGATATTTAGAAGGGCCAAGAAAAATACAAGGCAAAGACCGTGGATGGAGTTTATGCGATGCAATATCTTGAATGCTCAGATAACAAAGACACACAAAAACTCTGATAACATTCATATCAGGAAGAGAATATCCAAAAACTTTGATACACAGTTGAGCCATTCAGGACAGTTAATGATGGAGGGTGAATCAAAAGAAATACCTCTTAGTGTAGGGCTTCAACCCAAAACCGTATTAGTATGGCAGATTGAATTAAAAGAGTACGAATAACGTTTGCTATATGTCTATTTTTGTGCTCAGCAGTGCCATTCTGCTAAGGCGTATAGGGACACGATAATCGATGAAAAAATCATTGGCACTCAGAAAATTAGAAAAAGCCTTATTAACAAACTCCTTTCTCCCGTCAGAATGAAAGTAACAAATATTTGATTGTAAATATTTTTCACCATGGCATAAAATTTCCCAAATTCATCATAAACTTCATGTTTAAATCTAAAAGTTAATATCCAAATATATCGAGAAAAATCATCGATAAACAATAATACCGATATCCAGAGGGAGAAAGAACAATTGATTGCCAAACATCAAAGTGAATTTATTTTAATGGATAAGAAGATTTTGATTGAGAAACATTAAAAGGTAATTTGACTTGTGTAGGCTCAGGTAGGCAACCCAAGAGGGGGGTGAATTGGATTTTATAAAACTTTTGTACTATTTAAAATATCTATGAACTAAAGCAAGTATGTGCTAATGCAATTCAAGTACTTGTATATTTCAAATAAATACAGCGAAATTAAAGAAATAAAAGCACAAGGAGAACAATCACACAAATACAAAGATTTATAGTGGTTCGGTGCCAACCAAGCACCTACATCCACTCCCCAAGAACCCTTTGGGAATTTCACTAAGTTTGGTTTTATAACTTAGGCTCACCAACAACCTTTACAACTTGTTTTGTCTTCGGGCTCACAAGTCAAACCCTAGTTGGTTTCAAGGCTCACCAACAACCATCCTTGGTTTTACGGGATAACCAAGAACCTAAACAACTTGTTTTGGCTTCGGGCTCACAAGTAAAATCCTAGTTGGTTTCAAGGCTCACCAACAACCACTTTGGTTTTCAAAGGCTTACCAAAAATCTCTTTGGTTTTCCAAGGCTCACTAAAAACCTTAAGTAAAACAATGTAAGAGCAAGTATAAATGAATACAATAAAAGCTTTCTAAAATAAAGCAAATATCTCTTTGAAGTCCTTGATTGTTGATGAAGATCTTATCTTCAAGTTGATGAAGCCTTTGATTGATGCTTGTAGATGTAGACTTTGAATGCTCTCTTTGAAACTTGGAAGCTTGAAGGCTTTTAATCACTTAACTATTGAATCTTTTAAGAATATTCAAGAAACTCACCAAAGGATTACTTCCCCATTTGATTCTTGATGTTTTTATAGCCTCCCAACACTTAAATGACCGTTTATAGCCATTAGGGAGAAAAATATGGCCGTTGGAGCCAAGTTGGAGAAGTTCTGCAGCCCAGAAAACTAGCCGTTACTGTTCAAGTGTCGACACTTCACCTCCAGGTGTCGACACTTCATTTTCCAGGTGTCGACACTTCATTTTCCAGGTGTCGACACTTCATTTTCCAGGTATCGACACTTCACTTCCAAGTGTCGGCACTTCAGCTCCAGGTGTCGACACTTGACTGAAAGTGCTTTCTGAAGTTTTCTGTTTGTCTCAGGCCTTGAGTCGACACTTCACTCTTCAAATGTCGGCACTTGATCCTCAGGTGTCGACACTTTATTTCCAGGTGTCGACACTTGCCTGTGCCATTGCTGAAACATCTTCAAATTGAAACTTTAACATCTTCAAGTTCTTCCATATTAATTCCAAAGTCCATATACTTGATTTTCCATTAATTTAAGGACTTTTTCAATTGAAATACAAGCATTTCTTCATCTAACATGGTTGAGTACTAAGATCTAAAAAATACACTTAAAACATAATTAGTACTCATATATACTTAAACATTTTGTCAATCATCAAAATCAAAACAGAGTCAACAATCTTTTCCTTTTTGATGATGACAAAACCTTTAAGTATATGAAAATGGTAAGCTTAAAAAGATTAACAATAAGATAAACATATAAGCTCAAAACAATAAGCACCAAGCTCCCCCTCAAAATATGATCCAAAAAAATCTTCAAAAATAATTTTCAAAATATGCAAAATTTTCAAATTTTTAAAATTTCTTCTTATTAATTCTTCCTTTTAGATAAAAACATTTTGCATTCTTTTCCCCCTTTTGTACTTTCTTTCATTTCTCAAATGATTTTTCATGTTTATCCAATCTTCCCATTTTCATACTTAACATTTTTCTCCCCCTTTTTGACATCATGAAAAAGGGTGAAAGGCGATACAAAGTGGGAATGAAGTCGGAAAGAATAGCAAGTAGGTCATCAAAATCAATGCATGAAATCAAATAATTATGATATCAATTGAATATGATACAAATTGAACATGATACCAATTGAAATATGATACCATTTGAATGTAACTTTCCTTAAAAAATTAGATTTGAAAACAAGGAGAAAGAGTATCAGAGCAATATAAGTACAGCATGATATCAAGCAAAATATTCAAAGCATCAAATATGATAACAAATCTTTGGATGCTCTCCCTAAATGTTATTCCTTCTTTGAAAATATGCATTTATTTGAGGAATAAAACATGAAAGCTCATGCATCAAGATTCGAAATTTTTCGAGATATTCATGATTTTCAAAATACAAATCATTTATATCACTTAAAAACTTTTAGCATGATTTCAAATTCATTTTAAGATGATTTGATATCCATACAAATGCTAAAAGTAATATGATATCAAGTCTAGCTACTAGAGCAAGGGTTTGTTAATATGCATACCTTCTTCTTAAATGTAACCCTTAACTACCAGTTCTATACTTGATTCAAATCAATTCTAACTTAAGTATAGATGCCAACAATAAAATCACATAAATCATAACATTTCACTTGAAATAATTTAAAAACTGTATTAATCAAAATCAAGTGAAAGTCTAATAATCATAAGTTGAAATCATCAGAGCATGAAATCCATTTACATCAAAATAGTCACGATCATAACTAATGATTATTAGTCTAAGCTTAATTCTAATTAATCAATTAAAATATTTTTCAAATTAATATGCATTTTTAAAAGTATTTTTCATGAAATACATTAATCAAAATCAAGTGAAGGTCTTACAATCATAAGTTTAATCATGATAGCATGAAATTCATCAACACCAAAAAGTTCATGATCATAGCCAATGATGATAAGTCCAAACTTGATTATAATTAACTATTTAAAATAATTTTTCAAAGTAATTGATGCAATAAAAATTAATCTACATTTTTAATTATGGAAGGAGATGTTTAAAATTTACCAATATACAAAGTCCTTCCTTTTACCATTTAGTTCAAAATGTAGCTTGTCCACTTCTTTAAATTGTCTTGTACAACCTCTTTTCAAGAACTTCCTTTTTTTATGTTGGGTTGCAAGACATTCCTGCAAAACAAATTAAGTGGACATTTTTGGTACCCAAACTTTCTTGGGTCATTTATGATTAGTAATTATGGTTCCTTTTGGAACCCAAACTTTTCTTAATCTAGAAGGATAAGCATTAAAACCACATTTAGAAGATAAATTGAAAGAAGCAGAAATAGAGAAATTTTTCAAAAGTTTTTGCTTCTTTTTCTCAACCAAAATATTTTTATCATATAAATCTTTCAAAATAACATTTTTTTTTTCTAAAAATTCTTTTTCTTTAGAAAAATTATTTTTTTCATTTTTCAAAATATCAATCTTGGCATTTAAATCACCATTTTTATTTGCAAGATTGGTGTTGTCAAGAGAAAATGAATCTACATGCCTATTTAATTTCTTGTGCTCAATTTTTAGCAATCTATATTCATGCACAAGATCATTAGATGCATCAAGTGATTCTTTAAAGGTAAAATCATAATTTTTTTTAGCACATACCTTTTTCTCATTTATCATGAAGCAAAGATGGGCAACTTCATCATCCGTACTTGAATCTTCGCTATCGCTCCAAGTTGCCATCATTGTCTTGAATTTCCTTTTGGCTTTGAAAGCCATTATCTTCTTTTCTGTATCAGCTTCCACTATCCTTTGCCATAAGTTCAATTCATAGGTCATGAGTGAACTGATAAGCTTCTCCAAAGGTAAGGTTTCTACATCTTTAGCTTCTTGGATCGCCGTCACCTTTGGATCCCATGATTTTGGCAAGGATCTAAGAATTTTGTTCACCAAATCAGCATTAATATAGATTTTGCAAAGATTTTTCAATTCATTAATAATAGTCATAAATCTAGTATGCATATCAGAAATAGATTCATAGTGCATCATTTCAAAAATTTTAAAAGAATGTATAAGCAAATTAATTTTAGAATTCTTCACTTGAGGAGTACCCTCATGAGTAACTTCAAGTGTGTCACATATTTCCTTCGCCGATGTGCATGTAGAAATTCTATTAAATTCATTTAAGTTCAATGCATAATAAAGCAAGTTCATTATTTTAGCATTGATTTCAATTTATTTAATGTCATATTCATTCCAATCCTCTTCGAGTTTTGGAATGGAAATGCCATTAACCAAAATGGAAGGAATATGAGGACCACTAATAATGATTTTCGAAAGATGATAACTAATAGATTGAATATGGATGCGCATGCGAGTTTTCCAAAATGTGTAATTTATGCCATTGAAAAATGGTTGTCTAACACTAATACCTACAAGGGTTGCCATAATCTTTAACTCAAAATCGTTAGATTTTCAAACAGAGCACCCGCTCTTCGAGTTTTGGAATGGAAATGCTATTAATCAAAATGGAAGGAATATGAGGACCACTAATAATGATTTTCGAAAGATGATAACTAATAGATTGAATATGGATGCGCATGCGAGTTTTTCAAAATGTGTAATTTATGCCATTGAAAAATGGTGGTCTAACACTAATACCTGCAAGGGTTGCCATAATCTTTAACTCAAAATCGTTAGATTTTCAAACAGAGCACCCGCTCTGATACCAATTGTAGGCTCAGGTAGGCAACCCAAGAGGGGGGTAAATTGAGTTTTATAAAACTTTTGTACTATTTAAAATATCTATGAACTAAAGCACGTATGTGCTAATGCAATTCAAGTACTTGTGTATTTCAAATAAATGCAGCGAAATTAAAGAAATAAAAGCACAAGGAGAACAATCACACAAACACAAAGATTTATAGTGGTTCGGTGCCAACCAAGCACCTACATCCACTCCCCAAGAATCCCTTGGGAATTTCACTAAGTTTGGTTTTATAACTTAGGCTCACAAACAACCTTTACAACTTGTTTTGTCTTCGGGCTCACAAGTCAAATCCTAGTTGGTTTCAAGGCTCACCAAGAACCATCCTTGGTTTTACGGGATAACCAAGGACCTAAAGAACTTGTTTTGGCTTCGGGCTCACAAGTAAAATCCTAGTTGGTTTCAAGGCTCACCAACAACCACTTTGGTTTTCAAAGGCTTACCAAAAATCTCTTTAGTTTTCCAAGGCTCACCAAAAACCTTAAGTAAAACAATGTAAGAGCAAGTATAAATGAATACAATAAAAGCTTTCTAAAATAAAGCAAATATCTCTTTGAAGCCCTTGATTATTGATGAAGATCTTGTCTTCAAGTTGATGAAGCCTTTGATTGATGCTTGTAGATGTAGACTTTGAATGCTCTCTTTGAAACTTGGAAGCTTGAAGGCTTTTAATCACTCAACTATTGAATCCTTTAAGAATATTCAAGAAACTCACCAAAGGATTACTTCCCCATTTGATTCTTGATGTTTTTATAGCCTCCCAACACTTAAATAACCGTTTATAGCCGTTAGGGAGGAAAATATGGCCGTTGGAGCCAAGTTGGAGAAGTCTGCAGCCCAGAAAACTAGTCGTTACTATTCAAGTGTCGACACTTCACCTCCAGGTGTCGACACTTCACCTCCAGGTGTCAACACTTCAGTTTCAAGTATCGACACTTCATTTTCCAGGTGTCGACACTTCACTTCCAGGTGTCGACACTTCAGTTCCAGGTATCGACACTTGACTGAAAGTGCTTTCTGAAGTTTTCTGTTTGTCTCAGGCCTTGAGTCGACACTTCACTCTTCAAGTGTCGACACTTGATCCTCAGGTATCGACACTTCATTTCCAGGTGTCAATACTTGCCTGTACCATTGCTGAAACATCTTCAAATTGAAATTTTAACCTCTTCAAGTTCTTCCATATTAATTCCAAAATCCATATACTTGATTTTCCATTAATTTAAGGACTTTTTCAATTGAAATACAAGCATTTCTTCATCCAACATGGTTGAGTACTAATATCTGAAAAATACACTTAAAATATAATTAGTACTCATATATACTTAAACATTTTGTCAATCATCAAAATCAAGACAGAGTCAACACATGCTTTCCATGATAACAAACATTACAATTATTGAATCAAATAGACTTGATATATGCATATGAAATATTATTAATATCTTTCAAGAAACAAAGCAAAATATCATTACTGGGGTGACCTAATTTTTTATGCCAAAGTTCATGACTTAACTAGACAGCTACTAATGCTGTCTTTTCCTAACACTGATAGTGAAAATTTGAGAAGCAATAGGGTAAAGTGATGAGCCAGGACTATTGTATCGAAAAAGCTCCTTGTTCTTAGATCCTTTATAGAAAAACCAGATGAATCAAATTTCATAAAACAATTATTATCATGACAAAATTGTTTAGTCTCAGGTGGTGCATTCATGGCTAGTTGGGTCAATGTACATGTGTTGATTTGGTCTATCATGATTTTTCATGATGTGTCTAGGGCTAGGGTTGAGTCCGGTATGAGTCCTAGGTGTTTAGGCTCAGTTTTGGTCAGTCTGGGTCTTTGAGTCGGCTCTTCTGTTGTAAGAGTTGACTCTGTTAGTTGGCACGTCTCAGAACAGGTGATTGTGGACTGGACGAGTCTGCTCGGATGGATTCGTGTCGGCTCGGATGCACAGTCAGAAAACCTGCAGTCTGGACGAGTCGGCTCGGATGGATTTGAGTCGGCTCGGATGCACAGTCAACAAACCTGTAGTTTGGACGAGTCGGCTCGGATGGATTTGAGTCGGCTCGGATGCACAGTCAACAAACCTGTAGTTTGGACGAGTCGGCTCGAATGGATTTGAGTCAGCTCGGATGATGGGTGAACTGTTTTTGAACGGTGTCAGCTGGGGAAGTTTTTGGAATCTCAGGCACGTGCTACCGAGGTATATATATATTATATTCTCGTAAGAGGATGTGTGTGGTGTAACGAACTTCTTGGAAGTGGAAATCCCTTTCTCCCGTGAAATTTCTCTGTTTTCTTTTTCTCTTTTCTCCCGTTCTTGTATTCTTGATCTTCACAGACCTGAATCCTACCGTAATCTTCAATGGAGATTGCTGGCAGATGGTCATCCACAACCTGGTGATACGCTTCCGCTATTGCTTTGTTGATCAGGGCGTACATTCTTGATCGAGAACAAGGCTATTCTTAAGGGTTTGGTTCTTCAATTTGGTTGGTTTTGGAATCAAATTCTCAACATTATTTTCAACATTTGGTATTAGAGCAAGGTTCGTGGAAGGAAGATCTCAAGATCAGAGGGTTAGAAGTAAGGCTTCTTGCAGGTACGGTTTTCATATCTTTTGAATTCTTGATTGTGGTAATGGCATCAAGTGGGTTCAAAGTAGATTTTGAGAAGTACGATGGCGAGGGAAACTTCATCCTGTGGTAGCAAAGGGTTAAAGATTTGTTGGTTCAACAGAGAATCTACAAGGTCTTGGTTAAAGAAAGACCGGAAAAGATTAGTGTTGAAGAATGGGAAGAGTTAGAAGAGATTACTTTCAGCACTATAAGGATGTGTTTGGCGGATCAGGTTTTACCTGAGGTGTGTTCAGAGACTACTGCAAAAGCTCTTTGAAGAAGACTGGAGAACACATACATGGGAAAGAACATGACGAACAAGCTATGGCTGAAGAAGCAACTGTATAGCTTGAGAATGCCTAAAGGAGGAAACCTTGTTGCGCACATTCAGAGGTTCAATCAGGTTTGTTCTAAGGTGATGAATCTGGATGTGAAGATAAACGAGGAAGATCGGGCATTGTTGCTGCTGTGTTCACTCCCTGGATCGTATGATGGTCTCGTAACAACTTTGGTTTATGGGAAGGAAACCCTAAACTATGAAGAGGTTGTTGGTGTGCTCAGATCCAATGATGAAAGGGAAAAGATCTGCAAAGGTAATCCTAATTCAGAGGTTCTTGCTATGAATGAGAGGCAAGGAAGACTCAAGGAAAAAATTAGGGGAAAGTCAAAGAACATATCTCAGTCTCAGAATCACAAAAGTGTGAAATGCTATAAGTGTCGTCAACTTGGGCATATCAGGAAGAATTGTCCTCTTTGAAAGACAGAAAAGAGGAGAGCCAACACTAGTGGTGCTAATGCTTTGGAAAGCAATGGAGGAGTACTGGTTGTATCAGATGGATCAGTAGATTTGGAGAATACCTGGATTTTGGATTCTGCATGCTCATACCACTATACCTCACATCGGGATTGGTTTTACACTTATGACAGGTCAGATGGAGGTAGTGTAAGTCTTGGTGATGATCACCCTTGTATGGTAGCCGAAGTAGGTACTATTAGGATGAGGATGTATGATGGAGTGATAAGGATTCTATCAAATGTCAAACATGTACCAGAATTGAAAAAGAATCTGATTTCTTTGGGCTACTTGGAAGAGCACGGATATGCTTTTAGTTGCCAATCTGGTAGTGGATGTTTGAGAATTACCAAGGGAGCTTTGGTGGTAATAAGAGGAAGAAGACTGAGCAACAATCTATATAGGATGGAAGGCTCAGTGTTGAGTGATAGTGCTGAGGTGCTTGCAGCGGCACAGGAGGAACAGTTGAAATATAAATTATGGCACTATCGAATGGGTCATATGAGTGACCAAGGGCTCACGGAGTTAAACAGAAGAGGGAACATCCCAGCTTTAAAAAAGGATGAAAATAACCTGTGTGAGCCGTGTATCTTTGGTAAACAGCATAGAGTGAAATTTGCTGTTTGTACCAAGCCAAGTGAAGGAGTGCTGGATTTGGTGCAAGGCGGTACGGTGGGAGGGGATAGGTGGGCCCCTATGTTTTTGTTTTTGTCACATGGCACTGTAGCCATGTGACAGCTTTGAGAGGGGGGATTTCGTTGGGTTTTAAGCAATGGAAAAGGCGGAGAGCTCGTAAGAGCTCTCTGCTGCAGCGCCGTGGAAGGAAATTGATCCAAAAAAAATTTCATGGATCAATTTAAAGCCAATCCAACCTGCAAAAATCAAAGGGGAAGCTAGAATCAAGGTCCGTATATCTTTCTTTTCCCATATTTTTCTTTTTCATATCGTTATTTTTTTGTTAAAATTCGTGTAAAATAGAAAATTAAGAAGAAATGCTATCAAAATTTATTTATTGGGAATGATTTTAGAGTATGTTGTAGATATAGGATAGATTTACACAATGATACTAAAATCTTAATTTTTTATTAAGTATATAATTTATTAAATTAAAAATTAATTTTGGATTAATAAATTAATTAAAAAAAAATTAGAAAAAAAATTATAATTATAAATTATTAATCTAGGGCTTGTAAGCTACTCTTTCTATAAATTTCATGTCGATTTATTCAAGTTTTGTGCATCTCATGAATAGTGCCGGTAGGTCTTAAATTGAAAAAAAAGTGACTTTTAATATATTTCTAGGCTCTTAAAAAATATATATAGCATTTATGATGGAATCTTACATGAATCTAAAATTTTATTTTTTTTTATTTTTCTTTATTTTTTGAATTTTTTTAATTAAAAATTAAAAAAATTAAATTAAAATTTAAAAATTAGGTTAATTAACTATTAATTAATAAACATTATTATTGACATTATATGTAATTTAAATATTTAGGCATGGATCCATTAAGGAGGAAGGATCCGAAGCGGGACATTGGCTGGTTACATGGAGAGATGCTCTCGGGTCGACATCACTGGAGGTGTAAATGGTGCAATACCGAATTCAAAGGTGGGGGAGTAACAAGGTTGAAGCAGACTTGGCTGGCGGCTATCCTGATGTATCTGCATGCCGACAGTGTCCACAGGAGGTCCGTCAGTTGGTAAAGAAATACTTTGCTGAGTTTAAAGCTGAGAAGGAAAGAGCAGCAAAGAAGGCAGAGGTGGACCGCAGAGCCGCAGAATCACCTTATCACTCCAAGGAGTCAGAGGAAGTATCTATTCCTTCTGATGAGGAGGCACTGATGGAGGCTGCTATTCAGGCGAGCTTATATGAGCAGAGGCAGCAGGAGGAGGCAGCCAAGCATAGACAGCGATTCGGGCCATCAGCATTTGAGTTAGGATCGGGATCCGCTTCTACTAGTGCTCCAGGAGAGTCTGAGACAGTTTAGGAGGACCTTCTCAGTTAGAGAGCCCGTCAGGAGAGGCACTGGCTGTATTGCATCCATGTTAGGAGCATTTGGCAGTAGGAGGAAGTATTCCAGGGACATTCCAGAGGGATTCACTATCCATGATGTCGATCCACATGTATTTTCCAGTAAAGATTCCAAGCAACAGAGGATTGACACAATGCTGAAAAAGGATAAGAAAAAGGATATATGGCGGGCCATCTCCTCCTGGTTTCATTTCAGTCATATCCCAGCCCATGCAGCAGACAATCCATATTATCGCTTTGCTATTTCATCTATACAGGCTGCTGGTACAGGTGTAGATCCTCCATCATCGAGGGATATCTATGGTAATCTTCTGGACAGCAATAAGGAAGAGCTAGAATGATGGATATCCTCATATCAGAGCAAGTAGCCTGTGTATGGATTGACGGTGATGTGTGATGGTTGGACTGGTCCTACTAGACGGAGCATCATCAATTTCTTGACTTATTGTGATGGGAAGACTTTTCCAGAAGTCTATTGATGCTTCAGATCAGGTTTACAACGCCAGTTATATCCTCAGATTGATGGAGGAGGTGATTGATCAGGTGGGAGAGCATAATGTCGTGCAGGTCATCACTGATAATGGACCACAGTACAGGACCACAGGGCAGATCTTGGAGCGGCGGCCACATATTTTTTGGATTCCTTGTGTTGCACATTGTATAGACCTCATGTTGATGGATATTGAAAAAATCCACAGGGTGCAGAAGATTGTTGATCTAGCACAGTCTATCACCAGATTTATATATAATCATACATGGATCTTATCATTGATGAGGAGCTTTACAAGGAAGAAATATTGAGACCGGGGATCACACGGTTTGCTACTAATTACATTGCACTTGATAGTCTTCTTGGCAAGAAAGTAGAGCTGCGTCAGATGTTTGTCAGTCAGGACTGGCAGTAGAGCAAATATGCCAGGGCAAATACTGAGGAAAGCAATGTAAAAAATTTAGTGATTAGATGGACATTCTGGTAGCGGGCTGAGAGGTTAGTGGAGGCTATCAAGCCTCTATATGAGGTACTTCGTGCTGTGGACTCCGAAAGGTATGCTTAGATGGGCTTCTTATATTTCATGATGCAAAGGGCAAAGGAAAAGATCCAGGAGACAGATCCATCACATGCATCTGAGTATATTCGGATCATTGATGGACGGTGGAGTTATCAAATGAGTTCGGATTTGCATCTAGCAGTTACGTAGTAATTTATGAAGTCCCTAAAAATTAAGTTTCAATTAGATTCATACAAGTACGCTTGACTAATTCTTAAAATATATATGCAGCTTATTATCTAAATCCGAGATTTCAGTACTCCGTATCGGATATTGCCATGGATGAGGATCTTATGTCTGCCCTATACAATATTATATATAAGATGGAACTCGATCCAGATATCACTACTATGTGCCTTGAAGAAGTAAGTTAGATTGAAATTATTGAATGATTTTTAAGAGCATTAATTTCAACAAGCTAACAAAATTTTTTTTTGGCAGACGAAATTTTTTAGGGAGGGCACAGATTCATTTGGATCCACTGTAGCGGTCAGAAGTAAATTAAAGATGAATCCTGGTAGGTAATACTAAGGAGTAAGTCTAATATTATATCATGATTAAATTTTTTATTTTGCCAAATCTAAAATTCTAAATGATGTAATGTCTTTTGCAGCTGAATGGTGGGTGCATTTTAGTGTATCTGCTAAAAATTTGAAGGTTCTTGCAGTGAAGATCCTCTCCCAGACCGGTACGCCACGCCGTACCGTGTGTCGGCACGGTACGGTACGGTACTGGTACTGGCCAGCCATCGATACAGCTCCCGGTACCGGTACCAGAAATCTTGGGTGAACCTTAAAACAAAAGTAAGCAACATGTACAAAACAAGGCTGGTTAAGGCTGGACCAAGCCCAGGACCGTAATAGTTATTGTACAGCTGGTCTACAGCTAGCATTCTCTGATTTGGTGCGAGGACATTGATTGGCTCAAACTTTGCCTATCCAATGTTCGAGTCTAAAGCTACTTTATTAAAGCTCATTAGACATCGATGATGATAAAATGATTTTTTATTAGTTTATACCATTGTACTCTGCAGTTTTTCAAATATTTAAGTAATATCACTATATTCTATAATTCAAACTAAATCATTTACAGAAAAATAACAAATTGTGTAGTTTTGTTAACTTGCTATGCTACTTCCATTAAACTATTAAACCACTAACCTTTTTGGAGATAGAGAAACTACATCAATTGCTTGAACAACCCTTTTATGATTGGTGTGTTGTGGTACCAACTGCACTGATACCACTCATCGGGGGATCACTTGTACGGAATACGGATCCCCGTTTCTAGGATTACGATTGTCAGTGTCGATGTTGCAGGAGAAGGAAAAAGAAAAAAATAAAATAAAATAAAAGGCACAAACAATTTGGGCATGTAAGGTTTTACTATAAGAAAAATAAACTTATAAGATTAAAAATTTTCACTCTCAACCCCGTACAAATCTCTAAACAAGAAATCTCAAAACCTCTCTTACAAGCTCTCCACTCAGCCACTCTCTAGAGATCCTTCGCCACTCTTTGATCCTCACACTCATCCCTAGTCCCCTGTCCATGTTTTTATAGCTTTTGGCGGGAAGAGCGTCTCACTAGGAGTCCAACGATCTAAATCGCGTTCAAATCGGAGTCTTGTAGCTTTTCCAACACTAGTCTATTTGCAAAGCTGTTCCTGGTTATTGATCGCACTCTATTGCATTGAAAATCGTACAAATCAAACCTTCTCGCAGATTGACACCATCGTGATGTGCATTGTGCCGTTGGATTTCATCGGGGAATATAAGGAAGCATTAGATCATGAGAGCCATGGAGAATTGCATCACACTCCCATACAAATTCAGACTAAATGCTGTGACACCACTAACTGACCCACCTCCGCATTAAATGGCCATTAAGCTCCTATGCATCATCTGGACCACCATGCAAAGCCAATGGAAGGAATAGTGCACACCTAGGAAGAAAACCTAAGAGAAAAAATTGGATGGATGGATGGCCGCTTGGGCCTGGGCTACCATCATGCGCAGCACATCTTGGGCCATGCTAGAAAAATAATAAGTGGGCATGCGTTGAGGTGCCGTCCCAACAACCTCTATCTCGACTCGATGCTCAGCCTCTATCTGACTTTGAGAACTTCTTGAAGGATTTCACCCCCATGTCCGGGGACGAATGCTTGCTGATCATGGATGGGCAAACATGGAAGTTAAGCTAGGCTGCTCAATCCTATCTATATCATGTGATGTGCTCACCTCGACTTGAGACCTCCTCGAGGAAGTCTCATGTAGCAATAGGAACTTTACCTTGCAATGTCGTCTATCGTCGTCTTGAGTTTTGCATCTGGTATCCGATCCACCTGCTCCCGAAGCTCTACCTTGCACTAGGCTCATGTCCACACCAGGGGCTCCACCTCGCACTGGATTTCCTATCAAGAAGTAGTGATCTCCATGCTTCTTTCCCTGCAAGATGATCCTACTGCCGCCCATGACCTTCAGGATTTCATCATTGGCTCTCAACGTGTAGCCGTTTGAATCCAGTTTGCTGGATGAAATTAGATTTCTATGAAAACTAGATATGCATCGAACCTCACCTAATTTATTCACTGTCCCATCATCTGTCCTGAAGCTGATTGTCCTGACATCCTTAATCGTACAGCTCGATCCATCTGGCAAGTGGACAGGACCCTCTCTACTTTCTAGAAAGTCGAACAACTCCTCTCTGCAACAAATATGATGTGGACATGTAGAATCTAAAATCTACTGAAAAGAAGGGAATACCTCGTCGGATACCATGAGGGCATCAGTGATGTATCCATCATCGCTATTATCGATCACCACCGCAGCAGTCCTTGTCCGATCTGTGCTACGGGCAATCTCTGATATGATGTCCCAACTTGTCACATTGGTAACACTTGATCCTGCTTGCATCCTTCGACTTGGATCGCCTGCCTTGCGATCCTTTGTCGCTTCACCTTCTACCATCTTCTCCAAAAACTGTCAATGTTGAGTTTCCACTAAAACTCGAAGCCTGCTTTTTTTGCCTGAGAATCTCGTTCTGAAGTAACATCGAGATGACCTTCATCTTGATGGTGTTCTTTTTTACTAGAAGAGCAGTCACCAAGGACTCGAAGAACTATGATAGGGATGATAGCAAAACCAATGCTCTGGTCTTCTCAACTTTTTCATCGATACTAAAAAGATTGATGAGGATCCTCTGAAAATTGTTGAGGTGCTCCTGCATGCTCTGCCCTTCGATCATCCGTAGTTAATAGAACTGCTTCCAAAAGAATAACATATTGATGAGGGACTTTGCCATGTATAGCTCTTCGAGTTTCTCCTATAGCACCATCGGGAAAATCTCGTTTAGTATATGATTCACCACGTCGTTTGCTAAATACAAGTGGATTGTGCTCATTGCTTGCATCTGGAGCTGCCTCCAAGTCCTTTAATCCATAGTGGCTGGCCTTTCCTTGCATATAAGAGCATCAATCAACCCTTGCTAGAAAAGCACATCTTTTACTTTCATCTGCCAAAGGGAGAAATTGCTGTTCCTGTCGAATCGACTAATCTCTAACTTGATTGTACCTATCCTCTCCATCTTCTTTGATCTCGATGAACACAAACAATCAGAGCTTTGATACCAGTTGTTGTAGTATCAACTGCACTGATACCACTCTTGTCAGGGGATCACTCGTGCAGAATATGGATCCCGTTCCCAAGATCACGATTATTGATGTCAATGCCACAGAAGAAAGAAAAAGAAAAAAATAAAATAAAATAAAAATCATAAACAATTTGGGTATGCAAGGTTTCATTATGAGAAAAATAAACTTATAAGATTGCAAACTTCCACTCTCAATCCCATACAAGTCTCAAAAGAAATCCTAAAATCTATCTCTTAAGCTCTCGACTCAGTTTCTCTCTAGAGACCCTTCAATACTTTTTTGATCCTTACACCCATCGTTGATCCTTTACATATTTTTATAATCTCTGGCATGAAGAGCGTCTCACCAGGAGTCTAATAGTCCAAACTGCATCCAAATCGGAGTCATGTAGCTCTCCCAACACTATCTAACTATAAAGGTCTTCCTGGCCGTTGATCGCATTCCATCGCATTGAAAATCACACAGATCAAACCAAGGTTCCCAGTGCCGGTATCGGGACCTATACCGACATTGGACCAGTATGGTACGGTATCGGTACCATACCGACATTTGGTGTGGTTGTCATGCCGGTTCACACAGGCACACACATTTTTTTTAGTTAATGGGTTTTGGATTTTTTTATTTTTTTAGGGTTTAGGCCTTAGGATTTAGTGTTTAGGCCTTTAGGGTTAGGGTTTAGAGTTTAGGATTTGAGGTTTAGGGTTTAGGATTTAAAAATGCTAATACATTAATTATAATTAAATAACATATAAAATTATAATTAAAGTAAGATTACCAGTAATTAATGAAAGTGAAAGGCAAAATATAAATATAATTACATATTTATATCTAGAATCGGGTCGAGTCTCGATGTCCATAAATATCGGGATCTATAACATACTCTAAATCTTGTCCAACAAAAAAAAATTGACAGCATTTTTTCTTAATTTTTTAATTTACACGAATTTCAAAAAAAAAGAGAGGAGAAGGAGAAAGGAAAAAGGAAGCTATATATATCTTGAATTTACCTTCCTCTTGAATCACTTGGCATTTGATTGGCTTGAAATAGGGGAAAATGGATTTTTTTCCTTCGTTGAAATGAAAGAAGCAAAGAGAGCTCTGTCTTGTTATAAACCCCCCCAAGCTCTCTGTCTTGTTATAAACCCCCCCCACTTACCTGCATAGTAACCAACCAGCAAAAAGACAAAAAAAAAGTCGGTTCGAACCGGATCGAACTGGTCATGAACCAGCCGAATCGATCGGTTCGGCGCGGTTCGGGCCGGTTTATGACTGGTTCGGGCCAGTTCCTTAATTTTTTTTATTTTTTAAACCCGCTGATCCGTTTTAATTGGCTGAACCGTGCTGTCCGGCCATTGGTCCAGTTCGGTACACCCCGAACTAGCCGATACGGTATGGTTCGGTAAACCTTGAATCAAACCTTCCCGTAGACTAACACTGCCGTGACGTGCACCGTGCTGTTGGATTTCACTGGGGAATATGGGGATGCAATGGATCAAGCGTGAGCCATGGAGAATTGTGTCACACTCAAGCGTGAGCCATGGAGAATTGTGTCACACTCCCATGCAAATTCGGACTAAATTTTCTGACACCATTAATTGACCCATCTCTGCATTAAATGGCCACTAAGCTCCTGTGCATCGTTTGGACCACCGTGCAAAGCCAAGGGAAGGAAGAGTGCAAACCTGGGAAGAAAACAAGAGAGAAAAAAAAACTGGATGGATGGATGGCTGCTTGGGCCTGGGCTGCACACGCGCAGCATGTCTTGGGCTGTGTTGGAAAAACAAGAAGTGGGCATGCATCGAGGTGCCATCCCAACATGTGCAGTATGCACCAGATGAAAAGTTTTCAAGGAATACACAAAATTACAAGTGAACTAAATTAACTGATGCATACTATATGTAAGCTATTAATAGTTCTCTTTTATGATATTTCTTGTACATAGGCAGGTCAGTATTCTGAGTAATATTGCAATTTTGTAAGAGGGATGACAGCTTAGTTGTGATGCGGTCATTTTTCCTTTCACAGATTTGCAGAATTTCAGATCTCATCAGTTTTAGTGCTGTTCAATATCATCAAACCTGTGAAGCATTGCTATACATTCAACTGTTTACAGTTATTCTAATGTTTGTGCAGGAAGCTGCAGAAAGAGAAAGATTGGTCAGTGATCCTAAAGCTATAATGCCAGCAGCATTTGTCTCCTTCAAAACTCGATGGGGGGCAGCTGTTTGTGCTCAAACTCAGCAATCAAGTAATCCAACATTGTGGTTAACTGAGTGGGCTCCTGAGCCACGTGATGTTTATTGGTCCAATCTTGCAATCCCATTTGTTGAGCTCACAATGCGAAGGTTGATAATGGCTGCTGCATTTTTCTTCCTTACATTTTTCTTTATGATTCCAATTGCATTTGTGCAGTCCCTAGCAAACATTCAGGGCATCGAGAAAGTTGTGCCTTTCCTAAAGCCTTTAATAGAAAAGTGAGTATCAATTCCTTTGGCTTTTAAAATTTTTAGTAAATCTTGGTTTGCTTGTGATGCATCTTTTTAGATAGTCAAAATTCATTATAGCCATAGTTCAACTGATATAGAACTAATGTTTTAAATCCTGTGGGATAAAGGTATCCCAGTTTCTCTATGGAATAGGATACCCTGCTGCCTAGTCCCGTCCTGACAGCAGTACTGGTCATGCATCTTGGTGGATATCTTCCATCTTTCCTTCTTTCCTTTCTTTCTTTCTTTTTTCTTTTTTCTTTTTTCTTTCTCCCTTCTTTTCATTCTTTTCCTCTACCTTCCCCTCTTTCCTTTTCTTTTTCTTTCTTTTTTTTCTTTTTCTTCTCCCTTCCTTTCTCTTTTTCATTTTCTTTCTCCTTTCATTTTTTTCTTTTCTTCATCTTTTCATCCTTTCCTTCTTTCCTCTTTCTTTTTCTATCCCTGCATGAATGGATTTTGGAGTCCTAAGCTCATCTTGGTCCTGTTTTCTCACAGGAATCGAACAAGATGGCTAGGACACCCCCCACCCATTGGCACGTAAAACCTTGTATATAATAGGACCATGAACATTTTCAGAGTACATACTCGTACCATTATACCAAGTTGATTTCATTGAAAAATACAAATTATATATAGGGGAGTATGTGAAAAAAAAGGATATAATATGCTTTCTATAGTTTGAGAAGCAATTGCTAGAGTGAATATGGTCTCATTCTGATATTGAAATAATATTAGACTATTAACAAAGGACTCACCTAACAAATGTCACTGCAATAAGGTGCTCTGATATAAGACTGTGCAAAATCTCTTAATACTATTACCTAAAAGTAGGCATATCTGTGCCTACTTTATAAATTCTCTGCTTTGATCTATAATTTATTGGTACATACATCTTTCATGTTTCATGCTATCAGACATGTTCCAGTATTCAGTTATTGATTATCAAAACCAACATTGAGTGCTATTTGGAATTTAAGGGTATATGAATTATTATCAAGAGTCTATAGCCTTCTGAGATCATCCATTACAAAAAAGATCTTGCTCAAGTTTTGCCGACTCGAAACCAAATCCTGTGTTGGCTAGCCCATGGTATGGTTAGTATGCCCCCGTACTAGACCATACTGGGTCTGAAACAAAAGCAAATATGAAAGAGGAAACGAAAGCAGGGGATAAGGAGAATCGGAGAGGAAGAGAGAGATGGGAAAGAGGAAGAGAAGGAAAGAGAGGTTGGAGGAGATGCTGGTTGTGGCCATTGGAGGGCCATGGAGGCCCTTAGAGGGCCTTTGAGGCCTCGGGGGCTTTGCTCTCCCTCCGAGAAAGAAGAATAGAGAGAGAGATAGAGAGAGGGGGAGGGAGAGGAATGTATGGAGCAAATGGTAGTAGGAGGCTACTGGAGGGCCACTGAGGCCCTCGTATGGTAGAAATCAAATCATGGGGTCCATTTCGGTCATCCGAGGGCCTTGGCAGTCCTCCGGTGGCCTTCCCACCGCCTTTCCTGCCATCCATTACTCTCCCTCTCCCTCTCCCCCTCCCCCTCTTTATTTTCCTCTCTTGGAGGAGGGCGGAGCCCTGGTGGCCTTGTAGGGCCACTGCCAGCCTTTCCCTCTCTCCCCCCTTCTCTTCCTTTCTTTTTTTCTTGCTCCATTTTCACCAGTGTTTCAAATTGAATGCTTGAACTGTACTAGTAGGTTATCATTACGGTTCGGCTTGCCCCGAACTGTTTGGGGCAGTTTGGCATTCCATGATCTCTCTGATGCACAAGGGAATAAATGTAGCTATTCTGCAATGCTTAGCTAACCATCTTAGGGTTAAACAACTTGCTTTATGTGCTAATAGACTTCTTTTTTTATTCATGAAGAAACATTATACATTTTCTCCAGATCTCAGTTGTATATGATTTTGCAGGCAAGTTGTTAGTTCATTTATAAAAGGCTTTCTATCAGGAATTGTATTAAAGATCTTCGTGATCTTTCTCCCAACAATACTTATGACTATGTCCAAGATAGAAGGTTATGCATCAGTATCGGCATTGGAGAGAAAATCAGCTGCAAAGTACTATCTTTTTATACTGGTTAATGTATTTCTTGTGAATGTAATTGCTGGAGCAGCATTTGAACAGCTTGACACTTTTGTGAACAAGGAAACTCCTAACAAGTATGTTTGTTTCTTTATTTCTTTTGCAAAATTTACATCCTAAATATCTAATTCATTACCCAAATGAATTATTAATTTAGAATATTGGGCTCTGATGTTGACAAAATAAATTCTGGATAAGTTAGAATATTTACTCAAGAATGTTTTGACTTTTAACATTTCTGTCTCATGTATTGCCAATTCTTGTTATAAGGGAAAGATATGGAGACATCACCAATATCCCTGCTCTTTTACTGAATAATCATAATAGACATCCATTTTGAATTACTATTGGTTTGAGCATGCTGGATGCTATTTTGCAGATTAACAACTATTTTTAATGTGCATATATTTTGATTGGACTGAAATTTAAGACAATTTTATTAGCAATTGAAATAGGGTGGTATGTGTTAGAAAAGTAGGCTTAGAGTTGCAAATTGCAACTTCATGAGAAGCAACGGTTCGATTGCAGTTGGTACTAAGCCATCATCTAGATGTGTTTATTAACATAACTAAGTAATATACTAAGTTAAACAAAATGCAAGGTGAAAAGGATTAATAAAAGGAACCATGCTTGTTTTTAAGGCACAATTTACTAGCCAAATTTCAAATTGAAACACAATTTGCAAGAGACCAAATTAACAAGGATATCATGTGACAATAATGATTCTTTTTATGCTTTCTGGTTCAAATTTTAGTTGCCAGAGTTAGGAGCAGGTGCATGAGCAGGTGGTGTTGCGGGTGTAGGGAAGTGGTAACCTTATAAGCACTTTTAGTAAGGAAGCTCTTAGGAAGTGGATATTGGTTGAGATTCCAGTAATATTTTGAAGTGGATGCATCATCCGAGGTAGAAGATTCTAGCTACTAAGATCCAAATATTGGTCAATAAAGAGGAGCTTTGTAAATATGATTCATAAGATTAAGGTTTGCAATCTTGCACCATACTAAGCTGGTAAGGAAAGCACCATACATATCAGTAGTGTACCAAGGCTTGGTATGCCCCCCTCCCAATATCAAGTGTCAATACTAACATATAGTACCAACACTTGGTATGAGGTGTATGGATTAGGGTTTGCGTTACCATTCTATACCGGCCGTGTTGATCCCTGGAATGATTTTGATGATCATAAAACATTGGAGCATGTATTTGATACTAACTCTTTCAAATTGTTTAAGAAGTTTTGCAGGAAATTGGTTACCTTTAGTTTAAAATGGTTTTCAAACTGATTGGAAGGTAATTTAAGTGTATAAAGTTTTATGAACTTGAATTTGCAAAAGCCCTAGTTTTATTAATCTTGTAATCTTGTAAAATGGGCTGAAAATTGTAAAAATTAAAGAGTATGTAGATTAGCTTCTATTTGATTCAATGTTGAAGACTTTTGGAGAAGCTTGAAGCATTTTTGAAGAATTACAAGAGCTGACTCTTGGATCAAGAGCTGACTCGCGGTGGCACGGCATGGAGGAAGTTTCAGAGTTTCAGCATCAAGAGCTGACTCCTATCCCAAGAGCCGACTCATGGAAGAAAGTTCTTTTCTGAAGCCTTAGATCTCGAGCCGACTCGTCCAGAGTTATATATTTTGAAGGCATGAGAACTCGAGCCGACTCTGCCCTGAAGAGCCGACTCTAGGTATTCATGGTTTTGACTTGACTATTGGCAAGAGCCGACTCCAGCTAGAAGAGCCGACTCTTACAGAGTTTCATTTTGGGCTGTCTGAGACCTCGAGCCGACTCGTGGACCTCGAGCCAACTCGTGGAGCCGTTTTCTGCACTCCAACGGCTAGTTGCTGAAGTTGAAAATTGAACTCCAATTCGTCTCCAACAGCTATTTCGCAAATCCCAAGGCCCTACAACGGCCATATCTCTTGGAAAAATATAAAAGTGATTGTTTTTGAAGGATTAAACAAGAATTAGAGCTTTATTGTGGAATTTCCTTAAGATATTGAAGAGCTTTCAAGTCATTCACCTACCTACCTCAAAGAGCTTTCAAGTTGGATTCAAAGCTTCACAAATTATACTCCATCATTGAATCCACTCATTGAAGAAGAGAAGAAGCAGCTTGAAGAGCACTAAAGAGCATTCAAGGCTTGACTTCATCTTGATCTACATCGGCAACACTTAAACAAACTCGGTTTGTTGTAATTGCTTATTTATCTTTTGTCTATTTTTATTTTCTCTCTAAGAACAGCAAGGGGCTGTGTCTTAAGAGAGGGTTGAAGGTTTTTAGGTGAACCTTGTAAAACTTAAGGTGGGTTCTTGGTGATCCCGGTTTAAAACCAAGTATTTGGATTTTCTTTGGTGATCCCGTTTAAAACTAAAGGGAGTTTGGATTTCTTTGGTGATCCCGTTTGAACCAAAGTATATAGGTTTGGATTGTGAGCCTGCTAAAACAATTCGACTGTATTCCGGTTGCGGGATATAGTGGAAATCCTAAGTGGTGCTTGGATAGTGGACGTAGGAGCCGATTGCTCCGAACCACTCTATTTCTCTGTGTTTGTGATTGTATTTTTATTGCTCTACTGCTTTGATTTAATTACTTCTGCATTGCATTTAGCACCACAACACCAAAAGAATTTGAAAGTGCACATTACTGTGAAAAGTTTTAAAATTCCAATTCACCCCCTCTTGGGAAGCCACCTAGGCAACAACCCGGTACGGGGTGTACCGTACTGTACCGGCTAAGAGCTAGTATGGTTCATCTATAAAAAATAGTCTAGCCTCCAGACCATTGAAAAAAATAAAAAAAATTATATTCCATATCAGTATGGTATGGTACGGCACCGTACCGGTGCGTACTGCCCGGTTCAGGCTCAGTTTGGCTCGGTTCGGATCCGGTTCAGGTTCGGTTCAACGATCTTTGCTTGAGAGGGGGGAGGAAGACATTTTTTATCTCAAATTTTTAAGGTCGGTACCATACCGGTATGGGTTCAGGTACCGGTTCAACAATCCTTCGTATAGATTGTTCAACGGTACAAGATTTGGTACCTAAATTGCAAACCTCGAAAAAGATGGTTGTTTCTTAGAGCGAAAGCTTGCAAAGTTAGCAACAACTAATCGAGGAAAGTTTAAAAAGTGCACAAAAAATGAGTCAAAGTATGAATATGTACCTAATACCAAGGTTTGCTGTATCGGTTGATATCGTACCATATCGGATGTACCATACTGGTACCTAGTTGGTATACGGTCTTGTACTATGCCAACACTTGATACGTCGCCATCTTGTGCCATACCACATACCAACATTGTAATAGGATGGTACTAGTATGGGGTTTGGTATAGAGATGGCAAACCTTGCCTAATACTAATATCTTTTGCATTAAAGATTGAAGCAAGGCTCTAGTAGGGATTATCCCTTAGAGTTACGAGGAGAGATTGGAAAGAGAGAATGACAAAGAAAATCGAAATAGAAGGTTCAAGGAACAATTAAGAAAGAATTAGATACAACAATATATTGGTATGCCAATTTTTTCTTGGGATCATGACTATGGGTATAGATTGTTTTATTATGATCAAAATGTAGAAAGGAGAAGAAATCAAATAACAAAGTGATTTCCACTGAAGTTTGGTACAAAGAAGCTAAATACAAAAGCTGGATATTTTCACCCGACCTTGACTAGAGAAAGTCAATCAGTGGCTGGATACTCATGAGATGTAAGTTTGGTTATAGTGAACTCTTACACATTTCACACCACATTAAAAGTAACTTCGTGCTGTTTGTTAGGATTAACACTTTCCTTTTCAACTTCCCTCCTTGTGTAAGTTCAATTCTTAATAAATTTGTTCTTGGATAAAAAATATCATTCCAAGACAAATTGTTGATAGAAAAATATTTGTATTCTCCACTCAAAACTAAAAGCCTAATACATAGAGAGATAGGTTATGTTAGGTAGCATTTGGGATACAAAGAAACAGGAGATCAATTTTTCAAAATATGTTTGTCAGGTTTTAAAACCTGTGGGATAGGATTGTCCCGGTTTTTTCATGGAACAGGATGTGCTGCCATCCTGTCCTGTCCCAACATTTAGGATAGCAGATGTTCCGAGATGTCTTGATTGGGACATTGGGATATTGGTAGGACAGTCCCATCTTGACACATGGGATGGAACCCCGTCCTGGTGTCCCGTGGGACATCCTACCAGGATCTAACTTTGTCTATAGTTAGTTTAGGAAGAAAATGGTTTTTGTGAGAGTACTTCCTCACTAGGAGTAAGGAGTTCATCTTGTTTGCAGGATTTGGAAATAATTTTCAAACCAAAGTTTTCCAGTTCAGCATCTACTTAAAGTTACCGAAGTTTACATAAATATTTTTGTGTCATCAGATAAGCACCCTTATAAGCACATTATGCTTTTTTTTTCCTTGAAATTAGAAAAAAAGGAACTGCTTAAGTACTACATATTAAAGTGTTCTGTACCTCATGAAGTTCTGATATCAGATTTTCAACTCTTATTCAGATATCCAGTTATTGTTGGGACTGCTATTCCAGCAAAAGCAACATTTTTCATTACTTATATAATGCTTGATGGCTGGGCTGGTGTTGCTTCAGAGATTCTTAGATTGAAACCACTAGTTATTTACCATTTGAAGAATGCATTTTTGGTTAAAACTGAGCAAGACCGGGAGCAGGCTATGGATCCTGGGAGCTTAGATTTTGCATCCTCAGAGCCTAGAATACAATTATACTTTTTGCTTGGCCTTGTTTATTCTGTTGTCACACCAATTTTTCTTCCTTTCATAGTTGTCTTCTTCAGTTTGTCCTATGTTGTTTTTCGTCACCAGGTATGCTGATTATTATGGATTTAACAAGTTTTTCTTACTCTGTCACCTTTGTTGAGCTTTTCAAATATCATTTCTACTTGATGCTTGTTGAAATTGATTTATTTTTGATGATGAGATCCATGTAATGTGTACTACCTTATTAGCTATTGTGCATTGATTTTATGACATATATAGATTATTCTAAGGTGAAGAATTAGAAATTAAGTTGCATTACATCACATCATACATGGATTTCGATATAACTTAACAATATAACAGGTTTTCAGAGAGAGAGAGAGAGAGTTACAGTTGGAATACATACTTTATGTCAAAAAAACAAACAAACAAACAAAACAGTTCTGAAATCTCTTGTATTATTTCCTTGTTCTCAAACTCACGATCGATCATTTATGCGACCCTCGTTTTGATGTTAATTCACAACCATTAATGTCCTCTTATTTAATTATATTATTAGCAAGCATGTGAAGCAAGGTTCCCGGTACCAGTACCGGGTGCCGTACCGGTAGCCGGCCGATATCGGTTCGGTACCAAACTGTACCGTGCCGACACACGGTACGGCAGGGCGTACCGGTTTGGACCGGTATGCCCAAATTTTTTTTTTGTTTTTTTGTAAGTTTAAGGTATTTATTTTAATTTTTAAGGGTTTAAGGTTTAGGGTTTAAGGTTTATTTTTTAAGGGTTTAGGCCGGTTTAGGGTTTAGGCCAGTTTAGGATTTAGGATTTAGGCCGGTTTAAGATTTAGGGTTTAGGATGGTGTATCGTTTTAGGGTTTAGGACTAAATACTAATATTTAGGACTATTTTCAATTGAAATAAAAAAAAATGATAATTAAACTAAGATTATCAGCAATTAATGAAAGTAAAATATGTCATAAACATATAATTACATACCAATGCCTAGAATCGGGTAGAGTGACGATGTCCATAAATATAGGGATCATGTATGTACTCCGTAGGAAAGTCAGCATGTCCCTCCTGCCAGGCAGCATGATACTCCTTTAAGCTCATCCTAGGAGGTATGCGTGACGGGTCATAACTAATCGTAGATCCCTCTCTGATGTCCCGACTCTGAGAGCTGTCCAGAGACTGACGATATGGCAGTGCAGGTGCAGGGAAAAATCTAAATATACCAGCAACAAAATCAAATGCATAAGATGCTCCGGGATAATAACCACTGGATGCTGATGTCTCGGATGCACCATATAGATCATATGGACCATAAGCTGTCGGTAGCTGCGGATAAGAGGATCCTGAATATGAGGATGATCCAGATACATCCAAGGATCCTACTCCACGTGCAAGATTTGCAGCTGTATCGTGTCCCGAACGACCACGCAGAGCCCGTCGCCTATATGGAATCGTATCACCACGAGGTCTATCAGATGGTGCTCCATGATCTGTACCCTGCATGGCATGGTAAAACTGCGACTCCCCAGTGAATCGAATTGGACTAGGAGGCTGCGACTCCTGTCCTCCTGCCCCTTCCTGATCACTAGATCCTCCACTATCCGAAGCACTATCATCATTGTTTCTGGTATCTGAATCTGAGTGGACTGAGTACTCCGATGGAGGTGCAACTGCCTTTCCTTTTCCTGTCTCCAGGTCTACTAGATGGTGAGGATGGACGATGTGCTGTATCTGCTGGAGCCCTGCGAGGAATATGACTTGTTGCCCATTGTCCAGCATCCATCCCAGCCTTACTAGCTACAAAACTGGCTGGTCGAGGAGGCGATCTTGGCTCATCAAGCTCTGGCTGCTGCTGCTACTGACCCATGACCCATCCAATCTTTGGATCTTTATCCTCATCAATATATGAACTTGTAGTGGGATCAGGATATTTTAATTATACTTCTTCCTGAATATATTTTAGCCTCAACCTTAAATTATAGTGTACATACACAAGATCGTTGAGACGTTTCTATTTCAGACGGTTCCTCTATTTGGAGTGGATAAGACCAAATGTAGACCAGTTGCACTCACATTCACTGGAGGACACCGTCTGGAAGAGGATTTTCACTGCAAGAACCTTCAAATTTTTAGCAGATCCACCAAAATGCACCCACCATTCAGCCGCAAAAGACATTACATCATTTAGAATTTTAGATTTGGCAAAATAAAAAATTTAATCCTGATATAATATTAGACTTACTCCTTAGTAGTACCTACCAGGATTCATCTTTGATTTACTTCTGACCGCTACAGTGGATCCAAATGAATCTGTGCCCTCCCTAAAAAATTTCGTCTGTCAGAAAAAAATTTGTTAGCTTGTTGAAATTAATGCTATTAAAAATCATTCAATAATTTCAACCTAACTTCTTCAAGGCACATAGCAGCGATATCTGGATCGGGCTCCATCTTATATATAACATTGCGCAGGACAGACATAAGATCCATGTCCATGGCAATATCCGGTACGGTGTACTGAAATATCGGATTTAGATAGTAAGGTACACATATATTTTAAGAATCAGTCAAGCATACTTGTATGAATCTAATTGAAACTTAATTTTTTGGGACTTCATAAAATACTACGTACCTGCTAGATGCAAATCCGAACTCATTTGATAACTCCATTGTCCATCAATGATTCGGATATACTCATGTGCATGTGATGGATCTACCTCCTGGATCTTTTTCTTTGCCCTTTGCATCATAAAATATAAGAAGCCCATCTGAGCATACCTCTCGAAGTCCACGGCACGAAGTACCTCATATAGAGACTTGATAGCCTCCACTACCCTCTCAGCCAATTGCCAGAATGTCTGTCTCGTCACTAAATTCTCCACATTGCTTTCCTAAGTATTTGCCCTAGCATATCTGCTCTTCTGCCAGTCCTGGCCGACAAACATCTGACGCAGCTCTGCTTTCTTGTTAAGAAGACTATCAAGTGCAATGTAATTAGTTGCAAACCGTGCGACTCCCGGTCTCAATATTTTCTCCCCTGTAAAGCTCCTCATCAATGATAAGACCTATGTATGGTTATATATAAATCTGGTAATAGACTGTGCTAGCTTAACAATCTTCTGCACCCTGCGAATTTTATCAATATCCATCAACATGAGGTCTATACAATGTGCAGCACAAGGGGTCCAGAAAATATACGGCCGCCGCTCCATCAAGATCTGCCCTGCGGTCCTGTACTGTGGTCCATTATCAGTGATTACTTGCACAATATTATTCTCTCCCACCTGATCAATCACCTCCTCCATCAATCTGAGGATATAACGGCGTCGTGCACCTGATCTGAAGCATCAATAGACTTCTGAAAAAATGTCTTCCCATCACAATAAGTCAAAAAATTGATGATGCTCCGTCTAGTAGGACCAGTCCAACCATCACCCATCACCGTCAATCCATGCACAGGCTACTTGCTCTGATATGAGGATATCCATCATTCTAGCTCCTCCTTATTGCTGTCCAAAAGATGACCATAGATATCTCTCCATGCTGGAGGATCTACACCTGCACCAACAGCATGTATAGATGAAATAGCAGAGCGATAATAAGGATTGTCTGCTGCATGGGCTAGGATACGACTGAATGAAACCAGGAGATGGCTCGCCACATATCCTTCTTCTTATCCTTTTTCAGCATTGTGTCAATCCTCTGTTGCTTGGAATCTCTACTGGAAAATGCATGTGGATCGACATCATGGATAGTGGCTCCCTCTAGAATGTCCCTGGGCCTAGAAGACTTCCTCCTACTGCCAAATGCTCCCAATATGGATGCAATACGGCCGGTGCCTCCTGACGGGCTCTCTGACTGAGGAGGTCCTCCTAAACTGTCTCAGACTCTTCTGGAGTACTAGCAGAAGCGGATCCCGATCCTGTCTCAAAAGCTGATGGCATGAATCGCTGTCTCTGCATGGCTGCCTCCTCCTGCTGCCTCTGCTCATACAAGCTCACCTGAATAGCAGCCTCCATCTATGCCTCCTCATCAGAAGGAATAGATGCTTTCTCTGACTCCCTGGAATAATAAGAAGGTGGTTCTGCGGCTCTGCGGTCCATCTCTGCCTTCTTCTTTGCTGCTCTTTCCTTCCCAACTTTAAACTCAGCAAAGTATTTCTTCATCAATTGACGGACCTCCTGTGGATACTGTTGGCATACAGATACGTCGGGATAGCCGCCAGCCAAGTGCTGCTTCAACCTTGTTACTCCCCACATTTGAATTCGGTATTGCACCATTTACACCTCCAGTGATGCCGACCCGAGAGCATCTCTCCATGTAACCAGCCAATGTCCCGCTCCGGATCCTTCTTCCTCCTTGATGGATTCATACCTGAATATTTAAATTACATATAAGGTTAATAATAATCTTTATTAATCAACAGTTTATTAACCTAATTTTTAAATTTTAATTTTTTTTATTTTTTATTTAAAAAATTCAAAAAAATAAAGAAAAATAAAAAAATTGAAATTTTAGATTCATGTAGGATTCTATCATACATGCTACATATATTTTTTTAAGATCCTAGAAATGCATTAAAAGTCAATTTTTTTTCAATTTAAGACCTACGAGCACTATTCATGAGATGCACAAAACTTGAATAAATCGACATGAAATTTATAGTGAGAGTAGCTTACAAGCCCTAGATTAATAATTTATAATTACAGTTTTTTTCTAATTATTATTTTTTAAGTTAATTTATTAATCCAAAATTAATTTTTAATTTAAAAAATTATATACTTAACAAAAAATTAAGATTTTAGTATCATTGTGTAGATTTATCCTAGATCTACCACATACTCTAAAATCATTGCCAACAAATAAATTTTGACAGCATTTCTTCTTAATTTTCTAATTTGCACGGATTTTAACAAAATTTAAAGCTACGAAATATGAAAATACGGTAAAAGAAAGGTATACGAACCTTGATTCTAGCTTCCTCTTTGATTTTTGCAGGTTGAATTGGGTTGAAATTGACCGAGCAAATTTTTTTTTTTGGTTTTCCTCCCTCCGTGCATTGCTGCAGAGAACACAAAGAGCTCGAAGAGCTCTCTGTGACATTTCTCATCTTAAAACCTAAGCTAATCCTCCCTTCTGTGAAGTCACATGGCTACAGTGCCATATGACAAAAACAAAAAGAAAGCCCCACATGTCCCCTCCCACGGTACCGCGCCGAACCGTGCCGAACTGGCCGGTTCGGCTCCGGTTCGGGCCCGGTTCGGTGTGATATCTTTTTCTTTTTTTTTTGGTTTTGTAGGTGGGTGTGCCATTTTTTGAAACTGAACCGTGCCGGCCGGCCGGCGGTTCAGTTCGATATGTCCCGAACCGGCCGGTTCGGCACGTTCGGAAAACCTTGATGCGAAGTATTAGAGGTTGTTGTGTTTGTCAAGTCCTTGAACAGTAAATATTGTGCGGCATTTGTTTGAAATCACAAATCTGTATATGCATAAAATAAAAACTACATAAATGCATGCATACATGCATATGTATTTGTGTGCATCTGCATGTGCTAAAACACTGCAGTCTGTTCCAAAAACAAAACCCCTGCATAGCCACATAGACTTGAATATTAACCTGATTTAGTTTAGATCATGGATGGACCATGTCCAGTTTGTTAGACAAAACCTGATCAAACAATGTTGTAAATCGCTTAAAGTTTAACCAAAATCTGGATCTTCAAAAGATGGATATTTGATTTGATATCTCGGGGCAAGCTGGTGCAACCCTGCAATTCCACACCCACCTCTCTTCTTCCACCCAAGGTTTGAAGTGCTAAGAATTGATCGTACACTGATAAAGGGCAGGCAGGGCATCCATTATATCAAGGATTGTGCTGACAGAGTATTGATGGGTGCACACACATTTCAATCACCCTTTGTAGGCATTGTTTGGCCTGCAAATTATGGTTTTACATTTTTTCATGATGTTTTCTTATTTCAGTGCTATATGTTTGTGAGAAAGGTCAGTATTGAGTGAATTTAGTCATTGGTTTTTGTGCATGTTGAAGTTAGAAACATGCATATCTCATAAATAGCACAACAAGAAAACTAAAATACATGTAACATTCAGAATTTCATATTAGTATTTGCAAAATAATTAGATTACCAAGCATCATTGATCCCATATACAAGAAGCATACCGACATTTACAACTAATGGACTGATATACATGAAAGATGTCATGCCCCCGTCCCGAGACCGTGAGCCAAGAGTCGCGGCAACCATCGCATACTCATGGAGAACTCTCTTTAGAATCATATAAAGCATCTTATCATGTTATCATAAAACAACAGTGGAATAATTAGTCAATAAATTAAGCTTAAATTCAGCTAATTAAAATCCAACTTTAATATTTAAAGATCTTACATCTAATTTAATAAAGTTTGTAATCTAAAATAATATATCAACATTCTGTTTCTAATCACTCTTCCATATATATTCTCATATCATCTTAGTTTTCAAGATCCATAAAAAATAGTAAAATATGGGATAATGAGCTAGATAACCTAGTAAGTAATGAATTCTTAAACTAGATTAATTAGATAATAAATAAATAATCATTTATAGAAAGTAAGTATATAGCATTCATTAACTTGAAATCAATTTCGAATATATAGCATCATCAAAACATTATTCATGTCAAATTCAACTTTCAAATTCGAGTTTTATTCATGAATTCAATTTCTTTTCAATAATCTAAAGTTCATCCCATAAACTATGAGCTATGATCACATTATCCTTGTAGCAGGGTCATAATACTGTGTATCTTGTAGTTGCAGCATATTGCATATCATCTTGCAACATAGTCCTTAGGAATTGTTGGTCTGCTGATAATATGTTGTGTATCTACTTGCGATATAAATTTTTAGGATAAATCAAATGCGAACATATTAGCCCTCATTGGTGGGGTCCTCCACATAGGCTGAGAGGTCAAATCATCTTAATTCAAGATTCTTTTCATAATCATATTTCATATTCTTGTTTGATAAGAATATGCATAATCATGTGGTATCGAAATCATTCAAGTATAATATATAACAAGATCGGTACTTTTAATCATGCTTCATTATAATATTTCAAAATAAGATAATTTCAATAACAAAATATCATTTATCAAATTCATGTATCACTGGTATATTACTCATGCTTCATAGCGGGATTTAATTTAAATCAAAAATTAAAATATTTTATTTTATTTTTTTATTTTATTTTTTTTGATAAAAAATATTTTTTATAAACATATGATTTTTTATATCATATAATATATAATAATTTTTATTAATTAATGAATTCATATCTGTGTCGATTTTCATCTATTAGGTTTAGGGATGAAAGTTGGGTGGATATTTTTAGATCAATGATCTATCTCGAATTTTAATAAAATATGTTTGGCAATATCGTACGAGCAGTGTGGTATGGAATGATCCATCCAAGATTAAGGATGGTATGAATGAAGGTGATGAAATTACTATATTTAATTACATCACCGTGATTCTATGTTGCAGTGATCCCAAGTCACTTCCACTTCTCATATCATCATCCAAACCAATGATGGGATACCATCTTTGAGATTAGAAATCCAAGATCATCCTCGGGCAGTGATGTTAAATTAAAATTTAAAGACAAATATTTTTTAGTATAGTAAAAAAAATTGTATACTAATATATTGATAATATATTATATCAATATTATATTATAATATATTATTAATTACATTATTATCATACTTTTATTCAAATATATTTTTAAATTAGAGTAGAAATATCTTATTGTACTATATATTTATATAATGAACTTAATATGTTACCTCTATTTACCTTATTTTTCTAATCACAATAAATATTAGTATTAATAAAATATATATTATAAGTATAAATAAAAATATCAATTCTATAATAATAATGAATAATAATAATATTTTTAAATAAATATATAAATAATTAATAGATTAATAAATATATTGATATTTTATTATAATATATTTTATATGATTAATAAATATTATTTATGAAATATATTAAAGCTGTCAAAATGGGCTGTGACTCATGGGCCACCCATTTAGCCCCCTACAAATGGGCTGGATTAGATTGGTAAATTCCTGGCCTAGATAATCTTTAGCCCATGTAGGTTAAGATAGGGCCGAATCATGTTGGCCCATTTTGACAGGTCTAAAATATATTAAGGCAAGGATTGCTAAACCGAGATCCATACCGTTCAGCGACTAGTATGGTATGGTACGGTATCGATAAGATTTTCCGAATCATGCCGTACTGGTCGGTTCGGGCTGTACTGAACCAAATCGGTGGCCAACTAGCATGATTTGATGTCAAAAATTGGTTCTCTAGTTTCAAAATTAAAAAATAAAAAATTGATGAACCAGTCTGAATTGGTCCTGAACCGACCGGTTCGACATGGTTCGAACTGGTTCGAACCGATTTTTTTTTCTTTTGGTTATTGTGTACTTATTGGGAGGGCCTTTATAAAGAACCTAAGAGCTTTCTGTATCTCAGAGAACTCTTTATTAGAAGGGAGGCTTCAACAAAGGCTACAAACTCTATTTTTTCCTGATTTCAAGTCAATCAAATACCAAAATTACAAGAGGAAGGTATATTCGAGTTATGTATAGCTTCATTTCTCTCTTTTTTTAAATTCATAGAAATAAAAAAAATAAAAAAAATATTATTAATTTTTTTTGGATATGATTTTAGAGTATGTTATAGATCTATGAAAGATCTGCACAATGATGCTAAGATCTTGATTTTTTGTTAAGTATATAATTTTTTAAATTAAAAATTATTTTTAGATTAAAAAATTATTAAAAAAATAAAAAATATATAATTATAGATTATTGTTATAGGGTTCGTAAGCTACTCTTATTATAAATTTTGTGTCAATTTATCCAAGTTTTGATGCATCTTATAAATAGTGGTTTGGTCTAATATTAAAGAAAAAATAGCCTTTCATGCATTTCAATATCTTAAAAAAAAAAATGTAGCATCTATGATAGGATCCTTCATGAATCTAAGATCAAATTTTTTTAAAAATATTATATATTTTTATATTTTTTAAATTTAAAAAATAAAAATATATATTTAAATTAAAAATAGGTTAATAAAGTACTAATTAATATACGTAATTATTGAGCTTGTGTGTTTTTTAAATATTCAAGAATAGATCCATCGAGGAGGAAGAAGGATTCGGAGCATGATATTGGTTGGTTGCATGGAAAAATGTTCTCGGATCGACATCACTAGATGTGTAAATGGTGTAATATAGAATTTCAAAGGTGGTGGGATAACGAGATTGAAGCAACGCTTGGCTAGCGACTATTCTGATGTATCTGTATACCGATAGTATCCACGGGAGATCTGTTAATTGATAAAAAAGTATTTTACTACTTTCAAAGTAGAAAAAAAATATATCAATAAAGAAGCCAGAGATGAATCGCAGAGCCGCAAAACCACCTTCTTATTATTCTAGAAAGTTAGAGGAAGCATCTATTCCTTCTGATGAGGAGGTACAGGTGGAGGCTGTCATTCAGGTAAGCTTGTATGAGCAGAGATAGCTATAGGAGATGGCCAAGCAGAGAGTAATTTGGGCCATCAACTTTTGAGTAGGGATCGGGATCGGGCTCTATAAATATTGTAGGAGAGTCTGAGACAGTTTATGAGAACCTCAGTCAAAGAGCCCATCATAAGAGGTACCAGCCATATTGCATCCATGTTGAGAGCATTTAGCAGTAGAAAGAAGTCTTCCACGGACATTCCAGCATGAGCCATTATCCATAATGTTGATCCACATGCCCTTCCTAACAGAGATTCCAAGCAACAGAGGATTGATAGCATGCTGAAAAAGGATAAAAAGGACATATGGCGGGCTATCGGATCATAGTTTCATTTCAATCATATCCTAGTGCATGTAGCAAATAATTCATATTATTGCTTTGCTATTTCATCTATATAAACTGCTGGTGCAGGTATAGATCCTTCAGGATCGAGGGATATTTATGGTTAGCTTCTGGACAACAATAAAGAGCTAGAAAATTGGATTGCCTCATGTCAGAGTAAGTAGTCCGTATATGGATTGACAGTGATGTATGATGGTTAGACTGGTCCTACTAGATAGAGCATCATCAACTTCTTGACTTATTATGATGAAATTTTTTTTCATAAATCTATTGATGCTTCAAATCAAGTCCATGATAGCAGTTATATCCTCAGATTGATGGAGAAGATGATTGATCAGGTGGGAGAGCAGAATGTCGTGCAGGTCATTACAGATAATGTATCACAGCATAGGGCCGCAGGGTAGCTCTTGATGCAGCAGCGATCGCATATTTTCTAGATCCTTTGTCCTGCATATTGTATTGACCTCATATTGATGGATATTGAAAAAACTCGTAGGATGCATAAGATAGTTGAGTTAGCACAGACTATCACCATATTCATTTATAACCATACATGGATCTTATCATTGATGATGAGCTTTATTGGGGCAGAAATATTGAGACCAAGGGTCATATGGTTTGCTACAAATTATATAGCACTTGATAGTTTTCTTGGTAAAAAAGTAAAGCTGCGTTAGATGTTTGTCAGTCAAGAGTGATAGCAAAGCAGATTGTTAGGGCAAATACTGAGAAAAGCAATATAAAAATTTAGTAATGAGACAGACATTCTGGCAGCAGGTTGAGAGGATAGAGGAGGCTATCAAGCCTTTATATGAGGTATTTCAGTTCGTGGACTCTAAGAGATATGCTTAGATGGGCTTTTTGTATTATATGATGCAAAAGACAGAAAAAGATCCAAGAGGCAGATCCAGTACATGGTATTGAGTATCCGGATCATTGATGGACGATGGAGTTATCAAATGAGTTCGGATTTGCATTTAGCAGGTATACAGTAAATCATAAACTCTCTAAAATTTTAAATTATATTATATCTGTACAAATATACTTGATTAATTTTTAAAATATATGTGCAGCTTACTATTTAAATCCAACATTTCAAAACTCCATACCGGAAATTGTCATGGATAAATAGTTTATGTCTGCCCTATACAATGTTATATACAAGATGGAGCCCGATCTAGATGTCGCAGCTGTGCCTAGAAAAAAGTTAGGTTGAAATTGTTGAGTGATTCTTATTAGCATTAATTTCAACAAGTAGCACACGATAACAATATTTTTTTTCCAAATTTTTTTAGAAAGGGCACAGATTCTTTTGGACCACTTTAGCTATCAGAAGTAAATCAAAGATGAAAGGTACTACTAAGTACTAAGTCTAATATTAGATTCAGATTGATTTTTAAATTTTGTTGAACTAAAATTCTAAATGATTTAATATCTATTGCAGCTAAATGGTGGTGCATTTTGGTGGATCTGCAAAATATTTAAAAAATTTTATTATCAAGATCCTCTCCTAGATGGTATCATCTAGTAGATGTGAGCGCAACTGGTCTATATTTCGCCTTATCCACTCTAAGCAAAGGAACTGTCTAAAATTGAAATGTCTCAACGATCTTGTTTATGTACACTATAATTTAAGGTTGAAACTAAAGTACATTCAGGAAGAAGTTGAACTAAAATACTTCGATTCCACTGCAAGTACTTATGTTGATGGGAATGAAGATTTGATGATTGGATGGGCCGTGTGTCAGTAGCATGAGCCAAAGCTTGATGAGCCAAGATCGCCTTCTCGACCAGCCAGTTTTGTAGCTAGCGAGGCTGGGATGAATGTTGAACAATGGGCAACAAGCAATATTCCTCACAAGGCTTCTCCAGCAGATATATCACATCATCCCTTCTCGCCATCTATTCGGCCTAGAGACAAGAAAGGGGAAGATAGTTGCATCTCTATCGGAGCACTCAGTTCATTCAGATTTAGATACTAGAGAGAGTGGTGCGAGTACTTCTTCAGATAGTGGGAGATCTAGTGATGAGAGAGGGGTTGTAGGACAGGAGATGCTGTCGTCTATTCATCTTCGATTTACTAGTGAATTACAATTTAGTCATGCCATACAGGATACAAATCATAGTACACCAGCTAGTAGATCCCGTAGTGATATAATTCCATATAGACGATGGGATCCGCGAGGTCGTTCGGGACACGATGCAGTTGTAGCTATTGTACGTGAAGTAAGATCCATGGATGTATCAGGATCATCCTCATATTCAAGATCCTCTTATCCGTAGCTACCGACAGCTTGTGTTTCATATGGTTCATATGGTGCATCCGAGATATCTTCTAGTGGTTATTATCCCATGCAACCTGGAGTATCTTACGGATTTGATTTTGCTACTGGTATATTAGGATGGGCCCCTACACAGCCATATCATTAGTCTTTGAATATCTCTTAGATTCAGAATCTCAACTAGGGATCTACGATGAGTTACGATCTATCATGCATACCTCTTGGGATGAGCTTACAAGAATATCATGCTGTCTAGTTAGAGGGATTTACTGATCTTTCTCAGTATATTAATGATCATGATATTTATAGACATCGATACTCGATCCGATTCTAAATATCGGTATGTAATTATGTTTATATTTTCTCTCATTTTTATTAATTGCTGGTAATCTTACTTTAATAATAATTTTATATCATACTTTAATTAGAATTAATGGTTGGAAGCTTACTTTAATGTATTAGCATTTTTTAAATTCTAAACCCTAAACCCTGAACCCTAAACTCAACCTTAAACCCTAAAACTAAATCCTAAATCCTAAACCTTAAAAAAAAACCCAAAATCCTAAAAACAATAAAAATGGGCATGTTGGTTCCAAACTGGCATGCCTACCATACCGGCCTAGTGCCGGTACGGGTCCCAGTACGAGTCCCAGCTGGTTCCAGGATTCTTGTGTACCGGTCTTAGTGAATTGAGAAAAAAACTATCTTCCTCACCCTTTCAAGTAAGGATCACTGAACCAGATCCGAATCGGGCTGAATCGTGCTTGAACCAGACTGAACTAGACTGTACCGGTCTAAGCCGACCAGTACCATATAAACCAAACTGTACCAGTTCGGTTTAGGTCATTTTTTATGGTTTTGGTTCCAAGCCATTTTTAGGATTGAACCATACCGGTTCTTGGCCGATACGATACAGTTCGTCCCAAATCGGGTGGTTTGGGATGGTTCTGAAAATCCTGTATCAAGGACAGTTTTGATATTACATGATTAGTGATCTTAATACTAAACAGGTTACTCATGAATATCATAAAATCTTTAATCATTAACCTATAATGTACCAAATGTCCTGATTTTAGATCATTGGGAATTAGATCATCTTATTCAGAGCACTAGTGATTTAGACCATCATTATGATCCTATTTGGATCACTACACGCTATCATAAAGTTTGTGATAGAATTGAAATTTAAAATTAAAAACCATTCAAATTTAAAATGGGTTTGATATTTGCCACTCAAATACCCACTAAGTTTGATTATATAAATTTTTTTTATAAAAAAAATATATACATGATGGAAGGATGGGAGTAGTTTAGTCTATCTTCTTATCCAATAAAATATAATTTATTTTTATTTTGAAATTAATTAATAATATATTTATTTTTTTTAAATTTTTATATATTAATATTTAATATAATTTTTTTGAGCCTTCCATCCGGTTGCTAAGCTTTTTTAGTCGACTTAAGCCTCCCATTCGATTGACACTCCTGAGGATGGAAAAAGAAGGAAAGAAAAATATTTAATTTTTTTAACATTTTAAACTCTATTTTATAAATACCTAACATAAAAGCCAAGCCACTATCTAAACTTCCCAATTTGCCTGCTCCAAGCCTCCCACCCGATTGAGACCTTGAGGATGAAAAAAAACAAAAGAAAAGTTGAAGGAAAACAAAGAAATCGTGCCTTCCCTATTCAGCCTCTCCAAGCCTCCCACTTGATTGAGTCTCTTCAGCCACTCCAAGCCTCTCACTCATTTCATACTCCTAAGAATGGAAAAAATAGGAGAAGATCGAGGGAAATGCTGATGCCAAACCTTTCCTATTTAGCTGCTCCAAGCCTCCCACCTAATTGAGATGCTTGAGGACGGGAAAAAAACCCCTAGGCACCCTTAAAGCTTCCCTATTCAGCCGCTTCAAGCGTCTAACCTAATTGGGACACCTGAGGACAGAAAAATTGAAAGGTAAGGCCTTTCCCCACTTGGTAAGTAGGCACGGGGAGACTCTTGTGAACTGTCCTTTAATGTATTTATAGATTTCATAAATCATGCCAAGAAAATATTTTATAATTTATTGATAAATCTAGAAAAAGTGAAGTATTACTTACATCATACGTATTCCAATAAATCCCAATAATTCCACTAATTTTTTTCAAAATCTTCAATTTATAGATTGTCAAAGTATCTCACTATCAATTGTCTTCTTGTCAAGACGATCACATCCCTATACAGAAGCAAGTCCAATATTAAAAAGAGTACAAATAATTATTGAAAGATAGGTTGAAGGTAGTCACTTCCACCGGTTTGGGTCAGTCCAACCATCCTTATTTTCATTGATCAATATTAAGCTAGGAGAAAGGCAGTTCAACAAAGATTGAAGATAATCAAATCAATAGTGTTTGACAAGAGTCAAAGTGAAGGTCAATATATCATTTGGCAAAACAAAAGTCAATTCAATTAAATAACTTTATTTAATTTGGATCATTTACAATACAAGGATTCGATAAAGACTAATCAAAGTTAGATCTTGCAATGCTCAATAAAGTCTTGGATGGTCTAGATATGCTGGCTGATCAATAGGATAGTTCAAAGCCTATCTATTGGGTTAACTCAAATTCAAAACAACAGGATGGAAGACCCATCACTGGGTTCATGAATTAAGTTATGGAAAGATGTCAAAGGAGAGAAATCAACAATATGAAACATGATTGATTAGGTGAAATTGCCCAACATCCTAATCGGTCGGATTTAGATGATTTAATCAAATCATGATTGAATTTGGATATATTTTATTCAATAGAAATTATGAATAATCAAATGTAAAAGGATTTGATCTAGTTTGAATGGGTACCCGCACGTTCGATGGCTGCATATCATAACCATCTTTGCAAGGATCGAATCAAAATCTTTGAAAAAAAGTTATTACTAATTCAAACAACTTTAAGGATAATGAGGAGAGAGAATGAATCTAGAAAGAAAATTCTAGAGAGAGTTGAGAGAGAAGGTAGAGAGAAACAACCAGAGAGGAAAGAGAGGTAGAGGATATTCTCTTTTCCTTTCATTTCATTTTCTTTTCTTCTTTTATCTTTTTCTTTTATCTTTTTCTTTTTCTTTCCTTTTTCTTCTTCCTTCTTCATGGACATAGAGGTAGGGTGAAAGGGTTTTAGGCTAGCCACCATCCATGGCTATGACCAATATTCCTAGAACCATGTCGAACCGGTCGGTTCGGGGGTATCGAACTGGACCGGTGCCCAATCGGGATGGTTTGGCTATAATTTTCAGTATAAATCTAGACCCATTCAAAATTGACCCAAACCATACCTGAACTAGATCGAACCAAACTTGAATATGTGCGTTTCGGTCGGTTCGGCTTGGTTCAAGCTCGATCGATCTGGTTCAGGTTTGGATCAATTGGTATTGTAGCTACTATGGGGGGATAAGTTTTTTATGTAACTAAGAGCCTCTCGGGCTCTTAATTTGGTAGAACATGACCAAAGAGGCATTCGGAAATCCTTTTCCTTTCAAGCGATCCAAATACCAGAAAATCAAGAAAAAAATGTAGACTCAAGGTATATAAATCCTTCTTTTCTTTTTTCCTCTCATCTTTTTTTTAATTTTTAGAAAATAAAAAACAACATGAAACTCTGTCAATTTTTTTATTTTGATATGATTTTAGAGTATGTTGTAGATCTATGAAAGATCTATACAATAATACTAAGATTACGATTTTTTGTTAAGTATATGATTTTTAAAATTTAAAAATATTTTTGGATTAAAAAATTAATAAAAATAAAAAATTTATTTAAAAAATTTATTAAAATAGATTATTGTTTTAAGATTTCTAGCTACTTTTATTATAAATTTCGTGTCGATTTATTCAAGTTCTGATGCATCGTGTGAATAGTATTATAAACTTAATTTTGAACAAAAGTAGCCTTTCATGCATGTCCACTATTTTAAAAAAATATATGTAGCATCCATGATAGGATTCCACATGAATCTAAATATATATATATATATTTTAAGGTAATAGTAATTAATATATAATTATATGATATTTTTTAATTTGTAAATTGAATAATTTTGAAGAATGGATCCTCGAGGAAGAAGAATCCGGAGTGTGACATAAGACGCATTGAAATATGCTCTCGAGTTGGCATCATGGAAAGTGGAATAGTATAATGTAGAATTCAAGGATGATAGAATAAAAGGTTGAAGCAGTGCTTGGCTAGCGACTATTCTAATGTATCTGCGTGCTGATAGTGTTTAAAAAAGATTCGTCAGTTGATGAAGAACTATATTGATTTTAAAGTAGAAAAGAAAAAATATTAAAGTCAGAGATGAACCGTTAAACCGCAGAACTATCTTCTTATCACTCTAGGGAGTCAGAGAGAATATCTATTCCTTTCGATGAAGAGGCATAGATGGAGGCTACCATTTAGATGAGCTTATATGAGTAGAGGCGGCTAGAGGAGATGGCCAGGTAGATAGAGCGATTTGGACTGTTAGCTTTTGAATCGGGGTCAGGATCGGGATTTGGAAGTATTGCAGAAGAGTTAGACATATAATTTAGGACTTCCTAAGTTAGAGAGCTAGTCAGGAGAAGGAACAACTAAATTACATCTATGTTGGGAGCATTTGGTGGTGAAAGAAGTCTTCCAGAAACATTCCAGCAGGAGCCACTATCCACGACATCGATCCATATATCTTTACTAGCAAAGACTCCAAGCAACAGATGATTGATACTATGCTAAAAAAATGATAAAAAGGATATGTGATGGGCTATTGAGTTATGGTTTCACTTTAGTCATATCCCAGCACATATAGTAGACAACCTATATTATCAATTTGCTATTGCATTTATATTGACTGCTAGTGCAGGTATAGATCCTCTAAGATCAAGAAATATTTATGGTCAGCTTCTTGACAGTAATAAAGAGCTAGAAAATTAGATTGCCTCTTATTAAAGTGGCCCATGTATGGATTGACAGTGATATGTGAGGTTGGACTGGTCCTACTAAACGATGTATCATTAATTTTTTTGACTTATTGTGATGGAAATTTTTTTTTGCATAAATCTTTGATGCTTTAGATCAGGTGCACGATACCAGCTATATCCTCAGATTTGTCATATAGATCATCATAGATAATGAACCATAATATAGGTCTACAGGGCAGCTCTTGATGCAGCGATGATCGTATATTTTCTGGACCTCTTGTGCTATACATTGTATTGACTTCATGTTGATGGATTTTGAAAAAAAATTGTAGGGTGCAGAAGATAGTTTAATCAGTACAGAATATCACTAGATTTATCTACAATCATACATAGATCTTATCATTGATGTAGAGCTTTAAGGAAAAGAAATATTGAGACTAGGGGTCATATAGTTTGCTATGCATTATATAGCACTCGATAGTTTTTTCGACAAGAAAGTAGAGCTGCATTAGAGTGTCAGTCAAAAGTAGCAACAGAGCAGATATGCTAGACCAAATACTGATAGGAGTATTGTAAAGAACTTAGTGACGAGACAGATATTTTGGTAGCAAGTCGAAGGATGATGGAGGCTATCAAGCCTCCATATGAGGTACTTCAAGCCGTGGGCTCAGCGATATGCTCAAATGGGCTTCCTTTATTACATGGAAAGGAAAAAGGAAAAAAATCCAAAAAGTAGATCCATCACATGCGAATGAATATATCCAAGGATCGCTGAACTGGTACCGGGACCCGTATCGGTCAGCGAATGGTACGGTACGATCCATACCGTACCGTACCGGCAAGTGTACCGATATTAAAAAAATTCTAAAAAAAATATTTCTCCCCCTCAAGCAAAGATCGCTGAACCGAATATGAAATGAGCCCGAACCGGACGGTTCGTACCGGTACGGTACCGTACCATACCAGTACGGAATTGAATTTTTTTATTTTTTTATCCCGTATCGATTTTAATACATGAATCGTACCAACTCTTGGCCAGTACGGTACGGTACGTCCCATACCGAGCGGTACAGGATGATTCTGTGAATCCTGAATATATTCGTATCATTGATAGATGGTGGAGCTATCAAATAAGTTTGGATTTGCATCTAACAGGTACGCTATAAATCATGAAGGTTTTAAAAATTTAAATTCAATTATTTTTATACAAATATATTTGACTAATTTTAAAAATATATGTACAGCTTACTATCTGAATCCGAGATGACATTGCCATGGATGAACAGCTTGTCTACTGTATACAATGTTATATATAAGATAAAGTCCGATTCAGATGTCGCTGTTATGTGCCTAGAACAAGTTAGGTTGAAATTGTTGAGTAGTTTTTATTAGCAGTGACTTTCACAAGTACTACAATTTTTTTTCAAATATTTTTTTAGGAAGAGCACAGATTCTTTTGGATCTAATGTAGCCATCAGAAGTATATTAAAGATGAATCATTACATGTACTAATAAGTCTAATATTAGATTCAAAGTAGTTTTTGATTTTACTGAATCTAAAATTTTAAATGATTTAATATCTTTTGCAGTTGAATAGTGGATGCATTTTGGTAGATCAGTAAAATATTTAAAAAATCTTGCTGTCAAGATCCTCTCCCAGATGCTATCATGAAGTGGATGTAAGTGCAACTAGTTGACCTTCGGCCTTATCCACTCAAGCTTAGAAATCGTCTAAAATAGAAACACCTTAACGATCTTATATATGTACACTATAATTTAAGGTTGAGGTTGTATTGTATTAAAAAAGTTTATTTGAAATACTCTAATCCGACCATGAGTAATTTTATTGATGAAGATGAAGATCTGATGATTGGATGTGTCATGAGTCAGTAGCAAGAGCTAAAGCTTAATGAGCCAGGATCGCCTCCTCGACTAGCTAGTTTTATAGCTAGTGAGGTTAGGATAAATGCTGAATAATGGATAAGAAGTAATATTCCTTATAGGGATCCAGTGGATACATCATATCATCCCTTCCCACCATCTATTCGATCTAGAGATAAAGAAAAAAAAAAGGTAGTTGCATCTTCACTGGAGTACTCAGTTTATTCAAATTTAAATACTAGGAAGCAGGGTTTTCCGAACCGTGCCGAACCGGCCGGTTCGGGGCATACCAAACCGGACCAGTGGCCGGTCGGCACGGTTCGGCCATATAAATTGGCACAGCCCCCTAAAATTCTAAAAAAAACCTTACCGCACCGAACCGAACCAGAACCGGGTCGAACCAGTGCTGAACCCATCGAAATGGGCCCGAACTGGTCGGTTCGGCTCGATACAGACGGGAGGGGGCAGGTGGGGCAATTTTTTTTGGTTTTGTCACATGGTTACTGTAGCCATGTGACTTTTGGGAGGGGGCTACCTTGAGTTTTAAGAGAGGAAAAGGCAAAGAGCTCTTAAGAGCTCTTTGCTGTAGAGCCGCGGAAAGAAAAACAACGAAAAAAAAATTCCTCGATCATTTTCAATCCAATCAAACCTGCAAAGTCAAAGAGGAAGGTAGAATCAAGGTATGTATATCTTTTTTTTCCATATTTTTCTCTTTCGTATCATTTTTTTATTAAAATTCATGCAAAATAGAAAATTAAGAAGAAATACTATCAAAATTTATTTATTGGCTATGATTTTAGAATATGTGGTAGATTTAGGATAGATCTACACAATGATACTAAAATCTTGATTTTTTATTAAGTATATAATTTTTTAAATTAAAAATTAATTTTGGATTAATAAATTAATTTTAAAAAAATAATTAGAAAAAAACTGTAATTATAAATTATTAATCTATGGCTTATAAGCTACTCTCACTATAAATTTCATGTCGATTTATTCAAGTTTTGATGCATCTCATGAATAGTGCCGTAGGTCTTAAATTGAAAAAAAAAAAACTTTTAATGCATTTTTAGGATCTTTAAAATATATATATAGCATGTATGATAGAATCCTACATGAATCTAAAATATAAATTTTTTATTTATTTATTTTTTGAAAATTTTAAATAAAAAAAATTAATTAATTAATTAAATTTTAAAAATCAAGTTAATAAAGTGTTAATTAATAAACATTATTATTGACTTTATATGCAATTTAAATATTCAGGTATGGATCCATCAAGGAGGAAGAAGGATCCAGAGCGGGACATTGGCTGGTTACATGGAGAGATGCTCTCGGGTCGGCATTACTGGAGGTGTAAATGGTGCAATACCGAATTCAAAGGTGGAGGGTAACAAGGTTGAAGCAGCACTTGGCTAGCGGCTATCCTGATGTATCTGCATGCCGACAATATCCACAGGAGGTCCGTCAGTTGATGAAGAAATACTTTACTGATTTTAAAGTTGGGAATGAAAGAGCAGCAAAGAAGAAGGCAGAGGTGGACCGCAGAGTCGTAGAACCACCTTCTTATTACTCTAGGGAGTCAGAGGGAGCATCTATTCCTTCTGATGAGGAGACACAGATTGAGGCTGCTATTCAGACGAGCTTGTATGAGCAGAGACAGCAGGATGAGGCAGCCAGGCATAGACAGCGATTCGGGCCATCAGCTTTTGAGTCAGGATCGGGATCCACTTCTGCTAGTACTCCAGGAGAGTCTGAGACAGTTTAGGAGGACCTCCTTAGTTAGAGAGCCCGTCAGGAGAGGCACCGGCCGTATTGCATTCATGTTGGGAGCATTTAGCAGTAAAAGAAAGTCTTCCAGGGGCATTTCAGAGGGAACCACTATCCATGATGTCGATCCACGTGCATTTTCCAGTAGAGATTCCAAGCAACAGAGGATTGACAATATGCTGAAAAAGGATAAGAAGAAGGATATGTGGCAAGCCATCTCCTTCTGGTTTCATTACAGTCATATCCCAGCCCATGCAGCAGACAATCCATATTATCGTTCTGCTATTTCATTTATACAGGCTGCTGGTGCAGGTGTAGATCCTCCAACATCGAGAGATATCTATGGTCATCTTCTGAACAGTAATAATGAGCTAGAAGGATGGATATCCTCATATCAGAGCAAGTGGCCTGTATATGGATTGACGATGATATGTGATGGTTGGACTAGTCCTACTAGACGGAGCATCATCAATTTCTTGACTTATTATGATGGAAAGATTTTTTTTCAGAAGTCTATTGATGCTTTAGATCAGGTGCACGATGCCAGTTTTATCCTCAAATTGATAGAGGAGGTGATTGATCAGGTAGGAGAGCATAATGTCGTGCAGGCCATCACTGATAATGGACCATAGTACAAGGCCACAGGACAGATCTTGATGGAGCGGCGGCCGCATATTTTTTGGACCCCTTGTGCTGCATATTGTATAGACCTCATGTTGATGGATATTGAAAAAGTCCGTAGGGTGTAAAAGATTGTTGAGCTAGCACAGTCTATCACCAGATTTATATATAACCATACATGGATCTTATCATTGATGAAGAGCTTTACAGGAAAAAAATATTGAGACCAGGGGTCACACAGTTTGCTACTAATTACATTGCACTTGATAGTCTTCTTGGCAAGAAAGTAGAGCTGCGTCAGATGTTTGTCAATCAGGAGTGGCAGCAGAGCAGATATGCCAGGACAAATATTGAGGAAAATAATATGAAAAATTTAGTGACAAGATAGATATTCTGGCAACAGGCTGAGAGGGTAGTGTAATCTATCAAGCCTCTATATGAGGTACTTCGTGCCGTGGACTCCGAGAGGTATCTCAGATGGGCTTCTTATATTTCATGATGCAAAGGACAAAGAAAAAGATCAAGGAGGCATATCCATCACATGTATCTGAGTATATCCGGATCATTGATGGATGGTGGAGTTATCAAATAAGTTCATATTTGCATCTAGCAGGTACGTAGTAATTTATGAAGTCCCTAAAAATTAAGTTTCAATTAGATTCATACAAGTACGCTTGACTAATTCTTAAAATATATGTATAGCTTACTATCTAAATCCGAGATTTCAGTACTCCATACCAGACATTGCCATGGATGAGGATTTTATGTCTGTCCTACGCAATGTTCTATATAAGATGGAGTCCGATCCAGATATCGTTGCTATGTACCTTAAAGAAGTAAGTTAGGTTGAAATTATTGAATGATTTATAAGAGTATTAATTTCAACAAGTTAACAAATTTTTTTTCTAGCAGACAATTTTTTAGGGAGGGCACATATTCATTTGGATCCACTGTAGTGATCAGAAGTAAATCAAAGATGAATCCTAGTAGGTACTACTAAGGAGTAAGTCTAATATTATATCAGGATTAAATTTTTTATTTTATCAAATTAAAAATTCTAAATGATGTAATGTCTTTTGTAGCTGAATGATGAGTTCATTTTGATGGATCTACTAAAAATTTGAAGGTTCTTGCAGTGAAGATCCTCTCCTAGACGATGTCATCTAGTGGATGTGAGCGCAACTAGTCTATATTTGGTCTTTATCCACTCCAAGCAGAGGAACCGTCTGAAACAGAAATGCCTCAACAATTTTGTGTATGTACACTATAATTTAGGGTTGAGACTAAAATGTATTCAGAAAGAAGTAGAATTGAAATATCCCGATCCCACTGCAAGTTCATATGTTGATGAGGATGAATATCCAATGATTGGGTGGATCATAGGTCAGCAGCAGTAGCCAGAGCTTGATAAGCCAGGATCGTCTCCTTGACCAGCCAGTTTGTAGTTAGTGAGGTTGGGATGGATGCTGGACAATGGGCAACAAGTCATATTCCTCATAGAGCTCCAGCAGATACAGCACATCATCCCTCCCCACCATCTAGTAGACCCGGAGACAGAGAAAAAGGAAAGGCAGCTGCACCTCCATCGGAGCACTCAGTCCACTCAGATTCAGATACCAGAGACAGTGATGATAGTTCTTCAGATAGTGGAGGTCTAGTGATCAGGGAGGGGCAGGAGGATAGGAGTCGCAGCCACCTATTCATATTCGATTTATTGGGAAGTCGTAGTTTAGTCATGTCATGCAGGATACAGATCATAGATTACCATCTGATAGATCTCATGATGATACGATTCTATATAGGCGACGGGCTCCACATGATCATTCGGGACACGATACAGTTACACCTCTTGCACGTGGAGTAGGATCCATGGATGTATCTGGATCATTCTCATATTCAGGATTCTCTTATCCGCAGCTACCGGCAGCTTCTGGTCCATATAATCCATATGGTGCATCTGAGACATCAGCATCCAGTAATTATTTCATGCAGCCCGGAGCATCTTGTGGATCTGATTTTGCTACTAATATATTTGGATAGGTCCCTGCACTGCCATATCATCAGTCTCTGGACAGCTCTGAGTCGGGACATCAGAGAGGGATCTGCGATTAGTTATGATCCATCACGCATACCTCCTAGGATGAGCTTAGAGGAGTATCATGCTGCCTGGCAGCGGGACATGCTGAATTTTCTACAAAGTACATACATGATCTCTATATTTATGGACATCGTCACTCTACCCGATTCTAGATATTGGTATGTAATTATATGTTTATACCACATTTCACTTTCATTAATTGCTGATAATCTTAGTTTAATTATCATTTTTTATTTTATTTCAATTGAAAATAGTCCTAAATATTAGTATTTAGTTCTAAATCCTAAACCGCTACGCCACCCTAAACCCTAAATCCTAAACCCTAAATATTAAATTCTTTCTAAATTCTAAACCCTAATCCCTTAAAAAATAAAATAAAAACCTTAAAATTATAAAAAATATCAAAAAAAATAAAAAAAAAGGGATTACCGGTTTGAATCGGTACGCCACGCCGTACCATGTGTCGGCACGGCAAGGTATAGTATCGTACCGGTACCGGCCGGCCACCAGTACGGCTTCCGGTACTGATACCGGGAACCTTGCTAGGAAGAGTAGTACTAGTGCTTCTGATAGTCGAGGATCTAGCGATCAGAAAGGGACCAGAGGATAGGAGATAGCTGGCTATTGATCTTCGTTCATTGGTGAGTCGCAGTTTACTTATGCAACGCAGGATATGGATTATGTTGCACTAGCTGGTAAAGCCTACGGTGATATAATTTTATACAGACGACGGGCTCTATGAGATTGTTTAGGACACGATGCAGCTGCAAATTTTGTACATGGAATAGGATTCATAGATGTATCAAGCTCATTCTCGTATTCAAGATCCTCTTACCCGCAGGCACCGACAGTTTGTGATCTACATGGATATGGATATGGTACATCGAAGACATCATCTTCTAGCGGTTATTATCCCATGCAGCCTGGTGCATCTTATGGATCTAATTTTGCTATCGATATATTCAGATGGATCCCTTCACAACCATATTATCAGTCTCTGGATATCTTTCAAATTCGAGGCCTCAACGAGGGATCTGCTATAAGTTACGATTCATCACGCATATTTCCTGGGATGAGCTTACAAGATTACCATGCTACTTGGCTAGAGGGATTTACTGATCTTCCTACCAACTATATTAATGATCGCAATATTTATGGATATTGACACTTGATCCAATTTTAAATATCAGTATATAACTATGTTTATATTTTTCTTTTTTTTTAATTAATTATTCGTAATCTTGCTTTATAAAAATTTATTAAAATATATTGTAGCATAGATGGAGGCTAGATAGTATTTATTAGTGATTTTTGTTGAATTAATCTTTAGAATGCATCTATTTAAGTCTCAAAATATTCAATAAATTAAAAAAAATTATTTGATTTTCATGAGATGACACAACTACTAAGAAATAATCATCCCTAATAAAGGACAGTATTGCTGAATCAGGTATTAATAATTCAGGAGATGCTGATGTTAAAAGGATATGCCATCATTGGATTTTTCAAGAGTATGAGTAATCCGGAGTCTAGTATTTAAGAAATTGGAAGAAGCTGATGTTAAAAAGGATATGCCAATCATTGGATCATCAAAGAGTTTAAATACAAGTTTGAGAAAGCTGTACAGATCAATGTTCTAGTTTCTCGATCACTTCTATCATTGATTGAACTAATGCAAACATCTAAATGAGTGAATATATGCTCCGATTTCAATAATAAGAAAGTGAATTATTGTTAGAATTTACTTGACTCCTTGCCTTTGAGAAAAAAGATATATGAGAAAGAAGCTAGTCCTAAAAAGATATTCTTGATCATGTTAGTGTTTATGATCCTATTTTTGTCATTCCTTTTTTAAAATTCAATTCAATTATTTACTTGACTTCCTTTTCTAGGAAATCAAATTCACATTTCATATGATTGAGAATTTTGAAGTGATGCAAACATCAATTAGCATCAATAATCATTTATTTGGACTTAAAAATAGTTATTATTAATCCTAAAAAACTCATTTGAGATTAAAAGAAACAAAAAAAACTTCGGCATGCCAGTTTGAACTGACATGCCCATCCATACCGTATGTCGGTACGGTATGGTACCGGTATCGTACCATATCGATCGATGATCGATACAGGTACCGGTATTGGAAACTTTGGCATGACCCTTCATGGTAGCAACCTTGACAACTCTAGCAGCAGTGGTGGCTTCGGTCAGTTATTGAGCAAGGCCTCATCTAGCAACGACAACCGATTCGATGGAAGGAAAAGGAGAGAAAAACAGGGAAGGTTTCGGTTCTTCATGAAATTTGGCAATCAAGGCTCAGTCCGATCAAAAGCTTCCTAGGATTTGGAAAAGAAAAGGAGAGGAATAGAAGATGAATAGCTTAATACGTCACCCCAGCCTAAGTGCCAGGAGAAAAGTTCGGGTCTAGAAATCCCCTAGCTAATCCCACATCCCCATGTCTAGGTCCCAGGAATTAACCTAAAATTTATTTGAGTTAATCACAATATCGAGCCTCGAACCGAACCTTAGATGTGTGGGATATATAACAACACCCCTTCCACCTGGACTACCACCTGGGTGGTAGACTAAAACTTTTTAACAAGTCACCTGTTTAAGGGTTTTTATCTCTTTATGTGTGTTGAACTCATTGTTGGAATATGTGAACCTTATTGGTTTGTTTATTCTTTAATGATTTCATTATTTATGATGTTAGATTTTTCTTTCAAGCTTGCCTATCTTTCTCTCTCTTGGAGAGTAAAGTTGACTTAAAGACTTTTTCCTCCGTAAAACTGGTTGTCATTAATCTAGATTTTATGTATTCTTTTATAATTTTCAAGAGAACTTGTATATGTTACTATTATATCATTTAACTAATAGAGATGGTGTCTTTGTAGTGATTCTTTATTTTTAGAATGGTGTCTAACCGATTGAGTATTTTAATGGATTCAAGCTCATTGCGAAGGCTTTATGATTAATCACCAACATTTACCTTCTCCTTCCTCTCTTTTCCACCTTCAAAAGATGGAAAATGAATAACAATAGGGCAAAATAGGCATCATCAATGGTATTCAAGCACACCACTTGGTTTGAGAGCTGTTGTGGGCCAGCTTGGGGTGAACCAACCTTAATTTGCATCTAAACCACTCACTTTGGGTTAGTTGCTTTAAGTGATTTTTTCTTGTATGTGTACCGATATTGTATATTTGAATGTACCAAACCTTAAGCTTAGGTATGCTTGCCAGTGACTTGGAGTTAAAGAACAACTCCAATTCCACCTCTCTTGCTCCTCAAAATTGTACTCCCTTTAACCTAGCAACCTAAGCTTGCGATAACCTTAGTGGAGATCTAACCCTAGAAACTCATTGACTAGAGAAAGGGTTGAGAGCGCGGGAAAGGGAAAGAGGGGTGTCATGGAGGGATATATGAGGGGCTTAGAGAGAGGACATTCTAGAGTATATTCCCCACCTCTTAAAGGATTCTGAAGTTCATTATTGCCAAAGATACAAATTAACCAAACTTGGTGATTGCCTTGCCAAAGTCCTCATTACAAGTTTACATGACAAACTAACATTGTAAGAAAGAGGCTCATAAGGTGCGAGGTGAGGTGTTAGGGACTCCTTCATTTGGGTCTTTGGAGTCCAATTCCTAGGTAGCTTCGATGCTAGCATAAGAGAGTAGCACAAAACAAAAAAAAGGGTGTGGAGGATGACATGGTGGTCCACATGCGACGAGAGATAAAGGAAGAAAGATCTTTGCTTATGCCTCCTCCCAGGTGACATCGATGCTAGTGTAGAAGACTGGGGTGGCAAAAATGAGGTGGGAGAAGAGGAATACAGAGAAGGATTACATGGTGGCACTCTTGAGGAGAGAGAAATCTTAGCATGGGCCTCCCTTGAAGCAAAATTGGTGTTAGTATCGAAGGCAATAGAGTGGTAGAGATTGGAGGGTTAAGAGGAGGAAGAAAAGGAGGAATGAGGAGAACAACATGGCAGAGTGCCATGAGAAGAGAGAGAGCGGTGAAAGGGGAGCATAAGGTTTTTGGCCTCTCATAAGGGTTAATGGGTTTTGGTGGTAGAGAGAGAGTAGATAGATGAGGGGGAGTAGAGGAGTCGGTTTAGTTTCGGGCAAGAAAGAGAGGAGTGGGAGTTGGCGATAATTGCCTCTCTGGTCAAGTTTTTTCTCAAACATCAGCGAGTTTAGGTGGGGGAAGCTTGACAGAGGAGTGTGAGCAGAGGTGGGCATAGAAAACCGAAAAATCGAACCAGGCCGAAAAAACTGGTTCGAACCGATATGAAATTCTCGGTTAACCAAATTGACTGGTTTGGTTTTTGTTTGGCATTTTTAAAGAAACTAGTTTTCTGGTTCGGTTCTAGTTTTATGATTTTGGAACCGGTCAGTTAACCGAACTGAACCATACATATATAATACATAAAAAATTAGACCTAGTTATTACTTTCATTGATGTACATAAGAAAATCCTATTCTATCGAATCCTAGAGACTCTTCTCTCCTAGTTATTACTTTCGTCATTTGTCATTTAGGATCGTGTTTGATGAAATCGTGTATTTGTTATTGGATAGCCTTTTATGACACTTATCATAGGACTTTAGTAATTAAAGCCAAGCTGTAGGATTTTATATAGAATTATTGTTATTTTTTGCTTGTATCAGAATATCTTCTTAGATTTCATTTTTAAGATGGTTATAATTAGGAGAAAGGTTATTTTAATTTTTGAAGCTGATAATAAGAATGATATTGGGAAGGCTTTCGATTCGGTTCATTTATTTTATGGATTGCAATTTGAAATATGTTTAATAAGAAAAAAACTGAGAAACTGGATTGGTCAAACCAGTCAACCGGTTAATTGATCTAACCGGTTCGGTCTCGATTTGGTTTTTTTGTAAAACTGATTGAACCGGTTTGGTTTTAAAAATAGGGTAACGGTTCAGTTAATCCAACCGTGCCCACCTCTAAGTATAAGGTGATTTGAAGTGATGGTACTTGTTGGCCTATACCTTTAGTTATGAGTTAAATGGGAGAAGATAAAATGATTATTAAAATAATTGTAACTTATTCTTTTAATTTAATAGTAGTTATAAAGATTGCTTAGCTAATAAAATGGCATTTATAATAATCCAAATATGGAATTTATATTTATGTATATTTTAACTTGAGCCTAATGAATATAAAAATGCTCAAGTGATGTAGAAATCTTATACAATGACTTTAATTTCATTTCTTTGACACTTCTTTTTATTATGAGAAGTATCTTTTGCAAAATACTATAATGATTGTTGAAAGCAAGGTATATGATCCTGGACCAAACTGTGCATGGTTTCAGTTGGTATTTTATGTATTGACTATGAGCCACGATAATTCGTGGTCTTGGTATATGATGGGAATAGAACTGCCCAATTCCTATCCTTAGTTGGCTGAATTGCTTCAAATCAAGCAGTTCAAGGTGGTTCGACATGGTAAAGGCCTGGATGGGGCCTTACAATTCCATCCCCTCACTAATTGAGTGAGGAGAGGTTACCACCCTCTTTTCTCCCTCTATTTCATCGAAGTACCAACTAAGAAAGCAGAAAGAGAGAAGAAAGAGAGGAGAAAGAAGGAAGAAAGAGAGCTTAAGGCTTAATTCACCAAGGTATTTTCTTGATTCACTCTTCCATTTTGCTTTTTTTCAATCCTATAAATGGGTACAAATTGAAAAATAAGGGGAAATCTTGTCAAAGTTTTATATTTTGGTATGATGATGTCGTAGATCTTAGTTAGACATACACAATGGCATATTTTTTTTCATGTTTTGATATTATTTTATTTTTATTAAAATATATTTTGAATAGCAAAACTAAACTTATGTTAGATTTAAAAAATTAATATCATGCTTGGAGCCTAGCATGCTATCTGCTATCTTTTTTAGGCAGCTATTTGATTAATTTTTGGTATATTAATTGCTTCTCGAACAAAAGCTCAATTTTAAAGTAATTCCTAGTTAATTAGGCTTTTAATGCTTAATATAGGCTAAAAAATTATTTTTTGGAGTTTTATTTAAATTAAATATTTTTAATCAAAAATATTATTATAAATATTATATTAGTGTTATACTTGTTTAATTTAACATGTATTATATAGTCACACTATTTTTAGGGCATGTAACATAAAAGATTAGATTATAGTATATTTAAATATCAAAAATGAATTTAGAAAACTCTATTTTTCACTCAAAACTAAATGAAACTTAAAAATCTTGAAAACGAAAAGAAAACAAGATAACCAGACAAAAGGTTAAGATGTCAAAGCATCTTTAAGCCTGGTACTCTGTCATATGAAAATTGCACAGGGCCAGTTTGGGGTGGTTCTAGTCAGTTTGCCCATGGTTCAGCCTTGAGGGGATTTTGGGTACCACTTAAATGGCTAGTAAAGTATGCAATATATGGTTCGACCAGTAGATTAATCATTTTAATGTTTTTTTTGGTTATCTAAGGACATTATGAACTTACATGTATAGCAATCTTCCATCTATTGGGTGTGGAGCCATATCCATCCAAACCCCAAGCTTGAAAGCCCAGCAAAAAAACTAGAAACCAAAAAACAAGAAAAGAAAGAAAAAAAAAAAAGCAGCCCTGCCTGCTAGACTGACCCGGCCCGACCCAGGCACGCGGCCGCGCGTGCAGGCTCGGCCCAGCCGTTGGTGGTCGTGCACAGAGGCATTTCGCGCGGCTCACGTGCGGTCCACGGCTTCTGAGGCTTTTTGGGCCATCGGATCGGCTGCACGTGCGGGCTTGGCCCAGCCGCTGGTGGTCGTGCATAGAGGCGTTTCGCGCGGCTCACGTGCGGTCCATGACTTCTGAGGCTTTTTGGACCGTCGGATCTCGATCTGACGGCTAATATTGATCCCGAGTAAGATCAGGTTTGATCAGGGATTTTTTGACATGGATTTAGACGCAATTTGGACGGTTTTTCGTCCTCTTCTCAATAGAGGATGCCGGAGAGTAGCAGAGAGGAAGAACAGAGAGCCAAGGAGAGGTTTTTGTAACCCGGAAGAGTGGTCCAAGGATTTTCCAAGAGAGAAAACAAGGGAAAGAGAGAGGCAGAGAAAGGGCAAGGATTTCTCCTATATTATTTTGTTCTTTGTTCTTTGTTCTTTCTTTTTATTGGGCTGGGATTTGCATCCAGAGAAGGTTCTTTGTTGTAAAGGCTTCTTGTATTCTTTCTTCATAGTGAATATTTGATCCTATGCAGCCGTGAACGTAGGAGCAAGAGGCTCCGAACTACATAATCTCTGTATGTTGCTTGTGCTTGTATTTTTATTTGTCTTTCAAGGTTTCTTCTGTGAACTTTTCCGGCATCCCACTGCGCACCACATCCTAATACCATCTACTACATCAAAGTTTTATGTGGCGGAGAGGGTTGCCAGATTGGATGGTAAGAAACATTTTTTCCTTGATAAATGGTGGGAAAATTAGGTGAGGTCAACGCATCACTAAGCTGTTTAAATACTGAATCATAGAAACAGTGGACGTTTAAAGAAAAGCAGTTGAAATCAATACTGCAACTTTTCTTTGTGGTTAGAGAAGGAAGAGATGCGTTCTAATTGAATACTGATCGTTGCCTGCTTTGATTCCAAAGTCATCTTTGCTCTGATTCTGAAAACCCTTTTCAATAAATTTTGAATTGTAGATATAGTCATCGAATAACTCCTAAACTCTTTTATCTTCATATTGTTCTTTGCGGTGCTTCTTTTGCTTCATTACAGCACTTGACATTTGATTACAACTTACAAGAACATTGCTTATACTGATGATTATTATACTGGGTTTTACGGTTGTGGTCTTTCTCTTTGCCACTGTTGTTTGCTCACTTCTCATGTTTCTTGCTGCAAGATCATAAATGTATACGACCAAGAATATGAGAGTGGGGCAGCATTTTGGCCAGATGTACATAGACGGTTGATTATAGCAATGATAATATCACAGCTTACACTTATGGGCTTGATGTCTACAAAAGATCCTAAATATGCTACACCAGTACTCATTGCTCTTCCTATATTGACCATATGGTTTCATAAATATTGCAAGAGTCGATTTGAGCCTGCTTTTGTGAAATTTCCACTCCAGGTATATCTGAAGTCCATAATTTACAATAGCTCTTTTGAAATAACAAACATCCATGGTTGGAGCTAGATTTTACTAAATCAAGAAAGTGGATACTCCCAGGGGTTGGGGGTGTTATGATTCTTGCTTGTCAGAAAAATTCCATAATTTACAATAGCTCTTTTGAAATAACAAACATCCATGGTTGGAGGTAGATTTTACTAAATCAAGAAAGTGGATACTCCCAGGGGTTGGGGGTGTCATGATTCTTGCTTGTCAGAAAAATTTATGCATTAACCATGCAACCTAAAGTGTCGTGAATCAAGGATAAATGCAAGAACCACTTATTCAACGTGACGCTCCAATACAAAATCATCTGAAATTAAAAACACGTGATTTATCCAAGAGAATTACTCTCTATCTTTAGAAGTTCGATTAGTTTCAGTATGAAAAGTTTGACAAGTTTTTTTTGTCAGAAAACATTTTGCATTCAATCATTTTCAGCTGATACTCAATCGAGGAATAAAAGAACTTCATTCAGTTTCCCTTCATTTTACAATCTGATACTCCACAGAAAAAGTATGCAGATGAATGATCATAAGATCTATGGGCCAAATTTGTTACATTACCAAAACATCAGTTTAATGTCCTTGTAACTAAAATTGCTTCTATAGAAGATTGCTTTTTATTTAATCCATCATGTTGGTTGTATGCCTAAGCTGGAATACGACACAATAAGTGGTTTTTGAATTTATATAGATAGTGATCTCGTTTTGCAGGATGCAGTGGTGAAGGACACGCTAGAGCGAGCTACAGACACAAACCTAAATTTGAGAAGTTACCTCCAAGGTGCATATGTTCACCCAGTCTTTCATAGCAAGGATATTGAACGGCCGGTAGCCATTGATGAGGAAGAAAACGACCCACTTGTGCCTACCAAACGGAATTCTAATAGGAGTACGCCTGGAGAAAGCAAGCATGGTTCTGAAGTTGGGTCTGAGATCGAATATTAAGAGTCAACTTGTCACACCTTATCCTGTTAGTTTTGTTGACTCTACTGAATGATTTCTGTCAAAGAACCAAAGCTCTTATACAAGTACAACCAAAGAATGTAAACACAACCCTGGTGTCAGCAACAAAATTGTTCTGGAATCGCTGGTCCTCATAATTGCTTTTGAGCTGAAATCCAGTGAGACCTGGTTATGATTATCACAGTTTATGCAATTCTATTGCAACGGTCTTACAGAGAATATTTTCAAGCTAATTCCTGCACTCTCAATTTACTAATATGCTTGTTGAGTTACGCATGGCTTGACCTGACGTGTTTTACTTGCTCATGGTAACCAAAATAGGTGGTTTATTCTGCTGTAGAAAGGGAACTGAATGCATGTCGAAGCTTATCTTATTCCTAAAAGAGTATTATAACTTGCTAGCCTTGCCTGAACAAAAAAATATATGGGGCGGTCACTGTAAAAAATCATATCGGGCGGGCTTTCCATTTTACCATATATTTTTGTTATACCAATCTTAAAAAAATCTAAAAATTAAAGATTCCTCTTACTAACGCCGTTGGTCTTATAAGTAAACATTAAAAAGTATCGTATTTTCTGTCTTTATATTTTATAATATAATTTTTATTGATGTATATTATGTAGCCAAATGATACATAAGGATGTATTTGATTATATTTTTGATTTTTGATATTTAAAAAGTATTTTTTTGATTTTTGTTATGGAATAAAAGTAAAAAAAAAAAAAAAGTAAAAACTATATTTGATAACTATGTTGCTACAAAGTAAAAGATAAAAAAATAGAGAGCAGATATGTACATATTCTTGTATGTACGCATGCATGTATGAATATATATGCATGTACGTGCATGCATGATATATGTATGCATGTATGAAAGTATGTATGCATGATTGCATGAATGGACGGATGTATGTAGGGATGTATATATGCAAGTATGAATGTATGCCTGCATGCATGTATATATACATGTATGTATGTACATACTTTCTTTTAAAAACAGAATAAATTTTGAGAAGTAAAAAAATGCTTTATACAAAAAGTAATTATTTTTTATTTTCTGATTTTTAATTTTTGCTTTTTATGGTGTTACCAAATATTACTTTTTTATTTTTACTTTTAAAAAATCAAAAAGAAAAAAAAAATACATTTTTAGTGGCTAACCAAATGCACTCTAAATAAATTAATTATCAAGTAAATCAATACACACATCCAAATAATTTGATATATAATTTTTAAAATATAAAATTTATCAATATACAACATACGATACATAGTAGTAAATTAGTCATCAGCAATATAATGCACATCTTCAAGCAAATTGATATATAAATTTTAAAACATTATATTCACTAGTATAAATTACATAGTATGTTGATATACACATCGACTTCCAGATATATGTTACAAGGTTCTTCGATACACACCTATCAGTAATCCAATCCATGGTTTTAAATAAATCAATACATATTTTTTAAATCATGTTCACCGATACATACTATAGGGCCAAGTGATATGCACTTAGTGAATTAGTTATATAGCCACCTCATATACACCTTTAAACAAATTGATACATAGTTTCTAGAATATTATACTCACCAATATATATTATATGGTATAGTGATACATATTGATTTTTTGACACATATTGTAAGTTTTTTGATACACATTTAGCAATGATCTAATACACACCTCTAGGTCAATCAATACTCATTTTGTAGGACATGCTTTTTACTTGAAGATATATATTGGATCATTATTGGAAATGTATCAAAAAAAAGTTTGTAGTATGTATTAGAAAATCGATGAGTGTGCATCACCAAGCCATGTAGTATGTACTAGCAAACATAATATTTCAAGAACCATGTAACAATTTGCTTGGAAATGTTACAGGATAGATGACCTATCATGAATACTTATTAGTATATAGACAAGTACTCGACCAGGAGCCGATCACTTGTTCCAAGCATATGATACTAGAAGGCCAGGAGTCAATCACTCATTCAAGGCATTGGTGCTATACGACCAAGAGCTAATCACTTATTCCAGGAATAAGATGCCAGATGGTCAAGAACCGATCACTTGTTCCATGTATAAGGTGCTTGATAGCCAGGAGCCAATTACTCATTTAAGATACAGGATGCCGGACTGTTAGGAATCTATCACTTATTCAAGGTACAAAGTGCCAGATGGCTAGGTACAAAGTGCCAGATGGCTAGGAGCCGATCACTTGTTCTAAGCATAGAGTGCCAAATGATCAGGAGCGGCTTGCTCATCCAAGGCATAGGATGCCTGACTGCCAAGGATCACTTGTTCTAGGGTATAGGATACCAGATGGTTAGAAGCTGATCACGTGTTCCAGGCATAGGGTGTGACATAGCCAAGAGCTAATCACTTGTTTAAGATACAAGATACCAGACGGCTAGGAACTGATCACTTATTCTAGGCATAGAGTGCTAGACAGTCAAGAGCCAATCATTTATTCAAGATACAGGATACTAGATGGCTAGGAGCTGAACACTTATTAGAAGCACAGGTTGCTCAAGTATCGACCACTTATATGAGTTAGATACAAAGTTCCATAACTTTATTTAACATGAAGCACGGGTTGCTCAACTAACTTACCAAGTTAGTTGGTAAAGTAGTTATCAAAAGTATAACATGCCACTTAACAAATCACTTCATGAACTGACATTTTAATGGCCCAACCAACCACTTTTTTAATGATGTAACCACTCGCTTAATTAACTCGACCTTCTACTTCTATAAAAAGGGGATCGAAGAGATCTCCAAGAGGAAACTTCTGAACACGCTCTTTCCATTTCTTCTTAGTATTCTCCCTCTCAAAGAAAACTTAAGCACTAAGGGATCCCTCATTAGAGAAATCCCATCAATTTTTCCAATATCCAAAACTACTTTTGCAGGTCAAGGAGTCGATCAAGTTTGCTCTTAGAGTCATCGACTAGCTTCTTAAAGACACTTAAGAGCTCAAAGTCACTCCAGTATAACCAACTTAACAAGCTTAGTGAGGTGCAGTAATAGATTGATGCTAGAGGAAGGATCTTGTCTAAATCTTTCAAAAAAATGTTGAAAAGGAGACCTCCACTCCACCCTACTTTCCAAAAATGATTTTCTTGAAATGTTTCCAATATAGCAAAATGTGATGTAAGAAATCCTCAACCTATACCTGCTACTAATCCAAGAATAGTCTCTTTGATTGAGCAAATCCGAATACTAGCAAGCATTATCAATCTTCTCCAACAATTCACCTGCCCCACCGACTTAATCATCCTACTGATGTCTGTCCGGTGAAGGTGACATGAGTCATCAACCTTCCTATAGGGAGGAAAAAATCCAACAATCAACTCCCCAAGAAGAAAGAAACCACCACCATCATACTCATGAGAATTTTCAAGAAGACTCAACTCCAGTATACCCTTCCAATCATCACTACAAGAAAAAATTATTTTAGCAACTACAAAATTGATCGCAAAAAATTCAAAATTAATCAAATTTTTTTTATTGCAAAAACCCTGATTACAAAAATTTAGCAATCAACTTTTTTTTGCCACAAATTTTGCAATCAATTTAGTGACCAAAAAAATAAAAATATTTTTTTCTAAATTTATTTAATTTCTTAAAAATAAAAAAAACAACTTGCAACCATTTTTTCGATCTCGAAATCAATCACAAAAAAAATACTAATTGATTGAAAAATCAATCGTAAAATATTTTTTAAGTGATTTGAAATAAAATTATAATTAAAAGTCAATCAAAAAAAATTTAAAAAAATTATATTATGATAATCGATTACAAAATTGATCTCTAAATTTATTTGAAAAATAAAAAGAATTGACAATAATCAATCACAAGACCAATCAATAATATTATTTAAAATTTTTTAATTAATTTTTTAAAAACTTGATCACAAAATTTATATTAAAAAAATTAAATAAATTTTAATTAAGAATTGGTTGCAAAATTGATCACAAATCCTTTATAAAAATTTAATTTAATTTGGTTAAAAAATTGGTCACAAAAAATATAAATTTTATTTAAAAATCGATCACAAAATCAATTGCTAAATTCAAATATAAAAAAATAATTTAAAATTTTTTTCATATACCTATCACCTGGGAACAATAATTAATCCAAATTGAAACAATCTCACAAGCCAAAACTAGGCATATAAAGACAACAAAAAAATCTGAACATAATTACAATTGAAATAGATGTAAAGACCAGCAATAATCCCAAATTTAAAAACATAAAATAGAGTTATAGTACATATTTTATTTTATACATAATTGGGTCGGGCAACATTATATATGCACTTTAAACTCCATGGGTCAATATTGATATAGATAAAACTGAGAAACATACAAATGCCATTATCACATAAATCCATTTCACTGATAAGATAACAGTACAAGTAGAAGTCACTTTACATCATTCATGCAACCAAACTCTTCGATACGATTTCATAGATATTTTCAAAAAGCTCATTTGCTAACATTACCATCTCCAATTATCCCTGCAATGGAATAAATAAAAATAACATGATGTATTGTTTTCCAATACCACTTGCATCTCTGTCAAAAAAAAAGAAGTAACAACTCCATATAAAATAGAAAAGAAAAATTATGTTAACAAGAAATAATGCACGATATGCATTAAAAGCAGAAGGCATCAGATTAAAATCATAAAGAAAATGAAGAAAATCTCTATGAGCATTGCATCAACATGAATCTTTCTAATACCACCTCCATGTAAGAACAAAATAAATCCAGTAGAAAACATGAAAAATATTGACCATGACAAAATCGATCGAAAACCATTAGGCTTAACACACCATATGGAAATGTAATATAAGTAAAGCATACCTCGTGCCATATATATCGATCATAGTAAAATCGATTGACACTCATTAGGTTTAACACATCATATGAAAATAATAAAAAAAGGCTATGCTATATCTACCGAGCTATCCCCTTCAATATCTAATAATTTCATATCATCATCAAAGAAAAACAAGATAACCATAAAAATAAAGCAAGCAAAAGTCGATTGACATCCATTAAATTTAATACATCATATGGGAGTATAATATAAGCAAAAGCATATCTCGTGCCAAATGTATCGATCATGGCAAAAACCAATTGGCACCCATCAGGTTTAACATATCATATGAAAATAATAAAAAGAAGCCATGCTATATCTACTGGAGCCATCTCCTTCAATATCCAATAATTTTGGATCATCATTAGGAAAAAATAAGATGATAGCCATTAAGAATATAGCTGGCAAAAGCCAATCGACACCTATCAGATTTAACACACCATATGGGAGTATAATATAAGCAAAGCATATCTCGTGCCAAATGTATAAATCATGGCAAAATCGATCGGCACCAATCAAGTTTAACACATCATATGAAAATCATAAAAAGATGCTATGTTATATTTGTTGGAGCCATCCCCTTCAATACCTAATAATTTGGATTATTATCAAGGAAAAACAAAATGACAGCCATAAGAATATAGCAGGCAAAAGCTGATCGGCACCCATTAGGTTTAACACATTATATGGGAATATAATATAAACAAAGCATACCCCGTGCCAAATGTATCGAGTTTTGGCAAAAACATGCCAAATAACATCATAATGATGGGTTACCGATAAACCTTCGAACAATTACCTATCTGTAAAACAAATGATATCAATATATTACATAATGCATGTGAGATAATAAATATCATTTTTAATTATAAATCACTGTGCTGTCAACTATAAAAGCATGTTAAAAAGCTAAAGTATATCTGTTAGAGCCATTCCCTTCAATATCCATTAAATTTAGATGATCATCAAAGAAAATAAGGCAACCATAAAAATATGATGCAACATGATTGAGGCATTGCTGAATGAGCAGCACCACATCAACCTCCAACTATTAGTACCCAACGCAAGCTTCCATGTGGCAATATTTGCTGCCCACGTGTCCGAGAGTTTGCTATGTAATTACTAGACAACAATAGTACACAAAGATAACTAAGGAAAAAAGAAATTGTGTATTCTCAAACTCTCTCAAGGGAAAAAATCGAAAAGAAAATTACCCTTCTTTTCTTGAAGTAGAAGCACTATCTTTCCTTCCCTCCGTCTAATCTTTGCACTCCATTTCCTATTTCCTAATGAAAGGAAGGATAAACTACATACAACTCTTTTTCATCTTTTAATCTGCACTCTTGCAAGCACTTCTTAATTGCTCTTTTTACTTATAGTTCCCTCAAGTACTCATACAATTTTCGTGCATATTGCAACATTTAATCCTTGATCAATTTTTCACACTATTTTTCTAATCATTTAATTGAAACTATCACTAGCACTGCAAAAGGCCGGTGCAGTGCTCTTGACATTTTCTCACTTTATCATTCCAGGCCCTATTCCACCCCCCCCCACCCCCCCACACTTAAATTGATATTTATCAATGGCACTTTAATACCTAGATCTCTATTTATTTTAAATATAGATTTTTCATATATTTTGTGAAATCTCATATCCTTCAATTGTGGCAACCATGGTTCGATCAATACAGATGCATACCAGGCATATTGTATCATACATACCAAATCAATATGGATACTTAATAAGCTGAACCGACCTCTATATCGAGCCTATCAACACTGTACCAAGATTTTATTAGTACGGGTTTAAAATCAAGATGGTGAACCATGGAGGCAAGATTTGAATATTTGATCTAAACAACCACAGCTAAAAACAAAATATAAAGCATAAAGTAGGTAATTCACATGAACTTCTTAATCCAAGCCATATGCCACTCCGCACTTTTTCACAAGTATTCTGATGTTTTTAAATTTTCTCCGCTTAAGGCATAGTTAAGGAAGTTTTTCTTTCCTTTCTCTCTCTAAAAAATGGTGAGGATTCTTAAAATGAAATTGCTCCCTGAACTAATGAAATATGATCTTTGAATAGCAACCAAGCCTATTGGATCAACGATGGGTGTAGTTTAGGAATATATTTTTGGCATATTAGGTGTGCAACAAATTCATATAGCTGACCCCAAGTAGTTTAGGATTAAGGCTTGGTTGAGTTGTTAGTTTACAACAAAGTCATTATGATGTCAAAATTTAAGATGGCCACAGAAGCCAGCACCTTGATCTAGAATAGAGCTAAAATGTTGGATTTGAATCAAGAAATTAGACACAAAATCACTAAATTGGGCCAGTTTATTTCATTGATGGTGTGATTCTTAGTTGTTATGACCTTAGTTCAGAATATTTATTTTTATTTTTCATTCTTTTACTTTTGATTACCAATTTCTTCACTATCCTTTCAGTAATAAGCACCAAGGTCACTTGTATATTTTTCCTTCCATATATTCTAATGCTATGTTCTACATCTAGAAGCACAAGCATATGAGAAGCACTATTATAGTCTGATTGATATAACAGTATTGAAGAGACATCAGAATATAAAAAGCAGATGGTTGTCACCTTTGCCCATCATCTTTTTCCCTTGATAATGTAGGAGAGGCAGAAGCAGGGCCCTACCCTTTATTTGAATGAAGACAGAAATGGATCCAGGTTTCTAGTATCAATGCTTAAATACTTTACGCATAAAAAATTTAAGCCATGAAAGATGTCACTGTTTGTTAAAAGGTTAATGTCAGAATAACAATCAGTCCAATTCCTCTATTATGGAACCTTCTTCGATCTAGAGTTGCACTCCATACCCAACCCAATTTTTAATTTCTTATAAAACAAGGGTAAGTTGTCCATTCAAACTAAAATCCTATTATTTACTAATTATATAATGACGACATCATAGGATGTCCTCTCTAAGCATAATCAAATAGCTGGAAGATCAAAAGAACTACTATATTTCTCTCTTTATTTTAACTATTTTATTTTAGATAGCTTTTACAACAGAAAGAATTGTAAAAAGATAGTATGGAAATGGGGACATAATCATCAAGAATTGTAGAAAGATAGTGTGGAAATGGGGAAATAATCATCAAGAATTGTAGAAAGATAGTGTGGAAACTGGACTATTTTAGTTTACATAGCTTTTTACGAGAAAAGAAAGAATCATAGAAAGATATTACGGAAATGGGAAAAAAATTATGAAAAGAAATAGTTATAAGATCAAATTCAGCATTCCTTTCTCTGTTCAACATAGAGCCGCATGCTGAAGTGATGGCCAGTGTCATGGTAGTGCAACTAAAACTCCATAGCTGCAAGCAGCAACTAAAACTAGAGGTTAAACTAGTATATCAGATCTTACGGTATGTTATCACTTGAATAAGTGATAATGGAGCATTACATCTATATTTTTCATGTAAGTTTAATGATAAAGCTGCCATATTGGAAAACTGAAATATCCACAAACTTGAAAAGGGCTGAAGTGGGTATTTTTTGACACATTGTCAGGGGAAAAGATCTCTACAAGTCTAGGAACCCTTGGTTGAGCCAATGCCTTTGAAATTCTCACACAGATTTATAATGGACCCATCAAAGATAACATAATCTTTTCTAGACTTGCATGGACCATAGTTTTTTCATTCTTTTTTTTTTTAATACTTACTTGGTGTATGTTTGATCCTGCACGGTTCACACGCCATGCATGTGTTGTATTTTAGACAAATAAGATGTGTAGTATTTTTTAAGGTCAGCAACCTGGTTCACAAATTTGGAGGGCCAAAACACACAACAATACAACTGAAAATAAGAATTCATATGCACTGAGAGAGAGAGCATTGGTAGCTTACATTATTCCATCCGGTTTCAGCCATCGGTCATATGCACATATTACGGTCTTAAACATTGACTCCCACAGGAGAAAATATCCCATCCACTCCGAGATTATAACATCAACTGCGGATAGAACAAACCCATAAGATCAGCCTAATCTTTATAGTCCTGTATTATGAAAATAAATCACTGAAGACGATTATTGAGTTCTTGCAGTGACAGCATGGGTAACCGCTGACCTTTCTCGGGCAAGATAACCTCCTCCATCGAACCTTCAATCACTTCAACAATGTCATCGACATTGTTCGTTTTAACAAAGTTCACGGGCATGGTCAGACATCTTGGTAGCTTCGACAGCATATACCTTCTTCGCACCAGCTTGTGCAAACCAGATTGTAAGAACACCGCTACCCGTCCCAACATCCAGTACAACCTCTGTGTTATACCAAATCAGCAAAATAGACCCTAGATTTTCAAGAAAACAACTTATTGATGCAAAGTTTCAGGACAAACATGAAAACCCTAAGTCAAGGAATCTTAACAAATCAAGCTAAAACTCGGGAATACAAGAAGGAAAGCAGAACAAGAAGAACAATAGAAGAAGGGGAGAGAAAGAAAGATAGGAAAGGGACCTTCCCGTGGAAGTGGTGCTTGCTCTAGAAAACGGCGTTGTAGTAGGCATCCATCCGGACCCGCTCAGAAAGTATCTCCTTCTGGTGGTATAGGAAGGCATAGGTGCAGAACTAGTTGGCAAAGTCCATGCCCTTATCCACGGTGGCGGTAGCCCTGCCCACAGACGGATCCCACAATCCGTTCGCCGTGCTCGCCATCGACGCCGCGAGATGTGCCAACGGAATAGGGGGGATCGAAGAGAGGATGGAAGGCTGGGACGTGGGGGAAAGGCGGAAGGCCAAGGAAGCCTTTTTATGATGGTATCGACCCTAGGGAGGAGGCGAGGGGGGGAGCCCATCGCCGAAACCGAGGGAAGGGGAGATACCGCCGCCACCGCCGGGAGCTGGGGGGAGCCCATCGTCGAAGCCCGGAGATGAGGGGACAGTGTTGGAGGAGGGGGGCGCCCGTCGCCGCCGGGAGAGGGGGGAGCCCATCACCGAAGCCGGGGGAGGAGGGGATAGCACCGCCATCATGGGAGGAGAGGGAGAAGAAAGAATGCCCGGGGGGGTCAAAGACTGCAGCTAGGGTTTCATGAATTAGGGCAGGAGTGGGGTAAAAGAATGCGGCTAGGGTTTCACGAATTAGGGCAGGAGTGTTTTGGGCGGTATATGAGACCGAAATTGTGGTAGATTTTTCGGCTGCAATTTTTTTAAAAATTGGTTATTTCATGAATGAATTAAAAATTATTTTTGAAAAATTATTATAAAATTAATTTTAAATTTGAAATCAATTTTTTGGTAGTAAAATTTTAAAGAATTATAATAAAAAATTCATTTCAAAAAAATAAAAAATCTTAAATTTTAAATATTTGCAACGAATTTTTTGGTCTCAATTTTTTTAATATTTTGCAACCAAAAATCCAGGGCACAAAAAAATTTAAAATTTTAAAAATTAATTTTAGATATTTACAACTAAAATTTTGGTTGCAATTTTTTAAATATTTTATAACCAAAAAAATGGTCACTAATTTATCAACCATATAAAAATTAAATTCTTAAAAAATTTGTGATCAATTTTTTGGTTGCAAAAACTTAAAAATCTTTGCGACCAAAAAATTGGTCACAAAAATTTAAAAAATTAAAAAAATAATTAAAACCCAAAAAATAAAATTAATTGAGACTGATTTATCAATTATAAAATTAGTTACAAAATTATTTTAAAAAATTTAAATATTTTAAAAAATTTATAAACAATTTTTTAATTATAAAATTATTTTTTAAAAATAATTATTTTTATATTATTTTTTAAATTAATAAATTGGTCACAAAATCGGTTATAAAAATTTTGTAATCGATTTTATAACTGATTTATAATTGATCGCTATATTAATATTTTTTAAAAAATCGATCACAAAATCAGTCACAAAATTGACCAAATAAATCGATCGCAAAATTACTGTTTTCATGCAGTGCATCCCTCTTAGTGAGGGGATGGTATCGAAAAAAAGCTAAGAGTTGAAGGCTACGTTTAGAGAGATCTACATGGAAGATTGCTACTAGAATAATTTTCATGACTTCAACATCCGGTCCCTTTTTTCTGAGGAAATCATAAATGGACCGATTTCTCATTGGTTCAAGATGTCATCGATTGAACCCTATGATGGCTCTACTAATCCTATTATGCTTAGCTTTTATAGCAACTTTAAAGAAGGCTGCTAGGATGTGGTTCTAGAGCTTGCTGCTTGGATCCATCCATTCTTTCCAACAACTGAGCAGTCAGCTGGTGACACACTTTGGTGATCATCAATCTCTATCAAAGAATAAAGATAGTCTCTTCTCCCTTAAGCAAGAAGAATGAGAGATACTCTGGAGTTATGTGGCATACTTCAATGTAGCCACACTAAAAGTTAAAGACCTCAACAAGTCTATTGCTATATTAGGTTTGAAGTGAGGACTCCGGAATGGTTGCCTGAGTTTTTCATTGAATAAAAGTTTTTCAAGAAGTTATGCTGAACTTCTTAAGCTGGCAGGAAAGTATGCTTAAGTTGAAAAAAGATTATTCCTCCATCGAAAGAAGGAAAGAAAGAAAGCAAAAAGAAGCGACCTCACAAGGAAGAAACTTACACTTAGTCATAAGCCATTAGACTCTTGAAGAATCTGAAGCTAAACCATCTGCATGGCAATTTGCTAACTATACTCCCCCGACTGCTTCTCGATCTTAGATCTTGATAAAGATTGAGAACAAGGATTTCCTACATCAACCATCACCCATGAGAGTTCCATTAGAAAAGAGGGACAAGAACAAGTATTGTTATTACCACATAGATCATGGGCATGATACGAAAGACTATCGATAGTTGAACCAAGAAATTGAGAATTTGATTTGAAGAGGCTATCTCAATAAGTAACATAATACCCAGAAGAAAGAAGAAATGCCTCCAACACATACCGAGCATGGAGCTAAGCTGGACAATCTACCAACTATGGGGACAATTGGCATGATCTCATGTTTCTCCTATGACTAGGGGGCAGGGAGGCAAGATAAGGAGCTAGCAAGCAAGAGGCACCATGTAGAGCCGACCACTTTCTAATGCAAAAATATTATTACTTTACTAATGAAGATGTAAAGGGGATTCAAACCCCACATAATGATGCGGTTGTTGTCTCTATGACAGTGGCCAAACTTGATGTAAATAGAATTTTGGTCAATAATTGAAGCTCTGTTGACATCTTATTTTATGATGCTTTCTAGAAAATGAAACTACCACTTGAAAGGCTAAAAAAGGTATATATTTCACATACTAGGTTCTCTAGGAGCTCCATTGTTACAGAAGGAGAGATTCCTTCATTAGTGACTGTAGACTAGCCACTAAGATAAGTAATAGTTCAACTGAATTTCTTGATGGTCCGAATACCATCAACTTACAATATAATTCTTAGAAGACGAGAGCTAAATGCACCGAAGGTAGTAGTCTCTACTTACACTTGCTCATTTGCTTTCCAACTATATTGGAGTCGGGAAAGTTAGAGGAGATTAGATATTGGCAAGGCAATGTTTTCTTGCCATTATCAAAACCCCAAAATAGATCACGGCCCTACCAACAAACTAGCTAGATATTAGAGAAGATGCCATTACAAACAAAGGGGAGCCTGCTGAGTAGTTGATCACCATCTGTACCCATACCTCTATATGTCGTTAGTAAACATGATGAAGTAGTGATATCCACTTATGGCTAAAGTGTTCATGGATCCACATACATCAGTATGTATTAAACTCAAAACCTTAGTGGCTGTTTCACCCTTTTCAGTAAAAGGTGACTTAGTCATCTTTCTAAGAAGAGAGGATTCGCAGGTCGGCAATGATTCAAAATCATTGACCTCAAGGATTCCCTCTTTAGATAACATGTTCATCCTATTCTTATTAATATGACCTAGCCTATAATGCCAAAGATAAACATCATACATATTTTTAATCTTAGGATATTTATTAGATGTGTACATTACATTCACATGCTGTGATAAAATATAAATATCATTTTTCAGTTGTCCATGCATTATAGTAACACCTTTCAAAATGATATCACAATAACTATCTTTTATTGATAAATAATAACCATTTTTGGCCAAAAGGCTTACAGAGAATACATTCTTAAAAAAGCTAGGACAATAGTGGCAATCACCTAAAACAATGACATTAGAATAAAAAACAAGCTTGAGTATTTCTAAAACTAGAACTAGAACATATCTTCCATCTCTATCATTTAGGAATTTCTTGCCACTTTTGAGTCTTCTACAACCTGAAGTCTCTGCATCGAATTACAAATATTAATAGGGCTTTCAATATCTAATACCCACATAGTAATATCACAAATAAAAATATTATAAGGTATTATCACATAATTATCTTATCCAGTAATGCCCTGCTAATTCTTTTTCTTCTTTGGCCTATTCGGGTCCAGCGGGACAATGTAAAGAAGACAATTCATCTTTTAGTACTCTTGCTTCTTATAGTAGAAGCATTTAACTTGAGTCTGATCAGCTTTCAACTTCTTGATATGACCTGACTTAGTCGTTGGAATGCTTTGTACCTTTTTCTTATTCTTCTTTCCTTTTTTAAAGGGATGAAACCTTGTCGATCTTCCCACTACATTCACCAATCCCTTATAGAGTTGATGATCCTTCTTATAGGTCTGTAGTAATTCCAACAGACTATGATAGTTTACTACAGGCCTAGACATTCTATAATGATCAAGGAAGTCAATATAGCATTTTGACAATGAATTAATGATTGCATCCTTCCCTAGCTATTCATGTAGGGAAAATCCAAGTTTGTTCAGGTACTCAATCAGTTCAATTATGTGCAATACATGATTTGTGATCGAGGCCCCTTCTTGAGTCTTTATGTTGAAGATGGCACAAGATATTTTGTACCTTTCAACATCATTGGGAGTATCGAAGGATTCTTTTAACACTTAAAATATGTCCTCTAGTTGAGCATCCTCAAAATTGCAATTTAATTCATTGTTCATGGATCTCGCATGATACAACGAATCATGGTTCTATCACTGAGCCACTTCTGATAAGTATCTCGGACCGCACCATGAGTATTCTGAGCAGGCTCCTTAGGTACCGGATCTGTCAGCATATATAGAACCCGTTGGTATTCCAGGACTATTTTTAGCTTTCGATACTAGCTATCAAAATTAGGTCCTGTTAATTTTTCATTATCTAGCAATGAATGGAGCAATGAAGTGGTGGCCATATTAATCCGAAAGAAGAACATGACCTAATTAGTATATGAATTATTTAATCCTAAAGACTTGGACTTTAGTCTAATGGTTCTCCCACTATTTTTGATTAAATTGGTAGCCTCTACCTCTAATTGGAGAAATTGCACCAATTCTTTAAAAGGTACCAGAATCTAATAGATTGCATATGAGCCTGACTTTGGCAAGCTCATCCATGTGCATCTAAATGTAGGTTCTTAATCACTTATTTTTTTAAAAAAATTTGATAATGATTTTATTTCGGGGGGCTACCACTGGAAGTCCTAGTTAGGTCCAACTATTAAGCCTTTGGGCTTCCACTGGAAGTCCTGGTTAAGTCCAACTATTAACATGACAGGATTGAGTGCTTTTAGCCAATGATGTCTAAGCCTGACTTTGGCGGCCAACCAGACCATCATTTAAAAAGGACCAAGCCATCATAATATGAATAATAATTCCAATAGCTAGATGAGTACTAGGTCTTTGGATCTTTAATGATAATCTTAACTATTGAAGAAAAATCATTATCAATAGCTCATTATCACTTTCTTAATGGGAGGCCCTAACTCAATTATCTCTAATTAAAGAAAAAAGAAGATATAACTAATAAACAATCCTTCCATTGACTTCATCAAGGGTCGAATCACATTAGTCTAAGGGTAGCTAGATCAGTTAAACTGATCTTTCTTACTGGCATGGGTTAACTCGAATCGATGAGCTATCTAATCAAATTCTGATTGACCATATTGGCCAGGTAAGTAAAATTAATGAAAGGATTTTGCCATTAAGTTGGTCAAGTAAGTAAAATTAATTGAATCTCTTTTCTTAGACACTAAATAAGTTGGTCAGGTAAGAGGTAACCCCAATTAATGACCTGATTGAAATGCCAAACTTACCTTAGGCACCAATTGGTTCATCAGATTCAATTATACTAGCATAAAGACTTGGATCTGACCACTAAGCCATAATTAGGTATATTTATTATGATATAAACTTGATCATACAATTACTATAGATTTGATCTAGAGAAAAACTTGATCTAACCCTAATCAACTTTTAGTTAGATTAAATTCAATTCTCTATTAGGTCTATATTATTATAAATTCTAATCCTAGGTCTAACCCAGTTATTTAACTTGATTCAAGCTAACCCAAAGCCCATGATTTATGAAACATGATTAGATATTTGATTAACAATTCTAAATCTAATCTTAAACCTCTTAATTTTAGTAATTAATCAAAATTAAGTTTACTAAATTTAGATCTAAATAATTTATATGCATCACATATACATTAAATTCTTTTTAGATCTCAACTATATGATATAGTTTTATGTTAAAATTAATTTTATGTTTCATGTTCTAAATATAAAAATAAATCCTAATACATTAATTTCATATCAAAAATAATAAATTAATAAATATTAAATTACTAAAAAATAGATCTAATTATTAAAATAATTTTAATGATTTTTCTTTCATCTCACTGGTTCATAGGATATAACCACAATATGCACCCCTACACATCATAGGAGATCTCATTGAATGAAAAAAGAGGACCTTTAAATTCTACATTTATCCTATGACCAGATGGCCATGGTGATCAACCCAATCCAAAGCAGTAACTCTAATTAAGATTATATCTAACATATAAAATTTTACATCCACATATCATGTTATGAAAAACCTGCTCTGATACCAATGTTGAAAAATATACCTAGGGTTTCATGCATGAATTTTTTTAAATACTTTATAGTGAAAAAATATATATTTTAAAACTATTTTAAATAAAAAATATATATTTAGAATAATTCTAATAAATTCTAAGTAGAATCATAAAATGAAATGCAGTAGAAAATAAAATCAGCATGTATCGATCTACTTGATGCATGCAATAGATGTAATCTATAAATAATATGAAATCAAATTGCATACCTTATCATGGGTTGATGATCATTGCTATTGATGGTACATGGTAAGAGCTCTCCACATCGCTCCATAGTCGTCCAAAGTGTCCGGCCTCTATGAATCATCTACACAAAGCTCCGACGCAATCAACCTCCTAGATTGCTAGATCCATGCAAAGGCCATTGGATGGTTGAAAATAAATTATTTTTTTTGATTTGCTTTAGTCTTCCAAGATATCCAAAAAGAGGATGAAGAGGTCTAGATCTAAGAGGAAGAAAACCAAAAATAAGAAAACTCATTTCTTCTATTTTTCTCTTCTTTTTCTTCTTTCTTCAACCTTAGTGCCCAAGAAAGTCTCTCATGCCCATCCAGAATTCATGCCCCCTTTTTCTCTTATTTTCATGGTAATTTCACTTCAAATTGTTTATGGTAATTGTTCTCTTAATGATGCATATATGACAAAAATATGAAATGAAATTTCATTGATTTGAGAAGGGATTAGATTAGGATAAAGTGATACTGTTAGAATTGGACTGGGTGTTCTATTCCCAATAGAACTGCTTCAATTAAATTCAAATCAATCTGAATTTAATTTAGACTAATGTTAATTTAAATGAAAATGAGGGAGGACAAAAAAAAATTTCATAGATAATTTCCAAAAAAAACTGGTGATAAAAATAGATAAGTTTTTGAGAGTTTAAGACCAAGTAGAGTTAAGATAAAGCAAAGAGTTTGATTCCCAGTCAAACTCTTCTCATTTATATGTAAAACTCATTCTAAATTAAACCAAATTAGATAATAAATGAGGGAGTGCATGAAAACATATTTGGCATGTGTTTTTCATGAATTTATTCAAATAATTGGCATGGGAAATTTCAATAGGAAACCTAGTTGGGCTAGATAAAGGTTTGACTAGGCTTTGACTAAAATTAGTTATGAACCAAAACTAATTTGGTTATAACTAATTTAACCAACTTGGACTCAATCCAATTAGGTCCCAATTATGCTTAATTAAATTATAATTAAATTTGAAATTAACTGGGCCCAATCCCAAATCCAACCGTAATTAAAAATCCTTAGTGATCAGGTCATCAAATAACCTAATCGGATAAATTCTAGTTGAACCAAATTCAATTAGACTTGATCTAAACCTCTTCACTCAATCAAATTGAATCAACTAATAATGAAATTATTAATTAATCATCCTATAATTAATTAATTATTAATTTATAATATTTATATAGGATTAATTATTCATCATATTTATAATTTTGCTACTGAATGATTTTTAATCATTAGTTAGCCATTATGATCAGTTAGAAACTTCTATTATGTATGATCCCATAGGTTTGAACACTAAGCTAGTAGTCTAAGAACTAATTTTTGAACTAATTAATATAACCATGTAGTAATGGTACCCGATATCTGGATAGGTCGAATGTTCATGAAGTAACATTCAAGAACTCAGGATATGGTTTTCGTATAGTTCATCCCTTAAACCTTAATGCTCAAAATGATTTTAGAGTCAACTACCAACTCTAAATAATGTATCCAAATATATCTCAACCTGCTAAATCCTATGACTCTTCATAAAGATTGCCCTGATTAAGGTCTTGCTAAATTAAAATATAGTAGAGTATTGCTTCTAACATCTTGGAATGGTCAATTTCATCTTGACTCACCACTGACTTAATAAGTACTTAACTGCACCTAGTAATCTTCCATCACTAAATTAGAAATCCAGGTAGTCTGACACCTAAGTACAATGAGTTACTTGCAAATCATCAGGATGATCTTAGGTCAAAGGGATACTTATATCCATATACTTCTGTGAAATACTCTTGACGGTAGAGTACTCAACAGAGTTGGTTATGTTCTATGTAATGTGTACCTACACTCACCTGCATGCCATATCATTATCTCCACATTCCTTGCTTATGAGGATAACCAATCCATATGGCATAAAACTATCTATGTTCGATAAATCCTTCTTTTTTGAATTAAAGTTGTTCAAAGAACTTCACTTAAAAGAGTCCAAAGGAAGATTCAAAAAGAGATGACCACGAAAAATAACTTTTATTTCAATAATGATTCATATACAAATTATAAAGAGGTCAACCATCTACAACTCAAATGATTGACTATAGGATATATTTCCTAATAGAAAGAACCAATTAGGAAAGGTTACAAGTAGGTCTTGACTTTTTGGAAGGAGCCTGGGAGAAGACTTACATTAGAATGATAGCGTACAAATAAAGAGTTGCTCGATATAAAACTCCAGAGTTAAAACCAAAATCTTATAATAAGGAGATCTTGTCCTTTAATGAGCTGAAATTTTAAAGCCATCAAAATAATAGAAACTCTCATCCAATTAAGAAGGGCCTTGTAAAATATCAAAGGTCATCATACCTAAGGTTTATAACTTAATTTTGGATAGAACTTCAATCTTGGGATCATAGAATTTTGATAATTTAAGAAAATATTATCAATAACTTTTTTATCTATGAAGATAGCTAGGAGCCGATCATTTATTCTAGGCATAAGATGCCAAATGGCCAAGAACTGATCACTTGTTCTAGGCATAGGATACCAGATAGTCAGGAGTCGATCACTTATTCAAGGCATAGGGTACCATATAGTCATGTGTTGATCACTTGTTCAAGGCATAGGATACCAGTTTGCTAGGAGCTGATCACTTATTCCAAGTATAAGGTGTTAGATGGTCAAGAGCTGATCACTATTCCAAGTACAATGTCCTAGACGGCTAGGAGTCCATCACTCATTCAAGGCATTGGGTGCTAGATGGCCAGGAGCTGATTACTTATTCTAGGCACAAGATGCTAGATAGCTGGAACCTGATGCGGGACGACCCGATCGAAATTATTTTAGGTGGTTGGATCATTGGTCGTTAAGAAATGACCACTAGACTAGGTTAGTTCAACTTAGAGATAGAGCCAATTTATTCAAATAATCTCATTTTCCCCTCATATTTTCTTTCCTTTTTTTCTTCTTTTTTTCTTTATTTTTTCCCCATTTCCTCTTTTTCTTTTTTTTCTAGATTTAAACTGAAAATAGCAATAGAGGGATGACTCTACTGTGAGAGGCATGCAATTTCCTTCCCTGCTTTCATGATCGTGCAAAGGATATTTTTGTGCTTTGATGGACATGCAAAATAGAGGAACGGCTTTGAAGGGGAAGATCTAGCAAGCTTCATTGGTGATGGTGCTGGGAATGAAGGCGGTGACATGGGAAGAGGGAGGCTTGGTCCTGTTTCTGTGACTGGTGGTGGCACAATAGGGAAAAGGGTGGCACTGACATCCATGCTCGGAGGGTGGTTCCCGAGGTGTTGATTTGGATGGAGATTTCACCGGTGGCTGGCGGCTATCCGTGGCTTCATGAGGGGGACATCAGATCAGACATAGACTTCAAGCTTCAATTTATTCTCTAAGTTATGTGTTGGTCACTTTTGAGTCCTGTAATGGAATTTAATTTTGAGTCCTGTAATAAAGTTGGTCCAATAATTGAGTCCTGTAATAAGTTGAGGCGAGAAGTCCAGTTGAGTTGTCTCAACCTCATGAGTCCTTAAGTGTATTTGAGTCCTGTAAGTTTGCTTCTAGTCAAGTTTTGTACAAGAAGAGGATTACCGGACAAGAACATTTATCAGGCCACTCCACTAGAACTGAGTTCAAGTACCTGGACCTCTATAAGGCCCCTCCTAGCAATGCCATCCAAGAGGTGGGCCTTCATGCTGCCAAGCCCAGGTGGAGCACGCTTTCAGATTGGCGCCCTACCTAGTATCAGCACCTAGGCCTTGGTGCCTTTCCCTAGCCCACTAAAGCTGGCACCCCCTCCCAAGCCCCTTCATGAGTGGTGCCCCATCTAGTCCAAGTCCAAGCCCAGTAGGGAGTGGAAAAGTCAAAGCAGCCCAAGAGGATTTCATCCCAGCCCAAGCCCATGGAGAAAAGTCAAAGCTTCCAAGTTCTACAAGGAGTCCAATGTCCAAGTCCTACTAGAATTTAGGCCTCCTAATTTCAATCAAACTTTGTACTCCTAATTCTAGTTAAACCTTGACTCCTTGTCCCATACAAACTTGTAATCCAGTTTTGACAAGGAAAGGGCCCTGGGTGAATCTATAAATACCCAACCCCTCCCTCTCTTGTAATCTAATCTCTTATTCATGAATTAAAACTCTAGTGAATTTTCTTATGAAAATTGTGTTCTTTGGAAGTGTGTGAGACTTGTTCTTTTTCCTTCTTACTAAACCCTAGCCATTGCCCATCCAAGCAAGAGCCCTAAGATGCCCACCATCAGCCCTCTCCAAGATCCAGATGCCTAAAGCTTCCTCCAAGGTCACCAACCCCCTGCAACTCCATCTTCCAATCATCCTTCAGCCTGATCTCCAGTTTCTTATTTTTTTCTTCTTGTTTGCCTCTAACTTTTGACATTTGCAGGATCCCTCCGGTGAAACCATCCTTGGATGAAGTTTTCTTTGCTTCCGAATGAAGCTGATAAAAAGTTAGCGGATCCATAGGAACGTGATCGGATCATCCAGGCACATATTTGAGCAGAGCGATCTCTTTTACAGTAACTAGAAATCATTGCTTGGTATGTTAAACCTAATTCCCATATCTTTTTGTCTGGTTTCTTGAAGTTGAACATGCTCCTAATAGGCCTTCTTAGACCTAGGATCCTGATTTTCTTTTCTCTTTGATTAATCTAGCATGTGGATAGGATTTTAATTGATACAAGATAACCCTAACCTAATCTAGACTAGTTTTGGGAATCAAAACCATAAAAAAAATCAAAAAAATATTTGCTTGCTTTAATCTAATTGTCTTTATCTTCATCCCTTGCATATCATCCTGCATCATATTAGAATCTTGTCCCGCATCAATTTTGGTATCAGAGCACAGTTTAGGGCATGTTCATGCATCATAGTCTAGATTTTTACATGCTATTTTCTACGTAACTAGTCAAAACATAGGATTGTTTTCCCCATCAAAAAGAATTATTTTTCTTTTATTTTCATGGTATTTTATCTCTGTTCTGTCCTCTATTTTTTGTGATTTTTTTGGAATTTTTCAGATTTAAACAGTCCATCAAAAAAACTCATAATTCAAACCCTAACTATTGTCTGAAATTTTTGCAATGCTAAATCCTGTGTTTGGAGTCCACACCTTGATTTATTTAACCATCTTAGGTATTTTATTTTTCTTTGAAATTTGGATCACATCACCTCTATTAAGTCCTCTATTTCACTAATATCCTTTTCAGATTTTACAGAATCGGAAATTATAAAAAAATCTATATATTAGAAACCCTAACCAGAATCCTGAGTTTTCTGCACATAGTTTAAAACCCTAGGTTTTGCATCATCATATCATTTTTGTTTTGCATGAAATTTGGTAGGAATCATCAGCACACTTGTTCTCTATTCTATAAATTTTTTAGAATTTTTATGCATTGAAATCCATGCTAACCTCTGCATCCAAATAGACCCATAATTTTAGATTCTGAGATTTCTGCACACCTGACTTATCCTAACCTAATCAACTACCAAACCCTCCCAATCCAAGCCAAATTTTGTTTGCTAACTTAACCAACTTAGATTTAATTTGCCACCTCATATATATATATATATATATATATATATATATATATATATATTATTTTTTGATTGTTATTAGATTGCATTAGGGCTCATCGATTGTCATCATTTCATCAAATCAATCTTAAGGGCAATTTTCTATCTCAAATCAGGGTAGGAGGTCATTACCTATCCTGAGCCCAAAACCACCAACTTGCATATGTACCCAACCTTAATTAAAATCAACTAGCAACCTAATTTGCTCTAGTGAGCTAGGGAACCAACAGGTCGGGTCCGAGTTATGTGGGTAAACTAGTGCATTCAATTCTCCAACTATTACTGAAAACTGGTGTCTAAGGCTAGATGTCTAGAGGCAAATGTCCTAAGTAGACTGGTGGTTTTTAATTAAGACCCTATCACAGGCAAGGCGAGCCTCCCACCATCCCGCCTTTTACCTGGCCAGTGAAAGGATTAGTTGCTGAGTTAAGTGTAAGTTGAGTCGACCGATTCCACTTTAGCTTTAGGTCTAGCAAACTGTAGTACTTAGTACCCTTGTATGCTTGACTGCATCATAACACTTTGATTGATTGATTGCATGATCACTAGGTTAGGAACTCAAAACTAACAGTCTAAACCCCAACCCAGTTCAACCATGGAGTCCAATTTTGAGACTCTCATGAAGGCCATGAGTGACCAAATTATCACCTAAGTAACCACCCAGATAAACCAGATGAATGCTCAATTGACCTCTCAGATGAACCAATGGACTACTCAAATGAATCATGGATTTGATCAATTGACCCAATCCTATACCCAAATCCACGAAAGGCTTGACCCCTTAACCAATAGTTTTGACCAGGTAGGGAACCAATTAGGAGATCTAGGGAAAACCCCTAAGCCCCATACTAGACCTAAACCTGAGCCTGACCTTAGGACCCGTGCTGAGCCCAACCCTAGAGGAACCTTATACCATGACCCATACTTGGAGCACAGCCCTAAGAGAGCCCCACACCCTGACCAAGTCTAGGATTCTAATCATAGGAGGCTTAATTATGACTTCATAGATCAGGATCTTGATTTTAAAGATTATCTTGATTGGGAAGGAGGCATAGCTCTGTATTTTGAGAAAGTGACTAGACAAAAAGTGATGGGGGATGATGATGAAATGATGCATTCCTAATGGATTCAGTAATGATTAAATGAAAGATGAAGTAAATAGATGCAGCTATTCAAGTAATGAAGTAGAAATTCAATGATAGGATTCTAAATATTAAACTTGACTAGAAATAAAATTGATCAAAGAAAATAAGAGGAGTACCTTCATGGTTAAGAAACCACTCAGATTAGGGTTAAGTTAATCTAATAATTATAGATCTGAAAGCCTTTCTAAGAGGGTTATCCAGCAATTAATACTTATAGATTTAACACTAGGAACACTCAAAGAAGAAGTTTCCTGGATGACAGGGAGATTTTTCTAGGTTGCAAAAGCCTCTTGTACCCGATTCTTGGCACGGGAGACCTTCTTCTTTGGAATCTGGAAGCTCGAGGATGCTGTGACAAAGAGATGAAGGAGAAATTAGAGAAAAGGATTGAAATGGAGGAATGAGGGAAGGGATCTTTGAAATGAAGAAGGAAAGCTCGGAGTAGTCTTGGCGTAGATCTTCTATGGCTTCTCTTGGATGACAACTCTTGACTTGATCTTGTGAAGGACTCCTTGAATGATAGGATTCATTGGAAATGGAGGAGATGCGGACTAATGGAGGTGCTTCTTTGGTTGGCCGAATAGACTAAAAGGGATGAGAGGAAGCTAGGTTGGATGAGTGGAGTTGGAAAGGGGAAGAACACTCTAGGCCTCATGCCCACCTTCTCACAAGGAACCAAGCATTCAAGCAAGGGAAAATTTCAAGAAAATGTCTTTCTTCATTGATTCAAAATTTATGATTGATTACAATAAGGTTTGGAGCCTTTTTTATAGACCACCAAGCCATTTGAAATTCAAAATTCGAAATTCAAACAATACAAAATAAGGGGAGAAAATAGTGGGCGTTTTCATGAAGAGGGGAGGTGATTGTGGAGGAAAATGTGGACCCATTCGAATTCAAATTCCTTCTCCTCTTGGGCGACAATCTATGGTGAGGTGTCTTGGTGATGTGGCAAAGTGGAGTGATGAAGTGGCTTCCAAGTTGGTGATCCCATGGTCCATGCGCCCACCTTCCTTATTTGGTTGTGCTGAAACCAGATTGGACTTGGCTAAACTCTTCTTGACTCAATTACAATGAAGAATCCAATTAAAACAAATACAGGACTCAATGAAATAAATACAGGACTAATAGACTCAATTAAAACTTATTACAGGACTCGAACTCTCAATCTTCCAACCATAGAGAATCTTGCCTAATTTGTATCGGTTCAAGTCTCTTCCTGAACCTGATGCCCGCACCAAAAAGGGTCGATCCCCATAGCCACATTGAAGGCCATGAGAAACAGACTTAGAGAGAAGTACCCTTCACTGCACCCTGCATCAGTTTTGCTTGAACCTAGATCCTATGCACCCCGACCCTATGACCCTAACTCCTATGAACCCAAGTCTTATGAATCCAGATCCTATGAACCCATAATCCTAGGTATCAGCCTAATGCCAGTCAGGTTTTTCCTAGTCTGCCTGAACCCCATAGGACCAGTATCCCTAGATATGAGCCTAGTATTAGTCAGGAACCTCTTAGTCGACCCACCCTTGTTACCCCAGTCATTAGCCAATTTTTCCTTAGTCAACCCCCTCTTACCACCCCATTAGTTCACCAGAATGACCTTGAAGAGGAGATATATGAAGCTGATGTGAGCTTAGTGGATGAGTATGAAGAAGAAGAAGAGATACCTATAGAAGACATAGAATTAGTTGACCCAGTAGATACCCAGACTGAAGCAAATCTAGAATTAGCTAACCCTGACCACATCGAAACTAATGCTATAGTGGAAGAACCATTAGAAGAAGAAACCCATGATCCTACGACTGCAACTCTATCTGAGGAGACACTAGGAGAAAACCTAATTATAGAGTCTAGTCCTAAGATTCAAGAACCCGAGAAATTTATTAAGGACCTGATCTCTTTAAGCCAGTACCCTCAGGAAGAATTCTCTCCTATAGTTCCCACTGACGATCTCTTCCCTGAAATTAATGACCCATTCTTCCATAATGCAAACCCTATAGGTATACACCAACCCCATAAGGTCAACCTCATTAGTCTAGGACTCATCCCTGAAATCCTTTCTTGTATTCTACTCTTTCCGATTAACCCTGAACCATCTTTTTATTTCTTATCCTGCCAAACTAACCCTGAACCCACCTCTTATTTTCTACCATTTCCTGAGACTTCTTATATTTTTCTCACTATTAGATTACATTTTGTAGAAGTTTGTATACTGCATTCATTCATTGAGCATGTCATGTTTGCATCTTACATTTGGAGGACCCTATGGTATATAGTAGGAGTCCATGCACCATTTTCTTATGTATGTCACCCACCTGACCAAAGGGTCAAACCCATAGTTGTAGTTTAGGGTTTAGTCTTTTGTTTGCCTGTATTAGATGTTTTGCCTGCATGTCGTTAGTCTGCGTCGTTTGCATTGCATGATTAGATATTTGCATAAGAAATTAATCATCATATTAATGTAAGCAATGATTTTTATAAAACATTGTTAATTCCCGAAAAGAGTCTAAGAGTTCGCTAGAAAATCTTGTGATGATTAGGCTACATACCCGTAGAGCTGGATCCATCAAAGTGATAAAGAAAGTTGGACCTAGTGCCTGAGTTACCTAATTAGGCATTAAGCTCAACCTTCAATATCTTAGACTTAGTTGAGTACAGGGAGCCAGCAATGATACACTACAGTAACATGGTGAAAAGCTGACGATTTTCTCTCGATGCTTCTGTGAAGCGTCGAGAAGACTCTATAACCCGCCGACGCTTTTGAAAAGCATCGGCATCCTCCGCAACCCGTCGATGCTTTTAAGCATCGCCAAGTACCGGATGTTTACCGATGCTTAAAAGCATCATTAAATTTTGTCATCCCGACGATTCTGTGAAGCATCGGGAAGACTCTGCAACCCGCCGATGCTTTTGAAAAGCATCGGCATCTTCCGCAACCTATCGACCCTTTTAAGCATCGCCAAGTACTGGACTTTTATCGATGCTTAAAAGCATCAGCGGATTTCTAAAAGCATCATTAAATTTTGTCACTATCGACGCTTCTAAGTGTCGTCGGATTTCCCAAATCCCTTTTTCCCTCCCCTAGATCCCGCCCGAGCCCTAGATCCTACCCGAGCCACCTCGAACCTCCTCCTCGTCCTCCTCCTCCTCCGCTCGATCCGTCGATGCTGCACCTTCTCCTCCTCCTCATTCGACCGGTAACTCCACCGATCCGTGCCCTAGATCCCATGCTCGATCCGCCGGTGCAACTTCATCCTCCACCGATCCCTCCCTCCTCCGGCCGGTAGCTCCTTCGTCTCTTTCATCAACTCCTCACACACCGGCCACCTCAATCCCTAGATCCCATGCTCTGTTATTCAAATCTGTGGGTTTGTATTTGGTTTGTTTTATTTTTTTATTTTTTTATTTTTTTGCCTATTAATACTTGTTTTGTTTTTATTTTTTGTTTGTGACCCCATGCATTGCACGTTTTATAATCTAGTCTGAAGAAAAAGGAGGCATGTGAATTAGAGCCTCACCAATGATAAGGGCATCCAACTCTCAGGGAGTTTCAATTTAATACTATAATAAATAATATCACTGTAGGTTTCTCAAAGTTGGTAGAATGCTTGCTTGCTAAGTGAGAGCATCTTGAACAATTGGAAAGCAACCAAGTTCAAGGAGGATCTCTCTCTTAAAGTATGTTACTCTCTGTACCGATGATTCATGGATCTAATAAACACTGACCACGGTGGGATCAGAGCTAGGCCAGGCCGGTTTGGCCCATGCACATGCCCGGGCATAGGCTGAAGATTTTTTTGAACTTCTAGCCAGGGTTAGGCTCAGAATTTCTTTCTGAATCCTGATTTGAGATCGAATCTCAATCAGACTTGATCCAAATAAGCCCATTTTGGCTGAAAGTTCAAGCCGGACCTTGATTAGCCCAAAATGCTTCAAAACAACTCGGAAAACTCTTGGTAGAAAATGCTAAAATTGAATTTGGGCTAGGACTAGGGGTGGCAATTAGATTAAGTTGGGTATAAATTGGTCAAGTCGGATACAAGTTGATTTAAAAAAGTTTCAACATGAATTTAACATATTTATTAAAATGTTTTGTACATGCAACCTAGTGGCTTATACAGAGGTCAAAGACATACTTAAGAAAATTATTTAATCACTCTAAATTTAGACATTAAGGATAATTAGGCATGGTTAAAATGATTTTTCACATCTAAATCACTGATTTGCTAATATTAATAATGAATTATATTTTTAGTAAATATCGATTCATATATGGATATTAATCAAATGCAAAAGTCCATATCCACTTTATTTTATGTCCGCATACAAAAAAAAATCATGAATTATTAGTAAACTAATCTTTCATTTTGGGTTCTAAGTTAATCCTATCTATGATTCATGATCTTGTTATTGTTGGTAGTTTTTATGTCATGTAGAACTATCTGTTTTGTTGTCATTTTCTTATCAGGTGTTTGCTTGGAGAGTAAAGAAGCTCTGTAACCAATATCAAAATTGGTTTAAGGTTTGTATATGGAGGCTATGATGATTATGCGATGTATGTTTGGCTGATTCAACTATTTTTAATGGCAATAATCTTGGATAGCCTTTTTTTGTAGGCAACCGATTGTAGTTGTTTTAATTTAGTTACAGATTAAATAGTATATAATTGAGCCTTCTCCTTATTTTTTATTATTTATTATTCTTTTTCGTGGTAGATGATTTTTCTTTATAAATTTCTTAGTATATACCTGCATCTCATTATTGTAAATCTTTTATTTAATACCATCTGTAGCTTTGTTACGATCAATTATGATTTTTTAAAAATTTTTTAAAAAATTTGCATTGCATAGAAATATAGACCCATCAATTGATTAAGGTACATATTCTACAGCATCCGTATAATTATTTTATTTTTGCATGGATGAGAGAACTATATACAGTGGTCAATTGATTGTCCAGTTTGGATAGTTTGAGAATTGTAAATAATTTTATAGGTGCTTATAGTAATCAAACGGTACGGATAAAGTTCCAGATATATTTCGAATAGCATTTTCTTTTAGTTCTTCTCATACATATTTATTTGTATGGGAAGAACTAAGAAAAAATGCTGCCAAAATTTTTCTGAAACTTCTATTACGTATCCTTTGGTTACTGTAAATGACCTATATAATTAATGCAACTCTTGAATGTAATAGGACATTTTTACCTATTAGTTGGTGATAGGGTGCATTTAATAATACTGTAATTGATCTATTGAATAAACTTATTTTAAATTTATTCAGTTCTTATAAATATTTGTTTATTTCAGTTAGTTTTATCTTACAATGGATAAGAGTTGGATAACTAAACCGAGGAATAGTATAGAATATCTGGATGGAGTATAGAATTTCATTAAATTTGATATGGAGAGAAGTAGTATCAATGGGAAGATTTTATGTCCATGCCGAAAATGTGTAAATTCCAGTTCTCTATATCCAAATATTGTTGAAGAACATTTGGTATAGAATGGTTTTTTAAGAGGTTATACAGAGTGGTTTTTTCATGGAGAGTCAAGGTTACAATCTACATGTAACCAAACCTCTAACATGGAACATATACCTAATTTTGGATCCAGTAACCAACAGAAAAATCTTGTAAGGGATGATGATATCAGGGGTTTGCTCAGAGATGCTTTTGAATATGGTGCTCAACATCCTGGAGATTGCAGTGGAGGACAAGTAGCAGCTGGGTTACCTGAGGTTCCTATATTTACTGAATCTATACATGATGGAGAGCCGATACCCCCAACTAATGTTGGAACAGATCGTTATCAAAAGCTGATAAGAGATGTAAATCAATAATTATATACCGATTGCAGGAACTTTTCAAAAAAAAATTTTCTTGTACATTTATTTCATATAAAATACTTGAATGGATGGTGTGACAAGAGTTTTACTATGTTGCTCCAGTTGTTAAAGGATGCATTTTCTGAAGGTACTAGTTTACCAACATTTTGTTATGAAGCCAAAAAACTAGTAAAGGAATTGGATCTTGGATACGAAAAGATTCATAGCTGTCCAAATGATTGTATATTATATCGGGAAGAACATGCCGATCAAGAGTCGTCCCATGTATGTGGATGTTCACGATGGACGAAGTAAAAAGAAAATGAGAGTGAGGGATTAGATGAATTGGATGCAACATAAATTAAACAAAAGCCGACGAAGGTATTACGCTATTTTCCTCTTATACTTAGATTGAAAAGGATCTACGCATCATCAAATACAGCTTCGTCAATGAGATGGCATGATGAAAGCCGTACAAAAGATGGAATGCTAAGACACCTAGCGGATAGTTTAGCATGGAAAGCATTTAATGACAGACATCCTGATTTTGCATCTGATGCTTGTAATGTCAGGCTGGGTTTAGCCAATGATGGGTTCAATCTATTTCGGACCTTAAGTTCTGTCTATAGCACCTGGCCAGTTATTCTGATTCCTTATAATTTGCCACCATGGATATGCATGAAACAGTCTTCACTTATTTTATCAATGGACATTCTAGGTGATAAGGATCCAGGCAATGATATTGATATTTTCTTACAACCTTTAATAGATGAATTGAAACAACTGTAAGAGGGTATTAGTGCAATTGATGCTTTGAATGGCCAAACATTCAACTGCGAGCAGCTCTATTATGGACTGTTAACGATTTTCCTGCATATGCTAATTTATCTGGCTAGAGCACTAAGGGACGAGTTGCATGTCCTTCTTGTGGTAAATCAATCCATTCAATTTGGTTAAAATATGGAGAAAAGTTCTGTTATATGGGACATCGTCGATGGTTGGAGGCAAATCATCCATTTTGATTTCAGAAGGATTTATTTGATGGTACTATAGAGTTGGGATATGCTCCAATTCTACCTTCTGGTTCTGATATTCGTAGATAAATGCTTGGTATCAGACACAGTTACGGCAAGATGACAAAGTCCTCTTAAAAACGAGAAAGAGATGATGTTGAGACTTCAGTACAAGAAGAAATATCAGAGGAAGTCAATACTTGCACCTTAGAAATAGCAGTGTTCGAGGATCTGGATAATTTCTTTGAAGTTGAAAATGATGATTATATAATCACAGTATTTACCCATCAGCACACTAAACAATTATGGAAGAAAAGAAGCATATTCTTTGACTTACCTTATTGGGAGCATAATATACTCTAGCATAATCTTGATGTTATGCATATAGAAAAGAATGTTTGTGATAATTTGATTGGAACAATATTAAATCTTGATGGAAAGACTAAAGATAACATGAAGGCGCATCTTGATTTAAAAGAAATGGGCATCCGACATGAACTTCATCCACAAATGCTTGTAAATGATAGAACTTATATCCCTCATGCATGCTATACAATGTCTAGTCGAGAAAAAGATCTCTTCCAGATAGTTTTAAAGAATATCAAGGTTACTGATGGATATGCCTCAAATATTTCATGATGTGTGAATCTGAAAGAGCACAAAATTTCAAATCTTAAAAGTCATGATGGACATATACTAATGCAAGATATTCTTCCATTGGCTTTAAGGTCGTCAATGCCGAAACAAGTTATTACGGTTGACATATACTAATGCAAGATATTCTTCCATTGGCTTTAAGGTCGTCAATGCTGAAACAAGTTATTACAGTTATTTTTTAGTTATCATCATTCTTCAAGGCATTATATTTTAAGATTTTTGATCCTCGGGAGCTTGATCAGTTGCAGTCTCAAGTCATACTTACATTATGTCAAATGGAAAAGATTTTTCATCCTAGATTTTTTATGAATATGGTTCATCTACTCATTCACCTAGCTTTGGAAGTTAAACTTGGTGGACCGGTACAGTATAGATGGATGTACCCTATCAAGAGATAATGCTGTAAAACTAAAATTTCATAATTTAGATATCTTTTTCATTATTTAATGTGATATTAATATTAATACATATCATACTTTTTGAAAGTATCTTGTACATTTGAAGGATTATGTATGAAACAAAGCCCATCCTGAGGGCTCAATAGCAAAGGGATATATTGCTGAAAAGTATTTAATATTTTGTTCAAGATATCTCGAAGGTGTAGAGACTGTATTCAATCGACCTCAACATCATGGTGATACGATGGAGAATACAGATCTATACAAATTTGCATCTTCTAGAAGATTTATAAGAAAAACTGAAAGTATTGTTCTTGACCATAAATCTTTGTCACAAGCACACCGTTATGTATTGCTACATAATGACATAATATCTGACAATCGCAGGTTAGTATATCTACACATGGATAATATTAAATATTAGACTTGTTGTTGTCAAACTTATATTTGATTATCATGCAGTGACTTTTTAGCTATACAATGACAAGCCAATTATTCCACTTGTCCTAATCCAAGGATTGAACAAAGATGGTTGGTTGAGTTATTCCCTAATTGGCTTGCCAATCGGGTTAGTATATATAAGTCATATAATAATTTTATATACATTTAACATCGAATAAGTGATCGATAATTGATATTATATTTTTTAGATACTGGTACTGATGGAGAAAAATAGTTCAGCAGAACTAATAGCACTTGCTAGAGATCCAAATTATATTGTGAACAAATATAAAGGTTTTATTATAATTGGCTTTAAATTTCATTCCAAGGAGCGTGAGAAACTTAGAAAAACTCAGAACAGTGGTGTTATGGTAGAAGCAGATGAAAAATCTTATTATGATGTACTTAAAGATATTTTTGAGTTGGATTATTATGAAAATTTTAAAGTTGTATTATTTCGATGCGATTGGATAGATATAAATACACCAAGAGGTTTGAAAAAGAACTCAAATGGATTCATACTTGTCAATTTTTCAAGATTAATACATATGGGCGTATTATTGAAGGATGATCCATATATCTTTTCATCTCAAGCTCGACAAGTTTTTTATGTACAAGACTCGAAGGGTAAAGAATGGGCTACTGTTATTAAGACAAAATCCAGAGACTTGTATAACATGGAAAAAGGATGGAAGAAGATGATGATGATACTTACACTCAGTGTATGCCTTATAATATTGTACCGGATGATCATATAAATGATACACCATTTTGGTTAAGTTGGATTCCGAAGAAGGTACAACTGGTTGATTATGACAAGTAAGTAGTTTATAAGATAGTTTACATTTTTACATGAATGATTATGTTATATTTTAAATTATAATTCATTTCCGTTATAATTTGATTATAATGTTGACTGACTTATTTTTAAATAATGCATGTTAGGTACACCATGTCTCGAAGGAAGCGATTATCAGATGTACAGTTTCAGTTTTTCCAGACTGAGGCTGGTACTTCTTCAGCACAGCAGCCCGAGGGCAGTCGATTATCTTCACATCGGTCTGATGCCAGTCCCTCTATTTCTGCACATCCGGCCGATGCTACTATCTCTCCACCTCAGGACGATGCCATTCGCTCCGAGTCTGCACATCACGATCCTCCTATGGATCATCCTGATGACGAGCCTATCGTCGATGATATACAGATACAGGATAATTTAATAATTTCATCATATTTCAATTCATACATATGTAATAGTTTTAATATATAATTTTCTGTATTTTTTTTGTAGATGGATCCGGGAGACTCAGGCGGAGGTGAGGACCCACACTAGTTCGTGATGTGTGGCAGTTACCTGAGGGCGAGATGATAGTTATAGAGCGTAACAAGCTAGCGCAACCTATTAAGAAAGCTACTAGCTTGTTGACTAGTTTTCTGGGGACAGTTGCACGCCGGGGTCAGCTATGTCCCCTAAATTATTCGAAGTGGAACGACATGCTTCTTGCATATAAAATAGAGATGCTACGAGTTATACAGGTAAAAAAGTTGATATATTATTTTATATCTTAGGTTTTTAACAATTAAATTGCTTATTTCATTTAATGCTTATTATATTGTTTATTTAAATTGTAGAGCAAGTTCATTCTCCCTCCAGATTCTTCTGATTTTGTGTTTAAGTCTCTCAATTGCAAGTGAAAAGAATATAGGACGAAGTTGAAGGGAGACTACAAGCGAGAGGGTAGGACAGAGGAGCAAAGTTGTAGCTACCTGTCCTCCTGATGTTCACCCTCATCAGTGGAGGGAGCTGGTGCACTATTGGTTCTCTGAGAGGGCACAGGTTGTGTAGCATCATCAAACACTTCGAAGTTTATTAATTTTCACTCGTTATAATTATATTTATATAATATATAACATAGTTTTAATTTTATTTTGTAGACATATTCTGCTATTGGTAGAGCTGCACGAGTAGCTCAGTCTGTTCCTCACATAGTGGGGTCCAAGAGTTATGCATGGCTCAGGCATGAGTTTGTATATTTTTCATCCTATAATACTTTTAGTATACTTTTAGTTTTAACATCATGTATCATCATGTATCATGCATGTGCCATTTATCATGGTACGGGGGTATAAGATGTGTTATTTTGAATTTTTTTGTAATATTTATTCTTTATATAGGCTGATCAGAAAGGGAGGTAGCCTGGTGAGGTGGAGTTCTATCGGATGACTCACGTTCACCAGATGGCAGTTTTGTTTAGGAGGAGTCCAGATATATATATATATATATTTATATTATATCATGATTTATATTTATATTTTTATTAAGTATTGATATATGTGTTTTTTTATAAAATATAAGATAGGGCTACCTCTATGATCTCCGAGCGTGCTAGCGAGGGTACATCATCTACTCAGAGCAGTCGCATCGAGGCCGAGATATTCTCGGAGTTGATGGGACCAGAGCATCCTGGACGAGTGAGGGGTTATGGGATTAGAGTTATCCCTACTCAATTATCTGAGGTGAGTAGATATACTCGGAATGCTAAAGAGAGTCATGATCAGTCACATGTTCGTCGACTCCAGGAGGATATAGCAGAGCTCCGATAGACACGTGATGCAGATAGAGCAGACATACAGACCATTAGGTCTCAGCTAGAGCATGTTACATCTGTGCTGCATATGTTCATGTCATCTCAGGTATGTTTTATTAATTTTATATGTATATAATAATTTAGAATATATATAATATATGTATCATAATTATATGTATATCTTGAAGGTTCCTGGTGCATCTGCGAGTCGCAGACCTGACGGTGACCAGCCTCCCGCGGATCAGTGATGCTAGCTATTTTTTTTTTATTTTTGTATATCTTTTTGTTCATTTGAACTTGGATTGATACTTTTATATATATATATAAAACACTTTATAATTGGTTTGTGTTTGTGTTTGTGTTTGTGTATGCTGGGTGTGATACAGGTTAATTTGAATGTTTTCATTTGTTTGTGTATATTAGATGTGATACATGTTTGAATGTTTTCATTTTGATAATGTATACAGGTTGTATGTATTTCAGGTATAGGTATAGGTATTTATTATTTTTTTTAAAAAATAAATCTATCGATGCTTTAAAGCGTCACCAGGTCCAAACCTGCCAATGCTTTAAAGCGTCGCTACGTTTGGACCTGGCGACGCTTTAAAGCATCGCTACGTTTGGACCTGGCGACGCTTTAAAGCATCGCTACGTTTGGACCTGGCGATGCTTTAAAGCATCGCTACGTTTCAATCTGGCGATGCTTTAAAGCGTCACTAGACTTAAAACCTAGCGACGCTTTAAAGCATCGCTAACTACCGACGCTTTTAAAAAGCATCGCTAGGTTTTAAACCTAGCGATGCTTTAAAGCATCGGGAAATTAAAATTTAGCGATGCTTTAAAGCATCGGCAAATGCTGATGCTTTTAAAAAGCATCGGCAAGTGGCATCCCCATGCTTACATAGCCGATGCTTTAGCGATGCTTCAAGAAGCGTCGGGAGCTTGATTGGCGATGCTTAAAAGTATCGGGAAAGGTAAAAAAAAATATCGGCTTTTCACCATTTTACTGTAGTGATACCCAGTGAGTTTGAGCCTAACCCTTTTCTTTGAGAGCGAACCAAACCCTAAGTGTCCACCATAAAATTAGCCTGTGAGAGAAATGATTGAGCGTATCCTGGATGACCAAGCCACTAGTACCCAAATCAAAGGCTACAATGCCACTTGGTTTGTTGGCAAGGTCGACCAAAATTTGAAAATTCATGGATCACTCAAGAGGATCTGCAATGCCTCAACCCAAATCCGTCAGAGTAGTACCCGAGCCAGATCGACCTTCTTACTCGACATGGTTGAGTTCCTCCCATCCCGGGAGAATTGATGGGGACATCAGATCAGACATAGACTTCAAGCTTTATTTTATTCTCTAAGTCATGTGTTGGTCAATTTTGAGTCCTGTAATAAAGTTAGTCCAATAATTGAGTCCTGTAATAAGTTAAGGCGAGAAGTCCAATTGAGTTATCTCAACCTCATGAGTCCTTAAGTGTATTTGAGTCCTGTAAGTTTGCTTCTAGTCAAGTTTTGTACAAGATGAGGATTACTAAACCAGAACATTTATCGGGCCACTCCACTAGAACTGAGTTCAAGTACATGGACCTTTTCCAGGCCCCTCCTAGCTATGTCACCCAGGAGGTGGGCCTTCATGTCGTCAAGCTCAGGTGGAACACCCTTCCAGATTGGCGCCCTACCCAGTATCAGCCCTTTCATGAGTGGCGCCCCATCTAGCCTAAGTCCAAGCCCAGTAGGGAGTGGAAAAGTCAAAGCAGTCCAAGAGGATTTCATCCCAGCCCAAGCCCATGGAGAAAAGTCAAAGCTTCCAAGTTCTACAAGGAGTCCAATGTCCAAGTCTTATTAGAATTTAGGCCTCCTAATTTCAATCAAACTTTGTACTCCTAATTCTTGTTAAACCTTGTACTCCTTGTTCCATACAAACTTGTATTCTAATTTTGATAGGGAAAGGGCCCTGGGTGAATCTATAAATATTCCACCCCTCCCCCTCTCATAATCTAATCTCTTATTCATAAATTAAAATTCTGGTGAATTTTTTTATGATAATTGTGTTCTTTGGAAGTGTGTGAGACTTGTTCTTTTTCCTTCTTACTAAACCCTAGCCATTACCCATCCAAGCAAGAGCCCTAAGACGCCCACCATCAGCCCTCTCCACGATCTAGATGCCCAAAGCTTCCTCCAAGGCCGCCAATCCCCTGCAACTCCAACTTCCAATCATCCTTCACCCCAATCTTCAGTTTCTTATTTTTTCCTTCTTGTTTGCCTCTAACCTTTGATGTTTGCAAGATCCCTCCAGTGAAACCATCCTCGGATGAAGTTTTCTTTGCCTCCGAACGAAGTTGATAAAAAATCGATGGATCCATGGGAATGTGACTGGATCATCCAAGCACAGATATGAGCGGAGCGATCTCTTTCCTAATAAGCCTTCTTAGACCTAGGATCCTGATTTTCTTTGTCTTTGATTAATCTAGCATGTGGGTAGGATGCTAATTGATACAAAATAATCCTAACCTAATCTAGGCTAGTTTCAAGAATCAAAACCATAAAAAAAATCAAAAAAATATTTATTTGCTTTAATATGATTTTCTTCATCTTCATCCCTTGCATATCATCCTGCATCATATTAGAATCCTGTCCTGCATCACTTCACGGGTGGACGATGATGGTGGGGTGTTTGGAGGTGTCCAGTGGTTGGACAAGCCTAAGAACAGTGGAGGAGAATTTGGATGGGGTGCTCGATTGGAAGGAAGTTGGGCATCAGCTAGGAGTAGAAAAGATAGTGGAGTTGGCGGTGATGTCAGAGGTAGTGAGATTGACCTTGACCGGTGATAATGGAGGTGCATGGGGAGGTCGACGGTGTGGATCTTCCGGATGGGAGGGAGGCAGTGGACTCGAGGCGACGTTGGAGGGATGGGCTAGATCGATGATGGTAGGGCAGAGATAGGAGGCTTCACGGGAGGCAGTGGGCGGAGAGGTTGGTTCGACAGTGGGGGATCATGGATTAGCAGGGAGGTTGGAGTCTCTAGATGTTTGAGATTAGCAGGGAATAGAGTAAGGGGAAGAGGAAGAATAGGGAAGAGGGAGAAAATTGGAGTCTTAGGGAAACTTTGATTTTAGGTTAGTAGAGAGGAGATAACAAGATGAAGAGAGAGAGGGACCAAGGAGAAGAAACAGGGGAAAAAGAGAGAAGAAGAAGAAGAAGGAGAACCGGGAGAAAAGAGGAAGAAGCAGGAGAATCTAGGAGAAAGAAGAACCAAGAGGGAAAGAAGAAGAGAGAAGGAATTAGAAGTAGAGAAGGAGAATAGGAGGAGAAGAACCGGAGGAGAAGAGAAAGAAGAAATAGAGGAACTGGGAGAAGAATTCTTGAAAAATTATTTTATTCAAATGTCGATAATCCCCTTCATGAGGCTTACAATCCATTTAAATAAATTTAGATCCCAAACAACCGGAACCACTCTCAACAAACTGAGAGATCTCGATAAAAATAAATCCTAAAATAATGATAAAAATGAATCCTAAAATAACTGAAACAAACTATCCTAAAAAACTCTGATTCAATTTATTTCATCCATGAGTCGGAGATTAATAAAACTCCCCATACCCTATACACCCATAATATATCCAAAAAATATCTACATCAAGATTAGTGCTAGGCGATGTCCTCAAGATTAATGCTGGGTGATGTCCTCAAGATTAGTGTTGGCCATGCATCAGAAATCGGATGATATTCTCTTCAATTTCTCCTGGGATGGGGAGAACTCGACTCCGTCGAGTCAAGCTCCTTATTGCTGTGAAACTCCATCTTGACTCGTTAGTGAACCTTTTAACCTAACATAAACCATGCTCTAATACCAAATTTGATACGGGATGACCAGAACGAAATTATTTTAGGAGGTTGGATCATTGATCGTTAAGAAACAACCACTAGGCTAGGTTAGTTCAACTCAGAGATAGAGCCAATTTATTCAAATAATCTCCTTTTTTTCCTGTATTTTCTTTTCTCTTTTTTTTCATTGTTTTTTTGACAACATACAAAAAACATATTATAATAGTTTAGCTAATACATGTTTGTTAATGTAGATATGTGATATTATAATACTTTTAAAATTTGTGATATGATAGTTGCTGACCTAAGGACCCTCTAATGAGATCAGTGAATAAATTAACTAAGTAATTAAAGACAATATTAGTAGATAATCAAAATAGGTAAGAATTAACAAAAAAAAATGATCAGTCAAAATAAGGATTCGATTTAGGAAGTGACCCAATCGGCATGCACAGTCAAAATTTCAAGAAATTGGACCATTGATTGTTAAGGAATGACCACTAGGTTAGGGCTAATCAATTTCAATGAAATTAGATCTAACTAAATTAAAGATAGGAAAATAAAATGATTCTAGCAATTGATTAATTTCTATGCTAAATTATTAAAGAGTTCTCACACGAAACACAGGATGTCATGATTGTTGGAAGAGAGAGATCATCTTGGAGGTGGTCAAAATCTCAGGCCAGTGGTTTCCAAGCAAAGTGGGTTAGAAGCTGTCGGATCTGGATTACCAAATACAAGATGATTAGTCTCACATAATTTTTTAAACAATTCAAAATAAAATAACCTAATAGTAAAGTTGATTTGCTCTTAAATTTGTGCATAGAAATCAATGCAGAGATCTTTGGACATAGCTTGAAGATCCGTGCGGGGCTTGTATTTGGCAATGCAAACCGACTCGACATTCATGATCGTGCAGGCATCTATACGATCATGATAAAATAGAGCACCAGTATCAAGGAAAAGTTCCGATTGGTTTCCACTGGCATTTTTGAAGGAGTAGTCACCAGAGGGGGGGGGGTGGCGCGATCGACAATCTACAATCGACATCACGGAAAGCAGATGGTGAGGGCTTGGTCTTGATGACTGATGGTGGACCCGGCTGGAAGAAGGGCATAATAGATGGGGGGAAGGCTGACACAGTGATCATCTAGGATGGCCGTGGACCTCTCCAATCGGGAGGAAGGCAGTGAACTCGACGGGCGAGCGCTTAAAGGAGTCTGGCAGGGCGACGGTGGTCACAGCGGAGGAAGGTGGCTTGCAGTGGGAAGCAAGGAGGAGGTTTGATGGGAGGCGTCAACTTGAAAGGATGATTTGGTGACCCCAGTTGTAGGCGGACGAGTTGGGCGACAGTCATGGAGATTTTTGGACGGTTGGTAGCAGTGGATGGGGTCGGGCTACAATGGGCGAAGGCATGGGTGAAGGCCAATGGTGATTGGGTGCTTAGTTGTAGGTGAAGGAGACGGGTGGCCGGTGTCTGTCAGGGGGTAGTGGATGTTGGCCTGGCCATGGACTTCTCCAGACGGGAGGGAGATGGCATCGCAGGTTGCTTGGGATGCTGATCTGCAATCAGTTCAGGTAGGGGGCATCTGGCATTGGTGGTGGCAGCAAGAACGACTCAAGAAGGAGGCGGGCTTTGGGATTTGAAGTTTTTTTAGAGTAGCAGGGAAGGAGATTTACTAAACAGAAGATAAGGGAGGAAGGAGAAGAAGAATCCAGGAAGAAGAGGAAGTAGGAGAGGAGAATAGAGAGAGATGATCAGAGAAAGAAAAGTACTCAATAAGAGTTTTTTTATTCCAAAAATGTCGATAATCCCCTTCATGAGGCTTACAATCCATTTAAATAAATTCAGATCCCAAACAACCAGAACCACTATCAACAAACTGAGAGATCTTGATAAAAACAAATTCTAAAACAACGATAAAAACAAATCCTAAAATAACTGAAACAAACTATCCTAAAAAACTCTGATTCAATTTATTTCGTGCATGAGTTAGAGATTAATAAAATCCCCCATATCCTATACACCCATAATATACCCAAAAATTATTTACATCAAGATTAGTGCTGGGCAATGTTCTCAAGATTAGTGCTGGGCGATGTCATCAAGATTAGTACTGGCCATACATCAGAAATCGGATGATGTCCCTATCAGAACAATCACTTGTTCCAGGCATAGGGTGCGAGATAGCTAGGAGTTGATCTTATTCAAGGTACATGATACCAGATAAACAAGAGCCGATCACTTATTTCAAGCATAGGGTGCCAGATAGCCAGAAGCTGATTACTTATTCAAGGCACAGATAACAGATGACCAGGAGCCAATCTGGTGCGGGCACCAGACTCAGAAGAAGACTTCAGAGCTCCATTTGGATCTCTGATTGACATTGCCCGAGAAATTAGGGTTTGTAATAAAGGTTGACCTGGTCAACCAGTTTATTTATTTTATTTCTTGAGTCACCATTTAAATTTTGTTGAGTCATGTTGACTCGATGCAAGTCCCAATGTGGTTTCAATTTGGTCCAAAATGGTGCCACCTTTCTCTTCCAATCAAATCAAGGTTCAAGCAAGTGGAGGCCACACTCCAAGCCACACGCCCAGCCACACTCCGAGCACACGCCAGAGTCCAGGAGGCGCCATAGAGGCATCCCAGTGTCATGGTCCCCACATCCAAAGAAGAAAAAATCAAATTGGAGGCTAAATTAAAGGAGGCGCCCACACCTGCCTAATTTACCTAAGCAAAGAAGGAAGAAAACTTCTCTTGGAGAAGAAATCAAAGAAGGACATCCAACCTACTCCTAATTGAAGTTCAAATCAAAATCAAAGAGCTTAACTTGGAGTGGAAGAAAAGAAGAAATACCATAAGAAGAAGAGGACTCCAAATCCAAATCCAACTCCAAAGGAGGTGCCATAAAAGTTCCAAAACAATTCCTTTATGGCCGTCCCAATTTTTTTTGGACTCTTGGTCGGCCAAGGGAGAGGATTTTCTACCTAATCTAGGGGTTGGAAGAGTTTAGTCCCACATGGGAATTTGTACAAGCTAGGAGAAAATTTTAGGTCTATATAATAGACCTCTCTTTGTAACTTTAAAAAATCAATGAAGAAAAATTATTTTTGCTATTCTCTTGTGTTGAGTGACCTAGGTTTCTCTTCTTCCGCACTATTCTAAGTGTTGAGCTCCGTGAGGGGGTAATCCGGGTTCCATTGGAGCCTTGAGGAGGTGAGAGATCTCCATCTTTATCCAAAATCCTAGGTTAGCCACTTGAAATTCCAAAACCCTAGCCACCTTTTATTATTTTCCATCCACCAAACCCTAGATCCATCCATCTCCCACGGCCTCTCTCTCTCTACAAGTCCAGGCCGTCCACCTTCATCCAGATCCAGTCCGGCTACTTCAGATCCAGAGCAAGTTCCAAGGAAAATCACATCAGCATCCAGGAGAACCCAGTTTTCAGCAACTTCGATCTTCAAGTTCATCAACCTGGTAAATCTTTTCCTTGACTCTCTGATTCCATCAATTGTTTTTCTTCTCTTCCAGATCTTGAGTTCAGGAGAAGCCAACCCGCCAAAGGACCAGTATTGGAGGATCCATTGCGAAGATATCTGAATCCGAGGATCCAACAATCTGCTCGGGAGAGTTCTTCCACCAAAATCTGTGAAGATCATTGTCTGGTTAGATAAACCTTCCCTTCTCTTTATTTCTGTTCTGTTGAAAGCTCGGAGTGAAACCCTAGGTCTGGGAGTTTCTCAACCCCCAGCGATCCGTTGCTTCTGAATTACTCTGATAATTTAGCTTCCTTAAAGTTGTGCTTTCAATTATCATATTAGTATCTTTCAATATTAGGTTAACTTTTCTTTGATTTAAAGCCAACTTCTACAAACATATAAAAACCACAAAAAAATTAGTTAATCTTAATTTACTTCCGCATCGCATCCCTTAATTTGTTCTGCATCACAATCATTTATTCAAGGCATAGGATGCTAGATGGCCATGAATCGATCACTTATTAGAAGCATAGGTTGCTAGCTACTCATTAGATAGGTGACGACCATTTACCTGAGCCAGGTACAAAGTTTTATAACTTCATTTAATATGAAACACGTCTTAATGTTATTAGAGCTGTAATGACAAGGTTGGTAAAGTGACCATCAAAAAGTATAGTAGATTACTTAATAAACCACTTCACAAACTGACCTCTTAACAGCCTAACCGACTCAACCACTTTCTTAATGGTGTAACTACTTCATAAATGATTATAACTACTCAACCAACTTGGTCCTTTACTTTTATAAATCAAAGCCAAATCGGAGCCAAAACAAGGTCCAAAACTCCTTTTAAAGAAAGCCCAATAGTCTAATAAGCTTTCTAGTCCACCATGGACTAGCAATTTTGGTCCACAAATGATGCGGGACAATATGCAAAATTAAATTACTGATAATTAAACTATTTAACTGAAATTAATAGTGATTCATTTTTTTGGATTTCTCATAATAAAGACTCAAAGCAATTAAAACAAATAAGACTAGTCAACTAGTTATATGCCCGCAATATCGAACTAACAAACCTAGTTAGGAAAAGAGGATCTGGTGATTAAGAAATCACCTTAAACTAGGATTCTACTTATCAAGGAATCAGAAATTAAAGAGTTAGAGAAGGGTTTTTAATTTTACCAACGATGATTATATCCCTCTGATGTGGATCTGACTAAACTCTTAAGGATCTTGCAGCAGGACTTCAAGATGGTCGATCTCGAGCTCCGATCTTCAGCTTAACTAGTTCCAAGGCAAAGATGCCTTTACTTTAGATCTCGATCAACTGCAACACTCAAAAAAAATACTCAAGTTAGGGCATGGAAGGAAGAATAAAAGTAGAAAGGAAAAAGTCAGAAAGGGAAGAAGATGGAAGTGATGGCTAGGGTTTCTGATAGTTGGATAACTAGGGCCTCATACCTCATGATGCTCCGAAGAACAAAGGAATAGGGCCTCACACCCTGCGATGCTTAACATAGCAAAGAAAATTTGACAGAATGTCAGCTTTATTTTATATATGTGGAATGAATAATACAAGAGGGGGTTGATGGGATATTTACAGACCATCAACTAGAAGTGTAAGGGTTACAAAGTCTTGCATCGGTTTTTCTTGGGCAATAACTCCTTGGAATTTTTTCTTGGGCATCTTGGACTCTTGTCTTTGATTGCTTTGGGCGACAAAACTTGAACCAAAGTGGGCGGCAAGGTCTCTTTCCTCACCCAAACAAAAGGGCACTAATTCCTTTGAATTTTAGGTGACAAAGAAATGAGGAGTCCTTCTGGCTTACTCCTCTTAAAATTAGTGGCAAATGAAAGAAATCACTTCTTAATTTTCAGTTGGGCGACAATTCTCTTTTTCCTTTTGGCGCTAACTCCTCTTGGACTCCATCTTAATCTCATTTGTATTTGAAAGTAGATGAAGATAACTCCCATTTTATCTTTGAACTTGAAATGGAACTCCTTGGATTTGAAATTCATCATGATAGGCATCCCCTTGAGATATAATTGTATTGAGATGGGCGATGAGAAGCTAAGTGGCATCCTCCCTCTTGGAATTGGCGACAACATAAAAAAGAATGGGCGCTAACTTGCTTGGACTCCTTTTGCTTTACTTCTCTTAAAAAAAATAAGTGTTGATCTCTTCATGTGGCCGACCAAGGATAAAAGACATGGCATGTGATGATGTCCTGGTTGATGTGGAAAGTGATGTCTAAACATAAGTGACATGTCATGTGATGATATCCCAGATGATGTGGCAAGTGATGTTCAAAATCTTGAAAAGGTGGTGCCAAGAAGTGGTTATCATGTGGCAAGTGACTTGGGCTAGCACATGGAGTCACATGGCTTGACTTGAGCTAGCACATGGAGTCACATGGGTCTTGACTTGGGTCCTTCTTGTATTATAAGACTCAACTAATAATTACAAGACTCAACCAACTAATTAATTAAAAGCCCAACTTGATCAAATTGATCAAAAGGCATAACCAACTAAATAAAAGGGCTTAAGCTGGTAAATAGGGTTTGGCCCAAAATGGCTTAAATAAGGTTTGACACAACCTGATAAATAGGGTTTATATACAAAACCCTAATTGGTAAAAAGGGCTAACTAACACTAGACCATTATAATAGAATTTATGACCCAATTGAAATTGGAGGTTTTTTACAAACTCAACTTTAGGTCCAGGGATTTTTACAGGACTCAATTTTGGAGTTTAGGGCTAAATCCAACTAAAGTAAAATAACAAAATTTAAGATAACTATTTATAAGTGATTTGGGGTTTGGGCCTAGGGCTTTATTTATAGGTGATCTAAAAGGATGTGGGTTCAATCTGTCGATTTCTTTTGGTCCTGGTGTTTTCATCAATTCTCCCCAAGTGAGAGGAACTCGATCCTGTCAAGTATGGATCAACCTTGCTGTGATAGTGCTCTAGTAAGTCTGGGTCAATTCTTTGCAAGTCCTCTTTAGTGATCCAATAATCGTCAATCTCGGATCGTCCTTGCCAACGAACCAGATATCGCTGATAGTCTTTGCCCCGAGTAGCGATAATCTTGTCATCTAAGATCCGCTCGATCCTGTCTCTCCGAGTTGGTAGTATGACAGGTGGATACACATGGGTTGGCTCACTCTCAAGGATTGGATCAAGCTTAAAAGACTCACTAGGGTCAACATTAGCTCCCTATACTCTATAAGGTCTAAAACGTTGAAAGTAGAACTAATATCTAGTTCAGGTGGTAACTCAAGCACGTAAGCATTAGATCCAATTTTTCTAATTACTTTGTATGGTCCACTACTATGGGTATGTAACTTTTTCATGGTTCCAAGTGGGAACCGCTCAGGTCGTAGCCTAACCAAGACAAAGTCTCCTTCATTGAATTCTTTGAGTCTTTTTCTTAAAATTATCCTTGGTTAATGTATGACATGTTGATAAAAATTTAGCATGAATTCTTAATAGATGCCATAGTATTTTCCAAAAATAGGATGCAAATTGAATGTGCTTAAAAAACTTATGCAACCTACTGATTTCAACAAAATGCAATCGGGTGGCTCTAGTAAGAGTGGAAACTTCGGGCCAGGGTAGGAAATAAGAAGTGGAATCGAGGCTAGCCTAGTTGGATAAGAAATAAGAAAAGGGCTCATGGAATAGCCCTAAGTTAATGGGGTTGACCTTAAGGTTTGGACATCAAGTTACGTCAACAGGTAATAAAAGGTCAGCCTTATGGAAGGATGAATTGGTGATTTCTAGAAAAATATCTTCAATTGGGACCAAAGGGGTGAATTCAACTTGAGGATGCTGGATTGAAAAGATCAAGTCTTCACTAATTACTTCAGGTTCTCGAATTTCAGGGATAGGCTCTATGATTTGAGTCTCTTCTAGTGTTTCCTCAAGTAAAGTCTTAGCAGTAGGATTAGGTTCTTTATGGTCTCTTTTTTTAATGGTCCTTCCGGTACAGTTTCAGTCAGGGTACGATCAGGGTCAACTAACTCTTGGTTGGCTTTAGTTTGGGTTTGGTCGGGATTATCTAACTCTGGGTCTGCCTCCTGTATCTCCTCATCTACACACTCATCTACTAAGCTTACATCAGCTTCATAAACTTCTTCTTCAATAGCATTTTGGTGAACCAATGGGGTAGTAGAGGTGGGTCGACTAAGAAAAAATTGACCGATTCTGGGGTTCGACTATGTATATTGATCCTAGTGGGTTCAGGTTGATGGATTATGGGTCTCTTAGGCTCATAGGATATGGGTTCAGCTCTATGGGTTATGGGTCTACTGGTTTTCTCTAGGTTTTCGAATCGCTTATCTAGTCGGTCACACTTATTGTTCATCAGGGCAAACTGATCATTCATTAACCTCATAAAGGCTTCAAAGTTGCACTCCATGGTCAGACTAGGATGGGTTGGCTTTCTAGAGGTCATGCAATGCAATCACACAAAATCAAACTAATATCTCATAGACCTAGAGCTTAAGTAGAATGGGTTAGCTCAATTTAAAACCAATTCAGCAATTACTCTGTCCACTGGCCAAGTAAGAGGTGGGGTCATAGGAGGCTCCCCTTCTCTCACAAGGTCCTAATTAAAAATCATGAAACTACTTAGAGCATTTGCCTCTGGACCTCTAGCCTTAGACACCATATTTCAGTGATAATTAAAGGATTTGGTGCAATAGCTTTCACACAATACTTGGAACCTGACCTGTTGGTATCCCTAAACTGCTTTAGGTTTCTAATTGATTTTAATTAGGGTTAGGTTCGATGCAAAAGGTGATTGTTGTGAGCCCAGGATAGGTGATGAAATCCTGCCCTGATCTGAGTTAGTAGAGTGCCCTTAAGATTAGGTTTCAGGATGATGCAATCACACGATATAAAACCCTAATATGCAGTGAAACTAAAATAATTAAAAATAGCAAAAAATAAATTAATTTTTTTCTCTTCAATTAAATTTCAGATCTGATTAATTTCAAATTTTTGATATTGGGATATCATGTCTAGCCATAGCTCATTACTCCCATGGGTCATGATAGTATACTTGCGTATACCCACTCAGGACGTGTGATTTCCTTCCACCAAAAATAATGGCAAAAATTTTTTTTTTGATTTTTTTTTGAGATTAGCAGAGGATTAACATCAAATTTATTATTAATTTTTTAATATTTTTTTAATGATGGTTTTATGTAATTTAATTTTAGCCTAGTTCTAGGTATGCAGAAATTTTAGAACTAGAAGTTAAACCCTAGTTTAACCTTCGCTCTGATACCAAAACTGATGTGAGACAATATGCAACAATTAAATTATTGATTATTTAACTAATTATATGATATTAATAGCAATTATTTTTTTTTGATTTTCATATTAAAAGACTCGAAGAGATCAATAAAGCAAAACTAGTCACTTAGTCATCAACCTGCAAAGTAGGTCTAACAAAATAAACTAGAAAAAACAGGAATTGGTGATTAAGGAACCACCTTAAACTAGGGTTCTACTTATCAAGAAATCAGAAATTAAAGAGTTAGAGAAGGGTTTTTAATTTTACCAATGATGATTATATCCCTCTGATGTGGATCTAACTGGACTCTCAAGGATCTTGTGGTAGGGCTTCAAGATGGTCGATCTCGGGCTCCGATCTTCAGCTTAACTAGTTCCAAGACAAAGATGCCTTTACTTCAGATCCTGATCACCTACAACACTAAAAAAAACACTCAAGTTAAGGCATGGAAGGAAGAATAAAAGTAGAAAGGAAAAAGTCAGAAGGGGAAGAAGATGGAAGTGGTGGCTAGGGTTTTTGATAGTTGGATAACTAGGGCCTCACACCCCGTGATGCTCTGAAGAACAAAGGAATAGGGCCTCACACCCTGCGATGCTTGAACAGCAAAGGAAATTTGATAGAATGTCAGCTTTATTTCATATATGTGGAATGAATTATATAAGGGGGGGTTGATGGGGTATTTATAGACCATCAACTAAAAGTGTAAGGGTTACAAAGTCTTGCATCGATTTTTCTTGGGCAACAACTCCTTGGAATTTCTTCTTGGTCATCTTGGACTCTTGTCTTTGATTGTTTTGGGTGACAAAACTTGAACGAAAGTAGGCGGCAAGGTCTCTTTCTTCACCCAAACAAAAGGGCGCTAATTCCTTAGAATTTTGGGCGACAAAGAAATGAGGAGTCCTTCTGGCTTACTCCTCTTAAAATTAGTGGCAAATAAAAGAAACCACTACTTAATTTTCAGTTATGCGACAATTCTCTTCTCCCTTTTGGTGCTAACTCCTCTTGGACTCCATCTTAATCTCATTTGTATTTGAAAGTAGATGAAGATAACTCGCGTTTTATCTTTGAACTTGAAATGAAACTTCTTGGATTTGAAATTCATCATGATAGGCATCCCCTTGAGATAGAATTGCATTGAGATGGGTGATGAGAAGCTAAGTGGCATCCTCCCTCTTGGAATTGGCGACAACATAAGAAAGAATGGGAGCTAACTTGCTTGGACTCCTTCTGCTTTACTTCTCTTAAAAAAAATAAGTGTCGATCTCTTCATGTGGCCGACCAAGGATAAAAGACATGGCATGTGATGATGTCCTGGATGACGTGGCAAGTGATGTCCAAACATAAGTGACATGTCATGTGATGATGTCCCGGATAATGTGGCAAGTGATGTCCAAAATCTTGAAAAGGTGGCACCAATAAGTGGTTGTCATGTAGCAAGTGACTTGGGCTAGCACATGGAGTCACATGGCTTGACTTGAGCTAGCACATGGACTCACATGGATCTTGACTTGGGTCCCCTCTTGTATTACAGGACTCAACTAACAATTACAAGACTCAACCAACTAATTAATTAAAAGCCCAACTTGATCGAATTGATCAAAAGGCATAACCAACTAAATAAAAGGGCTTAAGCTGGTAAATAGGGTTTGGCCCAAAAGGGATTAAATAGGGTTTGACACAACATGATAAATAGGGTTTATATACAAAACTGTAATTGGTAAAAAGGGCTAACTAACACTGGACCATTATAATAGAATTTATGATCCAATTAAAATTGGGAGTTTTTTTACAAACTCAACTTTAGGTCTAGGAATTTTTACGGGGACTCAATTTTGGGGTTTAGGGCTAAACCCAACTAAGCTAAAATAACAAAATTTAAGATAACTATTTATAAGTGATTTGGAGTTTGGGCATAGGGCTTTATTCACAAGTGATCCACAGGGATGTGGGTTCGATCTGTCGATTTCTTCTGGCCCTGATGTCCACACCAATAAAGCTTCCACATGGCCTATAAGAATAGTGGGTCATGGTGCTTTATCATTGTTGCCCAGTTAGCAAGCCCAAGAGGGGGGCTAAATTGGGTGTTTTAAAACTTTTAAGCAAGTATGTGCAATTTAAACACAGGTTGTGTATGTATTAGTGGTGTACAATGCAATGCAGAAGCAATAAAGTAAAAGGAGTAGAGTAAAGGACAAGCACACTCAAACACTACAAATTTATAGTAGTTCGAAGCAACTCTCGGCTCCTACGTCCACTACCCAAGGTGCACTGTTGGGATTTCCACTATATTCCCTTAAGAATACAGCCAGTTTGTTTTACACCGGGCTCATAAACCAAAACCCAATACAACGTTTATTTTCATGAGCTCACAAACAATCCAAACTTGATTTTCATGGCTTATCAAAAATCTTAAACAAAATCACAAGATGCAGCCCCCTGCTGCACTTGCTACAATACCCAAAATATAGTAATAAAGTTGCAACAAAAACAAACTCTAAGAAGCTGAGTTGTTGCAGTTAAAGCTCTAGAATGAGGGCCTCTTCAATGCTTCTTCAATGCTCTTCAAGGCTCCTTAGCTTCTTTATTGATTGACTCAAGAATTTGATTGGAAGTTGTTGAAGACTTGAGTTCTTGCTTGAATGCACTTGGAATATTCAATGCTCTCTTTTTCTTCTACTTTTTCTTGCTTTGAATCCATCATTTATATCTCCTTGGAGTGTCCCTAGGTGGATTTGGCCATTGGAGTGCATTGGGAACTGAAATATGGCCGTTAGGAACCGTTTTGGATTCAAAAAAGCATTTCTGGAACTAGCCATTGCAATTTGAAAAATTGGGATTCGAGTCGACTCGGATGACTCGAGTCAGCTCAGATGCTCAAATAGGTAAAAATTGAACTCTGTCAGAGTCGGCTCTTTTCAGTTGAGTCAGCTCGGATGACTGGTTTCTTAGAATTGAGTTTTTCTTCGCTCTGGAGGAGTCGGCTCTAGTTCTTAGGCCTTTTGGTTGAGTCGACTATAGCAACTTTCAGTGCCAGTTTTCAGTTCTGTGCTGTGCCATGCCATCCCATGTATCAACTCGAACCAATAGAGCCGGCTCAAGTTGACACACTTCCAAAAGCTTTAAATTGCCTTCAAACTTCTTCAAACTTTTTCTAAACTAATTTTAAACCTAATCTAACATGTTTTTCTTACAAAATACATTGAATTCCATTGTTTTGCCCTTTTTTATATAAATATTACAAAATATCAATCTTTAGGACTTTCAAATGACATAAATGATACATTAAATTCATTTTTGATACAAGAAGGTGTGCCAATGGTCTTAATAATGTACAATTATCAAACTCCCATCTGGAGCTACCTACAAACACTTTTGAAGTACTTGAAGATGATTAGTACAGAATCATGCACCAATATTTTGTAATCATCAAAATCATTCCAGGGGTCAACAATCATGGCTCAAGAATTTTGAGGGCACTTTTATGCAATCCATGACTGTGCGCAAGTCTGGGAGGGATCCAATAGCGAAAATGTGATCTCGATGTGCTGAAGCTTCTGAAGCATGATCTAGGCCTCCATTGATGCGATTTGATGGCCAAAACAACTCTAAAGCTTCGATCCAATGCCCAGCAGCAATGCTTGACTTGTTTTGAAGCGTGATGTAGTGATTTTTGATGCAATTGATATCCATCTGATGGTAGATAATTGTTACATGATTTAAAATGAATTTGAAAGGGATTTGGGATCAGATTCATCAATGAATTTGAAAGGAATTTGGGACCAGATTCATTAATAAATTTGAAGGGAATTTTTGCTATACTAAGATAGGCAGAAATGGACTAAGGATGTCCATCCCCCACTATACAAAAGGCCAGGAGAAGCATATAGGGGTGATCGGTGTTGCAAGTAGGTGCTAGATGTTTAAATTTCTTTAGCATGCATTGTAGTGCATGATGAAATCCTCCACATCCTTTTGTATTGTGGGCCAGTAGTAATGTTGTCAAAGGAGTTTGTATGCTAGTACTTTCTTCCCGATATAGTCCCATATATCCTTTCATAAACCTCCCTTAGTGCATAATCAATCTTGGACGGGTGCAGGTACCTAAGGAGGGGCAGAGAGAACGATCTCTTGTAAAGCTTTCCTTCATGCAAGAGGTATTGGGGGGCTTGATATTTCACTTTGCAAGCCTTTTTTTGATCCACATGGAGAGCTCATCGTTTAGTTGCATTACTTCCACCAATTCCTCGATGGTTGGTCTCTTGATCAACTCAAAATAGGCTCCCCTAGGTAGTGCCATTGGTGTGACAGTCATTGATTTTGCTAGAAGATCAACTCAAGAGTTATCTTCCCATGGTATTTGCTGGATTTCAAAGCTATGAAAGGTAGAAGCCAAATCCTTAACCTATGGAAGGTACTTTGTCATGTTTTCCCCCGAACCTTATAAATGTCTTTGATATGTTTGATGACCAATTGAGTCACTGTAAGCCTTTAGGCCCTTCACCCCCAACTCCTTAGCCACTCGAAGTCTTGCATTTCAAGGCTTCATATTCAGCTTCATTGTTCATCGTGGAAACTCAAAGCATAGGGTATGCTTGGCTATGACTCTTTCTGGACTTACAATGACCAATCCAACCCCCGATCCTTTGGAGTTGAAAGAGCCATCCACATATACCTCCTAAGTACTTTTGGGCTCTAGGATGGGTACTTGTGTCGACATTGAGGGCCCTGCATCATCTGGTATGGCTGGTTTGTTGGAGATGGTACATTCAACTTGGAAGTCGGCTAGTATCTGAGCTTTGATCATCGATCGATATTATAATTTGATGCCAAATTAAAAAAGTTTGATTGCCTACTTGGTGATGCACCTCAACATATCAGGCTAGTATAAGATACTCTTCGTAGGCTAGTCAATTAGGAGGGTGATGGTGTGGGCTTGGAAGTATAGTTAGAGTCTATGGGCAATGATGAGAAGGGTGTTGACTAGCTTCACTAGCTTGGAATATCAAGTTTTTGTATCCCTTAGGGTCAAGCTAACATAATAAACTGGCTTTGAGATCTTGTTTCGCTCTTGGACTAGCACCACACCCACCAGGGGCAAAGTTGTTAAGTAAAGGAACAATCCCTCACCTAGGTTTGGCTTGCCTAATAGCAGGAAAAAATTGAGGTAGCTTTTGAAATCTTCAAAAGATTTCTAACATTCATTAGCCCATTAGAAGTTCTTGGGCTACTTCAAGGTTTGGAAAAAGGGAAAGCATCTCTCACCGACTTGGAGACAAACTGATTGAGTGCTGTGATCCTTCCTATAAGGTGCTAGACGTCTTTAATCATCCTCAAGTAGTCCATTTCTTGGATGGCTTTGATTTTCTTAATATTGGCTTACACCCTCTGATTGAAGACCATGAAACCAAGAAACTTCCTAGAAGCTAACCTAAAGGCATATTAGGGTTCAACTCATCTGGTACTTCTATAGGGTCGTAAAGGCTTCTCAAAGGTCATCGATGTGGATCCCAGTGACTTTACTTTTTACGAGCATATCATCCATGTATACCTCCATGTTTTGCCAGATCTAGTATTTGAAGATTTTGTTCATGAGGCACTGGTAAGTCGCACCTGCATTTTTTAGGCCAAATAGCATGACCCTATAACAAAAAAGATCTAGATCAGATATAAAAGTAGTTTTCTTCTCATCATAAGGAGCCATTCAGATTTAGTTATAGCCAAAAAAGGCATCTATGAAACTGAGGAGATCATAGCTTTATGTTGCATCCACCATCTAATTAATCATTGGATGGAAAAAAATCTACCTAAAGAAGGGGAAGAAGAGGAAGAACATGGAGAAGATGAAGAAGTGAAAGAATCTGATAAAGAATCTAAATGGTGCCAAACATCTAAAGAGATCGATAAGTAGTACTCCTCACTTGCGATGAACTTCTGAACCTTTGACTCCCTGTGCTTCACTCCAGCAAAGCACTCCTGTGCATTTCCTTGCGAAACTATTGCTCTTGCTCAAAGACTCTTCTTCGAAGTTCAATTTGTCCTTTCTTGGACTTCTCTTCCAAGTCCAAGCACCTCTTATTGATGACCTCCACCTAGGCATCCAAGCTCTTATATCTCAGTGATGGCCTCCTCCTTTTCTATCATTTAAAATGCTTTATATAATAAATGCATTCTATCACTAACTAATAGGTAAAATTAGGTCCTATCTATTTAGGAATTACATTAATTTTTTAGGTCAATTATAATAATCAATCGACATGCAATGAGGGTTGAAAGAAAAATTAGTAGTATTTTTCCTTAGCTTTTGCTATGTAGCAAAGATGTATAAAGAGAACTAAAAGAAAATATTATCCAAAATTTCTCTCAAACCCTCAACATACCATTTGATTATTGTAATCATTTATAAAACTAATTACAATTTCCAAACTGGATAATCAATTAATTAATGTACATAATTCTTCTACCTATACAAAAATATATAAATATACAGATACTGTAGAATGTATACATTAATCAAAAGATGGGTCTATGGTTCTATGCAATGCAAATTTTATAAAAATAAAAATCTAATTAATCAGTTAAATTAACATATACTTATAAAACATGAATATATTAATAACAACAATTCATTTGTATTAAAATGTAAATACATCTGTGATCAGAGATTGTACTTGATAATGTTAGATAAGTTCATGATACAAATGATATAACTAAAAATGAAGAAAGAGTTAGAATCTCCATGTGAATGAAGTCAACAATAAGCTAGTTGCCATTCAACCCATGCATGAGGGCTAGTTGCTCTGGATGAAGCTGGGACTCAAGGCCTGAGTGTATAGGGCACACCCCGGTTCCATTGTTTGCAATGCTACTTAGTACCTTCTCTCAGCTTGAGCACCTAGGGTGCATGACCTACGCCCCAGCTTATACTCTGCAAGCCGGGACCTAAGTCACATGCATGCAGGGTACATGCTTGTGCACACATAAGTATTAATTAAATAAACATCTAATTAACTAATTAAACTAACATCTGATTAATTACTTAAATAAATAACTAATTAACTCTAATTAACATATTTTAACTAAGTAATTAATTAAATAATCATCTAATTAGCTAATTAAACTAATATCTAATTTATTACTTAAATAAATAATAAATTAACTCTAATTAAATATTTTATATTAAAAAATAACTTTTAGTAATGGCTCTGTTGTCATCATTATTGTCATTGCCAATACTCACAACAACACTAAACAAGCCCTATGAATGGCAGATACCATGACAGCAATAGTAGGTGGGCCCATGAATGGTAGATCTAATGCACACGAACTGAGGTGCAAGAGTGGTCAATGGTGCATGGATGTTGGCAGTGGTGCACAGATGGTCACATGGGAACCGAACAGTAGCACAAGGATGGGATGCCGGCATGAGGATGGTAGCACGGGGATGGGGGCCCAACGATAGGGCTACAAGGATGGCATCACAAGTTCGGGGCCGTGGGATGGTGGTGCGGGAGTGCGAGGAGGTGGTTCTGATGGCCGGTAGGGGGTTAAAATGGCAAGGCGTCATGCATTGAGGGTGAACCAGTGCAAGGAGGCTGAATCTAGCAAGGGTTTGCATTGAGCACTAGGAGGGGAGAACCTATAGGGGACCCACAGCAGGGGGAAGCACAACGTGTGATTGGGACACTGAAAGGGGGGAATAGGTAAAGGGAGGAAATTTGGAAAGAGAGAAGTGGGGGGAAAGAAAAAATTTAGCTTCTCGGGTGCCTGGGAGAAATTTACAGGGGATTATTAGTGACGACAACCTTCTTGTCACTAATAGTTATTAGCAAATCTTATTTTTTTGTGTTAACTATTAGCCACGGCCTCTTACCATCGCTAATAGTCAAATGCCATCGTTAATATAGTTTTCAAAATAAAAAATACTTAAAATTTTAAATAGTATTGAGATGGCTCATGCCATCGCTAAAAGTTCTTGACAAAATATTTTTTTTTGTGTTAACTATTAGCAATGACATGTGATGTCACTAAGAGTCAAATGTCATCACTAATATAGTTTTAAAAATAAAAGAATCTTAAAATTTAAAATAGTATTAGCGATGGCTCTTGCTGTCACTAATATTGATAACCCCATTGCTAATAATTTTTTAGAAGATAATTTTTAAAAAAAAATATGAAGTATATTAGTGATAGAATATTTCATCACTAATACTTTTTAACTGCCATTGCTAATAGATTTCCAAAGATTTTTTTTCCAAATTTAAATAGTATTAGTGATGGTATTTGTTACGGTAGTAAAAAAATTCATTCGACCCTGATACAGCATCCTCCTTGGTGGCTGACATGGCTATGTGCTTCACAGGTATCTCGAAGTCTCCCATTAAAAGAAGACGGTGGGTTGTTTGTTCTAAGAGAAGATCGGCCCCAGTGGCGGTTAGGTCGACAATTTGGCCAGCCGCGGTTAGGTCGACAATTTGGCCAGCCCACCTCGGCTAGCCCACTTCGGCCATGCACGAAGTATAGCTTCTTGGCTGCTCAGTCCGCACCCCGATCTGGTGTGGAGTCCTACCTCACCTCTCACGTCAGCACGGCAGGGGTGGAAAGGTCCCTCGAACGGTGTCTCAGCTAGCTCCGTGCCCTCTGCGCCGCATTACCCCAGTCTGGCTCCGCTCACATAGGGTCTGGCTCCAGTTCTGAGGTGGAGCTCTCCAGTTCCCGTGCACCTTGGCCCCGCTCGTGCCCAGTCCGGCACTAGGGTCATGCCTGCGGCACGGCCGTGCCCAGGCACTTTGACTCCGTCTCTGTCCGCGGTGCACCCTAGCTCGAGTCCGGCATGCCTGCGGCACGATCGCACCTAGGCACCTCAACTCTGCCTCTGTCAGCGGCGCACCCTAGCTCCAGTCCGGCATGCCTTCGCCCAGTCCGGCATGATCCTGCACCAGTCCATCATGACCCCGTGCCAGTCCGGCAAGACCCCGTGCCAGTCTGGCATGACTCCGTCCAGTCCAGCACAACCCCGCACCAGTCCGACATGCCTGCGGCACGACCGCGCCCAGGCACCTCGACTCCGCCTCCATTAGCAGCGCACCCCAGCTCCAGTCCAGCATGACCCCGCCCAATCCGGTACGACCCCGCACCAATCCGGCATGACCCCGTGCTAGTCCGGCACGACTCCATCCAGTTTGGCATGACCCCGTGCCAGTCCGGCATGACTCCGCCCAGTCCGGCCAAGCTGCAGAGTTATGGCACCCCGTGCCCGTCCGGCATGACTCCGCCCAGTCCGGCCAAGCCTACAAAGTTATGGCACGGGTCAGTCCAGCTCTATCCACCGTGCCCACGCCCACTCCGGCTCCGCCCAGTTCAGTAATGCCCGGCACAGCATCCTCTGGCTCCATCCCTTCAGATCCGGCTCCACCTATTCCAGCAACGCCCGGCATGGCATTCTTCTCTGGCTCCGTCCGCTTCAGCTTCGACTCCGCCTAGTCCAGCAACGCCCGGTGCGGCGTTCTCCCCCGTGAAGAGTCCGCCCCCAAGATGGCTCCGCCTGTGGTCTAGCTACTCCCATCTCAGGGCAGCCCCACGGACCAGCAGGTCGCTCTCATCAGGCTCCCACGTGCTCCAATGGATAGCCCACCTCGATCTTCGCATATGTAGGAAGCAGCGGGGCTCCACCCCAGTTCGGCATGGAGTCTTGCCCCGGTTCGCACGTCATCATAGCAGGAGAAGGGTGGCACCTCAGCCAGCCTTGTGCACGCCCACCGCCCACCTGGAGCCCCGCTCCAGTCCAGTTCCGCCCGGCATCTGCTGGGGGCAGCCCAACGCTCCGCTTCAGTGGGGTTCCACATGCCCTGATCCATGCGCGTGGGAAACTCTACATGCCACGCCTCGATCCATGCACGTGGGGACTCTACGTCCTATGCCTCGATCCACGTGCATGAAGACTTTGCATGCCTTGCCTCGGTCCATGTGCATAGAGAGCCTCTGCTTGCCTCATCTCGATCCGCATGCCATGGTCTGTCTGACTCCATCCTAGGTATGCTTTTCAAAGTACAGGTATGAGGAAGCCTGGATGGCCATCCCGACATGTAAAATTACCATCCCTGCCAGACTAACTACAAGTCCTGTAGCACGCCGCTTGCAAGGAGGGCTATATTAAAGCCTCCAGGTCATAGTTTATACCAATCAGGAAGGAGTGCCCAACCCAAGGCACTGTGCTCCTTCACCAACCTCCTGAACCATCCAGAAGAAGAAGATTCACCAACCTATCCTATCCTCCCATGCCTGCAGAAGCCTCACAGGCCTATGCCAAGAAGAACGCACCTCCCTGAAATGACAAGAGTCACTCGTCTACATAAGACCAGGATAAGAAGGTAAGGAAAGGTAAGAGACGACAGACTCTCTTGAATCCTACATTATCTTCCATTCTTATCACCCTCTGGGAGCGGAAAGTCCCCCAAGCTCTCCACCTCAGAGGTCTTCTGTTCCCCTCGATCGTCCTACCGACTTGATCATCGGAGTATCCTCGCCGGAATCTCTGGCCCAGGTCTCCCCTGTTTTGCAGGTCTACCTGATGGAGTGAGCTGATTCACGAGGTCGGAGGTCGAGCACCTGGCTGGAGGGACCCGACGCACTAGAGCTATGGGCCATGACGATCCAGGCGGCAACATATTGGCATGCCAGGTAGGGGGCAGATCAAAGCTCCTCAATTGGTGGACAACAATAGTCACCTTTGTCCTCAACCCTGGGGGCAGACTGGGGACACAAGGATGGGGGCACGGGAGCTCCCCCCCTCTCAAGGCCCCAGGGAGTGGTCTCGAGAAAAGGTTCGAAGCCTGAAGGGGCATCATCATCCCCGCCTAGATTAGACGGGGAATGTCCAAAACCGCGTCAATGCCATGGGTGGCTGGCCGCGCGGGTTCCAAAAAAAAAAAAAAAGAGAAGAAAAAAAGAAGAAAAAGAAAGAAAGAAAAAAAAAAAAAAAGAAGAGAAGGAAAAAGGATCTAATTGTAGTATTCATGCTTGTGGTCTTTTCAAACGCCCATCACTTCTCAAGAGTCCTATTCTCTCATGCAACGGAGCCCTCTCCCATGAAACAGGGCCTTATGCACTCATGCAATGGAGCCCTCTCCCATGCAATGGAGCCTCAAGCTCCCATGCAATGGAGCCTCAAGCTCCCATGCAATGGAGCCTCAAGCTCCCATGCAACAGGGTCTTATGCTCTCATGCAATGGAGCCCTCTCCCATGCAACGGAGCCTCAAGCTCCCATGCAACGGAGTCTCCCACTCCCATGCAATGGGGTCTCACCTCTCCCATGCAACAGGGCCTTATGCTCCCATTCAACGGAGTCCTCTTCCATGCAATGAAGCCTCAAGCTCCCATGCAACGGAGCTTTAAGCTCCCATGCAACGGAGTCCTCTCCATGCAACAGAGCCTCAAGCTCCCATGAGCAGGGCCTTATGCTCCCATGCAACGGAGCCCTCTCCCATGTAATGGAGCCTCAAGCTCCCATGCAACAGGGCCTTATGCTCCCATGCAATGGAGTCTCCCACTCCCATGCAACGGGGTCTCACCTCTCCCATGCAACAGGGCCTTATGCTCCCATGCAACGGAGTTCTCTCCTCCCATGTAACGGAGCCCTGCTCTCCCATGCAACGGAGTTCCTTTCATCCATGCAACGGAGCTCTATTCTTCAATGCAACGGAGTCCTATTCTTTTTTTAAGGTAACTCTTCTCTCCGCTATCTTTGAAATGTAAAAAACTATGTTTTAGTTCTGCAGGAAAAGCTCCTATATCATCATCGACGGCAAGTATTATAGCTCTGCGCCCACTGCTGAACTCACAGTCCGGAGATGTCCATAGGAGACTCCAAGAAGTCCCGCCATCTACCGCGAAACTCACAGTTCAGCATCTCAGCAATCAAAGATCAAAAACTCTAAAAGCCTGGCACCTAAAGCCCGGACTCCAGTCCGGCAACAAAGACCGGAAACTCCAGAAGCCCGGCACCTAAAGCCCGGACCCCAATCCGGCAACAAAGACCGGAAACTCTTCAAGCCCAGCACCGGAAACTCCTGAAGCCCGGGAACCAAAGACCAGAAACTCTTTAAGCCCGGCACTGGAAACTCCTGAAGCTCGGGAATCAAAGACTGGAAACTCTAGAAGCCCAGCACCTAAAGCCCAGACTCTTGTCCGGCAACTAAAGACTGGAAACCCTGGCACCGAAAGCTCATGAAGCCCGAGAACTTAAGACTGGAAACCTCAGCATCTTAAGACTGAAAATCCCGGCACCAGAAACTCTTGAAGCCTGGGAACTTAAGACCGAAAATCCTAGCACCTTAAGATCGAAAACCCCAGCACCTTAGGATGGAAAGTGCTAGAAGTCCCGCACCAAAGCCAGAAAGCTCCCGAAGCTCCTCAATCAAGCCGAGTTGAAGTCAAGCTCCTTCTCAAGCCGAGCTGAAGTCAAGCTCCTTAATAAAGCCAAGCTGAAGTCAACCTTTTTGGTGAAGCCAAGCTAAAGTCAAGCTCGTTAATAAATCTCTACATTCAAGCCGAGCTGAGGCCTAGCTCCTCACTGGGGCCCAGCTCCCCACTGAAGTCAAGCTTCTCACCGAGACCAAGCTCCCTGCTAAGGTCAAACTCTCATTTGAAATAAAGAGTACCATCTCCCCACCATGGCCAGGGAAGGCAACAACGAGGCGTTGGATGGTACAAAGCTCACAAATGCATGCACCGTACTGCTCCCCTCCTGAGGGCTTCTGCAACACTATCGTCACCAACTTTATTAAACATTCTCGATCGTTGGAATGCACGAGGCCAACCACCATGGAAGCTTGTGATGGCTACACCTCCACCAGCTAGAGTTTGCGACGGTCGTGCATGCGCTGTCGAACTCCTGCTCCTTGAGTTCCTTCACCAGGATGGCTCCCTCGAGGTTGAGCATCTGGTCGGAGTCGAACTCCTACTTCTTGAGTTCTTCCGCCAGGATGGCTCTCCCGAGGTTGAGCATCTGGCCGGAGTCGAACTCCTACTCCTTGAGTTCCTCTACCAGGATGGCTCCCCCGAGGTCGAGCACCTGGCTGGAGTCGAACTCTCTTTCCTTGAGTTCTTCAGCCAAGATGGCTCCCATCTTCGAGCAACTTCAATGCCTTCATCAAAGGTTCCGAGGGATACTTTGAATTCGGCCATGTCAACTATGTGCCCGATCATATATGTGTGTATCCAAGTTATGCTCCTCACCAACCTCTTCCTCCTCGACACCACCTTCTATCCTGTCAAAGAGGAGTCAGACTGAAGTACTAGTACCATCACAATGCAACTAACCTTCGATCAAAGTACCTACAGCAAGTAAGTTTTAGAAACACCACTATCTACTTTGTTTTGCAGGCCACTCCCTGTTCATAAAGAGGACAGCCATACTCGATGCCTTCATCTAGGCCTTCAAAGACCAATAGCTAACCTCTAGCAAATTCAGTTCCATCTAGCGATTGACTTCTTGCAACTAGTACAAAGCCCGCTACGGTGCAGAGCCGAATGGATAATGGTACTCCCTTTATCCAAAATGATGACATTTTGGACTCAAGGAGTGGGGGCATCTATTACAGTAGTAAAAAAATCCATTCGACCTTGACACATCATCCTCCTTGGTGGCTGACATGGCAACATGCTTCATGGGTATCTCCAAGTCTCCCATTAAAAGAAGACGGTGGGTCCTATTGTTCTAAGAAAAGATTGGCCGCTGTGGCGATCAGGTCGGCAATTTGGCCAGCCCACCTCGGTCAGCCCACTTCGACCATGCATGAAGTACAGCTTCTTGGCTACTCAATCCGCGCCCCTGATCCAGTGTGGAGTACTACCTCACCTCACGCATCAGCATGGCAGGGGTGGAAAGGTCCCTTGAATGGTGTCTCAGTCGGCTCCGCGCCCTCTGCACCGCATTACCCTAGTCCAGCTCTGCTCGCATGGGGTTTGGCTCCAGTTCCGAGGTGGAGCTCTCCAGTTCCCGTGCACCTCAGCCCTGCTCGTGCCGAGTCCAGCACCAAGGTCACGCCCACGGCACAGCTGTGCCCAGGCACCTCGACTTCGCCTTTATCCACGGTGCACCCTAGCTCGAGTCCAGCATGCCTATGGCACAACCGCGCCCAGGCACCTCGACTTCGCCTCCATCAGTGGTGCACCCTAGCTCCAGTCTGGCATGCCTCCACCTAGTCTGGCACACCTCCGCCCAGTCTAGCATGACCCCATGCTAGTCCGACAGGACCCCGCATAAGTCCGACATGACTCTGCCCGGTCCGGCATGTCCCCGTGCCAGTCCGGCATGCCTGTGGCATGGCTGTGCCCAGGCACCTCGACTCCACCTCCATCAGCGGTGCACCCCAGCTCCAGTCCAGCATGCCTCCGCCCAATCTGGCATGACCCCCGGGCTAGTCCGGCATGACCCCGCGCTAGTCCGGCATGACTCCGCCCAGTCCGGCACGACCTCATGCCAGTTCGGCATGACTCTGCCCAGTCCGGCACGACCCTGTGCCAGTCCAGCATGCCTCCGACTAGTGCGGCGTGACCCTATGCCAGTCCGGCATGACTCCGCCCAGTCTGGCCAAGCCCGTAGAGTTATGGCATGGGTCAGTCCGGCTCTATCTACCGCGCTCGCGCCCACTCCAACTCCGTCCAGCTTCGGCTCCGCCTGGCGCAGCATCCTTCTCTGGCTCCGTCCGCTTCAGATCCGGCTCCACCCAGTCCAGAATGCCTAGTGCGGCGTTCTTCTCTGGCTCCGTCCACTTCAGCTTCAGCTCTGCCCAGTCCGGCAATGCCCAGCGTGGCGTTCTCCCCCGCGAAGAGTCTGCCCCCAAGATGGCTCCACCCGTGGTCTAGCTCCTCCCATCTCAGGGCAGCCCCACGGTCCAGCAAGCCACTCTCATCTGGCTCCCACATGCTCCAACTGATGGCCCATCTCGATCTCCGCACGTGCAGGAAGCAGTGCGGCTCCACCCCAATCCAGCATGGAGTCTTGCCCTGGCTTGCATGTCATCGTAGTAGGAAAAGGGCAGCACATCTGCCATCTTGTGCATGCCCGCCGCCAACCTGGAGCCCCACTCTAGTCTAGTTTCGCCCGGCATCCACTGGGGGCAACCCAGCACCCCGCTCCAGTGGGTTCCGCGTGCCCTGATTTGCATGCATGGGGGACTCTACATGCCGTGCCTCGATCCGTGCACGTGGGGACTCTGTGTGCCATGCCTCGATCTGCATGCATGAAGACTCTGTGTGCCTTGCCTCGGTCCATGTGCATAGAGAGCCTTCGCCTGCCTCGTCTCGATCCGCATAACATGGTCCATTTGACTCCATCCCAGGTATGCTTTTCAAAGTACAGGTATGAGAAAGCCTGGATGGCCGCTCCGAGATATAATTCACCATCCCTGCCAGACTTGCTACAAGTCCTGTAGTGCACCACCTGCAATGAGGGCTATATTAAAGCTCCCATGTCACAATTTACACCAATCAGGAAGGAGTGCCCCACCCAAGGCACTGTGCTCCTTCACCAACCTCTTGAACCACCCAGAAGAAGAAGATTCACCAACCTATCCTAGCTTCCCAGGCCTGTAGAAGCCTCACAAGCCTATGCCAAGAAGAACGTGCCTCCCTGAAATGACAAGAGTCGCTCGTCTATATAAGACCAGGATAAGAAGGTAAGGGGAGGTAAGAGACGACAGACTCTCTTGAATCCTGCATTATCTTCCATTCTTATTACCCTCTGGGAGCAGAGAATCCCCCAAGCTCTCCGCCTCTGAGGTCTTCTGTTCTCCTCGATCATCCCACTGACTTGATCGTTGTAGTGTCCTCACCGAAATCCCCGGCCCAGGTCTCCCCTATTTTGCAGGTCCGCCCGATGGAGAGAGTCCATTCACGAGGCCAGAGGCCGAGCGCCCAGCGAGAGGGATCCAATGCACCAGAGCTATGGACCACGACGATCCAGGCGGCAACAGTATTTATCATTGCTAATATTCAATTTGTAATTGCTAATAATGACAAGTAACTTGGTTAATTTTGTTGGTCAATAAAAATATTTATTAGCAATGGCTAAAAAGCAACCGCTAATACATTTTTTTTAGTGTATAGGAATAAAATAGTACGGATAATATCTTACCATATTTAATTTCATATTCAATCTATCTAGATATGGATAGAAATTTAAGCATTTAACTAATATCCATATCCATATCTGTATTTGTGAAAAAAGATATAGATATGAATAAACAACTATCTGATCTGTATCGAAATATTTGATTATGCTTGCAATCTTATTGAATTTTATATAATACTTATTAATTTTTTAAAAAAATATATAAGCATATTAACATGTTATTAACTTGATTTACCCTTCATTTAGTGACATCTTTGATTATATATCAGTTTAATTATCCGACTTATATCCATATTTATATCTATATTTTTATTATTTGGTTTGTATCTATATCTGTTTAAAACAAATATGGATATGAATTCTTGTATCTGTCAAACAAGATAAATATGGATAATTCGATCTGGTTTCAGCCCTACCAATATAGCTTTACCTGAGAAAAAGGGATGAAGTAAAGGACTTGAAAGCTAATGTGAGAAGATTATCTACTATTGTTGGAAGGTATAGAGGACAAAGTTCTCATTTAAAAGATCTTGTGGCAGAACTCAAAGGAGAGAAAATTAGTTTGTTAAAAGGGGTAGAGGATTTAAAGAAAGACATTAGTGATATCAAAGATGATGTAATAAGGGTGAAGGCAAAATGTTCAGAGTTAAAGAGGAAGCTTGTGAAGCATGTTGCAAGGGAGAAGCTATATGTGATTGCAAATATGCTTTTATTCATTCTGCTAACAATAGTGATCATATTTTGATTGACTTCCTTGTATGATATTATATAATGATTTTGAAAATGGTGGTCATATAGAAGACAAGCTTTAGAATATTAAAGCTTTTGGAAATCATCTTTGTAATGAATGTTATACACTAATAATATCAAATGTAATTGTTTATTTTTGATATTTACATCTCTTCATTATTAAATTTGAATTTTATTTCAATGAGTTTGAAATATGAAATAGCAAGCTTTGAATAGCTTTAATGCTTGGCACGTATATGGTCAAATTATATTAAATAATTAATGTTTCTGAAATGGAACATTCATGGAACCAACATGGAACCAACAAATATGAAATGACTCATGCATGGAACTTGAATGCAATGACATGTCAATGTGAATTTAGCATCACTCCTTATGTGTGCTTCATATAAATAGGTTGATTCATAGGTGATCCCTATATTGGAATTCAAGTTTAATTGCCCTTTCTATTAACGAAGTCATATATCAAAGAGTTATTTATCATAACCTTCCAAAATAGTAGACTTTGTTAGTAAAATTATGTTTTTGAAATATGAAACACTGAGGTTTAAAAAAGTTTAATGCTACCGTCATTAAAGTGGCACTGCTAAGCTCAAATTTCACATGCTACAGCCATTGCTAGTACCCTTGATTAAAGTTGAAATGCCACTACTAATGCCATTGTTATTAAAGTTGTAATATGAAACATTTTGAATCCTCTATTGTTCTATTAAGCAAGCTAATGCCGCTGCTAATGCCATTGCTAACTAGTTGACAAGTGGCAATGAAACATTCTAAATCCTCTACTACGCCACTGAGCAAGCTATGAACCTAAAACATTAGTGCTTCCATAGTATACAAACAAGTATACCTTGCTATGAATCATATGTAGGAAAAATCTTCCATTAATTCCCATGGATCATGGACAGAAGATTGGAATATAAAATATTTAGATCTGATCTGTTTGATAACAGATCTCATACTATTTATCATATCTATTATCAAGATCTATTAAAAGGGGTTTACAATACATACCTGTATTCGATATTAATCCTAAACCTGTAAAAGGATGTTCATGTAAACATTAAAAGCAGAGTCCTTCTCTTCAGCATCCTCTTGTAACAGGCAGCTCATCGATGGGGCAAGCCGTGAGAACAAAACTCATGTAGAATATCATAACGAGGAGTGGAGAGGGGACCTAGCCTATTATTTATAAGCAAACCCTAACAGACCCTCCCATCACGCAAACCCTAACAGGCCCTCCCATCATGGGCTAGTTGGTCCAAGGCCTATACCATGCCTCCTCAACCACACCAAATCACATGAGGTGCTCCTAGCCTAAACAATGATCACATAACTTTGGGCTCATCATACGTCCATTAACATAGATCATAAAATCAACCCGATTTTAATAAACCATAAAATAATAATTAATGTCAGCCCAAATTAAGAAAAACTTTTACATTCTCTCACTTGGACTATATTAATTATAATTTTGAAAATATTTTATTTTAAAAATAACTCTCGAATTGAAAATAAAATGTGGCCACCATATGATCTATAGATAGTATCTACAAATGATTCGATCCAATAATATCCATGATGCCGAATCATAGAATCATTGTATCCTTATTTGATACAAGACTTATTATAGGATCGAGGCCCCTAACCACCATTTCAAAAGGAACGTCCCCCATGAAGGACAAGACACCAACAGTCTCAAACCATGTAGTGGCCCGAACACAGGCATGGGTTTGCTATCTCTATTTAATTGAATTTGCATCAGGGGAAAAGTCGACCCTCGAGTCAACCCCCCGAGGAACTTGGCTGGTTTCATCAGCCTCCCCACGTGGCAACCCCACTCTGGGTCCTATGGGTGAGCGCTGGCCTCATAGCCAACATTCCCCCCTCGACGACACCCGAGGAGCCTTTCTAGCTTCGAACCTGTGACCTCGGTCTAATACCAGTTGTAAGATGAAGGATTTTAACCACCTTTCATAGGAACCATTCCCCGTTGAAAGGTTATAAACCAACAATCTTAAACTACACAGCGGATGGGGCCCACGGGCTGAGCTTGCTATATTCATTTTACTCGAGCCTCCCTTAGGGGCCGAGCCGACTTCGCATCATTTTAGCATCCGAGCCAACCCTTGAAGGATGTCCCCTGGCCACCACACACGTCCCAACATGTGGCACTTGACTCGGCATTCCCACGGGTGCGCGCTAGCACCAGGCCAACAATGCCCCCCCCCCCCCACCCCCCCCCCCTAGTGGCACCCGGGAGGCCTTTCTAGCCTCTAACCCTTTGGTGCGGGCACCAGACTCAGAAGAAGACTTCAGAGCTCCATTTGGATCTCTGATTGACATTGCCCGAGAAATTAGGGTTTGTAATAAAGGTTGACCTGGTCAACCAGTTTATTTATTTTATTTATTTCTTGAGTCACCATTTAAATTTTGTTGAGTCATGTTGACTCGGTGCAAGTCCCAATGTGGTTTCAATTTGGTCCAAAATGGTGCCACATTTCTCTTCCAATCAACTCAAGGTTCAAGCAAGTGGAGGCCACACTCCAAGCCACACGCCCAGCCACACTCCGAGCATACGTCAGAGTCCAGGAGGCGCCATAGAGGCATCCCAGTGTCATGGTCCCCACATCCAAAGAAGAAAAAATCAAATTGGAGGCTAAATTAAAGGAGGCGCCCACACCTGCCTAATTTACCTAAGCAAAGAAGGAAGAAAACTTCTCTTGGAGAAGAAATCAAAGAAGGACATCCAACCTACTCCTAATTGAAGTTCAAATCAAAATCAAAGAGCTTAACTTGGAGTGGAAGAAAAGAAGAAATACCATAAGAAGAAGAGGACTCCAAATCCAAATCCAACTCCAAAGGAGGTGCCATAAAAATTCCAAAACAATTCCTTTATGGCCGTCCCAATTTTTTTTGGACTCTTGGTCGGCCAAGGGAGAGGATTTTCTACCTAATCTAGGGGTTGGAAGAGTTTAGTCCCACATGGGAATTTGTACAAGCTAGGAGAAAATTTTAGGTCTATATAATAGACCTCTCTTTGTAACTTTAGAAAATCAATGAAGAAAAATTATTTTGCTATTCTCTTGTGTTGAGTGACCTAGGTTTCTCTTCTTCCGCACTATTCTAAGTGTTGAGCTCCGTGAGGGGGTAATCCGGGTTCCATTGGAGCCTTGAGGAGGTGAGAGATCTCCATCTTTATCCAAAACCCTAGGTTAGCCACTTGAAATTCCAAAACCCTAGCCACCTTTCATTATTTTCCATCCACCAAACCCTAGATCCATCCATCTCCCATGGCCTCTCTCTCTCTACAAGTCCAGGCCATCCACCTTCATCCAGATCCAGTCCGGCTACTTCAGATCCAGAGCAAGTTCCAAGGAAAATCACATCAGCATCCAGGAGAATCCAGTTTTCAGCAATTTCGATCTTCAAGTTCATCAACCTGGTAAATCTTTTCCTTGACTCTCTGATTCCATCAATTGTCTTTCTTCTCTTCCAGATCTTGAGTTCAGGAGAAGCCAACCCGCCAAAGGACCAGTATTGGAGGATCCATTACGAAGATATCCGACTCCGAGGATCCAACAATCTGCTCGGGAGAGTTCTTCCACCAAAATCTGTGAAGATCATTGTCTGGTTAGATAAACCTTCCCTTCTCTTTATTTCTGTTCTGTTGAAAGCTCGGAGTGAAACCCTAGGTCTGGGAGTTTCTCAACCCCCAGCGATCCGTTGCTTCTGAATTACTCTGATAATTTAGTTTCCTTAAAGTTGTGCTTTCAATTATCATATTAGTATCTTTCAATGTTAGGTTAACTTTTCTTTGATTTGAAGCCAACTTCTACAAACATATAAAAACCACAAAAAAAAAAAAATTAGTTAATCTTAATTTACTTCCGCATCGCATCCCTTAATTTGTTCTGCATCACCCTTGACCTCAGCTTTGATACCAGTTATAGGATCGAGGCCCCTAACCACCATTCCAAAAGAAAAATTCCCGTTGGAAAGTTGGAGACCACCGATCTTAAACTGCACATCGGATGGGGTCCATGGGCTAAGCTTGCTATACTTATTTTACTCGAGCCTCCCTCAGGGGCCGAGCTGACTCCGCATCATTTCAGCATCCTAGCCGACCCTCTGAGGATGTCCCCTAGACACCACACACGTCCCACCACGTGGTTCTTGACTCGGCATTCCTATGGGTGTGCGCTGGCACCAGGCCAACACTTTCCATGGTTACAAGCATCATAAATACTATCGATATGAGTCTTGATGTGGTAGTGTAGCAAGAAAATAGCATCAAGGTGATTCAAAATAAAACATGTTATTTTTCATTGTTAGTCCTCCAATTTCTCTTCAACATACTTAGAAACAAAATAAGCAAAAGAGATTTTAATAGCATCAAACAACAAACCATTCGGTCTCATATACTCAATGACAAAGCATCACAACAGGTACATAACCAAAAGAGATATCTCATAATCAAAGTAAATTAAATATATGTACCATCAATTATAATTTCTCTTTAACCACATGCTTTATAACAAACTAGAGAAATCCCACGACTTCAAAAGAAATTTGTATGTCTCCAAACACAATGGATCTCATAATTATCAAATGAGACATACTCATATAACTATCATTATCAAGATAAATACATAATCTTGAATACTATATTATATTTTATTATTTCACATGTGCACATAAAATATATAGGAATGCAATCCATTAACTAAAATAAATAATGATATAAAATTTATCAATCAAGTCAATATATAAATACATCAAACTTTCATTAATCCAAAAAATAAAAGATTCTAAAATGCCCATATTTTTGACATGTTTCATAAAAACTATGGGTCTTAATTATTTGATTAGGAGATCAACAAACATTGACTTTGTATATTATATAAAATATCATCCTTTCAACTAAAATCTCTAACCGACTGTTGCCGCTCTCGTCGCCGCGCCCGTGCCGCGAATCAGCCGATCCTTCCTGACCGCCTGGTGGGGGAGCCTCCCTTCCTGCAGAGAACCTGCAACAAAGGGGTTAGAGGACCCTGGCCGGGGATCCCGGCGAGGGGGCTCCGACGGTCAAGTCAGTAGACGACGAGAAGGAACAGACTCTCCCCCCGGGCCCTCGAAAGGGTCCCAGATTTGGAGAGTTAACTGGTGAAGGGAACGCCCCGGGGACCGGAATCTCGGCTGGGCCTACTTGCCGAGCTCACGTCCAGTATTCCCCTCTCGGGATCTCTGGTTTCTCTCTCGGAGCGAGGCCTTGTGCCGGTGCTTCCTCCTTGTCCCCTGGCTAGTTGGCTTACCTTGCAGTCCCCAGATTCTTCCCTCTTTATCTCCCTCCGTCGTGCGCTTGTCCTTTTCCTCCTCGAAAACTCCTCTCCCCTGTCTTCCTTTCTTTTCCCTTTTTGGTGAAGGTGGCCAGGCGGCTTTCCGACCTCGTCCGCCGGGCCCAGCAGGGAGAAGGCAAAGACAGAAGAGAAAAGGAGGGAGGGCGGCGCTGGCAGAGCGGCCGGTCGTCAGGCCTCGGGCTCCGTGAGAGTGCTCTTTTCCCCGAGCGTGGGCGCCATCCGTTTACGGGGCCTGTTCCGTCAGGATCGGGCCTCTCGACTGCGGGACCTGTCGGGCCAATGCAAGTGACGTTCCGCGTGCCGCCGCCCTCCGTACGGGATGCCGTCTGGGGTCGGTACGGCCCGAGGGATGGCCTCGGGACCTGTCTCCTTCCCCGGGGGCCTCTCCGTACGAGCGGTCTGACCTCGGCTGAGTTGGACCTGTCTCTGGGGGCCAACTGGCGAGGGGCGAGGGATCGACCGACCTCGGCTTAGGTGGACCCCTCCTGGGTGGACACCTGGCGAGGTGGCAGGAGGTCGCCTGGCTTCGGCCGAGGTGGACCCGTCTCCGGGTGGCCACCTGGCGAAAGGCGAAGGGTCAGCCGACCTCAGCTCAGGTGGACCCCTCCTGGGTGGACACCTGGCGAGGTGGCAGGAGGTCGCCTGACTTCGGCCGAGGTGGACCCGTCTCCGGGTGGCCACCTGGCGAAAGGCGAAGGGTCAGCCGACCTCAGCTCAGGTGGACCCCTCCTGGGTGGACACCTGGCGAGGTGGCAGGAGGTCGCCTGACTTCGGCCGAGGTGGACCCGTCTCCGGGTGGCCACCTGGCGAAAGGCGAAGGGTCAGCCGACCTCGGCCGACCTCACTCGGGCGGACCCCTCCGGGCCCGGGCGCCAATGAGTCGGTAGAGGGACTCCGTGCCGAGCTCGACCTCGGCGTGAGTGGTTTGCTTTAGGCAGTCGTCGGGCGGTGCGGTCTTGCCGACCCTAGCCTTGAGGACGTGGCGCTGACTCTGGCAGGGAAACTTACACGTGGCTCGCTCGCATTCGGCGATACCTGAGCCTGACCACGTCACTGTCACGGCTGTAACAGTTGCCCCCCAGCCCGCCGTTTCGTCGGGGCATCGTAGAACGGAACGTCGGGATTTAATGCGGACATGACGTGGGGAGGCGAAGATCTTGCCTCATAATTGCCACGATCCTCACTCGTCGTGGCTCGATGCGGCTGAAGACCTATGGGGAGTCGCCACGCGTCGTCCACTTGCCCGTAATCAATGCGTTGCTTCGGGGCAGAGGCCGTTACTCTGCTAACGAAGCGTCGGTGTCGGGCGTGTGCCCACGTGGCGACCATCCAATGGTCTGAGGCGGAATGATGGGTACGGCTGCTGCCGGCTGAGTTTGAAAGGGAGGGGACTTTCCAGAACGAGGCCTTTTCCCTTGCTTCGTGGGCGGTTTGCTGCAGGCTAACAACTTCTGCTGCTCGCGCCCGTCTGTGCATTTTTGGTGAGTGCCTTCTTCTCCTTCTCTAGCCCCCCCTCCTTCTTTCTCATTTCTTATCTAATTTCTTTGTCCTTTCCTTCTCCATGACGCGCCGTCGCCATGTCTCTTCCAATCCGGACGAGGCCGGTCCATCCCGGCCGAGGACTCCATCTTCTTCCTCCTCGGATGAGGAGGTAATTCCAGAGGAGGTCCGCCGGCATTTGCAACCCGGGGGTGTCACTATTGGCATCCCCAGGGGGATCCGGTCCCCTCCAGTTGTGCCTGCCGTGCCCCTCCGCTCACTTCCCACCTTACCTTCTCTTCCTGCTCCGCCATCTCTTCCCGCAGGTCCCTCCGGTCATGCTTCTACCATGACCGAAGGCGACCTTTCTCTGCTCCGGGATGCCTATGGCATCCCGGGGTCTGTTCGTCTGTTTGTTCCGCGGTCCGGGGAGCGTGTCACCATGAGTGGCCCCGGCCGCATTGCCTTCTACGAAGACTTCCTCCTCGGGGGTCTTCGTTTTCCTCTGCACCCTTTCTTTCTTTCCTTCCTCAGCCACTTTCGGCTCGTCCCGGCCCAGCTGGCTCCTAATGCCATCCGGGTCATCTTCTCCTTCATCGTCTTCTGCCACTTCCACGGGTTTGTTGCCCGTTTTTCTCTCTTCAGGGCCCTGTTCACCCTGAAGAAGTGCTCCACCGATGACGGCTGGTGGTACATTTCGCCCCGGCCTAGGTGTCTCCGGTTCGACCTCCCTTCCTCGGTCAAGGAATGGAAGAGCCGGTTTTTCTTTGCCTCGGTCGACGACGTCGACTGGGCCTGGAGTGAACCGGACCGGTCGCCGAACCGGAATTCCCGAGTCGAGTCTGCGGACCAGGAGTCTTACACCCAGCTCCTGAGTGACGTGGTCCCGGCGCTCGAGGTTCTGCTCTCTGAGCAGAATCTTTTTGAGGCCGGCATCAGTCCCATCCGTGAGACCGGTGAGATTTGGCCTCGCATTAATTTCTGCCCCCCGCTCTTTCTTTAAGATCGAGCTGTCTGACCTTCTGTCTTTTTCATTTTGCAGGGATGAAGTTTTCTCTGGAGAACCTCCTGGAGGGGGCGGCCCAGCGGGAAGTCGTAGACGTAGATGAGCCTGTAGCGAAGAGGGCTCGTACAGAGACGAGCCGGGAGGTCGTGGCGGCGACCGTGCCTGGCCCAGCTGCTGCCATTTCCCCGCCCAGGCCTCCTCAGGGCGGCGCCCCTGGCACTTCGGCCCCGCGACCTGGCGGCGTTGCAGAGAGAGCTCCGGCGCCCGCCGCTCCGCCCACCGCCGGGCCCGTTCTTGCTGCCAGCCCGACGGCACCGCCAGTGGCGACCGCCGGCCCGTCGGTTGCGGCTCCGGCTGAGGGGGCAGCTGCCGCAGGGGTCGGCCCGAAGGGTCCGGCGCCGGTGATCTCCCACCGAGACTCGGTCATCCTCGACAGAGGACTGGCGGAGAGGATGATGGAGTACGCCTCCACCGCCCGGGACCGCCGAGCTCGGGGCGGTCGAGACTATGCGGACGCGCTGCTCGGTATCCTTCCGCAGCTTTTTACGGTAAGTTTGAGCTTTCCTTTCCTCTTTGCTTTCAATTCGAGGTTTTCTGCCTCTGCACTGACATGTATTGTTTTTGCCTCTGCAGATCAGGAACGACGTCCTCCTACTGAGGAATTACCTCATAGGGAACGCCAAGCGGGACTCCGATCGGGAGCTGAAGCTCGGCAAGCTCGTGGCCGACGTGAAGGACCTGATGGAGAAGGGGGCCGAGCTGCGAGCCGAGAAGCAAGCCCTCCAGTCCGACCTGACACGTTCCGAGGAGCGGAACAAAGAACTGGAGGCCTCCTTGACGGAGGAGCGGACCTCCAACCAGCGCCGGACTGAGGAGGAGGCGGCGGAGAAGGCCCGCCTGCAGGCCCACTCCCAATGGCTGGAGCGCCAGCTAGAGGAGGCCCGGTGAAAGGTGGCCGCGGCGAAGGACCGGAGCTCCTACATCAACGGGCTCCTGGAGGTGGCCAAGCGGGAAGCGCAGGAGGCCGTCCCCAAGTTCCGGGCCTCCGACGAGTTCACGTCGGAAGTCCGGGAGGCCACCGTGGACTCCTTCCTGAAGGGGTTCCGGATGTGCCGGGAGAAGGTGGGGGCCTTCTTCCCCCAGCTGAACCTGAGCGGGGTCGTCGTCGGCGGCAGGAAGCCGGGGGGCGAGAGCAGGGTTCCCGGCATGACCTAGGCAACACCTGCAGCGCCTTCGACCAGCGACGCCGCGGCCCCGGCACAGCCCCAGGAGCCGGCCACCGTGGAAGTCGAAGAAGTGGCGCCCGCGCCTCCGGCGGACGGCACCGAACCCGCACCCCAGTGATCACTGCCTTGTAGTTTTTGCTTTTCTCTCTTTTTTCCTTCTTTTTGGGGAGTCCCGGCCTGTCGGGGCTCCCAGTTTGTACTGAATGCCTGTGTTTAATGAAGACTCAATTTTTACCGAAACCTTGTCCATCGTTTCGTCTCATTCTTCTCTTCTTTTCTTTCTGAGATGTCGGTCTGGAACCCCTGAGATAACTGCAGGCCTGGTCCTTCTATACTAAATCGAAGGATGGGGTCTGCAGAGTCGTGTCGCGACAGGGCAAACCTTGAGCGGGTTCGACTTTGGGCTGCCTTCATGCTTGCGCGAACAACACAGTTTCTGCACCATCTTCCAGGCCGAAACCCGGGATCTCTGGACTGAGCTCGATGCCGCTGGCTTTCCCAAACCTTGTGCGGCTTGCTGAGCTGCGCTCCGGGCTTGCATGGGCGATTTAGGTTCGGCGCCACCTTCCAGGCCGAAGCCCAGGATCTTTCTGGACTGAGCTCGATGCCGCAGGCTTTCTCAAACCTTGCGCGGCTTGCTGAGCTGTGCTCCGGGCTTGCGTGGGCGAACTGGGTTCGGCGCCACCTTCCAGGCCGAAGCCCAGGATCTTCCGGACTGAGCTCGATGCCGCAGGCTTTCTCAAACCTTGCGCGGCTTGCTGAGCTGTGCTCCGGGCTTGCGTGGGCGAACTGGGTTCGACGCCACCTTCCAGGCCGAAGCCCAGGATCTTCCGGACTGAGCTCGATGCCGCAGGCTTTCTCAAACCTTGCGCGGCTTGCTGAGTCGTGCTCCGGGCTTGCATGGGCGAACTGGGTTCGGCGCCACCTTCCAGGCCGAAGCCCAGGATCTTCCGAACTGAGCTCGATGCCGCAGGCTTTCTCAAACCTTGCGCGGCTTGCTGAGCTGTGCTCCGGGCTTGCATGGGCGAACTGGGTTCGGTGCCACCTTCCAGGCCGAAGCCCAGGATCTTCCGGACTGAGTTCGATGCCGCAGGCCTTCTTGTTGAAGTTAGAGAGGAGTGTTTGAAGTGGGGAAGCTTTGTTACAGAAACTGGGAGCCTTACATCACTGGTAGTACATTCTCAGGTTCGAGGGGTTCCATGTCCGGGGGAACCTGGCACCTCCCAATTCTTCCAAGTAACATGCTCCATGAGGGAGGGCTTCTGCCACCCGATAAGGGCCTTCCCAGTTGGGTGAAAGCTTGCCGCATTCCCGTGGCAGGGAGGCTTCTGCGCGCCGTAGGACCAAGTCCCCGGGACGGAAAACCTTCGGCCGCACTCGGGAGTTGTAATATCTGGCTACACGTTGCCGGTATGCCGCCATTCGGATTCGGGCCTTGTCCCTCGTTTCTTCGAGAAGGTCTAGGTTGAGCATCATCCTGGCCGGGTTTTCTGTCTCGTCGTATTGCTCCACGCGCAGTGTGGGTATGCTGAGCTCGATCGGGATGACTGCCTCGGCCCCGAAGACGAGGTTGAATGGAGTTTCGTCAGTAGCCGTCCTTGGGGTGGTGTGGTATGCCCAAAGAATGCTGGGCAGCTCGTCGGCCCACCTGCCCTTGGCTTGGTCTAGCCGCGTGCGGAGGCCCTGAAGAATGGTCCTGTTTGTAACTTCGGCTTCCCCGTTGGTCTGGGGGTGCGCCACCGAAGTGAAGCGATGCTTGATGCCGAGGTCGTTGCAAAAATCTTCGAACTCCCGACAGTCGAACTGGCGTCCGTTGTCGGTGACCACGGTGTGGGGGAGGCCGAAGCGGCAGACGATGGACTTCCAGAAGAACTTGGCGACGTTTGCCTCGGTGATTCTTGCCGAGGGCTCGGCCTCGACCCACTTTGTGAAGTAGTCGATAGCCACTATCAAGAACTTCCGCTGGCCGGACGCCGGCGGGAATGGGCCCAGGAGGTCCATCCCCCACTGGGCGAACGGCCAGGGGGCTGAGAGCTGAGAGATCGGGTTGGAGGGTTGCCGCTGCACCGTGGCGTGACGCTGACACCGGTCGCATTTCTTCACGAAGTCGGCGGCGTCTTCCTTCATCGTCTCCTAGAAGTAGCCTTGACGAAGGGCCTTGTACGCCAATGCCCTGCCCCCCACGTGGTTCCCGCAGATGCCTTCGTGAATCTCCTGGAGCACAAGCTTGGCTTCTGTGGGTCCAATGCACTTGAGGAGGGGATAAGAGTAGGACCTTCGATACAGCTGCCCGTCCATCAGGACAAACCGCACGGCCTTCTTCCTGATGAGACGAGTCGCGTCTCGGTCCTCCGGCAAGGTGTCGCTGGTGATATACGCAGCGTACTTGTCCATCCAGCCAGGCTCCTGGCTGACCTGATGGACCTCCACCGGTGCTTCGAGGCTTGGGACCTCAAGTCGCTCCACATGAGCGCGTCCCAGCATCGTGTCCGGCAGGGTCGCCAGCCGAGAGAGGGCATCCGCGCGGGCGTTCTCCCCGCGGGGGATATGGAAGATGTTGAAGCGCCGGAACTTGGACGCGCCCGCCTTGACGAGCTCCAAATACTTCGCCATCTGGGGGTCGTGTGCGACGTACTCCCCGGATACCTGCCCCGCCACGAGCTGGGAGTCAGTGAAGGCTCTGAGGTTGGTCACGCCCAGCTCGCGGGAGACTCTCAGTCCGGCGAGAAGTGCCTCGTATTCCGCTTGGTTATTTGTCGCGGGGAACTGGAAACGGAGCGCGCACTCGGCGACGACCCCGTCGCCGTTGGCAAGGATGAGCCCAGCTCCACTCCCGCCGGAGTTTGAGGCTCCGTCCACATGGAGGATCCAGGCGTCCTCTCCGGGCTCATCGGTGCCGACCTCCATTGGCCGGGCCGGGGGGTCCTCCTCGGGCTCCTTGCCCAAACCTGCGCACTCGACCAAGAAATCGGCCAGCACCTGTGCCTTCATTGCCGACCTCGGTCGGTATGTAATGTCGAACTCGCTGAGTTTCAGTGCCCACTTGGCCAATCACCCCGAGGTATCAGGTCGGCTGAGCATCGCTTTCAGCGGTTGATCCGTCAAGACGGCGATGGGATGCGCTTGGAAATAGGGCCTGAGATGCTGGGCAGACACTATTAGCGCAAAAACGAGTTTCTCGGGCCGGGAATACCTGAGCTCCGCGTCCCAGAGGAGTTTGCTGGTATAGTACACCGGCCGCTGGATCCCGTGGTCGTCGGTTCAGACCAAGACAGAGCTGACGGCCTCCGGGGTAACGGCCAAGTAGAGGGTAAGCTCCTCTCCCTCCTCGGGCCTGGACAGCAAAGGTGGCGATGCGAGCGTCTTCTTCAACTCCTCGAAGGCCTGCTGGCACTCCTCGGTCCAAGCGAAACCATTCATCTTCCTCAGCACCTTGAAGAAGGGACGGCAGCGGTCCGCCGACTTGGAAATAAAATGGCTAAGGGCCGCAACCCGGCCGGTCAATTGCTGCACTTGCTTCTTGGAGGCTGGCTGCTCCATGTCCAGGATGGCCTGGACCTTCTCCGGGTTGGCCTCGATTCCTCTTTGGGTCACCATAAACCCTAGGAACTTCCCGGCGGAGACCCCGAAGGCGCACTTCGCCGGGTTCAGCTTCATCTGATGGCGCCGGAGGTTGCCGAACGTCTCCGTCAGGTCGGCCACGTGGTCCGAATCAAGTTTGCTCATTACTAGCATGTCGTCCACGTACACCTGCATGTTGCGGCCTATCTGGTCTTTGAAGACTTTATTGACCAGACGTTGGTACGTCGCCCCCGCGTTCTTGAGGCCGAAGGGCATCATCCTGTAACAGAAAGTCCCGCGGTCAGTTATGAAGGCAGTGCGCTCTTCGTCCTTCGGGTTCATCCGGATCTGGTTGTATCCGGAAAAGGCATCCATGAATGATAAGAGACGATGCCCCGAGGTGGTGTCGACCAGCTGGTCGATCTTCGGCAGAGGGAAGCTGTCCTTCGGGCAAGCTCGATTGAGGTCGGTGTAGTCCACACAGATCCTCCACTTACCACTACTCTTCTTTACCATGACTACGTTTGCTAACCAGCTGGGGTATTGGACTTCTCGGACAAAACCGGCGACGAGGAGCTTTTCTACCTCCTCGTTGATCGCCTTCTGCCTCTCCATGGCAAAGCTTCTCTTCTTCTGGCGGACCGGGCGGCAACCTGGGTCCATGTTCAGGCTGTGCATGATAATCTCGGGCGAGATACCCGGCATGTCGGCCGCCGACCAGGTGAACACGTCAGTGTTGGCACGGAGGAACTCCAGCAGGCGGGTTCGCTCCTCCTCGGGGAGCTGGGCCCCGACTTGCACCGTCTTCAGGGGGTCCGAACCGAGGGGAAAGGTTAGCAGGTGCTCTACGGGCCCTCCCCTGGGTTCCTTCTCTCTCAGGTCGAGATCCTCGATATCGTGGGCGAGCTCTGCGCTCCTGGTGCCCGGGATTGTCTGGAGGCAGAGCGGGACCGGCTGAATCGTCCCCTTCATTTCCCCGAGCCCGAAAGGCATGGGGAACTGCACCAGCAGCCTCCTCGTGGAGATGGTGGCGTCCAGTTGGTTGAGCCCGGGATGCCCGAGAATGGCGTTGTAAGGCGAAGGGAGCTTGACGACAGTGAATGTTATCATGATGGTCGCCTGCCGAGGTGGGGATCCGGCGGTGACCGGGAGAGTGATTTCTCCTTCGACTCCCACGGAGTCCCCTGTAAAACCTACCAGTGGGATGTGCACTGGCTTCAGCTGATCGGGAGACAAGTTCATCCGAGAGAAAGCATCGTAAAAAAGTACGTCGGCCGAGCTTCCACTATCCACCATGATTCGATGTACAGGATGCTTCGCGATGGTCATCTCGACCACCACGGCATCATTGTTTACATTGTCATTAGATTCCCCTCCCTTTGGAGGGATTACATTCTCCGGGACTTCCCAGGCTCTCTTCTCTGCTCGGCCGGACCCGCGTGAGATCATGCCCACGGGCTTCTCCGTTGGGCGGTTGTCGATCGCAGGGACAGGCGGTAAGGCCGCGAGCGGCTGCTTTTCAGAGGGGGCCTCGTTCTTGACGAACTTCCTGAGGTAACCCCTCCCGATCAGCTCCTCAATCTCCCGCTTCAAATGGCGGCACTCCTCCGTGTCGTGTCCGTGCTCGCGGTGGAACTGGCAGTACTTTGATTTGTCCCGGGCGGCTCTCGGGTTCTGAGGTGGAGGTCGGCGGAGGTAGCGCTCGCCCTCGATTTCCATGAGGATTTTCGCTCGAGGTGCGAGGAGAGGGGTGTACCTCCGCTCGGGGGTAGACTCGGCCCTCGGCCTTGGATTCGAGCGAAGGTCGGTGGACGGCCCGGGCCTCCGAGCTCCCGGGGCGTCCCTCGGAACTGACTTCTTCGGAATCTTCCCGTCCAGCTCTCGACGGGTGCGGTCAGCCTCCTCCGCTCGGATGTACTTGTGGGCGCGGAGGAGGAGCTCGGAATACGTCCTGGGCGGCTTCTTGTCCAGGGAATAGGTCAGGCGGGACGTCTTGAGCCCGCGCTTCAAAGCCAGCATAGTGACGGGCTCGTCTAAGCTGTAGATCTCCAGGGCTGCGGTCTTAAACCGGGTGATATAGTCTCGGAGCAGCTCCTGGTCCTGCTGGCGGATGGAGAAGAGGCTGTCCACCTCCCTTGGCACCTTTCGACAAGCGTCGAAGTGCGCCACGAACTTTCCTTCCAACTGCTGGAAGGAGCAAATGGATCCGAGCTCGAGGCGGGTGAACCAGACTCGAGCGGCCTTCCGAAGGGTTGCTGGGAAGGCGATGCACAGAAGGGCGTCGGTGGCACCCTGGACCCTCATGAGAGCTTTATAGCTCTCCAAATGGTCCAGGGGGTCGGTGGTCCCGTCGTAGGGGTCCACCTGCGGCATGCGGAACCGTTTCGGGATCGGTTCCGCCTGGATTTCTTCAGAGAAAGGGGGGCGGGAGTCGTAGCCCGCCGGGTCAGCTGACGAGTTCTGCAGGTCGGCGAACCGTCGGGCGAGCTCAGCCAACTTGCTCTCGTGCTCTTCTAGGCGCCTCTCGACCTGGCGCCTGATGGCTTCATCGGTGGAGTCTTCCACTGAGACTGCAGGTGAAGGGGGCACCGATCGGTCTCGGCGCGAGGTCTGGCCCCGGCGTCGCTTGCTGCGATGCACCATTTCAGCCCCATCGGCCGGGGATCGACTCTCGTGATCCTCCGAACCGGAATAGTTTCTCTTCGGGGGAGCTTGGCGGCTCCCTCGGGGGTTGGAGATGGCTTGCGGATGGGATGGCCTGCCCTGGATTGAGCGCAGGCTCCCATGCTGTCCCGCGGCTCGGGCCGCGGGAGTCCCTGGCTGCGGCTGAGTGGCCAGGGATCGTTGCTGATGCTGAAGCTGTCGGACCGCTAAGGTCAAGGTCTGCAGCTGCTGGACGATGGCCGCAAGGGATCCGTCCACCGGGGTAGGCTGCTGCGGAAGAGGAGGGGGAGCCGGAAGCTCCCGTTCGGGGGTGTGGCCCCCTGGAGGGGAGTGGGCTTCTCCCACACGGCTGGTGGACGCCTTGCGACCATGAGTGACCACCATTGCTGGAGAGCGTGACACCTGCAGAAAGCTGGTTCCCACTGGGGGTTAGTGTCCTGCCCCCCTACCTGGCGCGCCAATCTGTTGCCGCTCTCGTCACCGCGCCCGTGCCGCGAATCAGCCAATCCTTCCTGACCGCCTGGTGGGGGAGCCTCCTTTCCTGCGAAGAACCTGCAACAAAGGGGTTAGAGGACCCTGGCCGGGGATCTCGGCGAGGGGGCTCCGACGGTCAAGTCAGTAGACGACGAGAAGGAACAGACTCTCCCCCCGGGCCCTCGAAAGGGTCCCAGATTTGGAGAGTTAACTGGTGAAGGGAACGCCCCGGGGACCGGAATCTCGGCTGGGCCTACTTGCCGAGCTCACGTCCAGTATTCCCCTCTCGGGATCTCTGGTTTCTCTCTCGGAGCGAGGCCTTGTGCCGGTGCTTCCTCCTTGTCCCCTGGCTAGTTGGCTTACCTTGCAGTCCCCAGATTCTTCCCTCTTTATCTCCCTCCATCGTGTGCTTGTCCTTTTCCTCCTCGAAAACTCCTCTCCCCTGTCTTCCTTTCTTTTCCCTTTTTGGTGAAGGTGGCCAGGCGGCTTTCCGACCTCGTCCGCCGGGCCCAGCAGGGAGAAGGCAAAGACAGAAGAGAAAAGGAGGGAGGGCGGCGCTGGCAGAGCGGCCGGTCGTCAGGCCTCGGGCTCCGTGAGAGTGCTCTTTTTCCCGAGCATGGGCGCCATCCGTTTACGGGGCCTGTTCCGTCATGATCGGGCCTCTCGACTGCGGGACCTGTCGGGCCAATGCAAGTGACGTTCCGCGTGCCGCCGCCCTCCGTACGGGACGCCGTCTGGGGTTGGTACGGCCCGAGGGATGGCCTCAGGACCTGTCTCCTTCCCCGGGGGCCTCTCCGTACGAGCGGTCTGACCTCGGCTGAGTTGGACCTGTCTCTGGGGGCCAACTGGCGAGGGGCGAGGGATCGGCCGACCTCGGCTTAGGTGGACCCCTCCTGGGTGGACACCTGGCGAGGTGGTAGGAGGTCGCCTGGCTTCGGCCGAGGTGGACCCGTCTCCGGGTGGCCACCTGGCGAAAGGCGAAGGGTCAGCCGACCTCAGCTCAGGTGGACCCCTCCTGGGTGGACACCTGGCGAGGTGGCAGGAGGTCGCCTGACTTCGGCCGAGGTGGACCCGTCTCCGGGTGGCCACCTGGCGAAAGGCGAAGGGTCAGCCGACCTCAGCTCAGGTGGACCCCTCCTGGGTGGACACCTGGCGAGGTGGTAGGAGGTCGCCTGACTTCGGCCGAGGTGGACCCGTCTCCGGGTGGCCACCTGGCGAAAGGCGAAGGGTTAGCCGACCTCGGCCGACCTCACTCGGGCGGACCCCTCCGGGCCCGGGCGCCAATGAGTCGGTAGAGGGACTCCGTGCCGAGCTCGACCTCGGCGTGAGTGGTTTGCTTTAGGCAGTCGTTGGGCGGTGCGGTCTTGCCGACCCTAGCCTTGAGGACGTGGCGCTGACTCTGGCAGGGAAACTTACACGTGGCTCGCTCGCATTCGGCGATACCTGAGCCTGGCCACGTCACTGTCACGGCTGTAACACCGACAAATACTCTATTTTCACATAGATAGAGATAATAAAAATTTTTATCATTTTCTTTAAAAAGGATAACTGCACTATGATTTTAATAAATTTTAAATGGTTTTAAGATAAAATTAATAATTTTAGGTTTCAGGACAAAGTTTCATAATCAAAGTAATATATATTATGACATTACAACATGCCACAAACTTTGCCTCTATATCCAAGAATGCCACTAGATTCTATTTTTATGCCTTTCTATGAAACAAAACCTCCAATCATTTACATTGCCATAAGAAATAACATATATCATTTTTTTTAATATGATTTCTTTACTAGTGCTACATTAACTAGTAATGAAGGTACTATAATTAATTTATATATTTGATGTTACTCTCCCATTATTTTGCAGTAGGATGAAACATAATATTTACATAAATAAGGACAACAACTTATTCTTCCTTCAATATCATATTTCTAGTGTAAGGCATTTAACACCATGCAAATCAGAATCTATAAATATGACATGATTTAATTTAATATTCTTTATACCTCTATTAGAATAGTAGAATCTGTATTCATTTAAAAATTATCTAGATAACCAAAATAAATAATATATTATTATAAAATCAAGATTTATTTACTGATGGATTATCAATGATTATTGTAGGATGCTCCAAATATAAAATGAATAATATTGGGCTTCCTATTAATCTTTGACTCAAAAGTATCTTATATAACTATTTTACCAAGAATTTATTCAAAATATAGATGGTAGTCCTTTAGGATCTTATACTAGAGATATCATGATAAATTGCACCTACTCATCATACTTTACACTATGTCTATCAGAATGTGCTTTGCCTCTCAATCATATCATTTTATATAGAAATTATAGGCATTGTGTATTAAACAACTGCCCTATACTTATCAGATATTCAATAATATTATTTGTTTATTATGTATGGGATCCTAGAATGTGACTGATATACCTTATTAATATTCTTATCATTTTTTCAAATATATCAAATCTTCTGAAACAAAATAGAATATGATGATTAATTATTTTACATATATGATTTTAAGTTTACTAAACTGTACAGTAGAAAAACTAAAATATGATAAGTAACCAATATATTAGAGATAGAAATCTCATAATACTAATTTTATATGCAATACTCTCTAGTTTCAAGATATAGACTCTAATACTATCATATCATTTATCACACATTAATTTATCTATCCATCAACTGTTCAAACTTTCTTTTATCAGATTCTACATATTTTTCATAAATGAGATCAAAAATTATATTAGATTACCATTTTTAAATATAACAATAAAAATAGAATCAATTGTATAAATATATTTCAAATAAAATAATTCACTTTTTATCACTTTTTAAGATAGCTTTATTCCAGAGTACTCTAATAAGTTAACCAAGATGAAAGATCATTATATAATGTAATATCTATATTCTATCATACTTAGTGCTAGTACAATTTCAGTTTTCATATTTTATTTCAGTCAGAGTTATCATAATGGAAGCATTAACTCTATTGAATATAAATATACTAACTACTAAATAATCTTTATACAATTAATCAATAGAAAAATATATACAATATATTTCAAAAATCTTTCTAAGTATTATTTTAATGAGAGCCCTTGGTCTAACATTACAAGATTTTCTTTAGAAAGAAAATGACCCACATAAAAAATCTCTCTTCAACATATAATGCTATATAATCCCTTCTAAAAATATCTTACAAAAAGATCTTATAAATTTTAGTGAATGGGCTACTTTGATAGTCACCATCTATCAAAATTCACAAACCTTTCAATAAGGGATCATCAAGTCATGACCTCTAAGATGATATAAGATATATAAAATATCAATCAAAATCATGTACAATACAATATATTTGAGGTATAAATAATAAATAAATAAATATTTTAAATATTATAAGATATTCTAAATAAGTGTACCATGTGCATTATCATAAAACTCTCCTATAAGTAGAGAATATGACATACTTTTAAGCTTCAATAATGAGGTTAATAAAATAAAAATATAAAATTTTCAAAAATATGTCTCCTTTAGGTAAACAAATTTCTTAGACCTAATATATATCTCTTTTTAAAGAAATAAATATTAACACAATAAAGATATAAGGTATTCGACAATCTATCCTCTTTGGATAGATAAATTTTTTAAGTCCTATATATACCTCTATCTTTAATATGTTGATTTAGTTAAGATCTCAACAATAACATTATTATTAACATAGAAATGATTGTATAATCAAAGATGACAGAAATGCAAAATACTAATCAATGGGCATATACATAAATGATATGCAATAGTCCAAATTGAATATTACATATTTTTCTTTGGGCAAAACATGTAATATGTATAAGTACTCTTCATATGAAGCCAAAAGTAAATAAAATATCCTAATAGTCATGAATATATCTCCTTTGGACAGACAGACCCAAAAAAGGCAAAGCACCATTGCAACATAATATCCCATGCAACCTTTTCCGATTAAAACATACAACAACCTCCTTTGGGGAGGCGGTTGTATGTAATAACCAGAAAATATCCCTTACATGATAAAAAAACTCAATAGACTGATACAAACAAACCACTTTGGTGATAAATATTTATGCCAACCCATAAATTATTCGTATAGGAAAGACAAATATCCAAACAAATACAAAATGACATACTTTAACGACATGTATGCCATAAAAGATCAGTCTATAATAAGATACTCAACAACATGCACCCTACTAATCATATCATAATATAATAATATATCTAACTGCCACTTCTATCAATAACACTTAATATACAACTATAAAATATTTTTGGGCAATTATAATATATAATAAGTATCACAATCAATTACAATCAATTTTGAATCAATAATAATAGCGACATCAATATGCAATTTTAAAATATAATAAAGATGAATAATTAGTCCTAAATAACTTAACTACTTAAAATTCATAAAATGCTCTGAATCCTTTGGGGCTATGCAAAAATACACTCAAATTATATAATATTAAGTAGAATTACACATAAATAATTTTTTAAATTATTTAAATATTTCATCATATATGAAAAACTCAACCAAAATATTTTTCAAATTATTACGAGTATAATAATAAAAAAAAACCGTTCAAATCGGATGTAAAATGAGCAAGTTCCAGCGATTTTAATTAAAAACAATGACAAAGGACCAAACCATAAATTATAGAAAATACAGGAATTTTTCTATAAAATATATTTTCAAAAAATAGTAGGGACCTAAATATAAAATTTGGAGGACTAATTTGTAATTTTCAAAATGTTAGATGTCTATTTATAATTTTATATGGATCCATTTGTAATTATTAATTTGATAGGGCCTTAATTATAACATTTTTTTTATCCAAATTGAAATTGATCCAATATGATTAGGTTCAGCCAGTTCTTTAATTGGGCTCAGACTAATTTACTTAATGGATCAGGTGTAATAGGTTAAAAAGGATAAAACCCAAAACCATTAACCCAATAAGCTTCATCTCCTCCCTCCCATTCTCTTCTCCCATTCCTTCCCACAAACTCCATTAATAGAGTTTTGAAGGTTAGGATCCCCACCGTGGAGGTCCACCAGCCGAATTGCTCACCGGATCACCGCCTCTTGCCGACGCCGGGTGGCCAAAAGACTCCTTGGGCGATGGATTTCTGGTCTCCTTCCCCACGACCACCAAAAGAACAGAAGCTTCAAAAAACACCAACCGCTGCTGCCCCTAACTAGATCCACCCCATCGTTGCAAGGACCGGCGAGACGATCACCAAGATCGACTAAGGATGGGCGGTCGGTGCCTCCGACAGTGTCGCCAGTGATAGAAACACCCCCGACGGTGTGTTTCCTTCATTTTTTTTTGTGTTCATGATATCAACCGTGACCCTCTGATCACCGCCTTCTCACGGTTGGATGAGGCCGACGCCGCCATGGGAAGGAGGCTGGTGTCACCGCCGGCGAGGAAAAAGAGATCCATGGCCGGCTGGGTGTCACCGGCTATCCATGATTTCTCCTTGCCATCGCCGGCTGGGTGTCAAGAAGGTCGAGAACACCACAACCGGTGCCACCGGCTATCCATGATTTCTCCTTGCCATCGCCGGCTTCCATGCTTTCTTCCCACTGTCACCAGCCTCCATGGCTTCTTCCCGCCGCTGCCGGCCATCCGACTGATGCCGATGATGGACCGAGACATCCCAATCAATGCTGGTGATGATCGATGGATTGGATAAGGAGAAAGGGATTTTATGGAAATTAATGAAACAATGATTCTTTAATATTATAACATATATAACTTCATCGGATCTAAAAAATGGTATTATCATATTTCAAACTTTTCAGGCTAATATCAAAAAAACGAATGAAAAAAATTAATGATTTAAATTTTTCATCAAAAAATCAGGCCCCTGATATTAAATGTAGGAAAAAACTTCTATTAATTTTCATGGATCATGGATAAAAAATTAAAATATAAAATATTTAGATTTGATCTGATATGTTTGATAACAAATTTCATATTATTTATTATATTTATTATCAAGATATGTTAAAAAGGGTTTACGATATATACCTATATTTGCCATTAATTTCAAACCTGTAAAAGGATGCTCACATGAACATTGAAAGCAGAGTCCTTTTCTCTAACAGGCGGCTCATTGATGGGGCAAACCGTAAGAACAAACTCACCTAGAATATTATAACGAGGAGTGGAGAGGGGACCTAACCTATTATTTATAAGCAAACTTTAACAGGCCCTTTCATCACGGGCCAGTTGGGCCAAGGCCTATACCGTGCCGTCTCAACCATACCAAATCATATGATGTGCTCCTAGCCCAAATAATGATCACATAATATTGGACTCATCATACGTCTATCAACATGGACCATAAAATCAATCCGGTTTTAATAAACTGTAAAACAATAATCAGTGTTAGCTCAAATTAAGAAAAACACTTACACCTTATGTCTTGTTGAACTTGGAAGATATTGAAAGATACAAACAAGTTCATATTTACTGGCCATGAAGCAAAAATGAACAAGTATTTGATACCCTGCTAGTATGTGATACCCTCCTGCCTGGTTGAACTTTTCTCTTGGACTATATATTGAAAGAGGTTGAAGAAGTTCATCCAACATGTTCATGGATAAGTGTGTGATACCCTTATGTCTATGGACAAGGTCATCCTATTTGTTTGTGAGCATGAAACAAGTACTAGTGAAACATTATAAAACTTGGATTGTGAGACAGAGACATCCACAATGAACCACTGAGCCAATACATTGCATCCACAACGAAATTGCATTAGTACTGAACCAGCAAATACAATTAAAGTTAAGAATGCTGGAACCCATAAACAAGGACACAACAAAACATAACTTGAAGTTAACATTGATACTGAACTAACAGATACAATTAAAGTTAACAATGCTGGAGCCCATATACAAAGGCACAACAGAATACAACTTGAAGTTAACATTAGTATTGAACCAGTAGATACAATTAAAGTTAACATTAAGTATTGAACCAGCAGATACAAAGCATGTTAACATTAGCATGGAACCAACCACATGTTTCAATGCTGGAGCCCATAAACAATGACACAACAGAGACAACCACAGTGCCTGAAACGTTGTCCCTAATAACAAACATCCACCCAAACATTACAAAAACATTGAACCAATAAATCATCTCCAGGCAATGCATCTCAATTAGGGATGGAAATGGGCTGGCCCAAAGTCCATTGTCTGAAACTGGGCTGGACCAGCTCAATAAACTTCGGACCGGCCTGAAATTGGTTCACATTTCGAACCAAATTTTAAGCATATCGGATTAGTCTTCGGACTGTAAAATAGAGTCCCTTTGATTTTTGGACTAAAGGGATGCCCGAATTTGGTCCAAAAATTTTTAAAATATAATCTTTGGACTAGCCCATTTCCAGTCTTAATCTCAATCATTGAAACATTGCAGCCAAAACATTATGCCAAAGAACAAAGCACTGTGCCAAAGGATAAACTATACATTGAACTTATCAAAACATTGAAATTTATATAGTCTCAACTCTCAACACTAAACCGACATTGTGTAAACATTTAACATTGAAGTACAATGGACTGAAAATTGAAATATTAAAAAACAAAAAAGAAACTGTTTCATAACAACCAAACATTAAAACTAGATACATTGTTCCAGCTAATACAAACTAACAAAATCTAACATCCACATCAGGTAACTAGAAACCAACCATTGATCTAGGTAACCAAAAATACCAATCCTCTTCCAGAGTGCTACCACAATAGTATCTAACAAACATATAACCTAACATTGCCAACATAGGAAACTTGAACTCCTAGCTAATTAAACAATGATTGGGTAGATATTTCATTGTGGTTTCTCCTTATGGCATCTACATTGAGCTCTTAGTAAACCCTTGGCAACTTGAGTTGCACTTCTTCTGTTGATGAATCTCACCCTGCTTGTTCCCTATAAATGCAATCCACCTATAAATCAGCTTTGTGACATTACGTAGCTCAATATGATAGAAATCTTGCTGTAAAAATCTCTCCAGTATTTAGCGAGACATATAGCCCATAAGCCTTGGGTAGCATATCTTGCCTTGGCCTATTCCTCATTTCAATATAGCCTTCAGGATACTGCTGCTTAGGAGTTTCAATAGTACATAATTGCTCTCCTCTTCTCTTTATTGGCAATTTTGCTTGTCTTCTTGTAATTGCTCCACTAGACATAATCTAACATGACGAAAGTAAAAATTGTCATACAATAAACAAAGTAATAAGACATGTTAGAGAGGCAAATATTTTTGTTGTGATAACCTAATTTTTACTTGGCTTACCTTTAGGCCTCTTTGGTGGTGGATAAATTGTTGTTAAATCACTTATGTTGGGCCATCTCTACTTGTTATGGGCTCTTTAAAATCATACTTGATGACTTATTTATCTTCCATATCTTGAAAGCTTATGAGGATGCTCGGACTCCTTATGTAGGTTCTTCTTTCTATTCTTTTTAGATATGCCTAGCATTATTTTTATTGATGGAGGTAGCACTACCTTTGCACTAGTCTTAGACCATAACTTTCTACTGATAGGTTGGACAAACTCAAAACAATTTCTCCATGCATCCTTTGTATAACATCCTGCCACATAATTCTTCACATTATCATGCTTATGCCATATAGTAGATATAACACGAGTGTATGGTACACTTGTTAAGCTCCATTCATTGCATGCACGACTCCTACCAACTAAACTTATTTCATAAGATTGCCCCTTATATGCCACTTCATATTTTCTATCACTATTATAAATTGCCTTACACTATTTGCTCTCTGACTTGTTTCTCTTAATATTCTCTTGAATTTGGGAATCAATATTTCCATGCCATTTTTTAATATCTCTTTGTCATCTGGATCATTAATGCCCTCAGCATAGTTTCAAGCATTTCAATCAATGGCTTCTTCCTTGCTTGAAGCATGCAACCATTGAAAGTCTCAAACATATTATTGTCAATGACATCGTAGCTTGGAAATGGACTAAAAAAGGCTTTGACAAACTTTCTTGGATTTGCATATGTGAAATCTTTCCATGTTGCTTTAGATAGATCTTTTAATTCATCTAATATATCTAAAAAGTCTCTATTTGTTGTACATTTGGCAACCTTGAAGAGGGTGAACTTTAAAACTCCATCCTTGTATTTCTTCCTCTAAGTTTTCAATGTACCTTGCACAATGTTTGTGCTCAACATGTGGCAGAACCTTGAAGAGGGTGAACTTTAAAACTCCATCCTTGTATTTCTTTCTCTAAGTTTTCAATGTACCTTGCACAATGTTTGTGCTCAACATGTGGCAGTGAATCACTGGTTGATTGAATCAATTCCTAAATATAACATGTAATAAAAAATAAGTATATTGATCAAAAGGTAAGCATAATCTTTATATGTAAAAAATGATTGAAATTTACCATATGTTGGTCATTGATAGCAATCCAATTGAGATAACTTCCAAGTCTTAGATCTTTAACCAAGAAATTAATGAACCAACTCTAAGAATTCTTACATTTTATTTCTACTACAATTAATGCAATTGAAAATATTTGGTTGTTAGCAACTCTGCCAATGGTAGCTAAAAGCTCATTCTTACAAATCTATTTAGAAAAACAACCATCAAGCCCAAATATAGGCATGCAAGTTGCCCAAAATTCTATTTTAAGAACTTCAAAACCAACATACAACCTCTAGAATTATAAACCATCATCGATCTCTCGACTTTCGTGATTACTATTGTGCCCATGTTGCTTCTTTTGATCTCTTTACAGTAATCTAGTAGTCTACTGTAGTATTTATTATGAGACCCTCTAATTGTTTCCAAAGCCATTTGCCTTGCTTTTAAACATTTAGTCACACTTTCATCAACTTCAAAGCTTATCCTAATCTCATGCTTCATCTCCTTAGACTTGTAACCAAGCCATACCCTAAGCTTTTCTTGAATTTTCTTTACAATTTACCTAGCTATCATTTGACTATTCTTATGGCTTCTTACACATCTATGTTCATCAACATAAGTTTTAATTTGAAAATTATCAATACTTTTTTCATATAAACATCATATTATGAATGAATAACCATTAAATATATATTTTACCTCTACTTTACTAGCCTTGTTCTTGACAAACCTCATATTATACCTCTATGTTGCACTATATTTGATCACAGTATATTTAAAATATTTTGTGGTATTAAATGCCATACCTTTATAAAATTTGATATCTAGCATGTCAATTTTAGGATTCAAATAAACTCAGATTTTTTTCTCCATAAGATCACCAAACCTCATACTCAGGACTTGATTCATGTGTATCGAATTCAAATAAACCATGATAATCACCATTGTACCCAGCTTGCTCATCAAGTTCATCCTTGTTACCGTGAAAATTGGGGGAGGATATTTTGACCCAGTCAAAACGGGGTCCTCTCTCTCTCTCCATATTCGGTGAGGTGATGGAAGCCCCCCTCATGCGGTTTTTGTTTCCGCATGGGTGTTTTTCTTTCTTTGTTCCACAATTATTTCTTTTTTGTGTAATGTATGCTGTGCGGAGAAGGGCGCTCATTGTGGACTAGAGTGCAGGAAGAGAAACTTGGAGTCCTGGGATTTTCTTTGAGATTGATCGGAACGGTGTAAGCTATCAAAATAATAAATTGGTATCAGAGCTCCAGGTGTAAGTGATTCTACATGGCTACACAGTTTGAAGTCCCAAAGTATGATGGGAAGATCGACTTTGGGTTGTGGCAAAAGAGGATCAAGGCAGTCTTGGTGCAGACTGATCTTCACAAAGCACTTCTCGAAAAGGAGAAGTCAGGTAAGAAGGATGAAGATTGGGCAGAGCTAGATCTCAAGGCCATCAGCACTATTCAGTTATGTTTAGTTGACGAGGTGATGTACAATATCGCAGATGCAGAGACTACTATAGACTTATGGAAGAAACTTGAAGGACTCTACATGTCGAAGTCCCTTACCAACAAGTTGTATGTGAAAAAGCAACTTTACAGTCTGCGAATGTCTGAAGGGGGTAATTTGTTAGAGCATATGAATGTGTTCAACAAATTGATTTCTCAACTACATAGTATGGATGTGAAGGTGGATGAAGAGGATCAGGCTCTTCTCTTACTGTCTTCATTGTCGAAGTCCTATGATCACCTGGTAACGACAATCCTCTATGGCAAGGATACGTTGAAGATGGAAGAAATCAAGATCACTCTGTTGTCAAATGAGACAAGGAGTAAGACTAGCCCCAGCATCAGTGAAGGTTTGCTAGTGAAGGGTGGTGATCAAGACAGAGGACGCTCTAAAGAGAGAGGCAAGAAGAAGTACAATTTTAGGTCCAAATCAAGGGACCGAAATAACAAGTACCATATTTGCAAGGAAGAGGGTCATTGGAAAGCAAATTGCCCAAAGAAGAATAAACAGAAGGAAAAGCACCAAGAACTAGAAGAAACAGCGGTTGCTTCATTTGAAGCGGAGGGAGATGTACTCCATGTCTCCTCAGGTATAGATTCTTTTGATTCATGGATTCTGCATGTTCCTATCATATGTGTCCGCACAGGGAGTGGTTTGACACCTACACAGCATGTAATGGAGGTCGTGTTCTTATGGGGAACAACTCTGAGTGCAGTATAGTGGGGATAGGAAACATCAAAATTAAGATGTTTGATGGTGCTGTGAGGATTTTGACAGAGGTCAGGCATGTACCTGATTTGAGGAAGAGTTTGATCTCCCTAGGTACATTGGAGGCAAGTGGCTGTTCGTATACAGGAGCAGGTAGAATTCTGAAAGTAAAGAAAGGTATTCTAATGGTCATGAAGGGAGAGCGAATTGGGTCCCTATACAAACTGGTAGGAAAAATAGTAACAGGTGATGCAGCAATCTCTACTTCATCTGATGAGGATGGTACTCTGATGTGGCATGCTAGGCTTGGCCATATGAGTGAGAGGGGACTGCAAGAGTTGCACAAGAGGAGTCTATTCAAGAGAGTAAGGTCTTGCAAGATAGATTTTTGTGAGACATGTGTCCTTGGCAAACAATGCAGGGTCAAATTTGTTACTTCCAGCAACAGAAACAAGCATATTCTTGAATATGTGCACTCAGATGTGTGGGGGCCAGCCCCAGTGACATCACTTGGTGGATCCCGGTACTTTGTGACTTTTATTGACGACTTCTCAAGAAAGGTCTGGGTGTTTTTTCTGAAGTACAAGTCATAAGTGTTTGAGAAGTTTAGAATTGGAAAGTAGCTATGGAGAACAGACATGTAAGAAGCTCAAGTGTCTCAGAACAGATAATGGTGGTGAGTTCACCTCTAAAGAGTTTGAGGAGTTTTGTGCAAATGAGGATATCACAAGACATTTCAGTATCCCAGGTACACCATTGCAAAATGGGGTAGCTAAAAGGATGAACAGAACACTCTTGGAGAGAGCTAGATGCATGAGGCTGTTTGCCAACCTCCCGAAGTAGTTCTGGGCCGAGGCAGTAAGCATGCATGCTACTTGGTGAATTGGTCTCCCTCGACATCACTTGAACTCAAAACACCACAGGAAGTCTGGACAGGTAAACCAGCAAATTATTCTGACATTCACGTATTTGGTTATCCTGTATATGTTCTTTTACAGGAGCAAGAGACAACCAAATTAGATGCCAAGTCTGTGAAGTGTATTTATCTGGGAAAGAAGGATGGTGTAAAGGGTTACAAGTTGTGGAATCCAACTACACAGAATGTGGAGCTAAAGCATGATGTAATCTTTGATGAAGTTTCTATGTTGAAGAAAACTGAATAGGCAGTCCAAGATGATGAGAAGAGTCCAAGTCCTTCAGTTCAAGTGGAGTTGGAGGTAGGCAGTGATAATAAAGATCATAGTGACACTTCTAATCAGGAGGATGCGAAGGAGGTACAATCCAGAGAGACGGAGCAGTATTCCATTGCAAAAGAAAGGACTAGAAGAGAGGTGCAAGTTCCACTCAGGCTGAGGGACACAATAGCTTATGCTTTTCTTGTGATATCTTCTGATCCAGGTTCCTACCAAGAGGCGATGGAAAATAAAGACAGCTCCAAGTGGCTAGTTGCTATGGAAGAGGAGATGGAATCTCTTCATAGAAACAAGACTTGGAACTTGGTGACACTTCCCAAAGGCAAAAAGGTAATTGGCTGCAAGTGGGTGTACCGAAAGAAGGAAGCATCATCAGAAGGGGAACAGTGCAAGTACAAGGCTAGACTTGTGGCAAAAGGCTATGCTCAGAAAAAGGGAGTAGACTTTGATAAGATTTTTTTACTAATGGTGAAACATTGCTCAATTAGAGTCTTACTTGTGATGGTGGCTATGTGGGATTTAGAATTGGAGCAGATGGATGTCAAGACTGCATTTCTACATGGCAATCTTGAAGAGGAAATCTTTATGTTGCAGCCTGATGGTTTTGTAAAGCATGACAATAAAAAAAAGGTGTGCAAGTTGAAGAGGTGCTTATATGGCTTAAAACAAGCTCCAAGACAATGGTACAAGAGATTTGATACCTTTATGGTGACACATGGCTATAGAAGAAGCAAGTATGACAGTTGTGTCTACTTTCGGTTTCTTGCAGATGGTTCCATTGTAATGCTTATGCTATATGTAGATGATATGCTCATAGCGTGCAGGTCAACTCAGGAGATAAACAAACTGAAGCAGGAGCTCAGTTCTGAGTTTGAAATGAAAGACCTAGGTGAAGCTAAGAAGATCCTAGGCATGGAGATCCAGCGTGATCGAAAAGAAGGCATGTTATGGTTGACCCAGAAGAAATACATTGAAAGAGTGTTAAAAAAATTTAGCATGACAGATGCAAAGACAGTAAGTACTCCTATGGCACAACACTTCAAGTTAACATTGCAGCAATGTCCAAAGACAGAAAAAGAACATCAAGAGATGCTCAAGGTACCGTATGTAAGTGCGGTGGGATGTTTGATGTATGCCATGGTCTGCACAAGACCTGACCTGTCTCAGGTAGTGAGTGTGGTCAGTAGGTACATGTCAAATCCAGGAAAACAACATTGGAATGCAGTGAAGTGGATTTTGAGATACCTGAAGGGTACATCAGACATTGGTTTATTGTTTCAAAGAGACTTTGGTGTGGATGTTCTTGAAGGGTATATGGATTCTGACTATGCAGGTGATCTTGACAGAAGAAGATCTACTTTTGGGTACATCTTTGTTCTAGGTGGAGGTCCGATCAGTTGAAAAGCTACACTGTAAAATATTGTAGCATTATCCATTACCGAGGCAGAATACATAGCTGTAGTTGAGGTGGCAAAGGAGGCAGTGTAGTTAAAAGGTCTAGTGCACGAGCTTGGGATCACTCAGAAAAGTATCCAGTTGCATTGTGATAGCCAGAATGCTATATGTATTGCAAAAGATCCAGTATATCATGCAAGGACAAAACATATTGACGTCCGGTATCACAAGCTCAGGGAGTTCGTGGCATGTGACTACATAAAGCTCATCAAAGTATCAACAGATGATAATGTAGCAGACATGTTGACCAAGCCATTGCCAGCAGCCAAGTTCAATCATTGTCTTGACTTGGGCAATGTTCGTGCAAACTAGTAGAAGTGAAGGCCCCAGGGAGAGGGGGTGTTGCTGAAGACCAAGGAAATCGGAACTGCAGGTGGAGAGTCTCCCGGTGTTGACCATGTCAAAGGTGGAGATTGTTACCGTGAAAATTGGGGGAGGACGTTTTGATCCAGTCAAAACGGGGTCCTCTCTCTCTCCATATCCGGTGCGGTGATGGAAGCCCCCATCACGCAGTTTCTGTTTCTGCATGGGGGTTTCCCTTTCTTTGTTCCGTAATTATTTCTTTTTTGTGTAATATATGCTGTGCGGAGAAGGACGCTCGTCGTGGACTAGAATGCAGGAAGAGAAACTTGGAATCCTAATATTTTCTTTGAGATTGACCGGAACGGTGTAAGTTGTCGAAACAACACATCCTATGGAGCAGCAATTAATGCTTGGTCCTTTAATCTAACACATGGATGGTGGTTGCTCTCTCTTATCCTCATCATCCTTTTACTTATTCCCGTTCCTTGCTTCCTTTACTTTGTCCCTCATGGCTATCTACTCATCATTAGTTAATAGCTCAAAATATGTATAATATTTATTATCACTCTCTTCCTCTTTACTATCAATGAATGGGGCGTACTCTTTATCCTCCAAAGATTCCTTAGCAATCCCTTTATTTCTAGATCTGTTAAGCACTTTTTCTTTTCCTTTTTTTATCATCCACTTGCTAACTTTGCTGAGTTTGCCCCGCTGACCAATTCTTTTGCTTCTCATTGATCCTAGGCTTTACTTCTCCACAACCTTTTTAGCAAGACTTCTAGTCCTAGGTCTCTCCATGACTAATTATTAATTGGTTCTTCACATTCAATATTGACATGAAGATACTCTCATGTATCAATGCAAGCTTTATCATTCCTTAATGCTGACTATCTTTATACACAAGCCTCAGTCCTTGATTGTCACTTGGAATATAAACCTTATAAAATAGTCTTACAACATTATCCTTGCACAAATTCTTCATTATATCCTGTAACTTATCATAGCATAAACTATTTGTATCATAAAAGTCATCGTAAGCTACATTCCCTTCGACATGTTCATTGCATCCAGCCTTATCGACAAACTTGTCACTATGATGTATAGCAAGTGTTAGGCAATCCATTCTAAGATATATTAAAAAGTTTACATTGAAACATAAGTAACATTGAGAAAAAAATTAAGACTAACATCAATGAAGTAGTCACAAAGCCTTTTTTCTAAATGAAGTAGCTATTAATAGAGAGTCTGTTAATAGTAAAAGTCTATATGAAGAAAGATATGCGATAGCAATATATCCTATCTTGCTTTAATAAGGCATACGTACTATCTTGCTGCACTAAGGTATCCTGTCTTGGTACAATAAGATATATAGCTAAAAATGAAATGGGTTCCTCCTTTTTTTTTTTTTTTCCTCAAAAAAACATATGGCTTAGCAAGAAAGTGACAGAGAGATGACAAAGGTAACTATTAAATAACAAAGCTTTAACAAGTATCTGTGACAAGATGGAAGATGATAACTTGGGACTGCATTCTACCAAATTCTAAATATTTAACAAAGCTTTGGGATCACACGGGACGACTTGGGACCTATTATACTATAAGAAGCTTTAATAAAGCTTTGGGGTCACATAAAGACAACATTTTGGGACCACAATCCATGTATATTAAAAGCCTTTATAAAGCTTCTGAACTACATACAGACATAACAAAAAATACTTTTGGATTACTTTGTAATCAAAATCACTAGTACTATTTGATGCTAAGCCAAGTTTTTGTTGTTTTTGTCCTGATTGAAGGAATCATGGATTAAGAAAAAAACCTAAATTAAATTTTAATAAGTAAAAACCTAATGCAAGGTAAAAAAAAGTATTTTCCATAGCAGAAATGAAGGACTGGCCACTACATGTTGGGTGTGGAGCCGTATCCACCCAAGCCCAGAAGCCCGTCCAGCCCAGAGAAAAGAAACTAGAAAAAAGAGGACCCAGCAGCAGGCCCACCAGACTGGGCCCGACCAAACCCGCACGCGCGGTCCAGGCACGCACGTGCGGGCGGGCACACAGCCCAGGCCCAGGCGGTGCGCGGGCGGGCATGCGGCCTAGCCCAGCCGAAGGCGGCATACGTAGGATGGTTTCCTAGGCATTTCTCTGTGGCGTTTCGCGTGGTTCATGCACGGTCTACGAGCCTTTTGAGGGTTTTAGACCATTCGATCATTGATTGGATGACTGAGATTGATTCTGACTTGATCAATGGACTTTTGATGGAGTTTTTTTATGCATTCTGAGGTGCTAATCACAAATCAGATGGCTGGAACACCTCCTAATTCAATTAGTCTTCTACAACTACCTAGATACGCATTTTGGACTCCGATTAGGACTGCTTTTGGTTCTCTTTTCAACAAAGAACCTCGTGAGCAGTCGATAAGAGCCAACAGAGAACATAGAGGAAGAACAGAGAGCCAGAGAGGTGATTTTGCAACCCAAAAAAGTAGTCCAAGGATTTTCCAAGAGAGAAAACAAGAGAAAGAGAGAGAGGTAGAGAGAGGGCAAGGGTTTCTCCTGTATTGATATGTTCATTCTTCTTTCTTCTTATTAGACTGGGGTTTGCATCTAGGAAGGGTTCTTTGTTGTAAAACTTCTCGTATTTCTTCTTCATAATGGAGATTTGATCTTGTGCAGCCATGGATGTAGGAGCAAGAGTGGTGCGGGCACCAGACTCAGAAGAAGACTTTAGGGCTCCATCTGGATCTCTGATTGACCTTGCCCGAAGAATTAGGGTTTTCTAGTTTTGTAATAAGGGTTGACTTGGTCAACTCAATTTTTTGAGTCTGTATTTTCCTGCAATTTAAATTTTGTTGAGTCATGTTGACTCAGTACAAGTTCTAGTAAGTGGTCTAGGTCTTCTCCAGGGTGCAACATTTTCTCCCAAGCCCAAGCAAGTGGGTGCCACACTCCCAGCCACACGCCAGAGTCCAGGAGGTGCCACATCTCCATCCCAGTGTCTTGGTCCCCACACCCAAGGGAGCAAGAATTTTTCTTGAAGCCAAAATCAAGGAGGCCCCCATATATACCTTAAAAGGCCAAGCTAAAGGAGGAAAGAGGCATTTCTTGGGGAGCACTTCAAGGAGGCGCCCAATCCATGCCTAAAAAGACCAAAGCAAAGTTGGGAAGAGCCATGACTTGGGGAGAAAGAAAAGGAGGTGTCCAAAAGAGTTGAGCCATGGAAGGAAAAAAAAATTTTCTTAAAGAGCAAGGCTAGGAGGCACCACCTACTTACCATTTGGAGCCACCAATCAACACTTATGCAAGCTCTTGGCTGGCCATATGAAAAGGATTTGATTCTACAAGCCTAATTTGAAGATCCATCCTATTAGTCCCACATGGGAAGATGTAAAACCCTGACCTCTTGTAAAGACCTATAAAATAAACCCCTCTTGTAAGTTTTAGAGAACAATTGATGAATGAATCCAATTTATGTGTGAACAAACTTTGTGTTTCTCTCTTCTGCACTTGTATTCAGGTGTTGAGCTCCGTGAGGGAGTAAATCCGGGTTCCCCAGGAACCTTGAGGAGTGTGAGATCTCCAACCCCAAAACCCTAGCTTAGTCCACCCATCTCTACTCCACCACCACCAAACCCTAGCCTCTACACCATCTCCAAGGTTCTTCTTCCAAAGGGTGGCCAACCACCAGGACCCCAGTCCAGCCATCTTCAAGTCAGCTACCACTGCTTCAGAGTCCATCCAGCAGATCCAGGAGAAGAAGTCCCAAATCTGCAGCCTAGGAGTTCCAGATCAGCTGAAGACCTTCAGATCCCATCCTTTCTTCTACTCTGGTAACTCTCTTCCCTGAGTCTCTTGTTCCTAACCTTGTTCTTCTTCTCTCCAGGATCCAGGGTTCAAGAAGAGGCCAACTTTGCCAAGGACCATTATCGGAGGATCCATTGCGAAGATACCTTGACTCCCGGGATCCAATAATCTGCTCGAGAGAGTCTTTTTCCACCAAATGGAGAGATATCACTGCTAGGTAACAAGAACCTTCCCTTCTCACTTTGTCTGTTTCGTTGAAACTCAGAGCAAACCCTAGATCTGGGGGTTTCTCAATCCCCAGCGATCCTACTTCTGAGTTACTCTGATAATCCACTCCTTTTAATTGTGCTTTCTGTCATTTCTTAGTTTCTTTCAACATTAGTTTATCTTTCCTTTGAGTCAAAACTGACTTCTTAAAAATATATATATAAAAAAAAAACATTAATTTTAATTTGCTTCCGCATTCCACATATTCGTTCTGCATCATTTTTGATTTCAGAGCATTCGTCCTGCATCATTTTTGATTTCAGAGCATTCGTCCTGCATCATTTTTGGTATCAGAGCCCTGTCTAGGGTTTCTGACTTGCTTGCATGTTTTGAGTGTCTCTCTTTTTTACTTTGTCTGCTCGAAGTAGACTCCCCAGGACGTCCGGTCCTAGGAACGAAGCGAGGTGCAAGCCTCCTCTTCCCATTCCATGGGATGTTCCTAGGGCGTGTAGGGGATCCGCTGGGTTACAACTTCGTAGCAGGAATTGTAAACGGGGGAAGCATTCTGTTTTCAGTCTGTAACTATCCTGTTGCAGGAATTGTTTCTCATTGCAGATAATTCCAAATTATACAATTTTTATTTTGATGAAACCAATATAATTGAAACTATTTTACATAATTTTACTGTAATTTATTAGTTTCTGTAGAATTTCTGAGAGTTAAATTATAGCAACTCTGTTTCTATGTTTCTGCAATTTAATTTTTTTGAGTGATCATCTCCTAATTCATCTTAAGGGCAATTGAGCATCTAAGATAAGGGGAGGAGTTGATAACCTCTCCTTATCCCAAAACCACCACCCATTCATTCGATCCTAAGCCTAATTTTAAAATTTATTAGACTTAATATGCCCTAGTGGGCTAGGGACACCAACAAGTCGGGTCTAGGCTAATGTTGAGTCAGTTTGTTTAGTTACTCTGTGTGTGCTTTGTACTCAGTGTCTAGAACGGTGGTTCAGGGATTCTATCCCGAAGGGCTTGTGTGCTGGTCCGCCTACCTGGCCAATCTCTGATTGGTATCTAGGATTGGCAATTAGGGACCTAACACTCCCCTTACACCTGCCTGGCTGAGTCCCGAGTTACTACAGGCTAGCTTGCCACTCTGATTGGGCATCTAGTTTGGGCTCTATGTCTAGTTAGCCCGTAGTCATTTCAGTCGAGTCTCATTTGGTGTGCTTGCTTGCATCATCATGTCCACCCGGAACGGAGTACCCTACCAACCTGGTCAAACCCAACCTGATTTAGAGGCCATGATTAGAACTCTTACCGAAAGTATGACCAAATTGAGTCAGGATATGACTGATACTGTTGCCCAGCTTAGAGACCGAGCCCAGGTACTTGAGGAGCCTAGGCACCGAAATTGGACCCCTGACTCAGAATTTGGTAGACCCCAACCTCACCCATACCCAGAGCCTAGGAGACCTTTATACAGGGATCCTGAACCTAATCATTGGAGGTTTGATCTAAGAGCCTATGACCATGATCTTGCCCCTGAGTCTAGCCCTAGGAGCCTATATCCATACTTGGTTGACTCAGAGAAGGGACCCGTTAGGAACACCGAACCTTATGCACCCACTTTTGATGGAAGACAAGAGACGTATATTAAGTGGGAAGAACAAATGGATCGGTATTTTGAGTGCACTAACATATCGGAATTAGGACAAGTTAGGTTGGCAAAAACCAAGTTCACCAAACATGCTAGGTCGCATTGGTATGCTATTGAGCATGAGTGTTATCAAAGAAAAGAGGAAATATATACTTGGAGAGATATGAGAAGTAAGTTGAGAGATAGGTACCTAGGTAGATCCTATGAGAAAAGACTTTTAGACCAATGGTACCAATTGCGACAAGGTAATAGGCCTGTGTCTAAATATATCGAGGACTTCCAGTGGTATGACATGAAATGCAATACCATTGAGACCGAAGCTTAGATCACATCGAGGTTTAGGGTTGGGTTACACCCAGACATTTATACGAAGCTATGCCTTGAAAAGACTAATAAGTTAGACCGAGCCTACCAAGAAGCCCAAGACTATGAGTGGTCTTTAAGATATAACCAATCAAGTACTTTGGACTTAAAGCCAACCTCTACCAACTTGAGTCAAGTTCCGATTGATCCGACACCCGTAGTGAACCAGACTTTTGTTTGTCAATTCCCACTTGTGTCACCTCTTGATCAGAAGGATACCAATGAGGAAGAAGGGTTAGGTATGACAAGCCCAGAATCAGTTGACCCGATTACCACTGACCCGAAACCCATTGAAGATGGCATCGAGGAAGCATATGATGCTGGCTTGAGTCTAGTTGATAAATATGAGGGGGAAGAACTTGAAGAATGTGACATCGATACTATTGGTTCCTTACCTGAGGAGACCTTGGAGAGCAACCAAGTGGTAGGACCTAGTTCAGAAATTCAAGAGATTTGTGAGAACCAGGTTCCTTTAGTCAAATACCCCCAGGAAGAACTCATAGTGTTAGCCCGAGCTATCAGTTCGTATCCTCTAATGACAGTCATTCCCCAAGTACCAATTGAAGATCTTTGCACTAAACTGTTTAAGTTTGCCCACCCTATGATAGATCCTCTCCTTAGGATGACTGAATCAAGCCTCTTACAATTGGACCTTGTCCCATGCTCAGCCACTAAGGTCTCTCCCATAATCTTAGTTGGACATCCTTTTCTTGAGCGGATTGATTCACCCAGTCCTGTAGAAGTCCTCCTTATGGCCCCAGACCCCTTCCTTCGCATGACTGAGCTACCCTTCTATAGAGTATACCTTTCTGCACCTATAGGTCAAATTTCAAGTCTTGAGGTCATCATCCATAGGCCCTCCCATGAATCATTCTCTAATCCAGTTCTTGAGAAAGTGGATCATTATTTGCTTAGAGAACAAACCTTAACTATTGCAATCACATGTCCTAGGCTACTTCCCAAACCATCTCTTGATCCATTCCTGGGAGTAGCAAACTTTTCCTTTCGTAAGGATGACCAGTTGACACTCATAGATCACCATTCAAACCTTCAGGTCACCACCTTTAGTCAACTGGTAATTCGAGACTCCACCTCATATTTCCTCCCTTTCTCTAGGACTTCCAATGCTTCTTACACCATCCAAGTATACTTTTTCGAAGTCTTTAGAGTGAACCACGTGTCAAAACCTATTAGGTTTGCCACCTACTTCTGGAAGACCTTATGGCACCTACTAGGCACCCATGATAAGTTTTCATGCTCTGCATGCCATCCTCCGACCCAAGGTCAAACCTAGAGAGCCGTAGTTTGTTAGGTTTAGACCTAGGATTCCTTTGGAATAAAGTCCATTCTTTAGGAATGCGTCGTTAGTCTAGTTTAGTTTTTCTTGACCCTTTACTAGGCTTTGGCTCAGATTTTGGTTTGATTGAGAGCACCAGGAATTGGGATTTGTATTTTGTCCAGGGCTGAAATTGCATTCAATGTTTCGATCAATAGGTCTACAGGTAAGAGTCCATTTGAAATTGTGCATGGTTACAAACCTCACACACCTCTTGACCTAGCTCCTTTACCAGTCCACACACGAGTCTTCGAGTCTGCTGAAGATTTTGCACAGCATATAAAAGACTTGCATAAAGAAATTCATGCCAAAATAAATTTAAGTAATGAAACTTATAAGAAGTTGGCTGATTCTCAAAGGCGAGTCAAAACTTTTATTGAGGGAGACTATGTAATGATTAGGTTAAGGCCTGAGCGGTTTCCTCCTGGAACCGTTAGAAAGCTACATGCTAGAGGAGCTAGACCATTTAGAGTGATGAAGAGAGTGGGACCCAATGCCTATGTGCTTGAGTTGCTTCCAGAGCTAGGCATTAGCTCCACTTTCAACATTACAGACCTAGTAGAGTACAGGGGGCTAGCTGTGATTCCCAGTGAGCCTTTTGAACCTAATCCTGTTATTGAGAGTGATCCCGACCCTGTGTGTCCACCAACAAACTGGCTTGTGAGGAAAGAGCAGATTGAAAAGATCCTGGATGATCAGGTTATCTCTACTCGTAATCGAGGATACCAAAGATACATGGTCCGCTGGCAAGGAAGGCCATATTCTGATGACTCTTGGGTCTCTCGAGAAGAATTACAAGAATTGGACCCAGACCTCTTAGAGAGATACTAGAGCCAACTTGATCCATACTCGACAGGGTCGAGTTCCTCCCACCCCGGGAGAATTGGTGCGGGCACCAGACTCAAAAGAAGACTTCAGGGCTTCATCTGGATCTCTGATTGACCTTGCCCGAAGAATTAGGGTTTTCTGGTTTTGTAATAAGGGTTAACTTGGTCAACTCAATTTTTTGAGTCTGTATTTCCCTGCAATTTAAATTTTGTTGAGTCATGTTGACTCAGTACAAGTTCTAGTAAGTGGTCTAGGTCTTCTCCAGGGTGCAACATTTTCTTCCAAGCCCAAGCAAGTGGGTGCCACACTCCCAGCCACATGCCAGAGTCCAGGAGGTGCCACATCTCCATCCCAGTGTCTTGGTCCCCACACCCAAGGGAGCAAGAATTTTTCTTGAAGCCAAAATCAAGGAGGCGCCCCATATATACCTTAAAAGGCCAAGCTAAAGGAGGAAAGAGGCATTTCTTGGGGAGCACTTCAAGGGGGCGCCCAATCCATGCCTAAAAAGACCAAAGCAAAGTTGGGAAGAGCCATGACTTGGGGAGAAAGAAAAGGAGGTGTCCAAAAGAGTTGAGCCATGGAAGGAAAATAAAATTTTCTTGAAGAGCAAGGCTAGGAGGCGCCACCTACTTACCATTTGGAGCCACCAATCAACACTTATGGAAGCTCTTGGCCGGCCATATGAGAAGGATTTGATTCTACAAGCCTAATTTGAAGATCCATCCTATTAGTCCCACATGGGAAGATGTAAAACCCTGACCTCTTGTAAAGACCTATAAAATAAACCCCTCTTGTAAGTTTTAGAGAACAATTGATGAATGAATCCAATTTATGTGTGAACAAACTTTGTGTTTCTCTCTTCCGCACTTGTATTCAGGTGTTGAGCTCCGTGAGGGAGTAAATCCGGGTTCCCCAGGAACCTTGAGGAGGTGTGAGATCTCCAACCCCAAAACCCTAGCTTAGTCTACCCATCTCTACTCCACCACCACCAAACCCTAGCCTCTACACCATCTCCAAGGTTCTTCTTCCAAAGGGTGGCCAACCACCAGGACCCCAGTCCAGCCATCTTCAAGTCAGCTACCACTGCTTCAGAGTCCATCCAGCAGATCCAGGAGAAGAAGTCCTAAATCCACAGCCTAGGAGTTCCAGATCAGCTGAAGACCTTCAGATCCCATCCTTTCTTCTACTCTGGTAACTCTCTTCCCTGAGTCTCTTGTTCCTAACCTTGTTCTTCTTCTCTCCAGGATCCAGGGTTCAAGAAGAGGCCAACTTTGCCAAGGACCATTATCGGAGGATCCATTGCGAAGATACCTTGACTCCCGGGATCCAATAATCTGCTCGAGAGAGTCTTTTTCTACCAAATGGAGAGATATCACTGCTAGGTAACAAGAACCTTTCCTTCTCACTTTGTCTGTTTTGTTGAAACTCAGAGCAAACCCTAGATCTGGGGGTTTCTCAATCCCCAGCGATCCTACTTCTGAGTTACTCTGATAATCCACTCCTTTTAATTGTGCTTTCTGTCATTTCTTAGTTTCTTTCAACATTAGTTTATCTTTCCTTTGAGTCAAAGCTGACTTCTTAAAATATATATATAAAAAAAAAATATTAATTTTAATTTGCTTCCGCATTCCACATATTCGTTCTGCATCATTTTTGATTTCAGAGCATTCGTCCTGCATCAAAGAGGCTCCGAACCACGTAATCCCTGTGTGTTACTTGTACTTATCTTTATTTTTTCTTTTAGGCTTTCTTTTTCATTTCTCCTGCGAACCTTTCCAGCATCCCACTATGCACCACATCCTAACAACTGGTATCAGAGCAATAGGTTCGAGTGGGAGCAATGGTAGGAGATGAAGGAAAAGTCAAGATCGACAGGTTTGATGGGAAAGGCTTCAAATTCTGGAAGATGTAGATCGAGGATTATTCGTACCAGAAAAAGCTTCATCTACTGCTGTTGGGAAAGAAACATGTCGAGATGTTACAAGCAGATTAGGATTTCCTGGACCGCCAAGCTTTGGAAGTTATCTATCTGACGTTGGCCAAGAATGTCGTGTTCAATATCTTGGAGAAGAAGATGATAGCTGGATTAATGTAGGCACTATCCAACATGTATGAGAAACCTTTGACCTCCAACAAGGTTTATCTCATGCATCGTCTGTTCAACTTGAAGATGAGCGAAGGTGCATCCGTAACCGATCACATCAATGAATTTAATTTGATCACCATTCAGTTGAGTTCAGTTGGCATTACCTTCGAGGATGAAGTTCATGCCCTAATCCTATTATCTTCTTTGCCTGAGAGCTAGCGTGCAATTGTGACAGCAGTGAGTAGTTCATGCAGCTCAAGCAGGCTAAAATTTGAAGATGTTCGAACCAGATTCTCAGTGAAGACATCAGGAGGAAATAAATCAAAGGGAGCTCTAGTTTTGCCTTGGTGACTCAAAAAGGTAGAGGAAGAACTATACAGCGCAGTGAAGGTCGTGAAAGATCTAAGTCTAAGCAGAGAAGCCAATCAAGATTGAAGGGTGATGGCTGTTGGCACTGTGGCAAGAAGGGGCATATCAAAAAGAACTGTTAGGCAAGGAAGGACAAGGGGTAGAATGAAAAGTCAGTCAATGCAGTGACCGAGATAATTGAAGATGCATTAGTTCTTAGCATGGACAGTCTGATGGAGTCTTGGATTCTAGACACTGGAGCTTCATTTTACTGTACCACACAAAAAGAGTCTATGCGCAACTACATTGTTGGAGACTTCGGAAAGGTCTATCTTGCAGATGAAGAGCCTTTTGATATTATGAAAAAGGGTGATGTACACATCAAGATGCCAAATCAATCAGTTTGGAAGCTCAAGAATATCAAACATGTCCCAGGATGGAGAAGAAACTTGATATCAGTCGAGCAACTGGACTTAGAGGGATACATTACAACTTTCGTTGGTAGCTCTTGGAAGATCACCAAAGGTGCGATGGTGATAGCACGAGGAAGCAAGTTGGGTACTCTATATATGACCAGTAACAGCAGAGATGCAATGGCACTGGTACAGGCAGACTCAGAGTTGTGGTATTACAGGTTGGGTCATATGAGCGAGAAAGGAATGCAAGTACTGTTGAAGAAGGACAAGCTACCAGGTTTGAAGACAACAAATATTGGTTTATGCAAAAATCATATTCTTGGGAAGCAGAAGAGAGGCAGCTTCTCCAAGATTGGCAAGGCACCAAGATCAAGAAAGCTAGAGCTTGTGCACACCGACATATGGGGTCCCTCCTTGGTTGCATCCTTTGGAGCTTCGCGATACAATGTGACCTTCATCGATGACTCCACCAAAAAGGTATGGGTTTATTTTTTACAGAATAAATCAGATGTATTTGACACTTTTAGAAAGTGAAAAAGCCTGGTAGAGAATGAGTCTGGATAGAAGATAAAGTTCCCGAGATCGAACAATGGAGGTGAGTACGATAGCACCGAGTTCAAGGAGTTCTGCACAACCAATGGGATCAAGATGGAGAAGATGATTCCAAGTACGTCACAACAGAACGGGGTAGCTGAGCGCATGAATAAGACCTTGAACGAGATAGACAGGAGCATGAGGCTCCATGCTAGATTGCCCAAGATGTTTTGAGCTGAGACATTTAGCACTGTTGCCTATCTTATCAATAGGAGTCAATCCCCCTTGAGTACAAGCTATCAGAAGAAGAGTGGACAGGGAAGTCAGCAAGCTTATCTCACCTGACGGTCTTCGACTATGTCTCCTACGTACATGTTAATGCAGAGAAGAGAGACAAGCTCGATGCAAAGTCAGAGAGGTGCTTCTTCATTGGATATGGCACTGATGAGTTTGGTTACAAGTTTAGGAGTGAGAAAGATAGGAAGATCATCAGGAGCAAGGACGAGGTGTTCAATGAAAGAAGCCTATACAAGGATCAGAGTGTTCCAGACAGAGCAAGACAAGCACACAAGAAAAAAGAACAAGTAGAGTTAGAAGAGATCATGGAAGAGGACATAGCCGAGGGAGCAAGAGATCCTGAACCTGAGCCAGAGACACCTCAGCTGAGAATATCTACAATGATCCCGAAACCACGTGTAAGGTATTCACCCTCGTTGCATTACCTGTTCTTGATAGTGGAGGGGAGCCCGAGTGCTTTGATGAAGTCATGGAGAGCGAAGATTCGGTCAAGTGGGAGCTAGCAATGAAGGACGAGATGCAGTCCTTGATAAAGAATGAGACATGGGAGCTTAGCACACTACTGGAAGGAAAGAAAGCACTGCACAACAAGTAGGTCTACAAGATCAAGGAAGAGTACAATGGCAGCAAGAGGAACAAGGCAAGGTTAGTTGTGAAAGGCTTTCAACAAAAAGAATATCCAGGTGGTGATGCCGATACTATGAGGAGCATGACAGGGTGGTGTACACCATTGGCAGGACAGCGATGAGCTGGGTCTCGTAGTTATAGAAGATTGTGGCTCTTTCTATCACTGAGGTGGATATGCTGACAAAAACGGTCACTGCAGAGAAATTGGGACCATGCATGGTCGCAATTGGCCTCCAGAGCTAGTTGATTGGAGGGCCGCACAGGAAACTGATCTATTTTTATTTTTCTTTAGAAGTTACTTTCAGGTGGATGCATGATTGGGTGTTTAAGTCTCCAAGTGAGAGAGTTGTTAGCTGTGGAGCCGTATCCACCCAAGCCTAGAAGCCCGTCTAGTAAAGAGAAAAAACCAAAAAAAAAGAAAAAAGGAGAACCTAGTAGTAGGGCCACCAGACCGGGCTTGGCCCAACCCACGTGCACGGCCCAGGCCTAGGCGATGCATGGGCGGGCATGCGAACAGGCCTGGCACGCGGGCGCGCGAGTGTGTGGCCCAGTCTGGTGTGCAGGCATGCGGGCTCGGCCCGGTCGGAGGTGGCATAAGCATGATGGTTTCCTAGGCATTTCCAAGCATTTCCCCATGGCATTTTGTATGGTTCACGCACAGTCCATGCACCTTCTGAGGGTTTTGGACCATATGATTGATTCTGGCTTGATCAAAGGGCTTTTGATGGAGTTTTTTGACACGATCTGAGGTGCTGATTGCAGATCGGTTGGCTGGAACTCCTGATTTAATTAGTCTTCTACAGCTACCTAGATACACGTTTTGGACTCCGATTGGGACTGGTTTTGGTTATCTTTTCAACAGAGAACCTCGTAAGCAGCCAATAAGAGCCAACAGAGAATAGAGAGGAAGAACAGAGAGCCAGAGAGATGATTTTGCAACCCAGAAAAATAGTCCAAGGATTTTCCAAGAGAGAAAAAAGGGGAAGAGAGAGGCAGAGGGAGGGCAAGGGTTTCTCCTGTATTTATTTATTTTTATTCTTTCTTCTTATTGAGCTGGGGTTTGTATCTAGGGAGGGTTCTTTATTGTAAAACTTATCGTATTTCTTCTTCATAGTAGAGGTTTGATCCTGTGCAGCCATGGCATAGGAACAAGAGGCTCCGAATGACGTAATCCCTGTATGTTGCTTGTGCTTGTCTTTATTTATTCTTTCAGACTTTCTTTTTTATTTCTCCTGTAAACCTTTCAAGTATCCCACTATGCACCGCATCCTAACACTACTTTCTTACTGACCGAAAAACCACACTCTCATAAGCATCATTGATATTAAGTCATTGGAAATGGGAGGACTAATAATATTCCATATTCCAATTGAAGAAGGGAAACATGAGAAAAAACATATTGTCTACGTCAGCCTCTTTTGTTACATACATTTGTCATGTGATCTTACGTAACTCTTTCTTAATGGTGGCCAAACAGAATTTATGGATAGTGTCTGAACTAAACTTTTTTGAAAGTTTGATAACCTGGTTGCATTAATTTAAAATTGAAGATAAAATTGAAAATCTCTAAAAAGTATAAAATTGAAAATCTCTAAATAGTTCATGATATTTTTCTAATTAATCCATTAAAAGAAATAGCCAGGGATTGAGGGCTTGCTCAATGGTTTCAATCCTTCCTTGATGTGGGCTGAAAATGCTTAACCCCATGCATATTCAACACTAGATTCTATTACAAGTTCTATATTGAAGCCTCAACAGATGGGTAAATATGGAGAAGTATTATCAAACTTGAGAGGGAGTCACGAATACATAGGAAGCAATGATGGAACAAGCTTGAGGACCATGTCCCGCACCATTCATTACAATAATTCCAGCGGGTGGCCTCCGAGCCTCTCTAAAGCTTGATGTAGAAAACAAATGAGCTGGCACTTGACACATAAGCATTCAATGAGTTTGATATTTGCAAATAAGTCCATAATCAATCAAGTTGTAGATAGGGTTGAAATTGGATCAAATACAAATCATATACTAGTACATCAATATTCATATTTATTTTATTTGATGAATGTAGATATCAATATTGATCGCATGCAAAAATATATATCCATATTTATTTTAAATGAATGCAAGCATAAATAAAATATTGAAAGCATGAATATAAATATAAATATAATTAAGATAATTAAACTTTATAATCATAAAATCAAATATATTATTAAATGAATGATAAATCAAGTTGATGTGATCATCTACTTTTTTAAAAAATTTCTTGAATACCATATAAAATTAAATAGGATCATAAATAGAATTGGATATTTAGTTATGATTGGATAATTGTCTATCTGTTTTTATATCCATTTTTATTTGATGAATTTTGTTACCACCTAGATTGCTGTGGCCTGTAGCTCTATCGTGTGATGTGTGTCGGGCTCCCTCTAGATGCTTGGTCCTCTTTCTGTCAGTTCCTTGGTCGGATTGTCCTGTAAAAAAGAGGAGACCTGGGCTAGAGATTCCGGCGGGGACACTCCAATGATCAAGTTAGTTTAGATGATCAAGGGAAACAGAGTCTCTATGACGGAGAGTCCAGGAGCTTCTCCACGTAGAGGAGTAAAAATGACATCTGAGGGATAAAAAATGAGTAAAGATGAAAGTTAGAGAGCTGGGAGGTTCTCTTTGCTTGGTTCCTTGCTCGTTTGCTCTCTTTGTCTTACCAGTTGGCTCTCTCCTTATCGGAGGTCCATTCTTCTGATTTATATGAGAGAAAGGGCCCAGATAGGGTTTGGGGCTTCATCGGGATGTCACTTTCTTGATACCCTCTTTTGACAGGGTTTTCTTCTATTAGCAGTCTCTCCCTTACCATATCGGTCCTCGAAAGGAGATCTTTATATTGGGGGTGTTGGCGACGGGATGCAGGTCCTGTCTCTCTAGTGGAGCAGTTTCCCATGGAAGGTGCGGGGCTGTGTTGCTGAGCCCTGAGCCATGGTAGAGCGTTTCTATTCTAGGAGAGACCATCGAAGTGTTGCAGGGCCCAGGGCTTTAATGGGATACTTTTCTTGGAGGAGACACGAGTGGCATACTGCCCATGGTTGCACGGCGATGGGCGCAGGCGGCGTGCCGCAGGGCCTAAAACCTGGTGGAGCATACATTGTGTAGAGGGTGCAGGTGGCGTGTTGCAGAGCCTGGAGCCCCCGGTTAGGCATGCGCCACCTTATGGGGGCCGTAGGTAGCCTGAAGCCTTGCTCTATGGTTTAAATTACTTCTAATCTTCTTCGTCTTGTTCTTGGCAGCACTCTTGACAGTTGATGACGCCTCTTGGTCCTAGGCAGTAATTCCATATTGGAGAGTGGGAGCTCTATCTCGGGAGCTCAACCTCGATCAGGGGGAGCATGACCTTGGTTGGGAGCTCGACCTCGGATGGGAGCTGACCTCGATAGGGGTCTCGACCTCGGACGGCGAGAGCATGACCTCGGTCGAGAGCTCGACTTTGGATGGAAGCTGACCTCGACCAGGGGCTCGACCTCAGATGGCAGGTGCACGACCTCGCTCGAGAGCTCAACCTTGAATGGGACTGATCTCGACCGGGGGCTCGACCTCGGATGGCACGAGCACGACTTCGACCGGGAGCTCAACCTTGGATGGGAGCTGACCTCGACCGGGGGCTCGACCTCGGACGACGGGAGCACGACCTTGGCTGGGAGCTTGACCTCGAATGGAAGCTAACCTCGACCGGGGGCTCGACCTTGGATGGCGGGAGCATGACCTCGATGTTGGGAATTGTGTCACAAAGCCAATCTCTAGGCTGTAGACGGTTGTGCTATTTGTATATGAATTTTGATATAAATAAAAGTTATCTTTTGGCTGTTCATCACATGCACATTTTTCTTAATTTAAACTCTTTTATGATGATATCTTTTGAGCTACCTTGTATGCGATGTAGAGAGGATGCATCGTGTAGTTCATAAATTAGTTCGCGACCAAATGATACACTATTTCGGGATGATGGTGTATCAAGAGTAGGTCGTTGATGTCATATCTGTTGGTTGTCCTCTTAACCAAATAGCATGGAGATGCTGGTATGACATCGGGTGTTGTGTTTGATACTTTACCGAATGTGACTCTCATGCGAGATTCTCTTACTACCGAAGAAAAGTCTTGCATTAGAATGTGGACTTGAATTATTCCTTTGACTTGAGATCACTATGGCAGCTTGCAAGAAACTCACTGTGCTTTGGTGCCGGACTACCCGGATTTCTAATCCGGTGATGGAAAGTTGCTGGGTATAGTCAAGTACTTGTGTAACGGTAGTAGGATCAAGATAGGATTGACCTCTCCAAATGATTTGGATTGAATGCTTTATATGCCTCAATTTAGAAAGACCTTGGCCAGGGCATTCCTTATAAAGTGATGCAGAGATTCTTTGAGACATATTCAGATGGACTACTTAGGGTTGGGTAGTTTAACCTTATGCCATTCGGAGCATTAGGAGGTGCAGGGAATAAGTTCAATGCTATTCCATATTCGACAGGTTCATGTTGCTCTGCAACCTTCAACCTATCCGGACGCCGGGTATCATTGCTAGATGGCGACTTTAGCTAGTACTGAAAATGTTCCCGTGCTACCGTTTAGTGTTTGAACCTATGGGGTCGCACATCGAGGGTTTCTTCTTGTTTTGTTGGCATGCGAACGATTGGAAATCGTTCTGGACTCATTTGACAAGTTGTTGTCAAACTTCTGATCGAGCCAACTCTCCTTGAATGAGTCGGCTCGAGCCGAGCATACTCGAATGGTCAAGTCGACTCGAATGATGGACTACTAAAATTCAAAAACCCTTCATTAAATGTTGTAATTGTTACAGGATTTAATGCTGGGAGTTTCGAGTTTTAATGATTGCTGTTGATAAATTCCAAGAGACTTCTAACCTCCTTGGAATTTCAAGAGACCTCATAACTCCCTAATAATCTCTCATTAATCCCTCTTAATTATTTTGAGGGCTGCTACTATTATATAAATGTTGGGCTGCAGAATATGAAAGGTTCACTTCTCATATTCCATTCCTAAATATCTGGATCAAGTTTTTACTCTACCAAAATTCCGGGTTAGAGTTCTTCCATGATCATTGAGAGATTGAGAGATTTGATCTTAGGGATTATTGAGTTTGGGTGGGATCTCTGAGTGTATACCTTCTATTGAAGGTTTGGGATAGAGTGTTGGGAAAGGTTCTCAGGAGTCTTTGTTCCAGCACTGCTGCAGCGACTTGCACTTCAAGGAGTTGAAGGTGTCCCACTCGTCTTCAAGGAGTTGAAGAAGAAGGAGTTCAACCGACAAAGCTTCCGTAGAGGCTAGCACCTTAAAGGAAGAAGAAGAAACCGTGCTACATGGTGTGAACCACCCGTAGAGGCGGTACCTGAGTGTTGCTTGTAGATTCAGATTTTTTCTACAGGTTTGTGCTGTCCCTGGGATTGCAACTGAGAGTCGGACTTCCGGTTCTTCCCCGTGAACGTCACCAAGGTATGTGATTGATTATGTATGACATAATTAGCTCTTTTGCATCATTATATGGTTATATAAATAGCTCCATATTTTATACTATGGATGCATGATTTCATATTTATATTACTCTAGATGATCTAAATCCTAGTATACGGGTTATGTTAATTAGATTAACATCCTGATAAAATAGTTTTATCGCTTTCTGCTAATGCATGCTCTTAGAAAAGTTTTAAAATACATGCATCACCCCTAGGAACAGTTCCTTTCAATGGTATCAAAGCCAGGTTGGTGCATGCATCTAGTTTAATGTTTCATATGAAATCGATTTGATTTTCTTTACGTAGTACTCGGATTAAGATGGATTCGCCATGGCTATCTGGTTATAGGATAAAAGTATGGTTTAAAGACCATATCTTCCCATTCCAAGGGGTTCTCCTATGACGTGTAGGAGTGCCGATGCATCATGATCTTATGAAGAAGAAAGTAAGGAATTTAATAGATTAAAATTATTTTAATCTTTGATTTGTAGATCATAATTATGTTTAGATGAGATTTAAAAGAAATTTGATCTAAAATCTTGAAAAGTTCTTATGGAAATGTTTGAAGTTTGGAAAAACTATGTTATGGAAGAGCTGGATCTTTCATTAGAGCTAACTATAAGAGCTGGCTTGTTCAGAAGAGTTGACTGAAAGAGCTGGCTCGTTCAGAAGAGCTGACTGGAAGAGCTGGCTCGGTTCAGTAGAGCTGACCCGACCAGAAATCTGTGTTCTGGAAGAGTTGGCTCGAGCAGCTGAAGAGTCGGCTCGAGCAGCAGAATTGACAATAGAGCTGACCCGACCAAAAATCTGTATTCTAGAAGAGTCGACTCGAGCAGCAGAGCTGACTGAAGAGTCGGCTCGAGCAGCAGAACTGACAGAAGAGCTGACCCGACCAGCAATGTATGTTCTGGAAGAGCTGACTCGACTAGAAAATTAAGAAATAGTGATTTTAAGCTTCAAACTTTTATGAAATTATTTCATTTCAATTTGAAAATGTTTCAAATAGTATGATGCACTTAATTATGAATTAAGATGTATAAATTTTAAGATCTAGGATATGATTCTAATCTTAAGTCATGATTCATAAATCATGGATTAATGGGATGGGCTAGGAATAGATCTTTATTTGGGTTAGACCTATGTTTAAATGAATTGGATTAATTAGAGATAAGAAACTAATCAAAAGTTGAATTAGGTTTCATTTCTCTATAGTTTCTAATAGTTAGAAAGTGTGATCCCAACATCTAAAAGGATCTATTATGGCTCAATGATTAATCTAGTTCTTTAAGTCTAATCTGGTTGAGAAAGGTGAACCGAATTGGTGTCTAGGCAAGCTGCCTTATGGTCTATGGTTATGAGGGTACCTCTTTCCTTGCCAGCTCCTTTGTAGCTAGTGGCTAAGGAAAGATGGTTAATGCCACAACTCATTCCTCGACCGCGCTTACTTGGCCGAGACGGCTAACTGGAATTGACTCATGAGAAGCTTATTGAATTGGATTAACCCATGTCACCTAAGGTTAATTAGATTTGTCTAATTTTAGGTGCCCATGGACCAAGATGTTCATGGACCTTCTACAAGTTAGTGGGAGGATTCTTGATCATGGTCCATGTATTCTTCATATGTCACATTTTAAAATTTTCTAAAATTATTAGGTCCTTAAAAAGATGAAGTTATAAGGATAACTGAGTCTTAGCCTCTCATTAAGTTGGATGGTAATGTGTCCTTTAGTTAGGTGATCATCGGCAGTACCAAAGTACGGGTGGTCATCAGGCTATTGGAATTGCCATTCATAATATGATGGCTCAGTGCAACTCTCTTAATGGTGGTCAGGTGAGCCGGCCAAAGTCGGGCTTGATCATTCATTAGCTAAAAGCACTGAATTCAGTCATGTTAATGGTTGGACCTAACCAGGACCTTCTTTAGCAGGAAGCCCAAAGGCCGATTGAAGTATTCCTGGGGCAAAATTTTAAATACTTGAAATTGCTTGGAAGAAGCAATTGGTTTATTGAACCTACCTTTAGGTTCACGTGGGTGAGCCGGCCAAAGTCGGGCTCATGTGGCACCTTTAGGATTCTAGTACCCACTAAGGAATTAAGTGTAATTCATCAGATTAGAGGTAGAGGCTACTAATCTGAATAAAATATGTGGGAAAACCTTTAGACTAAAGTCCATATCTTTAGAATTAAAATTGAAATTCATGTACTAATTGGTCTTATGGTTTTCTTTTCAGAAAAATGTCTGCCAACTTGTCCCTCCGTTCATTACTTGATAATGAAAAACTTTCTGGCCCAAACTTCGATAATTGGTATCGAAGGCTCAAGATTGTCTTGGAGCATGAAAGGATCCTGTATGTTGTATCGGATCTGGCACCTGAGGTCCCCGTAGCTAATGCTCCTACATCTATCAAGGACACTTATCAAAAGTGGGTTTCTAATAGAACTACTGTATATTGCATTATGCTAGCGGCTATAAACGACGAGTTCAGTCGCAAATTCGAGGAGGCCCAATTAGAGGAAATCTTGCAAAAGTTGTGGGAATCCTTCGGGACGCATGACGATATAGAGCGGTACAGGACTTCTTGTGCCATCTATAATGCCCATATGCGAGATGGGGCATCAGTAACTGATCATGTATTGTACATGACCGAGTTATTTGAATGCCTGGCCAAACTCGGATGTCCCCTGCATAAACAGCTCGGGAAGGATGCTATACTGAATTCTCCGCCCCCTTCTTACCTTGGTTTCCTTGATCACTTTCGGATGCATAGGCCTGTAGTGAACTACCACAGTTTGTTGGGGTTACTACAAAACTATGAGGACCACAACCTCAATAAGGGGTTGGTGTACTTGGTGGGAGGAAACAGGGCAGTGTGTCATCCCCTTGGGAAGGGGAAGAAGAAAAATAAAAATAAAAGGACCAAAAGGTGCAGAATTTTGGTTGGCCTAGTTAGGCTGGGAAGAAAAAGGTGGACCAGAGTCAGGTGGAGTGCTTCTACTATAAGAAGTAGGGTCATTGGAAGAGGAATTGTTCTCTGTATATTGCATTCTTGACCCAAATAGGCTGAAGAACAGGAAGCAGCAAGGTGTTGCTATTCAAGGTATTTATATGATAAATCCATGTACCTATTCTTTTTGTGATACTACTAATTGGGTACTTGATACTGGGAGTCCTTACCATATTTGCAATAAATTGCAGGGACTTCGAATTAGTAGGAGGTTCGAGGATAGAGAAAGGTTTTTGAACGTTGGAGATGGAACTCGAGTTCCAGTTCTGGCGTTAGAAGATTTTTCTCTTATTTTTGAATCTTGTAAAGTCATTTTATATGACTGCCATTATTGTCCTACATTTCTTGTAAACATTATCTTTGTAGGCTTGTTAGCCAATGAATGTTTTGAACTTTCAATAAAGAGAAATGTTTGCAACATTACTTTGAATGGTTCAGTTGTAATGAGTGAAAATCTGGTAAATGGCATTTATATACTACCACAGCCTATGAGTGTAATGTACATAGCTAACAAACGCCCTAAAATGGATAATGTCAGCAATGCTTATCTCTGGCTCTGTAGGCTAGGTCATATAAACAAGAACAGGATAAACAGGTTAAGACAAGGTCTTTTAGAAGTAAATGATTTTGAATCATTACCTACCTGTGAATCTTGTTTACTTGTGAAAATGATCAAATCATCTTTTTCTGGAAAAGGTGAAAGAGCCAAAGAAATTTTAAGTCTAGTACATACAGATGTATATGGATCTATGAATGTCAATGCTGGAGGTGGATATAATTATTTTATTACTTTTATAGATGACCTATCTAGGTTCGGTTATGTCTATCTTATGAGACATAAGTCTAAGTCGTTTGAAATGTTCAAACAATATCATAATGAAGTTGAAAAGCAAACTGGAAAGAGTATAAAGACTCTTCGATCTGATCGAGAAGGGGAATATCTTTCTAGTGAGTTTCTGGCTTATCTTTAAGAGAATGGGATTCTCTCTCAATGGACACCTCTGGGGACACCCCAACTAAATGGTGTGTCCGAAAGGAGGAATAGGACTTTGTTGGACATGGTCCTGTACTTGATTGGGTTTGCTACTCTACCTATCTCTTTCTGGGGTTATGCCTTGGAGTCTGCTTGTTATCTTCTTAATAGGTCTCCTAGTAAGTCTGTGGACAGGACTCCATATGAGATGTGGTCTGAACAGAAATCAGTACTCTCATACCTTAGGATTTGGAGGTGTCCAACGTATGTTAAATGTTTGCAGACTGATAAATTAGGACCTAGGTCTGACCGATGCCTATTCGTTGGGTATCCGAAAGAATCTAAAGGGTATTTCTTTTACCTGCCTGATGAACAAAGAGTGTTTGTTGATCTTAGGGCTATCTTTTTGGAAAAAGAGTTCCTTAGTGAAGGAACTGTAGCCACTAAGATTGAACTTAGTGAAGTTCAACAAGTAAAAGTATCGACACATTTAGGAGACACCTCAGAACTGGGTTTGACTAATTCAAATCCAGAGCCCATTGAACACCCATTAAGGAGATCCGGTAGAGTACCGCATCAACCGGACAGATACTATGATTTCTTGGTCCAGGAAGGGGATCCCATTGAACTTGATGAAAATGATGAGGATCCTGTCACCTATATGGATGCTCTACAAATGTCCGACTCTGATAAGTGGCTAGAAGCCATGAAATCTGAAATGGAATCCATGGAGATCAATAATGTGTGAACATTAGTTGATCCACCTGAAGGGATAAAATCCATTGGGTGTAGATGGATTTTCAAAAAAAAACAGGGTACAGACGGAAAGGTAGGGACCTACAAAGCCCGTCTGGTTACCAAGGGATATCGTCAGCATTATGGTATTGACTATGATAAGACGTTCTCCCTCGTGGCAATGCTCAAATCCATTCGGATTATGCTTTCTTTAGCTACATACTTCGACTATGAAATCTAGCAAATGGATGTCCAAACAGCCTTCCTAAATGGTGAGCTGGAAGAGGAGGTGTATATAATACAACCTGAAGGGTTCACATCCATAGATGAATCGAAGCTTTGCAAGCTTCAAAGGTCCATCTATGAACTGAAGCAGGCATCTCAGAGTTGGAACATATGATTTTATAAGTGTATCAAGTCGTATGGCTTCGTTAAGAATGGAGAAGAACATTGTATTTATAAGTGGCCTAATGGTTATGTTGTTGTATTCCTTGTATTGTATGTGGATGATATTCTTCTAATCGGGAATGACGTTCCAGCATTATAAGGAATAAAGGTTTGGCTTTCATCTCAATTTTCTATGAAAGACTTGGGTGAAGCCTCATTCATATTGGGTATGAAGATCTATAGAGATAGATCTAAGAGACTTTTGGGATTGTCCCAGTCAACGTACATTGATACCGTGCTGAAAAGGTTCAGCATGAAAAATTCCAAGAAAGGCTATCTTTTGATAGGCCATGGAATTACTCTCTCCAAAAAGGATTGTGCATATACTCCTGAGGAGAGAGAGCGTATGAATAGAGTCCTATATGCTTCAGCAATGGGATCTATTATGTATGCAATGACATGTACTAGACCAGACGTGGCATACTCACTGGGAGTAGTGAGTAGATATCAGTCTGACTCAGGTGAAGCGCATTGGAAGGTGGTAAAAACCATCCTAAAGTATTTGAGAAATACTAAAGACCAATGGCCTATCTATGGAAAGCCTGACTTAAAATTTTTATTTATACCGATTAAAGTTTTCAGTCAGATAGAGATGATAGCAAAAGTGTGTCGGATTTTGTATTTATCCTAAGTGGAAGAGCCATTTGCTGGAAAAGTTCCAAGCAACATATTGTGGCAGACTCGAGTTGCGAAGCAGAATATATTGCAATATCTGATGCAGCGAAGGAAGCTGTTTGGCTACGAAAGTTCCTAGGCGAGCTGGGAGTGGCACCCTCCCTGGATGGCCTTGTTCCAGTATTTTGTGACAATACTGGAGCCATTACTCAAGCCAAAGAGCCTAAGTCCCATCAGTGCACCAAGCACATTCTGCATCGCTTCCACCTCGTGCAAGAGATTGTGGCACGAGGGGACATCGACCTTCAGAAGATCGATGAAAAAGAAAATCTGGCCAACCCCTTCACTAAAGCAGTTAAAATTCAAGAGTTTAAATATTGTAATTGGAAAATGGGAATGCGATTCTGTTCTGATTGGCTTTAGTCCAAGTAGGAGTTGTTGGGAATTATGTCCCAAAGCCAATCATCTAGGCTGTAGATGGTTATGCTATTTGTATATGAATTTTGATATAAATAAAAGTTATCTTTTGGCTGTTCATCACATGTACATTTTTCTTAATTTAAACCCTTTTGTGATGATATCCTTTGAGCTACCTTGTATGCGATGTGGAGAAGATGCATCGTGTAGTTCATAAATTAGTACGCGACCAAATGATACACTATTTCGGGATGATAGTGTATCAAGAGTAGGTCGTTGATGTCATATCTGTTGGTTGTCCTCTTAACCAAATAGCATGGAGATGCTGGTATGACATCGGGTGTTGTGTTTGACACTTCACTGAATGTGACTCTCATGCGAGATTCTCTTGCTACCGAAGAAAAGTCTTGCATTAGAATGTGGACTTGAATTATTTCTTTGACTTGAGATCACTATGGCAACTTGCAAGCAACTCACTGTGCTTTGGTGCCGGATTATCCATATTTCTAATCCGGTAATGGAAGGTTACTGGGTATAGTCAAGTACTTGTGTAACGGTAGTAGGATCGAGATAGGATTGACCTCTCCAAATGATTTGGATTGAATGCTTTATATGCCTCAATTTAGAAAGACCTTGGCCAGGGCATTCCTTGTAAAGTGTTGTAGGGATTCTTTGAGACATATTCAGATGGACCGCTTAGGGTTGGGTAGTTTAACCCTATGCCATCCAGAGCATTAGGAGGTGCAGGGAATAAGTTCAATGCTATTCCATATTCGATAGGTTCATGTTGCTCTGCAACCTTCAACCTATCCGGACGCCTGGTGTCATTACTAGATGGCGACTTTGGTTAGTACTGGAAATGTTCCCGTGCTACCGTTTAGTGTTTGAACCTATGAGGTTGCACACCGAGGGTTTCTTCTTATTTTGTTGGCATGCGAATGATTGGGAATCGTTCCGAACTCATTTGACAAGTTGTCAAACTTCCGATCGAGCCGACTCTCCTTGAACGAGTCGACTCAAGCCGAGCGGACTCGAATGGTCGAGTTGACTCGAGCTGAGCCGACTCGAATGGTCGAGTCGACTCGAATGATGAACTGCTGAAATTCGAAAATCTTTCATTAAATCCTGTAATTATTACAGGATTTAATGCTGGGAGTTTCGAGTTTTAATGATTGTTGTTGCTGAATTCCAAGAGACTTCTAACCTCCTTGGAATTTCAAGAGACCCCATAACTCCCTAATAATCTCTCATTAATCCCTCTTAATTGTTTTGAGGGCTGCTGCTATTATATAAATGCTGGGCTGCAGAATGTGAAAGGTTCACTTCTTATATTCCATTCCTAAATATCTGGATCAAGTTTTTACTCTACCAAAATTCTGGGTTAGAGTTCTTCCTTGATCATTGAGAGATTGAGAGATTTGATCTCAGGGATTATTGAGTTTGGGTGGGATCTCTGAGTATATACCTTCTATTGAAGGTTTGGGATAGAGTGTTGGGAAAGGTTCTTAGGAGTCTTTGTTCCAGCACTGCTATAGCGACTTGCACTTGAAGGAGTTGAAGATGTCCCACTCGTCTTCAAGGAGTTGAAGAAGGAGTTCAACCGACAAAGCTTTCGTAGAGGCTAGCATCTCAAAGGAAGAAGAAGAAACCACGCTACACGGTGTGAACCACCCATAGAGGCGGTACCCGAGTGCTGCTTGCAGATTCGGATTTTTTCTACAGGTTTGTGCTGTCCCTGGGATCGCGATTGATAGTCAGACTTCTAATTCTTCCTCGTGAACGTCACCAAGGTATGTGATTGATTATGTATGACATAATTAGCTCTTTCGCATTATTGTATGGTTATATTAATAGTTCCATATTTCATACTATGGATGCATGATTTCATATTTATATTACTCTAGATGCATCTAAATCGTGGTATAGGGGTTATGTTAATTAGATTAACATCTTGATAAAATAGTTTTATCGCTTTCCGCTGCTGCATGCTCTTAGAAAAGTTTTAAAATGCATGCATCGTCTCTAGGAACAGTTCCTTTCACTCGATCGGGAGTTCGACCTTGGATGGGAGCTAACCTCGACCGGGGGCTTGACCTCGGATGATGGAAGCATAACCCTGGAAGGTGGCTCAACCCCGGCAAGTGGAGCTTTATCTTGGGAGCTCGACCCCGGCAGGTGGGAGCACGACTCTGGGGGGCGGCTCGACCTCGGAGCTTCATTCGGTCACCATATCTAGATGGCATCTTCTGCCAACATGGCTGTTAACTGGGCCCAACGTAGATTCCACGTCAACGATGGTGCCACATCAGGTGCCCCCCACTCTCGAGCCAGATTACAGTGCGGTGCTCGGGACGAAGAGAGTAATGATCATGCTAACATGAAAGGATGCTCATTCTGTGCTACTAATGCCTCGAGCGCCGGCATCCCGAAGATCGCACTTTTGCACCAACGAGGGGATGCCACATCAGCCTGGCTAGAGGGGATATAATTGCCGCATCGAGCCCGAAGTGATTTCCTTTGAATCAAAGCATCACCTCCAACGGATCTCGATGCGTGGCAGACTTTCATTAGCTGGGGAGAAGAAAGGATGCACATTTTCGATCAATATGATGCGACAGGGGTCTGCAAGCTTTTAAAAGGAGTTTGTCATTCTGTTCCTTAAGAACTTCTTCGAGCGAAGGGGCAAAGTTTTCCTACAGAGCTCTCCTTCTTCCTCCCATTTTGTCTCCTTGATCCAGAGTTCTTGCAAGTCAATCTTCCACTTCTTCCTTCTCCCTCCTTCTCCTTCGGCTTGTGCTGGAGGGGATCCTATAGGGTTCTTAGGTTTTCTGTCCTTCATCCTTTCCTTCCTTTTTCTCCTTCATGAGTTCCTCTGGCAGAGGGTTCCACCGCCCAGATTATTCCGACGAGGTAGGGCCATCTCAGCCAAGACCTCCCTCCTCGGATAGCGAGGAGGATGAGGTTCCCTTGGTAATCCGTAGGGGTCCCTGCCAGATAGGGATAGTCATAGGCACCCCTGTGGCTCCTCCTCCTCCTCCCGTTCGTGAATCAACCGATCCCTCCGGCATTGCTTTGGTGATGATCGGGGAGGACCTTCTCCGTGTCCGGAGCACATACGGGATCCCGGGTTCCATCTGACTCTCGATTCCGGGATCGAAGGAGCGGGTCACTTCCAGTGACCCGGGATGGATCGTCCTATACGAGGACTTCTTCCTCGAGGGCCTCCGTCTTTCCTTCCATCCCTTCTTCCTTCCTTTCTTGAGTAACTTCCATTTGGTCCTGGCCCAACTCACTCCTAATACCATTAGGACCATAGTTTGCTTCACCATCCTCTTCACTTCCACGAGATTGTTGTTCATTTCTCCTTGTTCAGGGCTCTCTTCACTCTAAAGCACCACCCGGCTGATAACGGATGGTGGTTTGTAGGCCCCCGCCCAAGGGCTATCAAACTGGACCTACCCTCTTCCATCAAGGGATGGAAGAGCAGGTTTCAATTTACCTAGGTTGAGGGGGTGGACTGGGTCTGGAGTGATCCAGACCGCTCTTCCAATGAGCTATCTTATGTCGAGCTGGCTGACAAGGAGGTGTACGACCGGCTCATTCCTCCGAGGTCCCGGCTCTCCGAGACCTACTGACTGAGCAGAACATTGCCGATGTCGGGGTCAGCCCAATCCAATCTCAGGGTAAGGCTCGATGTCGGGATTTCTTTTCCTTAAGCTAGATTTTGCTTCAATTGATAACTAACCAAACTCTTCTCTTGCTGTAAGGATGAAGTTCTCCATGGAGTAGCTCCTCCAAATGTCAAAGAAGAGGGTCGCCTCCACAGGACCCAGGGAGGAGCAATCAAAGAAGGCCCAGGAGGAGCCGGAGAGGAGGCCCAATTGGAGCCTTCTACCAGGCCAGTAGAGAGAGGGTCGGCCGTGGCACTAGCCATGCTTGGGTCAGCAGCCCAACCTTAGGCCCATAGTCGCAGGAGGGAGGTCAGGACTGAGGAGGAGACCATGCCAGTAGCTCCGGCAGCCCCTCCCCGAACCGGAGCTTTGCCATGACTAGAGGTGGTGGAGGTGGTGGATGACTCCACCGCAGAGGGGCCAGCATCACCTCCAACAACTGAAGCGACTGGTACTTGACCTGCAGCTACCGTGCCCCCTCCGAGAACCATGCCAGAGCCCGCAGCGCATTCCATGACATCGAGCTCGGGAGTTCATAGGGTGACTGCCTACTTGCCACCGGATGTAGTGGTGATGAGGGATGCCAAACTGGTCGAGCAGATTCTTAATGTTGTCATCCTCATTGGCATATTTCCCCAACTTCTACCGGTAAGCTGGTTTTTAATTTGCCTCACTTCCTTTTTACTTATGAAAATGCCAACTGACCCATTTCCCGGTATTGTTGCAGGTGGTCACTAACACTCAGCTCGTCGGGGACTCATGCTTGGGGCTGATGAAGCGGGACCACCACCTCCACAAGGAGGAGGCCAGCGAGGTCGAAGCCCGGACTCAGACAATCCGGGTGTAGGAGTTGGAGGACCGAGTGAAGGCCCTCCAAGCTAAGCTGGCTAGCTCCCAAATGATGGTGACGGAGCTGGAGAGGAAGTTCGCCAAGCTCGACGGGGCTCTAAAGGCAAAAAAGGAGAAGACCTCTTGCTTGGCCGAGAAGGAGGCCCACACCGCGGTGGAGGCGACACGCTTAGAGGGATGGGCACATACCCTATAGGTTCATCTTGAAGAGGTGACGGCCCGAGCATGGCAATAGAGGGAAGGCCACGATGGCGGTCGCACTAATGGAGATGACGAAGAAGGAGTCCGTCGAAGCCATCCCAAATTTCAAGGCATCGGAGGCCTTTGCTGACGAGGTCTATGAGGTGGTCCTCGACTCCTACTAGAAGGGGTTCGAGGACTTTAGAGGGAAGGCTAGACAGCTCTTCAGGTTGAAGGGTCTGGAGAACATAACTCCAACCCTGCCTATCATTGCAAGGGAGCCAAGGCTGCCCATTGTCGAGGCCAGGTCAGATGCGGGGCCAGAGACCGAAGGTGAGACTGCCACCGTCCTGACCACACCGTCGATCGAGGCCCCACCAGAACTCGAGGAGGTGACCCACCACCCTGGGAAGGAGCCGACCTCCTCTACTTAGCTAGGATTTTTCTTTTTTCATTTGTACTTAGGCTTTCAAAGGACTCACTGGCTTGTCGGGGGTCTTGACAGATGAAAAAAAAACTTTAATGAATGAATACAACTTTTCTTCACTTGATGAGTACTCTTCTTTTCTTTTCTTCTTTTCTCTCTTCTCTTTTTTTTACATACTGTTGCCGCCTACACCATCGTGGCCTATAGCTGGAGCCGACCTCAGATGCCGACCTCATCGCACGGGAGCCTGCACGCATGCCCGGACCTGTAAAATAGAAGAGAACCAAGCCGGGGATCCCGACGGGGGCACTCCGATGATCAAGTCAGTGATGATCTAGGAGAACAGATCCTCCCTTGTGGACCCCTTGCTCGAACTCCATACTCGGAGGAGGAGATTTAGTTTGAAATAGAGGGAATGGAGCTGGGGTAAGAGCAGCTGAGGAGAACTCGAGCCTTGTGGCTGTGTCCATCAAGACCCTTCCGATGAGTCTCTGGTAGCCCAAAGCATTCAGTCTCGCCATTGTTCTCCTGTGTGCTACTATCTCCCTCCTTTGCTTGAGTTAGACTTGCTTACCTTCTCTTGGGAACCTTCGGAGATCCCTTTTTGCCAGGACCCCTCCCAGTGGCTTACATTGGGATCTCCCCCCTCTGCTTGCACCGGAAGGTCAATGTTTGGCAGTGCTTTGTGCCGTGTGCATAGGTGCCTTTCCTCATTCATGATAAGGAGTTATGCCGCATGCTCTGACTCTCCATGTAGTCACTCTTCTTCGGGATACCTGGTAGTGCCTCGATTGGGGGGTAGCCACCTTTTGGATTTGAATCTTCCGGGATAGTTTTCTCTTTCAGGTGGTGCAAATGATCGGTCGAGAGTGCGGTGCTTTGGGCGGGGTGCCTTTTCCTATATGGTGTAAACAGCAGCAGGGATGATCATGGCATCCAGGGTGGTGCTCCTCCATGGTCCTCGAGTGATGGCCCGCCACCCAAGGCAAGTGGTGCCGCGGGATTCGAACGAGAGCTTAACTTCGGCTAAGGTGGGCTTGACCCCGAGGGAGCCGCCCGGTGCAGGAGCTCGAAGAGAACAGGAGCTCGACTTTGGTCGAGATGGGCTCGACCTCGAGGGAGCCACCCGGCGAAGGAGCTCGAAGAGAGCGGGAGCTCGACTTCAGCCGAGGTGGGCTCAACCCCGAGGGAGCCACCCGGCGAAGGAGCTCGAAGAGAGTAGGAGCTCGATTTCGACCAAGGCGGGCTCAACCTCGAGGGAGCTACCCGACGAAGGAGCTTGAAGAGAGTGGGAGCTCGACTTCGACTGAGGTGGGCTTGACCCCGAGGGAGCCACCTGATGAAAGAGCTCGAAGAGAGCGGGAGCTCGAATTCGGTCTAGGTGGGCTCGACCCCGAGGGAGCCACTCGACGAAGGAGCTCGAGGAGAGCGGGAGCTCAACTTCGATCAAGGTGGGCTTGACCCGAGGAAGCCACCCGGCGAAGGAGCTCGAGGAGAGTGGGAGCTCGACTTCGACTGAGATGGGCTCGACCCCGAGGGAGCCACCCGGCGAAGGAGCTTAAAGAGAGTGGGAGCTCGACTTCGGTCGAGGTGGGCTTGACCTCGAGGGAGCCATCCAGCGAAGGAGCTCAATTCCGGCCAAGGTGCCTCGACCTCCGGGGAGTCGCCTGGCGAAGGGTTTGACATGGCAGCATGCGACATCGAGCCAGATCTGACAGGGACTCCACGTCAGCGATCTTGCCATATCACATACCTTGAAGAATTTCTTGGCAAGTAGGGATCCTTTACATTATAGAAGATTCATTTCATCCATGAGGAGTAATCCTCACTTTGCCAATGAATTTTGCCTTGTTCTTCTTCCTTCAGCTTTTTTTCCCTTTTTATGACAAGAAGATAGACTTCATGACAGTGAAGCGTAAGACTTCCCAGGTCCCGGCCATTTTTGGCTAAGTGGCCGAGAGGACTCTGGGAATTCTCCAGCTCCCCTTGCCAATCTTGAGATCATGCAGGCATGAGTGTAGGGGTTTTAGAGTTTTCCTGGCTTGTATCTCTGCTTCGGAGGAATGAGAAGAATGAATGATAAGTACAAGGCTTCTAGAGTTTCCCAGCTTTCTTCGCTGGACTTGGAGTTGGGTGGATGAGTGCGGGGCTTCGTAAGTTTCCCGGCTTTGGATGTGGGGCTTTATAAGTTTTCTGGCTTTCTTCACCGGACTTGGAGTTAGGCGATTGAGTGCGGGGCTTCAAAAGTTTTCCAGCTTTGGATGCAGGGCTTCATAAGTTTTTTGACTTTCTTTGTCGGACTTGGAGTCGGGCAGATAAGTGCGAGGTTTCCATAAGTTTCCTGGCTTTGGATGCAGGGCTTTGTAAGTTTTCCAACTTTGGATGTAAGGCTTCGTAAGTTTTCCGGCTTTCTTCGTCGAACTTGGAGTCGGGCGATTAGTGCGAGACTTCGTAAGTTTCCCAGCTTTAGATGTGGGGCTTTGTAAGTTTCCCCACTTTCTTCATCAGACTTGGAGTTGGGTAGTTGAGTTTCTACATAGGTGGGAAACAGTGCTATACCAAAAAGAAACTTTAATTATTGAGGAAGAGTCTTACATTATTAGTAGTATATTCTCAGGTTGCTAGCATTTTAGGTTCGGGAAAAACGGGCACCGTCGAGCCCAACGAGGTAGTAGGATCCATTTGATAGGGTCTTAACCACCTTGTAGGGACCTTCCCAGTTTGAAAAAAGTTTGCCGCAATCCCCTGGTTGGGATACTTATGCTCGCCTGAGGACCAGGTCACCCGGACGGAATGTCTTGGGCCTGACGTGGGATGGCAGGTAATATCGAATTCGTTGAGCTTCACTACCCTCTTGGCCAGGTGCCCCAATATATCAGGGCAGCTTAGAATGGCCCTCAATGGTTGGTTGGTGAGGACCATAATTGGATGCACTTGGAAGTAGGGCATGAAACACTGTGCATACATGATGAGTGCAAAGATATACCAACTGTCACGCGGCCCTCCCTTTACACAGGAATTTTTCATGTGCGGTGCTAGGAAAGCCCTTCCTAGCCAGCCTTCACCCTTGCACTTAGCCGCCTAAGTGCACCAAGTAAGCAGCTTCCTGCTGCTTGCTGCTGGTGGTGTTTGGTTATGCACTCCCAGAACCCGAATCCCTCACCCTGTAGTTCTGGGTGTTTCCTTAGGAGGGGTTGCTGAGGGAAAAGAGGAAGGGGGAGACCTTCTTGCTACTAGGCAGCAGTAGTCCATGGGGGACCTTCTGCTCGCCTGACAATGATAGCGGACTTGTCATGTCCAGCGAATGGTCTCAGTGGGGGAGGTCAATGTAGGAAATGCTCGCCCTCGATCTCCATGAGAATCTTTGCTCTCGGGACGAGGAGCAAAGTGAACTTCTCTTCCTTGGCAAGGTCGACCCTACGCCTAGGGCCCAGTTGGGGGTTCGACATAATCTTCGGGGTCGAGGGGCCAGATGCTTCCTCCATGGCTTGCCTCTTCAGTGGCCTCCCATCCAACTTCCTCCTGGTATGATCGGCCTCCTCCGCACAGATGTACTTATGGGCCCGGAGGAGGAGCTCCAAGTAAGTCTTTGAAGGCTTCTTATCGAGGGAGTAGGTAAAGCGGGAGGTTCTGAGTCCTCTTTTCAGGGCAAGCATGGTGACTGGCTCATCAAGGTGGTAGATCTCCAGAGTGGCTGCTTTAAATCGAGACACGTAATCCTGGAGAGGCTCTTGATCTTGCTGGTGGATAGAGAAGAGATTGTCGGCCTCACGTGGCCCCTTCCTGCATGCATCGAAGTACGCCATGAACTTTTTCTCCAGTTGTCTGAAGGAGTCAATGCTTCTCAACTCGAGTTGGGAGAACCAGGCTCGAGCAGCCTTCCAGAGTGTAGCTGGGAAGGCGACATAGAGGAGAGCGTCGGTAGCCCCCTGGACCCTCATGAGAGCTTTGTAGCTCTCGAGGTAATCCAAGGGATCGGTTGTCACATCATAGGGATTGACCTGAGATATGCGGAACTGGCTAGGAATCAGTTCCTCTTGGATTCTGTGGGAGAAAGGGGGACAGGTGTCGTAACCCGCAGGCTCGCTGGGAGAGCCCTGCATCTTTGCAAATTGGTGGGACAGGTCAGCCAGCTTGCATTCTTTCTCCTCGAGATGCCTTTTTGCCTCACGGTGGATGACCTTGTTTGTGGGTAGACGAGGTCATCCACAGAGCGGAGGCCGTCAGGGGTGAAGATGGCACAGAGTGGAGGAACTCTCATCTCAGTTCCCAGCCATGTCAGCACCGTCGGTGCGAGAGCGTGCCATGGTTCGAGGCCAGGGAGCGGCTCTCCCAACCAGTTGGGCCATCCTGTTGTTCCTTCCCAACTACCTGCAAGTCTCCCCGTGGGTGAGAGGCTGCATGTGACGGTCCCTCCTAGAAGGACTATAGACTGGTACGGGGATCGACGACATGGGCCATCGGCATTCCTGGCTGTTACTGTGTTGCCAAGTATTGACCCTAGGATTAATTTTGATGATCACAAAATATTGATGCATGATATGTTACTAATTATCTTTGTAAAGATTATTTTTGTAGAGTATCATAGGTTTAGAAGATGTTTGAAGTAGTTTGGAAGAAGTTTGGAGAAGTTTGAAAGTATTTGAAGAAAGTTCACTCGAGCTGACTCTTTCAAAATGGCAGACTATAATTATTCAATAGAGCTGACTCTTTCAAAATGGCAGAACTATAATTATTCAATAGAGTTGACTCCAGAATGGCAGAACTGTAATTATTCGAGTCGACTCGACTGAGAAGAGCCAACTCGACCAGAGTGAGGTTTCACAGTTCTGAGACTTCGAGCCAACTCGAGCTCTGCACTTTCAAACAGTAATGGCTAGTTACAGAAATTATTTTTCTTCCTTCCAACGGTTCCAAATGGTCATATTTTGTTTTCCAAGGCACTCCAACGGTCAAAACAACATAGGAACACTTCCAAAACATATATATGATGGATCAAATTCAAAAGAAAAGAAGAGAGGGAGGAATGAATTAGATTTGGAGTTAGAGAAGAAAAAGTGAGCTTTAAAGGAATATCTTTTAGGAAATCAAGTGAGCTTTATTTTCCATACTTGAGAGGGATTCAAGATCAATCTACTACAACTCTTGAGGCATCTCTTGAAGAAGAGGAAGAGCTTTGATACGAGCTAAAGCGGCAACCATCTACTCTTTGGGAGTTTGTATTTTTTGTTGTATTATTTGCTTGTTTTATTTTTGTTTGGATTTTTTGTGAGCCAGTATAAAACCAAGTTTGGGTTCTTGGTGATCTCGGTATAAAACCAAGAGTGGATTTTTGGTGAGCCCTTGTAAAACCAAGTTTGGGTTTTTGGTGATCCCGGTATAAAACCAAGAGTGGGTTTTTGGTGAGCCCGGTTGAAAAATCAAGTTGGGTTTTGGATTGTGAGCCCGATAAAACAATCCGGCTGTATTCTAGGAAGAATATAATGGAAATCCCAAGTGGTACTTGGATAGTGGACGTAGGAGCTGGGTTGATCCGAACCACTATAAATTGTGGTGTTTGTGATTGTCTTGTTTGAGCTCATTTATTTGCTTCCGCATTTAATTCTTTAAATACTTCACTCACCATATTAAGATTTCAAAAGGGCACATACTTGAGAAAAAGTTTTCATTCCCAATTCATCCCCCTCTTGAGAAAGCCACCTAGGCAACACCAAGGACCGGTGTCGCTGATGAAGCTATCGCACCACCGCAACCAAGGCTTGGACCTGCTGGGTAAGTGTGACGATGTGGAGGTCCACCGGAAGTGGCGGTGGTGGAGAGGAAAGCTCCCTCTCCGGGCTCTGTTGGTCGCCGTGGTGAGGGGGGTCCCCTACGCGGCTAACGAAAGTCTCCCATGCGTGCATCGTCACCATGGGGTCATGATTGCCCACGGATGCTCTTTTAGTAGTGGGGGGCTTGCTGTTGGACTTTCCATAATCAATAGTGCTTTCGTCCCTCCTACCTGGTGCGCCAATCTGTTACCGCCTAGATCGTCATGGCCCGTAGCTCTGTTGTGTGATGTGTGCATTGGGCTCCCTCTGGATGCTTGGTCCTCTTTTTGGTCAGCTCCTTGATTGTCTTGCAAAAAAGAGGAGACCTAGGCCAGGAATTTTGACAGGAACACTTCGATGATCAAGTTAGTTTGGACGATCAAGGGGAATAGAGTCTCTGTGATGGAGAGCCCAGGAGCTTCTCCGCGTAGAGGAGTAAAAATGAGATCTGAGAGATAAAAAGTGAGCGGAGATGCAAGTTAGAGAACTGGGAGGTTCTCTTTGCATGGTTCCTTACTTGTTTGCTCTCTTTGTCTTACCAGTTGACTCTCTCATTGCCAGAGGTCCCTTTTTCTGTTTTATATGAGAGAAAGGACCCAGACCGGGTCTGGGACTTCATCGGGATGTCGCTTTCCTGATACTCTCTTTTGATGGGGTTCTCTTCTGTTAGCAGCCTCCTCCCTGCCAGACCAGTCCTCGGAAGGAGATCTTTCTATTACGAGTGTTTACCAGTGGGATGCAGGTCCTGTCTCTCTGGTGGAGCAATTTTTCATGGGAGGCACGGCACGGGTGCCGTGCCGCTGAGCCCCGAGCCATGGTGGAGCATTTCTATTTCAGGAGGGACCATCAAAGTATTATAGGGCCTAGGACCTTAATGGGATACTCCTCTTGGAGGAGACACAAGTGGTGTGCCGCCCCTGGTTGCGCGGCGGTGGGCGCAGGCGGCATGCCGTAGGGCTTAGAACCTGGTAAAGCACACATTGCGCAAAGGGTGCACGTGGCATGTTGCAGAGCTTGGAGCCCCTGGTTGGGCATGCTCCACCTTCTGGGGGCCGCAGGTAGCCTAAAGCCTTCGTGCCATGGTTTGAATTCCTTCTGATCTTCTTCGTCTTGTTCATTGCTGGCACTCCTGATAGTTGATGATGCCTCTTGGTCTTGGGCAATGATTCCATCTTGGAAGGCAAGAGCTCTATCTCAAGAGCTCGACCTCAGTCGATGGGAGCATGACCTCGACTAGGAGTTCGACCTCGGATGGGAACTAATCTTGGCCGGGGGCTCGACCTCGGATGGCGAGAGCACATCCTCGGCCGGGAGCTCGACCTCAGATGGCGGGAGCATGATCTCGACCGGAAGCTTGACCTCGGATGGGAGCTGACCCTGGCTAGGGGCTCGACCTTGGTCGACGAGAGCACGACCTTGATCAGGAGATGACCTTGGATGGAGGAAGCACAACCTCGGATGAAAGCTCAATCTCGAATGTGAGCTGATCTCAGTCGGGGGCTCGACCTCGGATGGTGAGAGCACGACCTCGAATGGGAGCTGATCTCAATCAAGGACTCGACCTCGGATGGCGGGAGCATGACCCTGGAAGGCAGCTCGACCCCAGCAAGGGGAGCTCTATCTTGGGAGCTCGATCCTGGCAGGCGAGAGCATGACTCCGGGGGGCAGCTCAACCTCGGAGCTTCATTCGATTGCCACACCTAGGTGGCATCTTCCTCCAGCATGGTTGCTAACTGGGCCCAACACAGATTCCACGTTAGCGATGATGCCACATCAAATATAAATATTAATCGAATGCTTGAATTTATATATATATCTAAATAAATTTAGATGAATATTATCAGATTCACTTTTATCTTCGGTTGCAATCCAAGACAAATTAGTTGCATCGAGGTATTCTTTAATTGCTACAGATTATGGAGGTCCACCCAATAGAGAAGATAAGTTCTTTGCCTATACTTTTTGCAGGTCATGATAATGCAAGCCCCGCAGCAAAGTTAAGGGCAGTGCTCTTGGTGCACAGCCCCTGCATCAAATGGCAACCATACATTACCTTCCATTATTGGAATGTGAAAATCAATAATTATGACACCTAGCTTTATTATATATACAATATATATATAATAATAATAATAATAATAATAATAATAATAGGAGCACTGTCAATCATTCCATAGAGCACTATCAATCATTCCATGGACTCATGAAAAAATGCATGTCAAACATAATGCAGGACAAATAATTAAAACTAAATTACTGTTATTAAGACAGAAAAATAGAAAATAATTTTTTATATTTTTTTAGATTTTTAAAAAAGATTCAAAATATGCAATAAAGGAAACTAGTTCTAGTTAACTACCCATACAAGTAAACCTACAAAGTAACTAGAAAACAGGACTTGGTGGTTGAGAAACCACCATAAACTAGGGTTTACTTTCAACTAATCAGAAATTAAAGAGAAGGGAATAAGTTTTAGTTTTACCAACGAAAATCACTCCTCTGAAATAGATCTGGCAAGACTCTCGAGATTATCGCAGCAGGGTTTCAAGAACTCGTTCCCGAGCTCCAATCTTCCACGCGATGCTAGTTTCAAGGCAAGAACACCCGTCTTTGATTCCAGATCACCTGCAAACACTCAACAAAGAAAACTAAAGGTAAGAAGCAGCAAAGGAAGGAAAATAAATGAAAAGGAAGGGTTAGAAGAAGTGGCTAGGTTTTCTTGTCGGCCGAGGCCTCGCACCCCGCGATGTTTCGAAGAACAAAGGAAAAGGGCCTCACATCCCGCGATGCACACAGCAAAGGAAGAAGTTTTGACAGAATCTCTTTATTGATAAATAATAATAATAATTACAAGGGGGGTTGATGGGGTATTTATAGATCCTCAACCAGTAGTGTAAGGGATTCAAACAGTAGACTTTTTCTCCCTTGGACTACAACTTCTAGAATTCTAGCTCTAGGCATCCTGGACTCTTATCTCTAGATAGAAGAGGACTCGAGTTTTGGTGAGACTCTTGAGTTCTGGAAACTCAAGCAACTCTGAACCTGTTTGATCCAAACATCTGCGGTAGAGAATCATTGAACTTCCTCCATTTGGGTGATCAAATATTTTAGAACTCCTTGGAAGTTGGTGTGAAAAAAAATGCTTGGCCGACTCTTGAAATTTTTTGGTGTGAAATTCTTGAGTTGAGGCACCAATTTGGGAGAGTCCTTCACATTTACTTATCTTAAAATTAAGTTGGCATGAAATCTTGAGTGAGAGGCCGCCAAGATGAGACTCCTTCTAATTTACTTCTCTTAAAAAGAAATTGGCGCTAACTCCTTTTTAAGTGGTTGACCAAAGAACATTTGTAGCATGTGTTGTCATGTGATTATGTCCAAATAAAGTGACATGGAGTAAGTTGACATGACATATCCAAACATGACATGTGTTGATGTCCAAATTCTTGAAAGGTAGCGCCAAGAAAAGGGTTGCACATGCTAAGTGACTTGGGCTAGCACATGAAGTCACATGACTTGTCTTGGACTAGCACATGGATCTTCAATTGGGTGCACATGAAGTCACGTGGGTCTTTAATTTGGTGCACATGAAGTCACATGGGTCTTCAATTGGGTCCCCCTTGAATTATAGGACTAAATAACTAATTTTTACAAGACTCAAAACCAAATAAATAAAGCCCCACTTGATGAATTGATCAAAAGGCATAACCTCATATAACAAAAAAGAATAAATTGGTAAACAGGGTTTGGCCCAATAGGATTTTGACTCAATGTGGTAAACAGGGTTTAGCTCAAAAGACTAAATAACAAAACCCTAATTACAGTTGGTAAAAAGAGCTAACCCTATCTAATCCAAAATAACAGAAATTAAAATAAATTATTTATATGATAAAAGGGATTGGGTTCAGGGCTTTATTCATAGGTGATCCACAGATATGTTGGTTCAACCTGTCGATATTTTCTGACTCTGGTGTCCATACCAAAACATTTGGCATTATTATTACCTTTTAAGCCTTACCGAGGGAGCCTCTATGCAAATGAAATGTAAGTTGAACGAGTAGGCTGAGCAACCTTCTTTGCACATGCAAGGATTCAGTTCCAGTAAAACATTTCATAGAATATTGGAACAGAATTAGAACATGATACTATTCATGTATTAAAATAGAACATCATGCTAGCATTCTAGCATCTCAATTGAAATATCTTGAAATATTTTCTGTTCGAGTATCGGGATGGGACGGGATGCCAGCACGTCCTATTTAATTGAAAAATCGAAACATTTTCATTAAATTTAAAACCTTGGCACAGGATATATAAAAAAAAAAAAAAAAATCTATGGACACGTGTACATTACTAAAATTTTCCTTTTTCTCTCACGAGGGATAAATGTTTCGTCGCCCGTCGTTCGTTGTCAGTCATGGCAACACGAGACTGTAGTTCCACAATTCACGCTATCAAAGTCTGGAATCAGATTCAATCTAAGGTTCATTTCCTAACAATCACGATATCACAGACCCATCGCATCAACCCACGCGACAGCAGCACACCACGCCACGTTTAAAAAATTCCAAATTCTAAACCAATGGAACGGAGCATCCCCTGTTCCTCCCAACTAACTAAAATAAACGAAATAAATGCCAACAGTCACGGTGTCTACATACTGGACAAAACTCAATCTACAATACACTACAAAATAGTACAGTAAAGGATGTCACAGAGCCTACAGGACACTCCTTTTATTTTGAAATAAGAAGAAGAGAAGCAGGGGATAGATGAAGTGCAGCAGAGGACCAACCAAAAAAAAAAAAAACAGAGCAGACAAAGAAGAAGGGAAAAGAACGAAAGGAAAAGGTAAAAAATAGTCTCACATCACCTAGCTACGTACCATGCCTTCTCCCAAACAAACAATCAAAAGCATCAACACCTAAACCTAGTCTTTCTATCTCTCTAATCTCTGCCTCAACATGAAATAGGACCGTCGTCGTCGTCGTCGCGGGCGTCATGATCGTCATCGTCCTCGTCGTCTTCGGTGGAGGATAAATGGGCGAGCGAGCAGAAGCCGTGGAGGTGGCCGTTGACGCAGACGAAGTACTCGAGGTCGCCGTCGTGGGAGCCGAGGCGGCGGGAGGCGCTGCAGGGGACGAGCCCGGCGGCCGTCATGCTCCAGACCCGGGCGCCGCAGTAGGGGCAGCGCACACGGGACTCCAGCTCCACCTGCCGGCCGATGAGACAGGCCCGGGTCCTCGAGCGCATGAATCCCCGGAAGACCCCGCGGTATAAGCCTAGGTCGACCTCGTCGGACGAGGAAGTGGGGGCGTGCTCGCAGGGGTCGCAGACGTAGAGGAGGTCGCCCCAACAGCGGCGTGGGAGGAAGGAACGGCCGGAGGTCTTGGAGAAGCGGGAGACGGGGGTGAAGTGACCGTGGATCGGGGGGCGGCGCTCCGGGAGGGGGAAGAAGCGGGTGGGGGCCGCGCAGCCGCAGCAGAAGAAGAGGAGCTTCGCGAGGGCCTGCCACCCGCCGCCGATCCGGTTGGCGGCGCCGCCGCCTCCGCCGCCGGTGAGGGCGGAGACCATGCGTGGGGCGCGGGAGATGCAGAGCTCTCGCCAGAGGACGCGATTGGAGACGGCGCGGAGTCGGCGGGAGACGCAGGCGGCGATGCACACCTGGTGGGGGTCCCAGTTCAGCGACCGGAACACCAGCTTTAGCACCCGCTCGTCCTGCAGCCCCGTGTTCTCGTCTCCACCGCCGCCTTGGGGGATCACCGACCCGGCCGCATTGCCGCCGCCGGCAGCTGCAGCCGTGCTGCAGCTGGGGTCGCCGCACGTGGAGTTGGGGTTTCGGGCGTGGTCGATCATGGCCTGGAGTTGTCGGACTCGGATCGAGGTGGGTCGGGCGGTTTGTTCGGTAGACCTGCGATATATAGAGCGCACGGCTCCGTGTTCCGGTGCTCCGCGGACCCTGGTTTCTTTCTTCGTATTTATTCGTTTTGCAAAAAATAACGTATCGGAATGGCACGGTTACAGGCGACGGCTCTCAAATGCTTCCTACCCCTAAACCGGATCCAAGAGCTTTGAATCCGGTTGGACTTTTATAGCAAGGGCCATGCCGATATTTATGAAATAAATCATATAAATAATATATAAATAAAATAAATAATAGGGACCAAACAATTAGAAATGGCATGGGAATCTAGAAAAGAATGCATGAATTATCTAGAAAAGCTTTTCGATATAACTCTCTTGTGTGTAATTATTTTGGAGATAACCCTGGAATCACGATCCCATGGAATAAATCTCTCTCTAAACTGGATATAAGCTGGGAAACGCGGTCCAATCAGGGATCGTCATCATTATAGAAGAACCACACTTTCTACTGGTTATATCGATGATTTGCAGTCCACGTGTGAAACGCCGTCTCCCAAACGCAAATTTTCGAACCGGATCCGGTTAACCGGAGAAAACTAAAACCGAACCCGCTTCGGAGGAAGAAAAGGACAAAGGAAAGGGAGGGAGAAGCTTTTGTCCTGATGCCAGAGAAACGGTTGGACACGTGTCAGCGGCAGGCGGCGACAACCTCCTACGCCCGGATCGCTTCCGCAGCTACCGCGTGTCCGATTCGTCTCGACGCCAGACGCGTGTCCCGATCGCATTGCCTCGCTTTCTCCGGTGTTCCATCACCTGGACCACGCGCGTCAAGTGGCCCCTAGATGTTCTGACCTTCGACACGTGTACTTCCGGGACCGGATTCCCAAATATCTGTTTCCCGGCCCCAAAGGGCATACATGTTCCCTTCTGGTTAGGTGCTGTACACGTGCCGTTCAAACCGGGGCTCAGGGGGTTTGATGAGGTTAGTCTGATCAGGTCCTGCAACGTGGGTGCATCCTGGCCGTACGCATGCAAGTGGGAGATGGTCCTACCATTGTGAATGTTGTTACCCTTCGTCTCGATGGATGTTTTTTTTTTTTTTTTTTTTTTTTTTTTTTTTTTTTTTTCAACAATTTCAGGCAATATTTGATATAAGGTGCATATTAATTTTTTCATAATCATTTTTCATCCGAAAATGAGTATGATTTATTATATATATTTCTAATGTTTTCATCTTTTCAGAACCACCAACCAACAGGAATTTTTAGATTATTTTAATAATTTTTTTAATTTTATTTTTGAACTATTTTTTTAGTTTTTATTTTATTCCCGGACTTTCTCGTCGAAATATGTCCAAACCAAGACTTGAACCCCTGCCAGTTGGTTGTGAACTCACTCGCAGTCGTTTCCTATCCGAAAATAAGTGTGATTTATTATATATATTCCTAACATTTTCATCTTTTCACTACCACCAACCAACAGGGATTCATAGATTATTGTATTATTATTATTTTTTATTTTATTTTTGAATTATTTTTTATCTTTTATTTTATTTTCGGACTTTCTCGTCGAAATATATCCAAACCAAGACTCGAATCCCTACCAGTTCGTTGTGAGCTCACAATCAGCTGCACCACTCATCAGTGATAATGGATGTGTTCATTAAGATTTTAAAGTATTTTGATTTTGGTTTTTAAAAAATATGAATTTTTATTGTTTATGTCACGCGCTTTGAAGATTTTATAATTAAGCTAAACTTGGTTATAAACTTAAACTCAAATAAATCTCCCTTCAAATCCAATAACAATAGAAATCCACGTCAACAATTTAAGCCAATAGATATAATCTACTATTTTTAAATTACTTGTATGTTAAAAATCTTATAATTTGAAGATAAAAAATTTGGTATTATTTAAATTATTCATTTTCATGCCACTTGATGCATAGGTTAAACGTCCCTAAATCATATGTTGTTTGAAATATAAGTAATCAGAAGATAATGGGCCATATCTAATAATCCAGATTATTGATATTGGATCTTTATTTTTCAATCTACGTCTAGTTGGACTTGATTACAAATCCTTCCGAGTGTATAGCCTAGATCTTTATGATTTTATGTTTACATTTGGTAGCAGGTAATCCATCCAGATTACTGCTAATTTAATAAGATCCCATCACATTACAATATTTGGTACGTTTTTATGGATAGCAATCTATTCTCTCTGATAATCTAGATTACCTTAGGAGGGGTAGCAATCGATTACCACATCTCAAGTAATTTTTTGGACAATATTATCCTCCCCTTCTCTATTCCTCTTATATTATAATATAATAAAAAAATATAATATAATATTATAATAATTATATTATATTATATATAATAAATTATATAATATTATTATAGTGTATGACATAATATTATATTATACTAATATCTTTTATTATTATATTATATTATATTATATTATATTATAAAATATATTTTGATAGTAATTATATTATATTATAAAAATTATATTATATTATTATATAATATTGTAAAATTTATTATGTTATATTATTGTTATGATATCACTATTTTATTTCAATTAATTAATCATTTTATAAGGTTGTATCAGATGGCAAGAGGAGTATTCGGCTTCAATTTGTTATCTTCTTGTTACCGACCCTAAGTATTCGGTTTCGTATCATTATCAGTCCGAAGACGATGCTTGATTACTATCTTCGGTTTCATGTATCTACATTAGTCCGAAGACTATGCCTAAAGAATACGGCTCCGCATCTATGATCCAGGATGCTTCCTCTATCTACAGATTCATATTATCATTCTTGTCCAGAGATCGTACTTATTATCTTCGGCCTGTTATCTAAGGGAGATTATATACTAGGTCCTCGGTTTCGTATTTTTTATCTCAGTCCGATGATGATGTTGAAATATCTTCGGCTTCGTATAACTGTCTTGATCTGAAAACTCGATCTTTCGGCAAATATCTTCGATTTTACTTCTCCAACCTAAAGATTGTAAGTATTTATTTTTCATCGTCTATGAAAGATCCAAAGTGTAAAACTGGCATTCCCTTCAGGAGTGCTACTAAAGAGAATGTAAAGATCACTTCGGATCTATACTTTAAGATGAGGATTCGGGAACGCATGGGGTTTTTGGATAAGCGGTTGAAATCTGTTTAGGTTGTTGTAACCACCCACGTGGTCCGAAACCTCAGATTAAACAAACCCCGGGTTTAACGGCTTTTCCGACAGCCACTACTTACAGTTAGGAAATGGTTACGCATGACAACCACACTAACCGTAAGTAGTTACGTAGGAGCCTATAAATACTGGTAAGAGGGAACGCTCCAGGGATCCGGACTCGGGGTTTTTGGAGACCATTTTTCGATCCCCTTTCTTCCTCATTTTTTGCTTCTACAAGCTTTCCATTCTGCTGTTGCTTGGGTCTCTTTTGACTTTGGCATCGGAGTGTCCCCCGCCGGAAAATCTCCGATCAGGGATCTGTGTTGCAGGTTCTGGTTCGCGGCGGCCCAGCGACGGAAAGATCACTCCAACCGGTCGAGAGAGATTCAGCGTCAACAGATTGGCGAACCAGGTAGGGGGAGAAAAGTTATTTTTTCCTTGATCAAAGGAAAGCTTTGCTTGAAAAGCAAAAATGGTGACAGGGAAAGCTCGAAATGCTTTCACAAGTCAGGAGCAACCAGGAAATGACCTCCCGACAGGTAATTTCCTAGCAGATCAAGGAGGGCCTCCCATGATAATGGTGGGCCAGCAATAGTTCGAAGATCTCCAGAATAAGATTGAAGCTCTGACAGCCTTAGTCCAGCATCTACATGAGGCTGCAGCTCAAAGACAACCACCACCTCCGGCAGTTTCACACTCTGGCCGATAATCTTTGAAAGAGGGTCGACATCAGGAAATCGCTCCCAGTTTTTCGCAAGTCCAGTCATCTCGTGGTCGCCAAGCTTCTCCATCAGATCATCAAGCCTAGGATCATAATGAGAAGAAAAGAATCCGGCGATCTCCCTCTGTTTCTTCCAGAAATCTTGCTTTAAAGGACGAAAGGCAGAAGGAGATCAATTATGAATTTGAAGAGAGGTTCAAATCCATGCAAGCACAGATTGCAAGAGTCATGGATTAAAGAAGAAGCGATGAGGTCACATCTTTCTGCTCACAACCCCCTTTTTCTGATCATATAATGGCGGAAGTTATTCCATGGCATTTTAAGGTTCCGCAGCTGGAAGCTTACGATGGGACCTCGGATCCTCTTGACCATTTGGGGAGCTATAAGGCTCATATGATGGTTCAAGGAGCTACGGATGCTCTTTATTGCCTTGCCTTTCCTGCCACTTTGAAGAGGTCTGCACGAATGTGGTACTCAAGCCTCCCACCGAAGACTATTCATTCTTTCTCAGAATTAGAGCGCCAATTCATCTCACACTTCAGGACATGCCAGAAAATGCCGCGGAATACCGACAACCTGTTTCTTCTACAGCAGTAGGAGGGAGAAAGTTTGAAAGATTTTGTCCACCGCTTCAACTCAGTCACATTAGAGATTCCTAATCTGAATGAGCATGTGGCAATGTCTGTCTTGAAAAAAGGCTTGAAGTCATCCAGGTTTACTTTTTCCCTGGATAAAAGGTTTCCACAGAGCTATGCCGAACTGTTGGCTAGAGCTCAGAAATATGCAACCGCTGAAGAGCAGGCGGCGTGCCGAAGAATGTCAGAAGGAAGATTCCCTTCTAAGAAGAAGAATACTAAAGGATCCAACATGCCCAGTTCCTCTAATAACTTTTCGGCCTCTAGGCGTAGCCCTCGGTCCAGATAGCAGAACAATTGCTTTGACACCTATACTCCTCTTAACTTACCTAGGGAGAAGATTCTATTGAAAATAGAAAAAGAAAAGTATTTTCAAAGGCCGCGTCCCCTGAAGACACCAGCAAAAACAAGGGACAGAAGCAAATACTGCAGATTCCACCGGGATCGTGGCCATAACACCGAGGATTGCTTTCAGCTTCGGGACGCCATTGAAAATCTCATAAAGAGAGGCTATTTGGGAAAGTATGTCAACCATCCTGAACCTCAAGCTGAAGCCATCACTGTTCCCAGGATATCCGATGAAGCCGACCTGCCATACCAGAAGCCTACTGGTGGGGATGTTAGAATGCTACATTGGTCATCAACCTGGAGTGCTGAAGCCGAAGAGAATATTCTGAAGAGATTGAAGGGAAAGAATTCCATCACATTTTCTGATGAGGATATTCAGGGAGTTCAACTCCCCCATGATGATCCTGTAGTAGTCTCGGCAGTCATAGCCAACTTTGATGTAAAACGAATTTTGATTGATAATGAAAGTTCGGTTGATGTTTTGCTGTATGATGCATTTGTTCGAATGGGATTATCTGGGCATAGATTGCGAAACTCACTTATTCCAATTACAGGCTTTGGCGGAAATCAAGTCGGGGTGGAAGGAGAAACAATTTTACCTGTGACCTTTGGGTCTGAACCATACCAAAGAACCCTTCCCATCAATTTTATTGTGGCTAGAACCTCTTCGGCTTATAATGCAATATTGGGGCATCCGGCATTAAACAAATTCTGGGCTGTTGTTTCCACATACCATCTCTTGGTACGATTTCCCACCAGAACGGGCATCGGGGAAGCAAGAGGAGACCAAAGGGTTGCACATCAATGTTTGACTATTCAAGACAAGCAGTTGGATAAATCGCTAACACTTGATCAGCTGGATCCTCGAGATGAATCCGAAGACGGCGGAGAACCAGTAGAAAAAATACTTTTCATACCTTTATCCGAAGACGATCCTACCAAGCAGCTACAAATCGGCAGTTTGCTAAATGAATAATCTAAGGTAAAATTAATTGCTTTTCTTCGGGATAATGCAGAGATTTTTGCTTGGACAGCTTCGGATATGCCCGGAATCCCATCCAATGTAATTACATATTGCCTAGAAGTCTCTTCTAATTATAAACCTGTTCGGCAAAAGAAGAGAAATTCTGCTCCAGAAAGACAGAGGGTTATTGACGAAGAGGTTGACAAGTTATTAAAGGCCAACTTTATAAGAGAAGTTCAGTACCCAACCTGTCTCTCTAATGTAGTCATGGTAAAGAAGTCAAACGGCAAGTGGAGAATTTGCATAGACTACACTGATCTTAACAAAGCATGCCCAAAGGAAAGTTTTTCATTGCCAAAAATTGATCAGCTGGTTGACGCTACTGCCGGTCATCAATTGTTGAGTTTCATGGATGCTTTCTCAGGTTATAATTAGATCCAGATGAACCATGAAGATGAAGAGAAAATAGCTTTCGTCACTGAAAAAGGACTTTACTGCTATAAGGTAATGCCATTCGGTTTGAAGAATGCTGGGGCAACTTTTCAAAGGCTCATCAACAAAGTTTTCAAGAACCAGATTGGGAGAAATATGGAAGCTTATGTTGATGATATGATTATAAAAAGTCTTCAAGACTCCGATCATATCTCAGATCTAAAAGAGTCTTTTGATGCTCTAAGGCGCCATCAGATGAGGCTAAACCCAACCAAATGCATCTTCGGTGTGACCTCAGGAAAGTTCCTCGGATATTTGGTTACCAAGCGAGGAATAGAGGCTAACCCAGAAAAGATACAAGCTCTTCGGACTATGAGGCATCCTACTTGCAAGAAAGAAGTTCAAAGGCTGACAGGAAGAATTGCCTCTCTGAGTCGTTTTATTTCTCGCTCTGCAGAAAGATGTTTACCCTTCTTCAAAGTTCTACGCCAGACTCGGAATTTTGAGTGGACAGAAGATAGCAGAGTCGCCTTTGACAAATTAAAGGAATATTTGGAAAGCCAGCCATTGCTTTTTAAGCCCTGTGAAGGAGAAACACTCTACTTATATTTATCCACCACTGATGAGGCAGTCAGTTCGATTTTGGTGCGAAAAGACACTAAGCATGTGCAGAAACCAATCTACTACACTAGTAAAGTATTACATGAGGCAGAGGTCCGATACCCTAGAGTGCAAAAAATTATCTTTTCACTTGTAGTAGCAGCAAAATGTCTTCGGCCTTATTTTCAAGCTCATCCAATCGTGGTTTTGACAGATCAACCTTTAAAGGCCATTCTTGATGCAGAACGAAAGAAGAGATGATGCGATGCGGAAATAAATTAAGATTAATTTTTTTTTTTTATTTTCAGAAATTGGCTTTGACTCAAAGGAAAGCTAAACTATATTGAAAGAAACTAGGTAATAATTGAAAGCACAATTTAAAAGAAACTAGGTTATCAGAGTGGTTCAGAAGTAACGGATCGCTGGGGGTTGAGAAACTCCCAGACCTAGGATTTCGCTCTGAACTTTCAACAAGACAGAAATAAAGAGAAGAGATGGGTTACCGACCAGACAGTGATCTTCACAGAGTTTGGTGGAAGAACTCTCTCGAGTAGATTGTTGGATCCTCGGATTCGGATATCTTCGTAATGGATCCTCCAATACTGGTCCTGTGGCTGAGTCGGCTTCTCCTGAACTCAAGATCTGGGAAAGAAGAAGAACAAGTAATGGAATCAAATACTCAAGGAAGGATTTACCAGATTGAAGAACTTGAAAGCTGATATTGCTGAAATCCGGATTCTCCTAAAGGTTGATCTGGCTCCCTCTGGAATTTGCTCTGAATCTGAAGTATCCGGACTGGACCCGGATGCTGGTGGTCGGCCTTGACTTGGAGAGAGTGGCCGTGGGAGGTGGGGTAGGCTAGGGTTTGGTGGATTGAGGAGAATTATGGGCGGCTAGGGTTTTGGAGTGAAGTGGCTAACCTAGGGTTTTGGGGTTGGAGATCTCACACCTCCTCAAGGTTCCTGGGGAACCTGGATTTACTCCCTCACGGAGTTCAACACCTGGATGCAAGTGCGGAAGAGAGAAAACACAGAGTTTGCTCACACATAAATTGGATTCATTCATCAGACAACTTTCAAATTTACAAGAAGGGTTTAATTTATAGGACTTTACAAGAGAGCAGGGTTTTACATCTTCCCATGTGGGACTAATAGGGTGGATCTTCAAATTAGGTTTGTAGGATCAATTCCCACACATATGGTCGGCCAAAAGGTTCCAAAAATGTTGATTGGTGGCTTCAAAAGGAAAGTGGGTGGCGCCTCCTAGCCTTTCTCTTCAAGAAAAAATATTTTTCCTTCCATGCTCGGTCTTATTTGGAAGTATTTGGGCGCCTCCTAACCTTGCTCTTCAAGAGAAATTTCCTTCCTTTCATACCTAGTTTTATTTGGAATTACTTGGGCGCCTCCTAGTCTTCCTCCCCAAGCTTTGCTCCTTTCTTTTTATAGCTTGGCTCTTATGGAAACACTTTGGTCGCCCCCTTGAATTGTGGATCCCAGATTGTCTTCTCCTTAAGTGGCGCATGAGAGAAGGGACCTGCTATCTTGTGGTGTGGGAACCAGAGCATACTAGATGGAGATGTGGCGCCCCCTGGACTCAGGCATGTGGCTGGGAGTGTGGCGCCCACTTGCTTGGCCTTGGGAGAAAATGTGACACTCTGGAGAAGTCCTAGACCACTACTGAGTCAACATGACTCAACAAAATTAAATTGCAGGGACATACAGACTCAAGCTAAAATTGAGCTGATCAAGTTAACCCTTATTACAAACCAGAAAACCCTAATTCTTCGGGCAAGGTCAATCAGAGATCCAGATGGAGCCCTGAAGTCTTCTTCTGAGTCTGGTGCCCGCACCAATTCTTCGTTGTCCTGACACTTCTGAAAGGATAGCCAAGTGGGCTGTTAAATTGGGAGAGTTTGATATTGATTATCAACCTAGATCGGTAATGAAAGCACAAGTTTTGGCTGATTTTATAGCCGAGTGCACATGGGGATCTGAAGTTCAACCAAAGGCCAAAGAGAAAAAAATCGAAGACGGTCCAGAGTTCATTTGGATGTTACATGTTGATGGTGCCTCAAATGCTGATGGTTGTGGAGCAGCTTAATTCTTGTTGGTCCGAATGGACAGGTTATTGAATATGCTCTTCGATTTTCTTTCCAAGCATCGAATAATCAGGCAGAGTATGAAGCACTCATTGTCAGGCTTAGAATCTCCAAAAAACTGGAGATTAAATGGATGAAAGTTTTTTCCGATTCACAGCTGGTGGTGAATCAAGTAAAAGGTGATTTTGAAGCCCGAAATCCAGATATGATACAATACCTTGGAAAGTTCCAAAGCCTGATATCTGAATTGGAGCACTTTGAAATTGTTCATGTACTAAGAACAGAGAATTCTCGGGCAGATACTCTTTCAAGACTTGCAACCACCGCACTAGACTCTCTTGGGAGAACCTATGTGGAATATCTTGAAGATTCCAGTATATCAGAATCCCCAGTTGAAGTTTGTCAAGTTGAACATGAACCTTCATGGATGGATCCAATCCTCAAATTCTTAAAGGATGGCATCTTGCCTGAAGACAAATTAGAAACTAAACGGCTTCGGTGGACAGCCTCTCAATATATCATCCTGAATGAAGCATTGTATAAAAGGTCTTTTACACAACCTTTACTAAAATGCTCAGGCCCATTTGATGCGGATTATGCACTTAGGAAAGTGCATGAAGGGATATGTGGAGATCATCTGGGGGGTAGGTCTCTGGCGTACAAAATAATTCGTCAAGGTTATTATTGGCCAACTATCCAGAAGGATTCTACAGAATTTGTGCGAAGATGCGATCATTGCCAGAGATATGCCAATGTACAAAGATGGCCTGCTAGTCAATTGACTCTCATGACAGCTCCATGGCCTTTTACATAGTGGAGAATGGACATTCTTGGACCATTTCCTCCAGCTTCTGGGCAGCGGAAGTTCCTCATTGTGGCTATCGATTATTTTACAAAATGGGTCGAGGCCGAAGCATTAGCACAAATCACGGAGGCAAAAGTTGAAAATTTTGTAAGGAACTTCATTATCTTCCATTTCGGAATTCCATATTCTATCATAATCGACAATGAAAAGCAGTTTGATAATCCGAAGTTCAAAGATTTTTGTACTCAGTACCATATTCGTCATAAACTTACTTCCGTGGGGCATCCTCAGTGCAACAGAGAGGCAGAAGTAACAAACAGGACTATCCTACATGGTCTGAAGACCAGATTAAATGATACTAAGGGATCCTGGGTTGATGAGTTGAACTCAGTTCTCTGGGCATACCGAACTACTCCTCGAACGGCCACTGGTGAATCTCCCTTTCACCTGTCCTATGGCATCGAAGCTGTTCTTCCCTTAAAAGTTTCTTTACACTCTCTTCGGATTGATCAGTTTAAAGAGACCGAAAATTCTGAACGCCGAAGAATTGACCTGGATTTATTGCAAGGCACACGACTTCGGGCACAGTTGAAAATGACTATGTATCAACAAAAAGTTGCCGGATACTATAATTCACATGTAAAAGAACGGGTCTTCCTCCCAGAAGATTTAGTTTTACGAAGGTCCGAAGTGTCAAATCCAACAGAATAGGGTAAACTTTCTCCTACTTGGGAAGGGCCATACCGAATCAGAGAGGTTGTTAGACCTGGAACTTATCGGCTTGAAACCTTAGAAGGAACTTTATTACCTCAACCATGGAATATACAAAACCTCCGAAAGTATTATCAATAAAGGTTTCGATCAAGTTCATTTATGCAGATTCAATTTCTCTCTCCTCACTCTAGTTTTCTTAAAGGCATAAGGATGGTCTCCGGACCTATCTCACGAAGTGCCGAGTTGGACCCAAAATGGTCCATCATAATCTAAAATGTATTGAGATGATCTCCGAATCTACCTCATGAAGTGCCGAGTTGGATCCAAAATGGTCCATCTTAATCTAAAAGGCATAGAGATGATCTCCGGATCTACCTCATGAAGTGCCGAGTTAGACCCAAAATGGTCCATCTTAATCTAAAAGGCATTGAGAGGATCTCCGGATCTACCTCATGAAATGCCGAGAGGGGCATGATCAGCCTGTCTTAACTATTAATACAAAATGGCATAAGGATGATCTCTGGATCTACCTTACAAATTACCGAGATAGGTCCGATCAGCCTATCTTAATCTTCAACTGATTCGAGAGGATTTCTTATATCCTAAGTCCGAAGACTTAGTTTAAATTCGAGTCCAAGAGACTCGATTATTTTCTGGATTTCTTATATCCTAAGTCCGAAGACTTAGTTTGAATTCGAGTTCAAGAGACTCGATTATTTTCTGGATTTCTTATATCTTAAGTCTGAAGACTTAGTTTGAATTCGATTCCAAGAGACTCGATTATTTTCTGGATTTCTTATATCCTAAGTCCGAAGACTTAGTTTGAATTTGAGTCCAAGAGACTCGATTATTTTCTGGATTTCTTATATCCTAAGTCCGAAGACTTAGTTTAAATTCGAGTCCGAGAGACTCGATTGTTTTCTGGATATCTTATAATCAAAGTCCGAAGACTTAGCATGAATTCGAGTCCAAGAGACTTGGTTATTCTTTGGATTTCTCTTATCTTAAGGCTGAAGACTTTGTACTTGAGAAAAATTTCTAGTCTATTATTATATGTAAGAGAGAATTCCAAAAAGAGTCTTCATTCATAATGATTTTCTTACATTCCTGAAAAAAAAAAAAATTTACAAATTTTCTGAAGGAGCTTCATCGGCCAAATCAATTGGACCCGTGGTTTCTTCAGCCAATATTGGTGCTTCGGAGTCCGCCTGAAGTTCAGGAGCAGTTGGACTTTCAAGATCAAATAACTGGATGCTTGAAATGTCCACGTCCGGATAGAGTTTTTGTACTTCCTCTACTCCGTCATTAAAGCCTCCTCGGTAGCCATGAGTACCGGCCTCAACCATTTCAGCTTCGAAGGCTGAAGATGCCTTGTAGTCTCCTACGGCCCTTTCTAAGCGATCCTTTAAGGATCGGCTTTCCTCAATGGCTTCTTCTTTTCTCTTGGAAGCTTCTTCAGAGCGTTTGTTTGCTTCCTTAAGAGAGGCCTCCAAAGACCGAATCTTGGCCTTCTTCTTCTTGGATCTCGCCTCTTGTTCGGCACGCACCGATCGGAGTTTATCCACTTCAGCTTTCAGATTTTGGACCGAAGCTTCATTTTGGGCGAGTTTCTCCTCCATGGCTTGTCTTAGCTCCTCAGCTATGGTCTTTTTGGCTTTGGCCGATTTCATTTCCTTCTTCATCTTCCTATAAGTGACTTGGAAGTCGAAGATGCTCTCCTCCATATGAATAATGTCGTGCATCATTTGCCAGAACAAAGAAAAAGATTAGTAATTGTAAAACTAAGTATAATACAATATGAGTATTTACCTTCAAAGTAGAGGAGAACACTAAGTCCGAATCCTTCGGCAGAAGAGTGCGCTTCAGCAATTCCCTTGCCAGCTCGGGATTCTTTAAGCCTTCTCGATCCGAGAAGGTAGTAAAGTCCACGTTGCACCCTCCCTCCAAAGTAGCGTTCCACCTGGGATCCTCTTCAGATCGATATTTTGCCCTCTCTTGACTTTTGTCTTCGGGAAGGGCAATCATGGATTCCTTGTTGAAGTTTGTGTCCCGCTGGCTCGTAGATGGTGCGTGTTGAGGGCTCTTCGGAGGAGATGTCCTCGGAGGCGGGCTTCTAGTAGGAACAGTTGGTGCCGGAGAAGTAGAGGGACTGTCCTCATCTAGTACGGGCCTCATCGGAGACGTACTGGAACCCTCTTCTGCCCTACTTTTCTTTCGGGCTTCGGTTGTTGCGGGGGCGGCTACCCCCCTTTTTCTAGAAGCCTGCCTAACTTTGTCAAGTTGAAGCTTCATTTTCTTGCCTGCAAGTGAAAATAAGAAAGTTATAATGCATATACAAATGAAGAAGAGAAGCAAGAAAAATCTGAAGACTACTTATTCTATACCTAATGTTGGGACTTCGCTGATATGAGCACGATGAAGATTCTCTTCCCTCAGCAGCTCCTTAAGCGAAGGGATCTTCGGTTCTGACAGGGTTTCAAAGTCTCTGGCATCGGCCTTTAATACCCTTTTACCGGCATTCGCATCCAAGCACGGGGCCGACCACTCAGTATTGAAGCCCCAGTGAGTATAATACACGAAAAAGAAGCAAGGCTTCCATCCGTGTATCGCACTGGGAGTTCCCTTCAATAGTCTTCGGCCAGGCCGAGGACCTATGACCCACCATCCTTTGTCGTGGAAGTCTCTTTTTAACATGAATAGGGAGGTGAACAGGGATGTTTTCGGCTCTACATTCCTATATTTGCAGAGCACTAAGAACTCGCAGATGTTTCTAAAACTGTTGGGGGTCAACTGAGCTGGGACGATCTGATATAAGTTAAAGATTTTTACAAAAAAGGGATGAAGAGAAAGCCGAAGGCCCGATTTAAAATGGTCTTCGTATATAGATATGGATCGGATAGGAGGTTTATCTACTCTTTCATCGGATTGTGGAATGATCATATTAAAGGTGCGTGGAATGTGGTAACATTGTTTTACTTCTTCTATTCTGGTAAGGGTAAAGGAACTCTGAACGGAATCCGGTGACCGTTCCGGACTCCGTTTCCTACGGGAAACTCTCCCCCTACTGGACTCGCCCTGAAGGTCCCTACCGACATCATCTCCCGATGGGATCCTAACGGTCTCTCGTTCGGGTAGAACCCTACCCGTGTCACTTTCCGATGAACTATTGCCGGAAGTAGAGGAAGAACTCCTAGAAGACCTCGACATTGAAAGGAGTAAAAAAGCAGAAAAGAAGAAGGACCTCTAACCTGTAAAAGGACAAGGATGGTGGACTGGACCACTGGGGAAGACAGACTGCAGTAAAAACTGGAAATCCAAAGGCACGAACCCGAAAGAAAGCCTCTCTCTAATTCGCCTCTCTTTTTATAGATGAAGAAGGGGGAGACCTTCGAGACAGTTCGGAAGACTAAACGGTTGTGCGCCGTATTGGCAGTTTCGATCCTTGATATGGTTCATTAATGGGATAAGTCGTGGCGATCCGCGTGAAACAATGGCATTGGCTGAGATCGTGCCAACGAGATCTCCACGCTCAGGATGACCACCACGTGTCCAATACCTGTTAATTTTAAATCCCTTTTCTGGGGATTTTTCAAAATTTTTCAGAATCGAGGCATTTTCTTCTAAGGCCGCTTATGATAGAATGACGCGTGTCTTTGCCACGTTTTCTTGCGCCACTAGACAGTTATGGCGAAAAGACGTGTCAGAGTTTTGTCATCATTATTTGACGGTTATCTATAAAAGACAAAACTGAAATACTCCCATTTTTCAAAATATAATCATTTCAAAACTGGGAGTGGGGGACAGCTGTTATGATATCCCTATTTTATTTCAATTAATTAATCATTTTATAAGGTTGTATCAGACGGTAAGAGGAGTATTCGGCTTCAATTTGTTATCTTCTTGTTACCGACCCTAAGTATTCGATTTCGTATCATTATCAGTCCGAAGATGATGCTTGATTACTATCTTTGGTTTCATGTATCCACATTAGTCCGAAGACTATGCCTAAAGAATACGGCTCTGCATCTATGATCCAGGACGCTTCCTCTATCTACAGATTCATATTATCATTCTTGTCCAGAGATCGTACTTATTATCTTCGGCCTGTTATCTAAGGGAGATTATACACTAGGTCCTCGGCTTCGTATTTTTTATCTCAGTCCGAGGATGATGTTGAAATGTCTTTGGCTTCGTACAACTGTCTTGATCTAAAGACTTGATCTTTCGGCAAATATCTTCGATTTTACTTCTCCAACCTAAAGAATGTAAGTATTTATTTTTCATCATCTATGAAAGATCCGAAGTGTAAAACTGACATTCCCTTCAGGAGTGCTACTAAAGAGAATGTAAAGATCACTTCGGATCTATACTTTAAGATGAGGATTCGAGAACGCGTGGGGTTCTTGGATAAGCGGTTGAAATCTGTTTAGGTTGTTGCAACCACCCACGTGGTCCGAAATCTTAGATTAAACAAATCTCGAGTTTAACGGCTTTTTCGACAGCCACTACTTGCAGTTAGGAAATGGTTATGCATGACAACCACACTAACCATAAGTAGTTACGTTGGAGCCTATAAATACTGGTAAGAGGGGACGCTCCAGGGATCCAGACTCGGGGTTTTTGGAGACCATTTTTCTCATTTTTTGCTTCTACAAGCTTTCCATTCTGCTGTTGCTTGGGTCTCTTCTAACTTTGGCATCGGAGTATCCCCCATCGGAAAATCTCCAGTCAGGGATCTGTGTTGCAGGTTCTGGTTCGCGATGGCCCAGCGACGGAAAGATCACTCCAACCGGTCAAGAGAGATTCAGCGTCAACAATTATATTATTATATTATTATAAAATATAAATTAATATATAATTTAAATATTTTATATTAAATTTAATAATTTAATATAAATTTAATATATTTAAATAATATATTAAATATATTATCTATTTAGCATATTAATTTTTTATATTAAATTTATTTAGTATAAAAAATAGTTTTTTATTTTTTAGTTTTAATATAAAAATATAAAATTTAATATTTAATATATTTTATAATATAAAATATTAAAAATTTATATTTTTATAAATAAAATATAAATTTAATTTATGGATATTTTAAATTTTTGATTTTATCTCATGCAACATTATCTACATGTACCAAACATAATAATCCACGTTACCTGTAATCTATATTACTAGCAATCCATATTACCTTTTAAGATTGCCTGGCAATGTACCAAATGTATTCGATAGGTATGGCGTGGTTCTCACATGGATAAGCAACGAGTTTGATGCAATTGGGAAACTTATCAAGATCGGCTTGTTCTTCTCTTGGGATGGCATCACTTCTTCTGTCCTTATTGTTCACCCACTTTGTTTTGCTCTGTAAATGGTTAATTAAGCCTTCTTTTTTGAAGCTAGTTGCATGTAGTTATGGATTGATATCACATGCATTAATCTTAGCTTTGATGTATAACACATGCCAAAATTAGGAATAAAAATGGAACAAGTCAGACCGGATCATGAGTGACCCTAACTTGACTTGGTACTTTGATCAAATTTTAATATTAGACCTAGATCCAATACAATAAAAAATCAAATTGGATCGGGTCGGGTTCTTGATCAAAACTTTTAATCTAGCGGATCATTTAGATTAGATCAGGTTTATAAATAACCATCCTAATCTAAAAAAATTTAGATATAGAATGGATCCGAATCATATATAGATGACTATATTTTAATCACCACATAGCGAACTATCATTAACCACAAAATAGATAACAAATAATATTACTTTTAAAACAAATCTAGTATAAAAAAAAATTATAAAACTATTTTTATATTAAAAACAAGTTCCTTATAAATCTTGAATTATAATTCAGAGGTCTAAATATCTTTAGATCTTAATAGTATTATCGAGTTTGGATTGGATTGGATCGGGTCATGTCCGAATTTACTAAATTTAGACCTGACTCAGAAAATAATATGGATTCAATTTTAAGATCTAATCCAGATCCGTTGATCCTTACAAATGGCTTGGATCAGATCCAAGTGGATTGGGTTAGGTTGGATTATAGGTCAATCAGACCCATTTGAAGCCTTAGCCAAATGAATGAAAGTTGATAGATAGGTTCTCTTAATTGATAGAGAACAAATTGGGGTTGAAGACAAAACATTTTTTTTTTTTTTTTTAAAAAAAGCATCCATTAAAATGAGATATTTGTAAAATTCACATCCACTTCAAGAGATGAATTGTTACTATAGATTGTTCTAGCTAGATTGGGCCTATGGAAAGCTACCTAGATGCATTTCATTCACTCAATGGTTCAATTTTCTTTGTCCAACAAGCTAGATCTTGGTGGTGAGGTTCCGGTTCGAACTTTTGAAGTATGGTGGGATTTAGATGCATCCAAAACCATAATGGCCATGCCTGTCCCAATATTTAGGTTAACTTCAAAGGTCTCATGCACAAATCATATCTGTCCACGAGTGTTGCAGCAAGTTCTCAATTAAATGTGCTTATTGATAGAATTAAAATTAGATCAAATTATTATGTAGAGTATTTGGAAGCCTAGATCTACTGAAGCCATTTACAACAATCAAATGGGGATGCAAAGGACCAGCCAGGGCTGGAACTGGGCTCGAACTGGTTCGATGGACTCCAAGTCGGCTTGAAATCGGGTCGGACTTTTGACCAGGGCTGAAATAGATTGGACTAGCCTTGGATCTAAAAATAACGAAAGTAAACACTTACAGTCCGGAAAATGAGATAATATGCTCTCCGGATTATACTGAAGGAGTAAAGCTGAAGATATCCAATTGACAGGCATGGCCTTCAGGTTAAAACGAAAGTACGAAGCCGAAGACAAGAATAACAAGCTTAGTTTCTGAACCAAAGGATAGGTAGCCGTAGATATAAGAACACTAGGCATGGTCTTCGGACTAAGACGAAGATACAAAGCCAAAGACAAGAATAATAAGCTTAGCTTCTGAACCAAAGGATAGGTAGCCGTAGACATAGGAACACTAGGCATGGTCTTCGGACTAAGACGAAGATACGAAGTCGAAGACAAGAATAATAAGCTTAGCTTATGAACCAAATGATAGGTAGCCGTAGACATAGAAACACTAGGCATGGTCTTCGAACTAAGACGAAGATACGAAGCCGAAGACAAGAATAATAAGCTTAGCTTCTGAACCAAAATATAGGTAGCCATGGACATAGGAACACTAGGCATGGTCTTCGAACTAAGACGAAGATACGAAGCCGAAGACAAGAATAATAAGCTTAGCTTCTGAACCAAAGGATAGGTAGCCGTAGACATAAGAACACTAGGCATGGTCTTCGGACTAAGACGAAGATACGAAGTCGAAGACAAGAATATCCTTTTGTCAATCAGAGCCTTCATCAAGTCTAAGAGATATTTTCCGTTGTATAATGAACCCAAGAAAAAAAATTAAAATCGGTCCAGAGAGTGACTCAATATTTAATTGAAATAAAAACGGGATATCATAACAGTTGTCCCCCACTCCCAATTTTGAAATGATTTAATTTCGAAAAATGAGAGTATTTAAAATTTGTCGTTTAATGGAAACTGTCATATCATGATGGTGTTATATCTTGGGATGTATCTTCATGATAACTGCTTGGCGGTGCACGGGACATGGAGAAGACACGTGTTGCTGCCTCATTTGTCATTTTAGAAGAGACGTTTCAAATATGGAAAATTCTGAAAAACCTTTTTAGAAAAAAGTTTCTATTTTATCAAGGTGAGACACCTGGCAATCATCTGGAGATTGTTTACGGTTGAGAAGCCATCATAGCCATCCACGTCATTTCACAAAGATCGTGGTTACCGCTTCATTAATGAGAAAATCGTACCCACTATCAAGGTCATTGATACAGCACATGATCGAGAAGATTTTCGAAGCATCTTGAAATCCCGCACTCTCAATTATAAATGGAAAAAGGTTTCAGGAGTAGAACTTTCCTCGCACTCGCGCCCCATCTTCCTTCTATCTCATGCCAGTCCACCATTTTTGTTCATTCAAAGGTTAGAAAACCTTCCTCTCTTCCTCTTTCCTTTTTCTTTACAATGTCAGAATCCCCTAGGCACCTTTCTTCTAGTTCTAGCAGAGGTTCACCGGGGGGTGAGACCGTTAGGGAACCACCGGAAAGGGAATCCGGTAGGAGTTCACTAGGATGTGGGATAGGTAGGGGTTCGCCGGCAGGCGAAACCAGTAGGGGAAAGAGTTCCGGTAGGAAGAGGAGTCGAGAAAGATCATCGGATTCCGTCGTCAGTTCCTTTTCGCTTGCTAAAATGGAAGAGGTTAAGCGATGCTTTCATATCCCTCGAACCTTCAAACTTATCCTTTCAAAACCCGAAGAGAGAGTAGATAAACCTTCCATGCAATCCATTGCAATATACGAAGATCACCTCAAGGCCGGTCTTCGGCTCCCACTTCATCCTTTTTTCATAAAAATCTTTAATCTTTACCAAATAGTTCCAACCCAGCTAATCTCCAATAGCTTTAGGAACATCTGTGGATTCCTGGTTCTATATAAACTTAGGAACATAGAGCCGAAAACATCCTTATTCACCTCTTTGTTCATGTTGAAAAGAGATTTCCATGGCAAAGGGTGGTGGGTAATAGATCCTCGGCCAGGCCGAAACTAATAAAAGGGACCCGCAGTGCAATACATTGATGGAAACCTTGTTTCTTTTTTATGTACTACACCCACTGGGGATTCAATACTGACTGGAGAGCTCCGCGTTTGGATGCAAATGCCAGAAAAAGGGTTTTGAAGAGCAATCTCAAAGACGTCGAGACTTTGTCAGAACTGAAAATTCCTTCATTCAAAGAATTGCTGAAGGAAGAAAATCTTCACCGAGCTTATATCAGTGAAGTCCCAATGTTAGGTATAGAGTTAGTGGTCTTCAGATTTTCATCCCCTCCATCCTTTTCTTTCCCTTCTTTTTATATGTGATAAAATCTTTTGATTGCAGGTGAAAGAATGAAGCCTCAACTTGAGAAAGTTCGACAGGCTTCCCGGAAGAGAGCAGTGGCCGTTCCAGCGACATCTAAAGTCCGAAAGAAAAGGAGGGTCGAAGAGGGTTCGAGCATGCCTCCGATGAGGCCCACATCGGATGAAGAGATACCGCCAGCTTCACCAAATCTACCTGAACCTGCTAGAAGTCCATCTCCAAGGAGGTCTCCCCCGAGAAGTCCTCGTCCTATGCCCTCTCCAAATCAATGTGATTTGTCGTTCTACAGGGAATCCTTGATTGCACCTTCGAAGGAGAAAGGGAAAGAAAGAGCTAAGTATCGCTCCGAAAATGAACCCAGATGGAGCGGTTCTTTAGAAGGAGGTTGCAACGTAGACTTCACCATCTTTTCGGATAGGGAAGGCCTAAAGAACCCTGAGTTGGCCAGGGAGCTGATGAAGCGTACCCTTCTTCCGAAAGACTAGGACAAAACTAAGTCCCGATGTATTGAAGAAGTCTCTGACTCAGTGTTCTCATCAGCATTGAAGGTAAATATCTGATTATATTTTCAAAGTATAAATTTGTTGTTGCTAACTCTTCAATCCATTAATATAGATGATGCATGACATTACTGTCATGGAGAAAAGCATCTTCGTGTTCAGAGAGAACTATAAAGGAATGAAGGAAAAGGTGAAAATGGTTGGAATCGAAAAAGCGATAGTCGAGGAGCAGAGGCAGGCTATGGAGGAGAAGCTTGCCCAAAGTGATGCCTTGGTTCAAAGTTTGAAAGCTGAGGTAGAGAAACTTCAATCGAAAAACTATGAGCAGGAAGCAAGGCTTAAGAAGAGAAAGAACAAGACTCGTTCTCTGGAAGCTCTTCTTAAAAAGGCTCAACAGAAATCCGAAGAGGCTACCAAGAAAATGGAGGAAGCTGCCGAAGAATTCGATCTTTGAAAGATCATTTGAAGAGGGCAGTAGAGGATTATAAAGCGTCTTCGACTTTCGAAAATGAAATGGTTGAAGCAGGAACTCATAGCTATAAAGGAGGCTTCAACGATGGGATGAAGGAAGTGTAGAACTACTATTCAGATCTTGATCTTTCGGGTATTCAATTATTTGATCTTGATGAACCCAAAGCACAAGAAGGACTCCTGAAGCAGCCAAAGAAACACATGATCCAACTAACTTCACCCAAGCTAAAGAGGGTGATTTGTAACTTTTCTCCTCTTTTTGGAAGTGTAAAAAAAAAAAATATCAATGAAAATCCTTTCTAATGAGAAATTTCCTATGAATGTGTACGTGAATGGATAAGAATTTTCTCGTGTAGGGTCTTTGGATAATTAAGAACTCCGAAACATATAAAATGATAGTAAGTCTTCGGACTTGGAACAAATCCATAATAAGAGAATGCCAAGTTTCCTCGTAATGAAGTTGTCTTTGGATTGGTAAATATACTAAGTCTTTGGACTTAGAAATAATTTCATATAATTGAAAAGAATTTCGAATTCCCAGATAAGGGCCAAGTCTTCGGATTCAAAAATTCATTAAGTCTTCGAAGCCAGTAGAATTCCGGATAATTAAGTCAAGAAAGAACCTCATAGATAATTCTAAGTCTTCAGACTTAGAAAATATATTAAGTCAATGTTATCTTTAAATGAGAATACCAAGTCTCCGGACTTGATAACACACTAAGTCTTCGAACTTAGGATAATTCCGTAGAATTAAGATAAGAGAATACCAAATCTCCAAATAAGAATCAAGTCTTCGGACTTGAGAATATACTAAGTCTTTGGACTTAAAAGAATTCCAGAGAATTGAGAAGAGAATACGAGATCTTCAAATAAGAGTTAAGTCTTCGGACTTGAGAATACACTAAGTCTTCGGACTTAGGATAAAATAGACCGTGTGGGTCACCTGCATCTTTGATTTGAACGACAGGTTGATTAATTTCTGGCACTTTCATGGGATGGATTGCTTGGATCACCTTTGTGCCTTTTGATTAAGGATTAAGATAGGTTGATCGGACATACCTCGGCATTTAGTGGAGTAGATCACGAAGATCATTCTCATGCCTTTATGTTGGAATTAAGACAAGCTGATCATGCCCACCTCGGCACTTCGTGAGGTAGATCACTGGGATCATCCTCATGCCTTTTTGATTAAGATGGACTGGTTTAAGCCCAACTCGGCATTTCATAGGGTAGATCACCAATATCATCCTTATGCCTTTTTGATTAAGATGGACTGGTTTAAGCCCAACTCGGCATTTCATAGGGTAGATTACGAAGATCATCCTTATGCCTTTAAGAGAAAGAAAAATAAGATAGGCTAGTTATGCTTACCTCGGTATTTCGTATGGTAGACCACAAAGATCATCGTTATGCCTTTAAGAAATAGAATTAAGATACAAAGACAAAATCTGTCTTGATGACCTTTGAATAAAACCTTTATTGATAATATTTGCGGAGGTTTTGTACATTCCAAGGTCAAGGTAATAGAATACCCTTCAAGATTTCCAATTGATAAGTTCCGGGTCGAATAACCTCTTTGATTCGGTATGGTCCTTCCCATGTAAGAGAGAGTTTACCCTGCTCAATTGGTTTGGATACTTTAAACTTTTGTAGAACTAGATCTTCAGAATGAAAGGTCCGTTCTTTTACACGAGAGTTGTAGTATCTTGCCATTTTCTACTGATACGCAGCCATTTTCAACTGTGCCTAGAGTCGTGTACCTTGTAGTAAATTTAGGTCAACTCTTCGGCGTTCAGAATTTTCAAGCTCTTTATAATAATCAATTCGTAGAGACTGCAAAGAGACCTCAATAGGAAGGACTGCTTCAGTACCATAAGATAGATGGAATGGAGATTCACGAGTAGCTGTTCTGGGAGTAGTCGGATATGTCCAAAGAACAGAGTTTAACTCATCGGCCCATGAGCCTTTAGCATTATTCAATCTGGTTTTAAGGCCATGAAGAATAGTCCTGTTTGTTACTTCAGCTTCTCCATTACATTGAGGATGTGCCACTGAAGTAAGCTTGTGAAGAATGTGATATTGATTGCAGAAGCTCTTGAATTTTGGGTTATCAAACTGTCTTCCGTTGTCAGTTATTATAAAATAAGGAATTTCGAAATGGAAGATAATGAAATTCCTCACAAAAGTTTCAACTTTTTCTTCAGTAATTTATGCTAATGCTTCAGCTTCAACCCACTTTGTGAAGTAATCAATAGCTACAATAAAAAACTTCCGCTGCCCAGAAGCTGGAGAAAACGGACCAAGAATATCCATTCCCCATTGTGTAAAAGACCAGGGAGCTGTCAACGGAGTTAATTGATTTGCAGGTCGTCTTTGTACATTGGCGTATCTTTGACAATGGTCACATCCTCGGACAAATTCTATAGAATCCTTCTAGATGGTTGGCCAAATAACCTTGATGGATTATCTTATATGCCAAAGATCTGACCCCCAGATGATCTCCATATATTCCTTCATGCACTTCCTTGAGTGCATAATCTGCATCAGATAGCCCCAAACATTTCAGTAAAGGCTGTGTGAAGGGTCTCTTATATAATGTTTCATCCAAGATCATGTATTGAGAGGCCATCCATCGAAGCCGTTTAACCTCGAGCTTGTCTTCGGGCAAAGTTCCCTCTCTTAGGAACTTAAGAATAGGATCCATCCATGAAGGTTCATGCTTAACTTGACATACTTCACTCGTCGATTCTGATATGCTAGGATCTTCAAGGTATTCCACATATATCCCCCCAAAAGAATCGGGTGCCATGGTTGTAAGTCTTGAAAGAGCATCTGCTCGAGAATTTTCTGTCCTTGGTACATGAATAATCTCAAAATTCTCTAAACTAGATGTCATGCTTCGAACTTTCTCTAAGTATTGGATCATACTTGGATTCCGGGCTTCAAAATCACCTTTTACTTGATTCACCACCAACTATGAATAGGAAAAAACTTTGAGCCTCTTAATATCCAACTTTTGGGAGATTCTAAGTCCAGCAATGAGTGCTTCATACTCTGTCTGATTATTCGAAGCTTGAAAAGAAAAACGAAGAGCATATTCAATAACTTGCCCATTCGGACCAGCCAGAATTAAACCTGCACCACAACCGTTGGCGTTCGAAAAACCATCGACATGTAGCATCCAAATAAACTCCAGATTGTCTTCGATATTTTCTTCTTCGGCTCTTGGCTGGTCCTTTTCGGATCCCCATGTGCATTCAGCTATAAAATTAGCCAAAATTTGTACTTTCACTGCTGACCTAGGCTGATACTCAATATCAAACTTTCCTAATTTAACAGTCTACTTAGCTATCCTTCCTGAGGTGTCAAGACAATGAAGTATGGCTTTTAAGGGTTGATCTGTCAGAACCACAATTGAATGGGCTTGGAAATAAGGTCAAAGATGCTTTGCGGCAACCACTAGAGAAAAGATAATCTTTTGCACTCTGGGATATCGGACTTCAGCTTCATGCAGTACTTTACTAGTGTAATAGATCGGTTTCTATGAATGATTAGCATCTCTTCGTACCAGAACCGAACTAACTGCTTCATCTGTAGCTGATAGGTATAGGTAAAGTATTTCTCCTTCACGAGGATTAGAAAGTCATGGTGGATTTTCCAAGTATTCTTTCAGCTTGTCAAAGGCAATTCTGCAATCTTCTGTCCATTCAAAATTTTGAGTCTGGCGAAGAACCTTGAAAAATGGCAAACACCTTTCTATGGAACGGGAGATAAATCGGCTCAAAGAAGCAATTCTCCCCGTTAACCTCTGTACCTCCTTTTTACAGGTGGGATGCCTCATTGTCTGAAGTGCTTGAATTTTTTCTGGATTAACTTCAATTCCTCGCTTGGTAACCAAGTATCCCAAGAATTTCCCAGAAGTTACTCCGAAGACACACTTGGTAGGGTTCAACCTCATCCGATGATGTCTAAGAGCATCAAAAGACTCCTTTAGATTTGTAATATGGTTAGACTTATGAAGACTTTTCACAATCATATCATCAACATAAGCTTCCATATTTCTTCCAACTTGATTCTTGAAGACTTTGTTAATAAGCCTTTGGAAAGTTATCCCAACATTCTTCAAACCAAATGGCATTACTTTATAACAGTATAGTCTTTTCTCTGTAACAAAAGCAGTCTTCTCTTCATCCTCAGCATCCATTTGGATCTGATTATAGCCTGAGAAGGCATCCATAAAACTCAGCATTTGATGACTAGCCGTAGCGTCAACCAACTGATCGATTTTCGGCAAAGGAAAACTGTCCTTTGGACATGCTTTGTTGAGATCCATATAATCTATACAAATCCTCCACTTACCATTTAATTTTTTTACCATAACCACATTCCCCAACCAATCCGGATATTGGACCTCTCTTATGAAGTTGGCTTCAAGCAACTTATTAACTTCTTCATCAATAGCTTTCTGCCTTTTTGGAGCAAAACTCCTCTTCTTCTGCCGCATAGGCTTATAGTTGGGAGAGACTTCTAGGCGATGTGTGATCACATCAGGTGGAATTCCAGGCATGTCCGAAGCTGTCCAAGCAAAAATATCAGTATTATCTCGAAGAAAAGAGATTAGTTTTACCTTTGATTCTTCATCAAGTAGGCTGCCAATTTGTAAAAGCTTGGTTGGATCGTCTTCAAATAATGGCACAAAAAGCATTTTCTCCACTGGTTCTCCAGAGTCTTCGGATTCGTCTCTTGGATCCAGCTGGTCAAGTACCGAAGGTTTGGATACTTGTTTATTTTGAATCATTAAACACTGGTGAGCGATCCTTTGATCTCCCCTTACTTCTTCAATGCCTGTCCTGGCAAGAAACCGAACCAACAAGTGGTACGTTGAGACTATGGCTTTGAATTTGTTCAATGCTAGAGCCCCAAAATTGCATTATAAGCTGAAGATGTTCTAGCCATAATAAAATTGATAGGAAGAGTCCTTTGAAATGGTTCGGACCCAAAAGTTACGGGCAAGACCATTTTACTCTCAACCCCAACTTGATTTCCACCAAAACCAGTTATTGGAATAAGGGATCTTCGCAATTCACGTAAAGACAATCCCATCTGGAGAAAAGCATCATACAGCAACACATCAACTGAGCTTCTATTATCAATTAAAATTTTTTTTACATCAAATTTGGCAATAACTGCCGAGACCACTACAGGGTCATCATGTGGAAGTTGTATTCCTTGAGTATCCTCATCGAAAAAAGTAATAGAGTTTTTCCTTTTGAACCTCTTCGGGACATTTTCCTCGGCTTTAATATCCCATGCCAATGACCGATGAAGCATCCCAATGTCTCCACCAGTTGGTTTTTGATGAGGCAAATCAGCCTCATTGGATATTCTTGGAAGGGCAGTCGCTTCGGCTTGAGATTCGGGACCGTTGACATACTTTCCCAGATACCCTCTTTTTATCAGATCTTCAATAGCATCCCGAAGCTGGAAGCACTCTTCGGTGTTGTGGCCATGATCCTGGTGTAATCGACAGTACTTGCTTTTGTCCCTTGCTTTTGCAGATGTCTTCAGGGGACGTGGCCTTTGAAAATATTTTTCTTTTTCAATCTCCAGCAGGATCTTCTCCCTTGGTAGGTTGAGGGGTGTATAAGTATCAAACCGGTTGTTCTGCGTCTGGATCTGAGACTGCGCCTGGGGGCCGAAGCATTGTTAGAGGATATTGGTATGTTCGGCCCTCTGGCATTCTTCTTCTTAGAAGGGAACCTCCCTTTCACCAGTCTTCGGCTTCCCGCTTGCTCCTCGGCGACAGCATACTTCTGAGCCCTTGCCAATAGTTCGGCATAGCTCGTCGGAAACCTTTTGTCCAGGAAAAAAGTGAACCTGGACGATTTTAAGTCTTTCTTTAAGGCAGACATGGCCACATACTCATTTAAAATTGAAATTTCCAGAGTGGCTGAATTGAAGCGGTGGACAGATCCCTTCAAGCTTTCTCCTTCTTGTTGCTAGAGAAGAAACAAACTGTCAGTGTTGCGCGGCATCTTCTGACACGTCCTAAAGTGCGAGATAAATTGCTGCTCTAACTTATCAAAGGAGTGAATTGACTTCAGGGATAAGCTCGAATACCACATTCGAGCAGATTTCTTCAAAGTGGCAGGAAAAGCAATACAGTAGAGAGCATCGGTTGCTCCTTGCACCATCATATGAGCCTTGTAGCTTTCCAGATAGTCGAGAGGATCTGAAGTCCCATCATAGGCTTCTAACTGTGGAATCTTGAAGTGCCTAAGGATAACTTCATCCATAATATCATCAAAAAAAGGGGGCTGAGAGTTGAAGGTGACTACCTCATCGTTCCTTCTCAATTCTGAAATTCTTGCTATCTGTGCCTGCACGGACTTGAATTTTTCTTGAAACTCATAGTTGATCTCCCTTTGCCTGGCCCCTTCTGGCACACAACTTCTAGAAGAAACAGAGGGAGAGTGCCGGACTCTTTTCTTTCCACCATGATCCCCTGCTTGTCGATCTGGCGGAAAGGCATAGCGGTCATGAGATGCCGGATCTGTGAGAAACTGGGGGTGATCTCTCGGTGTTGATCTTTCTCCTTTTCAGGCTGATAGCTTGATTATGGAACAGGTGGAGGGCATTGCTTTTGAGCTGCAGCTTCATGCAGGTGCGGTACCAGTGCCGTCAAGGTCTCTACCTTGTTTACTAGATTTTTGAATTGCTGTTGCTCCACCATAATCATAGGGGGTTGTGATTCCTGAACCGCTGGAAGATTACTGACCGGAGGTCCGTTTGACGGAGGAGCCTGCTGCCCTTGACTTATAGATGTATTCTTGGCTTTCCTTTTCACCATTTTTGCTTATCTAAGCTTTCCTTCAGAACAGAGGAAATGGATTTCTTCCCCTTCCTGGCGTGCCAATCTGTTGATGCTGAATCTCCACCGACCAGGTGGAGTGGTTCTTCCGCTGGATTGCCATCGACCGGAACCTGCAAAACAGATCCTTGACCGGAGATTTTTCGACGGAGGACACTACGATGCCAAAGTCAGAAGAAACTCAAGCAGCAGCAAAATGGAGAGTTCTTGGAAGTAGAGAGGGAAAAGAGAAATTCAAAATGTAGGAATCAGCTAAGCTTACCTCGAGTGTCCCCTCTTACCAGTATTTATAGGATCCAATCGTAACTACTTACGGTTATATAAGTTGGCAAATGCAACTACCTCATAACTGTAAGTAGTGGCGGTCGGAGAATCAGTTATTTTGGAGCTTATCCATTCTGAGAATTTCAACTATGTGGGTGGTTGGAACAGCCAGAACAGAGTTGGATGTTCTAAGATTGAAATGTTAGCGTAAAGCCGAAGTGAACTCAACATTCTCTTTAGTAGCGCTCCTAAAGGAAATGTTAGCCACATGCTTCAAAGAAGTCTATTTGAAAATAACGAAAGTAAACACTTACAGTCCGGAAAATGAGATAATATGCTCTCCGGATTACACTGAAGGAGTAAAGCCGAAGATATCCAATTGACAGGCATGGCCTTCAGGTCAAAATGAAAGTTCGAAGCCGAAGACAAGAGTAACAAGCTTAGCTTCTAAACCAAAGGATAGGTAGCTATAGATATAAGAACACTAGGCATGGTCTTCGGACTAAGACGAAGATACGAAGCCGAAGACAAGAATAATAAGCTTAGCTTCTGAACCAAAGGATAGGTAACCATAGACATAGGAACACTAGGCATGGTCTTCAGACTAAGATGAAGATACGAAGCCGAAGACAAGAATAATAAGCTTAGCTTCTGAACCAAAGTATAAGTAGCCGTAGACATAGGAACACTAGGCATGGTCTTTGGACTAAGACGAAGATACGAAGCCGAAGACAAGAATAATAAGCTTAGCTTCTGAACCAAAGTATAGGTAGCCATAGACATAGGAACACCAGGCATGGTCTTCAGACTAAGACGAAGATACAAAGCCGAAAACAAGAATAATAAGCTTAGCTTCTGAACCAAAGGATAGGTAGCCGTAGACATAAGAACACTAGGCATGGTCTTCGGACTAAAACGAAGATACGAAGCCGAAGACAAGAATATCCTTTTGTCAATCAGAGCTTTCATCGAGTCTAAGAGATATTTTCCGTTGTATAATGAACCCAAGAAAAAAAATTAAAATCAGTCCAGAGAGTGACTCAATATTTAATTAAAAAAAAAACGGGATATCATAACAAGACCAATCATAAAGTAATCATGATATTTGTAATTAAATTTATGATAGTTATGATTTGATTTGAACGAATTTGGATTCTTTCTAACAAGAACATCATTCCCTAAATACGAGAAGTATTGATCCATGCGAATATGTGTTTAATCTTACATCGGCCGTGTACTAAGCAATTTTTAGATATTTATACAGATCAAAGAATCAAACTTATAACTTCTAGTTAATTCTTTTTGAAGAGGTCTTGGTTGTTACAAATTCTACAACCTACTCCTACACCCAATCTTAATTGATCAAAGAAATGCCGGACCAGCACTAAATGATATACCATGCACCGTATGATCCCTATAAATAAAAGAAAAAAAGAAAAAGGAGAAGATCGTGCCGATAGCTTTTTATATAGATGTCCACAATTTGCATTAAATCATCTCTAAATCTTGTGCTATTTATCGGTTTGCTTAGGACTTGATTTGATTTGGTTCGGTTTATACAAACAAACTTGGTACTCATCCAAGACCTGTAGTTGTTAAAAGATCCATGTATTAGAAGGGGGATTATTGCATGTCTAAAGTGTGTTTGTGATTACTAACCCTTACAATTCAAAGTTAGAATTTGTTTTCTTTTTTTTAATTTTTTATTTGGGTGAGACCACTCAAGCTACGAAGCATATTTGGAGTAACATTAGCATGACTGCATGACAATGTTGGTCTTGTTTTTCTCGGAGAAAAGCATGGGTGGTAGTCCAGATTCGAGGTATGCTCTCATGATTGATTCAATTAAATCTAAAAATTTTTCTAGAACCTGTCATAATTGATGTGGATGAGAGATCGGGATCTCTTCTTTTATTTTCATTCTATTAATTGATGTTATAATAATGTCTGAGCGTCTTAAATCGAACATTACCTGATGAAATGGAAATCTATGAATATAGCTATATTAGAATTTATCCTTTTTTTTTTAATTAAAAAAGATAAAAAGCCTGTTATTCTTGTCCCACTTTTTTAACGTGACGTAGCATGTTATTTAAAGAGACTGTTAACGATGGAAAAGTTCATCGCATTGTACGGAAGATAATGTTTTTTTTTTTTTTTTTTGGCACTGTTCACATCCAAACAGCATAAAGATAGTGCTATCCAGAAATTTCCCAACATGATATGGCGAAGAATTTCATGATTGGGTCCCCACTTACCATTTTTGACAAAAACTCATTTTCGGACAGACATATCCTGGCTTTCATAGAGCAATACGTATTACCAGATAGGTGTATTGGCTTTTGGGTGCGAGCAGAATGTTGCGCATATAATTGTGACTCAGCTAATTTGAGTTCATTTTGATAATCAAAATTCACAAGAAAATTTTTTAAAAATATTCGGCTATACATAGAAACTGTTGAATCATATGAAAAAAAAGATACTATTGAATTATATATAGAAGGATGAACTTAACTATATTTCAATATATGATCAAGTTAAATTTAATTAAGTTAAAATTTTATAATAAATATTTCATATTAATGGTTCAAGCCATTACATATGTTTTACTATATCAAAATTATTTACATATCAAAAATCATATAATTTAGAAATCTCTAGCAAATGAATCAAATAATCAAAAATATGTGATAAAAAAAAGAACAATCTAAACAAAATTAAATTAGATATATTTTTTTATCATTGATGCATAGACTAAGAATTTTAAATTATATAATTTTTAATATATAAATAGTTTTGATATAGTAGATCATATTCAATAGTTTGGATCATCGATGTAGGATTTTTATTATAAAATTTTGATCTAACCGGATTTGGCTCCAAATTCATTATAATGTAATTAAGTATATATACATAGAGAGAGAGAGAGAGAGAGAGAGATAAATAGATAGGGATAATTTACTAAGCAAATAATAAATGATGCTAGATTGGTGATGTTCTATAGCTTCGTTATGTTATGTTTTTTTTAAAAAATATATATATATATATATATTTTTATATACAATGACTAAAATAAATAGTGGTATATTTTAATGGCTCTCTTCGGATTCACAACATCTGCTAGAGAACCTGACCATGCCATCGGCTATTCACCGTGAACCCCTTCGTCGCTACTTGCTCCATCTGCTTTATTGTATATAGGCAAAACCAAACCTATATTTTCTGGACTAAAATATTTTTTTTTTGAAAATGTAAAGGTTATGGAGCAAAGAATAAATTTTGTTGAAAATCAAGCCCTTTTGTTTTCATAGAAATGATCTACTTAGAATTACCTTTTATGAATATTGTTCTTGAGCAAAACTTACAAACAACCAAGCCAATAATTAAATGCACTATGTTGATGCAATTTCAACGTTATGGACAATCTCTAGTGTATAAATTGAAATGTATGATCATCATAACTTCTCCCATGCTAGAAGAAGAGGTATGATCAGTGGGACAAGTTCCTGTTCAACCTTAAGTCTAGATGGCTACCATGGAATGCATGAGTGATATCTTCAATGGCAAGGGGGTAACTTACAGGATAAGAGAGATTATAAAATGTTTATAAATAATAGGTGGCTTTGTAGCTAGGCGAGCATTTTTTGAAGTAGACATGGGGCACTAATTAGGCATCTCAGGAGTAGAGCCATTTGAACTGTTTTGAGGCTCGGAGTCCTATGATGGCTGATGCCTCCTCCGCAATGGTGCAAGCAAGCCTTTCGGTTAAGCACATAATTTGCTGCTGAGATATGCCCAAACCTTGGAACATAACAGCAAAGTCTTTGAATTTAACCTAAACAGTCTCCTCGATATTCCAATCAATGGATTGTTTAAAGTTGGTAGGACTGAAGCAGCCTGAATTCTCTAGTGCTATGCTCCACAAAGTTCTGAAGTGTTCTTCATGCCATGACCCATGATGGTGAGAGGCCTGATGTAACCAGGGTTGATTGATGAGGCCAATGATTCGCCCTAGCATATAGACAACTGGTTGTTGTGCAGATTCTATCATGTTCGATCCCAGTGTTCATAGTTTGTGGTGAGAGGAGAGAAAAAAACAAAAAAGGCAATAAATATGCTATAATAAAAATGGGGGAGAAAAGCTTCAGCTTCGAGACAACAGCTTGTCACATACATTTCATTTGTTCTCAAAGAATGGACAATATCAAGAATTAATCTGAAATTGCTTCCTGATTTTTCTCAGCATTGTGCAAAGTGAAAATTAGTATATCAACAATTATATATACCAAAACAGCATTTAAGGTAAGTCATCCAGTTTCCGTTCAAGGTCTTGTTTTCTGTCACATTTATCAACAAACTAACCTCTGAAGGAAATCAGACTCCAAAAATCTGATTGAGCTCTTCATTGAGTAGAACAAGGGTTCTCGGAAGTGGGAATCAGGGTTTAGATTTGTTGTGTATATATATATATATATATATATATACACACCTTGTTAATTGGATTTTCTTTCAAAGGGTTTGGACAAGGTAGAAACACGCAAGGTAACAAGCATGAAGGTTTTGAGAAAGGACCAGAAAAAGCTTGCAAGGATATGAGAAATGGCCCTTCAAGTATACAACCGATGATCAAGAATTCAAAACATTTCCAGCAGGTGATCAGGACTGATCTTGTTTATCGTGGTTACAGATAATTCAGATTCAGCTGTGAAGGCTGCTCAAATTGCCTTTTTTTTTTTTTTTTTCTTTGGACTTGTGATACCTTGGATCTTACTCCCTGGTAGGATATTGGGGAAGGACATAAATATCTGACACATCCCAAACATATCCAGGTATCATGTCCAACATGTTATCAAATATAGACAAGAAATCCATTTTGAAAGGTCCGTGCTTCCAATGTTGCCATATTTGGAAATTTAACACTAGTAACAACTCAACCTACACCAAAACCACAGGCCAAGTAGTAACGGCCAATCCAACCTTCTGTAACAACCCAAACTTCATTATACTGGGTCTTCTGTAACTGTGTGGCTACCATTTACCTGATGATATGAAGTGCCGGGTGGTGCTCACCACCCTTTTTATCTAAAGAAAAAACCCAGCCTCACTGGAAAAAGAAAAAGAATATGAAAACACATCTTCCTCTTCGCTCCCTGCCACCCCTCAAATACCAGGGGTTGAACCTGCATGCAACCAAAAAAAATTAGAAGCTGATGGAGTTACTGTAACTTCACCAGTCTGCAACTTCAAGTGCTGAGCAATTTTGGTCATAGCCAACCAGATGCCCTGGACTGAATGAGAAGACGGTATTTAGAACAACTGGGCCTTGCACATTAACAAAGATTTATTTTTTAAAAAAAAACACAAGGTCAAACAAAATATAAGGCAGGCTTCTTATGGGTGATAGGCAAACTCTAATATCGAACTTCATGAGCAAAACCAGAAACAATTAAAGCAGGAAACAAGGCAGATTTATTAAACTAGCCACTTTCATTAATAAGCTAGCATGAAAATAAGTTTAAGGAATTTGCCTTGGAGTGAAAAAAATTAGTTCTTTTGTTTCTCAGGTAGAAAGCAACAATGTTATAAACTACATGAGAAATATTAACAAGACCACAAAACTTATTTCATCAATCAGGATGGTCGTTTTGTAAATAAAAAAATGGATTTTTCAGTGAAGAACAATATGTAAAAATCTTTCAGGTCATGACAATATCTAAAGCCACACGTGGCTTTCCTCAAATCTGTAACATAGCTGAGACTTCCATTGAACAACTTTAAACCTGCATTTAGCTATAATGTCCCTCACAATGTTCAAAGAATGAGGATTGATTAACAACGATGAATGGTCATTATAGGAGATTCGTGCTTCCACTTTTAGCTCTTCTATGTAATGCATTTGTCAAGAAGGTTCATAAAGGAAAGAACGGTCCATTAGATTGTGTGTGCATAAAGCTCAGGCTTCATATTAGAATTATGGCACACTAATCCTTGCCAAGAACTGCTCAGGCAAGACATAATTCTGATGAGCAAATGTTGTTGAGGTGATGCTCAATATCATCTTTAAAAGTTGGTCTTACAGTAAATTAATTTCACAAATAATTGATTATAGTCAATGGCTTGGATCTTCATGCTGGAATCTCCATCTCCTAAATCCACCTGCTTGGTTGACTTACAATATTCTACCTCCAACAATGATGACAATACCTTTTTCTTTTCTTTTTCTTCCTCACAATCCTCATAGAAATGCATTTTTTTAAAATATTTTTTGAAAAACATAAGAATCCAATTTATATACCTAATTAGTATCTGCACCCAAAAAGCCAAGCCACAAATTAACATTGTGGCATGTCCATCTTTCCAATAACTGAAGCAAAGTAACTCTTCTTTTAAATATTTTGGCAGTGATTGACTACTTCATATCATTAACAGCAAGCATTATCAAGAACCCGGTAATATCAACAGAAGGTCACATTTAAGTTCAACCACAAAGTCAGCAATAGAAATCACAACTTCAGACAAAACAGGGAAGGCATAATTCTGTAAAAGATAAAAACAGTTTCAGAACATTTCAAAGAGATCCTTAAACTGACATTTCTGGTAAATGGTTAAGCTTTTTTACCTCTTCCATTCTTTCCTTTTTCTTTTTACTTTTTTGGGCTAGGATTAGCCAATAAACATTCACTTTGATTAACAGTTCGTCAAGAGATTACATAAGTCCTCTGTAGCTAACTGTTGAAGTGTTAGGAAGATACTGAGGATCTATATAATGGACATTAATTTGACATACATGATCGGTGAATTAACATAATTAGATAGTTTGGCAAACATGATTCTTGAATAGAAAAGAAGACAAACTTCCTTAGGTGATATCAATGAGATGATGTGTATATCCATAACCAAAAAAATAAAATTAATCGGGGGTTTTAAAAGATAAACTATAAGAAAAGGAGGAAAAGATAATATTTACTACATCAAATAGGTTATTTAACAACCTTCAAAGTATTCTCCCCTTTTTTCTTATTTTTCTTAAGAAGTTCAGAAAATAATTAGTACAAAGATTTTAATAAAGTAAAATCACCTCAAAGATACAGATTAGGAGGTGAACACCTGGATTAGCATTATGGCACAATCATCCTTCCCAACAACAACTCAGGTACCTGTAAACCTAGTGTGCAAATGTTCCTGCAGCACAGGCCTATGGCTATCATCAAAGGCAGGTATCATAGCCAACAGAAGTACACCAATAGGAACTTTCCTTAAATGTCAGTTTTTTTATCAAAAAATAAAATATATAACTCTGGCAGCAAAATACCACTCAAGAAGAAACAGGATCATGTAATATAGGCAGCAGTTTGCTTTCTGGGCTTCTCCAATATCTTCAGCGCCATTCAATACCACTGTAACAAATTCGCCTTGTCAACCTGCATCCAGGATACCCACATTTTGTTGCCCGCATCATCTCAGCATAAACATGACCTCATGATATTCTACAAGAACTTTCTTATTTATTAACTGTTCAACACTTGCACCTCCTTGATATCAATGAAATATCTGAAGAGTAATTTTACTACTGATCAGATTAAACATTCCTTTCAAAATGGTGTTCAACTTATTCCATGCAGCTTTCTCATCCACTATATGGATTTTCCTATTGCCAGTGGCTCCACCATATGTGCAAATGTATATTTTACTCAGTAGAAACAAATGGCCTTGAACTTCCAATGCCAATCAAGTTGTTCACTTCAACAACTCAGCCAAGTTCTTGGGATCCACGGTTCCACAATAAGAAGGATGGTTTTCCTTGTTGTCATGACAAAGGAAGAATATGACATGGCAAATCCCAATGGACTTCTTCTCTACAACCATGAGTAAAACCTTTCTATTTCTTGCCTAATGAGTGAATTAACAGGAAAGTAGAGATCCAGAAATAGAATCAAACAATATGGATCCATTATATGTCTTTTTTCTAATGAGTGAATTAACAGGAAAGTAGAGATCCAGAAATAGAGTCAAACAATATGCATCCATTATATGTCTTTTTTTTATTAGGTTTGATTGACAATATTTGTGGATTTGTCCCATTTTCAGAATGCCTAAATATTGATAAACCTGATCAAGGCAAAGCAATAAAAATGGGAATTCAAAATTCGAATTGTTACAGAGGATTTTCAAAATATAGTGGCTGTCATCCTTTTCATTCAAGGACAGAACATTATTGTTCATGTCAAAAAGCAGCATGGCATTGCCCTAGAGTTACAAAATAATCCAATTGTCATGGGATTTCGAGACTACCAACTTCTGATCTTGGCATCCAAGGATGTTATTTAGAGTCATTCTCTAATCCTTCATGGGACATAGTTTGTTTAAATGACCCCTCAGAGTAATGAATCCATAAAACTCCTTGAATCAAATGCAATAAAATACTAAGATTTACCTTTAGAGGAAACATCATTTTGTACAAATATATTGTGACTTTATGATCCCCATTATCATCAAGCCCACTTTTCAGAGCCTGAACTTAATGCTTAAAGTGGATTTTCTTAAATTTCAAGAATACTCTCTGATCAAGAGTTTCAAATTTTCTTCATACCATTGAAAAGCAACGATTATATTAAAACATGTTAACTTCTTTGTTGTTGTTACTTGCAGGAATATGAAAAAATAGCAGGAAATATAACTTATATGCTGATTTTGCAATATAAATTTATAACCAGATCTGATAGGGTTGTAATTAAAACCTAAGATAATTTAAAATGAACAGAGTATTCTCAACATTAACAAGTACTTTACATCCTAGATCCATAGAGAGTTGAAGAAAACGATAAGATTATTTAACTTCACAACATTGATTAGCCTTATAATGCCTGCCATTTTTAGGCCTAGCAATGGCTGTTTCCCTTCCAATAAAGTTCAACTCTAACTAGAACACCTTTAGAATTATAAACAAGACCAGTAGACTCTTTGTTGTTTATAGAATTTAATGACAAACTATTAGATAGTGCTGGAATATCACCTACATGAATAAAAGCATGAAGAATATAGGGTATGGGCACACATTTTTATGTGTGGCACTTCATCTCTGAGAAAATACATTTTGTGACCCCTCAGTAATAATCCTCCTTCCCCGGTGCTCACAACTTAATGTAGCTGTGACCTAAAACATTCATGAATAAGATGAGACACCACTTGTAATGCCCCAAATCCGGGACATAACTTAATGTAGCTATGATATAACACGGCCACACTATCAAGGGATACAGGTCACGATAATATGAAGCCAAGCATTCATAATCTTAAGTAAAACAAAGATCCATCACAATTAAAATAGAAATAAACGGTTCAATTCAAATCATTATTTAAACCAACATCGGCTCAGAGCATCTAAACCCAAACCAAATACTATACCCAAGTCTCACAATTCGTGTTTACTTAACTACAAGTTCATAAACATTCAAATAACTAATTTTAACTTCAGAACTTCCAAGCTCACTAGTGCAAGTCCCAAGCTTGGATCGTCCATCATTCCTAACCATTCTCCTCCGTTAAAAATATAATAATAAAAAGGGCATGAGCTACACCAGCTCAGTAAGTAAAACCCACACTTCTTTATCGAATAAAGCATAAGTTTTCATATGAACAATGCATCATTATAAAGGTAACATATATCACAAAAAGATCTTTTCATAACATAATATAATAAAATAATTCATAAAACCAATCATGCATGTATAAATAATGAATATTTCATAAACATGGTTGCAGTAAAATTCATAATCTTTCATGTCATATATAAGTATCATGTTTCAAAAATAGTGCTCACAGATATTCATGCTATGGTCACCTGTACCCATGTCAGGGCCATGTTTCTTAGTCGACAAAGTTCTTGTTTCTTATGCCAACTTTATATCCATTGCAGGGGCATATTTCTTATGGATGCTAACTCCATGTATCAACCTTCCCAATTATAGGGATTCATTCATACTATCTTAGAGCCTTTGAAATCTTTACATCTTTTTTTCAAATATACATGTGTATAGATAAAAAAACACTAAATGAATCCAATTCATGTTTTATAAACATGTCTTTTCATCAAAATATTCATGAAAAAAATTTTCGTAACAAAGCATAAATTTTCATAAACATATGCGAATCCTTTTATTTTATGTAAAATATGAATTCATCAATAACAATAGATTATATGCATTTAAAACATGATAATTCAAATAAATAAGAAGTGTAAGGTTTACTTACCTCGCCCGTCCTAAATCTTTAAACTTCGTTAGGAAGTCAACCAATCCTATTCAACAAATTAAAAATATAATTAATTTCTATTTGATAAATTTAATCATGAGAAAAGAAGACTATAGATCATGTGGTCAGTCCAATAGGCTACCCAAGCATCGGGGCAGATCAGGGTCTCCTAGCCGGGGTCAACACAAGTCCATGGAGCAGGGAAACATGGCTTTATACCGGGGTCATGGATCTTCTTAGAGAGAAAGTGGATGAAAAAGAAAATAAGAAAAAGAAAGTGAGAGAACCCTCATCTCTCCTAAAAGAAAAAATCTAGCTAGGTTCCACGAGAATCATGCCAGAAGGCCTAATCGAGATTCAGGGTTCGTGGACAATCAACAGCAATGATTGGCCAACAACAAACATGAAAAAACTTGAAAAACAAAGGAGTCAACATGCTGCACCTATTTCAAAGCAATTAAAGGTATTTTTTAAAGGATTTCTTAGGAATAGACAAGGAATCAAGATTCTGAATTTGGATCTTCAATCAACCTAGAGAAACCCTAGAGAGAAGAGAGAGTAGAGAGAGAATCTTAGAGAGAGTAAAACTTTCTAAAGAGAGAAAGTGGGGAACCAAAAGAGAGGAGAGAGAAGGGAAGAAAGACTTCTTTCTCTTTTTTCTTCTCTTTTCTTTTTTCTTTTGTTTTTCCATTTTTCTCGAACAGGGGACTCTTTCTACGTCCCAAAAAATCTCGGGCCTTGCCCGAAGATGGTAGCTGGGGCTGTAGCCCGAGGCGGTGTGACCACTGATCCCCCATCCAGTGGTCAACGGCAATGGTGGCACTAGAAACAAGGGAAAGAGGACCAAAACAGGGAAAAACATAGCATCCCCCCTCAACCAAATCCGGTAGCTTGCCGGTTGAAATCCAGGCAACGATGATAAGAAGCCAAAAAAAGGAAGAAAAAGAAAGGAAAGGGGGCTACCTCGGTCTGGCGATGTCCAAGATGAGAAATCCAGCGACCTTTTTGTGAAAAACCCAAGCAAAAGTCCGAAGAAAAACTCAAGGATTGATAGCAATCTCTTAGAAAATAGATGTTGAGGGGATGAGGGTGAGGCTTTTTATAGGCTTGATTCCCTGGGCTTTTGGCTTAATTTGGGAGGTTCTCAGCCCCCTATTCTATTGATTTTAGGGACAAGAAGACTCCCAGTCGAGGTCTTCTTCCCTCTCTTGGTCACGCACTGCATGTGGTGCCCATGAGTCTAGGCTTCTTCAAGCCGGCCCATGGGCCCATACCCAGGGTATTATATTCTTCCCCCTTAAAATAATTTTATCATTAAAATTAGCTTGTTTGAAGTTTAACTTAAAAAGTGCCCAACTCTCGTATCATTCTCAAGCTCCCAATTAGTTTGCCTCTTGGAGTATTTACCTTACAAGCTTAAGACATCTAATAACTCAATCCACTCCATCCATAATACATACCGAATTCTCTTGAGCTTTTTCAAAAGAACATTAGCATTTTGATCTCAATTTGAAATACCATGCTCCTTGCCTATGAAATTAATTGCGCTTGATTAATTCCACGCAAAAGCCATAATCAGTTCAATCTACTCTTAACAAAAATAAAAGAAAGCTTGAGCATTAGACATTCGCTATGGTCTTTAGCATTCTTTCTTCTCTCAACATTATTCATGATTTAATAGGTAGACTTTATCTAGGAAAACTTCAAGTCCCCTTAAGCACGTGAAGTAACAATGAAAAGTTTGAAAGAGATCTTTGACAAAACATTCTGGGTTTGTGTCTAATCGAAGGACCATCAATTCATGAACGATAGATTGGAAATGCCCAGAGTTCTCTTTAGCATTGTTTATAGTAGGGCAACCTATTGTTGAAGATTATATACTACATCTAGTTTAGCTAAAGAATCATTAATTGTCCTTCCTCTTATCAATAAAATCCTTCTTTACTAGAAACTAGATCAAGTCTCCCATCATAACTTTTAGGTCAAAGAATCAATGTTTCTAACCAACTTTGAAATAACTTAAGCCGCCATACTTACGCTACACACTCTGATATAAATTTACTAAATCCTCTAATTTTATCAGATAAAACTCTGAAAAAAATATCACTTTATACCATAATCTAAACGATCCAACCTTTCAAAAGAAAAACTTTTAAGTTTCTTTGTCCTTGCCATGTCTCAAGTGTACTACATCAATATTAAACCTCAATCCACTTTCCATATGTGAAGCCCTTACATAAAATTTCACCATCCTTTCAAGACATCAATAACTCTAGTCCAAGCCTAAATTAATCATACTTTCCTTGACAATTCAATTAGATAATCTAGATTAACTTCTCTTAGAAGGTTAACTTTGACAAAGTAAATGACTCGAAGTCAATGTTCTTAATTTCTTATGAGTATGATCAATCATATTATTGCTCATAAAGCTACATTTTACAATAATTCTTAACATCAATTGACAAATTATCTACAATGTTGTCCTTTATAAGCTAAACTCATGTAAGTTTCCCAAAATCAATTTTTAGCTCAAATCAATTAACAGTAATGAGATGCCATGGATCTGTTTATAAACCTAAATATTTACTTGAATCTTAACATACCCAAAAGTGTCCAACAAACATAAGGAACATCAAGTAATTAGATCCAAAACTGCTAATATAAATTATTAAAGATTCTACCAAGATGTGTATGCCATGTCCACACAATACAAGTAATAAAAAATTACAAATCTATGCAGTATCCCAAACACATTTTCAATCATGATCCACATACAGGTTTATCAAAAAATATTCCTTTCTAATATCATTGAACTCTTTCATAAGCTACACCCCAAACTTAGATAAATTTTATCACTGAGATCATAGACAAAATCATGTAGCCCTTTCTTTTTCCTCAATATACGCCAAACCTTAGGCACAAATTGCATCACAAGACCTAATAATCTGAAATCCAAACTTTAAATTTATTTATGTTACTTCTATTATATCTCTGGTGATCATAACCTTAAGTTCAAATACCACTTAAGTCATAATCCTTAATAATCATAATTTAAATTTCGATATCACTCATATCATGTCCTAATCACTTATGTCACAGTCCCAAATGATCAGAACTTAAGCTCTGATACCATAAAATGCCATGCCCCAAATTCGAGACATAACACGGCCATATTATCAAGGAATACAACTGACGATAACAAGAAGCTAGGCATTCATAATTTTAAATAAAACAAAGATCCATCATAATTAAAATAGAAATAAGCGGTTCAATTCAAATCATTATTTAAATCAATATCAGCTTAGAGTATCTAAACCCAAACCAAATACCAGACCCAAGTCTCGCAATTTGTGATTACTTAACTACAAGTTTATAAACATTCAAATAGCCATTTTTAACTTCAAAACTTCCAAGCTTACTAGTGCAGGCCCCAAGCTTAGATCGTCCATCATTCCTAACCTTACTCCTCTATAAAAAAAAAAGAAGAAGAAAATAAAAAGGGTACGAGCTACACTAGCTCGGTAAGTAAAACCTACACTTATCAAATCAAGTATAAGTTTTCATAAGAACAATGCATCATTATAAAAGTAACGGATATCACAAATAGATCTTTTCATAACATAATATAATAAAATAATTTATAAAACCAGTCATGCATGTATAAATCAAGAACATTTCATAAACATAGTTGCAGTAAAATTCATAATCTTTCATGTCATTTATTCATGTCATGTTTCAAAAATAGTGCTTATAAATATTTGTGCCATGGTCACTTTATATCCATGATAGGGCCATGTTTCTTAATCGATTGAGTTCTTATTTCTTGTGCCAACTTTATATCCGTTGGCAAAGCCATGTTTCTTGTAGATGCTAGCTTCGGGTATCGACCTTTCCAATTATAGGAATTCATTCATAGCTATTTGAAAGCCTTTGAAATCTTAATATTGTTTTTCAAGTATACATGTACATATGTAGAAAAACACCAAATGACAATCTAATTCATGCTTGCTTCATAAACATATCTTTTTCATCAAAATATTCATGAAACAAATTATTGTAACAAAGCATGAATTTTCATACACATGCTGACCCGTTTATTTTATGTAAAACATGAATTCATTAATAATAACATATTATATGTATTTAAAATATGGTAATTCAAATAAATAAAAAATGTAAGATTTACTTACATCATCCGTCCTAGATCTTTAAACTTTGGTAGGAGAGTTAGCTAATCCTATTTAACAAATTAAAAATGTAATTAATTTCCGTTTGATAAATTCAATCATGAGGAACAAAGATTGTAGGTCATGTGGTCGGTCCAATAGGCTATCCAAGCACTGGCACAGATCAGGGTCTCCTAGCCGGGGTTAACACAAGTCCATGGAGCAGGAAAACATGGCTCCATACGAAAGTCATGGATCTTCTTAGAGAGAGTGGGTGAGTAGAGATAAAATAAGAAAGAAAAAGCAAGAGAACTCTTGTCTCTCCTAAAGAAAGAAATCCAGCTTTGGTCCCATGAAAATCAAGCCAGATGGCCTAACCAAGGTTTGGGGATCGTGGATAGTCAATGGTGATGACTGGCTAACGAAAAATATGAAAAAACTTGAAAAACAAAGGAGCCAACATGCTGCGCAGATTTCAAAGCAATTACAAGTTTTTTTAAAAGAATTTCTTGGATCTATAGACAAGGAATCAAGATTCTAAATTTGGATCTTCAATCAACCTAGAGAGAAGAGAGAGTAGAGAGAAAGTCTTAGAGAAAGAAAGTAGAACTTTCTAAAGAAAGTGGGGAACCAAGAGAGAGGAGAGAAAAGAGAGAAGGGAGGAGAGACTTCTCTGTTTCTTCTTCTCTTTTCTTTTACATTTCTTCTTTCGGTCAACTTGAACAGGGGACTCATCCTTCATCCCAAAAACCTAGGGCCTTGCCTAGAGATAGTGGCCAGGGCTGCGGCCCAAGGAGGTGTGGCCACCGATCCCCCATCCGGCGGTCAACAGTGATGGCAGCACCGAAAACGAGGGAAGGAGGATCAAAATAGGGGAAAACAAAGCATTCCCCCTCAACCAAATCCGGTGGCTTGCCGGTTGAAATCTAGGCAACGATGAAGAGTAAGAAGCCAGAAAAAGGAAGAGAGAAAGGGAAAGGAGGCTATCTCGGTCCGGCGATGTCCAAGGTGAGAAATTCGGTGACCTTTCTATGAAAAACCCAAGCAAAAGTTTGAAGAAAAACTCAAGGATCGATAGCGATCTCTTGGAAAATAGATGTTTGGGCCAATGGAGGAGGGCAAGGCTGTTTATAGGCTTGATTCCTTTGGTTTTTGGCTTAATTTGGGAGGTTCTCAGCCCCCAATTCTGCTGGATTCGAGGGAGAAGAAGACTCCTAATTGGGGTCTTCTTCCCTCTCTTGGTCACGCACTACACATGGTGCCCATGGGTTTGGGCTTCTTCAAGCCGGCCCATGGGCCCAAGCCCAAGGTATTACACTAATTTTCCTAGTTCTTGTATTCTTTGCAATGTTCAACTATCAACTGCTACAATGCCAGAAACCAGTCATGGTCCCTCAATAAACTTTGACATTGTAACCAACAAAACCGAAAGCAATGAAGACTACAATGTAAGTCCAACAACAAAGTTGTTCTCTATCTCCTCTTATCACTTTCCAATTTCACCATAACTACTTTATTTTCAATTTGAACCGAATGATGTTTGCAACCAAGTAGCTAGGTTGTAAGGCATTCTCTCACTAAGAAATATTGGATGCAGTGTTACCTAGACACTTGCTTTTTTTACGGTCATAATGGAAATTCAATAACAAAAGCATTCTAATGTGTCATCTCAAGGTTCCTATTTTAACAATAATTAGTTGACTTTCAACTCAAACTGCATCAAGTTGACAGCCAAAACAGCCAGGTTGTAAGACATATTCTCTCCTAAGAAATAAGGGAACTTGGAATTCATTTTCTCACTTAATGGAGACCCAAAATGTAAGATTAGGTTCTTGTGGTCAATAAGCATAGGGAACAATTCGGTGGTTAGAAAGGAAATATAGCCTTGCTTGGTGAAAGAAGTGTGCTTTCTGAAGAAGGTATAACTCAATCAAAGTAATCACATTCAATTAGACTCAACAAAAAAAAATATATTAGAAGAAGAGTGGGGAGGTTTGTAATTTCACAAGGCAGGCAGGGTTATGACTCCCTTAGACAAACAACTTTGAACGGTAGGTTGCAGCAAAGAAGCCTGGTGCTGTCAGGTGGCAAGAAGAAAATAAAATAAGCCGAAGAGCCATGCTCCATGTCTTCTTTATTTTATCATTATTCTTATCTTGGGGTTGGAGGGTTGCAACCAAGACCTTTCCCCTGCCAAGCAATTTCATATGCTGGACTGTACCGTGTGAATGCAAATGCACGGGTGGATAACTTTTATTTTGCTAGATGAGAAAGGATTTTCAAACAAGTGCAACTCCAGAAGTTGATTTTATCTTTTCAATATGTTAGACAATGTGAGCATCAGGAAAACCACACCTAAAATTTATGGACAGAATAAGGAGGGTGTGAGTGCACTGTTTGCCCACTGTTTATCATTTGACAAATGTAAGTCCGCTAACTTCAAATATTCTTTTGAATAAAGACTATGCCACTTTAAGGTTAGGGATCAGGTGACCTTGATGCATTGTTTACCTTACCAGATAAGAATGATCTACTACTAATGTTATACTTATGATGAGCCAGACCTCGGAAAACATGGATTTGAGCTTTTTGCCGAAGTGATACTTATTTGAGTATTCAAATCTCTTAGAAGTTGGAATCTGAAAGGCAGAACTAAAAGTTCCAAGGAGAGCAGGAATATAGACTCATCTGCAATGGAAAGTCAGCTGAAATGGAAGGGGAAGAAAAACCCATGAGTTTAGCATAATTGAAATACTCATTAACAACTGCATCAAATCCACTACCATAACTATGCATTTAAAATCATGGACTAAGGTGCCTAAACATCCTGTGTTACAACCATGCTAGTAAGGTATAGGCACATCATAAGGGTACACGCCAATCCACCCCAGCCATGCTGATCTGGAAAACACCAGCATAGATTAACATGGGCAGGCATCGTCGCATGGACACAGTCTTAGCGCATGCATATCCAAATGACCATAAGAGCTGATGGAAAAGCACTCAGAGAAAATATTCAGCTAGCAAAATAAGCAATTAAACTGCAGTAACTACAAGGCTTTTTTCCATCTACCATTGAGCAGAGTAAAGGTACAACTTGTTTCCAAACCGGTTGAGTCTACTGCTAACTTGTAAGAAACACATAACCTACAACTAGATGAATAATCAAATTGAATGAAAGGAAAACCAAGACTGCGACTGCCTCACCGAGTATAATCTGGTGCAACAGAGAGACATTCACTCCTTTGCCTTTTTCTCCCATTGGATTCTCTAAAGAATACCTCCAAATGAATCATTGTTTGGCCCGCTGCATCACATAGCCAAAACAGACAAGCCCATTAACATTCGATCATACTTCCATAGCAAAGTTCAGATCTTGTCAATGCCAACAAAGATCATTGCCATTTTCAGCTCCTCTTAAAATTCCTCATTGAGACATCTAACTTCCCAAAAAACTCTAAGCTTTGGGCCTTCTGAATTCAAACCAAATCTCGTAGTGGTTAAACAGCAAGCTATCATGCGTGTGCTTCCCAACATACTCCAACCCCAACTTTGTCAGCCTTCTTGTACACTCATCGCCACCAAGCCGCAAGCAGAACTTAATGTTGTGGGACACAAAGATCCGACCTTTCTGAGGTTTTAACCGCTCCACCAGTCTCTCCAGCCCCACCCAGACGAAAGCATCAGGCATGTGCAGGAACACAGCACTGGCATAGATGAGATCATAGGAAATGCCATCGCCAAAGCGGCTGAACTCCATGTCGTCCCCCCGAAGAATGAGGGGCCGCTTGTAGAGGAGGCCCTGGGAGGGGAGCTCGTAGCGGAGAGCAGCCATGAGGGAGAGCTCGTCGCGCTCGAGGCAGTGAAAGCGGGCGGGGTTGAGGTAGCGGATGAAATGGAGACCGACGCGGAGAGTGCCGCAGCCGATCTCGAGGACGAGGTCGGAGGGAGCCAGGGCGATGGCATGGGCAAGGAACTCGAAAACGTCGCGGCCGCCGGCCCACGGCTCCCCGTAGTTGCTGTGGTGCTCCTCCACCAGGAGTTCGCCAGGGCATGGGAGGGCGGTGTGGTTGCCGGCGTCGTCGCCCTCGTAGTGGGAGATGCCTTTGAATCTGTAACCAGAAAACAAAAAAATAACAATAATAATAGGTTTTGCACCGAAGAGAGGAAGGGAGAGAAACAGGGGAGAGGGGGTTACCGGCGGAGGTCTTCGAGCTGTTCGGCGCGGGTGCGAGGGTTGATGCCTTTGCGGAGGGAGTGCCAGGCTTCGGGGGACGAGGGAAAATCTAGGATGGAGTTAATGCCGAGCTGGGATTTGAACCAGGCGATGTCCTCCGGGGCTGGGGAGATCCGGTCTCGGGATCTGAGGTCAGGGATGGAGGAGGTAGCGCCACTACCGCCGCCTGCGGGGGCAGAGGTGGTGGTGATGGCGGGACAGGAGGAGGAGAAGGAGGGCGAGAGGGAAGGAAGGAGGAGGAAGAGAACCAGGACGGTGGTGCAGGTGGCGAAGAGGAGGAGAACGGGGACGGTGACGCCCTTGGAGGGGGAATAAGCCATGGGTAGGTTAGATCTGAGGGCGAGGACGGCCGGGGCACAGGTGGTGGTGTATGGGGGCCGAGGTGTTCGACGGCGGGCCTGACAGAGGCGGGCCCGCTACCGTGGGCGCTACAATGAGCGCGCCGCTATGCCGCACGAGACGGGCAACGCCAACACCGACAAAAATGAGCTTTGATGAAATGGTTATATTTGACCGGTCATTATGCAGAGTTAAAATCCTTAAACATGTACGAATAATTTGTTTGATATATCATAAAAATAAAAATATATATAATATATAATATTAAAAATATTCTTTTAATAAAATTAAATTTAAATAATTTTAAAAAAATTAGTGTATTTCTTTCTTGATTTTTTTTTTAAATATCAATTTTTTATCCTGGGTTATTTTCTTTTTAATTAAGAAAGAGGATAATGTTAAGAAGAGAGGATAATGTTAAGAAGAGATTTTTCATCTTTCGTCAATATGATGCCCCAACCACTCACCCTTCTATGTGTGAAAAGATATCATGATATAAAAAAATTATGACAGTAAAAAGGAAGGATTTTCGTGAAATCTGCGATTACGATAGATATTTTGGTTAACGTATTTTAATCTAATATCACTGCGATATGGTGATGTTGGATATACATTCTCAAAAGCAAGTTTTTGATCACCATGTTGGACGATAATTTAAAAAATAGGATGATCCAAGATTATTGCCATGTAGGATTATAATAATGCAACAAAATAAGGTGATTCCATCATCCTTACATGGATCACCCTTAGGTTATGTTTGGTAGGCGGTAATCTATCCAGATTACTGGTAATTTTAAACTGGGCTCACTAGATAACCATGTTTGGTATTTTTTAAAATCGGTAATCTATGTTGTAGTGGTAATCTGGATTACCTATCATATAACAATCCAAATTATCTCAGGGAAAGATGGCTATCTAGATTACCAGAGATGTGGTAATGTAGTATTTTTTATTTTATAAAATTGCCCCCGTTCTTTTGATGCGTCGGTGAGAACGAAACCAGGAAAAAAAATTTTTTCCACTCCATCTTCATCATCTTCCTAAATGCTCACCATCCCACCTCCACCTCATCGTCGGCCCCTCCTCCTCACCAAGGTCCTCATCTTCATCGCTAAGGACCAACACTACGTCCGCGTCACCGACACCCCCCATGGCTGGGACATTCTCTTCTACATTTTCCAGTTCCTCAAAGGTGTTCACTTGTTCATCGTCATCGTCCTCATCGGCACCGGCTGGTCCTTCCTCAAGCCCTTCCTCCAGGAGAAGGAGAAGAAGGTGCTCATGATCGTGATCCCTCTCCAAGTGATAGTGAACATTGCTTCTATTATGATCGGCGAGATCGGGCCTGGCCTTCATCCGAGACTGGGTCACCTAGAACCAAGTCTTCCTCCTCGTCGACATCATCTGCTACTGCGTTGTCTTGTTCCGATCATTTGGTCTATACGGTCCCTCCGTGAGACATCCAAGACTGATGGGAAGGCTGCAAGGAATCTCGCCAAGCTCACTCTTCAAGCAATTCTACATTGTGCTCATCGGTTACTTGTACTTTTTTTTTAGATAGAAAAAAGGGTAGGGGGAATAATCCCCGGTGTAGCTCCCCATCGGTTACTTGTAGTTTACGAGGATCATGGTGTATGCCCTCAAGACGATCGCATCATACAAGTATCGATGGGTGAGTGTGGCAGTGGAGGAGATCGCAAGCCTTTTTTTCTACATCTTTATGTTTTATATGTTTAGGCCGATTGAGAGGAACCAGTACTTTGTACCTGATGATGAAGAGGAAGAAGTGGCAGAGGCAGTTCTCAGGAGGAGGAACCAATACTTTGCACTTGATTGTTTTTTTTGATGCTCTGCTTGTTACTTCTCTTTGCATTCATTTTGTATGCCATCAATCTAGTTATAGCAGCCACCTATTTTTCAGGCTATAAAATATCTGTGGATAATCTAAGCTAATAATGACTGCTGATGATCAATCCCATACAGGTTTATATAAATAACATTATTATGACGAATGAGGAGACATGCACCGATGCTTCGAGAGTGTGGGGCCTTGTCACGTCAAGGCCAAGGTCTGTTACTGGGTTCACTGGGTCAAGCACCTCACCAGCAACGCCCTCGCTCTTGTCAATAACCTCGTCACCACCCACTAATCATCTTAAGTTGAATTAAATCTGAATGGATCCTAGTTAATTTGATCAGCTAAGTTAGTTTGTCATTCACTGAGCCAAAAGAGAGGAATTTTTTGCCTGTTTGTAGCAAGTTAACATTATGATATTTACATATGGGTTACATGTATATATTTATTTATGGTGCTAGAAGGACATAAAAGAGTAGTTGTCAGTAATGGTCCTTAATGTAAGGTTCTTTGGGTCCAAACCTGGGCGGCGATTATCATGCCCCATGCAATGCCGCTAGTGCCATGGAAGCCGGAGAAGATGCTCGAGAAGATCGGGCCACTCGCCGCATGCTCCAGGAGGTATTTGTACGTGCAAACATAGCACAAGCAGAGGATGACATCCTTAGTGGCCGAGGTGGAGGGGAGGAGGATGGAGTAAAGCATGCCATCACCGTAGAAGAGGTAGTGGGGCCCGTTGCGGATGTAGGCTCCGCCGACGAGGCAGCGGGGGATGTGACCGCATACTATGGGGCGGGGTGTCGGGGGGGAGCTTGTCGACGGGGGCCCAGTTCTTGAAAAGGACATGGCGAGGGGTCACAATTCATGATTTTTTTTCCTTGTCAAACATGTAATAATATATAAATTTTAATAAATTTAACTTAGGGGTATTTTGAGAATTTGATGTTATATTACTGATAATCTGTTTATCATACCAAATACAATAATCAATCTTACCGATAGATTACTTGTGTATACCAAACACAGTAAGTAGCATTACTGGCAATTTATCCAGTGGTAATCTATCTTACAAGCAATCCAGATTACCATTCAGGATTTTCTAGCAATCCATCAAACACAACCTTAATCTTGGAGTCATCACCCCATACCAAATGCCCTTAGAAGTGTATCGATATTCCGTTAGATGTCCATCGTGGTCTAGTTCTATTATACGGAGGCAGTCTAAGCTAATTATAAGATCTCCAATGCCGAGGTTAGATCTCAACAACCCGGTCTTGAATCTAGTATTTATCTCAAATAATTTTATCTATTTTGAAGGGTATTGCTGCACCTCTCCAAGCTGGATGAGCTAGACATCATAATATAATAGTAGGCTTTAGATGATCTAGAAGTCCTTCGAAGGGTAGCCAATGACTTCCAGCGAAGACTTGAGTAGTATCTTGACCTACAAAAGAAGTCTTCGATGTTGGAAAAATTAGTGAAATTTCTCTAACAAGATTTCCTCCGATACTTAAGTTAGCTTAGAGGGAAAATAGTAAGAAGAAAATAGAGAGAGAGTATGAGTGGGCATAAAAAGTCTCTTGAAGTTATCCTCGACCCTCTATTTATAGAGGTTTAAGGCCAAGTTAGTTAGATGGTTATAACTGTTTGTGAGGTGGTTATACCATTAAGAAAGTTATTAAGTCAGTTAAGCCATTAAGAGGTTAGCTTGTGAAGTGATTTGTTAAGTGGTCCATTATACTTTTTGATGACACTTTATCAACCTTATCGTAATGGCTTTGACGACTTTAAAATATATACTTCACATTAAATAAAGTTATAAAATTTTATTCCTAGCTTAGATAAATGGTCGGCACCTGTCCAATGAGTAGTTGAGTAATCTGTATTTCAGATAAGTGATTAGCTCCTAGCCATCAAGAACCTGTGCCTTAAATAAGTAATCGACTCCTGACCATTGGGTACCCTATGCTTTAAATAAGTGATGAGCTCCTGGCCATCTAATATACTGTACCTCAAATAAATGATGACTCCTAGCCATCTATCATCATATATCTTAAATAAGTGATCGACTTCTGGTCATTGAGCATCCCATGCTTCAAATAAGTGATCGGCTCTTGGCCATCGGACACCTATACCTCAAATAAGTGAAAGGCTAATTATCAAACACTTTTCTACCAAATGCTTTTCTACATACCAGCAATTACTCATAATATGTCTTTTATCCTATAATAGTTGTCTCCCACTTCTAAGTTCGAGATGATTCACTCAATTTAACTTGGAAGTATAATGAAAATATTTATGCAGGCCTTTGATGGGAAAAAGATAATTGATTACTTTTTGCATTACCATTTTACTGTATGGCATTTAGTGTTACACTCACTTTTTGCAAAAATATCATTAGGTCTAGTAGTGGGTGGTTTTCGAAATGATAGTGACCCCATGATCCATGGGACTTGCCCCCTAATCAATAAGGATGACCCACGTTTCACGAAAAGAGTCGCCCACACTTAGAGCCAAAGATTGAGCAACATAGTTAGCATCCAATGGTGAGATGATTTAATTCGGACTGTTGAGCGCCATTATAAATAATGGCTTTGCTTTCCAATATGGATCTTGTCTTCTTGTTCCTTTGCCTTCGTCTCCAGGAGAGCTAGTAGGTAACCCTTCTTTGGGGTTTGGCTTATTTGCTCCAAGAGACCAAGGATCCCACTTTTCTTAGTAAGAGACCTTAATTCCCTCTTTCTTTCATAGTTTCTTGCTTTGTGGCCATGGCCTTTAGCAAGAAAAAAGCTATTAGGAAGGTGAAGACTTCTGTGATAGACCTCATCGGGATCATAGTGAGTCCGGTCCTAATTAAGGATGAACACCCTGCTACATTCGAGGTTGCTACATTCGAGGTTCCTGTTTGGTGACATAGGAGGGCCTTCCTGGACCCTAAGCAAGAAAGGTTTGAGATTAAGGAAGCAAACCTCCAAAAACTTAGGAATAAGTATTCTATCCTAGATAGTATTAAGATGACTATCCCAGGCCCTGATGATAAAGTTTTGTCTCCTCCGTCTAGGTGTGTTGCCTTTTATGAGAATGCATTCAATGCTAGAGTACAGTTTCCTCTTCATCCCTTTATCACAAATGTCTTAGACTTTTATAAGGTAATCCTGATCCAGTTTCTCCAAATGGCTTTAGGGTAATTATAAGTTTCATCCTTATTTGTAATTCATGTAGAATAGAACCAAGATACTCTTTATTCTGAGACATTTCAATGTTAAAATCTTATCCATATGACAAGGAGTGGTATTATTTTACTCACAAATAATCCTGCAAACTTGTAGAAGGTATCCCATCCTCCATCCATGGGTAAAAAAAATAGGTCCTTTTATATTTTCTTCAAATCAGCCTTTAGGTATTAGATCCTCTTGGGGTAGAGTCTAAACCGAATCCATAATAATAAAACTCTCTTAAGTGAAGATTTAGACCATTATAACAAACTGCTCAAGGTCCAAGTCCCAAAGTTCAATTTTTTTCTAATCGATCAAGCCTTATATGATGAAGGCATTAGTCTAGTCAATCCCCAAAGTATGTCCAACCACTTCATACTTTCTCCTCTTTTTCTTCTATTTTTTTTTTTATATAGTTATCAGATTTCACCAATCCTTTGAACATTACTTGGATTATTATGTCTACAGAGATAAAGATTGGTATAGAAAGATTGCAAAAGACTGCTAAGAGAAAGGGGATAGATATTGTCCAAGAAGCCAAAAGGAAGAAGCTAAGGGAGTCTTCCTTGCTGATGTCTTCAGTGAGTACCCCTGCATTAGAAAGTAGCTAATCTCCTGCACCAGTAGAGGTGCTAGTGCTCACTCCTCCGATGACCAACCCGACCAGGTCAACAAAAATTATATGATTACCTCATGTTGCCGCCAAGATTGTCGTGGCCCGTAGCTGTTGCCGGTGCCAGAGTGCGCACCCTTCATTGCCTGGCGGTCCCCTGCTCTTGGACCTGTGAAACAGGGGTTAGTGACCCGGGCCGGGATTTCCGGCGGGGGCACTCGATGGTCAAGTCAGTGACGATCCAAGGGAACAGATCCTCCTGGTCGGGCCCCTCTTGATGGACTCTGCACTAGGAGGAGTAAAGGATGTGAAAATGAAGGCGAAAACGTAACAGAGGGAGAATGATAGCGGGGACAGAGGGGTTCCCTGTCCTACCACCTCTCCTTGTTTCCATCATTTTCCTTCGATTGTGGTGGTGGTGGTGGTGGTGCTTCACCCTCTTGATTGAGCTTGCACTTGTGTTGGTAGTGGATTGTTGTTACCTCCCCCCTTCCGGAGGTATCGATTATTCTTTGTAGTTGGAAAAATGTCCATTAGACTCTTGCCTCGGGATCCTCGCTGGGCTGGTAGGCGTGTGCGAAGGGATTCCGTGCCGTGGACGGGACATCTTTCCTAACATGTGGTAGGGGAAGCTTCCATTCATTCTGACATCCTCTCCGGTTGTCCCATTCCAGGAAGCTTGGCAGAACCTCGATCCGGGGTCGCCGTCCTAGGGGTTTGTGCTCTCTGGCTGGCCCATCCCCCTGAAAGTACGGGCAGACAGGCAGTTATGGCGGTATGGGGGTGCCGTTCTGTAGTCCTTGGGTGGCTCGTTGGTGTCCTGGGATGGCAGGGCTTGCTCCGATCTAGACGCTCCAAGCTTATGGGGTCGCCTTGGTGGAGGAGGGCAGAATACGAGCCTGGTCCGGAAGGCTCGTGCTCGGAGAGGCTCTACGTGGCGGAGGAGTGCTGAGCTCGACTCCGACCACAGGGCTCAAACCTCTGAGGGTCTTGCTCTAGAGGGCGGAGTGCGGGCCCGGTCCAAGGGCTCGCGCTCGGAGAGGCTCCACGTGAAGGAGGAGTGCTAAACTCGACTCCGACCATAGGGCTCAAACCTTCGAGGGTCTCACTTTGGAGGGCAGAGTGCGCGCCCGGTCCAGAGGGCTCGCGCTCGGAGAGGCTCCACGTGGCGGAGGAGTGCCGAGCTCGACTCCGACCACAGGACTCAAACCTCCGAGGGTTTCGCTCTGGAGGGCGGAGTGCGGGCCCGGTCCAGAGGGCTCGTGCTTGGAGAGGCTCCACGTGGCAGAAGAGTGCTGAGCTTGACTCCAGTCACAGGGCTCAAACCTCCGAGGGTCTCGCTCTGGAGGGCGGAGTGCAGGCTCGGTCCAGAGGGCTCGTGCTTGGAGAGGCTCCACGTGGCGGAGGAGCACTGAGCTCGACTTCAGTCACAGGGCTCAAACCTCCGAGGGTCTCGCTCTGGAGCACAGAGTGCGGGCTCGGTCCAGAGGGCTCGTGCTCGGAGAGGCTCCACATGGCGGAGGAGTGCTGAGCTCGACTCTGACCACAGGGCTCAAACCTCCGAGGATCGCGCTCTGAAGGGCGGAGTGCGGGCCCGGTCCAAAGGGACATGCTCGAAGAGGCTCCACATGGTGGAGGAGTGCTGAGCTCGACTCTGACTACAGGGCTCAAACCTCCGAGGGTCTTGCTCTGGAGGGCAGAGTACGGGCCCGGTCCAGAGGGCTCGCTCTCGGAGAGGCTCCACATGGTGGAGTTCTGAGCTCGACTCCGGCCACAGGGCTCAAACCTTCGAGGGTCTCGCTCTGGAGGGTGGAGTGCGGCTCCGACCTAGGCATCCTGAGCTCACGGGCCCGACCTGGCGAAGGACGGAGCTCGGCTCGCTGTCTCGAGGGAGCTAAGCTCAGCTTGGCAGTGGAGTCCGAACTGGAGGATTGACGCGGTGTCTCCCTCTGACATGGCGCTTGTCGACTCCACCATGTCAGCGGTCCCGCTACATCATTTCCCCCCACTCCCGAGGCTCGTTAGTGCACGGCGATCGGGCCGAAGGGGTAATTATGGTGCTGACATGGAAAGGCGAAAATCTAGTGCAATGATGGCTGTGACTGCTGTCGCTTCGTGAGATGGTCCCGCGGACCAATGTAGGGGTGCCACGCGGTCACGTCCGAGGTTCAGCTAATGTTGGCATAGAATTCGGAGTGGCCGGACGTCCCTTTTTACTGATGGTAGCACGTGGCGTGAATCCGTTGGCGAGGGGGTCATAACGGCATAGATTTGATGGGTCTTTTCGAAGTGAAAATAATGAATTTTTTATCCAAAACTTCTATTCTTTCAAACCTTTCGCACCTGTTGCATTAATCAACCCTTCCTTCTCCGTGATCCGCTTTCGCCCTTCTCTTTTCTAAGGAACCAGATCGGTCCTTCTCTTCTTCCTCCTTTCCTTTTGGGGTAAGGTTCTTCTTCCGAGTCCAGTCTTCCTTCTTCTTGGATTCTTTTCGTAGGATGTCTCGTCCCAATCCTTCTGTACAGGGGCTGGTGCTTTCCTCCTCCGATGAGGAGTCGGAGGGGCACGATTCGAGTTTAGTAGGAGACCGATCCTCCCAATTTGCCCCGTGTCCATTAGGGAGTCGGGGGTTGCTCTTTCTCGTCTTACCCGCCTTCCTCCTCTTCCCGAACCAGTCTCTGAGTCTGTCCAGTCAACAGGTCCAGGCGGGGTCACCTCGACGATTTTTGCCGTGGAGCTAGGAGCCATCCAGGATGTCTATGGCATCCCACCTTCTGTTCGGCTCATGATCCCTCGTCCAGGAGAACAGGTCACTTCCAGTGGCCCGGGTCGACTCGCTTTTTATGAGGAGACCTTCTCTGGGGGTCTCCAGTTTCCTTTTCATCCCTTCTTCCTGTCTGTCTTGGACAACTACCATTTGGTCCCTGCATAGTTGGTGCCAAACTCCATCAGGGTCATCTTCTCCTTCATCGTCCTCTGCCATGTCCATGGGTTCGTCGCTCGGTTTTCCTTGTTCTGGGCATTTTTTATCCTGAAATGCCACCCGACTGAGGATGGGTGGTGGTCCTTGTCTTCTCACCCGAAGGGCATCGGATTCGAACTCCCCTCTTCCATCAAAGGATGAAAGAGCAAATTCTTCTTCACGACCGTCGAGGGGGTCGACTGGGCTTGGAGCGAGCCGGATCAGTCCCCCAATCGAATCTCTGCGGTTGACGTAGCTGATCAGGATTACTATGAGCAGCTTCACGACTCGACCCAGACCTCTCTCCTCCTCTCGGGTGAGGCTCTTCTTGGCTTCTGTGTGCAGGGATGATCTTCTCGGAGGGTGACCTGTTGTCAATTACCAAGAAGAGGTCGCCCATCGGGATGGCTGCTGAGCCTCCCCCGAGGCAGGCCTGGGTTGAGGGCGCATCGATGGCTGCCCCCACCATGCCAGTCACCTCAAGGAGGAGGGAGGCCAAGGAAGCCCCTTGCGCCATCCACGATGCTAGGATTGAGCTGGTGGGAGGTTCGAGGAGCCGAAGGGCTGACGAAGCCACAGGCCAAGGTCCCCGTTCCGGAGCCCAAGGCGATTGTCCGGGCTGGTGCTGCTGTCACTACCGCGCCCTCCCACTCTCCGTGTTTGACGATGATCGAGGCCGAGGGGGGAGAGGCCCGTACTGGAGCTCCTCCTACAACGAGGGCTCTGGCCACGACGGTGCTGGGTCCTCGATCGATCTCTGGGGTTTCCGCCATCGAAGAGATGGGCACACCCGCTCCCCGAGAGAGCAGGAGGGACGAGGCGAGGCATCGTCTCCCATTCAAGCTAGGGCCGGAGAGCTCATTGGCTGACAATTGCGTCCTAGCCGCTCGCATGATGGATTTCTCCATCCAATCATGCGATTGGGAGGAGATGGCTGGGCTGCGGTTGGGGGATGTGATCGATAGCATCTTCCCTCAGCTCTATACGGTAAGCAATTTCATTTTTTCCTTTCTCTTCTTCTTCCCTTTTCTTTCTCTTTTTTTTTTTAAACTTTTCATATGGTGCAGATCAGCGTCGAGGCCCTTTTCATCAAAAGCAGCTACCGAAACTAGGAGCGAGCTGAACAGCAACAAGCGACCGAGATCGCATCGCTAAAAGCTGACCTGAAGGGGAGGGCCGACTTCGAAGGGGCGCTTGATCGACGGGTCAAGGACCTCGAGAAGCAACTCGCCAGACTCCAAGGGGTGAGCAAAAGAGCTTCAGGAGAGCCTCGACCGAGAGTAGGGGCAGTCGAGGAAGAAGGCCGAGGAGCTCACTGACACTGAACGAGGCTGGGCGTGCTCAACGCCGAGGCAGCCCGGCAAAAGGGGATCACCCAGTCTTTCTACGCTCGGCTGGCGATGGAGAAGGAGAAATCGGTTGCAGCCTAGAGGGCGGCCGAGGAGGCGGCCAGGTCAGCTAGGGATGCCAAGCATGAGGTGGCCGCGGCGAAGAAGGAAGCCGAGGAGGTGGTCGTGAGGTATAGGGCCTCAGAGGAGTTCCTAACCGAGATCCAACAAATGGCGTCGGACTCCTTCTTTAAGGGCTTCATGTACCTGCATCGCCTGATTGAGGGGTTCGTCTTGGATGAGGGCCGTAGCAGCCTCGACTATCCTGGTACTTCGAACCAGGAGGTGGGTGCTGAGGAGGCTGTCTCTCCCGAGTCTTCTACGTCGGCCGAGGTCGGGGCCGTACCACCTGAAACCATAGCTGCACAGCCGGAGGTCCCTGCTGTCAGAAACTCCCAGCCCGGCAGTCCAGCTGGAGGGTAGTCCCTTTCTACTTTCTTTTGTATTTTGCTTTCTTTCTATACTTGGTCGGGCCACTCAGCATGTCGGGGGCCTGTTGAATGTTTGTAACTTGGATTTAATTAATAAATTTGAACTTCCTTGCGACCTGCTTTCTGTCTGGCTCTCCCTCTTTCTTTTCTCTTTCTTTCACTCCCCCCCCCTTTTTTTTTGAGTGGGGAGATCAGAGAAGAGGGTTTCACCTCGCTTGGAGTCAGATCACCAGGCTTCATCGTTGGCAAGTCGAATGCAAGGTTCTGGCAGTTGCGAGCTGCTAGGCTCGGTGGTTCCTTAGCCAGGGAGCTGGGCCCTGGTCCAAGGTGATAAGACAAGAGTTTTGTTGCTGTATTTCCCTCTTGTTCTCTTTCTTTCCTTCCCCTCCCTTCTTTCTCTCTTTTTTTTTGGGTGGGGAGATCAGAGAAGAGGTTCACAGGATTTAATTGCCTTGGAGCTAGGCTCGAGGCCTTCCTGGCCGGAGAGCTGGGCTTCGGTCCAGGGATTGCCTGAGAGCTTGGCTCAGATCTTTGGCATCTTGGAGCTGGGCTCGAGGCATTAATAGGAGCTGCTTGGCTCCAAAATCCCTTGGCATCTCGAAGTTGGGCTCGGAGACATTTGAGATTGAGAGCGGCTTGGCTCGAAGGTCCTTTGGCCGGAGATCTGAGCTCTGGTCTTGGGTTGGCATCCTAGAGCTAAGCTCGAGGACGTTGATGATTGAGAGCTGCATGGCTCGAAGGTCCCTTGGCCGGAGATCTGAGCTCCGATCTTGGGCTGGCGTCCTGGAGCTAGGCTTGGGGACGTTGATGACTGAGAGCTACGTAACTCGAAGGTCCCTTGGCTGGAGATCTGAGCTCCGGTCTTGGGCTGGCATCCTGGAGCTAGGCTCGAGAACGTTGAACTGAGATTCTCCTACAAGACAGATAAACACTTGTATAGGAAAAGTCATTATCATTATTAATGCTGGGAGACCTTACATCATTGATAGTATTTTCGCAAATTGCAGGCATTCCACGTCCGAGGGAACCTGACACCGCCAGGATCTTCGAGATAATAGGCTCCTTGTGAGAGGGCTTCAGCTACTTTGTAGGGGCCTTTCCAGTTGGGTGAGAGCTTGCCACACTCTCTGGGCTGAGATGCCTCTGCCTGCCATAGAACCAAGTCTCGAGCTTGAAAGCTTTTGGTCTGACTCGGGCGTTGTAATACCGGACTACCCGTTGCCAGTAGGCCGCCATTCGTAGCCAGGCTTTGTCCTTTTCTTCTTCAAGAAGGTCCATGTTAAGCAGGAGGTGTGTCAAGTTTCGTGCTTCATCATACTGCTGCACCCACAATGTGGGCATGCTGAGCTCGATCGGGATGGCCGCTTCGACACCGAAAACAAGGCTGAAAGGCATCTCGTTGGTCGTCGTCCAGGGCATTGTGCGATAGGCCCACAGGATGCTTGGGAGTTCTTTTGCCCACCTGCCCTTAGCTTGGTCCAGCCTGGTCCTGAGTCCTTGGAGGATAGTCCGGTTAGTCACCTCAGCCTCTCCATTTGTTTGAGGGTGAGCCACTGAGATGAACCGATGTTAGATGCCGTGCTCGGCGCAGAATCCTTCGAACCCATGATTGTCGAATTATCGCCCGTTGTCGGTGATGATACACCAGGAGAGTCCGAAGCAGCAAATGATTGACTTCCAGAAGAACTGGTGGACATTAGCTTCCACGATCCGAGTCAGCAGTTCTGCTTCGACCCACTTAGTGAAGTAGTCGATCGCCACCAGCAGGAACCTTCGCTACCCTGGTGCTGTGGGAAACATCTCAAGATGTCCATTCCCCACTAGGCAATAGGCCAAGGGGCTGAGAGTTGGGAGATCGGCACCGTCGGTTGACGCTGTATGTTTGCGTGACACTGGCACTTGTCGCACCTTTTAACGAAGTCGGCGGCGTCCTCCCTCATGGTCTCCCAGAAGTATCCCTGGCGAAGAGCTTTGTAAGCCAGTGTTCTCCCTCCACATGGTTCCCGTAGAGGCCTTTATGTATTTCTTGGAGTACAAAGGTTGCCTCGGCGGGCCTGAGGCATCTCAGGAGTGGGTAAGAGTATGATCGGCGGTAGAGCTGGCCCTCCATCAGAACGAACCGGGAAGCCTTCTTCTTGACGAGGGCAGCCTCTGCGCGGTCTTCGGGCAAGGAGCCATCAGTGATGTACCGGACGTACTTGTCCATCCAGCTTGGCTCGGGGGTGACTTGATGCACCCCCGCTGGGCTCTCGTAAATGGGACTTTCAAGGTACTCAATGTAGGCACGCCCCAGCGACGAGTCCGGTAAGGTAGCAAGCCTAGACAGCGTATCCGCACGTGCATTCTCCCCTCAGGGGATGTGGAAGATGCTGAAGCATCGGAGGCCTACCGTGCTTACGCGGACCTGCTCCAGGTACTTCATCATCTGGGTGTCCCTTACTTCATATTCTCCGGAGACCTGTCCGGCAACAAGCTGGGAGTCGGTGAAGACTTTCAGGTCCTACACACCCAGCTCGCGGGAGACTCTTAGGCTCGCAAGGAGTGCCTCATACTCTGCCTGATTGTTGGTCACGGTGAACTTGAAGCGGAGGGTGCATTTCACTACAACCCCATCGCTGTTAGTTAGGATGAGGCCTGCTCCACTCTCGCCAGAATTGGATGCTCTATCCACATGGAGGATCCAAGGCTCTTCTCCTGGTCCGGGCTCCGTTACTGTCTGCTCTGGCTCCTCGACGAACCCGGTGCACTCAACCACAAAGTCGGCTAGGACTTGGACCTTCTGTGAGGACCTCGGTCGGTACACTATGTCAAATTCGCTGAGCAGCAGGGACCACTTAGCCAACCTCCTAGAAGTCTCAGGTCGGCTAAGTATGGTCCTCAGAGGCTGGTCCGTCATGACCATTATTGGGTGTGCTTGGAAGTAGGGCCCGAGGAGCTTAGCAGATATTATTAGTGTAAAAATGAGTTTCTCGGAGCGAGTATACTTGATCTCCGTATCGCGGAGGATTTTGCTGGTGTAGTACACTAGCTTTTGAGATTTGTCCTCGTCTATGCAAACGAGAACCGAGTTGATAGCTCCCGGTGTAACCGCCAGGTACAGTAGAAGCTCCTCCCCCTCCTCTGGCCTGGAGAGCAACAGGGGAGAGGCGAGGAAGTTCTTCAACTCCTCGAAGGCCGTTCTGCACTCCTCGGTAAGGTGAAGTCATGCATCTTGCGCGATGCCTTGAAAAATGGCAGGCAACGATCGACCGACCTCGAGATGAATCTGCTGAGGGTGGTGATGCGCCCCGTCAGGCACTGGACCTGCTTCTTGGAGGTCGGGTGCTCCATGTCGATGATGGCTCGAACCTTTTCTGGGTTCGCTTCAATGCCCTTCTAGGTGACCATGAAGCCGAGGAATTTTCCTGCTGCCATCCTAAAGGTGCACTTTGCTGGGTTCAGCTTCATCTGATATTGTCGCAGGTTGTGGAAGGATTCAGCGAGGTCAGCAACATGGCTCGAGCTTGGCCTGCTCATGATGAGCATGTCATCCACATACACCTGCATGTTGCGACCAATTTGGTCCTTGAAGACCTTACTAACAAGGCACTGATAGGTAGCCCCTACATTCTTCAGACCAAAAGGCATCATCCTGTAGCAGTATATCCCTTGGTCGATGACGAAGGTGGTGTGCTCCTCGTCTTCCGAATGCATGCAGATCTGATTATACCCGGAGAACGCATCCATGAAGGAGAGCAGCCGATGGCCAGAGGTGGAGTCCACCAGCTGGTCAATCTTCGAGAGAGGGAAGCTGTCCTTCGGGTAAGCTTTATTGAGGTCAGTGTAGTCTACACAGATCCTCCATTTGCCATTATTCTTCCTTACCATCACTACATTTGCCAGCCAGCTCGGATACTGGACCTCTCGAACGAAACCGGCAGCCAGGAGGTTATCAACTTCCTCCTTGATAGCCGCCTATCTCTCTGGAACGAAACTTCTCTTCTTCTGTCGAACTGGCTTGTGCTTCGGGTCAACACTCAATTTGTAAGTAATGATGTCAGGAGGGATGCCTGGCATGTCCGTCGCCGTCTAGGCGAATACATCGATTTCACCCGCAGGAATCCCAGCAATTGGGCCCTCTTCTCCTCGGGTAGCTAGGCTCCGATCTGCACCATCTTTGTGGGATCGTCTCTGAGCGAGTAAGAAAGTAGGTGCTCAACTGGGCCTCTTCTGGGATCTTGGGCCCTTTGGTCGAGGTCATCTACACTGGGGTCGTCCTCAGGGACCTCGATCCCAGGGAGGGTTTGGAAGTAATGCTGCACCGCTGGGATGCTCCCCTCATTTTCCTGACACCATAAGGAGTGGAAAATTGTACAAGTAGCCTCTTGGTGGAGACAACGGCGTCGAGCAAGTTGAGCTCAGACTGACCCAATATCATGTTGTAGGTGGAAGGGAGCCTTACAACCGTGAAAGTCATCATGACGATGCTCTGCCGAGATGAGGTTCCGGCAGTGACTGGGAGAGTGATTTCTCCATCTACCCTTATGGAATCACCCGTGAAACCAACAAGGGGTGCATGCACAGGCCTAATCTGATCAGGGGAAAGATTCATCCGGGAGAAGGTATCATAAAAAAGCACGTCTGTGGAGCTTCCACTATCAACCATGATGCATTTTATATGATGCTTTGTGATCGTCATCTCGACGACCATGGCATCATTATTTATATTTTTTCCCCCGTCTTTCCCTTCCCTCATAAAGGGGAGTACATTCTCAAAGTCCTCTGCCCCCGGGTCCTCTTGGACGCGCGCGCAGCTCCCCAAGAAATCATGTCCACCGGCTTCTCGGTAGGACGGTTGTTGATGGTTGGAGCTGGCGGGAGAGCGACGAGTGCCTGGGACTCCACTTGAGGTCTACCCCCCACAAACCTTTTGAGATTGCCTCTCTTGATGAGTTCCTCAATCTCCCACTTAAGGTTGTGGCATTTCTCAGTATCATGGCCGTGGTCGCGGTGAAAGCGATAGTACTTCATCTTGTCACGGCCGGTGAAGGGCTTCAACAAAGGCGGGTGCCTCAGGTAATCCTCGCCTTCGATCTCCATGAGAATTTTTATTCTCGGGGCGAGGAGAGGGGTGTAACCCTCCTCGGGAATGGGAGCCCCTCTTAGCCTTGGCCAGTCCCTCCGGGAGCTCGAAGCTTGGGGTGCTGGCTTCCGGGTCCCGGGCATCTCAGTGGGGGCTGGCTTCTTCAATGGCCCCCCATCGAGTTCTCGCCTCGTGCGATCCACCTCCTCAGAATGGATGTACTTTTAGGCCCGGAGAAAGAGCTCGGAGTAGGTCTTGGGAGGCTTCTTATCCAGCGAGTAGGTCAGTCGGGAGGTCTTAAGTCCTCGCTTCAATGCCAGCATGGTGACTGGATCATCGAGATTATAAATCTCCAATGCGGCGGTCTTGAAGCGGGCCACGTAATCCCGCAGGGGCTCGCGGTCCTGCTGCCGGATGGAGAAGAGATTGTCTGCCTCTCGTGGCAACTTCCTACAAGTGTTGAAGTGTACCACGAACTTCTGCCCTAGCTGGGTGAAAGAGCTGATGCTCTCCGACTCCAAACGGGTAAACCACACCCGTGCTGCTTTCTGGAGAGTAGTGGGAAAGGCGATGCAGAGAAGAGTGTCGGTGGCCCCCTGGACCCTCATGAGGGTCCGGTAGCTTTCCAGGTGGTCCAGGAGGTCGGTGGTCCCATTGTAAGGATCCACCTGCGGCATCCGGAACCAGTATGGGATCGGCTCTGCTTCGATTTCTTGGAAGAATGGGGGACGGGCGTCATAGCCCGCTGGCTCACTAGCGGAGCCCTGCATGTTGGCAAACTAGCGGGAAAACTCCGCCAGCTTGCATTCATTTTCCTCCAGGTGCCTTTCCGCAACGCGCCTGACTGCTTCATCAAGTGACCCCTCCGCCAAAAGAGACGGAGAAGGTGACATGGGTGCATGGCACCCATGACGGGGGGTCTTGCTTCTTCTGCCTCGGTGGGGTCTGGGCACCTCCCATCCAAGGTTCGGCGAGCGACTCTCTCTATCGACAGAGTCAGCTCGTTGTCTTTTCACCGGAGCTTGATGGCTATCCTGGTTGTCCATGGTGGCCCGCGGCTGCGACGGCCTTCCTTTGAAGGAGCACAGGCTGTCACGGGGAGCTACGGTATGGGCTGCCAGAGTCCCTGGCTACTGGTGGATAGCCAAGGACCGGTGCTGGTGCTGAAGCTAGCGCACTGTTGTGGCAAGGACTTGCATTTGCTGGACGAGTGCGGCCAGTTGGGCTTCCAGTGGAGGTGGCTGAGCTGAAATGGGTGGCTCGCTTCTTGGCGGTGTGGATTCCCCCGGGAGGGGTAGTCCCCCGCATGACTGGTGGAAGCCTCCCTTGCCCTTGTTGTCACCATCCTCCCGCCTAGCTTGCCTGTGAAGAGATGGAGGGCTCGGCTTGGATCAAAGGTCGTTCACAATGTCGCCGCTGCCCCCCCTTCCTTGCACGCCAATCTGTTGCCACCAAGATCGCCGTGGCCCGTAGCTGCTGCCGGTGCCGGAGTGCTCACCCTTCACTGCCTTGCAGTTCCCTGCTCCTGGACCTGCGAAACAGGGGTTAGTGACCCAGGCCAGGTTTCTGGCGGGGGCACTCCGACGGTCAAGTCAGTGACGATCCAGGAGAACAGATCCTCCTAGTCGGGCCCCTCTTGATGGACTCTACACTAGGACGAGTAAAGGATGTGAAAATGAAGGCGAAAATGTAACAGGGGAAGAATGATAGCGAGGACAGAGGGGTTCCCTGTCCTACCGCCTCTCCTTGTTTCCCTCGTTTTTCTTTGATTGTGGTGGTGGTGGTGGTGCTTCACCCTCTTGATTGAGCTTGCACTTGTGTTGGTAGTGGATTGTTGTTACCTCCCCCCTTCCAGGGGTGTCGATTGTTCTTTGTAGTTGGAAAAATGTCTGTTGGACTCTTGCCTCGGGATCCTCGTTGGGCTAGTAGGCACGTGCGGCGGGATTCCGTGCCGTGGGTGGGACGTCTTTCCTGACATGTGGTAGGGGAAGCGTCCATTCATTCTGACATCCTCTCCGGTCGTCGCATTCTAGGAAGCTTGGCAGAACCTCGATCCGGAGGTCGCCGCCCTAGGGGTTCTGCTCTCTGGCTGGCCCATCTCCCTGGAAGTACGGGCAGACAAGCAGTTATGGCAGTATGGGGGTGCTGTTCTGTAGTCCTTGGGCGGCTCGCCGGTGTCTCAAGATGGCAGGCTTGCTCCGATCTAGACGCTCCGAGCTTGTGGGGTCGCCTTGGTGGAGGAGGGCAGAATACGCGACCGGTCCGGAGGGCTCGCACTCGGAGAGGCTCCACGTGGCGGAGGAGTGTTGAGCTCGACTCTGACCACAGGGCTCAAACCTTTGAGGGTCTCGCTCTGGAGGGTAGAGTGCGGCCCGGTCCAAAGGGCTTGCACTCGGAGAGGCTCCACGTGGCGGAGGAGTGCTGAGCTCAACTCCGACCACAGGCTCAAACCTCCGAGGGTCTCGCTCTGGAGGGCGAAGTGCGAGCCGGTCCAGAGGGCTCGCACTCAGAGAGGCTCCATGTGGTGGAGGAGTACTGAGCTCGACTCCGACCATAGGGCTCAAACCTCCGAGGGTCTCGCTTGAAGGGCGGAGTGCGGGCCCGGTCTAGAGGGCTCGTGCTCAGAGAGGCTCCACGTGGCAGAGGAGTGCTGAGCTCGACTCCGACCACAGGGCTCAAACCTCCGAGGGTCTCGCTCTGGAGGGCGGAGTGCGGGCCCGGTCCAGAGGTCTCGCGCTCGGAGAGGGTCCACGTGGGGAGGAGTGTTGAGCTCGACTCCGACCACAGGGCTCAAACCTCCGAGGGTCTCGCTCTGGAGGGCGGAGTGCAGGCCCGGTCCAGAGGGTTTGCGCTCGGAGAGGCTCCACGTGGCGGAGGAGTGCTGAGCTCGACTCCGGCCACAGGGCTCAAACCTCCAAGGGTCTTGCTCTGGAGGGCGGAGTGCGGCTCTGGCCTAGGCATCCCGAGCTCGCAGGCCCGACCTGGCGGAGGACGGAGCTCGGCTCGCTGTCTCGAGGGAGCTCATCTCAGCTCGGCAGTGGAGTCCGACTGGAGGATTGACGCAGCGTCTCCCTCTGCCATAGCGCCTATCGACTCCCCCACATCAGCGATCCCGCCACATCACCTCCGATTACTAGTCCTACAAGGTCATTGAAGGCCATCCAACCACTTCTGATGATCTATCCTGTAGTGTCGTTGAAAATTGTCTGATCACCATGATCTACCCACATCGGTCAATCTTCGAGTGCTCAAAATGAGCACTTCATTTTACAAAATATGCCGAGGGTGACCGATTATGGTTGTAGGGATCCAAAGCTTATTTAGGAATTTTAGAGATAATTTTACTTCCTGCCGATGGAGTAAACCAAGAAACACATCCTCTTTTCCAAGTGCTCAGCAATATTTATCTTGGGATCTTGCAGGTAGTTATTTCTTCATAGTTACTTTCTTTCCTTCTACTTTTCTTATCTTCATTCAAAATAAATCTTCCTATTTTTTTCTTCAGCTTCTTTCTAATATTAGTCATCTTAGAAACTTTCTCATCATAAATAAGAAGGTAAAAAAGAACTGGAATAAAAAGATATTAGTAGCCAGTGAAGCGGTGAAGATGGCGACTAATGGGGCTGAAGTGGCCAACACCCAGGCAGTGCCATAGAAGCCCAAAGGGATGATGCAGAGGCCCAAAAAATATTGTAGAGACTTAAAAGAGTGCTGTTGAGGCCCAAAAGGCAAAGTTGAAGGTTACAACCTCCATAGAAATAACCGCTTGGAATCCAGCCTCTCCAATGCTAATAAGGAGGTGGAAATAACTTAAGCCTCCGTCAAAAAACTTTAGGAAGAAAAAGAGAGGTTGGAGAAAGAGATTGAAGAAGCCAAGAAGAAGGCTATAGAAGAATATAAGTCATTCAAGAACTTCTTAGACGACATTGCCAAGGGGTTGCTGAGCATTTTTGTTGACTCCAATCTTGAATTTGATGAATAACAAAATATTTAAGTATATTTGAGTACTAACTGTATGTTACAAGTATATTTAGTAGTACTCATCAAAGCTACTGTGCTGAAGAATTCAAGTGCTTGTCAACTTGTTGAAGAAGTCACCTATGATGATGAAATTTCAAGTTATATGGACCTTGATACATATGAATGACCTTGAAGGACTCAAAGTTTGAATCTGGCAAAGTTTCAACAAAGTTTTAGCAAGTTTCAGTAGAGTTTCAGCTAAGTATCAACTCATGGAGACCAAGTATCGACTCATGGAGACCAAGTGTCGACTCAAGGTATTGACTCACAGAACTCTAAGCTAATACGTAGAAAGAATTTTAGCCGGTATGCATGAAGTGTCGACTCATGGAATCCAAGTATCGACTCGTGTCGACTCATGGTCAAGCAAGTGTCGACTCAAAGACTGAGACTAAAATGAAGACAGAACATGCTGATTTTTGGTTTTTGCTTAAGTGTCAACTCATAGATATGAAGTGTCGACTCAAGTGTCGTCGACTCATCAGAAGAAGTGTTGACACACCAGAACACCAGAGAGCTTCAGAAAATATTTTTGACCTGGTGTCGACTCAAGTATCGATACATGAGTCGACTCAAGTATCGATACATGAGTCGACTCATGACTTGAAGTGTCGATATTTGCAGATCTGGATAAACGTAATGGCTAATTTTTTGAAGTGCTGAACATTCCTTTTTGTGTCTAATGGCTATTTCCTTCTCTCCAACGGTCATAAACAGTCATTTAAGGCTTAGAAATGTATTTAAAGTGGACCAAACACAAGAAGGAAGGATTTATTGAGAACAAATGAGAATTTATTGAAGAACTAATTAAGCATTCAATAGTTTTGAATAAATTGAGCCTTCAAGCATTCAAAAGCATTCAAGAAGCATTCAAGTCTAACTCTCAAGCATTGAGTAAGGCTTCAACAACTTGGAGATAAGCTTCTCAATAATCAAAGAACTTCAAAGAGATATTTGCTTTTATTTTGAGAAAGCTTATTGTATCTTTACCTGTACTTGTACTTATTATTATTCCTAGTTTCAAGTGGATTGAAACTAGTGCTTGGGTTGTTGGTAAGCCTTGTGAAAATCAATTAGGCTGTTGGTGAGCCTTGTTTTAAATACCAACTAGGTTGTTGGTGAGTCTTATGAAAATCAACTAGGTTTTTGTTAGTCTTGTAAAAATCAAGTTTTGATTTGTGAGCCCGGAAAAACTAATCTACTGTAATCAAGGAAGGATTATAGTGAAATACCCAAGTGGACCTTGGAGAGTGGACGTAGGTGCTTGGTGTGCACTGAACCACTATAAATTCTTGTATTTGTGATTGTTTATCTTTTTTCTCTTGCATTTATCTTATTACTTCTGTTACATACTCTTGTGAGCACATAAACACATACAAACACACTAGCACTTATTTTTTAATCTTGGCAAAAGTTTTCGAAATCCAATTCACCCCCTTCTTGGGTTGCTTTAGCTGGGCAACAAGTGGTATCAGAGCCTTATACTTAGCTGATAGGTCAACCGCCTTGAGTTAAAGATTTATGGCAGCCCTTATAGAAACTAGTGTAGTTAAGGGTCAAGCCTCAAATAGATCTCTACTTTTTAATGTCGCTAATTACACATATTGAAAAATTTGCATGAGAATTTATATGCATTCAATATATTACAATCTTTGGAAAGTTATTATTAAAGGTCCCCATGTTCCTTCAATGATGGTTAATGGCATTTCCATTCCAAAACTAGAAGATGATTGGGATGAAAATGATTTTAAGCAATCGAAGCTTAATGCCAAGGCATTGAATTGCTTTGTTATGCATTGGATCCTAGTGAATTTAATAGAATATCCACATGTGCTTTGGCAAAAAATTTTAGGACACACTTAAAGTTACTCATGAGGGTACCCATCAAGTGAAGAATGCTAAAGTAAATATACTCATTCATACATATGAAATATTTAGAATGGAGCTAAATGAAACCATAACTGATATGTATACAAGATTCACCAACATTGTTAATAGTATGAGAAGTCATGGAAAAGTTATGTCTAACGTTGACCTTGTAAATAAAATTCTAAGTCCTTGACAACTTAATGGGATCCGAAGGTCATGACAATCCAAGAAACAAAAGATGTTGAGACACTTCCCTTGGAGCAAATTGTTGATTCACTAATGACTTGTGAGTTGAACTTGAAATAAAAAGCAGTGGATGCTAATTGAAAGAAGAAGATCATCGCCCTTAAATCCACTGCAACAAATGAGCCTTCAAGTGAAGAATCAGAAAAAGTGAAAATAAAGATGAAGAGGCATTAGTGGCAAGGAAATTTAGAAGATTCATGAGAAAGAAGAAGTTTCCTTACAAAAAGAAGCAAAGGCCTAGTAAAGATAAAGGGAAGGACAAAGAAAATGAAAAAGAGAAGGAAAAGGATCAACCAATATGCTTTGAGTACGAAAAGCCCGGACACTACAAGATTGATTGTCCTTTCCTCAAGAAGTTCAAGAAGAAATATAAAAGAAAGCAATGATGGCAACCTAGAACGACAGTGAAGACTCAGTTCAGAGGAAGAACAATAAGAAGTCGTCAATCTCTGCCTCATGGTACATGAAAATGAGGTTCAATCTGAACTTGAATTTGAATTTATATTTGAAGAACTTAGAGATGCTTTTAATGAACTTGTGCATGAGTATAGATTATTAAAAATTGAGCACAAAAAGTTAAAAAAGCATGTTGATTTTGTTGAAAACAATAATCTTGTCAATGAAAATAATGATCTAAAAGCAAGATTGATATTTTGGAAAAATAACATAATGCTTTATCAAAAGAAATAGAAGTTTTAAAAAGATCCAAGGCCTTTGTTCCAAATAATAAGCTTTTAAAGAAAAATAAAGACCTTGAGATAAAAAATAAGAAATTAAAAATGAGCTTAATAAAATGAAATCTTTTGTTAAAAAGTTTACATTTAGTTCTGAAAAGTTGAATTTATTATTGAATAATTAAAGAGCTATATTTGATAAAGCTGGACTCGGTTACAAGCAACAAAAGAAACAAAAATTTTTCAAGAATTTCTTTGTTCCAGCATCGTCTAATGTTTCTTGCTTTAGTTGTAGAAAATTTGGGCATAAAGCTTATCAATGCAATCTTAGAAAAGTAAATAATTATAGAAAAGTTTGGGTTCCGAAAGGAACTATAACTACTAACCCTAAAAGACCCAAGATGGCTTGGGTACCTAAAACAAAAACTTGATCTATTTTCCAGGTGTTTCTTGTAATCAAAAAGAAAAGGAGATTGTTGTATCTTGACAGTGGTTGCTCAAGATACATGATGGAAGATGTGAAGCAATTCATCTCTCTTGAAGCTTTGAATGGAGGGAATGTAACTTTTGAAGATAATGGTAAAGACAAAATCATTGGTATCGGTAAAGTTTATATCTCTCCTACTTTTATTGATAATATATTATTAGTCGAAGGATTAAAGTATAATTTACTTAGTATCAGCCAGTTTTGTGATAAAGATTTTAAAGTAATTTTTGAATCATCTCTTTACATGGTATCTAGTCTTGATAATAATATAGTGAAATTCATTGAAAATAGGCATGGCAACATCTGTCTTATTGATCTTGATAATTTACCTATACGAGATAGTGAAAGCCTAGTTGCAATGAATACCACAATTAATGAGAATAGTTGGCTATGACATCGTAGATTAGGTCATGCAAGCATGCATTTGCTTTTCAAATTGTGTAAAAAAGATTTAGTGAAAGACTTGTCAAAACTTAGATTTGAAAAAGATAAAAATTGTGATGCTTGCCAATTTGAAAAATAAACAAGAACCTCTTTTAAAACTAAAGGAATTGTTTCAACTTCTAGGCCACTAGAACTACTCCATATAGATCTCTTTGGACCAACTAGGACCACTAGCCTAGGAGGCAAGAGATATGGATTAGTGATAGTTGATGATTTCTCTCAATTTACTTGGATTTTATTTTTAGCACATAAAGATGAATCTTTCATGGCTTTTACAAAATTTTACAAAAAGGTTTCAAATAAAAAAGGTATTTCTATTATTTATATTCGAAGTGATCATGGAACTAAATTTAAAAATCAAAATTTTGAAGATTTTTGTAATGCAAAAGGCATTGAACATAATCTGTACCTAGGGCACTTCAACAAAATAGGATGGTAGAAAAAAAGAATAGGACTTTAGAAGAAATGGCACACACAATGCTTTGCAAAAATGATCTTCCTAGATTTTTTAGGCCGAAGCTGTCAATACTGCTTGCTATATTTTAAACCATATTTTGATCCGATCAATTTTAAAGAAAACACCATATGAACTTTGGAAAGAAAAAAACCTATTTTAAAGTATTTTCATGTATTTGGTTGTCGATGTTTTATTTTAAATAACGGAAAAGATAATTTAGACAAATTTGATGCCAAGTCAGATAAAGGTATCTTCTTAGAATACTCTATATCTAGCAAGACATACAGAGTTTTTAATAAAAGAATACTTGTAGTAAAGGAGTCTATGCATATTGTATTTGAAGAATCTACTAACAAGTCTTCTAGAAAAGAGGATATTTCTGATAATTGTGTAGGTATTGAAGGACTTAAAAAGATGACATTTGATGATCATCCTTCCAAAGAGAACACAGAAGTTCCAAACAATAAGAATAAAGAAGAAGTTACAAGACCTTCACCAAAGGACAAAGGTTTATCCAAAGAATGGAAGTATGCTCATGAACATCCTAAGGAATTAATCTTGGATGATCCATCAAAAGGGGTAAGAACTAGATCCTCCCTCAGAAATGAATATGATTATATTGCATTTATATCTCAAATTGAACCTAAATGCATAGAAGAAGCTGAAAAAGACCTAAATTAGATGATTGCTATGCAAGAGGAATTAAATCAATTTGAAAGAAATAAAGTTTGGACTTTAATAGAAAGACCATCAAATGCTTCCATAATTGATACTAAATGTGTATTTAGAAATAAATTAGATGAAAATGGAATAGTAACTAAAAACAAGGCTAGACTGGTAGCTACAGGTTACAATCAAGAAGAATGAATTGGTTTTGATGAAACCTTTGCTCCAGTAGCTAGACTTAAAGCCATTATATTACTTCTAGCTTTTGCATGTTTTATGTATTTCAAATTATTTCAAATGGATGTTAAAAGTATATTTTTGAATGGTTACATAGCTGAAGAAGTTTTTGTAGAACAGCCACCTGATTTTGAAAATCATGCATATCATGACCATGTTTTTAAATTGCACAAAGTACTTTATAGTTTAAAACAGGCTCCCCATGCATGGTATGAAAGACTAAGTAAATTTCTAGTTGATAATGGATTTACTAGGGGTCATGTAGATACAACTTTATTTTTAAAGAAAAAGGTTGATGATATCTTAGTAGTATAAATCTATGTTGATGATATTATCTTTGGTGCCACTAACGAATCTCTTTGTAAGAATTTGCAAAGCTTATACAGGGAGAGTTCCAAATGAGCATGATGAAAGAATTGAGCTACTTTCTCAGACTTCAGATTAAACAAATAATGAAGGGATCTTCATCAACCAAGCTAAATATACAAAGGAGATTCTGAAAAAGTTTGGGATGGAGAAGACTAAACCTATTGGTTCACCTATGAGCTCTTCATGTAAGCCTGACAAGGATGAATCTAGAAGTTTATAAAGGTATCATTGGATCTTTACTGTACTTAACTATAAGTAAACCAGATATTATGTTTAGTGTATGCATGTGTGCTAGATATCAGTCAGAGCTTAAGGAATCACATTTAATGGCTATTAAGCGCATACTTAGATATTTATCCGGTATTCTTGATATTAGATTATGATACTCTAAGAATTCAGCTATAGATTTAATTGCATATTCTGATGCTGATTTTGATGGCTGTAAATTCGATAGGAAAAGTATATCTAGAACTTGTCAATTCCTTGAAGTTAACTTAATCTCATGGTTTAGCAAGAAACAAAATTCAGTTATACTATCTATAGCTGAAGCTGAATATATTACAGCTAGAAATTGTTGTGCTCAAATCTTGTGGATTAAGCAACAACTCGAGGATTTTAGCATCAAACTAACCAAGACACCCATAAAATGTGATAATACAAGTGTAATTAACTTAACTAAAAATCCAGTTCAACATTCAAAAGTAAGTATATAAAAATTAGACATCATTTCATTTGAGATCATGTTCAAAATAATGATATTATGCTTGAATTTGTTTCTACTGAAATGCAATTAGCTGATATGCTGACCAAGCCTCTTAATGAAGATATGTTCAATATGATTACAAGAAAGTTAGGGGCCATTAATCCTTTTGATTAGATCTCAATCATTTCTTATAACCTTTGGAATTTTTCTTGAAATTTTTTTGATCAAATATTCTTGAAAATCATATTCAATCATTTACTAGCTATTAAAATCAATTACCTTGATCTTCTATAATTTTTTTCCTATGTTCCAAATTTTTTTCTCGAAGTGTCGACACTTTGAAGTGTTGACACCTCGAAGTGTCGACACTTGGTTTAAGCCCGTGAGTCGATACTTGACTGGCGGGAACTGGTGATGAAATTGAAAAAATGGATCGATTTCTTCCTATTTCCTCCTAATTTTCTTTAGCCAACGCTTCCCCCTACTATTCCCTAACCTCCGTTTGATTCCTTTCACTGTTATAACCTTCCAATTATTAGTTTGAGCCTATTCTTTCCCTTGCTTTCACCATTCTTCATGGTTTTATCGTGAATCTTTTACCCGTTTCACCTTCCATTGCTTGTATTGCCTTTTTTCCTAGAAATGGGACCCAGGAAATAGTTGGTTAGGAGGCCTCGACCTTCCTCTTAGGGTGCGGAGCGGCACACCAAAGCCCTTGGAGCAGATTTGACCACCAATCCTTGGAGACTCCAGTCTACAGAGGTAGTGGCTCAGTAGGAGACTCCAGTATGACCACCAGTCCTTGGAGCAGACCGGATGGCCTCCAAGGCCATTGTCGAAGGATGGAGAGTGGATTTCGACTTCATGGACCAACAACATTTTCGGATTGGCGACTAGCTGAGACACGCTGGTTTAGCTTAGTTCTGTTCACTCAGGGAGAGATTCTATCCTGCATTGATGAGAGAGCTTTATGGTACCCTGGCCCAAGGAGCTGATGGGTGGATGGCAGAGGTCAGAGGGACTACTATACCACTGACAGCGGAGATATTGAATAGAGTTTGGGAGATCCCGATGATAGGGACAGTTGTTGATTCATTAGTGGATAGGATTAGTGGATACAGATGTATATTTGAGAGAGATGATATTGGAGAGGGAGCCATCATTGTAGCTTCATAACTATCACCTAAGATGGGGCTCCTGCATCATATAGTTGCCCGGATCCTTCTATCAAAGATTGGGCATTTCGACTTCATCACTGAGAGGGAGCTACTAGTAATGTTTTTCCTGATATAGAGGACTCCTATCTGCCTACTGGTGCTTATGGTACATCAAATGACGAAGGCAACGAATAGCAGGAGACTTTGTCTACCCTACGGGATGAGTCTGACTATACTATTTAGAGCATATGGAGTGGATCTTGATGGAGAGCCCTACTGACAACTACTTTATATAGATTTGTATGATGAGAGGTCATTGCACAGGATGGGTTATCAGAGACACAGAGGTTAGTGGAGATGCTGGATTTCAGGACAGACATCTGACACTAACTAGGATGATGAGGAGGATGTTGATACAGATGCTGAGGAGGAGGATGCACATAGAGATGAGGCCGGACCATCTGAGCGACATAGAGATATACCTGAGACACAGCCTGAGCCATTAGTAATGGCACATGTTGAGGTGCCACCTCCTGCTGACGGTACTGAGGATCAGATCACTCGATTAGAGGGTGAGATGTAGATCATTAGACAGCGAGTGGATCTGATGCATGTGGAGATGAGAGCAGGATTTCAGGAGATGAGGGAGAGTTTCACTGTTGTTCTGGCTACTATACAGGAATTATCTTCTAGCAGGCCACCTTCACCTCCACCAGCACTACCAGCATTGCCAGCTCTACCTGCAAACACTGGGATGGGAGATGGATAGGAGGATTCATCCGCAGACTTCGATATTGATGACTTCGTGATGGATCCAGAGCCGGATACTGCAACTGATCAAGTTGATATGCCCGCGATAGATATTGAGAGGACATCAGAGGCTGCTCCTACTCCACCCAGTCCAGTTCATCAGACTCCCGTCCTTCCCAGTACTCCTGTTCTACCAGATCCTTCTGATCTTGATATATTTATCCTTGTACTTTACTCTAACCCTTCTAATATCTTAAATGACCTTTCTACTCCTTTGATTACAGTACCACATACCCTTCCTGATAGGACACTAGTGATTCCTTCCACTTCTTTACACACTTCTTCGTGACCAAAGAGCTAGGATTTTATACTCCTGGTTTCCACATTCTATCATCTAGTCCCATTTTTGATGTCACATCATCTATTCGTGATACAGATACTTATCCTGACCCTGCACCATTTCCTGACTCCGCTCTTGATGTAACTTCTTCTTCGACATGAGCCAGAGGTAGAGCATGAGCTAGAAGCTAAAGCTAAGGACGTGGTGATATTCCTAGAGCTATTCGCACCAGACTTGCAAATCTTTGGTCAATGTGGCCGTGACCCCATCCCTCTAGGATTACGGGACCTATCATTCTTGAGATCGGGTCTTTCTCTGATGAGGTAAGCACCCCTTAGGATAGATCAGTATATCAGTATATATTAGTATATTAGTATATTAGTATATTAGTATTAGTATATTAGTATATAGTATATTTGTATATCAATGTATTAGTTGTATCAGTTATATGTTGTTTGTATCAAACTCTGTATCAATGTTTTGAATATTATGTATCAAATTTTGAATTTTATGAATCAATGTTTGGGATTGTATCAATTTCTTGTGTATTCAATTTCTTTACTATCTTTCACCTTTTCTTTTATGATGATGACAAAAAGGAGAAGAATTAATGATAATGATATCGAATTAATTAAATCAAAAATTAATGGTAATGAAAATGGAAAATTGAAATGTTTAATGTTTTGTAGTATAAAAATAAATGGTTAAAGGGGAGAAAAGTAATAAAGAAGAAAATTTTTGAAAAATATTTTTCATATCATATATTCAGGTGGAGCTTTAGCTTTATGCTCTGATACTCCTCATATTTTTGCTCATTTTTTGCTCTGATATTCATTATAGTTATGATCTGATACTCTTTATTTTTATCTTTATTTTTATGCTCTGATACTCTTTAATTTCATGCTCTAATATTTTTGCTCTGATACTCTCTATCTGTATGTTATATTATTTGCTCTGATATGCTCTAATACTTTTCATACTTTGATACTCTTAAAGACTTCACTTTGATACTTTTCATGTTTAACATGTTTTTGCTCTAATGCTTGTCTTTCAAATCTGTTTTAAAGCTTTGATACACCTTTTTGAATATCACATAAGTATATAGCTCTGATACATTTCAATTATAGCTCTGATATATTTTTGTTACAGCTCTGAAATATTAAAACCATATGAGTTGAATTATTTCTTATATATATATCTCTGGTATATTATAGATGACTTTTTGGTCTTGATAATCATTGCAACTTTGCTATGATATTTATTATCAATACCTCTGATACTTATAGTCAAATTCTCTATTCGTATTGCAAATCCTTTGAGCTTACAATATATATATACTTAAAGGTTTTATCATCTTCAAAAAGGAAAAGATTGTTGGTTCCTATCTTGATTTTGATGAATAACAAAATACTTAAATATATTTAAGTACTAACTGTGTATTACAAGTATGTTTAGCAGATTAAGGTACTCATCAAAGTTACTATGTTGAAGAATTCAAGTGCTTGTCAACTTGTTGAAGAAGTCACCTATGATGATGAAATTTCAAGTTATATAGACCTTGATACATATGAATGACCTTGAAGGACTCAAAGTTTGAATGTGGCAAAGTTTCAATAAAGTTTCAGCAAGTTTCAGCAGAGTTTCAGCCAAGTGTCGACTATGGAGACCAAGTATCGACTCAAGGTGTCGACTCACAGAACCCTGAGTTGATACGCAGAAAGAGTTTCAACCAGCATGCATAAAGTGTCGACTCATGGAATCCAAGTGTTGACTCATGTGTTGACTCATGGTCAAGCAAGTATCGACTCAAGGCCTAAGATTAAAATAAAGACAGAACATGCTGATTTCTGGTTTTTGTCCAAGTATCGACTCATGGATATGAAGTGTCAACTTAAGTGTCACTTACTAGAAAAAGTGTTGACATACCAGAACACTTTAGAGAGCTTCAAAAAATATTTCAGACCTAGTGTTGACTCAAGTATCGATACATGAGTCGACTCATGACCTGAAATGTCGACACTTGTAGGTCTGGATGAAAGTAACGACTAGTTTTTTGAAGTGTTGAACAGCTCCTTTTTATGTCTAACGGCTATTTCCTCCTCTCCAATGATCATAAATAGTCATTTAAGGCTTGGAAAGGTATTTAAAGTGGACCAAGCACAAGAAAGAAGGATCTATTGAGAACTAACGAGAATTTATTGAAGAACTAATTGAGCATTCAATAGTTTTGAATGAAGTTGAGCCTTTAAGCATTCAAGAGCATTCAAGAAGCATTCAAGTCCAACTCTCAAGCATTAATTAAGGCTTCAACAACTTGGAGACAAGCTTCTCAATAATAAAAAAGCTTTAAAGAGATATTTGCTTTTATTTTGAAAAAGCTTATTATATCTTTACTTGTACTTGTACTTATTATTGTTCCCAGTTTCAAGTAGATTGAAACTAGTCCTTGGGTTGTTGGTGAGCCTTATGAAAACCAACTAGGTTGTTGGTGAGCCTTGTTTTAAAAACCAACTAGGTTGTTTGTGAGCCTTGTGAAAACCAAATAGATTATTGGTGAGCCTTGTTAAAACCAACTAGGTTTTTGGTTAGCCTTGTGAAAACCAAGTGGTTTTGATTAGTGAACCCGAGAAAACTAATCTACTGTAATCAAGGAAGGATTATAGTGAAATATCCAAGTGGACCTTGGAAAATGGACGTAAGTGCTTGGTGTGCATCGAACCACTATAAATTCTTGTGTTTGTGATTACTTTTGTTTCTTCTCTTGCATTTATTTATTACTTCTACTGCATACTCTTGTTGAGCACACAAATACTTGCAAACATACTAGCACTTGTTTTTTAATCTTTGCAAAATTTTTCGAAATCCAATTCACCCCCTCTCTTGGGTTGCTTCAGCTAGGCAACAGTTTTCCATGAGGGATTCATAAATTACCAGAATAAGGTGAGAGAACTCTTCCCAACCATTGACACTCTCTCCTTATCCCAAGTGTCTCCAACCTAATGGCAGAGGAAGCAATGGAGGTGCAAGATGCTAGTGCACCTGCTGAAGCCCCTCCGTCGATCACTTCAGAAGCTGCAACCACTGCTGAGGCACCGAAAGTACTTATGGACTTCCAATCAAAAGCTCCAACTAATCAAGTGATGGAAGTATGAAGGCTTTTTGTACTTTATTTTTTTTCTTTTCTTTAACTCTTGTCCCTCCCACAAGGAGTTTGAGAAACTTTGTAAAAAAAATCTGGAGCAATGAATTTTTTTTATTTTTCAATCAATATTTTTAGTTTCCTGATATGTTGAATACATGTAACCATACATTATCACTTGCACACCCGAGGCAACTTAGTGGCCATTATAGTGGACAAGGTTGTCAACGTATTGCATGCACCCAGAGAGCGACTTGGAGTTCTACCCGAGGACTTAAAAAAAGAGGTTGGCAAGACTTCATCAATAATTGACTTCACAGGAGGCATACCTGAAAAAGAGGTGGGTGACTTTTCGAGGCCTTGAGTCGAGGTACAAGCTGAAAAGGAGATCACTACCCTTGAAGCTACGGGGATGGCACCAAAGTTATCTAAAGCTGATGCGAGGAGGTGCATGGCAATTGCTAAAAAGTTGGGAGTTTTCTTCTTTGCCTTCAAACTAGGTTTTAACAGGTACATCCGAAAGGCAAAATAATTCTTTCTAAATATAGATCTAAATTTTCTTGCATTGATAGGCCTGGAAGCTCAATCCTTGATAGAGGAGGTATTAGGTGGTGACTCATACACCTTCATAAATATTATTAGGACCACTTTGGAGGTCAGACTGGAGATGGCAACTTCTAGCCCTAGCTAAAGATAATCCTCCTTTGGAATGTGTGAGGGTTCCAAGCAATAAAGTAGACAAAGATCTCAATCCTCCATTTGCTAAACCTCCAAAAGCTCTAATTTCAAAGAGAAGAAAAAGTTTTCCTTTGTTGGCGTGATATATAGAGATTAATGAAAGAATCTTATTAATATACTTTGTAAGAAATCTTCTGAGATCAATAAAAGAATTTTACATTTTTATTTTCAATATTTTTGTGTATCAAAAATGCATACCACTCCTTGTGCTTTGAGATGTTTATCTGAAATATCTGTCTAAAATTTAGATAATCATTTATTTACATTCCTTTGACTAATTTTAAGGGATGAATCTTGGACTTTCTAAGCTATAGAATTTCTTTTTTGATTAGCTTTGATAATTTTTTTGAGAACATATAAGCTATTCAAGTCTTTTTCAACTACTTCAGTCAAAATTAAGAATACCTGATTGGAAGTTTGGGCAATGCAGTGCCTCTACCTAATTACTTTTATAGAGAACTTGATTAAAAGTTTGGACAAACCTGTGCCCTCTACTCAATGATTTAAAAAAAAAAACTTGATCAAAAATTTAGGCAAACCTGTGCTCTGTACCTGATCATTTTGGATAGATGAAGCTGATCAGAAATTTAGATAACACGTGTCCTCTATCCAATCACTTTGGATGGATGAAGCTGATTGGAAGTTTGGACAATGCCCATGTTCTCTACTTGATCACTTTGATAGAAAATATATCAAAAGTTTAGGCAAATCTATGCCATCTGCTCGATCACTTAAATAGAGAATATGATCAAAAGTTTGGACAAATCTATGCCCTTTACCCTATCACTTTAATAGAGAACATAATCAAAAGTTTGGACAAACCTATGGCCTCTACCCAATCACTTTAATAGAGAACATGATCGAAAGTTTTGCAAGCTTGTACCCTCCATCGATCACTTTGATAGAGAACTAGATCGGATGTTTGAATAAGCCCATGCCCTCTATTTAATCACTTTGATAGAGAACCTGATCGAAAGTTTAAACAAACTTGTACCCTCTACCTGATTACTTTGGATAGATGAAGCTAATCAAAAGTTTGAACAATGCCTATGTCCTCTATCCAATCACTTTAAATAGATGAAGCTGATCGAAAGTTTGGATAATGTACGTATCTTCTACCCGATCGCTTTGATAGAGAATATAATTGAAAGTTTGGACAAATATGTGCCCTTTACCCAATCATTTTGATAGATAACCTAATCAAAAGTTTGGACAAAACTATGCCCTCTACCTGATCACTTTGATATAGAACTTAATTGAAAGTTTGGATAAATTGGTGCTTCTATTTGATCACTTTGGATAGATGAAGCTGATCAAAAGTTAGAACAATACTTGTGTCCTCTACCCGATCACTTTGGATAGATAAAGTTAATTGTAAGTTTGGACAATACTTGTATCCTCTACTCGATTACTTTGATAGAGAATCTGATCAAAAGTTTAGATAAACATGCATCCTCTACTGAACACCTTGGATAGATGAAGCTGATCAAAAGTTTGGATAATGCCTGCATCCTTTACTCGATCACTTTAGATACATAAAGCTAATCAAAAGTTTAGACAATGCCTGTGTCCTCTATCCAATCACTTTAGATAGATGCAGCTAATCAAAAGTTTGGACAATGCTTGTGATCTCTATTCAATCATTTTAATAGAAAACTTGATAGAAAGTTTAGGCAAACCGTGTCCTTTATCCGATCACTTTAATAAAAAGATATCTTCTTAAAAGAAAGAATTTATTAATAATATTTTCTAAAATTATCAAAATTTCATGAACTCGGAATTAGAGTCCCATCCAAGTTTTCTAAGTTATATGCCCTAGGTCTAATGACCTTTAATATTTTATAGGGCCCTTCCCAATTAGGTACAAGTTTCCCTTCTTCTATTGGCTTTGAGACTTTAGCTTGCCGAAGGACAATATATCTTTATTGGAAGACTTTGATTTTGATTCCAGATTGTAATATCGGGCAACCCTCTATTTATAAACTTACATCCTGATATAGGCTTTCTCCTAGACTTTTTCTAGAAGATCGAGACCTGCTCATAATCTTTCTTAATTTGTACATTTATCGTACCCCTTTATCTGATTAGAGACTAAGTTGATCTCTAGAGGGTGACTACTTCTGCTCCAAAGATCAATTTAAAAGGGGTTTCACTAGTTGAAGTATGAGTTATTCAATATGACCAAAAAACACTGTCAAACTCATCGACCCAAGGCTTTTCTTCTAATCAAGTCTAAATTTTAGACCTTGAAAAATTATTCGATTTATCAGTTTCGCCTCCCCGTTGGATTGTGGGTGCCCTACTGATGTGAATCTTTGTTCAATATGTAGGTTCGAGCATAATTCGCGGAATCTTCTATTATCAAACTATCTTTTGTTATCAGAGATAATGCACTTAGGAAATCCAAATTAGCAGATGATGGACTTCCAAATGAAGTCTTGAACTTTCTTCTCAATTATCTGGGCCAAGGATTCAACTTCTATCCATTTGGTGAAGTAGTCGATTGCCACTAATAAAAACTTCCTTTATCCTATTACCACTAAAAAACATCTAAGGACATCAATTTCCTACATATCAAATGGCCAAGGGACTAGAATTTGAATGATCAATATAGATGGCTTCCTTTAGATATTAGCAAACTTCTGGCACCGACCATATTTTTGGACAAAGTTCATAGCATCTTGTTGGATAGTAAGCTAGTAAAATCCTTGCTTGAGGACTTTGTAAGCTAATGTTCTTCCTTCGATATGATTGCTACAAATACTTTCGTGAACTTCTCGAAGGATTTATTCAGCTTTCGAAGGATGCAGTCATCGGAATAAAGGCATTGTAAAGAGTTTTTTGTAAAGATGCCCATTTAGAAGAACATACCATAGGGCATATCATCTGATTTCTCAGGCTTCTCTTTCATTTATCAAAAAATCTCCTTTATCAACAAATCTGACAAATGGATCAATCTAGCTTGACTTATGTTCTATCTATGAAACAATAGGGGTCTCTTCAACGCTGGAAGTTTTCAAATATTTGATAAAGACTTCTTTTGAAAGATTTGAGTAGTCCGAGGTAGCAAGGTGTGATAGAGCATCTACTCGAACATTTTCAGATTTAGGTATATGTTGGATTTTTAGAACTTTAAAATTTGATAATAACTCTTTAATCTTCTAGAGATATCTGATCATGGTTGGCTCTTTGGCTTTATACTTTTCTTGTGCTTGTCTGATAACTAGTTGTGAGTCAGAAAGGATTTTGATTTGATCGATGCCGATCTCTTTGGCTATCTTTAAGCCTGCAATTAGAGCCTCATATTCAGCCCTATTATTGATAGTGTGAAAATCAAATCTTAAGACATACTCTATCACTACCCCATCGAGATACGTGAGGGTTAATCCAGATCTACTCCCTTGGGCATTTGTGGTTACATCAATATGCATAACCCAAGGAGTGGTCATTCTTCTTTCGATCTTTTTTATGCCCTTTCTTCATCAGGTATTGTACATTCAATAATGAAGTTAGCAAAGATTTGAACTTTCATACTGGGATGAGATTTATATTCAATATCAAATTCTTCTAATTAAATAGCCCACTTGGCTAGATATCCTGATGTGTCTAGCCTCCGAAGTATAGATTTCAAAGGTTGATCCCTTAAGACAACCATAGAATGGGACTAAAAATATGGTCAAAGTCTCTTTGATGTAGTGACAAGATCATATATCATTTTTTCTGCCTTGGTATATCTTACTTCCGCATCTCTTAATATTTTGCTGGTGTAATAGATGAGCTTTTGTATACCTGCATCTTCTCTCACCAACATAGAGCTAATGGTATTTCGAGAAATAGATAAGTAACTATAAAGTTGCTCACCTTCTCTTAACCTTGATAGCAATAAAGGAGAGCCAGGATACTTTTTTAAATCTTTGAAAGTTGATCAGTAGCTATCCAACTACTCGAAATTATTGGTATGCCTTATAATTATGAAGAATGGTAGGCACTTTTCAACTGATTAGAAGATAAACTAGCTAAGTGAAGTGCTTCAACCAGTTAGGCATTGAACTTTCTTTTTATTTTGGAGGTGGTTCATATCCAAAAGTGCTCAGAACTTTTTAGGATTATCTTCAATTCCTCTCTGAGTTGCTATGAAGACAAAAAACTTTCTTGATGTAACGCTGAATGTGTACTTGTTCAGATTAAACTTCATCTAATGTCGCTTTAATTCATTGAAGGCTTCTTCTAAATCAATAATGTATCGATCAACCTTTATACTCTTAACAAGCATATCATTTACATAGACTTCCATGTTTCTCCCTATCTGACTTTTGAAGACTTTGTTGACCAGATGCTAGTAAGTGGCTCCAACATTTTTTAGCTCAAATGGCATCATTTTATAATAATAGTGCCCTCTTTCTGTAATAAAGATCATTTCTCTTCATCACCTTCTACCATCTAGATCTTGTTATATCCTAGGAAAGCATCCATGAAGCCAAGTGATTCATGTCCAAGCATAGTGTCTACCAGTTGATTAATTCTTATAGTTATCCTTTGGATAAGTTTTATTGAGATCGGTATAGTCAATGTAAATTCTCTATTTGCCGTTTGCCTTCTTGAGCATAACCACATTGACTATCTATTCTAGATAATGAATTTTCTTGATGAAATTGGCTTTTAGAAGCTTGTCCACCTATTTAATGATCCTTTGCCTTTTTGGAGCAATATTTTTTTTCTTTTGCTTAACAAGGAGATAATGAGGGTCTACACTAAGTTTGTGGATGATGATATCAGCAAGTATATCCAGCATGTCAATAGCTATCCAAGCAAAGACATCAGTATTGGTTTAAAAAAACAGGATCAGCCATTCTTTGACTTCAAGAGTCAAAAAAATTTGATGTGCATAACTTTATTCAGGTCATCTCTCAGGAGAATGCTTATTAGCTGCTTGGTAGGTTCCTCTCTATTTGCAGTGGTGCCTTCTCTGATATCTAACTCATCTACTTGCGGGGCCTCAATCTATTTTGGGTTTTGATAATGCAAGAAAATACTGCCTTGCCAACATCTAATCTCCTCTAATTTTTCTGACTCCATACTTTGTTGGAAAGCAAATGAATAGGTGATAAGTGGAGATTATTGCCTTCAATGTATTTAATCCTAGTCATCCAAGAGTGGTATTATAGATCGATGAAATTTGAAAACTCAAGGAGTTAAGTAGAACCATTACTTATCTTAGTAGCTGGCCTGTAATGATTGGTAAGATGATCTCTCCTTCTGTGATAACTGAGTTTCTAAAGAATCTAGTGAATAGAGTATACACCTTTTTTAGCCTTTCAACTAGCAATTTCATTTTCTAGAAAGTAGCATAAAATAAGATGTTGGCAAAGCTTTCATTATCAACCAAAATTTTTTTTTATATTATATTTGGCCACCATCAAGGAGACGATAATCACATCATTATATGAGTTTGAATCTGTTGACCCCTAAAGTGATTTTGATGATAACAAAACATTGGAGCATATATTTGGTTATCTAACAACTCTTTAAATGATTGACAAGTTTTTGTAGGACAACTACATTGACATATTTTCTAAATCCTACAATCTTTAATGTTTTGTGTTGAGTTGTAAAGTATTTAGAATCTTGTAAAGAAGAACCCTACAAAAAAATTTTCTATTAAAATCAAGTTTAAGGGTTACTTCTAGTAGTCTTTCAAGCTTCAATTTTTCTTGAATTTATTGTAAGAAGTTCTTGAAGAAGACTACAAAGCATGGGACATGTGTTCTGGAAGTTTGAAGTTGATCTGGCTGAAGAACCACTTTCGAGCCGACTAGATGGAGGACCCAACCGACTCTGGCACGGGCACAGGAAAGAAGTTCTCTGGCACACAGATCCAGCCGACTGGCACCAAGGCCTAGCCGACTTGTCTAGAACATGGTTGAGAACGTTCTGAGATTCTCAGGAATCCAAGCCGACTGGAATTCAGCCCAGCCTACTCGTCCAGAACTCGGTTGAGAATGGTTTGAGAGCCTCTGAGATTCCGGCCGATCGGGATTCAGCCCAGTCGACTCGTCCAGAGTAAGGTATTTTCTTAACTGTGGAAGCTAGCCGACTAGTACTCAGCCCAGTTGACCCCAACTTGGTCCGAGCCGACTCAAAGTTTGTCCGAGCCGACTGAAATGACGGGGTCACCTCCAACAGCTAGTTCCAGTTCTCAGTTTTTGAATTCCAAAAGTAATCCAACAGTAACCTATCACCTCATAACGGTCTACAACATTCAAAATCAAGGGAAGGCAGTTGAAGCCTCTATAAATAAGGTATGAGAACATCTTTGAAGAGACTAATAAATTATTGAGCATTTATTGAACACTTATTGAAGTGAAGAGAAGTCTACTTTCAAGCCTGCAACAACTCTTACCAAAAGCTTGAAGCATCTTTTGAGGAAAGCAAGGAAGCCATTGAAGTGCATTGAAGAGCATTCAGTGGATCTTCACTCGAGCTGCATTGGCAACCACCCAGATAACAGAGTTTGTCTTTATTGTTGCTTGTTTATTCTATCTTTTAGAATATCTGGGTTATTGGTGTGCCCGGTTATAAAAACCAAATAGGTTTCTTTGGTGAGCCTTTAAAAACCAGAGTGTAGAGGTTTCTTTGGTAAGCCTATTTAAAAACCAAAGTGTAGAGGTTCTAGGTGAGCCTGTGAAAACCTAGAGTGGGTTTCTTTGGTGAGCCCTGTTTCAAAAACCAAAGTATAGAAGTTGGGATTGTGAGCCTGTAAAACAATCCAACTGTATTCCGGTTTGGGAGATATAGTGGAAATCCCGAGTGGTGAACTTGGGTAGTGAACGTAGGAGCTGGGTTGCTCCGAACCACTATAAATCTGCCTTGTTTGTGTTGTGTTTGATTTACTTTTTAGCTTCTGCATTCATTCTCTGATTAATACATCACCTAACCACTAAAAGGAATTACTGGTGCACATACTTGTGAAAATTTTATAATTCCCAATTCACCCCCCTCTTGGGAAAAGCCACCTGGGCAACAGCTGGTATCAGAGCAGTGTTTCTGATTACTTGAGTTAAGATTGATGGCTCATCCCATGAGTACATCCTTGGCCGAAAGCCAATCAACAAATAGACCTCCACTATTCACAGGCACTAATTATTCATATTGAAAAGCACGAATGAAAATTTACATACAAGCTGTAGATTTTCAATTATGGAAGGTCATCTTGAAAGGGCCACACATTTCCACAATTAAAGTTGATGGTGTGGACATCCCTAAGCCTGAAGAGGACTGGGATGATCATGACATGAAGATGGGGGAATTGAATGCCAAAGCAATAAATTTATTATATTGTGCTTTGGATGCAAACGAATTCAACCGAATTTCCACTTGCTCTTCAGCAAAGAAAATCTGGCATAAACTCGAAGTGACCCATGAGGGAACATCCCAAGTGAAAACCTCAAAGATAAATATATTAGTTCATAATTATGAATTATTCAAAATAGAACCTTCTGAAATAATTTCTGCCATGTTCTCTAGATTTATAGATATTATTAACGGTTTAAAGAGTCTTGGCAGGGTATACTCTAATGCAGATCTAGTTCAGAAGATCCTTCATTCTTTGCCCGATAAATGGGCTCCCAATGTAACTGCAATCCAGGAAGCCAAAGATCTCAACACATTGATGCTGGATGAACTGCTGGGATCACTCATCACCCATGAGCTAACAATGTAACACAGAACGGAAGATGAGCAGAAGAAAAAGAAGACAATAGCCTTCAAAGCTGCTTTCGATTCAAAGAGAGATGATGAAGAATCTGAAGAAGAAAGCACCTCCTCCAATGATGACCTAGAAGATGATGACTTTGCTATGGTTGTGAGGAGATTTAGAAAATTTATGGGAAGAAAGAAAGGAAGGTATAATCGAAAATTTCATAGGAAGGATTATGAAAAGGAAAAGGAAAAGGACAGAGAGAAAGATAAATAGGTTGTCCCCACATGCTATGAATGCAAGAAGCCAGGGCACATACGTCTAGACTGTCCACTGTTGAAGAAATCCTTCAGACAAAAGAAGAAAAAGAAAGCCATGGTTGCCACATGGTCCGACAGTGAAGACTCATCATCATCTGAAGAAGAAGAGACCACCAAGATCGCAAATTTATGCTTAATGGATCTCAAAGATGAGGTAATATCCCCTAACAATTGTACTAAATTTACTTTCGATGAATTAAATTCTATTTTTCATGACTTACTTTCTGAATTTAAGAAAGCTGGAGTAAAGATAAAATATTGAAAAATATGAATGATTCTTTACTCAAACAAAAGGATGAAATTTCAGAAAAGAATAATTTATTACAAAAAGAATTGCATGACTTTTCTGAAAAATTTGAAAAGCTGAAAAATGAAAATCTTTTATGTGAAAAGAAAAACAATGATTTGCTTGCTGAAAATAATAAATAGAAAAAGGAGGTTACAAAACTCAAGCCTTTGGTTGAAAAACTCACTTTATCTTCAAATAAGCTTGAGCTAATTTTAAAAGAACAATGAATTTCAGGAAATAAAGCTGGAATTGGTTTCAACACTTTTTTTATGAATGGAATTTCAGCAACTACTTTTGTGAAATCCAAAATACCTGTTCAAAATGCCTTATCTCAAAAAGTTTCAGCCACACCAAAAACTGTTTCTACTTCAAAGTCTTTATTATATATTCCTAAGAATTTGAGCAAAAATGCATACATTTCGAAAACTTCAAAATCTACATCAAGTGCATCAACTTTCAGAACTTCAAATTCTAGTTTTATTAAAAATTCTAAAGTTGTTTGCTATACTTGTAAAAGAATATGACATAAAGCTTTTGAATGCAATAATTTTAGAAATGTCCTTAAGAAAATAAGAAAGATTTGGGTTCCCAAAGGAACCTCCTCTGCTGACCTGCAAGGATCCAAGGTAGCTTGGGTACCTAAAAGAATTCATTGACTATTTTGCAGGAATGTCTTGCAGCCCAAAGATTGAAGAAAAGGTGGTACTTGGACAGTGGCTGCTCAAGACATATGACGGGTGACAAGGACCAATTCATCACCCTTGAAATAAAAGGAGGTATGGTCACCTTTGGAGATAATGGCAAAGGGAGAATAATCGGTATTGGTAAGATCAAAATAACTCCCTTCACTTTTATTGAAAATGTTTTGCTAGTAGACAAATTGAAGTATAATCTCTTAAGTATAAGTCAATTGTGTGATAAAGGCTTCAAGGTTGTCTTTGAGTCATCTATGTATATAGTAACTAACTCTTTAGATTCTAGCAATAAATTTATTAGACATAGACTCGGGAATATCTATGTGGTAGATCTTAATGATCTTGCCATGTCTAGTAGCCCTAGTCTAGTTGCAATGAATGCTAAGACCAAAGAGTCGGACTTACTATGGCATAGACGATTAGGTCATGCTAGCATGCATACAATTGCCAAATTAATTTCTAAAGATCTTCTTAGAGGCATACCTAAGTTTAAAGTTGATTTAAATCATGTTTGTGATGCATGCCAAATGAGTAAACAAAGTAGGGGGAGTTTTAAATCAAAGAATATAGTTTTTACAACAAGACCTTTTGAACTACTTCACATGGATCTTTTCGGACCTACTAGGACCACAAGCCTAGGAGGAATGAAATATGCTCTTGTGATAGTAGATGATTTTTCAAGATTTACTTGGGTTTTGTTCATTGCTTCAAAAGATGAAACTTTTCATGTTTTCAGAAAATTTCATAAAAGGTTTCAAACCAAAAGAACTTATCTTTGATTTCAATTAGAAGTGATCATGGAACTGAGTTTGAAAATCAATTTTTTGAAGATTATTGTACTGAATTTGGAATTGATCACAACTTCTCCACTCCTAAAATACCTCAACAAAATGGTGTTGTAGAGAAGAAAAATATGACATTAGAAGAAATGGCTCGTACAATATTATGTGAAGGCAATCTTCCAAAGTACTTTTGGGCAGAAGCGGTGAACACTGCATGTTATATTTTAAACTGCATTTTGATCTGTCCTATTTTAAAGAAAACCACCTATGAGCTTTGGAATGACAAAAAATCCAATATTAGTTATTTTCATGTGTTTGGATGTAAATGCTTTGCACATAACAATGGAAAAGATAATTTAGGAAAATTTGATTCTAAAGCTGATGATGCAGTTTTTCTAGGTTATTCTTTACATAGCAAAGCATATAGGGTTTTTAATAAAAGGACTCTTACTGTTGAAGAGTCAATTCATGTTGTATTTATTGAAACTAACCCTATACCTTCTAGACAAGAAGAGTGCATAGATAATGATGCAGGTACATTGCAAAAAGGAATGGATAACTTAAGTATTCAAGACAAAGACACTCAAGATGAAGAAGAAATGGTAAGTAAGGATCACACTGATCTACCAAGGGACTGGAGGTATGTTACATCTCACCCTAAAGAATTAATAATTGGAGATCCTTCACATGGTGTTAGGACTAGGGCTGCACATAAGGATGCACATGATTACCTAGCCTTTATATCATAAATAGAACCTCATAGCTTAGAAGAGGCTGAGACTGACCCAAACTGGATGATGGTAATGCATGAAGAATTAAACCAGTTTGAAAGAAATAAGATATGGACACTTGTAGATAGACCTACTGACCATCCAATAATAAGAACTAAATAGGTCTATAGGAATAAATTAGATGAGCAAGGAAACATTATAAGGAACAAAGCTAGATTAGTGGCTAAGGGATATAACTAAGAAGAAGGTATTGATTTTGATGAAACTTATGCACCTGTAGCAAGACTAGAAGCCATTCGATTACTACTTGCATTTGCTTGCTACATGAACTTTAAACTCTTTCAAATGGATGTAAAAAGTACATTTCTTAATGGTTTTATCTCTGAACAAGTTTTTATGGAACAACCACCAGGTTTTGAAAATCACACTTTTCCAAACCATGTATTCAAATTAAATAAAGCAGTGTATGGTTTGAAACAAGCACCTAGAGCCTGGTATGATAGACTTAGTACTTTCTTATTTGAAAATGATTTCTCAAGAGGTAATGTAGACAAAACTCTATTTATCAAAAAAAAAAATAATGACATCTTAGTTGTACAAATATATGTAGATGACATCATTTTTGGTGCAACTAACGAATCTCTATGTAAAAAATTTGCTAAGCTTATGTAGGGAGAATTTGAAATGAGCTTAATGGGTGAGCTAAAGTACTTCCTTGAACTTTAAGTAAAACAAACAAAGGAAGGCATCTTCATCAACCAAGCCAAATACATCAAGGAAATCATCAAAAAGTTTGGTATGGAGAGTAGCAAATCAATGAGCACACCCATGAGCCCAGCTTGCAGATTAGACAAAGATGAGAATGGATCCAATGTTGACCAAAAGCTATATAGAGGTATGATCGGATCTTTATTGTATTTGATTACAAGTAGACATGACATATTATATAGTGTATATGTATGTGCTAGATTTCAGTCATCTCCAAAAGAAACACATATGCTTGCTGTTAAAAGAATAATTAAATATTTGAAAGGAACAAGTAATTTAGGAATTTAGTACTCTAAACATTCCACTTTGAATTTGATTGGATTCTCTGATGCTGATTATGTTGGTTGTAAAATAGATAGAAAAAACACTAGCGGTACATGCCAATTTCTAGGGTTGAATTTAATTTCATGGCACTGTAAGAAGCAAAGCTCCATAGCCTTGTCCACAGCTGAGGCTGAGTACGTGGCTGCTGGTAGTTGTTGTGCTCAAGTATTATGGATTAAACAACAACTAGAAGACTTTGGTGTATCACAATCTAAAATTCCAATTAAATGTGATAACACAAGTGCTATCAATTTGACAAAGAATCCAATTCAATACTCTAGAACCAAGCACATTGAAATTAGACATCATTTTATTAGAGATCATGTTTCTAATGGTAATATTATGCTTGACTTTGTACCTACTGAAGATCAATTAGTTGACATATTTACTAAGCCACTCAATCAAGATAGATTTGAGCTAATTAGGAGTGAATTAGGACTTTGCGATCCTTTTTAGATTCTCTAACCTAATTCCTTCAAGTTTAAGGAAATATTATCTAGAGAACCTCCTCAATTTATTATATTTATTAAGCCTTAATTTCTGTTGAAATTCTCTTCAAAATCCTTCTGGTTTTTGTTCAAAGTCTTCAAAACTCTATTTTCTCTGTTCGAGTCGACTGGATCTTAATCCGAGTCAACTCGATTTTCTGAGAGTTTTGAACTTGTTCTGGCCTAGCCAGCTCGAGCAGTTTCGAGTCGACTAGATCTTCTGATGGTTTTAGGAGAGTTCTAGCCGAGCCGACTCGATCCTTTTTAGGGCTACTCGAGTCGACTGAAATTTCGCGCCGATGTGTTTTGCCTTGGGTTATAAACCCTTCACCGAACTGTTTTACCTTTTTGTTATCTTCTCTAACGGTTCATTCATCTCCAAAACCTACTCCAAAGACTTCCTTCTCCCCTCCAAGGACTCCAATCTTCCAATTTTCCATCTTTCCTAGGAATGGCACCCAAGCGTGCGACAGGTAAACTCTCCGTTAGGGTTGCTCCAACTGTAGAAAAGGAAAGAAGGTCCAAAAGGAGGCAAGAAGAGCCAAGTAGCACCGTCCACAGTGAAGAATTTGCAAAGGATGCCACAAGAGATGCTCCTACCACTCCTAGCCATGTGCCTTCAATATCTACACGTCCGGTAACCTCCGGCACCGTATTAATTTTGAGTTTATTAAAGGCATTGGGTTAAAAATAGGAGATTTAATCGAAGATCAAGGGTGGAGAAAATTTTGTTCTTTGAATGAGAAAACCTATCCCACTTTGGTTAGAAGTTTTTATGAAAACTTAAGGTTGGAAACTAATCATGTGGAATCCACCGTTAAAGGAAAGAGGATAATAGTCAATGAAGAATTTCTACAAGGGATATTGGACTTACCTTCAGAGGGAGTAAAGTTTTTGGTAACTGACAATAGAGAGAAGACTCTGAGGACTATACTGAACAAAGAAAATGTTGGAGGTATTGGTACAGTTTTTGCTAACACTCTGTCACTGGAAATGAGATTGCTTCATAATTTTATTTGTAGAATTTTCTTGCAAAGAACCGGTAGATTCGATTGGGTAAGTGAAAGAGATCTATGCCTCATAGAGCACATCTTAGAGAGAAATCTTGTCAATCTTTCATACATTATAATCATGCAAATGAGAGAAACTGTTCGAAAGGCTAAATCTTATCTACCATATGGAATGATGCTTACCCTCTTGTTTAAATCTAATAGAGTCAGTTTGGATGGTGAGGATGGATTAGAATTGCATCACACAGATGTTTACACATCCAAAACTCTAGAGAGAATGGGATACATCCAAGTGGAAGGAGTATGGAGAAAGAAAGGCACAAATGAAAGGGCTATAGGCAGCTCAAGCAGTAGTGAAAAAGAAGAGGAAGAAAATATAGAAGTGGCTGGAACTTCTTCTACACCAATACCTAAGCATGAGTCACTTGTATTCGAGCCTGCTGCCACTGAGGAGACTAGAGCACCTTCTCCTATGTTTGACATGCTTGCAGCGGAGTTTGATTTGCTTGCACCGGAGTTTGCCTTGCTTGCAGCTGATGTTCCTTTACCTGACTATCCTACTGCAGCACCACAACCTCCTATCCTTCATGTTCATATTGAAAAATAGATGAGAAGCTTAACAGATTCATTGATAGGTACAATAACTTCTTTATTTAGTGATTTGAAACAGTCAGTGGATGGTAGATTGGACAGACTGGAAGAGCATGTGTCAAGTCTACAAGGAAAGGTTGAAGCTATGGAAGCTTCAAGATCAACTCCTCAGATAGAACTTCAACCAATTCTGAATTGTATCTCTTCAAGTTCTGAAGCAATTTTAAAGTTTGTGAGCACTACACTAAATGAATATCAAATTGAATTGAGGGAACTTAGAGGCAAAGTGGGAACTATTATTGATACAAGAAGTATGGCTGATGATTACACTAAAGGTATCGGGATCATCAGGTCAGAGCTTGGAAGACTTCGAGGATCAGCTAAAGCATTCGCCAATGTCTAAGCCTCGGAGCTCATATCTATGTAGAAAGAAATTGGTGAGATGAAGAAGATAGTAAACAAAGTGCCAATTTGCCTCAAGGACTTGGAGCAACAGCTGGGAGCAATTTGGATGGAGATGGTGTCTATCTGTGGCACTATCAGATCACTGGAGGTCATAGCTAGGACCAGACCATTGTATGATCCACCTCCCGTTTCCACTAGGGCTCCTAGTATCTCTCATCACCCTAGGGCTCCTCCTCCTCATGCTTCATCTAGTCGATCACCTAGACCCTCTTCTTGGCAAGGTGCCAATGTTCCCAGAGATGACTCTGAGTAGACATTTTGTAGTTTCAGTACTTTTTGAATGCTTTTTGAAACTTTTGTAATGATTGATGTACTGAACACCTTTTTGATAGAAATGAAAGAACATCTTTTTGATCACTATGTAATGTGTGTATATGTGCTACCTTGTTTACACTCTCTTCTTTTTAATAAAAATTCTCTCTCTAAGTTGAGAAAGTGAAATTATCTCAAACAAATCTTAAAACTTTCTCAATCTATTTAAAATTCTGAGCTTATATGTTTAACCTTTTTGAATTGATGACAAAAACGGGGAGAATCATAGAGTGCATGAAAGAAAAAGCTTAATGAATTGCAATAAAACTACTAAAGTAAAGTAGACAGGGAGAGTTTTTAAGGCATTTCTGAACGATCTCTTGCATATTATGCTGTTAAAATGTTCAAATGAATGTTAAAGGAGGAGAAACTTAGAGAAAATTCATATTGTCTAGAAATTTTATAAAAATATGATATATATGTTTAATTTACATGCTTCAATGATTACTATGATGCTCTCTACTTATTATGTTTATCAGTCGATACTTAATGCTGCTTGATACATATAAGCAATCATTCTCTGATATTTGCAGTTTATGAATTTGACCTTGTGCATAATTGTATAGCACATACTGATATACATTTGAGATTACAATTGATTTTATGAATTGTCAAACAAATGTAAATGCTTACATACTTGTGAATAGATTAGATTCTTTTCATGCCCAGTGTTTTGTCATCATCAAAAAGGGGGAGATTGTTGACCCCTAAAGTGATTTTGATGATAACAAAATATTGGAGCATACATTTGGTTATCTAACAACTCTTCAAATGATTGACAAGTTTTTGTAGGACAACTACATTGACATACTTTCTAAATCGTATAATCTTTAATGTTTTGTGTTGAGTTGTAAAGTATTTAGAATCTTGTAAAGAAGAACCCTACAAAAAAATTTTCTATTAAAATCAAGTTTAAGGGTTACTTCTAGTAGTCTTTCAAGCTTCAATTTTTCTTGAATTTATTGTAAGAAGTTCTTGAAGAAGACTTCAAAGCATGGGACATGTGTTCTGGAAGTTTGAAGTTGATCTAACTGAAGAACCACTTTCGAGCTGACTAGATGGAGGACCCAGCCGACTCTGGCACTGGCATAGGAAAGAAATTCTCTGGCACACAGATCTAGCCGACTGGCACTAAGGCCCAACTGACTTGTCCAGAATATGATTGAGAACATTCTGAGATTCTTAGGAATCCGAGCCGACTAGAATTCAGCCCAGCCGACTCATCCAGAACTCGGTTGAGAATGGTCTGAGAGCCTCCGAGATTCCAGGCGACTGAGATTCAGCCCAGCCAACTCATCCAGAGTAAGGTATTTTCTCAACTGTGGAAGCTAGCCGACTGGCACTTAGCCCAGTCGACCCGAACTTGGTCCGAGCCAACTCGAAGTTTGTCCGAGCCGACTGGAATGATGGGGTCACCTCCAACGGCTAGTCTCAGTTTTTGAATTCCAAAAGTGCTCCAACGGTAACCTGTCACCTCCCAACTATCTACAACGTTCAAAATCAAGGGAAGACAGTTGAAGTCTCTATAAATAAGGTATGAGAACATCTTTAAAGAGACTAATGAATTATTGAGCATTTATTGAACACTTATTGAAGTGAAGAGAGAGCACTAGAGTTTTAAAATCTGCTTTCAAGCCTACAACAACTATTACCAGAAGCTTGAAGCATCTTTTGAGAAAAGCAAGGAAGCCATTAAAGTGCATTGAAGAGCATTCAGTGGATCTTCACTCGAGCTGCATTGGCAACCACCCAGACAACAGAGTTTGTCTTTATTGTTTCTTGTTTATTCTATCTTTTAGAATATCTGGGTTACTGGTGAGCCCGATTGTAAAATCCAAATAGGTTTCTTCGGTGAGCCTTTAAAAACCAAAGTGTAGAGGTTTCTTTGGTGAGCCTATTTAAAAACCAAAGTGTGGAGGTTCTAGGTGAGCCTGTGAAAACCTAGAGTGGGTTTCTTTGGTGAGCCCTGTTTCATAAAACCAAAGTGTAGAGGTTTGGATTGTGAGCCTGTAAAACAATCCAACTGTATTCCGGTTTGGGGGATATAGTGGAAATCCCGAGTGGTGAACTTAGGTAGTGGACGTAGGAGCTGGGTTGCTCCGAACCACTATAAACATGTCTTGTTTGTATTGTGTTTGATTTACTTTTTAGCTTCTGCATTCATTCTCTGATTAACACAGCACCTAACCACTAAAAGGAATTACTTGTGCATATACTTGTGAAAAATTTGTAATTCCCAATTCACCCCCCTCTTGGGAAAAGCCACATGGGCAACAGAATCCCTCTTACATCATCATCAAAAAAAGAGATAATGTTCTCATTTTGAAAACTGGCTGACTCTGCTCGATGCCTCTTGTTCGGTGGCTCCTCACCCTATCTTCCTGTCCCTTAGTCCTTGGAGAGGCCTGAGAACATAACAACTATCTCTTTAGTTGGTAGGTTGTTTAGCTCAGCTTCGTGCTCAGCTATGTCCAATGGATCTTTTCTTTCTTTTGGCATTAATTTACTTATTAAGGTAGTCCCTATGGATCAAGTTCTTAATCACCTATTTTAATTACCAACAATCTTTCATATCATAACCATGATCTTTATGATAGCGATAGTATTTGTTCTTCTCTCTTCTCTAACAGACCTCTCATGGATAGTGGTCGGTGTAGAAAATCTTTGTTCTCAATCTCTATCAGGATTTGAGATCAAGAGACAGTCAAGGGGGTATAGTTAGTGAATCGCCAAATAAGATGATTTGGTTTTGAACTCTTCGTGGGTTTGGTGACTTCTGATTGAATGTGAGTTTCTTTCTTGCAATGCCACCTCTTCCCTCTCTCTTTCTTTCCTTCTTCTTTTTGGTGAAGGAAATAACTTTCCTTAACTTGGACATACTTTCCTACATGCACAAGGAGCTCAACATAACTCTTTGAAAAAGTCTTATCTAAAGAGAAACTCAAGCAACCATTCTGGAATCCTCGCTTTAGAGCTAACATAGCGACATACTCAATGAGGTCTCTAACCTCCAATGTCTTTTAAAAAATGTGTCCTAAAATCAATCATCAAGGTTATAGACAGTTGAATTCTTTTATAATTTATATATGAATCATTAATAAATAAAAATTATTTTGGTAGTTCATTACATTGTATACATCTCCTTTATGTTCTCTTTTGTGATGAAGTTCTAAAAACTACTTTTATTTGATAAAGGAAAATTTATCATGTAGTTCATAAACTTGTTCGCGACCAAATGATACGTTGTTACCAAGGATGACAATGTTTATCAAGTATAGGTTATTTTATGCCATATGGATCGGTTATTCTCATAACCAAGGAGGTTGGAGACATTAGTATGGCATACAGATTAGTGTAAAAGTACATTCACTAAATGTGACCAATTATATAAAGTACTCTGCTATCAAGAGTATCTCTCAGAAGGATATAAGTATAAGTATCTCTCTGATCTGAGATCACCATGATAACTTGCAAGCAACTCATTATATTTTTATACTAAACTACCTAAATTTTTAATTTAGTGATGGGAGGTTTCTGGTGCTGGTGCAGTCAAATACTTGTTAAGTCAGTGTTTGAGTCAAGAAAGGATTGCCCACTTTAAAGTGTTTGAGAAATGCTCTATTATATTGCATTTAGCAAGACCTTGGTCAGGGCAATCCTTATGAAGAGTCACAGGATTTGTTAGGTTGAGATATATCTGGATGCACTAATTAAGAGTTAGCAATTAATTTTGATGTCATCTTGAGTATTAGATTAAAGGGATGAATTATATAGTAACTATATGTCTAGATTCTTGAATGTTGCTTTGCAATCATTTGACCTATCCACACATCGGGTATCATTACTAGATGGTCATATCGATTAGTTTAGGAATTGGTTCCTTCACTTGTAGCTTAGTATTCGAACCTATGGGGTCATACATAATAAAACTTTTTGATCAATCATGATGACTGATTAATAATTAAGAATAGTTCAAGGATATAATTATTAATTCGATTGATAATTAACCTAATATAAATGTTATAATTAATTAATTAATTATTAATTAATTAAGGAGGGTTAGTTAGTAATTGGATTATTAATTGGTTTAATTTGATTGCGAAAAGATGTTTAGGTCAAGTATAATTAAATTTGGTTTAATTAGAAATTACCTGATTATGTTATAAAATGATCTAATCGCTAAGAGATTTTGATTCTTAATTTGATTCAAACATGGGCTTGATTAATTTCTAATTTGATTAGAAATTAATTAAGTTAATTGAGATCTAATTAGATTAGTTCAAGTTGGTTGATTAGTTTTTATTAAATTAGTTTTGGTTTCTAATTAATTTTGATCAAAATCAAGTCAAACCCTAACCTGGGATCACCTATTTTTTCTTCATGCAATCCTAGAGTTTTTGTGAAGAATTATTCATACCAAGAATCTAAAATGTCACCCTCTCCTGGTAGGATTTAGAAGTTTAAATTTAAAAAATCAATAGAGTTTAAATGGGATTCAAACTCATGTCCTTGTCTTAATCTAACTCTAACTCTGCTAATCCCTATCCAATACTCCATGCCAATTTTTCTAAAAAATCCTTGTGTTATGCGACTATAAGAGAGGCTTCTTCCATCAGATTTCATATTGCATTCACTATGAAAAATAAGAGGAGAAGGGGGTGAATTGAAGTTGGCATGAGGGCTTCTTGGGTTCTAGCACTAGGGTTTTCTAAAGGGAGAAAAAAAAGGAGAAAAAGAGTTTCTTATTTTCTATTTCTTCCTCCATCCAATTCTCCTTATTATCTTCTTCTTGATCTTCTTGGAGGGTTTAAGAAGTTCAAAAGAAAAAATTGTTCCAGCCATCCGGTGGCTTTTGAATGGATCTAGCAATTCCAGGAGGTTGATCGTATCAAATCTTCTTGTGGATAATCTATATAGGCCAGACATCCTATGTGGCTGCAAAGTGATATGAGGACCCCTTATCATATGCCATCAGCAATAGCAATTAGTGACCTATGATCAAGTATGATATCTGATCTCATGGTAGATGTAGATTTCATTTACAACGTGCATTAGTTAGATCGATGCATGCTGCTTTTGTTTTCTATATTGCATATCCTATCAAAATTCTATGTCAGATTTTTAGATTTGATCTTATATTTATATTTATGATTAAAAATTATTTTAATCTGATTTGCTTTAACTAAAATTTATTAAAAAATAAAAATACATGCATGAAACTCTATGCCAATTTTCAACAGTGGTATCAAAGTCATTGGTTGCATGACATGATATGCATATATAGATCTTGCATATTAGATATATTTTAATCCAAATAATTGATTTAGATTGGGTAAACCACTATGGCTGTCTGATCATAGAAAAAAATAGGGTTTAAAGACCCTCTCTTTTCATTCCATGGGATCTTCTTTGTCATATAGGGGTATCTCTTATTATTATATCTGATAAATAAGTGAAGTGAAAGAAACTTTACTGAAATTATTTTGATAATTAGATCTGATTTTTAGTAATTTAACCTTGATTAATTTGCTATTTTTGATCTAAAATTAATTTATTATGACATGATCTTATGTTTAGAATATGAAACATAACATTAATTTTAGCATTGGAACTATATTGTATAGTTTAGATCTAAAAGTGGTTCATATGTATGAAATGCATGTAAATTGTTTAAATCTAATTTCTAGCATAATTAATCTTAATTAATTGCTGGAATTAAGACTTGAATGATTAGATCTAGAATTGTGAATTAAAGATCTAATATCGATTCATAAACTTTGGGCTATGGGTTAGTTTGAATTGGATCAATTAACTAGGTTAGCCCTGGGGTTAGAATTTTGAATAATATGGACCAAAAAGAGAATGGGATTTAATCTAACCAAAAATTGATTAGGATTAGATCAAGGATTCTCTAGATCAAACTATAGTGATAGCTTGATCAAGTCCATATTATATCAAATAGACATGATTATGGCTCAGCGATTGGATCCAAGTCTTTAGGCTAGTCTAATTAAATCTAATAAACTAATTAATGTCTAAGATAAGTCTAGAATTTGATCATAATTATTAATTAGAGCTACCTCTTACTTGGCCAACTTGGTTGGTATCTAAGAAAAGAGGTTAATGGCAAAACCCTCCCATCGATCTCGCTTACCTGGCTAATATGGTCAATCAAAATTTGATCAGATGGCTCATTGATTCGAGTTAACCCATGCTAGTAAGGATGATCAGCATAACTGATCTAGATGCCCTTAGACCAATTTGTTTTCAACCCTCATTACTGACTTGGTTAAATCATTGGAAGGATTGTTAATTGCTCTATATCCTCTTCTCTCTTCTTAACCATCTAATAAAATTTTTTAAATTATTAGATTTTTAAAATAACAAAGTTATAGAACTAACTAAGTCATAGCCTTCCATTAAGAGGATGTAATGGAATCGATAGTCAAGATAATCATTGGAGGTCCAAAGACCTAGTACTTATCTAGTTATTAGAATTATCATTCATATTATGATGGTTAGAAGCATGGGTGGCCAAGTGAGTATGGTTCGATGTGACTTTCTTAAGAGTAGTCAACTGAGCCGACCAAAGTTGGGCTTGGCCATTTATTAGTTAGAAGCACTGAGTCTGGTTATGTTAATGGTTAAACCTAACCAGAACTTTAGTGGAGGTCCAAAGACCTACTGAAGAGGAGCTTGGGGCAAAACCCATACTAGAAATTGTTTAGAAAAATAATTGGTTAGGAACCTACCTTTAGATGCACATGGATGGCCGATCAAAGTTGACCTTATGTGTATATTGGATTCTAGTACCTGCTAAGGATTTAATGTAATTCCTCAAAATTGAAGGTAGAGCTAACCAATTTGTATAAAATAATAGGAGAGCCTTTAGACTAAAATCGAAGTCTTTATGATTAAATGATTTATGTACTAATAGGTCTTGTTCTCTTTACTTTTTCATTAGAAATGGCCAATACATTATCACACTATTTATTATTGAATAATAAAAAGCTGATGGGACCCAATTTCGATAATTGGTATCAAAAGTTGAAAATAGTCCTTGAACATGAATGGATCTTGTACGTGCTAATAGATTCAACACCTAAGGAGCTCGTTCCAAATGCTTAAGGTCTGGTCCGAGACATTTATCAACAGTGGCTCAAAGACCGAACTATCGTTCATTGCATTATGCGGGCATCCATGAATGACAAACTAAATTACAAATTCGAGGATGATCAGCCACAGGATATGCTTCAAGTATTGAAAGAATCCTTTGGCACTTCCAACAACATTGAGAGGTACAAAACATCTTATACCATTTTCAATGCCGAGATGAGAGAAGGAGTGTCGGTTACTGGTCATGTATTGTACATTATCGAACTAAACGAGCGCTAGAGCAAACTTGGATTTCTCCTACATGTGCAACTAGAGGAGGATGTAATTTTGAGTTCTCTATCGAAGTCCTACCTAGACTTCCTTAGTCATTATAGAATGACGAAGCATGCAGTCAACTATCACGGTTTGCTAGGATTGCTACAAACTTATGAGAATGATCATTATCTCTACAAGAAGCTGGTAAATATGGGAGGATCTACTTCAACATGGTGCCATTCCTTTAAGAAAGAAAAAAAGGAAAACAAAAAGAAAGTGCAATGTGCTCGACCATGTCAAACCAAGAAGATTAGGTCCAATTAGAGTCAGGTAGAGTCCTTCTTCTAAAAGAAACAATATCACTAAAAGAGGAATTGTCCTCTTTAGATTGTCTCTTTAGACCCAAACAGTCCAGTGAGAAGAATCAGCAAGGGGTTGCTAGACAAGGTACTTATATGATAATATCTTGTAACTTCTCTATATGTGATACTACTACTTAGGTATTAGATACTAAAAGTCTAATTAATATTTATAATTCATTGCAAAGATTTTAGATTAGTAGAAGATTTGAAGATGATGAGAGATTCCTGAAAGTTAAAGATGGAAGAGCAGTTCCAGTTCTAGTTTTAAGAGTTGTCAAGCTTGTTTTCGATAAAAATGTCATTGTTTTAGGTGGTTATCACTATTATCCTAGTTTTATGATGAATAAAATTTTTGTAGACCTTATGGCCAAGAATGATTTTCATTTATCAATAAAAAGATATTATTGTGATATCATTTTAAATAGTATTACTATAATACATGGATAATTTAAAAATAATATTTATATTTTATCATAGCTTGTTAGTATAGTGTACATGCCTAGCAAATGCCCTAGATTAGAGAATGTGTATGATATTTACCTTTGACATTATAGGCTATGTCATATTAACAAGAATAGGATAAATATATTAATTAGAATGGGAATCTTCATGCTTAATGATTCTAAATCATTGGCGACCTATGAATCTTACCTTCTTGGTAAGATGACTAAGTCACCTTTTACTAGAAAAGGTGAAAGAGCCACTAAGATTCTGAGTCTAGTACATAGTAATGTAAGTGGATCCTTGAACACTTCTGTCATAGGTAGTTTTTACTACTTCATCACATTTACTGATGACCTATCGAGGTATGAGTACGTCTACCTAATAAGACATAAGTCTGACTTGTTTAAAATATTCAAACTATTCTGTAATGAAGTAGAAAAATAAACTAAAAAGAATATTAAATCTCTTTGATCTAATCAAGGAGGTGAATACCTTACTAGTGAGTTTTTGATATATTTTGATAAGATTCTCTCTCAATGGACCCCTCCTAGGACACCTCAACATAATAAAGTTTCAGAAAGAAGGAATCGAACCCTGTTATACATAGTTAAATCCATGAAGGGATTTATGGGTTTACCGATTTCCTTATGGGGATATGCACTTGAGTCGGCTTATTACGTTCTTAATAGAGTTTCTAGCATGTTTGTAGACAAAGCATCATATGAGATATGGACAGGGCATAAGTCGGTGTTCTCACACCTTAGAGTCTGGGGTTGTCTAGCTTATATCAAATGTTTGAAAATAGACAAGCTTGAACCTAGGTCTGATAAATGTGTCTTCATTGGATACCCGAAAGAAACTAAGGAGTATTACTTCTACCATACTGACAAATAAAAGGTATTCATCAGTAATTGGGCAGTCTTTTTAGGAAAGGAGTTTTTTGGAAAAGGAACTAATGCCACTAAGATTGAACTTGAAGAAGTTCGACAAGTAAAAGAATCAACACCATTGACTGAATCCACAGAATCGAATTTGATTGGAACAAATTTGGAGCCTATTATAGAGGCAACCTTAAGGAGATCCAATAGAGCACCACGTCAATCAAATAGATACTATGGTTTTGTGGTCCATGATGGTGATCCTGTTGGACTTGATGAAAATAATGAGGATCCGATCACTTATATAGATATAATGTAGAGTTCCGACTCTGATAAATGGCTTGAAGCCATGAAGTCCAAAATAGAATCCATGAAGGTCAATGATGTATGGATACTCATTGACCTACCTGAAGGGATAAAACCCATAAAGTATAAATGGATTTTTAAAAGAAAAAGGGGCACAAACAAGGAGGTGAAAACCTATAAAGCCTGTCTAGTTGTTAAGGGATATCGTCAACATTATATATTGACTATGACAGACATTTTCACCTATTACAATGTTCAAGTCTATTTAAATTATACTTATAATAGCATCACATCTTGATTTCAAAATCTAGCAAATGGATGTGAAAATCACTTTCTTAAATAGAGAGCTGGAAGAAGATGTGTATATGATACAACCTGAAGGATTCACATCCATAGATGAATCAAAGGGTGCAAGCTTTAGAGATCCATTTATGGATTGAAGCAAGCATCGTAGAGTTGGAACATATATTTTGGTAAGACAATTGGAACGTATGACTTCGTTAGGAATAGAAAAGAGACATGCATATATAAATGGGCTAATGATTTAGTGATTGTATTTCTTGTTTTGTATATGGATGATATTCTCTTAATCAGGAATGACATTCATGTATTATAGGGAATAAAAGCATGGCTATCATCTCAATTCTTTATGAAAAACTTGAAAAAAGCATCCTACATCCTTGGGATGAAGATCTATAGGGATAGATTTAAAAGGTTGTTAGGATTAACCCAGTCTACATATATTGAAACCGTGTTAAAAATGTTCAGTATGGTGAATTTAAAAAATGCCATCTTTCGATAGGCTATGAAATTAATCTATCTAAGAAGAATTGTCTGACAACTCCTCAAGAAAGAGAGCATATGAGTAGGATTTCATATGCCTCGACAGTGAGATCTATTATATATGCTATGATATGTATGAGACCAGATATAACATACTTACTAGGGATAGTGAGTAGATACCAATCTAATCAAGATGAGAACTATTAAAAGGTCATAAAAACCATCTTTAAGTATTTGAAAAAATTAAGAACTAGTGGCTCATTTATGGAGATTCTGACTTGAAACTAGTCTATTATACTGACTCAAGTTTTCAATCAAATAGGGATGATAGCAAGAGTTATCAGATTATGTTTTTATCCTGAATGGAGGAGCAATCTACTAGAAAAGTTTCAAGTAGCACACTGTGGTTGATTTAGTATATAAGGTGAAGTATATTGCGGCATCTAATATTGCAAAGGAAGTTGTTGGGCTATGAAAGTTTATCACAGAGCTTGGAGTGGCATCCTTCATCGATAGCCCAATTCCTCTATATTATGATAGCACTAGGGCCGCCATAGCCTAAGTGAAAGAACCAAAGGCTCATTAGCGAACCAAGCACATTTTGTGTCACTACTGCCTTGTCTGACAGATTGTGGATCAAGATGATATTAATCTTCAAAAGGTCAATCGAAAGAACTTGGCCGACTCATTTACTGAAGGCCTCAAAATTAAACAGTTCGATGATCACAAGTAAAAGATGGGTATTCGATAATATTTCGATTAGCTATAGTCTAAGTATGAGGTAATAGGAAATGTATCCTAAAGCCAATCGCCTAGGCTATAGATAGTTGAGCTCTTTTATAATTTGTATATGAATTATTAATAAATAAAAATTATTTTGGTAGTTCATCATAATGTATATATTTTTCTTTATGAACTTTTTGTAATGAAGTCCTAAGAATTATTTCTGTTCGACAAAGGAGGATTTATTGTATAGTTCTTAAACCTATTTATGACCAAATGATATATTGTTACCAAGGATGACAATATTTATCAAGTATAGGTCGTCGTATGCCATATGGATTAGTTGCCCTTATAATCAAGGAAAGTGGATACACTAATATAGCATGTAGGTAAGTATAGAGTACATTCATTGAATGTGACCAACTCTATAGAGTATTCTGTAATCAAGAGTATCTTTTAGAAGGATATGGATATAAGTATTCTTTCGATCTAAAATCACTACAATGACTTGCAAGCAACTTACTATACTTTGATGTTGGGCTACCTGAATTTCTAATTTAGTGACAAAAGGTTTCTAGGTATAGTTAAGTACTTGTTAAGTCGGTGTATGAGTCAAGAAGGCCTTGACCACTTTAAAGTGTTGGAGAAAATGCTCCGCTATGTTTCAATTTAGCAAAACTTTAGCCAAGGCAATCCTTGTGAGAATCACAAGATTTATTAGGTTGAGACATATCTAGATGCACTAATTAAGAGTTGGTAGTTGACTCTGATATCATCCCGAGCATTAGATCAAAAGGATGAATTATATTATAACCATATGCCTGGATTCTTAAATGTTGCTTTGCAATTATTCACCTATCCGGATGTCAGGTACCATTGCTAGATGATCACATCGATTAGTTCAAAAATCGATTCCTGGGCTATTGACTTAGTGTTCAAACTTATGGGGCCATACGTAGTAAAATTTTTTGATCGATCATGATGACCGATTAATGATTAAAAATCTTTCAAAGGTATAATTATTAATTTGATTGATAATTAACCTATATAAATATTATAATTAATTAATTAATTAATAATTAATTATGGAAGGGTTAGTTAGTAATTGGATTGCTAATTTCTCGATTTAATTGAGCAAAGAGGTTTAGGTCAAGTATATTGAATTTAGTTTAATTAGGTTTCACCCGATTAAGTTATATGATGACCTAATCGCAAAGAAGTTTTAATTCTCTATTTGATTCAAACCTGGACTTGATTAATTTTTAATTTGATTAGAAATTAATTAAATTAATTGGATCTAAGTAGATTAGGTTCAAGTTGTTTGATTAGTTCTAACCAAGTTAATTTTGATTCTTAACTAATTTTGGTCAAAACCATGTCAAACCGCAACCTAGCACCACCTATTTTTTCTTCACACAATCCTCAAAATTTTGTGAAAAATTTCTCACATCAAAAAATTGAAATGTCACCCTTGGTATGATTAGGATTAGGATTAGTTAGTTTAAATTTGGTTGAACTTCGAATTTAAAAAATTAATTTGAACTCCTATCCTTGTCCTAATCTAACTCTAACTCCACTAATCCCTATCCAATACTCCATGAGAATTTTTCTAAAAATTCTAGGTGTTGTGTGACAATAAGAGAGGCATTTTCCATAAGATTTCATATTGCATTCACCATAAAAAATAAGAGGAGAAGGGGGAGTGAATTGAAGTTGGTGTGAGGGCTTCTTGGGTTCTAGTGCTAGGATATTCTAAAGGGTGAAAAAAAAGGAAGAAAAAGAGTTTCTTGTTTTCTATTTCTTCCTCCATCTAATCCTCCTTATCTCTTCTTATTGATCTTCTTGGAGGGTTCAAGAAGTTTAAAAGAAAAAAATTATTTCAGCCATCCAGTGACTTTGGAGGGATCTAGCAGTCCCAGGAGGTTGATCTTGTCGGAGCTTCATGTGGATGATTTGTAGAGGCCAGACATCCTGTGCTGCTATAAAGCAACGTGAAGATCCCTTATCATGCCATCAATAGTAGCAAGTAATGATCCATGTCAAACATTAGATTCGATCTCATGGAAGAAGAGATTTGATCTACAACATGCATCAATTAGATCGATGCATACTGATTTTGTTTTCTACATTGCATATTCTGTCAAGATCCTATGTAGAATTTTTGGATTTGATCTTATGCTTGTATTTATGATTAAAAAATATTTTAATCTAATTTGATTCTGCTATATTTTATAAAAAAATAAGATATATGTATGAAAACCTATATCGATTTCCAATAGTGGCTGCATTGAAGTGTGCCACATAATTCCAAGCTTCTCTCCTTCTTGCTTGATGGAGAAGTGACATCATTATTCTTTAATTATGGTTGATGACTATTGAAGTGGGTTAATAGCTGACTACCTAACTACTAGAAAGAATGGATGGATCTAGGCAGCAGGCTTAAGAACCATATCTGGCAACTTTCTTTAGAGTTACTGGAAAAGCCAAGAACAATAAGGCATCAAATGCTCCTTGGAGCCTTATGAGGGCCTTATATTCCTCCAGAATGTCAACATGAATAGTAGAACAATCATAGGGTTTGACCAAGGGCATCTTGAACATATAGGGAATCTGCTTATTCATTATTTTTTAGAGAAAAGGGTTTGAGTATTGAAGTCATGGAAGCTATTCTAGTGGTGATCTTCCATATATATTGAGTATTGAAGTTATGGAAGTTAATGCATGCTTGATCATCCACATCTAGGTACAACAAAAAATTTTAAAAAAAATTGATCCTGATCCGACATGCGATTATCATCTCAATCTATACCAGATCATTCGATAGTAGATCTAAAGCAACATATAAATCAGATATTCAATTTAAAGAGGATGATCTTATCATCACCTTTGTGCGTAGTCGATCTTTATTATCTAATGGTCATGGTTTGAGGTTCCCTATTGTACTGCACACTCGTCTGGCCTTTATAGGTATCCACTCGGGTCTGATCTTGAATGCTTTCTCCAGAACTGATCCATCTTCACCAAGAATGATTAGGGGTTCTTTGATCTATTATTGATCTGGTCTCCAATGATGGATCAATGGTTGATCACAACCTTTCCTCAAATCTTCCTTTGCACTGTCAACACCGACTAGATTGAATACTTGGATGGAATAGCCCAACACTTGGGCATGGGAATAGAGGGGAGATGGAGGAAACACAAAAACAAGAAGGAGAGGGAATTTCATGAAGAAATGAATTAAAACTATTTTCATTTATAATAAATCCCATTTAAGGAGTGCTTCTCCGCTTCCTTTACGTGTAGAAAACACCATAAAAACAATGTTAGGCATGGCCCAAAATTCAAAGAGGAAACATGCCATCTCTCTCCCTCTTAGATTTCTTGTGCAATGGAAAGGGAGTGCATGCCCCTTGGATCTTATCCGGAAAGGGGACGTACGCCCTCTTTCTTTCTCCCTTTTTCTCATAACAATAGGGAGTGTACACCCCTGGATCTTTTCTAGAAAAGGGGCATGCACCCACTCTCTTTCTTCCATTTAAATTTAAAGAGGATGAGGGCAAACCCTCATCCTTATCCAAAGTGGCACCTTAAGAGCTCCCTTTCTATGAAGAAAAAAACATGAAAAGAAGAGGGGCCGCCAGCACTTGGTGCCTCCAGATCCTTATCCACATAAAGGACCTAGGTGGCACCAACTCTTGGTATCCTGTAAGCCCAGTTTAATTGGATCAAGCCCAATCTAATAGAGAAACCATTTTAAGGAAAAATAAGCCCAATTAGATTAGGTCAAATCCAATCTAATAAAGAACTCAAATCAAGGAGACAATACAAGCCCAATTAGTTCAAGCCCTATCTAATAGGAAAACCTAATCAAGGAGAAACATTGATCTAATCAGTGCTAGTATAATTTTCTTAGACCCAATCAGACTATGTGAGTCCAATTATGTAATCCTAGACCAAAACTTGGTTTGTGTGTCCCCATAGATTCATTCTATTTGATAGTGAGACATATCATGATCTCCATCATCAATATCATCGAAGCCCCTTTTTGATGGATCGGAACTCTTTCCAATTCATTGAATTAGAATTATTGATCATTTAAATAATTCTAATAAGTCTCACAATCCAATAGTGATACCTTGTAGTATGTAGTGGTAATCTATCATAATCGAATGGATGAACCTCTAGGTACAGTTATCATGTAATTTGGTTCTTCTATCATGAGTCCCAATAGGGCATAGGTTAATAATAACTCATCAAACCTGATTCCTATCATATGTTAGACTCAGTTGACTCAAGTCCATTATCAAACCTTATGAAAGTACCTTTTGATCATTGACATACCATAGCCATAGATTTTAGGACTTGCCTCATGATCTATATAGGACTATTCTAAAGGAAAGACTGCACGCTCGATTGACTAGATCTATGCATAATATAATTTTAAAATTTTTCTTGATTATGATATGGAACGCAATTTGATCAAGATCATATCTCAATCAATAGCAGTTCATAGGATAACAAATCCAAGCAATAAAATAAAAATTGGACATTTATTATTGAAAGAATTATCTCATCACATTTGCATGGATAGATGATCTTCATAATTCGATGATCATGGTATGAGGTTCTTTATCAAGCCACATAATTATTTGACATATATAGGTATCCATTCGGGGCCGATCAAGAATGCCTTCTCCAAATCTAATTTGACTTCACCAAGAATAATTAGGGGCTTATTGTATCCTTTTCTTAAATCTTCCTTCATTCAAGATGCACTCGACTAGTTCGCGTAGGCATGGGAGAGGAGGAAAAAAACATGAGAAGATAGAGGTGCTCAAAGAAAATGGAGATTTTAGGATTTTAGATGATTGTGGATTTCTCAAAGAATAATGTATTATTTTTCTTCATCAAGAAACCTTAGATTTATAGAATTTTAACTTCACCTTTTTTATGCAGAATAAACCCCTAAAAATCACTTCATCAACATTCTCAGAATAACTTAAGAATAACCAAGGTGCGGCCCCTTCTCTCTCCTTATCCTCATAACAAGAAAGGGGTGCATGCCCCTAGATCTTATCTAGAAGGGGGTGTGCACCCTCTTTCTCGCTCACTTTCTCATAACAAAAAAGGGGGTGCATGCCCTCTTGGATCTCATCCAAGAGGAGGCATGCACCCTCTCTTTCTCCCCATTTAAATTTAAAAGAAGATGATGGCAAGCCCTCATAATCATCTAATGTGGTGTTACTTTGAGCAAATCAAGGAATGCCTTTCCTCAATCTCGTGCGAAGAAAACATGTGAAACGAAGAGGGGGCGCCAACATTTGATGCCTCCTCATCCTTATCCACATAAGGTGACACCAACTCTTGATGTCCCTATAAACCAAATCAAATTGGGTCAAACCTAATTTAATGAGGAACCAAATTAAGAAAAATGAGCCCAATTAGATTAGGTCAAACCCAATCTAATAAAGAACCCAAATCAAGGAGACAATATATGAGCCCAATTAGATTAGGTCAAGTTCTATCTAATAAGAAAACCTAATTAAGGAGAACATGGGTCTAATCATGTGCTAGCATGATTTTCTTAGATCCAATTAGACTACGCAAGTCTAATTAAGCAATCTAAGACCAAAACTCTTATTTGCGTGATCCCATAGGTTCAATTTTGTTTGATAGTGATGTTGACTCCGTATTAATTTTGATGATAAGCAAAATACTTAAGTATAAGTTGAGTACTAATAATTTCTTTGAAGTATGTTTTTATAGAAAAAGGTGCTCATCAATTTGACAAATGTTGTTTGATTGAAGAAGTCCAAATTTAGATGAAAGATCTGCTCAAAGAAGTCTTCGACAGTTGAAGATTGCTTGAATGGATACATGATTTCAACACAGACTTGATTCAGCATAAGTTCAGATATTTTGAGAGAATTTCAATGATGTGTCGACTCAAAGTATCGACACATGACAATGAAATGTCGACACAAACCAACATGCAAAGAAAGTTTCAGATGGTACGGCTGAAGTGTCAATACATGAACTTGAAGTGTCGACTCAAAGTATCGACACATGGATCAGCTCATCACCTGAGATTTTTTGGTTATAGAACTTGCTGAAGTTGAAGATCTGGATGAAGATCGACACATGGATGCCAAGTGTTGACTCACAGTGTCGACTCACCTGAAGAAGTATCGACACATCTAAGATTTCCAGAAAGCTACATTGAAGATATTTGAACTAGGTGTCGACTCAAGGAGTGCATGTGTCGACCTGAAGTATCGACTCAGCCTGAAGTGTCGACACATGGAGTTCTAGAAACGGTAATGGCTAGTTTTTCAAACACAGAACTCATCCCTCTTGCTTCCAACAGCTAGTTTTTCATGTCTAACGGCTAAAAACCGAGTTTGAGACCTTGAAAAGGTATTTAAATGACTCAAATCAAATCAAAACACATGGAAATGAAAAAAGAATAACCAAGAGAGAAGAAAAGAAGAGCATTTACTCCTATTCATTGAGTTCAACCACCTTCAAGTAAAAGCAAGTCTCCAGGCATTCAAGAGCCTTTAAGAGCATTCAAGAGCCTTTAAGAGCATTCAAGATCAATCATTCTTGAGCAATTAAAGAGGCTTCATCAAGTTGGAGGTAGCACTATATCGAGCTTCAAAGAGATACCCGTTTTTTATTAGAAAGCTTTTATTATTTTTTTACTTCAAACTATATTTGTTGTAAGGGTTTTTGGTTAGTCTATTGGAAAACCAAGGAGGTTATTGGTAAGCCTTTGAAAACCAATTAGGTTCTTGGTTAGCCTGCAAAACCAAGGGAGGTTGGTGGTTAGCCTTTGTAAAACCATTTAGGTTCTTGGTTAGCCCGTAAAACCAAGTGGGGTTTTAATTAGTGAGCCCGGAAAACTAATCAGCTGTAATCGGTTGAGATTATAGTAAATTTTCAAGAAAATCTTGGGGAGTGGATGTAGGTGCATTGGATAAGCATCGAACCACTATACTTCCTTGTGTTTGTGATTGCTTGTCTCTTCTATTTGCTCTTACTTTTAATACTTTATATTTCCGCTGCACATTTACTTAAGAGCACTTCACTGGCATTCATAGTACTTAGTTTAATTATTGGATTGGATTACACACTCTTGTATTCCATTAATAATTTTTAGAGACCTAATTCACCCCCCCTCTTGGGTTGCTTACTGGGCAACAAGTGAAATATATTGTGATCTCCAATAATAATATCATCGAAACCCTTTTTCGATGGATCAGAACTCTTTCCAATTTAGTTAATTATAATTATTGATCATCTAAATAATTTTAATTGGTCCCATAATTCACTAGTAACACCTAGTAGTATATGGTGGCAACTCATCAGAATTGAATGGATAAACCTTTAGGTATAGTTATCGTATGAGTTAGTTCTTTTATCATGAGTCTCGATAGGGTATAGGTTAAGAATAACTCGTCAAACCTAACCGCTATCATATGTTAGATTCAATTAACTTGAGTCCGTTGTGAAATCTTATGGAAATATCTTTCTATCATTTACATCACCATGGCCATGGGTTTTTAGGACTTGGTTTTATGATCTACATGGGACTATTCCTCATCTATCGAGGTCGATAGATTCTATCTTAATGCACACCCCATTTCTACAATGAACATACTGCAACCAACATACACCTTAAGGCTTTAATGGCTAGGAGACTGGGTTTGATGCAATGAGTCATAACACCCTCATTATGAATAACTGAGATATCTCAGGTTATAAAACTATTCACATTACTATAGTATCGAGTACGATACTAATGAGAAGGTAGACATCCTAGTGAGTACTCATATTTGGACACACTCGGTACTTTTGTTCTTAACAAGTACTTGCACTCTTACTCTGGTATCTCTATACCATAGATTCAAGATCCATCTACCTTAAGAAAGAGATCATGCACCAATCTTTTCATATCAAACACCATCCTCATGATGATTGAAAGATTGGAAGCAATTAATAATTAATTATTAATAACACATGTCCCAAATTTTTAACTCTTGAGAATCTGTATCATTATACATATTAATTCAATGGATGATTTATAGATAATTTGAACTCAGATATGAATAGAAAAAAAATATTTTATTAATATAAAAAATTAATATTATAAAATATATTCTAATAAAGTTTTATAAGTATCGGCCAATCTAGTTTCTAGGGCATAATTTAACAATCTCTCACTTGCACTAAAGCTAATTTGCTACAAATTTAAATCCCATCTTCTCAAGATGGGCTTTAGTCTTTTGTTGGCTCAATTGTTTCACCGGTGATTCAGCCATATTATCCATGGTGTCGACTCTCTATACCTCGATGTATCCCTTCTCAAGATAATCATGGATGAGGTGAAACACAGCTTAATGCGCTTGGACTTCTGGTGAAACCTCGGCTCTTTAACAAGGACTATGGCACTATTATTATCGTAGAAAAATGGAATCGCATCTAATGGCATCATAATTCACTCTACAACGAACTTCTTGAACCAAAATACCTCCTAGTAGCTTCTAATATAACAATGTACTCTACTTCTATGAAGTCTACAATAACTGTTTGCTCGGAACTCTTCTAACTTACAGTACCACCATTGCACAAGAAAATACTATCTAATATCGATTTCATATCATCAATATCAGACATAAGGTTTGAATCAGTATATCCTTGTACCTTTAATTCTCTATTTCCAAAGACCAAACATATATCCTTAATCCTTCTCAAGTACTTAAGGATATATTTCATAGAAGTCCAATGTTCTTCCCCTGGATTCGATTGATGTATGCTTGTGACACTCATAGCATGGGTAATATTAAGTCTTATACAAAGCATGGCATATATGAGGCTCCCTATGATCAAGGTATAAGGGATCTTGCTCATGTATTCTATCTCTTCTGGTGTGTTGGGATACATTTCTTGAAAAGATGGATTCCATGTTTGAAGGGTACAAGTTCCCTCTTCGAGTTTTTCATGCTGAACCTTTTCAACACCTTCTTAATGTATATTTTTTGTGATAAACCTAGCATCCTTTTAGATCTATCTATGTAGATATTTATTCTTAAAATAAAGGATCCTTCTCCTAGGCCTTTCATGGAAAATTCCTTAGATAACTATAGTTTGACCGAGGTCAACATGAGAATGTCATTCCCAGTTAGGAAGATATCATCCATGTACAATATAAGGAAAGTGACAGCACTCCTACTAACCTTTTTAAAGATGCATGGTTCCTCTTCATTTTTGATGAAATTGAATGTATTGATCACATTATTGAAATAAGTGTTCCAAATCCAAGATGCTTATTTTAATCCATAAATAGATCTTTGTAGCTTGCAGACTTTGTGATCTCCATCACTAGAAGTAAAATCTAAAGGCTGCTCCATATAGATATCTTTCTCTAGATATCCATTTAGGAAAGCAATTTTTATATCCATATGCCATATCTCATAATCATGATATGATGTAATGACATGCAGTGTATGATTGGACTTAAGCATTACTATAGGCAAAAAGGTATCCTGATAATTAATGCTTTCATACCGACTATAACCTTTTGCCGCAAGTCTAGCTTTATAGGTTTTAACTTTTTTGTCTACACTGATCTTTCTCTTGAAGATTCATTTATATCCAATAGGTACAATACCTACTGGTGGATCTACTCGCTCCCTGGGATGAGGAATTAAAAGATGGACAGAGTGCGGGATGCCATAGACATCCTGGATGGTCCCCAGTTTCTCGGCGGTGATCGTCGAGATGACCCCGCCGGGGCCTGTGGACCGAATGACTCAGGAACAAGTTCAGAAGAAGGAGGAGAACGAGGAGGATGGGAAGGGCCATACCCCGGTCCCCTGATAAGTACGGGGCCAGGAGGGCGCCTCCTGCTAAACTCAAAACGAGCTGCATCCTCCTCCTCACCGGAAGAAGAAGGAGACGATGGCCTCTACTCAGAAGGACCAGCCTCACCCTGGTTGGTGATGGGATGGAAGTTCGGGCCGAAGTGAGACATCCCCAAAGAAGAAAGAAGCAAAGGATTCGAAGAAGAAGATGAAGGAACGGATTCGGTCCAAGGGAAACCCTAGGCTCCGAGGAAGGACCCTACTCTAATAAAGAAGGAAGAAAGGAGAAACTAACCTGGTTCCTTAGAAGATTTGAGGCAACCGGGAGAAAGGAAAAGACTCGGGTACTGCAACGGGCGCGAAGAGTTCAAAAAGAATGGATATTTTGGGTAAGAACTTCTTTTCATTTCAAAATGACCCAGCACATCCGTACCGTTGCAACCTTTCCGCCAACGGATTCGCACCACGTGCTGCCCATCGGTGAAAAAGGCATCCCGACCGCTCTGAATTCTATGCCAGCATTAACTGCTCCTCGGACATGGCCACGTGAAGCCCCCGCACTGGCCTGAAGGACCAATCCATGGAGCACCGGCAATCATAGCCATCATTGCACTGGATCTTCACCTTTCCATGTCAGCATCACAATTACTCCCTTTGACCCGAGTGCCGCACACTAATGAGCCTCGAAAGTGGGGGGCAAATGATTTGGCGAGACCACTGACGTGGAGTAGCTGTCAGATGCCATGTCATAGAAAACTACCGCGCCAGGCACCGTGTCGGATTCCCAGCTTGGGCCCCTTCACCGGGCTGAGCTCCCCGAGGAGAACGGGATCGCCCATCGAAGCCGAGCTCCGTCCTCCGCCAGGTCAAGCCCGCGAGCTCGGGATGCCTAGGCCGGAGCCGAGCGATGCCTCCCAAAGCGAGCCCCTCGAAGATCAAGCCCCATGGTCGGAGCCGAGCTCAGCCCTCCTCTGCCATGTGGAGCCTCTTCGAGGTCGAGCCCTCTAGACCGGGCCCATGCTCTGCCCTCCAGAGCAAGCCCCTTGAAGATCGAGCCCCATGGTCGGAGTTGAGCTCAGCCCTCCTCCGCCACATGGAGCCTCACCGAGGTCGAGCCCTCTAGACCGGGCTCGCACTCTGCCCTCCAGAGCGAGCCCCTCGAAGATCGAGCCCCATGGTCGGAGTCGAGCTCAGCCCTCCTCCGCCACGTGGAGCCTCTCCGAGGTCGAGCCCTCTGGACCGAGCCCATGCTCTGCCCTCCTGCCGAGGCGAGCCTGCGAGCTTGGGATGCTTAGGTCGGAGTCGAGCCCTGCTTCCTCAGCTCGGCCCCCAGCTCAAGCATAAGCACCGGTGAACAAAGGGTTAGCACCGCCGTCCCACGACACCGACGAACCATCCGAGGACTGCACTAAGACATCCTCCAGGCCGCAATGACTACCTGCAACCGTCGATTACACCAGAATGGGGAGAAGCCCACTGATCGAGGTGCCACGCTCCTCACCAACCACCTAAACTACCTGAAAGAGGAGGTCAACCAGGAGATTCTAATCTCGAGGACTGCGGCCCTCCGATCGAGGTACTGCCAGGTTTCCTGGAATGAGGCGACCAGAGGGAATGTCAGAACATATGACATCTTCCCTTATCACGAATCAGGAAAGGCACCTCGGGACACTACCGCACGTGCCTGACAGTCCGACGGAGATCCCAAGACAGGCGCCCAACGGTAACCTAGACTACAAAGCTCAAAGGAAGCAAGACAAAGGAGGTAACATGCAATACACAAAAATACAAGTGCAAGCTCAACCAGTGAGCACAGCACCACAAGCAAACCCAAGCAAGGGCGGGCGGAAAGGCCACACAAAGAATCCCTCTAGCTAGGCCGCTCTTCTCCTGACGCACTTGCATTCCATTCTCACACCATTCACTCCTCCTAGCATGGAGTCCATCAAGAGGGGCTCGACCGGGAGGATCTGTTCCCCTGGATCATCACTGACTTGACCGTTGAGTGCCCCCGCCGAAAATCCCAGCCCGGGTCACTAACCCCTATTTTGCAGGTCCAGGACCACCGGATGGCCAGACCCCGAAGGGAGCACACCCCGGCACCAACAACAGCTACGGGCCATGGTGATCTTGACGGCAATAATTTTATTCTCGTTATGCTAACCGTTATCTTAGTAATGTCGGGTTGACATACTCATCATTAGACGGGAAGAGACTGTGCAAATCTGAGCATCTCATATCAAATATTATCTGGCGGGATGAGAGCCAAGGGTGAACCGCCATGGGGGTAGGGGGTGCCTTGGCTCCCCTAATTTTTTTTATAAATTAGTGATTAGCCTGCTTTGTTTAAGATAAATTAATATAAAATAGATATTTGGCCCCCCTTAATTTTTTTTAAAAATAATTCCTAAAAAACCAGTAAAAAGGCTTCAAAAATAAAATTGAAATAGAGTAAAAATTAATGAAAAAATTATTCATGTACTAAAAAAATCCCAAAAAATCTTGTTAAAAAAAAGATGAACCTAAGAGGCACCGTCAACTACCATCTCCTTCTCTTCCAAAATCCTGAAGTCCAAATCAGATTGCACCGGCCATTGCCTTCCCTGACACAGCACCCACTGACCCCACCTGTCACGGTGCCAGCCCACCTGTCGCAGGTCTCCTTCGTTGATGGCCACCGCAGCAGCCAACAGTCTCCTCCAAATCTCGAAGCCCAACCAAACACCACCCGCCGGCTGCCGGTGCCCCTGACAGGGCATCCACTGCCCCCACCCATCGCGGCACCACCCCACCTACCATCTCCTTCATCGAAAACCGACCCCAGCCATCACTTTCAACTCCAAAACCTCGAAGCCTAAAGATCCCAAACCCCATCCCGGCCATCTATTGTCTCCTCTCTTTGGCAGCGACTCTTCCTCGATTCCTCTCATGGTTCAACGCGACGATGTCGGAGCTGACGGCGCCACCATAACAACAACCTCTTGGTCCTCTTCTAAAATTTTTACTCCTCGATAATAACAGTAAACCACTTTGTCTAATAATTTTGGTATAGCTATTCATTATTATATTAAAGATTAATTTTTTTAAAAGAGAAGTTCCACATAACAGTTTTTTATTTTTTTTATGAGTTGAAATGCTAAACAATATGAAAAAACATAGAATATGTGAAGGTTATAGCATGATAAAGTAAATGTAATTAATATTTTGGATGGTTTGAGTTGATTAGATGAAGTTTGGGAACAAATTGGTAAGAGAGTACTGTTCAAGATAGGTTAATATTTTTTTGGCCCTCCTAAAAAAGTTGGTGTGATCCGCCCATGATGAAAGCTTATAAGGAAGCTACACCAAAATTTATCCTCCCTATTCATTTTCCTTATTAAAAAAAAAATGAAACCATGGACTGCATTAAATAATTTTGTAGACCATCTCTAGATTTTGCCTGCACCGCATGAAGATTTTTTTGGTGAATTGCTAGGGAGCTGCATTGTGTGCCCTATTACAATCTTCGAGGAGCTGGTCCGCACTGCGCTTCGGTGGACTTGCCGATCCATTATAAACCAAATGGATGGGTAGCCCTTGAACTAGATTTTTTATTCCATTTGAACTCTAATTTAAATATCGTTCGGTACCTTTTTACTTGCAAATCAAGCTTTCTTTTAATTTTATGAACATCTTTTCTAAAAAATACAAATAAAAATATTGATTTTTAAAAAATAAAAATTAATTAATATATATTTTAATATTTTATTGAAATATTTATTATATTTATCATATTTTCTAACTTAAATTTTGTTCATCCTCGAGTAAAGAAAGAATTTGATGCTAGATAGCATCATACCTTTAAATAGTATATTATCAAGCAATTTTTTAAAAGATCCATTAATTTCATTTGAACATTATTAAAATAGTTAAATAAAGAATAAAAATTATTTTCAAGCTTTTTTTGGATCCTCTCTTATTTTTATCTTCAAATTATCTATTTAATATAAGAAAGTTTAAAGTAACTGTTGTTCCCTCTTTTTTTTCTCTCTTTTTTTTAATAGCGGTATGTTTATATTGCCCACTTTTTGATGCGAGAATCAATGCTTACTTAGATGAAGAGGCCCGATTATTCGGTGGGAAACCAATATTTAAAACTTGTTGCTTTTTTATTTATATTTTTACTTTTTAACATGAGACTTAATGCTTGCTTAGGTGAAGAGGTCTAGTTACTCAATAAAAAATGTTCAGAATATATTCTTATTTTTTATGTTTGAAAGAGCATGTAGATACTTTATTTATGCTTATAAAAAGTGGACTCATCTTTGATGCCAATAGAGAGAGTTAGAAAGGTAGAATTATTTCTATTCTAGACTTAACTATTTATTAGATTTTTTTAATACTTATCACTTGGTGTCTCAAAAATTTTCTAGCTAAAGATAAATTATCGTTTTCAAATTTTAGTTGATTCAACCCAAATCTTGAATAATTATGTACCTAAACACTAAATACTTATTTATTTGATGACTTTCTAAAAATTTATTAATTTATTTACCCTCAACCCCCAACTTAATTTTCATTATACTTAATGGAGTAAGAAAAAATACCATAAAGATAGATAAATAAAATAAAGAGATGTACCACCAGGATTAGATATGCACTATTCATTCACTACAAAAAAAAATGATTATTAGAATGACTAAACCATCACTAATAATAAGTTTCATTGCTAATCGCATAAACCCCTATCATAACTAATCCTTATTAGTGGTGGCTTTTCTAACCATCGCTAATAAAGATTATTAGAGATGGTTTTAGTGATGGCAACTATCATCACTAATAATATTTTTTTTTATTTTTTAAAAAATAATTAAATAAAAAAATTATTAGCTATCAAAAAATAATGTTGCTAAAAATGGCACACATCGATAATGAAGCTTTAGCAAAAGCAGCTGCCATCGACAAAGCCATCGCTAATAACTTTTTAATTTTTTTTAAAAGTAATAATTATTTTTTTTAAATCTATTTTAATTCTAATAATAAATAATTAGAGTTTTTGAACCATATTAAAATTAAAGTAATAATTAACAACCATAATTATAAATAAAAAACTCAATTATATTATATTAAAAAATATAAATTTTATAATTTTATAACTTTATACTACTTTTACAAGCAAAAAAGTAATATATAATAATAAAATTAAAAAAAGCATGCAAGATCCTCTACATCATCATCATCCTTGTCCTCCTACATTGATGCAGAACAAATAAAGGGATGCGATGCGGAAGTAAATTAAGATTAACTAATTTTTTTGTTGTTTTTATATGTTTGTAGAAGTTGGCTTCAAATCAAAGAAAAGTTAACCTAACATTGAAAGATACTAATATGATAATTGAAAGCACAATTTTAAGGAAACTAAATTATCAGAGTAGTTCAGAAGCAACGGATCGCTGGGGGTTGAGAAACTCCCAGACCTAGGGTTTCGCTCCGAACTTTCAACAGAACAGAAATAAAGAGAAGAGATGGTTTACCTAACCAGACAATGATCTTCACAGATTTTGGTGGAAGACTCTCCCGAGCAGATTGTTGGATCCTCGGATTCAGATATCTTCGCAATGGATCCTCCAATACTGGTCCTTTGGCGGGCTGGCTTCTCCTGAACTCAAGATCTGGAAGAGAAGAAAAACAATTGATGGAATCAGAGAGTCAAGGGAAAAATTTACCAGGTTGATGAACTTGAAGATTGAAATTGCTGAAAACTGGATTCTCCTGGAAGCTGATGTGATTTTCCTTGGAACTTGCTCTGGATCTGAAGTAGCTGGACTGGATCTGGATGAAGGTGGACGGCCTGGACTTGTAGAGAGAGAGGCCGTGGGAGATGGAAGGAGCTAGGGTTTGATGGATTGAAAATAATGATGGGCGGCTAGGGTTTTGGATTTTTAAGTGGCTAACCTAGGGTTTTGGATAAAGATGGAGATCTCTCACCTCCTCAAGGCTCCAATGGAACCCGGATTACCCCCTCACGGAGCTCAACACTTAGAATAGTGCGGAAGAAGAGAAAACATAAGTTTGCTCATAAAAAAATTTCTTTCATTCATTGATTTCTAAAGTTACAAAGAAAGGTCTATTATATAGACCTAAAATTTTCTCCAAGTTTGTACAAATTCCCATGTGGGACTAAACTCCTCCAACCTCTAGATTATGTAGAAAACCTCCTCTCTTGGCCGACCAAGAATTCAAAAAAATTTGGGACGGCCATAAAGGATTTTTTTTGGAATTTTTATGGCACCTTCTTTGGAGTTGGATTTGGAGTCCTCTTCTCCTTATGGCATTTCTTCTTTTCTTCCACTCCAAGTTAAGCTCTTTGATTTTGATTTGAACTTCAATTAGGAGTAGGTTGGATGTCCTTCTTTGATTTTTTCTCCAAGAGAATTCCCTTTCCTTCTTTGCTTAGACAAAATTGGCAGGTATTGGCGCCTCCTTTAAATTGGCTTCCAATTTGATTTTTTTTCTTCTTTGGATGTGGGGACCATGACACTGGGATGCCTCTGTGGCGCCTCCTGGACCCTGGCGTGTGCTTGGAGTGTGGCTGGGCGTGTGGATTGGAGTGTGGCCTCCACTTGCTTGGACCTTGATTTGATTGGAAGACAAATGTGGCACCATTTTGGACCTTGATTTGATTGGAAGACAATTGCGGCACTATTTTGGATAAAATTGAAACCACATCGGGACTTGCACCGAGTCAACATGACTCAACAAAATTTAAATGATGACTCAAGAAATAAATAAAAATAAATAAACTGGTTGACCAGGTCAACCTTTATTACAAACCCTAATTTCTCGGGCAATGTCAATCAGAGATCCAAATGGAGCTCTGAAGTCTTCTTGTGAGTCTGGTGCCCGCACCAATTCTCCCGGGGTGGGAGGAACTCGACCCTGTCGAGTAAGGCTCAAGTTGGCTCTGGTATCTCTCCAAGAGGTCTGGGTCCAATTCTTGTAATTCTTCTCGGGAGATCCAAGAGTCATCAGAATCTGGCCTTCCTTGCCAGCGGACCAGGTACCTTTGGTATCCTCGATTACGAGTAGAGATAACCTGATCATCCAGGATCTTTTCAATCTGCTCTTTCCTCACAGGCCAGTTTGTTGGTGGACACACAGGGTCGGGATCACTCTCAATGATAGGGTTAGGCTCAAAAGGCTCACTAGGAATCACAGCTGGCTCCCTGTACTCTACTAAGTCTGTAATGTTGAAAGTAGAGCTAATGCCTAGTTCTGGAGGCAACTCGAGCACATAGGCATTGGATCCTACTCTCTTTACCACTCTAAATGGTCCAGCTCCCCTAGCATGTAACTTTCTAACGGTTCCAGGAGGAAACCGTTCAGGCCTTAACCTAATCATCACATAGTCTCCCTCAACAAAAGATTTGACTCGCCTTTGAGTATCAGCCAACTTCTTATAAGTTTCATTACTTAAATTTATTTTGGCATGAATTTCTTTATGCAAGTCTTTTACATGCTGTGCAAAATTCTCAGCAGACTCGGAGACTCGAGTGTGGACAGGTAAAGGGACTAGGTCAAGAGGTGTGTGAGGTTTGTACCCATGTACAATTTCAAATGGACTCTTACCCGTAGACCTATTGACCGAGTCATTGTACGCAAATTCTGCCCTTGGTAGGTATAAATCCCAATTTCTGGTGTTTTCACCAACAAGACATCTCAGCAGATTTCCTAGGCTACGGTTCACTACTTCAGTTTGGCCATCAGTTTGGGGATGATAGGCAGTTGAAAACTTAAGTTTTGTCCCTAACTTATGCCAAAGGGTCTTCCAAAAGTAACTGGTGAACCGGACATCCCTATCTGAAACGATTGTCTTAGGTAGGCCATGGAGTCTAACTATCTCATTGAAGAAAAGTGTGGCTACCTTAGACGCATCAAAGGTTTGGGAACAAGGCAAGAAGTGGGCCATTTTAGAGAATCGGTCGACTACGACACAGATAGAATCATGTCTCCTCTGGGTCTTAGGTAAACCTAACACAAAATCCATACTCACATCTTGCCAAGGACGATCTGGGACAGGGAGTGGGGTATAAAGGCCAGTGTTTTGTTTTCGCTGTTTGGCAACAGCGCAGGTTCGACATCTAGCTACAATATTAGCTACATCCCTTTTCAAGCTAGGCCAGAAAAAGTGGTCTTCAATAGCTAGAATGGTCTTGTCTTTTCCAAAATGGCCGGCTAAACCTCCAGCATGGATTTCCCAAATCAAAAATTCCCTAAGAGAAGTTCTAGGGATGCAAAGCCTATTTTTGTCACTTCTGGCATACTCTTTGGAATTTGCTAGGAGTTCACTGTAAATTTTCATGTGCATGTCAAGCTAGGATCAAACCTAGAGAACCTATAATCTATTAGGTTTAGATCCAAAGAGTTCAATAAAATTTCCTTCGATAGGAATGCATAGTCGAGTCTGTTAGGTATCAGTATGAGTCCTTTGCATCATTTGTCTGCATGTGCCTAGCATGTTCACCACCTGCACTAATCTTAAAACAACTGGCTAATTCCCGAAGAAGGGTCAAAGAATTTGATGTAGTGGATTTTATCTTGGTTAGGCTTAGGCCTAAAAGAAGCTTCATGCTCGCAGAGCCGGACCTTTTAAAGTGATAGAGAAGGTTGGATCAAATGCCTAGGTGTTAGACTTGCCTTCGGATTTGGGCATTAGTTCTACCTTCAATATTACAGACCTGGTTGAGTATAGGGAACCGGCAGCGCTACCTAGTGAGGCCTTTGGACCTATTCCTTTTCATTGTGAGTGACCCTAACCTAGAGTGTCCACAAACAAATTTGGCCTGAGAGAGGAGAACGGATCGAGCGTATCCTGGACAATCAAGCCATCACGACCCAGGGCCATGACTATCAATGCTTCCTGGTCCGATGGCAAGGCTGGCCAGAGTCGGACGATTCGTGGATTTCTCGAGAGGACTTGCAACTCCTCAACCCAGACCTTCTCGAGAGATATGTGAGCCAGTCTAACCTTCACTCGACAGGGTCGAGTTCCTCCCACCCCGGGAGAATTGGTGGGGACACCTGAGGCACCAGAATAAGACAGAGGCTTTTTCAACCCTCTGTAAATTGATCAATAATTTATGAATCTATCTGTAATAAGGGCTTAGCTCATCTGAGTCCATTTTAGTTGTTATTTCAGTTCTGTACTAGTCAGCTCATGTTGAGCTAGTTCAGTCCAATGCTAGTTAGCTCATGTTGAGCTAATTTTATTTTTTTTGAGTCCTGTCCAAGCATACTGAAGACTCAAGACTATATTATACAAGTGAAGACCAAGTCCAACCAGATTGAAGACATGGAAGTTTAGCCCAAGTCCAACCCAGCTTGAAGATTTGAAGACCCCAGGAGAAAAATCAGAAACCCTGATTCCTTGCAGATGCCCTCCAGATGCCCAGATTCCCTTCCAGATGCCAAAGTATATTCATAAATAAGGGCATCCATGATTCCAGAGGTCCATCTGCATCCTAGCCCAATGAAATCAAGCCCAGGTGCCAAGCCCAAGCCCCTAAGAAGCAAGATACCAGGGAATATTCCTGCTACCTGGCTACCAGGCCACCCCAGCTTCCAGAGGCCCAAACCCATGCACCCGGGCCCCTTTGGGCCGGCCTTTTGCTGCTCCTAGAAGCCCAACACGCCCCCCTAGGCATCCTTGGAGTCTTGACCAAGTCAAGAAAAATTTTAGGGATTTTTCTACCTAATATTTCCTTATTTTCTAGCTAGGGTTTGAGAGGGAAAAGGATTCTTATGTAAAGACTTATGTACCCTTACTTGGAGCCCAAGGTTAAGGGTCTATTTAAGGGACCCTAGCCTCTTGTATGAGGAATTTTTTGATGAATGAAAACCTTGAGTTCTTCTATTGAGTGGTGTGATACCCTGCTGTGTGCATAAAGGGGTTTGTGAGAGTTCTTCTTCCCGGTGATTGCAATCATCTTCCTGCTGCCAACAAACCCTCCAGATCCCTGGACGCCCACTCCAAAAGAAGCCTTCCCTTGCTGTTTTTACTTTGTTTTCTTGTTCCTTTGTGAGCTTTCTAACCCCTGACAGGTCGTTTGCAGGTCCCTGAGTTCCTACGAATCCAACGACTCCAGCCAAGCCTCAATCGGATCACCGAGCAGAAAGCTGGGTATCCGCGGGTCTTTGGCTCGGTTTTCCAGGCCGCATCCGTCGAGGAACGAGAGACCCCTTCGCTGCGATCTTCACAGACGTTGTCAGGTACACCCCTCTACCTCCAGTAGTTTTATTGTAGGAGAACTTGCCCTAACCGAGGCTTCTCAGCCCCGGCGGTCCTTCTTTGCTACTTTTCTTGGTCCTAATCTGCATGCTGATCTTCAAAAATTCATACAAAATTCCCTACAAATAATTTTGACCTGAAATTTGGGAATTAATCACCTAACTCAACATGTAAAACATACAAAAAAAATTGCATGCATATTAGTTCCCCATCATTTGGTATCAGAGCTTAGATTAGGGCTTATTTTCAGCAATTTTTCAGTCCGTATATACTCTATCATTTTAATTATTTCTCCCTGTTAAAAACTCCAAAAATTCTGAAATTTATTTTCCTGGATTTATCATAATTCACAGTAATTTTAAAATTTTTTTCATATTTTATTATGGCCTGTGAATTTTCTGCGAGCCAAAATAGGGCCTGCAAATTTTCGGCTCTGTTTTTTTTAGCAAGACAAGTTTGGAAGTTTTAGGGTTTTGTTTAGGAGTTTTTGCATATTTCTTAATTTTAGTATATTTCCAGTATATTAGGCCATGATTTGCAAGTTTTCTTCTATTTAAAAAATACCAAAAAAAAAATATATACATATTTTCCAAAAATACCAAAAAAAAAATACCTAAACCCTAATTTGCATCCTCATCTGCCTGCCATCATTGCATAATTTACTTTTAAGGGCACTCTTGCTATATCAGATGGGGGGAGGATTTGATCACCTCTCCTTAGCCCAAAACCACATCCCTTGCATTCAGTCCCAAGCCTTAACCTAAAATTAATTAGACTTAATTTGCCCTAGTGGGCTAGGGACACCAACTGGTCGGGTCCGGGCTAGTGTTAGATCACTGTGTCAAGTTAACCTGTGTGTGCCTTGTGCTTAGTGTCTAGAACGGTGGTTTAGGGATTCAATCCTGAAGGGCTTGTGTGCTGGTCCGCCTACCTGGCCAATCTCTGATTGGTGTCTAGGATTGGCAATCAGGGACCTAACACTCCCCTTACACCTGCCTGGCTGAGTACAGGGTTACTATAGGCTAGTTTGCCACCCTGATTGAGCATCTAGTTTGGACTTTAGGTCTAGTCAGCTATAGTCGATCTGATCGAGTCTTGCATGAGCACTAGATCAGGAGTTTCATATCACCCACCTCCTTCATAAATGTCTGAACCCATGGAAAATTTACAAGTCCAAATAAAAGCCCTAGCTGATCAAATTGCCCAGATAACTATCCAGATGACCCAGTTAACTCAGTCTCGTATTCAAACCAACGATAGAATTGACCATCGTGCCAATAGGTTTGATCAGTTAAAAGTCCGGGTAGGGACCCCAAGAAAAACCCATGGGTCACAGTCTGAGCCAGATCCTGACTCCCCTCAACCTAGGAGGACCCCAAACCCTGATCTATACCATGAGGTCGAACCTAGGAGAGCCCCTTATCCTGACCCGTACTACAATCCTCAACCTAGGAGGACCCCAAACCCTGATCCATACCTTGAGGCTGAACCTAGGAGAACCTATCATCATGACCCAATCCCTAAGGTTAGTCCTAGAAGACTCAATCAGGATTTTATAGACCAGGAAGATAGATCCTATTTACCCTCTCCCTACAAGCCTAGTATACCTACAACCTATAGATCTTATGACTCCAGATCCTATGACTCTAGATCCCATGATCATAGATCCTATGCACCCACACCCTATGAGCCTAGTAGACCCAACACCCAATATTCTGACCCATATAGGGAGTCCAACCCTAGGAGGACCCAATATTCTGACCTATATAGGGAGTCCAACCCTAGGAGAACCCAGTATTCTGACCCATATAGGGAGTCCAATCCTAGGAGGACCCAATATCCTGACCCATATAGAGAGCCCAACCTTAGGAGGACCCCATACCTTGATCCATCCTTAGAACCTGATCATAAAGCTGACCCAAAATCATATGACCCCAGATCCTATAATCCCATGACCCATAGATCTGCACCCTTGTCCTATGAGCCTAGAGAACCCATAACCCCTAAGTATCAACCTAGTACTAGTCATGCTTCCCCTAGTCAACTTGAATCCCATAGGATTAGTATCCCTAAATATGAACCCAGTAGTGAGCCACTACCCCTTATACAACCTGAACCTACTAGGAGTAGTACCCATAATCAGAGACCAGAACCTAACCAATTTCTTGCTAGCCGACCTTCTCCAACCATTCCTGAGATTCACAAGGCTTACATTAATGCGAAAGTGTATGAAGCTGATGTGAGCCTAGTGGATGAGTATGAGGGAGAAGAGGAGACACCTTTAGTAGACCTAGAATTAGCTGACCCAGTAGATGCCCAGGTAGAAACCAACCCAGAGCTAGTTGACCTTGACCATATCCAACCTAAAGCTATAATGGAAGAACAAATAGAGGAAGAGAACCTAGGTACTGCTACTAGAGCCTTACCTGAGAAAACCATAGAGGAGAGCCAAATTATAGAGTCTAGTCCTAAAATACAAGAACCAGAAGAATTTATTAAGGACCTGATCTCTTTGAATCAATACCTTCAAGATGAGTCCCCTCCTATAGTTCCCATTAAGGACCTCTTCCCCGAAATTAGTGACCCATCCTTCCATTATGCAAATCCTGTAGATATAGCTCAACCTCATAAGGTTAACCTCATTAGTATAGGATTAGTTCCTGACACCCCGTCTTTTATCCTACTTTATCCAACTAACCATGAACCTTTTTCTCTACCTTACCAAACTAATTCTGAACCCACTTCCTATTTTCTGCCCTTTCCTGACACCTCCAGCATTTCTAGGATCATTAGATTGCATTTAGCTGAGATTAGCATACTGCATGCATTCATCACGCATGTTAGGTTTGCATCTTACTTCTGGCATACTCTTTGGAATTTGCTAGGAGTTCACTGTAAATTTTCATGTGCATGTCAAGCTAGGATCAAACCTAGAGAACCTATAATCTATTAGGTTTAGATCCAAAGAGTTCAATAAAATTTCCTTCGATAGGAATGCATAGTCGAGTCTGTTAGGTATCAGTATGAGTCCTTTGCATCATTTGTCTGCATGTGCCTAGCATGTTCACCACCTGCACTAATCTTAAAACAACTGGCTAATTCCCGAAGAAGGGTCAAAGAATTTGATGTAGTGGATTTTATCTTGGTTAGGCTTAGGCCTAAAAGAAGCTTCATGCTCGCAGAGCCGGACCTTTTAAAGTGATAGAGAAGGTTGGATCAAATGCCTAGGTGTTAGACTTGCCTTCGGATTTGGGCATTAGTTCTACCTTCAATATTACAGACCTGGTTGAGTATAGGGAACCGGCAGCGCTACCTAGTGAGGCCTTTGGACCTATTCCTTTTCATTGTGAGTGACCCTAACCTAGAGTGTCCACAAACAAATTTGGCCTGAGAGAGGAGAACGGATCGAGCGTATCCTGGACAATCAAGCCATCACGACCCAGGGCCATGACTATCAATGCTTCCTGGTCCGATGGCAAGGCTGGCCAGAGTCGGACGATTCGTGGATTTCTCGAGAGGACTTGCAACTCCTCAACCCAGACCTTCTCGAGAGATATGTGAGCCAGTCTAACCTTCACTCGACAGGGTCGAGTTCCTCCCACCCCGGGAGAATTGGTGGGGACACCTGAGGCACCAGAATAAGACAGAGGCTTTTTCAACCCTCTGTAAATTGATCAATAATTTATGAATCTATCTGTAATAAGGGCTTAGCTCATCTGAGTCCATTTTAGTTGTTATTTCAGTTCTGTACTAGTCAGCTCATGTTGAGCTAGTTCAGTCCAATGCTAGTTAGCTCATGTTGAGCTAATTTTATTTTTTTTGAGTCCTGTCCAAGCATACTGAAGACTCAAGACTATATTATACAAGTGAAGACCAAGTCCAACCAGATTGAAGACATGGAAGTTTAGCCCAAGTCCAACCCAGCTTGAAGATTTGAAGACCCCAGGAGAAAAATCAGAAACCCTGATTCCTTGCAGATGCCCTCCAGATGCCCAGATTCCCTTCCAGATGCCAAAGTATATTCATAAATAAGGGCATCCATGATTCCAGAGGTCCATCTGCATCCTAGCCCAATGAAATCAAGCCCAGGTGCCAAGCCCAAGCCCCTAAGAAGCAAGATACCAGGGAATATTCCTGCTACCTGGCTACCAGGCCACCCCAGCTTCCAGAGGCCCAAACCCATGCACCCGGGCCCCTTTGGGCCGGCCTTTTGCTGCTCCTAGAAGCCCAACACGCCCCCCTAGGCATCCTTGGAGTCTTGACCAAGTCAAGAAAAATTTTAGGGATTTTTCTACCTAATATTTCCTTATTTTCTAGCTAGGGTTTGAGAGGGAAAAGGATTCTTATGTAAAGACTTATGTACCCTTACTTGGAGCCCAAGGTTAAGGGTCTATTTAAGGGACCCTAGCCTCTTGTATGAGGAATTTTTTGATGAATGAAAACCTTGAGTTCTTCTATTGAGTGGTGTGATACCCTGCTGTGTGCATAAAGGGGTTTGTGAGAGTTCTTCTTCCCGGTGATTGCAATCATCTTCCTGCTGCCAACAAACCCTCCAGATCCCTGGACGCCCACTCCAAAAGAAGCCTTCCCTTGCTGTTTTTACTTTGTTTTCTTGTTCCTTTGTGAGCTTTCTAACCCCTGACAGGTCGTTTGCAGGTCCCTGAGTTCCTACGAATCCAACGACTCCAGCCAAGCCTCAATCGGATCACCGAGCAGAAAGCCGGGTATCCGCGGGTCTTTGGCTCGGTTTTCCAAGCCGCATCCATCGAGGAACGAGAGACCCCTTCGCTGCGATCTTCACAGACGTTGTCAGGTACACCCCTCTACCTCCAGTAGTTTTATTGTAGGAGAACTTGCCCTAACCGAGGCTTCTCAGCCCCGGCGGTCCTTCTTTGCTACTTTTCTTGGTCCTAATCTGCATGCTGATCTTCAAAAATTCATACAAAATTCCCTACAAATAATTTTGACCTGAAATTTGGGAATTAATCACCTAACTCAACATGTAAAACATACAAAAAAAATTGCATGCATATTAGTTCCCCATCACTTAGTCCAATGAAATTCTCCCTTCCTAATACAATCAGTGATAGGAGCAGCTAAAGTACTAAACCCCTTGATGAATCGCCTATAGAAGGTAGCCAAGCCGTGGAAACTTCTAACTTCATGCACATTGGTTGGCTCTGGCCAGTCTACTATGGACCTAATTTTCTCAGGATCGGCCGCCACGCCGTCAGGGGTTACTACAAAACCAAGAAAGATAACTCTACTAGTCATGAATTCACACTTCTTAAGATTACCGTAGAGTCTCTCATTCCTCAAAACTTGGCAGACTGCTCTAAGGTGGCCTAGGTGATCTGCTGGGGTCTTACTATAGATCAGGATGTCATCAAAATAGACCACCACAAATTTTCCTATGAAAGCTCTAAGTACCTGGGTCATAATTCTCATGAAGGTACTAGGGGCATTGGACAACCCAAAAGGCATAACAACCCATTCATAAAGACCATCCTTAGTTTTGAAAGCAGTTTTCCATTCATCCCCGGGTCTAATCCTAACCTGATGATAGCCGCTTTTGAGATCAATCTTAGAAAAAACCATTGCACCAGCCATCATATCAAGCATGTCATCTAGTCTAGGGATGGGAAACCTATATTTGATTGTAATTTTATTGATGGCACGACTGTCAACACACATCCTCCACGTGCCATCTTTCTTTGGGGTTAGTAAGGCTGGGACGGCACAAGGGCTAAAACTTTCTCTAATAAACCCCTTCCTCAATAATTCTCCAACCTGCTTTTGCAGTTCTTCATGCTCAGATGGATTCATCCTGTAATGGGGCAAGTTGGGCAAAGTCGCTCCTGGGATTAGATCTATGGCATGCTGGATATCCCTAAGAGGTGGAAGGTGGTCTGGCAAATCCTCGGGAAAGACATCCTCAAATTCTTTTAACACAGGTTTAACTTCTTGAGGAGGCTCTGAGGGTTCCGAAGTTCTAAGTTCCTTAGCAGTCAACATCCAGATGGGTGAACCACTATGAATTTCTTGTTCTAGATCCTTAGCACTGATTAGGTTCACTCCAGTTTTCATCTCCTTAACCTTACCGGCTCCTTTAGTTACCTTGTCCTTAGGGGGAACGGAATGGATCGTAATCTTCTTCCCATTGAAACTAAAGACACAGGTATTGGATTTTTCTAAGAGGGTGGCATCATGATCATACAACCAAGGTCTTCCGAGAATTATACTGCTCACCCCCATGGGTAAAACATCGCACCAAATCTTTTCGTGATAAAATTGCATTTGGATTTGGACTTGACATCTAGACTGGATGGGTATGGAGGTAGAATCTACCCAAGAAACCTTATAGGGGTTGGGATGGGGAACTGGGATTAAGCCTAACATCTTGACAGTGCTAGTAGAGATGGCATTTACACAGCTCCCACTATCTATGATGATCTTACATACCTTATCCCCTAATTTAAGAAAAGTCTGTAGGATGTTAGTCCTACGCCAATCCTCTTGAACTAGATTCTGGGATAGGATGCATCTTACAACTCCTAATTGGTCAGATTCATTGGGTTCCTCCTCTCCTTCATACTCCTCAACCAAATTCATTCCGGCCTCATAAACTTCTTCTTCAAATTCCTCACTGGGCTCGGAATTATCGTTCTCTCCCTCTTCTATGTAAAGGGATCTCCGTGGGCACTAGCTAGCAACATGACCTACCTTATGACACTTGAAACAGGCTATGGCAGTACACTGACTGGAAATGTGACCTGGTTTCTGACACTTAAAACATGTGATATTTGAACTAGGGGTTCTCTGGGTGTCAGGTGCCTTACCTTTGTCCATGGGCCTAGGGGTAGAAGTACCCTGAAAAGGTTTACTAGGGATAACTTGGCTAGGTCCATTCCTTGGGATTGGGGCACTAACCCTAGAAGGTATAGGTCCTCTCTGAAATTTCTCAGTGTTCAGTGCAATCTGGTAGGCTTGGTCTAGATCAGTAACCTCTCTCAGAAATAGTTCTCTCTTGATATCTTCCCTCAGTCCAGCCCTAAATCTAGACAAAGTGACTTCGTGGGCTTCACTCACATCACATCTCATTAGGTATTCATCAAAAGTAGCTATGTAGTCTGAGACAGATCGATTTCCTTGTTTCAGGTTTTTCCATTGGTCTAACAGGTTTTGCTGGTATGAAATGGGTAGGTATTTATCTCTCAGTTTTTCTTTCATACCCTGCCAAGTGGTTATGGGCTCAACATTCCGTCTCCTAGTGGTTAGCTCAATGTTCCCCCAGTATAACCTAGCTTGACGCACTAATTTCATCTTGGCAAACTTGTATTTCCTCTCCTCAGACATAGCATACCACTCAAAGTATTGGTCCATCTCACCCTCCCAATCAGAATACACCTTAGGGTTCAGACTACCATCAAAAGTGGGTGCATCTAATTTGATGTTCCTGATGAACCTATCATCTCTATCTTCAGGCTCTGGGTCAGGCCTCCTATGATTAGGTTCAGGATCTCTATATAAAAGCCTTCTAGGCTCCTGATGTGGGTGAGGTTGAGGCACATTAAAATCGGGGTCAGGAGTCCAATTCCGATGTCTAGGTTCTTCAAGTACTTGGACTCGGTCCCTAAGTTGGGTAAGATCCTCATGAATTTGTGCGCTAAACTGGGCCACAGTGTTTGTCATATCCTGGTTCATTTTAGCCATACTTTCAGTAAGAGTTCTGATCATGGCCTCTAAATCAGGTTGGGTTTGACCAGGTTGATATGGCACTCCGTTTCTGGTAGACATGATGATTCAAGCAAGCACACAAAATGAGACTAGACTAAATCGACTACTGGATCACTAGACCTAGAGTCCAAACTAGATGCCCAATCAGAGTGGCAAGCTAGCCTGTAGTAACTCAGGACTCAGCCAGGCAGGTGTAAGGGGAGTGTTAGGTCCCTGATTGCCAATCCTAGACACCAATCAGTGATTGGCCAGGTAGGCGGACCAGCACACAAGCCCTTCGAGAATGGATCCCTGAACCATCGTTCTAGACACTGAGTGCTAAGCACACACAGAATAACTCGGCAAACTGACTCAACACTAGCCTAGACCCGACCAATTGGTGTCCCTAGCCCACTAGGGCAAATTAGGTCTAACTGATTTTAAATTAGGTCTAGGTTCGAATGATTGGATGGTGGTTTTGGGCTAAGGAGAGGTAATCAACTCCTCCCCTTATCTTAGATGCTCAATTGCCCTTAAGTAAATTATGAGATGATCACTCCAAAAAGAATTGAATTGCAGAATACAAAAAACAGAGTTGTTGTATTTTAATGCTCAGAATTTTTACCGAAACCAATAAATCACAGAAAAATTATGAAAAATAGGCTAAATTATACTGGTTTCAACGAAGCAAAAATCATGCAATTCGAAGTTTTATGCAGAGATAAATAATTCAGACAACAGGGCAATTACGGGCTGCAACTAGATTATCTTCCCCGTTTATAATCCCTGCTATGAAGTTATAACCCAATGGATCCCCTACACGCCCTAGGAACACCCCGTGGAATGGGAGGAGGAGGCTTGCGCCTCGCTTAGTTCCTAGGACCGGACGTCCTGGGGAGTCTACTTCGAGCAGACAAAATAAAAAGAGAAAACAATCAAAACAAGCAAGCAAGCAAATCAGAAACCCTAGACTGGGCTCTGATACCAAAAATGATGCAGAACAAATAAAGGGATGCGATGCGGAAGTAAATTAAGATTAACTAATTTTTTTGTTTTTTTTATATGTTTGTAGAAGTTGGCTTCAAATCAAAGAAAAGTTAACCTAACATTGAAAGATACTAATATGATAATTGAAAGCACAATTTTAAGGAAACTAAATTATCAGAGTAGTTCAGAAGCAACGGATCGCTGGGGGTTGAGAAACTCCCAAACCTAGGGTTTCGCTCCGAACTTTCAACAGAACAGAAATAAAGAGAAGAGATGGTTTACCTAACCAGACAATGATCTTCACAGATTTTGGTGGAAGAACTCTCCCGAGCAGATTGTTGGATCCTCGGATTCAGATATCTTCGCAATGGATCCTCCAATACTGGTCCTTTGGCGGGTTGTCTTCTCCTAAACTCAAGATCTGGAAGAGAAGAAAAACAATTGATGGAATCAGAGAGTCAAGGGAAAAATTTACCAGGTTGATGAACTTGAAGATTGAAATTGCTGAAAACTGGATTCTCCTGGAAGCTGATGTGATTTTCCTTGGAACTTGCTCTGGATCTGAAGTAGCCGGACTGGATCTGGATGAAGGTGGACGGCCTGGACTTGTAGAGAGAGAGAGGCCGTGGGAGATGGAAGGAGCTAGGGTTTGATGGATTGAAAATAATGATGGGCGGCTAGGGTTTTGGATTTTTAAGTGGCTAACCTAGGGTTTTGGATAAAGATGGAGATCTCTCACCTCCTCAAGGCTCCAATGGAACCCGGATTACCCCCTCACGGAGCTCAACACTTAGAATAGTGCGGAAGAAGAGAAAACATAAGTTTGCTCATAAAAAAATTTCTTTCATTCATTGATTTCTAAAGTTACAAAGAGAGGTCTATTATATAGACCTAAAATTTTCTCCAAGTTTGTACAAATTTCCATGTGGGACTAAACTCCTCCAACCTCTAGATTAGGTAGGAAACCTCCTCTCTTGGCCGACCAAGAATTCAAAAAAATTTTGGACGGCCATAAAGGATTTTTTTTGGAATTTTTATGGCGCCTTCTTTGGAGTTGGATTTGGATTTGGAGTCCTCTTCTCCTTATGGCATTTCTTCTTTTCTTCCACTCCAAGTTAAGCTCTTTGATTTTGATTTGAACTTCAATTAGGAGTAGGTTGGATGTCCTTCTTTGATTTTTTCTCCAAGAGAAGTCCCTTTCCTTCTTTGCTTAGACAAAATTGGCAGGTATGGGCGCCTCCTTTAAATTGGCTTCCAATTTGATTTTTTTTCTTCTTTGGATGTGGGGACCATGACACTGGGATGCCTCTGTGGCGCCTCCTGGACCCTGGCGTGTGCTCGGAGTGTGGCTGGGCGTGTGGCTTGGAGTGTGGCCTCCACTTGCTTGGACCTTGATTTGATTGGAAGACAAATGTGGCACCATTTTGGACCTTGATTTGATTGGAAGACAATTGCGGCACTATTTTGGATAAAATTGAAACCACATCGGGACTTGCACCGAGTCAACATGACTCAACAAAATTTAAATGGTGACTCAAGAAATAAATAAAAATAAATAAACTGGTTGACCAGGTCAACCTTTATTACAAACCCTAATTTCTCGGGCAATGTCAATCAGAGATCCAAATGGAGCTCTGAAGTCTTCTTGTGAGTCTGGTGCCCGCACCATACATGTCCTCTCTAGATGATTGATATCCTTTGGATTCTTGTTTCAATTCATCCTCTTCTTCCATTTCTTCATCTTTTTCCTATTCTTTCCTTTCTTGGATAGGATTATCTCCTAATACAAACTCAATATGATCTGTCTCCTCATGTTGGCCATCATATAGGAGAATTTCTGAGGCATCCAACTCTTCATCCATGTAAGACTGATGAACTCCTAGTATTTTATTCTTCTAAAAGCATTCTGGTAGATGGAGCTCTTCTTTTGCTTTTTCGAGCTTGTAATAAATGACTCGAGACTTAATCTTGCATACAATCCACCAATCTTTCCTTCTTTTTCTTGATGGAAAAGGAGTATAATATACTTAAGCAGCTTATTGAGCTAGCACAAATGGCTCAAGATATATACTTTTGATTCATATTTGATTTCAATAAGTCCATGCCGTGGATTAACATTCATACTATTGTTATTATCAAACCATTGGCACTTAAATAAAATGATACTATTACCTCTAATGTATGTCAACTTGATCACTTCTTTGATGATTCCGTAGTAGTTACTCTTTGTCTCTACCCACCAACTGTCCTTTATATACACACCCTATTCATTGTGCTCTTATGATATCCATCTTCGTAGGTGTAAAATTTAAAACCATTAATATTACAGCCATTGTAACATATCACGTGTTTTGCCAGCCTATAACCCAATGGTCTTAGCTTTTTAGGAATAGAGTCTCCCCTTGCACAACCTACATGATATAAAAAGAGTAAATTAAAGAAAACTAAAATAGATAAAATATTAATGGATGCTTACCGGTTGACGAAACCAATTTGCAAAGTTTTGTAAGCATTGTGCAAAAATTTTTTGCTCAGTTATTCTCAAATTATCTCGTCTCAGCATTCGATCATAATCTCTAAATATGCATACTATAATAAATGATTGAAGAATTTGGATTATAATGGATACTTACTCAATGTAAGGTTGACTTCCTTATAATTTAGCAAAACATATCTCCGTCTGTAAAAATTCAACATTTGTTAAAATATGAAGAAACTCCTAGCCAATTTAACAAGCTAGATAAGAAATATTGAGATCTTTTACTCCAATCTCTCACCACCACTATCATCATTTTAACCAACATGAGTTAACCCTGTTTGCACATTGGGATTAAAGTAGTATCAACTAAAATTTGAATTTTTTTCTATTATGTTAGCCACCATAATAGAACCTTCAACTCTGACCTTGTTTTTACTTTCTTTTTCGGACTGTGCATGTATCTTTAAAATGGATGCATTCACGTGCACTGCACTAGTCCCCCCACCCTAGCTTCATATACCAAATGAATCATTAGATGCTCCATGGAGTTGAAGAAGCTAGTAGGGAATATCTTCTCCAACTTACACGTGGTCTCTATACTGCTAACCTTAAGACTGGAGATGTTGTCGATGGATAGTTTGATAGCATAAATGTCTATAAAGAAAAGACTAAGCTTGGTCAAAGTGTTAGGAATTGTGTCCCAAAGCCAATCTCTAGACTGTAAACGGTTGTGCTACTTTGTATTTATATATGAATTATGTTTAATAAATAAAAGTTATTTATTTTTGGCTATCCATCATTTTACATTTTCCTGTAATGAACTCTTGTATGAGAGAGTCCTTAGAACTACATTGTTTGATATAGAGATGATATATCAAGTAGTTCTTAAACTGGTTCACAACCAAATAATACATTGTTATAGGATGACGATGTATCAAGTATAGGTTGTTGTATGTCACAAATATTGGTTGTCCTCTTAACCAAGGAGTGTGGAGACACTGGTGTGACATACAAGTGAAGTGTATGACATTTCACTGAACGTGACCATCTACGAAGCTCCCTTCTACCAAAGGGTTGCTCGCAAAGGGATATGGGTATATGTGCCTCATACCTAAGGTCACCATGGCAGCTTGCAAGCAACTCACTGTACTTTGGTGCTGGACTACCTGGATTTCTAATCCAGTGATGGAAGGTTTCTGGGTGCAATCAAGTACTTGTGGAGCGATGGTAGATCAAGATGGAATTGACCTCTCTAAATAGTTTGGAATGAATGACTCACTATGTCTCAATTTAGCAAAACCTTGGCCAGGGTAGTTCTTGTGAGGAGTCACAAAACTTGTGAGGTTGAGACATGATCTGGATAGACCAAATTAGGGTTGGCAGTCGAACCCTAGGTCATCCTGAGCATTATAAGGTCAAAGGGATGAATTATACGGCAACCATATGCCAGAGGTTCTTATGAGGTGCTCTACATCTTCGATCTATCCGGACATCGAGTATCATTGCTAGATAAGGATTGTGACTGGTACTAAAAATGTTCCAGTGCTACCGATTTAGTGTTCGACCCGATGCGGTCACACACCATAGAGAGTTTCTATCTGATCTTTTGGGCTAATCAACGATTGAGAATTGTTTGCCGTCACCTGAAGTCAATATGGTTGACCTTGCTCCAAGTATCGACACTTGAATTTTTGCAGGTGTCGACACTTGGTGAAGTGTCGATACTTGGCAATTTTCGACTGTCGACACTTCCTATGACGAGCAGTTTTCTGGGAGGATTTTATGGAGAATTTTTGGACATGTTTTGACCTGGTTTGAATTTCAAATTCAAACCAAATTTGGCTCCAAGGTTATTTGGTATGAAAGTCATACTTACCTTAATGGGTTGGACCCATTTGGAATGGCCTTGATTCTCTCCCCCATTCTCTTCCTCCATCTATCCTCCTTCCTTCTTCTCCCTCTCATGGCAGCTCCTATGAATAGAGGTCTTTGTAGTGGCTGTTGGGGTTACACATACATGTACAGCAAGAGAGAAAAGAAAAGAGAGGAAGAAGAAGGGTTTTGTGAGAGGTTTAGGGATTGGGTATGAGCCACCTAGCAATCAAGCTAGGTCTTGGAAAAGAGGTTTTGGAAAGGGGTTCCTGCTCTCTTTCTCGTCTTCTTGGAAGAAGAAGTTCAGCCCACAGATCCCGAAGAGCTAGCACTCCGAGGGAGTTGATCAGAGTCGAGCCCAGGTGTGGATATCCTGTAAAGGCCAGACGCATGTGTGGTTCGAGCGCCCTCCTCTTTCTCACAGCACTTCCTTGGATTCTCTCTTGTGAAAAGGTATGGTACTTTTATATTTTCTCTTGCTTTGATGTTTATATGCATGCTAGGTTATTATACTAGATCCTGTTGCAGGCAGATCGGTAGATGGTTTGGATCTATCTACCGAGCCTTCCGCTATGCATGTCTTAAAATTATTTTAAAATGCATATTCTTTGCCCTGTTTCATGCATAATGTATGCTAGGTGTAGGTGTTTTTCACCTTCACAAAGAACTCCATATAAAGTTGGAAAGGAGATCATAACACACTAATGATAACAATCATTGAATGAAGACATGGCAGTTATGGTTCTTTAGTCCATAGAACTTGCAATCTTTGACATTGATGTACCGAGCTAGATTACTTGTATAACCATCTAAAAATTTAAAATTTTTATGCCATTCATATACATTCTTCAACTGCTCTCTTGTTAAGGTATAAGATGTGTTTAGCTTCATAAATTTTTCAGGTGACACCTCAACCAGCTTTAATAAAGGATGCATGCATATGTGTTGCATATTTGTTGAAGCTTTGAGGCTATCCTTCATCTTATCCTTGATATTCATAATAATATAAAAAATATTATTGAATATATTCTTTTTAATATGGATGATGTCAAGGTTATGATCGATTAAATTGGTGGACCAATATGGCAACTCCCAGAAGATGCTGCGCTTCACCTAGTTATGAATTTTACGAACCCCCAAGGTTTCTACTTGTCAAATAGAATACCAAACTAGACTTCATCAACTTGGGATATCCTCTGAAACACTTCCATACCACTGAGGCATAGATGTGCATGACCATTCTCTATCTTATTCCTCCTGAAACTGACCCACTGCTTTTGAAGGAGATGATGCTCGGGGAGAAATTGATAATGACATCGAACCATCAAGGCTTACATCCATGCTCAAGCTAAAAGTAATTTTATATTCTTTATGTAATATAGACATGCTAGCTTTTCATGAGTGCTCCTTCTTGACAGCATCCCATAAGCAGGAAAATCACTAATGGTTCACATCAGTATAGCCTTCACTATAAAATTCTGCTTTTTTGATGTATCAAAAATTTGTGTACCATCTAATCATAAGAATATCAGCTCATCAACAAGAGGTGTCAAATACATATCAATATTTCTACCAGGATCATAGTCCAGGAATGCCTAATGTAAGAAAGATATTATATTCTTTCATGCATATCTCAGGTGGCAGATTGTACGAAGTAATAAAGATTGGCCAACATAAATAATGGACCGCTACATGATTGGACAATGTAATCTATTCGTAGACAAACCTAGTCTAACATTGCATGATTCTTAAGTAAACAAAGGATGATAAGCGTCAAATTTCTTTCATGTCTTACTATATGATGGATGACACATCATATTGGTATGCTTGCGAATCCCTTCTTTATTCTATCTCATATGCCCGGTAGTACTCTTGGACAATTAGAGCCTCCAAAGCTTAAGAGTAAGGGAAATGTATCGAAGAACTTTATATGGTACATCCTTCTATTTTTTATCCTCTTTCCTTGGCTTAAATCGGCTTTAATCGCGTACGTCACATACTCTCTTCAGTTAATCCTCATTATAGAAAAGCATACAATCATTGCTGCATGCATTTATCTTTTCGTATCCCATGCCTAACTCTTTCTCGTATCTTTAGTTAGTCCTCCTTATAGAAGCGATTATACAGTATGTGTTTCACGTCCCAGCCATAATGGTTCATTAGTGTTTTTTAGCATACGATAGAAATCACCATTATCAGCTTCTAGATCATCATATATATTCCAGTTAAAGTCAGGACCAACCGCATCCATAACCATGTCTATCATTCTATCTGATCCATGTCCTATAGATTTCTAACTATTACAATTATCTCCCATGTTTTTCCATGTAGGTACCAATATTTATAGTTTGGCATAAATCTACTCTATTTAAATAGACAATTATTGTATCCCTATCATGCATTTCTCTATTAATACATATGTTACAAGGACAATGATATGTCCTTCAAATAAAAGTGATGCATTCCTAAAATCATAATCACATAAGAACTTGGGCATTGGGTGTGCGAATGCCTAGCACTTAAGCTGGGTCTTGGGAAGAGAGCTAGTTTAGGAAGGGTTCTACCTCTCCTCCTTATCTTCCAAGAAGAAGAAGAAGATCGGCCTCAAAATCCTAAAAAGCTAGCACTCCGAGGGAGTTAATCTGTGTCGAGCCCCGGTGTGAATTACCTGTAGAGGCCAGACACGTATGTGGCTCAAGTGCTTTACCCTTTTCCACAGCATTTTCAAAGATATAACAGTAAGGTACTTTTATATCTTTGCTCCTTTCTGGTTTTTGATGTTTATATTGCATGCTGTATTATTATACTAGTTCCTGTTACAGGTAGTTTGGTAAATCATTTTGATCGATCTACCAAGCCTTCCACTGTCGTTATTTTAAAGTTATTTTAAAATACTTTTCATCTGCCTGGCATATTTTTTCCTTCATTGGTATCAGAGTCAGGTTCTCACGTAGTATAATAATGCTAGCATGCTTTTAACATCATGTTTTTCTCGGATTGAGTGCTTCACCATGGCCATCCGGTCATAGGAGAGAAGTAGGGCTGCAAGACCCTCTCTTTCCATTCAATGGGGTCTCCTATGGCGTGTAGGGGTGCTGCTTGTGATTGACTCATGAAAAGAAAATGTAGATTAAAGTGTTTTAATCTATTGTTATGATCATAAAATAAATTTAGATAAGATCTAAGAGTTTTGTTTTGATCGTGTTTAATATCTAACTTTGAATAGTTCAAGTTAGATGCATGAAATTGAAGTCACTATTTTCTGCCCTCGCAAACGAGCCAACTCGACTCTTGCTCGAGCTGACTTGTTTATGTAGGCAAAACAGTCTATCTATTTTGGTTCTGGATGAGCCGACTCGACCCCTGCTCGAGCTGACTTGTCTCTGCTAACAGATGCATCTGTCAGTTTTTGGTTCTGGATGAGCCGACTCACATTCTACATGAGTCGACTCGACCAAAAAGCCCTGAAATAGTAAATTCAAATTTGCTTGTAAAATTATTTTACATTCTTAATTGAAACTGTTTTGATTAATTAAGGTTATTGGACTTAATTGAGACTTAAGTTATATTAAATGACAAAAACTCTAGGAATATGATTCAAAGATTTTAAATCATTTCAATAAGCCTTAAGGGTCATGGGTTAGCTTCTTTTTGGTCCTTAATTAGGTTAGACCTAAGTTTAGATGCATTGGACTAAATAGATAACTAATCTAATCAAATGTTAAGTTAGGGTTTCTTCTCTATAGATCTCTCTAATAGTTAGATTGATTAGTCTATAGATCTAAATGGACCTAATTTGTGGCTCAGTGGTCAGCCCGAGTCTTTAGGCTAGTTAAATCGATTTTAATGAACCAATTGGTGTCTAGGTAAGTTTGGCAATTTGATCATGGTTCTTTGGGGCTACCTCTTATCTGGCGAACTCGGTTGGTGTCTAAGGCAAGATGGTTAATAGCGGAACCTAACACATGATCTCACTTACCTAGCTAATATGGTCGATCAAAATTGATTGGATAGCTTATTGACTCGTGTTAACCCATGTCATCCAAGGTTAATCAGTCTTGACTGATTTTAGGTGCCCATGGATCATTAGTTGTGTGTAACCCTCCTTGATTGCTGAAGTGGTTAGTGGAAGGTTGATCCATGTCTTCTCATCTCTTCTTCTATCACATTAAAATTAAATTCTCTAAATTATTAGATCCATAAAAGGACAAAGTTATAGGGATAACCAAGTCCTAGCCTCCCATTAAGTGGGATGGTAATGGATCCAATAATTAGGTGTTCATCGGCAGATCCAAAGATCGGGTGTTCATCGGGCTATTGGAATTGATGTTCCTAATATGATGGCTCAGTGCGACTCTCTAAACGATGGTCAGATGAGCCGGCCAAAGTCGGGCTTGACTATTCATTAGCTAGAAGCATTTAATTTTGTTATATTAATGGTTGGACCTAACCGGGACCTTCAATAGGAGGCCCAAAGGTCGATTGAAATGCACCTTTGGGCAAAACCTAAATACTAGAGGTTACTTGGAGAAGTAATCGGTTGAAGAACCTACCTTTAGACGTGCATGGGTGGGCCGGCCAAAGTCGGGCCCATGTGTCATCTATTGGACTCTAGTATCCATTAATAAATTAGAGTAATTCATTAGATTGGAGGTAGAGGCTACCAGTCTGAACAATTAGTGGGAGGGGCCTTTAGACTAAAGTCCATGTCTTTAGGTTAATAATTCATATACACTAATTAGTCTTTGATTTTTCTTTCAGATGTCTTCCAACCTATCGCTCCGGTCTCTTCTTGACAATGAGAAGCTCAAGGATCCCAACTTCGATAGCTGGTATCGAAGGTTTAGGATTGTCCTGGAGCATGAATGGATCCTGTATGTGATATCGGATCCGGCATTTGAAACCCCTGCTCCCAATGCTCGGGGTTCGGTTAGAGACACTTATCAGAAGTGGCTCTCTGACAGGACCACTGTCCGATGCATTATGTTAACAGCAATAAACGATGAGTTCAATTACAAGTTCGAAGAAGCCTAGCCAGAGAAAATCTTTCAAAGGTTGAAGGAGTCTTTTGGCACACCAGATGACGTTAAGAGGTATAGGGTCTCCTGTGCTATCTGCAACGCGTGGATGCATGATGGGGCCTCAGTCACTGATCATGTACTATATATGATCGAGATGATTGAGCGCTTGGGCAAACTCGGATGTCCCCTGCATGAACAGCTCGAAAAAGATGCGATTCTGAATTTCATGTCCTTTTCATATCTAGATTTTTTCGATCATTATAGAATGAATAAGCCTGTAGTTAATTTTCACGGTCTGTTGGGATTACAGCAGACTTATGAGAAAGACCACAATCTGAATAAAGGTATGGTGAATCTAGTGGGAGGATTTTCAGCAGGGCGTCTTCCCCTTAAGAAAAAGAAAAATAAAGGAAAAAAGGTGCTGAATCCTTCTGGGCTCGGTCAGGCCAAAAGAGTAAAGGCTGATAAGAGCCATGCAGAGTGCTTTTTTTTTAAGAAGCAGGGTTATTAGAAGAGGAACTATCCTCTTTATATTGCATCCCTTGATCCGAACAGGTCTAAGAAGAGGAAGCAGCAGGACGGTGCTGGACAAGATATATATATGATAACACCTTGTAGTTTCTCTATCTACGATACTACTAACTGGGTATTAGATATTGGAAGTCTGATTTATATTTGCAATTCTTTGTAGGGATTTCAAGTTAGTAGAAGATTCGAGGACGACGAGAGATTCTTGAACATGGAAAATGGAAGCTAAGTTCCAGTCCTAGCATTGGGAGTCCTCAAACTTGTTTTCGAGTCTTGTACTATCATTTTGAATGAGTATCATTATTGTCCATCTTTTATCTTAAATATCAATTCTGTAGGCCAACTAGCCATGTATGGTTATGAACTATCAATAAAGAATGACATTTATAAAATCATTTGGAATGATTCTGTTGTGATAAATGGATTTATGAATAATGGCATTTATGTACTGTCGCGACCTGTTAGTGTAGTGTACACATCTAGCAAACATCCTAAGTTAGATAATGTCAGCGATGCATACCTGTGGTATTGTAGGCTAGGTCACATCAACAACAGGATAAACAGGTTGAGGAGCAAGGATCTCCTCAAGTTTAGTGAAAGTGGTTCACTACCTACCTGTGAGTCATGTCTTCTTGAAAAGATGACAAAGTCACCTTTTACTGGAAAAGGTGAACGAGCTGAAGAGATTCTAAGTATGGTACATACTGATGTATGCAGACCCATGAATGTTTGTGCCAGAGGTGGATACAGTTATTTCGTTACATTTACATATGACCTTTCGAGGTATGGTTATGTCTTCTTGATGAGACATAAATATGAATCATTTGAAATGTTTAAACGATATCGTAATGAAGTAGAAAAATAAACTAAAAGGTATATCAAAATTTTTCGATTAGATCGAGGTGGTGAATACCTTTCCTGTGAGTTCCTGACATATCTCAAGAAGAATGTGATTCTCTCTCAGTGGACACCTCCAGGGATACCTCAGTTAAATAAAGTGTCTGAAAGGAGGAATCGAACCATGTTGGACATGGTTCGGTCCATGATGGGCTTTGCTTCTCTATCGCTATCCTTTTGGGGATATGCTCTAGAATCAGCCTGTTACCTTTTGAATAGGGCTCTGAGTAAGTCTGTTAGCAAAATCCCATATGAGATATGGATTGGACATAAGTCAACACTCTCATACCTTTAGGTCTGGAGTTGCCCGACTTATGTAAAACATTTGAAAACAGACAAACTTAGACCTAGGTCTGATCGGTGCCTATTTGTTGGGTATCCAAATACTTCTACTTGACGGAGGAACAAAGGTTGTTCGTCAATCTTAGGGCTATCTTTTTGAAAAAGAAATTCCTTGGTGAAGGAACTATAGCCACTAAGATTAGACTTACTGAAGTTCAACAAGTAGAAGAACCGGCACACTTAAGGGATAACATAGAACCAGTTGTAATTAGATCACACCCTGAGCCCTCACAGGAACCATTAAGGAGATCCAGTAGGGTACCAAGTCGACCAGACAGATACTACGGTTTCTTGGTCTGGGATGATAATCCCATTGAACTCGATGAGAATAATGAGGATCCGATCATCTATATTATTGCGATGCAGAGGTCCGACTCTGAAAAATAGCTAGGAGCCATGAAATCCAAAATGGAGTCCATGGAAATCAACAATGTATAGACATTGGTTGATCCACCTGAAGGGATAAAATTCATTGGGTACAAATGGATTTTCAAAAGAAAGAGGGGTGCAGACGGGCAGGTTGAGACCTATAAAGCTCGTCTGGTTGCCAAGGGATATCGTCAACATTATGGTATTGACTATGATGAGACGTTCTCTCCTGTGGCAATACTCAAATCCATTCGGATCATACTTGCTTTAGCGGCACACTTTGACTATAAAATATGATAAATAGATATCTGAACAGCTTTCCTGAATGGTGAGTTGGAAGGGATGATGTATATGATACAACCTAAAGGGTTAACATCCATAGACGAGTCAAAGGTGTGCAAGCTTCAAAAGTCCATCTATGGACTGAAGCAAGCATCAAGGAGTTGAAATATGAGATTTGATAAGTGTATCAAATCGTTTGGCTTCGTTAGGAATGGAGAAGAACCTTGCATTTACAAATGGGTTAATAGTTCTGTGATTGTATTTCTTGTGTTATATGTAGATGACATTCTCTTAATCGGGAATGATATCCCCAACATTGCAAGGAATAAAGATCTGGTTGTTATCTCTGTTCTCTATGAAGGACTTGGATGAAGCCTCTTGCATACTGGGTATGTAGATCTATAGAGATATGTCTAAGAGGCTTCTAGGACTATCCTAGTCTACGTACATCGATACTATGTTGAAGCGGTTCAGCATGAAAAATTTCAAGAAAGGCTATCTCCCGATAGGCTCTGAAATTGCTCTTTCCAAAAAGGATTGTGTGACAACTCCAGATGAGAGAGAGCGTATGAGTAGAATCCCATATACCTCGACAGTGGGATCTATCATGTATGCCATGACATGTACTAGACCAGACGTGGCATACTCACTAGGCATAGTGAGCAGATACCAGTCTGACCCAGGTGAAGCTCATTGGAAGGTGGTAAAAAATATCTTTAAGTATTTGTAAAATACTAAGGACCAATGGCTGATTTATAGAGAACCTGACTTGAAACTTGTGGGATATACTGACTCCAGTTTCTAGTCAGATAAGGATGACAGCAAGAGTGTGTCAGGATTTATCTTTATCCTAAATGGAGGAGCGAACTGTTAGAAAAGTTTCAAGCAGCCTACTATAGCGGACTCGGTATGCGAAGCAGAATACATTGCAACATTAGATGAAGCGAAGGAAGCTGTGTGGTTGCAAAAATTCCTTGGTGAGCTGGGAGTGGCACCTTCTCTAGATGATCCTGTTCCGGTATATTGTGACAGCACTGGAACCATTGCTCAAGCCAAAGAGCCGAAGTCTCATCACCGCACAAAGCACATTCTACGGTGCTTTCACCTTGTACGAGAGCTCATAGAACAAGGTGACATTGACCTTCAGAAGATCGATAGAAAGGAAAACCTGGCTGACCCCTTCACTAAAACCGTCGGAGTTCAAGAGTTCGATGCTTGTAAATGAAAAATGGGAATAAGATTCTGTACCGATTAGCTTTAGTACAAGTGAAAGTTGTTGGAAATTATGTCCCAAGCCAATCGTCTAGGCTGTAGATGATTGTGCTAATTTTGTAATTGTATATGAATTTTTTAATGAATAAAAGTTATTCTTTTAGCTGTTCATCACAAATACATTTTCCTGAAAAGAACTCTTGTGTGATGGAGTCCTTAGAACTATATTATATTTGATATAGAGAGTATATATCAAGTAGTTCTTAAACTGGTTCACAATCAAAGGATACATGGTTATAGGATGACGATGCATCAAGCATAGGTTATTGTATCTCATATTGGTTGGTTGTCCTCTTGACCAAGGAGTGTGGTGACACTGATGTGACATATAAGTGAAATGTGTGACATTTCACTGAACGTGACTATCTGCGGAGCTCCCTTCTGTCAAAGGGTTGCTTGCGTAGGAATATGGGTATATGTGTCCCTCAGACCTGAGATCACCATGGTAGCTTGCAAGCAACTCACTATACTTTGGTGCCGGACTACCTAGATTTCTAATCTAGTGATGAAAGGTTTCTAGGTACAGTCAAGTACTTGGAAGCGGTGGTGGATCAAGATGGAATTAACCCCTTCAAATAGTTTGGAGTGAATGACTCGTTGTGTCTCAATTTAGTAAAACCTTGGCCATGGTAGTTCTTGTGAAGAGTCACAAAACTTGTAAGGTTGAGACACGATCTGGATGAACTAAATTAGGGTTGGCATTCGAACCCTAGGTCACCCTGAGCATTATGAGGTCAAAGGGATATATTATACGGTAGCCATATGCCAGAGGTTCTTGAAAGTTGCTCTGCAATCTTAGACCTATCCGGACGTCGGGTATCATTGCTAGATGAGAATTTTGACTGGTACTAGAAGTGTTCTAGTGCTACCGGCTTAGTGTTCGAACCTATGGGGTCGCACACCATAGAAATATCTATCTAATCTTAAGGCTGATCGACGATTAAGAATCGTTTACTATCATTGGCGGTCAATATGATTGACCATGTGTCGACACTTGAGGGGTCGACACTTGGTTGTGACAAGAAGTATTTTCAGAAGACTTTTCTGGACGAGCCGACTCGACCCCTGTTCGAGTCAACTCGTCTTTGCTTGACCAGAAAACCCTGAACGGAATTTCTGGGAAGCTTTTTTAGAAGGTTTTGACTTGGTTTGAATTTTGAATTCAAGCTATTTTGGCTCTAAACTTTCATGGAATGATTGTCATTCCTTCCTAATGTCGTTAGATCCAAATTGGTATGCTCCTTGACCTTCTCCCCCAATCACTCCTCCTTCCTCTTTCTCCCTCTCTTGGCTGCCTCTATAAATAAGTGTTATTTTTAAGGCTGCTAGAGATTGATAAATAGGTAGAAAAGATAAGGATTTGGGCTTGTCTTGCTGCTGAGATTCTTAGAGGAAGAAAAGGGTTGTGAGGACTTGGGCATTGGGTGTGCGAACGCATAGCACTCAAGCTGGGTCTTGGGAAGAGAGCTAGTTTAGGAAGGGTTCCATCTCTCCTCCTTGTCTTTCAAGAAGAAGAAAAAGATCGGCCTCAAGGATCCTAAGGAGCTAGCACTCCGAGGGAGTTTATATGTGTCGAGCTCCGGTATGGATTACCTGTAGAGACCAGACACGTGTGTGGCTCATGCGCTTTACCCTTTTCCACAGCATTTTCAAAGGTATAACGTAAGATACTTTTATATCTTTGCTCCTTTCTTGTTTTTGATGTTTATATTGCATGCTGTATTATTATACTAGTTCCTGTTGCAGGTAGTTTGGTAGATCATTTCGATCGATCTACCAAGCCTTCCACTATCGTTATTTTAAAATTATTTTAAAATACTTTTCATCTGCCTAGCATGTTTTTCCCTTCACTTAACACCCTCCTTATATTCAGCAAAAATTACTTCGTTGACTACTTGACGGTCCATCTAACTACGGTCCATGATACACTATCTAAAGATTTTGTATATTTGTACAAGGCAAAATGCTTACCATTTATTTATCATTTAACAAGGCAAGACATGTATTTAAAATGATTAAAGGCAATGTAAAAAATAAAATGATACGAGAAGGTTGTAGCGATGTTGAGTTCGTATCCTATTACTAAAGGCAAAATTCAAGAGAATAAAAATGACCAGAGTGACGTTCCGGATGCAAGATATAAAAGCTTGGATGTCTAAGTGAAGGCCATCTGAGATGTGCTTGGACTTGGAAGTGAAAGCCTAAAAAAGGAGAGAGCTTCAAAAGATAATACTTGAGCAATAGCAAAATTTTCACGACAAAGAAGACATGAGTACTTCGCTGAAGGTAAAGCACAGGAAATTAGAGATCCAAAAGTTTATCACAAGTGAGGAGCACTACTCATCAACCTCTTCAAATATTTAATATCCTTCGGATTCTTCATCTAATTCTTATTCTTTTCTTCATCTTCTCTCTCTTTATTCTCTTCCTTCCCTTCTTGGATAGATTTTTCTATCCAAGAAAGTGACAAATAAAAAGAAGATGAAGAGGAGGAACAAGTAGAAGAAGAATCAAATGAAGAATGTAATTGAAAATGGATGCTGCTCTTATCACTAATAAGGCTTTTCCTGATACTTCAAAATTGAAACATTTATGAAAGTCACTTTAAAAGATAGCAGGAAAGGGTTTTCTCTGCTCTAGATGTGATATATGTAGCTTTTGTCTTGACTGAATCAAAACATGAGTGAACTAAAAATGTATTGAGATCTTAGGAATATGCTAATAAGGTTTGTAGGCACACCATTTTTAATACCTTAGCCAATGACCTTTTTGATACATATTGTCATTACTTAGAGGCTAAAGAGATCTAGGAATCTATGAACAAAAGGTATGTGCTAGAAGATATTGGGACCCAAAAACTTGCTATAGAATTTTTTTTTCTATTTCAAATAACTGATGAGAAAGATGTCAAATCTCAAATCTATCACAAGTTGCAGGAAGATTTTAAAAATGAGAAAATCATACTGCAAGAAGAATATGTGACAAGATGCTTGGTCGAGAAATTATCGGAGTCACGAAGCAACCACAAGTAACAACTAAAACACAAAAAAAAAAAAAAAAAACAAATGACCTTGGAAGATGTGATCGTGCATATCATCATGCAAGAAAGGCATTAGAACTAAATCAAAGAAGGGAAAGCTAAACAAATGATTTCAAAAGCCAACCTTACTGCTCACTAAGCTAAAGACGGCACCAACAATAAGAACACTAATAAAAGGTATGTCAACAAGTCCCATAGATTTGACAATATGCCTAAAAATAATAATCCAACTTTAAAAAAAAAAGAAAAAAAAAAAAAAAAAAGGAGCATGCTCCGTGTGCGGCAAATAGGGCTGGAATTGGACCGACCCAAAATTTATTGGACCAGTCCAGAGACTATATTTTAAAAATTTTTAGACCGAATCTGGACAACCCTTTGATCCAAAAATTAAATAAACTCTATTTTATAACCTTAAGACTAGTTCAATATACTTAAAATTTGGTCCGTAGCCTGAATCAATTTTAGACCGGTCCGAAATTTATTGAGCTGGCCCAGTCCATTACAGACAATAGACTTTTGGACCGGTCCATTTCTAGCCCTAGTGGCAAATCAGGGCACCATGCACCTCAACGTAGATACAGAAAGAGAAATGACAATCCTGCTAAACCAAATACTGTCATCCTGCTAAACCAAATATAAATTTGTAGAGGCAGATGTTATTACTACGGTCATTTCACAAGTAAACATGAAAGCAAATATGAAAGACTGAATGGTTGGCTTTGATTATATCAATCATGATTTTTATACGCGGTCCAAAATTTTTGCAAGATTTATGATTGTTTACAGCTGGTCAGAGACATGATCTAAGAATAGAAATTCTAGTCTTGTTTGTACTTTATTTGGACCTAATATCCTACTGCCTATCATAGTAGTTTTGGAAATCAATAATTGCCCTGATATTCCATTGCCTAACATGCTTTTATCATGCTATTATCATGACAATATTGGAAATCAATGATTACCCTAATATTCTATTACCTATTATGTTATTATCATGGTAATTTTGGAAATCAATGATTGCCTTAACTCTAAGATCATGATGATTTTGGGAATCAATGATTGCCTGATGTCTTATTGCCTATGATGCTATGGATCATGATAGTTTTAAAAATCAATGATTGTCCTGCTACAATGATTGTGATAAAATATGAGCATTTCTAATTTTGTACAATTTCATTTAAAAGGTACACCGAAATATACCGGTGTTCTTAGGCCTGAAAATTATATTTTAAAAAAACACTTCAACCCTATTTGGCACCATTGTTATTTTCTTTTTTCAACAAAACATATGGAATCCAATACAAGAAACATATTAGGTTATTTTTAGCATTTCTAACTTTTATTATTTTTGAAAAAAAATGAATGAAGAATTTTTTTTCATTTATAAAATAAAGGCAGGTTTTCATTGCTCCCATCCTTTCTACCCAACCTCATGAACCGGACTCTACCCTCCTGCTTCCCTGAGGCATTTGTCACCCTCCTCCCGCCACTGTTTACATCTCCAATAACTTCATCACCTCCCGGCTATATTTCTTCGTCGTTCGTTTGTTCTTTCATTTTTCAGTGTTCATTCATTCTCTTACAACATGCCTTCCATCATCCTCCGCCGTCCGATGCTTTTGCTCGGTTCCATGCACCTATCTAGCTTCCACCACGGCCTTTTTGCTTTTAATTTTCTTTAAAAAAAAGAAAGCAAGCATATTTTCTACTAAAAGAATATTTAAAAAATTATTTCTAATTTTTAAAAAAAAATAATTAGTGACAATACGAAACGTAGCCCCTACATTTTCATTCGATCTTTCCACGAGAACATCTAAATCTACCATAAGCTTGAGCCTTGGGACCCAACTCATTAGATATGAAACAACTTATTACATCTTCCAACATAAAAATTTATCCAAATTGTGAGCTTGAACTCTCCATGAATCCTTTTAAAGTAGACCCTACCTTCAATTTTTAAAAAGAAGGGAAAAAAATAAAAAAAAAGCTTATCTTGAACATGAACCCTTGAAGTTACCACAGGAAACAGTATCGCGATAAAATAATTTTATAACCGTATCTTTTAACATACAACTGCTTTTTAAAAAAGTTTTTGCATGTGCTTTTTGCCCGCGACCTCTTTTGAATGGGCTTCTGCCCGCGGCTTTGACCAATGAACTTCAATATGCCCCAAAAAAAAAAAAAAAAAAAAAGTTCTTTTGCAGTACCGCTTACATACCCATAGTGTGTCAGCACGCAGAATCTGCTCAAATTATTGATATCCGGAGTAGCACAACTTCAAACAAGATCATTTAAAACCCTATAGTATTTCAAAATTTCATCAAAAAAAAATTGCCTCAACTTGCATAGAAGTAAAATATGTGTTTTCGAGGAAAATATGTAAATAAAATAAGCTATACTATAAATTGTTATAGTAACACAGGAAATATCAGCTTTTGTTGGAAAGTAATATCATCATATGCTGAGATGTCACAATCTGATTCCATCATCAATCATAAAAATTTCTGCAGAAGAATTCCGATAATTTCAATTAGTTTAAGAAGGTTGAAAGCGCCTGAATTACAAAGGTTGTAACCAAGAACAAAATCGTGTACAACACTGCCGCATATTTTATAACCAAACTGAAGGAAAGATTTTGTAATCAAATGACATGAAACAATAAATAAAACAGGCCGCAGTATAACGTAGGAAGAAGTGAAGCAACACGGTGCACTCTTAACAGATTCATAGAACAGGCAAAGTCAACTAAAAGCTTGAACCAAAAATTTATATTAAATTAGATTTTATATTGGAGCCCTTGCAGTTAAGAAGGGCAATGTAAAAATAACAAATTTTAGATGAAAATAAAGAGCCCTAACTAACACTGTTGAATTAAATGTTGATCCTTTCCAAAAGAAATAGCACTATTGGACTAACACTGTTCTACCTTTAAATAGATGATGGATGAATGACAGCCTAATGCTATGATACCAGCTCTTCCCACAATGACTGTCTTCCCGCTCTGCTTTTGCAGAATAATGCCAAAATACATATGTACAATGAAGCAGGTTGCAATTCTTATATTCAAGCAGGATTCTCTCCTCGCAGAACCTCCAATTCGCATGGAGAGGCTTGTCATAGAAAGTTCCTCTCATTACCAAAAAAGAGAGATTTCCTGGACTGTCTGAGCAAGCTGACATTGAACCCAGATCAACTATTTCACCTACATAAATGTGATGTCAAAGATGTACATGGAACTGCAGTTGACAAAAGAAAGCTGAAAGTACTTAATATGCAACTACTTATGGCGTACCATTAACCGTTGACAAGATAGTTATCTTGGTCTCCAGAAACCAGTAGCTGCAAAAGCTGAAAAGAGAATTTATTTGAGCAAAATTCATCAAAACCATGTTGACCAAACCAATCTGATTCGCAGATGTATTTAAACCATGACATGCAGCATATTGTAGAAATCTTACAGTATCTTACTATGAATTAAAAAATGCCAATAAAACAATACAAAGGTTATATTTTTTACTTCTTGCAACTCCAGCAACTCGAGAAACTGGGCTCTCTGTTGATGGTCTTGAAGCAGGTACATGGTAACTGGACATCCTGGGACGGGGAGGCCACCCAGAGCATGGGATTGGTGGGGGTTCTGATGGTGGACCATAGTGGGACAGACAAGCAGGAGATGCCTCAACCTTGCCGGAAACTGAGGGACCTACATAGAAAGACAATAACTTCAGATCAGTGATAACATTTATTGCAGACCTCTTTCTTTTTTGGTAAAAAATGCAGACCTCTTTCTTAGTAAAAAGACTTGTCCACAGTCCCAGCTGAACATAAAGCATCCTACCTGAATGAAACGCCGGAGAAAACCTGCCCCTCTCAACGATCTCTTGTTGGACTGGTCCTCTTGCACTTCTACTACCATAGAAGTTTCCTCCATGGATATCTACATGCTGGAATCTCTCCGTGAATGCAGAACAATTCCCCCAAGGTTGAGCTCGTTGTTGTGTTTCAGCCTTGACATAGGAGAACTGATTTGAAACTGTGGGAGAGGGCGGCTGTAGGTGGTAAGCCTTATTGGTCATAGGTGCACTGACCATAGGCTGAAAGTCACTCCCAGAATGGACAGGTGGATGAGAAACAGGAAGGATGCCATAAGAACTGGAATTAATTGATGAGACAGGTGGTGGCATCTGTTTTGGAGGACCTCCATATCCAGGAGTATAATACAGACCCAACTCTGAGGGCATCAAGTTGGTATTCAGGCCACTTGGTTGCTGACCAACAGACTGTGATTGTTGATTTTGCATATTCTACATAAGATCAAAAGAAACTTCAATTAGAAACAATGGAACTTCATCACCATATAACTTTCTTTAGAAAGCTGTAGTTACTCACATGGGTAATGCTAGAAAGATGCAGGTCAGTAGTATCAGCAACAGCATGAGATCCTGATTGATGTTGCGAAACAGCAGAGAATGCAGCAGAGCAAGGGGGAGACAAAGGCGGAGGAGATGATGGCAAAGGGGGTGGAGATGGTGGCCTGTCCTCAGGTAGTGGAGGAGCAAAGGGCAATAAACGATGCTGATCAGGTTGACCATGGTTATTGCATATGGTATCGGCAACTGAAGCATGACAGGAGCTCACTTCAAGTTCACGAGGAGGAGCCACATCCTCCATTTCAAGCTCACCATCAACATCTTCCAAGATATGCCTGTGCTTTTCAGTTGAAATCTGAGTGATTCCCTTTTCATGATCAACTGCAGCATGCCGTTCTGGAGTAACAGCCTCAAAACTTTTTTCATCAGAAGCACTTGCTTCCTCATCTTCAAGCACGGTAGTACGAAGTAAACATGGAAGTTGGAAACTGGTATTGCTGAAGCAAAAAAAAAAAAGAAATGAGCAGAATGCTTGCAGCAAGAGAATAAATTACACTAGTATTGAAGTCCTCAACAAATTCAAGAATTGTAACAACTTTTTCCAACTTATATAGTCCCCTGAACTTTGTTTTGCCAAAATGACTGAACCAACAATTATAATGCACAATATCCAACTATCAAATACACTATGGACACCTCCATGAACATATGCCCAAGCTCTGGTTGTGTTGGGAATTTCAATATTGTATTTGAATCATGTAAATGGATGATGTTTTAATCCACATCTTTTTCTCAGCTTCCTTTTAATCCCAAATGAAATAGAGAAGTATTGAATCTCAAAAAACAACCTAATCACAGTTGTAGTGCAGCAGAAAGAGCAAACTCATGTTTAATGTTTGGTTGAATAATAGTTCGTGTGTAAAACCAACACATGTTTTGAGGTGATGAAAGGAGCAAAAACGTGAGATCAAACGTCAGCAACTGGCAGGAAAGCTCTAATCATACGGGTGCAAATCACCTGGTGTCAGCCATGCTCTTGCATTTGTAGCAAGTTCAAGCTGTATGATATGGCTGGTAAGGAGAAGAAAGGCAGTGAGGGAAACAAGGTCTGGTAGACCAAAGCCCAAAGAGCAAGACCTAATACTGGAACCAAGAACTGTCACTGTTATCAGGCCAATCAGTGAATGGAGCCAAACCATGAAATTTTCAGTTTTACAACAACTACTCTTTTCATTGTGTTTTGTTGTATTCTGTTTTAGGAAAATGAGAGTTTTCATGATCCTACTATTTTTTCTCTTATGTTATGCTCTATTTTCATATTTTTTATACTGCACTAACATACTAGTGTTATTACTACCATCATAATAGCAAGTTGCAACATATTAATGTTACTACCATGATCGTTTGGTAGTAAAAGGGTAGTATCATACTGGTGTTACTGCCATAATAATAGTGGCAAAATCATGTATAATTGGGATGACTTTTACATGTTGCTAATATTCCCTTTACCATTATTATTTTCTTTTACCAATGCTAACATATCTTTGGATGGTGTGATATCGACAGTTTATTGAGAACAAAAGTTTTAATCAATAATTGAAATGTTAAAAGGTACAAATTATCTTGTAAAGTTTGTACAAATTCCATCACTCATGTATTTGACAGATGACATGGATAATGTTTTCCTTTGTTAAATGGCCTACACAAGATTCCAGCAAAAGCAAGTTAAATGCCCAACTCTTTTCCCATCAGTTTGTGTTCCTACTTTTCTAGCAAGTTTCCAATGAGATCCTAGATTTCTCTTTTAAACCAATTGGAGCAGCTGCTGACTCGTACACATATAGTTCATTAGCACATTTGCGCCAATAAGGATACTATTACCACATCTACAAAAATCAAATTATTGCACTTGCATGCTTTTTGATACAATGTTCGCAAGTAGATTTTAATGAATACACAAAATAAAAACAACTGCAATTTCATTCTTAAATTAACAGTAGTCACAAAAAGGTTCATAATGAAATCTGTTGAAAACCAATTATAGATAATGGCAGAAAAGTATACCTGATAAAAGGACATTACTAAAACAGTAGCTCCATCAACACCAATCAATATGACCCAATGTAAAAGCCTTGGTGTCTTGTTACTACAACTCCAGTTTAACAAATGTGTCAGATGTTCCTTCAACAAGTTCTAGTAAAGTAGTGCACTAGGGGTAGCACAAAAAGGTTACTCCATAGTCTTTAGGAGTTTCCATGTAGAGTTCTGAGGTTCTCCCGTATGTTCTTCAAAAATGAAGGACACAAGAATTCTACAAGTACCAATATCTACAACTATTGCATACATGCCAAACATTGATGCATATTCAGGTGGCATGTCAGGTTGTGTATGGAGTGTATCAAAAAGGGGTAGGTGTAGCCAGACATCCATAGTTTATTATATTCTCTCCTTTCTCCTTGTAATTGCAGTTACTTTCACATGCACACATAATTAAATACTAAAAGAAAAAATTTAGACTCTGTGAATGCATGTGCGCGCGAGGTGAGAGAGAGAGAGAGAGAGAGAGACCTTCCATACTCATCAACAAGCATTCCCTCCATCTCCCTTACAGGATCATTGAGAGCCCTCTCTGTTCTTGTTGGACGTCGAGAAGAAGTACTTGTAAATGATGCTTCATTCACAGAATCAAGTTCTCGTATGTGCTGGCGTATAATGGATTCTGGAAGGGTTTTCCTCTCAAGCCATAATCTCAAAACCTTTATACAAAACACAAAGTCAGCAAGCACTAGGTTATAGAAAACATCAACCCGCCCCACCAAAGGGCTGGGCCAAAAAAATAGAGAAAGAAATGCTGAAGGTGCTTGCCTTGAGGCACTGCCTACGGTTTTCCCATGCCGCATTTCCAGGAGGTGCTGCAGCAGATAACAAACGTGGAAGCACTGATTGGACAAGAGAGGGGTACACATCTCCAGCTCCACCTAGAAAGGCTCAGTAATATTTGTTAAATGATTACATTCATTGCAAGTCACCATGTAAAAATAGTTCACAACCTACAAAAGCTGCAATACATATACCTTTTTGACTTCGACAGCATTGAGTAATTGAATCTACAAGGAAGAATAGATCTACCCTTCTGTACAAGCTAGACTCTCTCTCCAGGTTCTGAAGAAGAATATCAACTACCTAAAGTGAACAAATAACAAAGCAGCAGAAAACAAATGATGTTAATATTGACAGAAAACATTGCATTGTAGTCAATTATTAAAATAACAGGCAGTTATATATGCACCCAATGGAGTATATTCCTCTTTTGACAATTTTGACTACAGTTTACATAGACCGTTTTGAGCTGGAGATTTCATCTTTTTTAAGTGAAATATTTTTAGAAACAGGAATATACTTCAATAACGAAGTAGGGGATCACCAAGATATCATGCCAAGGATTGTGGAACCTTCTCATATTGCCCGGTTCACAGTATACCGAGCCGTGCCGACAGTAAGCCGGAATGGTTCCAGCAAACAAAACAAGAAACTGATGGAGGGGAAGAAGAAGGAAAGAGAGGAAAGAGAGAGGGGGGAGGGAAGGAGAGGGAGAGGAAGAGAAGGCCACCGGATGCCACGAGAGTGCCATCGAGGCCGCTGCGTTACTGCCAAGGCTGCTGGAAATCCAAAAATCGCAAAAAAAAACAAAAACAAAAAACATACACAAAAAAAAAATGGAGTCTGCAACGACGTTGTAAACTTTGCCCGATAAAAGCAAAATAAAAAAATGAAACAAAGGTCAAATAGCCCGTTTCAACCAGGAGAAGTGGGGAGAGTCCCTCCTCCAGCATTCCAACAGCATTGATAGCAGTGCAGCAGCCTCAGCAGCCCTCCGGTGGCCACTGAAGGCCATCTCTCTTTCTCCTCCCCTCCCCCTCTGTCTATCTCTCTCGTTCCTCTCTCCTGTTCTTCCTCCGCTCCTTCCGCTTTATCAGGGTGTATCGAACGATTCCACCGATGGACTGGTCTGGCCTTGGTAGTGCCACAGTGAACCTTGCATCATGCTATAAAAAGAAAGTATCTAGCAAGTCTAAAGCTAGGCATACATGTTGACATACCCATGTAGTGAGAGTAGGGAAAGCTTTAACATTACTTCCGATATTATTGAAAATCAAAATAGAAGATCACAAGCTCCATTAGGAGCTTATCATGACTAGTTGAAGTCTCAACCACGACCACATGAAACACAAGAAAAGAAACACCTTCGCTGAATCCAATGTAGGAATAAGTTCTCAGGGGCTATATGGGTGAAAAAAAAACACCAGGAGAAATGATGAAGATGCTACAACCCACAAATCTGAGGACATGGCTTATAGAAGAAAATGGAAAAGGGTAGGTCATTCATCTTAAAAATAAAGTCAATTCACAGACCAGCAAAAAAGAGAGTATTTCCTAGAAACTACAGAGAAACACTTTCAATCAACATTGGCAGAATCAAATCAAATTGGACGATTTGGGCCGTACTGAACTGAACTAGTTAAGAATCGGAAAATGTTTGCCCAATTAGATCGGTTTGGCATATTTAAAGGCTCCCAAGCATGCCCCTCCCCCCCCCTCTCTCTCTTTCCCGATGCCCTCCAAATACACCTATGTTTCCCTCTCTTCACCACCCCCCCCCCGGGCCATGGGGTCGGTGGACCCCTTCCCCCGCTCTCAGGCTCTCCCTATTCGGTACACTTTAGAAAGGCACAATACACATACCGTGCCAAATAGCCACCAACCAAATACACCCTCCAGTACTGGTTCGGCAAACCTTACTATCAACCATTTGCAGCTAATTTGGTAATGTTTTCAGCAAACTTCACCTATTGCATCTGTATGGACTTTAAAATAAAGAAAAAGGAGGAAAGATAAGCATCTACAACAACATAAACACTGAAAAGGGGGAAAACTAAAATATCGAATGAACTAGTATCTTATCAAAGAGAACTGCAATTGCCACAAACAAATTCAGGAGAGCAACATTCAGAAGGAAAAAGGAAAAAAACAAAAACTCAGCCAATGACTAGGTATAAATGTGAAGACTTGACCAGTCAAGCTTAAATTTACTACCTGCAAATAAAGCAAACCTTCAGATTCGTACTAAACTGGATTGCAAACATTCAGAACGGTACTTGTCAGGAATTTCTCAAAATTGAGTAAGACATAAACAACAAAAGAACAATTACCTCACATTAGTAATAAGCCATTAGATTATTAAAAGTGATTAGATAAACTGTTCAAACAAAATAAGACAAAGCAAACATGCAATAATGAATCGTGGAATTAAGTATTACACAACCAAGCAATTTGATGCTTACGAGTTATTTTCCAAGAAAAAAAGGGTGAGGACTTTTTTTTTCGAAATTTCAACCTAAAAGCTGTCTATAAGCAAGCAGGGGTGCACTATGTACACGCAGCCAAGAACATATATACTATGATAAAAAATTAAAAACATAAATGCATATACCATAACTACACATCTATCTATGCATGTACCATGTTTACAGAAATATAATCTATAAGTAGCATCTATCTATGCATGTATCTATGTGCACATATGTATATGCACGCATGCAAATGTACAGACAGATATGCACATGTACTTTTCACAGGCTCATGCACACACAATCATTCATACAGGAAACCCTATTGATTTATATTTACAATGACAAAGTTGATTTCATAGTTTCTGCCTTGTGAAATGCATTTTTGCAGTCACTATTCCTTATAGTAATTCAAATAATTTTCATGTTTGGCAAATTTTACATGAAATGGAACAGTGAAAGGTGACTATATGTACCAGGTGTGAATCATGCCATCTTACAAACAGAACTCATACTTTGCATCATTTTACATGTTAGCTTGTCAGGGAAAACAAAAGATGCGAATGGATTTCTTCAACTTTTAAACTTATATGATTTTCTTCATATTTTAATATTAACTTTATGGATTTTACCAAATATTTACCATAAAATCATGTATTTTTTTTTTTAACAAGCATTTTAAGTTCTTCTCTACATATTTTCTTTTTTGAAAAAAAAAAGAAAAGTTTCCTACCAAACCACCAGAACTGACTATTGAAAAGCATTCCATCACAAACTTGGCAAAAATCAATAACAAAGTCAATTTTATGACATTGACATTATAATTATGGTGATGATAAGAGAATCAAAAGGAGTGAGATGCATAGCATTTCCATGGTTCCAAGATAAATTTGAGCAGATGTAATTTCTCATTTCAGTCTGTTTCATAAAACGTTGTTCTATTACACCGAAATTAAAGTTCAATTAATTAAAATACTGAATATCACATCTAAAAAATTTCGCGAAGGTCTTCTTGGACCTGAAACTTAAAATCAATCCTGAAGAATGAAAGATTGTTTCAAAAAGTGGTCCCTCATGCCACCCCTGGCTGACCTGCACAGGTAGGACTACACAGCCCAAACATGCAACCAAGCCACGCATCAAATGCCTAAGCACCTGCATACGCAAAAGCTGCCTGTATGTACAATTCATGGCCCAAACATGCAACCAAGCCACACATCAACCGCCTAAGCACCTGCATAGGCAAAACCTGCCTGTATGTACAATTCATGCAGTACATAGGTCACACAGGACTAATTTGGTTTGGACCAATTGGATCAAAAGGCTCTATGAGCCATTTCACTTGCACCATTTCATCATCCAATCATCATCAAGTGATGGATCAAAGGATCTAGGATGAAAAAGCACAGGCAAGAAAGACAGTGATTGACAATGAATAGAAAAATATTGAAACTTGGCCAGATGGCAGGTAGTTGAACACCAGCAGTATTTATTCACCTCCACATTTAAAAAAAAAAAAAAAAAAAATCCTTCACCTCCAACCTCCATCTACTAACCCATTCTCCTTTATCTCTGCCCTCTTCCTCCGCTTGCAAGACCACCTCCCACCCCTCCCCCCTTCGTTTGTCTGCCTTCTCTTCCAGTTCCTCCTCCATGGCCTCTTTCTTCCTGTAATACTAGTTTCGGTCAATACTGATCTAAAACTAGCTGGAATTTCTGTTCGATCAGTTTCAATCAAATTCAATCAGTTACAGCTGGTTTGGTTGGATTCAGTAGTTTTGCTGAAGCCAACTGAAACACTATTTTCTGTTTACCTTTTAGTTTAACGAGTTGGTTAAGAATACAACTAATGTTTTCCAAATTTGACTAATACTATGAATTAACATTTATCTAAGCCTTTCGTTAGCGAATTGTGTTACTTTTGTTAAAGCTTTGTTTCCACAATAGGTTAGCTACATCGACGGTTCTTGTTCATATGAGTTTAAATCTTGCTTAGATGGATTTATTTTTTCATGACCACTTGAATGGATACAAGTGCAATAGAATGACACATGCTTATTTTTTCATTAATATGGAATAGAATGAAATATTCTAGATGGTGTTTTCTTGCTTATAGGTTATTGAGTAAAACGAAATATGGTTAGATGGATTTTTCTGCTCAAATGGGACATTGAAAACAAAATAAAATGAAATATATTAAGTAGGTTTCCCTTATTTAAATGAATTATCAAAATGAATAAAATGACATATGCATACGGAAAAGTTTAGAATAATACAGAAGCAGGAGTAAATATAGGGAATTTGTTTTTTTTAAAAAACAAAAAAGAAAGGGGTAGGTAATTGTTAAAAGCTAGAGAAAAGGCAGGGGAAGACACAATACATCTTTTAATGATTAGAAAGTTTATATAGCACATCAAGACTCAACAGTCTATTTTCATCCTAAAATTACTCAAACCATGCAAAACTATAATCCTAAATAACTCAAAGTATATCTAAAATAATATTAAATAGCTTTACTTGATATAGGATTTTTTTTTGCATGGGTATCCTTGCAAATACAGCTTATTGCATGTTTGCCCTTGGAAAATCACTTTCCATATAGATCCTTCAAGTCATCCTGTTTTGCAGGGATACCCTCCCGTTTGATTTTTGCTGACAGTGTTAAGGAATAACCATCTTCAATGCAAAATGACTTTACCCAGCATTAACACTTGAAAAGTTTATATTAAAAAATATAGCTTTCTGATACAAATGGAAAGTTAAATTAAGGCATACTAAATGAAAAGGGAATAGTGTCAAATGATACTCAACAGCTATTCTTAATGCTGCCAACCAAAATCTTACAAAAGGGTATCCATGCAAAAATAGGTTGATTAAGTATATATGCAAATAGTGATTTTGGGAGGGTAAATATGAAATAAGCAATATTTGCAATCGTATATACAGAACCCTTTTTCCTATTTTGGCTATTCTCTAATTATTTGACCAAGGCCCCAAAATTTGGAGAAAAACTGTCACGACAAACACTAAAAAGACCAAAATCAGAAACCAAACCAAGTTTTACAACTTGCTCCATCTCTTGACTGATTCTCTTTTACCTCTACCTCTTCCTCCTCTTATGGCTCTAACTTCCACCTCTCCTCCTCCCCTCCTCTGCCTTCTCTTCTTCCTCCATGACCACTTTCTTCTTCTGCTCCCCCATCCTTTGCCCCATCTCGATCTCATCATCCACCTTCCCTACTATTATTTCATTTCTTCTCTCACCTCTTCCTCCCCCTGCTTACATTCCTATACCCTTCTATGCCTCCTTTCTACCTTATCACCCTCTTTCCTAATCCTTCATGCTTCTCATCTTTCACTTCACCTCCTCTGAATTTCTTTCTAATTGACTGATTTACTTCTAAATCTCTACTTTTTTTGTTAAATTCAAGATTCTTATTAATGCATTTATTATATTCTAAACCACAATCTCGTGCTTACTAAGGCACTAGGGAGTAACTGGCCATCCGCATACAACCACAAGGTGAACAGCTTAGTAAGCTTACCAATAGACATAAAACATTTTAAATGAAGAATTTTGATGGTCAAGATTTATCATATGATCTTAAAACAAAATAGGTTTTCTTACAATGTGGCCTTTTTGAGTTTCTTGAGAGACAGAAATAGTACAAAACATTAGGGTATGTTCGGTTACTAGAAAATTAGAATTTTCACAAGAAGTGTGGAGATGAAACTATAGCAAACTCAGTTACATTTAAGTATAAGAATGGCTGAACTGCCCTCAGCTGCTGCAACTCATTTATAGTCATGTAATTGTAAGCCAGATTTCAACTTTTGGCTTTTTTTAACAACTAGGTTACATGTGACTCTTAACTCAATAAGAAAACAAGCATTAGAAAGAGGCAGTTGTAACAAGTGAGATTGCAAGCAAATCAGGTACATTAAACAACATATGCTATTAATAGTAAGGTTTTGAAAATGATTAACCGAGTAGAGAGTCCAGTATATTACATGGAACACATTGACCTTCACATCCTAAACATATAGGATAGATTTCAGTAAAGATTGTTTTTTATAAGGTCTTGAGGAAGAAATATCCGACCACCATATTCCTCATTCACATGTTAAAAAAGATTCAAGATATATTTCTGCCCGACATTCTAAAACAATGTACCCTTAAGTTCAATCATTAAACACCACAACAATATAGTTATCTTCAATTGCTCACTAAATTTTTATGGACCGAAAAACTTTAGGGTACAACAAAAGGATGCCTGTGCAATACTTGCTGGCTCAGGTGATCATCCAAACAAATAGAATGGTAAACAACTGATGATGGATCATTAAGTTGAGATTGCACGTGAACCACATGAATACAGATGGCAAATGGCAGCATTTTTCTGTTTCCCTTATAATTTGTGTATACAATCCAAGGTTTAAAAAATAATGGCAACAAGACCTGTACCAATCAGGTTCCGGTCCACTATGGTAGCAGTACAGACCATACTGAAAGAAAGCAAAAAAATAGTGAGGTATTTCAACCTTTTTGACTCAAGACACATTGGTGCTGGTCTGCACTGATACCATACTAGCGTTATCAGCCTGTGCCGGTTGATACCAGTGGGCTCAACCCAGTTCTCCAAGAACTCTATATCAAGATGCAACCTGAAAGCAACCTTTCACCAGTCCAGTTCAGTAGAGTCATTATGGATACCAAGAGCAACCTTCTTCTTTTATGGTGTTCCCAAGTCTACTCTTTTTTTTATAGTGCTTAACTGCTTATTATATTTTACAGCGTTCCCAACTTCAGTCTTTTTCAAGGTTGAAGTGTTGAACATTCCAAACACCTGGAAACTTTACATTCATGCCATATGCCTTGGTATGCTATGTGGAACACTTCCAAAGACTAGTACCACGATTGGCACTATTTACGATGATATACAATGCATAAGATGCACAAAAAACAAGCAAAAAAAGTCTTCAAGACTTCTAGTCTACACATCTTAGTTGTTAAGGGACAAATTTATAAAAGGTAATTTTACTTGGGTTAACCAGATGAAGTGAAGGCGCAAGTGTTAAAAATGTAAATCTGAAGAATAAGAATATATATTCACAATGTAATTGGGAAATCATGCAAATCAGTGTTTAACAGAACTGTACCATGAAATGGCACACGCATGTCTTTCAAAAAAAAAGTTCAACTCTTCAACTGAATATTACACCTTAACAGTCTATATCAATAAAACATATACCATACACAGTCATGCTACAGTAAAAATATAATTTAAAATTTCAAGTGAACTCTTTTGGTAGCAGCGGGGATCAGTAAAAATAGTCATCAAACCATGTAATGACAGCAGAAAATGGATTCAGGAAAGCACATAATCATGTCTACCTATCACGCCCAAGAAGCAATAATTTCATTGTAAGTTAGAACATAAGGTAAATAGAGAAGAGTAAAAGCACATGGTCTAACCTCCCCAGCAAGCCCATATTTAGCACACTCAATAGCAAGGCGTGTCGCGCGTCCTATACTCTCTTTTGTTCTTGTTAAAGTACAGAGTAAAGCTTCAAAAGATTTCCTTGCAGCATATGCTTCTGCATGGTCAGTTAATTTGCTTAAGCTTTTCTGTCTCAGCCCACCAAAAGGACTTCTGCTACCATTCCTTGGGTTTTGAAGTCTATCATCCATAGCACATGTATAACTGATCATGGGATTAGAAGGTGAACCTTGTCCAAAAGAATCTTCCTTGCTGGCTAAAGATGGACTCAATACAGCCTCAACCTTATAATCTACAAAGTTATCAGAAAATGAAGTAGATCGAGACAAAAGTCGTTTAGCCTGGGCAGCTGCAATCAAATCTTTCATGGGTGTCAAATCAGGAGAAGTACACCTATCCCTTGGAGTTACTTTGGATTTGACTTCCCTTGCAACATCCTCCCTATAATGCCAAGACAAAAAACTCCATTAATAAATTGGAATGAGAATTATCAATACAAATCTGCTTATTGGAGGAAAAGAACACATCATAAGGTGCAAACATCAAGTTTCAATTACAAGGCTAAAACAAATGTATGTATGTGCATTTCCCACCAATTGTCACACTATTTCCCATGCATCTTAACCCTTACATCCTTTTAGTATCTTGCTTAATAGAATCCCATAGATGAGAAGATAATCTTTATGAACTATCACAAAAGCATGGCCTGATCATTGTCATCCCAGTTTTGCCCACGCTTCCCACCAAACATTGTCCTTCAATCCAAGGTTTTAAATCCCATGGGATGATGGTGTCCCGATATCTCTATGGAACGAGACACCCCGTTGTCTCGTCCCACCTAGTAATGGTTTCTGTCATGCATTATGATAAATATCCTCCGTCTCTCTCCCTTTCTTCTTTCCTTTTTTTTTTCTTTTTTTCTTTTTTCTTTATTTTCTTCTACTTTCTTTTATTTCATTTTTCTTTCATTTTCTTATCCCTTGCTTTCTTTATTTTTCTTTTTTATTCTTTCCCTTTTCTTTCTTCATTCTTTCCTTTCTTTTTCTTCTCCATTTCTTTCTTTCATTTTTCTTCGTGTTTCCTTTCATTTTTTCCCTTTATTCATCTCCATTTCTTTCTTTCCTCTTTCTTCTTCTCTCCCTACATGGATAGGTTTCAAAGTCCCGACCCCATCTCAGTCCTATTTTTTTCACAGAAACAAGACGGGACGGCCATCCCATCCCTCATCCTGCCAGGACATAAAACCTTGCCGCCATCTGCATGCTCCTCAAATTCCTTCTTTTTTTAATTTCATCACCCATAAGATAGCCTTTGACATGACAAGTAGTTGGCTGACTGAAAAGATGATCTATCATGTCAGATTTACTGATTATCTTGTTGGGAAGATTCCAGCCATGAATCTATTAGGTTATCAGGAGGGATATGCAACAGTAGTTCCAGACAAGGTTAAGTATGTATCAGTCTATACCAACCATACCAGATTGTATAAATAGGATATCACTATCGGTATCACTTCTGTATCAACACCTGGCTTTTGCCTCTATTTTTTGCTGCCTGGCAACAGGAGGCATGCACCGCTGAAATGATATCTTATTGTATGCGTAAAGGCACCAATACAGATACCAGTATTGGTACTTTAAACCTTTCTTCCAGCAAAGAACTAAATTTAATCTACAAGATCTTCAAGAACAATGGGCTCCATGCCAAATGTCCACCCATGTGTAGATCAAGCCAACAAAGGTCAAAGGAACAAAATCCAACTCGAGGACCATTTTAGATGAACTGCTGTAAACGCATTAATGATGATTGCTGACATATATAACTTGACAGATAACACCCATCCAATTTTCCTGTACGGGAAGCTTGATAAGTGCAACATAATCACTAGTCTAGCTGTATAATACATGCACCCCAACATGTTAACCGCTAGTCAAAGCATTTGCAAGTAAAAGGTATGTTACAACTTAGATGCTAGTCAAAGCATCTGCAAGTTCAAGTAAGCATTGACAAGTAAAAGGTATGTTACATAGCAAAAAATAGACAACTTAAATGCTAGTCAAAGCATTTGCAAGTTCAAGCTTGCATGATCAGACCTAGCTTGTAAGTATAAACATATCTGAAAAGTAAAACCTTACATGTTATGGGTTTGAGCATCTTCATCAAGTTGAATGCTAGAAGACTTTGTAGGCCCAAATGTCCCACTTGTTGTAGAACTGCCATTTGTAGCTGATACGGTCACAAAAGCTCCATCAGGAGAGAAAGAATCATTGCAACCTTTAGTATTCAAAACAGAGTCTAGCTCCTGTATGGTTGGTTCCACTGTTTGATCTCTACTTATATTATCCACAGGAGACTGTGGGCATTCCTCTTCTGGTTGCAGAATTTCATTCTCATTTACTTTTCCTGAAGGTGATGATGAGTGATCAGGAATACCTTCACGGTTAGTCAAATTAACCTGCTCAGTTAACCTGAAAAAACAAGGTTGCATACGCTTGTCATGTATATCAACATCAACTGCTTTAGACACAGATGACCCATCATAGTTTTTAACATCCACAACAATGTCATTGCAGTATTTATCATGAGGACTCCTTAAATGTTTACTATTGACATCATCAGTTTTCACCTCTGAACAAGCTAATGTTGGTACATCCAAATTTTGTGAGGACAAACCATATCTGCTTGTGTTAAATACATTACACTCAGTAGACTGTACGCCATGCAATCTTGTAGGGATCTCAATCTTCCCATCAGTAGGAAGATGAAGAGAACTTGTCTTGGGAGATACCATGCAGTTGTTAAGCATCATTTCCTTTAGCCTTGGAGCTCCAGGACAGTCATCTGTACCTTCAGCAGCATTGGCAGACATAGCTTCCAAAGCACGATGTAGGCGTTTTGATGGAGGCAAAGCTGCTTCACCATCTAATGTAAAACTCTTAAGTTGATACCTTTTTGCCTTCCATAGCATTAGATCGCTTTCTGAAGGACGAGAGCAATCATTTATGGGGGATGAATTTGAGGCTTCCTTGACCCCTAGAGATGTCCCATTGGCAAGACAATTATTTCTAGGACTGGTGTATGTAGAATGTTTATCACAATTATTTATCATCACTGTAACTTCTGATTTGTCATTAGTGTCATGAAGCTCATCAAACTGTTTCTCCTCGACAGGAGGTTCACCCATTCGAACTCTTGCTCTTTTCACCAAAGGAAGATGCTCATCTCCATCTGCTTTATGGTCAGTTTCATTTATTTCACCACGAGAATTTGGAGACTCTGAAAGGCTTCGGCTTGGCTCAACCTGCAGCTCCGTATCCTTGTCCAATCTGGCACATTCTGTACCATTAGATGCCCGCTTCCGGTTCGGTTTCCTTTTCTTCTTAAAGATCACTGTCTTACCAGGGAGGTCAAGTTGGCCATTCTGCCTAACTTCACTCTCCAAGCACCCATTTGCAGAGACTTCAAATTTACTAGGATCAAGCGCAACCCCTTCATCCAGATTTGCTTCATATTTTGTTGCAGCTATTTCACATGCAGTATCCCCACTGCTACCAGTTTTAATGAAACCAGCACTAAATGGTAGAGCAACATCATGAATATCTGTGGCATGAGGGATGTTTTCAGCACTCCTATTTATCATAGACTCTTCCTGCACTCCATCGGTAGTCACATTATTACTGACTGAGTCAGTATCATTACATGGGATATCCGATTTTTTAACTTCCAGAGGATCACCGCTAGAAGAATTTCTAGACCTTCGAAGGGATGTTATTTTTTTCTGAGCAATAAAGCTGTCTGCTGGAGCATCTCTTAATCTCTTCTTCCTTGAAGTTGTACTTGTAGCCAAAGGGACCTGCCTTAGTTGATCTATGATCAAGACCTTCTCAGCTGGCTCATCAGTTGCTGAATTCATGTTGTGAGGATCACCTTCTGCTGATGTTGCAGAAATTTCTTCAGAATTGACAACATTATGGTTTTCTATCGTGCATAGGGCACCTGACCTCTGGTCATCTGCAATATGAGACCTATGCTCTGGGCTCTTTCTAAAAGAATTACTTCTATTAATTTCCGAATTTCCATTATCCCCTGATGTCTGCTTCTTCAAAGCTTCGTAAACATCAATTATTTCATCGATTGCACGGACAAAATCAGCCCCTTTACCCTGACGCTTAATTAAAAGAGATTTCTTTTTCTCCTCCGTGAAAGATTCAATATCAGCATAGTTGCAGAATGCTCTGCACAACCAAATTCCACACAAGATTATAATAAAGAAGACTAGAAAGGCCTAAGTGTTGATATTCAAATAACAAATATATATATATATATAATGAGTGGATTACTGACTGAGCTATTACAAATATGTACTGAAACAAGATGTCTTTTTTTCCCAAAAAACTGTACATTACACCATTAGACAGTAAACTAATTCACGGCCAATAAGTTCTTTTATGACAACAAACTCTTTTAGTTAGTAATTCAAAGATTCAAAGTTTAAAAACGTTGCAATGATAAACCCAGTGTTAAACAGAGGCAGAAATAATCATATGCATGCACCCAACAAGATTAAATACACACTACTTGTACAGATTATATATTTTACAGCACAAAAACAAACCATCCAACCCAAACATGACTAAAACAGTCAAATTATATATATTACATATGTTACAACAAACAAATGAACATAACCAAGCATACACACAGGCAAATACGATACAACACATGATTAATATATTTATGTATTTTACAAACAAAAGGGGAATACAGATAAAGCATGATTAAAACACACAAAATATATAGATATGTTCTACAACACAAACACATGCTAATGAATGAGAATGGGCGCAACATCACAGAAAACATGTCACAGTGTAATTGAACTGGACACACACCAAGTATAAACCTTAAATTTGTTGGCCCTTTATGAAGAATACAGATGAACAGAGAATACTTATAGAGAAGCACCGGTTTTGTTCAAAAAGGAGCATTGAAAGTCAAGTTGGTAATAGCGTTAACCAAAGGGCAACTTGAAAAAACTGGAATGTGGAGAACTAATTGGAAGATGATAACAAAGATTGGTCACACTGGAAAGAAGAGATTATTAGCAATTTAAACGGGATGTGAATCATGAATAGATAGATGACACAAATTTTAGCAGTACTGGATAGGAAAAGCTTACACAAATTTTAGCAGTACTGGATAGGAAAAGCTTACTAATTTTCTAGCAAATATGTAAAGGACCAATCAGAATGACCAAGGGATCAACAAAATAACATACAACATCTACATCATGAAGATATGATAAGTTCCGTGATCCAAAATGTTGGAAGCATCAACAATATCAGATCTAAAGCCACCAATGAATCCTAAATGCTTTCCTACAGTTCATATATATAAAGATTATTAAAAAAAATTAAGAAAAAACAACTACATAACATGTATTAGTTGTCCACAATTAGTCACCGAGTTTAATAAGATGACAGATAAAGAGTGGGCATGTGTATCACATATTATGGTTGTGAAAAGATAAGACAATGAGTGTCAAGCAAAAATTGTATATAAAACCAAACCGCCAATGGGGAAATTAGCACAAATTATTTTCATTACCATGCTATGCTAACGAAATCATGCTTCTACCAGCCCACACCACCCAATATAGCACACTCAGCATGCAGTGTACCACTTGGGTACTGATATGGGGTCCAATATTGCAACTGCAAACCTTGAATAAGAACATAAGCACATGGATATACATATCCAATATAGGAGTAAACGTCAGCTAGTTTCATACCTCAACATGCCCAACATGAACAGCATGAACATGCATCACAAGTGGGCTAGTCATGAAGCCAAATAGGGCAATGAAGGGCAGCAAAATGGATGGGACATAATATCAATATTAAGGAAAACAGACAGGCACAGACATAGTAAATGACCTTGTTAAGTTTTTTTATTACAAAAAAGGATGTTGACACTACACTATGAGGGAAAAGGTGGAAGGAACCGCACCTTTTTAAATCCTTATATAGTATGTGTTTCAAGAAAACAAACTAGTTACATTGACCAGACAGCAATTATGGTCGTTGTTAACTCATACAAAGGTGTTTAGGTTTCATTCCATTGGTCCAGTATCACATCCACATGGTTATAAGGATTTAAAAAGAACAATCACAAGTCAGTGGGATTCTAGCAACTCTTTCCATGGCTAATGGAACCAAGTAGAAAAAATAGCCAACTATTGGAGATCAAACAAAACTAGTTTATAAAGATTTTGATTTAGCAAGAAAAAAATGAGCCAATCAACCCCAAAAAAATGAGTTTGCAATTTCACATGGTACATCAAAGACTATGTACCCCCCCCCCCCCCCCCAACAAAAAAAAAAAAAAAAAAAACAAAGAAAAAAAAAAGGCCCTTGATCCCTGATTGCTTATATATCAGAGAAGAATAGAGAGAAAAAGAAAGAATCATTCCAAAGTCAAATTGTTATTACATCATCCACCACAATCCTTGTGTCTAATAAAATATTTTCAGACACTCCTTCCTTGCATCATTAATGCCAAAAAGTCATATGGAGTGAAAAATTAAGGAATGCAAAAAGTTGTTTCAAGCAAGGTTTGCCGTTCCATACCAAACCGAGCGGTACAGGGCATACTGTATTATATTGGTTCTGTACCAACATGCGGTATGAGGGGCGTACCAATGCAGTACACAGAATCGGCTCCATACCGAAGAGTAATAGATTGCCACTGCTATGGGACATGGTACCGAGACAAGAAACCTAGGTTTCCTAAATATGCATCTCATCATATTCCCTGATTGTTAAGAAGCCAGCCGACAATACATGTCTAATTCACTATTTTCACTCTTCTTCCTTGCATTATCTGTGCCAAAAAATCATATGGAGCAAAGCATCCATGGGTGCAAAGAAGTGTTTCAAGTTTTCCTAAATATGCGTGTCATGACATTCCATGATTGCTAAGGAAAGCATCCACCAATATATACATATACATCACATAATAGCCTGACATCTGCTTCATCAAGAATTCATCTTTTGGGTGACTATGAGTATGACCACCATTCCTCTGGTAGAGGACAGTAAACAGTAGTAAATACTCAAATCATAAGCTGCAAGAAAACTTATCACTACACAAACATGAACAGCAAGCCTTATCCCTTCAATTTAGGTTCAGTTATATGGATTCTACTTCAGTATCAGCTCATGTCCAATGCTAATTCCAGCTAAGTGAAAGTTTATCCATAACTCACCCATGCAAGGCACATTAGATCTACCCTCCTTATTTCCAACCTTCAGTTTGTATTCGAGATCATCTCCTTGCTAACTGTACTTCTGACCTACAATGCACCAAGCCAAATAATTTAAACAATACCCTTTCTTGAGCACTACTGGTGGCAAACCAATCCTTTCCATGAAGTTTTAATTTCGAAACACTTTCTTAATTTTACCTACCATCAACCTCAGCAAAGTTTCTCAGAAGCAGAAAGAAAGCCATTAAACTCAATGGAACAAAAGAAACGTATTAGAAAAACAATCCTACTCATCAATGGGATAATAAATATAGCAGAACATGACAAAATAAGTTAAAGAAGGAGAAAAGGTCAAGAATAATTACTCTAAGAAAAGTGAGAGGGGGAGATAAGAGAGGAGTGGATACTGATTAATTCTTACAACATAGAAATGGAGAGCCAAACATGCTCTTTCAGTGATGTCAGCCATCTTTCTTCCTTCTTTCTTTATGCTTCATACAAAAGCCATTCTATCAACCTAATCTCCATAACCACTAATATGGGAACCTTGTCATAGTCATGAATGCTACTCCAAACTAACCATCTGAAACAATGGAAAATGGTCACTTCTGCAGCATTCTAATTACACTCCTCCTATGAGATTCCCAGAAGTGAAACCTTTCCCACCAACATCACAACAAGCAATCCAATGATGTGGAGACCACCAAAAAACAATAATCTTGTTTAAGAAGATCCTTGAAAGAACTCACAAAACATCTAAGGATTCATTTCCCTAGCCAAACCCACATGGTGTTTAATATCAAAACCATTTAAATTCAACATCATAGGATCTACAAAACTAATCAGGGTACTCATAGGACTCCCCAATGCCTAAGATCTAATTCATATAATATAGCCGGTCATAAAGGTTCTTTTAATGCCATAGCACTATTTGATCATCACTAAACATTCAAATCACCCGTCTTTGCATACCCTACTCCATCCTCTAAAATACAGCCTTCTATATCTCCAATTCTAACAATTCTATAAAACCTAGGGGTGCGCAAGAAAACCGACCAAACTACAAAACCAATCCAAACAGGTCATTTTGGTTCAGTTTGGGTTGGATTTATCCATATTTGGTCTAGTTTTGGTTTGGAAATTTCTAGAACTGGAAAAATCAGTTGGGTTTTAGTATAAATAAAAACCAACTTAAACCAAACCGACTCACTTATATATGTACACTTAAGGAATTCGATTCAGAGCCGGTTCAATGCCATTGCCCGATTCAGGCGTTTAGCACTCAAGACCTACCCACCGGCCCCAATCTTTTCATGCTTCCTCTCCTACCCACTCTCCGGTGCCACCCACTCTCCCTCACCTCTCTCCTTCTCCAACCCCTCGTAGTCTTGCTTAATGTATCAGGTAGTAAGTGATCTCTTCTCCTCTCCTCTCCTCTTCTTCTCAAGAGCATGCTCTTCGAGCTCAACGCCCTACCTCCCCCTCTCCCCTCCACCCCAATTTCCAACCACCAAGGCAACCCACTTGAGCTACCGTCGCTCCCTACCGGCACTTTCCCGACCCTGATACTTAATCTAGCCGAGTCCTCCACCGTCACCATTGTCGATTTCTCCACTCCCTGCCACTAGTCAAAGCACAACCTCAAGCCCATCCCTTGTCCTTGGCCATGTCATGTGCGGATAAGGGCTACTAGTGGAGGTGAATGCAAGGGATTAAACATGGATGAGGACTTTCTCCTCTCCATCATCTTCACGCCAAGGAGGAGAGGTTGGAGTTGACATAGGCAAGATGGGATCAACGGTGCCAACAGCCATGGAAGCATCATCAATGGCAATGGGGGATACCATGGAAGCATTGCCAATGGATTCCAAAGTGGTTTCCTCTCCCCTCCTTTCTATTCTACAATACCTTCACAAACCCTAACCGTCAGCTTAAAATAAATAGAGGACAAAAGTGAAGCAAGGCACAAAGGTCAAGAGATAAAAGGGTTGCTAGCCAACTTGATCAATGATGATGGTGGAAAAAAAAAGATCTAGGGGCTCAACCTTAGCTTGAGCTAGAGAGACTGGGTTCCTTCTCCAACTCAATCTCATGCCTCTTGCTCTTTCTTCCTCCTCCCCTTCTCCACCGCCATTGTTGCCAAAGTCCCAATGAAGTGATCTCCTTGCCTCTTCGGTAGGGTGGCTTTTCCATCTAGATCTATGCTTCGCCTTCTAGAGCCAAGGATTTTAATCGGTAAGAATCACGGATCTGATGTTCTACATATAGTTATTAAACCCGGCCCGAGTCTTGACCCGGACAAGACATTGGATCAGGGGTTCAACCGCCAGGTCAACGGTTGAACCAGTAGGTCAATGCACAAAGGGAGGAATGCAGCAAATTTGTTGGGAATTGAGATGATCTGCAGCTTCTTCACCATCAAGAGATGTCCCTTCCTATCTCCAGTACCCACCACTCCGCTTTCAAGCTATATCAAATCCCATGGGGCATCGACAACAAGACACAATACACTGTCCCAACTCCCAGGGTCACTTTCCCGACTTCCATAGACCAACGGATGAGGCAGTAGAGCCCGGGCCTTGTTCACCAGAAGGTGAGGTCAAGGAGGCAGAGCAGATCTAAAGAGCGGTGGTAAAAGTTCCGGAGGGGTGCGATGGAAATAAAAAAAGAAATTGTCACTCACTGGCTGAACTAGAGGAAGAGGAAGAAACAAAGAATGAAAGAGACCTAGGATCAGACCTAGAAATTTAATCCACAATACAAACATAAATAACATCAACATTCATCGAAATTTCTGATGTAACGGCACAAAGATCCAGAGATTTTACTTTCTAATGATAAAACCTCACAAATCATCAGAAAGATAGCCTCAAATTCCACCTTTCCCTTATCCCTCCCTTTCAAGATCTGATGCCACACAACTCCCGAAATAAAGCCCAACAGCCCATCAAAGCTCAATCCATAGATCAATCAACGCAACTTCGACATGCCTCCAAGAAACCACATGAGACCTTCTTTAGACCTGCATACAAAGCAAGAAACCCCTAAAATCACCAACCAAGACCTCAAATCTCCAAGCGACCACCATATTCTGCCCACCTCGACTGCATTTGCACAGATCCGATGCTGGAAGCACTCCCCAAGACCTACCGAATCGGAGAAACCCTTAAAACACTCGACAGAGGACAGCATTTGGCCATCTCGAATGCATCCGAGGTGTAGGTGGGCAAGAGGAAAAAGGGTTGGGAGAATCAAGGAGCGAGTGAGATGACAACTCTGACCTAGGAGTGAAGGCTAGGGGCAAAGAGAATTCTGCATGGAGAATTCGCAGTCCTTGCCGCCACCGCCGCCACCAAGATCTCGGTCCTTAGCTGCCACCACCACCGGCACCGTTAAGATCTCGATCCTCAGCTACTATCACCACCACCGCTGCCAAGATCTCTGTCTTCAAATATCACCGCCTCCATCGAGATCTTGGACCTCAGTTGTTGTCGCAGCCACCGAGATCTGAATCCTCAACTACCGCCTCCACCATCATCAAGCACTCTTTCCTCGGCTTCCATCATCACCATTGATAGTTGCTTGGTCTTTCGCTGCCATAGCCGCTGCCTTGGTCATCGAGAGGAAGAGCAAAAGGGCCAAAGGGGATGGGTGAACAATGAATCGAGATTAGGTTTCTCTTTCTTTTAAAATCCAGGTCTCATCTGGATTTTATCGGGTTAAGCAAGTCATGGTCGAACCGGCTGGGTCAAATGGGTTGCTTTGGATTTTAGGCACAGCCAAGTCGATTGCATACCCAGCCCGATTCCATGGCCGGGTCACCAAGTTTCTGGTCAGACCGGCCAGGCCAGGCCGGGGGGTTTAATAACACGGGTTCTACATGGAATCTGAAGATTCAATGTGTTTTGAGTCACAAAGAGGAGAATGAAGGGACCACTACCAAGGGGGATCGACATGAACCAGGTGTCATCATCCAACGACACTCTTTCTAGCACTAAGTGTCAGTGAGAAACACAGCAGCAAAGAGGCCAGGATTCAAGTAGTGCACATGTTAATGCCCTGCGCTAAGGCAGTGCAGCATGAGAATCTCTAGGTAGGTGAGCAGTGAGTTAACTCTGGTGGATCTCCATCACAACTCCTACATCCACTACCTCAATCACTTAACCTAATAACCTAAATCGAATCAAACTGAATTTTTTGGGTGAATTTTAATCAGTTTTTACATATGGTCAGTATGGTTTCGGTTTTGGCTTTAAAAATGATTTAAGTCGGTTCGGTCTTAAAAATAACCCTAAACTAATCTAACCTAGACCGTGCACACTCCTAAGAACCAAGATAGTTAAAACAACATCGACAAGGGCTTGTAACTCATCCTCAATCCAAACTACATATACGCACATGCAAAGAATAAAAGAATGAGGCAGATAATTTCTAATCATTTTGACTGACATAATTTCATTATCAATCACCAAAATCCAGGATGGTATCAATTCCAAACAAGCAGGATATAAATAATGCTCACATCAGTTACAAGCACATTTCAAGGCAAAGCACAATTTATGTGCCAAACCAGGAACCCTTACAAGTTACAAGGCAACAATTGAACTGATCAATGATTGTTTGTTATATTATTTCATTTTGAAAAGTAAAATAATAATCAGAACTTAACTGAATTAAACAAAAGACCTGTTAAGCTCTCACCTCATAACATCGAGATACGTCAATTGTATACAATTATGACCTTTCTTTCATTAGCTCATCTTATGATAGCCATCAATAAGAAATGAATGAGCAAAAGCAGAGTACCTCATAAAACTGCTGTACCAATTTGATCTTTTTTAAGATAGCAGTATAAAATAAGCTATCATTAATATCTGAAAGCCCCCTATAAATGCAGAGACATATTTTCATACATAACCCAACAAAACCATCTCCCAAGATCAATTATTTCTATTAATAAAAGACTTGAAAAAACAAAAAATAGGTTCTTTTGTCCCAAAAGTATCCAAATAAGATCACGATGGGAGAAACGCTAGTATTAAAAAAAATCCTTTCAAAAAGCTGAGTTACATGCTGTAGGAAACCTTCATCAAAAAATTACTGCATAGAAATTTCTAATCAAGCACTCAAATACTCACATCTGTTTAGTTCCATAGAAGTAGACAAGCAGCTTCTTGCGAACAGATGAGAAGCCCCACTTCTCCGGTTCACTAATCTGCCAAAAACCAATCAAAACCAAAAAGCAGAAGTTGTTAGCACTACATGCAGCAAAGATAAAAACAAGATGAAGGAAGGCAAGGAAAGTGAAGAAAGGAGAAGCTGCAGCATGTTCCTCGGGCATATGCTTCACAATCACAGCAAAAAAGGGGATCGACAGAAGAAATTACTCAGCCAAGTATGCAAAACAACCTTGGTGGAGAGCATCTCCGCAAAAATAGAAGTGCAAACGGGAAAAGAAAACGTCTTTTCATCCAATTTTCTAAGTTCGCATCTAACGCAGCCTACAAGATCACCATCAACTTCTATCCTCTGATTAAGCAAGGCAAACGGATAGTACAAAAACCCTAACAAAGCAAAAAGAGAGCTTGGAACAACAAACCCTAAAAAATCGAGCATACCAACTTAGGGCAAAAAAAAAGACTCAGATAAAAAGGGAAAAGGGAGCATGAGAATACCATCGCCGGCCACGCCGGGAAGCCCTTCATCTTAGCGAGGACGAGATCGCCAACCTTCCACTGCTGCTGGGCGGCGGCGGCGGCAGCGGCAGCGGCGGCGGCGGCTGCTCTTGCGGATCCTTTCCTCCGACTGGGCGCCATCGAGAGGAAGAGCGCCCCAACACCGATCGCTAGGGCTAGGGCTAGGTCATGCGACTGTGGGATCTGGAGAAGGGAGCGAGGAACCTTGGCAAGCCTCCCTCCCTCGCTTCCCAGAGACAACAAGAACTCCGATCCACGATGGGCTTCTCGTGCGGGCGGCGGGCGTGCGGGCGGCGGAGGGGCTCACAGGCATTGCATCGGCGGTGGCGAGGGTCGACAGGGAGGGGGGGGGTGGAGGGAGTTTTCGAGGGCGCCGGTTGACACACTTTATTTCTGAGCGGGGAGGAGAGAGAGGAGGGCTTTTGATGGTGGTATCACATCACGCACTCTCCGCCATAAATCCGGTAGTCTACGTATGTAGAAGTATATGTACATGCTATATATATATACGATGAGGGTGTATGTCTACGTAAGTGGGGCCCGAGCATGAAACTGGGTCCCGAGTAATCCATACAGCAGGAGCGGCGTAGAAAATCCAACTTGGTATTGGGCTACGATGTGCTCGCATGGGGTGGGGTGATGCGGTTTTCATTTTTCCAGCCGGCCAAATCAAGCATATAAAATAATAAAAAATAAAAATATACATAGTTGATCAGAACTAATTTAATTTTAAAAATTATAAAATAAAAATATTTATTTTTTAAAATATTTTTTGCATTCTTTTACACCAAAAAAAAAATTAAATACATTCATATTCTCAGCTTTAGCTATGACGGATTCTATAGAAGGTTGCAGGGCTGATAAGTCCACTCATGCGCACATCATCGAATTTAGCAAGCAAGTAGACACGTAGCACTGTGCCATTAAGCATCCATTCGAGTAAGCATGATAATGATGGCTGGAATAGCTATATCTGTTATGGATCTTGTCCATATCATGGGTCCAGCCCTATTAAAAGGATTTAGGAGTGAGACCCGAGGTTTCAATTTTTTTGGAACGTACGCGGAAAAGAAATCGAGCGGCATCAAGAGGCAAATAAAAGAGCAAAAATATATTTTGATCTTTTTAGATCTTGATCGGATGGTAATTCAAAATCTGATCAAGATAAAATTTTAGTATGTTGTTCACGACAGTAAGCTTTATAAAGTGAACGATTCGGATCGCTATGATTTCTTATATAATCGATAAATATTTGACTCTGGTGAGATTTCTTTATTTTCTTCATGTATTCCTCAGTAATATTTATATTTTATACTGAGATGATATCATATCATATTTGGAGAGTCTCTAATTTGCTAGATAAAAAAATCTTGCTGTATCCATTATTGGATTATATTGGAAGTTGATCTGGTTCCAAGTTCCGTGATTTTTATCTCCATATTGAGGGTTTTTTACGTAAATCCAGTTTTATTATGCTTGGTTTGATTTAATTTTACTAGATTGATATTGTTGGATTATTGCCTATTTTAATTAACACATGGAGGTTAAAGTTTATCATGGATATAATTATTTGTGATTGTGATTTAACCCCAACAATATTCATGTGCAACGATGGTGTGGCATCTAGTCACTGATGGTACCATCCACTCGAGCATTGTTATGCTGGTCTTAGTTTGTGCATGGGTGCCAGGGCTATAGTGGCAGTATCGAGAGCAATCGGGATGCACAATTCTACGAGCTGCGATACTCGTCAAACAGTTACATGCCATAAAATCCCCTTAGAATGTCGTAGCAACCTCTTGGAATGTCATAGAATGATGTAAAACTAGATTATAGGACCTATTTGGATACCAAGATATCATAGATCCTCTTAGAATATTATAGAATCCCCTTGAAATATCATAAAATGGTGTGAAACCTAATTCTGAAACTTATTTGAAAGCCAAAATGTCATAGAATCCCATTATGATATTATATAATCCCTTGAAATATCATAAAATAATATCAAACCTAATTACAGGATCTATTTGAATATCAAGATATCTTAGAATATTATAGAATATTCTTAGAATGTCATAGAATAGTGTCAAATATGATTTTGGACCTATTTATATACCAAAGTATTATAAATTTTCTTAAGATGTCATATAATTACCTTGGGATGTTAAAGAACATTGTCAAACTTGATTATAGAACCTATTTATATACCATGGTGTCATAGAAATCTATTAAAATGTCATAGAATTCCTTTGGAATATCATAGAATAATGTCAAATATGATTTTAGAACCTATTTAGATACCAATATATCATAGAATTTTCTTAAGATGATATATAATCCTTTCGAAATATCATAAAATGGTGTCAAACTAGATTATGAGACCTATTTTGATACCAATGTATCATAAAATCCTCTTAGTATGTATAGAATTTCTTGGAACGTTATAAAATAATGACAAACCTAAATTTGGAACTTATTTGGATATTAGGATGTCATAGAAATCACTTGGGATGTCATAAAATGATACCAAACATGATTTTGAAACATATTTAGATATCAGAATGTCATAAAATATTTTTAGCATATCATAAAATTTTCTTAGGATATCATAAAATAGTGTCAAACATAATTTTGAAATCTATTTAGATACCAGAATGCCATACAGTTTTCTTAAGATATCATAGTACTACCCTGGGATGCCATAAAAAGGTGCCAAACCTAATTTTGGGATCTATTTGAATATTGGGATATCATAAAATCTCCTCAAAATATTATAAAATTTCCTTGAAATATTATAAAATGATGTCAAACTTGATTTTGAGACTTATTTGGATACCAGAATGTCATAAAATCTTCTCAGGATGTCATGGAATCTCTTTATAATGTTATAAAATAGTGTCAAACCTAATTTTAGACATATTTAGGCACCGGAATGTCATAAAATCTCTTCAAGATGTCATAAATCTCTTTAGAATGTCATGATATTAGGGCTGGAACTGGGCCGACCCAAAGCCCATTAGGCCGACCCAGTCCAAAATTGTATCAAGTTTCAAACCATATTTTAAGAATTTTTCGGACCGAATCCGGTCATCCCTTTAGTCCAAAAATTAAATAAACTCAATTTTATAGCCCGAAGTCTAGCCCGAAATGCTTAAAGTTTGGTCTAAAACTCGAACCAATTTTGGACCGGTCTGAAGTTTTTTGAGCTGGCCCGGCCCAATTCCAGGCAATGGGCTTTGGGTCGGCCCAGTTCCAGCCCTACATGAAATAGTGTCAAACCTAATTTTGGGACTTATTTAAATACAAAAATATCATAAAATCTCCATAATATATCATAAAATTCTTTCAGGATATCATAAAATGGTACCAAGTATGAGTTTGAACATATTTTTATATCAGAACATCACAAAATCTCCATAGAATGTCATAGAAGTCTTTTAGATTGGCAAAAAATGGTATCAAACCTAATTTTGGGATCTATTTGGATGCTAGAATGTCAGAAAACTTTCTTAGGATATCATAGAATTTCTTTGGAATATCATAAATATTGTCAAATATGTTTTATGACCTATTTTGATACCAAGATATCATAAAATCTTCGTAGGATATCATGGAATCCACTTAGAATGTCGTAAAATAGTGTCAAACCCAATTCAGAGATATATTTGGATACTAAAATATCATAAATATTTTTAGAATGTTAAAACCCACTCGAGATATCATAAAATGATGTCAAACCTAATTTTGAGACCTATTTTGATATCAGAATGTCATACAATCTCCTTAAGATGTCATAGAACCCTATTAGAATATCATAAAATGGTGTCAAACATGATTTTAGGATATATCTGGATAGCAGAATATCATAAAATCTTCTTAAAATGTCATAGAATTCCTTTGGGATATCATAAAATTTCCTTGCGATGTCATAAAATGGTGTTAAATATGATTTTGAGATATTTAAATATCAGAATATTATAAAATCTTTTTAGAATATCATAAAAGTTCTTTGGAATGTCCAAAAATGGCACCAAATATGATTTTGGGACCTATTTGGATACAAAAATGTTATAGAATTCTCTTGGGATGTCATAAAATTGTGACAAACTCAATTTAGATTTATTTTGATACCAGAATATCATAAAATCTCCTTGGGATATCATAGAGCCCCCTTAAAATATTATAGAATGATGTCAAACCTGATTTTAGGACCCATTTGGATACTAGGATGTCATAATTTTATTTTAAGATATCATAAAAACCACTTGAAATGTTATAAAATGATGTCAAACAAGATTTTGGGATCTATTTGAATATCTAGATGTCATAAAATCTTCTAGGATATCATAAAATAACTTTGGATTGTCATAAAATAGTGTCAAACCTGATTTTGGACCTTTTTGGATACCAGAATGTTATACAATCCTTATAGGTTGTCATAGAACTATCTTGGGATACCGTAAAAATATATCAAACCTAAATTTGGGACTTATTTAGGTACCAAGTTATCATAAGATATTTTCGGAATGTATATAATCTTCTTGTGATGTCATAAAATGGTGTCAAACCTAGTTTCGGGATATATTTGGATACTAGAATATTATAAAATCTTTTCAAGATATCATAGAATCTTTTTGGGATGTCATAAAATGATGTCAAACATGATTTTGGAACCATTTGGATACCAGAATGTCATAAAATCTTCATAGAATATCATAAAATCTCCTTAGAATGTCATAAAATGGTGTCAAACTTTATTTTAGGAACTATTTGGATATCAGAATATCATACAATCTTCTTAAGATATCATAAAATTTTCTTGAAATATCATAAAATGATACCAAACATAATTTTGAAACTTATTTGGATACCAAAATATCATAAAATCTTCTTAAGTTATTATAGAAGTCCCTTGGAATGCCATAAAATGGTGTCAAATATAATTTTAGGACTTATTTGAATTGTCATAAAATTATCTTAGGATATCATTAAACCCTCTTGAAATGTCATAAAATAATGTAAAACATGATTTCTGGACATATTTAGATACCAGAATATCATAGAATCCCTTTAGAATGTCATAAAATCCTTTTTGAATATCATAAAATGATGCCAAACATGATTTTGAGACCTATTTGGTGCCATGAAATCTCCTAAGGATGTCACAGAATCCTCTTGAAATATCATAAAATGGTGCCAAACATGATTTTGAATCATATTTGGATACCAAGATATTATAAAATCTTCTTAGGATGTTATAAAAGTCTCTTGGAATGTCATAAAATGATGCTAAATATGAATTTGGGACCTATTTTGATACCAGAATGTCATAGAATCATCTTAAGATATCATAGAATCCTCTTAGAATGTCATAGAATCATACTAAATCCAATTTTGAGACCTATTTTGATATTAAAATGCCATAGAATCCTCTTATGGTATCATAGAATCCCTTGAGATATCATAAAATTGTGACAAACCTAATTTTGTGACATATTTGAACATTAGAATGTCATAAAATCCATTTAGAATGCCAAAGAATTCTTTTAAGATGTCATAAAATTGTGCCAAATATGATTTTGGGACTTATTTGAATACTAAAATATCATAAAATCCTTTTAGAATATCATATAATCTCCTTGAGATGTTACAAAATGGTGTCAAATATGATTTTAAGATCTATTTGGATACCAGGATGTCATAGAATCTCTTAGGACATTATAGAATATTATTGGGATATCATAAAATGTTGACAAACCTAATTTTGGGACTTATTTGGATACTAGAATGTCATAGAATTTTCTTATGATATCATAGAATCTCTTAGAATATAATAAAATAAAGCCAAACTGATTTTGAGACTTATTTGGATATCAAGATAATATTCTTATATACGAAACCTACAAAGTGACTATTTTGGATTGGGTGCACAATATAGGCGATTAACATTTTCTTACCTCCTAATTGCAAAAAGTATCTTAGAACAAAGACACTGATAAAGATGAAGTACTGAACAAAAAATTCCTTAAAGAAGGGCATTAAATATTGATCAAGTTTTAATATATGAAAGTATATAATGTACCTTCTTTTTCATCTCAACTTATAAATAAAATGTGGTCTTAAAATTACATTCTTATACACGAAACTAGCAAGGAAAACCTCCTACGCCTTCAGTATCAAACAATAGGGAAGAGTGACTGGATTTTGAGGACTATAAGCAATCTTGCTATCCTAAATTCCAACAACACAATAACAAACTCAACTTATGATGAACCAGTATTTCATCCAAGAGGAAACTCACAAAAACCTTATTAATATTCTTAAAGCCACATAAACCGGTTATGTACAACAATTAATCTCTATCATGCCACAATCCCCTATCCAAAGACTCAAACCAATCCAAATAAACTAAGACAAGCAATAAAGTCCTCAACAAAGTGAGTCAAAAAGCAAACTATGCAAAAAGAATAATACATTTCTTCAAATACTAGTGATCCTACTGATCAGAGGGAACCCACTCATTCCCTTGAATAAAATTCTCCACTAAGTACATCCATCAAATGCTTTGCTGGTATTTGAGAACTCAACTGCACCTTAGAGGTATTCTTAGCCCCGAGCTTGGAGCTCCCGTACTCCCCATTGAATAATGTATGAAGTGCAAAGTCTACTCTAAATGGGAGCCATCCTTCGACATCACTACTTTCCTTAAATAAGTCTCTATGAACACCATCCTCGCATACTCTTTCCACGGCCTCCCCACATAAACCCTATACGCCTTTGACTTCTATTTCCCCCAAAGGTTGCATTTGGTAGCAAGCAATCTGTTGCCCAGTGTAGCAACCCAAGAGGGGGTGAATTCAGTTTTAAAATTTTAAACAAGTATGTGCTGAACTAAAGTATTGGTGTAACAATGTGAGTGTGCAAGAATATAATCTAGATGCTGTGCTTTAAGAAATAAATAGCAATACAATGGAAGTAAATAAGAAGATAAAGTACACACACAAATACAAGAAATCTATAGTGGTTCGGTGCATACCAAGCACTACATCCACTCCCAAGCTACCCCTTTGATGCGGGATGCACTCAAGCAAGAGATAAACATAAGAAAACTTCAAATTAAGAGAGTAATGATTTATATTTTAAGTTTTTTTTCCCGTTAAGAGCAAGAATAAACAAAGATTGATTATGAGAAGATTAAAAGTAACTTCATGTAGAAAAGGATTAACTAAGTAATAAAGAAAATTGGATCCTATGATTAAGAAACTGCTACTTAAAACATGCTCATCTTCAATAAATCAGAACTAAAGGGAAGGGATGGGTTTGTATACCTAGCAATGATAGTCTTCCTCTTGAAAGATGGGATCACACAGCTCTCATAATTGGCACCTAGAGAAAGAAGCTACTTTCCCATGGATGCGTTGGCTTTTCTTCAGGTGGTCCCGAAGATAAGGAGGACTTTCTCCAAATATCGTAGCTCCCGAGGGATCCTGCAAACACCGAGGATTAGGGATCCGAATAATAGAAAAAATATGAAATCGGGAGTTAGAAGTAGAGAGAAGAAAGGAGGTGTGGGGAAGATGGTTGGCGGCCTAGAGGAGAAAGATGTCTGGACTTTAGAGTTGGCAGCCTGGAGATGTGAAGACACCTGGGGGCTTTGGGGTTGGTGGCTAGGGCTAGGGTTTGGGTACTTGGAACTGGTGTTGGGCCTCTCACCCTCTCCCTCATGGAGTGTCAATGCACAAAGCACAAGAAAATTAGAAAAAGAAGAATTTTCATTCATTTAATTCATCATCATTTTACAAGAGGGATGAGGGGTATTTATAGTTTACCTAGACCTCCTAGACTCCCTTTCAAAGTTAATTGCATACAAGGAATAAAGAGAGAAAAGAGGGGGCACCACAAAGTTGTCTTCTTTGTTGGTTATACATGGAAATAAAGAGAGAAAAAAATTTGGGGCTCCTGCATGCTTTCTTCCTTTGCCCGGGGTACTTTGCATGGAATAAGTAGGGATGGCAATGGGTCGGGTTTGGGTCGGGTCATCCAAAACCCATACCCGCCTGCTAAAAAATTATCTGTCCCTTACCCACCCCATACCTGTCTCGAATCGGGTCGGGTATAAAAAAATCACAGGTCGACGGGTATACCCGGTCTCGTTTATTTAAAAGCTAAACGGATCAGGTCGAGTCGGGTCCGGTCGGGTATATACGTCCCATATCCTATTTACTTAAATATTCTATAAACATATTTTTTTTATATATAAACAGGTCGGGTTCGGGTTGGGGCATACTACTACCCGTACTTGACCTGAACCCGAGTCGGGTTTTTTTTATATTACCCATATCCGTTTATAAATTAGGCGGGTCAGGTTTTACCCATCCCATTAGGGTCGGGTCGAATACCCATCGGATTGGGAAAAATTGCCATCCCTAGGAATAAGGAGGGGGACCACTTCATTGCTTGGGCTCCAAGTTACTTCCTATTTTGGCTTGGAGTGGTTGCATGAAACAGGGGGGTGCCAGTTGATTCCATGTATGCTTAGGCGGCTTAAGTGGGGTCCAATAAAGGTGGTGCATGAAGTCTTTAGTGAGGACCAATGGAACTCCTCTAGGATTTGACTTGAATGAAAGAAAATTACATGACTCAAAATAGACCTAATTGACTGGACTCAGATGAAAACAAATGGACTCAACTTTACCACATGGACTCAATTGACTCAACTTTATTACAGGACTCAATTGACTCATGACTGATTGGACTCAAACGACTCAAGACTGATGAGCTCAAATTACTCAGGCAATCCATAATGAGCTCTGACTTGGGTGCAGCCTCTTTCTGATCCTGGTGCCCGCACTAATTCTCCCGGGATGGGAGGAACTCGATCCTGTCGAGCAAGGGTCAATCCGGCTCTGGTACTGCTCTAATAGGTTTGGGTCGAGGTGCTGCGGATCCTCTCGAGTGATCCACGAATTCTTAGATTCCGGTCAACCTTGCTAACGAACCAAATAACGTTGGTAGTCTTTGTTCTGGATGGTAATAGCTTGGTCGTCTAGGATACGCTCAATCCTTTCTCCTTTCCCAAGTAAATTTATTGGTGGACACTCAGGTATGGGTTTGCTCTCAAGAATAGGGTCAGGTCCAAAAGGCTCACTGGGTATCATTGTTGACTCCCTATACTTAACTAGATTTGGGATATTGAAGGTTGAGCTAATGCTAAATTTGGGTGGTAACTCGAGCATATAGGCATTAGGTCCAACTTTCTTTATCACTTTGAAGGGTCCAGCTCCACGGGCATATAAATTTTTCATGGTCCCCAGAGAAAACCGCTCAGGTCTAAGCCTAATCATCACATAATCTCCCTTCAGTGAACTCTTTGACTCTTTTTCGGGAATTAGCCATGTTTTTATGAATATCATTGCTCACATTAATCTTATTGCTAATTTTCTTATGTAGATCTCTAACATGCTGTGCAAATGATTCAGCTGACTCAGAGACTCATGCATGATGGGCAAAGGGATTAGGTCTATGGGTTTCTTAGGCTTGTAACCATGAACAATTTCAAATGGACTCTTGCCTGTGGACCTATTAACTGAACTATTATAGACGAATTCGGCTCTAGTTAACAAAAGATCCCAATTTTCAGTGTTGTCACCTACAAGACATCTCAACAAGTTTCTAAGGCTTCAATTCACTACTTCAGTCTGGCCATCGGTTTGTGGATGGTAGGAGGTTGAAAATTTTAGCTTGGTCCCTAACATGTGCCAGAGGGTCTTCCAAAAGTAACTCATGAATTAGGCATCCCTATCTGGCACATTGCTTTTAGGAAGGCCATGTAACCTAACCACGTTATCAAGAAAAAGTTTGGCTACCTTGGAGGCATCAAAAATTTATGAATAGGGTATGAAATGTGCTATCTTAGAAAACCTATTGACCACAACATAGATAGAATCATGTCTCCTTAAGGTCTTGGGCAATCCTAACATAAAATCCATACTAAGGTCTTGCCAAGGACAGTCAAGTACAGGTAAAGAGTATATAAGCCAGTGTTTTACTTTTGTTGTTGGCAACAGCACAGTTCGACACCTAGCCACAATTTGGGCAACGTCCCTTTTTAGTCTTGGCCAATAGAAATGGTCTTCAACAGCAGTAGAATGGTATTTTCCTACCAAAGTGACCAGCTAGACCTCCTGCATGGATCTCCCAAACTAGAAATTCTCTAAGAAAAGTCTTGGGAATACACAACTTATTGTCCTTAAAGAGGTAGCCATCTTGAAGGGTATACTCACTATGCGAACTAGATGATCCTTGTCTTACAGATTGGTAGATCTCACTAAAGTCGGGACAGGTCTCATATTCCTCTTTCAGCTTGTCAAATTCTATGACTTTAGTACTAATAGAGTTTAGGAGCATGGATCGACGGCTAAGGGCATTAGCAACCTTTTTTTTAGTACCAACATGATGTTTCAACACAAAGGTATAGGCTTCAATGTACTCTACCTACTTAGCATGCCTAGGGTTTAACTTCTTTTGAAACCAAGAAATTGGAGTGCCTCATGATCCGAGTATAAAATAAATTCCTGTGGTAGCAGATAATGTCTCCAATATCTCAGGACTTGCACTACTGCATAAAACTTCTTATCATAGGTTGAGTATCTAAGTTTAGTCTCATTCAATTTCTCACTAAAGAAGGCTATGGGATGACTCTCTTGACTTAGAACTCCTCTTATATCAATTCCAGAAGCATCACAAGCAATCTCAAAAATCTTGGAGAAATCAGGTAATCTCAAAATGGGTGCTTGGGTCATCTTTTTCTTAATATCTAGGAAGGCTTTATTTATAGGTTTGGTCCACTCAAAGTTTACCTTCCTAATGCAGTCAGTGATAGGTGCAACAATTGAGCTAAATCTCTGAATAAATTGTTTATAGAAGGTAGCAGGCCATAGAAGCTACGCACATCATGCACACTAGTAGGTACTGGCCACTCAACTATAGACTTATTCTTTTCTAGATCAGTTGATACTCCTTAGGGGGTCACTACAAATCCTAGAAGATGACTCTATGGGTCAAGAACTCGCAATTCTTCAAATTGACATAAAGGCTATCTTTTCTAAGGGCTTGACAGACTTGTCGGATATGGCTTAGGTAGTCTTCCTTAGTCCTACTGTAGATCAAGATATCATCAAAATAAATCATAATAAATTTTCAAATGAACACTCTTAGGACCTGGGTCATAATCCTCATGAATGTACTAAGGGTATTGGACAATTCAAAAGGCATCACTACCCACTCATAGAGACCATCTTTAGTTTTGAAAGCTGTTTTCTACTCATCCCCAGGTCTGATCCTGACTTGGTAATAGTCGCTCTTAAGATCAATCTTAGAAAAAATGGTTGATCTGGCCATCATATCTAGCATGTCATCCAAACGGAAAATGGAGAATCTATACTTAATCGTTATCTTGTTTATGGCACGACTATTAACACACATCCTCCAAGTGCCATCTTTCTTGGAAGTTAAAAGGGCAGGTACTGTACATGGACTCAGGCTTTCCTTATAAATCTTTTCTTGAGGAGTTCTCCAACCTGTTTTTGTAGTTCTAAGTGCTTAGTGGGATTCATCCTATAATGTGGGAGGTTTGGTAAAGTGGCTCATGGGACTAAATCTATGGCATGTTGTACGTCCCTTAAAGGTGATAGGTGGCCAAGAAGATCTTCGGGAAACACATCTTGAAACTCCTTCAAAAACTCTACAACTTCCAGAGGGTGCTCCTTCTAGGGTCGGTCATGCACCTCCTTAGTGGTCAAAATCCAATTTGGTCAACCCTCAATGATCTCACATTCCAGTTCTTTAGCAATGATCATATATAATCCTGGTTTCTTCTCTTTCAGGTTGCTAAATCCCCTCTTGATATTATCCTTAGGTGGGGTTTGTTGAGTCTCATGTGGTGTATCCAAGGCATATGAAGTCAAGTTTTGGATCTTTGTCATTGTTTTCGATCTCACCGCGGTGGCCTGTAGCTCTTGAGCTGGCACCGGTCTCGGACTCTCTCACCTCAAGATCTCCAAGCTCCTGGTCCTGCAAAACAAAGTCAGAGACCCTGGCCGGGGGTTCCGGCGGGGGCACTCCGACGTTCAAGTTAGAGCACGGTGAGATGGAACAGAGCCCCTTGTTGCCCAGATATGGTGCCCAAGAGGGGGGGTGAATTGGATATTTAAAAATTATTAAAGCAATATATGTGCTATCAAGTTTTAAGGTGAAGAGTGATAGTGCTCAAATAATTGTGCAACGGAAGCAATGAAATAAATCAACAATTAAAGAGCAAAAGAAGAGCAATGCAAACACACAAGAAGTATAGTGGTTCGGTGCACCTAGCACCTATATCCACTCCCCAAGCTCCACTTGGGAATTTTCACTATAATCTTTAGATTACAGCCGACTTGTTTTACCAGGCTCACAAGTCAAAACCTTACACACTTGTTTTGGCTTCGGGCTAACAAGCAACCCTACTTGGTTTTATCAATTGGATCACCAACAAACCTCACTCACTTGTTTTGGTTTCGGGCTTACAAGCAACCCTAGTTGGTTTTATCAATTGGATCACCAACAAACCTCACTCACTTGTTTTGGCTTCGGGCTTACAAGCAACCCTAGTTGGTTTTATCAATTGGCTCACCAACAAACCTCACTCACTTGTTTTGGCTTCGGGCTAACAAGCAACCCTAGTTGGTTTTATCAATTGGCTCACCAACAAACCTCACACTAGTTTCAAATTCCCTTGAAACTAGCCTACCACAAATAGAATTTTAATACAATGAATAAAAACAATACAAACTCCTTTTTGAGCAATAAGAAATTCGTTGAAGCTTTTGATGGAGACTCTTCAAGCCTTTTCCCTTTGAATCTTTGACCTCACTAAATGCCAAACTCTTGAAAGTTGGATTCCTCAAAGATGGAAAGCTTTTGGCTAAGGAATCTCTTGGATTTCTCACTCTTTTTGGCTTGGAATTGCTTGAAGGCTTTTTACTTTCACTCTAATCCTTTTCACCTTGTCTCCATGTCTTTTTTGAAGTTTGGTGGAGGTTAAATACCTCATTCATGCTGAAACAACTCCATAAGACCGTTAGATTCAAAAATATGGCCGTTTATGGCCGTTAGAAATCAAATCAGAAGTTCAGAAAAACTAGCCGTTATGCCATGAGTCGACCTCATGAGTCGACCTCTGGATCAAGTGTCGACCTCATGAGTCGACCTCTGGATCAAGTGTCGACCTCATGAGTCGACCTCCAGTTTATCTTAGGCAAAAATCCAGAAAACCATAGTTCTGCCCAGTTTGAATTCTCAGGCTATGAGTCGACCTCTGGTGTCGACCTCTGGACAGGTGTTGACCTCAGGTGTCGACCTCTGGACAGGTGTCGACCTCTGGTGTCGACCTTTGAAGCGTGCCACTGAAATTTTACCGTGCCAGCTTTGCTGAACCATCTTCAAATCCTTTCATATTAATTCCAAAGTCCATATATTTGATTTTTCATTAATTTAAGGACTTTTTCAACTGAAATACAAGCATTTCTTCATTCAACATGGTTGAGTACTAAGATCTAAGAAATATACTTAAAACACAATTAGTACTCATATATACTTAAATATTTTGTCAATCATCAAAATCAAGACTAGAGTCAACAATCTCCTCCTTTTTGATGATGACAAAACCTTTAAGTATATGAATAGGGTAAGCTTAAAAAGATTAACAATAAGATAAACATGTAAGCTCAAAACAATAAGCACCAAGCTCACCCTCAAAATATGATCCAAAAAATCTTTAAAAATATTTTTTTAAAATATGCAAAAGAAAAATTTAAAATTTTCAAAATTTCTTCTTCTTACTAATTCTTTCCTCTAGATAAAAACATTTTACATTCTTCTCCCCCTTTTGCACTTTCTTTCATTTCTCAAAAGATTTTTCATGTTTATCCAATCTTCCCCTTTTCATACTTAACAATTTTCTCCCCCTTTTTGACATCATGAAAAAAGGTGAAAGGCAATACAAAGTGGGAATGAAGTTGGAAAGAATAGCAAGTAGGTCATCAAAATCAATGCATGAAATCAAATATTTATGATATCAATTGAATATGATATAAGGTGAACAAGATACCAAAGAATGTAAGCACATGCAAGAAATGATTTGATGTATATTATCCATTCGCTTTACTTGTTCATGGGATAAGGTCACAGCGGCACCCCTACACGTCATAAGAGAGCCCGTTGAATGGGAAGAGAGGGTCTTTAAGCCCTACTTATCTCCTATGACCAGACTGCCATGGTGACTAACCCAATCCGAAGCGGTTACTAGGAAATCTTATATAAAAATTTTTTTTTGATGCCAATAGAATATGATACCATTTGAATGTAACTCCTCCAAAGAATTAGATTTGAAAACAAGAAGGAGTACCGGAGCAATATAAGCAAAGCATGATATCAACAAGATATTCAAAGCATCAAATATGATAACAAATCTTTGGATGCTCCCCCTGAATGTTATTCCTCCTTTAAAAATATGCATTTATTTCAGGAATAAAATATGAAAGCTTATGCATCAAGATTTGAAAATTTTCAAGATATTCATGATTTTCAAAATACAAAGCATTTATATCGTATAAAAATGTTTAGCATTATTTCAAATTTATTTTAAGATGATTTGATATCCATACAAATGCTAGAAGTAATATGATATCAAGTCTAGCTATTAGAGCAAGGGTTTGTCAATAAGCATACCTTCTTCTTAAAAGTAACCCTTAACTACTAGTTTTATACTTGATCCAAATCATTTCTAGATTATGCATAGATGCCAAAAATAAAAACATATAAATCATAGCATTTCACTTGAAATAATTTAGAAACTATATTAATCAAAATCAAGTGAAGATCTAATAATCACAAGTTTGACCATGAGAGCTTGAAATCCATCAGCATCAAAATGGTCATGATCACAACAAATGATTATTAGTCTAAGCTTGATTCTAATCAATTAATTAAAACATTTTTCAAATCAATATGCATCTTTAAAAGTATTTTTCATGAAATACATTAATCAAAATCAAGTGAAGGTCTTACAATCATAAATTTAATCATGATAGCATGAAATTCATCAACACCAAAAGTTCATGATCATAGCCAATGATGATAAGTCCAAACTTGATTCTAATTAACTATTTAAAATAATTTTTCAAAGTAATTGATGCAATAAAAATTAATCTACAATTTTAATTATGGAAGGAGATGTTTAGAATTTACCAATATACATAATCCTTCCTTTTACCATTTAGTCCAAAATATAGCTTGTCCACTTCTTTAAATTGTCTTGTACAACCTCTTTTCAAGAACTTCCTTTCTTCATGTTGGGTTACAAGATATTCTTGCAAAACAAATTAAGTGGACATTTTTGGTACCTAAACTTTCTTGAGTCCTTTATGATTAGTAATTATGGTTCCTTTTGGAACCCAAACTTTTCTAGAAGGATAAGCATTGAAACCACATTTATTAGAAGAATTGAAAGAAGCAGAAATATTGAAGTTCTTCAAGAGTTTTTGCTTCTTTTCCTCAATCAAAATATTTTTCTCATTAAAAACTTTTTTACATAAATCTTTTGAAATAACATCTTCTTTTTCTAAAAATTCTTTTTCTTTAGTAAAATTATTCTTTTCATTTTTCAAAATATCAATCTTGGCATTTAAATCATCATTTTTATTTGCAAGATTGGTGTTGTCAAGAGAAAATGAATCTACATGCCTATTTAATTTCTTGTACTCAATTTTTAGCAATCTGTATTCATGCACAAGATCATTAGATGCATCATGTGATTCTTTAAAGGTAAAATCATAATTATTTTTAGCACATACCTTTTTCTCATTTGCCATGAAACAAAGATGGGCAACTTCATCATCCGTACTTGAATCTTCGCTATCGCTCCAAGTTGCCATCATTGCCTTGAATTTTCTTTTGGCCTTGAGAGCTATTATTTTCTTTTCTGTATCAGCTTCCACTATCCTTTGCCATAAGTTCAACTCATAGGTCATGAGTGAACCGATAAGCTCCTCCAAAGGTGAGGTTTCTACATCTTTAGCTTCTTGGATCGCCGTCACCTTTGGATCCCATGATTTTGGCAAGGATCTAAGAATTTTGTTCACCAAATCAGCATTATTATAGATTTTGCCAAGACTTTTTAATTCATTAATAATAGTCATAAATCTTGAAAACATATCAGATATAGATTCATAATGCATCATTTCAAAAGTTTCAAAAGAATGTATAAGCAAATTAATTTTAGTGTTCTTCACTTGAAGAGTACCCTCATGAGTAACTTCAAGTGTGTCCCATATTTCCTTCGCTGATGTGCATGTAGAAACTCTATTAAATTCATTTAAGTCCAATGCACAATAAAGCAAGTTCATTGCTTTAGCATTGAGTTCAATTTGTTTAATGTCATATTCATTCCAATCCTCTTCGAGCTTTGTAATGGAAATGCCATTAACCAAAATGGAAGGAATATGAGGACCACTAATAATGGTTTTCCAAAGATGATAACTAATAGATTGAATATGGATGCGCATGCGAGTTTTCCAAAATATGTAATTTATGCCATTGAAAAATGATGGTCTAACACTAATACCTACAAGGGTTACCATAATCTTTAGCTCAAAATCGTTAGATTTTCAATCAGAGCACCGAGCTCTGATACCACTTGTTGCCCAGATATGGTGCCCAAGAGGGGGGGTGAATTGGGTATTTAAAAATTATTAAAGCAATATATGTGCTATCAAGTTTTAAGGTGAAGAGTGATAGTGCTCAAATAATTGTGCAACGGAAGCAATGAAATAAATCAACAATTAAAGAGCAAAAGAAGAGCAATGCAAACACACAAGAAGTATAGTGGTTCGGTGCACCTAGCACCTACATCCACTCCCTAAGCTCCACTTGGGAATTTTCACTATAATCTTTAGATTACAGCCGACTTGTTTTACTAGGCTCACAAGTCAAAACCTTACACACTTGTTTTGGCTTCGGGCTAACAAGCAACCCTACTTGGTTTTATCAATTGGATCACCAACAAACCTCACTCACTTGTTTTGGCTTCGGGCTTACAAGCAACCCTAGTTGGTTTTATCAATTGGATCACCAACAAACCTCACTCACTTGTTTTGGCTTCGGGCTTACAAGCAACCCTAGTTGGTTTTATCAATTGGCTCACCAACAAACCTCACTCACTTGTTTTGGCTTCGGGCTAACAAGCAACCCTAGTTGGTTTTATCAATTGGCTCACCAACAAACCTCACACTAGTTTCAAATTCCCTTGAAACTAGCCTACCACAAATAGAATTTTAATACAATGAATAAAAACAATACAAACTCCTTTTTGAGCAATAAGAAATTCGTTGAAGCTTTTGATGGAGACTCTTCAAGCCTTTTCCCTTGGAATCTTTGACCTCACTAAATGCCAAACTCTTGAAAGTTGGATTCCTCAAAGATGGAAAGCTTTTGGCTAAGGAATCTCTTGGATTTCTCACTCTTTTTGGCTTGGAATTGCTTGAAGGCTTTTTACTTTCACTCTAATCCTTTTCACCTTGTCTCCATGTCTTTTTTGAAGTTTGGTGGAGGTTAAATACCTCATTCATGCTGAAACAACTCCACAAGACCGTTAGATTCAAAAATATGGCCGTTTATGGCCGTTAGAAATCAAATCAGAAGTTCAGAAAAACTAGCCGTTATGCCATGAGTCGACCTCATGAGTCGACCTCTGGATCAAGTGTCGACCTCATGAGTCGACCTCTGGATCAAGTGTCGACCTCATGAGTCGACCTCCAGTTTATCTTAGGCAAAAATCCAGAAAACCATAGTTCTGCCCAGTTTGAATTCTCAGGCTATGAGTCGACCTCTGGTGTCGACCTCTGGACAGGTGTTGACCTCAGGTGTCGACCTCTGGACAGGTGTCGACCTCTGGTGTCGACCTCTGAAGCGTGCTACTGAAATTTTGCCGTGCCGGCTTTGCTGAACCATCTTCAAATCCTTTCATATTAATTCCAAAGTCCATATATTTGATTTTCCATTAATTTAAGGACTTTTTCAACTGAAATACAAGCATTTCTTCATTCAACATGGTTGAGTACTAAGATCTAAGAAATACACTTAAAACACAATTAGTACTCATATATACTTAAATATTTTGTCAATCATCAAAATCAAGACTAGAGTCAACACCCCTAAGGTGGGTTCCCGAAGGATTCCCGTGCTTAGAGGAGATGTAAACGAAAGAAGTATGGGGAAGAGGGGAGTTGAAGCCCGGCTTCCTGCGCTGGGATTATCGAGCTCACGCCTGAGGACTCCTTGAGGACTCCCAGGATCGTTCTCTTGATGTTTTCCTCCCTTTTTCCACTTACCTTTCCGCCCATTTTTACCATCCCTTTAATACCATCAAACTGCCTTAAGCTCGCCTTTCTCTCCGGGGCTGCCTCCCATCTCTCGTCCTTCTCCTCCCCCTTCTTCTTCGGGTCTGGGAGCTTAGTGGCCGAACCGCCTCATTGATCGTGTGTCACGAAGGGAGGAAGACTGGCGAGGCTTTGGGCCGAGTGCGGGAGCTCTCCTTTCGAGGCGTTGACGGTGGGCTTCCAGTCGTTTCAGGCTCCTGTCCACAAGGTTTTCATTCCTTGGTTGCGGGGCCCCATCCGACTAGTGTAAACGAGATTTCGTGTGTCACTGCAGGCCGTACCGGCGCCCCCTACGGGGCGCGGCACGCGCAGCCCTAATGGTGATCTTGCAACCTATGCCCCTGCTTCCCCGAGGCTTCGCAGAGTAGGGTTGACTTCGACCGAGGTGGACCCATCTTTGGGTGCCAACTGGCGAAGGAGCAGGAGGGCCCGGCTTGACCCCAACCAAGGTGGACCCATCTTAGGGTGGACACCTGGTGGAGCGACAGAGAGGTGCTCGACTTCGGCCGAGGTGGACCCGTCTCCGGGTGCCACTTGGCGAGGGAGCAGGAGGGCCCGGCTCAACCTCGACCGAGGTGGACCCGTCTTGGGGTGCCACCTGGTGAGGGAGCGAGGGGCCACCAGCTTCGGTCGAGGTGGACCCTTCCTGGGTGGACACCTGGCGGAGCGGCAGAGAGGTGCTCGACTTCGGCCGAGGTGGACCCATCTCCGGGTGCCACTTGGTAAGGGAGCAAGAGGGCCCGGCTCGACCTCGACCGAGGTAGACCCATCTTGGGGTGCCACCTGGTGAGGGAGCGAGGGGCCACCAGCTTCGACCGAGATGGACCCCTCCTGGGTGGACACCTAGCGGAGCGGCAGAGAGGTGCTCGACTTCGGCCGAGATTGACCCATCTGATTAAGACTTCTTTTATAGGTACATCCATCAACATTCTCTCTCCAGCATGCTCCGATGTTCGAGATAGATTTCTATACTATCAGATAGAGGAAGGGCCCACTATTTGCCCACCATTTCAAGGAGATTTTTATTGAAAATCATACGCCACCAAAGGGTGTATCCACCTAGTGCTCTGGCGCTACCACTTCTTAACAAAATAGTCAACCAACTGAGAATCTGGTTCAAGGGGCTCAGGCTGATATCGTTCCATAAGAAGATCAACCTGATACCCTTGAACGACTCACTCGACAAGGTCATGAGCTGACTATTACCCTCCAAGCAATCCAATTCTGGTAATGGTTGTGGCACCAGTCATTGCACCACAGCCAAAAAAGGTCTGGCCATGTCACCATAAACTCCTGCACCCCTGGAAATTGCCTGCTTGGAGCTACGATGACTCTCACTTCCATAAGATATCATGTATGAGGGACCTATTCTCCCATAGCACTAAAGAACCCAGGCAGGGAAGAAGGCACTCCTCTTCACCCTGATCAGACTAAGGGTCTACTCTAGCTCGCTCGCCCTCATAGCTTGTTGAAGCAAATCAAATTAGGGACCCTGAAGTAAATTGCAAGTTTTAAGAAATAGATCAGTGCATCGAAGCCTTATGAGGTCTAGCACCCCTCGAAGATGAATATATCGGTCTAGGCCATCCCTTCTCATATAAAACAGAAGAAAGGATCCCCGAGAGAGGGAGAGAGAGGCAACTGGTAAGACTCGGAGAGCAAATAGGCAAGGAACCAGCCAAGAAAACCTCCCAGCTCTCTGATCTCCACTCGACCTTGTCTTTCCACTTCTTACATTTCATCTTTCACCCTCTACGCAGAGAGTCTCCAAGCTCTTCGCCATTGAGATTCTGTTTCCTTTGATCGTTCCAACTGACTTGATCGTCGGAGTGTCCCTATCAAAATCTCCGGTCCGGGTTTTCTCTTTTTTGCAGGCCATGCCGGAAGAGGACTAAGCACCCATCGGGAGTCCGACGAGTCCGCGACATGTCAGGACTATAGGCCACGATGATTTAGACGGCAACAGATTTGATTTCAGATGTCAGCATAATGGTTAGTATAATTTGAGATCATTTAACAGTAGGTAACATGCTCTTTAAAATAAGAAATGGTACTTAATTTTTGTCCATCTTTATGCATTGGAGGGGCCTCCTATAAAACCTAAAACTGGTCAGTGGCTAGAATTGACCTTCATTATGGAACTTGCAAGTATGAATGTGATGAAACCGCCTACACATTGGAGCTAGGTATTTTAGTTGCTATTTAGAGTTTTTGTCATGCTGCAATCAATGTTCTAAGATGACTTTTTCTCCTTTTTATTATTTTTATTCAGTTACATTGGTAGGGTGTGAGATGATAGGGGACCAGAAATAGGGCTGCTGCAAAGTAGGTCAGCACATATCCAAATCATTGGCTACTTATTTTTGGGTTGGGCTTCACCTCCAAAAGGTCAAGAGAGATTTCTTCTGTTTTATATGAATAAGCATTTCCTCATTCCCAATGCTCGTCCTCCCTAATGACCAGGTACTTGAATTCAGCATTAACATCCAAAATCTTGGACCCAACCAGACTCCATCTCTTTTTTTTTTCTTTTTTTTTATGTAGAAAAGGGATGGGGGGAATAAATCCATGTAGCTACCCCTGCACGCCCCCCATCCTGTAATGCTTAGATTTTCACAATCTTTCCCATCTAAAGATGAGTTGATGCATCAACATAAAGATGAAGGCCTTAATCTCTTGTTCACACCAATTATCTTAGATCTCAAAAAAATTTCTGGATTTAATCGAGTCATCGGCAAGATCATACCTTGAACCCAATCGAGTCATTTACGGGATCATGTCTTGAATCTATGATCGATTGATAGCGAGACAAAGTTTCTACCAACCGAGCTACCGCCTTAGCTTGTTACATGGTTTACTTGAATAAATTATAAATTATAAATTATAAATTATAAATTATAAATCAGTGAATTGAGTTGGCTTATGTTACATGGTTTACCTGAAGCCAAGTATTGTGTCCAAACAAAATACAACAAGCTTGAGTTAAAGGAAAAACAGATCAAGTTGATTTGATCTAGCTTCCTCCCATCTTCTTCTTGGATTGTTTGGTGTTGAAGGAGCTCTCAAGCTTGTTGATGGCGTCTGAACTAGAATAGATGCGATCTGAAGGAAGGCTAGGTAAAGAAGTGTGTGAAAAAGAATAAATAGTAGAAGTCCCCCTCATCATCATGCTTGGAGGTATTTATAGACCACGAAATTAACCGCTTACAGCTGGCATCTAGCTGTTAAACGGTTAATCCAGGATGTGAGCCCGTGCATCGAAAGCCATTCATAATAGATCAACTCTGAAAGTTAGTCATCCATAGTTGATCATCCTTGAAAGTTAGTCATCCATAGTTGATCAGCCTTGAAAGTTAATCATCCATAGTTGATAAGCTTCATGCCTCTTTTTGGTGTCGATGAGCCTCATGACTTATTGATCGGCCTTGAGTATTTCTTATCGACCCAATACAAATAGATCAAATTTGTCATATCACAACACTAGTCCCCCCAGCTTATGCATTCATTAAATGAATGTCAAAAGCTGTCAGAAGCTTCTTCTTCTTTTTTTTATCAAGACCAGATGAGAGGGATACAATATAGTCCCCCACTTCCGATGAGTCAGTGGATCAGACCAACTTGATTTGTCAAATTATAGTAAGCTTATCATGCCAATATTTCAATTGATCAATAAATTATCCTGACCATTAAATATCGATGAGTTAGTGGATTAGACCAACTTGATATGTCGGATTATGATCAGCTTATCAGGCCAACCTTTTGATCAGTTATTCTGATCGTTGAACATCGATGAGTTAGTGGATTATACCAACTCGATTTGTCGGATTAGCACTTTTTGGGCATTGATTGGCCTCGCTCCTTTCGGGCATTTGAATGGCCTTGCACCTTCTAAGCGGTTGATCGACTTCTTGCCTCTTGGACATTGATCAGCTTCATGCCTCTTAGGCATTGATCATATTTGTGCCTATTGGGCATTGATCATATTTGTGCCAATTAGGCTTGATCATATTTGTACCTATTGGGCATTGATCATATTTGTACCGATTAGGCATTGATCATATTTGTGCCTATTGGGCATTGATCATATTTGTGCCTATTGGGCATTGATCATATTTGTGCCGATTGGATATTGATCATATTTGTGCCGATTAGGCATCGATCATATTTGTGCCTATTGGACATTGATCAACTTTTTGCCTCTTGGGCATTAATCAGCTTCGTACCTTTTGGGCATTAATCAACTTTGAGCCTCTTCGATGCTTATCGGCCTTTCCTTGGACTTCAAGAGACCTTGATAAGATAGGTTGCAATGGGCCTTTCCGTGGGATGGCTCGAGAAAATGTTAATTATATATTTCGGATACATCCCTTTGGACTTAGGATAATTCCAAATAATTCTGAGATATTGAGAAGAATATATCAAGTCTTCAAATTTTAAATAATACTAAGTCTTCGGACTTATGATAACTCTGAACAATTCTGAGATCAATTCTTTAGATTCAATATAATATCAAGTCTTTGGGCTTGAAAATAATACTAAGTCTTTTGATTCAGGATAAATTAAAAATCTTGATTTTGGAAAATCAAGTTTTTAGATAATAACACAAAGTCTTCGGACTTAGAATAGCTGAGAATAACTAAGACTGAAGAAACACCAAGTTTTCAGATAATAATACCAAGTTTTTGAACTTGAAAATAATACTAAGTCTTCATAATTAGGATAAATGAGCAATCTTGATATTGAGAAATCAGGTTTCCAAATAATAATAGCAAGTTTTTGAATTTGGAAATACACTAAGTCTTCGGACTTAGGACAACTGAGAATAACAAAGACCGAAGAAACACCAAGTCTTCAGATAATAATACCAAGTTTTTGGACTTAAAATATACTAAGTCTTCGGACTTAAGATTGCTGAATAACTCTGAAGAAATAATTCCAAGTCGTCAAATAATAATGCCAAGTCTTCGGACTTAAAAATATACTAAGTCTTCGGACTTAAGATTGCTGAATAACTCTGAAGAGATAATTCCAAGTCTTTAAATAATAATGCCGAGTCTTCGGACTTGAAAATATACTAAGTCTTCGGACTTAAGATTGTTGAATAACTCTGAAGAGATAATTCCAAGTCTTCAAATAATAATGCCGAGTCTTCAAACTTGAAAATTTACTAAGTCTTCGGACTTAAGATTGCTGAATAACTCTGAAGAGATAATTCCAAGTCTTCAAATAATAATGCCGAGTCTTCGGACTTGAAAATATACTAAGTCTTCGGACTTAAGATAATTCTGATCTGAAATAAAATAGCCTTTGATAATAAGATAGGCTTCAATGAGATTTTCTTAGGGCTTCAGTGGTCCCTAATAAAATAGGCTTCGGGCCTCTTGGTCGTTTGATCGACCCTTAAAAAGTCATCAGCGTTCAAGAATACATCGGCCTTTAAAAAGTTATTGACCTTGAAGAAAATATTGGCCTTCAAAAAATATCAGCCTTTAGAGGTTCCTACAAAACAAATTCCTGATCGGGATTCCTCCAGTAGGAGATACTCCAACGATCAAGTTAGTAGAGTTCGAAAAAATGGAGAATTCATTGATAAATAAAAAATGTCAAAGTGATATGATGGTTTACCTCAGAAGCTCCTCATACCTTTTCTCAAGGTTGTTCAGTTATCGGATTTCTTGATCCCAGTGGACTTGGACCGTGCTTCATCTTCCTTATGTGCCTTTACGGGCCTTCATGGTTTGTCTTTGGAACCTCTCAATTTGAGTTCCTAACAATGTTCGTAAATTAGAAGATTTCCTTCTAAACTGGAAAGCACATTGACTTCTTGATTGATGTATTGCATCTTCATCATTTGAATAAAAAATTATGACAGACGTGTTGTTTATCCTTTTTTGTATTTTGTGTAAGAATCTGAAGGGCCATTGCAACATCTAGAATTTTCCATGCTTCTTGGAGGTTTCCATTAGTTAATCTGTTGACGTAACTATTGCCGACCAAGTTCTTCGGCTTCTGAACTTGACGTTGAATTGATCGGATTCTGAACTTGTCGTTAGGAGTTTCCATCAGTTAAGCTGTTGACCTAACTCCTGCCGACCAAGTGCTTCGGCTTCTGAACTTGCCGTTGAATTTGTCGGATTCCAGGAGATCAGAGCCCCTCTTCTTTGGAATTCTTCTTGTTCTCTTTTTTCTCCACTTAATAAACTATTGGAGTTCCTTGGCATTCTTCTACTTGTTCTGAAATGAGAGATGAATAGCCTTTCCAACTATCCGAAGGAATGAACGATGTCTGGCTGGAGATTAGAATACCACATTCTTACCGTTGTTTTCCTCTTAAAATGGAAATGGAGGCAAGATGTCGTAACTTAAAATAGCATCTTCTGTTTTCCTCTATTTGCCAATCCTGGTGATTTGTAATTCCAACTTTCCAAATTTTCTAGCAAAGCCATCAATCTTTCCAAGATCTGGAGCTCGAGTACTGTCAGGAGTTGATTCAGTGGAAAATGTAGTATAAGATCGAGGACACTTCCCTTTGTCCCGCTTCTTGATATAATGGTGAGGTTGGTGATGATGCCTCAAAGGGGACTATGGACCTAAAGAACATTGGTAAGATGAGTGTCTTCTTGGACTGAGATATTTACTTACCTAGAGGGAAGGTTGCCGGCTGGTTCTTGATGCAACAGGTCGCATTGACTCCCTCGCAGCAATTTCTTGGAGGTTCTGCATCGCTGTGGTGAGCACCTTTATCTTGTCGAACAGAGTATTTAACTTTTCTTGATCAAAATATCCCACAGGAACAGCTTCCACCCTCTCGCCGAGACTAGGGTTATCCCTTTTGCTACTAAGAATAGGATTGCTCCCATCGTTGCCAAGAACAGGATCAATCTCATCGTTGCCAAGAACAAGATCGGTTTCTTTTGAAGAACAAGGAACACCTTCTGTTGGTAGATTCTTCTTCCTACATTTCATCATGCTTCCTTCCAGATTTTTCGAGACTCTTTTACAGAGTGCCCCTACCTGGCGCGCCAATCTATTGTGTCCAAACAAAATACAGCAAGCTTGAGTTAAAGGAAAAACGGATTAAGTTGATTTGATCTAGCTTCCTCCCATCTTCTTCTTGGATTGTTTGGTGTTGAAGGAGCTCTCAAGCTTGTTGATGGCGTCTGAACTAGAACAGATGCGATCTGAAGGAAGGCTAGACAAAGAAGTGTGTGAAAAAGAATGAATAGTAGAAGTCCCCCTCATCATCGCGCTTGGAGGTATTATAGACCACGGAATTAACCGCTTACAGCCGGCATCTCTAGCTGTTAAACGGTTAATCCAGAATGTGAACACATGCATCGAAAGCCATTCATAATAGACCAGCTCTGAAAGTTGGTCATCCATAGTTGATCAGCCTTGAAAGTTAGTCATCCATAGTTGATCAGTCCTGAAAGTTAATCATCCATAGTTGATCAGCTTCATGCCTCTTTTTGGTGTCGATGAGCCTCATGACTTTTTGGTCGACTTTGAGTATTTCTTATCGACCCAACACAAATAGATCAAATTTGTCATATCACAACACCAAGTATTCCAAACCCAACCCGAGCCAGATTACTCTGCATCCTAATTCCTATGCGGAGTGGGAGTAACCAGCGATGATCGGACTCGGAACGGGCGAAGTTTCGATGATGGCCACGGTAGACTTGTTCTATTCCATCCAAGGCTAGAGTCGGAGTCCTTCCGTGCCCTATAAATTTGAGCATGGAGCTTGATTCCCAAGTTTTCTTTACCAGCACTTCACTCTTGACCTCGCTTATACTCTAAACTCTTCGGGCTTCCGTTTGTCCACTAAATTCCAACTTCACAATATATCGAGTGAGGGTACTTCAGAGCCGCTTCTGGGATGCCCATGCAGAGCTGGAAGAAGGAAACGTTTCTCTTGATCATGGCGCCACCGACTACGACGGCGAGTTCTTGGACGATCTCGAGCTCATGAGTCTTGAGTCATCCCCCGACAACACCGTGGTGGCGCTCAAGGTGGGCGAGCCAATCTTGAAACTCCGGCGACCCGGAGAAGAGTGGAGCAGCCACCGGTACATAGGGTTGGGACTGAACCGGTTCAGTTCAAAATTAGATCAGATTTTGGATCATATTTTAAAAATTTTTGGACCGAATCTGAGCATCCCTTTAATCCAAAAATTAAATGAATTTTATTTTACAGTCCAAAATCTAGCCCGATATATTTAAAATTTGATCCAAAATTCGAATCAATTTTGAGTCGATCCAAAATTTATTGAGCTGGCTCAATCCAATTACGGACAATAGATTTTGGACCGGCCTAGTTCCAGACCTACCGGTATCGGCGGTATGCGAACGAGAACTAGTTCATCCCCGACTGACGGAGATAGAAGGGATGCTCTTCGGTATCGGCGGTATGCGAACGAGAACTAGTTCATCCCCGACTGACGGAGATAGAAGGGATGCTCTTCGCTCTGACCAGCCAGGGGACGATGGCCAAGGTGGAGATCGAAACAGTCCTGTTTATGTTTCCGTGGAAGATTGAAGTGCCGAGTGTAACCGTGACGGAGCTCGATGGGCAGCAGTACCGCGAGCCGAGCACGAGGATGGCTCGTCACTTGGTCGATGTCGAGATGCCAAAGACTGTGGTCGTCATGGAGATTTCTTCGATCGACGGGAGGGATATCATTGAGATCAAGAGTGCCTGGTGATGTTGCATCGAGATTTCCGGTTATTGTTTCTATGATGTTTTGGAGGACACATCAATGGCAAGGAGATCAAGACAGGAAATTTTGTTACCAATGAAAAATGTCAATGGGATCTTATTTTTCATCGGTGGTTTGGTCTGTTTTGTTTTTTTAATGTTTTTGATTTGCTCTACTGATAATACATTATATATGCCATTTTTTTTTTAATAAAAATAAGAAAAGAAATCTTGAAACTCCTTTGTTATTTATTGCTAATGAAAGGATGAAAAAGGTTTTTTTTTTTTCTCTTTTCCTCTTTTCCCAGGATTGTCAATTTGAGTTGAAGAATTTAATGAAAGATTATTGCATCTTTTGTTTAGAATGTGAGCGGCTCAATGTAAGGCCTTATTGTTTTAATTTACTTAAATTGGAATTGGAAAAGGAAGAAAGACATTAAATAAATTTTCTATTGTTTTCCATGTAAGAGAGAGAAAAGAAAAATCTAAATCAGGGAATAAATTCTCAAAAAAAAAAATCAGCAAATAAAGGTAAGAATAAAATATAAGATTCAAATTTTAATCAGATGGATAGGTAATTAATCAGCAAATAAATACCGAGATCTAGAGAATGTAGAGATTTTTGTTATTGGGAAAAGGTAATTCAGTAGGTCACTGATATCACAAAGAGAATAGTTGTTAGAAACTTCTTAGAAAGAGGTGCAGTTTAAGGAAGAACTATATGGTTTTTTCTCTGATAAATTTATGTTATAAAGTGACTTGTCAGAGGGCAGGGAAGAGGGAAACATTATTCAAGAACAATTTCTTGTTTTGAAACTCAATCTTGCATCTAATTGTGGTAAGAGTAATTCTTTGCGCACCGCGTGCGGTGCAGCAAATCCAGCGTGGCCTGCACCGCACGCGGCTATTGGTCCATGCTGGCACCACGTGGCATGACGGATGGGACGGGATATGACAAAACGGGAGGGGTATAACAGGTGACTAGCATTAAATAGGATTCAGCTTTTATTTGAAATATTAATCTAGCCCATTTCCTCCAGCCTCATTTTACCCGCTATCTTGCTTTGATTTATGGAAATGTGCCAGTCTGAAACATTCTGAAACATGCTATGGTTTCTGAAACATGCTCTGGTTTTTATTCAAGAAATCAATAAAAGTTGAAGAAGAATCTCCCTCGTACTAAAATCTGCTCTGAGAGTTTTGTTGCAGAAATCAACCTCTTTCTTCTATCTGAAAAAGTACTCTATTTTGGTCTGAGGCTGGAATAAGGCACCGAAGACTTCCTTTCTTTTGATCCGAGTTTGGAATAAGGCACCGAAGAGTTCTCCTATACGTTCAAGATAAAATGTCTTCTCCAACAGGAACTAAAACATTTTTTTAGTTTTCTTTTTATAGTTCCTTTATTATTCCAACTGTTTTGGTAGTTAGAGAAAGTTAATGGCACTCTGGGAGTCATAACTCAGTCTACAGGTTATAGGTATTCCTAGTAGGAGGGGATAATAAATGTAGTTTAAGTTTTTGTACAGGGATGTTGTAGCTTTATAACTAGGATGTCTAGTGTTTGAATTGGGGTATCGTAATACTGTTTCAGCATATATTTCTGAACTTTTTGCATCCATGTCATGTTATGACATCCTAGGAATCGTAACTCAGTCCATAAGTGATAGGTTCTCGAGGTAGTAGGGGTTAGTATATGTAGTTTCATGTTTCATGATCGGGTGTTGTAATATTTTAACTAGGTTGTCGTAACTTCTGAACTAGGATGTCGTAACTTGAAAACCCCTTTTTTTTGAAATATTTTTTCTTCTTGGTCTTTTTATCACAATCTAACAATCTTATTCAAGCCAATGCACGGTTGAAATGTCCCATGATGGAGGATAAACGCTTTCATTTTCTGTTTTATACCGATTTATTCATGTTTCGATTTTTTTGATATCCAAGTTTTTCCATAAGCATTTTACTATATTGGGGGTATCATATATCATCAATGCATACTGAAACACTTATGTTATGGAGGATCAAAACATCTGATTTAAGTTTTTGTACAGGGATGTCGTAGCTTTTAACTAGGGTGTCGTAGTGTTTGGACTGGGATATCGTAATTCTGTTTCAGCATATATTTCTGAATTTTTTGCATCCATGTCATGTTATAACATCCTAGGAGTCGTAACTCAGTCCACAAGTGATAGGTTCTCGAGGTAGTAGGGGTTAGTATATGTAGTTTCATGTTTCATGATCGGGTGTCGTAATATTTTAACTAGGGTGTCGTAACTTCTGAACTAGGGTGTCGTAACTTGAAAACCTCTTTTTTTTAAAATATTTTTTCTTCCTGATCTTTTTATCACAATCCAACAATCTTATTCAAGCCAATGCACGGTTGAAATGTCCCATGATGAAGGATAAAAGCTTTCATTTTCTATTTTGTACCGATTTGTTTATGTTTCAATTTTTTTGATACCCAAGTTTTTTCAGAAGCATTTTACTATATTGGGGATATCATACATCATCAATGCATACCGAAACACTTCTGTTACGGAGGATCAAAATATCCGGTTTAAGTTTTTGTACAGGGATGTCGTAGCTTTATAACTAGGATGTCGTAGTGTTTGAACTGGGGTGTCGTAATACCGTTTCAGCATATATTTCTAAACTTTTTGCATCTATGTCTTGTTATTGCACTGTCATGTCATATTCTATCCAATGCATAACTCATTATTTATTTTGTTGTAGATAAAATGTCATCTAAAACTATGTATATCAATGTTTATAAATTTTTATGCAGATATTTCTACATATGGCACTGAAATTAGAAATTTGGATGAGGTTGCTGATGTTGTTCAGAAGAATGCACCTTCACTTATCACCCCGATCATAGAGAACGAGTCTGTTGATCCTAAAATTGGTATGGAGTTCAATTCCGCAAATGATTTATACAATTTCTACAATGGATATGCAAAGAGAGTAGGTTTTGGAATCACAACAGTGTGTAGTAGGTCCAACAACAACAAAGAAATATGCTTCAAGCACCTGGCATGTTGGAGGTAAGAAAAATCTAGAAAAATCGATAACTCCATGAATCCTAGGGATACTGGCAAAATTGATTGTAAGGCTTCGATAAAAGCAAGACTAAATTCTAAAAATGGTAAGTGGATATTGGTTGATGTTTTCCTAGAATATAACCATGAGTTATCAATATCATCAGCTGGTTATCTACGGTCCTGTTACAGCCAAAACGATGACGTGGCATGTCTCAGATTTCGCTGGGCGTGATTCGAGCCACGTGGAGTTTTTTTGGCAAAATCAGGTGTGGCTCTGCCTCGGCCGAAGTCGAGATCGGTCCAGGTCTTCCTGCCGCCCCGCCAGGTGTCCACCCAAGAGGGGTCCACCTCGACCGAAGCCGGCGGCCTCCCCGCTCCCTCGCCAGGTGGCACCCTGAGATGGTCCCACCTCGACCGAGGTCGAGCCGGGCCCCTCGCTCCTTCGCCAGGTGTCGCCCGTAGACGGGACCACCTCGACCGAAGTCGAGCGCCCCTCTGCCGCTCCGCCAGGTGTCCACCCAGGAGGGGTCCACCTCGATCGAGGCCGGCGGCCTCCCCGCTCCCTCGCCAGGTGGCACCCTGAGACGGTCCCACCTCGGCCAAGGTCGAGCCGGGCCCCTCGCTCCTTCGCCAAGTGCCGCCCGGAGACGGGACCACCTCGGCCGAAGTCGAGCGCCCCTCTGCCGCTCCGCCAGGTGTCCACCCAGGAGGGGTTCACCTCGGCCGAAGCCGGCGGCCTCCCCGCTCCCTCGCTAGGTGGCACCCTGAGACGGTCCCACCTCGGTCGAGGTCGAGCCGGGCCCCTCGCTCCTTCGCCAGGTGTCGCCCGGAGACGGGACCACCTCGACCGAAGTCGAGCGCCCCTCTGCCGCTCTGCCAGGTGTCCACCCAGGAGGGGTCCACCTCGGCCGAAGCTGGTGGCCTCCCCGCTCCCTCGCCAGGAGGCACCCTGAGACGGTCCCACCTCGGCCGAGGTCGAGCCGGGCCCCTCGCTCCTTCACCAGGTGTCGCCCAGAGACGGGACCACCTCGGTCAAAGTCGAGCGCCCCTCTGCCGCTCCGTCAGGTGTCCACCCAGGAGGGGTCCACCTCGACCGAAGCCGGCGGCCTCCTCGCTCCCTCGCTAGGTGGCACCCTGAGACGGTCCCACCTCGGTCGAGGCAGGCCAACCTGTGCGGAGACGTTTTAAGGAGCAAGAGCATGAGCTCCAAGATTGCCCCTCGAGCCGTGCGCGCCGCACCCCGAAGACAGTGCTCGTACGGTCGGCGGCGACACGCAAAACATCGCTTACATCGGCCCGACAGGCTCCGCAGTCGAGAGGCGAGGCTCTGACAAAACAGGACCCAATAACGGACAGTGTCGGCGCCTGGGAAAGAGAGTGCTCACGCTCGGCCCGAGGTCTGGTCGGCGGTCTACCCGGCGCCCCCCTCCCCTACTCTTTCCTCGCTGGGCTCGGCAAGCAAGGCCGGGATGCCGCCTGGCTCTTTGATCCAGAAGGGGAAAGGGAAAGAGATGGAGGGGAGGAGGTGAAAGAGACAAAGGAACCTCCCAGGGGCGAAAAATGAGAAGGCAACGGGTGAAGATAAAAGGAAGGAGAGAATAGACGATGAAAAGAGGCAAGAGACAAAAGGCTGGAGACTCCGTTCCAAGAGCAAGATCCAAGATCCCGAGAGGGGACCTTTGGCGTGAGCTCGGTGAAGGGACCCGGTCGGGTTTCTATTCTTTCTGGGACCTTTCTTGCTAGCACGATCTCTGAGTCTGGGACTCCTTCGAGGGCCCGTCTCAGAGACTCTGTTCCCTCTCGCTGCCTACTAACTTAACCGTCGGAGCTCCCTCGCCAGGATCCCCGGTCAGGGTTTCTGACCTTGCCTTGCAGGTTCGATCAAGCCAGGAGACCCCAGGGGTGAGACGGTCTAGTCGGATCGGCGGCTCCGAAGCCACAGGCACGGCGGTGAGATCGGCAACAGATTGGCACGCTGGGTAGGGGGCAGGACAACACCCCCAGTAGGAGCTAGCTTTCTGTAAACGAAGCGTGCTCCGACCATGGTGGTCACTCGTGGACGCTAAGCATCCACCAGCCGAGTAGGGGAGATCCCCTCCCTTCAGGGGCTACCCAGCCCGGAGAGGGAGCTCCCAGCTCCCCCTCCTCTTCCACCATAACCGACCTCGACGGACGGACCTCTCGCGGCCGTCATCCAGCAGCTGCAGACCTTGACTACGGCAGTTCGGCAGCTACAACATCAGCAGCGCTCCCTGGCCACGCAGCCTCAGCTAGGGACCCCCGCAGCTCGGGCCGCGGGGCCGCGCGGGAGCTGCGCTCCATCCAAGGCAGGCCATCCCAACCACGGGCAGCCTCCAACCCCCGCGGGAGCCACCAAATTCTCGGGAAAAGAAACTATTCCGGTTCGGTGGATTACGAGAGTCGATCCCCGGTCGATGAAGCCGAGACAGCGCGTCGCAGCAAGCGACGCCGAGGTAAGACTCTGCGTCGAGACCGATCGGCGCCCCCTTCACCAGCAGCCTCGATGGAAGATTCCACCGACGAGGCCATCAGGCTCCAGACCGAGAGGCGCCTGGAGGAGCACGAGCGCAAATTGGCGGAGTTCGCACGCCGATTTGTTGACCTGCAGAACTCCTCGGTGGACCCGGCGGGCTACGACTCCCGTCCCTCCTTTTCTGAAGAAATCCAGGCGGAGCCGATTCCGAGCCGGTTTCGCATGCCGCAGGTGGACCCCTATGATGGGACCACCGACCCTCTGAATCATCTAGAGAGCTACAAGGCTCTCATGAGGGTCCAGGGGGCCACGGACGCTCTTTTGTGCATTGCCTTCCCCGCTACCCTCCGGAAGACCGCTCGAGTCTGGTTTACCCGCCTCGAGCTCGGATCTATTTGCTCCTTCCACCAGTTGGAAGGGAAGTTTGTGGCGCACTTCGACGCTTGTCGGAAGGTGCCGAGAGAGGTGGACAGCCTCTTCTCTATCCGCCAGCAGGACCAGGAGCTGCTTCGGGACTACATCACCTGGTTCAAGACCGCTGCCCTGGAGATTTATAGCCTGGACGAGCCCGTTGCCATGCTGGCTTTGAAGCACGGGCTCAAGACGTCCCGCCTGACCTATTCCCCAGATAAAAAACCCCCTAGGACGTACTCCGAGCTCCTCCTCCGTGCCCACAAGTACATCCGAGCGGAGGAGGCCGACCGCACCTGCCGAGAGCTGGACGGGAGGACATTGAAGAAGCCGGCCCCGAGAGACATTCCAGGGCCCCATCGGCCTGGGCCATCTACCGACCCTCGTCCAAATCCGAGGCCAAAGGGCGAGGCCACCCCGGAGCGAAGGTTCACTCCTCTCCTTGCTCCCTGGACTAAGATCCTCATGGAGATTGAGGGCGAGCATTATCTCCATCAACATCCTCCTCAGAACCCAAGAGACACCCGTGACAAGTCGAAATACTGCCAGTTCCACCGCGAGCATGGCCATGACATGGAGGAGTGTCGCAACCTGAAGCGGGAAATCGAGGAGCTGATCAAAAGAGGCTATCTTAGGAAGTTCATCAGGAACGAGGTCTCGGTGGAGGGACAGCCGCTCGCGGCCTTATCCCCGGTTCCCGCAATCGACAACCGTTCGACGAAGAAGCCAGTGGGCATGATCTCATGTGGAATCGGGCGGGCGGCAAAGAGAGCCCGGGAGGTCGGGAACCCAGAGGATGTCCCCCCTTCAGAGAAGGGGAGTGAGAACAAAAATGTAAATAATGATGCCGTGGTGGTCGAGATGACCATCGCGAAGCATCCTGTACACTGAATTATGGTAGATAGTGGAAGCTCCGCTGACGTGCTTTTTTATGATGCTTTCTCCTGAATGAATCTGTCCCATGATCAGCTAAGGCCGGTGCACACCCCCCTGGTAGGCTTTACCGGGGACTCGGTGGGGGTCAAAGGGGAGATCACTCTCCCGGTCACCACTGGATCCCCACCTCGGCAGACCATAGTCATGTTGACGTTCACCGTCGTCAAGCTCCCTTCGCCTTACAACGCGATTCTCGGGCGTCCGGGGCTCAACCAACTGGATGCCATGATTTCAACGAAGCGGTTGCTAGTGCAGTTCCCCACAGCCTCCGGACTTGGGGTGATAAGGGGGATGACCCAGCCAGTCCCGCATTGCCTTCAGACGGTCCCGGGTGCCCGGGGCGCCGATCTCGCCCCCGTCGTCGACGACCTCGACCTAAGGGAGAAGGAACCCAGGGGAGGACCCGTAGAGCGCCTGTTGGCTTATCCCCTCAGTTCGGACCCTCTGAAGATAGTGCAGGTGGGGGCCTAACTCCCGGAGGAGGAACGGACCTGCCTGCTGGAATTCCTCCGCATGAACGCGGATGTGTTCACCTAGTCCGCGACCGACATGCCGGGCATTCCCCCCGAGGTCATTACGCACAGGCTGAACGTAGACCCGAGGTGCCGCCCGATCTGCCAGAAGAAGAGGAGCTTCGCCGCGGAGAGGCAGAGGGCCATCAACGAAGAGGTGGAGAAACTCCTCGCCGCCGGCTTCGTGCGGGAAGTTCAGTATCCTAGCTGGCTGGCGAATGTGGTCATGGTGAAGAAGAGCAGTGGTAAGTGGAGGATCTGTGTGGACTACACAGACCTCAACCGAGCCTGCCCAAAGGATAGCTTCCCTCTTTCAAAGATTGATCAGTTGGTCGACACCACCTCTGGGCATCGACTCCTATCCTTCATGGATGCTTTCTCTGGGTACAACCAAATCCGAATGAACCCGGAGGACGAAGAGCACACCGCCTTCATCACCGACCGCAAAACTTTCTGTTACAGGATGATGCCGTTTGGCCTTAAGAACGCCGGGGCCACGTACCATAGCCTGGTCAGCAAAGTCTTTAAGGACCAGATCAGCCGCAACATGCAGGTGTACGTGGACGACATGCTGGTGATGAGCAAGCCCCTCTTGGATCATGTTGCCGACCTAGCGGAGACCTTCGGCAACCTCCGACTTTATCAGATGAAGCTGAACCCGGCGAAGTGCGCTTTCAGCATCTCCGCCGGGAAGTTCTTGGGGTTCATGGTAACCCAAAGAGGGATCAAAGCCAACCCGGAGAAGGTCCAGGCCATCCTGGACATGGAGCAGCCCGCCTCCAAGAAGCAAGTGCAGCGACTCACCGGCCGGATAGCAGCCCTGAGCCGGTTCATCTCCAGGTCGGCCGACCGCTGCCGGCCCTTTTTTAAAGTGCTGAGGAAGATGAACGACTTCTCCTGGACTGAGAAGTGCCAGGAGGCCTTTGAAGAGCTGAAGAAAATGCTTGCATCGCCCCCACTACTTTCCAGGCCCGAAGAGGGAGAGGAACTCATCCTCTACCTGGCAGTCACCCCGGAGGCCGTCAGCTCGGTCCTAGTTCGGACCGATGACCAGGGAGTCCAGAGACCGGTGTATTACACCAGCAAACTTCTCCGCGATGCGGAGCTCAGGTATTCTCGGCCCGAAAAGCTAGTTTTTGCATTAATAGTGTCTGCTCAGCGTCTTAGGCCCTATTTTCAAGCGCATCCCATTGTCGTCCTGACTGATCAGCCGCTGAAGGCGATCCTCAGCCGACCCGACACATCGGGGCGATTGGCGAAGTCGGCACTCAAGCTCAGCGAATTCGATATCGCTTACAGGCCGAGGTCGGCCATGAAAGCGCAAGTACTGGCTGACTTCTTGGTCGAGTGCGCGGGCCTAGGCAAAGAGCCAGAGGGGGACTCCCCGCACCGGCAGTTGAAGCCGGGCCCCGAGGAGCCCGAAGGGGACGCGTGGATCCTTATGTAGATGGAGCCTCGAACTCCGGTGGGAGTGGCGCCGGACTCATTCTCGCCAACGGTGGTGGGGTCGTCGCTGAATGCGCACTCCGTTTCCAGTTCACTGCAACCAACAACCAAGCGGAATACGAGGCGCTCCTCGTCGGGCTGAGAGTCTCCCGCGAGCTGGGCGTTGCCAACCTCAAAGCCTTCACTAACTCCCAGCTGGTGGTCAGACAGATCTCCGGAGAATATGCTGCGCACGATCCTCAAATGGCGAAGTATTTGGAGCTTGTCAAAATAAGCACAGCTGGATTCTGGCGTTTCAGCATCTTTCATATCCCCCGCAGGGAAAATGCCCGTGCGGACACTCTCTCCCAGCTGGCGACCCTACCGGACTCGATGCTGGGTCGCGCTCATGTAGAGCGCCTCACGGCCCCGAGCTACGAGATCCCGGTGGAGGTCCAACAGGTCAGCCATGAGCCCAGCTGGATGGACAGGTACGCCGAGTACATAACAGACGGTACCTTGCCGGAGGACCGCGCAACGACCCGTCTTATCAAAAAGAAGGCTGCACGGTTCGTCCTGATGGATGGGCAACTATATCGGAGGTCTTACTCCTATCCCCTCCTCAAGTGCCTGAGACCCGCGGAGGCCGCACTCGTGCTCCAGGAGATTCATGAGGGCATCCACGGGAACCACGTGGGGGGCAGTACGCTAGCCTACAAGGCTCTCCGTCAAGGCTATTTCTGGGAGACGATGAAGGAGGATGCCGCCGATTTTGTGAAGAAGTGTGATCGGTGCCAACGGCACGCCGTGGTGCAGCGGCAGCCCTCCATTCCGCTCTCCCAGCTCTCGGCTCCGTGGCCATTCGCCCAATGGGGAATGGACCTCCTAGGACCATTTCCACCGGCATCTGGACAGCGGAAGTTCTTGATCATGGCAATCGACTACTTCACGAAGTGGGTTGAGGCCGAACCTTTGGCGCGGATCACCGAGGCAAACGTTGCTAGGTTCTTCTAGAAGTAAATCATCTGCCGTTTCGGCCTCGCCCACACCGTCATCACCGATGATGCGCGTCAGTTCGACTGCCGGGAGTTCGAAGAATTCTGCAGTGACCTCGGCATCCACCATCGCTTCACCTCGGTGGCTCACCCACAGACAAATGAAGAAGCCGAGGTCACGAATAGGACCATTCTGCAAGGCCTCTGAACGAAGCTGGATCAGGCCAAAGGCCGGTAGGCAAAAGAGCTCCCGAGCATCCTATGGGCGTACCACACCATCCCGAGGATGGCCACCGATGAGACTCCATTCAATCTCGTCTTCGGAGCCGAAGCAGTTATCCCAATTGAGCTTAGTCTACCCATCCTGCGCGTGGAGCAGTATGATGAAGCGGAGAATCCCGCCAGGATGATGCTCAACCTGGACCTTCTTGAGGAGACGAGGGACAAGGCTCGACTCCGAATGGCGGCGTACAGGCAGCGAGTAGCCAGGTACTACAACTCCCGGGTGTGGCCAAAGTCCTTTCGCCCCGGAGATCTGGTGCTCCGGCGTGCTGAAGCTTCCCAGCCTCTAGAATGCGGGAAGCTCTCCCTGAACTGGGAAGGCCCATATAGGATAGCGGAAGTCCTCCCTCACGGGACCTATCACTTGGAGGAATTGGGAGGATCCAGATTCCCTCGGACGTGGAACGCCTCGAACCTAAGGATGTATTATCAGTAATGTAAGATTCCTCCAACTCCTGCAATAAAATTCTTTTACTTCAAACGCTTTCTCGCCTCGTAGGAAAATGGCGCATGGCTCTGAGCTCGGCAAACACGGCTATGGCCGGAGACTCGAGAAAGCGAGAAGTCCCAGGCTTCAGTCTGGAAGGCGGGGCAGAGCCCAGCTCGCCCACGCGATCACGGAGAACAGCTCGGCAAGCCGCGCAAGGCTTGAACAAAGCCTGCGACCTCGGGATTCAGTCCGGAAGTCCCGGGCTTCGGTCTGGAAGGCGGGGCAGAGCCTAGCTCGCCCACGCGATCACGGAGAACAGCTCAGCAAGCCGCGCAAGGCTTGAACAAAGCCTGCGGCCCTGGGGTTCAGTCTGGAAGTCCCGGGCTTCGATCTGGAAGGCAGGGCGGAGCCCAGCCTGCCCACGCGATCATGGAGAATGGCTCGGCAAGCCGCGCAAGGCTTGAACAAAGCCTGCGGCCTCGGGATTCAGTCCGGAAGTCCCGGGCTTCGATCTGGAAGGCAGGACGGAGCCCAGCCCGCCCGTGCGATCATGAAGGACGGCCTGACAAGCCCGAAGGGCACGCGCAAGGCCTGCTCTGCTGTCATCCAGTCCGGAATCTCTGAACTTTGATCTGAATGCTGGATGGGACCCAGTCCACCTGCGGACTCAGCCCAGATCGAGCCGCAGGACCTCGTCTCGGCACTCGACACCAACACCTTGACAAGACACAAAAAAAAAAGAGAGAAAAGGAAGACGAGGCCGGGACTTAGCAAAATCTAAGTTTTCATTGATTCAAAAAGGTTCTACAATAAAGGAGTCCCGACAGGCCGGGAGTCCTCAAAAAGAAAGAAAAAAGAAAAGAGAAGGAAAATACAACTGAAGGTCTAATTCGGCACGGTGGCGGGATCTTTAGGTTGGCGCGCGCGCTCCCCCTCCTAACCGTCGGCGATTGGTTGCTCGGAGGGCCGCTCTGGAGCTGCAGCCGCATCGACCGCCGCAACTGGGGCCTCGCTGGTGGGCTCCTGCCTTCTACCCCCAAGCACCACTCGACTGAGGTCTAGCCCGGGGTAGAAGGAGCCCAACTTCTCCCGGCACACCTGGAACCCCTTCAGAAAGGAGTCCATGGCAGCCTCCCGGACCTCCGAGACGTACTCGTTGGAGGCCCGGAATATCGGGACGGCCTCCTGCGCCTCCCACTTCGAGGCTTCCAGGAGCCCGTTGATGTAGGTGCTCCGTTCCTTGGCCGCGCTCGCCTCCCACCGGGCCTCCTCCAGCTGGCGCTCCAGCGTCTGGGAATGAGCTCGGAGGTGAGCCCTCTCTGCCGCATCCTCCTCCGTGCATCGCTGGTTGGAGATCCTTTCCTCGGACAGAGAGGACTCCAGGTCCTTGACGCGCCCCTCAGCGCGTGCCAGGTCCGACTGAAGGGCCTGGTTGCTCCCCCGCAGCTCGACCCCCTTTTTCATGAGGTCCTTCACGTCGGCTGCGAGCTTGCCGAGCTTCTCCTCCTTCTCGGCGTCCTTCTTGGCGTACCCTGCGAGGAAGTTCCTCAACAGGAGCATGTCGGTCCCGATCTGCACGAAAAGGATAGCGGGTTAGTAAAAAGTTAACTGGAATTTTAAAATAAGAGGGATCTGAGCTCGGACTTACCGTAAATAGCTGCGGGAGGATCCCGACCAGAGCGTCGGCATAGTCCCGGTCGCCACGAAGCCGGCGATCCCGGGAGGTGCAGGCGAACTCCATCACCTTCTCCGCAAGCCCCTGGTTGCGGATCACGGAGCACCGATTGGTGATTATCGGTGGCGGGGCTGTCAGATCGGTGGCAGGGGTGACCGACCCCCCGAGGGGGACTGCGACCGGCGGGGCAGCTGGAGTCGCGGGCGGCGCCGTCGGGGCTGCAGTGATGATGGGGCATGCTCAGAGGGGAACCACTGCCGATGGGCCTCCCTCTTCGGCAGCCCCATCAGGGCGGATGACTAGAGCATCGGTGGCCCGGGCCCGAGGCAGCCTGAGCAGGGGAGCTGCAACCGCTGGACCAGGCGCGGGCACCGGCACGACCTCCTGGCTCGCCTCGGTGCGAGCCCTCTTCGCCGTAGGCTCGTCTCCCTCGATGGTGTCCCTCTGAGCCGTGCCCTCCAGAAGGTTCTCCAGAGAAAACTTTATGCCTGCAATAGAAAAAAAATCAGTCAGCTCAGTTAAAAGAAGAAGAGAAGAAGGGCGGAAAGGCGGAGTAATAGGAAAGCTGAGTCTCACCCGGCTCCCGGATGGGACTGATCCCCGCCTCGAACAAGTTCTGCTCCGAGAGCAGAACATCGAGCGAGGGGACCACGTCGCTCAGTAGCTGGGAGTAAGCCTCCTGTCCGCCGGTTCGACCTGGGAGTTCCGGTTCGGAGACCGATCCGGTTCGTTCCAGGCCTAGTCGACGTTCTCGACCGAGGTAAAGAAAAATCGGTTCTTCCAACCCTTGATGGAAGAAGGGAGGTCGAACCGGAGACACCTAGGCCAGGGCGAGATGTACCACCAGCCATCATCGGTGGAGTACCGCTTCAGGGTGAACAGAGCCCTGAAGAGGGAGAAACAGGCAACAAACCCGTGAAAGTGACAGAAGACGATGAAGGAGAAGATGACTCGGATGGCATTAGGAGCCAACTGGGTCGGGACTAGACGGAAATGGCTGAGGAAAGAAAGGAAGAAGGGGTGCAGAGGAAACCGAAGACCCCCAAGGAGGAAGTCCTCGTAGAAAGCTATGCGGCCGGGGCCACTCGAGGTGATGCGATCCCCAAGCCGCGAAAGAGAAAGATGGATTGACCCCGAGATGCCATAGACCTCCTGGAGCAAGGAAATGTCACCTTCGGTCATCGTCGAAACATGACCGGAGGGACCGACTGAAGGAAGGGCCGGAGGAGGAAGAGAAGAAATAGGATGGGCAGACACTACGGGGGAGACCTAAGACCCCTAGGGATGCCTATGGTGATGCCCCCAGGTTGGAGTCACCTGCGGGTCTCCTTCGGGATCACTTCCTCTTCCGAGGAGGAAGACGATGGAGTCCTCGGCCGGGACGGACCGGCCTCGTCCGGGTTAGACGAAACATGGCGGCGGCACGCCATGGAAAAGAAGATGGTGAGGAAAGGATGCTAGAGGAAAGGGACGGAGCGAGGAAGACAACAGAAGCACTCACCGAAATGCACTGTGCAACGCGGGGGAGTGGGAGATAGCCTGCTGCGAACCACCGACGGAGCAAGGAAAAAGGTCTCATTCCGGAAAGTCTCCTCCTTTTCAAATTCGATCGGCAGTGGCCGTACCCGTCATTCCATTCCAGACCATCGGATGGATGCCGCGTGGATGCACGCCAGACACCGATGCCTCGATTGCAGGGAAACGGCCTCTGTTTCGAAGCGATGCATTAATTGTAGCCGAATAAGCGACACATGGCAGCCTCTTATAGGGCTTTGGGCGCACCGAGGAACAGCGACGAGGATCGTGGCAATCATGGCGCGAGATCTTCGCCTTCCCCACGTCACCTCTGCATTAAATCCCCACGTCCCGTTCCATGACTCCTTAACGGAACGGGGGATGGGGGGCAACTGTTACGGCCGTAACGATGACGTGGCATGTCTCAGATTTCGCTGGGCGTGATTCGAGCCACGTGGAGTTTTTCGGCAAAATCAGGTGTGGCTCCGCCTCGGCCGAAGTCGAGGTCTGTCCAGGCCTTCCTGCCGCCCCGCCAAGTGTCCACCTAGGAGGGGTCCACCTCGGCCGAAGCCGGCGGCCTCCCCGCTCCCTCGCCAGGTGGCACCCTGAGATGGTCCCACCTCGGTGGAGGTCGAGCCGGGCCCCTCGCTCCTTCGCCAGGTGTCGCCCGGAGACGGGACCACCTCGGCCGAAGTCGAGCGCCCCTCTGCCGCTCCGCCAGGTGTCCACCCAGGAGGGGTCCACCTCGGCTGAGGCCGGCGGCCTCCCCACTCCCTCGCCAGGTGGCACCCTGAGACGGTCCCACCTTGGCCGAGGTCGAGCCGGGCCCCTCGCTCCTTCGCCATGTGTCGTCCGGAGACGGGACCACCTCGGTCGAAGTCGAGCACCCCTTTGCCGCTCCACCAGGTGTCCACCCAGGAGGGGTCCACCTCGGCCGAAGTCGGCGGCCTCCCCGCTCCCTCGCCAGGTGGCACCCTGAGACGGTCCCACCTCGGCCGAAGTCGAGCCGGGCCCCTCGCTCCTTCGCCAGGTGTCGCCCGGAGATGGGACCACCTCGGCCGAAGTCGAGCGCCCCTCTGCCGCTCCACCAGGTGTCCACCCAGGAGGGGTCCACCTCGATCGAGGCCGGCGGCCTCCCCGCTCCCTCGCCAGGTGGCACCCTGAGACGGTCCCACCTCGGCCGTGGTCGAGCCGGGCCCCTCGCTCCTTCGCCAGGTGTCGCCCGGAGACGGGACCACCTCGACAGAAGTCGAGCGCCCCTCTGCCGCTCCGCCAGGTATCCACCCAGGAGGGGTCCACCTCTGCCGAAGCCGGCGGCCTCCCCGCTCCCTCGCCAGGTGGCACCCTGAGACGGTCCCACCTTGGCCGAGGTCGAGTTGGGCCCCTCGCTCCTTCGCCAGGTGTCGCCCGGAGACGAGACCACCTCGACCGAAGTCGAGCGCCCATCTGCCGCTCCGCCAGGTGTCTACCCAGGAGGGGTCCAACTCGGTCGAAGCCGGCGGCCTCCCCGCTCCCTCGCTAGGTGGCACCCTGAGACAGTCCCACCTCGGCCGAGGCAGGCCAACCTGTGCGGAGAAGTTTTCAAGGAGCAAGAGCACGAGCTCCAAGATTGCCCCTCGAGCCGTGCGCGCCGCACCCCGAAGACAGCGCCCATACGGTCGACGGCGATACGCGAAACATCGCTTACATCGGCCCGACAGGCTCCGCAGTCGAGAGGCGAGGCCCTGACAAAATAGGGCCCAATAACGGACAGCGTCGGCGCCTGGAAAAGAGAGCGCTCACGCTCGGCCCGAGGTCTGGTCGGCGGTCTGCCCGGCACCCCCCTCCCCTATTCTTTCCTCGTTGGGCTCGGCAAGCAAGGCCGGGATGCCGCCTGGATCTTTGATCTAGAAGGGGAAAGGGAAAGAGACGGAGGGGAGGAGATGAAAGAGACAAAGGAACCTCCCAGGGGCGAAAAACGAGAAGGCAACGGGTGAAGATAAAAGGAAGGAGAGAATAGACGACGAAAAAAGGCAAGAGACAAAAGGCTGGAGACTCCGTTCCAAGAGCAAGATCCAAGATCCCGAGAGGGAACCTTTGGCATGAGCTCGGTGAAGGGACTCGGTCGGGTTTCTATTTTTTCTGGGACCTTTCTTGCTAGCACGATCTCTGAGTCTGGGACTCCTTCGGGGGCCCATTTCAGAGACTCTGTTTTCTCTTGCTACCTACTAACTTGACCGTCGGAGCTCCCTCGCTGGGATCCCTGGCCAGGGTTTCTGACCTTGCCTTGCAGGTCCGATCAAGCCAGGAGACCTTAGGGGCGAGACGGTCTAGTCGGATCGGCGGCTCCGAAGCCACAGGCACGATGGCGAGATCGGCAACAGGTCCCATAGGAGCTAGAAAAGGCAGAGATCAGCAATTTACATGCTGTGAATGTTCCTACAAGTCAAATATACTCTGTCATGGCTAGAAGGAAAGGGGGTAGAAGATAATTAGATTTCACAGAAAAGGATGCTCATAATTTTATCTATTGAGAACGTCAGAGTCAACTGAAAGAAGGAGATGCACAGTCAATGATAATCCATTTCACACAAATGCAAGTTAAAAATCCAAATTTCTTTTATACTTTTAACCTGAATGATAATGGACAGCTCAGGACTGTCTTTTGGATCCATCCTAGGTCAAGATTGGCAAGCACTTACTTTAGTGATGTACTGACATTTGACTCAACCTATTTGACAAATACATATCAAATGCCCTTTTGTCCATTTGTCGGAGTTAACCATCATGGACAATCCACATTGCTTGGTTGCGCATTGTTATCAGATGAGACGACTGAGACATTTAAATAGGTATTCCAATCATGGCTGGATGCAAATGGTGGTCAACCACCTAATGCCATTATAACTGACCAAGATAAGGCAATCGAGGCTGCTGTCAGGGATGTTTTTCCCAATACATGACATAGATTTTGTCTTTGGCATATTTTGAAGAAGATTCTTGAAAAGATTGGCCATATTTGCACTGCAAATCCTAACTTTATGATTGAGTTTGACGAGGCGATATATGATTCAGTTACCATAGTATGTTTCGAGGAAAGATGGGCACATTTAATGAAGAAATATGTAGAATGCAAGGCCGTATGTTGGTTAAATGACATATTTAAATATCGGGATAAATGGGTTCCAATTTATCTTAAAGATACATTTTTTGCAAGTTTGTTAGTCATCATGAATGATTAATGTTCATTTTTTAAATTTTTGAACAAACTTTTTATCTTATATGCTTATATTTTTTGAATATTTATGAATAAGGATGTCAACTTCACAAAGGAGTGAGAGCATCAATCACTTCTTTGATGGGTTTATAAACTCGAAGACTATGCTCAAGGAATTCATCGATAAGTACGAAGATGCCTTGGAGAAAAGATATAAAGTATAAAATAAGGAAGACAATAAAACGTTGCAAACAAGTACTTTCCTAAAGACATCCTCTCCTTTTAAGAGGCAAGTAGCAGGAAAATATACAAGGCGCATATTCAAAAAATTTCAGAATGAGGTCCTTGAAATGGCTGCATCAAATGCCAGATTACTTAAAGAAGTTGATAATCGTAATATATATTCTGTTAAATCATTTGAAAGAATTGAAGTTAATGGAATCAATAAGGAGATTATTAAAAATTACATGGTTTCATATGACAAAACTTTGGAGGATGTTAAATGCTAATGTGGATCCTTTGAGTACAAAGGTTACTTGTGTAGGCATGCCTTATTGGTTCTTCATCAAAGTGAGATATTGTGTATCCCAGATAAGTACTTTTTGAATAGATGGTGCAAGGACATGAAATATCAATTCGACGATCTCGAATGCAACACTCAATTTTGTGATAAAAGCATGCAAAAATCACGGTATGTACTCAAGGAATTATTTAAATTCAGATCTCTTATTTTAAGTTTACATTAACCTATCATATGTCATGAAATCCTAATACGAATATTATGTTTTATTGATCGTAGATATGCTTTGATGAGTCATCGGATGATGAAGCTTGCAGAGATAGCCTCCATGTCTGAAGATGTATTCAATTTAGTGATGGAAGATCTTACACCATTATTCAGAAGAGCTGTTGATGCTAATTATGCAGCTAAGCAAAGCAGAGAACTTCTAATTCAGGATCCTGACCAACTTACTACGAAAGGTCGTCCACAAGAAAATAGAATTAAGAGTGGAGTCGAGAAGAAATCAAAGAGATCAAAGAAAAATCTGGATAAGGCTTCTGCTGACATTCCTGTGCAAAATGAGAGAAGAGGTAGTACTAGCAAAAGGCAGACTTCCCATATTATAGTGGAATTACCAGAAACAGTAATTGAACCCACTATACCTTCTTCGGACCCTTTTTTAGATGAATTTGATGCTTATGTATGCAGTCAACTAACACAGGATAGGATATAAAATCTTTAATTATGGTATAGTCCTATATATGTACAGTCCTATATTTTTTTAGATTATCGAATGAAATTTCATATAGGATGTTTCTAATCCCTTCTACCTGTGGTACATGTCATCATTGGATTGGTTATTGACTCCCAGATAATCAGAAATAGTCCCGACTGCTTAAAAATCAATAAAATCACCTGAAATAGCATTATGACACCATAGTTCAAAAGTTACGACATCCTAGTTCAAAACTTACGACATCCTAGTTCAAAAAATATAAACATGCAGAAAATATAAGATAAAATATTTCTAATCCCTTCTACCTGTGGTACATGTCATCATTGGATTGGTTATTGACTCCCAGATAATCAGAAATAGTCCCGGCTGCTTAAAAATTAATAAAATCACCTGAAACAGCATTACGACATCCTAGTTCAAAAGTTACGATATCCTAGTTCAAAACTTACAACACCCTAGTTCAAAAAATACAAACATGCAGAAAATATAAGATAAAATATTTCTAATCTCTTCTACCTGTGATACATGTCATCATTGGATTGGTTATTGACTCTCAGATAATCAAAAATAGTCCTGGCTGCTTAAAAATTAATAAAATCACCTGAAACATCATTACGACATCCTAGTTCAATAGTTACGACACCCTAGTTCAAAACTTACGACATCCTAGTTCAAAAAATACAAACATGTAGAAAATATAAGATAAAATATTTCTAATCCATTATACCTGTGGTACATGTCATTATTGGATTGGTTATTGACTCCCAGATAATCAAAAATAGTCCCGGCTGCTTAAAAATCAATAAAATCACCTGAAATAGCATTATGACATCCTAGTTCAAAAGTTACATACCCTAGTTCAAAACTTACGACATCCTAGTTCAAAAAATACAAACATGCAGAAAATATAAGATAAAATATTTCTAATTCCTTCTACCTGTGGTACATGTTATCATTGGATTGATTATTGACTCCCAGATAATCAGAAATAGTCCCGGCTGCTTAAAAATCAATAAAATTACCTGAAACAGCATTACGACATCCTAGTTCAAAAGTTACGATACCCTAGTTCAAAATTTACGATACCCTAGTTCAAAAAATATGACACCCTAGTTCAAATGCTACGAGACTCTAGTATAAATACTACGACACCCTGTCAAGAAACATTACATTCCTTTATATCATCATCATATCAATGAAGAATTATAAAATATTGATTGAATGAATTACATAAAACTACATGTAATAAGATAATGATATTCAAAACAATACTGGTTGAATGAATCAAAAGAATTTTTCTTTGAGAATGATACTTAAAATATAATCCTCGAGTTAGTTATAAATTTGTGTAACATAATACAGAAGTGAATGAATCGAAAAGAAAGAGTACATAATAAATAATTTACTTTCATAGGCTAATATTTAACAGCACTTTCAATCTTTTGATTCACACTCTCTCTCAAAATTCTTGCTGCTAACTAGCGGCGGTACATGCTGATATCTTTTTCTGTGAAATCTCAAGAATCAGGCCTATCCCTTTGAGCAATAAAATCCATGTATTTCAAGCAAAACAACTCGCAGTCCAGTGATCCTGCAGCTTGGGAAAGGCATTCACTATTCTCTATCATGGACTATTTGGATACCTCTCTATTATCATAGAATATGTAGAACATTGCACCTACTATCTTGTGCCACTTCCTAGCATTTGCCTTGTACTTGGAATTGCGCTTTATCGAATTTAGATGCATGAAAATCTTCTCTTGCATGTCCACCGCTACCAGGTGCCAGTGAGAATTTTTGAAGTTTATGATAATGAAGAGAAATCGAAATTCCTTCTTATCTGCATCACTCACTCCATCAAAAATCATATTATCGGTTGTTCCAACAAGTTCATGACATGGTGATGGTGAGGTTAGGCACATGCCATAAGTCATTACTGGAGCAACTATACTCTTATAATATCTTTCTGCATTCTTAGCCCATTTCTTTGTAATGAACTCCTGCCCGGCATCAATTATCTGTCAATACAATTTAAGCTGATTAATTATAAAGTAAATATAATAATTATTAGAAAATATATCAGTACATACATAAAGATTAACAACAAAACGATGTAATACTCCATTACTTACATTATCAACTATCATGTCATTGTTGATGATATCAAAAAAAAATTTTCTAGTGATAGTGCCTCCAAATTTGTTGGTGTACATGACATCCCTGAAATTAATAAACATGAATGATATTATATATTCTCGATTATAAATTAGCATACATATTAGAAAAAATAGGTGTAACTTACGAGTTCATCTTTTCTTTCAAAAATGTATTGATCAAATTTTCATCATCTTCAATTTGAAAATTCAAATTTGTTTCCTCAGGCTGAGATGTGCCCACCATCTTCAACTTTTTTTTCAATGGACCTATTTCGAAAGCAGAATCAGCTACAATTTGGAAGGCCTTCCGTAGCCTAGGTTCTTTTTTTAGCCTCTTGATAAGTGAAGGAATTTGGATTTCTTCTTTTCTCCCCTTAACTTCCTCGCTTACAAGGGTATCCTTAAATTTTTCATCAAAAATTTCTTTCACCTCAACCTCAGTATCTTCAGTATTCTCTCCCTCTGCCTCTTTCTGGCCTTTTTTATTAGCATTGGTACCTTTATTTACCAATGAACTAAGAAGAGTTTCAACTATGGCTAGCATCTTCCTTATATCTTTAAGTTCAACCTTCACCTGTGCACAGCTTGCACAAGTTTTTTCTTTTTTGGAGGATGCTGCTGTTACTGTTTCTTTAGGGAGAAGCCATTGTTCTGTTATTGTTGGCTCAATAGCTCCCTTCACCTGCAAGCCAAGAACAATAACAAAATAACCATACATTAATCATAATAATATATTGTTCATTAATATTATAATGAAAAAATATTTTTATTTACCAACTCATGAGGCTTCAAGTTTATAAGGTCAACAATTTTTGTCTTCACCTGGCTGTCATACCATTTTAACAGCCTAGGCAATTTTTTTGGATATGTTGGGGCTCTCAAGGTACTATGCTCAAGGAACCAAACCTGTACATAATAATCATATATGTTAAATATATGAAAGATTTAAAATAAAGCAATTATATTTTTATTGCATATTAATGGCACTTACCAACAGAGCAGCTATACACCCATACAGGGTTGGCTGCCTCCTAACCTTGTCGCTTCTTTTGGTTAGGACTGGCTGGTCGGATCTCAAGCAAAAAGGAGCATCTGAGATAGACATAAGAGTCAACTCCATTATTGTGGTAGCCCAATCTATTTTACCCAGCTGGGATAAATCATCCAAGTAAGGGATGATAAATCTTGGATAACTTTGATTTGACTTTGGATACAAGAATGTTGCAAACATAAATGCAATCCATAATCTCACTATGTCCTCGACATCCTCTTGTAGATTGGATGAATGAAGTCGGGCAATTAACTTCTCCAGGCCCTTATTTTGTATATTTAATTATCTTCCAAATCTTCTGAATAACCGGCCCTTCTTAACTTGATATCCCATTTTGATTTTTTTTTCATGGCATGGCAGATCCAAAATCAGGGCCAGGTCTTCCACGCTGAATATAAGTTCCTTGCCATAAAAAATAAACTTGTTTCCTCCTTTATAGCATCTAATAATTTCAGCGAGTAGATGCCCGTCGACAACAAACGGTTGCATGTCTACGAACGCATTGAAAGGAGTCTTTCGGATTATTTCTAAATGATAACTTGAGAAACTCATCTTCAAAACCTGTTCAGCATACACTGCTGGCTTGCAATAGTTTTTAAACAATTGTGAAGCCTTTAATATGGGCAGCCGAAGCATTGCAAGATCACCTAAAATATAAGTAAAATATAAATGTACGTTAAGCAATAAATTCAAGCAATGAATTCTAAATAAAAATTTTTATGACATCCTGGGGTTAAAAACTTATTTTTCACAATTTCTGCATGGGTGTCGTAGGTTTTGAACTAGGATGTCGTAGGTTTTGAACTAGGATGTCGTAATACTGTTTTGGCCATTTTGATTAATGTTACAGCATCCGTGGCAATTTTATGACACCCTGGGAGTCATAAAACAAGCCACGGTTGCCATGTATTAGAGGTAAAAGGGTTAAAAACTTATTTTTCATAATTTCTGCATGAGTGTCGTAAGTTTTGAACTAGGATGTCGTAATACTGTTTTGGCCATTTTGATTAATGTTACAGCATCCGTGGCAATCTTATGGCACCCTGGGAGACATAAAACAAGCCATGGTTGCCATGTATTAGAAGTAGAGGGGTTAAAAACTTATTTTTCATAATTTCTGCATGGGTGTCGTAGGTTTTGAACTAGGATATCATAGGTTTTGTACTAGGATATTGTAATACTGTTTTAGTCATTTTGATTAATGTTACAGCATCCGTGGCAATTTTATGACACCTTGAGAGTCATAAAATAAGCCATGGTTGCCATGTATTAGAAGTAGAGGGGTTAAAAACTTATTTTTCACAATTTCTACATGGGTGTCGTAGGTTTTGAACTAGGGTGTCGTAGGTTTTGAACTAGGATGTCGTAGGTTTTGAACTAGGATGTCGTAATACTATTTTGGCCATTTTGATTAATGTTACAGAATCCGTGGCAATTTTTTGACACCCTAGGAGTCATAAAATAAGCCACGGTTGCCATGTATTAGAGGTAGAAGGGTTAAAAATTTATTTTCATAATTTCTGCATGAGTGTAGTAAGTTTTGAACTAGGATATCGTAGGTTTTAAACTAGGATGTCGTAATACTGTTTTGGCCATTTTGATTAATGTTACAGCATCTGTGGCAATTTTATGATACCTTGGGAGTCATAAAACAAGCCACGGTTGCCATGTATTAGAGGTAGAGGGGTTAAAAACTTATTTTTCATAATTTCTGCATGGGTGTCGTAAGTTTTGAACTAGGGTGTCGTGGTTTTAAACTAGGATGTCGTAATATTTAAACTACGATGTCATGATTCTATACTATGAAGATTTAATATTTTTTAAAAAATTATCGTGACATCCCTCTGTAGAGATAAATTTCAAAGATTGACATTAAAATATTAAAATAGAAATTATGACACCTTAATTTAAAACCTATGATATCCTAGTTCAAAATCTACGATACCATAGTTCAAAACATACGACACCGTTGTTCAAAACCTACGATACCATTGTTCAAAACCTACGACATCCTTGTTCAAAACCTGGGGTACCCTAGTTTAAAAACTCCGATACCCTTGCAGAAATTGTAAAAAAAAAGTTCAGATGCTAAATGTTAAATCCAAGCAGGAATCAAAAATTTTCCTAACCTGTTTCTGCTTTTGTAGCATTCTTGGGGATGGATCTTAAGGGGGTCTCATCACCTCCTGAATAAACAACGATTGCAGTACTTCCATCCTCTATCTGCATTTCCTTCTTGCATTCTTTTCGTGTTCGTCGTCTGTGTTTAAAGACGAAACCACCTGTCTCCATTTTTTCAAGATTTCGAAGGCATATCAAATGTTGAAGGAAGATCACCAATGCTTTCTCGACCACCAAAGAGGAGCAAAAAATACAAAATGTAGGTATCTGGGATGTCCAAAAATAATGGACGAACTCTGGGGTGGGGCTTTGTAGTGGCAAATATTTTTTTTTCTCTATTTGCAGAATAAGAACCGTTTTTTCGATACCGAAAATGATGAGAACAGAATGGTCATTTTGCATGGTTGAAAAGACTGCAGGGCGGCATCTGCAGCTTACGTATATCCCTCCCGTCATGCCATATCCCGTCCCATCCGTCATGCCACGTGGTGCCAGCATGGACCAATAGCCGCGTGCGGTGCAGGCCACGCTGGATTTGTTACACCGCACATGGTGCACAAATAATTACTCTTGTGGTAAAGGTAATGCAATACCCTGGCCTAAAAAGGGCCTAATATTGAACCGGGCTTGTTCCACTTGATGGACCCAGTAGCTTGGTTTTGGTCCAAAGGAAAAAACTTTATGAAGAAGACACCCGATCTTCCCAATTTTGCAAGAAAAGCCGATGCCAAAAGGGATTCAACCTCTCCTCCATCCTGTTTAAGCATCTAGACCTCCCCATCGGAGACTAAAGCCCCAAGTTGAAGGGTTATCGATGTCTTCACTTATCTTTGCCGAGCACCTTCCGCTACTACTATGGCCAACCACCATCAATATAGTCCAAAATCCTTTGATTTATCCTTCTCTACACACTCCTTTGCCCCTAAACCATAGAACTCATTCGGCTATAACCATATTTTCCTTTTAAAAAAAAGTAGGCCTATGATTTTCTCCACTTTTTTTTTCATGATTTATTTTAGATTTTTTTGGCATTTATCATCACGGCCAATTGTGTGGTAGGGATCCTCTTGCTATGTAACCATGGCCCACATTGTTGACTATAGCTACCGCCAGTGGAGGCTCCTATGTTCCAAGAAAAGAGGGAACGTTAGTCCTTTATTTTACCAATAAAGGAGGAAGGAAAAGAAAGAAAAAAGAAAAGAAAAATGAACGAAAAAAGAGGGAGAAAAGAAGAGAGTTTCTCTCCTCTTCTATCCTTCCCTTCTCTTCACACTTTCTCTCTCCAGATTATTTTTCTTGTCACTATCTCGTTAGGGTTGTTTGACCTAGTAAATTTTTTTTTTTTAATGACCTTAATGGACCTTGGTGAAGGGTCTTAATTACTTAAGCTATGGTTATGGACTATATGCCAGTCCCTACCTTGGCCCTGATGAGGCACTACTAGGCTTCACTATCAATTACATCCTAGCATCTTATCTTGTCTCTTGATTTGTAGTTTATCAAGTGGATGCCATAGATCGAACCAATCAAGATATCAAGCGATACCGCTTGGTTGGCCTTATGAGAGAGTTGGAATTTAGGATTTTTTTTAAAAATAATCAAGATAAAATTTTGATGAAAATATAGTTTTTGAATATTAGACTTTAAGAGAGATTGTCAGAATTACTTAGATCTCTTAGTTGATTTAACCAGCAAGGCAAGTAACATAATCTTTTTCTATATTTACCAACAAATTAAATAGTATTTATATCATTGAATCTTGAATCATATTATTTGTGATTTTTATTTTGGATGGTTCTCTACATTGTTTGATTTGAAATATGAAACTAATTTTATGAAAAAAGAACCTTGATTTGAGAAGGATTTTGACTTGCAGCCTAACTATATAATAAAATCCTACCAGTGGAGGCTATGTCCCGATACATCAATATCCTACCAGTGGGGATAATGTGCTGCTACATTGATGCCCTACTAGCGAAGGTTATGCACTGATATATTGTTACCTTGCTAGGAAGGCTTATGAGCTGGTACATTGATACCTTACTAATGCGAGTTGTGCACTGATATATTGATACTTTGCCTATAGGGGTTGAGTACTGGTACATTGATATCTTGTCAGTAGGGATTACATGTTGGCATATCGATATCTTATCAGTGAAAATTATATATTGGCATATTGGCACATTGCCAATGAGAGTTATAAGTTGGCACTTTGACTTTGACATAATTATTTTTTATAGAACTCGTCTAGGACTTTCTCCCGGTCTAATTTGATATCAATCAGGGCTTAAGATCGAATAGATATCATGAAAAAACTTTTCAGTTGTGCATTCTACATCACAAGCCTTAGATTGCACCAAAATTCATGCAGAACATATGTTTCCTTTCTTCTTAGGCAAGCAGAGCCTGAGCAAGAATCCTCGCTGAATCCCAATCCCCTTCTCCCACTTGGATTTGGATTGTACTTCTCCCAACTTCGATGGAGTGGACATCGGCGATAGAAAACGGTGGCAAGCGGTGATGGGTGGCAGAAAAACAATGGTTTGAGGTGGTGTTCAACAGAGATAGAGGAGGTGGAGAGCCATCTTTGAAAGATACTTCTCCGTTGACTTTTCTATTGGTGGACGCCAGTGGAGGAGATGACAACGAGAATGACCGGTGATGGACGGACAGTGGTGGAGCTATGGTTTGGAGTGGGCAGTGACTGAACGGAGAAATCATGAAGACCAGTGGTTAGGCAGTGCTTGGATGATGGCCAATGGCTTCTCTCGACCGTGAAGAGGTTCCCAGCTGTGAGGGGGAAGGCGGGGGACAACTCCAGTGGTCGGACAGCTTGAAACGATGCATATGGTCCACGAGAATGGGTCATGGACTAATAGCAATGGTGCCGGCAGACCAGTCCCTGTTTTGTAGACCGAGTGACTGGTCCATGGTAGACCGGTTGCTTTAAAATGCATGCATTTATTTAATAAACCTCAAACTTGAATTCCAGACTCGTTTGAACTCTAATTTGAGTACCGTCTGTACCGTTAAACTTCAAAAATTGAGCTCTTTTCATCCATAGACTTTTTTTTACAAAATTTAAATAAAAATATTAATTTTTAATAAATATAGATTAATTAATATTTATTTTAATATTTAAATTAGGATATTTAATAATCTTATCATCTCATTTTTCATCTTCATTATCCTGTATAGTCTAAGATGTTGACTTGAGCATCAGAGGGCCTTCACCAAAGTCTTCTCTAGCCAGAGCTTCTTTTATAGGTATAGCCATTAGCATCCTCTCTTCAGCCTATTCCGGCATTTGAGATGGATTTCTGCACCATCAAATATAATAAATATAAAATAAAATAAAATAAAATAGAATAAGTCAAAAAAATATTGAATAAAATAAAAATAATTAATTTTGGGAGATTTTTTAGTTAATTTCGATTCCTATCTCTAAATGATCCAAATAATAACAATGGGAATCATCGATTCCCATTCTAATTTTGGTCATCAACCAAATGCTTTGGGAGATTTTGTCATTTTGATTTTGATTTCAATTTTGAAAAGTGAACTAAGCAAGTATTCATCTTATGTAAGTATCAATAGACAAGAAGCTTTAGATTTTGTATATGAATTTAATATCTAATTGAACTACTTGGAGTATCAATAGACAATGACGTTTAGATTCTACATATAAACTTAAAATATCTAATTGAAGATTATATCATGCCAATCAAATTATTTTTAATTTTGAAACTACTCCTAGTTATTAATATAGACTATTACTACTGATCCTTGGTTTAAGGTTGAGATTAGTGTAGCCAAAGAGAATTGAAGTCAGCTATGCAGTAGGGCTCTCGATGGACCTATAAAAGAAGTTTCTTGCTAGAGGTTTTTCCTTGTAAGAACCCTCTGATGTTCAAGTTAGCTAAGGATTGGTGAATAGTGGAAGAGAGAAAGCATGAGAGACTGAGAATGAGAGAGGCTTGAGAGGCTCCATAGGCTTGCTTGAGGGTCCTCTATCTTCGTCTATTTATATGTGAGGCCAGTGGCCATTTCCATGATGAGTGGTAGTTGATTCCACAATGATTGTGCACAGTGATCATGCATAAAGTTTGGTATGTAGCTAGGTTGAGCTATCATTCTGTATTTTTGGATGTGCTATCCAAGTTATAGTGGTCGGATATCACTACATATGCCCTTATTGTTGACTCCATAAGTGATTTTGATGATAACCAAATATTGAAGCATGCATTTATTTTACTAACAACTCTTCAAGTATTTTACAAGTTTTTGTAGGATGAACTCTTTGCTCAATTTCAACTCCTACATTTCTATTTCTTTTGTTGAGTTGTATTGTAATTGAATCTTGTAAAGAAAAACCCAAAGAACTTAAGTAAAAATCAATCAAATAGGTTACTTCTAGGTTTTTTCAAGCTTTAAATTACTTTGAGTATGTTGTAAGAAGAGTTTGAAGATATCTTGAAAGCTTGAAACCTTGCTGGATAAATTTTGAAGAAGGATTGAAAATTCACTGAAGAACTCATCTGAGCCGACTCGAAGAGAAGAGAGCCGACTCTGACACATGGCACGCATGAGGATTCTGGCACACAGATATCCGAGCCGACTCTAAGGGACCCGAGGCGACTCGTCTAGAGTACCATTTTTAAATCAGACAGGCAAGCTGACCCAAGGGGAGTCCGAGCTGACTCTATCATATTGTCAGACATCTGAGCTGACTTTTTAATAAATCGAGCTGACTCCTCCAGAGTCCAGAAAAAGAGATTTGAGAACTACAGCCAATCGAGCTGACTCTAAAGAGAAAGAGCCGACTCTTCCAGACTACATTTTTGAAAGCCCGAGGATTCGAGTCGACTAGAATCAAGGTGAGCTGACTCTTACAGAATGAGGAATCAGGACACTGTGCAAGCGAGCCGACTAGATTGAAGAGAGTCGACTCAACCAGAACCACTCTGAGGATCCAAGCTGACTTGAGTAATCCAAGCCGACTCGAAGGTCGATTTCAGACTTATAACGGCTAGTTCCAGAACTTGAAATTTGAATCCAAAAAGTGCTCCAATGGTCAAATGTCATATCCCAATGATCTACAACAACTAAAATTATCTGAGAAGAGTACAAGACTATATATTTGAGGTATTTGAACTACTTTAAAGAGAAAGATGATGAGTTAATACTATATTGAATATCCAAGCTACCTTAAGAGCAAGAGAGCACTGCAAGAGCATTCAAGACAATCTTCAAGCCTTCACCAACTATCAACTAAAGCTTGAAGCATTTAATGAAGATTGAAAAGAAACCAACCAAGTGCATTGAAGTGCAATCAATTGGGCTTCTTTTGAGCTGCATCTGCAACCATTCGACAAAAAATTATTTGTCATTCTGTTACTTTTCTTTATAATTCTTTTATTGAATTGTTGGGTTATTGGTGAGCCCGTTTAAAAAACCAAATAGATTATTGGTTAGCCTATGTTAAAACCAAGTGTTGGGTTCTTGGTGATCCTATGTTAAAACCAAGTTGGGTTTCTTTGATGAGCCCGGTTTAAAAATCAAAGTGTAGAGGTTTGGATTGTGAGCCTGTGAAAATAATCCGACTGTATTCTGATGGAAGATATAGTGAAAATTCAAAGTGGTAATCTTGGATAGTGGACGTAGGAGCTGGGTTACTCCGAACCACTATAATTTGCTTGTGTTTGTGTTGTGCCTTTCTTGTTTGATTATACTTCTACATTCAATTATTCTATCATAGCACTTAACTCTCATAAAGGATTTCAAAGAGCATATTATTGCTTAAAATTTTATAAATTTTTAATTCACCCCCCTCTTGAAAAAGTCACCTGGGCAATAATTAGTATCAGAGTAGTGTCTCTGAATACATTTAGAGTAAAGATTGATAGCTCATCCCATGAGTATACCCTTGGTGGAAGGCTAATCTATCAATAGACCTCCACTCTTCACTGGCACTAATTATTCTTACTGGAAAGCTAGAATGAAAATCTATATACAAACTATTGATTTTCAATTATGAAAGGTCATTCTAAAAGGGCCACATATTTCCATGATTAAAATTAATGGCGTGGATGTCCCAAAGCCTGAGGAGGACTGGGATGAACACGACATGAAGATTGGAGAATTAAATGCCAAAGCAATGAATTTATTATACTGTGCTTTGGATGCTAACGAGTTTAATAGAATTTTCACTTGCTCTTCAGCAAAGGAAATTTGAGACAAACTCGAAGTGACCCACGAAGGGACTTCCCAAGTGAAGTCTTCGAAAATAAATCTTCTTGTACATAGTTACAAATTGTTTCAAATGGAACATACTGAAACTATCTCTGCCATGTTTACTTATTTACAGATATTATTAATGGTTTGAAAAGTCTTGGCAGGGTTTACTCAAATGCTGACTTAGTACAGAAGATCTTAAGATCACTTCCGGACAAGTGGGATCCCAAAGTGACTGCCATCCAAGAAGCGAAAGACTAAACACCTTATCTCTGGATGAATTAATGGATTCACTCATCACTCACAAATTGGCTATGCAGCATCGAATTGATGATGATCAAAAGAAAAAGAAGACTATTGCATTCAAGGCTGCATCTGATTCTAAAAGACATGATGAGGAATCAGAAGATGACTACACCTTCTCCGAAGATGATCTAGAAGATGAAGATATCGCAATGATCGTGAGAAGATTTAGAAGGTTTATGGGAAAGAAGAAAGGAAGATATAATATAAAATTCCATAAACGAGGAGAGCACTCCAAGGACAAGGACAAGGATAAAGAAAAGGAAAAATAACAAGTGCCCACATGCTATGAATGTAAGAAACCAGGACACATTCATCCCGACTGTCCTTTGTTAAAAACATTTTTCAAGAAAAAGAAAAAGAAAGCGATGGTTGCTACATGGAGCGATAGTGAATAATCTACCTCAACTGAAGCGGAAGAGACCACGAAAACTGCTAATCTTTGTCTAATGGGTCTTGAAGACGAGATAACATCCCCCGAACCTCAATTAAAATTTATATTTGATGAATTGAATTATGCTTTTCATGATTTATTATCTGAATTCAAAAAGGATGGAGTAAAGATTAGATCCTTAAAGAATATTAATGATTCTGTACTAAAGGAAAAAGAAGAAATTTCAGAAAAGAATAATATATTGCAAAAGAATTTACATGTCATTCCTAAAAAGTTTAAAGCTTTGGAAACTGAAAACAATGCATATCTTGACAAGAACAAAGCTTTAACTATTAAAAATAATGATTTGAAAAGGAGGTTGAAAATCTCAAGCCACTTGTTGAAAAACTTACATTATCTTCAAACAAGCTTGAGTTGATTTTAAAAGATCAAAGATATTCTGGAAATAAAGATAGAATCGATTTTAATTCTTCAATTTTAAATGAAATTTCAGCTACTACTTTTGTAACACCAAAAGCTTATGTTCCAAAATTAATATCTCAAAAAGCTTTTGCAACGAATGTTTTTGCATCTACTCCTAAATCTACATTGTATGTTCCTAAGAGCTCAAATAAAAAATCTGTTATATCTGTATCTCATGCATCAACATCAAGAACTTCAAAATCTGCATCCTTTCAGAATTTTAGAGTTGAATGCTATGCATGCAAAGGATTAGGCAAAAAGCTTTTCAATGTAACATCTTTAGAAATGTCAAAAGTAAAATAAGGAAGATTTGGGTTTCCAAAGGAACTACCTCTGCTAAACTGCAAGGACCCAAACTAGCTTGGGTACCTAAAAGAACTTCTTGATTATCTTGCAGGAATGTCTTGCAGCCCAAAAATTAAAGAAAAGATGGTATCTCGATAGTGGTTGTTCAAGGTATATGACAGGTGACAAGGATCAATTTATCATCCTAGAGATGAAAGAAGAAGGTATGGTTACTTTTGGAGATAATGGCAAGAAGAAAACAATCGGAATCGGTAAGATCAAGATAACCCCCTATACTTTTATTGAAAATGTATTGCTAGTAGATAAATTGAAGCATAATTTGCTAAGCATTAGTCAATTATGTGATAAAGGCTTCAAGATTATCTTTGAATCATCTATGTGTATTATAACAAACTCTCTTTATTATAGCAGTAAGTTCATTGGACATAGACTTGGAAATATTTATGTGGTAGACCTTAATGATCTTGCCATGTCAAGTAGTTCCAGTCTAGTTGCAATGAATGATAAGACCAGGAAGTCTTGCTTTCTTTGGCATAGACGATTAGGTCATGCTAGTATGCATACTATTGCCAAGTTAATTTCTAAAAATTTAATTAGAGGCATGCCTAAGTTTAAAGTAGACTTTGATCATGTTTGTGATGCATGCCAAATGGGTAAACAAACTAGGAGGAGCATTAAACCCAAAAATATAATTTCAACTACTAGACCCCTTGAGCTACTTTACATGGACTTATTTGAACCAACTAGGACCACAAGCCTAGGAGGTATGAAATATGCTCTTGTGATAGTAGATGATTTTTCTAGATTTACTTGAATTTTGTTTATTGCTCATAAATATGAAACCTTTAAAGTATTTTGAAAATTTTACAAAAAGGTTTCAAATCAGAAAAATCTTTCAATAATTTCAATTAGAAGTGATCACGGTAATGAATTTGAAAATCAGTTTTTCAATGATTATTGTACAGAAAATGACATTGATCACAACTTCTCCACTCCTAGAACACCACAACAAAATGGTGTTGTAGAGAAGAAAAATAGGACTCTGGAAGAGATGGCCCGAACAATATTATGTGAAGACAATCTTCCAAGATACTTTTGGACAAAAGCAGTGAATACTGCTTGTTACATTTTGAACCGCATTTTGATCCGTCCTATTTTGAAGAAAATCTCCTATGAGCTTTGGAATGAAAATAAATTCAATATTAATTATTTTCATGTATTTGGTTGTAAATGCTTTGTGCTTAATAATGGTAAAGATAATCTAGAAAAAATTGATGCTAAATCAGATGAAGCAATTTTTCTTGGTTATTCATTACATAGCAAAGCATATAGAGTATTTAACAAAAGAACTTTCACTGTAGAAGAATCCATGCATGTTATTTTTGATGAAACTAACCCTTTACCTTCTAAGAAAGAAGAGTGTATAGACAATGATGTAGGTACAATTCAAAAAGAAATGAAAGACATGAGCATACAAGAAAGACCAATCGAAGAATGAGAAGAAATGGTAAGTAAGGATCATGCTGATCTACCAAGGGAATGGAGGTACGTAACTTCTTATCCAAGAGAATTAATTATTGGTGATCCTTCACAAGGCATTAGGACTAGGTCATCACATAGAGATGCACATGATTACCTAGCCTTTATATCATAAATAGAATCTCGTATCTTAGAAGAAGTTGAATCTGACCCAAACTAGATGATGGCCATGCATGAAGAACTAAACCAATTTGAAAGAAATAAGGTATGGACTTTAGTTGAAAGACCTTCAGACCATCCAATCATAGGAACCAAATGGATCTATAGAAACAAGTTAGATGAGCAAGGAAATGTAGTAAGAAACAAGGCTAGATTAGTGGCTAAGGGATATAACCAAGAAGAGGGCATTGATTTTGATGAAACATATGTACCTGTAGCAAGACCAGAAGCCATTAGATTACTTCTTGCATTTGCTTGCTACATGAATTTCAAACTTTTTCAAATGGATGTGAAAAGTGCAATTATAAATGGTTTCATTTCTAAACAAGTTTTTGTAGAACAACCACCAGGTTTCGAAGATCATGTTTTTCCAAATCATGTGTTTAAACTGAATAAAGCATTATATGGTTTGAAACAAGTACCTAGAGCCTGGTATGATAGACTTAGCACTTTTTTGTTTGAAAATGATTTTTCAAGAGAAAATGTTGACAAAACTCTTTTCATCAAGAAGAAAAATAATGATCTATTAGTTGTACAGATTTATGTTGATGATATTATATTTGGTGCAACTAATGAAGCTCTTTGTAGAGAATTTGCTAAGTTAATGCAGGAAAAATTTGAAATGAGCCTAATGGGTGAACTTAACTACTTTCTTGGACTTCAAGTAAAATAAATAAAGGAAGGAATCTTCATCAACCAAGCCAAGTACACCAAAGAAATAATCAAAAAGTTTGGTATGGAGTCAAGCAAACAAATGAACACACCCATGAGCCCATCTTGTAGATTGGACAAAGATGAAAATGGATCCAACATTGACCAAAAGCTTTATAGAGGTATGATCGGATCCTTGCTATATTTAACTACAAGTAGACCTGATATCTTGTATAGCATATGTGTATGTACTAGATTCCAATCTAATCCTAAAGAATCACATATGCTTGCTGTTAAAAGAATTATCAAATATTTGAAAGGTACAAGTAATCTAGGTCTATGATTTTCAAAACATTCTTCATTGAACTTAATTAGATTTTTGAATACTGATTATGTTGGTTGTAGAATTGATAGAAAAAGCACTAGCGGCACATGTCAATTTCTAGGGTTGAATTTAATCTAATAGCACTGTAAGAAATAAAACTCGGTAGCACTATCTACTGCTAAGGCAGAGTATGTTGCTGCAGGGAGTTGTTGTGTACAAGTGTTATGGATTAAACAACAACTAGAAGACTTTGGTATTACACAATCTAAAATTTCAATCAAATGTGATAACATAAGTGCTATAAGTTTGACAAAAAATCCAATTCAGCATTCTAGAACTAAACATATAGAAATTAGACATCATTTTATTAGAGATCATGTTTTGAATTGTGACATTGAACTAGAATTTATCCCAATTGAGAACTAACTAGCTGACATCTTCACTAAGCCACTCAATCAAGATAGATTTGAAATGATTAGAGAAGAATTAGGTCTTTATGATCATTTCTAGATTTTCCTAACCTAATTCCTTCAAAATTAAGGAAAAGTTATCTAGAAAACCTCCTACATCAATTCAAGTTCTTTGAACAACTTTTCTTGAGATTTTATCGAATTAATTTCAACTTCTAAATCATTTCAACTTTTATGGAAAGTTTCTGTTCGAGTCGACTCAGGCAATTTGGCCCTGGTCGAGCCCCAAATCTCTGTTGATTCTATTTTTGCTCTGGTCGAGCCGACTCGAGCAATTTAGGGTTATTAGAGCCGACTCAGATGTCAGGTAATCGATTTTTTAAATGAGCTGTGCGATTTTTTTCGGACCTTATTATTCTCTATTCTCATTCTAAACCCTAACTCTCCACCAAAAACCTCTTGAGACCTACTTTCTTTTGCTCCATTCCTTACTTCAACCCTGTGCATGTGTGCGATGGCTCCTAGAAGATCTGCAAGGAAGCGCTCTCATGCTGTTGAATCAAGTTCTCATAGTGTGAATCAGAAGAAGAAAAGAGAAAAGAAAAGGAAATCTGCTCTAAGGCAGAATGAAGAAGTACCTTCTCCACCAGGGCAAATCACTTCAATGGCCAATCGATCAGTCACCTGTGGTAGAAGGATTGACTTCACCTTCTTGAAAGATCTAGGTATGAAGATCGAAAACTAGATTGAGAACCAAGGATGGATATTTTTTTGCTCTTTGGACACTCCGACTTACCCTTCCTTGGTAAGAATATTTTTTGAGAATTTAATCCTTGGGGAATATCATTTGGAATCTGTTGTGAAGGGAATAAAGATTGTTATGGATGAAGAAAAGCCGAGCAACCTATTGCAAATGCCCACTGACGGTGCAACTGAATTGACTCTGAAAGACAAGGAACAGGCACTGAAGTTAATCCTAGAACAATCAGATGTAAGTTCAGTCAGGTATGTACAAGCCAACATGCTTTCCATAGGAATGCGGCTGCTTCACAACATGATCAGTTGAATCTTTCTTCCCCGAACCGATCATTTTGACTGGGTAAGTGAACGAGACATGATCTTCATGGAACATCTCATTGAGGGAGAAGCCCTTAATTTTCCATATATTATGATGATTCAGATAAGGGAAGCAGTAAGAAAAATCAAAGCATGCTTGCCCTATGGCATGGTTTTTACAATGTTATTCAAAGATGCTGGAATATATCTGACAGATGAAATTGGCAAACCACTTCACCACTCGGACACCTACTCAGCTAAATCTCTTAGGAGAATGGGATATCTTTTGCAAGGAGTCTGGATGAAGAAACTGTCAGCACAAAAAATTGCCACCTCATTTGATGAAGACAATGATGAACAAATGGAATTTCCTACTGATGACCCAAATGCTGCTGCATCTGAAGATAATGATGAAGAATCTTCTGGATCTTCGATGAAAACTCCATCAGAATTCAAAGAATTCATAGCCCATCAGATAGAAACACTTTCAGAATCTCTTACAAGCTACATCAACTCAGCTTTTAGAGAATTATGCCAGTCAATTGATGCCAGCTTGCAGGAAATCAAGACAGAGCAGAAGTTACATACGAAGAAAATACAAAGAGAGCTGGAAGATGTCAAAGAAAAACTTCGAAGTGTCCTACTGCACCCACATAAGGAAACCTGCACCGCTGAGGATGCTTCCATACAAACTTGCAAAGAGCCACTAGCACCTCCTACTCAACCACTCTTTGTGCCTCCAAAATTACCTTTATCTGATCCTCCAATATCTAAGACTGAACCTATTCTACCCAAGGGCAAACCAAAAATTAAGAAAACTATAACACCTATAGCCCAGGTTAGAACCAGATTTAAGGATCTTAGGTTCACGCCTCTAAAGACCAAAACTTCAAATAAGATTATAGATGCTGCTTCTTCCTCTAGTGAGGAAGAACAGTAGGATGTTTTGGTTGTACTTTCGATTATAATGATCATATCATTGTACTTTTGGCTATCTTTATACTTTTAATAGTGCTTACTTTATGCTGTACTTCCTATCTTTTTGTAATATGTAATGCCAATTTTATAAATATAATGAATACTTTTGTGGCATATCTTTTGTGTTTGAATTGGATTGTGCAATATCTTGCAATCCCATCTTCAATTGTACAATACTAATATCATGATTTTAATTAGAATATCAAAGTTGATTTGAGAAAGTGAAATTATCTCAAACAAATTTTAATTTTATGAACTTTCTCATTATATCATAACAATTAAGCTTTATTTGAACATCCTTTTTGATTATTGACAAAAAGGGGGAGAACATTGAGATTGCATGAAAAATACCTAAGAATATACAGAAAGGGGGAGAATATATTTGACTAAGCATGAAATTGTTCCAAAATCTTCAAATCATCAGAAAAGGGGAGTAAATTATTGAAACTGAATGACTCTAGCTCAAAACTTGCAATTTGCTATGATTGCTTCAAAAATTTAATTTGCTCTGATTGCTTCAAAATTTTAATTTGCTCTGATTGCTTCAAAAATTTTAGCTCAAGAATTAGCTCTAATACTCATAATTTTGAGCTCTGATACTTTGTGTTTGTACTAAGTTCTAATACTTTGAAACATACAAACATTAATGCTCTGATACATATAAAAGCACTAGCACTAATACTATATAGTTTTTCACAAAAGCTCAGATACTTACTTGCAAATACAGTTAGCTTTGATACATGTAAATGCTTACTCTTAAATACAATCATACATGTAATTATAAAGAATTTTTCATGCCCAGTATTTTGTCATCATCAAAAAGGAGGAGATTGTTGACCCCATAAGTGATTTTGATGATAACCAAACATTGGAGCATGCATTTGTTTTACTAACAACTCTTCAAGTGTTTTACAAGTTTTTGTAGGATGAACTCTTTGCTTAATTTCAACTCCTATATTTCTATTTCTTGTATTGAGTTGTATTGTAATTGAATTCTGTAAAGAAGAACCCAAAGAAGAACTTAAGTAAAAATCAATCAAATGGGTTACTTCTAGTTTTTTCAAGCTTTAAATTACTTTAAGTGTATTGTAAGAAGAGTTTGAAGATATCTTGAAAGCTTGAAACCTTGCTGGATGAATTATGGAGAAGGATTGAAAATTTACTGAAGAACTCATCCGAGCCGACTCGAAGAGAAGAGAGCCAACTCCGGCACATGGCATGCATGAGGATTCTAGCATGCAAATATCCGAGCCAACTCTAAGGGCCCGAGGCGACTCGTCCAGAGTACCATTTCCTGAATCAAACAGACGAGCCGACCCAAGAGGAGTCCGAGCCGACTCTATCATATTGTCAGACATCCGAGCTGACTTTTTAGTAAATCAAGCCGACTCCTCCAGAGTCCAGAAAAAGAATCCGAGAACTACAGCCAATCGAGCTGACTCTAAAGAGAAATAGTCGACTCTTCCAGACTACATTTTTGAAGGCCTGAGGATCCGAGTCGATTAGAATCAAGGCGAGTCGATGCTTACAGAGTGAGGAATCAGGACAATGTGCAAGCGAGCCGACTGGATTGAAGAGAGTCAACTCAACCAGAACTACTCTAAGAATCTGAGCCGACTCAAGTAATCCGAGCCGACTCGAAGGTCGATTTCAGACTTATAACAGCTAGTTCCAGAACTTGAAATTTGAACCCAAAAACTGCTTCAACGGTCAAATATCATATCCCAACGGTCTACAACGACTAAAATCATCTGAAAATAGTACAATACTATATATTTGAAGGATTTGAACTACTTTAAAGAGAGAGATGATGAGTTAATGCTATATTGAATATTAAAGCTACTTTAAGAGCAAGAGAGCACTACAAGAGCATTCAAGATAGTCTTCAAGCCTTCACCAACTATCAACTAAAGCTTGAAGTATTTATTGAAGATTGAAAAGAAGCCAACCAAGTGCATTGAAGTGCAATCAATTGGGCTTCTCTTGAGTTGTATCGGCAACCATTCGATAAAAATTTGTTTGTCATTCTGTTGCTTTATTTTACAATTATTTTATTGAATTGTTGGGTTATTGGTGAGCCCGGTTTAAAAACCAAATAGGTTCTTGGTTAGCCTGTGTTAAAACCAAGTGTTGGGTTCTTGGTGATTCTGTGTTAAAACCAAGTTGGGTTCTTGGTAATTTAGGTAAAACCAAGTTGGGTTTCTTTGGTGAGCCCGATTTAAAAACCAAAGTGTAGAGGTTTGGATTATGAGCATGTGAAAACAATCTGATTGTATTTCGGTGGGAGATATAGTTGAAATCCTAAGTGATAATATTGGGTAGTGGACGTAAGAGCTGGGTTGCTCCGAACCACTATAATTTGCTTGTGTTTGTGTTGTGCCTTTCTTGTTTGATTATGCTTCTGCATTCAATTATCCTATCATAGCACTTAACTCTCATAAGGGATTTCAAAGAGCACATTATTGTTTAAAATTTTTTAAATTCTCAATTCACCTCCTTTTTGGGAAAGCTACCTGGGCAACACTTATGTGTATGAATTATCTTTGAGATCATGGTTGTGGATCTCCAATTTAGAGTCCATCATTAATTTTGAATCATTAAATCATCGAGTCAATATTTAGTGTGTGTATTCATGTGCACTTATGTGTGTGCTTTATCTCCGAGGTTAGCAAGGTAAATAAAAAAAAAAAAAAAATGGTGTGCACAGACCAAGGGCATAGTGATCCACCTTCAAAAGCTCAAATTATACATAGAGAGGTTTTAAATGGAGATGAACAAACTAAACACAACATAGGTGTTTATGTATTCTGGGTATCTCATAATGCATTGGTGATACCAAATATCTCCTAAGCTTGTCATTCTTTGCTTCCGTATTTCAAGTGTTGTCTTCTAGCCATCACAAAAATGAAAAAAAGCCTTTCCATTGATTCATTTTGAAGATATGCTTACCTTTATTAGCCTATTTGCTTCCTCTTACTTCGGATGGCATTCCAATTTGCTCGCTTATTGAGTCAGTATTTAATGCAAATAAAAGAATATGAAAGGCTTTATTATGGGGCTTGAAAGTTTCAGAGAATTGCTTATCAGGTTCACAAGATAGAACTTTATATGCTGTTTTGGTCTGATTTGATCAAGTGTAATTCCACGATTCATTTAGTTCATAGAAAGACTTTTCTTTCTAATAAAATTTTTAAAAATTACTTCCTGAAAATAAAATTTTGAGAATCATGAAAAAGTAACTTAATCTAGATAGCTTAAATTTCGCCGAGCATCCATATTCCTGGACAAACTTTATAAAATATTTATTATATTCTTAAAAATATAAGATCATTATCTTTTTTTACTTCCAAATTTTATATAAATAATATTATATTGATATTAATATAAATATTATGATTATAGCACCACCTAGTCTTTCATTTTAACAATCCATTGCTATTTAACTGATGGAGGGATACAAAATAACCAGGTTGCAAGCAACCTTAGATACCTCGTTAGCTTATTTATATTGCATGCTTGGTAGACCAGGGATTGTTAAAAAACATATAAAATAATAATAAAATTTATAAATAAATATAAAATGGAAGGCCGGGGAGAGCATACAAAACTTCTTTGGAAGAAAAAAAAACCCAAAGAAAACCTCCCTCTGGCCAGTTCTCATCATCGCTTTCTCTCTCTCTCGAAAAAAAAAAAAAAAACATCAAGATATTTCATGCTCGACTCTCCTCCAAGCAGAAAAAATTTTTGCTACCAGGCCAAGAAGAGATCGAGATCCTCCAACGGCTGGTCCCAGAATGGAAGGTTATCAAGTCCCAGCAACCCCCCGGCGAGGGAGCCGAGAAGAAAAACCCCAGGATCCGGCACAAAATCGAACTCCGGGAGCATCAGCTGGTGGTCTTCGAAAAGCTCGCAAATTCGCCTCTCCTCTGCCGCATCCTTCTTGGCAGAGGGAGCGGAAAGAGAGGCCCTGGAAATCTCGGTGGCGGAGGAGGTAGGAGCAACCAAAGGGCGAAGGAGTCCTCGTTTCTCCTCCTGGAGACGACCCAGCGCGGTCTGATAGGCGTCGGCCGCTTCCTCGGCGGTGTCGTAGGTGCCGAGCCAGCGCCTCGCACCTCTGATCGGATCTCTAATTTCCGCCGCCCACTTCCCCCATCGCCGTTGCCTGACACCCTCGTACTTTCGAGTACTGACAGAAGAATCGATTGATTTCGAGATTTTGATCCTGGAAGTAGAAAAGGAGTGAGAGGGGGTGACAGGGATTTCATATATTATACGCTTGTTTCTCTCTCTCATCATCATCCCTTCGTCTTCTTCTCCGTTGGTGGGCGAGTCCGTAGCATCGGCATCGTTGAAGGTAAGACGGATTTTTCTTGTGAATGATTTCGGTTGAAGATGATCCGATTTATCTGCAATCTTCTTCACTTTCGCCGTGACCATGACACTGATCCGGGGACCCGTATCTTGTAGGAGAAGGAACAAAAAAAAATTGAAAGGAAATCCTCTATTTTGAGTGCCTCCGTAGGACTACTGTGGGAAGAATAAGAATAAAAATAAAAATAAAAATAAAAATAAAAATAAGAAGGAGAAAGAAAGGAAGGAAGGGAAGATTTTATCAATTATCATTCCTTTTGGGGATATTTAGTTAGATCCTATAAAATAAAATAACTTATATGGGATGTTGCTTTAAAAAAAATTAAAATTATATTAATAAAAAAATTATAAGGTTGTTCTTTAAAAAAATATGATAGATTATTATGTGATCAATACTCTTCTCAAACTTAAAGATGATATTATTTGAGTTTGAAAACTAGGCCATGGACGGTGAAAAAATCAGAGACAAAAAAAAAAAAAAAAAAAAAAAAAAAAAACCGAATAGTGAAAGGAAGAAATTAAGGAAAGAAAAAAAATTTTATTGAAAAATTTGAATTGATCGTACAAAAGATTTAATCAAGAAAACATCACTGATGTCCCTCTTGCACAATCTTCTACACAATTTTTTAAGTCCTTTAATATATATATGGGATGCCAAGGATCCCTTTAAATAGAGTTTATATGGATGAAAGTTAAATTTCTACCTAGACCGTAAAAAAAATCTATTAAGGCACAATTCTAGAACAAATAAAATGATTCTAGAAATATAAACTTATTTGAAATATAATATATAAAAAATAATTAAGTTCTAAAAATATTAAAACTAATGATTAATTAAAAATAGACTCCTAATTAGAGTAAAATTTAGAATGAATCTTAACACTCCCCCCTTTCCAATACATTGCAAAATCCATGCCAACAATTTTTTAAGTCCTTTAATATATATAGGGGATGCCAAGGATCCCTTTAAATAGAGTTTATATGGATGGAAGTTAAATTTCTATCTAGACGATAAAAAAAATCTACTAAGGCACAGTTCTGGATCAAATAAAATGATTCTAGAAATATAAACTTATTTGGAATATAATATATAAAAAATAATTAAGTTCTAAAAAAATTAAAACTAATGATTAATTAAAAATAGACTCCTAATTAGAGTAAAATTTAGAATGAATCTTAACACTCCCCTCCCCTTCCAATACATTGCAAAATCCATGCCAACAATGATGAATTTATTGATATCATGAAATGTTATAGTAACCATTGTTATCATTACTACAATAATAATAACATACAGTGATTTGTCGTACTAATAATTGAATAATAGAATTCTTTTATTAGTTTAAATAATAATTCCTTTATCAACCAGTCTTCTTTGATATATATATTGAAATCGGAAATGTCTACCAATAATTTTTCTGGGCACTGACCCTATAGTTATGATGTCAAAATTTCTTTGAGCATCTTGCTTTATCCAACAAACATCAAGTTACCGGTTACAATAACTATGATCCTCGACCATTACCTATATATAAGTAAAATCAAAAATAATATTTTGGTTATATCCACATGCCCCCACTCTTGGAGCTTCAAGTATTCTACATACAAATGCTTCCTTTAAAACATGGAATTAAATTCTTTTACATAGAATCTTCTACCAGTTCGAACTTTAGAATAGTTTCCAAATTAACAAGAAAGGATGGCGTAACCTCTGTGCAAAAAACTATTTAGAGGAGTTTGAGCATCTATTGTTATATTGACCTTATGCTCCTAGAATCATAAGAATGAATGCTGCAGTAGGGGTCCATTAGCATCACAAAATTACATCGAGTTCCTTAGGATTCGTTGTATTAAATTATGGCTTAAGAACTTTGTAAACGATGCCTTCCTTCTTGCTTGGTGTCTATGGATGGAGTGGAATTGATGATTTTTCTCAAGAAAAGCAATACTTGAATGGTATCATCTCATGCTACTTGGTTAAGTGGCAAGAAAGAAAGGTGTTAGGGAAGAGAAATTATTGGTTAGAATGGTTCTACCGCATGTATCTTGGACCACCAAGTTTGCTTACATGCGGTAGAATTGTTCTAACCAATAATTACTTTTTAGGTAGAGGGCGGGGAGGGGGGGTGCATGAAATGAAGTCTTTAGGCTTGAGTTAAACTCTAATTAGGATATAATATGATGCCCTATCTTATCTAGCTTATGATTTCTCTTACTATTAGCTCTTGAACAGCTTCTTTGATTGTATTTTTCTTTTCCTTAATCTTGGTTGGGAGAGGAGATAAAAATAGAGGTTGGAAATTTTTTTAGGAAAGAAAGGTAAAGAGAATGAAAGAAATTGAGGGAACATAATTTTTCTCAAATTTATAATTTTTTCTCCTCCAAATCATATATAATTGAAGAGAAAGGAATTGGAAGTTTAATAATTTTTTTACAATTTCCTCTTTAGCCATCTAATAGTAAAAAAAATTATATCATTTTCTGTTCTTCCTTTCTTCTTTATTTTTAATCAAGAAAGAAAGAAATTTTTTTTTTCTTTCTTTAAAACTCCTAACTATATATATATATATATATATATATATATATATATATATATATATTTCATTTCTTTCCTTATTAATACTTTCTTCGCTTTTTTTTCTTCCTCGAAGTCCCAACCAAATCCTTAGAGGACTTTTGTAATGATTTTATATTTCTTAGTGTATGCTTGTAGAGCTTTAACTCCTCTTTGGCATTAGAAAAAAAAATAAAAAAAAGGAAAAAAAAAAAAGAATCTGGATGATGGGACAGGCAAATGCAATTGGATGTTAAAAAAAAAAAAAGAATAAGCCATTTGATGCACCCATTCGACTAGTCCTCGGTCGGACTGGCCCCCGACGCCCGGTCGGCTGGTCTCCTCGCGGAGTCCGACTCTCCGGTCGGCTTTCCCAAAGAGTCGACCCGGGGGCTTTGAGGGTTGATAGGTGCCTCACCGCCCGTGCGACGGCCCTTTTTATCGTCACGGTCGGCTCCTGGGAAGCCAGCTGACCTACTGCTGAAGAGATCGCCTGAGGTTTCCAGGAACATTTCCTCTCCGACAGTTCTGACATTCTGTTATAACAAACTCCAGCGCATGGCTACTACTCTGACACAGCTGGCATGCCGCCACCCACGATCTTGTCGCCACGCCTGTTCTCCTGGGAGCATATTCGGGTTTTTCCAGCCTGCTCCCCAACAGAATTTGGCAGCGCTTCATGCCTATAAAAGGTGTCCGGGGGACCTCCGTCAAGGGTAACGTTCTTCTTCCCCATTGCATACTTTCCTTCCGAGCTTTCTCCCGTTCTGTTGCTCCTGCCCTCCTCCACCTTAAGCATCGGAGTGTCCCCCGCCGGAGCCCCTCCGGCGCCCAGGAACTTTTTGCAGGTTGGTCGGTCGAGGAGCTCTCCAGTGCATCCACTGATCCCAGTCCAGGAGGAAACGACGGCAACAGATTGGCGCTAGAGGAAGGGCGCTGAATCTTTGTTGCACTCTTTACTCTAAAAGGGGAGATAAATGGGAAGGATCCAGTTATGGCAAGAGGAAGAACTCAGAGCGTCTCCGCGAGGGGAGGACGCTCCCACCAAGGGCCCAGCGTGCCCCCCGCGGAGAGCAATATCGCCGCCGCCGTCGAGCCCACCATCATCCTAGGGCTGCAACAGTTCCAGACACTGGTGAGCTGCATCGAGACGCTTACCTCGGCGGTCCAGCGCTTCCAGAAGATGGCGGACCACCAGCAGCAGCCGCCGGCGGCTTCCTGTGTCAATCATCAGCTGGTTGTCGGCGTCAGCTAGTAGCCGGAGGCACCTTCGCTCCCGTCCTACGCAGTTCCAGAACCCCAGGGGTCCATGAGGACCTGCGCCGAAGGAAAAAGGGCGAGGTCAGCCTCCCCCTCTTTTGCTGACTCTGCTCATCCCGGCAGCCGGCGCCTTGCTGCCGATCCGCACGATTACGGCAGCAAAATCATGCGCATGGAAGAGCGCATTGCCGAGATAGTTGAGCGGCATAACGTCGAGGGAAGGCCGGTGCACGACACTCGCCCGCCTTTCTCCGTAGAGATTCTGGGGGAGACTATCCCCTGCCATTTCAAGATCCCGCAGGTGGACCCCTACGACGGTACCACCGATCTCTTGGATCACCTGGGCGCCTATAAAGCCCACATGATGGTGTAGGGCGCGTCCGACGCCCTCCACTGTATCGCCTTTCCAGTGACCCTGAAGAAGGCCGCATGGATGTGGTTCTCCGCCATCCGCCCAGGTACGATTCATTCTTTTTTCCAGCTCGAGACCCTTTTTCTCTTTCATTTCAGGACCTGCAGCCGGGCTCCGAAGAATACCGACTGCCTCTTCCTCATCCAACAAATGGAGGGAGAGACCCTCCGGGACTACACGGCCCACTTCAACTTGACCGCTATGGAGATCCCCAACTTAAATGAAGCGGTGACCATGCCAGCCTTCAAGAGGGGGCTCCGCTCATCCAAGTTCATGTTTTTCCTAGACAAGAAGCTCCCTACAAGCTATACCGATCTACTGGCCAAGGCACACAAGTATGCCTTGGCAGAAGAGAAAGCGGTGAACCGGTGCCTGGCCGAGGGGAGGTCGGCCCCGAATAAGCGGGGCGATAAGGCCCTCGTGGTTCGACCTCCCGACAACGACGGCAGATCCACCCAGTGCCAGAGCCCCAAGTCGAGGGACTACCTCAAGCGGTTCAACAACTATGTGCCCCTCTCCCTGCCGCGGGAGAAGATCCTGATGGAGATTGAGAACTAGGCCTTCTTTCGAAGACCTCGCCCGATGAGAGGACCTCCTGCCTCCAGAAATAAGAACAAATACTGCCGGTTCCACAGGGACCATGGGCACGACACGGAGGAGTACCTCCAGCTAAAGGATGCCATCGAGGACCTCATCCGCAGGGGATATCTGAACAAGTATGTCCGACCCCGCTAGGATCGGACCGGGACTTCAAGTGTTAGAGACCCCCTGAGGGAGGCTGAGCTCCCTAATCAGCACCCAACCGATGGAGGCGTTGGCATGCTGCATCGACGATCTGACGGGGGGCGGAAAGAGGACCAGGACATTGTAAAGAGGCACGGGGGATCCAATGTAATTAGCTTTTCTGATGAGGACCTCTTGGAGCCTCCTCTCCCGGGCGATGACCCTGTGGTTGTGTCGGCTGTCATCGCCAATTATGATGTAAAGCACGTCCTTATCGATAATGGAAGTTGTGCGGAGGTTTTATTGTATGATGCATTTGTCTAGATAAACCTGTCCAGGTCCAGACTGCGGGAGTCCGTGGCACCACTCACCGGTTTCAGGAGGAATTCCGTCAGGGTTGAAGGGGAGATTGCCTTACCCGTGACCCTCAGAACGGAACCTTACCAGCGAACCTTCTCCGTCAACTTTGTGGTCGTCCGCACGGACTCGACGTACAATGCCATCTTGGGACGGCCAGCCCTCAATAAGTTTCGGATCATTGTGTCCACTTACCACCTACTGGCCAAGTTTCCTACTCGTGACAGAATTGGGGAGCTGAGGGGAGACCGTAGAATTGCCCGACAATACCTAGCTATCCATGATAAGCAGCTGAATGGGCGCCCCATGCTCGAGCAGCTGGACCCAAGGGACGAAGCCGACAGCCATGGTCGGCCCATCGAGAAGATCGTATTCGTGCCCCTGAGGGAGGATGATCCTACGAGGGTCCTCCAAATAGGGAGCGCCCTGGACGAGGGGGCTAGGCAGGAGCTGGTCGACTTCTTGAGGAACAATGCAGACGTCTTCGCCTGGTCGACATCTGACATTCCGGGTATCCCGGCAGATATCGTCACCCATCAGCTCAGGGTGGATCCTACCTACAGGCCCGTCTGGCAAAAGAAGAGAAGCTTCGCAGCCGAAAGGCAGAGGGCCATTGAGGAGGAAGTGAAGAAGCTTCTCGATGCTGGCTTCATCAGGGAGTCTCATTACCCGGAGTGGCTGGCCAATGTCGTCATGGTGAAGAAGGCTAGTGGGAAGAGGAGGATCTCTGTGAACTACACAGATCTCAACAAGGCATGTCCCAAAGATAGCTTTTCCTTGCTAAAAATCGACCAGCTGGTGGATGTGACGGCCGGTCACCAGCTCTTGAGCTTTCTGGATGCTTTCTCTGGGTATAACCAGATTAGGATGCATCCCAAAGATGAAGAGAGGACGGCCTTTGTCACAGATAGGGGCCTGTATTGTTACAAGATGATGCCCTTCGGCCTAAAGAATGCGGGTGCCACCTTCCAAAGGTTGATCAACCGAGTCTTTAAAGATCAGTTGGGGAGGAACATGGAGGCATATGTCGATGATATGATTGTCAAAAGCCTCCATGGGACCGACCACATCAGGGACTTGCAGGAGTCATTTGATGCGTTGAGGCACCATAGGATGAAGCTGAACCCTGCCAAGTGCATCTTCGGGGTGACCTCCAGAAAGTTTCTCGGCTTCCTAGTTACTTAAAGAGGCATCGAGGTCAACCCTGAAAAGATCAAGGCCATCATTGACATGACCCCTCTGACCAATAAAAAGTAGGTGCAAGAGCTTACGGGGCGCATCGCCTCTCTCAACCGCTTCATCACCCGGTCGGCCGAGAGATCCCTCCCGTTCTTCAAGACCTTGCACCGGTCGGACCGCTTCCAGTGGACTGATGAATGCCAAATGGCCTTTGAAGCCTTGAAGGACTACTTGAGGAACCCTCCACTCCTGGCCAAACCAACGGAGGGGGAAGTGTTGTACTTGTACCTATCAGCTTCCAGTGAGGCCGTCAGTGCTGTTCTTGTGCGGGTGGAGGAAGGCGGCCAACAGAGAACCATGTACTACATCAGCAAAGTTCTTCATGATGCCGAGGTCAGATATCCTAAGGTGCAAAAGCTGGTGTACTCGTTGGTTATAGCGGCAAAGCGCCTCCGACCTTATTTCCAAGTGTATCCTATCATCGTGCTGACGGACCAACCCCTCAGGGTGATCCTCCAAAGCCCCGATACCTCTGGATGGCTTGCCAAGTGGGCCATCAGGCTGGGTGAGTTTGACATCTCCTTCCAGCCACAGTCATCTTTATGGGCCCAAGTGATAGCTGATTTCATCGCAGAATGCACCTGGGGGGCGGAGCCGACACCCACAATGGTCGAGATGTACATAGCCGACCCGGGGGGAGAGGCCGAGCCCGCCTGGACCCTGCACGTAGATGGAGCTTCCAACCTCTCGCGGTGCGGTGCAGGCTTAATCCTAGCTGATCCCGATGGGCAATGTTTGGAGTACGCCCTGCATTTCGTGTTTCAGGTGTCGAACAATCAGGCGGAGTATGAAGCTCTGCTTGCGGGGTTGAAGATAGCGAACGAACTGGGTATTGCTAGGATCTGCGCCTTCTCCGACTCCCAGCTGGTAGTCAATCAGGTGAAGGGTGAGTTTGAGGCGAGGGATTCATCTTTGGCCAAGTACTTAGACAAGGTACGGGACTTGGTGTCACAACTTAAATTCTTTGAGATTCTTCATATACCCCGGCAGCAAAACTCCTAGGCGGATGCTTTGTCGCGGCTGGCCATCGCTGCGGTCGGCACCTTCGACCGAACCTTCGTTGAACATCTCCAGCACCTAAGCATTACAGAGGAGCCGACGGAGATCCACCAGGTTGAGCAAGAGGCCTCGTGGATGGACCCAATCCGTGCATTCCTGGTGCGAGGAGCCCTTCCGGATGACCCGGCGGAGGCCTCTAAGTACATCATCCTCGATGGGGCTCTCTACAAGCGCTCATTTTCTCAACCCTTGCTGAAATGCTTGGGATCGGCCGATGCGGACTATGCGCTCCGGGAGGTGCACGAAGGCATCTGTGGTGATCATCTTGGGGGAAGGTCCCTGGCTTACAAAATCATTCGCCAGGGGTATTATTAGCCCACGATTCAGAAGGACGCCTTAGACTTCGTACGAAGGTGCGATGCATGCCAGAGGTTCTTCGGCATCCAAAGGAGGCCAGCCAGCCAGCTGACCCCGCTCACAGCGCCTTGGCCATTCGCCCAATGGGGGATGGACATCCTGGGACCTTTTTTCCCGGCCTCCGGTCAGCGAAAACTCCTCCTCGTGGCCATTGATTACTTCACTAAGTAGGTGGATGCAGAGGCATTGGCGCAGATAACCGAGGCCAAAGTATAAAACTTCGTCCGGAACTGCATTATCTTCTGGTTTGGGATTCCGAAGACGATCATCACTGACAACGGGAGGCAATTCGACAACTCCCAGTTCCGGGACTTCTGTCAACAATATCACATCGCCCATCGGCTTACGTCGGTCGCTCACCCTCAGTCTAATGGAGAGGTCGAGGTTACCAATAGGACGATCCTGCATGAGTTGAAGACCCGGCTAAATGAAGCCAAGGGGCTCTGGGCGGAAGAGCTTCATTCAGTGCTCTGGGCATACCGGATGATCGCACGGTCAGCAACAGGAGAAACTCCGTTTAACCTGACTTATGGGAGTGAGACGGTCATCCCTGTGGAGGTTTCTCTATTATCCCTGCGGGTTGATCAATTCATCAAGCCGGCCAATTCGGAGCAATGAAGGGCTGACCTAGATCTGCTAGATGAGACCCGATTCCGGGCAAGTATGAAGATGGCGACCTACCGTCAAAGGATGGCCAGATATTATAACTCATGGGTTAAAGCGCGTACCTTCCGAGTTGGGGATCTGGTCCTGCAGAAGGCGGAGGTTTCAAGGCCGACTGAATAAGGAAAGCTCTCCCCCAATTGGGAAGGCCCCTATCGGGTCATCGAGATAGTCCGGGCTGGAACTTACCATCTAGCACACTTGGACGGGCGACAGATAGTGCACCCGTGGAATGTAGATAATCTTTGCAAGTATTATCAATGAAGTCTACAAACTTCTCCAACTTTTTCCAGCCCATTTCCGAAAGTCCGACTCCGGTCGGCAGAGGCTCCAAGGCAGCCCACTTCCGAAAGTCTGACTCTGGTCGGTAGAGGCTCCAAGGCAGCCCACTTCCGAAAGTCCGACTTCGGTCGGCAGAGGCTCCATGGCAACCCACTTTCGAAAGTCCGACTCCGGTCGGCAGAAGCTCCATGGCAGCCCACTTCCGAAAGTCCGACTCCGGTCGGCAGAGGCTCCAAGGCAGCCCACTTTCGAAAGTTCGACTCCGGTCGGTAGAGGCTCCAAGGCAGCCCATTTTCGAAAGTCCGACTCTGGTCGGCAGAGGCTCCAAGGCAGCCCACTTCCGAAAGTCCGACTCCGGTCGGCAGAGGCCCCATGGCAGCCCACTTTCGAAAGTCCGACTCCGATCGGCAGAGGCTCCAAGGCAGCCCACTTTCGAAAGTCCGACTCCGGTCGGCAGAGGCTCCATGACAGCCCATTTTCGAGAGTCTGGCCACGGTCGGCAACTATCTCGAGATAGCTCCCGTGGAACTACTAGGAGGACAGGCCACAATACGAGCCGACTCCCGGGTAAAGACTAGGAGCAAGCGCCCAGGTATCCGGCCCAAATCAAATTACTGTTCTCAACTACCCTACTGGTTTCTGGCCCAGATGGGCTGACCGGGGGCACTTGGAGAAACTCAAGAAAAAGGGCACTTGCCCCGTGCCCGTCAGCCGCTCCAAGGCGGCTCGTGACCCTGCAAGGCTGTAAAGCCGATCGGGGGTACTTAGAAGAATTTTTAAAAAGAAATGCTTTACACACATTGAAGAAGTTTCAAAAATAGGTCTACTCGTTCATTTCAAAAAGTGGTATTTACAAAAGAGGTGGGTTGGACTTTTACAAACTCCTTAAGTCCGGCCCACGGGAGATGCGTCAGGGGCCACAACCTCGGCCCCATCGGCTACAATTGGAGGGTCGGCTGGGATTACGGTAGCCGGGGCTTCCTCCGGAGAGGCCACCGCTTCCGCGCCGGCTGGTGCTAGAGCTTCGGCCCTGGCCGATCCTACCTCACCCTCCGCTAGAGGCTCCGCTTCGGCCTCCTCTCCCTTGGACGGGTCCCGCAACTCGGTGCCCGCCAGGTCCAGCTCCGGGAACAGCAGGCCCACCTTCTTCAGGGCATCGTCGTAGCACTCCCTATAGAAATCGGCCGCCGCCTCCTCCACGTCCTCGGTGAAGGTGCTGGAGGCCTTGTATGCCCATAGGGCCTCTAAACCTGCTTCGCGGACGACTCCCTGAACTCCTTGAGTCGAGCCTCCAGCTGTGCCGACGCAGCGCGCTTGGCCCGGGCCCTCTCATTGGCCTCCGCCGACCGCTTTTCCTCCTCGCCCAGCCGGCGGGTGAGAAGGTGGGCCTTCGCCTTCTTCTTCTTGAGGCTGGCCTCGCAGTCGGTCAGCCTGCTTTCGGCCTCCTTCTGGGCCGCCCTTGCCGACTCAACCTCCGCCCGGGCTGCCTCCAGGCTCTCTCCAGACGACTTCAGCGATGTCCGCAACCTCCTGGTTTGCCACCAGTTCCTGAACCTCTTCGCAGAGGACTTAGCAGCATGCACCAATTGGCAGATAGCGTCATCCATGAGGGAGATGCCGTGGAGAACCTGCAGACATACAGCCCGGTTAGTGTTATATGTCAAGAAGAGAAAATAAGTAAATAACGAAGTAGGAGGGTTAGGTCCTTACCCTCGTGAAGTCGCAGTACGTCTCCACGGTCACGTCGGCTAGGCTTCTCTGGATCGACACCTCTCAATCGGCGTCGGTCATTGCCCCCCTCAGCAAGCTTCATGCCCTTCAGGGGTGATCGAGTGCCCGCCAGTGTTGGAACCCCTCCGAGCGGATCTCCTCGTCTGACTGCTCTGGCCCACTGTCGGCTGCTCCCTCTGCGGCCGGCCCCTTTCCCTTATCAATCCTGGCCGCTCCCTCTGGACCGGCGGATGCCATGGCTGCGTCGGACATCACCGGCTCCCCCTGCTCCTGATGGGGGGCCGACCCTGCTGGTGGGATTGGCACCCCTGCCGCATTCCTCGCCCTGCGCTCGCTGAGAGGGAGGTCGTCCCCATCCGACTCGATGTCGACGATGGGGGCGGGTCGCTCCTCCTCCTGCCTCTTCTTCTGTCGCTTGGCGGCTAGCGGGCGGGCTGATTCTGGAGCGGCGCGCTTCCGGACCGCCCGTCGGATGATGTTGGACTTGTCAATCCATTGCATTCTTCCTCCTGTCACCAAACATCCAGAGTCAGAGAGAGAAGGAGGAAAGATTAAGAGAACTGTAAGAAGAGGGGTCGGCCCTTGCCTAAGAATCTTTGGGGGCTGATCCCCGCTTGATGAAGGGACTCTTCCCCCAACAGCTCAAATGCCGCCACCGGGCCGACTCTGCGAAGCACATTGAACACGCCCAGGTCGGTGCCGATATCGACCTCCCCTCGCGGACCCTCTCCCGTGGCTCTCTCCACAATGGCTCGAATCTCCAAGGTTCGAGGCTGCTGACGAAGAAGAACCTGGCCTTCCACCCATGGACGGCCGACGGAATACTTCAAGATCTTTCGGCCTTGATGAGGGACGAATAGGACCCATTCTCGGCTCCTAAAGTCCCTCTTCAGGTAAAAGAAGTTACCGAAGAAGGACAGACTGGGATCGGACCCAGCCCTATAACAGAGTACTATAAAGCAGCATATCACCCGAATACTATTTGGGATCAGCTACACCGGGGTTACCCTATAGTGTTTGAAGATGGCTATAAACAGGGGATGCAGTGGGAACCTAAGGCTGGCCTTAAGATGGGACTCGTACATCGGAAGGGTCCCTAGACCTAATGGGTTATTTGCCTTCCCCTCTCGGCCGGAAGAGTGAGGTGCAGGATGGACGGGATACCGAATACCGCCCTGAGATTTTCGACCCGTTCCTGGGCCATGGTCGAGGATACCATGCTCGGCCCTGAGTCTCTAGTCTATGGGACGAACCCCTACTACTGGACGCCATTGGAAGCTAGAAGGAGAAGAGGAATGGCTGGGACTAACCTGGGGTGGACTCCTAGGTGCCGGTTTTGACGAAGGAAGGAAGGGAGGACTCGATCTCGCGAAGAGCGGGCGCAGCAGGAAAAGTCCCCTCGCTCTCCTCCTCCTTTTATAGGCCTTCGAGGGAGGGGAAGAGGGGGGAGAAGTCATTGCCCGCCTCGAGCATGCCTCAGTCATCCCGTCGGGGGCCGCAACCGCCTACGTTGCGAGGATCGAAGCGGCCGAAGCACCCTCTCACACGGATTGTGATCTGCATGCGTGCCGGATCAGCGGTGCTAGACTAATCCAAAGGGTAGCGCTGGCCGGCCAGATGTTGCCGCGTGGCGCGATGCTCCACTTCACCCCCAATCGACGTGGGACAGTCTGGCTCTCATCATGGCGCCGGAATTGCATTAACTGCCCCGCCTGCGCCCCAACGAGCGGCTGACAGCTGTCCAGGGCACCGTCTGAGGCAGATTCGAAGCGACCCGACGCCTTGGTCCGGAGTCCGCCGCAGGTGCGCACGATCATGCTCCAGTCCTTTTGTGCCACGTGGCCCCTCAACGCCCAGGAGCAGGAGGGCAACTGATGCGCCCATTCGGCTAGTCCCGGGTCGGACCGGCCCCCGGCGCCCGGTTTGCTGGTCCCCGCGCGGAGTCCTACTCCCCGGTCGGCTTTCCCAAAGAGCCAACCCGGGGGCTTTGAGGGCTGATAGGCGCCCCACCGCCCGTGCGACGGCCCTTTTTATCATCATGGTCGGCTCCTGGGGAGCCAGCTGATCCACTGCTTAAGAGATCGCCTGAGGTTTCTAGGAATCTTTCCTCTCCGACAGTTCTGATATTCTGTTATAACGAACTCCAGCGCATGGCCACTACTCTGACACACCTGGCACGCCGCCACCCACGATCTCGTCGCCACGCCTGTTCTCCTGGGGCATATTTGGTTTTTTCAGCCTGCTCTCCAACAGAATTTGGCAGCGCTCCGTGCCTATAAAAGGCATCCGGGGGACCTCCGTTAAGGATAACGTTCTTCTTCCCAATTGCATACTCTCCTTCCGAGCTTTCTCCCGTTTTGTTGCTCCTGCCCTTCTCTAACTTAAACATCGGAGTGTCTCTCGTCGGAGCCCCTCCGGCGCCCAGGAACTTTTTGCAGGTTGACCGGTCGAGAAGCTCTCCAGGGCGTCCACCGATCCCGGTGCAGGAGGAAACGGCGGCAACACCATTTATCATAGCAAATAGTTTTGTAGAACATTTTCAAAACTATTAAACGTACAACACATGAAAGTGCTATCAGTTGAATAGTATTAAATTTGTCTTAAATTTCAGAGGGAATGATAATCTTAATAATCAGCTGGCCATCTACAGGTACTGCTGTCTAATCAAATTGCTCTCTAATTTTGTATGGAACCACTAGATACATACATTTATGAATTTATTTCAGCTTTATTTCAATTATCAAAAGTTATTTTAATCTCATATTTTCATAGATTAGTCTTGGTTTAGAAGGTTTCCATTGCAATGGGAAAACATTTGGTGGTAGAGAGTAAAAATAGTCAGAACACAATGTGTCAGTTTGCAATGCATACATTAGAAAGTTAAGACCGTTTCATTGAAGGATTTGAGGTTCATATAAAAGCTAATTCCCAATTCAACAAAGCTTGGATTAACTAAAATTTTCCGAATCCTACCTTACATTGTGGGTCATGAATAATTCCACCTTTGAGAAAAAAAAGGGTCATAGAGGAGACAATGATGGCACAGAGAGTTGGGGGGGGGGGGGGGGGGGGGTGAGAGAGAGAGAGAGAGAGAGAGAGTGGTGGCTGTTGATCCTTGTGCTCATTCTGGTTTCATTGGTTTCATTATCAAGTCTAAATTCTCTTAAGCTTTTGAGTTTGTTTTGGGATTTACAATCGACTTTGGATTGTGGTAAGTTGCTCAACTGCTTGGAAGTTCATGTTCCTTTTAATTACTTGGATATACCTCTTAATGGTGCAAAACCTAGGAAGTCAGACTGGCCTACCCTTCTTCACAGAATGGAAAATCAGCTGGCTTCTTGGAAATGCAAGTATTTGTCCTTTGGTGGTCATCTTACTCTGGTTAACTCTGTTCTTACTTCCTGACCCATTTACTACATGTCTTGGTTTAATTTACCAGCTTGGGATATTAAAATATTTGACAAATTCAAGCACTCTTTTTTTTTTTTTTTTTTGGGATAAAACAAGCACTCTTTTCTTTAGGCTGGTGCTTCTTTCGCCCTGGGGCTCTCCTGTCAGGTCAATTGAAAGAGTGTTTGCTCGCTTAAAGATAAAGGTGGTTTGGGGGTGAAAAATATCTCTTGCCTAACAGCTTAGTTGGAAGAGAAGAATTGGAGAGAGAAAAAAAAAAAAAAAGAAAAAAAAAAAAAGGAAGAGGAGAGAAAGTACTTCTTGGTTGGAAGTTTCTTTATTAAAAAAAAAAGAAATTGAGAAAATAGAAATTTCTCAATTTTATAATTTTTTTTTCCCTCCAAATCGGATAGAATCGGAGAGGAAGGAATTGGGAAACTTTTTATAATCTCCCTCTTACCTTTCTAACAAAATTAATATGTAATACAAAACCCTAGCCAATGCCTGAACCTCCTTCTTTGGCCACTCAAAGCCTCCACTCGATTGAGACTCCTAGGGATGGAAGCTTTTCTACTCGATTGAGACTCCTAAGGATGGAAGCTTTTCTACTCGATTGAGACTCCTGGGGAACGAAGCTTTTTTGTTAGGCCACTCTAAAAGCCTCCCACCTGATTCAAATTCTTGGGGATGGAAACTTTTCTGTTCGGCCACTCCAAAGGCCTCCCATCTGATTCTCGCCACTCCAAAAAGCCTTCCACCCGATTCAAACTCCTGGGAATGGAACAACTTCTTTTCGGCCACTCCAAAAGACTCCCACTCCATTCAAACACCTGGTAAGGTTTTCTCCCTCAACTATCATGAGTTATTTTCTATGATGCGAGACATCTTACTGATTGCCCTGTATGTTGCCAATTTTGGTAAAGATACTCATAGAGACATGCCAAAGAAACCCCTAGACATCATTAACCAAACATCAACTCTGCTATGTTATTGTAATTCATAGTTTTGCTTGCATTCTGACCTAACTATCATCTAAATATTAACTTACAATCTGTTTCACAAAAACTAATCAAGGATCTGATAGAGATACAAAGGACATAATTAGATGAGCAAAGTAACTAACACTTCAAATATTCAGAACCAGCATTGGCTCATACTCTAATAACAGTTTTTTCTCCAAAAGCATCACCCCTATGTTTTTTCAAGACTCACAACCCCTTGCAAATATTCATTAAGCAATTTCTGTACATAATACATGAAATCTACAAAACCGATACCATGCAACATGGTATTTGATACAAAATAAGAAAGCCATTTATGCCTAAAATAATAATCCAGTTCATAAGAATCACTGCTCTGACTCCAACAAATTATTGAAAGTTATATATGATTGAACCTGCGCCTTCATTCATCTTTAAATTTAACATAATAAAATTTAAAAAATATAATATAATTTAAAATAATATAATTAAATATTTAAAATATTTAAAATAATATAATAAAATTAAGAAAATTTAAAATAACATAATAAATTATAATATATGAAATATTGAAAATAATATAATAAAATTAAAAATTTAGAAAAATTTAAAAGAAGCTACAGGTAAAGTGAAGCTGCAAGGTGTACCTGCAACTTCAACTTATTCCTGCACATCAATTTGTAAAATAAAAAATTAAAAATTTAAAAATTAAAACATATATAAGTAAAGTAATAAATTGTTACCTTAATAATAATATAAAATATTAACATTATAAAATAAAATTCAATATAATATATAATAAATATTATAATAAATATAATAAATATTTTATAATATAATATAAAATTTATAATTTAGTTGGTGCAAGTCTAGTCATCAGGTCGGTCACCAATTGGCTTGCCAGGTCGATACCAATCCAATCGTCAATCCAGTGCTAATCCGGTCGTCGATCCAGTCCCTACCTGGTACCAGTTTGGTCGCCAGTCCGAGTTGGACTGGCACCAACCTGGCAGTCGGACTAGCACTGGCCTGGTAGCCAGATAGGCAATCAAATCGATGACCGGATTGGTTGTCGGATCGGTGGCTGGGGAAAAGGTGGCTGGACTAGCGACTGGATTAGATCGATGATTAGATCCGATTGCCATTCCAACCACCGGTCAGGCCACGATCGCCCATCCGGCCACCGGTCCGGTGGCAGGTCCTGCCACTGGTCCAGCCATCGATCCTGCCACCGGGGTCCGGCCGTTGGTCTGGTCACCAGTCTGGTCGCCATCCAGCTGCCGGTTTGGTCACCTATCCGATCGCCAGTTTGGCCACTAGTCCGATTGCCTATCTGGCCACCGGTGACCGGTCTGATGGCCAGTCTGGCCACTGGTATGATAGCTAGTCCAGCCGCCAGGACGGTGCCAGTCTGACTTGAAATTGGTGACCGAACTGGTACCGGGCAAGGGACCGAACTTATACCGGGTTGGCGAATTGGCGTGGTATCGGCTTGATGACCCCTGGACTGATGGTCGGATTAGTACCGGGTTGACAGTCGGACTGGCGCCAACCCGACAAGCGAATTAGCGACCAGCATGGCGATCAGACTAGCATCGATGAAATTATAAATTTTATATTATATTACAAAATATTTATTATATTTTTTAATATAATTTATAATTTATAATTTAATATATTATAATATATTTATTATAATATTTATAATATTTAATATATATTATGTTGAACCGGACTGCTAAGCTGTGGTAGTTCAGTAAATTTGTTTTGACCCGCACTACTTCGATAAATTTTTTTTAAAAAAATATTATTTTTAAAAAACCCTGGTTAAGCCATTTTTTTCGATCTGCTTAGAACACTCAAGTTATTATTATTATTTTTTGGTTGGTTTAGAAGATGCAGGTTGCACCTGTGTCTTTAAGTAGATTTTGTTTTTTTCGGTTCATTCGGATGTTTTTTTGGTTTACAAGATGCATGCAAGTATTTTTTTTATTTTAGAAGATCAGATGTTTTTTTTTCGATTTAGACATCTTTAAGCTTTTTTTTTTGGAGAGTTTAGAAGATGCAGGTAGAACCTGCGTCTGTAGGTTTTTTTTTTGGTTTTTTAGAAGATGCATGTTGTCATTAGATGATTATTTTTTTTGATTTAGTAGACAAGCTTTTTTTTTTTAAAGAATTTTTTAGAAGATTATGGAAGAAGATGTAGATTTTTTTCACAGGTAGAATCTGTGCTTTTTAAGCTACCTACGCCTTCTCTTAGAAAATACAAATAAAACCTGCGCTTTTTCTAGGTGGCAAAAAAAAAAAAAAAAAAAAAAAACCACCAGAAACAAGCGGTCAAAAAAAAAAAAAAATGATAGTTCAGTAAAATTGGTTAGAAAAACCATATTTTGATAATATTATTTTTTAAAAATATTTTTTTTAAAAAAATTCTATTATTTATCCTTATCGAAATTAGTATTATAATACCTAAATTTTTGATATTACTGGTTCTAATTTCTCTTAAACTTATAAATAAATAATAAATAAAATAAAAATTTTTATTTTATTATTTTACTTAATTATTTTATAATTAATATCAAATTTTATAATCAATTTATTTATTAATTACTATGGCAGTTGATATAATAAATATAGTATTTATTATTGTTGCCGATCTCACCGTGGTGGCCTGTAGCTTCAGAGCTGGTACCAGTCTCAGACCGTCTCCCCTCGAGATCTCCGAGCTTCCAGTCCTGCAAAACAAGGTCAGAGACCTTGGCCGGGAGTTCCGGCGAGGGAGTTCCGACGGTCAAGTTAGAGAACGGCGAGATGGAACAGATTCCCTAAGGTGGGTTCCCGAAGGAGCCCGAGACTTAGAGAAGATATTAACAAAATAGGTGTTAGGAAGAGTGAAAATTGGGCCCGGCTCCTTCATCGAGCTCACGCCAAAGGACCCCTCTCAGATCCCTGGATCTTTCTCTCGATGCCTTCTTTTTCCCCGTCTTTTTTCCACCTACCTTGTTGCCCGCTCTTCCCATCCTTTTATGCCATCACGCTGCCTCCAGCTCCCCCTCGGGAGGCCCCCTCTTAGCTTTCACTTTTCTCTCCCTCCCCCCTTTTTCGTTTCCCCTTCGGGTCCGGGAACCCGGTGGCCCCGTCGTCTTGCTTGCCGAGCCTAGCGAGAAAAAAGGGGGAGGGAAGATACTGGCGAGGCCTTGGGCCGAGCGCGGGCGCTCTCCTTCCCAGACATTGACGATGTCCGTTGCGGGCTCCTGCCCGACAAGACTCCGCTTCTCGGCTGTGTGGCCCGTCGGGCCGATGTAAATGAGATTTCGCGCGTCACTGCGGACCGTACCGGCGCTCCTTACGAGGTGCAGCGCGCGCTACCCGAGTGGCGCTTTTGAAACTCGTGCCCCTACTCCCCGGAGGCCTCACTAAGCAGGGGCAACGCCAGCCGAGGTGGGCTCCTCCTGGGTGGACACCTGGCGGAGCGACGGAGAAGTGCTCGACTTCGGTCGAGGTGGACCCGTCTCCAGGCGCCACTTGGCGAAGGAGCAGGGAGGCCTGGCTCGACCTCGGCAGAGGTGGATCCGCCTCCGGGCGCCACCTGGCGAGGGAGCGAGGGGCCGCCAGCTTCGACCGAGGTGGACCCCTCCTGGGCGGACACCTGGCGGAGCAGCGAACAAGTGCTCAACTTTGGCCGAGGTGGACCCGTCTCCGGGCGCCACCTTGGCGAAGGAGCAGGGAGGCCCGGCTCGACCTCGGCAGAGGTGGACCCGTCTCCGGGTGCCACCTGACGAGGGAGCGAGGGGCCACCAGCTTCGGCCGAGGTTGACCCCTCCTGGGCAGACACCTAGCGGAGCGGCGGAGAAGTGCTCAACTTCGGCCGAGGTGGACCCGTTTTCGGGCGCCAACTGGCGAAGGAGCAGGGAGGCCCGGCTCGACCTCGACAGAGGTGGACCCGTCTCCGGGTGGCACCTGGCATGGGAGCGAGGGGCCGCCAGCTTCGGCCGAGGTGGACCCCTCCTGGGCGGACACCTGGCGGAGCGGCGGAGAAGTGCTTGACTTCGGCCGAGGTGGACATGTCTCCGGGCACCAACTTGCGAAGGAGCAGGGAGGCCCGGCTCGACCTCGGCAGAGGTGGACACGTCTCCGGGTGCCTGGCGAGGGAGCGAGGGGCTGCCAGCTTCGGCTGAGGTGGACCCATCCTGGGCGGACACCTGGCGGAGCAGCGGAGAAGTGCTCGACTTCGACCGAGGTACACCCATCTCCGGGTGCCACCTTGGCGAAGGAGCAGGGAGGCCCAGCTCTACCTCGGCAAAGGTGGACCCGTCTCCGGGTGCCACCTGGCAAGGGAGCGAGGGGCCGCCGGCTTCGGCCGAGGTGGACCCCTCCTGGACGGACACCTGGCAGAGCGGTAGAGAAGTGCTCGACTTCGACCGAGGTGGACCAAACTCCGGGTGCCAACTGGCGAAGGAGCAGGGAGGCCTGGCTCGACCTCGGCAGAGGTGGACCCATCTCCGGGTGCCACCTGGCGAGGGAGCGAGGGGCTGCCAGCTTCGACCGTGGTGGACCCCTCCTGGGCGGACACCTGGCGGAGCGGCGGAGAAGTGCTCGACTTTGGCCGAGGTGGATCCGTCTCCGGGCGCCAACTGGCGAAGGAGCAGGGAGGCCCGGCTCGACCTCGGCAGAGGTGGACCCATCTCCGGGTGTCACCTGGCGAGGGAGCGAGGGGCCGCCAGCTTCGGCCGAGGTGGACCCCTCCTGGGCGGACACCTGGCGGAGCGGCGGAGAAGTGCTCGACCTCCGCAGAGGTGGACCCGTCTCCGGGTGCCACCTGGCAAGGGAGTGAGGGGCCGCCAGCTTCGGTCGAGGTGGATCCGTCCGCTCTCGCTCGCCGAAAAAAATCCACGTGGTTCGGACCACGTCCGGCGGGACCTGAGACACGCCATGTCAGCATAACAGCCATATCAGTTGCCCCTCATCCCCTCATTCCGCCAAGGAGTCATGGCTCTGGACGTAGGGATTTAATGCAGAGATGACGTGGGGAAGGCAAAAATCTCGCACCATAATTGCCACGATCCTTGTCGCCGTTTCTTGTTACCCCCCGAGGTCCTATGGGAGGTTGCCACGCATCGTGCTTCCGGCGGCCATTAATGCGCCGTTTCAAAAAGGAGGCAACTTCTATCGAACCAAAGCATTAATGTCGGGCGTGCATCCATGCGGCATCCATCAGGTGGTTCGGAACGGAATGAGGGGTACGGCTGCTGTCGATCGAATTTGAAAAGGTGGGGGACTTTCCGGAAACGAAGTCCCTCCACTTTCTCGCGCTCCGCCGGCGGTTGCAGTGGGCTTTCCTTCACCTTCTGTGGTTGCCACCTCTTTTACACAGAGTATCTCGGTGAGTGCCCGCGTCTTCCTCCCCTTTCCGTCTCTCGGCCTTAACAATCTTTCTGCACCCCTTCTTCCCTCATGGCGCGTCGTCGTTATGTCTCTTCTAACCCGGACGAGGCCGGTCCTTTCCGGCCGAGGACTCCATCGCCTTCTTCCTTGGAAGGGGAAGTGATTCCGGACGAGATCCGCAGGCAGCTCCAACCCGGGGGTGTAACCATAGGCATCCCTAGGGGTCCCAGGTCTCATCCTGTAGTTTCTGCCCGTTCGATTTCTTCTCTTCCCCCTCCGGCCATTTCTCCCGCTGGTCCCTCCGGTCACGTCTCAACGATGACCGAAGATGACCTTTCTATGCTCCGGGAGGTCTATGGTATCCCGTAGTCGACTCGTCTTTCCCTCCCGCAGCCCGGAGATCGAGTGACCTCAAGCGGCCCCGGGCGAATAGCCTTCTACGAGGATTTCCTCCTTGGGGGTCTTCGGTTTCCCCTTCACCCTTTCTTCCTTTCCTTTCTCAGCCACTACCACTTGGTCTCGGCCCAGTTGGCTCCAAACGCCATCCGGGTCATCTTTGTTTCATAGTTTTTTGCCACTTCCACGGGTTCATTGCCCGTTTCTCCCTCTTCAGGGCTCTCTTCACCCTGAAGCGCTATTTCACCGATGATGGCTGGTGGTACATCTCACCTCAGCCTAGGTGCCTCAGGTTCGACCTCCCTTCGTCTATCAAGGGCTAGAAGAACCGGTTCTTTTTTGCCTTGGTCGAGGATGTTGACTTGGCCTGGAGCGAGCCGGATCGGTCTCCGAACCGGAACTCCTAAGTCGACCCAGCGGACCAAGAGGTCTTCTCGCAGCTGCTGAGTGATGCGGTCCCGACCCTCGATGTTCTGCTCTCGGAGCAGAACTTGTTCGAGGCGGGGATCAGTCCCATCCGGGAGCTGGGTAAGGCTCGGGCTTCCCTTTCACCTCGCATTCTCCCCTTCTTCCTCTTCTTTTCTTTTTAGCTAGTCCGGCTGACCTCTACTTCTTTTCAGGTATGAAGTTCTTTCTGGAGAATCTGCTGGAGGGCGCCGCGCAGAGGGATGCCGCCGAGGGGACTGAACCCTGGCGAAGAGAGCTCGTACCGAGGTGAGCTGGGAGGCCGCGCCGATCTCCATCTCCGGACCCGTGGCGCCGGCTCCTGCATCCAAGCCACCTCGAGTCCGGGCACCCGATGTTCCTGTCGTCAACCTCGACAGGATCGTGGAAGAGGGGGGGCCGTCCTTCCCCGGGCAGCGTCTACTTCAACCGCCGCTCCAACTGCACCCACGGTGGTGACCAGTACGGTGACGGCTCCACTGACGACTGCTTTACCCGGCGAGGGGACGACTGCCTCTGCTGCTGCCGATACATCTGCCCCGCCATCAAATCTCACCAACCGGTGCTCCGTGATCCGTGACCAGGGCCTCGCGGAGAAGGTCATGGAGTTCGCCTGCACCTCCCGGGACCGCCGTTTAAGGGGCGGCCGGGACTACAGCGATGCGCTTCTCGGTATCCTTCCACAGCTCTTCACGGTAAGTCCCGAGTTCCGAGCTCTCCCTTTTAAAGTTCCAGTTGGGTTATGCTGACCCTTTCCTCTTCTGGTGCAGATCGAGATCGACGTGCTGCTGCTGAGGAACTTCCTCGCCGGCTACACCAAGAAGGACGCCGAGAAGGAGGAGAAGCTCGGCAAGCTCGCAGCCGACGTCAAAGACCTCATGGAAAAAGGGGTCGAGCTGCGAGGGAACAACCAGGTCCTCCGAACTGACCTGTCCCGCACCGAGGGGCGCATCAAGGAGCTCGAGACCTCTCTGTCCGAGGAGAGGATCTCGAACCAGCGCCACACCGAGGAGGACGCGGCGGAGAAGACACGCCTCAGGGCTCAGTCCCGGTCGCTGGAGCGCCGGGTGGAGGAGGTCCGGAGGGAGCTGAGCGCGGCTAAGGAGAAGAGCTCCTATGTCAACGGGCTGCTGGAGGCGTCGAAGCGGGAGGCGCAGGAGGCCGTCCCGAAGTTCTAGGCCTCGGAGGAATATATTGCGGAGGTTCGGGAGGCTGCCGTGGACTCCTTCTTGAAGGGGTTCCAGGTATGCCGGGAGAAGGTAAGTTCCTTCTACTCCGAGCTCGACCTCAGCGGGGGAGTCCTTGGTGGCAGGAGCCCAGTGGAGGAGCTCCAACAGCAGCTGGTGATGAGGCTACGACTCCGGAGCAGCCCCCCGAGCAGCCACCTGTCGACGGCACAGGCGGAGAAAGTGTGCCCCAGCCCGAGGAGGATGCCGTTGCGCCGAAGTAGCCTCTCCAGCACTGCCGACTTCTTCTTTTCTTTTTGTATCTTCTTTTTCTTTTTGAGGACTCCCGGCCTGTTGGGACTCCTCCTGTGTATTCACATTTCAAATGCAATGAAATTACTTCTTCGCCAGATCATTGCTTCGCTCGCTCTTTCTTTCTTCTCTTTTTTTTTTTTGGACTGAACTTTGGTTTCGGGCACTAGGACTAAGTCCCGTAGTGCATTCCGAGCCGAGCTCGTGGGCGAACTGAGTTCTGCCCCACCCTCCAGACTTAAGTTCGGGACTTCCGGACTGAATCCCGGGGGTGCAGGCTTTGTGCGAGCCCTGCGCGGTTTGCCGGTTCGTCCTTCGGGATTGCGTGGGCGAATTTGATTATGCCCCACCTTCCAGACCGAAGTCCGAGACCTTCGGACTGAATCCCGGGGCCGCAGGCTTTATCCGAGCCCTGCGCGGCTTGCCGGGCTGTTCTTCGGGACTGCGTGAGTGAATTTGATTCTGCCTCGCCTTCCAGACCGAAGTTCGGGACCTCCGGACTGAACCCGAGGCCGTAGGATTTATTCGAGCCCTGCGCGGCTTGCCGGGCTGTTATCCGGGACTGCGTGGGCGAATTTGATTCTGCCCCGCCTTCCGGACCGAAGTTCGGGACTTGTCACCTTTGCGGGTCTTCGGTCACACTCGTGTTCGCCGAACTCAAAGCTAAGTGGCTCTCTCCCTACGAGGTGAGAAGAAGCATTTGGTGAAGAAAAAGGATTTCATTACTGAAGTTCAAGGAGCCTTACATTACTGGTAATACATCCTCAAGTTTGAGGCATTCCAGGTCCGAGGGAGTCGGGACCCTCCTAGCTCCTCCAGGTAGTAGGCCCCGCGAGGGAGTACCTCAGCCTCCCTATAAGGGCCTTCCCAGTTCGGGGAGAGCTTCCCGCACTCCCGCGGCTGGGAAGCTTCAGCCTGGCGGAGCACCAGATCTCCTGGACGGAAGGACTTCGGTCGCACTCTAGAGTTGTAGTACCTGGCCACTCGCTACCTATAGGCCGCCATTCGGACTCGAGCCTTGTCCCTCGTCTCTTTAAGGAGGTCCAAGTTCAGCAGCATCCTGGCGGGATTCTCCACTTCATCATACTGCTCCACGCGCAAGGTGGGTAGGCTGAGTTCTATCGGGATAACCGCTTCGGCTTCGAAGACGAGGTTGAACGGGGTCTCATCGGTGGCTGTCCTCGGGGTGGTGTGGTACGCCCACAGGATGCTCGGGAGCTCTTCCGCCCACCTGCCCTTGGCTTGATTCAGTCTTGTTCGGAGGCCCTACAAGATAGTCCTATTTGTTATCTCAGCTTCTTCGTTTGTCTATGGATGCACCACCGAGGTGAAGCGATGGTGGATGCCGAGGTTGCTGCAGAATTCCTCAAACTCCCAGCAGTCGAATTGACATCCGTTATCGATGATAATGGTGTGCGGTAGGCCAAAATGGCAGATGATTGACTTCCAGAGGAACTTGGCGACGTTTGCCTCCATGATCCGGGCTAGGGGTTCGGCCTCGACCCACTTCGTGAAGTAGTCGATGGCCATGATCAAAAACTTCCACTGCCCAGACGCCGGGGGAAAAGGTCCTAAGAGATCCATCCCCCATTGAGCGAACGACCATGGAGCGGAGAGCTGGGAGAGCGGAGCGGAGGGCTGACGCTGCACCACGGCATGCCACTGAGATCGGTCACACCTCTTCATGAAGTCAGCTGCATTTTCCTTCATTGTCTCCCAGAAGTAACCTTTGCGGAGGGCCTTGTACGCCAGTGTTCTGCCCCCCACATGATTCCCACAGACGCCCTCATGGATCTCTTGGAGCACGAGTGCGGCCTCCGCGGGTCTCAGACATTTGAGGAGGGGGGAGGAATAGGACCTCCGATACAGTAGTCCATCCATTAAGACAAACCGCGTGGCCTTCCTCTTGATGAGGCGAGCCGCTATGCGGTCCTCCGGCAAGGTGCCACTAGTAATGTACTCGACGTACTTGTCCATCCAGCTGGGCTCTTGGCTGACCTGTTGGACTTCCACGGGCGTCTCGTAGCTCGGGGCCTTGAGATGCTCAACATAAGCGCGGCCCAACAGCGAGTCCGGCAGGGTCGCCATTCGGGAGAGCGCGTCCGCGCGAGCATTTTCCCCGCGGGGTATATGGGAGACATTGAAGCACCGAAATCTTGCCGCGCTCATTCTCACGAGCTCCAGGTACTTCGCCATTTGAGGGTCCCGCGCGTCGTACTCTCCAGAGATCTGTCCGGCCACCAGCTGTGAGTCAGTGAAGGCCTAGAGGTTGGCCACGCCCAACTCGTGGGACACTCTCAACCCTGCGAGGAGCGCTTCATACTCCACCTGATTATTAGTTGCGGCAATCTGGAACCGGAGTGCACATTCGACGATGATCCCCTCGCCGTTGGCACGAATGAGTCCAGCTCCGCTCCCGCTGGAGTTCGAGGCCCCGTCCACATGAAGGATCCAAATGTCCTCCTCGGGTCCTGGTTCCGGCTGCTGGTCCAGAAGGCTTTCCTCCGTCCCCTTGCCCAGGCTTGCACACTCGACCAAGAAGTCATCGAGTACTTGCGCCTTCATGGCCGACCTTGGTCGATAAGTGATGTCAAACTCGCTAAGCTTGAGTGCCCACTTTGCCAATCGCCCGGATGTGTCAGGTCGGCTGAGTGTTGCTTTCAGCGGCTGATCCGTTAGGACGGCAATGGGGTGTGCTTGGAAATATGGCTTGAGACACTGGGCGGACACTATTAGTGCAAAAATGAGTTTTTCAGACCAGGAATACCTGAGCTCCGAATCGCGGAGGAGTTTGCTTGTGTAGTACACCGGTCTCTGCATTCCCTGGTCGTCAGTCCGAACTAGGACCGAACTGACAGCCTCCAGGGTAACCGCCAGGTACAGGATGAGCTCCTCTCCTTCTTCGGGCCTGGAGAGCAGTGGCATTGATGCAAGCATCCTCTTCAGCTCGTCAAACGCCTCCTGGCACTCCTTAGTCCAGGTGAAGTTGTTCATCTTCCTCAGCACTTTGAAGAAGGGCTGGCAGCGGTCGGCAGACCTCGAGATAAATCGACTCAGGGCGGCTATCCGGCCGGTGAGTCGCTGCACTTGCTTCTTGGAGGTGGGCTGCTCCATGTCCAGAATAGCCTGGACCTTTTCCGGGTTGGCCTCTATTTCTCTTTGGGTCACCATGAACCCCAAGAACTTCCTGGCGGACACGCCGAAGGTGCACTTTGCCGGGTTCAGCTTCATCTGGTGAAGCCGGAGATTGCCGAAGGTCTCCGCCAGGTCATCGACATGGTCCGAAAAAGGCTTGCTCATTACCAGCATATCGTCCACGTACACCTGCATGTTGCGGCCGATCTGATCTTTGAAAACTTTGTTGACCAACCGCTGGTACATGGCCCCGGCGTTCTTGAGGCCGAATGGCATCATCTTGTAACAGTAAGTTCCGCAGTCGCTGACGAAAGCGGTGTGCTCCTCGTCCTCCGGGTGCATTCGAATCTGGTTGTACCTGGAGAAGGCATCTATGAAAGAGAGGAGGTGGTGCCCCGAAGTGGTGTCCACCAACTGGTCAATCTTCGGAAGAGGGGAACTGTCCTTCGGGAAAGCTCGGTTGAGGTCGGTGTAATCCACGCAGATCCTCCACTTGCCACTACTCTTGTTCACCATGACCACATTCGCTAGCCAACTGGGATATTGTACTTCCCGCACAAAGCCGGCGGAGAGGAGCTTCTCCACTTCTTCATTGATGGCCTTCTGCCTCTCTGCAGCGAAACTCCTCTTCTTCTGGCGGACGGGCGACACCTCGGGTCAACATTCAACCTGTGGGTGATGACTTCCGAGGGGATGCCTGGCATGTCGGCTGCGGACTAGGCGAACACATCCGCGTTTGTGCGGAGGAAGTCCAACAGGCGGATCCGTTCTTCCTCTGGGAGCTGGGCTCCCACATGCACAGTCTTCTGAGGCTCCGAGCCGAGAGGATACGTCAGCAGGTGTTCTACGGGTCCTCCCCTGGGTTTCTTCTCTCTTAGATCGAGGGCGTCGACGTCGGGGCCGAGCTCAGTGCCCCGGGCACCCGGGACCGTCTGAAGGCAATGCTGGACGGGCTGGGCCGTCCCCCTCATCACCCTAGTCCCAGAGGCTGTGGGGAACTGCACCAGTAACCTCTTGGTGGAAATTACAGCATCTAGTTGGTTGAGCCCCGGACGACCAAGGATTGCATTATAAGGTGAGGGGAGCTTGACAACAGTAAACGTCATCATGACAGTAGTCTGCTGAGGTGGGGATCCGGCAGTGACAGGGAGGGTGATCTCCCCTTCGACCCCCACCAAATCCTTAGTAAAGCTCACAAAAGGGGTGTGCACCGGCCTTAATTGATCACGAGACAGGTTCATTCGGGAGAAAGCATCATAGAAAAGCACGTCAGTAGAGCTCCTACTATCTATCATAATGCGATGTACAGGATGCTTTGCGATGGTCATCTCGACCACCACTGCATCATTGTTTACATTTTTGTTTTCATTCCCCTTCACAAAGGGGGGTACATCCTCCGGGTCTCCCGCCTCCTGGGTCCTTTTTGCCGCACGCCCGATCCCCCTGGAGATCATGCCCACTGGCTTTTTCGTTGGACGGTTATCAATCGCAGAGACCGGGGGAAGGGCTGCGAGTGGCTGTCCCTCTATCGGGGCTTCGTTCCTCACGAACTTCCTAAGGTAGCCCCTTTTAATCAGCTCCTCAATTTTTCGCTTCAGATTGCGGCACTCCTCCGTGTCGTGGCCGTGCTCGCGGTGAAACTGGCAGTATTTTGTCTTGTCGCGGATGCTCCTTGGGTTCTGAGAAGGAGGTCGGCGAAGGTAGTGCTCACCCTCAATCTCCATGAGGATCTTCATCCTGGGAGCAAGGAGAGGGGTGAAATTTCACTCCGGGGCAGTGCCGCTTTTCGGCTTCGGGCCTGGACGGAGATCAGCAGGTGGTCTAGGCCTCCGGGTCTCGGGGGCATCCCTCGGGGCAGGCTTCTTCGAGGACCTCCCGTCCAGCTCTCGCCTGGTGCGATCGGCCTCCTCTGCTCAGATGTACTTGTGGACACGGAGGAGGAGCTCGGAGTACGTCCTGGGGGGCTTCTTATCCAGGGAATAGGTCAAGCAGGAGCTCTTGAGCCCGTGCTTCAATGCCAGCATGGCAACGGGCTTGTCCAGACTGTAGATTTCCAGGGCAGCGGTCTTGAAGCGGGTAACGTAGTCCCGAAGCGGCTCCTGGTCCCGCTGGCGGATGGAGAAGAGGCTGTCCACCTCTCTTGGCACCTTCCGGCAAGCGTCGAAGTGTGCCACGAACTTTCCTTCCAGTTGATGGAATGAGCAAATAGATTCGGGCTCGAGGTGGGTGAACCAGACTCGAGCGGCCTTCCAGAGGGTAGCGGGGAAGGCGACGCATAAAAGAGCGTCCGTGGCCCCCTGGACCCTCATGAGAGTCTTGTAGCTCTCCAGATGATCCAAGGGGTCGGTGGTCCCATCGTAGGGATCTACTTGTGGCATGCGGAACTGACTCGGAATCGGCTCCTCTTGGATTTTCCGAGAGAAGGGTGGCCGGGCGTCATAGCCCGCCGGGTTCACCGGAGAGTTCTGCATGTCGGCAAAGTGGCGGGCGAACTCCGCCAGTTTGCGCTCGTGCTCTTCCAGGCGCCTCTTGGCCTGGCGCCTGATGGCCTCGTCGGTGGACTCTTCCACCGAGGCTGCTGGCGAAGGGGGTGCTGATCGGTCTCGGCTGGGGGCCTTGCCCTGACGTCGCCTACTGCCCCATGCCGTCTCGGCATCGTTGGCCGGGGATCGACTCTCATGATCCGCCGAACCGGAGTAATTTCTCTTCGCGGGAGTTTGGTGGCTCCCGCAGGGATTGGAGATTGCCCGTGGATGAGAGGGTCTACCTTGGATGGAGCTCAAGCTTCCGCGGGGCCCCGCGGCTCGGGCCGCGGGGGTCCCTGGCTAGGGATGAGTGGCCAGGGACCGCTGCTGGTGCTGTAGTTGCCGCACTGCTGTGGTCAAGGTTTGCAGCTGTTGGATGACAGCTGCGAAAGGTTCGTCCACCGGGGACGACTGTGGAGGAAGAGGAGGTGGAGCAGGAAGCTCCCTCTCCGGGCTACGCGGCCCTTGAGGGGAAGGGACTTCCCCTACTCGACTGTTCGCGTCCACGTGTCACCACCATGGTCGGAGCACGCTTTCGTCCGCAGAGAACTGGCTCGCACTGGGGTTGCTGTCCTGCCCCCCTACCTGGTGCGCCAATCTGTTGCCGATCTCACCGCGGTGGCCTGTAGCTTCAGAGCTGGTACCGGTCTCAGACCGTCTCCCCTCGAGATCTTCGAGCTTCCGGTCCTGCAAAACAAGGTCAGAGATCCTGGCCGGGGGTTCCGGCGAGGGAGCTCCGACAGTCAAGTTAGAGAATGGCGAGATGGAACAGATTCCCTAAGGTAGGTTCCCGAAGGAGCCCCAGACTTAGAGAAGATATTAACAAAAAAGGTGTTAGGAAGAGTGGAAATTGGGCCCAGCTCCTTCACCGAGCTCACGCCAAAGGACCCCTCTCGGATCCCTGGATCCTTCTCTCGATGCCTTCTTTTTCCCCGCCTTTTTTCCACCTACCTTGCTGCCCGCTCTTCCCATCCTTTTATGCCATCACGTTGCCTCCAGCTCCCCCTCGGGTGGCCCCCCTTAGCTTTCACTTTTCTCTCCCTCCCCCCTTTTTCCTTTTCCCTTCGGGTCCGGGAACCCGGTGGCCCCGTCGTCTTGCTTGCCGAGCCTAGCGAGAAAAAAGGGGGAGGGAAGATACTGGCGAGGCCTTGGGCCGAGCGTGGGTGCTCTCCTTCCCAGGCATTGACGATGTTCGTTGCGGGCTCCTGCCCGCCAGGACTTTGCTTCTCGGCTGCGGGGCCCGTCGGGCCGATGTAAACGAGGTTTCACGCTTCACTGCGGACCGTATCGGTGCTCCTTACGAGGCGCGGTGCACGCTACCCGAGTGTCGATTTTGAAACTCGTGCCCCTACTCCCCGGAGGCCTCACTAAGCAGGGCCGGCGCCAGCCGAGGTGGGCTCCTCTTGGGTGGACACCTAGCAGGGCGGCGGAGAAATGCTCGACTTCGGCCGAGGTGGACCCATCTCCAAGCGCCACCTGGCGAAGTAGCAGGGAGGCCTGGCTCGACCTCGACAGAGGTGGATCCGCCTCTGGGCGCCACCTGGCGAGGGAGCGAGGGGCCGCCAGCTTCGACCGAGGTGGACCCCTCCTGGGCAGACACCTGGCGGAGCGGTGGAGAAGTGCTCGACTTCGGCCGAGGTGGACCCGTCTCCGGGCGCCACCTTGGCGAAGGAGCAGGGAGGCTCGGCTCGACCTCGACAGAGGTGGACCCGTCTCCGGGTGCCACCTGGCGAGGGAGCGAGGGGCCGCCAGCTTCGGCCAAGATGGACCCCTCTTGGGCGGACACCTGGCGGAGCGGCGGGGAAGTGCTCGACTTCGGCCGAGGAGGACCCGTCTCCGGGTGCCAACTGGCGAAGGAGCAGGGAGGCCCGGCTCGACCTCGGCAGAGGTGGACCCGTCTTCGGGTGCCACCTGGCGAGGGAGCGAGGGGCTGCCAGCTTCGGCCGAGGTGGACCCCTCCTGGACGGACACCTGGCGGAGCGGTGGAGATGTGCTCGACTTCGGCCGAGGTGGACCCGTCTCCGGGCGCCAACTGGCGAAGGAGCAGGGAGGCTCGGCTCGACCTCGGCAGAGGTGGACCCGTCTCCGGGTGCCACCAGGCGAGGGAGCGAGGGGCCGCCAGCTTCGGCCGAGGTGGACCCCTCCTGGGCGGACACCTGGCGGAGCGACGGAGAAGTGCTCGACTTCGGCCGAGGTGGACCCGTCTCCGGGCACCAACTGGCGAAGGAGCAGGGAGGCCCGGCTCGACCTCGGCAGAGGTGGACCCGTCTCCGGGTGCCACCTGGCGAGGGAGCGAGGGGCCGCCAGCTTCGACCGAGGTAGACCCCTCTTGGGCGGACACCTGGCGGAGCGACGGAGAAGTGCTCAACTTCGGTCGAGGTGGACCCGTCTCCGGGCTCCAACTGGCGAAGGAGCAGGGAGGCCCGGCTCGACCTCGGCAGAGGTGGACCCGTCTCCGGGTGCTACCTGGCGAGGGAGCGAGGGGCCGCCAGCTTCGGCCGAGGTGGACCCCTCCGCTCTCGCTCGCCGAAAAAACCCACGTGGTTCGGACCACGTCCGGCGGGACCTGAGACACGCCATGTCAGCGTAACAGCAATATCAATTATTATTTTGCGTGCGTATTGCATCTTTTAGGGAGCTGTGCCTGGTGGAACAGAAATGGATGGTAAGTCATCAGAAGGCAAGGAAAGAAGTCTTCTCAAAAGATCCAAAGGAAGTTCAGGTAGTTTGAATATGATTACATGAAAGAACAACAATGAGCCAGGTAAAACATCAGGGGCATCAGCGAATGGGGGCTTCTTCAAAGGAATGAACCTTTGGATGACTCGATTAAAATTCTGGAATTTTCCGGGTGCACGTGATTGGGGGATGGACCGGCTAATACTCCGGCACTATAGTGGGACTAGACTGACGTACTCACTGGTTGATGGGGATGGTACGCGAAAAATTGCGACCTGTATCGAACAAAGGCTTAGCGAGCTGAGGGCCAGAATGGGATGCTACACCGGGATAAAATCCCTACCCTCTTGTTCTATAAAAAAAAAAAGAAGAGAGAAAAAAAAAGAAAAAAAAGAGAAATATGAATTTTGCAGTGGTAAAAGTGGAACTGAAAGTTCAACTGTAGGAAGTGATGCTAATCCTCAAAATGTGAGCACCAGTCCAATTTAGTTTCATTATTTTGTAGATCTGAATCTTGTTAGACTATCCTATGCACATCGTTATTCATCAGTTATCATGCAAGTCATGGACTGTGATTGCTCATAGGGCATTGTCTTATTTTTTGTGTGTCATGAGACACCAGGGATTAGATATAGACTTGTTCTAAATCTGAATGTCATTGTTTGTGGTCTGAACATTACAGGATTTGGCTATGGTATAGCACCCATATAATTAATTATTTACACATTGGACTATTTCAGATGGACCTGCATGGACCTGAGGATGCCAGTAAAAATGTATCGGCCTTGGTTGAGACAGAGCAAATTTTCTATATTGAAGATCCTAAGGAATCAAGTTGGATTGTTGTTATGAAAAACCAACCTCCAGATATCTACAATATGCTGGATGCATCAAATGATGTTACAGTTGGGAGTATTTTAATAGGTGATGAGAATAGGGTTTGCAGATCATTAAAGGATAGCAAAACTTGAAAAAATTTAGAACCTTGTATAATTCAATTGAGATTGAAAGAGTTCGGATGTAGAAACTTTACAAATAGCAAATGGAACAATGACTTAATAAAGAATGCAACAACAATTTGATGAAATGTTTTGAAAGCATAAGCCGGAGATGTTTCAATATATACTATCATAGATATCAGCTTTTCAATCTTAACAAAGGATAAGTGATTTTTTATAATATTTTATTTTATAAAATTGTTATTTTAAAATGACTTCTATTATTAGTTAGTGTTTAATTCATTTTTTAAATAAAAATAAAATAGTAGTTTATTGATTATGAATATGATTGTTTTTTGTTAAATTTTTATAGGATGAAAATGATCATGGACTTAGACATGAAGATGAAGAATAATGGGATGTAACGATATAATGAGGAAAAAAACTTCTACCTTGATTCTTCGATGCCGCTATTGCGATTGGATGCTGGAGTTTGAACTAGAGGTCGCACCATCATAGAACACAGCCTTTGTGAGAACAGTGCTTTTGGGCCGAAGTCGGCAGGCCCAGCCGACTTCGACCCAGTTCAGAAAAAAAAAAAAATGAACGATGGGGAGAACAGAGTTCGGAACAGGGGAGGATTGGATCTCCCTTATCCGGTCAGAGTTCTCGCAGGATATCGTGAAGGAAGAGTCGTAAGGGGAGAGGGAGTTGGCCGGCATCGAGGTTGGGATGGATTAGAACTCCGATCGGGATGGTTTTGTCTCCCGAACGTTGTGGGAAGCCGTCAATGTTTCTTTAAATCCTCCTCACCACCGTCGAACCTAACCCATCGGGCCCCTCCCACGCATCTCCTTCCTCTCCGATGAGCATTGGACAGTTCGTCGAGGCCGGTGAGTGTTTTTTTTTATTATTAGAAGGATTTAATACGGATTTATTTTGGGTTGTTTCGATTTGGTCTTGGGGCCGTGGACCGCCGGTGGCCGTGCCGCCGCCTGCCTCCGATCCGTTGAGCCCTCTCCGGCAACCTTCCCATGGTCGCTGCCAGCCATCGTGGAGGGGGGGTCTCGGTTGAGTTAAACCGAAGGTAGAAGGGAGAGGGGATCGGGAGAGAAGAGAAGAGAAGAAAGAAAGAAGAGAAGAGAAGAAAGAAAGAAAAATAAATAAGGGAAGGAGAGAGAGAATAGATGAGGAGAGAGAAAGAGGAGAGAAAAAATAGAAGAGGAGAGAGAAAGAGGAGAGAGAAAGAAGAGAGAGAAAGAGGAGAGAGAAAGAGGAGAGAGGAAGAACAGAGAGAATCGAGGATTTTTTTCAAAATTCATGAAATTAGGAATTTAGAAATTAAATAAAAAATTATTTTATTGTAGGGAATCAGCCTTCTGAGCAGGAAAGTGTTACGCAAATTTTGGATACCAACTAATTCAGGGATAAACAGTTGATTTTAAGAGGTAAGGATTCTGGACATGATCACCAGTTTTATACATTATTTTACATGCCATGATTTGATCCATGCATATGAGCATTGGCATGCATGTTTATTTGGCATCGTATATTTTGATTTCTCGAGATGGATAATGTGTTGAGATTATTAATTATGTTCTCATATATCATTTTTATTCGAGAAAGTTTTCTTTTGATGGTTTGGACCGTGATGCCAGCTATTGAGAAGTTTGTGATGACATGACTTGACAGTACGACCTGATTTGATAAAGTGATAACAAAGAGAGTACGGTATTTGGACTAGTCATGCCACGAGATCGTGGAGTTCTGAGGTAGCCTGAGCCACGGGCTTTGTATGTGAGCTAGCTTGACCACGAGAAATGGTCGATTGTGAGACTAGCCAGACCACGAGGAATGGTCGATGAGACTAGCTTGACCACAAATAAAAGGTCGATTAACGGGCTTGTACATGGCTAGTTTGGCCACGGCGGATAGCAAATGGCCGATTATGAGATTACCAGTCATGGATTGGAGCATGACCGTGGTTAGTCCAGAACCCTAAAGATAAAGATGGATTAATGGAAACTCTAAAGAAAACATGGTTTTTCATGGCTTTGTCATGCAAGATATTTGAGCTATTTGTTTACATGATATGATATGCTAGTATGTTCTTTCTATTTCTAGTATTGTATTATTACTGGTGTGATCATATAGAAAACTTACTGGGCTGTAGAGCTCACAACCCTACTTTCTTCTTTCACAGAGTTGTACAGATATTCGGGCTTGGTGAAGAATGAGATTTTTTTTGAGATGACTATTGTGTACCTAGGCCTTGCATGATCTCTAAGATAAAATCTAGGATTTGTGTGGCCGGTCGCGTAGCCAATTCCGATACTGGATTTGGGGCATGACAGCCTTGGCCACCCTCTTCTGGGCTAGAAACTTTTCGGTATTGGGGGAAAGAAAGGGAGCATGAGTCTTCTATTCGATCGAGTGGAAGAAGAGGAGAGAAGAAGAAGAAAAGAAAAGAAGAGAGGAGAATAAAAGAAAAGAGAAAAAGAAAGGAAAAGAAAAAGAAAAAAAGAAAAGAAAAAGAAGAGAATAAAAAAAGGGAAGAGGAGAGAGAAGAAGAGAAAAAAAGGAGAGAGAAGAGAAAGAAGAGGAAGAGAGAGAAAAAGAGCAAGTTAAATAAATAAATATTAGAAAAAGAAAATCTAAGAATTTTTTTTCTAAAAAATTTGTGAAGTTGGAGTATCAGCGGATAAATCGCGAATGGAATCTAGATAAAAGATTTTGAATTTATAATTATTATGTCATAAAATTATTCATATTAAAAATAAAATTATTATTATAGGAGGATAATTTTTTAAATAGGAGGGCATTGAGCGAGTTCTGTAGTACCTAGATCCAGGATTCAGGTGTAGAATAATATTGGGCATGTTAAATCTATCTCAAGTAAAAATAAGAATTTTTATACATAATCACTAGTTTATAAATATATTTTATATTGCATGATACTTGAATATGAGTATTGATAGACATGATTGTTTATACATTATATATTTTGATTTCGCATGATGAACATTTGTAATTACCGGCATTATTATTTTTTGTATGATATATTTGTATCAAATATGATTATTTTGGATGATTTGAATTGTGATACCGGTTATTAGAAACTTGAAGAACATGATTTGAAAATATGTTTGAGATTTGATAAAGTGGTTATCCAAAAGGAGTATTTGGACTAGCCATTTCACCGACAGGATCGTGGTTACTGAGATTGCCAGTGTGAGATTACCAGCCACAGGTTGAAGTATGATAATGAGATTACTCGTCATAGGTTAAAGTGTGATAATGAACTTGCTAGTCGCTAAATGTGATAATGAGATTGCCCATCATAAGCTGAAATGTGACGATAAGCTAGTTAGTTACAGGCTGAATTGTGTACTAAAATTGCTAGTCATGGACTGAAGCATGACCACAATTAGTCTAAAACCTTAAAGAAGATGAATGACTAAACTAAAACATAAAAATATGTTATGGTTTTATCAAATATGATGGTTGGATTGCTTTGGTTGCATGACATGATATTTTATGATTTCGTGTTCTACTATTATTTACTTGCTATTTTCAAATCGTATTATTATTAATGTGACTATATGGAATCCTTACTGGGCTATAAAGCTCATACCCCCTATTTTCCTTCCTTCTCAAAGTTGTGCAGAATACTCGAGCTTAACGGTGAACTGGATTCTGGCAAAATGATGTATGAATAAGAGTCATTAATACCGATCAGACGATTGAGAAGTGATCAAATTTGTAATATCAGTTGTATTATTAAGTATTCTCTTATGAATTATGATCTATAGTGTTAATGAAAATTGAAGTTGTAGTCATTTTTTTAGGCTTTGCATGATCTCTAGGATAATTTAAGGATTTGTGTGGCTGATCGCGTGGCTGAACCATGTGCTGGATTTGAGACATGATAGAGTAGTATCAGAGCTTAGGTTATGATTATTTGGAACTATGAAATAAGTGATTAGGATATAATATGAGTGATATCAAAATTCAGGTTATGATCGCTTGGGACTGTGATATAAGTGATTAGAAAATAGCATGGTGGTATTTAGGACATGATAGAATGATATCGAAACTTAAGTTATGAATACTCGAGACAATGATATAAGTGATTAGAACAGGATATGAATAATATTGAAATTCAAGTTATAATCACTAGGAATTGTGGCTAAAGGATATTTGTGCTTTAGATTAACGATCATTGAGAATAATAATAGTAATATAAATGGATTGAAATTTGAATTTTGATCACGAGAGCCATGATAGAAGTAATAAAAATAAATTCAAAGTTTGGATTTTAGATCATTGGATGTTGTGATATAATTTGTGCTTAAAGTTTAACATGGATGCAGCATATTTGAGATGTGATAAGGACATATAATTTTAAAAAATTTTCTTTTAGAAGGTTGGGTCTTTTAGGTTCTAGTGATAATTCATCAGAAATTCATCTGATAAAACTAGAAGATCTAGTAAATTTATATTAGAGTGTGCAGCAGAAGTGTGATGGCTTAAATTATTTAAAACTGGTTAGAAATAATGATTCTTTAACCTGAAAGTCATGATAATGAAAGAGATCAAGAGAAACTTAAGCAGAGTATGGATAGCATAGATTGGGCTATTACATAACATGATCATATAAAATAAGCACTATGAAAGGCAAACTAATCATAAGCTTGAAGATAATATAAGGGTTGAGTACTTCTAAGTTTAAATCTATAAATTTTGAAGACAAAATTATTTTAAAGGGGAAGAATATAATATCCGATCCAAAAAAACTGAGAAGAAGCCTTCTATCAGGAGTCTTTTCCTTTTTCTTCGAAAGGAACTCCAAATTGAGTTGGAATCGGATTTTTCTAGCTAGAAGGAGGGATCCCCTCCTCTCCACGAATCCCCACTATCGGGGATTTGGGCCAAACAAAGAAGTTAATCCATGAAAAAAAAAGAAAGAAAACTTCTACCTTGATTCTTTGACACCGCCATCGTCATTGGACACTGGAGTCCGAACTAGAGACCACATCATCGTGGAACACAGCCTCGGCCACCTTCCTTCGGGCCAGAAACCTCCTGGTATTGGGGGAAAGAATGGGAGCATGAATCCCTTGTTTGGCCAAACGAAAGAAAAGAAGAGAAAAAGAAGAAAAGAAAAGGAGAAGAGAGGAGAAAAAAAGAAAAGAGAAAAAGAAAAGAAAAGAAAAAAGAAAAGAAAAATTAAACAAAAAAGAAAAAGAAAAAGCGAAGAAAAGAAAAAAAAAAGAAGAGAGAGAGAGAAGAAGAAGAGAGAGAAAAAGGAGAGAGATAAGAGGAGAGAGAAAAGAAAGAAGAGGAAAGATAGAGGAAAGAGCAAGTTAAATAAATAAATATTAAGAAAGGAAGATCTAAAAATTTCTCCTAAGAAATTTGTGAGGTGAAGTATCAGCGAATGGAACGCAGATGGAATTCAGATAGAAGGTTCTAAGTTTATAGTTATTATGCCATAAAATTATTCATATTAAAAATAAAATTATTATTATAGAAATATAATTTTCTGAATAGGAGGGCATTGAGCGAGTTCCGTAGTACCTAGGTCATGGATTCGGGTGCAAACTGATATTGGGCATGTAAAATCTGTCTCCAGTAAAGATAAGAGTTTTTATATATAATCATAGGTTTATAAATGTTTTACATTGCATGGTCCTTGAACATGAGTATTGGTATGCATGATTGTTTATACATTATATATTTTGATTTTGCATGAGGGACATTTGTGATTACCGGTATTACTATTTTTTATATGATATGTTCATATTAGACATGATTATTTTGGATGATTTAGGTTGTGATACTGGTTATTGGAAATCTTGAAAGAACATGATTTGAAAATATGTTTGAGATTTGATAAAGTGATAATTAAGAAGAAGGGGTATTAGACTAGCCACGCCACGTGGGAGACCATGGTTATTAAGACTGTCAGTCACAGGTTGAAGTGTGACAATGAGATTGCCAGTCACAGGCTGAAGTGTGACAATGAACTTGCCAGTCATAGGCTAAAGTATGACAATGATATTGCCCGTCACAGCTCAAGTGTGATAATGAACTTGTCAGTTATAGGCTGAAGTATGATACTAAGATTGCTAGTTTGGATTGAAGCATGACCGTGATTAGTCCAAAACTTTAAAGAAGATAGATGACTAAACTGAAATATAAAAATATGACATGGTTTTATCAAATGTGATGGTTGGATTGTTTCAGTTGCATGACATGATATTTTATGATTCCATATTCTACTATTATTTTTTTATTATTTTCAAACCATATTATTATTGATGTGACTATATGGGATCCTTACTGCACTGTAAAGCTCATACCCCTACTTTTATTCCTTTTCAGAGTTGTGCAAAATATTCGAACTTAGCGATAGACTTGATTCATAATGAAATGATGTATAGATAGAGAGTCTTTAATACCGATTGGACGATTAAAGAGTGGCCAAATTTATAATTATATGAATTATATTATTAAGTATTTTCTTATGAATTGTGATCTATAATGTTAATGGAAATTGAAATTGTAGTAGATTTTTTTTAAACCTTGCATGATCTCTAGGAATATTTTAGAGCTCGTGCAGTCGATCGTGTGGCTAAACCATGTGCCAAGTTTGGGGCGTGACACGTATAAGATCAGTTTTTATTTTGGAAAACAGGGAAGCATAAGATCAGTGGTAACACAGCCAAATGTCAAAACAAATTGCAAAAGCACCACATTATTTGTATCTACAGATACCCAGGACTCTCATAAAGAAATAGCACCCATAGTCCTCTCATGTTCTAAAAGTAGCAGTCCGACAGCATTCCATCTTGAGTTATGCACGACGCAGGGAGCAAGGAGGATAAATCGAAGAAATCCAAGCATCCCTGGCAAAGGACTTCTATCCGGTGGTTGCCTTAACACCATCTAGCATTATTACTTTATTGGATGCACGTGACTGGGGGGTGAGCGCTTGTAACTCCAAAATCGTAGTGCGGTTAAGTTGACATACTCACTGGTTAGTGAAAAGGATATGCAAAAAAATTTATGGCCGGAATCGAACAATCACCTAATAGGTTAGGAGCCAGAATGGGAAGCTACACTGGGGTTCACCCCCCTACCCTTTCTTCTATTAAAAAAAAAAAATTGCCAGGATGCAATAAGTTTTCCTGCCATGTAGACGTGTGTACAAGCTCGCAGACAATTATATTCCTTGCTTGAATGCTTCGGGACATGCAGACGAGGCATTGATGTTTAAGCTCTTCAAATTGAGCCTTGGCTAACTCCCATGCTACATCTCCATCGATAAGTCCCTCTGCTACGCGAAGTACTTGGCGACCTGAACAAGTTCATCGTTGTACAGCATCAACTACAGTGGCAAGACATAATTGGAAGCTCTCGGGCACCTTTTGCAAGGTCAGGCTACTAAAATCTTTGATGCTTTTGAGATGAACGGCTACTTCTGCGGCCTCTTTGTGCAGGCACTCCATGGTTTCTATCATGCAGTCATTATTAACAATTTTATGGTGCGTATAAACATCTACTTAGGTTTGAAATTAGGCTGAATCTAGTCGAATTACACACTTAGCCTGATCCTCTTTCTTTTCTTTTCTTTCTAAATCTTAGCCCAGGATTGGCACGAACTCAAGCATAGGACCGGCTTGAAACCCATTTGGACCTGACTTGATGAAGCCGATATATTGTTAATGGTGAAACAAAAAAGAATTGATTTTTATTCATGTAGGATAATGGTATATATAGAAGAGATACAAGCCTTAAGAACGTAGGAAGGTAAAATTAGAAAGGAAAAAATCGAGGAAAAAAAAAAAGTAGGAGATCATGTATATGAAAACTTTCCAATACTCCCCCTCAAGATGGGACGAAGATGTCTCGAAAATCCATCTTGCTAACAAGAGATGAGAAAGAAGATTCATTTAGTCCCTTTGTTAGGATATCTACCACTTAATTAGCTGAGCGGATAAAAAGAATGCAAATATGTCTGCTGGTCACTTTTTCTTGATAAAGTGGCGATTAATTTCTATATGTTTGGTACGATCATATTGCATTGGGTTATTCACAATTTCAATTGCTGCCTTATTATCACAGTACTGCAACATTGGAGATTTTCTTAGAAGGATAGCTCTTGCAGTAATATCTGTAGCAAGAGAAGCTCACATATTTTCTGAGCCATTGCTCTAAACTCAGTTTCTACAGTCGATTTGGCTATACTAAATAACTTCTTACTTCTCCAAGTAACTAGATCACCACTAACGAATGTGCAGTGACGAATAGTCGATTACCGATCATCCAGTGAACTACCTAGTATGCATCGATAAATATTTCTATTTTCATGCATCGATAAATATTTCTATTTTCAAAGAGTCTTGTCGAGAAAAGAGTAGTCCCCATTTAGGATACTTTTTCAGGTAGCGTAGTACCCAATACACTGCTTTCATATGTTGCTCTCATGGGTCATGCATAAACTGACTGATGACACTGACTGCAAAGGCAATATCTGGTTTAGTATGAGAAAAATAAATCAGCCTCCCTACCAGTCGCTGATATCTTATACGATTAATAGGAGCTCCACCATTTGCCATTAACTTGTGATTCCGGTCAATGAAAGTATTAGCTGGCTTATACTCTAACATCCAAATCTCACTAAGAAGGTCAAGAATATGCTTTTGCTGAGTCAAAAATATCGTAAGATAACCTAGAACCTCAATATCCAAAAAATACCTCAACAGCTCCAAGTCCTTAACCTCAAACTCGCGAGCCAGATTTTGTTTAAGCTGTGTAATCTCCTTAATATCATCCCCTATAATAATTATATCATCAACATATACTATTAGAATAGTTTTTTTTCCACCAGCATGCTTGTAAAATAGAGTATGATCAGTATTATTCTATGAATATCCCATTTTGAGCACTGCCCGGTTAAAGCATTCAAACCAGGCATGGAAAAACTGCTTAAGGTCATATAGAGAGCGCCTTAATCTGCACACCTTCCCTGCCGTTGCTCTGCTCATAAACCTAGAAGAAATCTGTATGTAAACCTCCTCTTGAAGACTCCATAAAGAAAGACATTCTTAACATCTAGTTCTTGCAACTCCTAGCCATAATTAGGAGCACACAAAATTAAGGTACGTACTGAGTTCATTTTTGCCACAGGACAAAGGTTTCCTTATAATCGATGCTATACATCTATGTATATTCTTTTGCCACTAGGCGAGCCTTGTTCCTCTTAAGTTTACCTTCGAGATTATGCTTTACTATATACACCCATTTACAGTCCACTGGTTGCTTCCCACTAGGTAGAGTCACCAGATTCCATGTATGGTTCTTTGACAAAGCATTCAACTCCTCTATCATTGCCTGTCTCTTATTTGGATTTGTCATAGCCACCTCCAATCAGTAGGAATGCTAACAGATTCTAATGCAGCTATAAAAGATTTATAAGAAGAAAATAGGGACTTATAGGATATATAGTTAGAAATATCATAACGATGCGAGAAGAAGGAACGATCAGGTGAAAACCCTTTCATTTAGCAATAGAAATATCTAAATCAAAGAAAATAGGGCCATTACCGTTATTCATAGAGAAAGAGGAGGACTCAAAAGGCTTGGATAGAACTATGCTCGGGGCAAAAGCTTGGATGACCAGAGAATACACAATAGCCTCACTTTGCTCCCCCTAAATACCATCACCCTGTGCATCACTAGTATTATCCTGAGCATTATCAGTTGATGTGGTGAGACCGCTGACGTGGGTAGCTGACGGGCGCCACATTGAGGCAGACCACCACGGCGGATGCTAAGGCAACGCCCCAGCCCGGATCACTTTCCCGAGCTGAGTTAAGCTCCTATAAGGCTACGAGCCGAGCTCCATCCTCCGTCAGGTTGTGCTCGCAAGCTCGGGGTGCCTAGGCCGGAGCCGTCCTCCGCCCTCCAGAGCAAGACCCTCGGAGGCTAGTGCCCTGTGGTCGAGGTCGAGCTCAATGCTCACTCGCCAATATGGAGCCTCTCCGAGCGCGCGCCCTCTGGACCGGGTCCGTCCTCCGCCCTCCAGAGCGAGACCCTCGGAGGCTAGTGCCCTGCGGTCGAGGTCGAGCTCAGCGCTCACTCGTCGATGTGGAGCCTCTCCGAGCGCGCGCCCTTTGGACCGGGTCCGTCCTCCGCCCTCCAGAGCGAGACCCTTGGAGGCTAGTGCCTTGCGGCCGAGGTCGAGCTCAGCGCTCACTCGTCGATGTGGAGCCTCTCCAAGCACGCACCCTCTGGACCGGGCCCGTCCTCCGCCCTCTAGAGCGAGACCCTCGAAGGCTAGTGCCCTGCGGTCGAGGTCGAGCTCAGTGCTTACTCGTCGATGTGGAGCCTCTCCGAGCGCGCGCCCTCTGGACCGGGTCTGTCCTCCATCCTCTAGAGCGAGACCCTCGGAGGCTAGTGCCCTGCAGCCAAGGTCGAGCTTAGCACTCACTCACCGATGTGGAGCCTCTTCGAGCACGCGCCCTCTGGACCGGGTTCGTCCTCTGCCCTCCAAAGCGAGACCCTCGGAGGTTAGTGCCTTGCAGTCGAGGTCGAGCTCAGTGCTCACCCACCGACATGGAGCCTCTCCGAGTGCGCGCCCTTTGGACCGGGCCCGCACTATTCCCTTCTCCACCAAGGTGACTGCATGAGCTCGGAGCGCCCAGACCGGAGTAGACCCTGCCATCCCAGGATGCCGGCGAGCCACCCGAGGACCACGGAACGGTGCCCCCCATGCCGCCATAACTATCTGTCTAGCCATACTTCCAGGGGATGGGACAGCCAGAGAGCAAGCACCCCTAGGGCGGCGGCTCTCGGATCGAGGCCCTGCCAGGCTTCCCATAATGGAGCGACCGGAGAGGATGTCAGAAGGAATGGAAGCTTCCCCTACCACCTGTCAGGAAAGGCGTCGGACGTCCACGGCACGGGATCCTGTCGCACGCGCCTGCCAACCCAGCGAGGATCTCGAGGCAGGCTCCAAATGGCCAATTTCCAACTACAAAGAATGATCGGCACCCCCGAGAGGGGGAAGGTAACAACAGAAAAAATATACCAGTAGCAACAAACAACAATCCACCACCAACACAAGCGTAAGCTCGACCAAAGGGGCAAAGCGCCACCACCAACACCATAGTTGAGGGAAAACCACCGGAAAACAAGGAGAAGCGGAGGAACAGGGAACCCCTCTATCCCCGCTATCACTCTCCCCCTGCTGCGTTTCTCCTTCACTGACACATCTTCCACTCCTCCTAGTGCGGAGTCCATTAAGAAGGGCCCGACCAAGAGGATCTATTCCCCTGGATTGTCACTGACTTGATCATCAGAGTGCCCCCGCTGGAAATCCCGGCCTGGGTCACTAACCCCTGTTTCGCAGGTCCAGGAGCAGAGGGCCGGTAGGCAGCGAAAGGAGCGCACTCCGGCGCCGGCAGCAGTTACGGGCCACGATGGTCTTGGCGGCAACATATTGGTGCGCCCGGTAGGGGGTGAATAAACCCTCCATCTCTTCACAGACAAGTTAGGCGGGAGGAAGGTGACGACAAGGGCAAGGAAGGCTTCCACCAGCCATGCCGGGGACTCCCCCTCTCGGGGAAACCCGCACCGCCAAGAAGCGGAGCCACCCGTTCCGGTCCAGCCACCTCCACCAGAAGCTCAGCTGGCTGCATTTGCCCAGCAGATGCAGGTCCTTGCCACGATGGTACGCTAGCTTCAACACCAGCACTAGTCCATGGCTATCCACTAACAGCCAGGGACCCCGACGGCCCATGCCATAGCTCCCCGTGATAGCCTGCATTCCTTTTAAGGAAGGTCGTCGCAGCCGCAGGCCCCCACTAACAATCGGGGCAGCCACCAAGCTCCTGTGAAAAGACAACGAGCAGGCTTTGCTGACAGAGAGAGCCACTCGCCAAACCTCGAGCGGGAGGTGCCCAGACCCCACCGAGGCAAGTAAAGCAAGACCCCCCACCATGGGTGCCATGCACCCATGTCACCTTCTCCGTCTCCTTCGGTGGAGGGTCTACTGATGAAGCCGTCCGGCACGTGGCGGAAAGGCACCTGGAGGAACATGAACGCAAGCTGGCGGAGTTTGCCCACCGGTTTGCCAACATGCTGGGCTCCGCTAGCAAGCCACCGGGCTATGACGCCCGTCCCCCGTTCTCCTAAGAAATCCAAGCGGAGCCAATCCCGCATCGGTTCTGGATGCCACAGGTGGATCCTTACGATGGGACCACCAACCCCCTGGACTACCTAGAGAGCTACCGGACTCTCATGAGGGTCCAGGGGGCCACCGATGATCTTCTCTGCATCGCTTTTCCTGCTACTCTCCGGAAGGTAGCCCGGGTGTGGTTCACCCGTCTAGAGCCGGAGAGCATCATTTCCTTTGCCCAGCTAGGGCAGAAGTTTGTGGCTCACTTCGATGCTTGTAGAAAGTGGCCACGTGAGGCAGACATCCTCTTCTCCATCTGACAGCTCGACCACGAGCCCCTACGAGACTACGTGGCCTGCTTCAAGGCCACCGTGTTAGAGATCTACAATCTTGAAGAGCCAGTCGCTATGTTGGCACTGTAGCGAGGGCTTAAGACCTCCCGCCTGACCTACTCACTGGATAACAAGCCCCCCAAGACCTACTCCGAGCTCCTTCTTCGGGCCCAAAAGTATATTCGCGCCAAGGAGGCGGACCGTACGAGGCGGGAGCTCAACAGAGGACTCCTGAAGAAGTCGGCCCCTACTGAAATGTTCGGGACCCGGAAGCGAGCACCCCAGGCTCAGAGCTCCTGGAGGGACCGGCCAAGACTGAGAGGGACCCCGATCCCTGAGGGGAGCTACACCCCTCTCCTCACCCCGAGGACAAAAATCCTTATGGAGATCGAGGGCGAGGATTATCTAAAGTGCCCGCCTCCATTGAAGCCTTTCGCTGGCTGTGACAAGATGAAGTACTGCCGCTTCCACCGCGACCACGGCCATGACACTGAGGAATGCCGCAATCTCAAGTGGGAGATTGAGGAACTCATCAAGAGAGGCTACCTCAAGAGGTTCATGGGGGGCAGACCTCAAGCGGAGTCCCAGGTGCTCGTCGCTCTCCCACCAGCTCCAGCCTTCGACAACCGTCCCACCGAGAAGTCGGTGGGCATCATCTTCTGGGGAGCGGCGCGTGCGTCTAAGAAGGCCCGGGGGGTAGGGGACTCTGAGAATATACTTCCCTTTATGAGGGAGGAGAAATACGGGGGAAAAAATATAAATAATGACACCGTGGTCTTCGAAATGACGATCGCGAAGCACCCTGTAAAGCGCATCATGGTTGATAGTGGAAGCTCCACAGACATGCTTTTTTATGATGCCTTCTCCAGAATGAATCTTTCTCCAGATTGGCTTAGGCCCGTGCACACACCCTTGTCGGTTTCATGGGTGATTCTGTAAGAGTAGAAGGAGAAATCACTCTCCCGGTCACTACCAGAACCCCACCTTGGCAGAGCACCGTCATGATGACTTTCACGGTTATAAGGCTCCCTTCCGCCTACAACGTGATATTGGATCGACCCGGGCTCAACTTGCTTGACGCCATCATCTCCACCAAGAGGCTACTTGTACAATTCCCAACTCCCTACGGTGTCGAGGAGATGAGAGGAGCACCCCAGCCGGTGCAGCATTGCTTCCAAACTCTCCCTGGGGCCAAGGTCCCTCAGGACGACCCCAGCACGGACGACCTCGATGAAAGGGCCCAAGACCCTAGAGGAGGCCCAGTCAAGCGTCTACTTTCCTATCCTCTTGGAGACGATCCCGCAAAGACGATGCAGATCGGAGCCCAGCTACCCGAGGAGGAGAGGGCCCAATTGCTAGGGTTCCTGCAGGCGAACGCGGATGTGTTCGCATGGACGGCGGCAGACATGCCAGGTATTCCCCCTGACATCATTACTCATAAATTGAGTGTTGACCCAAAGCACAAGCCAGTTCAGCAGAAAAAAAGGAGTTTTGCCCCGGAGAGACAGGCAGCCATCAAGGAAGAGGTAGATAAACTACTGGCTGCCGGTTTCGTTCAAGAGGTCCAGTATCTGAGCTGGTTGGCGAATATGGTGATGGTCAAGAAGAATAATGGCAAATGGAGGATCTGTGTGGACTACACTAACCTTAATAAAGCTTGGCCAAAGGATAGCTTTCCTCTCCCGAAGATTGACCAGCTGGTGGATGCCACCTCGGGCCACCGGCTGCTCTCCTTAATGGATGCATTCTCCGGGTACAATCAAATCCGCATGCATCTGGAGGACGAGGAGCACACTGCCTTCGTCACCGACCAGGGGACATACTGCTATAGGATGATGCCCTTTGATCTGAAGAATGCGGGGGCCACCTATCAGCGCCTGGTCAGCAAGGTCTTCAAGGACCAAATTGGCCGCAACATGTAGGTGCATGTGGATGACATGCTCGTCATGAGCAGGCCGGGCTCGAGCCACGTAGCTAACCTCGTCGAGTCCTTCCACAACCTGCAGCAGCATCAGATGAAGCTGAACCCGGTGAAGTGCGCCTTCGGGGTGGCAGCAGGAAAATTCCTGGGCTTCATGGTCGCCCAAAGGGGCATCGAAGCGAATCTAAAGAAGGTGTAGGCCATCATCGATATGAAACACCCGACCTCCAAGAAGCAGGTCCAATGCTTGACGGGATGCATCGTCGCCCTCAGTAGATTCATCTCGAGGTCGGCCGACCGTTGCCTGCCATTTTTCAAGGCGTTGCGCAAGATGCATGACTTCACTTGGACCGAGGAGTGCAGGATAGCCTTCGAGGAGCTGAAGAACTTCCTCGCCTCCCCTCCGTTGTTCTCCAGGCTGGAAGAGGGAGAGGAACTCTTGCTATACCTGGTGGTGACATCGGGAGCTGTCAGCTCAGTTCTCGTCCGCACAGACGAGGACAAATCTCAGAAGCCGGTGTACTACACCAGCAAATTCTCCGCGACATGGAGATCAGGTATACTCGCTCTGAAAAACTTATTTTTGCACTAATAATATCTGCTAAGCATCTCAGGCCCTATTTCCAAGCACACCCAATAGTGGTGGTGATGGACCAGCCGTTGAGGACTATCCTCACCCGACCCAAGACATTCGGGAGGTTGGCTAAGTGGTCCCTGCTACTCAGCGACTTTGACATAGCGTACCATCCGAGGTCGTCACAAAAAGTCCAGGTCCTGGCCGACTTCATGGTCGAGTGCACCGGGTTCGCCGAGGAGCCAGAGCAGACAGCAATGGAGCCCGGGCCAGGAGAAGAGCCCTGGATCCTCCATGTAGACGGGTCCTCCAATTTCGACGAAAGCGGAGCAGGCCTCATCCTGACCAATTATGATGGGGTTGTGGCATAATGCGCCCTCTGCTTCAAGTTCGTCACATCCAATAACCAAGCGAAGTATGAGGCACTCCTCGCATGCCTAAGAGTCTCCCGCGAGCGGGTGTGCAGGACTTGAAAGTCTTCACCGACTCCCAACTGGTCGCCGGACAAGTATCCGGGGAGTATGAAGCAAGGGATGCCCAGATGATGAAGTATCTGGAGCACATCCGCGCGAGCACGGCAGGCCTCCGGATCTTCAGCATTTTTCACATCCCCCGAGGAGAGAATGCACGCACGGATGCGTTGTCCAGACTCGCGACCATGCCGGACTCATCACTGGGACGTGCCTACATCAAGCACCTTGAAAGTCCTAGCTACAAGGACCCGACGGAGGTACATCAAGTCACCCTCGAGCCGAGCTGGATGGACAAGTATATCCGGTACATCACTGATGGCACCCTGCCAGAGGACCGCACAAAAGCCGCCCTCGTCAGGAAGAAAGCCTCTCGGTTTGTCTTGATGGAGGGCCAACTCTACCGCTGATCTTACTCCTACCCACTCTTGAGATGCCTCAGGCCTGCCGAGGCGACCTTTGTGCTCCAAGAGATACACGAAGGCCTCTGTGGGAATCACGTAGGAGGGAGGACACTGGCTTACAAAGCTCTCCACCAGGGATACTTTTGGGAGACCATGAGGGAGGACGTAGCCGACTTCATCAAGAGGTGCGACAAATGTAAGCGCCACGCCAACAGACATCATCAGCCGGCGGCGCCGATCTCCCAGCTTCAGCCCCTTGGCCCTTTGCCCAGTGGGGGATGGACATCTTGGGACCATTCCCCCAATGTCCGGGCAGTGAAAGTTCCTGCTAGTGGCGATTAACTACTTCACCAAGTGGGTCAAGGCAGAGCCGCTAGCTCGGATTGCGGAAGCCAATGTCCGCCAGTTCTTTTGAAAGTCAATCATCTGTCGCTTCGGGCTCCCCTATTGCATCATCACCAACAATGGGTGACAGTTTGACAACCGCGAGTTCGAAGGATTCTGCGTAGCCCACGGCATCCAACACCGGTTCACCTCGGTAGCTCACCCCCAAATAAACGGAGAAGCCGAGGTGACCAACTGGACCATCCTCCAAGGGCTCTGGACCAGACTGGACCAAGCTAACGGCATGTGGGCAGAAGAGCTCCTGAGCATCCTGTGGGCCTACCACACAATGCCCAGGACGGCGACCAATGAAATGCCTTTCATCCTCATCTTCGGTGCCGAAGCAGTTGTCCCCATCGAGCTCGGCGTGCCTATGTTGCGGGTGCAGCAGTATGATGAAGCGCGGAACTCGACGCACATCCTACTCAACCTGGACCTTCTTGAAGAAGCAAGGGACAAAGCCCGCTTACGGATGGCGGCCTATCGACAAAGAGTGGCCCGGTACTACAACGACCGCATCCGGATAAAAGCTTTCAAGCCCAGAGACCTGGTGCTATGACGGGCGGAGGCGTCCTAGCCTAGGGAGTGCGGCAAGCTCTCCCTGAACTGGGAGGGCCCCTATAAAGTAGCTGAAGCCCTCTCACAAGGGGCCTATTACCTCGAAGATCTCGATGGCATCAGGTTTCCCAGGACATGGAATGCCTGCAACTTGCAGAAATATTATCAATAATATAAGGTTTCTCAACAATGATAATAACAATGATTTTTCCTTCTGCAAGTGTCTATCTGTCTTACAGGAGAATACCAATGACACCCTCGAGCCCAGCTCTAGGACATCGAAGAATCATTGAGCCACGTAGCTCCTAATTCAAAGGGTCCCCGGGCCCAGCTCCAGGACATCAAGGAATCAAGGGGCCACGCTGCTCCCGATCAACGACGCCCTCGAGCCCAACTCCAGGACGTCGAAGAATCATCGAGCCACGTAGCTCCTAATTCAAAGCATCCTCGGGCCCAACTCCAGGACGTCAAGGAATCAAGGGGCCACGCTGCTCCCAATTGATGATGCCCCCGAGCCCAGCTCCAGGATGTCGGAGGAAACTCGAGCCATGCAGCTCCCCAACTCCAAGCATCCTCGAGCCCGGCTCCAGGACATCGAAGAATCTTCGAGCCAAGCAGCTCTCTATCTCAAACATCTTCGAGCCCAGCTCCAATGCGCCAAGAGATCATGGGATCACATAGCTCCCATCAACGCCTTGAGCCTAGCCTCAAGGCGCCAAAGACCAGAGCCAAGATCTCAGGCAATCCCTGGGCCCGAGCCTAGCTCCACGTCCAGGAAGGCCTCGAGCCTAGCTCCAAGGCAATCAAGACCGGTAACCCCCCTTCTCTGATCTCCCTACTCGAAAAGAAGACGAGAAGGGAAGGAAAGAAAGAGAACAAAGGGGGAAGCCCGATAGCCCCCCTTCTCTGCTCTCCCTACTCGAAAAGAAGATGAGAGGGGAAGGAAAGAAAGATAACAAAGTGGGGGTACAGCCAGCATCCTCTCCTCTGATCTCCCCACTCTAAAAAAAAAATGAAAAATGAAAATGATGAATGAATGAAGAAAAGATGAATGAAAAATGAATGAGAGAAGAGTGGAGAAGGAAAGAAAGAGAGAACAAGAAGAAGATACAACATCATCGAAGTTACGACCATCCATGTCCTCGAGCCTAGCTCTAGGATGCCAGCTCGAGACCGGAGCTTAGATCTCCGGCCAAGAGATCCTCGAGCCACGCAGCTCTTGACCATCCACATCCCCGAGCCCAGCTCCAGGATGCTAGCTCGAGACCGGAGCTCTGACCTCCGGCCAAGAGATCCTCGAGTCACACAGCTCTCAACCATCCACGTCCCCGATCCCAGCTCCAAGATGCCAGCTCAAGACCGGAGCTTAGACCTCCGGCGAAGAGACCTTCGAGCCACGTAGCTCTCAACCATCCACGTCCTCGAGCCCAGCTCCAGGATGCCAGCTCAAGACTGGAGCTCAGACCTCCGGCCTAGAGACTGCCGAGCTCAGCAGCTCTCAGGTACCCTCTCTGATCTCCCCATACATTAAAAAGAAAGACAAAAGAAGAAGGGGAGTGAAGGAGAGGAGGAGCCAGACAAGAAAAATAATTGCAAAATAGTTTGCATTTTATTAATTGGGTGTCAATTACAAGTATCCTGTGGGCCCTCGACATGCCGAGTGGCCCTGCTAAATACAGAAGAAGAAGCAAAGAGTGACTATCTGCTAGCCGGGTTGCTGGGCCGGGAGTCTCCATCAGCAGGGGCTTCTGGCCATGCGGTTTCAGGCTCAGCCGGTGCGGCCCCCTCAACGCTCGCCTCTTGGTCTGAAGTACCGGGATAGTCAAGGTAGCTGCGGCCTTCGGCCGAGACGAACTCTTCGACCAGGCGGTGCAGGTACACGAAGCCTTTGAAGAAGGAGTCCGACACCATCTGCTGGATCTCGGCGAGGAACTCCTCCGAGGCCTTGTACCTTTCCATCGCCTTCCCAGTTTCCTTCCTTGCTGCGGCCACCTCGTGCCTAGCGTCCGCGACCGACTTGGCCGCCGCATCTGCTACCCTCTGAGCCATGATGGACTTCTCCTCCTCTGCCGTCAGTCGAGCTTGGAGTAACTGGGCGGTCCTCTTCTGCCGTGCCGCCTCGGCGATGACCATGCCCAACCTCCGCTCGGAGTCGGCAAGCTCCTCGGTCTTCTTTCTCGACTCTCCCTGCTCGCGGTCGAGATTCTCCTGGAGCTCTTTTGCTCGCCCCTTAGAGTCAGCAAGCTGCTTCTCGAGGTCCTTGACCCATCGGTCAAGTGCCTCCTCGGAGTCGACCTTCCCCTTCAGATCGGCCTTCAACGACACGATCTCGGCCGCCCGCTGCTGCTCAGATAGAAATCCTCTATGGTGTGTGACCCCATAGGTTCGAACACTAAGCCGGTAGCACTGGAACATTTTCAGTACCAGTCAAAGTCCTCTTCTAGCAATGATACCCGACGTCTGGATTGGTCGAAGATGCAGAGCACCTCACAAGAACCTCTGGCATATGGTTGCTGCATAATTCGTCCCTTTAACCTTATAATGCTCAACATGACCTAGGATTCGATTGCCAACCCTAATTTGGTTTATCCAGATCATGTCTCAACTTTACAAGTTCTGTGACTCCTCACAAGAACTACCCTGGCCAAGGATTTGCTAAATTGAGACATAGTGATTCATTCACTCCAAACTATTTGAAGGGATCAATTCTATCTTGATCCACCACCACTCTACAAGTACATGACTGCACCCAGAAACCTTCCGTCATTGGATTAGAAATCCAGGTAGTCCGGCACCAAAGTATAGTGAATTGTTTGCAAGCTACCATGATGATCTCAGGTCTGAGGGACACATATACCCATATTCCTTCGCAAGCAACCCTTTGCAGAAGGGAGCTCTGCAGATGGTCACGTTCAGTGAGATGTCATACATTTTGCTTTGATGCAGAACGAAAGAGAAGAGATGATGCGATGCGGAAGGAAATTAAAATTAATTCTTTTCTCTCTCTTTTTTTTTATATACTTTAGAAATTGGCTTTGACTCAAAGTAAAGCTAAACTAAGTTGAAGGAAACTAGGTAATGATTGAAAGCACAATTTAGAAGAACTAGGTTATCAGAGTAGTTCAGAAGTAACGGATCGCTGGGGGTTGAGAAACTCCCAGACCTAGGGTTTCGCTCTGAACTTTCAACAGGACAGAAATAAAGAGAAGAGATGGGTTACCAACCAGACAGTGATCTTCACAAAGTTTGGTGGAAGAACTCTCTCGAGCAGATTGTTGGATCCTCGGATTCGGATATCTTCGCAATGGATCCTCCAATACTGGTCCTGTGGCTGAGTCGGCTTCTCCTGGACTCAAGATCTGGGAAAGAAGAGGAACAAGTGATGGAATCAGAGACTCAAGGAAGGATTTACCAGATTGAAGAACTTGAAGGCTGAAGTTGCAGAAATCCAGATCCTCCTGGAGGCTGATCTGACTTCCTCTGGATCTGAAGTATCTGGACTGGATCTGGATGCTGGCGATCGGCCTGGACTTGGAGAGAGAGGCCGTGGGAGGTGGGATAAGCTAGGGTTTGGTGGATTGAAGTGGATGGTGGGCGGCTAGGGTTTAGTAGTTGGAGTGGCTAACCTAGGGTTTAGGGGTTTGGAGATCTCACACCTCCTCAAGGTTCCTGGGGAACCCGGATTTACTCCCTCACGGAGCTCAACACCTGGATGCAAGTGCGGAAGAGAGAAAACATAGAGTTTGCTCATAAAAAAAAGTTGGTTTCATTCATCAGATTGATTAAAATTTACAAGAGGAGTTTAATTTATAGGACTTTACAAGAGAGTAGGGTTTTACATCTTCCCATGTGGGACTAAAGGAGGGGATCTACAAATTAGGATAATCCATATACATATGGCCGGCCAAAGGTTCCAAAAAAAATTGATTTGGGTTTTAAAAGGAAGGTAGATGGCGCCTCCAAGCTTTGTTCTTCAAGAGAGGATTTCTTTCCTTCCATGGATCAACTCTTTTGGACTCCTCCTTTTCTTTCTCCCTAAGTCATGGTCCTTCCCATCTTTGTTTTGGGCATTTTTGGCATGGAATGGGCGCCTCCTTGAAGTTCTCTCCAAGAAGAATTTCTTCCCTTTCATAACTTGGCTCTTATGGAAGGTCTTGGGCCGCCCCCTTGATTTGTGGATCCCTAATTGCTTTCTCCTCATATGGCGCATGAAAGAAGGGAGCTGCTATCTGTGGTGTGGGGACCAGAGTATACTGGATGGAGATGTGGCACCCCCTGGACTCAGGCATGTGGCTGGGAGTGTGGCGCCCACTTGCTTGGCCTTGGAAGAAAATGTAACACCCCAGGTTGAAGTCCTAGACCACTACTGAGTCAACATGACTCAACAAAAATAAATTGCAGGGAGTACAGACTCAAGCTAAAATTGAGTTGATCAAGTCAACCCTTATTATAAGACAGAAAACCCTAATTCTTCGGGCAAGGTCACTCAGAGATCCAGATGGAGCTCTGAAGTCTTCTTCTGAGTCTGGTGCCCGCACCATACTTGCATGTCACACCAGTGTATCCACACTCCTTGGTTAAGAGGACAACTAAAAAATGCGATATACAACAACCTACACTTGATATATTATCATCCTATAACAATGTATCCTTTAGTTGTGAACCACTTTAAGAACCACATGATATATCCTCTCTATATCAAAACAATATAGTACTAAGGACTCCATCATACAAGAGTTAATTTCAGGAAAATGTAAATATGATTGATATGGCTGCATCGCTGACGTGGGGTGCATGTCAGGTCTAGCTGGACACTGTCAGTACCACATGGATTTTTCTTTCAAAAGATCTCCCGTTTGGGAAGAAGTGCTTCTGCTCCTCCGCCAGGTGGCTTCCGAAGATGGGTCCACTTCGGTCGAAGTGGAGCACCTCTCTGTCGCTCCGCCAGGTGTCCACCCAGGAGGGGTCCACCTCGACCGAAGCTGGCAGCCCCTCGCTCCATCGCCAGGTGGCACCCCAAGATGGGTCCACCTCGGCCGAGGTCGAGCCGGGCCCTCCTGCTCCTTCGCCAGCTGGCACCCAAAGACGGGTCCATCTCGACCGAAGTCGAGCACCTCTCTGCCGCTCCGCCAGGTGTCCACCCAGGAGGGGTCCACCTCGACCGAAGCTGGCGGCCCCTCGCTCCCTCGCCAGGTGGCACCCCAAGACGGGTCCACCTCGGCCGAGGTCGAGCCGGGCCCTCCTGCTCCTTCGCCAGCTGGCACCCAAAGACGGGTTCACTTCGGCCGAAGTCGAGCATCTCTCTACCGCTCCGCCAGGTGTCCATCTAGGAGGGGTCCACCTCGGTCGAAGCTAGTGGCCCCTCGCTTCCTCGCCAGGTGGCACCCCGAGACGGGTCCACCTCGGCCGAGGTCGAGCCGGGCCCTCCTGCTCCTTCGCCAGCTGGCACCCAAGGACGGGTCCACCTCGGCTGAAGTCGAGCACCTCTATGCCGCTCCGCCAGGTGTCCACCCAGGAGGGTTCCACCTTGGCCGAAGCAGGCGGCCCCTCGCTCTCTCGCCAGGTGGCACCCTGAGATGGGTTCATCTCGGTCGAGGTCGAGCCGGACCCTCTTGCTCCTTTGCTAGTTGGCACCCGATGACGGGTCCACCTCGGCTGAAGTTGAGCACCTCTCTGCCGCTCTGCCAGGTGTCTACCCAGGAGAGGTCCACCTCGACCGAAGCTGGCGGCCCCTCGCTCCCTCGCCAGGTGGCACCCCAAGACGGGTCCACCTCGGCCGAGGTCGAGTCGGGCTCTCCTACTCCTTCGCCAACTGGCACCCGAAGACGGGTCCACCTCGATCGAAGTTGAGCACCTCTCTGCCGCTTCGCTAGGTGTTCACCCAGGAGGGGTCCACCTCGGCCGAAGCAGGCGGCCCCTCGCTCCCTCGCCAGGTGGCACCCCGAGACGGGTCCACCTCGGTTGAGGTCGAGCCGTGCCCTCATGCTCCTTCGCCAGCTGGCACCCGAAAATGGGTCCACCTCAACTGAAGTCGAGTACATCACTGCCGCTCCGCCAGGTGTCCACCCAGGAGGGGTCCACCTCGGCCAAATCTGGTGGCCCCTCGCTCCCTCGCCAGGTGGCACCCCAAGACGGGTCCATCTCGGTTGAGGTAGAGTCGGGCCCTCCTACTCTTTTGCCAGCTGGCACCCGAAGACGGGTCCACCTCGACCGAAGTCGAGCACCTCTCTGCCGCTCCGCCAGGTGTCCACCCAGGAGGGGTCCACCTCGGTCGAAGCTGTCGGCCCCTTTCTCCCTTGCCAGGTGGCACCCCGAGATGGGTCCACCTTGGCTGAGGTCGAGCCGGGCCCTGCTGCTCCTTCGCCAGCTGGCACCCAAGGACGGGTCCACCTCAGCCGAAGTCGAGCCTCTCTTTGCCCCTCCGCCAGGTGGCACCCCCTGACGGTTCCACCTCGGCCGAGGTCAGCCCTACTTTGTGAAACCTCGGGAAAGCAGAGGCATGGGTTGCAAGGTCGCCACTAGAGCCGGCGCGCGCTGTGCCCCGTAAGGGGCACCAGTAGTGACACACGAAACCTTGTTTACACCAGTCGGATGGGGTCCCGTAATCGAGGAAAGGAATCCTTGCAGACAGGAGCCTGAAATGGCTGGAAGCCCACCATCAACACCTCGAAACGAGAGCTCCCGCACTCGGCCCAAAGCCTCGCCAGTCTTCCCCCCTTCGTGACACACGACGGACGAGGCGGTCCAGCCACTTAGCTCCCGGACCTGAAGAAGAAGGGGGAGGAGAAGGACTAGAGGTTGGAAGGAGCCCCCCCTGAGAGGAAGGCGAGCTTGAGGCAGTTCGATGGTATAAAAGAGATGGTAAAAATGGGTGGAAAGGTAAGTCGAAAAAGGGAGGAAACATCAAGAGAACGATCATGGAAGTCCTTAAGGAGTCCTCAGGCGTGAGCTCGGTAAACCCAGCGAGGAAGCCAGGCTTCAACTCCCCTCTTCCCCACACTTCTTTCGTTTACATCTCCTCTAAGCACCGGAATCCTTCGGGAACCCGCCTTTGGGGATCTGTTCCATCTCGCCGCTCTCTAACTTGACCGTCGGAGTGCCCCCGCCGGAATTCCCGGCCAGGATCTCTGACTTTGTTTTGCAGGTCCGGGAGCTTGGAGATCTCAAGGTGAGAGAGTCCGAGACTGGTGCCAGCTCAAGAGCTACAGGCCATCGCGGTTAGATCGGCAACAGATTGGCGCGCCAGGTAGGGGGGCAGAACAATAATCCCTGTGCGAGCAAGCTCTTCATGGGCGAAAGCATGCTCCGACCATGATGGTGATGCATGGACACGAAGCATCCGCCAGCTGAGTGGGGGAAGTTCCTTCTCCCCAAGGGCCGCATAGCCGTGAGAGGGAACTTCCTGGTCCACCTCCTCCTCCTCAGCCATCCCCGGTGGACGGTCCTTTCGCAGCTGTCATCCAGCAGCTACAAACTTTGACCACTGCTGTGCGGCAACTGCAGCACCAGCAGCGCTCCCTGGCCACTCAGTCCCAGCTAGGGACCCCCGCGGCTCTAGCCACGGTCCCCCGTGGAATCCTGTGCTCCATCCAAGGCAGGCCCTTTCATCCACGGGTAGTTTCCAATCACCGCGGGAGCCACCAGACTCCCGCAAAGAGGAAATACTTCGGTTCGATGGATCACGAGAGTCGATCCCTAGCCAACAACGTCGAAGCGTCGCGGTGCATCAGGCGCCATCGGGGCAAGGCCCCTCGCTGAGACCGATCGGCACCCCCTTCTCCAGTGGCCTTGGTGGAAGATTCCACAGACGAGGCCATCTGGCGCCAGGCCGAGAGGCGCCTGGAGGAGCACGAGCACAAGTTGGCAGAGTTTGCCTGCTGCTTTACCGACATGCAGAGCTCCCCAATAGATCTAGCAGGCTACAATGCCCGACCACCATTCTCCCAGGAAATCCAAGAGGAACCGATCCAGGGTCGGTTCCGCATGCCTCAGGTGGATCCCTACGATGGGACCACCGATCCCTTGGACCATTTAGAGAGCTATAAGGCTCTCAGAGGGTCCAGGGAGCAACGAACGCTCTCCTATGCGTTGCCTTCCTAGCCACCCTCCGAAAGGCTGCTCGAGTTTGGTTCACCCGTCTCGAGCCAGAATCTATTAGCTCCTTCCATCAACTAGAAGGAAAGTTTGTAGTACACTTCGACACTTGCCGAAAGGTGCCAAGAGAGGTGGATAGCCTCTTCTCTATCTGCCAGCAGGACTAGGAGCTGCTGCGGGACTACATTACCCACTTCAAGACCGCTGTCCTGGAAATCTATAGTCTGGACGAGCCTGTCGTCATGCTGGCATTGAAGCGCGGGCTTAAGACCTCCCGCCTGACGTATTCCTGGATAAAAAGCCCCCCAAGACGTACTCTGAGCTCCTCCTCTGTGTCCACAAGTACATCCGAGCGGAGGAGGCCGATCGCACCAGGCGAGAGCTGGACGGGAAGCCCTCAAAGAAGCCTGCCCCAAGGGATGTCACCGGGACCCGGAGGCCTGGACCACCTGCAGATTTTTGTCCAAGCCCGAAGCCGAAGAGCGGTGCTGCCCCGGAGAGAACGTTCACCCCTCTCCTCACTCCCAGGATGAAGATCCTCATGGAGATTGAGGGTGAGCACTACCTCCGCTGACCTCCTCCTCAGAACCCAAGGAGCATCCATGATAAGACAAAATATTGTCAATTTCACCGCGAGCATGACCACAACACGGAGGAGTGCCACAATCTGAAGTGGGAGATCGAGGAGTTGATCAAGAGGGGCTACCTCAGGAAATTTGTGAGGAACTAAGCCCCAGCAAAGGGACAGCCGCTCGCAGCCCTTCCCCCGGTCTCCACAATTGACAACCGCCCAACAGAGAAGCTGGTGGGCATGATCTCCTGGGGGATCGGGTGTGCGATGAAAAGAGCCTGGGAGGCGGGAGACCCAGAGAATGCACTCCCCTTTGAAAAGGGAAATAAAAATAAAAATATAAATAATGATGCAGTGGTGGTCGAGCTGACCATCGCGAAACATCCTGTACATTGCATTATGGTGGATAGTAGGAGATCTACTGACGTGCTTTTTTACGATGCTTTCTCCCGAATGAACCTGTCTCATGATCAATTAAAGCCGGTGCACACCCTCTCGTGGGCTTCACCGGAGATTCGATGGGGGTCGAAGGAGAAATCACTCTTCCTGTCACTGCCGGATCCCCATCTCGGCAGAGTACGATCATGATGACGTTTACCGTCGTCAAGCTCCCATCATCTTATAATGCCATCCTCGGCCGTCTAGGGCTAAACCAGCTGGACACTGTCATTTTCACTAACAGGTTGCTGGTGCAGTTCCCTACCGCCTCTGGGATGGGAGTGATGAGAGGGACAGCCCAGCCCGTCCAGCATTGCCTGCAGACAATCCCGGGTGCCCGGGGTGCTGAGCTCGGTCCCGATGTCGACGACCTTGACCTAAGAGAGAAAGACCCTAGGGGAGGGCCCGTGGAGCACCTGTTGACGTACCCTCTCGGTTCGGACCCTCAGAAGATGGTGCAGATAGGAGCCCAGCTCCCGGAAGAAGAGTGGGCCTTTTTGCTAGACTTCCTCCGGGCGAATGCCGATGTGTTCGCCTGGTCCGCTGCCGACATGCCAGGTATCCCCTCGAAAGTCATCACCCACCAGTTGAATATTGATCCAAGGTGTTGCCTTGTCCGCCAGAAGAAGAGAAGTTTTGCTGCAGAGAGGCAGAAGGCCATCAATGAAGAAGTGGAGAAGCTCCTCGCCACCGGCTTTGTACGGGAGGTACAGTAACCCAGTTGGCTGGAAAACGTGGTCATGGTGAAGAAGAGCAATGGCAAGTGGAGGATCTGCGTGGACTACACCGACCTCAACCGAGCTTGCCCGAAGGACAGTTTCCCTCTTCCAAAATCGACCAGCTCGTGGACACCACTTCAAGGCATCGCCTCCTCTCTTTCATGGATGCCTTCTCCGGGTACAACCAGATTCGAATGCACCCGGAGGACGAGGAGCACACTGCTTTCATCACCGACCGCGGAACCTACTGTTACAAGATGATGCCATTCGGCCTCAAGAACGCCGGGGCCACGTACCAGCGGCTGGTCAACAAAGTCTTCAGAGACCAGATCGGTCGCAACATGCAGGTGTATGTGGACGATATGCTGGTGATGAGGAAGCCCCTTTCGGACCATGTCGGCGACCTGGCGAAGACCTTTGGTAACCTCCGACTTCACCAGATGAAGTTGAACTCGATGAAGTGTGCCTTCGGCATGTCCACCGGGAAGTTCCTGGGGTTCATGGTAACCCCAAGGGGAATATAAGCCAACCCAGAGAAGGTCCAGGCTATCCTGGACATGGAGCAACCCACCTCCAAGAAGCAAGTGCAGCGACTCACCGGCCGGATAGCCACCCCGAGTCGATTTATCTCGAGGTCCGCCAACCGCTGCCGACCCTTTTTTAAGGTGCCGAGAAAGATTAATGACTTTACCTGGATGGAGGAGTGCCAGGAGGCGTTCGACGAGCTGAAGAGGACATTGGCATCCCCGCCGCTGCTCTCCAGGCCCGAAGAAGGAGAGGAGCTCCTCCTGTACCTAGTGATCACCCTGGAGGCCATCAGTTCGGTCCTGGTTCAGACTGATGACCAGGGAATGCAAAGGCCGGTGTATTACACAAGCAAACTCCTCCGCGATGCGGAGCTTAGGTATTCCTGGTCTGAGAAACTGATTTTTGCACTAATCGTGTCCGCTCAGCATCTCAGACCTTATTTTCAAGCGCACCCTATTGCTATCCTGATGGATCAGCCGCTGAAAGTGGTGCTCAGCCGACCTGACACATCTGGGTGCCTGGCAAAGTGGGCGCTCAAGCTCATCGAATTCGACATCACCTACAGGCCAAGGTCGACCATGAAGGCACAAGTTCTCGCTGACTTCTTGGTTGAGTGTGCAGGCCTGGGTAAGGGGGCGGAAGAGAGCCTTCAAGACCGGCAGTCGGGGCCAGGACCAGAGGAAGATGTCTGGATCCTTCATGCAGACAGAGCCTCGAACTCCAGCGGGAGTGGAGCTAGACTCATCCTCGCCAACGGTGAAGGGGTAGTCGCCGAATGTGCACTCCGTTTCCAGTTTGCCATCACTAATAATCAAGCGAAGTATGAAGCGCTCCTCGCGGGGCTGAGAGTGTCCCGCGAGTTGGGCGTGGCCAACCTCAAGGTCTTCACCGACTCGTAGCTGGTAGCTGGGCAGATCTCGGGGGAGTACGAGGTGCGGGACCCCCAAATGGCGAAGTACCTGGAGCTTGTGAGAACGAGCGCGGCAGGATTTTGGCGTTTCAGCATCTCCCATATACCTCGTGGGAAAAATGCTCGCGCGGACACGCTCTCCCGCCTTGCAACCCTGCCGGACTTGTCATTGGGCCGCGCTTACATCAAGCACGTCAAGGCACCGAGCTACGAGACACCCATGGATGTCCAGCAAGTCAACCAAGAGCCCAGCTGGATGGACAAGTACATCGAGCACATCACCGATGGCACCCTGCTGGAGGACCGCATGGCGGCTAGCCTCATCAAGAGGAAGGCCGCATGGTTCATCTTAATGGATGGGTTACTGTATCGGAGGTCCTACTCCTACCCGCTCCTCAAGTGTCTGAGACCCGCAGAGGCCGCACTCGTGCTCCAAGAGATCCACGAGGGCATCTGTGGGAACCATGTGGGGGGCAGGACACTGGCGTACAAGGCCCTCCATCAAGGTTACTTCTGGGAGACAATGAAAAAAGACACAGCTGACTTCATGAAGAGGTGTGACTGATGTCAGCGGCACGCCGTGGTGCAACGTCAGCTCGCCGTTCCACTCTCCCAGCTTTCCGCCCCATGGCCGTTCGCTCAATAAGGCATGGATCTCCTAGGACCTTTTCTCCCAGCGTCTGGGTAATGAAAATTCTTGATCGTGGCCATCAACTACTTCACGAAGTGGGTCGAGGCCGAACCCTTGGCCCGGATCACGGAGGCAAACATCATCAAGTTCTTCTGGAAGTCAATTATCTGCCGCTTTGGCCTACCACACACTATTATCACCGACAACGGACGTCAATTTGATTGTCGGGAGTTCGAGGAGTTCTGCAGCGACCTTGGCATCCACCATCGTTTCACTTCGGTGGCATACCGCAGACAAACAGAGAAGCTGAGGTAATGAATAGGACCATCTTGCAAGGTCTCCGGACAAGACTGGACCAAGCCAAGGGTAGGTGGGTGGAAGAGCTCCCGAGCATCCTTTGGGCGTACCACACTACCCCGAGGACGGCTACAGATGAGACCCCGTTCAACCTTGTCTTCGGAGCCGAAGCGGTTATCCTAATTGAGCTCAACCTACCGACCCTGTGCGTGGAGCAGTACGACGAGGTGGAGAACCCTGCTAGGATGCTGCTAAACCTGGACCTCCTTTAAGAAATGAGGGACAGGGCTCGAGTTCGGATGGCTGCCTACCGGCAGCGAGTGGCCAAATACTACAACTCCAGAGTGAGACCGAAGTCCTTCCGCCCGGGAGATTTGGTGCTCCGTCGCGCTGAAGCTTCCCATCCACGGGAGTGCGGGAAGCTCTCCCCAAACTGGGAAGGCCCTTATAGGGTGGCGGAGGTACTTCCTCACGGGGTGTACTACCTGGAGGAGCTAGGAGGATCCCGGTTCCCTCGGACTTGGAATGCTTCAAACTTGAGGATGTATTATCAATAATGTAAGGCTCCTTGAACTTTAGCAATGAAATCTTTTTTATCAAATGCTTGCTCTCGTCTCATAGGATGAGGGCCACCCAGCTCTAAGTTCAGCGAGCACATACACGACAGGAGACTCGTGAAGGCGTGATGTCCCTCTCACAAGATCCCGGAGAACAGCTCGGCAAGTCGTGCAAGGCTCAGATACAGCCTACGGCCCCGGGGTTCAGTTCGGAAGTCCCGGACTTCGGTCTGGAAGGTGGGGTAGAATCAAATTTGCCCATGCGATCCCAGAGAACAGCTCGGCAAGCTGCATAAGGCTTAGATACAGCCTGCGGCCCTGGGGTTCAGTCCGGAAGTCCCAGACTTCGGTCTGGAAGGTGGGGTAGAACCAAATTCGCCCATGTGATCCCGGAGAATAGCTCGGCAAGCCGTGCAAGGCTCAGATATAGCCTGTGGCCCCGGGGTTCTGTCCGGAAGTCCCGGACTTCGATCTGGAAGGCGGGGTAGAATCAAATTTGCCCACGCGATCTCGGAGAATAGCTCGGCAAGCCACGCAAGGCTCATATATAGCCTGTAGCCCCAGGGTTCAGTCCGAAAGTCCTGAACTTCGGTTTGGAAGGTGGGACAGAACTAAGTTCGCCCACGCAATTCCGGAGCTCAACTCGGAACGCACTACGGGACTTAGTCCCAGTGGCTAGCACCGGAGTTCAGTCCGGAAGATGCACAAAAAAAAAAAGAGAAGAAGAAAAGAAAGAAAGAGACATGGAATAATTTAGTGAAGAGATAATTTCATTGCGCTTAAAAGATAAATACATAAGAGGGGCCCCAACAGGCCGGGCGACCCCAATGAAAGAAAATAAAAAATAAAGATAAAAGCACCATTGAGCTACTTCAGCGCAGCTGCATCCTCCTCGGGCTGGGGGGCACTCTCTCCATCGGCGCCGTCGACGGGAGGCTGCTCGGGAGTCGCCGCCTCATCACCGACCGCCGCCGAAGCTCCTCCAGCGAGCTCCTGCCTCCTGCCACCAAGGACTACCCCGTTGAGGTCGAGCTCGGGATAGAAGGAGCCAACCTTCTCCCGGCATACCTGGAATCCCTTCAAGAAGGAGTCCACGGCAGCCTCCCGCACCTCGACGACATACTCCTCGGAGGCTCGGAACCTCGGAATGGCCTCCTACGTGTTGGGAATTGTGTCCCAAAGCCAATCGCCTGGGTTGTAGACGGTTGTGCTGGATATTGTATTCATTTTATAAATTAATAAAATTATTATTTTTGGCAGCTCATCACATATTGTATTTCCCTAATAATGAACTCTTTCCATGTGATGAAGTCCTTAGGGCTACACTGACTTCGATACAGAGAGGATATATCGACTGGTCCTTAAACCTTGTTCACAGCCAAAGGACATATTGTACTGGACGGCAATATATCAAGTATAGGTTGTTGCAGTTCACATCGTTTGGTTGTCCTCTTGACCAAATGAGTGTGGTGACACTGATGTGATCTGCAAGTGGGATATATGATATCTCATTGAACGTGACTCCGTGAAACCCCTTTATGCCAAAGGGATACTCACGATAGGATATGGGTATATGTGCCCCTCTGACCTGAGATCATCACGGTAGCATGCAAGCAACTCCCTGTGCTTTGGTACCGGACTACCCGGATTTTTAATCCAGTGATGGAAGGTTTCTGGGTACAGGCAAGTACTTGTGGAACAGTGATGGACCAAGATGGAATTGACCTGTCCGAACAGTTTGGATTGAATGTCTCGCAGTATCTCAATTTAGCAAATCCTCGGCCGGGGTAGCCCTAGTGAAGAGTCACTGGGCTTGCAAGATTGAGACACGTTGTCGACTGACTCAGTCTGGGTTGGCAGCCCAATATCAGTCGTCCTGAGCATTAGAGGTCAAAGGGATGAATTATACAGTAACCATATGCCAGAGGTTCGATAGTATGCTCCCGCATCTTCGACCTATCCGGACGCCGGGACCCATTGCTAGATGGTTTCCTGTGCTGGTACTGAAATTGTTCCAGTGCTACCATTTAGGTCCGAACCTATGAGGTCACACGCCACAGAGGATAACTCTCTGATCCGGATACCGATTACGATTGGGAATCGCCTCGGTTTTATGATTACGGTATTTTTGAGCACTCTTTTCCTGGTCTTGCCCTTGTTTGGGTCAACCAAAAATTATTCCGGGCTGACCAGTCCTGCGCCAGGATTTTTTTGAATCAGTTTTGAAATGATTCGGAGCTAAATTCGGCCTTCAATTGGTTATGAACCAATTGAACTAAATTTTTTGGGCTTGAACCGGTTCAATTTGTTTGAACCATTGGGTTTAATGGGATTTGTTTGAACCATTGGTTTTAATAGGATTGAACCAGATTTTTTGGACCGATGTTTCTTCAATTGACCGGTTCACACGATCTTTTTCCGCTGGGCGAATTCCTTGCGTCGGATGTTGTTTGGCGTCTTCTCGCCTCCCTCCACCCCATAGCCTTAAACCCGTTTAATTAGTCCTAATGGCTGGTTAATGATGGTTAAGCCACCGACATCTTTTGGCCTCCCAGGAGTTTCATTTGCTCCTTGCTGCTGCTTCTTTTTAAATTCCCTGCTGTCCCCTGGTTTTTAGAGAGTTTTTTAGACGTCACCATGTGAAAAAAAAAAAGGATGTGAGAGTTCTTTTGCTGGCAGAATTTCTTTCCCTTTCCACCGGTAAAATTGAGGGCTGGGTTTTGGTGAGTGGAAGGAAGAGAAATCAAGCCTTTAATCTCTGTTTTCTGGTGCTCAAATTTGAAGGAAGATGAACTCTGTTTTGCTGAAAAACAAGTTCTGAAATTCTGTTTCCTCCCTTCTTCCCTCCCACCGTTCCATGTCTTCCGGTGACTAGCATCGCCCGAGAGACGGATCAGAGCTAGCCCCTGGCATGTTCCCCCTCTTGAGAGTGTTCAACCGAGCACTTGGAAGCCGGATCGACCTTTTTCTCTTGCTGTTCTTATGCTCTGCTTTCAGGTTGCAGATTTTGCAGGCTGCTGAATTTCTGGTGCTGTTTTTGGTTGAAAGGAAGGGCACCAAAACCTTGAATCATCTACTCCCCTTTGAAGGAAGATCAACCATCTTGTTCCCTACATTTTGGTGTTGAAAGGAAGATCAAACGTTGCCAGTTTTCCTCTGTTCTGCAGCAATTTTGGTGGGAAGAACAGCAACCTGTCAACGTGCTGAAAGTGGAAGACAACAGGAATAAATTTATTCCTGTTATCCCACATATTCCAGAACTATACCAGATTTATTCTGCGCAGGAATAAGGTATGGGTTTCATTTTTAAATTCATGCATGCGTAGATCTATGGATTTAAAATATTTTATAAACATTACATGCCCATATTATAACATGTTTTAGTCTGTACATGCTTCCAGATTGTGTTAGATCCTGCGTGGAGCATGTTTTCGGCTGTGCATTTTAAAATTGTTTTAAAATACTTACCTGCTCCCTGATGTTGCATGCTTAGGGTAGGCACCTGCAAATGAACATTTCAACTTTCATTGGTATCAGAGCCAGGTTGACAGGTGTAACATAATCTTGATGCATGTTAGATTAAAAATAGTTTAATCTATTTTTGTATCCTGATAGTTCTTTTAGGAACCTAGTTGAGACCTTCACCATGATCGTGTGTCTTCGACACGAAGCGGATCATTTGTGTTGGCCTTTTCAGAAGGATCCATTAAGGACATCTTGGAATTAAAATTATTTTAGTTCAGATACAATTTTGACATGTCTGTTAAATTATTGGGCCATGAAATGTTTATAAAATAAAATCTAGATATGATGCATGATTTTGTAATATAAAAAATGTTTTACATTGACACTTAATTAAAAATATTTTGATTAAATGTATGGCTTATTAAAATAAACTATTAGGTTTATGAAATCTAATTTGACACGAATAAGCCATTTTGGGTTAATTGGGTTAGTTATCTAATTGGGTCCTTAACTGGGTTAGACCTAGGTTTAGTTGAACCGGATAAAAGAAGATTAATCAAAAGTTGATTAAGGTCCTTCTTTAGAACTATCTAATAGTTAGAATAGTTGATCCGTTCATCTAAAATGGATCCAATTAGTGGCTCTGTGGATGCCCGAGTCTTTAGGCTAATCTGATCGGGTCTGGTAAACCGACTGATGTCGAGGTAGGTTTGGCATTTGTGATCATGGTTGTATGAGGCTACCTCTTTCTTGGCCAACTTGGTTGGTGTCTAGGAAAGATGGTTAATGGCGGATACTCACCCATGATCTCACCTACCTGGCTAGTCGAGTCAACCAGAACTGATTGGAAAAGCTCAATGACTCGAGTTAACCCATGTCACCCAGGTTGATCGGTCTGACTGATCTTTAGGTGCCCATGGATCATTTGTTGATTTATTTCAACCCTCCTGAAATCTGATTATTTCAGTGGGAGGATGATCCATGTCCTTGTCTCTTCTCCTCTGTCATAACTAAAAATCCTCTAAAATTATTAGGTCCTTAAAAGACTAAGTCAAAGAGTTGACAGTGTCTTTGCCTCCCATTAAGTTGGATAGAAATATGTCCACTAGCTTGGTGTGCATCGGCAGTTCCATAGAACGGGTGTACATCCGGTGACTGAAATTTCTATCTAATCGATGATGGTTCAGTGCAACCTCCTTAACGGGACCAGGTGAGCCGGCCATAGTCGGGCTTGGTCTTTAGTTAGCTGGAAGCATTGGATTTGTCATTTTAATGGTTGGACCTAACCAGAGACCCGCAATAGGAGGCCCCTAGGCCGATTGGGGTGTTCTTGGGGCAAAATAAAATACTGAAAATTGTTTAGGAAAACAATTGTTTTACGAACCTACCTTTAGGCTCATATGGGTGAGCTGGCCATAGTCGGGCTCATGCAAGGCCTATTGGATTTCAGTACCCACTTGAAAAGATGTTGTTTTCATGGATTGGAGTTAGAGGCTACCAATCTGAAAAATTAGTGGGAGAAACCTTTAGACTAAAGTCCAAGTCTTTTGGTTAAGTTATTAATTCATAAACTAATTTGGTCTTGTTTTCTTTTCAGATGTCTTCAAACTTATCGCTCCGGTCACTTCTCGATAACGAGAAGTTGAAGGGTCATAACTTCGATACTTGGTATCGAAGGTTAAGAATTGTTCTGGAGCATGAATGGATCCTCTATGTGATAACGGATCCGGTGCCTGAAATCTCTTCTACAAATGCACGGAGTGCGGTCAGAGACGCTTACTTGAAGTGGGTTTCTGATCGGACTACTGTCCGTTGCATTATGCTTGCTGCGATGAACGACGAGTTCAGCCGCAAATTCAAGGAGGCCCAACCTGATGAAATCCTTCAAAAATTGAAGGAATCCTTCAGCACCCCGGATGATGTAGAACGGTACAAAGTGTCTTGTGCCATCTACAACTCCAAGATGCCGAATGGTGGTTCAGTCACTGATCGTATATTATATATGATTGAGCTGATTGAAAAACTGGGCAAACTCGGATGCCCCTTGCACGAGCAGCTCGGCAAGGATGCGATCCTGAATTCTCTTCCCTCCTCCCTCCTCCTATCTTGACTTTCTTGATCATTATAGAATGAACAAGCCTGCAGTCAACTACCATGGTCTTTTGGGGTTGCTGCAGACTTTCGAGAAAGACCACCAACTTAATAAGGGGGTGGTGAATTTAGTGGGAGCAAGTAGAGGTCGTCGTCCCTTTAAGAAAAGGAAGAAGAAAATAAATAAAAAGGGAAAGAAGGTGCAGAATGCTCCTGGCCCGAATCAGACCAGGAAGTTTAAGGCTGATCAGTCTTCTGCAGAGTGCTTCTACTGCAAGAAGAAGGGACACTGGAAGAGGAACTGTCCTCTTTATATTGCGTCCCTTGATCCGAACAGGCCGAGAAAGCAGAAGTCTGCTGAACAAGGTATTTATATGATAAAACCTTGTAATTACTCAATTGTTGATACTGCTAACTGGGTATTGGATACTGGTAGTCCAATTCATGTTTGTAATTCGTTACAAGGACTTCAAGTTAGTAGAAGATTTGAAGATGGAGAACAGTTTCTGAGCGTCGGGAATGAAAATCGTGTTCCAGTACTGGCGGTTGGAGTCCTGCATCTTGTCTTTGAGTCTTGTACTGTCGAACTAGTCGACTGTCACTATTGTCCTAGTTTCATTATGTGCATAATCTCTGTAGGCCTTTTGGCCAATTATGGTTTTGAACTATCAATAAAAGGAGATTTTTGCAATGTTATTTTGAATAATGCTGTTATAATGAAAGCTAGATTAAATAATGGCATATATGTACTATCAAGGCCTGTTAGTATAATGTACACTTCTAGCAAATGCCCAAGGTTAGATAATGTCAATGATTTGTATCTTTGGCACTGTAGACTAGGTCATATTAACCAAAATAGGATAAACAAGATGCGAGGAGATGGACTTCTCGAGGTCAGTGATTCTGAATCACTGCCCACTTGTGAATCCAGTTTACTTGGTAAAATGACCAAGTCACCTTTTTCTGGAAAAGGTGAACGATCTACAGAACTCCTAAGTCTAATACATACTGATGTATGTGGACCAATGATAATTAGTGCCAAAGGAGGATACAAATATTTCATTACATTTACAGACGACTTTTCGAGGTTCGGTTATATCTTTCTAATGAGACATAAGTCTGAATCGTTTGAAATGTTCAAACGATACCTTAATGAAGTAGAAAAGTAAACTGGAAAAAGTATTAAAACCCTTCGATCTGATCGAGATGGTGAATACTTATCTGGTGCATTTTTGACATATCTTGAGGAGAAAGGAATTCTCTCTCAGTGGACTCCTCCAGGAACACCATAGTTGAATGGTGTGTCCGAAAGGAGGAATCGAATCTTGTTGGACATGGTTCGATTAATGATGGGCTTTGCAACTCTACTGCTATCCTTTTGGGGATATGCGCTTCAGACAGCCTGTTACTTGTTGAATAATGTTCCAAGTAAGTCTGTTGTCTCCACTCCGTATGAGATATGGAATGGACGTAAACCCTCAATCTCACACCTTCGGGTCTGGGGTTGTCCGGCTTACATAAAACGTTTAGACGCAGACAAACTTGGTCCTAAGTCTGACAAGTGTTTATTCATTGGTTATCCTAAGGAAACCAAAGGATATTTCTTCTACTTGGAGAATGAACAAAAGGTGTTCATTGCTCTTAGAGCTATCTTTTTGGAAAAGGAGTTTCTTGGAGAAGGAACTATAACCTCTAAGATTGAACTTGATGAAGTTCTGCCAATAGAAGAACCTGCACACTCTAAGGACATCGTGGAACCGGCTGTGATTGACTCACACCCTGAACCCATTAGGAGATCTGGTAGAATACTGCATCAGCCGGACAGATACTACGGTTTCTTGGTCCGGGACGACGATCCCATTGAGCTCGATGAGAATAATGAGGATCCGATCACCTATATGGATGCACTTCAGAGATCTGACTTTGAGGCATGGCTTGGAGCCATGCGATCCGAAATGGAGTCCATGGAAATCAACAATGTTTGGACATTGGTTGATCCACCTGAAGGAATAAAACCCATCGGGTGTAAATGGATCTTCAAGAAGAAAAGGGGCACAGATGGGAAGGTCGAAACCTATAAAGCCCGTCTGGTTGCCAAGGGGTATCGTCAGCAATATGGTATCGATTATGACGAGACATTCTCCCCTGTGGCAATGCTCAAGTCTATTCAGATCATGCTTGCTTTGGCAGTATATTTTGATTACGAGATCTGGCAGATGGATGTCCAAACCACTTTCCTAAATAGGGAGCTGGAAGAAGAGGTGTATATGATACAGCCTGAAGGGTTCACATCCACAGATGAATCAAAAGTATGCAAGTTGCAGAGGTCCATCTATGACTCAAGCAAGCATCTCGAAGTTGGAACTTACGGTTTGATAAGTGTATCAAATCGTACGACTTCGTTAAGAACGGAGAAGAACCATGCATCTATAAATGGGTTAATGGTTATGTGATTGTATTCCTAGTACTGTATGTTGACGACATTCTCTTAATCGGGAATGATGTCGCAGCATTACAAGGAATAAAGGTCTGGTTATCATCTCAGTTCTCCATGAAGGACTTGGGTGAAGCTTCTTACATACTAGGTATGATGATCTATAGAGATAGATCCAAGAAGCTTTTGGGACTGTCCCAGTCTACGTACATAGACTCCGTGCTGAAACGGTTCAGCATGGAAAATTTCAAGAAAGGCTATCTTCCGATAAGTTCTGGAATTACTCTTTCCAAGAAGGATTGTGCGACAACTCCAGAGAAAAGAGAGCGCATGAGTAGAGTACCTTATGCTTCAGCAGTAGGCTCTATCATGTATGCTATGACTTGTACTAGACCAAACATGGCATACTCACTAGGAGTAGTGAGTAGATACCAGTCTGACCCAGGTGAGGCGCATTGGAAGGTGGTTAAGACCATCCTTAAGTATTTAAGAAATACTAAAGATCAATGGCTGATTTATGGAGAACCTGACTTGAAACTTGTGGGGTACACTGACTCCAGTTTCCAGTCAGATAGAGATGATAGCAAGAGTGTGTCAGGATTTGTATTTACCCTGAACGGAGGAGCGATCTGCTGGAAAAGTTCCAAGCAAGCAACTGTTGCAGACTCGGTATGCGAAGCAGAATATATTGCAGCATCAGATGCAGCAAAGAAAGCTGTGTGGTTGCGGAAGTTCCTTGGAGAGCTAGGGGTGGCACCTTCCCTAGATGGTCCTGTTCCGGTATACTGTGACAGCACTGGAGCCATTGCTCAAGCTAAGGAGCCTAAAGCTCATCACCGCACCAAGCACATTTTGCGGTGCTACCACCTCGTACGAGAAATCGTGGAGCGAGGCGACATCAATCTTCTGAAGATCGATGGAAAAGAAAATCTGGCCGACCCCTTCACTAAAGCCCTTGGAATCAAAGAGTTCGACTATTGTAAATGGGAAATGGGTATAAGATACTCTTCTAATTGGCTTTAGTACAAGTGGGAGTTGTTGGGAATTGTGTTCCAAAGCCAATTACCTTTGTTGTAGGCGGTTGTGCTGGATATTGTATTCATTTTATAAATTAATAAAATTATTATTTTTGGCAGCTCATCACATATTGTATTTCCCTAATAATGAACTCTTTCCATGTGATGAAGTCCTTAGGGCTACACTGACTTCGATACAGAGAGGATGTATCAACTGGTCCTTAAACCTTGTTCACAGCCAAAGGATATATTGTACTGGACGGCAATATATCAAGTATAGGTTGTTGCAGTTCACATCGTTTGGTTGTCCTCTTGACCAAATGAGTGTGGTGACACTGATGTGATCTGCAAGTGGGATATATGATATCTCATTGAACGTGACTCCGTGAAACCCCTTTATGCCAAAGGGATACTCACGATAGGATATGGGTATATATGCCCCTCTGACCTGAGGTCATCACGGTAGCTTGCAAGCAACTCCCTGTGCTTTGGTACCGGACTACCCGGATTTTTAATCCGGTGATGGAAGGTTTCTGGGTACAGGCAAGTACTTGTGGAACAGTGATGGACCAAGATGGAATTGACCTGTCCGAACAGTTTGGATTGAATGTCTCACAGTATCTCAATTTAGCAAATCCTCGGCCGGGGTAGTCCTAGTGAAGAGTCACTGGGCTTGCAAGATTGAGACACGTTGTCGACTGACTTAGTCTGGGTTGGCAGCCCAATATCAATCATCCTGAGCATTAGAGGTCAAAGGGATAAATTATACAGTAACCATATGCCAGAGGTTCGATAGTATGCTCCCGCATCTTCGACCTATCCGGATGCCGGGACCCATTGCTAGATGGTTTCCTGTGTTGGTACTGAAATTGTTCCAGTGCTACCGTTTAGGTTCGAACCTATGAGGTCACACACCACAGAGGATAACTCTCTGATCCAGATACCGATTACGATTGGGAATCGTCTCGGTTTTATGATTACGGTATTTTTGAGCACTCTTTTCCCGGTCTTGCCCTTATTTGGGTCAACCGAAAATTGTTCCAAGCTGACCAGGCCTGCGCCAGGATTTTTCTGAATCAGTTTTGAACTGATTCGGAGCTAAATTCGGCCTTCAATTAGTTGTGAACCAATTGAACTAAATTTTTTGGGCTTGAACCGGTTCAATTTGTTTGAACCATTGGGTTTAATGGGATTTGTTTGAACCATTGGTTTTAATAGGATTGAACCAGATTTTTTGGACCGATGTTTCTTCAATTGACCGGTTCACACGGTCTTTTTTCGCTGGGCGAATTCCTTGCGTCGGACGTTGTTCGGCGTCTTCTCGCCTCCCTCCACCCCATAGCCTTAAACCCGTTTAATTAGTCCTAATGGCTGGTTTAATGATGGTTAAGCCACCGACGTCTTTTGGCCTCCCAGGAGTTTCATTTGCTCCTTGCTGCTGCTTCTTTTTAAATTCCCTGCTATCCCCTGGTTTTTAGAGAGTTTTTTAGACATCACCGTGTGAAAAAAAAAAGGCTGTGAGAGTTCTTTTGCTGGCAGAATTTCTTTCCCTTTCCACCGGTAAAATTGAGGGCTGGGTTTTGGTGAGTGGAAGGAAGAGAAATCAAGCCTTTAATCTCTATTTTCTGGTGCTCAAATTTGAAGGAAGATGAACTCTGTTTTGCTGAAAAACAAGTTCTGAAATTCTGTTTCCTCCCTTCTTCCCTCCCACCGTTCCATGTCTTCCGGCGACTAGCATCGCCCGAGAGACGGATCAGAGCTAGCCCCTGGCATGTTCCCCCTCTTGAGAGTGTTCAACCGAGCACTTGGAAGCCGGATCGACCTTTTTCTCTTGCTGTTCTTATGCTCTGTTTTCAGGTTGCAGATTTTGCAGGCTGTTGATTTTTGGTGCTATTTTTGGTTGAAAGGAAGGGGACCAAAACCTTGAATCATCTACTCCCCTTTGAAGGAAGATCAACCATCTTGTTCCCTACATTTTGGTGTTGGAAGGAAGATCAAACGTTGCCAGTTTTTCCTCTGTTTTGCAGCAGTTTTTGGTGGGAAGAACAGCAACCTGTCAACGTGCTGAAAGTGGAAGACAACAGGAATAAATTTATTCCTGTTATCCCACCTATTCCAGAACTATACCAGATTTATTCTGCACAGGAATAAGGTATGGGTTTCATTTTTAAATTCATGCATGCATAGATCTATGGATTTAAAATATTTTATAAACATTACATGCCCATATTATAACATGTTTTAGTCTGTACATGCTTCCAGATTATGTTAGATCCTGCGTGGAGCATGTTTTCGGCTGTGCATTTTAAAATTATTTTAAAATACTTACCTGCTCCTTGATGTTGCATGCTTAGGGTAGGCACCTGCAAATGAACCTTTTAACTTTCACTACGCCTCCCGCTTGGATGCCTCCAGCAGCCCGTTGACGTAGGAGCTCTTCTCCTTGGCAGCGCTCAGCTCCTTTAGGACTTCTTCCACCCGGTGCTCTAGTGATCGGGATTGAGCCCTGAGGTAGGTCTTCTCTGCCACGTCCTCCTCATTGCGGCGCTGGTTTGAGATCCTCTCCTCCGACAGAGAGGTCTCGAGCTCCTTGATACGCCCCTCGGCACGAGCCAGGTCAGCTCGGAGGGCCTGGTTATTTCCTCGCTGCTCGACCCCTTTCTCCATGAGGTCCTTAACGTCAGCTGTGAGCTTGCCGAGCTTCACCTCCTTCTCGGCGTCCTTCTTGGTGTAGCCGGCGAGAAAGTTCCTTAGCAGCAGCACGTCCATCCTGATCTGCATCGAAAGAAAAGGAGGTTAGAACAATCCAACTGGAACTTTAAAGGAGTCAGAGCTTGGAACTTATCGTAAAGAGCTGCGGGAGGATCCCGAGCAGTGCCTCGTTAACTCCATGACCTTCTCCACGATGCCCTGGTCACCGATCATGGAGCATCCGTTGGTGAGGCTCGGCTACAGAATAGGCACGTCGGTAGCATGCAAGGTGACCGTCCCCTTGCCAAGTGGTGCGGCCGTCGGTGGAGCTGCCGCCGTCCTGGTGGCCACCGTGGAAGCGACCAGTGCAGCGGCTGGAGCCGGCGCCGCCCGAGGAGGTTCCGACCCCCTCTCTTCCCCGGCCCTGTCGAGGTCGACGACAGGGACATCGGGCGCCCGGCCCGAGGTGGCCTGGAGGCAGGAGTCGCCACTCCAGGGCCAGTGATGGAGGTCGGCGCAAGCATTCGGCTCGCCTCAGTACGAGCCCTCTTTGCCGGGGGTTCAGTCCCTTCGGCAGCATCCCTCTATGCGGCGCCCTCCATCAGGTTCTCCACGGAGAACTTCAAACCTGAGAAAAAAAAAAAGAAGTCAGTCAAGCTAGTTCAGAAAAAGGGGGATGCGAAGCAGAAAAATAAATCAGGGGAGGGAGATCCAAGCCTCACCCAGCTCCCAGATGGGACTGATCCTTATCTCGAATAAATTCTGCTATGAGAGCAGAACATCGAGGGCTGGGACCGCGTCACTCAGCAGCTGTGAAAAGACCCCTTGGTCCGCTGGCTCGACCTGAGAGTTCCAGTTCGGAGATCGGTCTGGCTCGCTCCAGGCCCAGTCAACGTCGTTGATCGAGGCAAAAAAGAATCAGTTCTTCCAGCCCTTAATCGACGAAGGGAGTTCGAACTTGAGACACCTAGGCCGAGGTGAGATATACCACCAGCCATCATCGGTGGAGTAGCACTTCAGGGTGAAGAGAGCCCTGAAGAGGGAGAAACGGGCAACGAACCAATGAAAGTGGCAGAAGACGATGAAAGCAAAGATGACCCGGATGGCATTAGGAGCCAACTGGGCTGGGACCAGATGGTAGTGACTGAGAAAAGAGAGAAAAAAGGGGTGAAGGGAAAATCGAAGACCCCCAAGGAGGAAGTCCTCGTAGAAGGCGATTCTCTCGGGGTCGCTCGAGGTCACTCGATCTCCAGGCCACGGGAGGGAAAGACAAGTCGAACCCAGGATTCCATAGACATCCGGAGCAGAGAAAGGTCATCCTCGGTCATCGTTGAGGCATGACCGGAGGGGCCGGAGGGAGAGGTTACCGGAGGAGGAAGAGAAGAAATGGGACAAGCAGAAACTGTGGGGGGAGACCTAGGATCCCTAGGGACGCCTATGGTCACAGCCCCAGGCTGGAGCTGCCTACGGACCTCGTCCGGGATCTCTTCCCCTTTCGAGGAAGAAGGCAATGGAGTCCTCGGCCAGGAAGGACCGGCCTCTTCCGGGTTGGAGGAGACATAGCGGCGACGCGCCATGAAGGAAGAAGAAGAAGCGAAGAATCGACACGAGGACTAAGAGATGGAGGAAGAGGAGGAGGAAGACGCGGATACTCACCGAAATATTTTGTGCAAAAGGAATGGCAATCCCGGAAGGTGAAGGAAAACCACTGCAACCACCGGCAGAGTGCGAGAAAGTGGAGGGACTTCGTTTCCGAAAAGTCCCCCTCCTTTTCAAACTCAATCGACAGCAGCCGTACGCCTCTTTCCATTCTGGGCCACCAGATAGCTGTCGCATGGACGCACGCCCGACATCGATGCTTCGGTTCGATGGAAAATGCCTCATTTTTGAAACGGCACATTAATGGCCCATCGGACGCACGCACGTGGCAGCCTTTCATAGGGTCTTGGGCGCAACGGAAGCGACAGCAGGGATCATGGCAATTATGGCGTGAGATTTTTGCCTTCTCCAGTCATCTCCACATTAAATCCCCACATCCCAAGCCACGACGCCTCGACAGAACGGGGGGATGGGGGGGAGCTGATATGGCTACATCGCTAACATGGGGTGCGTGTCAGGTCCAGCTGGACACTGTCAGTACCACATGAATTTTTTCTTTCAAAAGATCCCCCGTTCGGGAAGAAGTGCTTCTGCTCCTCCGCCAGGTGGCTTCCGAAGATGGGTCCACTTCGACCGAAGTCGAGCACCTCTCTGCTGCTCCGCTAGGTGTCCATCCAGGAGGGGTCCACCTCGGCCGAAGCTGGCGGCCCCTCGCTCCCTCGCCAGGTGGCACCCCAAGATGGGTCCACCTCGGTCGAGGTCGAGCCGGGGCCTCCTGCTCCTTCGCCAGCTGGTACCCGAAGACGGGTCCACCTCGGTCGAAGTCGAGTACCTCTCTGCCGCTCTGCCAGGTGTCCACCCAAGAGGGGTCCACCTCGGTCGAAGCTGGTGGCCCCTCGCTCCCTCTTCAGGTGGCACCCCAAGATGGTGCACCTCGGTCGAGGTCGAGCCGGGCCCTCTGCTCCTTCGCCAACTGGCACCCGAAGATGGGTTCACTTCGACCGAAGTCGAGCACCTCTCTGCCGCTCCGCCAGGTGTCCACCCAGGAGGGGTCCACCTCGACCAAAGCAGGCGGCCCCTCGCTCCCTCGCCAGGTGGCACCCCAAGATGGGTCCACCTTGGTCGAGGTCGAGCCGGGCCCTCCTGTTCCTTCGCCAGCTGGCACCCGAGGACGGGTCCACCTTGACCGAAGTCGAGCACCTCTCTACCGCTCTGCTAGGTATCCACCAAGGTGGGGTCCACCTCGGCTGAAGCAGGCAGCCCCTTGCTCCCTTGCCAGGTGGCACCCCAAGATGGGTCCACCTCGGTCGATGTCGAGCCGAGCCCTCCTGCTCCTTCGCCAGCTGGCACCCGAAGACGGGTCCACCTCGGTCGAAGTTGAGCACCTCTCTGCCGCTCCGCTAGGTGTCCACCCAGGAGGGGTCCACCTCGACCGAAGCTTGCGGCCCCTCGCTCCCTCGCCAGGTGGCACCCCAAGATGGGTCCACCTAGGTCGAGTCGAGCCGGGCCCTCCTGCTCCTTCGCCAGCTGGCATCCAAAGACGGGTCCACTTCGGCTGAAGTCGAGCACGTCTCTGCCGCTCTGCCTGGTGTCCACCTAGGAGGGATCCACCTCGGCCAAAGTAGGCGGCCCCTCGCTCCCTCGCCAGGTGGCACCCCGAGACAGGTCCACCTCGGCTGAGGTCGAGCCGCGCCCTCCTGCTCCTTCACCAGCTACAACCCGAGGATGGGTCCACCTTGGCTGAAGTCAAGCACCTCTCTGTTGCTCCGCCAGGTGTCCACCCAAGAGAGGTCCACTTCGGCCGAAGCAGGCGGTCCCTCGCTCCCTCGCCAGGTGGCACCCCGAGATGGGTCCACCTCGGTCGAGGTCGAGCCAGGCCCTGCTGCTCCTTCGCCAGCTGGCACCCGAAGATGGGTCCACCTTGGCTGAAGTCGTGCACCTCTCTGCCACTCCTCCAGGTGTCCATCCAGGAGGGGTCCACCTCTGCTGAAGCTGGCGGCCCCTCGCTCCCTCGCCAGGTGGCACCCCAAGATGGGTCCATCTCGACCGAGGTCGAGCCGGGCCCTCCTGCTCCTTTGCTAGTTGGCACCCGAAGATGGGTCCACCTCGATCGAAGTCGAGCACCTCTCTAACGCTCCGCCAGATGTCCACCCAGGAGGGGTCCACCTCGACCGAAGTAGGCGGCCCCTCGTTCCCTCGCCAGGTGGCACCCCGAGACGGGTCCACCTCGGCCGAGGTCGAGCCGGGCCCTCCTGCTCCTTCGCCAGCTGGCACCAGAAGACGGGTCCACCTCGGCTGAAGTCGAGCACCTCTCTGCCGCTTCGCTAGGTGTCCACCCAGGAGGGGTCTACCTCGGCTGAATCTGGCGGCCCCTCGCTCCCTCGCCAGGTGGCACCCCAAGACGGGTCCACCACGGCCGAGGTCGAGCCGGGCCCTCCAGCTCCTTCACCAGTTGGCACCCGAAGACGGGTCCACCTCGGCCGAAGTCGAGCACCTCTCTGCCACTCCGCCAGGTGTCCACCCAGGAGGGGTCCACCTCGGCCGAAGCTATCGGCCCCTCGCTCCCTCGCCAGGTGGCACCTCTCTGCCGCTCCGCCAGGTATCCACCCAGGAGGGGTCCACCTCGGCTGAAGCTGTCGGCCCCTCGCTCCCTCGTCAGGTGGCACCCCGAGATGGGTCCACCTCGGCCGAGGTCGAGCCGGGCCCTGCTGCTCCTTCGCCAGCTGGCACCCGAAGACGGGCCCACCTCGGTCGAAGTCGAGCCTCTCTCCGCCCCTCTGCCAGGTGGCGCCCCCTGACAGGTCCACCTCGGCCGAGGTCAGCCCTACTCTGCGAAACCTCAAGGAAGCAGAGGCACGGGTTGCAAGGTCGCCACTAGAGCCGGCACGCGCCGCTCTCCGTAGGGGGCGCCAGTATGGCCTGCAATGACACACAAAACCTCATTTTACCAGTCGGATGGGGCCTTGCAACTGAGGATCGGAATCCTTGCAGACAGGAGCCTGAAACGGTTGGAAGCCCACCGTCAACGCCTCAAAAGAAGAGCTCCCGCACTCGGCCCAAAGCCTCGCCAGTCTTCCCCCCTTTGTGATACACGACGGATGAGGTGGTCCGGCCACTTAGCTCCCGGACCCGAAGAAGAAGGGGGAGGAGAAGGATTATAGGTCGGAGGGAGCCCCCCCCTTGAGAGGAAGGCGAGCTTGAGGGAGTTCGATGGTATAAAAGGGATGGTAAAAATGGACAGAAAGGTATGTCGAAAAAGAGAGAAAACATCAAGAGAACGATCATGGAAGTCCTTAAGGAGTCCTCAGGCATGAGCTCGGTAAACCCAGCGCAGGAAGCCGGGCTTCAACTCTCCTCTTCCCCACACTTCTTTCATTTACATCTCCTCTAAGCATGGGAATCCTTCGGGAACCCGCCTTAGGGGATCTGTTCCATCTCGCCGCTCTCTAACTTGACCGTCGGAGTGCCCCCGCCGAAACCCTCGGCCAGGGTCTCTGACTTTGTTTTGCAGGTCCGGGAGCTTGGAGATATCGAGGTGAGAGAGTCCAAGACCGGTGCTAGCTCAAGAGCTACAGGCCACCGCGATGAGATCGGCAACAATGATTAACAACCAAAAAGAATAATCTTTTATTTATTAAAAATTCATATATAAATACAAGATAGCATAACCGTCTACAGCCTAGACGATTGGCTTTGGAACATAATTTCCAACAACTCCTACTTGGACTAAAGCCAATCAATACAGAATCTTATTCCCATTTTCCGTTTACAATAGTCGAACTCTTGAACTCTGACGGCTTTAGTGAAGGGGTCAGCCAGGTTCTCCTTTCCATCGATCTTCTGAAGGTCAATGTCACCTCGTTCCACGATCTCTTGTATAAGGTGATAGTGCCACAGAATATGCTTTGTACGGTGATGAGACTTCGGCTCTTTGGCTTGAGCAATGGCTTCAGTGTTGTCACAGTACACCGGAACAGGACCATCTAGGGAAGGTGCCACTCCCATCTTGCCAAGGAACTTCCGCAACCATACAGCTTCCTTCACTGCATCAGATGCTGCAATGTACTCTGCTTCGCATACCGAGTCTGCCACAATAGGTTGCTTGAAACTTTTTCAGCAGATCGCTCCTCCATTCAGGGTAAAAATAAATCCTGACACACTCTTACTATCATCCTTATCTGATTGGAAACTAGAATTAGTATACCCCACACGTTTCAAGTCAGATTCTTCATAAAATAGCCATTGGTCCTTAGTATTTCATAAATGCTTAAGGATGGTCTTTACCAATTTCCAATGAGCTTTACCTGGGTCAGACTAGTATCTGCTCACTATGCCTAGTGAGTATGCCATGTCTGGTCTAGTACATGTCATGGCGTATATGATAGAACCCACTGCCGAAGCATATAAAATTCTACTTATGCACTCTCTCTTCAAGAGTTGTCGCACAATTCTTTTTGGAAAGATCAATTCCAGTGCCTATTGGGAGATAGCCATTTTTGAAATTTTTCATGCTAAACCATTTCATCATAGTATCGATGTACGTAGACTGAGACAATCCTAGAAGGCTCTTAGATCTCTTTATAGATCTTCATACCCAGTATGTAAGAGGCTTCATCCAAGTCCTTTATAAAGAACTGAGATGATAACCAGACCTTTATTCCTTTCAGTGCTAGGATGTCATTCCCGATTAAAAGAATGTCATCCACATACAATATAAGGAATACATCATAGAACCATTAGCTCATTTGTAAATGCAAGGTTCTTTTCTATTCTTAACGAAGCCATACGACTTGATACACTTATCAAATTGCATATTCCAACTCCTTGATGCTTGCTTCAATCCATAGATGGACTTTTGAAGCCTGCACACCTTTGACTCATTTGTGGATGTGAATCCTTCAAGTTGTATCATATATACCTCCTCTTCCAGCTCACCATTCAAGAAAGCTATTCGGACATCCATTTGCCATATTTCATAGTTAAAGTGTGATGCTAAAGCAAGCATAATCCAAATGGATTTGAGCATTGCCACAGGAAAGAACGTCTTGTCATAGTCAATACCATAACGTTGACGATATCCCTTGGCAACCATATAGGCTTTATAGGTCTCCACCTACCCGTCTGTGCCCTTTTTCCTTTTAAAAATCCATTTGCACCCAATGGATTTTATTCCTTCAGGTGCATCAACCAATGTCCATACATTGTTGATCTCCATGGACTCCATTTTGGATTTCATGGCTCCTAGCCATTTCTCAGAGTCGGACCTCTGCATCGCATCTATATAGGTGATCGGATCCTCATTGTTCTCATCGAGTTCAATGGGATCACCATCCCGGACCAAGAAACCGTAGTATCTGTCCGGTCGGCTTAGTACTCAACCGGATCTCCTTAATTGTTCCTGAGTGGGCTCTGGGTGTGATCTAATCACAGCCAATTCTATGTTGTCCCTTAAGTATATTGGTTCTTCTACTTGTTGAACTTCAATAAGTTCAATCTTAGCAGCTATAGTCCTTTCACCAAGGAACTCCTTTTCTAAAAAGATAGCCCTAAGACCGACGAACAACTTTTGTTCCTCAGCTAAGTAGAAGTAATACCCCTTAGATTCTTTTGGATACCCAACAAATAGGCACCGGTCTAACCTAGGTCCAAGTTTGTCCATTTCCAAACGTTTTACATAAGCCAGGTGAAGGTGAAGTGCATCTATGAGCATACCAATATGTAAACATGCATTCACGAAAGCAGGGCAGAAAAATATGCATTTTAAAATAATTTTAAAACATGCATAGTGGAAGTCTCGGTAGATAGATCTAAATGATTTACCGATCTATCCGTAACAGTTTCTAGCATAATGTAATAGCATGCATCATAACATCAAAGCAAGAGAGAAACACAAATATAAAAGTACCATACCTTTATACTGGAGAAAAGCTATAGAAGGAGGAGGGCACTCGAGCCACACACGTGTATGGCCTCTACAGGTGATCCACACCTGGGTTCGACTCTGATCAACTCCCTCGGAGTGCTAGCTCTTCGGGATCCTTGGACCGATCTTCTTCTTCCAGGAAGACTAGGAGAAGAGCTGGAACCCCTTCCCAAGAGAACTCTCTTCCCAAGACCTAGCAAGAATGTTAGGTTTTTCACACCCAATCCCAAAACCTCTCACAACCCTTCTCAATCTTCCTCTCTCAAAGCTTTCTCAAAAATCTATTGCAGCCACAGAAATGATGTTCATTTGTAGGGGCAACAGGGAGAGGGAGAAAGTAGGAGGAGAGATGAGGAGAGAGAATGGGGGAGAGGATCAAGGCCATACCAAATGGGTCTAACCCAAGAAGGTAAGTATGACTATCACACCAAATAACCTTGGAGCCAAAACTGGTTTGAATTCGAAATTCAAACCAGGTCAAAACTTGCCCCAAAATCCTTCCAAAAAATCTTTCCAGAAATCTGCTTGTCATAGGAAGTGTCGACTCACGAAAATTGCCAAGTGTCGACACTTCCCCAAGTGTCGATACCTGTAAAATTCCAAGTATCGACACTTGGAACAAAGTCAATCATATTGACTTCCGGTGATGGCAAATGATTCTCAATCATCAATCAGCATTAAGATCAGATAGAAACCCCTATGGTGTGTGACCCCATAGGTTCGAATACTAAGCCGGTAGCATTGTAATATTTTCAGTACCAGTCAAAGTCCTCATCTAGTAATGATACCCGACGTCCGGATAGGTCGAAGACGCAGAGCACCTCACAAGAACCTCTAGCATATGGTTGCTGCATAATTCATCCCTTTAATCTCAAAATGCTTAGGATGACCTAGGGTTCGACTGCCAACCCTAATTTGGTCCATCCAAATCATGTCTCAACTTTACAAGTTCTATGACTCTTCACAAAAACTTCCATGGCTAAGGATTTGCTAAATTGAGATATAGTGAGCCATTCACTCCAAACTATTTGGAGGGGTCAATTCCATCTTGATCCATTACCTCCACAAGTACTTGACTGCACCCAGAAACCTGGATTAGAAATCTAGCTAGTCCAGTACCACAGTACAGTGGGTTGCTTGTAAGCTGCCATGGTGACCTCAAGTCTGAGGGACACATATACCTATATCCCTTCGCGAGCAATCCTTTGGCAGAAGGGAGCTCCGTAGATGGTCACGTTTAGTGAAATGTCATACATTTCACTTGCATGTCACACCAGTATCTCCATACTCCTTGGTTAAGAGGACAACCAACAAATGTGACATACAACAACCTACACTTGATACATCGTCATCCTATAACAATGTATCATTTGGTTGTGAACGAGTTTAAGAACTACTTGATATATCTTCTCTATATCAAACAAAGTAGTTCTAAGGACTCCATCATACAAGAGTTCATTTCAGAAAAATGTAAATATGATGAACAGCCAAAAAAAATAACTTTTATTTATTAAAAATTTATATACAAATACAATATAGCATAATTGTCTATAGCCTAGACGATTGGCTTTGGGACACAATTCTTAACACCGGGCACCCCCAAAGCCGAAGGTGTGATAATGTCAGCTTACGTCCAGTCCATATCTCATATGGTGTTTTACTAACGGACTTACTTGGAGCCCTATTCAGAAGGTAACAAGCTGATTCTAGAGCAAATCCCAAAAAGGATACCGGCAGAGAAGCAAAGCCCATCATGGACCGAACCATGTTTAATAGGGTTCGATTCCTCCTCTTAGACATTCCATTTAATTGAGGTGTCCCTAGAGGTGTCCACTGAGAGAGAATCCCATTCTCCTCGAGATATGTCAGAAACTCACCCGAAAGGTATTCACCGCCTTGATCAGATCGAAGGGTTTTGATACACTTTCTAGTTTATTTTTCTACTTCACTACGATATCATTTGAACATTTCAAACGACTTAGATTTATGTCTTATCAAGAAGACATAACCGTACCTCGAAAGATTGTCTATAAATGTAATGAAATAACCGTACCCATCCCTAGCACTAATATTCATGGGTCCGCATACATCAGTATGTACCAGACTCCAAACTTTTTTGGCTCGTTCACCTTTTCTAGTAAAAGGTGACTTAGTCATTTTTCCAAGAAGACATGACTCACAGGTTGGAAGTGAACTATCTTCACTAAAATCGAGGAGACCCTCGATTTTCAACCTGTTTATCCTGTTCTTGTTAATATGACCTAGCCTACAATGCCATAGGTATGCTTCACTGACATTATCTATCCTAGGGCATTTACTAGATGTGTACATTACACTAACATGTCACAATAGTACATAAATGCCATCACGCATTTGTCCAATCAAAACCCCAGAATCATTCCAAATGATTTTGCAAACGTCATTCTTTATTGATAGTTCATAACCATACATGGCTAATTGGCCTATAGAAATGACAATCAAAATAAAAGATGGACAAAAATGACACTCGTTCAAACAACAATACAGGACTCGAAAACAAGTTTGAGGACTTCCAACGCTAGGATTGGAACTCGGCTTCCATTTTTCACATTCAAGAATCTCTTGTCATCCTCGAATCTTCTACTAACATGAAGTCCTTGCAAAGAATTGCAAATGTGAATTGGACTTCCTGTATCCAATACCCAGTTAGTCATATCGCAAACATGGAAACTACATGGTATTATCATATAAATACCTTGTCTAGGACCATCCTGTACCTTTCTCTTCTTGGACCTGTTGGATCAAGGGACACAATATAAAAGGACAGTTTCTCTTCCAGTGATCTTGCTTCTTGCAGAAGAAGCACTTTGCACGACTCTGATCAGCCTTCACTTTCTTGGCCTGACCGGGCCCAGAAGCACTTAACACCTTTTTCTCTTTATTTTTCTTCTTTCCTTTCTTAAAGGGACGACACCCTTCGGAAGATCCTCCTATTAGATTCACCACCCCTTTATTCAATTGATGGTCTTTCTCATATGTCTGCAGCAACCCCAACAGACCATGGTAGTTAACTGCAGGCTTATTCATTCTGTAATGATCGAGAAAATCTAGATAAGAAGAAGGGAAGGAATTCAGTATCGTATCTTTTCCACGCTATTTATACAAGGGATAGCCGAGCTTGTCCAAGCGCTCAATCATCTTGATCATGTACAATACATGATCAGTGACCGAGGCCCCATCATGCATCCGCGCGTTGTAGATAGCATAGGAGACCCTATACCTCTCAACATTGTCTGGTGTTTCAAAAGACTCCTTCAACCTTTGAAGGATTTCTTCTGACTGGGCTTCCTCAAACTTGCGACTGAACTCGTCATTCATCATAGCCAACATTATGCACAGGATAGTGGTCCTGTCAGAGAGCCACTTCTGATAAGTGTCTCTGACCGAATCCCGAGCATTGGGAGCAAGGATCTTAGGTGCCAGATCCGATATCACATACAAGATCCATTCATTCTCCAGGACAATCCTGAGCCTTCGATACTAGCTATCGAAGTTGGGTCCATTGGGCTTTTCATTATCGGGAAGAGATCGGAGTGATAGGTTGAAAAACATCTGAAAGGAAAACCAAAGCTAATTAGTGTATATGAATTATTAACCTAAAGACATGGACTTTAGTCTAAAGGTCCCTCCCATTATTTTGCTTAGACTAGTAGCCTCTACCTCCAATCCGAGAAATTACTTTAATTCCCTTATGGGTACTAGGGTCCAATAGACAACACATGAGCCCGACTTTGGCCGACCCACCCATGCATGTATAAAGGTAGGTTCTTTAACCGATTACTTCTCCAAGTAATCTCTAGTATTTGGATTTTGCCCCAAAGTATACTTCAATCGACCTTTGGACCTCCTATTGAAGGTCCCGATCAGGTCCAACCATTAATATGACAAAATTCAATGTTTATAAATAACGAATAGTCAAGCCCGACTTTGGCCGGCTCACCTGACCATCGTTAAGAGAGTCTCACTGAGCCACCATATTAGGAACAGCAATTCCAATAGCCTGATGAACACCCGATCTTTGGATCTGTCGATGAACACCCAACTATTGGACCCATTACCATCCCACTTAATGGAAGGTTAGGACTTGGTTATCCCTATAACTTTATCCTTTTAAGGACCTAATAATTTAGAGGGTTTTTAAATAATGTGATAGATGAAGAGATGAGAAGATATGGATCAACCTCCCACTGACCAAATCAGTAATCTAGGAGGGTTACTCATAACAGATGATCCATGGGCACCTAAAATCAGTCAAGACTGATTAACCTTGGGTGACAAGGGTTAACACGAGTCAATGAGCTATCCAATCAATCCTGATCGACCACATTGGCCAGGTAAGTGAGATCATGGGTTGGGTTCCGCCATTAACCGTCTTGTCTTAGACACCAACAGAGTTGGCCAGGTAAGAGGTAGTCCCAAAGAACCATGATCATAATGCCAAACTTATCTCGACACTAATCGGTTCATCAAACTCGATTAGACTAGCCTAAAGACTCGGGCTTTTCACTGAGCCACAAATTAGGTCTATTTAGATTATGGACTAATCAATCTAACTATTAGAGAGATCTATAATGAAGAAATCCTAACTCAACATTTGATTAGATCAGTTCTCTAATTAGTCCAATGCATCTAAACTTAGGTCTAACCCAATCAAGGACCTAATAGAAGCTAACCCATGACCCTTAAGGCTTATTGAAATGACTTAAAATTTTGAATCATATTCCTAGAGTTCTTAGTCATTCTTAATTCTCAATTAAATTCAATAGCTTAAATTAAATTAAAACTATTTTAATTTACATATGTAAAATAATTTTATAAAAATTTCAAAATTTGAATTCACTATTTTTCAACATTCTACTACCAAGTGTCGACTCACCAGGGGCAAGTGTCGACACCTAGTATCGACATTTGGGTTGACTCAAGGCCTGAGATAGGAAGAAAACAGAAAACCAAGTTTTCTAGCAAGTGCTCATGAGTCAACACTTACAAGGCCAAGTGTCAGCTCACGAGCCTAAGTGTCGACACTTCCTGGTCAAGTGTCGACATTTCAGCCTATCACAGGAAAAAAACAGAACCCAGATCTTAAGGAATTTTCTTATGAGTCGACACTTACAAGGCCAAGTGTCGGCTCATAGCCTGAGACAGTGAAAATACAGTGATTTCAAATCCAATGTTTCTCCAAATATTCAATCAAAACCGATCAATAAAAACTCTTAGATCTTATCTAAAGTTGTTTTATGATCATTTCATTAGATTAAAATAATTTTAATCTATATTTTCTTGCTTCTTATTTTTCTTTTCAAGAGTCAATCACATCGGCACCCCTACACGCCATAGGAGACCCCATTGAATGGGAAGAGAGGGTCTTGCAGCCCTACTTCTCTTCTATGACCGGATGGCCATGATGAAGCACTCAATCCAAGTACTTAAGAAGTGATGTTATTAGCATGCTAAAATTATTATACTACAAAAAGGGACCTATTGCTTTGATACCATTGAAGGTGAAGTGCATCTACGAAGCATACCAATATGCAAACATGCATTCACGAAAGTAGGACAGAAAATGTGTATTTTAAAATAATTTTAAAACATGCACAGTGGAAGGCTCGGTAGATAGATCTAAATGATCTACCGATCTGTCCGCAACAGGATCTAGCATAATGTAATAGCATGCATCATAACATCAAAGCAAGACAGAAACACAAATATAAAAGTACCATACCTTTATACTGGAGAAAAGTTGTAGAAGGAGGAGGGTGCTCGAGCCACACACGTGTGTGGCCTCTACAGGTAATCCACACCTGGGCTCGACTCTGATCAACTCCCTCAAAGTGCTAGCTCTTCAGAATCCTTGGGCCGAACTTCTTCTTCCGGGAAGACTAGGAGGAGAGATGGAACCCTTTCCCAAAATAAATCTCTTCCCAAGACCTAGCTAGAATGCTAGGATTCTCACACCCAATCCCTAGACCTCTCACAACCCTTCTCTATCTTCTGTCTTTTCTCTTGTTGTGTCTCTCTAGTTGTTGTAACCTCTGCAGCCTATAGAATGACCTTCATTTATAGGTACAGCCATGAGAGGGAGAAAGAGGAAGGAGGAGAGATAAGGAGAGAGAATGGGGGAGAGGATCAAGGCCATACCAAATGGGTCCAACCCAAGAAGGTAAGTATGACTATCATACCAAATAACCTTGGAGCCAAAACTTGTTTGAATTTGAAATTCAAATCAGGTCAAAACTTGTCCAAAATTTTTCTAAAATTTCTTTCCAGAAATCTGCTCGTCACAGGAAGTGTCGGCTCATGAAAATTACCAAGTGTCGACACTTCTCCAAGTGTCGACACTTCTCCAAGTGTCAACACCTGCAAAATTCCAAGTGTCAATACTTGGAACAAAGTCAATCATATTGACTTCCAGTGATGGCAAACGATTCTCAATCATTGATTAGCCTTAAGATCATATAGAAATCCTCTATGGTGTGTGACCCCATAGGTTCGAACACTAAGCCGGTAGCACTAGAATATTTTCAGTACCAGTCAAAGTCCTCATCTAGCAATGATACCCGATGTCTGGATTGGTCGAAGATGCAGAGCACCTCACAAGAACCTCTGGCATATGGTTGCTATATAATTCATCCCTTTGACCTCATAATGCTCAAGATGACCTAGGATTCGACTACCAACCCTAATTTGGTTTATCCAGATCATGTCTCAACTTTACAAGTTCTGTGACTCCTCACAAGAACTACCCTGGCCAAGAATTTGCTAAATTGAGACATAGTGATTCATTCACTCCAAACTATTTGGAGGGGTCAATTCCATTTTGATCCACCACCACTCCACATGTACTTGACTGCACCCAGAAACCTTTCGTCATTGGATTAGAAATCCGGTAGTCTGGCACCAAAGTATAATGAGTTGTTTGCAAGCTACCTTGGTGATCTCAGGTCTGAGGGACACATATACCCATATCCCTTCGCGAGTAACCCTTTGGCAGAAGGGAGCTTCGAAAATGGTCACATTCAATGAGATATTATACATTTCACTTGTATGTCACACCAGTGTCTCCACACTCCTTGGTTAAGAGGACAACCAACAAATGCGACATACAACAACCTACACTTGATACATTGTCGTCCTATAACAATGTATTCTTTGGTTGTGAACCACTTTAAGAACCACATGATATATCCTCTCTATATCAAAATAATGTAGTTTTAAGGACTCTATCATACAAGAGTTCATTTCAGGAAAATATAAATATGATGAACAGCCAAAAAGAATAACATTTTATTCATTAAAAATTCATATACAAATACAAGATAGCACAACCGTCTACAGCCTAAACGATTGGCTTTGGGACACAATTTCCAATAGTAAGGACATACAAGATGGATGATAATTGGAGAGTAGGTGTACAGTCAATGGTTCCCTTACCAGATACCACCGAGAGATCCATTAGCTATATAAACTTTATCTCGACCAGAACTAAGAAAGTATATACTAAATGAGATAGAAGAGCCAGTCGTATGACTCGAAGCTTCAGAATCAATGATCTAGGAAGAAGACTTATTTAGACAACTAAATGCATGGCCTGTACTACATGTAATACCTGATTGGGTAAAGCTGGAAGTATGCAGTGGTGAGCTATCCGAAGCTGGGAGAGGCAATGAATTGGAAGTAGATTTATACTTGTCCATCAACCACTTCATGATCTGATAGTCTTCAATGGATATACTGGCAGAAGACTCCTACACTTTCTTAAATAGATGTGCATTTTGCTGACCATGACCTCGACCCTGACCACAGCCCCAATCTTTCTGTCTAGACTAAGTAGGGCAACCATGTAATTCCTAGCAAGTGGCTTTGACATGACCAGGTTATGATAGTAATTGTAGACAGTAGATGGCTATGCACCAGACTGAGATAGTGGTTTAGCTGTGAGGGCATAGTGAACTGGCTTGGTAGAAGCAATTACCCTGGTCCTAGTCTCCTCCTGCAAAACAGTAGAGAAGGCCTGACTAAGGCTTGGCATATCTTTCTGAGCTAGGAGCTGTACCTGAACTAGCTCAAACTTAGGATTCAAACAATATAAAACATCTTGGACTTGCTCCTCTTCAAGGTACCATTAGAATCGGTGGATATCTGTGGAGCATTCTAGATTGAAGGTACGGTATTGGTCAGCTTCAGCTCATAATCTTTTCAGTTTTGTAGCATAATCAGTAACAAAAAGTGTACCTTGATGAAGTTGCCTCAACTGGTACCGAATCTCATATAGCTGAGCAGGATTAACCCTTTGAGAATACATCCGGGCCACTACTTCCTAGATCTTTTGTGCTGTCTCCAACAACTACATGCTCCATGAGATATTTGGGACCATGGTGTTGAGTAGAAAAGCCATAGCCATCAAATTTTTCATGTCTCACCGAGCTACTCCTGGCACTCCATCAGCAAGTCTTGGTGTGGTGTTGGTGAGATATCCCTCCAAACCATGGCTTTTGACAAGTAGCTGGGTACTTCTAGACTATAATAAATATGTGACTGGCCCATCGAGCCTGATAGCAACTTGGAGTGCATTGAGGGATGCACTCTCTTGAAGATCCTTCTGGTTGAGTTGCTACCTGGATAGCTGATACCTGGCCTACTAGCAACCTGCTAATAATGTTCTTCAAGTCTTAAGTAGTAATTATGTTAGTTATTCTTGATCCAAAACTTTGCCTTCCACAAGAGCCCACTGAGTTAAAAAAATACCCTCCACCAATGTGCTCAAGAAATAATTATTCCAATAGAGGAGTGACAAGAGACAATCCACTCATAACCCCTCATATTCTCTCTTTCACTTTTTTTGCATGAGAAAATGGAACTACGATTTACTAGAGGGCTAGGGCAGGGATCCTGCGACCTGCCTCTCGCTGTGCACTGCCGGATGCTTCTTTATTCCTATATTTCTCCCATCATGGCGATCTCCATGTAACTGGGTCGCTATGCCTCCAAGCTCTTCATCCTAAGGAGCAAGCCCGCTGGAATTCGGCCTCTATCCAGCAGAGGAGTCTAGCTTTATCTATGATAGTGGGGACGGTGAGGGGAACACCATCGCCGGGGCACCAAGATAGTGATGGGGATCCAGGGCAGGTCCGGGTATTTTTTCCATTTTTTCTTATTTTCTCAAATTTATTTTTATTTTTTTTATTCATGCTATTTCGACTATCCCCGCTATTCTGGTTTTGTTCTTGGTTTATCCCCGAGTTATCCCAGCCTTATTCCATCTCCTGCAACTTCTCCTGTGAGTTTTTTTTAAAAGTTCTGAACCCTAGCCCACCGCTCCTCCGGCCCCAGATCCGGGCCGCCCGCCCTCCGGCCACCCCCGCCAGACCACCGCCGAAGCTCGCCGGCCCCCGCCCTCGCCGGAGAAGCCGCCACCGCCGCCCATGCCTGAGGGAAGCCGAACGGACGTAGAGGCATCCGCCCGTCATGGCCCACGATCGCCGCTATCGCCGTCGTCGCCGGCTTGCTGCTCGCCGCCGTTCCCGCCACCCGCTTGCCCTCGCCCGGTCGCCGGTGGGGTCTGCCACCGCCCACGCCCGTGGGAAGACGAACGGATGCGGGAGAAGTCTGACCGCCCGCGTGCGGCCGTGTGGCATCGCCACCCACCGCCTGACGCCGCCGTCGTCGCCCGCCTGTCCGTCGGACACCGTCCCGTCATCCCCGTCCTTCCTCGCCGTCCACCGGCCATTCCCGGCACCCGGGAGGTCTCCCACGGCCGTGGGAGACCAAACGGCACGCTGGGCGTGCCGTGCCAGACCATGTGCCGCCTCGCCTGCGGCCGTCGCTGGCCGTCCGCCGCTCGCCGCCCTGATGTGTGCATTATTGGTTAGATGAGAGCTCAGGGTAGCTGGTGCTATGACCCCTTCGGGAGGATAGCTTTATGCTCAGGATAGCTGGTGCTGTGATCCCTCGGGAGGGTAGCTTTAGGCTTTGACCCCTGACTTTCTGTGTGCGTCCCCAGCTAGAATGAGTCTCAGGGCCATGAGTTCCAGTTCCCGGTTCCCCATCTCCATCCTTCGTCACATCCACCTAGAAAATTGAAAACAAAAGAGATCAGCTGTCTTAGAATTTTAGAGTCAGTATGCCCTAGTCCCGGGAGGCTTCTTAGCCCTCCCACGGTCCTAGTTTGTTTAGTTGTTTCCCTATTTTCCAAATAACTAGGTTACATCGATTTTTCATCCCGCATCAAATTTGGTATCAGAGCGAGTTGTGGATTAGGGTGTGTTCTATTTTTTGAACTCGACGGAGTCGAGTTCTTCACGGTCGAGAAGAATGAAGGGGATCCAGGGCAGGTCCGGGTATTTTTTCTATTTTTTCTTATTTTCTCAAATTTTTTTAATTTTTTTTATTCCCGCTATTCCGACTATCCCCGCTATTCTGGTTTTGTTCTTAGTTTATCCTCGAGTTATCCCAGCCTTATTCCATCTCCTGCAACTTCTCTCGTGAGTTTTTTTAAAAAAATTTCGAACCCTAGCCCACTGCCCCTCCGGCCCCAGATCCGGGTTGCCCACCCTTCGGCCGCCCCCGCCGGACCGCCGCCGAAGCTCGCCGACCCTCGCCCTCGCTGGAGAAGCCGCCGCCACCACCCACTCCCTTGGGAAGCCGAACAGACGTGGAGGCGTCCGCCCGCCACGGCCCACAGCCACCACCGCCGCCGGCCCGCTGCCCGCCACCATTCTCGTCGCCCGGCCGCTGGTGGGGTCCGCCGCCGCCCACGCCCGTGGGAAGATGAACGGACGCGGGAGGCATCCGTCCGCCCGCATGCGGCCGTGTGGCACCGCCGCCCATCGCCTGACGCCGTCGCCGCCGCACGCCTGTCTGCTGGACACCGTCCCACCGTCCCCGGCCTCCCCCATCGTCCACTGGCCATTCCCGGTGCCCGGGAGGTCTCCCACGGCCGTGGGAGACCAAACGGCACGCTGGGTGTGCCATGCCAGACCATGTGCCGCCTCGCCTGCGGCCGCCGCTGGCCGTCCGTCGCTCGCCGCCCGCCGGCCCCATCCGTCGCCTGCTTCCCGATCACCGGCCATGTGCTCTGTCGGATGATCTATCCTCCGCACGGTCGTGAGATGGAGTTGCATGAATTTCAGAGCAGCCAATATTTCAATGCAGCATGCTTTTCGGAGCAGATCATCAAGTCGACACACTTCCCAGAATATATCAGCACCACTTTTGATGTAACACATATTTTGATGTAATTTATTTTCCTTTTTTAGTTTTATTAGAGGTTAAGAAACTGAGGGTTTTGGTTTTTCTATATAAAGGCCCCCTCTCCCTTATAATAAAGAGAGAGATTTGATATAGATTTTTGGGTTGGTTCTGGTTCTAGGCTGAGGCCCGTTTTCCTTCGTTCCCTGCTGTGTGCTTATGGGTTCGATGAGGGGTGTGAGGCGTTCCCTGCTGTGTGCATTATGGGTTCGATGAGCATCCTAGTTATCCCCTATCTCGTCTTCTTTATCCCCTCGTGTCCTTCGAGAGTCATCCTAGCGCATCTATGTGAGAGCCCTGCTGTGTGCATTATGGGTTAGATGAGAGCTCAGGGTAGCTGGTGCTGTGACCCCTTTGAGAGGGTAGCTTTATGCTCAGGGTAGCTGGTGCTGTGATCCCTCGGGAGGGTAGCTTTAGGCTTCGACCCCTGACTTTCTGTGTGCGTCCCCCGCTAGAGTGAGTCTCAGGGCCATGAGTTCCAGTTCCCGGTTCCCCATCTCCATCCTTCTTTCATCACATCCACCCAGAAAATTGAAAACAAAAGAGATCAGTTGTCTTAGAATTTTAGAATCAGTATGCCCTAGTCCCGGGAGGCTTCTGGTGTGGACACCAGAAGCCGAAAGAAACTTCACTCCAACAAGGTTAGCCTTATCCCAATTTGGATCGAAGATAATTAGGTTACCTTGTATCCTTTAGTTCAAAAATAGTTTATTTTCAAGAGTCATTTCCTTTTCAAGAGTCCTGTAATTAATTTTGAGTTTCAAATTAAGAGTGTTTATTGAGTCCTGTAATTACTTTTAAAATTTCATTTCCTATAAGTCCATTTCAAGTTTTAAAGTCTAGGTCAGTCAAGTCAGTTCAGTTGAGTTAAGTCTAATTCAGTTGAGTTAAGTCTAATCAAGTCTTAAAGCCATGAAAGCCAGCAACAAGACTCAAATTCTAGACCCCAGAATTTGACCACATGAAGAAGAGAAGACACATCAACCAAGCAAGAGAAAAGGACCATCAACTAGGACCACTGGGCACCACATGTCATTCTTATCCAAGTAAAAGACCACCTCACCATGCCACGTCATCAGGTGCAACTTCATCAGCCACCTCATCACCCTTTGGGCGCCAACAAGGGAGATTCAAATTCAAGGAGGTTGGCCACATCCCTCCAAGTCCTCCACCAAATCCTCCAACCCCCCCCGACATCCCTCCAAACTCTCCACCAAATCCTCCAACCCCCCTTGTAATCCTCCTCGATTTGGGAAGTTTTTAAATTTCAAAAGCTAGCTTTGTGAGGCTATTAAAAGCCTTGGACTCCCATTGTAAAAGAGATTGATTTTGGGAAATGAATGAAGTTTGAAGTGAAGTTGTCTTGAGTTTTATGTGTGAAATTTTTTCTATCTTCTTCTTCCACGCCCAAAGCCACTCTTTTCCCTAGCAATTCATCATCCAAGCTCAAGGCAAAGGCATTGGAGTCGGCCAGATCTTCTCAATTATCTTTTCTTTGTTCACAAGTTCTCCCATCCCTTCTTTATGTTTGCATCCTTCAACCTTAACTTTGATCTTCATTGCAGGGTCCTTCGAAGTCCTTGAGTTGTGAACAGGGTTCCCCTTGACAATGAACCAACAAGCTGAAGCCCAAGTCCAGGGTTCTGATCACTGTTATCCAAGTTCTCCAGTCCAGAGCATCAGTAGTTTCAAGTTTTGAATCATAGGAAGGTTGGAAAACTCATCAAGGTAAGTCCTCAATCATTAGCCCCTATTGTCTAGATATTCTTCCTTCTTAGTTTTAGAGTTATGTCTAATCATGTAATAGTCCCTTTTCATATAATCCTTAAATCTTATTAAGATGAGTACAATGCTAAGTATAATTAGGTTTCATTGCTCTACAAACACCATATTAAAAACATTAATTATATGCGTGCCGCATCATCTTGGTATCAGAGCATGGTTGCATTAGGGTAGAATAGTTTTCTTTAAATCCAAGCAAGATCTAAAATTCACGCCTCCTGAGCGGGTGTACTCCAGTACACTGTCACGACCCATGGGAATAATGAGCCCCTGGCCGGACGTGAGTTTTTAGATTGAAGTTTTGGGTAAGCCATTGCACTTGTTTGATTAGGTTCTGTTTTCTGAAAATTTGCATCTGTTTACTGTAATCCGTCTGCAGCTCCAAAGGCAAGTCACTGATTTTTATTGAAATATTTTTTTCTTGTTCCTTTTTAAGTCAGTTATCACCATATTAAATTTCATCATCAGAAAAAAATTATAAAAAAAATAAAAATTTCTGCAGTTCGATACTGTCATTAGGGTTATGTTCTGTCCTTTTTATTTATCTTCATTTGTAGGATCTGCTTAGATTAGTATAGATTTTAGTTTTAAAATTCCTTTCATCTACATTGAAACATATAAGTTAGGAATCCTTTGTGAATTTCTCAGAATTTTTGGACATTTTTTTCATCATGTTTTCCACACCACTTTCAAATTGCAACACACTTCTGCAGCACCTTTGCATTTCATTCATCTCATGAGAAATCAAATTAAGGGCATCAATTTGACATAGGTTCAGGGTTTCATCACCTGTCCCTAGCCCAAAAATCACCAACCAGTATATCGATCCCAGCCCGTTAATTAAAATTGAGTAGAACGTTAATTGCCCTAGTGGGTTAGGGACACCAACAAGTTGGGTTCAGGTTAGGGTCAAGTTAACTGTGTCAGCTAATTGGTGTGTGCTTACTGGCTTGGTGTCTAGGATTGGTGCATCAGGGCTTGTGATTTGGTCCGCCTACCTGGCCAATCTCAGATTGGTGTCTAAGGTTGGCAATTAGGGACCTACACTCCCCTCCACCTACCTGGCTAAGTCCCATAAGTACTACTAGCTAGTTTGTTCACTTAATTAGACTTCTAATTTGTGCTCTAGGTCTAGGAAACCTTAGCTCGAACTTGAGTCCATTTGCATGCATGACAACTAGAGCAGGAACACCGTATTCACCAATCCAAGCCCAGTCAAGTGTAGCCATGGACCAAAACTTAGGGAATTTGATCAAAGGCCTAAATGATCAAGTGGCCCAACTGACTAAGAGTTTAACTGAGCAATTGGCCCAAATAAATCAGAATATGGCACAAACCAACCAAGACATGAATGAGCAGTTAGCCCACATCACTACTAGGTTGGATCAGTTAGAGGCTAGAACCCCTGAAAGCAATCATGAAGCCCAGACTGAGCCTGAGCCAAGTCTTGCACCTGAACTCGAGACCCCATTGAACCCTAGAAGGATTCCATATCAAAACCCTCTCTACGAAACAAACCCTAGGAGAGCTCCCCAAGATCAGTTTTATGATTCAATTCCTAGAGGACCCCACCCTGGTCAAACCATCGAGCCCAACCCAAGGAGATTCCATCATGAGCCTAACTATGAACCCAATGTCAGGAGACCCACCCCAATTCACTTTGATCAAGATGACCGAACCATGAAGAACATTAGGCTAGAAGCTCCCATCTTTGATGGAATTTTAGATCCAAAGATCTACATTGATTGGGAAGGTGAGATGGACCAGTATTTTGACTGGTTTGAGATGAGTGAAGAGCGCAAGTGTAAGTTTGCAAAGCTTAAACTTGTGCGCCAAGCTAGGTTATATTGGGGAAACATTGAGAGACTCACTAGACAGAGAGGTGATGTGCCCATAGTGACTTGGCGAGCTATGAAACTTAGGCTTAGGGAGAAATACCTTCCTATGTCCTACCACCAAAGACTCCTAGATCAATGGCAAAGACTTACTCAAGGAAATAGGAGTGTCGCAGAGTACATAGCGAAGTTTGACGAATTCGTTATGAGGTGCAATGTTGATGAATCTGAGTCGGTGACCTTGTCTAGATTTAGAGCCGGACTGAGGGAAGAAATTCAAAGAGAATTGTTCATGCGAGAGGTACATGACCTAGAATTGGCCTATCAAATAGCTAGGGATGCTGAGAGATTCCATAGAGGTCCAGTCTATCGTAGGCCCGAAGCCCCTAGGACTAGTGCACCTTATCAGCAGTCAGGATCCAATCAGCCTAGATTCAACCGACCCAATCCTAATGTGCCTGTGACCCGTAGAGATGACAAGGGAAAAACACCTGAGACCCAAAGAACTCCAAACGCATGTTTCAAGTGTAACAAAGTGGGTCACTATTCTAGCAACTGTCCTAATAGAGCCCTACACATAGGCAAAGTAGAAGAGGAAGCCGTAGAATCCCAAGGTGAATTTGAGGAGGAAGTATACCAGGCAGATGAGAACTTGGCTGAAGAGTATGAGGATTAGGAAGTCCTGGTAGATCAAGATCTGTTAGGAGTGGTTAGGTGTATTCTCACCCAAGCTAAAACCCAAGAAGATTGGCGTAGGACTAGCATCCTACAGACATTCATTAAGATAGGTGAGAAAGTATGCAAAGTCATTTTAGATAGCGGTAGCTGTGTCAATGCCATATCCACCAACACAGTTAAAAACCTAGGATTGCCCACTGTACCCCATCCTAATCCCTATAAGGTATCCTGGATAGACTCAACCACGATTTCCATTAAGTCTAGGTGCCTAGTAACCATTCAGTTCCAATCTTACCTGGAGAAAGTATGGTGTGATATACTTCCAATGGGAGTAAGTAGCATAATTTTAGGCCGACCATGGTTGTACGATCTTGACGTAACACTCTATGGTCGTTCTAATTCATGCTCGTTTACTCATAATGGAAAGAAGATTGTAATCCATTCTTCTCCACCTAAGAACCCCATTAAGAGAGGATCAAGCCAATTGAGTGATAAGAAAAAGGGGATAAACGTGATCACTGCTAGAGAAATGGAGAAAAAAATTAGCAATGGGTCACCTGTTTGGATTTTAACCATTAAGGATCATCAAGAACCTCTTTCAAAAGAACAACCTCAAGAAGTCAGTCAAGTGCTAGAGGAGTTCAAAGACGTGTTCCCCGATGACTTGCCCGACCAACTCCCACCTCTTAGGGATATACAACATGCGATAGACTTATTCCCCGGAGCAACCCTACCGAACCTTCCCCATTATAGAATGAACCCTACCGAGCACCAAGAATTACAATGTCAAGTAGGAGAACTCCTAAAGAAAGGATTCATTAAGGAGAGTTTGAGTCCATGCGCAGTCCCAACCTTACTTACCCCTAAGAAAGATGGCACATGGAGAATGTGTGTTGATAGTCGTGCCATAAATAAAATCACGGTGAAGTATAGGTTTCCCATCCCCTGCTTGGATGATATGTTAGATATGATGGCCGGTGCAACTATATTTTCTAAGATTGACCTGAAGAGCGGCTATCACCAAGTTAGGATCAGACCAGGGGATGAATGGAAGACTGCCTTTAAAACTAAGGACGGGTTATTTGAATGGGTAGTCATGCCTTTTGGGTTATCAAACGCCCCTAGCACTTTTATGCGAATCATGAACCAAGTCCTACGAGCCTTTATTGGAAAATTTGTTGTCGTTTACTTTGACGACATACTTATCTATAGTAAGACTAGAGAAGATCATCAACAACATCTGAGGCAGGTATGTTTAGCACTTAGGAAAGATAACCTCTATGCCAATCTAAAGAAATGTGCTTTCATGACTACTAGAGTTATCTTCCTAGGATTTGTTGTGACCCCTGAAGGAGTATCCGCTGACCCTGAGAAGGTTAAGGCAATTGTAGAGTGGCCAACACCCAATAATATTCATGAAGTAAGAAGTTTTCATGGCCTCGCTACGTTTTATCGAAGATTTATTAGAGGGTTTAGCACCATAGTTGCTCCTATCACGGATTGTATTAGGAAGGGCCACTTTGAATGGACGAAGTCAGCTGATAAGGCCTTCCTTCACATCAAAGATAAGATGACCCAAGCACCAGTCTTAAGACTACCCAATTTTTCTAAGGTCTTTGAAGTAGCATGCGATGCTTCGGGAGTAGGTATTGGTTGAGTTCTGAGTCAAGAGAACCATCCCGTAGCATTCTTTAGTGAGAAATTGAATGAAGCCAGGAAAAAATACTCCACATATGATCGGGAGCTTTATGCGGTAGTGCAAGCATTAAGGTATTGGAGGCATTATCTCCTACCGCAAGAATTTATTTTATTTTCAGACCATGAAGCCCTTAGGTTTTTGAGTTCCCAAAAGAAACTAAACCCTAGGCATGCCAAATGGGTAGAGTACATCCAATCCTATACGTTTGTTCTAAAGCATCAATCAGGAATCGATAATAAGGTAGCTGATGCCCTAAGTCGTAGAACATTACTTTTAACTTCAGTCAGTACTGAAGTCATAGGTTTTGAAAGACTTAAGGAGCAGTACGAAACCTGTCCAGATTTTGATGAAATTTATCAGGTTTTGCATCAAGGACCATCTAGTGATCATAGTGACTATACCCTTCTAGATGGTTATCTTTTTAGAGAGAATAGGCTTTGCATCCCAAGAACCTCCTTAAGAGATTTTTTAGTTTAGGAGATACATGCGGGAGGTTTGGCTGGCCACTTCGGACGAAACAAGACTATCTTGGCTGTTGAGGAACAATTTTACTGGCCAGTTCTTAAGAAACAAGTAGCAAACATTGTAGCCCGATGTAGGACATGTGCTGTTGCAAAGCAACAAAAGAAGAATACCGGGCTATACACTCCATTACCTGTACCTGAGTGTCCATGGCAGGATCTAAGCATGGACTTTGTTCTAGGATTACCCAAGACCATTCGAAAACATGATTCAATCTTTGTGGTGGTCGACCGGTTTTCAAAAATGGCCCATTTCATACCTTGCACCCAAACTTCCGATGCCTCTAGGATAGCCAAACTCTTTCTTGATCAAGTAGTCAGACTCCACGGGTTACCAAAAACCATTGTTTCTGATAGGGATGTCCGCTTCACAAGTTACTTCTGGAAAACCCTTTGGCACCTATTAAGAACCAGACTGAAATTCTCCACTGCCTACCATCCCCAGACTGATGGACAAATCGAGGTTGTAAATAGAAGTCTAGGAACTTGCTGAGATGCCTAGTGGGAGAAAGTCTAGGAAACTGGGATTTGTTATTGCCACGTGCTGAGTTCGCTTACAACAGTTCGGTCAATCGATCTACGGGCAAAAGTCTCTTTGAGATAGTCCATGGTTGCAAGCCTAGGAAGCCTTTAGATCTAATCCCACTACCTATTCACACACGAGTCTCTGAGTCTGCTGAGTCTTTTGCACAGCATGTCACAAATCTACATAAAGAAATCAGTAATAAGATCAACCTGAGCAATGAAACTTACAAATACTTAGCTGACTCACATAAGAGGGCTAAAGAATTCTGTGAAGGGGATTATGCGATGATTAGGCTCAATCCTGAACGGTTTCCCCCTGGAACCATAAAGAAGCTGCATGCCCGTGGAGCGGGACCTTTTAAGATCTTAAAGAAAATAGGGCCTAATGCATATGTTTTGGAACTTCCACCTGATATGGGTATTAGTACAACCTTCAATGTTTCAGACCTAGTAGAATACAAAGAACCACTACTAATACCTAGTGAGCCTTTTGAGCCAGAAACTTTCATTGAGAGTGAACATATTTCCGAGTGTCCACCACCAACCTTACCTGAGCAGAGAGAGAGGATTGAGAGAATCCTGGATGATAAGATCATTACTACCAGGAATAAGGACTATCAGCGATACCTGGTTCAATGGCAAGGTCGACCTGAGTCCGACAACTCTTGGATTACTCGAGAGGACCTGCAAAGACTTAACCCAGACTTGTTCGAGCATTACCAGGGCAAAACTGAACCATACTCGACTGGGTCGAGTTCTGCCCACCCCAGGAGAATTGGTGTGGACACCAGAAGCCGAAAGAAACTTCACTCCAACAAGGTTAGCCTTATCCCAATTTGGATCGAAGATAATTAGGTTACCTTGTATCCTTTAGTTCAAAAATATTTTATTTTCAAGAGTCATTTCCTTTTCAAGAGTCCTGTAATTAATTTTGAGTTTCAAATCAAGAGTGTTTATTGAGTCCTGTAATTACTTTTAAAATTTCATTTCCTATAAGTCCATTTCAAGTTTTAAAGTCTAGGTCAGTCAAGTCAGTTCAGTTGAGTTAAGTCTAATTCAGTTGAGTTAAGTCTAATCAAGTCTTAAAGCCATGAAAGCCAGCAACAAGACTCAAATTCTAGACCCCAGAATTTGACCACATGAAGAAGAGAAGACACATCAACCAAGCAAGAGAAAAGGACCATCAACTAGGACCACTGGGCGCCACATGTCATTCTTATCCAAGTAGAAGACCACCTCACCATGCCACGTCATCAGGTGCAACTTCACCAGCCACCTCATCACCCTTTGGGCGCCAACAAGGGAGATTCAAATTCAAGGAGGTTGGCCACATCCCTCCAAGTCCTCCACCAAATCCTCCAACCCCCCCGACATCCCTCCAAACTCTCCACCAAATCCTCCAACCCCCCTTGTAATCCTCCTCGATTTGGGAAGTTTTTAAATTTCAAAAGCTAGCTTTGTGAGGCTATTAAAAGCCTTAGACTCCCATTGTAAAAGAGATTGATTTTGGGAAATGAATGAAGTTTGAAGTGAAGTTGTCTTGAGTTTTATGTGTGAAATTTTTTCTATCTTCTTCTTCCACGCCCAAAGCCACTCTTTTCCCTAGCAATTCATCATCCAAGCTCAAGGCAAAGGCATTGGAGTCGGCCAGATCTTCTCAATTATCTTTTCTTTGTTCACAAGTTCTCCCATCCTTTCTTTATGTTTGCATCCTTCAACCTTAACTTTGATCTTCATTGCAGGGTCCTTCGAAGTCCTTGAGTTGTGAACAGGGTTCCCCTTGACAATGAACCAACAAGCTGAAGCCCAAGTCCAGGGTTCTGATCACTGTTATCCAAGTTCTCCAGTCCAGAGCATCAGTAGTTTCAAGTTTTGAATCATAGGAAGGTTGGAAAACTCATCAAGGTAAATCCTCAATCATTAGCCCCTATTGTCTAGATATTCTTCCTTCTTAGTTTTAGAGTTGTGTCTAATCATGTAATAGTCCCTTTTCATATAATCCTTAAATCTTATTAAGATGAGTACAATGCTAAGTATAATTAGGTTTCATTGCTCTACAAACACCATATTAAAAACATTAATTATATGCATGCCGCATCAGCTTCTTAGCCCTCCCATGGTCCTAGTTTGTTTAGTTGTTTCCCTATTTACCAAATAACCAGGTTACATCGATTTTTCATCCCGCATCAGATAGGGCGCTCGACGAAGATCTATAGGTGGTGTTAATGCTAAATCCTTGTGGACCGGTTGAAGTGATTTGCTCGTCGATTCGCCTTTGATGAGACCTTGACGAAATCCTGCAAAACAAATCCTCTGACCGGAACTTCTTCGGTGGAGGACACTCCGATGTCAAAGTCAGTAAGGGTTTAGGCCACAGAATGGAGAATTTCGAAAATAGAATGGACAAGGATAGGAAAGAAACGGAGTCAGTTTAGATGGCAATGAGAGAGCTAGTTATGGACTGGCTCTAACTTGCCTCCAAAAAATTCCTTCTGGGTATCCCCTCTTACCAGTATTTATAGGTATAAGTATAACTGATTACGGTTATGGGAGTTAGTTAGCATAACTTCTTTATAATCGTAAGTAGTGGCTGTCGAAAATCTTGTTATCGAAGCTGAGGCTATCGACCATGTGGATGGTTATAATGATCAGAATGACTTCTAACCGCTTCTGGTCGATGGACCATTTATATGCTTCGGATGCATTCTTCTTAGAAAAAATCCTAAGTAGATTTAACTGTTATCTTCGGACTATCCTCTTCGGAGTAGGACGAAGAAACGTTAGCTTACATGCTTCAGAATTATTCCCTTCAGAATGGATTAGGAGATAAATAGACCATTTATCATGAAATCGAAACGGACAAACTTTGTGCTTTATAAGTATTCTTTTTGGACCAAGCTGAAGACTGATTTACAAGATATAATTGTCAGGAAGGTGTAGTTAGAATTTGCTTCATAGGAATAGATTGTAGTCCTCGTTAAATTTAAGAGACATCATCTTTATGCGCATTGATATAGTTGACGGGTCCAGATAAAATCGATTTGATCGATGAACCGGTAATTATTTTGTATCAAACTGAATTACCATAACAGGTGGGAATGAAGGCCATGAAGACGGGCCGACGGTAGGGAGATCCGAAGTGGCGGGTGATGGTGGGGTGTCATTCAGCAGGAAGGGGGAGCGTCGTTCCGTTGGTGGCAGTTGGGGCACCGTTTGATAGGAAGGGGAGGTGCTCGGTGATGGAGGGGCGATGGTGGTGGGGTGACGATGGGGAGGTCAGAAGATGTGGGGCAGCGGGTGGGGCATTGGTTGCGGTAGGGGTGGTGGCGGTCGAGGCGTTGGCTGTTGTAGGGCATCATTCAGTGGGGTATGGGAGCGGAGAGTTTGGGCAGTGGCGGTGGCAAGGTCGTCGGCGGCGACAAGGTCGTCGGTGGTGGCAAGGGCATTGGCGATGGTGAGCTTGGTGGCGGTGGCAAGGTATGGGCATCGGAGGTGGGAGAGAAGGTTAACGGAGTTTGGTGTCATGGGAAATGGGTCTTGGAACGAGGATAGCTCGTAGCTGGGGTGGGGTGGGGGGGGGGTGGTTTGGGTGGGGTGGGGCGGGGGGCTCGGTCTAAGATGTTTGACTAGGATTTGAGAGATGTTGGACACCGACGGGGTTTTGGGAGAGATATGATGTCCGCCTTATATGATTTTTGTTAAGGTTTTTTTGACGGAAGTTTTGGGAGAGAGGATTTTGGATCGGGAGTTTTTAGGTTTTGGGATGGGAGTTAGAATGACGCTTTCTAGGAAGAGGATGATAGAAGGAAAGGAAAAAGATTAGCGATCGATGAAAGATTTTAATATCATGTTATTAATAATAAAATAAAAAAATTAATTTTTATTCGTGTAGGATCATGATATATATGGATGTTATATAAGCCTAAAGAAAGCAGGAAGATACCAGGAAGAAGAAATCAAGAAAAAGAAAATAGTAAAAGATCATGTATATAAAAACTTTTCAATATGGTTTTGATGTGACTTGATTGACTAGAAATTATAGGCTTGATCGGTAAAAATGTTCAAACCCAACCTAAAATACTCATGGCAAGATTTTAATAATAAATTTAGGCTAGGATTGGATTGGATTTGGGGCTCATACTTCGGACCAAACTTAGGTAGGCCAAGTGCCGAGCTGAGCATGACTTGAGACTCAGGTGGGCCAAGTGCCGAGCTGAGCATGACTTGAGATACATCTGGACCTTTTTTTCATATCCAAGCTCAAAAAAAAAGGTCTTGACATTGATCCAAGAGTTCATCCGAAACCGTCTCGGCCATATTTTTAGCCTGGTATGTTCCCACTATCCCTTTCTTTTCTATCCCTGCCAACCTGCATTTCAATTCATGGAAAAGTCTTTGTACACTGCGTGCGATGTAGTAAATCTAACGTGGCCTGCACTGCATTTTTCTATTGGTCTAAATATATTCGCTGTGGCATGATGGGACGGGAGTTGAGCATGTCTAGCATTAATTATTGTTCAGCTTTTATTTAAAATTTTTATCCAGACCGAAATACCCTTCTCTCCAGCACCTTTTTTTTTTGTCATATTGCTTGAACTAGAATGTCGTAGCTTTTGAACTAGGATGTCGTAATACTGTTTTATATTTTCTGCATGGTTGTCATTTTTGAACTAAGGTGTCGTAGGTTTTAAACTAGGGTGTCGTAATACTGTTTAAAGTCATTTTTGAATTAGGATGTCGTAGGTTTTGAACTAGGATGCGTAGGTTTTGAACTAGAGTGTCGTAATACTGTTTCAGATCATTTTTGAACTAGAGTATCGTAGATTTTGAACTAGGATGTTGTAGCTTTTGAACTAAGGTGTCGTAATACTGTTTCATATTTTCTGCATGATTATTTTTGAACTAGGATGTCGTAAGTTTTAAACTAGGATATCGTAGGTTTTGAACTAGGGTGTCGTAATACTGTTTCAGGTCATTTTTGAACTAGGATGTCGTAAGTTTTGAACTAGGGTGTCGTAGGTTTTGAACTAGAATGTCGTAATACTGTTTCAGATCATTTTTGAACTAGGATGTTGTAGGTTTTGAACTATATTGTTATAGCTTTTGAACTACAATATCGTAATACTATTTCAGGATATTTTGGTCTGAACAAAAATTTCAAATAAAAGCTGAACGGTAATTAATGCTAGTCACGCTTAGCTCCCATCTTGTCATGCCACCGCGGATATATTTGGATCAATAAAAAAATACGATATGGGCTACATTAAATTTACTGCATCGCACGCGGTGCACAAAGAATTACTCTTCAATTCGCATAAAGAATTACTCTTCCATTCATATCCTTCTTCACGAGTGAGAAAAGAAAAAAACACGTTTGCTTCTTCCTTGCATCATAGCTTTGGCACTAATAGAAAAACAAAATATATTCAGTCATACAAATTCTTTGAGTCCAACTTTAACTTAGAAGGCTTCTCACTGAATAAACGACTACAAATTTTATTCTCGATGTTAATAAGGTAAAAGTGACTGAAAGACGGTAATCTAAGTTAAAAAGGGCCTTGTGTCACTTTTAACGGATCACGGATTCGGAACATTCATTCCATTTTACCTCCATTTGAAATTTTTGGTGACATCGAGTTAACTCCATCCCTTTTATGTTATAAAAAAAAAAAAAACCTTCATCCCTTCTTCAAGCATCCTACCGGGTTTTTATTTCTTGGAAGTCCCCTCATTTATTTTTCTTCACGGTCAATTTTGATGGGAGTGTCAGGGATAGATTCTGAGGTTCTATTTTTGTTATCCAGGATTCTAGTCTTGGTATTCTTGCTATTGGAGGTTGCCACCTTTTTGAGCCCATGGTCCCACTAGCAGAGTTTCGAGGTGCTTGGACCAGCATTGCTTATGCCCGGAAGATTTTACATTTGGACCATGATGGGGACATCATTCGATACGATTTTTGATGCATGGCCAGCACTATTATTGATGCAGATGGATATAATTTTTAGGTATATTTATGGGTGTATAGGATATGGAATATCTTTATCTCTGACTCATGCATGAACCTTAGGAAATGAAATGTAGCGGATCAGAATTTTTTTTAGGATCAGTTTGTTTCAGAGATTAGTTTATTTTTATTTTCTAAACTTATCGAGATTGAAGTCTCTCAGTTTGTTGAGATTAGTTCCGGTTGTTTGGAATCTAAGTCTATTTAAAAGGGTTATAAGCCTCATGAAGAGGACATCGACATTTGGAATAAAATTTTAAAATATTTCTCTTTATCTCCTAATTTCTTCGTCTCTCCCCTCTCCTCTTTTCTTCTACTCCTCCCCCTTTTCTCTGCTCTTCTTCCCTCTCCTTTGTTTCTTTAAAATCCCCAAGCCATCCTCTCTATTTCTTTAACAAGCCTGAGACCACCCTCCCACCATCATCAAGTCCTCTTCCGTCAAGCCCCAAGCACCATCAACCTCCTTCACGTCCTCTTCCGACGAGCCCTTTCGCCATCTCCGTCGTACCCTCTGACTCCCTCCTTACTGTCCACAGTGGCAAGCTCATCCGTGACCTCCCATCGGTTCCCCTCCATGCCATCCTCCCCCTCCATCGAGCTGCCTTCACCATGCCCGTGCAATGCCTTAGCCTCCTTCTTTGCTGTTGTCGGCCTTCTCCCACCATCGTCAGACTGCCTCCCACCATCGCACGGCCAAATCCCAAGCCCCGTCTCCTCCGGCATGCCCGATCCCGAACCCCATCACCCTGGCACGCCCATGCCCGTGCTGAAGGATCGTGCCCTCCTCTTCGTGGCTGTGCCACCATGCTAATCCTCCATCATCGCCACCCTCCGCTTCAGTCAAGCCCATCGCTCACGCCTTCCCCATCTTCAACAATCCCGGTGACCCTCCACGCCCATTTCACCATCGGCGATATCGTTGAACCCTCTTTGTTCATCCCTACTGCAACTGAGTCGCCCCATCATCTCCTTCGTCTCCGGCGAGTTCTCCTCCATCCATGGCATCCGTCACCGAGCATCGAGAGACCTTGTTTAGCCTTCCCTTGGTTCAGTCCCTGCAACCGTGAGTCGCCCTTCTTGCATGAACATGAAAGCAAGAAATGAAGCCCTACACGGATCTCAAAGCTACCTCCAAAGGTCACTATATAGATCTCTGTGCATGAACTTGAAAGTAGATCAACTTTATACACGGATCTCAAAGTAAATTCCAATATTGATAGTCGGCTTCTTGCATTGGGATTATCGGGCTGAATTAGCTCCCTTTACTACTTGGTTATTTTACTTTGATTTGCTTTATAATTATGATTAGCTAACCCTCTTGTATTTGGTGATCCAGAATCGACGGCTTCTAATCCACTTCGCTTGTGAACCACTGGCCTGATATTTTGACTGCCTCCAGGATAATTTTTCTCTTCCAAGTATCGTGACGTTCTATGTTTCGGGTGAGAACTCATCAATAATTAGCATAGGTATTGATCAAATGCTGAAATTATATTAATTTTCTATCTTTAATTTAGTTAGATCTAACTTAATTGGAATTGACTAGTCCTAACTTAGTGGTTGTTCCTTAACAAACAATGGTCCAAACTCTTGAAATATTGACTGTTCATGCCAATCGGGTCACTTTCTGGATCGGACCTTAATTTTGACTGAACTATTTTAGTTTAATTTTTACTCGCTTTGGTTATCTGTTAATATTATCTTTAATTACTTAATTAATTTATTCGTTGATCTCACTAGAGGGTCCTTAGGTCTAGGAATTGTTGGTTCATCCCGCATCAGCTTTTGGTATCAGAGCAAGGTTAGGTTAGGATTAATTACATTTTATTTGCATTTTGCATTTGATTAGTTTATATTAAAAAAAGTTAAATTAAAATAAAATTTTTGATTGTATGCTAAGTACAATGTTTGGACACCTTATTTGATGCATTGCATTTCCATAATTAACCTAAGGGCATTAACCCCTTAATTAGATAAGGTGGGGAGTTAATTACCCTTCCTTAATCCACAAATTACCACCCTCATTTGCATTGATCCAAGCCTTTAATTAAAATCAATTAGACGTTGGTCCTAAGGAATTCGAGCTCAATAGGACAAGGAAGCCCTAGAGTTGGACTGGCCTCAGATTGATTAATTGTTCGGTGTCTAAGGAAAGGGGTTGCAGGATGATTGTAGCCTTGAAGAAAGGTGGTTTTTAATTGGTTCCATTGATTTACCTCGCCAATCTCTGATTAGTGTCTAAGAAAAGCAATGAGGGGATCCCCTCCAATCTTATCCTTACCTGGTCGAGTTAGTTAGTCAATTTTGGGCCTGGAGTGCTCAAAGGTAGACTTGGAATAATTTAGAGCTGTCTAGAATTAGGCTAATCCTAGGATAGAGTTGATTTATTTGTGTCACTTGGTTAAAAAAAAATCTAAAGAAACCTGTATATCCTTGAAACCTACTTCACCTCCAGAACCAGTGCATGACAACTAGGTCAGGGATCAAATACCAAGCAGAACCTTCCCACTTGGGTAACAGAATGGATCCTAATTTAGAAGTTGCTCTATAGGGAATCATTGGTTGACTTGATGTAATCGATGGCAAGTTAAGTTCCTTAGATGCAAGGGTAGGAGCCCTAAAAGAGGAATAATTAGTGAACATAAACCATCATGTTAAAAACTCCTTATCAAGAGTCACCGAACCTAGAGACTGAAATGACTACTCGGGTTTTGAGAAAGGTTGTACTCAGACACCTCAACCTGTCATTGATCCTAGGGATCGATAGATTATCCAGGTTTCGATGTGGGTAGCCATCAAACACCTCAACTTTATCATAATTCAATCGATCAGGATGATCGTATCATGAGAAGTGTTAAGGTTGAAGCCTCGAGTTTCATAGGTCACCTGGATCTCAAAGAGTACCTTGACTAGGAAGCTGACATGGATCATTATTTCAATTGGTATGAAATATCTGAGAATAAAAAAGTAAGATTTGCTCAAATGAGATTATTGGGTCAAGCCAAATTATATTGGGACAATGTCCAGCGATTAGCCACTCATAGGAGACAAGAGCCTATTGGAACATGGGATGAGATGAAGGATAAGCTTCGTGAAAAGTATCTCCCTGCATCATATCAACAACATCTCCTAGATCAATGGCAAAGGCTGACCTACGATACTGAATATGTCAATGATTATATTGATAAATTTGAGAAATATCTTATATGTTATAATGTGAATGAGGATTTGTTTATCACCTTGTCTCGATTTAGAGCTGGTCTAAGAGAGGATATCCAAAGAGAGTTGTTTATAAGAGAGGTTTATAGTATAGAGCAAGCCTATCAACTAGCCTAGGATTATGAGAGATTCCAGAAGATGTCTGCTACCCATAGACCTGAGCCTCCTAGACCAGGAATTTTAGGTTCAAGACCTAGCATGATTCAAGCCCTAACTGGCCCAAAACCTAACATGAATCAGGCCCTGTTAGTCAACCCCTATCTACGACCCTACCAACTAAGAAGGATAAAAAAGAAAAAGGAGTTATAGGAGAGACTTTCCAAGGAATTAGCTCTAAGGTTTAATGCTTCAAGTGTAACGGAATAGGTCACATGGTTAGTCAATGTTCATCTAGAGCACTACATATAGGAAAACTTGAAGAACATGAAAACCTAGATAATGCTCTTGAAGAGGAAGTCTACATTGCTGACCCAGGATTAGCTGACACCTTCAAAGAGTATGACCCTATCCAAAATGAGACTACACCCGAGGAACGATTAGGAGTGGTTAGGTATGTATTGACCCATTCCAAGGAAAGTGAAGACTGGCATAGGACCGCTATCTTTTATCCCTTTATTGATCAAGGCGATAAGGTATGCAAGGTAATCATTAACAATGGTAGTTGCATCAATGCCATCTCCATCGATACCATTTCGTGCCTAGGACTAGCACCTGTAGACCATCCGAGTCCGTACAATGTGACCTGGGTAGATGCTTCATCTATCACAATCAGACATAGGTGCCTAGTTTTGATCAAATTTCAGTTATACCAAGATAAGGTCTAGTGCATTGTGTTACCAATGAAAGTGGGTAACATCATTCTTGACAGACCTTGGCTCTTCGATCAAGATGCCACTCTTCATGGTCGATCCAATACTTGCACATTCATGAGCCAGGGAAATAATATTACTGTTTACTCTTCACCTCCCAGAACTACCAAGAGAGTTGTAGAAGGTAATCCTAATGTCCAAAAATAGAAGAAAAGCCTACATATAATCAATGTTAAGGAGTTTGAAATTGAACTGAATGATGTCTCTTTAGTTTGGATTTTAACAGTCAAAGAATCTAGTGATGATATCATTCCTTTGAACCAGTATCCCCAGAAAATACTCACCCTCTTAGATAAGTTTAAAGGTGTTTTTCTCGAAGATCTCCCAGACCATTTGCCCTTGATGCGAGATATCCAGCACATTATTAACCTAGTTCTGATAGCCTCCATTCCCAATCTCCCTCACTATCGTTTGAACCCTATTGAGTATGTAGAGTTATAAAGACAAATTACTGAGCTCCTTAAAAAGGGTTTTGTAAGAGAAAGCCTGAGTCCTTGCACAGTCCCCGCATTCCTGATCCCAAAAAAAGATGGTACATAGAGGATGTGCATAGATAGCCATGCAATAAATAAAATAACTATAAAATATCGATTTTCCATTCCTAGGTTAGATGATATGATTGACATGATAAGCTAGTATCTTTTTCAAAATTAATTTAAAGAGTGGATATAACAGAGTAGGATTAGACTTGGTGATGAATGGAAGACCGCCTTTAAAACTAAAGATGGTTTGTATGAATGGCTGGTCATGCCATTTGGTCTTACCAATGCCCTGAGTACTTTTATGAGAGTTATGACTCAAGCACTACGACCATTCATTGGTTCATTTGTGGCCATGTACTTTGATGATATCCTGATTTATAGCTAGACCAAAAAAGACCATCTAGATCGCCTGCAACAAGTCTGTTAAGTCTTGAGAACCGAAAGCCTCTATGGGAATCTAAAGAAGTGTGATTTTCTAATAACTTGAATAATTTTCTTAGGATTTGTAGTAACCCCTGATGGTTTGGCAATAGACCTTGAAAAGGTTCATGCTATATCTGAGTGGCCTGTATCCCAAAATATGTGCGAAGTTCGAAGCTTTCATAGCCTCGCAACTTTTTATAGGAGGTTCATTAGATGTTTCAATACCATCACAGTTCTGATTACTGATTGTATACGAAAAGGGAGCTTTAAATGGACTAGAGCTGCTGAACAAGTTTTTCAAGAATTAAAGGAAAGAATGATTCACACTCCAGTTTTGCGATTACCAAATTTTTTAAAAGTTTTTGAAGTTGCATGTGATGCATCTGGAGTGGGAATTGATGGAGTTTTAAGTTAGGAAGGACATCCTGTCACTTTCTTTAGTAAAAAATTCAACGACTCCAAGTGCAGGTATTCCACCTATGACAAATAATTTTACGCCGTAGTCCAAGCCCTTAAGTTTTGGAGGCATTATCTGCTTCTACAAGAATTTATTTTGTATTCGGACCATGAAGCTTTCAAGTTTCTCAATTCACAAAAGAAATTAAGTCCAAGACATGAAAAGTGGATTGAGTTCCTTCAGGCCTATACCTTTATGATAAGGCATAAAGTAGGCATAGACAACAAGGCTACCGATGCACTCTCTCGAAAGGTGGACCTATTAACAATAGAAACTACTGAGCCGATTTTGGCTGCACTTTTTCTTAGGATAAGCCTTTTATCAACAGTAAGTGTGAGAGTTACTGGCTTTGAACAGTTAAAGGAAGAGTATAATGAATGCCCGGACTTCAAGAATATTGTTACTTCCCTAAGACAAGGACCATCTGGAGAGTTTAGTGAGTATACCCTTCAGAACAGTTATCTTTTTAAGAATAATAGGTTGTGTATCCCACAGACTTTAGTGAAAGATTTTTTAGTTTGGGGAATACATGCTGAAGGATTATCTAGACATTTTGGAAGAAATAAAATAATAGGTGCCTTAGAGGCCCAGTTCTACTGGCCTAGCTTGAAGCATGATGTAGCCCGGATTGTTGCACACTGCCAGACTTGTCCTGTGGCTAAATAATGAAAATAAAATACTGGATTATACATCCCACTACTTATACCTGGCTGTCCGTGGCAAGATGTGAGAATGGACTTTGTTTTAGGATTGCCCCAAATGGTTAAGAAAAAGGACTCAATTTGTGTGATAGTAGACAGGTTTTCCAAGATGGCCTATTTCTTAGCATGTCCCAAGACCTCTGATGCTTCTAGAGTTGCTCACCTATACTTTGATGGGATTATTAGATTACATGGATTGCCAAAATCTATTGTGTCAGATAGGGATGTTCAATTCACTAGCTATTTTTGGAAAATACTATGGCACTTAATGGGGATAAAACTAAAATTTTCATCTACTTATCGTCCACAAACAGACGAACAAACTGAAGTCATAAATAGAAGTTTAGGAAATTTACTTTGGTGTTTGGTAGGAGAGCACATTAAAAATTAGGATTTACTTTTATTCCGAGCCAAGTTTGCATATAATGGTTTGGTAAATAAGTCATTGGTATGAGTCCATTTAAAGTTGTGCATGGTTATCGTCCTAATAAACCAGTAGACTTAATCCCATTGCCTATGCATGCTAGTCTCTGAGTCAGCATCATCCTTTGCAGAGCATGTTAGGAGTCTGCACAAAGAGATTAGTGATAAAATTAATATATGTAATCAAATATATAAATGATTAGCAGATTCTCACCAATGAGTTACGGATTTTGCTGAGGGTGATCATGTCATGATTAGGATAGATCTGAATAGTTTCTATCAGAAACCATTCAAAAAATATATGCTAGAGAAGTAGGCCCATTCAAAATTTTAAAAAATGTTGGACCCAATGCATATATTATTGATCTACCACTTGATTATGGGATTAGTTCTACTTTCAATGTATCAGATCTAATTGAATATAAAGAACCAGCATTGATACGTAGTGACCAATTTGAGCCTGTACCTTCCTTTGAGAGTGACCCTTCTCCTGAGTGTCTATAAGCCCAATAAGAGATAAGCACGATGTGATCGAACGTATCTTGGACAAGCATATCAAGTCCACGAGGGGTCAAAACTACCATCGCTATCTAGTTTGTTGGCGAGACAGGCTGGAGTCAGAGGATTCCTTGATTACTAGAGAGGAGTTGCAGAGAATTGATCCTGATTGTTTGAGTATCTCCATAATAGTATTGAGCCTGACTCGACGAAGTCGAGTTCTCCCCACCCTAGGAGAAATTGATGGGGACATCATCTAACATGATTACTGATGCATGGTCAGCACTATTCTTTATGCAGATGGATATAATTTTTGGATATATTTATGGATGTATAGGGTATGGGATATCTTATTAATATTTATCTCCGACTCATGCACGAATCTTAGGAAATGAACTGAAGTGGATTGGAGTTTTTTTTAAGATCAGTTTATTTTAGAGATTAGGTTTTTTTTATTTTTTGAACTTGTCAGGATCGAAGTCTCTCTATTTGTTGAGATTAGTTCCGATTGTTTGGAATCTAAGTTTATTTAAAAGAGTTGTAAGTCTCATGAAAAGGACATCGACATTTGGAATAAAATTTTAAAATATTTCTCTTTATCTCTTAAATTCTTTGTCTCTCATCTCTCATCTCTCATCTTTTCTTCTACTTCTCCCCCTTCCCTCTGCTCTTCTTCCCTCTCCTCTGTTTCTTTAAAATTCCAAAGCCATCCTCTCTATTTCTTTAACAAGCCTGAGACCACCCTCCCACCACCATCAAGTCCTCTTTCGTCAAGCCCCAAGTGCCATCAACCTCTTTCATGCCCTCTTCCGATGAGCCCTTCCTCAATCTCCATCGTACCCTCCAGCTCCCTCCTTATAGCCCACAATGGCAAGATCATCTGCGACCTCCCACTGGTTCCCCACCATGCCATCCTCCCCCTTCGTCGAGCTGCATCACCATGCTTGCGCGATGCCTCAGCCTCCTTCGCTATCGTCGGCCTTCTTCCACCGCCGTCGGACTACCTCCCACCACCGCATGGCCAAATTCCAAGCCCCATCTCCTCCGGCATGCCTGATCCCAAACCCCATCACCCTAGCATGCCCATGCCCATGCCCATGCCCATGCCGAAGGATCGTGCCCTCCTCTTTGTGCCTGTGTCACCATGCCGATCCTCCATTGTTGCTGCCCTTCGCTTCAGTCATGCCCATCGCTCACACCTTCCCCATCTTCAATGATATCGATGACCCTCCATGCCCATTTCACCATCGGTGACATCGCCGAACCCTCTCTGTTCATCCCTGCTGCAGTCGAGCTACCCCATCATCTCCTTCATCCCCGATGAGTTCTCCTCCGTCCATGGCATCTGTCACAGAGCATCGGGAGATCTGTTCAGCCTTCCCCTAGTTTGGCCCTTGCAACCGTGAGACGCCCTTCTTGCATGAACGTGAAGCAAGAAAGGAAGTCCCGCATGGATCTCAAAGCTACCTCCAAAGGTCACTGCATAGTTCTCTATACATGAAATTCAGAGTAGATCAACTTTATACACAAATCTCAAAGCAAATTCCAATATTGATAGCCGGTTTCTTGCATTGGGATTATTGGGCTGAATTGGCTTCCTTTACTACTTGGTTATTTTACTTTGATTTGCTTTGTAATTGTGATTGGCCGATCCTCTTGTATTTGGTGATCCAGATCCAATGGCTTCTAATCCACTTCACTTGTGAACCACTGGCCTGATATTTTGACCGTCTCCAGGATGATCTCTCTCTTCCAAGAATCATGACATTCCGTGTTTCGGGTGAGAACTCGTCAATAATTAGCATATGTATTGATCAAATGCTGGAATTATATTAATTTCATATCTTTAATTTAGTTAGATCTGACTTAAATGAAATTGACTAGCCCTAACATAGTGGTCATTCCTTAACAAACAACGATCCAAACTCTTGAAATATCGACTGTGCGTGCCAATTGGATCGCTTCTTAGATCGGACCTTAATTTTGACTGAACCATTTTAGTTTAATTCTTAATCATTTTGGTTGCATGTTGATATTATCTTTAGTTACTTAATTAATTTATTCGCTGATCTCACCAAAAGATCCTTAGGTCTAGAAATTATTGATCCATCCTGATATGGCAGGATCGCTGACGTGGAACCCATGTCAGATTTCATCGTGCAACATGGCAGACGAAGCTGCCACGTAGGACGTCTCTGCCTGGACTCCTTCGCCCGGTCGAAGTCGAGCTCCGCCCTCCTTCACCCAGCCGTGCTCCCTTTGGGTCGAGACGCCATGGCCGAAGTCGAGCTCCACCCTCTTTCGCCCAGCCGCGCTCCCTTCAGGTCGAGACGCCGTGGTCGAAGTCAAGCTCCGCCCTCCTTCGCCCGGCCGCGCTCCCTTCGGGTCGAGACGCCGTGGCCGAAGTCGAGCTCCGCCCTCCTTCGCCCGGAGATGCCTTGGTCGAAGTCGAGCTCCGCCCTCCTTCACCCGGCTGCGTTCCCCTCAGGTCGAGACGTCGTGGCCGAAGTCGAGCTCCGCCCTCCTTCACCCGGCTGCGTTCGCTTCAAGTCGAGAGCCGTGGCTGAAGTCGAGCTCTGCCCTTCTTCGCCCAGCCGCGCTCCCTTCGGGTTGAGATGCCGAGGTCGAAGTCGAGCTCCGCCTCTCCAGATCAGCTCCGCCTCGGACAAAGAGATCTACTGTTGAAGGAAGTCGCTACTCTCCTAGGACTGTGGTTCAACGCTCGAGGACTGCGAAAAGATGCTTGCCAGTCCGCGATGATAGTTCCGATCGTTACTTGCACCAAAATGGGAAGGTCCCCGGATCGAGGCCCTACGCTCCCCACCAACCGTCAGTGCCTCCCAAAAGAGGAAGTCAACTAGCATATTCGGATCCAGGGGCGGCGGCTTGCTGATTGAGGTCCTGCCATGTTTCCAGAAATAGAGCGACCAGAGAGAATGTCAGTGCACGCGGTACTGTCCCCTTTCACAAATGGGGAAAGGCATCCTGCACACGGCACCAGGCAACGCTGCACGTGCTAGCAAACGGTGCGAAGATCCCTAGGCAAGTATCTGGCAGTCCCCTAGCGGCTTAAAGGAACTGTCCACGGTTCTAGAAAAAAGGTAAGTAAGCAAAACATACAATGGAGTAGAGGGAAAAAAGGGCTTGGTACACAGGAGAGCACCGAACCAGTCTGAGAATTCCAGGCTACCGGAGACCTGTGGGAAAGGTCTTGACGGACATAGTCATCTCAGCTCCGACTCTCCTCGGCCGGCATTTTTTCTTGCTCCGTGCTTAACTCCTCTACACTTTTCCAGTGCATTATATTCTCCTCCTAGCGTGGAGTCCACCTGTGGAGCTCGACCAGGAGGATCTATTCCCCTGGGTCGTCACTGACTTGAGCATCGGAGTGCCCCCGGTACGGGTCTCTAACTCTATTTTGCAGGTCCGGGCGCCCGAGCAGGATTCGGGGTAACAGGGGCATGTTCCGAAGCCGTCTGCAGCTACAGGCCATGATGATCTTGGCGGTAACACATCCCATATCAAACCGTATTATTCTTGAGGATGATTCGGCAACTATAATTTTTTGAATTTGAGAGGCTATGAGATCGAGACGTCATTCGCATCTTTAACCCGAGATATTGCTCTTCTGTTATAGGATTGCATTGCCATCATCTGTGTCATATTTTTTAACAGGCTAATTTAGTGGTTGATTGGATTATCCCCTATATTAGAGATCACTTTGATAAAGTATTAGGGTTTCATTTTGGAAGAAAAAAAAAAAAATCAATTATCTTATACAAGTAATTAAAAATTTTAAAAATCAAAGCCACCGAGCATCGACAAACGTGCGCCCCATGCACCAGCATGCCGTTGCTGATCGACTACCAAGCTTACCCAATCGCGTGCCCAGCCATGACATCCCAATCCACGTGCATTCAATGTTTCCGGCACGCAATCGCAAAAAAAATTCTATTCCGTGGGCCCACATCTCTCCTTTTCTTCTTTTTTTAAAATCTTCTTCTCTTACAGCGAGGCGGCGAGGAAGCGGAGTTCCAGCACGCGCTCCCTCCAGTCCTCTGCCGCCGCTTCTGCGGCTCGCCTCTCTCGGAACCAGATCCTCCACTATTGCGGTGACGACACCGCACCCCTCCGGATCCTGTCACCTCCCATTCGCCTTAGAGGCAAAATAAGCGTGACATTCGGAGGACGAAGAAGCGAGAGAGAAAAGAATGGGGTGCGTGCAGTCGCGGGTGGACAACGAGGAGGCTGTCTTCCGATGCCGGGAGCGGAAACAGTGCATGAAGGAGGCGGTGACCGCACGCAACGCCTTCGCCGCTGCCCACTCCGCCTATGCCGTCGCCCTCAAGAACACTGGCGCCGCCCTTAGCGAGTTCGGCCAGGGCGAAGTTGCCTCCGCCCCCGCTTCCTCCTCTGCCACCGCCGTCCAACCCCCCCCCGCCGCCTCCACCGTCCCCGCCGTCCAGCCCCCCATGGATACCCTCCTCCCTCCTCCCCCTCCGCTGCCGGACTTCTCCCCGTCCCCTCTCCACCGCTCTATCAGCATGCCCGACCTCCCCCCCTCCGAGAAGTTCCCCTCCACGTCCCACCTGGACGCCTCCATCCGCGAGGAGGAGGAGGACGAGTCGGCGGCGACGGCGGAGGACGACGACGGCGGAGACCTCGACGACGGCCGCCTTCAACGCCGCCCCACCACCGCGAGCCCCTCCCCCTCCCCCGCGCCGCCGCCGCCGCCAATGCCGGCGGAGTCGACCTGGGACTACTTCTTCGCCATGGATGAGAACATGCGCGGCCCGTCCCTGGGCCACCCCGAGGAGATCCGGCTGGAAAGAGAGGAGGCGCCGGAGGAAAGCTTCAAAAGATCTGTCCCACCACCGCCGCCACCCGCCGTGGATCGCGATGCGGTCGGTGCCGATGATGACCCTCCGGTGACGCCGGAGAAGGTGGTCTTGGAACCGCCATTGCCGCCGAAGATGGGGAAAAACCAAAAGCAGGTTGGGACAGTGCACCATCAGCATGCTGCCTCGGCACCGCCCATAGATGCCAAGAGGGGCAAAATGGTGCCGGCTGCAGTCCCCAGCATCGATATATTGCAGGTCCTGACGGACATTGATGACCATTTCCTCAAGGCGTCAGAGAGTGCTCACGAAGTGTCGAAGATGCTCGAGGCCACCCGCTTGCATCATCACTCTAATTTCGCTGATAATAGAGGTGCTCGTCTCTTTTCTTTTTTTTCCTCATAGCTTCTTTCTTTCGGAGCTTATTGCATTTTTTGTAGCCCATGAAGTTTGAACTTCCATGCCCCTCCATCATTTTACCTTAAAAAATTGAACTTTATTTTGCATGTTGCTTTGCCTAATCATTCTTCAAAGTTGTCAGCCCTCAATCTAAGTTTGCCTGCCAATTGGCTAATGCTATTTATTGCCAGATGTGAATCATTAGAGTGTATTATTGGGTGCAGTTTTTTTGGGTAAGGGGGGATAAGAAATCAAAATGTATGATAGTGAGGTTGTGCCAAGTGTCTTGGATGTATCATCGTATTATAACAATGTGATGCCCAATTCTCGGTAAAGAAAAAAAAGGGGGAAAAGAGGCTGTATTGTATATGTGAGAGGTTTTCGTCTGGTATCCAAAGTTTCATGGGAAAGGAACACAAAAAAGAAGAAAATCTTGAAATTAGGATGCTCAGCAAGTGGAAAGTCTATGGTCAAACAGTTGACTAGGCAATTATAAATGTAGGAAAATCTTGTTCAATAACATGGTTTTTAAGTTTTGAACTTGAGGGTCCTAGGAGATTTCCTGAAATGGGTATAGTATTAAGAATACAAGTACGATCCTAGATAAGGAATCTATGGTTTTGCAGGATATGAGTTCTATTGAGGCATCTTAATACTTTTCTCACAAGTGATGTTTTGTTGGAGATCAGTTTATAGGGTTAAGAATCTAATAGTATTATTTAGATAGTCTTTGACGATGGTGTGTGCATATATTGCTAAGTTGAAAAGGTCAACATCCTCAATGAACTATCAAATTGCAATGACACTTTTATTCTTCTTGAAGTTTCACTATGACTTCTAAATGTTCTTGAAAGGGAGGAGAGATTTGTTGATGAAGGCACATACTACTAAAAATGGATCCTAAATGACTAAGTTTTTGTGAAAAGCTGATTTTCTACTATACATAATGCAAAAGCATTAGAGCGAAGTCACATGATGCCTAACTTTGAAGCCTTCAAATAGTAGTCTTCTAAGATCAATTCTATTTCTCGTTTGGCTTATAAAGTAGACAAAAGACATTGACAAACAGGTTTAGGTTTAGCTTGGGCCATGAATAATCATGAAATTTTAAATATTGGCCTACGCTTGGCTTGATCCATCCTTGAGCTAAGGCTGTGCTTGGGGATGCTATAGCTTTTGGCTTAAAAGCTATTTTTGGCAAAGTTGCATTTTGTGGTTAAAAGCTGTTTTGGATAAAATAGTTTTGTTGTAAAAGTATTTTGTTGCAAGATCCAAAAGCTAGAAGTGATTTGCTGTGTGTTTGGCTAGCAAACCTAAAAGTTGCTTTTGAGTGATAAAATCACCAAAAGGACAAACACCCAAAAAAGATTCTAAAATTGTTTGGCTCTAAGGCAATGAGTACCATAATGTAAATAGAGTTTCATAAAAATGAAATAGCAAATTGTTTTGCCTATGGCTAGTCTGAATAAAATAAAATAAAATAATATAATTGTCAAAAACATTTCAACAAAAAAGAAGGTTGCACTACCATGTTCTAATATCTATCAATTATATTAAATTATTAAGTGTATTATACATTTGATTCCTGAAGCTATCATCTTGTGCTACAATTTTTGATGGAGGCTCTTGTATAATCTCCTCATGGCCCATATCATCGACAACAAATGGTATATAATTATCATCATTTCCATCCTTATCAAACTCCTCATATGCTTTGAATGCTTCGTAATGGACTTGTGAGTTGCCATCCTAGCAACAATGATTCTCATTTGGTCATCCAGCTCATATGTAGGTGTTTGATTTAATGTAGTCCATCTTTGAACTCTGAATGTATTGAAGTGATGCATGAGCTTGGTTGAATACTTCATTTTGGACCGCGCTTTTGATTGCTATGCGGAATTAAGGAGCATAAGATCTTTCTCCTTTTTGTGGGGCCAAGTACTCTTTCATGTTTGGATATCCTGCATTAATGGCATATTATTTATCTATTCCAAAGTATGTCATGTCAAATAGAATTATCATTCATTCCACTCAAAATTTTAAATAAAAGTTACTTGTTGCACTCACCACCTCTTGGATAAGGAAAATTTAAATTTTGGTTTCCACAAAATCTCAATGAAAACATGTTTGTCATAAGCAGCCCTTCACACCCAATCCATACAAATGTAAAGCACATGCTAAACCTATGTACTTCCATAGTATCGTGTGTGCAATATGATCTCCTCCCTATATATGGAATTTGTTTATCCACAGGAACCACCACGTGAATGTGTGTCTCATCAATAGCACCAATATAATCTTGTGCTTTGTAAAATAAGTAGAGACACTAACGAAAATTGAGAAATGTACAATTCACATATAAGAAAAGTTATCATGTTAAGTCCTTAATTCAAAATATGGATAAAATTGCAGTCTTTGTTTAATGTATTTAGGGCTGGTATCATTATAATTGGTGGTGGCCTTGTCATGTCAAATTCAAATAGCTTTGATGCTTGAAGAACTCTGTGCACCAAAATGTTAAGTATTTTTTAACAAATTTATTTCCAACTCCATGGTCAAAAGTCAACAAGAAAATGGTTGTTATATTTTATGCAGGCACCTACCACTAAAAATGAAATCATTTAGATCAAGGATTGCCGAAGCACATCGAATCAACCAATTTAGGGTGTACCAAACTAGACCAGTCAGTTTAGCATGGTTTAGGGCAATTTTTTAAAAACCGTAAATCCCTCCCTACGGATGATGGGGCAACTCTCAAAGTTGAGTCCTTCTGAAACCTTCGATGCAAAGTTCCTTTGAAACCCTCACCTCTCTCAATTCTCCTTCAACCCCAATCTCTCCCCCCCTCCATGCTCCTCCATGCAGACCCTTCAAAAACCTTGCTGCCCATCACGGACCCTTCTAAACCCTTGCCTCTCGCCTACCACCTCTTTTGGCCTCTCTCTCTTCCCCCCCCCCCCCCCACTCTGATCTCCTACCATTCTTTTCCCTTATCCTCCTGATTCGAGCTGGGGCTGGACGATGGCCTCGATCTCCTCCTTGGACAATTGTATAGTAGGGAGACCATGATGTACAGTGATAATGGTGACGTTGACTGCGGATTCGGCCTCTCTTCCTTGCCATGAATCTCTCGAAGCCTAGTCAGGTGAGTCCCTTCCCTCTCCTTCTCCCTCTCTCTCTCTCCCCCTCCCTCTCCTTCTTCTCTTCCCTTTCTTCTACCTCACTGTGGTTCTGGTATGCTGTGGTTCTGTATGGTATGGACTGGTATCATATCTCACCAGTCATCAATAGGCATGCATGCCTGTTGCTACCAATTCTGCTGTCCTTGATTTAGATAGTCTTCCACAATGGTGTATAGACATCTTGCATAAGTTGAAAAGGTCAACTTTCTTGACAAACTATCAAATTACAATGAACTCTATTTCTCTTGGTGTCTCACTAGGAATTTTAAATGTTCAAGGATGGGTGGAAAGTTTCATTGATGGAGCATACTATTACAAATGGATGCTAGTAGATAGTTTTTTGTGAAATGCTGATTTTCTACCATATAATAGTGTGAAAACATTAGATTGAAGCCACATTCTGCTGGATTCTGAAGTCTTCACATGGTAATCTTCTATGATTAATCTAATGCTTCTTTTGGCTTATAGAGTAGACATAGGTATTGACAAGGCAAGTTTAGGTTTAGGTTGGGGCATGACTAATCATTAGGTTTTAAATTTTGGCTTGTGCTTGGCCTAATCCATCCTTGGGCTAAGTCTTACTTGTCTGAGCATGATCCAATTGTAAAATTTTAGGCACAGGAGTGGCTTGGCAAAACTTGAGAAAACCCTAGCTTGATCGATTTCATTCATAGCCATGATACAAAGAAAGAGAGGTTGGTGTAGCAGTTGGTGGTGGCAAAGGTTCTTGCAGTGGGTGATGAGGTATTTGGAGATGGCTGGGGCTAGGAAGGTGTCAATGGCAGTGAGTCCAAGAAAGCGAGTGAGAAACAGAGGATGGGTGGGGCATGGAACAACTAATAGGAGTAGGAGAGGTACTCTAGCATTGATGGTGCTTAGGTTAGTAACTAGAGCAGCTAGTGCTCTGACATTTACCCAAAGCAAGTGGTTTTCTAGTATGTGTGTTGGCATAGGGATCTAGAGATCGGGGAAAGAGAATGGAAGGGATGGAGAGGAGCATAGGGGCAAGGTTTTAAATTCCATGGGATGGAGGTGTCTTAGTTTCTCCATGGAAGGGGATATCTTGTTGTGCCGTCCTATCTTGGCAGTGGTCCTGGTCATGCATCCTGGTAAATGTCCTCTATCTATCTCCCCTTTTTTTCTTTCTTTATTTTTTCTCATTTTCTTTCTTTTCTTCTACGTTTCTTTGTTTTATTTTCTTTTCTTTCATTTTCTCATCCATTCCTTTATTTTTTTCCTTTTCCTTATTCTTTTCTCTTTTATTTCTTCCTTCTTTCTTTTCTTTTTCTTCTCCTTTCATTTTTTCTTCTTTCCTTTCATTTTTTCACTTTATCCATCCTCATTTTTTTCATTCCTCTATCTTCTCTCCATGCAAGGATGGGTTTTGGAGTCCTGACCCCTTTCCGTCCCGTTTTCTCACATGAACGGGATGCGATGGCCATCCTACTAGGACGTAAAACCTTTCATAGGGGGATGCTTGGCAATGCCCTAGTGTTTAGTGTGACGAGGAAGGTTATTAACACTTGATAAAAGATGGGAAGTAGAAAGATGATGGAGGGGAAGAGGTGGAATGAAGGATGTTAAATTTAGGGACATTATATTAGTTAAATATGATACAATGTGTATGTAAATATTCACCTAATAATAGTTTAGGGCTCTAGGCCAAGCCTACGTAGACTTTTGTTAATTTGAAACCAGCCTAGAAAATATTGGGCTTTAAATTCTTTGCTTGGTTTGGCTTGTTAGGCTGGAATTCTCTAGTGAAGCCTAACTAAAATTGAACTGTGCATGCCTTGCATCCCTTTTATATAAGCTGAGCAACAGACTAGTTTCCATCTTGCATGTATTCATTTTATTTACTTAACCATGTTCTAGTGAATGTTCTCAAATGGAGATTGTGTTAATTGTTATTTGTGTTTTAATAATAGTTATATGTATCCTTGTTCACAGGACACATTGACCATTCTGCAAGAGTCATGCAAGTCATCACATGGAACAGGTCATTCAAAGGCATACCTAATGCTGATGGTGGAAGGGATGATTTTGATAATGATGAATGGGGAACTATTGCCACTGTGTTGGATAAGATCTTGGCATGGGAGAAAAAACTATATGATGAAGTGAAGGTATATGATAAATTTTCTTTTAGCTTCATTTATGATCTAACCTCTAGTTGTCTTTTCATCCTTATTCATTTTTTTAGTTCAAGTTGGTTAGCTTTGTAGCAGGGAAGAAAAAATATTGTAGCTATTTTTTTTTCCTTCCTTTATCTAAAACATCTTGACCTATAAAAATATTAATAAGATTGTTTGCTATATGCAATGTTTACCCTTTACCTATCAGCTTAAGCATTTGGGATCGGTTGGTTAGTTAGCATGGCATCAGAATTTAGGTTTGAGGGAGGTCACAAGTTCGAATGCTCTTTTTATGTATTCTTTTTTGAAATTCTGAAAAGGCTTCAAATTCTTCTTAGATATGCTCGAGATACTTCTCCCATACCTCTAGAAATGTGTGAGAAAGAGAGAGAGAGAGAGAGAGAGAGAGAGAGAGAGAGAGAGAGAGAGAGAGAGAGAGAGAGAGCTTTATCTTTTTTTGATGAATGTTGACCTTTTTTGAATGATGAATGATAAATTTTGGAGTTTGTGGTTACTATGTATGGAGTACAGATTATAGTCTATTGATTTGAATGATGAATAAATGGAGTTTGCTAATGTTAATGCTATTCTTTAAAGTATAGACTTTGTTATTTGATAAACTATTGTGCTTTTTTGATGCTTTCCTACATGCATTTAGATAAATATTTATTTGTTCATGACCATATTCTAGCTCCAACCTATCACACTTTCAAGATTTTCCATATTGGTGTATTTGTAACCCTTATCTGCGAATATGCTTTTAGAGCTCCTTGCCTACCTCTTTTCTGTACCCCATAACATTTAGAGACATTCTAACTGCCTATCCCCGTCAACACAACACCCAATTAAAGACTTTAGAAAAAGGAAAAGAGAGAAGGAAAGAAAGCAAGTTTGTTTAGTTTCTGTTTCAAGTTGTATTGTGCTTATTATTTTGGTACTATTAAGTGAAGAATATATAGGTTGTCTTAATTTGTGCAGGACAAGAAAGTTGTCTAGTCTTATTAAGTCAGACAAAAAGGTGTGATAGAACCTTTTTCTTTTAGACTTTGAATGGATTTTGGGAGAAGGTTATGGAAGGGTCCCAATGCCATGCACCAAAGGACATGTATCTCGATCGATAACATAATATATCTTTTGTTTTACCTCTTGTGAGTTTGATTCAATCGGGAGAAGGAATGTTTCAACCTATATAACTAAATCTCTAGAATAGAATAAGAGAATTGGTGAAAGTAGGGTTTAGGTCCCCTCTTTCTTCATTGAGCATCCCTAAATTTGGGTTACAAGGCCTCCATTTATACCCAATCTGCACTTACACCATCTGGGTCTGATTCTTCTCCCACTTGGAAGAGGTTACACCATTACAACTTTCTTAGAATAACCACCACTAGTGGAAATAATCATGGAAAGCTAAAATTCTTTTGGAGCTGGTCTTCTACTCCTGCATTTAGTTTGTCTTGAGCCACTTTACCCAATGTTTCTTGGATTGAGAGATAGCCCCAAACAAGATGTTTCCTAAGAAGGAAATTTTTGCTCTGACCATCCTGTTTCAAGACCCAAAAGTTGCCTTAGGTTCCAGATCGGTGCATGCATCAAATCTATCAGGGTCAATGTGTCATCTAGTACCTCATCAAGAGCTTCGTTTTGGTGCCTGGCATGCCGAAACTGGATGTTGGATGAGAAAGTTATGGGCCTTGGAAGTTAAGATTTTGTGATTGAGTCCTTGTTATGGTGGATCTTTGTCCTAGACCTTGTCCAAAGCTACCTAAGGTGGCCAGAATGATCTGCAACCAGTCTAATATCCTCTTGGATCAGACTCAAGAGATAGAAAGAGCTGTTGGTTTGTGAGCTTTGAGAAAACCAGAATATCTCTTGACATCTCTTTATAGAGCATGGTGATTGTCCTCTATGCTTCCCATATAGTGCCACGTAATTTTGTGTGCACGTATTTTCGTCATGATTGCTATTTATTTTATTATATCAAAAGTTAGTTCATCAATAAGAAAAATGATCTTTGATTTCTTCTTTTTTTTTTTTTCCATTCTGCAACTTTGCTATATTACTAAAATATTTCCAAAGGTCCTATATTAACTGCCTTATAGATGTTTATATGTGATTATTTACAATAACATGTTTGTATATAACTTTACACCCTTCTAAATGATTGTAATCCTTGTTCATATAGTTCTTCATTTTCCATGTTGCTTATTTGACACCTAACTATCCTCACACCGCACCTATGAGACACTTTGGAGCACATGTTTTCAATAAGCTCACATTGACGTAGGTGTATGCATTCACCTCAGGCTTTGGTTGTGCCCATAACCAATGGAAGTGAGTACAATGGATCTTTTAAACTATCATTGAATATTGTGTGGACGTGGGTTAGACAGATTTGATATGTTGTTGTGCACTTCAAAATTGTAACGTATTATCAAAACATGATGATATTGAACCGATGTAAGTTCTTTTTTCATATAGAGATCCTTAAAAACATTTGTATGGGTCCTATGGGAACTTACAAACATTTGTATGAAAATCAAGTCCTAGAACAGAAATAATTAAATTGTTTATCTTGCTTATTTTCACGTGCTTTTATTTTTTATTTTTTACCATTTTATATATTTAAGAAAACTACATGAGGTATGGGCCTTTTTGTTGGAGGATTGCAACTTGAACTAGTGAGAGTCTCAACACCTTGCCTTGTGCCCCACCTTTTTAAATATTTTCCCCCTATTTGACAAGTAAGAAGAGATGTTGGTATTGTTAAGAGTTTATTCTAGGGAACTCTAAGAGTTATACTTTTAATATCTATTTTTTGAGTGGTAAATAAATTTCCTCTTAGTGCTTCCGCTGAAGTGTTTGATACCTTTAACATCCCAAATAATTGGTTCTTTATAAGATGCAGTATGACTAAACTATTATTACATCATCTTTCAATTTTGGCATTTGAATTTATGGAAGGTTTCTTGCTAGACATCACCTCTAGTAAGGTTAACATTGATTTCATAAGTTATTGATGTAGCAACCCAAATATTTATATAAAATGTACATGACCCTCCACGTAGATATGCAACTATTGATACCTAATGACATGCATACTGTGTTGTTATTTCTAAATGCTCAAAGGCAGTTACAGAGAATATTTTGTGGCACCTTGACATGGCACCAATATCATGAGCAAAGTCTGCAAAACTGGTACTGAAAACTGTAACTTTATGTTGCTGATGCAGTATGGTATCCACCCTATAGCAAGACAGGTTCTGAACACTCTTTTTACTCTCAACCATGGTGCATTCCGAAAACCAGGCAGTGTGCGGCAGTTCCGCTTGGTTTAGGCCAGTTTGGCTCATATACTGAGCTGAGCCTTGGTGCAAGATACCTTACCATCATCGTACTGTAATGGTTGGTATGTGGGTGGTATGGTTCTATATGGAAGACTTTGATTGTGTGTCAAGGTTCATTGCAATTGGACTTAGGTATTTTACAAGTCTGACTAGTGTTGTTGCTTATTACTTGAAGTATGGTACTTTTGGAAAGTTGGATTATCTCGTAGCCATCTCACTGCCGTGATATTATTTTTGTGAACTAGCACAGACTGTATAACAATTTTTGTTGGGCTATGACCCTTTGGTCTTTTGAGTCATACATGTAATGGTGGATCTATAGTTAGTATTTTCATCCATGCTTGTAGATGATCCACCTTTGCTGATATATAATGTTTGAAGCAAGGTAAAAATAGATCAATTTTGGCCTGAAATGGTCTGAAACCAAGCAAAAATGAAAAATTTGGTCAGTTTTGGCAGAAAGTGACTGAAACAAATTAAAATGAGCTTTTGTTGATTGTTGGGCCTGATAAGGGGATTTTTTTTAAAAAAAATTGTTCTAGAAAATCTTGGAGACAATGTGGGGCTGTTTGTATGACCTCACAGCCCCTTTCGTTTCCTTCTGAAAACTGGCTGGTTCCCAACCCAAGAGCAAGTTACTCGATGGTTGACAGCCATCTCTTGCAATATCTCTCCCTGTTGATGATCTAAAGCGGGGATCAGGCAAAATTCCACCGGATGACATGAATTAACTCAAAATCCGGATGTGAAGAGATAAAACTCTTTACATCTCTTTTTCAGAAAAACATCCTAAATAAGTAAATTTGGTAAAAGCAAGCATGATTTGTGGGATCTTTGTTGCTTTCAACCTGTAATTAGTCCTTTAGTTTCTTTGCTAAATAGGAAAACATGATTCTAAATAGATTGCTGCATTCCTGTAATATATTTAATGCATATATCATCAACAAGGTTTGTTTCTAGCTGCACAAGTTATGGTTTGAGGTATCTCAAAGTAAAAGGTTAGCCATGACTTCTTTCGTTTTTCTCTTTGGTTTTCATCAACTTTTCAACTGAAATTCTAAAATTTGGATCAAAATTGCCAAAACCAATGCTTTACCCAGGGTGACATCTATCATCCTTTGGCAGTGCAAAAATTCTCATCAATTGGTCAACCAAAAATCTTTTTTATTTGTCTTTGGCCAGTTGTAAAGCTAACCATGATTGTTGATGCTAAAGACTTGGAGTTCGACTAGCTTTTAGAATGTATTTCTTTTAGCTCATAATTGTTCCTTGTCTTTGTAGAAACTTTTTTTCTCCTTTTTGCCTGTTCCTATGACTATCAAAAATATGAATCTAATGGTAACTTGATTCATGCAAGGCAGGCAGGTGAGCTTATGAAAATTGAATATCAAAGGAAGGTTGCTTTGCTGAATAGGCAAAAGAAACGTGGTGCCAGTGCTGAAGCACTAGAAAGAACTAAAGCAGCCGTAAGTCATTTGCATACAAGATATATAGTTGATATGCAGTCAATGGATTCAACAGTCTCAGAAGTCGAATGTCTGAGAGATAATCAACTGTACCCAAAATTAGTGGACCTTATCGATGGGTAAGTCATGTTGAAGATTTAGGTCCAGAATTTGCTTCTTTTTTTTTTTTTGGTTGTTTTTTTAAGTAGCTTTTCCTTAAAATTATGTTTTTCAGTTTCTTTCCTCGATCAACCTTTTATTTTGCCTTTTTGGTAATACTTATATTCTCATTTTGCTTTGTACAATATAGCTAATCTTCTACATTTGTTTTCTTCAATTGTACTTGGCTATCTCTGTAAACCTTTCCCTTTTTCAATTGCCACTTCTTCCCTAAATTTCTTCCCATCTTGAACCCTATGATTCAAATCCCAAATTAGCTCTTTTGACCTTTGATTTTTATCGTCATATTTAGTTTTGTGAAAGCAAACTAATAATCTGTTTGCATTTTAAATGTACTCCAAATTCTTAGAAATTTTGTTTCTGTCAAACTAGAGTGATATCTTTCTTACTTGATTCTCTCGTAGAGCTCAAATTATTCCACTATGAATTCTTAAATCCTTGTACAATCAATTGCTTGTTATTTTTGCAATATTCTCTTGTAATTTTATTTCTATTGAACTGCGGAATACATCTCATCTTATTGCACACTATTAAGTCCAATTGCATAGAAATGTGGTGTTGTAAATGTCTCCATGCTTGTTTCCTTGCAATAGTTTTCAGAGTAAAATTGCAGTTTCCTGCAAAACTTTTGCATTTCATTTGAATTTCATGATCCTGTGAGAAGCTAGAAAAGTCAGTTTTAGATTAAAATTAAATACATCAACAGGTCATCATATGATCCAGGTCAAGTGAGACAATTGAAAGTTGCAGCAAACAATGCATAAGCATGTATAGATAGGAGCTCTAGCATGTATAGATAGGAACACCAAACACCAAACTGCTAGTAGATGTGGTTACATCTACAAAATGATGAGTTAATTTCCAATGCTGACTTCATCTGAACCCTATTGAACCTCCCACATTATGCCTACTATAAGAAAGGAACTCATCTTCCGATAAGACATTTGTTCCTCAGGCTTGACAATTTGACACATTTGAGCCATCTTTATTATTCCAAAAACATGCATCCTGTTTATGCTGGCCAGAGGCCAGCAGGGCTTGCTTTCCATGTTGTACCTTAACAAGGCATAAACTTGCATGAAAAAGAAAATGTCTGTCAAAAGATGCACAATCAGTAAGCTGGACGTACCACTTTATGAAATAGGCCTTTTCCCCTTAGTTTAGATAGTGTTAGTGTGAAATAATGTCATGAAGAGATGGATATAGTTTTATTTATCTATAGGCATGTTTGGTTGCAGGAAGTGGACTGAAGTGGGGAGTTGGCACTTTTTGAAAATGGCATTTTCTAAAAGTCTACTCCAGGGAAGTATGCACTTCGGCTGTTTGGTTTGCTGCCAAAATGAAGGCTGCCATGTTTCCCTTGTGTGAAGCCCATACTTAAATGTGCTGCTAACCCACTTTCAAGTGACTTTGGTTCCTGTTTATCTGAAGCTGGGAATGTGAGTTTGGTTTTTCACTCTTGCCACCCAAACAAGTGGACTGAAGTCAACTTCGAGAAAGTGACTTTTGTCCACTTTCCTACAATCAAAGATGCCCTTATCTAGCACCATAAATTATCCTAAATATCTATGATAAGCTTTGTTTGGCATATTGATTGCATGGTCTCAAGAAGTGTACCATTCCATTGAACATTTCACTAGTATCAATGCACATCAGCAACATAAATAAGCTTAATACTTATGGAAAAATAAGGGGACTTGTGAAGTGTTTGCATAGGAGTATCAAGTTGCAGATGTTGCAAATATGTGATCTATGCTCATTACCTGTAATGGCTTTCGTAGAGTTGCCTTATGTGCCTTAGGTCCTTCACGTCTTCATCATATGATGGACTTCAATTACTGCATTCACATGGTTGCAATACCGAGTTTGGTCTCCTTGGGTTTAGGGCCTCGGAATTGCCACCTAGCTTAGGTAGCTAGGAACCTAATATAGATAAGGCCAATGGTAATATCTAGGATAATGATGGGGAAAGACCTAAAGGCATACCCTACCACCCCTCCTAAGAGAAGTTTAATGATTTCGCAACTCATTCTAGGGTTCACACATGCTAGTAATTTTTTTTAAAAAAAAAAGAGGGAAGGGGAAGGTGAGGAGGGATGTCGATGCCCAAGACTCCTCCAGATCTCTTTCTTCATCCTAAGATAGGTGCTAATGGAAGGCTAGGGTTAAGTAAAGGAGAGAAGGGAGAGAGCATTGAAATGAGTGGTAGGCTAAGGTTTGGTGGATTCAAGATGGTAGGGATTTACTAGGGTTTGCTAATTCTGGCCTAAATTTTAAGTAATTTGTCTGGTTTTTGGGAGAGGAATGGGGATATTTATAGGGGAGGATTGATAGCCCAATGACTAGGATTTATAGAGGGAGAGGATGGCGCTATATCTAAAGGTTGAGGAGAGGTGATAGATGGCTCAATTCTATTGGTTCTAGGGTTTTGTAGGGGATTGTTTAAGTGGCTAGGCTGGAGGGCTAGGATATGTGGTGGGTGTGTTGTATTTCTTTAGGAATTTGAGACTAAGATCGTGTAAGAGGGACAAAAACTGGTTTAAGGGTGGAGATTTAGGCCAGTAAGATCTAGAAACTAGTTCAGTACTCCCCGAAACGGGCAATTTGGGTTGGTACAGCCAACCTTGATTAGTACTATGTGGAATGCATCCCATGACAAGATAGGCTCCAAATACTTTCTCCACTCCTATCCATGGTATCATTTGAAGGTGGGTAGTAAAGGTAGGCACCAAGTGGTATAATGGTGTGGGCACCAAGGTTAAAAGAAGATTTCAATCAAACCTAGTCAACACCAATTCCTTATGGATTGCAAATTGAGTTCTAACCTTGTTAACTTGTTCCTAGTCTGAGTCTTAAGTCTAGTTAATTCTTCTTGTATCATGAATTTTATGTTTGAGTCTTGCTAAGTATTAGGTCTTGAAGCCTTGGGTCAATTGAGTTGTAAGAATCAAATGTACTCAAGTCCAATTGAGTTATAATTTTTCTTTTGAGCTTGAGTCAAGTCCAACCAAGGGAGCATATAATTGGACCATGGGATGAACCAAAGCTACATCAAGTAAATCTTCAAATCAAGGGTGCATGAAATAAGAGCCATTGGATGGAATGAAACTTTGATTGAAGCCACCTCACCAAACACCTTATCCAAGAGAATGGACACTTGGCACCCATACATAAAGATGATTTTCAGATTTGGACACTTGGCACCCATACATGAAGATTTTCAGATTTGGACACTTGGCACCCATACATGAAGAATTTCAGATTTGGACACTTGGCACCCATGCATGCAGATTTTCATATTTGGACACTTGGCACCCATATATGAAGATTTTCAGATTTAGACACTTGGTATCCATGCATGCAGATTTTCAGATTTGGTGCCCCCTTTTCATGAATTTTGAAATTCAAATATGTAACTACATTTCCCCCTCTTTTCATGTAAAATTTGAATTTCAAATGGGGCTTAGAAGGTTATAAATAAGCCCCTAATCTCTTTGTAAAAGGATGCTTTTGAATGAATGAAATTCAGGATTTTCTTATCTCCATTTGTGTTTGCAAATGCCATCTGTGAGGGATTGAGTGAGGGGCTCAACCAAGTGCTTTAGTTCTTAAATTCCAGCAAAAGTTCTTCTTCCATTGATGCCTACCTCATCTTCAAGATCAGCCGGCCACACTTCACCTAGATCATTAACAATCCTCTACTCCCTCCCTTCCATTATTTCTATTCCATGCTATCTTCCAATTTTCCCACGATACTAATTGGTATTCTTGCAGGATCCTAACGAGTACCCGGTCCAGGATGAAGTCCTCCTTGCCCTCAACTCAGCAGCAAGGACCTATACTTCTAATGGGTGGTTTGGTTTGATCATTCAATCGCCAGTCTTGAGAGTTCTTGTAGTAAGGTTAGTGTAGGGTCTTTGAAAGTCATTATTGGTCTCTAAAGCCTATCCTTACCTCTTGAGGTCTGAGATTCTGAATAGGGTAAAAATTAGATGGCTTCTCTAGCCACGTAGGTCCTTATTTCTTAACTTAATCTAGATTTGCACTGCGAAGCATTTTAGCCTTCTAATTTAGTCTTCTTCTATGCATCCAAATGACTCCTCTTAGAATGAATAATATTCATATGTTTAGAGTTTAATTAGCTTAATTGCTTTAGTCATTCATGCCATATTTCCTATAAGTATGCCGCATCATATAAAGTAGTTCCACTTGATACAAACACCGTTTTGGCTTATATACCAAAGTAAACCTTGGTACGAAATCGATACATTACTGATATAATATGGTATAGTTGGTATGGCACATCTTGAGTGTAGTAGATGTCATAGGATTAATATCAAGAATGGATGAAGTGCATTGTGACTTATGAAGTATAAATTGGGTGTCTTGTGAACAGGATTTGGTGTAAAGAGGCAAGTATCCAAGGATAATGGTGGAGGGGATATGTGGCAATAGGATGCAGATGAGGCATCAAGTTAGTTTGAAGAATATTGAGGTGGCAAGAGAGAGGGGTAACATTTGCAAGTGGTCTCCGAGAGGGAGAGATTGTTGGAGGTTAAGTATGGGATGATTTTATCAGGGTGCATCCTTATGTATATAGGAAGATTTCAAATTGAGACATTCTCATAATAGGAGGGAAATCTGTGGAGTGAGAATACAAGGGATCCATGAATTAGCTCATGACATCCAATCTTAGCCCAATTTTACATTGGGTCCATGGTAGGTTTAAGTGTTTTGATGGTGTTTGGCCCTCAGGCTCGGATTAGGTGGGTCAAGGTAAGGGTTAAGGATTAGGATTAGGTGGCTTGGATCGGGTGGTTTATGCTAGCAATTAAAGAAGTTATTTGCCCCTGCTATAGCTTGGAGCCTTGGAGTGTCTACACCTAGTACATGGCTTAGTACAAAGGAGGCAGCCATAGTCGAGGTTGGCTTTGCATATTTGCTCAGCATTTATTGGTCATAGAGGTACAAGACAGTGTATGAGCCACTACCTTTCAGCCATCATCCACAATTGACATCCATTAGAATGAAGTCTCTTAACCTCATCCAAAGTTGTAAGAAATTTTTGGAAAAATTGAATTTTCCATGAGTTTGGATATTGGGAAAACAAAACAAATATGAGTCAGTTTTTCAAATTTAGCTAAATTTACCCATTTCTTTGATAATCCTTTTACTCCTTTTTCTTTAGTTTTCCAAACAACCCAAAATATGTTTATGAATATAGAATTTGAGTTTTATGTCTCCCTTGATTGGCCAAACTAATCAACTCTCTTAAAATATTCTTATGGGTCTTTGATATCTAATACCATTTAGACATCTCATTATGACATAAGTATACCTAAAGGGTAAAGATGCATTAAAAAAAAAAGAGTTTTTGAATGCATATAGAAATATATCTCATACAAAAATCATGTCTTTTTCTTCGGGTACCACTTCAAAAAGAACATCATCAATGGATCATATCCCTATCTATGTTATTGGAGATTGGCCTTTTCTTTTACCACAAACTCACTCATCAATGGAAAAAGAAATATTTAGGTTGTGTTGGCAATAATGTAAGTTCTTTATTTTTTAAGCTGAAAACAAAATTACAATTTTTGTTTTTTATCCTAAATTTTAGACATAGGAACATGTTTGTCAATCATTTTTTTCCATAAAGAAATAGATAAATATGTCTAGAAGGTTCAAGAAGGTTTAGGATAGAAAGGGGAATGGAGGGAGAAAGGACTTGAATGGAGGGAGAAAGGCCTTGGATGTTGCCCCTCAACACATCTCATCTCGCCATTGAGCTAGATCTCAGTCGATCATAGTGGAGGAGCTTGGGGAGAAAGTGATCGTTCATTTCCCACATTCCCACTTGCACCTTTGTGTGCTAAGCCAAATCTTGGTTGATCAAAGAGGAAGAGCTTATGGAAGGAGACCCTGGGAGGATGTGGGTGGGGGAGGGGCAAGGCGAGGTTGGGCGGGGAGGAGCTAGGCTTTCTAGGATGGGGTATAGAGGGGTAGGTGAATAGCGAGGGGCTTTAGGAAAGGAAATAACAAGGAGAGGTGTGATGGGGCCAAAGGAGTAGGGAGATGAGTCAACTCAGGGGAAAGGGAGGGGAGAGGAGCTGAGGAAGGGGACCCTTGCTGGAAGGAATGGGGCAAGGTGAGGCTGTGTGGGGAGCAATGGGGTAGGTGAAAGTTGCTTGGGTAAGGGGCTGGGTAGTTTGAGGCAAGGCTAGGGACATAGCATGGTCGAGATAGGGCTGGACATGAAGAGGTTGGGCCTCGGAAGAAGAAAGTTGGGAGAGTCGAAAGATGTTTTACAGAAGTGAAGGTTTCTTGAGCTTTCACCTTTTTCAAAATCTTTAACCATAAGTTTTAATTACTAAAAACTAAAAAAGTAGCAAACAATAAAATTTGCCCCGGTTTTCTTTTTTTTCTCTTTTTAAAAACTATAAACTGAAAATTAGAATAATGCCAAACAAGCCATTAGTTTTTATTTCAAAGAAATATAATAATCAATAAAAACAATGTATAATAATCAATAAAAACAATGTCAAGCTTTCGATGCAAAATAAAATGATGCTCTTCACTTGTTGCCATATTTGATTTGTAAATTGGAAGCCAGTATTTTTGAAAGAGCCAGAAGAGAGGACATTAGCAAGGAACTTTCTTCTCTGATGATTTGAAACAATGTTATTGGGATAGTTGAGCACAATGTAGAAGGGGAAAGCATATTTTGAACTTTGTATCGTTGTTGTCACCCCAACTTCTGGCCATGTGATTTTTTCCAATACGGACATTAAATCCTGATTCCTTGTCCTTTAATTTGGAGAGTTTGGAAGGAACAATACTGGAAGCAGATAATCATTATATAGGCGCACCAATGACCATCCACGGTTTGTATTTTTAAGGTTCTTCGTTCCTTAGTCACAATCTTTGTTATAGGCAATTTTTGTTTTCTGGGCAATTTAGCCTCTGTATCTCTTTTACATTTTTTGGCCGGAAACAAATGCATATGAGTGAACCATTGTCTTCTTTTTGAATGCCATATGTTCAAAGCAAGTCATGATCCAACTGCAGAAAGCATCGGCCCCTCATATGTTTTGTTGAGTTGCATTTGCTTTAGATGAGATGCTTCCATTTATCTCACAACTGAATCTAGGTATGTTGTATTTGCTCATTATCTTTCTTTAAGCCAGGATGGCCAAAATGTGGGAAGCCATGTATGTGCATCACGGCAATCAGCTGAAGATTGCGTTAAGCCTAAAAATCCTTGACATCTCAAATGCTCCAAAGGAAACAAGTGAACATCATCATGAGCGCACGATTCAGCTGTTTGACATTGTGAAAGGGTGGCATTCACAGTTTGATAAACTTGTGAGCCATCAGAAAGATTATATCCAAGCTCTTAGTAGTTGGCTGAAATTAAATGTTATCCCCATTGAAAGCAGCTTGAAGGAGAAAGTGTCATCTCCACCAAGGCCACATCAACCCCCTATTCAGGCCCTCCTGCATGCATGGCATGACCATCTTGAGAAACTTCCAGATGAGCTGGCCAAGAGTGCTATCCTTAGCTTTTCAGCAGTCATTAACATGATAGTGACACTTCAACAAGAAGAGTCGAAACAGAAAGAGAAATGTGATGAGGCCCGTAAAGAGTATGCGAAGAAGACACGGGCATTTGAGGATTGGTACATCAAGTATTCAAATAGAAGAGCAGCACTATCTGAGGAGGCTGGACAAGAGGATAGTGAGGGAGCTAATCAAAAAGACCCTGTTGCAGAAAGGAAGATTGCGGTAGAGACTCTGAAGAGCCGGCTTGATGAAGAGGAGGAAAAATATGAGCAGTTGTGCAAACAGGTGAGGGAGAAATCATTTGGAAGTCTCAAGACACATTTGCCTGAGCTCTTCCGGGCCATGTCTGACTTTGCTCATGCTTGCTTCGAGATGTATAAGATGATGAAGTCGATCTCTCACTTGCAGAACCCAGTTGCAAACTAGCTGAAAGAACTTGCATGTATACAGGTCTAATGTGCACCTTGATCTTTCCTTTTAGTTTAATTATTCTGTTGTTTTAGTTTTCACGTGCACTTAAGCCAGGAGAGCTAGCTTTTAAAATATCTTTTCCAGTGTAAGATATTTATTTTTCATATCTATTAAGTTCGTTGGGAATATGACATCAAATCACCACCTTTTTCTCTCAGCCATTTGCATAAGAACCCCCCAGAAACTGTGATATTTGTTAAATGAGGAGGCCCCAGAATTGGTTTTAATTGTTAAGTGTAACAGTTGGAAACTTTGTGACAGTGACATTACTTGTAATTGTAAGAATGATGATAGACTGATGTTGGCGGGTTTCCTGTTTGCTTGTTTAGGTCTTTATTTTTTCACAGACTAATATCAGTGCAAAGCTTCTGGGGATTGGAAATTTTAAATTTTGCAGGGAAAACCAAGCAGCCACAATCTTTTTTCATGCCAGTGATTATTTTTTCCTTGTAGAGTTCTAAAAGTTAAAGTTATAATGCCTGTTCGAATGTTGACATGAACTTTGTGTGGATAAACTACTCAAATAGCCAAGAATCAAATAGATGAAGAGTGACAAGAGAGAAGGTTCTGCCATCGGGGGATGCTCACAGATTGCGGAGATCAGAAGAAAAAATATAGGGGATCACTTTTCAGAGGCGATTTACGGTATTCCTAACTTTTTGGTGATTGAAAGATCCGTAAGTTTTCCTTAGTTGAACTCCATCTCTTCAACTGCTATCTGCTTTCTATCTCACTAACCATGTATAGATATATTTCAGGCTAATTTATTGGTGCTTCCAAACAGAAATGTAATACAGCAACTAAATAAACAAGGAGATTCGCTTGGCAAGCCTGGTGAAATTTGCAGCCAGCAGAATGAAGTCGCCATGGAACTGAGATCGAGCTGAACATAGACTGGGGCTCCAAATCAAGGTCTGAATACAATCCATTCATTAAAGTAATCCAAGTTAGTTTCGGCCTCTTTTTTGGGTCGAAACCAAGCAGAACATTTGGGAGAAAGGCTTTGCCTAGGATGACGGGACTTTGATACACATGCATGAGGCATAAATGAAGAGAAAGGACAATTTGATGGATGCCATGATCCAAAATAGCATCCTAAGTTCTAATATTTAGGAGGGTTTATGTGCAAAAAAACCTAAACAAAACAATTTATGGAAACATATATATGTTGGCATAGCATTTAGCAATAAATTTTTTAATAAAAACAGAACTTTCCTGAAGCACATTTTTATTTAGAATATTAAACTTGTGCTGATTAGTAGTTGGTAGGATCTAGTAGCAATAAGAGAGCGCTAGAATGTGCTAGTTTATGATGCTAGTAAATTCTCTTTGTAAAAATGTAAAGTTTGAATTCTACCCTCAACAAGATTTAGAGGTTAGGGAGAATGGGAGATGATTATTCGAATCTTGTAGCTATGCTAGTTTAATTTAAAGGGAGAAGGGTAAACGGCAACGCTAATGGAACATATAACTCATTCTTCGTAGAAATTATTCAATAGGAGAAAAGAGGGAAGGGAAAGAAGAGGAAAAGATAACAGAATTCACAAATAACATTGACCTCTATGGTCTCAAGAACCATCAATCATAATAGACTCCAACTATGATAATTTCAGTTTTGTTACATCTCCACCATCCATGGTAGACTTACTGTACCTAATTCTGGGCTCGCTGCATGTTTGGAGTTATACTATAAACTCCTTTGATGCAAAAACTTTTATAAGACGGAACAATAATTATAATATATTTTGTCTTTTTATCACATCCTCCCTTGTAGTGAAGATCATTAAGTTTTCACTTTTTGTTCAATGATAATACATTGCTGGAATGTACATAGCCTGGGCAAAGCTTCCAAATAGAAGCTAATTAAATGCTCCATTTGGGATTGTCATTGTCTGCTTACAGGAAACAAAACTACAATTATTTAACAACTGATTGCTTAAATCCATGTACGAGAAAGACTTCGACTACTGGAACAACGAAGCATCAACCGGTTCAAGTGGAACGCTTCTCACATGTTGGAAAAACTTCCACTTCATAGGAGTCCCATTCCATAAAGGTAATTTCAACATTTTTACACTCCTGCAAAACCTAGATTGCAGTAGTAACCATCAATGGCTGGTTACCAATGTCTATGCACCATCGTCTAGACAGGAACATAAGCTATTCTTCGAAGAACTCTTCGATCTCAAGAAAATAGTGATTGTTGACTCTGATCTTAATTTTGATGAATGACAAAATACTTAAGTATATTTGAGTACTAATGTGTGTTAAAAGTGTTTATCAGATTCAGGTACTCATATTGAAAAGCTTGTTATTTAGTTAAAGAACTCATGGATTTTCAAGTTATAAGGACTTTGGAACATGAGGAAGATCTTGAAGAGCTCAAAATTTTAATTTGGACAAGTTTCAGTACTGGTACACATAAGTATCGACTCAAGGTGTCAACTCACAGAAGTGTCAACCCAAGTGTCGACTCACAGGTCAACTCATGAACAAATCAAATGTCGATACTTGGAGTAATGACTAGTTTTTTTTGAAATGCAGAACTTCCCAAACTTATTTCTAACGGCTAATTTTTTCTCTCCAATGGTCATAAACGGTAATTTAAAGTTTGGAGAGCTATTTAAACATCACCAAACTCAAGGAAAAGTGATTCTTTGAATTGATTGAAAAATTCTTTGATCATCCAATTGAATATATCTTAAGGATCCAATATTTGTAAGAGAGTTGAGCCTTCAAGCTTTAAATTTCAAGAGAGCTTCCAAGTCTACATTTTAAACAATCAATTAAGGCTTCAAAAACTTGGAGACAAGCTTCTTTAACATCATTAAAGAGCTTCAAAGAGATATTTGTTTTATTTTAGAAAGCTTTCATTTTGTATTATTATATTTATACTTGTGTTTAAATTGTTTTATTGAGGTTGTTGGTGAGCCTTTATGAAAACCAATGGAGGTTGTTGGTTAGCCTTTGTATAAAAACTAAAAAGGTTGTTGGTGAGCCCGTAAAATCAACTAGGTTGTTAGTCTGCAAAACCAACAAAGTTTTTGGTTAGCCCAGAAAATCAAAGGGATTTTGACTTGTGAGTCCGGTGAAAACAAGTTGGATTTTGATTAATGAGCCTGGAAAACTAATCGGCTGTAATCTTGGTTGATTATAGTAAAATTCTCAAGGGAGACTTGAAAAATGGATGTAGGTACTTTGGAGTGCACCGAACCACTATAAATTTATTATGTTTGTGATTGCTTGCTTCTCTTTGTTATTTGCTTTGCATTTACATTATTATTTCTGCTGTATAATCTTGTTTAGAGGACAATTACATTATGTCACAAGAACCTTAGTTCAATCATATACTTGCTTAGAATTTAAATTTTTAAGAAACCCAATTCACCCTCCCTCTTGGGTTGCTACACTGGGCAACAAGTGGTATCAGAGCCTGGAATCCAAAATCGTTGGTATCTAAACTTGGTCTTTGCAAAGAATCCAACGGTTTTGAGTTAAAAGATCATGGTAGCCCTAGAAGGTGCTTGTTTTACTATAGGACATGCAACTAATAGACCACCATTTTTCAATGGCACTAATTCATTTTTTGGAAAACTCGCATGCGCGTTTATATTCAATCTATTAGTTATTATCTTTAGAAAGTTATGGTTAATGGTCCTCATATTCCTTCCATTTTGATTAATGGCATTTCTATTCTAAAGCTCGAAGAGGATTAAAATGAATATGATATTAAGCAATTTGAAATTAATGCCGAAGCAATGAACTTGCTTTATTGTACATTGGACTCTAATGAATTTAATAGGATCTCTACATGCACATCAGCGAAGGAGATATGAGATACACTTAAAATTACTCATAAGGATACTCTTCAAGTGAAAAGTACTAAAATTAATATGCTTGTTCAATCTTTTAAAATGTTCAAAATGCTGCATTATGAATCTATATCTGATATGTATACTGGATTTATGATTATTGTTAATGAATTGAAAAGTCTTGGCAAAGACTATACTAATACTGATTTGGTTAATAAAATTCTTAAATCTTTGCCAATATCATGGGATCCAAAGGTAATGACGATCCAAGAAGCCAAAGATATTAATACTCTACCTTTGGAGGAGCTTATTGGTTTACTCATGATCCATGAGTTGAATTTATGGCACAAAGAAGTGGTTGCTGATCAAAAGAAAAAAGATAATAGCCCTCAAGGCCAAAAAAAAATTCAAAACAATGATGGCAACTGATAAGGAACATATCAGGGATGATGCAGGATGAACATGCTGCTGAAAAACCAGATTAAAAAAAGCAGTAAATTTCAGATTTTATTTTGGTTTAGTTCCTGAAAAAAATAAAAGATGTTAGGGTTATCATGCTAGATCTAAGTTCTACCTGCATAACAAAAATTTAACAAAATAATGAAGGAAGAAGGATCCTAGGGCTAAGAAATCTTATTAAAAACATGTTCAATCTTCAAAACTCAGACAAAGAGAGAAAGGGATTGGGTTTTACATATCAGGCAATGATTTCTTATTGTTGTAGAAGGATCACTCCTCTCGGATCGGCGCCTGGACAAGGAAGCAGCTTTCCCGTGGATCTGTTGGCTTTTTATCAGATTGATTCGAGGGCAAAGAGGACCTCATCCAAGGGGCGTAGCACTGGGAGAATCCTGCAAACACTTAGAGTTAGGGTTGAAGATAATAGAAAAAATATAGAACTGAGGGTTGGAAGTGGAGAAGAAGGTAAGGGAACACTGGAGGCTGATTGGTGGTCGGGAAGAGATGAAGATGTCGGGGCTTGCGGGGGCTGCTTGGAGATGTGGGGCACCTTGGAGTTGAAGAAGACCCGGCGGCCTAGATGGGAGGTGGAAGGGGTGGCTTAGATGGAAAATGGGAGGGGGTGGCCTAGATAAAAAAAGGATGGGGCATCCTAGGTTTGAATGATATGAGGAGCGGCCTAAAAGATGAAGATGGAGGCTAGGGTTTGAAGATGAAAGGTGGCTAGGGTTTGTAAGAGGATTAGGGCTTGAAAGATAAACGGGCCTCATACCCACTCCCTCACGTAGGTCGACGTTCTCACAGAATGAAGGCAAATAAGAAATAACTCAAGTTTTCATTCAATAATCAATGAATTTTACAAGGGGGAGGGGGTGGGTATTTATAGATTTACCCAGGTTCCTGGACTTCCAAATAGACTGGAATTACAAAGCTTGAGGGCCAAGAAAACTAGTTCCCTGTTGGACTCAGATTACAAAACTTGAGGGCCAGGAAACTCTCTTGGGCTTGGGCAGTAACTTCATGGTCTTGGGCGGCCTCTTGGTGGGCTGGGGTGCATGAACTCCACGGGCATGGGCTGATCTGGGGTGCCAACATTCTTGAGCTTGAGGGGGCGCCAGTTGGTTGTGGACTTGGAAGGGGCGCTGGGCTGGGGAGGGTGCCAACTGAAGGGGGCGCCCACTTACTGGGCTTGGTGGAATGAAAGGGCCCATTCCTAGGGCACCAATGCTGGGAGGGGCCTGAGTATAGACCTTGGTGCAGGAAGCTCCTCTCTGGTGGGGGGGCCTGGTGAATCTCCTGGTCTGGTGACTTTCTTCTTGAACATGACTTGAATGAAAACCAAAATTTATAGGACTCAAACTGGGCCTAATTGATAGGACTCAAAATATGCCTAATTGACTGAACTGAAATAAAAGGACTTGACTTAGTGAACCCAACTGGCTCACTTTATTACAGGACTCAATGGACTCAAATGATCCTAGACTCAACAAAAAAAAGATAATTGTCTTCCCAACACATCAATTAGAGATCCAAAGTGGGGTCCTGAAGTCTTGGTCTAATCATGGTGTCCTCACCAATTCTCCCGGGGTGGGAGGAACCCGACCCTGTCGAGTAAAGGTCGGTCAGGCTCAATAGGTCTGGGTTGAGGCGTTGTAGATCCTCTCAAGTGATCCATGAAACCTCAGAATCTAGTCGACCTTGCCAACGAACCAAAAATATTGAAAGCCTTTGTTTCGAGTACTAATGACTTGGTCGTCCAGGATACGCTCAATCTTTTACTTGCTCTGGTCAATTTGTTGGTGGACACTCTGGCATGGGCTCACTCTCAAGAAAAGGATCAGGTTCAAAGGGCTCATTAGGTATCATTGCTGGCTCCCTATACTCAACTAAGTCTGAGATATTGCAGGTTAAGCTTAATGCCTAATTCAGGTAGTAACTTAGGCACTAGGTCTAACTTTTTTTATCACTTTGACGGATCTAGCTCTACGGGTATATAACTGATACGGTTGTATCCACTGACATGGAACCCACCTAGGTGGCAATTGTCAGCCAGTAGATGGAGGCGCCACCTAAGCCTGGCGCCCAAGCAAGAAGTCGAAGTGAATCCCCTGCCAAGGTCAGTCCCTGACCAAGGTCAAACTCAAGACACCATCAAGCCAAGAATAGGAGGCAACAGAAATTCAAATCATGGCGGGAAAGAGGGTCATCTTCACCCAAACCCTGCCTCCAAGATAGTACAACTGATAGATGATAGCCCATCACCTGTGGCCTATGGAGGAGGTCGCCTCGTCGGAGCACCAGGACCCTCTCAGACCCCAGCTCACACTGATCGGGAAGGAACATCCCTCTTAAGGTATGGTGCTCCCCAGTCTGCCATCTGCACCATCCATAAATAGGAGGCCATGCCAGGGGTTTAGACCCTGGGGTGGATAACCACATGTTAGTGCTTCACCAGGTTTCCCAAAACATGGCGACCAACCAGAGCATCAGAGCCAGCAACATGATTTCCCATCTCAAAGGGGCTAACGAGAGCTCACGCGCAGTTCCCGCGTGCTGCCAGATGTCACCCCTGGGACTCCCCCAAAAAGGGAAACATCTGGAAAGCAAGATATAGAGGACCTCTCGATCCAAAAAAAAAGAGGGAGGAAGAGGGGCTTCCGATCGGGAGGAGAAGAGGCGAAAAAACCAGCAAGGGGAAGGGAGGTGGAAGTTGGCACACAGAAGGGGAGGGCAAACCAGATGTCAGGCTCTGGGGGCTATCGAAGAACTCGTCGGAAGAGTCCCATGGACATAGCCGATCCCACTCCAATCTTCCTTCTCTGCTAACTCCCTACACTCTCCTCCTTCTCGGAAAGCACATGCCCCCCGAGCGTGGGAACCAGCAAGGGGAAGGGAGGTGGAAGTTGGCACACAGAAGGGGAGGGCAAACCAGATGCCAAGCTCTGGGGGCTACCGGGGAACTCGTCGGAAGAGTCTTATGGACACAGTCGATCCCGCTCCAATCTTCCTTCTCTGCTAACTATTTACACTCACCTCCTTCTCGGAAAGCACACGCCCCCCGAAGCATGGGAACCAACAAGGGGAAACTAGCGAAAGGTAAGTAAAGGTAAGCAACAGACATGCTTTCTGTTATGATCTTCTTTCATGAAATTCTTATCACCCTCTGAAAGTGGAGAGTCCCCTAAGCTATCCACCTCAGAGCTTTTTGTTTTCCTCGATCGTCCCACTGACTTGATCGTCGAAGTGTCTTCATTGGAATCCCCGGCCCAAGGTCCTCCTCTGTCTTGCAAGACTCCTAGGGCAACGGGCTGACCGCGAGGAGGAGGAGGAGAGCCGAGCGTCCGGCGAGAACCCGACACATTGGAGCTACGGGCCATGACGATCTTGACGGCAACAGATTGGCATGCCAGGAAGGGGGGTGAGAAGATGCAGGATGCGAAAATGTCAGTCAAGCTAGTCCCCCCAACCGCAAAAGTGACTCCACTTGAGGCACGAAGAGAGCTTCCCGCTCCACCACAAATTGCCTCCAACGGATGTCCAGCCCACTGCATTGTTGGGAAATATGTCCCAAAGCCAATTTATACTGTAGACAGTTGTATATTTGATATAATTGTATATGAATTATATTATTGAATAAAATATTTATTCTGGCAGTTCATCACTATTTCATCTTTCTTTAATGAGTTCTTGAGTGATGAAGTCCTTAGGACTATTTGTATGTGATATAGAGAGGATATATCATATAGTCCTAAAATTGTTCGCGACCAAATGATACACTTATTTCAGGATAATAGTATATCAAGTATAGGTCGTTGTGTGCCATAGTCGTTGGTTGTCCTCTTAACCAAGGAGTGTGGAGACACTGGTATGGCATGCAGATGTTGTGTTTGACATTTCATCGAACGTGACCCGTCTGTATTTTATTCTGCCTAGAGTTTTGATATGGACGTAGTTATCCCTCAGACATGAGATCGTCATGGTAGCTTGCGAGTAACTCACTGTACTTTGGTACTGGACTATCTGGATTTCTAATCCAGGGATGGAAGGTTTCTGGGTACAGTTAAGTACTTGTGTAGCGGTGATCGAATCAAGATGGGATTGACCCCTTCAAAGTATTTGGAGCAGATATCTTACTGTATTTCAATTTAGCAAAACCTTGGCCAGGGTAGTCTTTGTAAAGTGTTACAGGACTTGTGAGATTGAGACACATTGTTGATGGACTTTATGGGTTGGGCAGTTTAACCCTAAGTCTTCCTGAGCATTGAGGTCAAAGGGATTGATTACAAGGTTTCCATATCTCCTGGTTCTTGATTGTTGCTCTGCAACTTCGACCTATCCGGATGTCAGGTGTCATTGCTAGATGGCAACTTTGATTGGTATTAGAAATGTTCCAGTGCTACTGGCTTAGTGTTCGAACCTATGGGGTCACACACCATAGGGATTTCTACTTGATCCAGTGATTGGAGAACGATTGAAAATCGTTCATGGACTCATAGAGAAAAATGGTTTTTCTTTATCCAAGTGTCGACACTTGATATTCTTGAAAGTGTCGACACTTGTGTAAGTGTCGACACTTGATGATTTCGCAAGTGTAGACACTTGATGTCACAAAAGGTTGTGACATGAAATTTTCACTAATAGTTGGTGATGCATGGAGGTGAATTAAGTAATGTGATTACTTGATAGCCCAATTTGATTGAGCTATAAAAATCTGGAACGAATCAAATAGGATTTGGTTCAAAATGGGTTTGGGTCCAATCGGGTTGAACCCAATGTATGCACACTTGACCCAATTGATTTTAGTTATGAACTAAAATCAATTAACACATTTAATCTGAATTTAAATAAGTTTAAATTCATTTTTGGGGAGTTATGTAACTTCCCATGACCATAACTCCCCATAACTACCCATTACCATACCTATAACTCCCCACTCTCCCTCTCCCTCTCCACTTACTTAATGGGCTGAAATGGGAGGACGAAATTAAGGAAAAATTCAGCAAAGAAATGCTGAAAAAATCAAAGGGAAGAAAGGAAAGAAACTAGGAAAAGTTCTAGTTTTATAGCTGTGAGGTTTTTTGGAGAAGAGTGTGCATATTTGTACCTAGTGATCTAGGTCTTAGGATTGAGTGTTTGGGAAGGGTTCCAACCACTCATTCTCCACCTCTTGAGTTTCTTCATTCATTTGGAGAGTCCGGCATCGAAAGAAGAAAAGGAGTCCCGATCAAATCGTTCCACAACAAGCTAGCACTTGGAGTGGAAGTAGATTTTGAAAGAGCCCTGGTGTGAACCACCTGTAGAGGCCGGACACGTGTGCGGCTAAGCAGAGTTCTTCCTCCTGCTCCTGGATCTTTCGCAGTGGAGAGCGTCTCCATTTCATACAAGATATGGTTTTACATATATAGATATGTTGCTCTGAAATGTTCATAGCATGAATTCATGATTTCACTGTTTATATTAATCATTCATGCAAGATCTTGGGACAAGTAGCATAGAAAAGTTTTAAAGCATGCTTAGATTAAAATGTTAATCATTTTATCATGCTTCCGCTGCATGTTATTTTGAAAAAGTTTTAAAATACAAAGCATGCTCGCTACTAGTTTTCCTTACATGCATTCGCCCAGCAGGTACGAGTGCTGTCCACAGTAGTGCGGCAGTTACAACACCAATAATGGCCCCTGGCGATCCAGCAGTAGCCAGGGACCTCTCTGGCCTGAATCGCCGCCCTCCGTGATAGTGCACATACCTTCCAAGAAAGGCCTTCATAGCTGTGGACCATGACTGACCTCTAAGGGAGGCTCCAGAGGCATGCATGCCCGGGTCATACCCCAGTTTACGAACAGGGCCCGAGTTAAGGAACGGTCCCATTCTGGAGTAAGTATGCACCCCTCTCTTCACTCCCAGGTCAAAGATCTTCATGGAGATTGAGGGTGAGTCCTACCCACGTCGCCCTCCCTCACTAAGGCGTTTGGTGGCCGTGACAAGATGAAATATTGCCGGCTCTACCGTGACTGTGGCCACGACATCAAGGGCTGCCACCATCTCAAAGGAGAGATCGGAGATCCAGTAAGAAGGGGCCACCTCAGGAAGTTCGTGGGGGGCACGACCCCTGCGAAGCCCCAGGAAATTATGGCTTTTCCTCCTGCCCCCGCAATTGGCAACCAGCCCACCGGGAAGCCCGTGGGCATGACATGCTGAGGGGGGTAAGCTCTCTCCAAACTGGGAAGGCCCCTATGGAGTAGTCAAGGTCCTTCCACCCGGAGCTTATTGCCTCGTCAACATCCACGGCAATGAAAGCCCAAGGGCTTACCTCCAAAGAGGTAAGGCTCCCCTTCTTCGATAAAGTTTTCTTTCAATGCAATGTTGTCCTTGCCTTGCAGGAAAACCATCGCTCGACTCCAAGCTTGGCGATCTGAAGCCGGGAGCCACCAATGCCTCGTATTTAAGCCCTGAAACTTTCGAAACCCGGTACTCTAAGCCCGGAAACTCTCGAAGCCAGGCATTCTAAGTCCAAAAACTTTCGAAGCTCGACACTCTGAGCCTAGAAACTCTTGAAGCCCGGTACTCTAAGCCCGAAACCTTCGATGCCCGGTACTCTAAGCCCGGAAACTCTCGAAGCCTGGCACTCTAAGCTCAGAAACTCTCTAAGCCTGGCACCTCATGTAGGAAAACTTCTGAAGCCCCGTGCCTGTCACCGTGCTCATGGTCTGGAGATGTTCGCGAGACCCCCCAGAAGTTCTGCCATCTATCGCCTGACTCAGCCAGGCACCTCGACCCAGGAAACTCCTGAATCCCCATGCCTGTCACCGTGCTCACGATCCATAGATGTCCACGGGACCCCCCAGAAGTTCTGCCATCTACCGCCTAACTCATAGCCCGGCACCTCGACCCGAGAAACTCTTGAAGCCCCATGCCTGCAACCATGCTCACAGGCCGAAGATGCCTGCGGGACCCTCCAGAAGTTCCATCATCTACTGCCTGACTACAACCAGGCACCTCAACCCAGGAAACTCCTGAAGTCCCGCATTCGATCGCTGGACTCCTGGTTCGAAGTGACGGCAAAGTGGGGTGCTCCCGCAAGCCCACACTCCACCGACCGGATCCAGAGCTAGTGAGGACCATCCCAAGACTCCCCATGCCAAGTTTCTTAACTTGACTGTCTCTCGGGGCCGTGCAGGCCCCCTCCCTCAAATTACTCGCTAGCCCCTAGCTCAACTGAAGAGGTTCAATGCAACCATAAAAACAAAAACCCAATGAAAGGAAGGACTTCATTGATGTTGCATGAAAAAGATATATCATCAGAGGGCCCCTGACAGGTCGGGCGGTCTCAAAAAAAAAAAGAAAGAGGAAGAATAGAAGGAGAAAATGACAGGTCCTGGAGGGAGATCAGAACCTATCCCTCAGTAGGCTCCTTTCTGGGACGGTGCATGGGCGCACCGACATCATCTTGGGCCTCCACGACCGCCACCGGTAGAACTTCCTTAGCAACTAGAGCAGGCTCCATCTCAGCCATGGCAATGGGAGTCGTAGCTCCACTTGAGCCTTCATCAAGGCCACCCGGGACCACAATCTCATTCAGTCTCAGCTCCAGGAAGCGATAAGCCACCAGGAATTTGCAAACCCCAAACCCTTTGATAAAGGAATTCGTGGCCGCCTCCCAGACTTCATCAGCAAACTTTGTCGAGGCCTTGAATCTGGAAACCGCCTCGATGTCCTCCTTGGCGGCCTCCATTAGAGCTATCGCCCTAACAGCTTTCTCCTCGGTTGCCGACAGCCGAGCCTGTGTCGCCTCCAGCCATGCCTGGAGGTCGCTCATTAGCCCTTCCGCCCGGGCAGCATTGGCCTTGAGCTCCTCCCCCCTGCAGGAGGCCAGATCCTTTTCTTGGGCCAAGGATGCTTCGAGGTCCCTGACCCGATTCTCAGCATCAATCACTGTGGCCTAGAGGTTTTCATTCTTCTCCTCCAGGGCCCGGGCCCTGTCAGCCTGCTCCTAGGCCTCGATCGCCAGTGACATCCTCTCCTGCTCTAGCTGGGTGCAGTGGTCGCGAACGAGAAGGATGTCGGCTCCGATCTACATCATCAAAGGTGTCAGCCATGGTAGTTAAACTGAAGCAATAGAAAGGCAGAGGACTACCGTGAAGAGGAGGGAAAGGGTGCCAAGAAGGGCCTCCGCCAACGTCTTGCCTCTCCTCTCATGGCGGTCATGCGATTGGAGCGCGAATTCCATCATGCGCTCTACAAGCGCAAGATCCTGGGTAACCGTCGAATTCGGCTTTGCCCCAAGTGCTACCCTCCGGATAGCGGTCCATCTCGGAGCTGAGGGTGATGCCACGTCTGGGGGAGCCACCTCCGAAGGCATTTCATCTAATAGTGGGGAGCTCGTCGCTGCACGTGATGACACCGGTGATGGTTGCTCCACCACCCTTTCTCTCTCTGCATCCACCTTGATGACCATGGGAGGATGGGACGCAGCTGCTGCAGCCGACCTGGCCGATGTGCTCATGCCAGATTCTCAGGTCGGAAGCCCAGCCCGTTGTCCCGAAGGCCCACGGGCCGGCTCGACCGCCTGCCCTACAGGGCCAGAGACTGAAGCAGGCCCCGCCTCCTGCTGGGCCCAGTCTGAGCCCTCTTGGATGGAGCCTCCCTGGACCTGGATGGCAAGCTCTTCTTGTGGGCGGACTCCAAAAGCTCCCACACCGAGAATCTCATTCCTGCAGGAAGAAGAAGACAAAGTTCAGCAACAGTCCGAAAGGAACTCATTAAAGAAGAGATACCCCTCCGAACTCACCTAGCCCCGAGTTTGGGCTGATCCCGGTGTCGAATAAGTTTTGCTCTGACAGCAAAACATCAAGAGGGGGGATCTGATCGGAGATGAGTTGGTCATATACCTCCCGATCAGAGGGCTCAACCTGGGAATTCCAATTTGGGGTCTGGTATGGGTCACTCCGGATCCAATCCATCCCTTCGATAGAAGCAAAGAAGAATTTCCTCTTCCACCTCTTGATGGAAGAAGCATGCTCAAACTTTATCCCCCTCGGGCGAGGATAAATGCACCACCACCCGTCCTTGATCGGGTGGTGATTCAGGATAAAAAAGGTCCTGAACAAGGAAAAGTGGACGGCAATCCTATGAAAGTGACAAAAGACGATGAAGCAGTTGATGACCCTAATGGCATTGGGAGTCAACTGGATCGGAACGAGATGGTAGTTGCTCAGTAAGGAGAGAAAGAAGGGATGAAAAGGCAAGCGAAGGCTCCCGAGAAAGAACTCCTCATAGAGGGCTATTTGCCTCGGGCCACTAGAGATGATCCGTTCCCCCGGTTATGGGACCGAGAGCCAGATAGAGTCTGGGATCCCGTAGGTGGCCCGGATCACAGGGAGATCCTCCCGGGTTATCATCGAAGCTACACCCGAAGGCTCGGTCGGATTCGGAGACCTAGAAGAAGCAATGGGGGCAGAAGAATCAGAAGCAATAGTAGGGGCCCTGTGCCTGCCGATGACTACTCTGGTCGGGCGGAGGCTTTTATGAATGATGAGAGGAGCCTCCTCCTCCTTGTCTAAAGATGGAGTCCTCAGTCGAGAAGACCCCGCCCTATGGGGTTCGTTAGAAGAACAGTGGTGCCGACCCGACGGAGCCATCTGAGATCAGAAAAAGGAGGTGCACAGAGAGGAAGGAAAAGGTCAAGGGAGACTAACTTGGTTGTTAAGAAAAAAAGACAGTCAAGAGAAGGAAGAAGCTTTGGCCCGGCGGCGAGCGGGAAAGTTCTGAAAGAGATGATCGAGGGAAAAAGCTTACCCTCTGTTTAAGGCCGCCATACTACAACCATACATCCTTTGAGTACCCCCCACCAGATGGGCACCATATGGCAACATCGATCGAGGGTGATGCCTTGATGCAGCGGTAGCAGCCTTGAGCTGTACATCCACCATCATGCTTCCTCAGATCCACTGACGTGGCATCCCCATACTGGCCTTAGGGCACGGCATGCAAAGTGGCGGCGATCGTGGCATTAAATAGCGCCAGATCTCAGCCTTTCCATGTCAACTCTATAATTACATCCTTAGCCTCGAGCGTGATGTTCTATCAAGACTTGGGAGCAGGAGACCAATGAAGAAGCGACATCCTTGGGTCCTGCATGGATCCATTTGGCAGAGGTGGCAACCGAAGGCTTTGTCCCATCAAGTCCTTCTGCTAGGCTGGCTCTCCCCAGGTCGAGACTCCAGCAGAAGCCCGATTCCAGCCGAAGCCAGACTCCACCTCGAAGCCCTTCTACAAGTCTGGCTCCTTCGAAGTCGAGACTCCAGCAGAAGCCCGATTCCAGCCAAAGTCAAATTCCATCTCGAAGCCCTTCTGCAGGTCTGGCTTCCCCTAGGTCAAGACTCCAGCAGAAGCCCATTTCTAGCCGAAGTCAAACTCCACGTCGAAGCCCTTCTGCAGGTATGGCTCCTCCTAGGTCGAGACTCTAGTAGAAGCTGAACACTCCAAGTCTTCCCGTCAAACCAGTTTCTTCGAAGTGCACACTCGCGGAATGTGTAGTTGCGGCCCCCGGTGGTCCCCCTTCGTAGTAGCTCATGTGGAGAAGAAGAAGAAGAAGGAGATGAGAAGGAGAGGCGTGCAGTAGCCAGAGCAAAAGCCTTCATTGATCAAAAGTATCTTACATCCTACGGAGGTTCCTGACAGGTCAGGAAGCCTCCCGGAGATCTAAGTTACAAGTAAGAAAAGATCCTCCCTGGTGACACTCCTGGAAGCAACTGGGAGTGTGCTATCATTTTTTTAGATGGGCTTCCTGGGAAGGAGGGAGGCAGTGTCTCCGCCTCCGGCGCCACCCCCTCTCTCGGAAGTCACCGGGTCTCCAGAGCCCGGCACTGGCTCCACGTGGAGGATGCGCCATTGTATCCCTTCCATAGATGTTCGCTTGTGGAAGGGTGCACGCCTCCTCCTCGATCGTGCTGTCCTTCTTGGATTTCACCAATCTGGTGATTCCAAGATCAGCCACAACCGCTCCTCGTCAGGCCACTCCCAATAGCATCGTGATGACCACAGCCCTCACCACGGTGCCTGCATCCATGGACATCCCCTAATTCAGTCACGTGACCAAGCGCACCCAGGAGGTTCGCAGGTAGGCTGCTCCCATTACATAAGCAACTACCTCCTCTGCCCCCCAGGGCCTTTCCACTTTCTCCTCCTTCAGGGGAATCTCGAGCTCAGCAAACTTCTTCCCCGATTGGGGCACCCCCGCCTGAACGCTGGCGGGATGTCCCCTGAGAAGCATCATGCAGCCTCTCAGACCTGAAGCTCACTAGAAGACTTCCCTTGGCACACGCAAGGAGAGCAAAGCCAGGAGAGAAGAGTCAAAGAGAAGAGGATGTTCCATCGAGGCCTGTCCCCCTGCACTTAAAAAGGTGGGGGATGGCCTCTCTGTTGCGGATCCTGTCGATCCCTCATACCGATTGCAGGTATGCACCTCATTAATTGCCAGGCCAACTGGAAGATGCCACATGCCGGCATCGGATGATGTGCATGCCTCGTCCTTAGAGGAATCCACATCGATCCAGGAGAAGCATTTGTGGTTACCATTGGAAAGCCGAAGCACCACGAAACCCCCATCAATATGAGGACGTGGTCCTAGAAGCACAGACGCACGAAGACATTGGCAGCTAAAGGGATGCCCCGGTCCATATCAGCATGATCATTACTCTCTACGCCCCGAGCGCCACTTCATCTTCTGGGCTCGAGAGTGGGGGGCAACTGATACGGCTGCATCAGCTGACATGGAACCCACCTAGGTGCCAATTGTTAGCCAATAGATGGAGGCGCCACCTAAGCCTGGCGCCCAAGCAAGAAACCGAAGTGAATCCCCTGCCGAGGTCAGTCCCCGGTCGAGGTCGAACTCAAGACACCACCAAGCCAAGAATAGGAGGCAATGGAAATTCAAATCATGACGGGAAAGAGGGTCATCTTCACCTAAACCCTGCCTCCGAGATAGTACAACTGATAGGCTATAGCCCATCGCCTATGGCCTGTGGAGGATGCTGCCTCGTCAGAGCACCAGGACCCTCTCAGACCCCAGCTCACATTGATCGGGAAGGAACGTCCCTCTTAAGGTATGGTGCTCCCTAATCTGCCATATGCACCATCCACAAATAGGAGGCCGCGCCAAAGGGTTCAGACCTTAGGGCAGCCGTCCGCATGCTAGTGCTTTGCCAGGTTTTCCAAAACATGGCGACCAACCAGAGCATCAGAGCTAGCAACATGATTTCCCATCTCAAAGGGGCTAACAGGAGCTCACGTGTAGTTCTTGCGTGCTGCCAGATGTCACCCCCTGGGACTCCCCCAAAAAGAGAAACATCTGGAAAGCAAGATATAGAGGACCTCTCGATCCAAAAGAAAAAAAAGAGGGAGGAAGAGGGGCTTCCGACAGGGAGGAGAAGAGGCGGAAAAACCAGCAAGGGGAAGGGAGGTGGAAGTTGGCACACAAAAGGGGAGGGCAAACCAGATGCTAGGCTCTAGGGGCTACCGGGGAACTCGTTGGAAGAGTCCCATGGACACAGTCGATCCCGCTCCAATCTTCCTTCTCTGCTAACTCCCTACACTCACCTCCTTCTCAGAAAGCACATGCCCCTCGAGTGTGGGAACCAGCAAGGGGAAGGGAGGTGGAAGTTAGCACACAGAAGGGAAGGGCAAACCAGACGCCAGGCTCTGGGGGCTACCGGAGAACTTGTCGGAAGAGTTCCATGGACACAGCTGATACTGCTCCAATCTTCCTTCTCTACCAACTCCCTACACTCACCTCCTTCTCGAAAAGCACATGCCCCCCGAGTGTGGGAACCAGCAAAGGGAAACCAGCAAAAGGTAAGTAAAGGTAAGCAACATACTTGCTTTCTATTAAGATCTTCTTTCATGAAATTCTTATCACCCTCTGGAAGCGGAGAGTCCCCCAAGCTCTCCGCCTTCGAGGTTTTTGTTTTCCTCATCGTCCCACTGACTTGATCGTCGGAGTGTCTTCGCTAGAATCCCCGGCCCAAGGTCCTCTGTCTTGCAGGACTCTCAGGGCCAACGAGCCGACCGCGAGGAGGAGGAGGAGAGTCGAGCATCTGGTGGGAACCCGATGCACCGGAGCTATAGGCCACGACGATCTTGGCGGCAACAGTAACCTAATCATTATACAATCTTCCTAGCAAACTTTTTGACTTTTTTCGGGAATTAACCATGTTGTTTTATAAATCATTAATCACATTACTCTTATGATTAATTCCCTATGCAGATCTCTAATCATGCAGTGCAAACGACTCAGACTAATATCTCATGCAAGCAAATGACTCATACCAATACCTAATTGACTACGGACTCGACTAAACCCTACACTATAATTGGGTTTGACCCTTGGTCGGTGGATGACATGCAGATGAAAACTTGGGATGCACTCCTAACAGATTCTATAGGATCCTCCAGAAATAAGATGCAAACCTAACATGCTCAATGAATGTATGCAACATGCTAACCTTTACAAAATGTAACCTAATGGTCCTAGAAACATGGGAAGCTTCAAGAAGAAGTGGGTTCGGGGTTAGCCTGGAAGGGTTGGAAATAAGGGGAGGGTTCGGGGTTGATTGGATAGAGTCGGATATAAGAAGAGATTTTAGGGATTAGTTATAGACTAATGAGGTTGACCTTATGGATTTGATGTATATATACAGGGTCTGTCTTATGGAAGAATGGGTCATTAATTTTAGGAAAGAGATCTTCAATTGGGATCAAAGATGTGACTTTACCTTGAGGGTACCGGATTAAAAAAATCATGTCCTCAATAAGCTCCTCGGGTTCTTGAATTTTAGGACTGGGTTCTACAATTAGGTTCTCTTTTAGTGTCTCCTTAGGTAAAGTTCTAGCAGCAGTATCATGGTTCTCTTCCTTTAACTGTTCTTCTACTACAGCTTCAGTCTGGGTATTCTCTAGGCCAACTAATTCTATGTCTTCCATAGGTGTTTCCTCTTCTCCTTCATATTCATTTATTAGGTCTGTTCCTGCTTCATACACTTCTTCTTCAATGTTATCCTTAGGAACAACTGGGGTAGTAGGAATATGTCGGCTAAGGGAAACTTGGCTAGGTCCTGGTTTCTGATTAGGGACACTAATCCTAGTGGGTTTAGTTGACTAAGGGGAAGTGGACTAATACTGGGCTCAAATCTAGGGATACTAATTCTATAGGATTCGGGTCGACTAAGAAAAACTTGATTAGTACTTGGCTGATAGCTAGGGATACTAATCTTATTGGATTCGGGTCGACTAAGAGGAACTTGACTAGTACCTGGCTGATAGCTAGGGGTACTAATCCTATTGGGCCCAGATCGATGGGCTAGGGGTTCCTGGGGCTCATAGAAAATGGATTCATAGGATCTGGGTTCATAGGATTCTGATGGTAGGGTGCAAGAAGGTACTTCTCCCTAAGTTTGCTTCTCATGGCTCCCCAAGTAGTTATGGGTGTTTCTCCTCTTTGTCTAGTCATTCTTTTAACCTTATCCCAATAGATTCTAGCATGGTGAACTAACTTAAGCTTAGCAAATTTAAACTTTCTTTCATCAAATAATAGTTTCCTCTCAAAATACTGATCCATACCTTCTTCCCAATCAATATAGTCCCCAAGATCAAGATCACCACTAAAAGTAGGTGCTTCTCGCCTAATGTTCCTAATGGTTCTCTCATCTTGGTCCATGCAATCATAATTGGATCTCCTCGAACTAAGATCCCAAATTAGATCATGGCATGAGGCTATCCTAGGGTTGGGTTCTCGAAATGGGTTAGAGTATTGGGCTCTCCTAGGGTTGGGCTCCAAGAATGGGTCAGGATGTTGGGCTCTCCTAGGGTTAGGATCCAAGAATGGGTCAGGATGTTGGGCCCTCCTAGTGTTGGGCTTCAGGAAGGGGTCTGGGTGTGGGGCTCTCCTAGAGTTGGGAGGTGTGGGATATGGGGCCTCTAGCTTAGGCTCAGTACGGGTCTTTCCAGTCCTCTCTAAGTTTCCTATTCGGGTCTCTGTTTGGTGAGGTTATGGTTTAGTTGGGCAAGCTATTCATTAATAGTCCTTAGTAAGGTTTCTACGTCAGATTCCATGGTCAGGTTGGGTTGGGTTGAGACTACTAGGGTTAGACTCCTAATCTAGGTGTCATGTAAACAAGCACATACATCGACTCCATGGTCAGACTGGGTTGGGGTGGGACTGATGGAATTAGACTCCTAATGTAGCACACAAACGTTCTAGGTTTCTTAGACCTAGAGAGTCCAAGTAGAGTGAGTCAACTCAACTTACACCCAACTCAACAATTAATCCTTCCACTGGCCAGGTAAGAGGTAGGGTGGTAGGAGGCTCCCCCTGCTTATCACAGGGTCCTAATTAAAAACCACTAGTCTGCTTAGGATGTTTGCCTCTGGATCAATCTCTAGCCTTAGACACCAACTTCCAGTAATAATTGGAGGATTGAGTGCATTAGTTTTCTCACAAGACTCGAACCCGACCTGTTGGTTTTCCTAGATCAATTAGGTTTCTACTTGATTTTATTTAGGCTTGGGTTCGAATGCAGGGTGATTGTTTTGGGCTAGGGAAAGGTGATCAAATCCTTCCCCCATCTGACATAGCAAAATTGCTCTTAAGGTGATTTAGGTATGATGCACACACTTATGAAACCCTAATGTAGTCTAAAATCAGAAAATAATCAGAAAATTATTATTTTTTTGTGTTTTATGAGATGGTAGATTTAATTTCAGTTAATTAACGTGCAAGAAAAGAGGCTTGGGTTTGAGGGGTGTGATGGTTGATTAGGTTCAGCCCTAAACTAACATGCAGAAATTTTAGCAAGTATTGTTTTCTATCAGGTTCTGTTTGTATGCAGATTTTTTTTTAGGTTCTATAAAATCAAGAAAAAATGGCAGTAAATAAGAAGACAACTCAGGGATCAACTTGGTGCAAAAATTAGAAAAAAATAGTAAGAAATTAATGGGAAACTAGACTATGTTTTGACTACTAGTGCAGAAATCAGCATGCATAAATTTTACCTATGATGCATGAACATGTCCTAATCCTGGTCTGATACCAAAAATGATGAGGGACATACTAGGGATTCGGGTCTACAATTAGGTTCTCTTTTAGTGTCTCCTTAGGTAAAGTTCTAGCAGCAGTATCATGGTTCTCTTCCTTTAACTGTTCTTCCATTACAGCTTCAGTCTGGGTATTCTCTAGGTCAACTAATTCTATGTCTTCCATAGGTGTTTCCTTTTCTCCTTCATATTTATTTATTAGGTCTGTTCCTGCTTCATACACTTCTTCTTCAATGTTATCCTTAGGAACAACTGGGGTAGTAGGGATATGTTGGCTAAGGGGAACTTGGCTAGGTCCTGGTTTCTGATTAGGGACACTAATCCTAGTGGGTTCAGGTTCACTAAGGGGAAGTGGACTAATACTGGGCTCAAATCTAGGGATACTAATTCTATAGGATTCGGGTCGACTAAGGAAAACTTGATTAGTACTTGGCTGATAGCTAGCGATACTAATCTTATTGGATTCGGGTCGATTAAGAGGAACTTGACTAGTACCTGGCTGGTAGCTAGGGGTACTAATCCTATTGGACCCAGGTCGATGGGCTAGGGGTTCCTGGGGCTCATAGAAAATGGATTCATAGGATCTGGATTCATAGGATTCTGATGGTAGGGTGCAAGAAGGTACTTCTCCCTAAGTTTGCTTCTCAGGGCTCCCCAAGTAGTTATGGGTGTTTCTCCTCTTTGTCTAGTCATTCTTTCAACCTTATCCCAATAGATTCTAGCATGGTGAACTAACTTAAGCTTAGCAAACTTAAACTTTCTTTCATCAAATAATAGTTTCCTCTCAAAATACTGATCCATACCTTCTTTCCAATCAATATAGTCCTCAAGATCAAGATCACCACTAAAAGTAGGTGCTTCTTGCCTAATGTTCATAATGGTTCTCTCATCTTGGTCCATGCAATCATAATTGGGTCTCCTTGAACTAAGACCCCAAATTGGATCATGGCATGGGGCTATCCTAGGGTTGGGTTCTCGAAATGGGTTAGGGTATTGGGCTCTCCTAGGGTTGGGCTCCAAGAATGGGTCAGGATGTTGGGCTCTCTTAGGGTTAGGATCCAAGAATGGGTTAGGATGTTGGGCTCTCCTAGTGTTGGGCTTCAGAAAGGGGTCTGGGTGTGGGGCTCTCCTAGAGTTGGGAGGTGTGGGATATGGGGACTCTAGCTTAGGCTTAGTACGGGTCTTTCCAGTCCTCTCTAAGTTTCCTATTCGGGTCTCTGTTTGGGTCAGGTTATGGTTTAGTTGGGCTAGCTATTCATTAATAGTCCTTAGTAAGGTTTCTACGTCAGATTCCATGGTCAGGTTGGGTTGGGTTGAGACTACTAGGGTTAGACTCCTAATCTAGGGGTCATGCAAACAAGCACATACATCGACTCCATGGTCAGACTGGGTTGGGGTGGGACTGATGGGATTAGACTCCTAATCTAGCACACAAACGTTCTAGGTTTCTTAGACCTAGAGAGTCCAAGTAGAGTGAGTCAACTCAACTTACACCCAACTCAACAATTAATCTTTCTACTAGCCAGGTAAGAGGTGGGGTGGTAGGAGGCTCCCCCTACTTATCACAGGGTCCTAATTAAAAACCACTAGTCTGCTTAGGATGTTTGCCTCTGGATCGATCTCTAGCCTTAAACACCAACTTCCAGTAATAATTGGAGGATTGAGTGCACTAGTTTTCTCACAAGACTCGAACCCGGCCTGTTGGTTTTCCTAGATCAATTAGGTTTCTACTTGATTTTATTTAGTCTTGGGTTCGAATGCAGGGTGATTGTTTTGGGCTAGGGAAAGGTGATCAAATCCTTTCCCCATCTGACATAGCAAAATTGCTCTTAAGGTGATTTAGGTATGATGCACACACTTATGAAACCCTAATGTAGTCTAAAATCAGAAAATAATCAGAAAATTATTTTTTTTTTGTGTTTTATGAGATGGTAGATTTAATTTCAGTTAATTAACGTGCAAGAAAAGAGGCTTGGGTTTGAGGGGTGTGATGGTTGATTAGGTTCAGCCCTAAACTAACATGCAGAAATTTTAGCAAGTATTGTTTTTTATCAGGTTCTGTTTGTATGCAGATTTTTTTTTTAGGTTCTATAAAATCAGGCAAAAATGGCAGTAAATAAGAAGACAACTCAGGGATCAACTTGGTGCAAAAATCAGAAAAAAATAGTAAGAAATTAATGGGAAACTAGACCTATGTTTTGACTACTAGTGCAGAAATCAGCATGCAGAAATTTTACGTATGATGCATGAACATGTCCTAATCCTGGTCTGATACCAAAAATGATGAGGGACATACCAGGGATGATGTGGGATGAACAGGCTACTGAAAAACCAGATTAAAGAAAGCAGTAAATTTCAAATTTTATTTTGGTTTAGTTTCCGAAAAGAAGTAAAAGATGTTAGGGTTATTATGCTAGATCTAAGTTCTACCCGCATAGCAAAAATCTAACAAAATAATGAAGGAAGAAGGATCCTAGGGCTAAGAAATCCTATTAGAAACATGTTCAATCTTCAAAACTCAGACAAAGAGAGAAAGGGATTGGGTTTTACATACCAGGTAATGATTTCTTGTCGCTGTAGAAGGGATCGCTCCTCTCGGATCGATGCCTGGACGAGGAAGCAGCTTTCCCGTAGATCCGCCGAATCTTTATTAGATTGATTCGGGGGCAAAGAGGACCTCATCCAAGGGATGTAGTACTGAGAGAATCCCGCAAACACTTAGAGTTAGGGTTGAAGATGATAGAAAAAATATAGAACTGAGGGTTGGAAGTGGAGAAGAAGGTAAGGGAATGCTGGAGGCTGATTGGTGGTCGGGAAGAGATGAAGATGTTGAGGCTTGCAGGGGCTGCCTGGAGATGTGGGGTGCCTTAGAGTTGAAGAGGACCTGGCAGCCTAGATGGGAGGTGGAAGGGGCAACTTATATGGAAGATGGGAGGGGCATCCTAGGTTTGAATGATATGAGGGGCGGCCTAAAAGATGAAGATGGAGGCTAGGGTTTGAAGATAAAAGGCGGCTAGGGTTTGTAAGAGGACTAGGGCTTGAAAGATAAATGGGCCTCACACCCACTCCCTCATGGAGGTTGACGTTCTCACAGAACGAAGGCAAATAAGAAATAACTCAAGTTTTCATTCAATAATCAATGAATTTTACAAAGGAGGGGGGTGGGTATTTTTAGATTCACCAAAGTTCCTGGACTCCCAAATAGACTGGAATTACAAACCTTGAGGGCCAAGAAAACTAGTTCCCTGTTGGACTAGGATTACAAAACTTGAGGGTCAAGAAACTCTCTTGGGCTTGGGCAGCAACTTCATGGTCTTAGGTGGCCTCTCGGTGGGCTGGGGAGCATGAACTCTAGGGGCATGGGCAGATCTGGGGTGCCAACATTCTTAGGCTTGAGGGGGCGCTAGTTGGTTGTGGACCTGGAAGGGGCGCTGGGTTGGGGAGGGTGCCAACTGAAGGGAGCTCCCACTTACTCGGCTTGGTGGCATGAAAGGGCCCATTCCTAAGGCACCAATGCTGGGAGGGGCCTGAGTAGAGGCCCTGGTGTATGAAGCTCCTCTCTGGTGGGGGGGCCTGGTGAATCTCCTGGTCTGGTGACTTTTCTCTTGAACATGATTTGAATGAAAAACAAAATTTACATGACTCAAACTGGGCCTAATTGACCAGACTCAAAATAGGTCTAATTGACTGAACTGAAACAAAAGGACTTGACTTAGTGAACCCAACTAGCTTACTTTATTACAGGACTCAATGGACTCAAATGATCCTGGACTCAACAAAAAAAAGATAACTGTCTTCCCAACACATCAATTAGAGATCCAAAGTGGGGTCCTGAAGTCTTGGTCTGATCCTGGTGTCCTCACCAGCAACTTGGAGCGATAGTGAAGATTCTAGTTCGGAGGAAGAACAAGAAGTTGTTTATCTTTGTTTCATGGCAAATGAGGAAGAGGTATGTTCTGAAACGGAATATGAGTTTATCTTTGATGAATTCATGATGCATTAAATGATCTTGTGCATGAATACAAATTGCTAAAAATTGAGCACAAGAAATTAAAAAGGCATGTTGACTCTTTTTCTCTTGAGAATACCAATATTTCCAATAAAAACCATGATTTAAAATCCGAGATTGATGTTTTGAAAAATAAAAAGAATATTTTTTTTTAAAGAAAAAGAAATTTTAGAAAAAGAAAATATTGATTTGAAAGATTTATGCAATAAGTTTTCAAATGAGAAAAATAATTTATTCAATGAATTAGAAATTTTAAGAAGATCCAAGATTTTTGTCTCAAATGATGAGATTACAAAGAAAAGCAAAGATCTTTAGTTGGAAAACAAGAATTTCTTTGCTCCTATATCTTCAAACATTACTTGTTTTAAATATGATAATTTAGGACATAAGGCTTATAATTGTAAATTAAAAAAGGTTTGGGTTTCAAAAGGAACCATAATTACTAATCCTAAAGGACCCAAGAATATTTGAATACCAAAATTGTCCACTTAGTGTGTTTTGCAAGAATGTCTTGCATCTACAAGAAGAAAGGAAAACAATTGAATGGTGGCTGTACAAGACAACATGAGAAGTGGACAAACTACATTTTTGAACAAATAGTAAAGGAAGGATTATCTATATTGGTAAATTCTAAACATCTTCCATATGAAAAATGTAGTTGAAATAAAACTTGTTATATATTTATCTTTTTATTGAATATTTGATTAATGTTGTAATTAATCATTCTCATGTTATCAGTCGTTTTGAAAAGTGTTTTAATTATTTAATTAGAATCAAGTTCAGATTTATAGTCATTGGTTGTAATCATGATTTTATTGATTTTGATGAACTTCATGCACTCATAATTAAACTTGTGATTATTAGACTTTCACTTGATTTTGATTAATATATTTTTTAATGATTTCAAGTGAAATGTAATGATTTCTTGTTCATATGGTTTTCATGAAATGTATTCAATTTTATATTCATGCTTAAGCTAGAAATCATTTAGAACAATGATAGAACTGGTAGTTAAGGATTATATTTAAGAAGAAGGTTTTCATATTGATAAATCCTTGCTCCAATAGCTAGACTTGGTACTAAATTATTTCTAGCATTTATATGGATATCAAATCATTTCAAATGGATTTTAACTCATGCTAAGATTTTTTAAATGATTAATCTCTTATTTTTGAAGATAATGGATATCATGAAAAGTTAAATCTTTGATTTCAAACTTAGATATATGCTGAAATTATGATGCTTATGCATTCTTGTTTTATTCCTCAAATGAACGCATATTTTTAAGGAAAAATAACTTTTAGGGGGAGCATCCAAAAAATTGTTGTCATTATATACATATGATGCTTTCAATATTTTCTTGATATCATGCTTTACTTATATTGCTCTGATACTCCTCCTTGATATCAAATTTATTTTCTTTGAGGAGAGTTACATTAGAATGCTATCAAGATTTATTCACTAAGAATCTTCAAAAGAAGGGGAAAATTAAAATATTTTTTTGCATATGTATGTCTTTAACATTCAGGGAGAGCAAAGATTTATTTAAAAAGGGAAAAATATTTTGTTCTTGAAAATACTTCGGTATTAGATTACTTCATGCATTTGTATGTCATATTTTTGGTATCAATATATATTTGTTATAACTTTATCAGATTCATGCTTTATTGATTTTGATACCCTTCTTGCTATTCTTTCCACCTTATCCCTACTTTGTATTGCCTTCTATCTTTTCATGATGACAAAAAGGGGGAGAGATATATGATAAACATGAAAAATGGGGAAAGATATGATAAAAATCAAAGATATGGAAGAAAGCACAAAAGGGAAAGAAGAAATAAAAAGTTGTAAACTTAAAGGAAAGAATTAGAAGGGAAAGAAAATTTTGAAAATTTTGAACAAATTTTGAAAAATATTTTTAAATCATATTTTGAGGGGGAGCCCTATCTTGATCTTATTGCAAATCTTTTAAGTTTATCATGTTTATATACTTAAACATTTTGTCATCATCAAAAATGGGAAGATTGTTGATTCTGGTCTTGATTTTGATGAATGACAAAATACTTAAGTATATTTGAGTACTAATGCGTGTTAAAAGTGTTTATCAGATTCAGGTACTCAAGATTAAAAAGCTTGTCATTTAGTTAAAGAAGTCATGTATTTTCAAGTTATAAGGCTTTGGAACATGAGGAAGATCTTGAAGTGCTCAAAATTTTAATTTAGACAAGTTTCAGTACTAGCACACATAAGTATCGACTCAAGGTGTCGACTTATAGAAGTGTCAATCCAAGTGTCGACTCATAGGTCAACTCATGAACAAATTAAATGTCGACACTTGGAGTAACGGCTAGTTTTTTTGAAGTACAGAATTTCCCAAACTTGTTTCTAACGGCTAGTTTTTTCTCTCCAACAGTCGTAAATGGTAATTTAAGATTTGGAGAGCTATTTAAACATCACCAAAGTCAAGGGAAAGTGATTTTTTGAATTGATTGAAAAATCCTTTGATCATCCAATTGAATATATCTTTAAGGATCCAACATTTGTGAGCGAGTCGAGCCTTCAAGCTTCAAATTTCAAGAGAGTTTTCAAGTCCACATTTCAAACAATCAACTAAGGCTTCAATAACTTGGAGACAAGCTTTTTGAACATCATCAAAGAGCTTCAAAGAGATATTTGCTTTATTTTAAAAAGCTTCCATTTTGTATTCTTGCATTTATACTTGTGCTTAAATTATTTTATTGAGGTTGTTGGTGAGCCTTTATGAAAACCAACGGAGGTTGTTGGTTAGCCTTTGTATAAAAATCAACAAGGTTGTTGGTGAGCCCGTAAAACTAACTAGGTTATTGGTCACCCGCAAAACCAACAAGGTTTTTGGTTAGCCCGGAAAACCAAAGGGGTTGACTTGTGAGCCCGGTGAAAACAAGTTAGGTTTTGATTAGTGAGCCCAAAAAACTAATCGGCTATAATCTTGGTTGATTATAGTGAAATTTCCAAGAAAAAATTGGGGAGTGGATGTAGGTGCTTTGGAGTGCATCGAACCACTATAAATTTATTGTATTTATGATTGCTGTTTCTTTTTGTTATTTGCTTTGCATTTACATTATTATTTCTGCTGCATAATCTTGTTTAGAGCACAATCATATTGTGTCACAAGAATCTTAGTTCAATCACATACTTGCTTAGAATTTAAATTTTTAAGAAACCTAATTCATCTCCCCTCTTGAGTTACTACACTGGGCAACAGTGATGATCCCATGAATTATCATGGGTGACTTTAATATTACTCGCTATCCAGAAGATAGATAAGGCCAGCAGAGCTCTTCTTCCAGCAGTCTTGCATTCAACAAGCTTCTAAATGAACTAGAAGTTATTGAAGTTAACCCAAACAATGGCAAATTCTCCTAAGTCTAACTTCAGAGCTTCTCCAAGCATGGCAAGACTACACTGATATTTCGTAAACCTATCCTAGCACACCATATATCCACTAACAAAATGCAACTTTCTTTCAAGCACACCCCCATCAAGATTGAAGTACTGCAACATCCTAAGCTAGTGAAAGGGATCAGGAAGCCTTTCATATTTGAAAACCCAAGGCATTCATACCCAGATCTCGAGTCCTTTGTAAAAAATTCATGGACTGAAGGACACCCTCAAAGAAGACCCGGTTGAAATCTTGGTCTTGAAATTAAGAGGGCTTAGAGCAACCCTCAAGAGGTGGAAGAGATCAACTTAGAAAATATTTTTCAAAAAAAAAAAAGAGTCGATTAATATAATACAAGATCTGGACATACAGGAAGAAACAGTTGGCTTCTCAACTAAGGAGTGCGAGAAATATTCACTCCTAAAATCATAATTAGTGGATATAATGTCTCAGGAAGAAATCTATTGGTGGCAAAGTTATAAAGTCCAATAGATAAAGAACGGAGATCGTAATACAAAGTTTTTCTAATTTAGTACAAACAATGGAAAAAGAAATGACAAGATCTCAGAGATTATGATAAATGGAAAGCCCGTCTCAGACCAAGAGAGAATTCAGGAGGAATTTTTGCCATACTTCCAAGGACTACTGGGAACCTGTGACCCAAAGATTTGTGAACCTAACTAGGATAAGCTCTACCTAGAAGGCCCAGTCAACTTAAAAATTCTTGACACACCTTTCTCTAAAGAAGAGATACACCACACTATATGTTCACTGTCAAAGGATAAGACCCCCGGACCCAACGGCTTCCCCATATCATTTTATCATCGGTTATAGGAAACTATCAAAACAGACACCCTGAAGCTGTTTAAAGGCTTAAGCACAGGTAATATAAACATTTCCAAGCTGAACTACACTCATATTGTCTTAGTCCCAAAGAAAATAGAGAGACCAACTGTGAAAGACTACAGACCAATTAGCTTGGAACATGAAATCTTAAAAATTATTTCTAAAGTTTTGTCTGTTAAAAAATAATTAATTTGAACATTTTGGAATTTGAATAGACAATTGTCTTGGAGTTATATTTGGAGAAGTTAATAGAATAATTCATGGGAAAGTTTGTGTATCTAGTATTTAATTCATAAATGGGATGATTAATGGGGATAGTGAAGAGTCTCTTCAGGTTCAAAAATATGTAGAACCGAAGGATCGTTTTTTACCTATAAATATCCATTGTATTTGTTATTTGATTTCAAGCAAAAGATGAATAAACACTTTTCTTCCTAAATTCCTCTTCTTTTAACAATGTGGTACCAGAGCCATAGTCCTTAGAGTTGAAAAAAAAAAGCCATAGTCCTTTTAAAAAAAAATTGAGAGAAAAGAGTGTTGAGAGAGAGAAAAAAAAAGGAGTTGAGTGAAAAAAATTTTATAGAGATGGCAAATAGTGGAGTTCTTTCTTTTCACTTTACTTGTCTCAAAAGAAAATTATGAGAGTTGGTGTCTTCGCATGAAAGCCTTACTTGGCTCTCAAAATGTTTGGGAGATTGTAAATAAAGGCTACGAGGTTCCCCAAAATGAAAACAATTTGTCTCAAAATGAGAAAGAGACTTTGTCAAAGATAAGGATGAAGGATCAACAAGCCCTCTCTCTCATCCATCAATGTCTGGATGACCCCATGTTTGAGAAGGTGGCCGATGCGACCATATCAAAGCAAGCTTGGGAGATTTTGAAGAATTCTTTCCAAGGTGTTGATAAAGTGAAGAAAGTAAGACTTCAATCACTAAGAGGTGATTTTGAAGCCTTAAGAATGAAGGAACCCGAATCAATTTCGGATTATTGTTCAAGGGTGAAGGCCGTGGTAAATCAATTGAAGAGGTATGGAGACAAGATCGAAGTTGTTCGTGTGGTGGAGAAGATTCTTCGATCATTGATTCCCAAATTTGATTATGTTGTTTGTGTCATTGAAGAGTCAAAAGATCTAGACTCTATGACTATCGAACAATTGAAGGGTTCCTTACAAGCCCATGAAGAGAAGATCAAAAAGAGACAAGAAGAGCCATTGGAGCAAGTTCTTAAAACTAAGACTTTTTTAAAGATGATAGGGAAGAAAAGAGTTAAAGAGGACGTGGACGAGGAAGAGGACGTGATCATGGTCAAGGAGAAAGAGGAAGAGGTAATAGTGACAATTTAAACAATGAAGGAAAAACTTATCCAACATCAAGAGGCCATGGAAGAGCAAGAGGAAGAGGACGTGGCTAATATCAACAATCAAATGAAAGAAGGTATGACAAATCAAAAGTTGAATGCTATAATTGTCATAAATTTGGCCATTATTCTTGGGAATGTCGCAATGCTACAACTAATGTTGAAGAGAAGGCTAATCTTGTTGATGACAAGCAAGAAGTTGAAGAGACAACCTTATTGTTAGCACTCAAGGAGGAACAAATGGATGACAATAGATCATGGTGTTTAGATAATGGAGCAAGCAACCATATGTGTGGCAACAAAGAAAAGTTTGTGGAGCTTAAGGAGAAAATGGGCAAAGTATCTTTTGGAGACTCCTCTATAATCCAAATTGAAGAGAAAGGTACCATTTTAATCTCTTCTAAAGATGGTGGCCATATGCTAATAACTGAAGTCTATTATGTGCCTAAATTAAAAACAAATATTTTGAGTTTGGGCCAACTTCTTGAAAAGGGCTATGAAATTCTCATGAAAGATATGTGTCTTTGGCTTAGAGATCCAAATGCTAATTTAATAGCCAAGGTTCTTATGTCAAGCAATAGAATGTTTGTTTTGAATCTCAAAACAATTGATGCAAAGTGTTTGAAGGCTAGTGTACAAGATGAAGCATGGAGATGGCACATGAGATTTGGCCATTTAAATTTTGAAGCACTAAAGGCCTTGGGAGAAAAGAAGATGGTGAATGGTATGCCTCTAATCAACCATCCCAATCAATTATGTGAAGCATGTCTTCTCGGCAAACAAGCTATAAGGAGTTTTCCAAGAGAAGCTACATCAAGAGCAATTGAGCCACTCCAACTTGTTCATACCGATGTGTGTGGACCCATCAATCCATCCTCATTTGGTAAAAGTAAATATTTCTTACTCTTTATTGATGATTTTAGTAGAAAAACTTGGATTTATTTTTTGAAACAAAAATCGGAAGCTTTTGTTGTATTAAAAAATTTTAAGGCTCTTGTGGAAAAGGAGAGTGGTTATAAAATTAAGGCTTTGAGATACGATAGAAGAGGCGAATTCACTTCAAAAGAATTTAATAAATTTTGTAAAATTCATGAAATTTGTCGTCCTTTAACGGTTTCTCGATCGCCACAACAAAATGGTGTAGCGGAAAGGAAGAATAGAACCATTCTTAACATAGCTCGAAGCATGTTGAAAGCCAAAAATTTGCCGAAGGAGTTTTAGGCCGAAGCTATTTTTTGTGTAGTTTATTTGTCCAATCGCTCTTCAATAAAAAATGTCAAAGGTCAAACTCCTCAAGAAGCATGGAGTGGAAGCAAACCCAATGTCAAACATTTACGGGTCTTTGGAAGCATTGTATATGCTCATGTACCACACCAAGAGAGATCTAAGCTTGATGATCGTAGTGTCAAGTATATTTTCATTGGCTATGACTCAAACTCTAAAGGCTACAAGTTGTATAATCCAAGCAATGGCAAGGTGATGGTGAGCCGTGATGTTGAGTTTGATGAAGAAGCCACATGGAATTGGGAGGCCCAAGATGAAAGAGTTCATGATTTCTTTTCATATTTTGAAGAAGAAGAAAGAGAGACCTTAATACCCATACAAGATACAACTCCACCTCCATCACTACCTCATCCACCTACTCATTTTCAAGAAGAAGGTTCAAGTGAAAGGCCAAGAAAAATGAAAGATCTAAGAGAGATCTATAGGAACACCCAAGAAGTTATTCTTGATGCTAATGATTTCTTTTGTCTCTTTGTAGATAGTAAACCATTGAATTTTGAGAAAGCTATAAAAGACAAAAGATGGAGACAAGCCATGGATGAAGAAATCAAAGCAATTGAGAAGAATAATACTTGGGAATTAGCAACTCTTTCCAAGGATCGTGAAGCTATTGGAGTCAAATGGGTGTACAAAACAAAAAAGAATGCTAATGGAAAAGTGGAGAGATATAAAGCAAGGCTTGTTGCCAAAGGCTACAAGCAAAAGCATGGAGTTGATTATGATGAGGTTTATGCTCCAGTTGTTCGTATGGAGACTATTCGATTATTCATTTCTTTAGCAGCTCAAATGAAATGGAGAATTTATCAACTTGATGTGAAGTCGGCCTTCCTAAATGGTTTTCTTGAAGAAGAGGTATACATTGAGCAACCATTGGGTTACCTTGTTAAAGTGCATGAAGACAAATGTTTCAAATTAAAAAATGCATTATACAAATTGAAGCAAGCACCAAGGGCATGGAATAGTCGCATTGACAAGTACTTTCAAGATAATGGGTTTGTTTGCTGCCCTCTTGAGTATACTCTTTATTATAAAATTCATGCCAATGGAGATATGTTGATTATTTGTCTTCATGTAGATGATCTTATTTTCACTCGTAATAATCCAACTTTGTTTGAAGAATTCAAGAAGGCAATGTCATTTGAATTTGAGATGACTGACATAGGGCTCATGTCATATTATTTGGGCCTAGAAGTGAAGCAAATGGAAGAAGGTATCTTCATTTCCCAAGAAGGCTATGCAAAGGAAGTTTTGAAGAAATTCAAAATGTTTGATTGCAATCCTGTAAACACACCCATGGAAGTTGGAGTAAAATTATCAAAGTTAGATGAAGGAGAAAAGGAAGACCCCACGCTTTTCAAAAGTCTCGTGGGAAGCTTGAGATATTTGACATGTATAAGGCCTGATATCCTCTTTGGAGTTGGAGTAGTGAGTCGTTTCATGGAAGCCCCTACCTCCGCTCACATGAAAGTGACTAAAAGGATCCTTCGTTACCTTAAAGGTACACTTGATTTTGGGCTATTTTACTCTCCTTCTAATGAATTCAAGCTTGTGAATTTTTGTGATAGTGATTTTGCAGGAGATATAGATGATAGAAAGAGCACTACTGGTTTTATATTTTTCATGGGTGATTGTGCTATTACGTGGAGTTCAAAGAAGCAATCCATTGTCACACTTTCAACTTGTGAATCAGAATATGTGACAGCAACATCTTGTACTTGTCATGCTATTTGGCTAAGAAGATTATTGAAGAAACTTCAATTGCCACAAGAAGAAGCTATAAAAATTTGTATTGACAACAAATCTACACAAGCACTTGCTAAAAATCAAATGTTTCATGATCGAAGCAAGCACATCGATACAAGATATCATTTTATTAGAGAAAGCATTGCCAATAAAGAAGTGGAGCTTGAATATGTGAAGACTCAAAATCAAATTGCTGATATCTTTACAAAGCCACTCAAATTTGAAGATTTTTATAGATTGAGAGAAGAACTTGGATTGAAGAAACAAAAATTTTCAAATTAAGGGGGAGTGTTAAAAAATAATTAATTTGAACGTTTGGAATTTGAATAGACAATTGTCTTGGAGTTATATTTGGAGAAGTTAATAGGATAATTCATGGGAAAGTTTGTGTATCTAATATTTAATTCATAAATGGGATGATTAATGGGGATAGTGAAGAGTCTCTTCAGGTTCAAAAATATGTAGAACTGAAGGATCGTTTTTTACCTATAAATATCCATTGTATTTGTTATTTGGTTTCAAGCAAAAGATGAATAAACACTTTTTTTCCTAAATTCCTCTTCTTTTAACATAGACTCGGTAAGGTTATGGAATCTTTGATCCCAGTGTGCTTTCTGACAGCCAAATCTTTGAAAGCTTCGCTTCCATCTTTGAGATCACAAACCTGATGATCAAGTCAAAGATTCTAGGTGTGCTCCTCAAAATTGACTTCGAGAAAGCCTTCGATAGTGTATCTTGGGACTTCTTGTTTACACTACTTGAAAAAAGAGGTGCAGGTTTAAAATTCATTTTGTAGCCGTCCTCAATCATTCAAAACACTTCTTTGGCCATTAATTTAAATGGCTCGACGGGTAAGTAGTTTTCTACTAAAAAAGGGCTAAATGAAGGTAACCCCCTCTCCCTTTTACTATTCATTTTAGTAGCAGACTCATTACATAGAATGTTAGAAGTATCAATTTTTGAAGGACTTATGGAACCAATGGGACCGACCAAGATCTCCAACCTACTACACTCTTCACAATACCCAGATGATACTATCATTTTCTACAAATCATTAAAACAACAACTCAACAATCTAAAGTTGATCCTATATCTATATGAGCTTCTCATAGGACTCAAAAATAACTTCAGGAAGTTCTATCTCGTGGGACTGAATTTAAAAAACAAAGAAGTTCAAGGATGTGCCGCAATCCTAGGATGTATTACTTTATCCTTGCCCATACATTACCTGGGCATCCCTCTCCACTGCAAATCTCTGCCTGTCAGTGTCTAGAATTTTATTGTCAGTAAGGTTGAAAGAAAGCTTTCTGAATGGAAAAGAAATACTCTTAACTGTTGTAAGGAGACTGACACCAATTAACTTGATACTCAAGAGCGATTCCTGGTTATTGGATGTCAGTGCATCTATTTTCCTCTTACACTATCAAGAAAATGGACAAGATAGCAAAAATTTTATGTGAAATGGGAGAAGACAACAGAGTAACCTGCAGAACTTGGCAAGCTGGCATTCAATCTGTCGCCTAAAGCACTCGGGCAGGCTGGGAATAGTTGATCTCCGCGTCTTCAGCTAAGCATTAGTTATAAAGTGGTGGGATAAACTTATCAACAGCCCAAATCGACCATGGAAAGAGCTAGAAACATACAACTACTAGAATACAAGAAATTCTATAATCTTGATGGACAACTGCAAAGTTAAAGTCTCACCATTCTGGAGGAATATCCAGAAGATGGGTACCTTAACATCTTCACTCACCTCGATCTCAATTGGAAACGGAGAAAACATATTATTCTGGGATAACAGTTGGGCAAGTAACACTGATCTCAAATCCAACTTCCCGACTTTGTATTGGTTGGCAATTGACAAACAATGCAATGTAGCAACTTCATGAACGAAGATGACATTGCAGAGAACTTCAGACAGCCATTGCCACAAAGGCACTCAAAGAAATTTCAGACCTAAGATCTCATCTAGAAGACACCACACTGTCAGAAGATAGAGATAAAAGACTCTGGAAATGGTTCCCAAACCATAGTTTTACATCATCAGCATGCTACAAATTTTTTAAAGCATGGTGGAATCACCTCGCACTTTAGTTGTATAATTTGGAAGCTCCCATTACCAGAGAAATGTAAGCTATTCAACTGGTTGTGCTTCCAAAACAAACTGCTAACATCCAAAGTTCTTGCAAAGAAAGGCATTGCCGGCCCAAGCAGATGTAACCCCTGTTACAAATGCCAGCAAATGCTGAACACCTATTTCTCAGATGCAATTACTCAAAATCAATCCGGAACTAATTGTTAAGTAGTTGTAAAACCAACAAACCATAGAAAAATATATACAACATATGGACTGACTGGAGGAGCACATACAAACTGTCAAATTAAGCATCGCCGCGCATCTGATATTCTTGTTACAATTATTTGCTGGGTAATCTAGAAGGAATGCAACAATCGAATATTTCACTCCGAAGCCTGCCCTAGCCAAGAATCCATTACGATCATCCCATCAGATTGGACAAAAACATCTAACAAAAAATACTTAACCACCGAGTTTCAGAATCTTTTGAACAAAAATCTAGATGGACAACCTTCTACAGACAACATCGATCACTCGAGAATAGCTAGATCCTGATCAAGACTACAGGAAGGGCTATTCGTAACAATTTATACTAGACTCCGGTACAAAGTTTTGGGAGGAGAACTAGAACCGACATTTCTGAAAACCACTTCTGAAAACACTTGCTCGGGAATTTCATAGACAATGCCATCCATATCAACATGCCTTCCTGAAAGACCCTAATGACAAAACAAAGGATTCTATTCATTTAATCAGACTCCGAGTGATAGATATCCAGAAATTTATCGAACTGTAGCTGGCAGTTCGGGATAATGGATCAGTAGTCTTCAGTCCGGTCTCTGAAAATTCCAAGCTGGATAACACAGCAGCAGGTTAATCTTTTATAGCAAAAATTCTTTATACTAATCAGATATTTTCTGGAAACCTGTAAAGCTGATATTGTACACAGCCCTCCTTTGAAAATATTTGGGCAGTAGGATAATTTCACTATAGCCCCTTTGAATGCCTATCCTGGGAGTCCACATCCCTACGTGCTCTGTAAACACTTCAGAAAACTGAATTAAAAAAACCCACGCTCTTCGTTTCTGCAAACAGGTCTGTGGAAACTATGATTCAAATCCATATTCTGTAAACTTCGGGCTTTGAAAATTCTAGATTTTGCACATATCGGGTTCTAAAAACAATATATTCGCGCGATTATGCCTTGAACCTACAACTTGTTGACAATGAAGCAAGATCTCTACCATACCCACCAGGTTTTTTTTTACGAGATCATGCCTCGAACCTGCAACCCGTTGATAATAAGGCAAGATCGAACCTGCAACCTATTGATAATGGGGCAAGATCTCTACCATACCCACCAGGTTACTGCCTTAGTGATAAAACAATGGATTTTAAAAATCCAATGTCAATGACCATTTTTTTTTGCATGTCACTATACCTTATCTATGCCCCTTATAGGCATTAATACATACTGTAATCTGTATGGGACCTACTTCACACTTCTTGTAATCTATAATATTAAATATAAATAAATACAACTTTGAGGGGAAGAACATTTCTTCCTTCCAACACTTTCAAAAAAATAAATAAATAAATAAAATATAAATCAAAAGGATTAAAATTAATAACAATAATATATATTTGTAGAGATTACTAAAGATTTATTAGGATTACTGAAAATAGTATTACAGATATTACTAAAGATTGGTGCTGAGTTGAGATAGCTGATCCCAACTGGTTGTAACCAATAAAACTCGAAAATTTAGATCCTTTTTGTAAAATGTACGGTGTTCAAGAGTCATTGACACGCAAATAACAATAGCAACGTCCAAGATCCTTCAATTATTTTCTAATTTTTTGGTATATTCAAGTTACTGCTGCCTTTCAAAAAATTATGCTGGATACTTTCTGATTCGTTCAACATTCATGCCAGAAGGGCTAACAACCTTTAACTCACATTGTTAGTGTGCTTTCTCGCTTCTGGTCGAGACAAAGCGTGATCTAGAATCTCAACCACAAATGTCTACAACTTATTAATTAGTGTTCTTGGAATCAATGATGCACGTTTAATGTGAAACAAAATAAATGCCGGTGAAATACCACAGAGAAATCGATATTGGAGATATATAGTACTTGCACCACTGGATTTTTGGATGATGATGTTGAGGAAGATTGAGTCTACTAAAATGATAGAGATTGCTTAAGTTGATTCTAGCATAGAGCAAGCCGAGTTGTTTAGGAATCCGGAGAGAGGTGAGGCTCTAGTCACTGATTCTATGCAAGCTCTAGTCCCCTGTCCTCAACTTAGAGGATAAATTGTGATCAACGAGAATGGATAGAGTTCTGGAGACAAGGCTCCATCTCCTAATCTCCTAAGAAGCCAAGTGTTAGAAAAGTGCTTTTTGAAAAGCCACCGAAGGCAAATCTTTAGTCATTTGCTGCCACTGAGCTCACATCACATTGATGGTAAGCCAGTTTCAAGGGTGCTATGCTACCAAAATCTCTACATATATTACAAACGATTACAGAATTAGAAGGGTTTCCATCACACAAATCCTAGCTCATGCTTCTTGTTGTGATGGATTGGGCGGACTGGTTAGACTGGTTAAAAAGGCTCATCTTAAAACCTAAAAACTGACCAGCCAACGAGATAACCATCGGACCGACTAGACTCATCAACCCGGCCCACTTGAATAGTTTGACTAACTCATAAAGCCCAGCCAACATAAGGATAGAATGATGAGTCAGTAACTTGATTCGCCGATCGATTCAAGAAGAATAAGGATGGCAAGAAACGGAGTCATTATCCTAATGGGATAATGACTAACCGTTATAACGGACCCAAGTCAGTTTCAACGGTGTAACGTTGAAACAAATATTTTCCAACTGAGTTCTATTAAGGCAAATGTCTATAAATACCGGTAAGAGGGGATCTTTAAGGGAGGTAGGAAAAAATACTGGCCAAAGTATTCTTAGCTCTACTTTAGCTTCTCTCAGATTCTATATCTGTTGATCGAGTCCTTGCTGATTTAAGCATCTGAGTGTTCCTCACCAGAATCCTTCGGTAAGTGGGTTTGTTTTGCAGGAGCCTAGGAAAAGTTTAGCTGGCAAATCTGATGGTGTAGAGGGGCTGCTCGGGTTCGGCATTAATAGATTAGCATGCTAGATAGGGGATGAAATAGAAATCCTGAAAAAAATCTTGAAAAAGAAAATGGTAAAAGGAAGAGTGCAGAACACTTCAGCTAGAAGAGGTCATCCGCCATCCAAGAAGAATGATCTACCCTTGGAAGGTAAAGATGCCGCCTCCACAATCAGTATAGGATAATAGTAGATCAGTATTCTTTGGACAAAATGGAAGTTCTAATTGCTGCCGTCTAGAATCTCCAAGAAGTCATGGTCCGTGGGCAACAGTGATCGATTGCCTTAAGATGTAGTCGACGATCTCTTTTACAAGAAGCTCGGCGACGAGAGCCAAGTCAGTCTTCTTTGCATCATCACTCCTTGAATCGACATTCTCCCACTTTAAGATCCACAATTGGAACCTTATGACGGAACCACCGATCTTCTCAATCATTTAGGTAACTTTAAAGCCCATATGATAATTCAGGGGACGACTGAAACCCTCCATTATCTTGCTTTTCCGACGACTCTCAAGAAGGCTGCACGGATATGGTATTCGAGCCTCTGACTAGGTACCATTCATTCTTTTGATTAATTAGAAAAACTATTTGACTCATTTCAGGATCAACATAAGGATGTCGTGCAACTCGGATAGCCTCTTCTTCATCCAGAAACAAGAAGGCAAAATCCTGAGAAATTAAATGGCTTGCTTCAATTCTGCTACACTCGAGATCCCAGATCTTAACAAGCATGTTGCCATGTCTGCCATGAAGAAAGGTCGTCATCCAGATTCACTTTCTTCTTGGATAATAAATTTTTCATTAGTTACTCCAAACTGTTAGCACGTACATAAAAATATGTGCAAGCTAAAAAACAGGCTATCAATCGGTGCCAAGCTGAAAAAAGGTCTGCACTAAAAAAAAGAACCCAAAAAGCAACGAATCACGACCTCTGAGCAATGATGATGCCTTAGCCCAACGGTGTAGCCCAAAGTTGAAGAATCCGGTTGGCAAGTTCGACACCTACACTCCTCAGTCTCTTCCAAGAGAGAAAATATTGATGGAAATTGAGAAAGAAAGCTTTCTCCAAAGACCTTGGCCAATGCGAGCATCTCTAGCCTCATGAAATAAGGCCAAATACTGTTTGTTTCATAGAGACCATGGGCATACTACGAAAGAATGTATCTAGCTAAAAGATGAGATAGAAGGCCTGATTAAGCATGGATACTTGCAAAAGTATATCCACGGCCAAGAATGCCAAGCTAAGGTTGTTGTCTAGAAGCAAACTATCGATAGTGCGGAGCTTCCTAATCAGTGACCCACTGATGGAATGGTTGGTATGCTACACCACTGATCAAGTTTCGGAGAAGGAGCTCCGAAGAGACCTCAGAATAACAATGTCATCAGCTTCTTTAACGATGACCTACAGGAAGTTCAAGTACCTCATGATAATTCTGTAGTTATTTCTACTATCATTGCAAACTATGATGTACGAAGAATTTTGGTGGATAATGGAAATTCAACTGAGGTCTTACTCTATGATGCTTTTCTTAAGATGAATTTATCAAGGGATAAACTACAAAGAATCTCAATATCCCTTAACAGGTTTGGAGAGAATCCGATAGGAGTAGAAGGGGAGATAACCCTCATTGTAACCATTATAATGGAACCTCAATCAATTTCATGGACATCCAAACGTCCTCTGCATATAATACCATATTAGGATGACCGACCTTTTATAAATTCCAAGCAACTATCTCGACTTACCACTTATTGGTATGATTCTTGATTAAGAACAGAATCAGAAAAATAAAAGGAGATCAGAGAATAGCTCGACAATGCTTGATGATTCAAGACAGACAACCAGTTGGGAAAATAACATTAGAGCAACTGGATCAACTGGATCGGATGGAAGAAAATGGAAAGCCAGTCGAAAGGACTATCCCTATACCTCTCACAAAAGAAGATCCGACTAAGGTTGTGCAAATTAGAAACATGCTAAATGAGGATATAAGATCAAAATTAATTGACTTCCTATAGAGCAACTTCGATATTTTTGCATGGTCGACTAATGATATATTGGAAATCCCACCAGAAGTCATCACTCATCAGCTGAAGGTCGATTCAGGATGTAGGCCTGTTCTGTAGAAGAAAAGAAATTTTGTCCCTAAAAGGCAAAAAACTTATTAATGAGGAAGTAACTAAATTTTTTGATGCTGGACTTATAAGGGAGATTCATTACCCGGATTGGCTTGCTGGTAATAGTAAGAAAGGCCAATAGTAAATAGAGAATCTGCATTGATTATATTGATCTCAACAAAGCCTGCCCGAAGGATAGTTTTCCTCTGCCAAAGATAGATCAGCTTATTGATGCCATCGCTGGGCACAAACTCTTAAGCTTCATAGATGCCTTCTCTGGTTATAATGAAATCTGGATGGATTCCAAAGATGAGGAGAAGATGGCTTTTATAACTGAAAGAGGATTATACTGCTACAAGGTGATGTCGTTAAGCTTGAAGAATGCCGGTGCAACATACTAGTGATTGGTCAACAAAGTCTTTGAAAAATAGCTTGGAAAAGTCATGGAAGCATACGTCGACGATATGATAGTCAAGAGCATTCAGGCCATTGATCATATTAGAGACCTGGAGGAGGCCTTCGACGTGTTATGAAGATATTGGATGAAGCTAAATCTGACCAAGTGTGCCTTCAAAGTTACTTCAAGTAAGTTTCTTGGGTTCCTTGTCACCAATCGGAGAATAGAAGCCAACCCTAAAAGAATCCAAGCAATTTTTGACATGAGACATCAATCCAACAAGAAGGAAGTACAATAGTTGACCGGATGGATAGCTTCATTAAGCTGATTCATCGCTCAATCGACAGAAAGGTGCCTTCCTTTTTTCAAAGCTCTATGACAGACAAGGAGCTTTGAGTAGTCAAAAAATTACCGACAAACTTTTGAAGAATTGAAGAAGTACTTAATCAATCCGCCACTACTTTCGAAGCCAAAAGAAGGAGAAGTATTATACCTTTACCTTTCTACTTCGAATGAGGCCATCAGCTAGTACTTATAAGGAAGGAGCTAGATAATTTCCATAAGCCCATCTACTACACTAGGAATATATTGTATGATGCTGAGGTAAGATATCCAAAGGCACAGAAGCTAATTTATGCATTAGTGATAGTGGCAAAGCACTTGAGACCTTATTTCTAGTCCCATTCGATCGTTGTATTGATGGATCAGCCGATAAAGGCCATCCTTCGATGCCTTGATATATCTAGAAGGATCGCCAAATGGACCGTCAAACTAGGTGAGTTTGACATCACATATCAACCATGACCGGCAATGAAGGCACAGGTGCTAGCTAATTTTCTTGCCGAGTGCACCTAGGGCGATGAAGAAGTCGAACATGAAATGGCCAATGAATGGATCATGGAGGTCCCTAATCTCACATGGATACTCCATGTGGATGGAGTGTCTAATTCTTCTGGCTATGGCACAGGATTGATCCTGACTAGTTTAGAAGGAGATATCATTGAATATACTCTCCATTTTTTTTTCAAGCATCAAATGATCAAGCAGAATATGAGACTTTTTGGCAGGACTTAGAATTACCAAAGAACTAGGTGTTCAAGGGATGAGAGTCTTCTCGGACTCTCAATTGATGGTGAACAAAATTAAGGAAGAATTTGAAGCCCGCGATGTTGCCATGATTAAATACTTAGAAAAGGTACGGGATTTCATCTTCGAATTCCATTTCTTTGAGATATTCCATGTTCCACGAAGTTAGAACTTCCGAGCCGATGCACTCTCCCGACTGGCTACCACAACTCCCGACAACCTTGGTCAGACATTCATTGAATACTTAGAAGTTCCCAGTATAATGGATGAGAGCTTGTGTATACATCAAGTAGAACAAGAGCTTTGTTGGATGGATTCGATTATTGTCTATCTGAATGAAGGAAGATTGCCAGAAGAAACAATCGAAGCCAAGTGGATAAGATGGTTGGCTTCGCAATACATTATCCTTGAGGGGAATCTCTATAAAAGGTCATTCACATAATCTTTGCTAAAATGTTTAGGATCGTCGGATACCGACTATGCCCTAAGAGAAGTATAAGAAGGTATATGCGGCAATCATTTGGGGGGTAGATCTTTGGCTTTAAAATCATATGCCAAGAATAATATTGGTCGACCATCCAAAAAGATGCCGTTGACTTCATCAGGAAATGTGACCAATGCCAAAGATACTCCAACATTCAGAGACACCCGGTGAGCTAGCTGGTTCAATTAACTACTCCTTGGCCATTCGCCTAGTAGGGAATGGATATATTTGGTCCCTTTCCTTCGGCATCTGGTTAGAGAAAATTTATAATCGTAGCCATCAATTACTTTACCAAATAGGTTAAAGCTGAACCTTTAGCCCATATCATTGAAGGAAAAGTGGAGAGCTTCGTCAAAAATTTTTTAATTTACCAATTCGAAATCCCTTATACCATCATCACGGACATGGACAATAGTTTGACAACCAGAAGTTCAAGGACTTTTGTGCCCAATACCATAGAGCTGTTAATGGGTCGGGTGCGGATCCAAGACCCACGGGTATTTATCCAACGGGTTCGGATCTGATATTAAATCTGGACCCATTTACCCAAACTCGGATATGGACCCGTTTAGTCATAATTAAATGGATCTGGGTCTAGATATGTAATATCCAGACCCGGGTACATATCCAGACCCGGTAGACCCGGGACCCGATTATATAAAATAATATTATATATATTTATATTGTTAGGGAGTGTTAGATCGTGATCCAAGGGTTCGACATCAACCCTTGTTTTTAATATAAAAGCCCTCCTTGATTCGATGCCCTAGACTTTTTTCCTTCGATCAAATCTCCAAATCCTCCCCAGTTCCCCCTCGACGACCGATGCCTCCCCCCCTCGATGGCCGACCCCTCGAGACCGATGCCTCCCCCCTCGATGGTCGACGCCTCCCCCCCTCGACGGCTGACACCTCTCCCCTCGTGGCTCAGCCCCTCTCCAGTCCAGATTAGTCATCGGCATCCATCACCGACCATCTCCTCCCCATCAGGCCATCACTCCATCACCCTTCTCCTCGTCCAGCCATCCATGACTTTGACATCATCCCTTGCTAGCCGCTCTGCTGCTCCGACATTGGCCTACCCTCTAGCTCTCCCTTCCTCAGCTTCGAGCCCTGCCGACCGTCGTTACTTGGATATCATCCTCTAGATCCTCCCTGCCCTCGATGACGGATGGCTAGCACCGCCCCCAATCCGACAACAGCCCAAAATCTTCCCAGCCCTCGATGGCGGATGGTCGATGCCTCCCCCTCTCTCGACCTCTCCAGTCCAGATCGAGATCGGCATCCATCGCCTCCCCCCTCTCGGCCTCTCCAGTCCAGATCGGTATCCATCGCCGACCACTCCTCCCCATCAGGCCGCTACATCTATCGCTTTGCCAAAGTATATATTATATATTGATGTGGCAAGAATGCTGACATGGATTACAACTTGGATCCAGCAGCTGGTAGCGATGCGGTTAAATGTCACCATGACAGATTACTTTCCGAGCTCCTTCGCTAGGTGGCTCCTCAAGGGTCAAGCCCACCTTGACCGTGTCGAGCCCACCTCGACCGTAGTCGAGATCCCTCCAGCTCCTTCGCTTGGTGGCTCCCCAAGGGTCGACCCCATCTCGGTCGTAGTCGAGCTCCTTCCACTCCTTCACCAGGTGGCTCCCTAAGTGTCGAGCCCACCTCGGTCGAAGTTGAGCTCCTTCCGCTCCTTTGCCAGGTGGCACCCCAAGGATCGAGCCCACCTCGACCATAGTCGAGCTCCTTCTGCTCCTTCACCAGGTGGCTCCCCGAGTGTCGAGCCCACCTTGGACGAAGTCGACTGATGCGAGACTAATATGCATGCAATTATTTTTGTATGTTTTATATGTGGGATTAGGTGATTAATTTTCAAATTTCAGATCAAAATTAGTTGTAGAGAATTATGTATGAAATTTTGAAGTCAAGCATGCAGATTAGAATCTAGAAAAGTATTAAAGAAGGATCGTCGGGGCTGAGAAGCCTCGGTTAGGGCAAGTTCTCCTACAATATAATTACTGGAGGTAGAGGGGGTGTACCTGACAACGTCTGAAGTGCCCGGTGAAAATCGCAGTGAAGGGATTTCTCGTTCCTCGATGGATGCGGCTTAGAAAATCGAGCCAAAGACCCGTGGATACCCGGCTTTCTGCTCGGTGGTCCGATTGAGGCTTGGCTGGAGTCGTTGGATTCGTAGGAACTTGGGGACCTGCAAATGACCTGTTAGGGATTAGAAAAATCACAAGGAAACAAAGAAATAAAGGAAAACAGCAAAGAAAAGGTATCTTTTGAGGTGGGCAGCCAGGGTTCTGGAAGGTTGGCTGGCGGCAGGAAGATGGTTGCAGCACCGGGAAGAAGAAGAACTCTCAAACCCCTTTATGCACACAGCAGGGTAACACTCCAAGCAATAGAAGAACTCAAGGTTTATTTTATATATCAAAATCAAGTTTCATACAAGAGACTAGGGTCCCTTAAATAGACCCTTAACCTTAGACCCCAAGTAAGGGTACTTTAGACTTTACATAGGACTCCTTCTCCCTTTCAAACCCTAACTAGGAGTATAAGGTAACATAGGTAGAAAATTCCACACAAATTGCTCTCCCTCTCATTGTCTTGGTCGGCCAAGGGGGTGACCATAAGTGGCCGACCAAGGGGAGGGTCACCATAAGAGATGGCGCCCTAATTCCTTCATGGGCCTGGGCTGGCCCAATTTCCTTCCGGCTGGTTCAGGGCTTCAGGTTTGTGCTTGTTTTAATTTTCTCCTCCTGTGATCTTCAAGTCTTCAAGCTGGGTTGGACTTGGGCTCAACTTCCATGTCTTCAATCAAGTTGGACTTGGTTTTCACTTGTATGATGTGGTCTTGAGTCTTTAATATGCTTGGACAGGACTCAAAAAAATAAAATTAGCTCGACATGAGCTGACTAACACTGGACTGAACTAGCTCAACATGAGCTGACTAATATAGGACTCATATAAGACAACTCAGCTGGACTAAGCTTTATTACAGTGGACTCGAATGTCATTTAAGTGATCCACAGAGGGTTGAGAAGCCTCTGCCTTATTCTGGTGCCTCTAGTGTCCGCACCAATTCTTCCGGGATGGGAGGAACTCGACCCTGTCGAGTGAAGATCAGACTGGCTCACATATCTCTCGAGAAGGTCTGTGTTGAGGTGTTGCAAGTCCTCTCGAGAATCCACGAATCGTCCGACTCTGGCCGGCCTTGCCATCGGACCAGGAAGTGTTGATAACCGCGGCCCCGGGTCATAATGGCTTGATCGTCCAGGATATGCTCGATCCGTTCTCCTCTCTCAGGCCAATTAATTGGTGGACACTCTAGGTAAGGATCATTCTTAACAGAAGGGATAGGTCCAAAAGCCTCACTCGGTATCATTGCCGGTTCCCTGTACTCAACCAGGTCTGTAATATTGAAGATAGAACTAATGCCCATATCCGAAGGCAAGTCTAACACATAGGCATTTGATCCAACCTTCTTTAACACTTTAAAAGGTTCGACTCCATGAGCATGAAGCTTCTTAACAGTCCCAGGTGAGAACCGCTCAGGCCTAAGTCTAATCATGACAGATCCCCTACATCAAATTCCTTGATCTTTTTTCGGGATTAACCAATTTTTTATAAGTTTCATTGCTTATGTTTATCTTTTGGCTAATGTCCTTGTGCAAGTCTCTAATATGCTGTGCAAATGACTCTGCAGACTCTGAGACTTGTGCATGAATAGGTAAAGGAATCAGATCAATGGGACGATTAGGCTTGTACCCATGGACTATCTCAAAAGGGCTCTTACTCGTTGTCCTATTTACTGAGCTGTTGTAGGCAAACTCTGCTCTAGGCAATAATAGATCCCTAGTTCCAACATGTTCACCTACCATGCATCTAAGAAGGTTTCCTAAACTACGGTTCACCACTTCAGTTTGGCCATCTGTTTGAGGGTGGTAGGCTGTAGAAAACTTAAGCTTAGTCCCTAACAGGTGCCATAAGGTCTTCCAGAAATAACTGGTGAATCTAACATCCCTATCAGATATGATGGTCTTGGGTAGGCCATTGAGTTTAACCACATGATCTAAGAAAAGCTTGGCTACTCTAAACGTATCAAAGGTCTGGGAACAGGGGATGAAGTGAGCCATCTTAGAGAACCTATCGACCACTACAAAGATAGAATCATGTCTCTCTGGGTCTTAGGTAATCCTAATACGAAGTCCATACTTAGGTCCTGCCAAGGGCGATCAGGCACTGGTAAAGGTGTGTAAAGACCAGTGTTTTGCTTTTGCTGTTTTGTAACAGCACAAGTTCTACATCTAGCTACAATCTGTGCAACGTGTCTTTTCAATCATGGCCAAAAGAACTGGTCCTCTATTGTTAAGATTGTCTTATTTCTATCAAAGTGACCAGCTAAACCTCCAGCATGGGTCTCCCAAATTAGGAATTCTCTAAGGAAAGTTTTGGGTATACAGAGTCGATTGTTCTGGAAAAGGTAGCCATCCTGAAGGGTATACGCACTATGGATACTGAATGATCCTAACCTGAGGGTCTGGTAAATATCTCCAAAGTCTGGGCAGGTTTCATATTCATCCTTTAATCTATCAAACCCTATGACTTGGGTGCTAACTGATCCTAACAGTAGAGACCTACGGCTCAGGGCATCTGCTACCTTATTTTCAGTGCCGGCACGGTGCTTCAGGACAAAAGTGTAAGCCTGAATGTACTCAATCCATTTACCGTGCCGTGGGTTCAGTTTCTTTTGAGAGTTTAGGAATCGGAGTGCCTCATGGTCAAAAAATAAGACAAACTCCTGCGGTAGTAAGTAATGTCTCCAATATCTAAGGGCCTGGACTACCGCATAAATTTCTTGTCATAGGTAGAGTACTTAAGTTTAGCCTCATTTAGCTTTTCACTGAAGAAGGCTACAGGATGATTCTCTTGATTTAGTACCCCATCTATTCCTACTCCCGAGGCGTCGCAAGCGACCTCAAATACCTTAGTGAAGTCAGGTAATCTAAGGATGGGTGCATGGGTCATCTTATCCTTAAGCTCTAGGAAGGCCTTATCAGCTGCTTTGGTCCACTCAAATGTACCCTTCCTAATGCAATTAATGATAGGTGCGACAACTATACTAAAACCCCTAATAAATCTCCTGTAAAAGGTTGCTAGGCCATGAAAACTATGCACATCATGGATACTAGAGGGTGTAGGCCACTTAATAATTGCCCTAACCTTTTCAAGATCTGCAAAAACTCCCTCAAGGGTGACAACAAAATCTAAGAAGATAATCCTATGTGTCATGAAATCACACTTCTTAAAGTTGGCATAGAGGCTATTCTCCCTAAGGGTCTGGCATACTAGTCTTAGATGACTAAGGTGGTCCTTCTTAGTCCTGCTATAAATCAGAATATCATCAAAGTAGACCACAACGAATTTTCCTGTAAACTCTTTCAGGACCTGGGTCATAATCCTCGTAAAAGTACTTTGTGCATTGGAAAGTCCGAAAGGCATTACAACCCACTCAAACAGGCCATCTTTAGTCTTGAAAGCATTTTTCCACTCATCCCCAGGTCTAATCCTAACATGATGATAGCCGCTCTTAAGGTCTATCTTGGAAAAAACTCTGGCTCCGGCCATCATGTCTAACATATCATCCAATCGGGGGATGGAAAACCTATACTTCATAGTTATCTTGTTGATAGCTCTACTATCTACACACATCCTCCAGGTACCATCTTTTTTAGGGATCAGTAGAGCAGGGACTGCACATGGACTCAGGCTCTCCCTAATGAAACCCTTCCTAAGCAATTCTCCCACTTGTTTCTGTAATTCTTGATGCTCACTGGGGTTCAGTCTATAGTGAGGAAGGTTTGGTAAAGTGGCTCCTGGAACTAAGTCTATTGCATGCTGGATGTCTCTAAGGGGTGGTAGTTGATCAGGTAAATCCTCAGGGAAGACATCCTCAAATTCTTTCAAAGCTTCAACAATTTCTTTAGGGTGTTCCTTTTGGGTTGGCTCGAGTATTTCCTTGGAGGTCGAGATCCAAACAGGGTTACCCTCAGCAATCTCCTTTTCTAACTTCCTAGCCTTAATCAAATTAACTCCAGGTTTCTTGTCCTTAAGGCTACTAGAACCCCTCTTAACTGGGTCTCTAGGGGGAGCTGGATTGATCACAAACTTATTTCAATGATAGTTAAAAGCACAAACATTGGTTCGACCATACAGGGTTGCATCATGATCAAAAAGCCAAGGTCGACCTAGAATGAAACTACTCACTTCCATGGGGATGACATCACACCAAATCTTTTCCTCATAGGTTTGCAATCTAATTAAGATTTGGCACTTAACTTGAATCTGGATGGAGGTGGAATCTACCCAAGAAACTTTGTACGGGCTAGGATGGGGAACTGTGGTCAATCCTAAAGATTTAACTGTCTTAGCAGAGATGGCATTGACACAACTCCCACTATCTATGATGATCTTAAGAACCTTACCCCCTACCTTAACAAAAGTCTGTAGGATGCTAGTCCTACGCCAATCTTCATTAACTGGGGTTTGGGTTAAGATGCACCTAACCACTCCTAATTGGTTCTTAGACTCAGGTTCCTTCTCCTTACCTTCATACTTATCTATTAACTGATCATCAGCCTCATAAACTTCTCCCTCAGGTTCAACTATGGATTCAGGCTCTTCTTCCTGCAGTTCACCTAGGTGTAATGCACTAACTGGACATTGGCTCATAAAATGGCCTGGTTTATTACATCTAAAATAGGTCTTCTGGGGAGTGTAACTCTTATTGACCTCTACAGATTTTTCTCGATAATCCTTACGGGTCAAAGGAGTACTAGGCTAGGGTCAACTCGGGCCTGGTTGACTAGGACTGGGTCGACTCGGGCTAGGTCGGCTGGGCATGGGTTGGCTCTGGTGGGGCTGACTAGCTCCTGGATACTGACTAGGGAATCTAGTGGGCTCAGATCTACGGTAAACGGACCCTCTATGAAAATGCTCATGATCCTTATCAATCTGGTAAGCATGGTCCAGGTCTCTAACCTCTCTCATATAGAGCTCTTTCTTAATGTCATCTCTCAGTCCAGCTCTAAACCTAGATAAGACAATATCCTCAGATTCCCTCAAATCACATCGCATGGAATACTCTTCAAATTTTGCGATGTACTCATCTATACTCTTGTTACCCTGATTAAATCATTTCCATTGATCTAGTAAACCACTACGATATGAAGCTGGAACGTATCTTGTCCTAAGCTTACCCTTCATGGCCCACCAGATGGTTATAGGATCATGCCCTCCTAGACTAAGGTTTCTCTTAACACTAGCCCAATGTAACCTAGCTTCCCGAACCAACTTAAGCTTAGCAAACCTAAACTTACGCTCCTCTGTCATATCATACCACTCAAAATCTTGATCCATCTCTCCCTCCCAATCTATATAGACCTTAGGATCTAGACAACCATCAAAAGTTGGGGCATCAAGCTTAACATGTCTATAGAATCTGTCCTCATGGTCTACAAAATCTTGATTGGGCCTTCTAGGACGAACCTCAGGGATTGGGTCAGGACGATGGTCTCTCCTAGGTTTAGCCTTAAGGTATGGATCAGGGTTTGGGGTCCTCCTAGGCTCGGGATTATAGTATGGGTCAGGCTGGGGGGTTCTTCTAGGTTCAACCTCACGGAATGGATCAGGGTTTGGGGTCCTCCTAGGTTCAGGATTATAGTATGGGTCAGGCTGGGGGGTTCACCTAGGTTCAACCTCACGGAATGGATCAGGGTTTGGGATCCTCCTAGGTTCAGGATTATAGTATGGGTCAGGATGAGGGGCTTTCCTAGATTCGACCTCATGGTATGGATCAGGGTTTGGGGTCCTCCTAGGTTGAGGAGACTCAGGATCTGGCTTAGACTTTGACCCATGGGTTCTTCCTAGGGTCCCTACACGGCCTTTTAACTGATCAAACCTATTGGCAAGAGGGTCAATTCTATTGTTGGTTTGGGTACCAGACTGAGTTAACTGGGTCATCTGGGTAGTCATTTGGATAGCCATCTGGGCCATTTGATCAGCAAGGGCTTTAATCTGGGTTTCAAGTTTGTCCATGGATTCAGGCAAAAGTGAAGATGATGGATGATATGAAACCCCTGATCTAGTGCTCATGCAAGACTCGATCAAACCGACTACAGCTGACTAGACCTAGAGTCCAAAACTAGGTGCTCAATCAGGGTGGCAAACTAGCCTATAATAATCCTGTACTCAGCCAGGCAGGTGTAAGGGGAGTGTTAGGTCCCTGATTGCCAATCCTATACACCAATCAGAGATTGGCTAGGTAGGCGGACCAGACACAAATCCTTCGGGATTGAATCCCTGAACCACCGTTCTAGACACTGAGCATAAGGCACACACAGGTTAACTTGACACGGTGATCTAACACTAGCCCGGACCCGACCAGTTGGTGTCCCTAGCCCACTAGGGCAAATTAAGTCTAGTTAATTTTAGGTTAGGCTTGGGACCGAATGCAAGGGGTGTGGTTTTGGGCTAAGGAGAGGTTATCAACTCCTCCCCTTATCTGATATAGTAAGAGTGCCCTTAAAAGTAAATTATGCAATGATGACAGGCAGATGAGGATGCAAATTAGGGTTTAGATGTTTTTGGTATTTTTGGAGAATATGTAATTTTTTTTAATATTTTGATATTTTCTTAAATAGAAGAAAACTTGCAAATTATGGCCTAATATGCAGAAAATATACTAAAATTAAAAGATATGCAAAAGATGCTAAACAAAACCCTAAAACTTCCAAACTTGTCTTGTTGAAAAAAATAGAGCCAAAAATTTGTAGGCAGTATTTCGGCTTGCAAAAAATTCATAGACTGAAATAAAATCTGCAAAAATTTTAGAAATTAATTTGAATTATGTTGAATCCAGAAAAAATAAATTTCAGAATTTTTGGAGTTCTGAACAGAAAGAAATAATTTTAAAAAATAGAGTATATACAGATTGAAAAAATTGCAGAAAACAAGTCCTAATCTAAGCTCTGATACCAGATGATGTGGGACTAATATGTATGCAATTATTTTTGTATGTTTTATATGTGGGGTTAGGTGATTGATTCCCAAATTTTAGATCAAAATTAGTTGTAGGGAATTATGTATGAAATTTTGAAGTCAAGCATGCAGATTAGAATCTAGAAAAATATTAAAGAAGGATCGCCGGGGCTGAGAAGCCTCGATTAGGGCAAGTTCTCCTACAATATAATTACTGGAGGTAGAGGGGGTGTACCTGACAACGTCTGAAGTGCCCGGTGAAGATCGCAATGAAGGGATCTCTCGTTCCTCGATGGATGCGGCCTGGAAAATCGAGCCAAAGACCCGCAGATACCCGGCTTTTTGCTCGGTGGTCCGATTGAGGCTTGGCTGGAGTCGTTGGATTCGTAGGAACTTGGGACCTGCAAACGACCTGTCAGGGATTAGAAAACTCACAAGGAAACAAAGAAATAAAGAAAAACAACAAAGAAAAGGTGTCTTTTGAGGTGGGCAGCTAGGGTTTTGGAAGGTTGGCTGGCGGTAGGAAGATGGTTGCAGCACCGGGAAGAAGAAGAACTCTCAAACCCCTTTATGCACACAGCAGGGTAACACTCCAAGCAATAGAAGAACTCAAGGTTTATTTTATATATCAAAATCAAGTTTTATACAAGAGACTAGGGTCCCTTAAATAGACCCTTAACCTTGGGCCCCAAGTAAGGGTACTTTAGACTTTACATAGGACTCCTCCCTTTCAAACCCTAACTAGGAATATAAGGTAACATAGGTAGAAAATCCCACACAAATTGCTCTCCCTCTCCTTGTCTTGGTCGGCCAAGGGGGTGACCATAAGTGGCCAACCAAGGGGAGGGTCACCATAAGAGATGGCGCCCTAATTCCTTCATGGGCCTGGGCTGGCCCAATTTCCTTCCGGTTGGTTCAGGGCTTCAGGTTTGTGCTTATTTTAATTTTCTCCTCCTGGGATCTTCAAGTCTTCAAGCTGGGTTGGACTTGGGCTCAACTTCCATGTCTTCAATCAGGTTGGAATTGGTCTTCACTTGTATGATGTGGTCTTGAGTCTTCAATATACTTGGACAGGACTCAAAAAAATAAAATTAGCTCGACATGAGCTGACTAACACTGGACTGAACTAGCTCAACATGAGCTGACTAATACAGGACTCACATAAACAACTCAGATGGACTAAGCTTTATTATAGTAGACTCGAATGTCATTTAAGTGATCCACAGAGGGTTAAGAAGCCTCTATCTTATTATGGTGCCTCTGGTGTCCGCACTATCGACTCCTTCCGCTCCTTCACCAGGTGGCTTTCAAGGGTCGAGCCCACCTCGATTGAAGTCGAGCTCCCTCCAACTCCTTCGCCAGGTGGCTCTCCAAGGGTCGAGCATTATGAGGTCAAAGGGATGAATTATAAGGGGTGAAGGGATGAATTATGCGGGGTAAGCAAGTTTGTTTTGCAGGAGCCTCGAGAGAGTTTGGCTAGCAAATCTGATGGTGTAGAGGGACTGCTCGGGTTCCACGTCGACATTTCTTATTGGACTTTTTGATAGCAAAGTAGATTAAAAAATAATACCAAAGGGGTTTGTTGCTGCAGAATCATCGGGGTCGGACCTCTTCCTGGTTCTTCCTCTCTGGGAGCATGCAAAATAGAGAATGCCTTGTGCTGGGGATTTCGGCGAAGACACTCCGATGATCAAGTCAGCGGGAAGATCGTGGGGAATGAAAGACCTCTGAGATGGAGAGCTTGGGGGACTCTCCATCTGCTAGAGGGTGGGGAGATGAGAAGAGAAGACTCATAATTAAAATAGATGGGTTACGAGAGTTACCTCCCCCATACCTGGGGTCTGCCTTTACCTTATATAGGCATAGAATAGTGCCAAAACCTGTTAGGGTGGAGTCGGAAAAGACTGATCTGCCCCTGGAGATTGGGACGATCGTGGGGGAATGAAAGACCTCTGAGATGGTGCTGATGTGCCAGAATTCTGTTGTAACAGAATTCTGGTACGCGAAGATGCTTCTGGAGTCATCGAGATATCCTTGGAGTGGGTTAGTCGTACCTCAGTATAAGTGGGTCAGTCGTACCTCAACAGAAATGGATCTAGTACGCGAAGATGCTTCTGGAGTCATCGAGATATCCTTGGAGTGGGTCAGTCGTACCTCAGTAGAAGTGGGTCAGTCGTACCTCAACAAAAGTGGGTCAGTCGTACCTCAACGGAAGTGGATCTGGTACGCGAAGATTCTTCTGGAGTCATCGAGATATCCTTGGAGTGGGTCAGTCGTACCTCAGTAGAAGTAGAAGTGGGTCAGTCGTACATCAACAGAAGTGGATCTGGTTCGCGAAGATTCTTCTGGAGTCATCGAGATATCCTTGGAGTGGGTCAGTCGTACCTCAGTAGAAGTAGAAGTGGGTAAGTCGTACCTCAATAGAAGTAGATCGTACCTAAGCAGAAGTAGTCGTACCTAAGCAGAAGTGGATCAGCCATATCTCAGCAGAAATGGATCAAAGGTTGCCTCCCATGCTCTCACCCTTTGAGGGAGAGCGACCTAAGCAGAAGTCGTACCTCAGTAGAAGTAGAAGTGGGTCAGTCGTACCTCAACAGAAGTAGATCGTACCTAAGCAGAAGTAGTCGTACCTAAGCAGAAGTGGATCAGCCATATCTCAGCAGAAATGGGTCAAAGGTTGCCTCCCATGCTCTCATCCTTTGAGGGAGAGCGACCTAAGCAAAAACCTCAGTAGAAGTAGAAGTAGGTGACCTAAGCAGAAATCTCAGTAGAAGTAGAAGTGGGTCAGTCGTATCTCAACAGAAGTAGAGGTACCTAAGCAGAAGTAGTCGTACCTAAGCAGAAGTGGACCAGCCATATCTCAGCAGAAATGGATCAAAAGTTGCCTCCCATGCTCTCACATTTTGAGGGAGAGCGATCTAAGCAGAAGTTGCAGAAATGGGTCAAAAGTTGCCTCCCATGCTCTCACATTTTGAGGGAGAGCGATCTAAGCAAAAATTGTATCTAAGCAGAAATAATCGTACCTGAACAGAAGTGGATAACTAACGGTCCTCGGATCTCTGTATTGTTATGGTCCTCCTCGGATCTCTGGATTGTTATTCGGATCTCGCTGGGGCTCGGAGATGAGATGTCCAACGGCCATGAGAGCGTGCTGGGGCGCGAGCCTGATGCAGAGACGGCTTTGGTCGTTGGGCTGCCCCCAGCGTGGGGACGCTGGAGCTGAAGCGGGGGCGCGGGAACACGTTGGGGCACGGGATGCGAGGGCGTGCTAGAACGCGCGGAGGCGCGGGAACACGTTGGGGCACGGGATGCGAGGGCGTGCTAGAACGCGCGGAGGCGGCCTGGGAAGCGCGCGGAGCCGAGCCGACACGAGGGCGCGCTCGGGCGTGGAGGCAAGCTCTGATTGAGGTACAACAGGGTTAAACTTCCTATTTAGTAGTTAGATACCTCTGAGAGAGAACCGATCATCCAACCACCCGCATGTCTCTTTTTGGGTTACAAGCCAGCGCAATCGACGCATTAGTCAAAGGAAGTATTAGGTGTACCATGCACTAATTGGATCTTTCTCTTTTATCCGGTGTGGGACTAAACTAACATGGCACGTCACCCATGAGAGAGAATAAATATGCGATGTTGATGTGCCACCGGTTCCCAGAAATGTTAACTCATTATCAGATCCCGGCATGGAAAGCAGGATGGCGAGGTATTTAAATTTTTAACTCCCCATATGCCTTCTCGACATCCAATTTCTTGGCCCGCATTTGTTTATATGCCACCATAAAATAAAATAATCCTATATAATCTCAAGACAAAACTCTCCATAAAGTGTGGAAAAGGTAGGTTATGTATGTGGGTATTTCTTAGCCAGTTTTATGTATATAAAATGACAAGAGATAATTATTATTTTTTTATAAATAGCAGTGTAAATAGATCGGACCATACCAGGTCTTTATATTGGTTGCGGATCTGGCTCACAAAAATTCAAAAATTTTTTAATCTATCGAGCCATTTTGATTGCACTGGATTCATATATAACCTGGTTTCAATGTATGAAATGCTGTTCCAATTCTGTTCGGGCTAGATATTCAAATTCGACACGGTAATACCGTTCTCTATCTCCATCATTATCCCATCATCACCCTCCATCCCATTCTTGGTCACTATCACGTCATCAGTCCTTATCCCATTCTCCATTCTCGGTACCATCCCATCATCGCTCCCTATCTCATTCTCCATCTACGCTACCTTTCCACCATCCATCATTAATCATCTAATTTTCCATATCCATCTCATTCATCTCGACCTCTAGAGCCTTCTCCTCCATCAACATCACCACTACTCTCATTCTCCATTCCCATCTCCACTCTATCATCATCACACCCTATGATGTTCTCCATCCCCTTCTCCATCTCATTCTCCATCTCCGAGCCCATCTCTTCATCATCATCGTTGTCCCCAATTTTAGAACCATCTCCCTATAATATCTCGATCGCCAAGGCCATCTCCGAATCCAAAACCGTCACTCAGCCAGCCCTCCTCATTTGATTCAACATTGGTTCACCCCTCTTCATCTCATCCACCAACCCCAACGATGATTTTTTTCAAAAAAAAAAAATCTGGTTATTGAAAATAAAATTCATATAAACCTAAAAAAATATGTATACTAGGTTATATAGGTTGGATGGGAATGCAGTAAACCTAGCTTTAATTCGGAAAATAGGATGGTCTCTATTTCAAAACCTGATCTACTTTCATGAACCCTTTTAAATGGGTCGAGCCAGATCTTTACAAATTGGATCGGGTCACGGGTTAACTTGATTTATTTACAGCCTTACTCCTAAGCAAACAAATTAAATGCTTATTTGATTAGAAGGAGATCTAGATGATGGACCCTAAAATAAAAATGAAAATAAGTATTTTCTATTTCAGTTATTTGTTTGGAGAGACTCTCGTTCTCATCCTGAATTTAGAAGGAAATAGGAATATGTCCTAATCTCCAAAATTCAACCCTTGTTCTTCTCTAATATTCAAATCCCATTCCTAATCCATTTGAGATAGCAGTCACGAACCACACGACGTATTGGAGGAGGATATAGCCAGATATAGCCATTCGGATTTCCATTCCACTTATTTTAAATCCGATTGCACATCAAACGCACTCTAAATGCATGGATGCGACAGCAGCTTACAACCCAACTATGTATACTCGGCAAAAGCAAGCAGTCCGTTCCAAATTGCTTTCATTTGCTTCAGCTGTCTCCTAAGAGTCATTTCCCCCGTGAACTAGAGGAGACCTATATCACTTCTATCAAAGCTTCTTTTTGGACCGCCTGCGCCGAGAGAGATGTTTTCCTAAGGTGGTGCAAATGGAGGCTCAATTGTGGGGTCATTGCTTGTAAGTACACACTGGCTCATTATATGATTTTAATGGTGGTATGTTATATTTGTTAAATAAAATAATGTATTTCAATTTTAATTGAGCTTGAAACTAGCTTAATTCAAACAGGATTTGGGTCTGGTTTATTTTAAAATGAATCAAGCTTGTTGCTGCCAAATCACCCTCCGAGTGATAGCGATGGTACTGGAGAGTCCTCCGATCCCTTCTTGTGAGTTTGGACACCACTCCTGGTGACTTACCAGCAGGTCCTGTAAAAAGGTCTCGAGACCAGAATTATCGATGAGGGCCCTTCGACGATCAAGTTGAAAGGGAGAATGGAATAGGCAACAGCTACCAGAGCCTAATGTTGTGGTGACCATGTGGATATAAGAGTAACGAGCCCTCAAAATTGCCTTACCTCGCCGAGTGTTCATCTTACCTATTTATGGTGTTGTGCGAGACCGTGAGAAAGTCGCTAGAATGGTGGCCTATGGTAACCGTAACGGACTCTGACAGGTTGTTAGGATCCTGTCCCTTGGGATTCCTTCTGTCGGCATCCTTTTTGTAAAGGCCATCAATTCTGTTGAGGCATTGTCTCCTACGAACGTGCTCGCCAGTTGTGTTGGCCATATCTTGTTACCGACAAACATGTAGAAAGGCTGGTTCAGTTGGAGCATGTGGGGTTTACCGCAGTGACATTGATGCCGAGAGATGGCTAAGTGTTGGGACTAGGTCTTGCCGAATGAGGGCCAGATGTCGAGTATGGGTCAGGAGTCGAGAGAGGGTTCCTTGCGCTGACTCTTAGGTCCGCCCGATCGAGTGAAAAGTCAGATCATGGCTGACTAAGAATCCGGCAGTCATCAAAGTCGGCGGTAACCATGGAACCCTTTAGAGCTTCTATGGAAGGTGGTCAATGATGAGAGAGTTGCCTGGTCACTCAACGACCGCCGATACCACAGTTGACGGTTCAACAAGCATCTCGGGGCTGGGAAGAAGTAGTTTCGATAATAGATACCCCCCACTCTCTAGTTCGAAGCTGCGCTGAGTCAACTTGTTGGGGGTTTGCCACTTCGATGAGTCGGGAGTAGCCACTTAGCTAGCCCCGAGTATCATATTCATCTCCTTCCTTTCTGGCTTTGAATTTGCCATTCAAGAGTTATTAAGAGCCATCTTATCGCTTCGGAGAGAGCATCGAGGTGGCAAAGGGGAGTCATTAAGAGTCGTCTTATTACTTCAGAGGGAGCATCAAGGCAACGAAGGAGAGTTATTACCTTGGTACCTGAAGGGCCATGCCATGATCCCTGAAGTACATGCGATCATTGTCGACCAGTTGGGCTGTGCCACACGATGCCATGTGCCAAGCCTGGAGTGGAGAGGCAATCGGATGATTAGGCTCTCGAAGCTCCATGCTAATGCCTGGATAAGAATGGTCCACATGGCATGATCTGGGTGCCTTGAGGACACTGAGCTACCGATCTCGATCGGTCGAGGGCTCTATAAATAGCAGCCCCTTAGGGGGTTTGAGAGATCCTAATTGTTTTGCTCGAGAAGCGACTACGGAAGAAAGGGTTCCGCGCTCCTCCCTTTGAAACCCCTTCCAGGTTGGTCTTTACCTTCCCTGCTCTTTTAGGCACTATTGTAGAGTCTAGGGTGTTCCACTTTTTTCTTAGCAGTCCTCATCCTCTCCTTTATGATCTTCTTTGCTTCCTTCTTCTGTCTATCCTTCGGGCGGAAGCATTCTCTTCCCTTGCCCTTTGCTTGAGTCAGCTCTCATACTCTTGAAGGATGTCTTCTGATGATAAGAGTCACCAGGTCAGCCATCTTTCAAGGATGCTGAGCTTCGATGATTCTCTGTATCAAGGCAACAAATCTTCCATGGGTTCCTCCGAAGATGTGAGTATGGCAGAGGAGAGTCCTGGTGGAGAAAGAGGCTCAGGAAAGGAAGGGACTCAGTGGGGGAGGAACCCTTAGCCAAGGAAAGGCCCCCTATCCCTCGGACGGAAGGTTGGGCAGGAACTTCCCAAAGTTTGACTAGACCTTCCATGAGGTTGATGTTCGAGGTCTCGAACATGATAAAGGACAACATCGCCGGGTTCCGAGAGATGTATGGGATCCTAGATGAGTTCTTTCTACATGTGCTGAGACTAGAGGACCAAGTTGCCTTCGATCCAATGGGCTTCCTTGCAGTGTATGAGGAAGACCTTCATGCTGGCCTCTACCTTCCCTTGCACCCGTTGATTCAGGATATACTGAATCAATATGATGTCATACCTGCACAGCTCAGTCCAAATTCATTATGAGTCTTGACTGGCTTTGTAGTCCCTTGTCACCTCCTTGGCATCTATCCCTAGTTATTGTTGTTTAGGGATTTCTTTAAACTGAATAGACTCCCTGGGTTGAAGAGTTGGTACTTCTTCGATAAGAGAAAGGGGAGGAAGCTAATAAACCTCCCTAGTTCCCTCCATAATTGGAAGGACCAATTCTTCTTCATCTCGTCTAACCAACATTGGGGATTTTGAACATCTTGAGGAGAGCTGGACACTTCTTCCAATCAGAATGATCAGGTGATTGATTCTGATTGTGAGGACTTCATGTTACTTTCTGATATGGAAGTCCCTCAACTAAGAGAGCTCTTGATTGAGCAGAACTTGTACGATGATAAGTTAAGCCCGATCAACTCTCTTGATAAGATTTCTAAGTCTTTCATTAGATCATTGCTTAAACCGAGTGCTAACTTTTGTTTTGTTGTAGTGATGAGGCAGGTATCAGATGATGCAATTTGGGTAGCTGCATTGAAGAGGCACACTTCTGAGAGTGACAGGAAGAAGAGGGTAGTTGGCAAGAGGCCAAAAATTTCAGGACCATTAGTTGGGGCCACCGTGGTGGCGACAAGGATGGGTGCTCCTCGGGTCACTGTTGCCAGTTCGAGAAATGCTAATCCCAGTGACAAGAAGGCCAACGTTGTGCTAGCTCCCTTTGCCATCTCAGCTCCCTTTACCATCTCGGCTCCCTTGGCCATCGTCCTTGCACTCGGGCGGCTACGATGGTGGTGTCCAGCTTAGGCCATTTGTTGGGTGTGCCAAGATGGGTGTCAACTGCTCTGGGGTTGGTCATGGCCCCTTCACCATCCCAGAGGTCGGGAGTGCTCAAAGGTTCATCGGCCCAAAGTAGGGCTGAGGTGCCTTTGGCCCAGCGAGAGGTCGGGGCTTCGAAGAGGTCTGTCAGGCACCAAACTTTCGTATCTCAAGGTAGAGTCGATGGCGGGTGGATCTACCAAGTTCGCACCAGTGAGGGTGACTCAGTATTGCACAATTCTGCAATCGCCTTAGAGCTATCCCGGTTCATGCTGCACCCTCAGGATGTAGAAGAGTTGAACTCCCAGACTGTTAGCAAGATGGTCAACGGAACATTCCCGATGGTTGTCGAGGGAGGTCCTACATTGTTTAGTTTTCTTTTTTGACTATTTGGCTAAGGAATTGCCCAACTAGCCTCCTGTGTCATTCCAATATTGTTCCTTCATGATTTGATGGCCATGCATGCCTTAGTCCTCAAGCACGCCGAGATCGCCGGCAACTGGGAGGCTCGGGTTAAAGTGGCAGAGGATTAGGTGGTGAAGGTCGAGTACGAGCATGATGAGGCTACTCAGAGGGAGGCCGAGCTAAAGGAACAAATGGCCTCCCAACTAAGGGAGAAAGATGATGAGCTCATTAGGGAGCATGCTCGAGCCACAAACGCATCAGCTCAATTGGAGCATTCTAAGGTCCAGCACCAACTGACTACTGATAGGGCCTTGGCAAGTAAGGAGCGTGATAGAGTTGTCGAGGAGCACGCCTAGGCCGAGAGTGATCGAGCTAGAGCCACCGCGAACCGAGTCAAAGTGGTAGAAACTCGGGCCACCACTATGGAGAGTCGGGCCACACGGGCAGTGGAGGAGTACAAAGACTCCGAAGCCTTTGAGATCGATGCTACAGCAGTTGCTGCTATAGCTTACAACCTTGGGTTTGGCGACTGTAGGAAGAAAGCCACCAACACTTTCCCGAGCTTCGACCTTCACTGAATCATTCCAACAGGCAAGCTAGAGGAGGAGGAAGAGGAGCCCACTCAAGCTGTTGATGGAGATGACACCAGCGAGGAGGTTGTCCAGGTCCCCGTGCCCAAGGGTCCCTAGGTAGTGGGGGGCTTTAGCTGGAGTTTTGCTAGCAGTGATGCTCCAAGACACTGTTGCTATGGCTGGGCCTGCGGAGGAGTCTGACGCCACTTCGAGGGAGTAGTCCTGGGGGTGGTTTACCTTCTTTGTTTTCCTTTCTTTTGTATTTTTGATTTCCTTCCTTGGGGCCTTTCAGCCTGAGTTTTGTCCCATTGGGCTTATGGTTCCCATTGTAAACTTTCGATTAAGTTCAGGAATGGCATGCTATCTTCTTTTGCAAAGATGACATCTCTTTTATGCTTGTCTTCTACATGCATCATTTGCATGGCTTCCTCTAAGTACTAGGTTGGCAGTGTTGCCAAATCTGAATGGACCACCTTCTAGTCCTTCTACTTCATCGGCATGGCTAGGTGTCCTATAGTGAGTTAGGAGACGGGGCTAGGTTGATTACTTTGCAAATGTTCGGTCTTGGGGGATTCAGGCATCCTAGTAGAGTAGTCCCTGTGACTAGCTCGAACAGTCATTCAGGCAGGAGTGCATCTCTCGGACCCTGTTCGCTAAGGGGCTTGGGATGAGGATCCTCCAAGTCTTTGGTCAGCGAAGAGCATTGATCGAGTACCTGTAAGTCATTCAGCATAGACTGACTGCGAAAGGGGGTCAATCCTTTCCAGGAGGTTGGCCACATGGGATTGACTTCCTCTTAGAATTGATCGGATGACCACGTTCATCGTGCCCCTAATCCGATGGTAGCTAAAAGATAGGAGGCATCGAAAATGGAGCATATTCACTGCCTTGTTTACTCCGTTGACTGTTGTAGGACCTAGCCAATGATAGCGTGCCATGTAGCAGGACGATCTTGACATCTCTCACTTGCATTAATCATGAGGATGGGGGCGATTGAGGTGGTGCTTCGATGTGGCCATGGTGGTTGGTCACTCTTGATGCACAACATAGCAGGCATGCTTTGGCATCTGGGCACAAGCACCGAGTTTAGAGATGAGCATTAGTGGCATAGGATTTGAGGCGATTACCTTTGAAATTCCAAACATCTGCCTGGTTGGCCCAACCTGGTGCTGCCACGCATCGCTGCTTAGGTGGGCAGCCTTAATTATAAATAGGGGGCCTCCACCTATTGCCTTTGCTACCTTTGCTCTCTTCCCCCTTCACCTTTTAGTAGGGAGACACTAGTCAGAGTGGTGATTTCCGATGAAAGGCTGATTCCTGGTGAAAGGGAAAGTGAAGATGTTACCATTGGCTAGAGCACCTGGGGAGGAAGCAAAATTCGGGGAGGGAAAAATGGATGGCACGGGCACAACGAAAGGCCAAAGGTATTCTTGGAGATATAGCAAGGGCATTAAAGGTATCCTTGGAGATAAGGCAAGGGCACCAAATGCATCCTTAGAGGCGTTGCTCCCCCTGGGCAAGCATCCCCACCATAATACTTGGAGCAACCATCTCCAGTGGGGGCTACGCTGTCAAATCCCATGTGTCAACCTTAGTGGGATTTTGTTATTAAAGTTCTATCTTTCGGTGGTCAAGTGTCGGCCAGGGCTCCGTGCTTCAGAGTCATCTTTCCCAGAAACTAACCAAGGCATAGAAGATCATCCCCAACTTTAGATTGCAAGAAGGTTGGCAATGATGGCAAAATGGGTTGAAGTATTCTTTTTTTTCTATCTATCCGACTTTGCAGGTGTTCAAACCTTATCTTGTATTGTGTCTTGTGTATCTCGGACTTGATCCGACTTTGTACGTGTCTCAGACTTGATCCAACATTGTATGTATCTTAGACTTGATCCAACTTTATAATCCCTTTCTGAATTAATGGAGTGAAATTTTCTTTTGGTAATTTGGAATTATTTGAACACCTTTTTCATCTGAATGTTGTGCCCCTTCAAGTGCCAATGCTTTCTGACTGTTGGGGCATTGGCTAAATGCTTCCGTTCTTCCATAAAGACAAGGGCTTGCTAGGTTGGCCACTATTATTGATCGGCTGACTATTCTTTGATCATGATAGGGGTCACCCTTGTTAAGAAGTTTTCCAGATGGAGATGGTGAGCCAGCCATTTTCTTGATTAGGTATGAAATGATCATAATGGGAGTTACCTTCATTAAGGAGTTACCCAAGCTAGAACTTACCCTAGTAAGAGTTACCTGAGTTGGAAGTTATCCTAATGGGAGTTACCCTAGTTGGAAGTTACCTTGGCGGGAGTTATCCAAGTGATGTTGTTGCAGAAAATTTTCTTGCATTCATCGATGTAAGACATTACATCATTGATGGTACATTTAGAGATTATTGGTATTCCATGTCTGGGAAATAGGAGATCCATTGAGATCTTTAATCCGGTATGCTCCTTGGTGGAGGGCTTTCGTTACCTAACAAGGACCTTCCTAGTTAGGGGTTAGCTTGCCATGCTCTACAGGTCTTGAGATTTTAGCTCCATCCAGCTAGGCTCGTGATCAACTTGGTGGACTTTTTCGACCTCCTCGATGCTTGGAGTTTCCAAATACTCTATGTAAACTCGAGCGAGCGAGCCGTCCATTGCTGTTGCCAGCCAAGAAAGAGTGCCGGCATGGGCATTCTCTCATCGGGGAATGTGAAAGATGCCAAAACATTTGAGCATCGCTGCCAAGGTCTGCATCTTGTCCAGGTACTTGGCCATCATCAGGTTCCAAGCTTCATAATCACCCATCACCTACCCAACCACTAACTATGAGTCGGTGAAAACTTTTAGGTATTTCACCCCGAGATGCTTTGCGAGCCTCAAGCCGATTAGGAGGGCTTTATATACAGCCTGGTTGTAGGTTGCTTTGAATAAGAGGCATAGGGCATATTTAGTGACCACATTTGAGATTGGCGAGAATCAATCCGGCTCCACTTTCTTGGAAATTTGAAGCTCCATTTACATGGAGGATCTAGGTCGGGTTGCTTGGTGGGAGATGAGTGGTTGTCTCCCCAAGCACGTCATCTGGCCAGGTACATTTCACAAGAAAATTAGCCAGGACTTGTGCCTTTATAGACGAGCATGAATGATACGAGATGTCAAATTCCTCTAGCTTGATTGCCCATTCGATGTGTCTGAATGTTGCAGGATGGTGCAGAGCGGTTGGTTAGTGAGGATTGCTATTGGGTATACTTGAAAATATGGCCTAAGATACTGTGCAGATGTGATTAGTGCAAAAACTTATTTTTCAGATTTAGAATATCTCATTTTCGTGTCATGCAGTGCTCGACTTGTGTAATATATGGATCTTTGAATCCCTTTGTCATCTAGCTAGACAAGCACAGAGCTAACCATCTCTTGGGAGGGGGCTATGTATGGTATAATCCCTCCCCGAGCTTAGGTTTGGAGAGTAAGGGTGGAGTGGTGAGGAACTTCTTCCAATTCTCAAATGCCTGCCTGAAAACAAACCAGTAAGCTATTGCACCTCCTTTTTGGATGTCGGATGCCACATATCTAGGAAAGCCTAGATCTTCTCTAGGTATGTTCAATGTCTCGATGACTAACCATAAATCCAAGAAACCTTTTGTGATGCCAAATGCGCACTTAGTTAGATTCAACTTCATATAATGTTGGTGAAGAGCTTTGAAGGCTTCCTCTAGGTTCCCAATGTGGTTGACTTCCTTGGCACTCTTGACAAGTATATCGTTAATGTAAACCTCCATATTTCGACTAATCTAGCCTTTGAAGACCTTGTTGATGAGTCTTTGATATATGGCTCTGCATTCTTAAGATTAAAAGGTATTACTTTATAACAATGCATACATTTGTTTGTCAGAAAGGCTATGTTTTCTTCATCCTTAGAGGTCATGCTTATTTGGTTGTAGCCCGAGAAGGCATTCATGAAGCTTAGCACCTTATGGCCTGAGAAGGTATTGACTAGTTGGTTGATCTTCAGTAGGGAAAAACTATTTTTTGGGCAGGCCCTATTCAAGTCAGTGTAGTCTATGCAAATGTGTCACTTCCCACTCACCTTCCTAACCATAATGATGTTGGCCAACCAATCAGGATATTGGGCTTCCCGAATGAACATGGTGGCTAGAAGCTTGTCAACTTTCTCGTTGATGGCTTTCTATCTTTCAGGGGTAAAGCTTCTTTTCTTCTTCAGGCTGGTTTGAAGCTCGGGTCAAATTCAACTTATGGATATTTATTTCGAGAGGAATTCCTGGCATATCCGATGCTAACTAGGCAAAGACATCTTCATTCCAATGTAGAAACTCCAGGAGTCAGTTTCTTTCGAGCTTGGGCAAGAATGCACCGATCTATGTAGTTTATGCGGGATCATCATCCAAGGGGAAAGAGAGAAGGCTCTTGGTGGGCTTGCCCTTTTTTTCGAGTTCCCTTTGATCTAATAGCTCGGTGGGCGAGGACTCGTTGAGCCTTGGCCATTTGGGTGCCATCTGAAAACACTATTGAGGAGTTGCTGGTCTCCCCGCATTTCACCGATGCCACCTTCGATGGGGAAACGAACAACAAGATGCTTGGTAGATATGGCTACATCCAGTCGATTCAGCTCGGGGTATCCCAGAATGGCATCGTATGCCGAAGGGATTCAAACCATAATGAAGGTGACGAGAATCATCTTCGACTGAGGTGGCATTCCCACCATGATGGGGAGAGTTACTTCCCCCTTAACACTACTTGATTCTCCGTTGAAAGCGACCAAGGGAATGGAGATAGATCTCAGGGAATTCAATGGCAAATTCATCTAAACAAAGGCATCATAAAAAAGGATATCATTCGAACTTCTATTATCAACAAGGATTCTTCTTATAGGATGCTTTGCTATTATCATCAAAACATTAACAAGGTCATTATTAGGGTTATGAACCCCGACCAGGTCCTTGTCAAGAAAAGAAATTGCATTATTTTCCCTTCTCTCTTCTTTTGGTCTCTTCGAAGGTCACTTTGTCCCCTAGGATATCATCCAAACTTCATTTTTAGTCAATTGATTATCGATCTCGGACAAAAATGGCTCCCCTCTAGGGATCAGGGCATCAGGATGAGTGACGCCTCTACAAACATACTTGCCAAGATAGCCGCATCAAATGAGATTTTTAATTTCCTTTTACAACTGGTGGCACTCATCCGTATCATTGCCATGGTTGCGATGGAAGTGGCAATACTTGCTCTTGTTCCAGAAAGTAGAATGTTGCAAGGGATTAGGCCTTTGCATGTACTATTCCCCCTTAATTTCCATCAGGATCTTCAAGCGAGGGATGAGAAGAGGGATGTAGTTAGATAATCGATCGACGGGGTTTCTCAGCTTGGGGCTCCATTGATGAGAGGAGCCACGTTTGCTAGACGAGGCTCCAAAAGTCTCTTCCTGAGCTTTCTTGTGACTTGGCTTTCCTCCTACCTTGCACTGAGAGGGCTCCTTCATCTGTGAGAATGTGCTTCTCCACACGAGCGAGAACCTTTGAATAAGATTTTGCTAGGGTTTTATCTAGTAAGTAAGTCAGTCGAGAGGGTTGAAGTCCCTGCTTCAAGGCCAACATGGCCAGGGAGTTGTTGAGGTGATATACTTCCAGCATGGCCATATTAAACTGGGCCACGTAGTCCTTCAATGGCTCCTTGTCTTGATATCAAATAGAGAAGAGGTTGTCGGCATCACATGACATTTTTCTACAGGTGCTGAAGTATGTCGTAAACCCTTCTCCAGCTGAGAAAAATCCTCCGAGCTCAAGCAAGAGTACCATGTCCGGGCCACCTTCCAAAGAGTGGCCAGGAAAGTGATGTACAGCAGGGTATCGGTGGTGCCTTGAATCCTCATGAAAGCTTTATAGCTCTCAAGATGGTCCAACGGGTCGATGTTGCCATCGTACGGCTCTACTATAGAATCCTAAACCGACCAAGGACCAGCTGCTCCATGATGCACTAGGAGAGAGGGGGCCAGGTATCAAACTTGACAAGAACTTGATCTTCCCTTTGGATGTCCGCGAGTCGACAATTGACGTCGCGTAGCTCATAGTCATGCACCTCAAGGAGTCGCTTAGCTTGTCATCAGTAGCCTTTTTAGTATATCCTTCCTGAAAATATTCCAAGGAGTCAAAGGGAGAACGGGAGTGCTTTTCCCACCTCAATTTCTTTCCGGACTATAAATGGTCTGGATCGAGGCTATGGAGGCGCGGTGTGGGCGAGCGTGTTGGCGAGGTGGCCCATTGATAAAGAGATTATTCCCAAGGAGACCGGTGGCTTCCATATTATGAGGGGGGAGATCGCGAGTAGCAGAAAGTCCATCAGCATAGAGGTCCCGTAGTGGGGGGGCGGCAACTGTCATGAGCTGTAGGAGCTACGACTGGGGCTTCCATCGATAGTTGCCCCACAACAAGAAAGTATCAGTGCTATAACCCCCACACTGTCAAGGTGAGAGCTTCGACTTGTTAGGCTAAGGTGGCCAGCATGCTTTGCTCCAATGCATGTAGCGGAGGAGGAGGTAGAGCAACCGGGACCAATTCCTAGCTGGATGGTTCTCTGTCACATGGGTGCTACCCGATGTGACTTGTGATGAAATCTTGGACACGGGTGGTCACCATGACTCTAGCTCTGAAGACATGGGGGTGTCTAAGTAATAGATCACTCTCCTCCTACCTGGCGTACCAATCTATTACTGCTAGATCACCCTCTGAATGGTAGTGGTAGTACCGAGGGTCCTTTGATCCCTTCTAGCAAGTTCGAATGCCGCTCCTGATGGCTCACTGGTAGGTCTTGCAATAAGGTCTTGGAGTCGGGGTTACCAACAGGGACACTCCGATATCAAGTTAGAAATGAAAGATGGAATGGGCAACAACTACTAGAGTCGGGTGCCTTGGTGACTGTGTGGGTGTAAAAGTAATGAGCCCTCAGAATGGCCTTACCTTGCTGGGTGTCCATCTCACCTATTTATAGTATTGTGTGAGACCGTGAGGAAGTTGCCAGCATGGTGGCCTCTGGTAAGTGTAACAGATTCTAACAGGTTATTAGGATGCTATCTTCCAGGATTCCTTCTATCGGTATCCTTTCTATGGAGGCCATTAGTTTTGTTGAGACGCTATCTTCCACGAACTCGCTCGCCAATTATATCGGCCATATTTTGTTATCAACAAATACATAGAAAGACTAGTTTAGTTGGAGCATGTGGGATTGATCGTAGTAATCTTGATACCAAGAGGTGGCTAATATTGGGAGTGGGTCTCGCTGAACAACGGCTAGATGTCGAGCATGATCCAGGAGCCGAGAGAGGGTACCTATGCCAACTCTTAGGTCCACCCAATCGAGCAGAAAGTCGGATCATAACCAATTAAGAATCCGACGGTCATGAGAGTCGGCCATGGCCATGGAGCCTTTCGGAGCTTCTATGAGAGGTCGTCCATGATAAAAGAGCTGTTTGGTCTCTTGGCGAATGCTGATACCATAGTTGGTGGTCCAACAAGCATCTCGAGGCAGGAAAGGACTGGTCGCCATAACAAAGCTATTTGAATTATGCTCATGTGGTGCTTGACTTGAGAAGACTTGATCAGGCTAGGCAAATAAGAAATAATTAGCCAACTTGATCAAGAATTTCAGGTATCAAATTTTATTTCGAGCTAGGTTTGGTCGAAGTTATGCTTGATCAAAGTTGGCTAAATTTCAGCCTAACATTGAACATTATTCCTTGAGGTGCTTGTTGACATGAAATTATCGCACACTACAGCACACTCTTATTTACCTCAAGGAATTTCTTGGAATTTTCTGTACTAATCCTAGCTGTTTGTCTTTCTCCAATTATTACCCTAGTCCCACTTGTCTTTGTATATGTTACAATGTTATCTCAAGAACAATTAAGGACAAATTGAGAGAAATTCTTTTGGTCAATGGACAATATAGAGCACAAGTACTCCTTCCTTACTTAACGAGATAGGAATTATTTTTATAATTTTGAGTAAAGCTCCAATAAAATAGAGTTGTCAACAGATCGGGTCTAGACCCAAGATCCACGAGTATTTATCCAACGGGTCTAAATCTGGTACTAATATGAGACATGTTTGTCCAGATCCGGACTTGGACCCGTTTAACTATAATATAAATGGATAGCATCTGGATATATAGTATCTAGACCTGACAAACCCGAGAATCATAATATTATATTATATTATGAACCATTTCATATATATATATAGACTTGACAAACCGAGAACTAAATATTATATTATATTATATTAAAAAAATTATGAACCGTTAGATCTTTGATCTAATCGCTCAAAATATAAAGAGGTTGAAATAAAAAAATGTCGAATCGCCGCCCACTACTCCCTGTCATCTCCACTTCAAAGAAATCTCAAATCTCTAAAGCATGTACTCCATCTGAATAGCGATTCCCTAGATCACCACCAGTGGACTCATCCTTGAGCCTCCCACTACTCCATGACTTGGACTTCGAGTCAGTGTCCATCTCCTGCTGCAACCCTGCCTGTTCATCTCCTCCTCCAATCCTGGCCATGAGGACCACCCCTGGATCTCCCTCGACTTCAAAAAGCCGACAATCCAAATTCCAATCTTGCTAAGCTGGAACCTGCAGCGAGTTTGGGTGGCCCGACCGAGATCCACTACCATTTCCACGAAAGGCGAATCCCACCCACCGGTGAGGATCGGCTGGACCCTAGTCCGGCAAGTGGTGGACCTAGGGGCACCGTCACCTTCATCATGAGGGTTGTTAGTGGACAACTCTCGGATGAACCCGATAGGGAAGATCGTGTTCCAGCACTTGGAAAAAAGCTTGAGCAGTCATGGAAGCTTCCATGGCGGTCTGAGTGTCCGGGGTAGGGGAGCGACGAGTACTTCACCCAGTTGGGCATTGGCTGGCCTATGACGCTCAAGGTATGTTTTTCCTTAATCCCTCACCCTCCTCGCATTCGGGAGTTGCAGGTCCTTGGTCTGGGTTCGGATACTCAGGATCCATTAAGGTTCGGGTCCAATACTTTATTGCTAGATCCATCGGATATTCGAGTCCAGATCTGGGTTCAATAATTAAGGTCGGGTCCCGATCTAGATATAGGTTCTGATCCAAACCTGATTCATTGACAGCTCTACAATAAAATTATGCTAACAACCTAGAAAAACCCTTCGTAGAGCATCGTCTTAATTAGTATGTCTTACAATCGATATAGCACCTAAATATTAGGTATCATTAAAACAATTCAAATAACTAAAAAAAACTCCATATAAGCCCTTGAAACATTGATGTCTTGAACCAGCGCACATATTCTCATTCCATGGACCTACAAGATTTTACATATCTTTCTCATCACCTGATCACCCTATTATACAATACAATAGAACATGCATCCAACTTTTGAGATGAAAAATTTTTAGATGGATAAGGTCTATCCTGAATCTAGGATGAAATTATTTCTCTTTTTTTTTTTTTTTTTTAATTTTTATTTTTATGTAATAGCAACACGGCCTAGGTCCACCTATTAAATTCTCTCTTGAGACAACCCTTTACACCTGAACCAAAACAGTAAACATCTCTGCATACCCCTGTGGGCATGGTCTCTTTCTTTCCTCATCGCCAGATTTGCAGAAGAATAATTTCCTCCCGAAGAAGCCAGCCTCGTCGCAAACGTTAACGTTAGACGAAGTCGACGGCTCGCCAAACCCCCACCATATATATGGTTTTCTTATCCGATCTCATATAATGTTACGTTGCTGATAAGTTGAGTGCGGCCCGGTGTTCTTCACGTATTATACCAACGGCTTCTTATTCCTCCTCGCGGGGACAAGGCCACGAGGCACCCTGTGGTAGACACGTGGCCAGGGACCCACACGCTTGCAATCATGATGAGCTCCCACCAAATGAAATGGATGGTAGCCCATGCTAAAAACTAAGACGCTGGAGGAGTGCCACATGTCCTCGCACGAGTGGGTCCCTATTGCCCTGGGACTGGCCTAGACTCTCCTGTGATTGGTGTGTATATATATATATATATATATATATATAGTCAAGTCGTAACGCAAAAGGATAAGGTTAGGTGGCACACCACTGGGATGGTGATCCATGACACGGGCAACGACCCCTTGCGGGTTTTCCGGTTGTATCTTTCGCATAAAGGAGTGGTAGAGCTTTGGCCGACACCAATCACATCCGGCATTGATCTTAAAGCACTTCAAATTAACTCGATTCATTTGCTGTAAAGATCTAAAAGTGACCCGAGGTCCACTGGAAAATTCGTGCAAAGAAAGGAAATATCTTCTTTGCATGAAAGATACAACCCCACCCGTCTTTGCTCCGACTCCACGTTGCCACGTAGAGAGAGAACCTAAAGAAAGGCGTCTCGGGTGATTGGTATGGTATACATCAGTTATTAGTTAGATTGGATATTTATGGACTGATCCAGCAAACCATAGATACATGTGTTGTGATAGCAGGCTTTATTCATATTAGTCTCAATCATACAATATGTCAACATGGTTGTTATTTTTGGTACATTTAATATTTAAATCTTAAATTTTAAATAATATCCATTGATGATAGACTTGATTTGTGCAATCATAAAATATATTAACATGATTATCATCTTTAGTGTATTTCAAATATTAAATTTGAATCTCAAATACTAACCATTGATATCGATAGTAGATTTGATTCATGCGATAATATGTTTATCATTTTTCTTGTAATTTAAGTTTAAATTTGAATTTTAAGTTTTATAATTTAAACACAAATTTATTGGATCAAACTTTTCGTTTATATCGTAATCATGAATTTATAAATACAATACAATGCGACATTGGCGAAATCCAATCACTATTTTTATTTTTCAAAAAAAAAAAAAATCTTTCTGATTGGTTCACTGCTGAGCTGATAATTTGGTCTAATCGTTAACTAATTTCAAGTGGTGCATGTGCTGCAGGATATAATTGTGTGAGAGAGAGGCAATGAAAGGAATCTGTTTCTTTCTGCCCTTACCACGAGAAAGAGACCACCATGAAAGAAAATCTTCTTCTTTCTGTCCCTACCACGAAGGAACCTAAGTTATGTGCAGTGAGTGGGAGGCATGGTTGAACTCTATCTCTCTCTCTAAATATATATATATATATTTTGATGAACCAAAAAAGGTTTACCACGAAGGAACCCAAGTTATGTGCAGTGAGTGGGAGGCAGGTTGAACTCTATCTCTCTCTCTAAATATGTTTTTTTTTTTTTTTTCTTTTTTTTTTTTTGATGAACCAAAAAAGGCGAGGGGTCGAGTGAACGGGATTTATTATATATATCCCTAACTTTTTCACTATCACCGGCCAATAGGGACTCCAGGATTATTTTATTAATTTTTCTCTTTTTTTTCTTATTTTATTTTATTAATTTTTTTTTTTTTTATATTTTATTTTATTAATTTTTCTCTTTTTTTTCTTATTTTATTTTATTAATTTTTATTTTTTTTATATTTTATCCCCGGACTTTCATCGAAAATTGTCCGGGATTTATTATATATATCCCTAACTTTTTCACTATCACCAGCCAACAGGAACTCCAGGATTATTTTATTAATTTTTCTCTTTTTTTTCTTATTTTATTTTATTAATTTTTTTATTTTTTTTATATTTTATCCCCGGACTTTCATCGAAAATTGTCCAATCGAGGCTCGAACCTCTGCTAGCTGGTTGTGAGAAAAATCTCACAACCAGCTACGCCATACGCCAGTGGCATATAAATATCTCTTTCTCCTCCATGGTTATCCAGCTATCTTCACAAAATTTAGTGAAGTGAGAGAGAGGCAGGCTTGAACTCTCTCTCTCTCTCTCTATATATATATATATAAATATGTATTTCTTTCTATGGTTATCTAGCTATCTTCATAAAATTTAGTGAAGTGAGTGGGAGGCAGGCTTGATCTCTCTTTCTCTCCCTATAAATGTCTCTCTCTATGGTTATCTAGCTATCTTCACAAAATTTAGTGAAGTGAGTGGGAGGCAGTCTCTCTCTCTCTCTCTCTCTCTCTCTCTCTCTCTCTCTCTCTCTCTCTCGTTATCTAGTTATCTTCACAAAATTTAGTGGGGTGGAGACTGGAGAGAGTTTTTTTGCCGAAGATAAAGAGCAGGATTGTTCCATATGAACATGGGGCAGAAGCTGGAGAGGTGGAGGAGGATGGTGAGGCAACAGAAGGGGAAGCTGTACATCATGAGGGTCTGCATCTCCATGCTCCTGTGCTGGCGTAACAACAATGCCTAGCTACCTCCATTTCCACTTCCACCACACCAAAGCCAAGGTTAATTAATGGCCGCAAAGCTTTCTACTTGCTGTCAGCCATTGGCATCCACTTGAACACATTTTTTTAAGGAAGGGAAGCCTTGTGTGGAGAGTTCCACCTACAGACTGAAGATTTCTACAGGAACCTTAATGTTTGCAGATGAGATGTGGCATATAGGTTGTAGGAAGGCTTCATATTTTTATTTACTGAAAGTTGATTGATCATGTAACATACTTGACAGTTTATGATGAGGGGAAGGTGAGTTTGTATAGCTTCTTTTTTGAGGTTTTGTGTTTGGGTTAATGTAACCATAGAAATGGTAGACTTCCCTCTTTTGTCTCAGTGAAAGCATAGAGTTTCCAATGGAGTATATCTCATCATATATTGAACAAAAAATATGAAGAGAACAAAATTAGACCTGTTGTCCGATTTGTATCGCATTCTGAGAGCTAGAAATCGTATTGATGAGAGTCTACGTTTGTTTCTCGCATGACTTTTGGTCACTTCAACGTACATGAATCGTAGATTGCTCTAATGATTTTTCTTGATGGGGGAAAAAAAAAATGATCTATGGTTCGGGAAGGAGAACAAGGACGAAGCACCGTTCCAACATGCATCCTAAAACATAAACATGCATGGGTATGATTGTATGATGGCTTTCATGACTATAGGCATGGCATGAACCATTGACATGATCGGATAGAAGAAGAAACTCATTATATTTTTTTATAATGAAAAATATAAAAATTTCAAAAGTCAGGTTCTAAAATCAGTTTTCTTTCACCTACAATTGATTAGAGTACCTTTATTTATGCTAGCCATCTCTATCCTTACAATTTTTCCATTTTTTATGGTTGGAAGGGATTACAATTTTTCCAAAATAATATAACTAGAAAAAAGGTCATAGAAAAACTAAAATTTTTTTAGAGCTAGATCTTAACTTCTACTTAAATTTTATCTTCAATCTATCTGTGTTTTTCTGAATTAAAAGATATATTTGGTTAAAATCATACCTGAAAATATATTTTATCATTGACAGGCCTATTTAAAAACCTAAATACCATCATGTGCCCACGAATGCTGCATGCATATTCAAGCCCTAATTTGTCGGTGGATGTAATGTTTTATCTCTCAAAAATTACTCAATTTTCAGGAAAAAAATCTCAATTAAACATCATATGCAAAAGTTATGGTATTTGAAAGCTAAGATATATAATTTAACTTTCGATACAGTGAATCTTGTTTCCTGATCCTGTATAGATCTATCCAAAGTCACCAAAATGTTCCACAACAAGTCTGAATCAATAATAAACAATATACCTTTTAACATGGGTACTGATGTGACCGGATCGCTGACGTGGAGCAAGGAGCCTGACGTGGAGCCTTCGTTGACGCCACGCCGGATCCTCACTATCGGCCCCTTCGCCGGGCTGAGCTCCCCGATGCCAACGGGGCCGCCCGTCGAAGCCTGGTTCTGTCCTCCGCCAGGTCGGTACTCACTAGGTCGGGGCGCCTAGGTCAGAACCGAGCTCAAACCCCACTAGAGGTAGAACTTTCGAGCCCGAGGTCGGGCCCCGTGGTTCGGAGTCGAGCTTAAGCCTCCTTCGCCACGTGAGACCCCTTCGAGGCTGGGTTCCCTCGCCTGGGCGCACCTCAGCCACCTCAGCCGGCCCAAGCTCGGTCAAAGCTAGGCCCCTCTGGCCTGGTGCCGAGCTCGGCTCCTCTCCGCACAGCCAAGCCGCCGCAAGGCGGGTCCCGTGCAAGAGTGCCTCATCTTCACAGCTCGGCCCCCAATGCAAATCAAGACATCAACCGCCAAGGAAGCAGCACCTCCCATCCGAAACAGTGGCGGGCCCCCCAAGGATCGTATGATAGCACCCGCCATGTCACCATTAATGCCCACGGCTGCCATTCACACCAAGAAGAAAGGGAGCTCACATCAGGGGACTATGCCCCATACCGACTTGCCGTACAACCGGGAAAAAGACCCCACCAAGAAGCGTGATTCCCGAGAGCAGCGGCACAACAGTCGAGGCCCTGCCAGGCTTCCAAGAAGGGCAAATCGAAGGAATGCCAGAGGCTTGTGGAAGCTTCCCTAGATATCCAATAAAGAAGGCGTACCGTTCACGGCATAATAGCCCGTCATACCCGTCTGACAGCATGGGAGAACCCCGAGGCAAGCCGTAGGAAAGGACCCAGCCAGAATAAGCAAAAAGGAGGTAACACTCATTTTTTCAGAAGAGACAAGAACGTCATTCTCAACACAAGAGAGCACTCAATTTTCTAACAACACATCCACCACAAAGAGAAAGAGGAGAAGGGGGAGAGGCCAGAAAGGAGGGCAAGACCACCTCGGCCACCACATCTCCCAGCTCACTCATACTCTCATACACTCCACTCACTCATAGCGTGGAGCTCATCCTGAGGGGCTCGACCAGGAGGATCTGTTCCCTTGGATCGTTACTGACTTGACCGTTGGAGTGCCCCAGCTGGAATCCCTAGCCTGGGTCACTGACGCTGGTTGTCTTGCAGGTCACGAGGCACCGAAGGCATCCTCGATGGGCGGACGCAGACCACCCGACACTATCAGCAGCTACGGGCCACGACGATCCAGGCGGCAACAGATTGGCGTGCCAGGTAGGGGGAGCGACACTTAATCCAGTTCAAACCTTGCTTAGCCGGTCCATTAGGAGGATGGTGACCACCCGGGCAAGGGGAGCTTCTCCCAGCCGTGCGGAGGCATCCCCTTCTTATGGGAACCTGCACGGACCAGAGACGGAAGTGCCTGCCCTGGTTCAACCGCCACCACTGGAGACCCAGCGGACCGCACTTGCCCAGCAGATGCACACTCTCACTATGGTGGTGCGACAGCTCCAGCATCAGCACCAGCATCGGTCCCTGGCTACCCACCAGCAGCCAGAGACCCCCGCGGCCCATGCCACAGCATCCTGCGATAGCCTGCGATCCTTCCATTGGAGGCCTTCGTAGCCGCAAGTAGCCATAGACCCTCGGGGTACTCACCATGTCCTGATGAAATGACGGTGGGCCAGCTCTACTGACGAAGAAAGCTGCTCACCACACCTTGGCCGGGGGGCACCAAAACCCCGCTAAGGCAGGAAGGGTAAACCTCCTCGTCATGGGCGCCGCGAGTCTGCATCACCATCTCTGCCCCCCTCAGCGGAGGGGTCCATAGACGAAGCCATCAGGCGCCTAGCGGAGAAGCACCTGGAGGAGAACAACTGCAAGCTGGCGGAGTTTGCCCGCCGGTTCGCCAACTTGCCTGGCTCCACTAGTGAGCCAGCAGGCTATGATGCCCGCCCCCCATTCTCCCAGGAGATTCAAACGGAGCCAATTCCCCGCCGGTTCCGCATGCCGCAGGTGGATCCCTACAACGGGACCACTGACCCCCTGGACCACCTGGAAAGCTACCAGGCCCTTATGAGGGTTCAGGGGGCTACCGACGCCCTTTTGTGCATCGCCTTCCCCGCTACTCTTCGGAAGGCGGCGCGGCTGTGGCTCACCCGTCTCGAGCCAGAAAGCATCAGCTCTTTTGTCCAGTTGGAATAAAATTTCATGATCCATTTTGACACCTGTCGAAGGATGCCAAGCGAGGCAGACAGCCTCTTCTCCATCAGGTAGCGAGACCGTGAGCTACTACAAGATTACTTGGCTTGCTTCAAGGCCGATGCATTGGAGATTTACAGCCTGGAGGAGCCGATGGCGATGCTGGCTCTAAAGCAAGGGCTCAGGACTTCCCACCTGACCTATTCTCTCGACAAAAAGCCCCCGAAGAACTACGCCGAGCTACTCTTTCGGGCTTAGAAGTACATCTGCACAGAGGAGGCAGATCGTACGAGACGGGAGCTCGACGGGAAGCCGTTGAAGGGGCCGGCGCCCACCGAGAAGCCTGAAGCGCGGAGGTCGGGACCACCAGCTCAGAGCTCCCGACCAGCACCGAGGCCGAGGAGCGCCCCCACAGTTCAAGGGAACTTCACTCCCCTTCTCACCTCGAGAACGAAGATCCTCATGGAGATTGAGGGCGAGACCTACTTGAGGCGTCCTCTGCCGTTGAAGCCACCTTCACCCGGAGTAAGACAAAGTACTGCCGCTTCCATCGTGACCACGGCCACGACACCGAGGAATGCTACAATCTCAAGTGGGAGATCGAACAGCTCATCAAGAGAGGCTACCTCAAAAAATATATGGGGGGCAAAACTTGACTAGAGTTCCAGGCGCTCGTTGCTCTCTCGCCAGCTCCAGCCATTGACAACCGCCCCACCGAGAAGCCGGTGGGCATGATCTCCTAGGAAGCCGAGCGCGCGTCCAAGATGACCCGAGGGGCAGGGAACTATGAGAATGTACTCCCCTTTATGAGGGAAGGGGATAATGGGGAGAAAAATGTAAACAATGATGCCGTGGTCGTCGAGATGATGATTGCAAATCATCTTGTAAAGCACATCATGGTAGAAAGTGGAAGCTCTACGGATGTACTTTTCTACGATGCTTTTTCCCTAATGAATCTCTCCCCTACTCAGCTCAAGCCAGTATATACTCCCCTTGTTGGTTTCATGGGAGATTCCACAAGGGTGGAGGAAGAAATCACTCTTCCAATCACTACAGGGACCCCACCTCGGCAGAGCACCGTTATGATGACGTTTACGGTTGTTAGGCTTCCTTCGCCTTACAACATGATCTTGGGCTGACCTAGGCTCAACCTCCTTAACACTGTCGTCTCTACCAAGAGGTTGCTTGTCCAGTTTCCAACCCCTTGTGGTGTGGGGGAGATAAGGGGTACGCCCCAGCCAGTGCAGCATTGCTTCCAGACACTCCCAGGGGCCCGAGCGCTCGGGGAGGACTCCGGGGCAGACAAGCTCGACCAGAGGGCCCAAGACCCCAGGGGAGGCCCGGTCGAGCGCCTGCTTCCCTATCAGCTCGAAGCTGACCAGACGAAAATCGTGCAGATCGGAGCCCAGCTTTTCGAGGAGGAGAAGGCTCCACTATTGGAATTCCTACGAGCAAACGCAGATGTGTTCGCCTGGACGGCAGCCGATATGCCAGGTATTCCCCCTGAAGTCATCACCCACAAACTTAATGTTGATCCAAAGTGCAGGCCAGTTCGATAGAAGAAGAGAAGCTTTGCCCCGAAGAGGCAGGCGTCCATCAATGAGGAAGTTGAGAAACTCCTCGCCGCCGGCTTCGTCCGAGAGGTGCAGTATCCGAGCTAGTTGGCGAATATGGTGATGGTGAAAAAGAATAATGGCAAGTGGAGAATTTGTGTAGACTACACTGACCTCAACAAAGCATGCCCGAAGGACAGCTTCCCTTTGCCAAGGATAGACCAGCTAGTGGATGCCACTTCAGGGCACAGGTTGCTCTCCTTCATGGATGCATTCTTCGGGTACAATCAGATCCGGATACACCCAGAGGACGAGGAGTATACCGCCTTCATCAATGACCGGGGAATATACTGCTACAGAATGATGCCCTTTGGCCTGAAGAATGCTGGGGCCACGTACCAACGTCTGGTCAATAAAGTCTTTAAAGACCAGATCGGCAGGAATGTATAAGTCTACGTGGATGACATGCTCGTTATGAGCAAACCAAGCTTGGACCACATTGCCGACCTCGCTGAAGCCTTTCACAGTCTCTAGAAGCACCAGATGAAGCTTAACCTAGCGAAGTGCGCCTTTGGGGTGGCGGCTGGAAAATTTCTAAGCTTCATGGTCACCCAGAGGGGCATCGAGGCGAATCCAGAGAAGGTCCAGGTGATCCTAGACATGGAGCACCCAACATCCAAGAAGCAGGTACAGTGCCTGACAGAGAGAATCGCAGCCCTAAGTCGGTTCATCTCGAGGTCGACTGACTGCTGCCTCCCTTTCTTCAAGGCGCTTGCAAGATGCATGACATCACTTGGACCGAAGAGTGCCGGACGGCTTTCGAAGAGTTGAAGGAGTTCCTGACCTCCCCACCTCTGCTATCCAGACCCGAAGGCGGGGAAGAGCTCCTGCTCTATCTGGCGATCACACCAGGGGCTGTCAGCTCGGTCCTCGTCCGTATAGACCGGGACGGGTCACAGAAGCCAGTGTACTACACCAGCAAAATACTCCATGATGCGGAGATCAAGTATACTCGCTCCGAAAAACTTATTTTTGCACTAATAATGTCTGCTAAGCATCTCAGGCCCTATTTCCAAGTGCACCCCATCGTGGTTATGACTGATCAGCCGCTGAGGACCATGCTAAGCTACCCCGAGACTTTCGGAAGGTTAGCCAAATGGTCCCTGACGCTGAGCGAGTACGACATCACATATCGACCGAGGTCATCGCAGAAGGCCCAAGTCCTAACTGACTTTATGGTCGAATATACAGGGCTTCCCGAGGAACCAGAGCGGATGGTCCCGGAGAGCAAAGCCGATCTCGGCCCGTTGGAGGACCCTTAGATCCTCCACGTGGACGGCGCCTCCAATTCTTGTGGGAGCAGAGCAGGCCTCATCCTCGCCAATCCCGACGGAGTGGTGACGGAGTGTGCACTTCGCTTCAAATTCCCCGCCACAAACAACCAAGCAGAGTATGAGACGCTCCTCGCGGGCCTGAAGATGTCCCTCGAGCTGGGCATACAAAACTTCAAGGTCTTCACCGACTCCCGCTGGTTACCGGACAAGTCTCCAAAGAGTACAAGGCCTGAGATCCCCAGATAATGAAGTACCTGGAGAGGGTCCGTTCGAGCGCAGCAGGCTTCTGTTACTTTCACGTTTCCCGCATTCCCCATGGAGAGACTGCTCGTGTGGACGTATTATCAAGGCTCGCGACCCTACCGGACTCATCCTTAGGGCGCGACTACATCAAATATCTCGAGAGCCCGAGCTACGAAAGCCCCGAGGAGGTGCAACAAGTAGCCCCCGAGCCGAGGTGGATGGACAAGTATGTCAAGTACATCTGAGACGGCCTACTGCTGGAAGACCACAAAGAAGCTGGTCTCATCAGAAGGAAAGATGCCTGCTTCATCTTGATGGATGGTTAGCTCTACCGCCGATCTTTTTCCTACCCTCTCCTGAAGTGCCTTAGGCCCATAGAGTCAGCTTTCGTGCTCCAGGAGATACATGAAGGCCTCTATGAGAATCATGTAGGAGGGAGGACTCTGGCGTACAAGGCACTCTGCCAGGGATACTTCTGGGAAATGATGGAGGACGCCGCCGACTTCATCAAGAAGTGTGACAAGTGCCAGCGCCATTCCCATATCCAGCGCTTGGCGGCCGCACCGATCTCCCAATTGTCGTCTCCCTGGCCTTTCGTCCAATAGGGGATGGATATCCTGGGACCGTTCCCCACCGTGCCTGGGCAGTGAAAGTTTCTGCTGGTGGCGATCGACTACTTCACCAAATGGGTCGAAGCAGAGCCGCTAGCCCGAATCACAGAGGCCAATGTCCACCAATTCTTCTAGAAATTTGTCATCTGCCATTTCGGACTCCCCAATAGCGTCATCACCGATAATGGGCGACAGTTCGACAACCGAGAGTTCGAGGGATTCTGCGCCGAGCATGGGATCCGACATCGGTTCACCTCGGTCGCCCATCCCCAGATGAATGGGGAAGCCGAGGTCACCAACCGAACCATTCTTCAAGGACTCTGCACCAGGTTAGATCAGTCGAAAGGCAGATGGGCAGAAGAACTTCCCAGCATCCTGTGGGCCTACCACACAATGCCCAGGATAGCGACGGGTGAAACACCCTTCAACCTGGTCTTTGGGTTGGAAGCGGTAATTCTGATTGAGCTCAGTGTGCCCACGCTCCGTGCATAGCGGTACGACGAAGCACAGAACTCGGCACACCTTCTCCTCAACCTAGACCTCCTCGAAGAAATAAGGGACAAAGCTCGGCTTCGAATGGCAGCATACCGACAACGGGTTGCCTGGTACTATAATGTACGGGTGAAGCAGAAGAATTTCCGACCTGGCGACCTGGTGTTACGTCGAGTAGAAGCGTCTCAGCCCCGGGAGTGTGGCAAACTCTCACCGAACTGGGAGGGTCCTTACAAAGTATTCGAGGCCCTCTCCTAGGGGGCTTATTACCTAGAAGACTTGGATGGCGCCAGGTTCCCCCGGACCTGGAACACTTGTAATTTGAGGAGATACTATCAGTAATGTAAGTATTCCCTCGATGAGAAATAAAGATTTCTTTCTGCAACACGATCTATCTACCTTACAGGAAACCATAGCCGCGAGTCCAGCTCCCCGATACCAAAGATCGGATGACCCTCCGGCACCAAAGACCGGACGACCCTCCGACACCGGCGAGCCCAGCTCCCCAGCACCAAAGACTAGATGACCCTCCTGCACCAGCGAGCCCAACTCCCCGGCACCAAAGACCGGATGACCCTCCTGCACCGGCGAGCCCAACTCCCCGGTACCAAAGACCGGATGACCCTCCGGCACCGACGAGCCCAGCTCTCCGGCACCAAAGACCGGATGACCCTCCGGCACCGACGAGCCCAGCTCTCCAGGACCAAAGACCGGATGACCCTCCGGCACCGGCGAGCCAAGCTCCCCGGCGAAGGACCTGGGAAGCCCCCAGGCACTCAACATCCCCGAGCCCAGCTCCAGGACGCCTGCCCAAGATCGGAGCTCAGATCTCCGGCCAAGGGGACTCCCTCAACCAACGTATCTTCGAGACCAGCTCCAAGACGCCATCTCAAGTCATCAATGTCCCCGAGCCCAGCTCCAGGATGCCCATCAAAGATCGGATGACCCTCCGGCACCAAAGACCTGGGAAGCCCCCAGGCACCGACGAGCCTAGCTCCTAGGCAACGAAGCCCAGAGAAAAGTCTTTCGGCACGAAGACCTGGGAAGCCCCCCGGCACCAGCGAGCCTAGCTCCCCGGCATCAAAGCCCAGAGAAGAGTCCTCTGACACGAAGACCTAGGAAGCCCCCAGGCACCGGCGAGCCTAGCTCCTCGACGAAGGACATGGGAAGCCCCGAGGCACTCAACATCCCCGAGCTCTGCTCTGAGGTGATGTTCTGTGGACCCAACATCCGAAGATCAAGCCCCAAGCCTAGCTCCGAGGCGTTCAAGATGTGGATCGCCCTTAGGCGCCCGGGTCTGAAATTCCTCCCTACAACCTCCTCGTACCAACGAAAAAGAGTAAAGAGGAGGGGGGAGGAAAAGTGACATTCACATCACCGAAGGAAAGAAGCCAGATCTATGGAATCAGTTTTCATTGCTTGGAAAGAAAATTTTACATCATATTCTGGGCCCTGACAAGCAAGCTAGCCCGGTTCAAAGAAAAGTACAAAAAGAAAGAAAAAGGGACACGTGAGGAGTCCTAGACTATGAGGCCGGTTCCTCCCCTGGGTGGCGCACGGCCGAGACTTCCCCCTCTCCAACCTCCGGGGCGGGGTCACGCGCTTGAGCGAGCTCTACCGGAGGAGCGGACTCAGTTGTAGCTACCATAGAGATCGGCTCAGCAACCTCCTCCTGCGGTGCTGCCTCAGCTACTACCACCACCGGGGTCGGCCTGGCAACCTCCGGGGCCACAGGCGGAGATGCCCTGACCGGAGTAGCCCCTTGCCCTCCTGTGACCGCCTTCGGAACAAGGGCCTTCTTCCCGGGAGCTCGGAGCGTGGCCAGCTGCTCCTCGGACAACATTCCCCGTAGCTGGGAGATGCAGTACGAATACCCCTTTGCAAAGGAGTCCGTCGCTACTTTTTTGAAGTCCTTGAGGTATGCTGAGGAGGCTTTGAAAGCGGCCACCGTGCCCACAACATCCCTCCTCGCACCCTCCACTTTGCTCCTCGCTTCAGCCACCGAGTTTTCGGCGCACTCGGCCTGGCGGATCGTTGCTGCCATTCCCTTCTCGACGGTTTCGATGGCATGGTTGGCGGCGACGGCCCTCTTCTCGGCCTCGGCGGCCCTTCCCTCGGTCTCAACGGCCCTCTTTTCCGCCGCCGCCACCTTCCTCTCCGATTCGGCCCGGAGCTCCTTCAACCGGGCCATCTTTAATTCGAGCTCGTCTTCGAGCTCCTTTTTCATTCTGATGAGGTCGGCGGCCTTGGCTGCGAGGCTCTTGATTTTGAGGTTATCCTCCTGGGCCTCCCTGTTCTTCCGGCTCGCCTCGGCTCGCAGGGACTCAAGCTCGATCAACCGCTCCTTCTCCCCCTTCACCCAGTTATGGTAGAAGTCCCGGATGAGGAGCAGATCCCTACCTTGCTGTATTAAAGGAAGCGTGTTAATTATCAAGTGAAAAAGAGCTCGGGAAAGACAAAAAGGGGAGGGGGAGAAGGAACTTACAGCATAGAGATTGGCGAACGTCGAGCAGACGACATCGCCTAGAAGCCTCCTGCTCCCATCTCGCCAATCGCAAGACTGGACAGAGAAGTCCATCATCTGCTCGGCAAGGTGGGAATCCTTCACTAAAGAGATGTTCGGCCCTAGCTTGAATGGGACCTTACGGTAGTCTTTATCTCTCGTCCCTGCCTGCTCAGACCCTTCGGCAGTGACAACAGAGGACATCTTTATGATCGTCTGCAAGCTCGGCACCGCCTCGGGCTACGGCGGGGGTGCCAGCCTCGCTTCCCTCGGCCCCTCTTCCTCCTCGAGCACAACGACTTCAGAGGGAGGAACCTCCAGCTTGGCGGTAGCAGTCGCCGACCTGGCCCTGGTGACCATTCCGAACTCAGGCACGGGACCTTGATCCTACTGACTCGAGGTCGCTTGGGCGGGCTCGGCCGCCCTCTCCCGCCTCCGCTCGGCAACCGGTGCATCTATCGCAGCCTGCACCAGTAGTGGGCCTTCATCAATGCGAGCCTGCTTCGGAGTGGGCCCGTCAGCCTCGGCAGCCTGCTCATGTTCCTCAGAAAATGAGAGCAGCTCATCCATCAAAAACTTCATTTCTGCACCGGAGGGAACGAGGTCAGCCCAACAATAAAAAAATAAAAGAGAGAGAGAGAGAGAAAAGAAAGAAAAATAAATAAGAAATGAGAGGGGGGTGGTCAAGTCGAACTCACCCGGCTCCCGCACCGAGCTGACCCCGGCCTCGTGAAGATTCTGCTCTGATAGTTAGACCTCGAGGGAAGGGACCTCAGCCGATCTGAGCAGGTTGTACAGATCGAGGTCGGCAGCTTCGACAGAGGAGTTCCTATTCGGAGATCGATCTGGGTCGCTCCAAACCCAGTCGATCCCCTCTACCGAGGCAAAGAAGAACCTGCTCTTCCATCCTTTGATGGAAGAGGGGAGTACAAACTTAATGCTCCGAGGACGGGAAGAAAGGGACCACCACCCGTCCTCAGTAGGGTGGCGTTTCAGGATGAAGAAGGCCCTGAACAAGAAAAAACGGGCAACGATCCCATGGAAGTGGCATAGAATGATGAAACAAAATATCGTTCTGATGGCATTAGGGACCAACTAGGCAGGAACAAGCCGGTAGTTGGCCAAGAAAGAAAGGAAGAAGGGATGGACAGGAAATCGAAGGCCCCTGGCAAAGGCCTCCTCGTAGAAGGCGATCCGTCGAGGACCATTGGAGGTAGCCCGCTCCCCGGGATGAGGGACGAAAAGCCGGATGGATTCGGGGATGCCATAAGTTCCCCGGATGGACACAAGGTCCCCGACGGTAATCACCGAAGTGATCCCTCTGGGACTTGTCGACCGAGAAGGCTCAGGCTCAGGAAGGGAAGTGGAAGTAGAAGTAGAAGTAGGAGCAGGAGCAGGAAGGAGAGCCAAACGAGGAGGAGGAGAAGACCCGGGTTCCATAATGGACACCGGACCATGGTAAGGCCTTTTACTGAACTCGTACCTCGCCACCTCCCTCTCCTTGTCGGAAGAAGGAGTTTTTGGCCGGGAAGGTCCGGCCTCAGCTTGGCACGAGGGATGGAGTTGGGGCCGAAGCGGTCCATGGAAGAGAAAGGGAGAGAACATAACAACTCCTAGATAACGAGAAGGAGGGGGCGAATGGAGGAAGGTCTACGGTGACTCCTAACAGGTGAGAAGGGAGAGCTAACCTGCTGAAGCTCAAAGAAGATGCCGACGGCCGGTGAAGAAGAAGAGGAGGACTCCTGTGTGACTTCGGGCGCGAAGGGTTTGAAAAACGGAGGGCCTATTTTGAAAGGACTCACCTATCCATTCGTGACAACCTGCGTCCAACCGTACCATTATGGCTTCCCCAAAAGTCAGGCCACGTGTCGCCAATCAACAGGGATAGCACCCCAATCCGATCACGACCGCTTCAGCTTCCGTGCCCGCCATAACTGCTCCCAAGATGTGGCCACACGGTGCCCCCGCACAGGCGCGAAGGACCGCCGAGCGAGGCACCGCCAATATCGGTAATTATTGCACCAGATCTCCCTATCTTTCCATATCAGCATGCACCTACTCCCTTTGACCCGAACGCCGCGCGACAATGGGCCTCGGGAGTGGGGGAAAAATGATGTGATCGGATCACTGACATGGAGCAAGGAGCCTGACGTGGAGCCTTCATTGACGCCACGCCGGATCCCCACTATTGGCCCCTTCGCCGGGTTGAGCTCCTCGATGCCAACGGGGCCATCTGTCGAAGCCGGGCTCCATCCTCCGCCAGGTCGGTACCCGCCAGGTTGGGGTGCCTAGGTCGGAGCCGAGCTCAAACCCCACCGAAGGCGGACCTTTCGAGCCCGAGGTCGGGCCCCGTGGTCCGGAGTCGAGCTCAAGCCTCCTCCACCATGTGGGACCCCTTCGAGGCCGGGTCCCCTGGCCTGGGCGCACTTCAGCCACCTCAGCCGGCCCGAGCTCGATCAAAGCTGGGCCCATCTGGCCTGGTGCTGAGCTCGGTTCCTCTCCGCACAGCCAAGCCACCGCAAGGTGGGTCCCCTGCGAGAGGGCCCCATCTTCCCAGCTCGGCCCCCAATACAAATCAAGACACCAACCGCCAAGGAAGCAGCACCTCCCGTCCAAAAATAGTGGCGGGCCCCCTCGAGGACCGTACAACAGCACCCGCCATGTCACCATTAACGCCCACGGCCGCCATTCACACCAAGAAGAAAGGGAGCTCACATCAGGGGACTATGCCTCCTACTGACTTGTCGTACGACCGGGAAAAAGACCCCACCAAGGAGTGTGATTCCTGAGAGTAGTGGCACAACAGTTGAGGCCCTGCCAGGCTTCCAAGAAGGGCAAATCGAAGGAATGTCAGAGGCTTGTGGAAGCTTTCCCAGATACCCAATAAAGAAGGCGTACCATTCACGGCACGATAGCCCGTCATACCCATCTGACAGTATGGGAGAACCCTGAGGCAATCCGTAGGAAAGGACCCAGCCAGAATAAGCAAAAGGGAGGTAACACTCATTTTTTCAGAAAAGGAAAGAACGACATTCTCAACACAGGAGAGCACTCAATTTTCTAACAACACATCCACCACAAAGAGAAAGAGGAGAAGGGGGCCACCTCGGCCACCACATCTCCCAGCTCACTCATACTCTCATACACTCCACTCACTCCTCCTAGCATGGAGCTCATCCCGAGGGGCTCGACCAGGAGAATCTGTTTCCCTTGATCGTTGCTGACTTGACCGTCGGAGTGCCCTCGCCGGAATCCCCGGCCCAGGTCACTGATGCTAGCTGTCTTGCAGGTCATGAGGCACTGGAGGCATCCCCACGGGCGGACGCAGACCACCCGACACCATCAGTAGCTACGGGCCACGATGATCCAGGCGGCAACAGGTACCATATCCTATTATCTGACTCACAAGCCAGAATTTATAAGGCACGCAAAGTATGATTCATACCATATTTAGTAAATTTGTGCCAATATTTTTTTTTATTCATGCAAATGGAAGCTTCTACACAAGTGTACATGCAATCTACTAGCCCACCAATCCCAACGCATTTCCCATCTAATCTATAATGGTGTAAATTGGATGTTGGATACTGTTGCGGATAAATCACCTGTGGCTAAAGCTTCGGTGGCATCGAGCAATCTCGCTCGCTATTTCAATCGGATGAGATCCTACTCCTGGGCGCTCCTCTTGGATGGAGACCTGTAAAGGTCCCCAGACTGGATTTCCGATGGGGGACACTCCGACGTTCAAGTCAGTGGAGTGGTCTAAGCAACAGAATTGAGAGTTAAAAGAAAGAGAGATGGAAAAAAAGGAAGAGTTAAAGTGGCATAATGTGGGCTTGCTTGCCTTAGACTTCCTTTCCCTTAGAGATCCTCTATCATCCTTTTTATAGGTGTGAAAGTAGTTATTGTAACCAAAAGTAGTTATCGTAATCGAAAGTAGTTGTTGTAATCGAAATTAGTTGCCATAATTAAAAATAGTTGTTGTAACCGAAAGTAGTTATTGTAACTAAAAATAGTTAGTTGCTTGAATAGCCACATTTGTTATCATAATGAGGTCGAGTGATTGGGTGACAACATCGCCCTCACTCTCGAGCTCGAAAAAATGCTACCAGTGAAATTCTTCGACTTTGATTCTTTTTTTGACGAAGGGAGTAATTTCATCTCTTCGGTCTTGATATTGGCATAAACAAATAATAGCCTTTGTACTTTGTCGATTGGTTGATTAGGTCGTCCTAGTGCTTTTCATTGATAATAAGGTAGGCTGGTCAGGACCGCCTCGCACTTTGTCGGATTTATCGTTAGGGTAGGCCAATTAGGCCACCCTAGTACTTTTTATTGATAATAAAATAGGCTGGTCAAGCCCGTCTTGCACTTTGTCAGATTTACCATTAGGGTAGGCCAATTAGGTCATCCTAGTACTTTTCATTGATGATAAGGTAGGCTGGTCAGGTCCGTCTCGGCACTTCATCGGATTTACCGTTAAGGTAGACTGAATAGGCCACCCTTGTGCCTTTTATTGGTACTAAGGTAGGCTGGTCAGGCCTGCCTTTGTAAGTTTCAATAAACCCAGTGGGCTTTAATGAGCCTTAGTGGGCCTTTATGGATAGATCAGCCTTGGGCATTGATCGGCCTTGCGCGTGATCGACCTTGCACCTTGATCGGCCTTGGACGTTGATCGGTCTTGCATGTAGATGGCCTTGCATGTTGATCGTCCTCGCGCATAAATAGCTTTGTGCATTGATCGGCCTTGGACGTAGATCGGCCTTGCACCTTGATCGGCCTTGGGCATAGATGGCCTTACACGTTGGTTGACCTCGTGCATAGATGGCCTTGTATGTTGATCGGCCTTGCACGTAGATCGGCCTTGCACCTTGATCGGCTTTGGATGTTGATCGGCCTTGCACGTAGATGGCCTGGCGCGTTAATTTGCCTTGCACGTAAATGGCCTTGAGTGTAGATGGCCACACGTGTAGATGGTCTTGTGCATTGATCGGCCTTGCACATAGATCGACCTTGCGCGTAGATCGGTCTTGTGCCTTGATCGGCCTTGGATGTTGATCGACCTTGCACGTAGATGGCCTTGCACGTAGATCGGCCTTACCCCTTGATCAGCCTTGGACGTTGATCGGCCTTGTGCATAGATGGCCTGGTGCATTGATCGGCCTCGCATGTAAATGGCCTTGCACATTGATCGGCTTTACACGTAGATCGGCCTTGCACCTTGATCAGCATTGAACGTTGATCGGCCTTGCACGTAGATAGCCTGGCACATTGATCGGCCTTGCGCGTAGATGGCCTTGCACGTAGATGGCCTCGCACTTTAATCGGCCTTGCACATAAATTGGCCTTGCACATAAATTGGCCTTGCACGTAGATCGGCCTTGCGCCTTGATCGGCCTTGCACGTAGATGGCCTTTATGAACTCTTGGTCGGCCTTTTGGACTTTTGGTTGGTCTTCATGACTTCGATGATGTCATTGGCAATCATGTCAGCTGCTGAAGGCCTCCCCTTTGGTTCAATCAAATGCATCGTCGATGGCCTCAAACCTCCTTTGGCTCAATCTTAGCCTCAATCATGAGAGCTTCAGTAGCGAATGCCTCAACCATGAGAACCTCTGCCATGATCGCTTCGACCATGAGAAAGCCCACCCTTCAACCTTCTTTGACTGGTCTGGCAATCGACCTTTGCCCCTGTTGGCTCCACCCAGTGATTTTGATGAATAACAAAATATTGAGTGCATATTGTATTCTAATGAGGATTTCAAGTTGTGAGTTTTCAGGAAGAAAGCACCTCCAAATTTCAAAAACTTATGGTGTATGGCATGCAATGGCACGGAGCAATTCTCACATATCCGGGCATCCTCTTCATTGAAAAAGGGCATATAATTGTTTAACTATTATGTGTTTATGTATTCATGAATTTTATTTTTGTTTTCGAGACATTTACACTTGTATCTGAATGTTTTCAGTCTCAAGTGTCGACACCTGGACAGTCAAGTGTCGACACTTCAGCATTTGGCACGGACAAAAATCCTTGGCACACCAAGTGTCGACACCTATATTCAAGTGTCGACACCAAGTGTCGACACTTAGGTTCCAAGTGTCGACTCAAGGCCTGAGATTTTTTAAAATACAGAACTTTATGGTTTTGAGGATTTTTGTGTAAGTGTCGACACCTGACAGCCAAGTGTCGACACTTGCAGCCTGACAGCTCTAACGAATCTATTTTTCTGGCTTGCAGAAGTTGGTTTTCAAGTTCCAAACGGCTATTTCCAATGCACCAACGGTCACAAACCATTTTTAGAAGGTTTTTAGTGTATTTAAGTTCCACCAACCTCATTTTAAAGCAAGAGAGAAGTCAAGAGAAGTCTATTCAAGAGCATTCAAGTCCACTCAAAAGCCAAAAAGCCAAGATTCTCTCCAAACTTCAAATCAAAAAGTCTCTTCTAGCTTGATTCCACTGAAAAGCCTACAAGCTCAACCTTACTTCATTCCAAAAAGAGGCATCTTGAAGAAGAGTGAAGACAAAGCATCCTTTTGAGCTTCAAAGATTCCAATCTACTCTTGAAGAGAGTTTGTTGTAGCTTTTAAATTTCATATCTGTTTTATTGTGATTTGACCTTGCTTTCAAGGGTGTCTTGAAAGAAGGTTATTGTGGTTTGTTGGTGAACCAAAGGGACAAAACCAACTAGGGTTAACTTGTGAGCCCGAAGACAAAACAAGTATTTAGGTTTGTTGGTAAGCCTAGGTGACAAAACCAACTTAGGTTTTGACTTGTGAGCCTTGTGAAAAACAAGTCGACTGTAATCTGGTGTGGATTATAGTAAAATTCCCAAGGGTGGCTTGGGGAGTGGATGTAGGTGCTAGGTTTGCACCGAACCACTATAAACTCTGTGTTTGTATGTGATTGCTCTTTTCCTCTCGTACTCTTTAATTATTGCTATCATCTTGCATCTAATTTATTATTGCTCACAAGCACCACTGGACATTCATTTTATTGTGTTAAATTTTTAAAAGACCCAATTCACCCCCCCTCTCTTGGGCTCCATTTCTGGGCAACAAGTGGTATCAGAGCACTGGTACTCTCTTGTAGGTCCAAGGATCTTGAGTAAAAGATCATGGCAGCCCCAATAGGCATGGGTATTGTAGAAGGTCAAGCTTCAAACCGACCCCTACTTTTTAATGGCACAAATTACACATACTGGAAGACACGCATGCACATATTTATACAAGCTCTTGATTATTATTTGTGGAGAACAATCGTAAAAGGTCTTCATCAGCCTACAATGATGATTAATGGCATTCTCACTCCGAAAATGGAAGATGATTGGGATGAGAATGACATTAAGCAAATTGAGCTTAATGCTAAGGCAATGAACCTTTTATTTTGCTCTCTTGATCCTAGTGAGTTTAATAGAATATTCAAACTGTCTCTCCGCAAAGAAGATTTGGGATATACTTGAGGTTACCTATGAGGGTACACACCAAGTGAAAACCACCAAGGTTAACATGCTAATTCACACATGAAATGTTTAAAATGGAACCTACTGAGTCTATCAGTGAAATGTATATAGGTTCACAAACATTGTGAATGGCATGAGAAGTCTAGGAAAAATAATTTCTAACGGTGAACTTGTGAATAAACTTCTCAGGTCTCTACCAGCTTCATGGGATGCAAAGGTCACTGCAATTGAAGAAGCTAAAGATGTCAACACTCTCCCACTGGAACAGCTGTTGAGTTCCTTGATGACTTATGAGCTATCCCTCAAACAAAAGAACGGAGAGGTGGATAAAAAGAAGAAGACGATCGCGTTCAAATCTACTACCAGAGAGGACTCAAGCGAAGACTTTGAAGAGGATGACGAAGAAGATGAAATGGCTCTGTTAGCAAGGAAATTCAGAAGGTTTATGAGGAAGAAAAAGTTCAACTACAAAAAGAAACCTCTGAAAGGTGAGCTGAGTAAGGAAAAAGACAAGGAAAAGAAGGAGCAGCCCACATGTTTTGAGTGTAAGAAACCCGGGCATTTCAAGGTAGACTGCCCCTTGTTAAAGAAAAGCAGAAAAAAGCTGAGAAAGAAAGCCATGATGGCAACCTGGAGTGAAAGTGAAGATTCTAGCTCTGAGAAAGAACAGCAGGAGGTAGCAAACTTCTGTCTGATGTTCGATCAAGAAGAGGTATGTTCTGAAACCGAAAATAAATTAACTTTTGATGAGCTTTATGAGATTTTTGATGAACTAGTCATAGAATTTCAAAAATTAAAGTCAAAACATAAAGACTTAAAGAAGCAAAATTTGGATCTAGCTAAAACAAACAACAACCTTTCAAATGAAAATGAATACCTTCTAATACAAAATAAAAATTTAAATGATAAGATTATGGCTCTTGAAAAAGAAAAGGATATCTTTGAAAAGAAAAGAGACTTACTATCAAATGAAAAATTGTCAAGACAAAGCAAAGAAATTTTAATAGAAAATAAAAGATATAAAGAAGAAATCGAAAAACTAAAATCTTTTGTTGAAAAATTTACTTACAGTCCTGAAAAATTAAATTTACTATTAAATAACCAAAGAGCAGTATTTGACAAAGCTGGATTAGGATTCAGAACTCATAAAAAACAGAAACTCTTTAAAAATTTCTTTGTGCCTGCATCTTCATCCATTACATGATATACTTGTGGTATTAAAGGACATAAATCTTATATGTGCAACAAAAGAAAATTAAATAACACTAAAAAAGTTTGGATTCCAAAAGGAACCAATGCCACTAACCAAAAAGGACCCAAGATGGCTTGGGTACCTAAAGTCTCCACTTGATCTTTATTGCAGGTATGCCTTGCAACCAACAAGAAAAGAATGTGGTACCTTGATAGCGGTTGCTCAAGGCATATGACAGGAGATGTGGAGCAGTTCTCATCACTCACATATCAAAATGGTGGCAATGTAACTTTTGGTGATAATGGAAAAGCAAAATTATCGGTATTGGTAAAATCCATATCATCCCTACCTCTTATATTGATAATGTTTTATATGTTGATGGATTAAAACATAACTTGCTTAGCATTAGTCAATTTTGTGACAAAAATTTTAAAGTTGTTTTTGAATCTTCTTTGTGCATTATTTCTAGTCTAGATGACAATGGCATTAAGTTCATCGGTCATAGGCATGGCAATATTTATATGGTTGATCTTGATGATCTCCCTATTCAGAAAGGTCAATGTCTAGTGGCAATGAAAGCCAAGATCGATGAAACTAGCTGGCTTTGGCATCGTAGACTAGGACATGCAAGCATGCATTTGATTTCAAAACTAAGCAAAAAAAATTTAGTAAAAGACTTGCCTAAACTCAATTTTGAAAAATATAAGATTTGCAATGCATGTCAACTTGGAAAATAAACAAAATCTTCTTTCAAACCAAAAGGAGTAATCTCTACATCTAGGCCTTTGGAATTGCTTCATATGGACCTCTTTGGGCCTACTAGAACATCTAGTTTGGGAGGTAAGAAGTTTGGTCTAGTCATTGTAGATGATTTCTCATGTTTCACTTGGGTCATGTTTTTAGCACATAAAGATGAAATATTTTCTGAATTTATTAGATTTCACAAAAAAGTTTTAAATAAGAAAGGTGTTTCAGTAGTATCTTTAAGAAGTGATCATGGAACTGAATTTGAAAATGCCGATTTTAATAAATTCTGTATTGAAAATGGAATTCATCATAATTTTTCTGCACCTAGGACACCTCAATAAAATGGGGTAGTAGAAAGAAAAAATAGAACTCTTAAAGAAATGACACGCACCATGCTTTGTAAAAATAATTTACCTAGATACTTTTGGGCGGAAGCCATAAATACTGCTTGCTATATTTTAAATCGAGTTTTAATTTGACCTGTTTTAAAGAAAACCCCTTATGAGCTTTGGAAGGGTAGAAAACCTTCAATCCATTATTTTCATGTTTTTGGATGCCGTTGTTTCATCTTAAATAATGGTAAAGATAATCTAAGTAAATTTGATGCCAAATCAGATGAGGGAGTCTTTCTAGGCTACTCCACATCTAGTAAGGTATACAGGGTCTTCAACAGAAGGACACTTGTTGTTGAAGAATCCATTCATGTGGTATTTGATGAAACTAACCAAAAATCTTCAAGAAAAGAAGATGTACTTTTTGATGAATCAGGTAGCAAGAAAACTGAAGAAATAAACAACAATGAAGGACTTACCAAGGAACAGAACGATGATCAAAACACTGACAGAGATCAAGCACAAGGTGATGAAAATACTTCAACTGTTGATCGATTACCAAAAGAATGGAGGTATGCTCATGGACACCCGAAAGAACTAATTATAGGTGATCCATCTAAAGGTGTAAGTACTCGATCATCTCTTAGAAATATTTGTGATTACTTAGCTTTTGTGTCTCAAATTGAACCTAAAACTATTGAGGAAGCTGAATGTGATAGTAATTGGATAAATGCTATCCAAGAAGAACTTAATCAATTTAAAAGGAACAATGTTTGGACACTAGTGGATAGGCCTTCAAACACATCAATTATTGGCACAAAATGGGTTTTTCGAAATAAACTTGATAAAAATGGAATAGTAATTAGAAATAAAGCTAGACTAGTTACCAAAGAATACAATCAGGAGGAAGGGATAGATTTTGATGAAACCTTTGCCCCTGTGACTAGACTTGAGGCAATTAGGCTATTATTGGCTTTTTCTTGCTTCATGAATTTTAAACTATATCAAATGGATGTTAAAAGTGCCTTTTTAAATGGATTAATTAAAGAAGAAGTTTATGTTGAACAACCCCCTGGTTTTAAAAATTCTGAATTTCCAAATCATGTTTATAAACTTCATAAAGCTTTATATGGATTGAAACAAGCTCCAAGAGCTTGGTATGATCGTTTAAGCTCATTTTTGCTGAAAAATGATTTTACTAGAGGTAATGTAGATAAAACTTTGTTTTTAAAGAAAAAGAATGATGATCTCTTAGTAGTACAAATCTATGTAGATGATATAATATTTGGTGCTACTAATGAATCTCTTTGTCAAGATTTTGTAAGATTAATGCAGGGTGAGTTCGAGATGAGCATGATGGAAGAACTAAATTTCTTTCTCGGACTCCAGATAAGGCAAACCAAAAAGAAGATCTTCATCAACCAAACAAAATACACAAGAGAAATACTCAAGAAGTTTGAAATGGAAAACACTAAGCCATTAGGTACCCCTATGAGCTCTACATGTAGACTTGACAAGGACGAATTAGGTAAGTCTATAGACCAAAAATTATATCGTGGCATGATTGGTTCATTATTATATCTTACTGCCAGTAGGCCAGATATCATGTTTAGTGTCTGTATGTGTGATAGATATCAGTCCAATCCTAAAGAGTCTCATCTTTTGGCTGTTAAACGCATACTTAGATATCTATCTGGCTTAATTGAAATTGGTTTATGGTACTCTAGAGATTCTTCATTTGATTTAATTGTTTATTCTGATGCTGACTTTGCTGGGTGTAAACTTGATCGTAAAAGTACTAGTAGAACCTGTCAGTTTCTTGGAGTAAATTTGATCTCTTGGAGTAGCAAGAAACAGAACTCAGTTGCTCTATCTACTGCAGAAGCCGAATATATAGCAGCTGGGAGCTGTTGTGCTCAAATCCTTTGGATCAAACAACAACTCGAAGATTTTGGCATTAAACTAACTAAGACACCCATAAGATGTGACAATACAAGTGCAATCAACCCGTCTAAAAATCCTGTGCAACATTCAAGAAGTAAACACATTGAGATAAGACATCATTTCATAAGAGATCATGTACAAAACTCTAATGTAATTCTTGATTTTGTCTGTACTAATGATCAGTTAGCTGATGTGTTTACAAAGCCTTTGAGTGAGGATAGGTTCTGTCTGATTAGAAGAGAGTTAGGTGTCATTGATCCATTCTCCTAGAACTCTCTTAGTATCCTTTTTACCTAATTCCTAAAGCTCAAAACCTATTGGTTAAAACCCCAAAACTATGTCAAAATTTTTTCCTATTTTTTTGGATTTTCTCAAATTTTTTTTGGCCAAGTGTCGACACTTGGAAAGTGTCAAGTGTCGACACCTGACCAAGTGTCGACACTTGACATATCCGAAGTGTCGACACTTGCGAATCTGAGACAGTTTTTAATCGGACCGAACAATGTTTTATTTTAAATTTTCTTCCCCCCGATTTCTTGGAACAGTGGTCCCCTCTGTCCAAATTTGTCCTTTCACCTCTCAATCCTTCACAAATCAGGTATTTCTCCTTTCTAATTTCGTTTTATTTTTCTTTGTTTTTAATTTTGCTGATTTCGAACCAAACAACCGTGTTTTGGGTTTCTCGAATATTTTTCTTGAATCTAATCAGATTTTTGCATGTTTTAATGGATTTATAAAACTCCATTTGAGGGAATAATATTTTAAACTTGTTTTTCTCGGATTTTCCTCATCTTTTGGCCGTTTTCATCCCTTTTTCATAAAAATCACTGTTTCATTAATTTTGGACAAAATGAAATGGGTTTTCATCTAATTTAAAGTTACTAAATTTATTTATTGACTATTTGGAAAGGTTTTTCGTGATACATTTGCGAGATTTTTGCCTAGTTGCTAAAACCCTAAGTATTGAGACCCAAATCCCATTTTTTTATTTTTTGATCTTACAAAGATTATTTTTTCCAAAGATTCAAATGTGTTCTACCTAACAAAAATTATTCCTACAAATTTTGTTCGAAAGTTTGTCATTTGATAAAAATATATTTTCTATAAATATTATTTTTCAAACATTATTGTTTCTGGTTTTCGAAACCTATCTGAATTTTTTTTCTAATCTCAACCTATGGCCAGTCCCTTGTTCTAAACTTTTCTTCCTTTTTCCTGGTCAGTTGGTTGTAATGGGTCCTAGGAAGAGACTTGCAGTTAGGGAGAGGCCTAGTCATGGTACTGAGAGGAGATCGAAGGCCAGATTTGATCCTGCACAACCGAGCAGTACAGCCACACAGAGCTCCCCCCTGCAGAGAGGATGGCAGGGAAGCTTGTAGCTTCAGGGAGGAGAATTGACCTACAGTGCTTCGACCGACACCACTTTGGTGTTAGGCAGATACTCACTGATGCAAGACTAGTACCCTTCTGCACCATGCAGGAGAGGAACTATCCTCATATAGTGAGGGAGTTCTACGGTGCACTGGATTGTCGACGACTATTGTGGACGACATCTGTCAGGGGTATTCAGATCTCTTTGACTGATGAGCTTTTGAACCGTGTATGGGAGATACCCCGGAGAGGGGTCTGTGCTTTTTCTGTAGATGATAGAGAGGCGGCTTTCAGGTGCATCCTTGAGAGAGAGGATGTTCGCGGTATTTCAGTGGTTACCGCGAACCAGTTATCATTAGAGATGCGCCTGCTGCACCATATTACTGCACGGATCCTACTACCGAAGACTGGCAGATTCGATTTCATCACCGAGAGGGAGCTGATGGTGATGACCAGTCTGATTGAGAGGAGACAGATAGATATACCCACTCTGATGCTGTCACAGATGCATGATGCTGCCACTCAGCGCCGACACTGTTTGCCATACGGCATGGCACTGACCCGACTTTTCAGAGCTTGTGGAGTATCATTGGAGGGGGAGATCTCCAAGAAGATACTGCACACGGATGTGTACGATGAGAGGTCATTGCACCGGATTGGATACAGAATAGTTGGAGGTCGATGGGTTCGCAGAGAGTCTGGCCAGGAGCCAGATGAGGACGACGAGATTCGAGAGGCTGAGGCTGGACCATCTGAGCCAGCAGTTCTTCCTCCAGTAGATGTACCATTGACACAGGCAGAGCACCTGTCTCCTGACACTTCAGCCCTCCACCACCATCTACCGGACTATCTTTTGAGGAGCATGCCAGAGCACAGTTCACAGAGATCAGAGGTGAGGTGACTCAGCTGCGTAGTGAGGTCGAGCTTCTACGAGCACATACTACCTCGAAGCATGCTGAGATTCGCAGATCCATGGAGGAGGGATTTACTCGCATTGAGAGTCTGTTGAGATCATTTATACCTCCTGCAGCCCCTGCATTTGCACGATTTGACGACGATGATGATGATGATGATGATGGCGACGATCACCAAAGCGACCATGCTGATTATGCTGTGGGTGGTGATCAGGATGTTGATAGAGCTACAGAGGTAGTGGGCAGTGATAGCAATAGTGTTGGCGGTGTCGATGCTTATGAGATGGTCAGTCAAGATCCTCCTACTACACCAGCTCCTGCGACTGCCTTGGTTGACTCCACACCGGACCTTATTGCGCTAGCTGATCGTCTTTCACCTCCTTCCACTAGATCTTCTAGGGTTGTACCCGCCTTTGGTCCTTCCGGTCGTACTAGGAGTCGTAGAGCTTTAGCACCTCCTAGGGCATTAGCCACCAGATCTAGGATCAGTGCTCCTTTCAATCTTGATATTCCATCTGATGAGGATTAGCCTCACAGATGTCTATTTTAGATCTTATTTTGTATATTTGCTACATGTTTGACTGTGATGACTTATATATGCTTCAGCTCTTGTTGATGTCTAAGCAATTTTTGTACTGAAAACTTATCTTATATATATATGTGTTTCTGTTCAGTACTCTGTTATCTTGAAAATTTTGTGCTTCACTAAATCAGTTTACTATTCTTTGGCTCTGATACTCCTTTATCTTGGTATATTTTAGCTCTGATACTCTTTGATATTAGCATAATTTTAGCTCTGATATCTATATTATTTGTTTCTCTACTATCTTTTTGTATCCATGCTCATTGTGAGGGGGAGGTTATTCTCCTTTCTAATGATTGACAAAAAGGGGGAGAACATGTATTGATTTTGATTTTATTGAGAAAAAGGTGTATTGATTGATTATATTGATTTCACTTTGTAAGAATCTTTGAAGTTTACCCTAATAAGAAGTATCTAATTAAGGGGGAGATTGTTTCCTCCTATCTATAAAGTTTTTGCCTCTATTGTGACTAAAATTCATATTTATAAATTAAATGGTTAAAGTTTGAACTATATTGTCTCTTCTTCTCAAGGTTTTGTCATCATCAAAAATGGGGAAATTGTTGGCTCCACCCAGTGATTTTGATGAATAACAAAACATTGAGTGCATATTGTATTCTAATGAGGATTTCAAGTTGTGAGTTTTCAGGAAGAAAGCACCTCCAAATTTCAAAAACTTATGGTGTATGGCACGCAATGGCATGGAGCAATTCTCACATATCCGGGCATCCTCTTCATTGAAAAAGGGCATATAATTGTTTAACTATTATGTGTTTATGTATTCATGAATTTTATTTTTGTTTTCGAGGCATTTACACTTGTATCTGAATGTTTTCAGTCTCAAGTGTCGACACCTGGACAGTCAAGTGTCGACACTTCAGCATTTGGCACGGACAAAAATCCTTGGCACGCCAAGTGTCGACACCTATATTCAAGTGTTGACACCAAGTGTCGATACTTAGGTTCCAAGTATCGACTCAAGGCTTGAGATTTTTTAAAATACATAACTTTATGGTTTTGAGGATTTTTGTGTCAAGTGTAGACACTTGACAGCCAAGTGTCGACACCTGACAGCCAAGTGTCGACACCTGACAGCCAAGTGTCGACACCTGCAGCCTGACAGCTCTAACGGATCTATTTTTCTGGCTTGCAAAAGTTGGTTTTCAAGCTCCAAACGGCTATTTCCAATGCACCAACGGTTACAAACCATTTTTAGAAGGTTTTTGGTGTATTTAAGTTCCACCAACCTCATTTTAAAGCAAGAGAAAGCAAGAGAGAAGTCAAGAGAAGTCTATTCAAGAGCATTCAAGTCCACTCAAAAGCCAAAAAGCCAAGATTCTCTCCAAACTTCAAATCAAAAAGTCTCTTCTAGCTTGATTCCACTGAAAAGCCTACAAGCTCAACCTTACTTCATTCCAAAAAGAGGCATCTTGAAGAAGAGTAAAGACAAAGCATCCTTTTGAGTTTCAAAGATTCCAATCTACTCTTGAAGAGAGTTTGTTGTAGCTTTTAAATTTCATATCTGTTTTATTATGATTTGACCTTGCTTTCAAGGGTGTCTTGAAAGAAGGTTATTGTGGTTTGTTGGTGAACCAAAGGGACAAAACCAACTAGGGTTAACTTGTGAGCCCGAAGACAAAACAAGTATTTAGGTTTGTTGGTAAGCCTAGGTGACAAAACTAACTTAGGTTTTGACTTGTGAGCCTTGTGAAAAACAAGTCGACTGTAATCTGGTGTGGATTATAGTGGAATTCCCAAGGGTGGCTTAGGGAGTGGATGTAGGTGCTAGGTTTGCACCGAACCACTATAAACTCTGTGTTTGTGTGTGATTGCTCTTTTCCTCTCATACTCTTTAATTATTGCTATCATCTTGCATCTAATTTATTATTGCTCACAAGCACCACTGGACATTCATTTTATTGTGTTAAATTTTTAAAAGACCCAATTCACCCCCCCTCTTGGGCTCCATTTCTGGGCAACAGCCCCCACCTCTTCCTTGCCTTTCCCAAGTTTGCTCTTTCCTTTTCCATCTTATCTTTTCTTGAAATTCTCCTTTCCAAGGAGGGAATAACGTACCCCTTCCTGACACGCCAATTATGAATAAATCACCCATGGCTGAAGCTTTGGCGGCATCGGGCAATCCCGCTCGCTCTTCCAACCGGATGAGATCCTGCTCCTGTGCACTCCTCTTGGATGGAGACCTGCAAAAGGTCCCCAGACTGAATTTCTGGCGAGAGATACTCTGATACTTAAGTCAGTGGGGTGGTCTAAGCAACAGAATGGAGAGTTAAAAGAAAGAGAGATGAAAAAAAGGAAGAGTTAGAGTGGCATAGTATGGGCTTGCTTGCCTTAGACTTCCTTCTTCTTGGAGGTTCCCTCTTACCCTTTTTATAGGTATGGCTATACCCGAAAGTAGTTGCTGTAACCGAAAGTAGTTGCTGTAACCGAAAGTAGTTGTTGTAACCAAAAGTAGTTGCCATAACCGAAAGTAGTTGCCATAACTGAAAGTAATTGTTGTAACCGAAAGTAGTTAGTACTTCAATAGCCATTTTTATTATCATAATGAGGTCGAGTGATTGAGTGACAATAGATACCAATTATCTAGTCCTTGGACGGATGTTGGCAAAGTTGCCAGGCATTGGATAGCAGTTTGTCGGTTACTAGGCTCCCCATCTTAATTTTGGTTGCACGTCATCCTAGATTTTTCATGAAAAATTTGTATGAAATAGTGTCATACCAAAGGGATATCTTAATTTGCTAGACATGAGTCCATATTCCAGTTTGATGAAAAATGAAACACAGGCAAAGTCTTTCATACATGAATCTAAAATGACCAAAAATATTTTGACAAAGAACCTGCTTTAGATGTCTTTGCAGGCAATGATAGAATGTTATGCATGCCACTTATCCAACTAGAGATGTGGGATATCCAAGTTTTTTATTCTTCTAGGAAAAGCATATTTGAGTTTTTTTTTTTCTTTCTCTTATTTTTTGTAGGTAGTCATATTCAAGCATATCATGTATGATATATTATATAAGGAGTTATCTCTAAGAAATTTAATTCAGCCAAGGAGGATAACTTTAAATGGCATCATGGGACAAGATTAATTGAGATGGCCAGCACAACAAATAATGTCGATGGGAAACATACAACAAAATTCTTTTTGTGTGTTACCGCTCCTCTTTAAGCTATTGATTATTTTTGGGCTTTATCCATAGATGAATTATCTTAAGTATGATTGGGGTCATGAAAAGGATGGATGAGGTTGGAATGACAAATGACTGCCATCTACCATTTAGTTCAAAACCTTTTAGAATGATGGACCTAAAGGAGGGATTGCTCATCCATCCGCACCTACCAATTTGCATCCAAATTAGGAGGATGCAAGAAAAAGATGGATGGACTATATGAGTGATGGATATTTATGTTGACAAAATTATCCCTTAAAAACTTTTTTGACAAAATCCTAATTCTTTTTTATAGTAGTTTAATAAAAGTGTTATACAATTATCATTCATTCTCTTTTTTGTTATTTCTATATTTAGCAGAGAAGGAAATCACTTTCATGTTAGATTTTGTGGAGTTTTCATGCATACATATTTTAAAACTGACTTTTAGATTACATGGCATAAATAAACTAGATTAAAACTATTTTAATCTAAAAATATGCATAAGATCTTATTTTAAAATACCTAAATAGGATTCTATGTATGAAAGATTAAGATTCGGATCTAAATAGCAACTAATTAAACATTATTCTAGGACAACCATTCAATATAACGGTTTATACTATTATGCTAAGACAACTTTATATCAAAGCATGTTTAGATCTATCAAATAATCATAAATATTCAAATCTAAAATATAAAGGAAAGATCTAATCTTTTATCTTTGCAATGGTAGATTTTGATCACGATCTAAAAAACCATGAATTTACTGGAGGTTCCTGAAGCCACACAAATGTCTGGCATTTACAAGTATCCACATGGGACTGATCTCGATCAGGAGACTCCAATTAAAAGCATTAGAGTGCTAGCTTCCTTGTAGACTTCTCTTCTTGGATTTGATCTTCTTCTTATCCTACTCTTCTCAAGAGAACCAAAGAAGATTACGGCAGTAAAGTTTCTTTCTTTTCTTCTCTTCTCAAGAGATAAAAGGGACAGAAAAGTGTGAACACCTTCACACAAGAGGAGGAAGGAGGGAGAGGAAGAAATCCTCTCCCTATTGCACTTTTCTTTTGTGGTGCCAATAAGGAATAAGAGGCAATGGGGTGCCAACTTATTTTTCTCTCTCTTTTGATGTTAAGAAGAAATGAGAATGGGAGGGCATCTCATCTGATTTATTTTTTCCTTTATTGTGCAATGAAAACTTCATCGAGAGAGCCTCTTTTTATTTCTTAACACCACCACAATCCATGCCAAACCCAAACTTTTTTGAATTTTAAGTTTAAGATTTGAATTGAATTCAAACTCAAACTTGGATAAAGATAATGAGATAAGAAAACATAAAACATAAGGACTCTGAAAGGTGGGTGCCAAGCATGCCGTCTTTTTATGATGATTTTCTTTCACAAAAATACAAGGGGGACCACCCCTTTTGTGCACCAACATTTGGTGTAAAGGAAGGGAGAGGTCTTAGCTTGGTGGGACTCTCGAGAGGGGGTGGTGCCAACTTCTTTATTCTTTTCTTATTCCATGCAAAAAACCAAAAGGGCACCCCCTCTTGTGTGCCAACTTTTGGTACTTTAGAGAGAGTCCCAATGAAGTTGGAGAAATAGTTCAAATTGAGTTGGAGAAAGAGCCTGCATGGAGTTGAAGAAAGAGTCCAATTGGAGTTAGAAAAATAGTTTTAGTCAAGTGGGACCCTAGGATTTTAATTTGATTTGAAGTCAATTTGGTTAAGTACAAATTCCATTTAACTAATAAACCAAATTAGACCAAATTAAACCAAGTCTAATCAAATTTGGTTTAATTCAACTAGGATTTAAAATCATGATTTGATTAAATCAAATTATTTTGCAACACTTATAATTATATCTTTTTCTTGCTAACTCTTAGCAAATCCTCTTTGTAACTTTTACAAACTATGCCAATCATCAATGATGTTGACTCCTGTCTTGATTTTGATGAATAACAAAATACTTAAGTATATTTGAGTATTAACTGTGTATTAAAAGTATGTTTATCAGAACAAAGTACTCATCAAAGTTGTAATGTATTGAAGAGATAAAACTGCTTGTCAAATAGTTGAAGAAGTCACCTAAATTAATGGATTTTCAAGTTGTATGGATTTAGGCACATAAGAATGACTTCGAAGGACTCAAATTTTGAGTTTGAACAAGTTTCAACAAAAGTTTCAACCAAGTGTCGACTCATGAAGATCAAATATCGACTCAAGGTATCGACTCACAGAATCTTGAACTGATATGCAGAAAATGTTTCAATAGGTATGCTAAAGTATCGACTCATTAAAACTAAGTGACAACTCATGTGTCGACTCATGATCAGCCAATTGTCAACTCAAGGCCTGAGACTAAAAATGATATAGAACTTGCTGATTTCAAGTTTTTGCTCAAGTGTTGACTCATAAAGATGAAGTATCGACTCAAGTGTCGACTCACCAAAAGAAGTGTCAATGTACCAGTGAACTCCAGAGAGCTTCAAAAAAATTTTTTGACCTGGTGTTGACTCAAGTGTTGACACATGAGTCAACTCATGGCCTGAAGTATCAATACTTGCAGGTCTGAGTGAACAGTAACGGCTAGTTTTTTGAAATGCAGAACTTTTTTAAATTATGTCTAACAGTTATTTTCTCCTCTCCAATGATCATAAACAGTAATTTAAGGCTTGGAAAGGTATTTAAAGGCCACCAAACACAAGAGGGAGGAATAAATTATAATTGATTCAAACATTTATTGAAGAACCAATACTTTTGAGTGAAGTTGAGCCTTTAAGTATTCAAGTTTTAAAGAGAGCATTCAAGTCCAATTTATTCAAGCATTGATTGAGGCTTTAACAGCTTGGAGATAAGCTTCTCAACAACAATCAAAAGCTTCATCAAAATTATTTTCTTTTTGAGAAAGCTTATTGTATTCTTACATTATACTTGAATTATTTTGTTGTTCCTAGTTTCAAGTGGATTGAAACTAGTACTTAGGTTGTTGATGAGCCTTGAGTTAAAATCAACTAGGTTGTTGGTGAGCCTTATAAAAATCAACTAAATTGTTGGTAAGCCTTGTGAAAACCAATTAGGTTTTTGGTTAGCCTTGTGAAAACCAAAGAATTTTGATTAGAGAGCCTGGAAAAACTAATCTACTGTAATCAAGATTGGATTATAGTGAAATATCCAAGTGGACCTTGAGAAATGGATATAAGTGCTTGGAGTGCACCGAACCACTATAAATTTTTATGTTTGTGATTACTTATCTTTCTCTTCTTGCATTTACTTTATTACTTCTGCTGCATATTTTTGTTGAGCACACAAATACTTTGTAAACATACTAGTACTTGATTTAAACTATTGCAAAATGTTTTAAAATCCAATTCAACCCCCCCTCTTGGGTTGCTTTAGCTGGGCAACAAGTGGTATCAGAGCCTTGTACTAGCTTGTAGGTCTAATCATCTTGAGTTAAATATCTATGGCTACCCCAATAGGTACTAGTTTTGTTAAGGGTCAAGCCTCAAATAGACCACCATTTTTCAATGGCATAAATTACACATAATGAAAAACTCACATATAAATTTATATGCATTCTATTGATTATAATCTTTGGAAAGTAATAGTTAAAGGCCCACATATTCCTTCAACTATGGTTAATGGCATTTCCATTCCAAAGCTTGAAGAAGATTGGGATGAAAACAACATTAAGTAATTTGAGCTTAATGCCAAAGTAATGAACTTACTTTATTATGCATTGGATCCTAGTGAATTTAATAAGATTTTCACATATGCATCGGCGAAGGAAATATAGGACACACTTGAGATTACACATGAGAGTATCCATCAAGTAAAAAATTTAAAAGTAAATATGCTTGTGCATATATATGAAATGTTTAGAATGGAGCCTAATGAATCCATCACTGATATGTATACAAGATTTACAAATATTATTAATGAAATAAGAAGTCTTGGCAAAGTAATGTCTAACACTAATTTGGTTAACAAAATTTTCAGGTCTTTGCCAACTTCATGAGATCCAGTGATCCGAGAAACAAAGGATGTTGAAACTCTACCTTTAGATTAGCTCATAGGTTTACTCATGACTTATGAATTGAACATAAAGCAAAAAGTAGTGGATGCGAATAGAAAGAAGAAGATAATTGCCCTCAAATCTACTATACCAAATGAACTTTCAAGTGAGAAGTTAGAAGAAAGTGAAGATAAAGATGAGGAGGTTCTAGTAGCTAGGAAATTTAGGAGATTCATGAGGAAAAAGAAGTATTCGTACAAAAAGAAGCCACCAAAGGAGAGCCTAGTAAAGATAAAGGCAAGGACAGAAAAAAAGAAGGAGAAGGACTAACCCATCTGCATTGTATGCAAGAAGCCCATTCATTACAAGTTTGATTGTCCTCTCCTCAAGAAGCTTAAAAAGAAGTTCAAGAAGAAGACAATGATGGCTGCTTGGAGCGAAAGTGAAGACTCCAGTTTAGAGGAAGAACAATAAGAAGTCACCAACTTTTGTCTCATGGCAATTGAAAATGAGGTACAATCTAAATCTAAATTTACTTTTGAAGAACATAGAGATGTTTTTGATGAACTTGTGCATGAATATAAATTATTAAAAATTGAGCACAAGAAGTTGAGAAAATTTGTTGATTCTTTTTTTTAAAAAAAAACAACAATCTTGGAAATGAAAACAAAGAACTAAAAGCCAAGATTGATATTTTAGTAAAGGAAAAGAATGCACTCTCAAAAGAGAAAGAAGTTTTGAAAATATCCAAAGCCTTTGTTTCAAATAATGAGCTTATTAAGAAAAACAAAGACCTTGAATTAGAAAACAAAAAGTTTAAAAAAGATCTTGATAAAGTCAAGACATTTGTTAAAAAATTCACGTCTAGTTCTGAAAAATTGAATTTATTATTGAATAATCAACGTGTAATTTTCAACAAAGATGGCTTGGGGTATAAAAGTCAAAAACAATAAAAGTACTTCAAAAAAAATTTTGTACTTACATCTTCTAGTATTACATGTTTTTGTTGTGAAAAATTTGGACATAAAGCATATCAATACAATCAAAGAAAAGTAAATAAATTTAGAAAACTTTGGATTCCAAAAGGAACCATCACTACTAACCTTAAAGGATCCAAGATGGCTTGGATACCTAAAACAAAAACTTGATCTGTTTTGCAGGTGTGTCTTGCAACCAAGGAGAAAAGAAGGTTATGATACCTTGATAGTGGTTGCTCAAGACACATGACGGGAGATGTGAATCAATTCACCTCTCTTGAAGCTTTAAATGGGGAGAATAAGATTTTTGGAGACAATGATAAAGGCAAAAATATTGGTATCGATAAAGTTCACATTTCTCTATCTACTTATATTGATAATGTTTATTAGTGAAAGAATTAAAGTATAATTTATTGAGCATTAGTCAATTCTGTGATAAAGATTTTAAAATAATTTTTGAATCATCTCTTTGCATGGTGTCTAGTCTTGATGATGATAGGCTAAAATTCATTGAAAATAGGCATGGCAACATCTATTTAGTTGATCTTGATAATCTTCCAATACAATATGGTGAATGCCTTGTTGCAATGGCTGCCAGAATCAATGAGACTAGCTGGTTATGGCATCATAGATTAGGTCATGCAAGCCTGCATTTACTTTTCAAATTATGTAAAAAGGATTTAGTTAAAGATTTACCAAAATTTAGATTTGAAAAAGATAAAATTTGTGATACTTGTCAATTTGGTAAATAAATAAGAACTTCTTTTAAATCAAAAGGAATTGTTTTAACTTTTAGGCCATAAGAACTACTTCATATGAATCTCTTTGGACCAACTAGATACACAAGTCTAAAAGGCAAGAGATATGGTTTAGATATAGTTGATGATTTCTCACATTTTACTTAGGTTTTATTCTTAGCATATAAAGATGAATCTTTTTCTACTTTCATAAAATTTTATAGAAAGGTTTCAAATGAAAAAGGTACTTCTATTATTTGTATTCGAAGTGATCATAGAACTGAATTTGAAAATCAATATTTTAAAAATTTTTGTAATGAAAAATGTATTGAATACAATTTTTCTGCATCTAGGATATCTCAACAAAATGGGATGGTAGAAAGAAAAAATAAAACTTTAAAAGAAATGGCATGCACAATGCTTTACAAAAATGACCTTCCTAGATATTTTTGGATCGAACCTATTAACACTGTATGTTATATTTTAAACCATGTCTTAATTCGATCAATTTTAAAGAAAACATCATATGAACTTTGGAAAGAAAGAAAACCTACTTTAAAGTATTTTCATGTATTTGGTTACCGGTGTTTCGTATCAAACAACGACAAGGATAATTTAAGCAAATTTGATGCCAAGTCAGATAAAGGTATCTTCTTAGAATACTCTACATCTAGCAAGGCATACAAAGTTTTTAATAAAAGAATACTTGTTGTAGAAGAGTCTATGCATGTTATATTTGAAGAGTCTACTAACAAGCCATCTAGAAAAGAGGATACTTCTGATGATGTTGTAGGTATTGAAGGACTTAAGAAACTGATTTTAAATGATCCCCTTTCCAAAGAAAATGAAGAAGATCAAAAGAAGGAGAATGAAGAAGAAATCTTGAAATCTTTATCGGAGCACAAGGACCTACCTAAAGAATGGAGGTATGCTCATGGACATCCTAAGGAACTAATCTTAGGTGATCCATCAAAAGGGATAAGAACTAGATCCTCTCTCAGAAATGAATGTGATTATATTGCTTTTGTTTCACAAATAGAACCTAAGAATATGAAAGAAGCTGAAAAAGATCCAAATTAGATGATTGATATGCAAGAGAAATTAAATCAATTTAAAAGAAATAAAGTTTGGACACTAATAAAAAGACCATCTAATACTTCCATAATTGGTACTAAATGGGTATATAGCAATAAATTGGATGAAAATGAAATAGTAACTAGAAATAAGGCTAGGCTAGTTGCTAAAGGCTATAATCAGGAGGAAGGTATTTATTTTGATGAAACTTTTGCTCCTGTTGCTAGACTTGAAGCAATTAGACTTTTATTAGTTTTTGCATATTTTATAGATTTTAAGTTATTTCAAATGGATGTTAAAAGTATATTTTTGAATGGATACATAGCTGAAAAAGACCGCTTGGCCTCCAAGGCCATTGTTGGGGGATGGAGAGTGGACTTTGAGTTCGTCGACCAACAGCATTTTAGGATCGGTGATTGGTTAAGAGATGCTGGGTTAGGACAGTTTTGCACTCTCTGTAAGAGGTTTTATCCAACCCTGATGAGAGAATTCTATGGGACTCTGGCCCGAGGCGCTGATGGATGGATTGCAATGGTGAGAGGCATCTCTATTTCCTTGTCAGCAGAGATGTTGAGCGAATCTAGGAGATTCCCATGAGGGGGAAAGTTATAGACTCTCTTGGAGACCGGATCAGCGATTTCAGGTATATTTTAGAGAGAGATGACCTAGGAGAGGGAGTTATAGTTGTTGCATCATAGCTATCAGTAGAGATGAGACTCCTACATCACATTATGGCCAAGATTCTTCTATCAAAGACTGGATGATTTGACTTCATCACAGAGAGAGAGCTTTTGGTCATGGTAGCACTCATTCGGAGGATGCCAGTCTGCCTCCCTATATTGATGGTACACTAGATGACCGAGGCGGTGACTAGCAGGTGACTCTGTCTATCATATGGCATGGGTCTTACCAATTTTTTAGAGCTTACGAAGTCGACCATGATGGAGAGCCATATCGAGAGCTACTTCATACTAATGTATATGATGAGAGATCACTGCATCGTATGGCTTATCATAGGTACCGAGGTCAGTGGAGACGTAGAGTCTCTAGAGTGCCTGACTCAGATTCAGATGATGATGCAACTGAGGAGGAGGATACATCGAGAGATGAGGCTGGGCCATCTGAGCCATCATGAGCTACACCAGAGTTATAGCCTCAGCCATCTGTATCGGCACATGCTGAGGTGCCACCTCCTAGAGATACTTCTGATGATAGGATCACTCGCCTAGAGACAGAGATGCAGACTATGAGATAGCGAGTAGATACGATTCATATGGAGATGAGATCAGGGTTTGATGAGATGAGTAAGGGGTTTATTGCTGTCATGGTTGCTTTACAAAGATTAACTTCTAGCAGGCCACCTTCCCCTCCACCGTCAGATTCTTCACCTACTCCACCAGCACCACCAGCTCCACTAGTAGATGATACTGAGATAGGAGACGATCAGGGTTTTCCATTAGCGGATTTTGATGTTGATGACTTTATAACAGAGCTCGAGCCTAAGACAAGAGATCAGGTCATGGATTCGATGGAGTTTGTTGCGGCTGATGCCATGATGTCTTCTAAGGATGCTTTCATCCCATTGAGTTCAGCTCTTCAGACCCCTATCCTATCTAGTACTCCTATAATACCTAATCATTCTGACCCTGTAGTATCCACACCTTTACTATATTCTGATCCACCTGATACTCCCACTGACTGACCTACACCTTCGATTACTATTCCCTTTACTTTCTCCGATAGGATACTAGTTATTCCTTCTGTAACATTACCTAGTTCTTCTCTATCCAAGGAGTTAGGATTTTACACTCCTAGATTTTATATTCTTTCCACTGTCCTATCTTTGATCATACACTGTCTGAAGCTAATCCTGACCCTGTTCCATTTCCTGACCCTGCTCCTGATGTTGCTTTTTCTTTAGCCTGGGCTAGAGGAAGAGCATGACCCAGAAGCAGAAGCCGAGGACATGGTGATGTTCCTAGAGCCATTCGCACCAGGCTAGCTAATCTCCGATTGATGTGGTCGCAACTCCATCCCTCTAGGATTACAGGACCTATTATTTTACAGATTGGGTCTTCCTTTGATGAGGACAGCACCCCTTAGGATTGGTCAGTGTATCAATTGGTATCATATCAGTTAGATGTATGTTTGTATCAAACTATGTATCAATGTATCAAATTTTGAATTTTATGTATCAGTGTTTGGAATTATATATATGATGACACTTTCAGCATTTTCACTTGTATACTTATATTTCTTCTTACTGTACTCTATACTCTTCTTACTCTACTACTTTCACTTCTTTTTTATGATGACAAAAAGGGAGAGAATGGTAATGGTAATGGGAGAGAGAATGGAAATGCCCAACATTATAGAATGGTAATGGTAATGGGAGAATGGAAATGAGAATAATGGTAGCAAATGGCATAATATTTCGTGGTATCAAAATGGTAAACAAAGGGAGAGAATAAATGGTATAAGTAAAAAAAGGAGGAGGCAGGAAGGTAATAAGTAATAATTAAGAGGAAAGAATGGTTAAGGGAGAGAAAAGTACTAAAGAAAAAAAATTTAAAAAATTTTAAATTTTCTAAACTTTTCAAAAATATATTTTTTAAAAAATAATAATTAAATTGCTAAAACATGTAAGCCATTTTTTAAAAAAAATTAAAAAATATTTTCAGATCATATATTGAGGGGGAGCTTCAGTCTTATGCTTTGATACTCCTTATTTTTATGCTATGATGCTCTTTATTTTCATGCTCTGATACTCTTCATACTCTGATATTTTTGCTCTGATACTCTCTATCTTTATGTTATATTATTTGTTCTGATATATTCTGATACTTTTCATGCTTTGATACTCTCTATATTTATGTTGTATTATTTACTTTGATACTCTTAAAGATTTTTCTCTGATATTTTTCATGTTCAACCTATTTTTGCTCTAATATTTATCTTTCAAATCTATTTTAGCTCTGATACGCCTTTCAAACATCTCATATAAGCATATAGCTCTGATACATTTTAATTATAGGTTTGATATATTATAGTTACAGCTCTGATACATTGAAACTATATGAATTGAAGTCTTTCTTTTATATATATATATATATATATATATAGCTCTGATATATTGTAAACGAGTTTTTTTCTCTTGATAATTATTACAACTTAGCTCTAATACTTATTGTCAATAGCTCTGATACTCATGTCAATTGCTCTATACTTATTGTAAATATTTTGAACTTATAATGTGTATATACTTAAATATTTTATCATCATCAAAAAGGGAAAGATTATTGACTCCTGTCTTGATTTTGATGAATAACAAAATATTTAAATATATTTGAGTACTAACTGTATATAAAAGTATGTTTATTAGAACAAAGTACTCATCAAAGTTGTAATGTGTTGAATAGATAAAATTGCTTATAAAATAGTTGAAGAAGTCACCTAAACTAATAGATTTTCAAGTTGTATGGATTTTGGCACATAAAAATGACTTTGAAGGACTCAAATTTTGAATTTGGATAAGTTTCAACAAAAGTTTTAGCCAAGTGTCGACTTATGAAGATCAAGTATCGACTCAAGGTGTCGACTCACAAAACACTGAGCTAATACGCAAAAAATGTTTCAACCGATACGCTGAAGTGTCGACTCATGGAAACCAAATGTCAACTCATGCGTCGACTCATGATCAACCAATTATCGACTCAATGCCTGAGACAAAAAATGATATAGAACTTGCTAATTTTAAGTTTTTGCTCAAGTGTTGACTCATGAAGATGAAGTGTCGACTCAAGTGTCGACTCACTAGAAAAAGTGTTGATGTACCAGTGCACTCTAGAGAGCTTCAAAAACCTTTTTGATCTGGTGTCAACTCAAGTGTCAATATATGAGTCGACTCATAGCCTGAAGTATCGACATTTGCAAGTCTGAGTAAATAGTAATGGCTAGTTTTTTAAAGTATAGAACTTCTCCAAATTATGTCTAATAGTTATTTTTTCCTCTTCAATGATCATAAATGATCATTTAAGGCTTGAAAAGGTATTTAAAGGCCACCAAACACAAGAGGGAGGAATGAATTACAATTGATTCAAATATTCATTGAAGAACCAATACTTTTAAGTGAATTTAAGCCTTCAAGCATTCAAGTTTTAAAGAGAGCATTTAAGTCTAATTTATTCAAGCATTGATTGAGGCTTCAACAACTTGGAGATAAGCTTCTCAATAACAATTAAAAGCTTTATCAAATTTATTTGCTTTTTGAGAAAGCTTATTGTATTCTTACATTATACTTGAATTATTTTATTGTTCTTAGTTTCAAGTAGATTGAAACTAGTGCTTGGGTTGTTGGTGAGCCTTGAGTTAAAATCAATTAGGTTATTGTGAGCCTTATAAAAACCAACTAGGTTATTGGTGAGCCTTATGAAAATCAACTAGATTTTTAGTTAGCCTTGTAAAAACTAAGAGGTTTTGATTAGTGAGCCCGGGAAAACTAATCTACTGTAATCAAGATTAGATTATAGTGAAATATCCAAGTGAACCTTGGGAAGTGGACATAGGTACTTGGAGTGCACCGAATCACTATAAATTCTTGAGTTTGTAATTACTTATCTTTCTCTTCTTGCATTTATTTTATTACTTTTTCTACATACTTTTGTTGAGCACACAAATACTTTACAAATACACTGGCACTTGATTTAAACTATTGCAAAAAGTCTTAAAACATAATTCACATCCCCTTTTGAGTTGCTTTAGCTGGGCAACAAATCACATTAATAATTGGATCCTATTGCAATTCAAAAAGATGAATGAATTATTTGATCGAGTCAAATTCTTATTGTGATGACCTCATAGATTCTTTTCTGTTTGGTAGTAAGATGTGATGTGATCTCCATCAACAGCATCATTGAAATTCTTTTCAATGGATTGGAATAATTCTAACTCTCCTTAACAAGGATCATTGATTTCAAGATAATCCTATGAGTCTTATAATCCATCAATGATGCCAAGTAGTATGTAGTGGCAACCCAGCAAAAAAGAAGATAATAAAATCTTTAGTATAGTTAATTTATGATTCAGTTCTTCTATCATAAGTTCCAACAAGATGAAAGTTATAAAAAACTCATCAAACTCCATCGTTTATCATATATAAGATTTATTTGACTCAAGTTCATGATGTAAAACTTGTAAAAACATCTTTCTACCATTTACTCTACTCTAGCTAAGGTCTTTTGAATTCAATCTCACAAATCACATAGACTACTCATCTACCGAGATCAATAGATCCCATCTAGATACGCACTCTACTCTTACAATGAATCTATTATAACCAATATACATCATAAGGATTCCAATAGCTAGGAAACTAAGTATATGTGTAGTCAAACTACAGTAATATTACTGTGAGTAGTCAAGGTATCGCAAGTCAAAGAATCACTCTCACTACTACAGCATCGAGAAAGTCACTGATGAGTAAGTAAAATCCAAGTAATTTCTATCGTTATTCTCTAACAACCACCTGCACTCTCGCTCCAGTGTCTCCATACTATAAGCTTGAGACTCATCTATCATATAGAAAAACGATGCATACACCAATCTCATCGGATCAATCACTGTCCCTGTGATGATCCGTTAATCAGGAGTAACTTAAGAATTAATTACTAATGATATATATTTCAAATTCTCAGCTCTTGAGAATGTGTCATCATCTTATTAATTTTTTAGATGATTAATGGATAGATACATAACATAAATAGAATTGTTATCTAATTTTGTTAATTAAATACTAAATATATTCTAGAATAAAAATATGTATCAGTTAGATTGACTTCTAGGACATACATCTAATATTTCATCCATCATTCTATATTTAATCAAACATATAAGAGGATGAATAAAAAACCAATCTATCCTCTTCTCTATCCATCCTTCACTCCAACCTATTTGAAGCGTCCAAATAGGTTCTTAGAAAATCTTTGATTTTGTGCATATCACCTCAACTTGAGTTGCTTGGTTCTGGCTTATAAAATTTGGTAGTATATGTTAGCTACTTATTCATATACCATGCGGTCTTTATTTTCAAGATTTTAAAACTAATTCTGAGAAATTATGCATCAAAATATCAAGCATAAAAGCTAAATGTGACTTTTCAATTGTTTCCAAAAAAATTGTTATTTTATTTTTGTGATTTTATAATGTGCTCCATGTCAATAATGTTGACACTAAGATATGCCAATAAAAGTGTTCATGGAACAATCATTTTTACTTCTTGTTTCTATAACAAAGTAAATAAAACCCTTGATAAATATCAATTTTGATGTAGAAGTGTCACCAATGCCTATGTTTCTACTATTAATTATTCATTTATAGACCATCTTTCATATACGTATAATCTTTATTTTTATATTTTCAGAAATGCTTCAATTTAGTGTAGTTAAATTATATCTATTATGGTAGTAGTGAACCTACTCGGCCCGACCAAGCAGCAGGCCTATTCGGCTCGACAAAAGTAGTAGGCCTATTTGGCACAACAAAGTAACAGGAACATCCAAGGAAAGAATAATTCTTTGTACACCAGCCGCGGTGTAAAAAATCCAACACGGAGCGGAACATGCATCGTTATTAGGCCATGTTGCGCTTGCATGGCTCGAGTGGAATTCCATCTATCTAGCATCAAATTATAGTGATAAATGGAGATGCATGCAGGATGTCAAAACTGATCGATATTAAATGCATTACAAGCTCAAAACTTCAAGATTTTTATAATGAAAATTCCCTTTCCCTCCAAAATGACCTTTTTTTTCCATTCTCTACATAGTGCCAAATCATTTTTGAAGCTTCCTGTTCATCCTCTTTTTCCTTCTACCATTCCTCCTTTCTCTCTTCATCCTCCTCCCTTTCCTTGTCTGTCTGAGCGGCAACCATGCTATAGCTTTATTTTCCTATGATTACTTCGCAACCAAGGTTGTTACAGCAACTTCTTTTTTTAAATTACTACGAGACTACATGTCAAAGCCATTAAAAGGTAAATGATTTTTTTCTTTTTTTTTTAATTTGTTATGTGGTTCTTTTATCACAGCACCTTCTTCGAAGTAGTCTTTTTTCCTGACCCTATGACACCTAATGGCGAGCTTAGGACATTCCCCGCTTGAAGCCTGATATAGCAATGATGCATGACATCTCATTACCCATTTATGACACTTTCTTGGCAAGTTATGACATCCCCTACCCAAAACGAGCCTCTTTAACAGATTAAGATCATTTCCCATGCCTCGAATATGACACTTACTGGCCAACCCATAACATCTCTTGTCCAAACTGACCCTTTTCAATAGCTTAAGATGAACTTATGACATCCCATTTCCAAAAAACTTTCTGAACCTTACCTTTTTAGCTTTTTATATTATCATGTCCCCAAAAAACTACATGAACTAACCATTTTTACGTACTTAGGACATCATGATGCCTGATTATGATACCCATCTCTAGCTTATGACACCCACCACCCTAAGTATTCCAGGAACCAACATTTATCACAATATCATGACATCCTGTGGTCTGATTATAATACCCAGTTGTCACATTATAACATCCGATCCCAAAATTACTCCCTGTAGCAACTATGTTCACCTATATATGACATCCTGAGGTGAACTTATGATACCTTATGTCTAGCATCATGATATTCTCCAAACCAACTACTCTAGGAGCCAACTTTTTCATGATGTTATAATATCCTGCCACCGAATTATGATATTTGTGTGGACCTATGACATCCCCTTCCCAAGATATTTCCTAAGACAACATTTTTCACCTGCTTATTGCTCCCGATGGCTAGCTTATGATATCCCTTGTCATCCCTATACCAAAATACTCTCCAAACCATGCCTTCTCACGACCCTATGACATCGTGCAGCCCAATTATGACATAGGGTGTATAGGTTATGACATCCTGTGGTTGATGATGACACCCAATGCCTCGATTATGATGTCCGCTCCCTAAAATACTCCCGCACCAACCCTGTTCACCTACATATGACACCTCGTATTGAAATTTTGACACCTCATGTCTAGTTCATGATATTCCTCATCCCAACTACTCCAAGAGCTAACCTTTGCACAACAATATTATAATATCCTATGGGCAAACTTATGACACCCTATGTCCAGCCTATGACTTTCCCCGCCCCAACTACTCGAGGAACCAACCTGTTTTAAAATTTTTTCAGATATTGAGGCCTGATTATGACACCCTATGTCTACCTATGACATCCGCTCCTTAAAATATTCACTAAGGCAACCTTTTTCACTAGCCCATTACTCCAAGTGGCCAACTTATGATTCCCCATGTCATCTCCATTCCAAAGTACTCCTAAACTATGCCTTCTCATAACTATATGGCATTGTGCTACTCAAGTATGACACTCCCTGTGAAGTTTATGACATCCCTTGCCAAAACTATTTTAAGAACCAACATTCTTGATAATATTATGATATCCTGTGGTTTTAATTATGACAACCATATTCTCACTTTATGACATCACATCCACCGGAACTACTCTATTATCCAACCCTTTTTACATCCTTAATACAGATCGATTATGACATCCCTAGTTGACCCTATCTCTATCTTATAACATCTTCCATCCCAACTACTCTAAGAGCCAACCTTTTTACAACAATCTTATGACATCCTGCGGGCGAACCTATGACACCTCGTGTCTAACCTATGACTTTCCCTGTCCCAACTACTCTAGGAACCAACATTTTTCTAAATTTTATTAGATACTGGGACCTGATTTGACACCCTGTGGCAACCTATGATATCCTCTCCCCAAAATATTTCCTGAGGCAATCTTTTTCACCAGCTTATTACTCCTGGTGGCAAGCTTATGATTCCCCATGTCATCCCCATTCCAAAGTACTCCCCAAATCATGCCTTCTCATGACCATATGACATCATGCTACTCAAATATGACATTCCCTGTGCAGCTTATGACATCCCTCATCGAAACTATTCCAGGAACTAACATTTTTGACAATGTTATAACATCTTGCATTTTCGATTATGACAACCATATGATCACTTTATGACATCTTCCCCACTGAAACCATGGTTGTCCCCGAAGCAACCCTTTTCACCTACATATGATACCCCGATGCGAACTAATGACATCTCATGTCCATTGGTTTGGCATCCCCCGTCCCAACTACTTTAGAAGAGAACCATTTTATCAATGTTATGATATTCTGCTACCAACTTATGATACCTCATGTCCAGATTTTGACTTCCCTTGCCCCAACTACTCCATGAACCTACCTTTTTCACATACTTATTATGACATATTTCACCTTACTTATGAGAACCCATGCCCATCTTCATGACATCCCCTCTCCACATTACTACCGAGCCAACCTCTTTCCATAGTATAATAACATATTATAACCGGATAATGACACGGCATGGCCGACTTATGACATCCTCTTACAAAAATGCTCTCCGAATCAAACCTTTTTCAAATTACATCCTACGGTCATTTTATGACAGCACGTGTTCACCTTATCACATCTCTCACCTAAAGTACTTCATGAAGCAAACATTTTTACATGTGCATGACATTCTGTGGCCCAATTATGACACCCCGAGCTATTTTTATTGACATCCCATCGCTAAAATCTCCTTCGAACTAACCTTTTTCATCTACTCATGACATTCTGTAGCACAATCATGACACTCCGCTATGGATTATGATATCCCATCCCTAGAATACTACCTAAACCATCTATCTAATTTTTGAGTTTCATTATATTGTTTGTCAATAACAATTCATCTTTACATATTCAATAGAGGATGTTGCAAATGATCAATTTGACGACTCTACTGGTGGTTTTTATCATGATGATGCAGCTTGTTCCACTGCACTGCATGTAGATAATCATAATGTTGATCCTCTTGTTGGAATGGAGTTCGATTCAACTACTGATGTGTACAATTTTTACAATGGATATGCAAGAAAATCAGGTTTTGGAATAACAACCGTATACAATAGATCAAACAAAAAAAAGTAATTCTACTTTAAGCATCTAGCATGCTGGAGAGAAGTCTAGGAAGAAGGATAGTTCCATGAATCCAAAGGACACTAGAAAAATTGATTGCAAGGCATCAGTAAAGGCCAGACTTAATTCAAAGACTAGTAAGTGAAGATTGGATGAGGTTATTTTAGAACACAACCACAATCTATCTATTTCAACCGTTAGTTATCTACGGTCCCATAGAAGGACTAGTACACCAAAGAAGGTAGAGATTAGCAACATGCATACCTCAAATGTATCCATAACTCAAATTTGCTCTATCATGGCAAGAAGGAAAGGGGGCAGAAGGCAATCAGAGTTTTCAAAGAAGGATGCTCAGAATTTTATTTATCAAGAATGTCAAAGTCAGCTGAAAGAAAAAGATACACAATCAATAGTCATCCACTTCACACAAATGCAAATTTTTCTACACACTGGACTTGAATAGGAATGGTCAGCTTAGAACTATATTCTAGATCCATCCAAGGTTAAGAATGGCATGTTCTTATTTTGGTGATGTATTTACTTTTGACTCTACTTACCTGACAAATACATACCAAATGTCATTCTATTCATTCATTGGAGTTAACCACCATAGACAATCTAGTTTGCTTGGATGTGCACTGTTGTCAGACGAGATGATCGAAATAATTAAATGGATATTTCAGTCATGGCTGGATGCAAAAGGTGGTCAAGCATCCAACACCATAATCACCAACCAAGATAAGACTATCGAGGCCACTATCAAGGAAATATTTCCAAATGCATATCATCAATTTTATTTCTGGCATATTTTGAAGAAAGTTCTAGAGAAAAAAGGCTATATACGCATAACACATCCTACATTTATGGTTGAGTTCGATGAGGCCATCTATGACACTGTTACAACACTTGGTTTCAAGAAAAAATAGGCATAGCTCATGGACAAATATGAAGAATGCAAGTATGTTGATTAGTTGCATGAACTTCATGATGTCCATGATAATGGGTTTCAGTTTATATCAAGAATACATTCTTTGTAGGTATGTTGGATTGATACATGTTGACTTATTATCATCTATAATTTTTTATTTAATAATAGAATCTAATTGGCATGTCATAGGATCTACTCGGGATATCCTAGAATTACATAGGGATGTCATGAATTGGTGAGAAAGGTGATTATGGTAACAATTTGGCTTCCTATGTAATATAGAATTTCCTTAGGATGTCATAGTCATGAAAAATGTCTGAGTCCGGGACCTCTTTCAATAGCGGGGTATCATAGTATGCCCTCAGGATGTCTTAGAATTTTCTTGGAATGTCATGATTTATAGTGAAGCATAATTCTGGCACCTATCTGGATATCGATGTGTCATAATCAGGCAACATACTATAATAAAATCCACCTTGCATGTAATGACTTCATGCCAAACTTGATTCGGGGATCAATTTCGATACCCAGATGTCATAGAATCCTCTTAGTATGACATTTGAAATATTGCTTTCGTAATCTTTGTATGACATGCCATGACAATTTATGAGCTAATCTTCTATGTTTATGACCTCCTTTATAGGCATGTCTTCCTCTCAATGGAGTGAGAGCATCAACCATTTATTCGATGGGTTTGTCAATTCGAATACTACCTTAAAAGAATTCATCGAGAAGTATGAGGATATGTTGAAAAAGAGATATGAAGCCAAAAATGAAAAAGATACAAAGTCTTTGTAAACAAATACTTTTTTGAAGACATCCTCACCTTTCAAGTGGCAGTAGCAATGATATATTCAAAAAATTTTAAACCGAGGTCCTTGAGATGGCTGAGTCTAATTGAAGAAATTGGTAACTATGTAGTTTATTCCATGAAGTCTTTAAATAGAATTCACGTAAATGGAATCGACAAGCCAATTGTCAAAAATTTTGTTGTTTCCTTCTCTAATAACTTAGATGAAGTGAAATACTAGTGCTGATCATTTCAGTTTAGGGGGTACTTATACAGGCATGCCTTATTGGTTCTCTATCAATGTGAAATTTCTTCTATTCCAAATATTTTTGTCCTGAAGAGATGGTGCAAGGATATAAAACACCGATTTGATGATTTTAACTATGATATATAATTTTGTGATAGGAGAACTAGAAAAAGTAGGTATGTCATGCTATAGTAAAATTATGGTATCCCATTTGATATTGAGGACTTAATGTTACATAATATTGCATGTCTTTCTCATGTTGGTATGCTTTGTTGAGTCATCGGATAATGAAGCTTGCAGAGACTACCTCATTGTCTAAAGATGTCTTTAACTTTGTTATGACTATTCCGACTTCGTTATTCAAAAGAGTTGTAGATAGTAATTGTTTAGTGCAACAAACTTCACAATTTCTTATCCAAGATCCTGACAATATCACAACAAATGATTGGCCAAGGGAGAATAGACTTAAAAGTGGAGTTGAAAAGAATCAAAGAAGGCAAAGAAACTATTGAAGAAGACATCCGATGATGCAACTAGCAACAAAAATAGTATAAGGCATGCTAAAAGATAGAGGACGATTCCACATGAAGCAAGGGAGGTAGTCCAACTAACCAATAAATCATTCAACTATCAGATGATCCACTTATGGATGAGTTTGATGCTTATGTCTGTCGCCAACTAATGCAGGAGATATAATATTCATGGTTAAAATTTTTAAAGGAAATAGTTTACGGAATGTAAGGAAGGAGGAAGAATGTGGGCGGACTTGTCATCATAGATATATTATTCATGGTTAAAACTTTTAAAGGAAATAGTTTATGGAATGTGAAGGAGGAGGAATGTGAGCGGACTTGTCATCATAGTTGATGCCATAATTGTAAATGGGGTTATTACATACTATAGCCATAAACCTCTATTATATATTATAGGTATAATTTAATAATTTAGTTATTATATTATATTGGCTGGGAGATGTCATATGCTATGCACGGGGTGTCAAAATTAAAAATGTACATGTCATGAGTTGAATGCAAATGTGATTCTGGGATATATTTGGAAATGGTGATATCATATTAACCCTCGAGATGTCTTGACTTGATGATATCGATGATATGGGGGCCTATTTGGATACTAGGATCATTAAAATCATAGGATAAGTCATTAGTTTGTGGCTAAATTGATTTTTTGAACTATTTTTTCTTCTTGCCTGTCATAGAATATCCTGAAGATGTCAAAACATCACGTCGAGAGGTCATTTGTTCATTCCAAACTTGATTCTGGCACCTATTTGGATAACAGGTGTCATAGAATCACCACCAGATGTCATAGTATGCCCTTGGGTTGTAATCATTTGGTGACAATACTAATTCTTTTACCTATTTGGATCTGAAGATGTCATAACATCCTCTCAAGGTTTCATATAATCTCCTCCGGATGTCATGAGTACCTATCATATATGATTCCCTTATTAAGTTTGGTAGGCTGATGTCATAAGCTACTACTGGTGTGTCATAATTGGGCCATTAAGATGTCATTAGTTGTTTTCTAAGGTGTTTCGAGAACCTATGTCGATGGCATGACTTGATGATAATCATTTTTTCGAGAATTATGTGACTTGGGTAGAGAATGTCATTTGTTGTAGATTGGGTGTCATAATCGGAGCTGCCATGGGATGTAACTGCATGTTGTCAAAGCTAATACCTGGCCCTATTTCTGGAACATATTTGGATACATAGGTGTCATGAAACCCTCGCATGGTGTCATAGAATTCCCTTTAGATGTCATGCATGGTCACCTAGATATTTCTAGAACAAATCTGGATACATGATTGACATAGAACGAATACCTGGGTGTCATACAAACTGCTTAGGATGTCATAGAATCCACTCTGGATATTATAGCATCCACTCAATATGTGCAATAATGAGACAAAAGCAGTTGAGAAATCTAAAATTAATAAATAAGCACAAACAAGAAATTTGAATAATTGAGCATTTCATTAATACATTTTCATTACATGATTTCGTAGCCTCAAGGCAATATTAAAATGTATAATGGTTTCAGCAGGAATAGGCCATTTTCAATACGTCCCATTTCAAGGTGAACATCAATATGACTTCGAAGTTACCTCCCCGAAGGCAACCAAGCCATCCAGCCAGGAATGACAATAGGAAAGTAGTTTGGAAACCCTCCATAGTGAAGTGGTGCCATTTCCAATATCTCCCATTTCAAGATGAAGATCCATCCATCATCGAAGTGATCTCACTGAAGAGAACCCCTCCATCATAAAACGGTGCCCTGCAACCAGGGCTGGAAATGGGCTGGCCCAAAGTCCATTATCTGGAACTGGGCTGAGCCAGCTCAATAAACTTCGGGTTGGCCTGAAATTGGTTCAGGCTTCGAACCAAATTTTAAGTATATTGGACTAGTCTTCAAGCTGTAAAATAGAGTCCATTTAATTTTTGGGCCAAAGAGATGGCCGAATTAGGTCTAAAAATTTTTAAAATATAGTTTTTGGGTCGGCCCAATGAGCTTTGAGCCGGTCCATTTCTAGCCTTACCTGCAACAAATGAATATCATGCTGGTGGTGAAGGAAAAATACTCTAACATCATTACTATTCCGAGGGGTTTACGATCATATCACCAACTAAGCTATGGATGGCCAACTGATAAATACGAAGCTGAGAGATGAGAGAATAAACTGGCTATCAACGGAGGTTGAAGAAAGGACTGGAATCCCAAGATAAGAAGATAGAGAGAGAGGAAGTTTTTATTTTTCCATCAGCATGTCATTTGTTTTGTAGTACATGAAAAGTGTTTGAAATTTACTTTTTCTTTCTTTTTTAAAATAAAAAAACATGCATGCAATTGTGATCAGTAATCCACACAAAAAATATCAAATCTTGCTGCCATTTTGGAAACCAGCTATCATAATGGGATGCCAAACCTGTTTACGGACCCTGATGTGCATGGAATGTCAAATGACCCAATAGGATGTCACAAAAGACACTTCGAATATCATTAGTTTTTTCCAAGGTATCATGATCTCATAAAATCGTGTCAAGATATCATAAAATCTACACGAGATGTGTCATAGCTTGGTGCAAAAATTGATTTGGTGATGAATTCAAATTCCGTGGTGCCATATAAGCCGGTCGTGGTATCATAAAAACTTCTCTGGATGTCATTCGATCATTCCAAACATGATTATGGGAACCATCATGAACCTCAAATAACCCCTTACAAATGTCATAAAAGCTACTCTGGATGTCATGAGTTGTTAGAAAACATGATTTCGAGCCCGTAAATGATAAATGGGATGTCATATAATCTTCTTGGGATATCATAAAATTACCATGGGATGTCATGGCTTTTTTCAAAACTCATTTGGTGGCCTATTTAAATTCAGGAGTATCATATAATCCCATCATGGAGTCTCTATAAATGGTAATCTCTCATTTCAAGAACGAATCCTAGCTTTGAAGACCGAAATCTTAAAAACTGTCCAATTTACCATCGATATCATTTTCAACAACTTTCTTTTTTGGAGACCGAAAACTTAAAAGCTCCCCATTTTACTAGAAGAAGGTGTTCCTTTTTGGAGACCCAAAACTTAAACCTCCCCATTTTATGGATTATATGATATCGAATAACATCTACTTAATATATAATGCTCTTAGGATGTAATGAGGATGTAATCCGGGATGTCATAGTATATCATTGGCATGTCAAGGTATAGCACTGGGATGTCATAGAATCCATTTTTCCAGGTACATATTTGGTCACACAGGTTTTTTCAAGAACTATACGGATACTTGGGTGTCATAGAATTCCATCAGGAATGTCATGCAAATGCATGTTGATTTAATAGAATCCATTATTCACTCCAAAATATGTCATGGATGATTTTAGGTTGCTAATGATGTAAGAAGGTAAATATGTTTAAGTACATGGTATCATAGAAATCCATTGGGATGTCCTAAAATATTCACTAGATGTCATGTGGTGGTGGCATACCTAATTGCAAGACCTATTATGATAACGGGATATCAAATAATCTCGTCCTGATGTCATAAAAAGCACTTCGATTGTCATGATTCTTGCCAAACATTATTCCATGACCATTTATGATACTGGGATGTCATAGCATGGCACTGGATATCATAAAATGCTCTCAGGTGTCATGGTTAGTTGAGAAAACCTCATTCGTAGAGCTATTTAAATTTTGGAGTGCCATAGAATCCTATCAAGGTGTCATAGAAACTTCACTAGGTGTCATGAAAATCCATCCAGAGAGGGATATCAAATAATACCATCAAGATGTCAAAAAATCCAATCAAAATGTCATGAGTTCGATGCCAAACCCGATTCCAAGACTGATTTGTATGACTACATGTCATAGCATCCTGAGAGGATGTCATAAAATTTGCTCGGCTTGTCATGAGGCAATGACAAATAGAATTTCGGTATGATGTCATAACATTCCCCGAGAATGTCATGAATTCGTTCCAAACATGATTCCAACACCTATCAACCTCACAGTATGTCATAAAAACTCCTCTGGATATCATGAAAATTCATTCGAAATTCCTAAGGGCATGGCAAACCTTAAGTCGAGGAGCTATTTTGAAATCAATTTTGCATAAATTTACCACATCATTATCCATCCTGTTTGAATGAGTAACTAAGAAAACATATATACATAAGGCATTTACAGATGCTTTAATTTCATTCAATAAAAGTGCTAAACAATGTTGACATATTCATTAAATTCAAATGTATACATCAAAAGCGAATAATCTAAAAAAAATGTTTATGTTACATAGAAGAATAATAGTAAACCAATATTACAGATGCCGTGTGAACTCTCAAGTTTTTTTCTCTTTTCTATGCCATCCCCTCCTGTATGATTGTTGATGCAAGGTACACCCAATATTCTTTGATGTCAACATATGTGAAAACCCATTGATCTAGCCTATCCTTTCAAGCTAAATGGTCCATGTGCTTTAGACAGTACAAACCATAATCTAGGAAACCCTTAGGCTGAGAAGGATAATCTGGATCTTCCTTCATCTTCCACTTCATGACTTCAGGATTGTTACAGTAAATATGAAAAGTTGTATCGAAAATCTTTTGCCATTTCATGGCATTACCTTTGTACTTGGCATTACGTTTTATAGAATTCAGATGAATTAACTATTTGCACTGCATGTCCACTGCCACCAAGTGCCAATGGGAGTTACTCGAGTTGATGATGCTAAAAAGAAAGATCATTCCTTCCTATCATCATTATTGATCAATTTAAAAATCATAATCCCGGCCATGCTAGCAAGCTCATGATGAGATGTTTTTGAGTCAATGCACATACCGGCTATCATGATAGAAGCAACAACATATATATGGTATATATATGGCTATGAGTTTTATTTTTTAGCAAGAACTCAAGCCCAGCATCAATAATCTGTATTTGCAAAAAAAGATAAGTGCATAAAAAATAGAAAGACTTAAATAGGTAAACAAATTCTTCCAATTTTAAACTATTAACATCACATCATCTACAATCATGGCAACATTAATGAGGTTGCTAACATTAGACATACTGATGTTGCCTTGCAGTCCATTAACAAAAACAACCTCACTGCAATGGAAAAGAGATAGAGATTGATATAGGTTGTCGGTAAATCATTACTAAATTCAGTATAACAGTACATGATGTATGACATTTTTTACAAAATATCTTTTCTGACCAAAAATTTATTGAAGAGGGATTCAACATCATCCGACACAATTCTTCTGTCAACTAATTCCCCACCGGTTGGGATGATTCTTTGTAATGTTGGTATCCGAAATGTGAAAGATACTCGGGATATGCTAAAATTAATGAAACATTAACAACTTATTGTAATACCTACCTCATCCACTTATTTTTCTTTTGATGCAAATATTGCTTATTATCTGGATATATGGACTCTCTTTACTTTTTCAAGGATGCTCTCTTACAAATTAAAGATCCTTTATTAGATACGTGACCTTACACCATTTATATTCCTCTTTGACCCTCCTCTCTAAGGAATATGTCAAGGATTGTGTTTTTGTTTTCCCCACTTCATGCTTGACCCTTTTTTCCTTTTCTTACCCTCTTCATTCTTCTTATCCTCCTCTTCATTCTTCTTATCCTCTTCCTTCCTATCCTCTTCCTCTCCTCCTCCTTTCTATCATCTTCTTCATTCTTTTTCTCCTCCTCCTTCCTATCCTCTTCCTCCTTCCTCTTTCTCTCCTCCTCCTCCTTCCTCTCCTCCTCTTCATTCTTCTCATCCTCCTCCTCCTTCCTATCATCCTCTTCATTCTTCTTCTCCTCCTCCTTCCTATCATCCTCTTCATTCTTCTTCTCCTCCTTGTTCCTATCCTCTTCCTCTTTCCTCTCTCTCCTCCTCCTCCTTCCTCTCCTCTTCTTCATTCTTCTTATCCTCCTCCTTCTTGTCCTCTTCTTCTCCACCTCCTCCTTCATCCTCTCCTCCTCTTCATTCTTCTTCTCCTCCTCCTTCCTGTCCCCTTCCTCCTTCCTCTTTCTCTTCTCTTCCTCTTTCCTCTCCTCCTCTTCATTCTTCTTCTCCTCCTCTTTCCTATCCTCTTCCTCCTTCCTCTTCCTCTCCTCCTCCTTTCATTCCTGCTCTTCATTCTTGTCCTCCTCCTCCTTATCCTCTTCCTGTCCTCCTCCTTCCTCTCTTCCTCTTCATTCTTCTTCTCCTCCTCCTTCCTCTCTTCCTCCTTCCTCTTCCTCTCCCTCTCCTCCTCCTCCTCCTTCCTCTCTTCCTCTTCCTTCTTCTTCTCCTCCTCTTTCTTCATGTCCTCTTCCTCCTTCCTCTTCCTTTCCTCCTCCAAGAATTTCCTCCTCTCCTCCTTAGCCTTCTTCTTGTCCTCTTCCTTCTTCCTCATCTCTTCCTTCCTCTTTTCCTCCTCTAACAATTTCTCCTTCTCATCCTCAGACTTCTTCTTTGCCTCTTACTTCTTCCTCTTTTTCTGCTTCCTCTTTTCCTCCTTCTCCTTCCTCTTAGCCTCATCCCTCTTTCTCTTCTCATCTTTCTTATTCCTCTCTTCCTTTTCCTTCTTCTTCTCCTCCTTCCTGTCCTCTTTGTCCTTCCTCTTCCTTCTTCCTCTCCTCCTCCTTTCTTCCTCTAATAATTTCTCCCTATCATCTTCCTTCTTCTTCTTCACCTCTTCCTTCTTCCTCTTTTTCTGCTTACTCTTTTTCTCCTCCTTCCTCATATGCTCTTCCCTCTTTCTCTCATCCTCATTCTTCTTCTGTTTCTCCTCCTTTTTCATCTCCTCCTCATCATTCCTTTCATCTTTTTTCTTCCTAGACTATCTCTTCTCTCTGGATTCCTGTCTATTTCTCTTCCTATCATCAACCTTCCACCTCTTCTTTTTTTTCCTTCTTCTTCATCATATTTACATCCTATATATTCTCTGCATCAACATTAATTTCTACATCTTCTTGATCAATAGCAAATTCAACTTCTTTCTGTTGAAATTCAGGCTCCACTTCTTGTAGTCCCACCTCTCATTAACTTCCAGCTCATTAACTTCCAGCGACAGTTGATTACATCCTGCACATGAAGATTATTTAGCCACGATCAGCCTCTCTTCTCATGTAAGAGAAGCCAGTACTTTACAGGGAAGGTATAAAATCATCGTCGATCTGGTAACAATGAATATACAAGGGAAAAACATAACATTAGTAAAATATGGCATTCTATAACCAAAACTAGGATATTAATCTTTATTATTGTATATCCTCCTTTAAAATCATGGCAATCAACTTACCTCATGTGGTTAGATCCTGTCAAATCGCCAATCTTGGCTCCGCTTCTAGCAAGCATACTACCTCAAAATATACTGTAACTTCAAAGGTTCTGCTATGATTTTTATATTATTGTATTCAAAGAACCATGCTTGTATAAAGAAATTTTATGGAACCATACAAATAATCTAAAAACAAACTAATATTGACATAGTACGAATGATTAAGATTGAAGATATCTTTACCAAGAGGGCCGTTATGCAGCCAAAGAGGGTGGGCTACCTCATATACTTGTCCAACCTCTTATCTTGTTCTGGCTCCACACACCTCGATCACTCAGCAATCTCTAGGACTTTCTCAAGCATTGGGTTCCTACTTACAAGAGCCCATGCCAAATCTTCCAATGAAGTAAGGTCATCCAAGTAGGGGATCATAAATCTTGGACATGTCTTATGTGACTTTGGAGCCAGAAACATGGCAAGCATGTAGGCTATGCAAAGCCTCACAATATCCTCAATGTCCTCCATCTTCGTGGAGTGGTTAATTACCTCAATCTTTCTCTATAGTCCCTTATGATGTAGATCCAGAGAACTATCAAATCTCCTAATCAACCTTCCATTCTTTTTGGAGTCTGAGATTTTAACTCTATGACATGGAAGATCCAAGATAAGTGTTGCTTCCTCTACACTAAATTTATTACCTTTCTAGTAAAAATAAATTGATCTCCTCTTGCAACATATCTTATGATGTCGGACAGGAGTGACCCATCAACTACGAAAGGTTGCATGTGTTGACTATGATTTTGATTATGACAAAATACTTAAATATATTTGAGTACTGATTATGCATTAAGTGTGTAAATCAGATATAGGTACTCAAGATTTGAATTTAGAAAGGTTTCAGCACTGGTGCAGCCAAGTGTCGACTCATGAAATCCAAGTATCGACTCAAAGTGTCGACTCATGAACAGTGAAGTGTCGACTCAAGGCCTGAGACCAAACAGGATACAGAACGTGATGATTTCAAGAGTTTGGTCAAGTGTCGACTGACGAAACTAAAATGTCGACTTACCAGATAAAGTGTCGACTTACTAGTACAGAGCAGAAGACTTCAGAAGATATTTTTGGTCAAGTGTCGACTCAAAAAAATGAAGTGTCGACTCATGAAGGTCAACCATCGACACTTGCTATAACAGCTAGTTTTTCTAAAGTACAGAACTTCTCCAACTTGGCTCCAATGGCTATATTTTCTCCTCCAACGGTCACAAATGGTCAAAAAGGTATGGAGGGCTATTTATACACCACCAAGATCTTGGAGGAGAGAATCCATGGTTTGAATAATAAATCCTTTGGTTTGCAAGTAAAAATATGTGAAAAATTTTTAAGGATTCAATATTGAGAGTGTTGAGCCTCCAAGGATTCAAAGTGAAGAGGGACCTTCCAAGAGTGGCATCTTTAAGCATCCATTGAAGCTTCTACAATATGGAGACAAGTTCAACAACAACAATCAAGTGCTTCAAAGATAAATCAGCTTTTTGTAAGAAAGCTTTTATATTTTTATTATTAAATTTGTACTTGTATTGCTTACTAGTTTCAATAGAATTGAAACTAGTATCTAGGTTGTTGGTGAGCCTATGTGATGAAAATCAACAAGAGTTTTGACTTGTGAGCCCATGAAAATAAGTTGGGTTGTTGGTTAGCCCGGAAAACTATCAAGGTTGTTGGTGAGCCTGTAAAACCAACTAGGTTGTTGGTGAGCTCATGCAAAACCAAGGGATTTTTGGTGAGCCCATGAAAACCAAGGGATTTTTTGTTAGCCCATGAAAATCAAGGGGTTTTGACTTGTGAGCCCGGAAAACAAGTTGGCTGTAATATTAGTGATTATAGTGAGTTCCCAAGAAAAACTTGAGAAGTGGATGTAGGTGCCTTGGAGTGCACCGAACCACTATAAATCTTCATGTGTTTGTGATTGCTTTTATTCTTGCATTTATTTCTTTATTTTCGCTGTACATTATTATCTTGCTCACAAACACATGCTTGGAATTTGCACATTATTTGAAGTATTGCGAAAAAATTTTAAAGTCTAATTCACCATCCCTCTTGGGTTGCATCATCATCCTGGCATACAATTGGTATCAGAGCCCGGTACTCTTCTTGAAAATCTAATGGTTTTGAGTTAAAGATCATGGTAGTCCAAGTTTGAAAATTTGAAAGTATGAATTTTTTAAAAAACTTTAAAAAGAATTTACAAATCATATGTTGAGAGGGAGCTTTTGAAAAATCATTTTTAGATCATATTTTGAGGGAGAGCTCAATATTTTTCATTACTACATTGCTCTATGCTTAGTGTTAATCTTTTGGAGTATGTTATATTTATTTTTGAGCTTAACTTGTTTATATACTTAAAGATTTTGTCATTATCAAAAAGGGAGAGATTGTTGACTCTGATTTTGATTATGACAAAATACTTAAGTATATTTGAGTACTAATTATGCATTAAGTGTATAAATCAGATATAGGTACTCAAGATTTGAATTTAGAGAAGTTTCAGCATTGGTGCAGTCAAGTGTCGACTCATGAATAGTGAAGTGTCGACTCAAGGCCTGAGACCAAACAAGATATAGAACATGGTGATTTCAAGAGTTTGGTCAAGTATCGACTCATGAAACTAAAGTGTCAACTCAAGGTATCGACTTACCAGATGAAGTGTCGACTCACCAGTACAGAGCAGAAGACTTCAGAAGATATTTTTGGCCAAGTGTCGACTCAAGAAAATGAAGTGTCAACTCAAGGTGTCGACTCACGAAGGTCAACTGTCGACACTTACTGTAATGGCTAGTTTTTCTAAAGTGCATAACTTCCCCGACTTGGCTCCAACGACTAAATTTTCTCCTCCAATTGTCACAAACGGTCAAAAAGGTATGGACGGCTATTTATACACCACCAAGCTCTTGGGGAATGAGAGAATCCATGGTTTGAATGATGAATCCTTTGGTTTGCAAGTAAAAATATGTGAAGGATTTTTAAGGATTCAATATTGAGAGTGTTGAGCCTCCAAGGATTCAAAGTGGAGAGGGAGCTTCCAAGAGTGGCATCTTCAAGCATCCATTAAAGCTTTTACAACATGGAGACAAGCTTAACAACAATAATCAAGTACTTTAAAGACAAATCAACTTTTTGTAAGAAAGCTTTTATATTTTAATTGTTGAATATGTACTTGTATTGCTTACTAGTTTCAATAGAATTGAAACTAGTATCTGGGTTGTTGGTGAGCTTATGTGATGAAAACCAACAAGGGTTTTGACTTATGAGCCCATGAAAATAAGTTGGGTTGTTGGTTAGCCCGGAAAAAATATCAAGGTTGTTGGTGAGCCCGTAAAACCAACTAGGTTCTTGGTGAGCCCGTAAAACCAATTAGGTTCTTGGTTAGCCCACAAAATCAAGGGATTTTTGGTGAGCCAATGAAAATCAAGGAATTTTTGGTGAGCTTGTGAAAACCAAGGAGTTTTTGGTTAGTCCATGAAAACTAAGAAATTTTGACTTGTGAGCCCGGAAAACAAGTTGGTTGTAATCTTGGTGGTTATAGTGAATTCCCAAGAAAAACTTGGAGAGTGGATGTAGGTGCCTTGGAGTGCACCGAACCACTATAAATCTTCATGTATTTGTGATTGCTTTTATTCTTGCATTTATTTCTTTATTTTCACTGTACATTATTATATTGCTCACAAATACATGCTTTGAATTGGCACATTATTTGAAGTATTGCAAAAAGGTTTTAAAGTCCAATTCACCCCCCTCTTGGGTTGCATCATCACCCTGGCCTACAGCATGTCAACGAAGGTACCAAATGGAGTGTTCCGAATAGTTCTAAGTGTGTAGGAGTAAATACCATTTTATGAACATTTTCTACATATACAGCCAGCTTGCAAGAGTTATGATAATGTTGAGAGGACTTGACTTTCTTTAGACGAAAAACTTTTGGATGTTTGACTACAAGAATCATTCAAGTATCAATATTAATAAAGAGGAATGTCATAAATTTAAGGTAGATATTATATTTTATAAAGGGATGTCAAATATTATATAAAATATATGACCATTACTTGGAAATACCTTCGGTAATTTTCTGACTAAGTTGTATCTCTCCTCTTCCACTAGAGAAAATAGAGGCATCCTCTCCCGTATACACAATAATTGTTGTACTCTCCTGATTGGCCTAGATGTCGTCTTTCTCTTGTCCATGATACCTTTTAACCATATATTTTCTTCCAAACATTTTATGAAAATATATGAAAAAAACTTGGCCCACTTATATGCTTCTAAAACAAAGATCATATTGTGAGTTAAGGTCTAAGGTGAAATACTATAAAATCGATTCTCAAGGGATGTCATTCCAAACACACCAACAAGGTGCTGAGTATGGTAAACTCCAGGAAAATGCAAACGAGATGGTAGAAGGAACTCTGGTCATCGAAAAAGGGAGTAAAACAACGATAGTAGAGGAGGAGAAAATTTGGGAAGATGATGTGTTTCTTCTCTCATCTATATATTTTATTATACATCAAACTGGGACAAAATTGATAGTTTTTGCATTCAAGAAGATGCATCCAATGGAGGTAGCATAATCAACGACAAGGTCAAATTGTCAAATTATCATAATTTGGCTAATAGGTGTCAACAATGGATCTCATGACATACGGTGCAAACATTTGTTTCCTGGGTTCTTTTGGGCAGGGGATGACACATGCTCAGCATGAAGGTATCATGATAAGCCACAGGATGTCATAACAAGGTGAAAAGTTTTGGTTCATTGAGTATTTTGGCTAATAGGTGTCATATGGGTCTCACGATAAATGGTAAAAAAGTTTGTTCCTGGGTAGTTTTGGACAGGGGATGTCACATGCTTGCGCATGGAGGTGTCATGATAGGGAAAGGGGATGTCATAATAACGTTAAAAGGTTTGCTTCATTGAGCATTTTCCATGGCTGATTTCATAAGCCACCAAGGGGGTGTCAAAATCAAGCCATCGGATGTCATACGTTTCGAGAGTAATTTGATCAATAGATGTTCTAAACTAAAGACCATGTGTACTAAGTAGATCAAAAGAGTTGCTTCTAGGAGTATTCTACTGAGGGATTTCATAAATGGACCATGGGGAGTCATAATCAACTAGCAAGATGTCATAATGTTATAAAAAAAAGGTTGTTTCTAGGAGAGGTTTGCTGAGTATATGCCATAAGGTGGACAAAGAATGTTATAAATTGGACACAGGTGATACAAGTATGCAAAAAATTATCGGTTCTAGGAGTAGTCGGGGCAAAGGATGTCATAATAAGTACGTGGTTCCTAGAGTAGTTGGGCCGAATGAAGTGAGAAACTGGATACGAGATATCATAAGCTGGCAGTAGGATGTCATAAAGTTGAGAAAAAGGATGGCTCTTGGAGTAGTTGAGATGGGGGATGTCATAAAGTGGACATAGGGTTGTAGGGGCTGTCAAAATAAGGATGTGAAAAGGGTTGGACCATAGAGTATCGATGACGAAGATATCATAAAATGAGAATATGGTTGTTATAATCTAAGCCACAGGGTATCATATCATTATCAAAAATATTGGTTCTTGGAATAGTTTCGATGGGGAATGTCATAAGCTGCACGGGGAGTGTCATACTTGAGCAGTACGATATCATATGGTCATGAGAAGGCATGGTTTGGAGAGTTTTTTTGAATGGGAATGATATGAGGAATCATAAGCTAGCCACCGGGGGCAATAGGCTGGTAAAAAAGGTTATCTCATGAAATATTGTGGGGAGGAGATGTCATAGGTAACCATAGGGTGTCATAATCGGGCCCCAATATCTAATAAAATTCTGAAGAAGGTTGGTTCCTAGAGTAGATAGGGCAAGGGAAGTCTTAGGCTAGATAGAGGTGTTATAAGTTCGCCCGCAGGATGTCATAATATTATTATGAAAAGGTTGGCTTTTGGAGTAGTTAAGGCGAGAGATGTCATAAGGTCTCAATAGGGTCGACTGGGTGTGTCATTATCGGACCGTAATAAGGATGTAAAAAGGGTTGGATAATGGAGTAGTTCCGACGGACGTGATGTCATAAAGTGAGAATATGGTTGTCATAATTGAAGCTACAAGGTGTCATAACATTGTCAAAAATGTTGGTTCCTAGAATAGTTTCGGTAGGGGATGTCATAAGCTGCACAAGGAGTGTCATACTTGAGAAGCACGATATCATATGGTCATGAGAGGGCATGGTTTGGGGAGTACTTTGGAATAGGGATGACACAGGGAATCTAAAGCTGGCCACCAGAAGTAATAGGCTGGTGAAAAAGGTTCTCCAAGGAAATATTTTGGGAAGTAGATGTCATAGGTAGCCATGGGGTATCATAATCGGGCCTTGGTATCTGATAAAATTTTGAAATAGGTTGGTTCCTGGAGTAGTTGGGGTAGGGGAAGTCATAGGCTGGATGCGGGGTATCATAAGTTTGCCCAAATGATATCATAATATTGTTGTGTTTGGGACAGGGAATATCATGAATCGGACAAAAGGTATCAAAATTTCGACACGGGGTGTCATATGTAGGTGAACAAGATTGGTACGGGGAGTATTTTAGGGAGCGGACATCATAATCGAGGTGTTGGGTGTCATAACTGACCACAGGATATTATAACCTGTACATCCCATGCCATAATTGAGCCACACAATGTCGTAGGGTCATGAGAAGGCATGGTTCATAAAGTATTTTAGTATAGGAATGACACGGGGTATCATAAATTGGCCACCGGGAGTAATAAATAGGTGAAAAAGGTTGCCTAAAAAAAATTTTTGGAAAGGGGATGTCATAGGACTACATAGGGTGTCATAATCCGATAGCAAGGTGTTACAGTAGTAAAAAAATCAATTCGACCTTGACACAGCATCCTCCTTGGTGACTAACGCGGCCACGTACTTCACGGTTATCTCCAAGTCTCCCATCCAAAGAAGATGGTGGGTCCGCTTGTTCTATGAGGAGATCGACCAGGCCGGCACCTCGGCCCCACCTCGGCCATGTACTTCGCCACCTCGGCCCTACCTCGGCCATATCCTTCGCCACCTCGGCCCCATCTCGGCCATGCACTTCGCCACCTTAGCCAGCACTCTCCGGCTCTGCCCGAGGCATGCCTGCACCAAGGTCAGCTCCAATCCGGCACGCGTGGCACCCTGTCTGGCTCGCCTCCACCCAATCCGGCATGCCCACATGCCCAGTTCGGCAATGCCTGGCACAGCGCCCTCCACCCGCGTGGAGTCCGGCTACAACCCCAGTCAGGCTCCGCCTGCGTGAAGGCCGGCCCAGTCTGGTGCGATCCGGCATGGAGACCTCTCGACGTCCTCTCCAGCCCAGCACCTCACCACCAGCGCGGCACCCTCTGCCCGCGTGGAGTTCGGCTCCAACCCCAGCTCCGGCTCCTTGAACTCCTAATGCTCCGCTCCAGTGGGTTCCGTGCACCCCGTTCCGCGCGTGCGAAGAGATGACACGCCTCGGTCTGCACGCATAAGGAGACTGCCTACCCCTGCACCTCGATCTGCATTCATGAGGAGCCTCATGCCGTGCACCTCGAACCATGTGCAGGAGAGCCTCCGCCTGCCTCATTTTGGCCCGTGTGCCACGATCCGTCTGACTCTGTCTCAGGTACGCTTCTCAAAGTGCAGGTACGGAGGAAGCCTGGATGGCAGCCCGACATGTAAAATCACCGTCCCTGCCAGACCTATAGCACGCCGCCTACATGGAGGGCTATATTAAAGCCCTCAGGTCACAATTTACACCAATCAGTAAGGAGTGCCCCACCCAAGGCATTGTGCTCCTTCACCAACCACCTGAACCACCCAGAAGAAGAAGGTTTACCAACCTATCCTAGCCTCCCAAGCCTGCAGAGCCTCACAGGCCTATGCCAAGAAGAACACGCCTCCCTAAGCGACAAGAGTCGCTCGTCTACATAAGATCAGGATAAAGAGGTAAAGGGAGGTAAAAAACTATAGACCCCCTTGAGTCCTACATTATATTCCATTCTTATCACCTTCTAGAAGCGTAAAGTTCTCCAAGCTCTCTACCTCAGAGGTCTTCTGTTCTCCTTGATCGTCCCACTGACTTGATCATCGGAGTATCTTCACCAAAATCCCTAGCCCAGGTCTCCTCTGTTTTGCAGGTCCGCCCGACGGAGGGAGCTGATTCACGAGGCCAGAGGCCGAGCGCCCGGCAGGAGGGACCCGATGCGCTGGAGCTACGGGCCGCGATGATCCAAGCAGCAACACAAGGTATCATAACATCATGAAAAGGTTGGCTCATGGTGTAGTTGGGTTGGGGAATGTTATGATGCTAGACACGAGGTATCATAAGTTCACCTCGGGATGTCATATATAGATAAACATGATTACTATAAGAAGTAATTTGGGGATCGGATGTCATAATATGACAACTGGGTATTATAATTGTGCCACAGGATGTCATGATATTATGACAAATATTGGTTCCCGGAACACTTGGGGCGGTGAATGTCATGAGCTGGAAACGAGGTGTCATAATCGTGCATCATGATGTCCTAAGTATGTGAAAATAGTTGGTTCGTGTAGTTTTTTTAGAAACGGAATGATATAAGAAGCTGAAAAGCAAGGTTCAGGAGTTTTCTAGGGATAGGATGTCATAAGTTCATTTTAAACTATTGAAAAGAGTCTGTTCGGGCAAGAGATGTCATGTGTTGGCTAGCAAGTGTCATAATCGAGATACAATAAGTGATTTTAATCTATTGAAAAGGCTTGTTTTGGGCAGGGGGTGTCATAAATTGCCAAGAATGTATCATAAACGAGTAATGGGATGTCATATGCCATTACTACATCAAGGTTCGAGTAGGAAATGTCATAAGCTCGCCACTAGGGTCAAAAAATAAACTACTTTGAGGAGAGCATTTATGCCAGGTGAACCTACCAGATGCATTAACTTGTTTAACAATTGAAGAGGATGTTGTAAAAAAGGAACTACATAATAAATAAAAGAAAAGGATGAATCATTTACTTCCTAATGACATTAATATATAGTTTCACAGCAATTTAAGAAAAGAAGATGTTGCAAATAATCTTGGATGTGCAGTGATGTGGCGAGACCGCTGACGTGGGGAAGCTGACAGGTGCCACGTCAAAGGAGGCCACCGCGTCGAACGCCAAGTCAACCCTCCAGCTCGGACCGCTCTGTCGAGCTGAGCTGAGCTCCCTCGAGACGACGAGCCGAGCTCCATCCTCCGCCAAGTTGGTCCCGCGAGCTCGGGGCGCCTAGGCCGGAGCCGCACTCTGCCCTCCAGAATGAGATCCTCGGAGATCGAGCCCCGTGGTCGGAGTCGAGCCCAGCCCTCCTCCGCCACGTGGAGCCTCTCCGAGGCCGAGCCCTCTGGACCGGGCCTGCACTCTGCCCTCTAGAGCAAGACCCTCGAAGATCGAGCCCCGTGGTCGGAGTCGAACCCAGCCCTCCTCCGCCACGAGGAGCCTCTCCAAGCCCGAGCCCTCTGGACCGGGCCCGCACTCTGCCCTCCAGAGCGAGACCCTCGGAGATTGAGCCCCGTGGTCGGAGTCGAGCCCAGCCCTCCTCCGCCACGTGGAGCCTCTCCGAGGCCGAGCCCTCTGGACCGGGCCCGCACTCTGCCCTCCAGAGCGAGACCATCGGAGATCGAGCCTCGTGGTTGGAGTCGAGCCCAGCCATCCTCCGCCACATGGAGCCTCTCCGAGACCGAGCCCTCTGGACCGGGTCTGCACTCTGCCCTCCAGAGCGAGACCCTCGGAGATCAAGCCCCGTGGTTGGAGTCGAGCCCAGCCCTCCTCTGCTACGTGGAGCCTCTCCAAGGCTGAGCCCTCTGGACCGAGCCCGCACTCCGCCCTCCAGAGCGAGACCCTCGGAGATCGAGCCCCGTGGTCGGAGTCGAGCCCAGCCCTCCTCCGCCACGTGGAGCCTCTCTGAGGCCGAGCCCTCTGGACCGGGCCCGCACTCTGCTCTCCTACACCGAAGCGATCCCGCAAGCTCGGGGCGTCTCGATCGGATCAAGCCCTGCCTCCCTTGCTCGGCTTCTAGCCCGGATAAAGGGAGAGGACGGCACCATCATCCCAAGGACCACGGGGCGGTGCCCGCCATACCGCAATAACTGCCTGTCCGCCCGTACTACCAGGAGGATGGGCCAGTCAGGGAGCACGAACCCCGGGGGCGGCGGCTCCCGGATCGAGGCTCTACCAAGCTTCCTGAAATGGGGCGATCGGAGAGGATGTCAGAGGGAATAGAAGTTTCCCCTACTGCATGTCAGGAAAGACGTCCCGTCCATGGCACAGTATCCCGCCGCACGTGCCTGCCAGCCCAACGAGGATCCCGAGGCAAGCGTCCAACGGTTACTTTTCGACTACAAAGAACGATCGACACCCCCGAAAGGGGAAATGTAACAACAACGATACCAACACCAACACAAGTGCAAGCTCCACCAAGGAGAGGAGCACGATACTACCACCACCACTAAAACAAAGCAGGGGAATAAGAGAAAGCGGCCAAGCAGAGAATCCCTCTTCCCCGCCGTCGTTCTCCCCTCGTTGCATTTTCGTTTCCATTCTCATACCATCCACTCCTAGCATGGAGTCCATCAAAAGGGGCTCGACCAGGAGGATCTGTTCCCTTGGATCGTCACTGACTTGACCGTTGAAGTGCCCTCATCGGAAACCCCGGCCTGTGTCACTAATCCCTGTTTTGCAGGTCCAGGACTAGAAGACTGCCAGGCAACGAAGGAAGCGCACTCCAGTGCCGACAGTAGCTATGGGCTACGATGATCTTGACAGCAACATACAATAATGATAGAAAAATAAAGTTATAGGATGGCTACCACTCAGATAAATGAGAAAAAAAAAAAAAAAAAAAAGGAGAACGAAGAAAGAGAAATAAGAAATGACAGGAAAAAGAGGAATAGATGTGAAACTTCAAAAATGATTTAGTATCGTACAGAATAAAAAATATATATTTTGAAAGAAAAGAACATCTTCGTTATAAAAATTTTAAAATTTTAAAATTTTAATATATTTAATACCGATCGACTTTGATATTTTATATGTATCTTTGTTAATCATTATGATTTGACAACGAAAAGAGAGAATTCTAGTCAAGCCATGCCAGCATGGTCCAATGCACGTTATGCTCTGAATCCGATTTTTTTACACGGCGGCAAGTGTACAAAGTATTACTCTCCAAGGAAATGTGAGAGCGTGCTCGAACTCCCACTTCATCCACCGACATCCTCTTCGTCAAAGATTCAGGTTCCGATGAAACGTTTCAATGGGATATTAGAACGAAATACCATCCTGTATATCAAAACAGGATATCTCGCTAGTATCTCAATATCCCAATCAAAATATTTTAGAATATCTCTTATCTTAGGTTCAGGTCCAGTGAATATCTCTTCATCAAAGATTCAGGTTCCAATAAAACGTTCTGTAAAATATATCATCCCATATATTAAAACAGAATACCTTATTAGTATCCCCGCATCCCAATCAAAATATTTTCAAATATCTCCTAACTTAAATATCGGAACAAGACTAGATATCAGTACATTCAGTCTCATTAAAAAATCAGTATAGCCCCGTCTCACGCTATTTAAAACCTTGCTCTCCGTCACTCTCAAGCCAGTAGCGTCCTCCTCCAACCTCTGTCCAAAGGCCATTGCTCTCCCTCTCACCAGCTGGAGCAGAGAGTTGTGTGGCGAATAAAAAATGAAGGGTTTCCGAGCTGGGAGACACCTTCCACATGCCAATCTTCGTGAGGATCACAGTCCTCGCCCTCGCCGCCGTCGTCTCCTTCCACCTCGGCCAGCATTGGTTCGACGCCTACCCCCAGCTCATCTTCCACACCGACGCCACCGCTGGGAACCGCCACTTACCCCTCTATGTCCACACTCTTGGATCTGGCATGGAAGGTTTCGTAGATCGGGGCCATCGCCGGAGGTGGCCAGGAGGATGAGAAGGACAGCCGCAGGACACGGCAGCACCATGGTCGCCGGCGATATCGTGGGCGAGGAGGAAGGCCGCGATGACCACCGCCACCCTGTTGATCGCCCCAAAGAGCTTGGTCTCGGTCTCGTCCTCCGCCTCTGCGGCTCCGGCCAGCGACTGGCGGAAGAAGAACACATCAGCGGGCACGACGGCGGGTATGAGGAAGACAGCCGACATCGCCACCGAGGACCGGCGGGGAGATGAGTGCCTGCGGTGACCGTGAGGCGGCAAGCTGGGGCTGCTACACCTCCGGTAGTCCCAATCTCTCTCCCCCCTTTTTTGAGGGCCGATCCATGTTCTCTCACCTCACTCCTATGCTATCCATCGTCAAGGACGCCCACGTCCCGCCTTGGCTCATTGTCCCGACAGCCTCCGGCACGCCCATGAACGCCTCGGTGTCCCTCCTCGACGTCCAGATCGTCTACGGCACGTTCCGCCTGGGCTCGGCATCCCAACCGCCTCCAGCACGTCCCGCCACGACATCCCGATCGTCTCCAGCCCGTCCCTCCTTGGCTCGGCTTCCCGACCGCCTCCTGCACGCCCACGACCGCCTCGACATTCCTCCTCGATGTCCCGACTATCTCTGGCACGTCCCGCCTCTGCTCATCATCCTGCCTCCGGCACAATCCCATTCTGTGATATTTCAAATCTTGCCCATGATCACCTAAACATCTCGACCACCTCTAGCACCTCCTTAGCAATTCCGACATGGCTTGTGAGGCCAATCACCTCTTTTTGAAGCATGGGCCTTGTTATACCCGATTGGCTCGCTATCAAATCGAATCGTTCTCTTGCTGCGATCTAATCGGACCATTTTTCTAAAGCTTCGATAGATACTTTTTTTCGAAAATTCGATTCATTGGAACAGAGATCCGAATGATCCATTTTTGTTGAGGTCCGTTCCATTACTTTCCTTCGGAAGTCTGATCCACTGAAGCAGAGATCCGAATGATCCATTTCCACTGAGGTACGGCCCACTGCTTCTGCTGAAGCTCTGACGGATGCTCTCCTTCAAAGGTCCGACTGGCCCTGCCAGTCGAGGTTCGACCAATTCACTTCGATGATCCAGGAAATTCCAGAAACCTCTTCCAGCTGGTACCAAAATTCTGTTATAATAAAATTCTGTCACGTCAGCACCATTACTCTACTATTTCCACGATGTTGTCCTATCCGGATACCGCATGACCACTCTCCAGATTCTTCTAGGGGCAAATTAGTCTTTCTCAGCTTCTCCCCTAATGAATTTTGGACTGTTCCGCGTCTATATAAAGTGACCGGGAGATCTCGTTTTGAACTAAGTACACTCTTCCTTCTCTATACATTATCTCTCTAATTCCTCCATCTCAAGCTCTTGCTAACTTAAGTATCGGAGTATTCCTCTCAAGAACATCATCAATCCTTGAAAACTTTGTTGCAGATCGACCGGGAGAAAACACTCCAGTCCAGCCATCCGACTCCGGTTCAAGAAAAGTTACAGCAACAGGCCTCCTCGCCAAGCTTTTCAACAATGCCTTCTCCTCGCCAATGTGATGCATGTTTCTTATCACCCCCGTGAAACATGGTTCCCTTCACTCACATGATACACCTGGCATCCTACGTCCACTGCCACCAACCAAAGTCACCCAGGCCGAATAGCCACGACCGAGTAGCCTCATGGTCGAGTATAGGAACTTGAGGTTGGGTAGAGCCTTTTGGCCAAGTAGGAGCTTCCGAAGCCTCATAAGCTGAATACGATTACCTGTGGCCAAGTAGCCCAAGGTCAAGTAGCCTCCGACCGAGTACAAGTAGCCTCCTACCAGGTACGACTACCATCTTTGTAGACTAACTTTGGCCAAGTATAGCTATCCCAACTGAAGATCATGGAGATAAGATCTTGATGCTGTAACGGCCACTACCTGAATAGAAAAGATATGAAAGAAAGATCCCTACTATCTGTCATAATCTACTGCTCATATCAAAAAAGGCAAATGACATTGAGTTATGTTAGAACAGGGCTTTAAAGAATTATGGATGAGATTAAAGAAACAGTAAAATACTTACAGAAAATCGAAGAATCAAAATTAAATCAAATCCAGAAGCATGCAATGCACTGTCCTAAGATATATTTCTATCCCTCGTGCATGAATTATCGGAAATACTATTCCAAGATACGATCAGGATTCTTCCACCTACGAGCACTGTGCCGCCTACACCGCCATGGCCTACAGCTCGGGAATGGTGCCGGATGCTGACCTCGTCGCCTAGAATCCAGCTCGCACTCCCGGACCTGCAAAAAAAGGGGAGACCCGGGCCAGGGATCCCGACGGGGGCACTCTAATGATCAAGTCAGTGGCGATCTAGAAAAACATATCCTTCCTGGTGGGCTCCCGATTGGACTCCACGCTAAGAGGAGGAGGTTTTGAGTCAGAGGGAAAGAGTTGGATGAGCGTGGCCGCAATGGAGGAGAGCTTGAGCTATGGTGGCTGTGTCCGTCGAGACTCTTCTGGTGAGTCTCCGGTAGCCTCAGAGCACTCGGTCCCTTGTTGGCTCTTCCCTCGCTTGCCCTTACTTGCCCTTTTTTTGCTTACCTTCTTCGAAGACCTTTTGAACCTTCTTTTAGGCCATGGATCCTTCCAACAACCTATCTCGGGTTCCTCCCTCTCTGCAGGTGCCGGAAGGTCAACATCCAGCAGTGCTCCATGCGGTGTGCCCTAATGCCTTTCCCCATCCATGATAGGGAGTTATGTCGCAAGCTCTGACATCTCAGCCGGTTGCTACTCTTTGGGAAACTTGGCAAGGCCTCGATTTTGGAGCAGCCACCTCCTGGTTTGAATCTCTTGGCATGGTTTCCTCTTCCGGGTGGTGCTAACGGTCGGTTGGGACGTGCAGTACCTTGGTCAGGTCGCCCCTTCCTATCTGGTGTAAGCGATGGTGGGAGAGATCACGGCACCTTGGGGGCGTCCTTCTGGAGCCCTTGGGCGGCGCACCATCCAAGTCATGTGTTGGTCAATTTTGAACCCTTAATAATGTGTCAAGTTTTGTAATAAAATTAGTCCAGTTAAGCTGAGTTGAGTCCTGTAATAAGTTGAGGTAAGAAATCTAATTGAGTACAGTAAATCCTTTATCTCAACATCATGAGTCTTGTACAAGTATTTGAGTACCGTAGGAGTCCAGTAAGTTGTGTTCTTTTAGTCAAATTTTGTACAAGAGAGAAAATGATAGCCAGTTCTGGTGTTTTATCAGGCCTCACCCAAGAGACATCAGCCATTCTAGGCCTTGCATGCCACCCTAGCCCATGATACCCCTCAAATGCTCAAAGAATATACCAATTCCATGGTGCCACATGATACCAGGGAATATTCTAGGCACCCCAGCCCAAAAGATCTCTTAATCACAAGAGCCCATGGTGCCCCAGGCCATTCCAAGTCCACATTAAGATAAAGCCCAGGATTTCCAGCCCACCAGGAGGACATGCACCAAAGCCCATGCGCCAAACCTTGGAGGCCCAAGCACATGCACCCAAGCTTTAAAGGCCACGCCCAAGCCCATTTTGGAGGACACCCTTGCTGCCCTAAAGTTCAAGCCCAAGTCCATTTAGGCATCCAAGCCCAAGAGGGAGTTTTTGACCAAGTCAAAGAAGGAGAGAAGACCAATTCTAACAAGGAGATCTTAATTTATTTCTACTCAAATTGTGTACTCCTAGTTCTAAGCAACCTTGTAATTCTTCTTCCTATCAAATTTTGTATTCCTATCATAACTAGGAGAGGGCATGGGAACATTTATAAATACCCCACCTCTATCCCTCTTGTAATCAACTCTTATTCATGAATCAAAACTCTATTAAAATTTTAAGCTTGTGTTCTTGTGTGTTTTCTTGTTGAGGTGTGTGAGTATTACATATGTGCCCTAATCTCTGCAAGCCCTAGCCATCCAAAGCATCTTCTTCCAAATCCTAATCCGCCCCAAAGAGAAGAAGCCCTAGGCATCCATAAGCAAGGAGTTCTCTTCCACTTCCAAGCGGCCAGCATCAGCAAACCCTAGTTCCATTTTTCCTTCGGCCATAATCCATGTTCTACTTTTTATTTGCTTTCTAACTGATCCCCTGACATTTGCAGGATCCCTCCGGTACCACGCCCCATGGATGACATTTTCCTTGCTTCCAAATGAAGCTGATAAAAAGCCGGCAAATTCGCGGGAAAGTGGCTGGATCATCCAGGCGCCAATCCAAGTGGAACGATCTCTTCAACGGACTCAAGAATGTCATTGCTATGTAAAACTAACCCATCCCGCCTCTCTTTTTCTGATTTCTTGAAGTTGAACATGCTCCTAATAGGCCTTCTTAGACCTAGGATCCTGATTTTCTTTTTTTTTTTTATGGAACTAGCATGTGGGTAGGATGCTAATTGACACATGATAATCCTAACCTAATCTAGGCTAGTTTTGATCATCAAAACCATAAAATATTCAAAGATATTTGCTTGCTTTAATCTGATTTTCTTTATTTTCATCCCTTGCATATCATCCTGCATCATATTAGAATCCCGTCCCGCGTCATAATTTGATATCAGAGTACAATTTAGGGCATGTTCTTGCATCCTAGTTTAGATTTCTGCATCCTAAATTCTGCGTAACCCCTCAAAACATTCCCCCATCAAATATTTTTATTTTTTTTATTTTCATGATGAATATCCTCTCTTTGTCCTCTGTTTTCTTGTTATTTTTGTGAAATTTTTCAGATCTGAAAACATATAAAAACAATAGTAAAAATAAATTCCTAACAAAAATCTGCATCCTGTCATCTGCATTTGGGGTTCGAGTTTAGATCTATTTCATCAACTTAGGAATTTTGTTTTTCTTTGAGATTTGCATCACGTCATCTATATTGAGTCCTCTATTTTACTGATATTTTTTTCAGATTTCACAGAACCAAAACTTATACAAAAATCGGCATCCTAGAAACCCTAATCAGAATTCTATGTTTTCCTGCACCTAGTTAAAAACCCTAGGTTTTGCATCATCATACCATTTTTGTTTTGCATGAAATTTGGTAGGAAGCATCCTCACATGTCAATCTCTATTCTAAATTTTTTTTTGATTTTTTATGTAATTAAATCTATACTAATTTCTGCATAAAATCCAAACCAAAGAATTTCAATTTCTGCTAATTCTGCATACTTGACTTAACCTAACCTAATCATCTACCAAACCCCTCCTAACCCAAGCCCAGATTTTGTTTGATAACTTAACCAATTTAAACTTAATTTACCATCTCATAAAAGATAAAAAATATTTTTTTATTTTCTAATTGTTATTAGTTGCATTAGGGCTCATCAATTGTCATTATCTCATTCAATTAATCTTAAGAAAAATTTTCCATCTCAAATCAGGGCAGGATTTTATCATCTATGCTAGGCCCGAAACAACCACCCAGCATCAGAACCCAAGTCTTAACTAAAATCAATTAGCAACCTAATTACTCTAGTGAGCTTAGAGATACTAACAGGTCGGGTTCGAGTTCTGTGGATAAACTAGTGCACTTAATTCCTCAACTATTACTGAAAACCAGTGTCTAAGGCTAGAGGTCCAGAGGCAAACGTCCAAAGTGGACTGGTAGTTTTTAATTAGGACCCTGTCACAAGCAGGGAGAGCCTCCCATCACCCCACCTCTTACCTGGCTAGTGAAAAGAATAGTTACTGAATTAAGTGTAAGTTGAGTATACCCATTCAATTTTGGCTCTAGGTCTAGCAAACTGTAGTCCATAGTAACCATTATGTGTTGACTGCATCATAACACCTTGATTGATTGATTGCATGACCACTAGGTTAGGAACCCAATATCAACGGTCTAAACGCCAACTCAGCTCAGCCATGGACTCCAACTTTAAGACCTTTATTAAGACCATAAATGATCAGTTTGCCCAAATGAACCACAGGTTCGACCAATCCAATACCCAATCCCAAAATCAGTTTGCCCAGATGAACCACAAGTTCGACCAATCAATACCCAATTGACCACCTAGATGATCCAATTGAATCATAGGTTTGATCAATTGACCCAATCCTATACCCAAACCCACAATAGGCTTGACCACTTCACCAATAGGTTTGACTAGGTAAGGAACCAATTAGAAAACCTAGAGAAAACCCCTAAGCCCCATACCAGACCTAAACATGAGCCTGACCTTAGGACCCGTGCTGAGCCCAAGCCTAGGAGAACCTCATACCATGACCCATACTTGGAGCCCAACTTTAGGAGAGCCCCACACCCTGAACCAATTTGGGATCGTAGTGCAAGGAAACCCAATTATGACTTCATAAACTCGAATGAGAGAGCTACCAGGTATATTAGGCGAGAAGCACCTACATTTAGTGGTGATCTTGATTTTGAGGATTATCTTGATTGGGAAGGTATAGCTCTGTATTTTGAGAGAGTGACTAGACAAAAAGGGTCGGTCCCCGTAGCCACATGGATGGCCATGATAAACAGACTTCAAGAGAAGTACCCTTCACTACACCTTGCATCAATTTTGCATGAACCCAGAACCTATAAACCCAGATCCTATGAACCCAGGACCTATGAACCCAGATCCTATGCACCCAGATCCAATAAATCCATAACCCATAGGTCTGAACCCATATCTTATGAACCCAAGGAACCCATAACCCTTAGTAGACCTAAACCCCATAGGATTAGTACCCCTAGTTATGAGCCTAGTATTAGTTAAGAACCCCTTAGCCCACCCACCCCTGTTACCCCAGTCATTAGCCAATTTTCCTTAGTCAACCCCCTCTTACCACCCCATTGGTTCACCAAGAAGACATTGAGGAGGAAATATATGAAGCTGATGTGAGCTTAGTGGATGAGTATGAGGAAGAAGAGGAGGTACCTATAGAAGACCTAGAATAGTTGACCCAATAGATACCCAAACTGAAGCAAATCTAGAATTAGTTGACCCTGACCCTACCTATACCAAAGCCAACCCAGAGTTAGTTGACCCTGACCATACCCAGATAGAAGCCAATCCAAAGTTAGTTGATCCTAACCACACCCAAACTGAACCTGTAGTGAAAGACCAGTTAGAGAAAGAGAACCCTGAGACTACTGTTAGAATCTTATCTGAGGAGCCACTAGAAGAAAGCCCAATTATAGAGCCCAGTCCTAAATATCATGAACCAGAAGACTTTATTGAGGATTTGGCTTATCAGTACCCTCAGGAAGAATCCTCTCCTATATTTTCCATTAACGATCTCTTCCCTGAGATTAGTGACCCAGTCTTCCATTATGCAGACCCTTTAGATATACCTCAACCCCATAAGGTCAACGTCATCAATCTAAGACTCATCCCTAGAACCCCTTCTTGTATCATATTCTACCCGATCAACCCCAAACCATCTTCTTACTTTCTACCCTACCAGACTAACCCTGAATCCACCTCTTATTTCCTGCCTTTTCCAGAAATATCAAGCATTTCTAGGACCATTCAATTGCACTTTATAGAAGTTTGCATGTTGCATACATTCATTATGCATGTCATGTTTGCATTTTACTTTTTGAGGACCCTATGACATCTGTTAGGAGTGCATGCCAAGTTCTCATCTGCATGTCACCCACCTGACCAAGGGATAAATCCACAGTTGTAGTTCAGGGTTTAATCAAATCTGCATATCAATAAGTGTGGCATGAGTCATTTGCCTGCATTAGATGTTCTGAGTTTTTGCACTGCATGATTAGAGATCTACACGAGAAATTAATCATAAGATTAATGTAAGCAAAGATTTTACAAACAAACATGGTTAATTCTTGAAAAGAGTCTAAAAATTTGCTAGGAAAATCTTATGATGATTAGGCTACATACCTGTGAGCTGGATCCATCAAAGTGATAAAGAAAGTTGGACCTAGTGCCTGAGTTACCTAATTAGGCATTAAGCTCAACCTTCAATATCTCAGACTTTGTAGAGTATAGGGAGCCAGCAATGATACCCAGTGAGATTGAGCCTAACCCTTTCTTTAAGAGCGAACCCAACCCTGAGTGTCCACCATCAAATTAGCCTATGAGAGGATTGATTAAGCGTATCTTGGATGACCAAGCCACTAGTACCCGAATCAAAGGCTTCCATGTCACTTGGTTCGTTGGCAAGGTCGACCGAGATCTGAGGATTCGCGGATCACTCGAGAGGATCCACAATGCCTCAACCCAAACCTATCAGAGTAGTACCTGAGCCAGAATGACCTTCTTACTTGACAGGGTCAAGTTCCTCCCACCCCGGGAAAATTGATGGGGACATCAGATCAGGCATAGACTTCAAACTTCAATTTATTCTCCAAGTCATGTGTTGGTCAATTTTGAACCCTTAATAATGTGTCAAGTTTTGTAATAAAACTAGTTCAATTAAGTTGAGTCCTGTAATAAGTTGAGGCAAGAAATCTAATTGAGTCTGGTAAATCCTTTATCTCAACATCATGAGTCATGTACAATTATTTGAGTCCTGTAAAAAGCTAGTAAGTTGTGTTCTTTTAGTCAAATTTTGTACAAGAGAGAAGGATACCCAGTTTTGGAGTTTTATCAGGCCTCACCCAAGAGACATCAGCCATTCTGGGCCTTGCATGCCACCCCAGCCTATGATACCCCCCAAATGCTCAAAGAATATACCAGGTCCATGGCTCCACATGATACCAGGGAATATTCTAGGCACCCCAGCCTAGGAGACCTCTCAATCCCAGGAGCCCATGGTGCCCCAAGCCTTCCCAAGTCCACATTAAGATGGAGCCCAGGATTTCCAGCCCACTAGGAGGACATGCACCAAAGCCCATGCACCAAACCTTGGAGGCCCAAGCCCATGTGCCCAAGCTTTAAAGGCCACGCCCAAGCCCATTTTGGAGGATGCTCTTGCTTCCCTAAAGTTCAAGCCCAAGTCCATTTAGGCGTCCAAGCCCAAGAAGGAGCTTTTGACCAAGTCAAAGGAGAGAAGACCAATTCTAACAAGGATATCTTATTTTATTTCTACTCAAATTATGTACTCCTAGTTCTAAGCAACCTTGTAATCCTTCTCCCTATCAAATTTTGTATTCCTATCCTAAATAGGAGAGGACATGGGAACATCTATAAATACCCCACGCCTCCCCCTCTTGTAATCAACAACTCTTATTCATGAATCAAAACTCTGTTAAAATTTTAAGCTTATGTTCTTGTGTGTTCTCTTGTTGAGATGTGTGAGTGTTACTTGTGTGCCCTAATATCTCCAAGCCCTAGCCGTCCAAAGCATCTTCTTCTAAATCCTAATCCACCCCAAAGAGAAGAAGCCCTAGGCATCCATAAGCAAGGAGTTCTCTTACACTTCCAAGCGGCCAGCATCAGCAAACCCTATTCCATTTTTCCTTTAGCCATAATCCCTATTCTACTTTTTATTTACTTTCTAACTGATTCCCTGATGTTTGCAAGATCCCTCCGGTACCATGCCCCTTGGATGACATTTTCTTTGCCTCCAAACGAAGCTGATAAAAAGTTGATGGATTCACGAAAAAGTGATCGAATCATCCGGGCATCGATTCGAGTGGAACGATATCTTCTACAGACTTAAGAACGTCATTGCTAGGTAAAACTAACCCATCCCACCTCTCTTTTTCTTATTTCTTGAAGTTGAACATGCTCCTAATAGGCTTTCTTAGATCTAGGATCCTGATTTTCTTTTCTTTTTGATGGAACTAGCATGTGGGTAGGATGCTAATTGATACAGGATAATCCTAACCTAATCTAGACTAATTTCGGGAATCAAAATCATAAAAAATCTAAAAATATTTGCTTGCTTTAATTTGATTTTCTTCATCTTCATCCCTTGCATATCATCCTGCATCATATTAGAATCCCGTCCCGCATCAAAGGTTCTGACATGGCAGCTTCTGCTTGTTGGGATTTGAGTGGTGCTCCCAAGCTTTGGAGAGACTTGGAAGACCATGGCAAGGATGCTGGAGGCGATCCCTGGGTGCTTGGAGGCGTGCCAAGCATTTCATGGAGATGTTCCAGGAAGCTCGAGATCTGGGTTTGGAGATCTTGAGGTTGGAGTCGGCTCGGGCTATTGAGGAGTCGATTCCTGCAGGTCGACAGCAGGTTGGAGTTCTGGTCGAGTCGGCTCAAGGTCTGTTCGAGTCGACTCATGGTCTGGTTGAGTCGGCTCGAGGTCTGTTCGAGTCGACTCTTCTGACGGGTTTAGAGCTCATGTGTTGGCCTAGGGGGAGAGAGAGAGTTTTGTTGGGCTGAGTCATATTGACTCAGGGCTATATATATATCTTGTATGTGTAGAGCCGGTAGTAGACGGAGAGTTACAAGAAGAGAGCCAAGTCTCTTTCTCCCCATTTCTTGATTTCTTCCTCTCCCTCTCTTTGGTTCTCTCTTTCGTTGACAGCCCCATGGGGGCACACCTCCGTGACGGGAGTGGATGGTGTGCCCCAATCCTTCCCTGGTAAGGTTCCTTTCATGGCCATGGCAGCATCAAGTCGATCCCGGGCATTCCCCAAAGTTAAGCGAGGACGGAGAGTTGCAAGAAGAGAGCCAAGTCTCTTTCTCCCCATTTCTTGATTTCTTCCTCTCCCTCTCTCTAATTCTCTCTCTTGTTGACAGCCCCATGGAGGCACACCTCCATGACGGGAGCGGATGGTGTGCCCCAATCTTCCATGGTAAGGTTCCTTTCATGGCCATGGCAGCATCAAGTCGATCCCGGGCATTCCGCGAAGTTGAGCGAGGTGTCTTGCTCTGAAATTTGGTATCAAAGCAGATCTTGCTCTGACATTTGGTATCGGAGCTTCTTGCTGCGGTGGCATAAAGGAAGAAGGGAAGAAGAAGCAGATCTCTAGTTGTGAGATCTGGAGAAGGCTGCAGTGGTGCAAATTGGAAGCACCATGGATCTGCTGGAGATCTTGTGGAGGTAAGCAGATCGGAAGCATGGTGGATCTGCCGGAGATCTCGTCGGAGAGATGAGATCGGAAGTGAGGGACTGCTCCCCTCACTGGGAGAGAATTCTTGATCGTGCTAGAGATGGAAATATGGCGGATGACCCGGTGGTGACAGACGTGATCAAGATCGTGATGGCATGGCTGGAGTTCAGATTCTTGGATCTGAAAGCCATGGAGGATCGTCGACCTGAGGGGGGTCATGGGTCTAGATCTGTGGATCTCCGATAGAGATGGAGATGTTTTTAGCAGATCTGGATGGCTCGGCGATGATGGATTAAAATCCAGATCGCGTTGGCATGGATCGGAAAGAGTTTCGGTCTTCCCTTGTGCCGAAACGCGATGGGCCAAGATGATGGAGAGAATGCCCAGTCAGGGGCATGGCTTCCAGGGAGAAAGCATGGCTACCAAGAAGAGAAAGAAGTGTTCGTTGTCTCAGGGAGCTGGCTCGTTCATCACAAAGCCAGCTCGGTCCGAAGTTACTGGAGCAGTGTAGGTTGCAGAGCCGACTCGGGCATCGAAGAGCCGGCTCGGCTGTCACGGAGTCGGCTCCTCCAGAGAGGCCTTCGATTGTAGAGTAGCAGAGCTGGCTCGGGCACGATGTTGGCGCAAGACACAGGTGCAAACGACGGTGTAGGGTGCCACGAGAGCGGTGCAAGGCATCGCGGGAGCGGCGCAGATTGCATGGACTGTGACAGGGCATCACAAGGTCTATCAGTGGTAGCTGGGAGCGATAGTGCGGGTCACGGGTGTGGACACGGTATAGGGGTGACACGGCATGCGGGAGGCTTCCCAATCGTGCGGATGGCGTGAGGCAATGCGGGACAGTCGCCGGAGACGTCGCAGCGTGACTCGCCGGTCACGGGTGCGGGCTCGTCGGTGCCGGATGCAGCGACGTGCGAAAGAACCGATCCGCTGCATTTCACACGTGCCACGGCCGTATGGGCGGCCGTAGGATGCATAGCAGCGCACAGGAGTTCGCCGGAGGCGTGGCACGACTATGGGCGGTGGCCGGAGGCGACAGCGGTGGCCAAGGAGGTCTGTGGTCCACGAGTTTGACCGTGGACCAGCATAAATGGCAGCGGTGGACTAGGGAGACCGTGCATGAACCTGTGGATTGGTTCATGCTGAACCGGTACATTCAAATTACTTGCTCTGAAATTCATGCTGACTCATTTTTCCGGTGATTCTGGGCTCAATCGAACTCTGATTTGAGTCACGTATGCGCCGTTGGATTCCATGTTTCAAGCTCTTCATGTTGAGCTAGGTTGGATCCGGTGATAGAGTCAGATCACAGGTGATGTGGAGATCGTGGTGCAGCGACCGTGTGTGCGGGTAGCTTGAGCAGGTTGGTTCCATCTTCAGCTCTCCCAGGCGGACAGAGGTTCATGGTGTTGGGAGCAGTGTGGAGGTCTGCTGGTTGTGTGGATCTCACCGAGGATGATGGATCCTGTGGTGCTGGAGCTCGCAATGATGGTGCAGAGCTGCGGATCCTGTGCTGTGGTGCATTGACAGGTCAGGTGATCTGTGGTTCAGCACAGGTAGAGCGACACACCCAGAGATCTTTAGAGCATGAGTGGTAGCTCCATCAATAGTGGACCAGGCTCTTGATCACTATGAAGGAGAGCGATTGGTAGGTCTTCGCTACCTTGATCGAGATGGAGCTGTACGTGGGTGTGGTATCCCACGTGACTGGAGGTGGGTCTCATGGAGCACCAGAGATCGGGTACATCAATAGAGGCTGGGACATGATCATGCAGCCTATGGATAGGCTAGGACGTGATGATGCAGTCACTGGAGCTGATGGAGGCTTGGCAGCTCAGGGAGATAGAAGACAGTCTCAGGGAGTGCCAGGGATGTCATGTAGCATATGGACAGGCTGGGCATGATGGAGTAAACATCATGCAGCCTATGGACAGGCTGGGACATGATGGAGTAGACATCATGTAGCCTAGAGACAGGATGGAACATGATGGACATCATGCAGCCTATGACAGGCTGGGATGTGATGGAGCAGCCACTTGCATTGGCTGCTATGTTCAGTTGCTATATTTGAGGAGTTGGGATGAGCTCCTGAGTTTTGGAGGTTCTTGCGGGATTGCAGAGTATCCGAGATGGTCTTGGAGAGGTCCGCGGTGTGCGGAGGGTCCGAGGAGACAGCGACTGGGTACGAGGTTCAGGTTTTTCTCAGCAGGGCAACGTTGAGATGTTGGCCTCGGGGTTTCTTTCTGTGGCATCAAGGGGACTTCAATTTCAGGTGGAGCACCGGTGACAGGTGGCTTCACGAGTGGAGCAAATTTTGACACATGTTCAGAGCAGGAGGTGCATGGAGGACCATATCCTTACACGAATGCCAGGGGTGCACTTAGCCAAATAGAGCTGAGAGTGCAGAGTATGGTATGGCTCTGTAGAGATTATGTCAGGTAGAGCTCCAGTTACAGCGATTGCCGGTTCAGGTTCACTGGGTTCTCTCTAGGGAAGTCCAAGAACATACTGATGCAGCTGCCAGACAGAAGGAGAGCAACAATCTGTGGTGCCAGGATACGAGCTAGGATCTTCAGCTATGGAGGTGGTCATCTTAGAGGTCTCCAGGTGATATCAGCTGCTGGAGGATATTGGCAGAGGCATGGATATCCGCACAGTGCTGTCAGGACACGCAGTTACAGCAAGATGTGTGTTGAGGACATTGCTAGGTTTGCCAAAGCTTAGGGGCACCAAGGTGGAGATTGTTGGGATTTGAGTGGTGCTCCCAAGCTTTGGAGAGACTTAGGAGACCATGGCAGGGATGTTGGAGGCGATCCCTGGGTGCTTAGAGGCGTGCCAAGCATTTCCTGGAGGTGTTCCAGGAGGCTCGAGATCTGGATTTAGAGATCTTGAGGTTGGAGTCGGCTTGGGCTATTAAGGAGTCGATTCCTGCAAGTCGACAGCAGGTTGGAGTTCTGGTCGAGTCAGCTCGAGGTCTGTTCGAGTCACTCTTCTAACGGGTTTAAAGCTCATGTGTTGGCCTGGGAGGAGAGAGAGAGTTTTGTTGGGCTGAGTCATGTTGACTCAGGGCTATATATATATATATCTTGTATGTGTAGAGCCGGTAGTAGACGGAGAGTTGCAAGAAGAGAACCAAGTCTCTTTCTCCCCATTTCTTGATTTCTTCCTCTCCCTCTCTCTGGTTCTCTTTATTGTTGACAGCCCCATGGGGGCACACCTCCGTGACGGGAGTGGATGGTGTGCCCCAATCCTTCCCTGGTAAGGTTCCTTTCATGGCCAAGGCAGCATCAAGTCGATCCCGGACATTTCGCGAAGTCGAGCGAGGTGTCTTGCTCTGACATTTGGTATCAAAGCAGATCTTGCTCTGACACTGCCAACGTGGCATCTAGCTGGATCCGATAGGGACTCCACGTCAGTGATCTTGGCACATCATTTGCTCCTCACTCCCAAGTCTCGTTGGCGCGCCGCATTCGGGACGAAGGGAGTAATTGCGGTGCTGACATAGAAAGGTGAAAATCCGGTGCCATTAATATCACAATCGCTGCTGCTTCGCAAAATGGGCCTTGAGACCAATGCGGGGATGACACGTCAACAGGTCCGAGGAAGCATAATGACCGGCATGGGACCCGAGGTAGTTTCTGGTGAATCGAAACCTCATTCCTGACTGATCTCGACATGTGATGCAAATCCGATGAGGGAGATTCTAAGAGGGTGTACGGTTGCTGTCCGGCCATTTTGAAAAGAAAGAAGTCTTTCCTGAAAGATCATTTCTTTCAAATCCTTCATGCCCGCTGACGGACCGGAGTCTTCTTCCTTCTCTCCCCTGACTGTCTTTTTCCTTCAAAGCCATCAGGTTCGTCTTCCTCGGTCCTTTCTCTTCTTTGGTTAGGTTGAGTTCATCCCTAGGACCTCTCCAGACCCCATTTTCCTTCTTCCTTCTCTGCTTTATCTTAGGATGACCCGCTCGGGTCGAAGCTATCGCCCTTCCAGCAACCTCGATGAGGCAGGGCCCTCTCGACCGAGGACTCCTTCCTTCGATGAGGAGGAAGAAGTTCCTCTCCATGTTCGTAGAGGCCTTCACCCAACCGGGATAGTGATAGGAGAGCCCAAGGCTTGCCTTCCTCCTCCCACTATTCTCGAAGTCCCTTCCGACCCTTCTCATTCAAATGGGCCTGCTGGCGTCGCTTCGGTGATGACTTGGAAGGACCTTTCGATAATCCAGAAAGCTTTCAGCATCTCGGACTTTATCCAACTCTCAATCCCAAGATCGGGGGAACGGGTCATCTCCAGTGGCCCGGATTGGATTGCCCTCTACGAGGAATCCCTTGCAGGTGGTCTTCGTTTTCCTTTCCATCCTTTTTTCCTTTCTGTACTCAGCAACTACCGTCTCGTCCCTACTCAACTGGTCCCGAATGTGGTTATGACCATTTTTTGCTTCATTGTCATTTGCCATTTTCACGGGATCATTGCCCGTTTTTCTCTATTCAGGGCCTTTTTCATCCTGAAATGCCACCCGACCGAGGACGGGTGGTGGTTCATCTCTCCTCGCCCGAAGGGCATTAAATTCGAACTCCTGTCTTCCATCAAAAGATAGAAGAGCAAGTACTTCTTTGTTTCCATTGAAGGAGTCGACTAGGCCTAGAGTGATCCGGATCGGGCTCCGAATCGGAATTCCAAGGTCGAAGTGACTGATTAGGAGATTTATGACTAGCTCATTACCGACCAAATTTCTTCTCTTGAGGTTTTACTATCGGAGCAGAACCTATTCGAAGCTGGGGTCAACCCAATCCGGGAGTTGGGTGAGTTCGGTATAAACATTCCTTTCTCCTCCTACAGGTCTCTTCGGGTTTGAGGCTGACCTTGGCTTTCTTCTTCTTGTAGGCATGAAGTTCTCGATGGAGCAGCTTGTCCAGTCTTCCCAGAAGAGGAGCGCACCAGCGGGACCTAGGGAGTCCCCACCGAAAAGGACCCGGAATGAGCCCAGTGCGAGTCCTGGGCCTGTTGCGAGCTCCGGCCCAAGTGGAAGAGCAGCCGGACCGGTCCCCGAACCACCAAGGCAGCACATTCCGCCTCTGGTCCGGGAGTCCAACGCGGGTGCCCGGGCTCGGCCTGCTGCCACTACTGTTACCGCGGCCCCACCTCTAGAAGTCACCGAGGTGGAGATAGGAGAGGAATAAAGGAGGGAACGACCATCGACAGCATCGTCGGGCATGGCGGTGAGCTCCAATAGGGGCTCAGATACATCTTCGGCTACTCCCGAGGGCACAGCGGTGACGGTCCCAACGAAGCCGAGGGTTGGGACCCGAAAGGCATCCATCGAGGTGGCACTGGATTCCTTCATCACCTAGGACCGTTCCCTGGCCGCGTGCATGATGGACTTCACCATCCAGTCGCGCGACCGACGCGAAAGGGAAGGGAGATCATTGCCATATGCCATCCCCGGCCCCTTCCCTCACCTCTTCACAGTAGGATCCTTTCATTTCTTTTTCTTCTCTTTTCTTCTTCTTCTTTTCCTTTTTTTTTACATGGATGACATTTTCACCGGTGCAGCTCGAGATGAACCTTCTACTCATTCGCGACTACTGCTCCCAGTGGTCTAGAAGGGAGAATTTGAAGGAGCAAGAGATTGCAGCGCTGGTGGCTAAGGCCAGGGAGAAAACTGACAAGGCCCAAGCCATGGAGGAAAAGAACAGGGAGTTTAAGGCCAAGGTGGTGAATGCCGAGAGGCGCGTCAAAGATCTTGATGCATCCCTGGCGCGGGAGAAGGACCAGGTTAAGTGCCGGGCTGAGGAACTCAAGGCCGAGGTAGCTCAATCGGAAGAGCCCAAGGCTGAGGCGGCCCGGGCGGTGGAGCAGTCTAAGGATCTCCGAGCCCAGCTGGAGGCAGCGCAGGCACGGGCTGCCGCTACTGAAGAGAAGGCTGCAGGGGCGGTGGCCTTGATAGAGGCCACCAAAAAGGAAGCCACCGAGGCAATCCCAAACTTCAAGTCCTCGGTGAAATATGCTGACGAGGTCCAGAAGGCGGCCACAAACTCGTTCCTCAAAGGCTACGAGTTCTGCCAGTCCCGGGTGGCCCTGCTCTTTCTGGAGCTGAACCTGGACGAGCTTGCCTTCCCAGCGGCTCCAGTTGGGGTCCTAGATGGGGCCGCAGCTGAAGCGGAGGAGGAAGAGCCTGCGGCCAATGTTGAAGCAGCTCCTCTAGTGAGAGTCCGAGAGGACGCCGGCGTGCCCCAACATCACCCCGGTAAGGAGTCAACGGAGTAGTTGCATGAGGACCTCCACTTTGTTTCCTTCTTGTCCCTTATGTTTTTTCCTTTTGTCTCCGGACCGCCCGGCCTGTCGGGGGTCCTTGAATAATGTAATCTTTTACTCCTAAGTTCAATGAAGATTTTCTTTCTTGTTCACTGAGTTCTTCTTCCTCTCTTCTCTTCTTTTTCTCTTTTTCTTTCTCTTTCTTTTTTTGCAACCGCCGATGTACATGTTTTCGTTGCAATGCCATGCCGTGGGGTATCAAGTTTCAGCTCTTCCCAGTAAAGCTCCGGGTACAGGGGCGGTTAAGAAGAGAGGTCTTGAGTTTTTGAGTCATTTCCACCATGTCGAAAATGAGGTAGAGGGGCTTCATGCATCTCCTTGGGGCTAGTTGTGTATTCTGGGTTCTTCCTAGCCAGGCCAGGAGTCGATGGACACTTCGAGGAGGCCTGAGCGACCCCAGGTGAAACTGTCTTCAAGTGCCTGGAATACAACCGAGCTGGGGGGCTTCTGGAGTCTCCCGGCTTTGAGGTGCGGGGCTCAAGAGTTTCCCGGCTTCGAGGTGCGGGGCTTCAGGAGTTTCTCGGCTTGAGGTGCGGGGCTTCAGGAGTTTCCCGGCTTCGAGGTACGGGGCTTCAAGAATTTCCCAGCTTGAGGTGCGGGGCTTCAAGAGTTTTCCGGCTTCGAGGTACGGGGCTTCAGGAGTTTCCCGGCTTCAGAGTTTTCTGGCTTCGAGGTACGGGGCTTCAGGAGTTTCCCGGCTTCAAGGTACAGGGCTTCAGGAGTTTCCCGGCTTCAAGGTACGGGGCTTCAGGAGTTTCCTGGCTTCGAGATACGAGGCTTCAGGAGTTTTCCGCTTTAAGATACAGGGTTTCAGGAGTTTCCCGGCTTCATCTGCCAGACCTGGGGCCAGGCAGCAATATTCTTGCAAGGGAAAGATAATTTGCACCTAAAGGAATTCTTTTATTAATGGGAGGAGGCCTTACATCATTTGTAGTACATCCTCAAATTGCTGGTGTTCCAAGTTCATGGGAACCAGGCGCCATCGAGCTCGGCAAGGTAGTAGGCTCCATGGGGAGAGCTTCGACTACCTTGTAAGGGCCTTCCCAGTTCAAGGAGAGTTTGCCGCACTCCCGAGGCTAAGAGGCTTCAGCCCGTCGCAACACCAAATCGCCTAGATGAAAGATCTTTGTCCTTACCCGCGTGTTATAGTACCGGGCCACCCACTGTCGGTAAACCGCCATCCAGAGTAGAACCTTGTCTCTCATTTTCTCGAGGAGGTCTAAGTTGAGTAAAAGGCGAGATGGGTTTTCAGCTTCATCGTATTGCTCCACCCACAGCGTAAGCACACCAAGTTCCACCGGGAGTACGGCCTTGGCATCGAAGATGAGATTGAAAAGCATCTCATCCGTGGCCGTTCCGGGCATTGTGGTAGGCCCAAAGGATACTAGAGAGCTCTTCAGCCCACCTGCCCTTATCTTGGTCCAGTCTAGTTCGGAGTCCTTGGAGGATAGTTCGGTTGGTCACCTCGACCTCTCTGTTGGTCTGAGGGTGAGCCACCGAGGTGAAACGATGATGGATATTAAGGCCGGCGCAGAACTCCTCGAACTCCCGATTGTCAAACTAACATCGGTTATCAGTGATGATGGCATGGGGGAGCCCGAAGCGACAGATGATTAACTTCCAGAAAAATTGGCTAACCTTGGCTTCGGTAATCCATGCTAGCGGCTCTGCCTCCATCCATTTGGTGAAGTAGTCGGTGGCCACTATCAGGAACCTGCACTGTCTGGATGCAAGAGGAAAGGGACCAAGGATGTCCATCCCCCACCATGCAAATGACCAGGAGGCAGAGAGCTGGGAGAGTGGCACCGCCGGTTGACGCTGTATGTAGCCATGGCGCTGGCAGCGATCGTACTTCTTCACGAAGTTGACAGCGTCCTCCCTCATAGTCTCCCGGTAATACCCTTGATGGAGGGCTTTATATGCTAATATCCTGCCCCCCACGTGATTCCGGCAGAGGCCTTCGTGTATCTCTTGGAGCATGAAGGCCGCCTCCACAAGTCTCAAGCACTTCAGGAGTGGGTAGGAGTAGGACCTGCGATAGAGTTGCCCATCCATCAACACGAAGCATGTGGCTTTCTTCTTGACAAGGCCAGCTTTCACGCGATCTTTTGGCAGGATACCGTTGGTGATGTACCTGATGTATCAGTCCATCCAACTGGGTTCCAAGGTGACCTGCTGGACTTTCCCAGAAACCTCATAGCTTGGGGTTTCGAGGTACTTGATGTGGGCACATCCCAGTGATGAGTCCAGCAAGGTCGTGAGCCTTGAGAGGGCATTGGTGCGAGTATTCTATCCACGAGGAATGTGGGAGATGCGGAAGCACCGGAAGCTTTCCGTGCTCGAGCATACCTACTCCAAGTACTTCATCTGGGGATCTCGAGCCTCGAATTCTCTTGAGACCTACCCGGCCACCAGCTGAGAGTCGGTGAAGACCTTTAGGATGGGTACACTCAGTTCGCGGGAGACTCTCAATCCCTCAAAGAGTGCCTCATACTCCGCCTGGATGTTGGTTGCTGTAAACTGGAAGCAGAGCGCGCACTCGGCTACAACCCCATCGCTATTAGCGATGATGAGGCATGCTCCGCTCCCTCTCGAGTTGGATGCACCATCCACGTGGAGGACCCAGACCTCCTCCTCGATTTCAAGCTCCGCTTAGCGCTCCAAGGGGATCTCCTACGATTCCTTGCCCATGCCTGCACACTCGACCAGGAAATCAGCCAACACTTGGGCCTTCTGAGATGGTCTCGGTTGGTACGCAATGTCGAACTCGCTAAGTTTCAGAGCCCACTTGGCCAAATGCCTGGAAGTATCAGGATGGCTGAGTACGGCCCTCAGTGGTTGATCCGTTAGGACCACGATCGGGTGCGCTTGGAAATACTGCCTGAGGCATTGAGCAGACATTATAAAGATAAAAATTAATTTCTCGAAGTGGGTGTACCTGATCTCCGCATCTTGGAGAAGTTTGCTGGCATAATACACTGGTTTCTGAGCTCCGTCCCCATCTATATGGACAAGGATCGAGCTGATGACCCCCGGGGTGATCGCCAGGTACAACAAGAGTTCCTCTCCATCCTTCGGCCTCGAGAGTAGCGACGGTGATGCCAAGGACTTCTTCAGCTCCTTGAATGCTTCCTTACACACCTCCGTCCAGGTGAAGTCATGCACCTTGCACAGCACCTTGAAGAAAGGTAAGCAGCGATCAGCAGATCGTGAGATGAATCGGCTCAGGACAGCGATCCGACCCGTGAAGCACTGGACTTGCTTCTTCGAGGTGGGGTGCACCATGTCGACAATTGCCCGAACCTTCTCAGGGTTGGCTTCTATCTCCCTTTGGGTGACCATGAAGCCTAGGAACTTCCCTGCGATGACATCGAAAGCGCACTTCGTCGGGTTCAGCTTTATCTGGTGCAAGCAAAGTTTTTAGAAGGCCTCCGCCAAGTCGACGATGTGGTCTGACCTCGGCTTGCTCATAACGAGCATGTCGTCCACATAGACTTGCATGTTTCGGTCGATCTGGTCCTTAAAGACCCGATTGACCAGCCATTGGTATGTGGCACCGGTGTTCTTCAGGCCGAAAGGCATCATCCGGTAGCAGTACATCCCCCAATCTATGATGAAGGCAGTGTGCTCCTCGTCCTCTAGGTGCATCCAAATTTGATTGTACTCGAAGAAAGCATCCATGAATGAGAGTAAGCGGTGCCCCGAGATGGCGTCTACCAGTTGGTCGATCTTCGAAAGTGGTAAGCTATCCTTTGGGTAGGCTCGGTTGAGGTCAGTATAGTCCATGCAGATCCTCCACTTTCCGTTATTCTTCTTGACCATGACCACATTTGCCAGTCAGCTGGGATACTGCACTTCGCGAACAAAACCAGCTGCGAGGAGCTTCTCCACCTTCTCATTGATCGCCTGTTGCCTCTCCGGGACAAAGCATCTCTTCTTCTACCGGACGGGGCGGTACTTCGGGTCGACACTCAACCTATGAGTGATGATGTCGAGGAGAATCCCAGGCATATCTGTCGCTGTCCAGGCAAACACGTCCGCATTTACCTGGAAGAAACTCAGTAAGTGGGCCCGCTCCTCTTCTTGCAGCTGGGCCCCAATCTACACCATCTTTGTCGGGTCTGTTCCGAGTGGATACGTCAACAGGTGTTCAACTGGGCCACCCCTAGGATCTTACACCCTCTGGTCGAGGTCGTTGATGCTGGGGTCCTCCTTGGAACATCTGGCCCATGGAACGCTTGCAGGCAGTGCTGAATTAATTGAGGTGCCCCCCTCATTTTTTCTATGCCATAAGGAGTGGGAAATTGTACCAATAACCACTTGGTGGAGAGGACCGTGTCGAGCAGATTGAGTCCAGGGTGGCCAAGGATCACGTTATAGGTCGAAGGAAGCCTGACAACCGTGAAAGTCATCATGATAATACTCTGCCGAGATGGTGACCCGGCAGTAACGGAGAGAGTGATCTCTCCGTCAACTCCCACGGAGTCCCCAGTAAAATCGACAAGGGGGGTGTGAACGGGCCTCAATTGAGCAGAGGACAAGTTCATCCTAAAGAAACCATCATGAAAAAGGACATCAATCGAACTTTCACTATCGACCATAATCTGTTTTACAGGATGCCTGGCGATCGTCATCTCGACAACCATGGCATCATTGTTTATATTTTGGTTCCCAGATCCCTCCTCCCTCATAAAGGGGAGTACATTTTCCAACCTCTACCCCTTGGGTCCTCTTAAAGGCACACTCTATTCCCTAGCATATCATACCCACAGGTTTCTCGGTGGGTCGGTTATCGACTGTAGGGACAGGAGGAAGAGCAGCAAGCGCTTGAGGTTCTACCGAGGTCTTGCCCCCCACAAGTTTTTCGAGGTAGTCCCTCCTTATCAGATCTTCAATTTCTCTCTTGAGGTGGCAGCATTCCTCGGTGTCATGGCCGTGGTCGTGGTGAAACTGGCACTACTCTGTCTTGTCACGACCGTTGGATGGCCTCAGCGGGGGAGGGCAGTGTAAGTAACGCTCGCCTTCAATCTCCATGAGCATCTTTGACCTCGGGATGAGGAGATGTGTGTATCTTTCTTCTAGGATGGGAACGCTCTTCGGCTTCGGCCCTGGTCAAAAAGTTGGGATCAATTCGGGCTTCCATGTCCCAGACGTCTCCCTCGGAGGTTACTTCTTTAGGGGCCTCCCATCCAATTCCCTCCTCGTACGGTCCGCCTCGGCATGGATGTACTTGTGAACGCGGAGGAGGTCGGAGTACGTCTTCGATGACTTTTTATCCAGGGAGTAGGTCAGACAGGAGGTCCTGAGTCCTCTCTTCAGCGCCAACATGGCGACTGGTTCATCCAAGTTGTAGATCTCCAGTGCAGCAACCTTAAAGCGGGTCACATAGTCCCACAAGGGTTCATGATCCTACTGCATGATGGAGAAAAGACTGTCTACTTCTCATGGTACCTTCTGGCAGGCATCGAAATAAGCCACAAACCTCCTTTCCAGCTATGCAAAGGAGTTGATGCTTTGAGGCTCGAGTTGGGTAAACCAGACCCGAGCGGCCTTCCGAAGAGTGGCTGGAAAGGCGATGCAGAAGAGGACATCGGTCGCCCCTTGGACTCTCATGAGAGCCTTGTAGCTCTCCAGGTGGTCCAGAGGGTTGGTGGTTCCATCGTAGGGATCCATCTACAGCATGCAGAACTGACTTGGGATCGGCTTCTCTTAGATTTTTCGAGGGAAAGGGAGATGGGCATCATGGCCCATCGGCTCACAGGAGGAGCCCTGCAAGTTTGCAAACTAGCGGGATAGTTCCGCCAGCTTGCGCTCCTATTCCTCCAGGCGCTTCTCAGCCATGCACCTGATAGCCTCATCGATGGAGCCTTCCGCTGTGGCCGTCGGAGGAGATGAAGACGACAGTTGAGAGGGGTCGCGATGGGGGACCTTGCCTCGACGGCCTCGGCGGCGCTTAGCAGCGGCCTGCTCGAGGGCCGGAGACCGGCTCTCCCGGTCGACAGACCCGGTCCACTACCTCTTCACCGGGGTTCGGTGGCTTCCCCGGGGATCGATCATGGCCCGCGGTAGCGATGGCCTTCCTTGGAAGGAACATAGCTATCGCAGGGTGCGGCGACTTGGGCCACAGGGGTTCCTGGCTGTTGGTGGGTGGCCAGGGACCGGTGTTCATGCTGCAACTGTCGCACCACCACAGTCAGAAACTGTATCTGCTGGGCGAGCGCAGCCAATTGGACATCTGTCGGAGGCAATTATGGTGGAGAGGGGGGCTCTCTTTCTGGACAGTGCAGGCCCCCGTGAGAAGGGGGGTCTTCTGCATGACTGGTGGAGACCTCCCGCATGCATCATTACCATGCTTTAGTGGAGTTGCACGTGAGGGGATTGGCCTGAATCAGACTGTGTCCTGCTCCCCTACCTGGCGCACCAATCTGTTGTCGCCTACACCACCATGGCCTGCAGCTCAGGGATGGTGCCGGATGCCGACCTCGTTTCCTGGAACCCAGCTCGCGCGCCCAGACCTGCAAGAAAAGGGGAGACCCGGGTCGGGGATCCCGATGGGGGCACTCCGATGATCAAGTCAATGACGATCTAGGAGAACAGATCCTTCTCGATGGGCCTCCAATTGGACTCCATACTAAGAGGAGGAGATTTTGAGTCAAAGGGAAAGAGTTGGATGAGCATGGCTGCGGTGGAGGAGAGCTTGAGCTATGGTGGCTGTGTCCATCGAGACTCTTCCGGCGAGTCTCCGATAGCCTCAGAGCGCTCGATCCCTTGCTGGCTCTCCCCTCGCTTGCCCTTTTTTGCTCTTTTTTTGCTTACCTTCTTCGAAGACCTTTTGAACATTCTTTTAGGCCATGGATCCTTTCAGCAACCTACCTCGGGTTCCTCCCTTTCTACAGGCACCGGAAGGTTAACATCCAGCAGTGCTCCATGCGATGCGCCCCAATGCCTTTCCATATCCATGATAGGGAGTTATGTCACAGGCTCTGACATCTCAGCTGGTTGCCACACTTTGAACAACTTGGCAGGGCCTCAATTTTGGAGCAGTCGCCTCCTGGTTTGAATCTCCTGGCATGGTTTCCTCTTTCAGGTAGTGCAAACGATCGGCTAGGATGCACAGTGCCTTGGTCAGGGCGCCCCTTCTGGTGTAAGCGATGGCGGGAGAGATCACGGCACCTTGAGGGCATCCTTCTGGAGCCCTTGGGCGGCGCGCCGCCATCCAAGAGAGGTGGTGACGTCCTCTTCCTTCTGCTTTCGAATCCTTTGAAGTGCTATGGACTTTGCCATGGGAACAGCCTTCGGCCACCAGACCTCTCGATCGAATGGCGCTTGGCTAAGAGAGGGAACTCGACTTCGGCCAAGGTGGGCTCGACCTCGAGGGAGCCGCCCGACGAAGGAGCTCGAAGAGAGCGGGCTCGACTTCGACCGAGGTGGGCTCGATCTTGAGAGAGCCGCCCGGCGAAGGAGCTCGAAGAAAGCGGGCTCGACTTTGGTCGAGGTGGGCTCGACCTTGAGGGAGCCGCCCGGCGAAGGAGCTCGAAGAGAGTGGGAGCTTGACTTCGACCAGGGCAGGCTCGACCTCGAGGGAGCCGCCCGACGAAGGAGCTCGAAAAGCGGGAGCTCGACTTCGACCAAGGCGAGCTCGACCTTAAAGAAGCTGCTCGACGAAGGAGCTTGAGGAAAGGGTCTGACAAGGCAGCTTCTACCAATGTGGCATCCAGCTAGATCCGACAGGAACTCCACGTCAACAATCTTACCACATCAAGCACGATCATGGAAGAGATTGATGGAGACTCTTTCGGTACCCGGTAGAATAGCTTTGAAATAAGAAAAAAATTTGAAAGAATAAATATTGGAGAAAAAGAAAAGAATATGAAACATGAAAACAAAAAACTTCTATCTTTAAACCTCCAAGATAGCCTTTTTATGGCCATCCAAAATCTGGCCATTTGAGTTTTTTTTGACCTATTAAAGTCTAATTAGGAGTTCAACAGCCAGAAAATTAAAACTCCAATAATCAAATTATTAAAAACTCTAACGGTAAAAATTAAATGGTTGGAGAAGTGTACTGGTTGCGACTTAAGAGCAACTTAATGCTTCTCTTCTATGTAGTAAGGGTTGTAATTTACTCTATACCATTAGATACGTGTCCCGACCAAACCCTAATGAGGTGAGTTCTATCCGATCTATTTAAAGTCGATATCAAGCATGGGACTTGATGATTCCAAAACATGCAACGGATCCAAAGTAGGCCATGTATGTAATGATAAATCTTGTCCTAAATCTAATCTGAATATATATGACTCCATTAACACCGCCTTACTCTATCCTAATAGTTCCCGTTGATACTGATCCCCACAGACTGGACAGAATGCCTAGATCATCAGTTCACCCTACAAAACAAATCTCTGATCGAAATTTCTCCGACGAAAAACATCCCGATACTTAAGTTAGCAAAATTCAGGCCACACAATAGTGAGCTCAAAAAAATAAAATAAGATGAAATGAGTAAAGAACCATGTATGCATAGTTCGAGCCAGTCATGAACTAAACCAGCCAATGCAAGATTTATTAAAGTAGAGCATCACCAACATCATTCAAGATATAAAACCTTCACCCTTCCCACTTCAAATCCTCTCCTTAGCTTCACTTGAACTCAAAACCCTAATCCTCATTTCTGACAAGTCAACAATGCTATACCACAATGACGACCAGAACCCAACTAGCTCTCTCTCTCCCCCTCTCACTCTTTCCAGATCTCCACCACCAGATCTAAAGCTCTCCAAACTCCTCCGCAACGACTCCCCCACCAACCGCACCCCCACAACCCCCCCCCCCCCCCCCCCCCAAACACCACACAATCCCTGGCTCTTCTTCTATAAGTCTCGTGCCCCCTCCCTCTCTCTTTGACTCTTCCTGGTTCTATGCATCTCGAAATGGCATGATACGCACTCGTACCAAACCAACCAGTGGCTGACATAAGCCCGAATACTGGTTTTGGCTGACCTTGCATTTAACTCCAAGTCAACATTCACTTCAATTTAACTAGTAATCATATTTGAAATAAACATAGAAATCTATATGTGAAGCTATATTTACATTCAATGATTTATATAAAACTCTGCACTAATGTTCCAACACTATTTTCTAGAGAAACCTAGTAAATGCCATGAAAACTGGAGCAATAGTTCATCCAAGTCTTAGCTGTCTCTTGACATCCTCGCAAAGGGTTCGACTGTACATCTAAACCTCCGACTCTAAAAATGCCCAATCATCAGAGAGATTGCGCTCATTATTATTGTTACTTTCTTGCTGCAGCCCCTTTGAGGAATCTTGATCATCTAATTCCAGATGACTGAGGACCATATCTGATGAATGTACACTCTTATGGGATAAGGAACTGGATGACGATGTCAAGCTGGAAGTTCTTGATCTTTGGGATTTACTAGGAGGTATGCGCCCATCAACTCTTGCTTTGAGCAGCATCACATCCTCACAGATAACAGCTATTTCACCTCTTAACAAGACAAAAACAGCACATGTAAGCTTAATTATAACTTCACTAGAAACGCATGTCATATCCACAAAATTAGGACATAAGAATCCACAAAACTGCAGATTATCACTATATTGTGATAGCTCTGAAGGTTGTGATGGATTATAATTTTTTAGGTAAAAACAACTCAATATGAAGACATGAAAATTATTTTCAACATAAATAATTTTTAAATTGGACAGCTAAACAGAATTAAACTTTAAAAATATTAACAACTAAAGAGATAGAAAACACAAAAACTTACTGCAATGCATCAACAATGTGACCACGGTCCATCAAGAACTCCCTCAACTGCAAAAGGGTAACAAGAGCAAAAAGTATGGTTGATTAGTTGCATTAGTTGCCAATAGATATATTATCATTTAGTAAGATATTCAATGGGCACGAAGCATAATATGAAACCTTGGAGTTTTCCTCTGTCTCCTGTTGCAGTTTTTTTGACTCTTCTGCTATTGCATCCACGATGAGTTCTTGTTCACGAAGAGCCTTGCCAGCCAATTCTTCTCTTTCAAGCTTTTCCAGCTCAGCTATTGCCATTTTTTCTTCTGCAGCAGATCTTCGTGCTTCAAGAGCTTGGTGGATCTAGTACGAGGTAAACAGCCTTTCATATCTCTAGGTTAATGAAAAAAACATGTATGAACATAAAAATAATATGCAAACAATCAACACTACGGAAGTTTAGATTGTTATATTAACCATTAGTCAAATTGGTATAACATCAAAATATAAAATATAAAAAATTTCCTTGAAGGAATCATTATAAAGTCAATATTTCAAACAAAGATTTAAAACCATCTCAGAGAACGGAAATAAGCACCCTCTTTGAGATATTGGATAATAAAAGCTCAGCATATTATAAGAAACCAAAGATCATCATTGCATTATGAGAACTAGACGTGTTAATCTAAAAAGGAAGAAGATATTTGAAAAGAAAAAAAAGAAGAAAAGGCAATATTAGATAAATAACATATGATGTTACTTCAGACTCAGATTTTTCAAGTTTCTCAAATCTGTCATCATATTAACGTCAAAGGCTTGGCAATTTCTGTACCAAAAAAGGAAGGTAGGCAGCCAGGCAGGTAAGTAGGTACTTATTTATGTGTGTATCCCACAACGTTCACAAAAGATATATAACATACAGTATGCAAATTTTTATGGAAGCTGCCATGTAAGTCTAGGAAACAAATATTCTCCAAAAAACTCGTCATGTGGAAGTCTGACAAGTCTCCTGAAAGGAAATACACTTACCCAGACCAGTTATGTTTAGCAAACAGAATGAGAGGATAATCAGGACTGCTATTTCAATGTGCAGGTTCTAGGGAAGTTCGGATCGAGGCATAGAGGTACTTATCCACCACACACGTTGCCCTACTGGGACCTCCAAATGACTGAATCAGCTCATGGAATGGTTATAAACACCCTGATGTGCCGAAGTGTACAGAACTTTCATGTTGTTAAAAGAGTAATTACATGCAAGACATAAGGCAAGTGTGGTCTGAGCATAGCATTTACATTTCAACTTATGGCTAGTAGAAGTTGGAACAGAAACACACTGCATGAAATGGATAGAAAAGGAGAATGGATGGTTAAAAAAAATTCCGGATACGTATTAGATACCTATACAAAAGTGCTACAAGGAGTTAACATCATAAGGAATCAATGTACTCAGACCATAAAAGTGATAAATCACATATTTTATATATGTATTTTAAATATTTTAAGTAATTATTGATGCTAACATCTTAAAACTTCTAATTTTATAATTAAATTGGACTTTCTTGTAAAATTAATTTAATTTTGAAAAATATGAGATTAGTGCACAGTTACGAAAATTGGATATTAAACTGACCGATCAATTTGAGCACCAAGATGATTTCACACCTATTACATTTTTAATTAAAAATTTAATAATTGTTTCTTCCTCTTTGATAGGTATAATTAAATTGATGGAACTCTAGAATTTTGGTAAAACTAATGATTAAAATACTTACCAAATCTAACGGCCTCTATTTATTTCAATATGATTTGGATAATCTGGCATGATCTCAAGATAATTTGAAATTTAAAAATTCTAGAAAAAATATTTTCACAAGAAGCCTGCTTATTTCTTTCTATTTAAAGAATCCCAGAGTACAAGAGAAGATTATCTTGAAGAGAGGAGTACAATATAGGATAGAGGGCAAAGCTTTGGATTGCAACTTAGTCTCTAAGAATGAGGTTTCTTATAAGAGAAGCACTCCTATGCCATCTTTTCGTCTATACTGATCTTTAGATCAAGATCCAAAAAGAAAGAAGAGGAAGCTCAGTTCGCTCCACGGAATATGACGGAAGAAGACGACATGACATCAACCAACTTCCCGACGAGGCTATGCCAATCAACTTCGGATGCTTTGTTACTACTTTCTTAGATTATTTAATTATTATTTTTAATGCTATGTAATTAAATTTTTGTTTCAATTTATGCAAAATTTATTTTTATGCAATTTAAATTTATATCTTTTACTTTTCTTGCAAGTAAATGCTAAGATCTGATTAGCATATCGAATGTACCATAGTTTTAATTTTCTTTTGCACTTTTAATTTTTGTTTCCCAACTTCAAACTATTTTTCTTTTTTTTTTAAATTAAAGATTTCAAATTATCATAAGCACTACCTTTTCCATGGATTCGACTCGATTCACTTTGTTCTACACAATTTAAATAAATTAAAAGTCGTGTAATTAAACTGATAATCACGGTACCCTAACGACAATATCGCAATCCTATCAAATTTTTGGCACCGTTACCGGGAAAGGCACGAACATTAATATTTTTTATCTCTTTGATTTCTTGTAAATTCATTTTACTAACTTTTCTCCTTTTTTTGCAGATCAAAAAAATAAAAAAGAAAGAAAGTTCTACAATTTCTGTAAGATCAATCCTAACCCTAGATTAATTTTTTTAGTTATTTTTAATTAGTTTCTTCCTTTTCATATTAACAAAAAAAATTCTTTTTTTTGTTTCTTTTGATTAGCCTCTTTTTTAACAAAAAATCTACCTAAATTTTTTTTGATTAGATTTATTTTCTTTTTTATTGCTTTCTTCCTTTTTAAATTAACATAACAAGAAAAAATATATTTTTAGTTGTTTTCCATTAGTTTCTTCCTTTTCAAACTAACCTAAAAAAAAAAAAAATTAATTTCTTTCTTGTCAAATTAACCTAAAAAGAAAAAAATATTTTTGTTTACTTTTACTTAGTTTCTTCCTTTTTCAAACTAACCTAAAAAGAAGAAAATGATTTTCTTTTAAATTCCTTCCTTTTTAAATGAATCTAAAAAAGAAAAAAAAATCATTTAACCTTTCAAACAATTGTCTTAAATACTAGATTTGATTTTCTACTTTAATTTAGGATATCTACCTACTTTATTTGCTTAACCTAATTTTAGTCTTTTTACTCTCACATTTATAAACCAAGATTAAAACTTGCCTTTTATTTATGTTGCTTAAATTAACATAACATAAAAAAAAAAAAAAAAATACCGCATAACACTTAACTAAAATAGAGCAACTAATTAAAACTTAAAAAATTATTACTTATTTGGAACATCTTTCTGTTTCTGCATTACATATTTTCATAAAATATCTTAAGAGCAATAACCCATAAAGTGAAAATTTAATCGCCCTTCCTTGGCCCACAAACTACCATCCAAGGTTTTACATCCCGTGGGACAGGGTTGTCCTATTTTGTCCTGGAACAGGATGCGTCGGCGTCGCACTCCATCTCGACACTCGAGACAGGGAATGTCCCAAGGTATCCCAATTGGAACACTGGGATGCTAGCGGGATGTCCTGTCCCGACACATGGGATAGTATCCCGTCCCGGTATCCCATGGAATGTCCCACCAGGTCTTGAATCTTTGCCACTACCCCGCATCTTGCATTGACCCAAGCCTGTTAATTAAAATTAACTAGACATCGGCCTCTAAAAAACTCGAGCTCAACAGGACAAGGCACCCGGAAGAGTTAGACTGGATCAAGATTGACTGATTGACTGGTATCTAGGAAAGGGATTCAAGGATGATGTAGCCTTGAAGAAAGAAGATTTTTAATTGGTTCCGTTAACTGGCCTGGCCAATCTAATTAGTGTCTAAGGAAAGCAACGGAGGGACCCCCACCAATCTTATCCTTATCTAGCCAGTTGATTAGTTAGTTTCTAACTTGAAGGGCTCCAAGGTGGCCTTGGCAGTTAGAAGCTGTCTAGATTTAGACTAATCCTATGATAGAGAGTTTATGTTATGCTAACTTGTTTGTAAATAATATCAAACCCTATCTAATTCTTTTCTCTCTCTTAACTCTAGAATTCTAACTTGTTTGTAAATAATATCAAACCCTAACTAATTCTTCTCTCTTATCTCTAAAATTTCTTAGGCTCTTATCTTTAAAACTCTTTTCTATCTTTCTTCCTTATTTATTTCACTACTCCTCTTAAAAATAAATAAATAAATAAATATATAAATAAATAAGGATTGCTCTGATCTAAAATCTTGATTACATATTCGAATAATCAAAATAATCCAATAAACTAAATCAGTGCCAGGAGCATGGATTCTTATAGTAGAGTACCCTTTCTTCCGGCACACCAAGTTTATTCAAATCCCACTCACTTTAAGAGTGAATGCCTAACTATGTACCAACCTCTTGAGTCTATATACGACCAAATTTATCAAGATCAAACCCAAACGGTCTATAGCTCAGGAAATAACCTATACTTTAATACCTATAATTCAGGTTGGGAGGCTCAACCAATTTTTTTATGGCAACCACATCCAGTGGTTATCCCAGCAATCCAAGGATCTATGTTCATAGATACATCTTATTATGATCAGCCATATTCATAATATCAACCTTTTCCAATTAATTATAGCTCATTATTTGAAGAAAAGGTTCAGCAAGCATCATATCTACTTTCCCTGCAAACCAACCTAGATGTCGATAGATTTGCTCAATTTCAATAAATAATTATGGTCCAATAGGAATCTATTGATAAACTAATAGATCAAACTAATCAACGATTAATCAAACTTAATAAAGAGAAAAGTAAACTGCCTAGTCAACCTGAGAATAACCTAGAGGGATCATACCTAGCTCAAAATTTTAATAACCCTCTATCTTATTCTGAACAAACAACTTTGACTCCCGAGAATGAGCTGATCTTAGAATAACTTTGCACAACCATAAGGATCAATATAGACAATTTGACTAAGACAAAAAATATATGAAAAAATTAAACTTGTGAGACAACCCAATTCCATCATTATCCCACTCACCTATAGCCCCATTTTCTAGTGTCCGAGAATCATCCATTCCTTTTAATGGGATGGGAGAACAAATAGATGTAATGATGAAATTAGTAAAGACTTCCCAAGAACAACAAACACATAACTCAATAGAAAAAGCCACCCCCACAATTCTTCCCAAGAATTTGTTAGATCCCTGACTGGCTCAGTTAAGGATAGATGATTTTAATATAGACGGGTATAGTACTGAAGTGAATAACTTAATACAAACACCCTACTTTGCAACCATCCCACTTTCAATTGATAAACAACAAAAGCCATCACCTAACCCACCAATAACTTTTTTGTTAGAATCACCACCTGATCTAGAACTGAAACCACTTCCTGATGCACCTATTGAAACTTTCCCAGTGAACCTTATCCAGGAAGCTCGACTTAGTAGTATTATAAAAGCACATGAAGAAACTATCGAATAAGATATTATTAACATGAAGGATCATGATTTTGAAAATTTTTTAATTGATTTCTCCGTATTCGACACTAATCTTGAAAACTGCCTCCAAAATTTTTTCATGATATTAAAATGATGTATGGAGACAGGTTTAACATTAATCTGGAAAAGGTACCTAGCTTTAAAATAGGAAAGGATATTAACCAAACATATCGTGTCCGAGAAGGAAAGTAGGGTAGACCAGCCCATAATTGAAGAAATTTCTAAATTACCACCTCCAATCTCGGCCCAACAAATACAATCCCTTTCTAATTATCATATAAACCATAATAATATTTTTAAATCCTGGAATAACATGCTTATCCAATGTACTTTATTGATTCGGGCTAATCATCTATAATACTCTATGAACGATTTTCTGCCATGATGATAAGGCTTCCTGATTGGTCCTGTCCTTTTGTTAATATAAGAGATTTATTAAAGTTAATCATTTACTAGATTTCCTCATAATGTCCGACTGAAGACATTAAACTTAGCACTTATTGAAAGGCAATCCAATATTTATTTTTATACTCTTAAAAATAAAATAATAATAATGAAAAAATTCAAATCTAAATTGATTGTTGCAGCCTATATCTTGTTGATAAGCTTCTCTCAGGTAATCTCTATCCCTATATATTTCTTTTTATCCTTATAGTTTAAGTTTATTTCTTTAACTTAATTATACCATTAAAGACAATGGTATTTAAGTTAGGAGGTAGAGACAAACATTTAAGATTTTTGAAAAATTTTTTAAAAAAATTTGAAAATCTAAAATTTTTAAAGAGAACCTTATCTTGGATAAATTATGCGACTAGAAAGAAAATCTTGAACAAAATAGACTAGGAAAAAATAATAGAGTTAGAAGATATTTGCTAATGACTATAACGAGCCAAGGAGTAAACTAGTGGTTGGTCTTTTAGCAGCCTACTTAGATCACCTAAGGCTATTAGCACTTTCGATTGCACATGCACACTGATAAGGCAAAGTAAGTATTAGTTGTAAGACCAATTGATGACTCAATTATTATTAAAAATTGATAATTGATATACACTCCAATTAAAAAAACTTGAATTTAAGAAAAGAGCTACCTACCAAAAAAATCAGGCAATGTAAAAGCAAACTTGAATTTAAGGAAAGAGCTACCTATTTGAAATAAAAGTGCAAAACATAGAGTATATATAGATTGCCCTAATCTTAGTAACCGAGTCTCTACACCTAAGTCATGTATGGAGGTTCGTGTCAAATGATGAAGGGAAAACCATGATGCTCAGCACTAAAAAAAAAGTAGTGTGAAAGATACCTTATATTCATGAGCTTGATTTCAGGGTATATAAAAAATTAACCAAAAATAGATAATAAGCGAAGAAACATGTCATTTATAAGCTGGCACCAAAATACCAAGTTAGCCATCACAAACACAAGTAGGGTAAATCTTTAGATGAATTCAAAGAAAGTTTCTAATTATGATTACTACGAAATTTACTTCTGAAACTCAATATATAGTTAGCACTACTTGCTAGATCTTTTTACTTTCAATCCTAGATCTATTTTGTATAAGTTTTTAATGACATATAGTTATAATTTAATACTTATATGTCTATATGTTGCTAAGAAACTAACAATGAGTAAGTTGGGAGGTGTGATAAATCATATATTTATACATTTATTTTACATATTTTAAGTAATTATTGGTGCTAACATCTTCTAAAAATCCTAATTTCATAATTAAACTAGACTTTCTTACAAAATTAATTTAATTTTAAAAAATATGAAATTAGTGTACATTTATGAAAATTGGATGTTGAACTAACCAATCAATTTGAGCACCAAGATGATTTCACATCTATTACATTTTTAATTAAAAATTTAATCATTGTTTCTTCCTCTTTGGTAGGTATAATTAAATTGGTGGAACTCTAGAATTTTGACAAGACTAATGATTAAAATACTTATTAAATCCGACGACCTCTATTTATTTCAATATGATTTGGATAATCTAGCATGATCTCAAAATGATTTGAAATTCAAAAATTCCTGAAAAGATATTTTCATAAGGAGCCTGCTTATTTATTTCTATTTAAAGGATCCCAGACTACAAGAGAAGATCATCTTGGAAATAGTACGGTACAGGATAAAGGACAGCTTTGGATTCCAGGTTAGCCTCTAAGAGTAAGATTTCTTAGAGAAGCTGTCTCCTATGCCATCTCTTTACCGACACCAATCTTCAAATCCAGATCCAAAAAAAAGAATAAGAGAAAGCCCAGTTTGTTCCACGGAGTACGACGGAAGAAGGTGACGTGACATCAACCAACTTCCCGACAAGACTGCATCAATTAACTTCGGATACTTTGTTACTGCGTTTATAGATTATTTAATTATTATTTAATTATTATTTTTAATGCCATGTAATCAGATTCTTGTTTCAATTTATACAAAGTTTATTTCCATGCAATTTAAATTTATATCATTTACTTTTCTTGCAAGTAGATGCTAAGATCTGATTAGCAAATCGAATGTACCTGAGTTTTAATTTTCTTTCACACTTTTAATTTTTATTTTCCTGACTTCAAACTATTTTTCTTCTTTTTAAAATCAAAGATTTTAAATTATTATAAGAACTGCCTTCTCTATGGATTTAACTTGACTCACTATATTCTATGCAATTTTAATTAATTAAAAATTAGATAATTAAACTGATAATCATTGTGTCCTAACAACAACATCACGATCCTATCAAAAAGCTATTAGAATTTTCTTTTTCTCTTTTTTTCTCTTTTTCTTTTTTTTTTTGCACGAGCAGGGGGAGGGGGAGGGGGAGGGGGAGGGGGTGGAGTGTGATGCTATTGAGTTATTTATGAGAAAATTGTAGTAGAAAATAACTAATATATTTACAAGAACAGTACCTTGTCGATGTATTACCCATACATGCTATATGTCATCACAAATAGCAGTCTCAAAACTTTCCCATGGTATATATGCAGGAAAACCCAGCCAGCAGCAAACTAGTCAGCAAGAAAAGTTAAGGCTTAAGGAGGCAACGAAGACTGCTGGTTACAAATGGAAGTACAGCAAAAGATGATCCCAATAAGATTCTACATGTAGATACATGAACTAACGTGTGTTCCATGGAAGTAGCTGTTCTATTGTTTTCAACCACTGATGCACAACTATGGGTGCGCACATGTGAGAGAAAGGAAGGGGGTTGGGATCCATTATAATTTTGATGGTGGCATAAATGAACAATAACACTGGACTCTGTAAATAACATAACAGAGGTAAAGTTCACAAATTGTAACGAGGCCGGTCTGTATACTGAAGAGCACCAGGTACATATTTTGGGAGAAGAGGTATCACATCATCAAGGACCTATACAATAGTAGAAACAAGGAGGCCTAAATGGAATAAAGAAAAAATCCAAAAATTGTAATTATACATAATTATTTATTTTATCTTTCCAAAACAAATTTTCTTGCATCTGGTTATGGAAGAGAGGGATAAATAGAATAAAAGCCCCTTTAATCCACATCACTTTAACTTACCAAATGCTAGTAATCAATATATTCTGCAGGCTAATAGGGTATTTAGTGTTACCTTTCCACCTAACCTGAAGTAAACTATTCCACTATGTAGCGTGCAGTAGTTTATTCCAGCATAAAGTGACATAGGAGTAAAGTCCCATATACCCTACAGGGCCTAATTTAGGTACCAATAGCAAATATATTTAGAAAAGATGTCTGATTTGGTATATGGATGATTCATTTAGATGGCAAGAATTGGTACCAGTCTCTGGTTTTCTCAGATTCAATTCTTCCAGTGTGTAAGTTCTGAATTTTAGAGCTAATTAGATCTTAAAGCATGAAAAGACAAGGCTAGACTTTAAGCAAACATCATATTAAACTATAATCATATCAAAACAACTGTTTTGCATATGACAATAAAGAGGAATAATCAACAGCATTAAGATACATCATAGAAAGATCACAAGAAATTAAATGTCATGATTTGGATGCATCAAATGGTGTCTGCGAACATGTTTGATCCCATACTAAGGTGGCAAGAAAGAACAGCATATTGCCTACCAAAGCAGAAATGTAGAAGGCCAAGCAACTTGCAGGCTCTGACTGTCTACAAAGTATTTTATTCAATCCATAAAAGCTGAGGAATTACAAGACTAATTAAATTCACATATTAGATCATGAAAGCAAGGTGCTGGTTTTGAAACCCATAACTACAGCTTCTGAAAACCAAAAAACAAAAACTTGCTGGCTCAAATAATCCCAACATAGCAAGTTGGGCAGTAGCATAAACATCCACATCTACATGTAGGTGCGCAGGTATTAGATTTTAAATACCGCGGAACAGGATACTCCGTGTACCATCAACTCAGGATGGTAGATGTCCCCCTCCCTCCTGGTTCCATTTTCTGAAAAATCTCATCCCAACACCTGGGACAGATACACATTCTGAAACTCAGGTATTAGGTTTTAAATACCATGGAACAGGATACTCCGCATACCATCACTCAAGATGGTGGATCCTAGTTCCATTTTCTGAAAAATCTCATCCCTACACCTGGGATAGAGACCCATTCCGAAACTCAGGACAGTAGGATGCCCAGCTGTCCCACCAGTATAAAGCTTGTACATGTATATAGATGAATGTGTATACATTTACTTATGTACATGCATGCACAAGTATAGCTTCTGCATGCACAACTATTGTTTCATGAGACGGGAAAGAAAAGAAGCATGACAGTTACATCACATTATCAACATTTTCAGCAGGTCAACAAGTTCTCATCCAGTGTGTACTTATACTAAATTGATACCTTGATATCTGCCCAATTGACAGCAAAGGATCTAACATTGAATGACGACATCATGTATGGATATAATTAATAGCTCCTGAGCAAAAACTCTCACTCCAATATTTATGTTATCGCTCTTGGAGCTCAAGACACACTCCTAGTTCTGGGAATGGATTGACCTTATTTGAATAAAAGCCTGAAAAACAAGAAGAATTGTCTGTTTGGCAAGTCAGAAGGTTTTACGTTGTGGTACCTGGACCAGCAATTGAGTTGACTAAATAGGCTAGCCAGCTGGGGTTTTTAACTTGCGGGGATTGTTTCTTAGCATCTTAACTTTGCTGTTAAGTGTTTCAAGTGATTAAGTATTGTTAGGTCAGCCCACAACTAACAAAGATTTGATCAAGGATTCAAGTCCCAGCGGGACGTTCCCGTGGGGCATCGGGACGGGGAACCATCTCATGTGTTGGGACAAAACATCCCACCAATGTCTCAACATCCCAATCGGAACACCTTGGGACATCCCCTGTCCCGAGTGTCGCCGCGGGACGGGACGTCAATGTATCCCGTTCCATAGAAAAATCGGGACAGCCCTGTCCCACAGGATTTAAAACCTTGGATTTGATAATGTTGTCTTACAGTTTCTTAACTTCAAGTCTAGTCAGGAGAGTCGTCAACTTACAAAAGATTCATCATATACATAACAAGCATGGTGATACATCTAGTGCTTTCACCAACTACTCACAAGCCATGCAATCATCTTGAGCGAAAATAATCCATATTACCAAACACTACATTCAACAATGCTAGAACTGAAATATATTTCACTGGTGCATATTTGTGAGCCATGGTGGTAGCCACCTAAGAAGCCAGGTCCAGACTTTTGATCCATTGCCTACACACTTTCAAGAGTTTGACCATACCTATTCCAGGAGAAGTTCGAATCCATTCCATTCGGATATTGATTGTAGCAAGCGTCACTTCCTTCATTGGATAGGTTCCGTCACTTCCTTCATTGGATAGGTTCAGGCTTCCTTGTCTCACTCTCATATTGAAAGAAAGGTTTTAAATCTCGTGGAACGGGACTGTCCCAGTTTTTTCATGAAAAGAGACGCCAATGCGTCCCATCCCGTCCCGACACTCGGGACAGGGGATGTCCCAAGGTATCCCGATTAGGATGCTGAGACGCTGGCGAAATGTCCTATCCCAATACATGAGATGGTACCCCATCCCGGTGTCCCGTGGGATGTCCCACTGGGACCTGAATCCTTGAGTGGAAGGCTAGGTTAGGAACTTTCACTTGAGTCATTTGCAACCCCACATACATAAAGGCAAAAGATGTAGAAAATACACCAACATACTCTAGAACCCTCCTTACTTCAAGGCATCTAGTTATCTATTTCAACTTTTTGTAACCATACTAGTAAAAAAGAAAATATCTACATTAAAACAAAACTGCAATACCTTTCGAGCGTTGAAGCAATATAGAAACAGAAAAGCAACAGACAATTACCTGAAATATAATGTCAAAGCAAATTCAAATACTTTATGATTAAACAATAACTAGAATAATTAAAATGTATAAACTTTTTGGAAAGTTCAAATACACTGTTAAGATTCTCAAAGCTGCACCTTGTCTACCGTAAAAAAAGGCCTTATATGAGAAATACCTTCAAAACATTTAGTCTATTGTTTTCCACATTATACAACATAACATTTGAAATCATCAATGAGATGTCAGGATTGGAGAATCCATCTAATGCATTCAAGCATCCAATAAATTGAACAGAACAGCAAAGACAGATAGCCAATAGAAAACCAAAAAAGTCAGAAAGTGCGAACATGCAGATCAAAGAGAAGATGTAAGCATATCTTAGGATGTCTATAGAAACATAAACCAAATGTCTGAACTCGGAAGTGCACCTCCTCAATTACTGAAAGAGATTTATTCCGTTCGTCTGACAAACTGAGAAGTCGAGATTGAAGCTCCCGAGCTTCAGTTGCTAAAATAGCTTTTTCACCATAAACCTCTCCCGTGTGCTGCAAAATACAAGTAAATGGCTTCAGTTCTCCCTTTCAAGCAATCAACAAAACAAAAACAACAATAACAAAGACAACCAACCATGTCATTTGCTTCCTTTGCATGCTTCAACATCTGCTTGAGTTCCTCCACCTTGAGAAGAATGTCTTGACCGGCAGTCAAGGCCTCCTCCTTGGTCTGTTTGGCCCTCTCCTCAAGTTTCTCTACCTCTTTCATCAAATTAGTCACCGATTCCTTGGCAGACAACAAGTTTTTCTGCACCATTTTCTTAAAGATGTTAAAGCTCCCTTGCAGCAACGTTTTTGCTGCTAGATAAAACAAAAAACACTGGCAGCAAAAACTATATTTTTTATAGTTTATTTTATAGTTTTGTAGAAATGTGACATGATAAATATTAGATGTCAATACAAACAAAAATTCCAGCAAGGAAAAAACAACTAAGGAATCAAAAATGGCTTGGACTTTCATGGCCACTCTTTTCAGAAGCCATCAATGCAGCTGCATGTGCAAGCAGCCTCCTAACTGCCCAGCATGGGGTGTAGGACACCTTTGTGTGCAGACAGGTTACATGGGGCGAAACAGTGGCCGCCATGAGCCCCAGCCCCGGAAATGCAACCATCCATCTCCTCTATAATTATTCCTATTTTTTTATTTTTTTGTCAACTATTTCTAAATTTGATATCCAATCATCTATTATTATGGACATTTTCTTTTGTAAATATCAACTGCATATGCACCCACTATATGGCAACATACCACTTAGGCACTATTACCTTGACCCCCGACATGCCATGGCTGTCTTTCAAAACAAGGATCATGGCTTTTCTACACCATATACCATATTTAAGTCTAAACCTTCCACCACAATGGCCGAAAACAAATCACTTGCAGGTTGCCAAGTCAGTCAGCTGTTTATACAGCGATTAGCAATTCAAGACAACAATGCACCTATTAGTTGCTTCATTGGTTCCAAAGGCCAACCCACTAAAATGCCACATTTAATCTAGGTTTGAGAGAGAATAATAATGTCATCATCAAGAGCAAGTCCTTCAGCTTATGATGAAAGGAAATCTAAGACAATAGGCATAACATTTTGCATTAAAGACTAAAAACACATATCTTAATTGCTTATTGCATAAGGTCATTAACTTTATTAGTTTCCAACCACATGGATCAAGGTGTTGATTGTGCCAGCTCATGCTGCCATGCACATATTGTAACAACCTAGACTAGTATAAGGCATAGAGGTGAATCTCTTGGAAGGCAATAGAGGTACAAACAAGTGATCCTTACTATGTGTTTGTCATGGTATATTTCAATTCACATATACAATAACATAATGGCAAATGACAATAATATCAAGAATGTAAATCACAAGTTATACCACCATGAGGCTACATAAAAGTAAGTTTAAGTCATTAAGGAATCACAGGACAATCACCGGAAGATCTTGTCTATTAACTAGGAGCACAATGATTATCAACCTAAAAATATTTAAAATCAAAAGTAGTTTCTTTCTTATATAGCTTTTTGATTTTCAATTAATACTCATGACCCTTTACAGCTTGGCAAGGACATTATTATAATCATTTTCTTCATCCAAGCCTTTCCCACCAATATGGGGTCAGCTATGGTGCAGAACTCTAACTCAAGAGAGCTCTGTGAAAGGATTTTCCCCTTGATAATTTATCACACAGGGAAATTGAGTTATAGATGACTTAACCAAAAATCTCCAACACAATGATAGAATTTTTGGTATAGTTTTCTTTCTTTGAAAAGCTGCTGTAATTGCACATTGAAAACCACCCAAATGGCAGATGTGGTACCTTCTTGTTTTTGGCATCAGTAATAAATTCTTCTAGAAACTCAATGCTGATAAGATGGCCTGATCGAGTAGCTAATGTGGATGGTACATCAACAGAACGCAGCTCACTCTCGATAGGTAACAAATCAGTACCAGTAATGGATAAACACCTTGACTGCTGTTCTTCATATTCACTGCTAGTACCGTCAATACCCTTCTGTATGCCAGCACCAGCATCCATAGAATCAGAGCTCTTGTCACAGACTGACTGCAAGGTATCTTGACCAGAAATAAAAGTAGATGAAGCAGCATCATTAGCTTCTAACCCATATAAATCCGGATTCCTAGCAGGTTCACCTGAAAATTGGGACTGTTGCACTTCAGATTCACTTACATAATGGTTGACATCAACTTCTACAGCAGCTCCATACTCCAATTGATCTGGATTTTTTGCAACATTTGACGATGAAGGATTCTTAACATTGGAATTAACAGCTTCAATGGATCTTTTAGCATTCAACTCATACAAATCTTCGCCATTGGAATGCAGGGCAGCATTCACATTTTCTGCTACTTTCATGCAACTCTGAAAGTGTTCACCCAAAGAATCCTGTTCAAGTTTGGCATTGGAGGTTATTTGGTTGGAGTTATGTTCACCATGGGCATCAGAAAGGCCAGCATCAACCATTGTTTTACACAGGAAGTCGTCAAGATGAGGAGAACCACTCTTCCGATTAGAAGTGAAACCAGTTGTATTATCCACTAAATTTGGCAACAGATGGGGACTTGGATAAATGTTTGGATCAAAATATTCATCACAAGGCATGAAAATACTTGGTTCCTTTGGATCACCAGCATATCCAACTTGTGAACCTTCATCAACTGCTTCCACCATACCTGATGACTTGACAACAGCAGAACTTGTATCATGATCAAAAGCTCTTCCATGCTTTGCTAAATCTCCTTCTGTAAGCAGAGTCATATTGACTTCATTAACTTCTTCATGTCCCACTGGAACAGCCTCGTTGCCCAGCCCAGCTACACTTGCAAATCATGATCTACCATTAGGCATGATAATTGAAAATTGTAACAACACACATTTCTGCGCATGCATAGAGTCATCCATGCACCACTTGCACACAACGGCACATATGCATGCATACATTATCTCCAACAAAAAAAAAAACATTATAGCCAATAACCCTAATCCCAACTATAGTTTTAAAATCAACCTAGAAAATAATCTCACAGAGCTTTAAAGGACTAGGTGGTGCAATGCAAAAAAAATAGAATATAGATTCAGAAGAAGCAAGCATCATGCTGTTTTTCATTCATCTGGATCTGAAAAAATAATCAAGCATAAATCAGCAGTCTTACCTTCAGCACATAAACCTTGCATTTCATTTGGTAAAACATCTGAAAGAATAAATTCAACTGCTGCATCAACATCCTCAGAATGTTCTATGGCAACAGCCTTTAATATTCGAAGATCAACCTACAGAAAGAAAAAAAGAAGGCCTGTCACTCCAAGGCATAAAGCGAAACTGCATAAGTTTTCAGAAGTACAAAAACCAGTGATACAGAGAATGGAGGAAGCAAAAAAGAGGAAAAAGTAATTACTTGTTAAATAAATCAATAGTATATAAAATGAATATAATAGAGAATAAAAATATAATAAAAATGAACAAAATATTTCTATAATCTAATTGAATGAATAAGAAATTAATTAATTAATTAATTATTCCAAAATGCAAAGAAAGAAGGTACCTAGCAACAAATGCAATACAAATGATAAATCATTTAGTACAAAATTTATTATCTTATTTTTTAGCTAACATATCAAATGTTTTTATGCCAATTTCAAACATATTTCAGTACAACACAAAGCTCAACCAAAGACAAGACCTGACTGACTCAATCCAAGTTATGTTTGAGCTAGAAATTATTAAGTTGGGTCAACTTTGGTTTGGGTTGGTCAAATCACTCATGACCTCCAGACTCTGAGCATTCCTAGTGTTACATATTGACCCTTCGATGATTCTATTATTTCACACTTCCTTCCTCTCTTCCTCTATGTTCCCTATATAGGGTTACCAAGGTTCGCCATCTTGGTATCAAAACCCATACCGGTACCATCTTATTACAATGTCAGTACAGGATTCGGTATGGCATGAGATAGCATGCCGAATGTTGGTACGATATGAGATACGGAATCAATACGATACCAATATGCCCCGTATCGAGCAGTACAAGATGGTACAACAAACCATGATGGGTTATCTATGTATGCGTATGCATATCCTTCACCAGATCAAGAAAAAAGATTGGGAGAGATTGAGTTTTTTTTCCCTTTCTTTTCTTGTTTTATTCTTTTTTTTTGTGGGTGTTCATAGGATATGTTCAAAACATAGTAAGTTCTTTTGGCCATGGAGATACATAGAAGTCTTTTGGCCATGGACACATAAGGCATGTTGGATAGTAATGCTTCAATGGGGAATTTGGAGTGGCCTGATTGAAAAGAGAAGATTGAATATAGGAATAAACATTGCAATTGTGGTTTGTTGAGAGGATTTTTATCTCTCTTGGTTGCACATCCAAGGACACTAGATAAAGCTACAAATACACTCTTGAGTGATGCATGTCATGGACTTGGATGATATGTACTTGAACCAATATATGTCAAAGGACATAAGGAAGAACAGGCTCGATGTTGGGTCCGTGCCTAACTCAGTTCTAGATGGTTGCTACAAATTGAGAAATAATTGTGGAGATCTAATTGAATAAGGCTGGTATCGATAAAATATAGGTAGATGTGGAAGGACCAAATATCAAGATGAGTGCATATTATAAGAAATACAGACATCAAGACAAGTCAAAGATCTTATCCAATTAAGAGGCATATTGTGGGAAATATGAATATTTCTTTTTTCCTTATTTATAAAATTCTTTTACCTTATAAGAAAGAAATGAATGTACAAATGTGTGAGTAATTAAAAGGAACCTACAACTAGAAATAGAGATGCCCGGCCATTGTAAAGAGCATCTTGAATTAAATGAAATTTCTTGTTCTATTCTCTATTATTTCTATATGAGAGTCCTTCATTATTGCTTCTTCCTCCTGGCTTCTACTCCAATGCAGAGTGGATCTTCTTTTTCAAGGAAAAGGATTATTGTGTGTTCTGTTTTATAATCAAATTAGGTCTGGTTTGCCTATGGTGTTCTACATCAAGGTTGAAGCCATGGTTGATCGAAGATCAATCCAATAGTTACAAGAAGACAGAGCTTAACTACAGGTGGAGGATCAACATGCATTTGGGCGTGGTCACAACCTCAAAGGACCGGATTGAGAGGATGATATGGCATCGAATGCATCTTCTATGCACTTCATCAAAGACTTCTACCAGCATGCTCTAGATCAAGGGCCGCTTCATCTTCTCCTACTTAATGAGAGTCTCGCAAGATCATCAAAGGCTCTTCAGCATCAAAGCCATGATTTCTGAGTTTCATGGGAATCTTGATCCCAAGTAACCTCCTCGATCGGATCACCACCATCGAGATGTTCTTTGAAGCTATGGATGTCCCCAAAGATCATGACCTTAAAATTATGAGGCTATGCATCAATGTAATGGGAGAAAATCCAGTGCTCTTGAGGGAGCACTAGAAAAATAATCACTGATTGGCCAAAGATGGAGAAGCATCCACGCTGCAACTTCCTTTCGGTGGATCACCCTCATTTTATCAAGCTTACATGAATCCTGGATAGGGCAAAAAGAGCATCATTGACTCCAAGGAGTTTTCAAACTCTTTGCTTCAACATGGTCGCATGAAGATGAAAGACCTCACATAACTCATTATCTTAACTCCTCTTCTTTCCCTTTTCTTTTTTTTATGATGTTTCGCATCATTAAATATCACATGTGCACAATCTCAACATCATTTCCCAAACCAAAACCACTTACAAGTTTTGATATATAATGAGATTGCTAATGAAACCATTCAGCATGAGATGCCTATCACAACACGTTGCATGCAAAGAAGATGCAACGAGCCCAAGTAGCAAGAAGGGGATCCACCGATGCATGTGCCACAATGCCTGCTACAACTTCCTTCTCAAAACATAATATAACTACCCAGTCTAACACTACAAGAAGACCATCAGTCACCCACCATCATGTCAAGCAAGGCATCTTCACAAGCCATGCCTCATGATATGCATATGCCATTTTTCTACACCTGCAGAGATCAAGGATGCTCTGCTCTTGAGTGTCCTCACCAATGCCCACTACTGAAATCTATTATCAATGGAAGTATGAAGCATCAATCAATAAGAGTGGTCAACCCATCCACGATGACAAACTAGGTGATGAACCCACCATTGACCTTAAACAAGATTCACTGTGCCAGTACCAGACCCCAAATCAATCGACTGGTGATACAGCATGCCCGAGCTGACATAGCAGAGAGGGAGACAAGGAGAAGGAAAGAAACGAAAGAGAGAGAAAGAGAGAGAGAGAGAGAGAGAGAAGGGAAGGGAAGAAAAGGAAGAGGGAGAAATGACCTCCAAAGGCTGTCGGATAGCCGGCAAGGCCACTGCTACCACTGCCAAGGCAGTGGACCACGTCCCAATCAGACATAGTAGAGAGGGGGCAAGAAGGAAAGAGAGGAAATGAAAGAAAAGGGGAGGCAAAGAAAATGAGAGGAAGAATCACCTTCGCAGGCCACTGAAGGGTCACTAGAGACACTGCTAGAGCGATGGGCCTCCATTTGATAGAAATAGGGGCTTCCATCCCTGTTTCTTTTTTATTTTGATTTTATCAAATGACAAAAAGACATAGGGGCCGAAGTCCCTATTTTGATCAAATGGAGGCCCACCACCTCTAGCAGCCTCTGAAGGTCATTTCTCCTTTTCCTTTTCCTTCTCTTCTCTCCTGCTCTCTGCTATGTTGGATCAGGATGAGGCCCATTACCTCAGCAACGGCATTGATTTTTGCACTGCATCACTAGTGGATGTGTGTGCAACAACAATGTCAATAGCAGATTGCTGCAAAAATCAAAGCTAAATCAGTAGATTGCTGCCAACAACTATACCAAACGATCCAGTCAAGTAGATTTTTCAATGAATGCTAAATCACCACTCAAACCACAACCTATGTATATGTCCAATACTTGAACAAATAGAAAAACAAGCTAGCCATAGAAGATTCTTCGATGTCAGAAGTCAAGTCGATGGAGCTCTCCCCTACCATGTTGCAGAAACACAAAGCTTACAACTCTTGGGCAAGTTCTCTCCAATCTGCGGGGAATGATGTACATATCATGGACTTGGATGATATGTACTTGAACCAATATGTCAAAAGCTGACCAAAGAAACAAAGAGGTTTGATATTAGGTTTTAGCCCATGGTTCACCGTACCAATGCATAACGCCATATACCAAGCATATCTTATCATACAAGTACAAAACCAAGACTCGGTCTGGGACTACACTGAGACTCAATACATCGAATTGATCCTGTATTGAGCATGCTAACATTGTACTAGCATAGTATCGATACGAGATCCAATACCAAGACAGTGAATCTTGTTCAAGCCTAACTTAGTTCTAGATAGAAAGCTATTATAGATTGAAAAATAATCTTGGAAATTTAATTGAATAAGACCTGTATCAATAAAATATAGAAAAAAATGGAAAAAGAAACCCGACATCAAGATGAATCAAGGATCTGATCCAATCAAGAGGCTTGTCATAAGGAACTTGACATCAAGATGAGTCAAAGATATTATCCCATCAAGAGGAATATTATGTTAAACTATTTGACCTTTTCAGCAAGAAATGAATGTGGATATATTTGTGGTTAAGTTCAAAGACTCTTACAATTATAAATAAGGTACCCAACATCTTGAATTGAAATTTCAGTTATAAGCTCAATTTTTCAATGAGAGTTCTTTATTGTTGCTTTTTCCACCTAATTTGATCCATAGTTGGGTAGATATTCTTCTTCAAGGAGAAAGATCACCAAATATGCACTATAGATGATTGAGGAAGATTGCAAGTAGATATGTGTGTGCATATGTCATCACAAACTACATTGGAGATGTCCGGTCAAGGACTACGTAGATTGCATGTTGGTAGAATTCTTATACCTTTGGTTTCATGAAGGAGCCTTTTTTTTTTTTTCTTTTGCACATTGGAGTGCATGAGACGGGAAATGGCAACAATCAAATAGGACCCACACATAGAGAGAAGCATCCAAGCAACCAATCTATCAATTTTTCTCCTTTTTTTTAATTTATAAAACTTTTTAAATTTGATAGAGATGCAAAAATGCACAAACACACAAAAATCCAATTATCACAAAAACTGATGAATAAAAGTCAAAATCTTGATAAGCCAACCATCAACCTCAAGCAGGAGTAAGTATAGGATTTATATTCTTATCCACAAGAAATTTGATCAATCTATCAAACCAACTAATCATGGCAAAGGAATCTTCAATCTCAGTAATTTTTCTCACATACATAGGATTTCTTTCCTATTAGCTTTTTGACAATCCATTACAAACCAATTGCTTTAAAATTATAAGAATAACCAATTGAACCGGTGCGACAAAAAAACCAAAAACCAAATCCATACTATAAAGTATAAACAATTAATCTGTCCCATGAAAAACCCCTATGTCTCATGAGTGACCAATGGAAAACTAAAAAAACTTAACATAAAATCAAAGCCGAACCTTAAGCAGTTTTTTTTTATTCTGGATTTCATGTGAAATCGATCATGCTTAAGTTTATGATAGGTGCATCGTACTCTCTAGAATTTTCCAAAAAAAAAAAAAAAACAGATTGGAGAGGAGAAGAAGCCAGTCTAGGATCTCGCAGCCCTTGAATCGATGTGCGAGTCCTACTCCCCTTGAAGATACTGAGTATTAATTCATTTTCCCTTTTCCGATTGCTTAAACTCTATTGAACAATAATATAAACATACACCAGAACCGACGACAGTTAAATTCCCAAAAAAAATGGCAAAATGTACCGATCCCACGACTAAAAGATCGATGACATACCTGCGGGAAAACCTCACGCAGCGATCGGAACACCGACTGGAAAGGCATCTTCTAATGATTATCGGCCTGCCAAAAGACAAGAAATCAGAAGGATGATCAAAAAACCCTATACAAGGACGAGGGATCGATCGAGACGAAAAAGGCCCTAACGAAATAGCCAGGAAGGAATTACAGGGAAGGAGAGGGGAAAGGAATCGCGCGCCGCACCGTGCCAGGGCCCAAGACTCTAGACTTCTCGTATCTTTATTAAAACAAGAATGTGACACCTGGGGTGCTCTTCTTCTTCTTTTTTCTGTCTTTTTTTTATATTTTTTTATATTTTTTGGGTTGCATAATGCGAGCGTTTCCTTCGCCTCGAAGAGTCCTCCCTGCGCGGGGAGATAATATTGCATGTACCGGGTTCAGGTGGACCAGGGCAAATCGTGGCGTGTTCTCCACCGTGGGATTTTGGACCGTCGTTTGACCCGGCCCACGGCAAGGGGATGCGCAATTAATTTTAATAACATTATAATATTATATTATATAATAAATATTTTAATTATATTATTTACCTGGAACAAAGAGGAAGACAGCTACCCTACAGTCCAGTTCAATATATAGGAACAGAGAGATAGATGCTGATCTTTTACTTGTACTGAATGAAATGGCTTGTACTGAATGGAATGATGCCTCCAACTCTTAAAGGATTGATAATGAGACAAGGTCTCAATCAACCGTGCTATCATCTTAATAATAATAATTATATTAATATTATAAAATTTAATAATTATATTATTATTATAATGTATATTTGATAATATGATTTATTATAATGTATTTAATTAAATTAAATTAGATAAATAATTATAACAAAACAAGATTAAGACAAGAGTGTTTTTTTTCGATTTTTTTTTCCTTCGCCTTCTAGAGTCCTCCCAATGCAGGGGATACTGTAATGCAAAGCTTTATGCGTTGGATTCGCAAGACAATTAATTTTAATAACATTATAATATTATTATAATATTATATAATAAGTGTTGCTGTAATTTTTTCTGGATCGGAGTCGGATGGCTGGGCTGGAGTGCTCTTCTCCCGGTTCCTGCAACAAAGTCTCCAAGGATCGGTGGTGTTCCGGCGGGGGACACTCCGATACTTTAGTTAGCAAGAGTTTGAGGGCAACAGATTAGAGGAATCAAAGAGACAGCGTATGGAGAAGGAAGAGTATCTGTGTTAGCTTGCTTACCCTCTATGTCCCCCGTTTTATCTTATATAGGCGTGGAATACTGCCAAATTCTATTAGGGGATAGGCAGAGAATGTCCGATTTGCCCCTAGGAGAATCAGGATAGTGGCCAGATGGCACCAGGACGTGGCCATGTTGTGGTATCCATTGTAACAAAATTCTGGTATCAGCTGGATGAGACTTCTGGAGCCTTTGAGTTACTTCTGGAGTTGAAGTGAGTTGGTTGGACTTCGACTATAGAGAGTTGGTTGGACTTCTGATGAAGAGAGTCAGCCGGATCTCTATAAGAACGCCTCTATCAGACTTCCAACGGAGGGGGTGGCTCGGACTTCCGTAACAGTGGGTCGTATGGACCTCATCTCGGGAGGGCTGGTCGAACCTCTGTGGGAGAGCGTCCGTCGGAGCTTTAGCAGGAGTAGGTTCGCCGGACCTCAACAGAAGTGGGTCGTTCGGACCTTTACTTCCGTGGGTCGGTCGGACCCTCGAAGGAGAACATCCGTTGGGTCTTCAAAGAATGAACGAATCCGACCTCCGAAGGAGAGCATTCGGAAGTCCATAAGAGCGGTCCAGTTGGACCTCAGCAAGAGTGGCGGTTCAGTTTGGTAGTGAGCCGGTTGGGTATGACAGTTGCCCCCTTGCTCTTAGCCTTCGAGCGGTCCGGCAGCTTCGAAGGGCGAAAGCATCACTTGGCATTTAATGTGCCAATCTGTGGGATGATTGCGAATCTGATCCGGCATACCACGGCCGGCCACCTTCCACTCCGAAACCCTGCCCCCAAGACAAGTGTCAGCACCGCATTGGAAGCGGTGGCAGGGGTAGTTAATGCAGGTAAGGCGCAATGATGGGCTGCCAACCTGAAACGCACGTCCGTTAGGCTCCTGACGCGACGTGGGTGATGTGGCGAAATCTGAGCAGTTGGCGCAGTACCCGGAGCTGCTCATCCATCGCTGGTTGGGTGGTCACGTGGATCGCGGTTGGGCACGATCCGGCGCATCCCATCGGCTTCCCTGTCAGATCGGGAAGTCGCATCGTCTGACAGTGGATCGCGGTGCTCGAGGGATGGTAGGAAGTGGCCCCTCAGCACCTATAAAAGGAGGGTTAAAAGCCCGGAGGGAGTCTTCCACTGCACTTGCATTTGGAGAGAAACAGCTTTCTTCTTCCACCGCTCTCGCCTCCTTTAGGAATTTCGACCACCAGGTTAGCTTCACAACTGTCCCTTCTTTCTTCTGCAATTTCCATTAGAATGGCTTCCGGTAGCCGGAGCTCCACCCACGGGAATAGGGAACCAGGTCCGTATGACATTCCATCGGCCATGACCCGAGAAAAGGTAGAGAACCTTAGGGTTGTATATCACATCCCTTCGACACTGCATTTGACTATTTCCAGCCAGAAGGGAAGGGTGAATGGCCCTCTGAACCTACGAGCCCTTCTTGTATACGAAGACCACCTTAAGGCTAGCCTTCGATTTCCTCTTCACAATTTCTTTGTATAAATTTTCAATAAGCTATAGAGTGTCCCCAACGTAGCTGACCCCGAACAGCATTCGGGCGATCTGCGGTTTTATGGTCCTCTGTCAGAGGGCCGGAGTCGAGCCCAGGCTGTTTCTTTTCTCCAATTTCTTTTTTCTAAAAAGGGACTTTCGAAGCCAGGAGTGGTGGATGTTCAGTCCCCGCCCTGGTCGGAGAATATTAGGGGGGCTTCCATCAGCTATCCATGGATGGAAGTCCCGATACTTCTTTATAAATAGTTTGGAGCCCTAAGGTTTTGAGCCGGCATAGAGAGAGCCCAGGCCGAAAGTAGTAGATGGGAGGAGAGTGTTGAGGGCTAACGAGGCCGACTTCAACAAACTGGATGAAGACGACCCAACGTTTATACATGACTTGCTCCGAGAGGAGAACCTCCACTTGGCTGGGATCAGCCAGCAGCAAACTTAGGTAGGGTAGCAGCCGCTTATTGTAGGTCTTCTATTCTTCACTGTCGGCTTTGTTTGTTTGTTGCTGACTTTGATTTTGTTTGACGACAGGTGGAAGAATGAAGCTAGACCGAGCGACCATTTCAGCACAAGCGGTGTAGAGGAGGGGCGTCCGAATTACCGAGCCAGCGCCCAAGAAACCGAAGAGAGCGCGGGCGAAAGAGCTGACGTCTGAGAGGCCGACCAAGCAATGGGCAAAGGAGCAGACCGCCACTATTGTTTCTATAGAGTCCGACGATGACATGCCGTTGTCGGAGCGCTTAGCGGCAAAGGTGGCGGAGCGCTCATCTTCGATCGGGCAGTCGACTGCCCGGACAGGAGAAGGCCAATCATTCCCGACTAATCCAGAGACAGTTCCGATCTCATCCCACATTGAGCCGATCGAGGAGGTTTCCCCCAAGGTCGGAGAGGAAAAAGTGGTCGAAGGACAAGCAGCTGATAGGGGGGAGGCCGGCGAAGTCGATGATGAGGAGCATCAGAAATGGCACGACATTCACAATGTCGAGCGGGTCAAAGGCCTGCTCAAAAGGGCCATCACGGACGTCGATCGACGGTCAGTAAACGGGCCACCAGGAGTTCCTTTCATCATATGTTGGGGGTAAGTCACCCGTATCTGAGCCCTTAGCCTTTACTTTATTGTCTGCAAATCACTAACATTATCTTGCTGTTGGCAGCTCCTTCAAGACATGCTATTAATGGATGACAGCCTGGGCGAGCTGCTGGACCTGAAGAAGCAATCGACCAAGAGGGTCGAGGTAGCCGAGGTGGCCAGATATGCCGTGAAAGTGGCGCTGACGACCGCCAGAGCGAAGTTATCCGTTATATGGGCCACTGAGGAGGAGCTATCTGCTCTGCGAGCTGAGATAGAGGCTCAAAAGAAGCAGATAGAAGACTTGCTGGCTCGACAGGCTGACCGGGAGGCCTGGCTGAAGAGCAAGAAGCAAAGGGTGAAGTCCCTGGCCCGTCGATTAGCCGAAGAAAGAGGATGCCTAGTAGAGTCCGAAAGGCGCTCGAGGGGCCACCAGGCTGAGGTAGAGAGATACAAGGGTTTGTTGAAGACAACCCGAGAGCTGATGGCGATGGCGGTCGAAGTAGCCGTAAAGGAATATAAGGCCTCCGAAGACTTTAAAGAGAAGATGAACAAGGCCGGCTCGTACAGCTTCGACTACGAGTACGAAGAGTGCTTGGCAAAGGTCTGTGATGCTTTCCCGGAGCTCGACTTAGCCTTTCTACAGCTGCCAAAACAGGCAGAAGAGGAAGGCGCCGAAGAAGAGGTGAGTCCATCTGGTGGAGGGGCCGAGCCCCCAGTCAAAGTTGGCATAGAGAAGGCCGGAGTCGACGCCCAGGTCGAAGCTGAGATTGGGGTGGCGAACATCCCAGTCGGAGCTTAGGGGAGACCGAGGGGGCCAAAGTCGAGGTTGTATCTGTATCTCCAGGGGGTCAGACCTAGGATGTTGTAAAGGTCTGACCTTCTCTTTTGTAAAAAAACCCTTTTATAATATAATAGAACTTCTTATCATATCTCTTATATATGTTTGTGTTGTTGGGTCGGTCGGATTGACCGAAGTTCTTTTTTCTAAAATATTTTTAAGTATTGACGGCCAGCTTGATAGGACCGCAAACACTCCAAAGTAGCCGTTAGACAGTAGCTCAGTCCGAACCTAGACACTAAGGAATTTTTCTAAGTGTTGGTCCGTCAACTCGTCCGAACTCGAAATCTCTAAAGTAGCTGCCAGACAGTAGCTCAGTTCGAACCTAGACACTTAAGAATTTTTCTAAGTGTTAGTTCGTCCACTCGTCCGAACTCGAAATCTCTGAAGTAACTACCGGACAGTAGCTCAGTCCGAACATAGATACTTAGAAATTTTTCTAAGTGTTGGTCCGTCGACTCGTCCGAACTCGAGACCAGGTCTCCGTGTGGATTTTTTTTGAAGCTGTTGTTGACTGGAGTCAGATTTTCGGAATGGGCTACCTTAGAGCATCTGCCAATCAGAGCCAGACTTTCGGAAGTGGGCTGCCCTAGAGCCTTTACCGACCGGAGTCGAACTTTTGGAAGTGGGCTGCCCTAGAGCCTCTACCAACCGGAGTCAGACTTTCGGAAGTGGGCTGCCCTAGAGCCTTTGCTGACCGGAGTTGGACTTTTGGAAGTGGGCTGCCCTAGAGCCTCTATCGACCGGAGTTAGACTTTCGAAAGTTGGCTGCCCTAGAGCCTCTGCCGACCGAAGTCGGACTTTTGGAAGTGGGCTGCCCTAGAGCCTCTACCGATCGGAGTCGAACTTTCGAAAGTGGGCTGCCCTCGAGCCTCTACCGACCGGAGTCGGATTTTCGGAAGTGTGCTGCCTTAGAGCCTCTGCCGACTAGAATCGGATTTTCGAAAGTGGACTGCCCTAGAGCCTCTACCGACCGGAGTCGGACTTTCGGAAGTGGGCTGCCCTAGAGCCTCTACCGACCGGAGTCGGACTTTCGGAAGTGGGCTTCCCTAGAGCCTCTACCGACCAGAGTCAGACTTTCGAAAGTGGGCTGCCATAGAGCCTCTGCTGACCGGAGTCAGACTTTCGGAAGTGGGCTGCCCTAGAGCCTCTGCTGACCAAAGTCGGACTTTCGGAAGTGCTTCATGAAAGAAGTTGTGGCCTTTATTGATGATACTTTGAAGGTTGTCTACATTCCACGAACGTGCTACTTGTCGTTCATCCAAATACTCGAGTCGGTAGGTTCTGGCACGAATTACTTCAACGACTCGATAAGGGCCTTCCCAGTTGGGGAAGAGTTTCCCTTGCTCGGTCGGTCTTGATATTTCTGTCCTTCGCAAAACCAGATCTTCGACCCAAAAAGTTTGAGCCTTGACTTGTGAGTTGTAATACCTGGCCATCTTTTGATGGTAGGTTGCCATCTTCAAGCTTGTCTGGAGCCTGGTCTCTTCAAGTAGATTTAGGTCAACCCTCCGTTGCTCTGAGTTGGTCGGTTAGGCATAATGATCAATCCGTAGGGATTACAAGGAAACTTCCACAGGGATGACTGCTTCACTTCCATAAGTCAGGTTGAATGGAGTCTCTCTGATCACCGTTCGGGCAGTTATCCGATAAGCCCAGAGCACTGAGTGGAGCTCTTCTACCCAAAGTCCTTTGGCATCATTCAGTCGAGTCTTTAGTCCATGTAGGATTGTCCGATTGGTGACTTCGACTTCTTCATTGGACTGAGGGTGACCGACTGAATTAAGTTGATGGGAGATGTGATATTACTGCAGAAGTCCCAGAATTTGGGATTGTCGAACTGCCTTCCATTATCGGTGATGATCATCTATAGAATGCCAAATTGGAAGATGATGATGTTCCATACAAAGTTCTCCACTTTAGCTTCTGTAATTTATGCCATTGGCTCGGCCTCCACCCATTTGGTGAAGTAATCAATAGCTATGATCAGGAATTTCTGCTGATCGAATACCGGGGGGAAGGGTCCTAGGATGTCCATCCCCCATTGTGCGAATAGCCAAGGCGCAGTGAGCAGAGTTAGCTGACTGGCAGGCCTCCTTTGTATATTAGAGTACCTCTGACACGCATCGCACCTTCTGACGAAGTCCGACATGCCCTTCTGGATTGTAGGCTAATAGTATCCTTGTCGGATAATTTTGTAAGTTAAGGATCTTCCTCCAAGGTGGTCACCGCAGATGCCTTCATGAACTTCTCTAAGTGCGTAGTCTGCATCTGTCGACCCTAAGCACTTCAGCAGCGGCTGTGAGAACGACTGCTTGTAGAGGATGCTGTCGAGGACAACGTACTTAGAAGCCGTCCAGTGTACACGCTTGGCTTCAATTGGATCTTTCGGGAGAGTCCCCCTGACAAGGAATGCGAGAATTGGGTCCATCCAAGAAGCTTCTCATTCAACTTGGTGGACTTCGATCGGCTCTTCAGCAATACTTGGGCACTCCAGATACTCCACGAAGGTTCGGTTGGAGGTATTGGTGACGGCCATAGCCAATCGTGACAAAGCATCTACCCAGGAGTTCTGCAATCGATGTATTTGGATGATTTCAAAGAATTTAAGTCGAGATGCGAGGTTTTGTACCTTGTTTAAGTATTTGGCCAAGGTTGGATCTCTCGTCTCAAATTCGCCCTTTACTTGATTTACCACCAGCTGAGAGTCGGAGAAAGTCCTGATTCGGTCGATGCCCAACTCATTTGCTATTCTTAGTCCTGTGAGAAGGGCTTCGTACTCCGTCTGGTTGTTTGACACCTGAAATGAAAAGTGCAAAGCATACTCCAAGCTCTCGCCGTCGGGGTCGGCTAGAATCAGGCCGGCTCCGCAGCCAGCAAGGTTGGACGCTACATCTACATAAAGGGTCCAAGCGGGCTCTACTTCCTCACTGGCATCAGCTTCAGGTGCTTCGGCCATTCAAGAGGATGCTTCCTGCTTCTAGGTACACTCTGCAATGAAGTCAGCAATTACCTGAGCCTTCATAGTCGATCGAGATTGGAAAGAGATGTCGAACTCGCTAAGCTTAACGGCCAACTTGGCAAGCCGACAGGAGGTGTCTGGACTCTGAAGGATCACCTTAAGGGGTTGGTTGGATAGCACGACAATCGGGTGCACCTGGAAGTAGGGTTGGAGTCTCTTAGCCGCTATGACTAAGAAATAAATAAGCTTCTGCATTTCGGGATACCTTGTTTCAGCATCATGGAGGACTTTATTGATGTAATAGACAGGTTTTTGCTGACCATCTTCTCCCACTCGCATGAGGATGGAGCTAACTACCTCATCCGATGCTGACAGGTATAGGTATAATGCCTCCCCCTACGTCGGCTTGGCCAATAATGGAGGGTTCTTCAGATAATCCTTCAAAGCTTCAAAAGCTGACCGACTTCATCGGTCCAGTGGAAGCGATCAGACCGGTGCAAGGTTTTGAAAAATGGTAGAGACTTCTCAGCCGACTGAGAGATGTAACGGCTGAAAAATGCTATACGGCCTGTAAGCTCTTGCACTTGCTTCTTATTGATCGGATATCCCATCTCGATAATAGCTCTGATCTTGTCAAGGTTGGCTTCAATTCCTCTTTATGTGACCAAGAAGCTAAGGAACTTCCCGGAAGTCACCCGAAAAGTGCACTTGGCAGGATTCAGCTTCATCCAATGATGTCTCAGTGCATCAAAAGACTCCTGCAAGTCTTTGATGTGGTCAGCTTTGTGGAGGCTCTTGACTATCATATCATCTACATACGCCTCCATGTTTCTCCCGAGCTACCCTTCGAAGACCCGGTTGATCAGCCTTTGGAAAGTGGCACCAGCGTTTTTTAAGCCGAAAGGCATCATTTTGTAATAGTACAATTCTTTGTCAGTAACAAAGGTTGTCTTCTCCTCATCTTCCGGGTGCATCCTAATCTGGTTATAGCCGAAGAAGGCATCCATGAAGCTCAAAAGCTGATGGCCGGTCGTGGCATCCACCAGCTGATTAATCTTTGTAGAGGAAAGCTGTCCTTCGGACAAGCCTTGTTGAGGTTGGTGTAGTCCACACAGATCCTCCACTTTTCATTAACCTTTTTCACTATTACAACATTTGCTAGCCAGTCAAGGTAATGGTCCTCTCTGATGAAGCCCGTATCAGAGAGCTTCTTGACCTCTTCATCAATAGCTCTTTGTCTTTTGGGAGCGAAGCTCATCTTCTTCTGCTGGACGGGTCTGTAGGTCGGATCCACCTTAAGCTGGTGAGTGATGATGTCCGACGAGATGCCTGGCATGTTTGATGCCGACCAGGAAAATACATCAGCATTACTCCTTAGGAAGTCAATTAGCTCCAACTTGGCTTCTTCACTAAGAGTGCTTCCAATTTGGAGAACTCTAGTGGGGTCGTCCTCTCGAAGGAGAACAAACAGGATTCTTTCAACTGGTTGGCTGTGGCCATCAGCTTTGGCCCTTGGGTCCAGTTGTTCCAAAGTAGAATGACCATCTAACTGCCAGTCTTGGATAGTTAGGCACTGACTGGCCATCCTGCGATCTTCCCTCATAACTCCAACCCCGTTTCGGGTTGGAAACTTTGCCACTAGATGGTAGGCAGAAATGATAGCACGGAACTTGTTGAGGGCTAGTCGGCCCAAAATGACATTATAAGCCAATATCGTACATATGACCACAAAGTTGATGGAAAGAGTCTTCTGAAAAGGCTCCATCCTGATAGTCACAGGTAGAGTTATCTCTCCCTTAACTCCAACAGAGTTTCCTCCAAAGCCTATTAGTGGCATGGGAGATTCTTGCAGTCTTGACCTGGACAGGTTCATTCTAACAAAAGCATCATATAATAATACCTCCATGGAGCTTCCATTATCTATAAGAATCCTTTTTATATCATAGTTGGCGATCACCGCCGACACAACTACAGGATCATTTACAGAAATGTGGGATTCCAGGAGGTCTTTGTCGAAGAAGCTTATTAAATTGGAGCCCCTTGACCTCTTGATGATGTCCTGGTCCTCCTCATATCTTCAATCGGACCTACGATGCATGCCGACATACCCGCTGGTCGAATGCTGGTTGGGAAGCTATGCCTCCTTTGGAGGGTCTCTGGCGGTTGAAGCTTCGGCCCGATCCTTGCGGGGTCGGATGTATTTGTACAGGTACCCTATCTTGATGAGGTCTTCAATGATGTCCTTCAGCTGGATGCACTCTTCAGTGTTATGCCTGTGGTCCCGATAGGACCGACAATATTTATCTCTATTTTTGGATGCAGAGGGGCCCCTCATCGGACGAGGCCTTTGTAGGAAGGTCTCATTCTCAATTTCCAGGAGGATCTTCTTCCTCGGAAGGGAAAGGGGCACATAGGTCTCGAACCTCCTGGGAAAGTCCTTTGGCTTCAGGCTTCGGCGTCGGCCAAGTTGTTGCCATCGTCGGGAGGTCGAACTTCGGGAGCCTTGTCGCTCTGCTTCTTTGGGACCGACCTCCCTTTAGCCTGGCATCGGCTCGCTACTTGTTCCTCTACTAGGGCATACTTCTGCACCCGGGCCAGTAACTCAGAGTAGCTTGTCGAAAATTTCTTGTCCAGGGAGAAAGTAAGCCTGGATGAGCGCAGCCCTCTTTTGAAGGCCGACATAGCTACGTCTTTGTTCAGATCTGGGATCTCCATGGCCGCTGAGTTGAAACGGGCCATGTAGTCCCGGAGAGTCTCTTCCTCTTTTTGCAGCATGAGGAAGAGGCAGTCGGTGTTCCTCGGGGTTCAACTGCAAGTCCTGAAATGGGAAAGAAAAAGCTTTTTAAGCTAAGGAAAAGAATGGATCGTACATGATCGGATGGCGAAGAACTACATCCGAGCGGCCTTCTTGAGAGTGGCGGGGAAAGCGATGTAGTGAAGGGCATCGGAGGCATCCTATACCATCATGTGGGCCTTATAGGTGCCCAGATGGTCCAGTGGATCGATGGTACCGTCGTAGGGGTCCACCTGCAGAATTTTGAAGTGGCAGGGGATCGGCTCCTCCATGATCTCATCAGAAAAAGGTGGGCGGGAGTCGTACGCCTGCCCTCCTTCAACTTTCTACCGGTTAGCCAGCTCAGCAATGCGCTCCTCCATGCACATGATTTTGCTGGTGTAGTCTCTCGGAAGTTCGGCAGGGTGCCGAACGCCATCAGGGACAAAGTCGATGAAGGAGGGTGAGGCAGACCTTGCCCTCTTTCCCTCAGCACGAGCCCCCAAGGACCTTTAAGGCTCTGGAGCAACATGAGACGAGGCTGAGGGACTTCTTGCGGTCAGCTTCTCTTAGCAGCAGGTTGATGGTTGGTGCAAGATGCAGCAAGCGGCTGCTGCCGGTTGTTGGCCGCCTCCTGGAGATGCTGAACCGCAGTGGTAAGTGTATCGATGCGGTTCAGGAGTGTTTGGAACTCTTGTAGTCCTAAAGTAACAGTGGGCTCAGTAGTGTCATTTTCCCTGGGAGGTCCCTCGGACCTGGACGGGGAATGACCTCTCCTAGCGGAGGTGTTCTGGACTCTTCCCTTTGCCATTGCTTGAATTAGTGGATGGATTCCTCCTTTTAGAGAAGGGCAAGCCCTTCCTCTAGCGCCAATCTATTACTGTAACTTCTCCCGGACTGGGCTTGGATGGCTGGGCTAGAGCGCTCTTCTCCCGGTTCCTGCAACAAAGTCCCCAAGGGCCGGTGGTGTTTCGGTAGGGGACACTCCGATGCTTAAGTTAGCAGGAGCTTAAGGGCAACAGAATGGAGGAATCAAAGAGACAACGTATGGAAAAAGAAGAGTGTCTGTGTTAGCTTGCTTACCCTCTGTGTCCCCTAGTTTACCTTATATAGGCATGGAATACTGCCAAATTCTGTTAGGGGATAGGCAAGGATGTCCGATTTGCCCCTAGAAGAATCAGGATAGTGGCCAAGTGGCACCAGGACGTGGCCACATCATGGTATCCGTTATAACAGAATTATGGTATCAGTTGGAGGAGGCTTCCAGAGCCTTTGAGTTACTTCTGGAGTTGGAGTAAGTTAGTCGGACTTCGATTATAAAGAGCCGGTCAGATTTCTGATGAAGAGAGTCAGCCGGATCTCTGTAAGAACACATCTATCGAACTTCCAATAGAGTGGGTGGCTCAGACTTCCGTAACAGTGGGTCATACGGACCTCGACTAGGGAGGGCCGGTTGGACCTCTGTGGGAGAGCATCCATCGGAGCTTTAGCAGGAGTAGGTTGGCCGGACCTTAACAAAAGTGGATCATTCGGACCTCTACTTCCGTGGGTCGGTCGGACCCTTGAAAGAGAACGTCCGTCAGATATTCAAAGAAGAAACGAATCCGACCTCCAAAGGAGAGCGTTTGGAAGTCCATAAGAGCGGTCCGGTTGGACCTCAGCAAGAGTGGCGGTCCGGTTTGGTAGTGAGCCGGTTAGGTATGACAATAAGTATATTAATATTATAAGATTTAATAATTATATTATTATGATAATATATCTGATAGTATGATTTATTATGAAGTATTTTATTAAACTAAATTAGATGAATAATTATAACTATTAATACTAAGTAATAATTATAAGCCATACCATATAAGTGGTATACATGAAGGAATAACTACAGCTGGCTTAAGCAGGGACTGATCAATAATATTTAAGCATAATATCATCGTGCTTAGATGTATATCATTTATAATTACTAAATATCAAAGCATAATATCATCGTGCTTAGATGTATATCATTTATAATTACTATTATTATACCCAATCAGCTTTTCTTCGAACCGGACCAAAGATCCGGCCGACCAACCCGCTTTAGCAGAGATCCGAATAACCCATTCTTTTAGAGATCCGAATGACCCGCTTCAGCAAAGATCTGATCGACCCACTTTATCAGTGGTCTGACCGACCCACTAGAGGTCTTGCTGACCCACTTGAAGTCCTGCCGATCCATTTGAGGTCCGATTGACCTACTTCAGCCAGACCCATACTAATCAAAAGGCTCTAGAAGTCCTTTCCAGCTGGTACCAGAATTCTATTACAACAGATCCCACGATGTGGCCATGTCCTGGTGCCACATGGCCACCATCCTGATTCTCCTAGGGGCAGATTGGACATTTCCAGCCAAGCTCCTAACAGATTCTGGTAACGTTGTGTGCCTATATAAGGTAAATGATGGACTCCGAGCAATAAGGGCACTTTTCCTTCTCCATGAGCTATCTCCTCTTTGATTCCTCTATTCTGTTGCTCTAAGGCTCCCGTTAACTTAGCTATCGGAGTGTCCCCCAACGGAACATCACCGGCCCGTGAGACTTCTTTTGCATGAACCGGGAGAGGAGCGCTCCAGCCAAGCCAAGAGAACCCGGTCCGGGAGATTCGGCGGCAACAGTTTGGCGCTAGAGGAAGGGGCCTGAACCTTCGTTCTTGTTTCCCTTCTTTAAAAGGAGGAATCCACGGCCAAGTAAAGCAATGGTGAAAGGAAGAGCCCAGAATACCTCCATCAGGAGAGGCCACTCACCATCAAGATCGGAAGATCCTCCTAGGGAAAATGATGCCGCCCAACCTACAATCACCCTGGGACAACATCAGTTCCAAACCCTTCTGAATCGCATCGACACCCTTGCTGCTGCGATTCAGAACCTCCAAGATGCGGCCAACGACAAGCAGCAACCCCTTGCAGCATCCCAAACCAATCATCTGCCTGTTACCGAGGGAAGCTGATAATAGGGAGCCCTTCAGCTCCGCTCCCATATAGCCTCAGAGCCTCGAAGGTCTCAGGGAGCTCATGCTGATGGGAAGAGAGCGAGGTCCGCCTCACTCTCCTCTGCAGACTCGGTTCCTGATGACGATCAGCACCGCAGCGAGGACCCGAGAGACTATACCAGCAAGCTCCAGTGCATGGAAGAGCAGATCACTGAGCTGGTCGATCGATGAAAGGCCGACGAGGCGTAGGTATACGACTCTCGCCCACCTTTTTCCGGCAGAATCATGGGAGAGGCTATCCCCCACCACTTTAAGATTCTTCAGGTGGATGCCTACGATGGCACCACCGACCCGCTAGATCATTTGGGCACTTACAAGGCCCACATGATGATACAGGGCACCTCCGATGCCCTCCACTGCATTGCCTTTCCTACGACATTTAAAAAGATAGCTCGGATGTGGTTCTCCGCCATCCGACCGGTACGATTCACTCCTTCCCCCAGCAGGAAAGACTCTTTCATCCCATTTTAGGACTTGCAGTCGACTGCCTCTTCCTCGTGCAGCAAAAGGAAGGAGAAACCCTCCGGGACTACATGGCCCGATTCAATTCAGCGGCCATGGAGATCCCAAACCTCAATGAAGACGTAACTATGTCGGCCTTCAAGAAGGGGCTTAGATTGTCCAGGCTCACCTTCTCCTTGGACAAAAAATTCCTAACAAGCTACTCCGAACTGCCAGCCCAGGCACAGAAATACGCCCTGGCAGAAGAACAAGCGGCAAGCCGATGCCGAGCTGAAGGGAGGTCGGCTCCCAAGAAGCGGAGCGACAAGCTCCCGAAGTCTGACCTCCCAGCGATGGCATCAACTCGGCCCGACGTTGCAGCCCTAAACCAAAGGACTTCCCCAGGAAGTTTAAGACTTTTGCACCTCTCTCCCTCTCGAGGGAGAATATCCTTATGGAGATGAGAACGAGACCTTCTTGCAAAGACCTCGCCCGATGAGGAGCCCCTCTGCATCATGGAATAGGGACAAATACTACTGGTCCCATCGTGACCATGGGCACAACACTGAAGACTGCCTCTAGCTGAAGGATGCGATCGAAGATCTAATCAGGCGAGGGTACTTGCATAAGTACGTTCGACCTCAGAGAAATTGGGCTGAAACCTCAACTGTCAGAGATCTCCTAGAGAAAATAGAGCTGCCCAACCAGCACCCCACCGATGGAAATGTGGGTATGCTCCACCGTCGGTCCAACTGGAGGAATGAAGAAGACCAAGACATTGTGAAGAGGGCTCGAAGTTCTAATGTTACTAGTTTCTCCAACGAAGACCTCTTAGAGGCCCAAATCCCTGGGAATGACCCTGTGGTTGTATCGACAATGATTGCCAACTATGATGTAAGAAGGATCCTCATAGATAATGGAAGCTCCATGGAGATTCTATTGTATGATGCTTTTGTCAGAATAAACTTGCCTAGAGCCAGGCTGCAAGAATCACCGATGCCGTTGATAGAGTTCGGGTGGAACTCCATCGGCATGGAAGGAGAAATAACTCTACCCATTATAATTGGATCAGAGCCTTGTCAAAAGACCCTCCCCATCAACTTTGTGGTCGTATGCATGATCTCAGCCTACAATGCCATCTTGGGACGACCAGCACTTAACAAATTTTGGGCCATCGTGTCTACCTATCACTTGCTAGCAAAATTTCTAATCCGGAATGGAGTCAGAGTAATGAGGGGGGACCGTAGGATAGCTAGGTAGTGTCTGACCATCCAGGACAAGCAATCAGAAGACTGTTCCACCTTGGAACAGCTTGACCCCAGGGCCAAAGCCAACTGCTACGGACAACCGATCGAGAAGATCCTATTCGTACCCCTTCGAGAAGATGATCCCACTAAGGTCCTACAAATTGGAAGCACACTCAGCGAAGAGATCAACCTAGAGTTAGTCAGCTTTTTACAAGATAACGTCGATGTCTTCCCTGGTCGGCATTGGACATGTCAGGCATCCTGTCGGAGGTCATAACCCACCAGCTCAAGGTGGACCCAGCTTACAAGCCTGTCAGACAAAAGAAGAGGAGCTTCATCCCTAAAAGACAAGGGATTGATGAGGAGGTCAGGAAACTCTCCGATGCTAGCTTCATCAAAGAGGCCCATTACCTCGACTAGCTGGCAAATGTTGTAATGGTGAGGAAAGCCAATGAAAAATGGAGGATATGTGTGGACTATATCGATCTTAACAAAGCTTGTCCAGTTATCCGAAGGATAATTTTCCCTTATCGAAGATTGATTAACTTGTGGATGCTACTACTGGTCACCAACTTCTGAGCTTTATGGATATCTTCTCTGGGTATAACCAAATCAGAATGTACCCGGAGGATGAGGAGAAGATGGCCTTTATCACTGATAAAGGACCGTACTGCTACAAAATGATGCCCTTCTGTCTGAATAATGCCGGAACCACTTTTCAAAGATTGATCAACTGGGTTTTCAAAGGACAACTTGGAAGAAACATCGAGGCGTATGTTGACGATATGATAGTCAAGAGCCTCTGAAAAGCCGACCACATCAAAGATCTACAAGAATCTTTCGATGCCTTAAGGCATCACCAAATAAAACTGAGTCCAGCTAAATGTAATTTTGGGATAACCTCCAAAAAATTCCTTGGCTTTCTGGTCATGCAGAGAGGAATCGAGGTCAACCCTGATAAAATCAAGGCCATCATCGACATGGGGCATCCGACCAACAAGAAGCAAGTACAGGAACTTGCAGGCCGAATAGCTTCTCTCAACCATTTTATATCCACGTCGACCGAGAAGTGTCTCCCTTTCTATAAAACCCTGAGACAGTCGGATCGCTTCTAGTGGACTGATGAGTGTCGGTCAGCCTTTGAAGCATTGAAGGAGTACCTGAAGACTCCTCCATTGCTTGCTAAGCCTATGGAGGGAGAGCCCCTATACTTGTATCTATCAGCGTCGGACAAGGCAGTGAGCTCCGTCCTCATTCGGATAGGGGAGAACAACCAGCAAAGGCCTGTCTACTATATTATCAAAGTTCTCCATGATGCCAAAATAAGATATCCCAAGATGCAGAAGCTTGCTTACTCCCTGATCATAGCAGCCAAGCGGTTGCGTCCTTACTTTCAAGCATATCCGATCATCGTTTTGACTGATCAACCTCTCAAGACAATCTTCAGAAGTCACGACACCTCCGATCGGCTTGCTAAGTGGGCTGTTAAGCTAGGTGAATTTGATATCTCATTCCAACCTCGGTTGGCCATGAAGGCTCAGGAAATCGTCGACTTCATAGCGGAGTATACCTGGAGACAGGAAGCACCTCCACAATCAGCCGATACACCTGAGGAAGACACTGCTGAAGAAGCAGAGCTCGCCTGGATGCTCCATGTGGACGGGGCATCTAACCTTGCTAGATGCGGAGCGGGCTTAATCCTAGCCTACCCCGATGGGCAAAGCCTAGAGTATGCCTTGAATTTTGTATTTCAGGTATCAAACAACCAGGTAGAATATGAAACCCTCCTTACATGACTGAAAATAACCGACAAGCTGGGCATCGATCGGATCAGGGCCTTCTCCAATTCCCAACTGGTGGTGAACCAAGTGAAGGGCGAGAGATCCGACCCTAGCCAAATACTTGGGCAAGGTACAAAGTCTCGTGACTCGACTTAAATTCTTCAATATTTTCCATATATCTCAAATGCAAAACTCTCGAGCGGATGCCTTGTCACGACTGGCTACTGCCATCACCAACTCCTCCGACCGAACCTTTGTAGAATATCTGCAATGCCCAAGCATTGCTGAAGAGATGGTTAGAATCCATCAAATGGAGTGAGAATTCTCTTGGATGGACCCTATCCTTGCATTCCTCATCGAAGGCATCCTACCGGAGAATAAGATCAAAGCCAAGCGTGTACGTTGGACTGCCTCAAAGTATGTCATCCTTAATGGAATCCTATACAAACGGTCGTTCACACAACCATTGCTCAAGTGCCTGGGGTCATTGGACGCCAACTATGCACTCAGAGAGGTGCACAAAAGTATCTGTAGCAACCACCTGGGAGGAAGATCCTTGGCCTACAAAATTATTCGGCAGGATTATTATTGGCCAACCATCCAAAAGGACACGTCAGACTTCGTCAGAAAATACGATGCGTGCCAAAGATATTCCAACATTTAGAGACGACCGGCTAGTCAGCTAACCCCGCTGACCACCCCTTGGCCATTCGCATAATGGGGAATGGACATCCTTGGACCATTCCCGCCACCCTCCGGACAACGGAAGTTCTTGATTGTAGCCATCGACTATTTCACCAAATGGGTAGAAGCTGAGCCGCTGGCAAAAATCATAGAAACCAAAGTGAAAAACTTCATCCGGAACTACATGATCTTCCGGTTCAGCATACCTCAGGTGATCATCACTGATAATGGAAGATAGTTCGATAACCCGAAATTTTGAGAGTTCTGCTTGCAATACCATATTTCTCATCGACTAACTTCAATTGGACATCCCCAATCCAATGGAGGAGCCAAAATTACCAATCGAACAATCCTGTACGGATTGAAGACCCGATTGAATGACGTCAAGGGACTCTGGGCAGAAGAACTTCATTCGGTGCTCTGGGTCTATCGGACTACCTTCAGACGGTAGCTAGAGAAACTCCATTCAATCTAACCTACAGGAGTGAGGCAGTCATACCTATGAAAATCTTCCTGCAATCCTTTCAAATCGATCATTTCGTCGAGCCAGCCAACTCTGAGTGGAGAAGAATTGACCTCAACTTGCTCGAGGAAACCCAACTCCAAGCTGGTCTGAAGATGGCAACATATCGCCAAAGGATGGCCAAATATTACAACACTCGAGTAAAGGCTCGAAGCTTCTAGGTCGAAGACTTGGTTTTGCGGAGGACTGAGATATCCAGGCCGACCGAACAAGAAAAACTCTCCCTCAACTAGGAAGGCCCCTATAGGGTAATTGAAGTGATCCGGGTCATAACTTACCGACTCGAGCACCTGGATGGACGTCAAGTAGCACATCCTTGGAATGTAGACAACCTCCGCAAGTATTATCAATAAAGGCCATTAAAAGTCTGACCCCGATTGTCAAAGACTCTAGGGCAGTCCACATTGAAAGTCTGATCCCGATCGGCAAAGGCTCTAAGGTAGCCCATCGAAAGTCTGACCTCGATCGGCAAAGGCTCTAAGGCAGCCCACCAAAAGTTTGACCTCGATCGGCAAAGGCTCTAAGGCAACCCATCGAAAGTCCGACCCCGGTCGGCAAAGGCTCTAAAGCAATCCATCAAAAGTTCGACCCCATTCGGCAAAAGGCTTTAGGGCAACCCACATCGAAAGTCTGACCCCGATCGGTAGAGGCTCTAAGATAGCCCACCGAAAGTTCGACCCCAATCGGTAGAAGCTCTAAGGCAGCCCACCAAAAGTTTGACCCCGATCACTAGAGGCTCTAAGGCAGCCCACCAAAAGTCTGACCCCGGTCGGCTGAGGCTCTAAAGCAGCCCACCAAAAGTCTGACCCTGGTCGGCAGAGGTTCAAAGGCGGCCCACTGAAAGTCTGACCCTAGTCGATAAAGGCTCTAAGGCAGCCCATCGAAAGTCTGACCCCGTTCGGTAAAAGGCTCTAAGGCAGCCCACCGAAAGTCCGACCCCTTCAGCAAAAGGCTTTAAGGTAGCCCACCGAAAGTCTGACCCCGGTCGACAAAGGCTCTAAGATAGCCCATCGAAAGTCTGACCCCATTCGGCAAAAGGCTCTAGGGCAGCCCATCAAATATCCAGCCCCAGTCGGCGAAGGCCCTAAGGCAGCCCACTAAAAGTCCGACCTAGATCGGGAAGTACTAATTAAAGTCCCTAAATACTTGAGGGATTTCTTTACAAATGGCTAAGTTTAAAAATTTCCTTAGAAATATTTCTGAAAGAGATGAGTTCGGACTAAACCAACCTCTCAACACTTAAAAATGTTTTTAAGAGAAATGAGTTTGAACCAAGCCGATCGTTCCACATTTAGAAAAATGAACACTAAAGACACATGTCAAAAGAAGAAGCATTTTTATTTCTTAACAAAAGATTTTTACAAAAGCAGGGCAGACTTTTATAAATGTTCTTAAGTCTGGCCCTGTGAGTACATGGGAGGACTGACCGGAGGAACTTCGGCTTCGACCTCCTATGCCACATCCGAAGCCCCAACCGAGGCATCCGTAGGTCCCGTGTCGGCAACAGCTTTGGCATCGGCTTTGGCGTTTGATGGGCCCCCTACCCTTCCTGTGTCAATAACAGCCTGGGCATCGGCCTCGGTGTCGGTTGGGCCTTCTCCTTCTCTCACTAGCTATGACAGCTATAGGGCAGACAGGTTAAGCTCCGGAAAGGCATCGGCCACCTTCTTCAGGCAATCTTTATAGCCATAATCGAAGCTGACCACTCTAGCCTCTTCCATCTCCTCCTCGAAGCTGGTGGAAGCCTTGTACTCCACCACGGCATTGCCGACCGCCTCCGCCTCTCGCTTCTTGGCCTCCTTCAGCAAAACCATGTACTTTGCTGCCACAGATTGGTGAGCTCAAGAGTTCCTCTTGACCTTAGCGGACTTTTCCTCCTCCGTGCTCAGCCGACGGACTAGAGTGTTCACCCTCTTCGTCTTCTTCTTCAGTCTGGCCTCCCGATCGGCTAGTTGGATCTGCAGGTCTTCTATCTGCTTCTTTAAAGATTTGGCTTTGGCCCGACTGGCCAATAGCCAGTCCTCCGCAGCCCTTCTGGCCACCTCCGACTCTCCGGCCTTCTTGGCCGCGACCTCTGCTGCATAGAGCATCTCGCCGAGTCTGTCGTCCATCAGCAAGATCCCGTGGACAAGCTACAAACAAAAATCCGAGTTGGTCATGCATAGAGAAAGAAGAATGGAAAGAAGAAGGTATAAGAACGATGACCTACCCTCATCATGTCATGGTAGGCATCCTTCGCCACTTCGTTCAACTTCCTCCGACTGGACTCCTCCCAGTCGGCCTCCGACATTGACCCCCTGAGTAGCTCTTTGGAATGCCCTGTGTTGTGGAGGGTGCGCAAGTGTCGATATATCTCGAAGCGGACATCATCAGCCTCCTCCCCTTCGGTTGCTCTCTTCCCTACGGGGGGAGCCACTTTTATCGGCCCAGTTGGAGATAGGGCTGGAGCCGTCATCGCATCAATTAGCTCTGATGACTCCTGCTCCGATCGGGCGACCGACTGCCCGATGGTGGACGAAAACCCTGGCCCTCTTGCCGCCAACCTCTCCGATAGGCACGTTGTCCTCTTCAGAGTCTGATGCCACTGCTATAATGGGTCATTCTTCCACCCGCTGTTTCTTCGGCTTGCTCGCGATCGACCCCGCGGACTAGGTGGCCCTCCTTTTTGTTGCCCGCTCTGCTATCTTGGCCCTGTCGGGCTTCATCTTATCTCCTATTGCAGAGATAAAACTAAAGTGAGTACAGAAGAAGATAAAATCTGTAAAGTGCAAAAAGGACAGATGACAATGGTTTCTATCCTACCTAAGCTTCTATGGTGACTGATTCCTGCCAACTGGAGGCTGTCCTCCCGAAGCAACTCCGAAACCATGGTGGGGCCGACCCTCTCCATTTCATTAAAGTCAGCCTGGTTGGCCACAAGCACTGCACTTCCATCGATGGCTTTCAGCCTTGGTTTCCCCCACGATGCTTCGAAATCCCAAGGTCGAAGGCTATCCACGTAGAAGAACCTGGACTTCCACCCATGGATAGCCGATGGGAGGCCCCTAGAATTCTTCGCCCAGGACGGGGACTGAACATCCATCATTCCTGGCTCCTGAAGTCCCTCTTCAAGATGAAGAAATTGGCAAAAAGGGAGGTCCTAGGTTCAACGATGGCTCTACAGCACAGAACCATGAAGCAGCTGATCGCCCGAATACTGTTCGGGGTTAGTTGCACTGGGGTAATCCTATATAAGCAGAAGACCTCGACAAAGAAGTCACAGAGTGGAAATCTAAGGCCGGCCTTAAAGTGGTCTTCATACACTGGGAGGGCTCCTGGCCTCAGCAGTCCGGTCACCCTCCCCTCTCAGTCTGGGAGGGTAAGATGTAAGGTTAAAGGTATGTTGTACCTAACCCTAATGACCTCTACCCATTCCTGGGACATCTCGGACTAGATATCATTGGGGCCTAGTTCTCTATCCTTGTGGGTGGAACTGTGGCTGCCGGAGGCCATTTAATGAAATTTGAAGAGGGGGAAAGACTGACCTGGAAAATGGGTTTCTAGGAAGATGGAAGTGGAAGGAAGAAGATGCTCACTCTCTTCGAGCATGGATGTAGCAGGAAACTCCTCCCGGGCTCTCAACGCCTCCTTTTATAGCCCCTGGAAGGACAGTTTCCCACCGTCCCTCAAACGCCACGATCCAGCCATCAAGCGGTGCGACTCCCTACGTAGTGGAAGCCGATGTGACTGAAGGAAGCACGTTCGAGTCACAATCCGCGTAGTCGCCAGATCAGCGATGGAGAGCTCATCCCCGACACGGTGCCAACCGCCTGGATGTCGCCACGTCGTACTAGTTGCATCCGAAGCCCGACGACCGGGTGGGCCAGGCTGGTCACTCATCATTGTGCCCCATCTGCATTAACTGCCTCCCCTCACCTCCAACGCGAGGCTGACACTTGTCATAAGTGCAAAATTCTGGAGTGGGACACGACCAGATGCAGTACACCTGATCAGATCCGTGATCATCCCAAGGATAGATGCATGAAGTAAGAAATAATGCTGTTGTCCTTCGAGGCTATAGGTCCCTTCGAAGGCCAAGAGCACGGGGGCAACTGTTATATCTAATCAGCTTTTCTTCGAACTGGATCAAAGATCTAACCGACCGACTTAAGGGCCGACCGACCCGCTTCAGCAGAGGTCCAAACGACCCATTCCTTTAGAGGTTCGAACGACCCACTTCAGCAGAAGTCCGACCGACCCACTTTGTCAGTGATCCAACCAACCTGCTAGAGGTCATGCTGACCTACTTGAAGTCCTGCTGACCCATTTGAGGTCCGACTGACCTACTTTGGCCAGACCCATACTAATTAGAAGGCTCCAGAAGCTCTTTCCAGCTGGTACTAGAATTCTGTTACAACATACCCCACGACGTGGCCATGTCCTGGTGCCACCTGGCCACCACCCTGATTCTCCTAGGGGCAAATCGGACATTTTCAACCAAGCCCCTAATAGATTCTGGTAACGTTACATGCCTATATAAGGTAAATGGAAGACTTCGAGCGGTAAGGACACTTTTTCTTCTCCACGAGCTATCTCCTGTTTGATTCCTACATTCTGTTGCTCTAAGGCTCTCGCTAACTTAGCAATCGAAGTGTCCCCCGTCGGAATACCATCGGCCCATGGGACTTCTTTTGCAGGAACCGGGAGAGGAGCGCTCTAGCCAAGCCGAGAAAACCCAGTCCGGGAGATCTGATGGCAACAACTATATATCAATTAATGAAATTATAAAATAGTATAATTAACCAATTAGCATAATTATGATATTATTATTGCATGATAATGATAGTTAATACCTAATTATATCTAAAATATGATATTACATTACTAATCCTAAACTACCTCTATTTTTAATATTCAACTTTTTTTTAAAAAAATATAAAAATGAAAAATGATCGTCACATCTTGATTGCAATTTTCACATGACATGATTTAATTTCTTGGAGGGATATTACATGTAGTCCTTTGGTATCCATGGCTTAAGGTGGACTTCACCACTACGGTGGCATTGCGGTTGGTAAAAGCATGGATTCGCCTCTCTCCAGTCACGGATTCGAGGCATGATCCCTAGGGTGACTCGATTAAAATTCAAACTTTTCGGGTGCACGTGTCTGGGCGGCGGAGCGGCTGATACTTCGATGCCATAGTGGGGTTAGATTGACATACTCACCGGTTGGTGGGAAGGGTATGCGAAAAACTTATGGCCCATATCGAACAATGGTCTAACGGGTTGGGGGCTCGATAGGGGAGCTACACCGGGGGTTATTCCCCCTACCCTTTCTTCTATCAAAAAAAAAAAAAAAACTTTATGTGCTAGTGGAGAAGTTATACACATTTTATGTGCTAGTGGACTTCCAAGATACTTGCACATTTTATGAAGCAAAATAAATGTTGATTAGACATGAATACCTTATGTGCTAGTGGAGAAGTTATGCACTTGGGTGAATCTAGGATATGTTGTGATCTTATGTAAAGCATATGTAATTGTGCATGCATTATTAGGGATCACAATTTACTCCATCCTATCATCGCCCAATCCAAATGAGGTAGATTTTATCCGATCTATAGTGGATCTAGAACAGATACAAATAATTATAAAATTTTCCCCATACTTGACTTAGAAATATATGTATATATATATATATATATATATATATATATATATATATATATATATATATATATATATAACTTTTCATAAATCCCTGAAAACCTTGCTTCAGATTCATTGATAAAGTATTAACTTAGGATTGGCCGACCTTCAATCCTGTCCAACCCGATGTATCCTTATGGATCATGGTTAATCTCAATTAGCAGACTCATAAGAAGATAACTCTCGGTTCTACGTGGATCATAGCATTCTATGATCTCCTATGGGGATGGATCTAGGATATTTATTTAGTAAGGACAAATTAATAAAAATATTAGAATAAAATTTGATAATATATATATATAATCACAATACAAATTAATTGTAATTTTTATTACAATTGCTTTCAACGAGTTTTCATATTTTGAAAGTGTTGTAAGATGCTTTCATTATCAATACTACTAAATATATCTTTTTAACACATATAACTAAGCAATCATTCATCCAATATAATAAAAATTAATTATAAATTTTATTACAACTGCTCTCGACAAGTTTTCATATTTTGAAAGCATTGTAAGATGTTTTCATTATCAATATTACTAAACGTATCTTTTTGAATATATATAACTAAGCAATCATTCATCCAAAAATCTCCCATTCGATTATGTAATTGATTCTTCATAATCTTCATAGCAGAAAATATTCTTTCAATTGATATAGTAGCAACTGGCAATACAAAACTAACTTCAGGAGCATATACACCAATGGATATACAATATATTTCTTTGTCCCAATTAATTTTTGTGAAAGATCATGAATATCTTTCAACTTTATGAAATTTTCACTAGATCGAATATCACTAATAAAATTTTCTAGTTGATTATCAAGAATAAAAAGATCCACTACCAAAAAGTTTGATGGATAAAACGGAGTAAGCTGAATTATTTTTTGTTTATCAAAAGCAACAAAGAATCATTAGGATTTTGACATGCTATACAAAGGACTGTGTTTACCTTATTAAAACAATAATTAAGCTCTTGAAGTTGCATATGAATGATGATATAAAACAAAATCAACTTGATAATGGTGTTGATTTGTCATCAACTGAGTGTTACACCGTTGTTGTCCTCAAGTAATAAAAGTATCATCCATATTATGTATGTCAATAGTGTATTTAACACAAAATAAAAATATCTCATTGAATAAAGCTTCCTATTTACCCTCTCATTGCTTGTAATTGTTGCTTAGCTACTTTAACCAAAAACATCATATTAATAATATCTTGATCTTTTCTTTGTAGTGCTAAAGACAATTCATTTATAATTTCCATTGTACTTTTCATCAAGTGCAAGTTTAAGACAAACTCAAAATATTGTATTGAATTTAATAAGGCATAAGCTTTACCCTTTTGCCCTGAACTAGTATCATTTTTTACAACCATTTCAAGTACCTCAATAGTAGAAGCAAACATTATAATCAAATTAATCAAGGAGCTATAGTATGAGCCCCAACGTATATCACCAACTCACTGAAAATTAGTCTCTTGATTAAAACCTTTTCCTATTAAAGTTCACCAGCCTACAATGCTTCAATAACCTTGTTAAGTTATTTTTCTTGAAAAATATCTCATCTTTTGTATGAAGCTCCAACAATATTTACCACACTAGCAACTAAGTTAAAAAGCAAGACAATTTGAACATGGTTCTTGGCTACTGTTATAAGTGCCAATTGAAGCTGATGGGCAAAACAATGCGTATAATTAGTAGATCCATTCTCCTTTATGATCAATGCTTTAAGACCATTAAATTCATCTTGTATATTACTAGCTCCATCATAACCTTGCCTACATAATCTAGATATACTTAAATTATGCTTTGAAAATAGAATTTCAATCACTTCTTTAAGTGATAAGGTTGTGGTATCACTAACATGCACAATGCTAAGAAAGCGTTCAATAATGCACCCTTTAAAATAAATATAATGCAAAGTTACTGCCACATGTTCTTTACTTGATTCATCATGAAATTCATCTAGTAAGATACTAAATGGTTTATCCCTAAGATCATTAATGATTACATTGGTGGTTTCAATTGCAGTGGCATGAACAAGATCCTTTTGAATATCATGAGCTATACCATTTTTGAATTTCTTCTAACATTCTCTAAAACAATGTTGTTGATGGTGTCATTATGATTGGCAAGAAACCTCAAGAGTTCAAGAAAGTTTTCTCGGTTCTAAGAATTTTTTGATTCATTTCTACCACAAAATGCTAAACCCTGATGTCAAAGAAACCAAATACGATCATGTATCATAGTCAAGTGAATTCAATAGTTATTTCATGCTTCATCAGATTGCTTGGCAAAAGCATATTGGATATGTTGTTTATGATTCATTAAATTTTAGCATATTTTCCAAGCTTGGTTATGAGCACTATTAGGACCTTCAACATGAACATCAAGTTTACCTTTTTTTCTTCCAATTTTTATACCCTTCTATAATAAAGTAATCACTCCCTCCTTGCTCTCCAATATCTAGTCGATAAAGATAACAACACAAGTAGACTCTAACTAATAGCCAAAATCTTTAAACCATGCTAGAACAAATTGATGCATTGCTTTTCTAATTTTTCTTTGTGCAATATCATGATCAAAAGGTTGGCATTGATCTCTTTGTAAGTAAACTCTTTGAACTTTATCTCGATTATTAGGATGATAATCTAAAACTTTTTCGCAGCCCAAGGTCCTGAGAAAGATCATTTAAATTGAATTCTATATGATTATGCTTTGAGCAATATTGTATAGAATTCACATTAGTTTCTTCAGTTGCAAATGTTTCTTTCAAGACTTGCTTTCTCTTGATTATATATTTTTTCATGACTAATTAAAAATAATAAATTTAGTTTGCATATTAATCAAATTAAAATAAAATGTTATGTAATAGGAAGTTTACTTGAAAATTCTATCAAAAAATTTTTATCAAGAATTTTTTTCTTCATAAATTGATGGATCAACATTTTACCAAAAAAAATTTATAAAAAAGAGAATGGGTCAACAAATCCTTGAATGGAAACTAAATTGATTACTAAAAAATTTCTATGGTACTTTTTATTTCTATTTTTTATGAAAAGTTAATTACCATACACAAATAAAAAAAATGATGTTAGATCAAAAAATAAAAAAATCTATTTGCAAGGAAATGAAATGCTTCACATCCAAATCGAAAAAAAAAAATTACTTATCGGCGATGGGCTAGAATAGTGATAGTCCTAAGTCTTGACAGAGTGTTGAGGAGAAGATGAACAGTTCTTTAAGATGATTTTGAGTTCTGAGTATCTCTTTTCTTTCTTCTTAGTTTCAGGTATATGTTTTAAATTTTTTTAATAAGCTCTTCAAGAATGTGAAAAACATTTTGTTTATTTTTTTAATTATATCTTATTTATACTTATACACCTGTTTAGGCATTAAGCACGAGAATTGAGAAAAGACCATCTATGATTAGTTCTTTAGGGTGTCCATGGGCATATCTTTACTTTTTAGATAGATCATTTTATCTTCTAGAGATTCTTTCTTCTTCCTCTTCCATTTGATCTTTTTTAGGATCCTTGGAGGGTGCTTCCTTAAGATTTAAGTTTTCCATCTTTTGAAGATTTGTATCATCATCTAAAATATTTCTTTTCTAGAAGATTTGTGGTTAGATTCATCAAAAACTATATGCATGGATTCTTCTACAATAAAAATTCTTTTGTTGAAGACTTTGTATGTCTTGCTAGATGTGGAGTATCCTAGAAAGATATATTCATCTGACTTGATGTCAAATTTATCAAAATTATCTTTTCTATTGTATATTATAAAACACCGATATCCAAAAATATAAAAATATTTTATAATTGGTTTTCTATCTTTTCAAAGTTTATAAGGTATTTTTTTGAAAATCATATAAATCAAAATACAATTTAAAATATAACATATTGTACTAATGGCTTCCATCAAAAAATATTTTGGAAGGTCATTTTTATAAAATATAGTACGTACCATTTTTTTCAAATTCATATTTTTCTTTCTATGATCCTATTTTGTTAAGAAATTCTAGGAGCAAAAATATTATCATCAATATCTTTTTCATTGCATAAATTTTCAAAGTCTTGTTTTTCAAATTCAATTCCATAATCACTATGAATGCATACTATCGAAGTACCTTTTTCATTTGAAACCTTTCAATAAAACTTAGTGAAAACTGAAAATGTTTCATTCTTATGTGTAAAAAACATAACCTATGTAAAGCTAGAAAAATTATCTATAATAACTAGACCATATTTCTTTCTTCCTAAACTAGTAGTCCATGTGGATCCAAAAAAATTCATATGAAGTAATTCCAAGGATCTAGGTGTAGAAACTATGTCTTTTGATTTTAAAACAATTTAATTTATTTTCAAATTGGCATGCATCATAAATTTTGTTCTTTTCAAAATCGATTTTTTGCAAATCTTTTATAAGATCTTTTTGTTCAATTTGGAAAGCAAATGCAACTAGTATATCTTAATTTATGGTGCCATAACCAACTAGTCTTATTAACTTTGGCTTCCATTATAACAGATATTAATTATCTTGCATAGGAAGATCATCAAGATCTACCGTATAGATGTTTCTATATCTAAGTCCAATGAACATGATTCTGTTGTCATTGAGTCTAGAAACAATGCATAATAAAAATCTAAAACTATTTTAAAATATTTATCATAAAATTGACTAATACTAGGTAAGTTATGTTTTAATCCTTTTACAAATAAAACATTTTCTGTATGGATAGAGAAGGTGATACAAACTTTATCGATTCCAATAATTTTGCTTTTTCATTATCACAAAATGTCGTATTTCTTCTACTTATAGCTTCAAGAGATATGATTTGCTTCATATCTCCGATCATGTATCTTGAGCAACCATTATCTTGATATCAAAATATTTTTTTCTTTTTAGTTACAAGACACACCCATAAAAATAATCAAGTAGAAACTTTGGTACCGAAGTCATCTTAAATCCTTTAAAGTTAGTAGTTGTGATTCCTTTTAGAATTCAAATTTTCTTAACATTATTTAGTTTTCTATGATTACATAAATAAGCTTTATGTCTTAACCTACCACAACAATGGTATATGATGCTAGAAGATGCAAGAATAAAGAAGTTTTTAAAATATTTTTACTATTTTTGTTATTTAAAACCTAATCCAATTTTATTGAAAATAGCACTTTAACTATTTAAAAGCTTTTTAAGTTTTTCAAAAATATAGGTAAACTTTAATAAAAGTTTAATTTTATCAAGTTCTTCTTTCAAACTTTTGCTTTCTTTGATTAAGACTTTATTTTTTTGAAAGCTTTTAATTTATTAAGGTTAGTTTTTGCTTCTTCAAATCTTTATGTTGCCCAGGTGGCTTCCCAAGAGGGGGGGTGAATTGGGATTAAAAAAAAATTTTCATAATAATGTACACTTTCAAATTCTTTTGGTGTTGTGGTGCAATATGCAATGCGGAAGTAATCAAGTAAAAGTAATAACGTGATAAGAACACAATCACAAACACAAAGAGATGTAGAGTGGTTCGGAGCAACCGGCTCCTACGTCCACTATCCAAGCACCACTCGAGATTTCTACTTATCTCCCAACCGGAATACAGTCAGATTGTTTTACCATGCTCACAATCCAAACCTATGCACTTTGATTTTACCGGGATCACCAAAAAAAACCCAAACACTTGGTTTTATACCGGGATTACCAAGAAACCCAGACACTTGGTTTATACCGGGATTACCAAGAAACCCAACTTAGGTTTTATAAGGTTCACCTAAAAACCTTCAACCCTCTCTTAAGATATAGCCCCTTGTTGTTCTTAGAGAGAAAACAAAGATAAAGAAATGATGAACAAGCAACTACAACAAACCAAGTTTGTTTAAGTATTACCGATGTAAATCAAGATGAAGTCAAGCCTTTAATGCTCTTCAAGCTGCTTCTTTCCTTCTTCAATGAGTGGATTCAATGATGGAGCAGAGTTGGTGAAGCTTTGAATCCAACTTGAAAGCTCTTTGAGATAGATAGGTGAATGACTTGAAAGCTCTTCAATATCTAAAGATAATTCCACAATAAAGCTCTAATTCTTTTTTAATCCTTCAAAAATAATCCCTTTTATAGTTTTCCAAGAGATATGGCCATTGTAGGGCCTAGGAATTCATGAAATAGCTGTTGGAGATCAATTGAAGTTCAAATTTCAACTTCAGCAACTAGCTGTTCGAGTGCAGAAAATGGCTCCACGAGTCGGCTCGAAGTCTCAGACAACCCAAAAAGAAATTCTATAAGAGTCAGCTCTTCTGGCTGGAGTCGGCTCTAGCATTCAATCAAGTCAAAACCATGACTACCTAGAGTCGGCTCTTCAAGGCAGAGTCAGCTCGAGATCACAGGCTTCATAATATATAACTCTGGATGAGTCGACTCTTGGGGCAAGAGTCGGCTCGAGGTCTCAGGCTTCAGAAAAATATTTTCCTCCATGAGTCGGCTCTTAGGATGGGAGTCGGCTCTTGATGCTGAAACACTGAAACTTCTTTCGTGCCATGCCACCATGAGTCAGCTCTTGATCCAAGAGTCAGCTCTTGTAAATCTTCAAAAATTGCTTCAAGCTTCTCCAAAACTCTTCAACATTGAATCAAATAGAAGCTAATCTACATATCTTTAATTTTATCAACTTTCAGCCCATTTTACAAGATTACAAATTAATAAAACTAGGACTTTTACAAGTTCAAGTTCATAAAACTTTATACAAAATTGCATTACTCTCAAATCAGTTTGAAAACTATTTTAAACTAAAGGTAACCAATTTCTTGCAAAACTACTCAAGTAATTGAAAAGAGTTAGTATCAAATACATGCTCCAATATTTTGTAATCATCAAAATCATTACAGGGGTCAACAATCTCTCCCTTTTTGATGATGACAAAACACTGGGCATGATTAAAAATTAAAACACTTTACAATTGTAGTATATTCAAATTTATGTGTGTCACACAGATTAGGTATCAATGTATCAATATAGTGTGCCACAATGTATCAAATGTATAAAACTGAACACTATTAACATAAAGTATCATGGTATTTTCCATATCATATAAATGATGTATCAACACATAATGTATCAAGAGTATCATCTATACAATGCGTATCGAAACTTATAAAATTACCAAACATTTGAAGTGAATTTCATAATAATATTTGAAGTAAAGCTCCCCATTACTATTTGTAATAGCATTCCTTCTAAGTTTCATCAAATTTTCATGAATCATTCAAATTTTCATTTCAACATTCATATTTTCATGAATCACATGAATCAACATTCATATTTTCATAATATAGCCTTTTTCATGAATTCATGCACAATCTCCGTTCTCCCCCTTCTTGTCATCAACAAAAGGTATAGAAGAGAACATTCATTCACAATAATTCAATCATAACAAAAATAGACATGTAGCATAAAAAAGTGATATCTATATATATGAAAATGAGTACATAGGTGATACATTACAACTGTGCCTCAACACTACAAAATTGTATCACAACAAGCAAAATATAACAACATAGAGTCCCAAAGACATCAAGATAAAAGCCTAAACATCAAAAAGATGGACTAGGATCATCACTATCAAGTTCTTCCTCGTAGAGGAGGAACCAACTTCTAAGATTCCTGGATTAGGTTTAAACATAGGAAATCTAGGTTGAAGATCCCTAATCCTAGTCCTAGTAGGAGTGGTAGTCCTAGACACTTTAGTTTTAGCTTTGGCTTTGGACTCTGAAGATATAATAATGGGTGTGGGTCTGGCAGTCAGTGGATCAAAGGATAATGCCAAGGTGCTAGTGGTCAAAAGTATATGGATAGCCGGAGTCTGTCCAATCTCAGATCCTGTAGCCTCCATACCAGCCTCGGGCTCAACATCAGCAGGTGTGGCGTGAGAAGGTATGTCACTGGAATATGCCACCGATCCCTGCTCTCGATCAGTGCCAGTGCCAGGTGCTATGGAAGTCGATGGTACATGCCGGCTGGTTGTGGAAAGCTGTCTCAAAATGGTCATAACATCATGAAATCCCTGCCGCATCTCAGACTAGAGTAGAGTGATCTTGCTATCAATGTCCGATATGAGACACGATATCTCTTCCAAGACTCTTTAAAGTCTGTCCTCTGCATCAGGTCTAACAGCTGTGAATCTCCCGACTGGTAAATGAGGTGTGGTAGGAGCTGGCTCTGATGGTCTAGCTTCATCAGCCTGTGCATCAGTCTCCTCAACAAGTCCCTGAGCCGCCTGAGTGTCATCCTCTGAATCATCTGAATGTGCTATAGGAACACTGAAGTCTTCCTAACCCAATTGCCATCAACTTTAATGAATCCCATTCTGGTAAGTGATTTCATAGTATACCTGTTAGTGTGCAGCAGTAGTCGGCTATCCTCTCCTGTCAGATCTACCAGAGCATCCTGAAATAATAATATAAAAACCATCCCATATGGCAGACAAGCCCGTGCCCTACGGGCTGCCTCCCTCATCTGCGAGAGCATGATAAATGTCAAGTTAAGGGCGTCCCCCTCAATCGGTCGCCTTATAAACACAAGGTCACGCTCGCTGACCCAGTCAAAATGCCCAGTCCGGGGCAAGAAAATCCTACTAATAATATTGTGTAACAACCTCATCTCCAATGACAGCTGATTTGCACTCACATGCATAATACCCTTCACATTTGATCTCTCCAGTATGAGTATGAGGGTCTTTTGTTTCTCCTTTAAAACTAAATAACACTCCCCTTCTTTTGGTATTTTTAGTATACTTGAAAGCTTCTGTTCACTTATTTCTATATGCTTTCCTTTAATTATTCCTTCTAAATGAAATGCTCCCAATGACATATTTTCAAAAAATTGACGAACTAAATTAAGATATGTCGGAACATTCAACAGACAAAAATCTTTCCATCCCTGTTTTTCAAGTCAATCCCCGATATGCAATTGTTCTTGCTCTAGAAAATCAAAATCAATGCTCCTACCCGGAGTAACCTGATGATTTCCTATAAGAATTACTTGCCGGGGTGCTTGAGGTTCTTCTTCCTACTCAATCGGCTGTTCCTCTTCTGGATTGGAGGTGTCCAACCGCCTCTTGGTTCTCCTTTCTTCTGCGACAGTCTGAACCACCCGCAAGGGTTTCTTGGCTACGGCTTTGCGAGGTGCCATCTAGCTAAGATTAAAGGATTGGAGGGATTTGAGAGAGTTTTTGGAAGGTTTCCTAAAGTGGAATGTGGAGTCGGCTAAGTGGAAACGGCCAAAACCTAAAAATATAAGGAATAGAAAACACGAAAACCCTATTTAAAGAAACGTTCGGCCCGACCTTCGAGTCGGCTCGCCGAGCGCCCTGATAACTCGAGTCGGCTCGAGCAAAAAATCAATCTAAATGTCAAAAATGGTTAAACTCAATTTCTATAGGTTTCTTGATCCTAAACTAGGTTGTCCTATGCTCTAAAGAAAAATTTGAAATACCTAGATAATTTTTTCTTAATTTTCAAAAATGAGGTCAAAAAGGTTCAGAATGGGTCACATAGTCCTAATTCACCTCTAATTTTTTCAAATCTATCTAGATTAAGTGGTTTAGTAAAAATGTCTGCTAGTTGATCTCCAGTAGGTACAAATTATAGTTCAATAATATTGTTTAAAACATGATCATGAATAAAATGATGTCGAATTTCAATGTGCTTAGTTCGTGAGTACTGAATTGGATTTTTGGATAAATTAATAGCACTAGTATTATCATATTTAATAGAAATTTTAGATTGGACAATATCATAATCTTCTAGTTGTTGCTTAATCCATAACACTTGAGCACAATAGCTCCTAGAAGCCACATATTCTGCCTCAGCAGTAGATAGTGCTATAGAGTTCTGTTTGCGACAGTGCCAAGAAATCAAGTTAACACCTATAAATTGATAGGTGCCACTTGTGCTCTTTCTATCAATTTTACAGCCTCCATAATCAGCATCAGAATAACTAATTAACTTCAATGATGTGTGCTTAGAATACCATAAACCTACATTACATGTGCCTTTCAGATATTTTATGATTCTTTTAACAGCCATGATGTGTGACTCTTTTGGATTAGATTGAAATAATGCACACATACAAACACTAAATAAAATGTCAGGTCTACTAGCTGTCAAATAAAGTAGAGAACCGATCATACTTCGGTACAGCTTTTGATCAACATTTGTCCCATTCTCATCTTTATCAAGCCTACATGCATGACTCATAGGTGTCCCATTTTCTTTGCTTGATTCCATGCCAAATTTCTTGATTATCTCTTTGATGTACTTGGCCTGGTTGATCAGGATACTGAAAGTTAACAGATGTGCAGGTGGTTTGACAAGATCCTGCACTAGGCATGCAAACATCTGTGGGAGCAGATTGGATTTTAAAACAATTTTTAAAATTCGCGCAGCGGGTATCTGCTCCGCTAGGAACTAATCTAAGTCTAGTTGCATTTACGCATGCATAAACATATAAAATATTTATAAAATATTAAACAATTTAATCTATCCATGCATGATTAAAAAATAAATTTTCCATACCTTTATTCTGCCTGGAATAACTCTGGAATAAACCTGGAATAGACTGGAATAACTGGAATAAAGTTATTCCAGTCGTCTTCCTCCTTGGGACCCTGTTTTTGGATTGCAAAACGTCATCGGAACACCGCCTTCCGGACCTCTGTTTGCTCCCAAATTTGAGTAGCGGGTTCTTGGACAAGTCTTCTTCGACTTGCCACCAGTTGCTGCAATCAAATCTAAGCCAAAAAAATTAAATAAATCACCAAAGTCTGCTGCCAGATTTCTGCAGCAGAACTGGATAGCAGACTTTGGCCTTCGTTTCGGAGCAGCTGGGGCGATCCCGGCTCGCGTGGTTTGCTCCTAGGAGTAGAGTGGTACTCCCTCTAGAGGGGAGACACGCCCGGGACTCTCGGATCTGCCTCCACGCACGGTGCTAGCCGCCGGAAGAGGGCTTCACGGTCACAGAATTCTGCAGCAGGACTGGGCAGAATTTGAGCTTGAAACAATGGGATTTTCTCTCCTTCTAAGGCTTCTAAACCCAGCCCAAAACCCTCTCCTTAAGCCTCTCAAAGAAGAGGAATGCCCAGATCTTTTTCTTGCTTTCCTTTGGATCTCACACGGTGGATAAATTCAACTCACGGTGAAACCTCTCATTGAAACTCAATTCCTAAAATTAACCAAAACAAGGGATGGCTGATTGCATCTTATAAGCTGCTGGGAGGGAAAGGGAGGTGGAGCGACGAAAGGTGGAGAGGCAGCAGTAGTTGGTAGCAATAAACCCAATTAACAAGTCATTAAGGGAGGGATTAAAGCCATTAAGGGAGGAGAAGGGAAAAGACGCGTGCGTTTGGCCTTCATTGGACTCATTTTGCTTTTTGGAACGCTTGGAGTTTTTCTCCAACGTGTATCACCGTGTAAACGACTGGGAGAAAAAAAAAACATAGAACCAAAACACCGGTCCGACCAAAAATTGGTTCAAACCCATTTTTGGTTCAATCCTATTAAATCAAACGGTTCAATCCAATTGAACCTGGTTCAAGGAATAAAATTGGTTGACAACCAATTGGTGGCCGAAACGAACTCCGAATCAGTTCAAAACTGATTCAGAAAAATCCTGGCACAGTGCTGGTCAACCCGGAACTTTTTCCAGTCGACACAGACAAGGGCAAGACGGGAAAAGAGTGCTCAAAAATACTGTGACCATAAAACCGAGATGATTCCCAATCGTAATTAGTATCCGGATCAGAGAGTTATCCTTTGTGGCGTGTGACCTCATAGGTTCGAACCTAAACGGTAGCACTAGAACAATTTCTAGTATCTGCACAGGAAACCATCAAGCAATGGGTCCCAGCATCCGGATAGGTCGAAGATGCGGGAGCAAACTATCGAACCTCTGGCATATGGTTACCGTATAATTCATCCCTTTGACCTCTAATGCTCAGGACGACTGAGATTGGGCTGCCAACCAGACTAAGTCAGTCGACTACGTGTCTCAACCTCGCAAGCCCAGTGACTCTTCACTAGGACTACCCCGGTCGAGGATTTGCTAAATTGAGATACTGCGAGACATTCAATCCAAACTGTTTGGACAGGTCAATTCCATCTTGGTCCATCACTGCTCCACAAGTACTTTCCTGTACCCAGAAACCTTCCATCACTGGATTAAAAATCCGGGTAGTCCGGCACCAAAGCACAGGGAGTTGCTTGCAAGCTACCGTGATGACCTCAGGTCAGAGGGACACATATACCCATATCCAATCGTGAGTATCCCTTTGGCAGAAAGGGACTGCACGGAGTCACGTTCAATAAGATATCACATATCTCACTGGCAGATCACATCAGTGTCATCACACTCATTTGGTCAAGAGGACAACCAAACGATATGAACTACAACAACCTATACTTGATATATTGCCGTCTAGTACAATATATCCTTTGGTTGTGAACAGGATTTAAGGACTACTCGATACATCCTCTCTGTATCGAAGTCAGTGTAGTCCTAAGGACTTCATCACATGGAAAGAGTTCATTTCAGGAAAATTTAAAATGTGATGAGCTGCCAAAAAAATATTTTATTAATTCATAAAATGAGTACAATACTAAGCACAACCGCCTACAACCCAGGCGATTGGCTTTGGGACACAATTCCCAACAACTCCCACTTGTACTAAAGCCAATCAGAAGAGTATCTAATACCCATTTTCCATTTACAATAGTCGAACTCTTTTATTCCAAGGGCTTTAGTGAAGGGGTTGGCCAGATTTTCTTTTCCATCGATCTTCAGAAGATTGATGTCGCCTTGTTCCACGATCTATCGTACGAGGTGGTAGCGCCGCAAAATGTGTTTGGTGCGGTGATGAGCTTTTGGCTCCTTAGCTTGAGCAATGGCTCCAGTGCTGTCACAGTACACCGGAATAGGACCATCTAGGGAAGGTGCCACTCCTAGCTCTCCAAGGAACTTCCGCAACCACACAGCTTCCTTTGCCGCATCTGATGCTGCAATGTATTCTGCTTCGCATACCGAGTCTGCAACAGTTGCCTGCTTAGAACTTTTCCAGCAGATCGCTCCTCCATTCAGGGTAAAAACAAACCCTGACACACTCTTGCTATCATCTCTATCCGATTGGAAACTGGAGTCAGAGTATCCCACAAGTTTCAAGTCAGGTTCTCCATAAATGAGCCATTGATCTTTAGTATTTCTTAAATACTTAATGATGGATTTAACCACCTTCCAATGCGCCTCACCAGGGTCAGACTGGTATCTGCTCACTACTCCTAGTGAGTATGCCATGTCTGGTCTAGTATAAGTCATAGCATACATGATAGAGCCTACTACATAAGCATAAGGTACTCTACTCATGCGCTCTCTTTCCTCAGGAGTTGTCGCACAATACTTCTTGGAAAGAGTAATTCCAGAACCTATCGGAAGATAGCCTTTCTTAGAATTTTCCATGCTGAACCGTTTCAACACAGTGTCAATGTACGTAGACTGGGACAGTCCCAAAAGCTTCTTAGATCCATCTCTATAGATTTTCATACCTAGTATGTAAGAAGCTTCATCCAAGTCCTTCATGGAGAACTGAGATGATAACCAGACCTTTATTCCTTGTAATGCTGCGACATCATTCCCGATTAAGAGAATGTCGTCAACATACAGTACTAGGAAAACATTCACGGAACCATTAACCCATTTATAGATGCACGGTTCTTCTCCATTCTTAACGAAGCCATACGATTTGATACACCTATCAAACCGTAAGTTCCAACTTCGAGACGCTTGCTTGAGTCCATAGATGGACCTCTGCAACTTGCATACTTTTGATTCATCTGTGGATGTGAACCCTTCAAGATGTATCATATACACCTCTTCTTCCAGCTCCCCATTCAGGAAAGCGGTTCGGACATCCATCTGCCAGATCTCGTAATCAAAATATGCTGCCAAAGCAAGCATGATCCGAATGGACTTGAGCATTGCCACAGGGGAGAAAGTCTCGTCATAATCGATACCATATCGCTGACGATACCCCTTGGCAACCAGACGGGCTTTATAGGTCTCTACCTTCCCATCTGCGCCCCTTTTCCTCTTGAAGATCCATTTACACCCGATGGGTTTTATTCCTTCAAGCGGATCAACCAATGTCCAAACATTGTTGATTTCCATGGACTCCATTTCGGATCGCATGGCTCCAAGCCATGCCTCAGAGTCAGATCTCTGAAGTGCATCCATATAGGTGATCGGATCCTCATTGTTCTCATCGAGCTCAATGGAATCGCCGTCCTGGACCAAGAAACCGTAGTATCTGTCCGGGTGACGCGGTATTCTACCGGATCTCCTAATGGGTTCTGGGTGTGATTCAATCACAGCCGGTTCTACGATGTCCTTAGAGTGTGTAGGTTCTTCTATTGGCTGAACTTCATCAAGTTCAATCTTAGAAGCTATAGTTCCTTCTCCAAGGAACTCCTTTTCCAAAAAGATAGCTCTAAGAGCAATGAACACCTTTTGTTCATTCTCCAAGTAGAAGAAATATTCTTTGGTTTCCTTAGGATAACCAATGAATAAATACTTGTCAGACTTAGGACCAAGTTTGTCTGAGTCTAAATGCTTTACGTAAGCCGGACAACCCCAGACCCGAAGGTGTGAGATTGAGGGTTTACGCCCATTCTACATCTCATACGGAGTGGAGACAACAGACTTACTTGGAACATTATTTAATAAGTAACAGGCTGTCTGAAGCGCATATCCCCAAAAGGATAGCGGCAGTGTTGCAAAGCCCATCATGGATCGAACCATGTCCAACAAGGTTCGATTCCTCCTTTCGGACACACCATTCAACTGTGGTGTTCCTGGAGGAGTCCACTGAGAGAGAATTCCATTATCCTCAAGATATGTCAAAAAAACATCAGATAAGTATTCACCACCTCGATCAGATCGAAGGGTTTTAATACTTTTTCTAGTTTGCTTTTCTACTTCATTACGGTATCGTTTGAACATTTCAAACGATTCAGACTTATGTCTCATTAAAAAGACATAACCGAATCTTAAAAAGTCATCTGTAAAAGTAATAAAATATTTGTATCCTTCTCTGGCACTAACTGAATCGGTCCACATACATCAGTATGTATTAGATTTAGAAGTTCTGTAGCTCGTTCACCCTTTCCAGTAAAGGGTGACTTGGTCATTTTACCAAGTAAACAAGATTCACAAGTGGGCAGTGATTCAGAATCACTGACCTCGAGGAGTCCATCTCCTCGCATCTTGTTTATCCTATTTTGGTTAATATGACCTAGCCTACAGTGCCAAAGGTACAAATTATTGACATTATCTAACCTTGGGCATTTGCTAGAAGTGTATATTACACTAACAGGCCTTGATAGTACGTATATGCCATTATTTAATCTAGCTTTCATTATAACAGAGTTATTCAAAATAACATTGCAAAAATCTCCTTTTATTGAAAGTTCAAAACCATAATTGGTCAAAAGACCTACAGAGATTATGCTCATAATGAAACTAGGACAATAGTGACAGTCGACTAGTTCGACAGTACAAGACTCAAAGACAAGACGCAGGACTCCAACCGCCAGTACTGGAACACGATTTCCATTTCCGACGCTCAGAAACTGTTCTCCATCTTCAAATCTTCTGCTAACTTGAAGTCCCTGTAACGAATTACAAACATGAATTGGACTACTAGTATCCAATATCCAGTTAGCAGTATCAACAATTGAGTAATTACAAGGTTTTATCATATAAATACCTTGTTCAGCAGACTTCTGCTTCCTCGGCCTGTTCGGATCTAGGGATGCAATATAAAGATGACAGTTCCTCTTCCAGTGTCCCTTCTTCTTGCAGTAGAAGCATTCTGCAGAAGATTGATCAGCCTTATACTTCCTGGTCTGACTAGGGCCAGGAGCATTCTGCACCTTCTTTCCCTTTTTATTTATTTTCTTTTTCCCTTTCTTAAAGGGACGATGACCTCTACTTCCTCCCACTAAATTTACCACCCCCTTATTCAGTTGGTGGTCTTTCTCGAAAGTCTGCAGCAACCCCAAAAGATCATGGTAGTTGACTGCAGGCTTGTTCATTCTATAATGATCAAGAAAGTCAAGATAGGAGGAGAGAAGAGAATTCAGGATCGCATCCTTGTCGAGCTGCTCGTACAAGGGGCATCCGAGTTTGCCCAACTTTTCAATCAACTCGATCATGTACAATACATGATCAGTGACTGAACCACCATTCGGCATCTTGGAGTTGTAGATGGCACAAGACACTTTGTACCGTTCTACATCATCTGGGGTGCCGAAGGATTCCTTCAATTTTTGAAGGATTTCATCAGGTTGGGCCTCCTCGAATTTGCGACTGAATTCGTCGTTCATCACCGCTAACATAATGCACCGGACAGTAGTGCGATCAGAGACCCACTTCAGATAAGTGTCTCTGACCGCACTCCATGCATTAGCGGGAGGGATTTCAGGTGCCAGATCCGTTATCACATATAGGATCCGTTCATGCTCCAGAATAATTCTTAATCTTCGATACCAACTATCGAAGTTATGACCCTTTAACTTCTTGTTATCGAGAAGTGACCAGAGCGATAAATTTAAAGACATCTGAAAAGAAAACAAGACCAAATTAGTGTATTGAATTAATAATTTAACCAAAAGACTTGGACTTTAGTCTAAAGGTTTCTCCCACTAATTTTTCAGATTGGTAGCCTCAAACTCCAATCCGTGAAAATACTTTTTCTCAAGTGGGTACTAAAATCCAATAGGCCTCGCATGAGCCCGACTATGGCCGGCTCACCCATATGAGCCTAAAGGTAGGTTCGTAAACCAATTGTTTCCTTAAACAATTTTCAGTATATTATTTTGTCCCAGAGAGCACCCTAATCGGCCTAGGGGCCTCCTATTGCGGGTCTCTGGTTAGGTCTAACCATTAAAATGACGAATCCAATGCTTCCAGTTAACTAAAGACCAAGCCCGACTATAGCCGGCTCACCTAGTCCCGTTAAGGAGGTTGCACTGAACCATCATTGATCAGATAGAAATTTCAGTCGCCGGATGTACACCCGTTCTATGGAACTGCCGATGCACACCAAGCTAGTGGACACATTTCTATCCAACTTAATGAGAGGCAAAGACACTATCAACTCCTTGACTTAGTCTTTTTAAGGACCTAATAATTTTAGAGGATTTTTAATTATGACAGAAGAAAGAGATAAGAACATGGATCATCCTCCCACTGAATCAATCAGATTCCATGAGGATTGAAATAAATCAACAAATGATCCATGGGCACCTATAGATCAGTCAGACCGATCAACCTGGGTGACATGGGTTAACTCGAGTCATTGAACTTTTCCAATCAGTTCTGATCGACTCGACTAGCCAGGTAGGTGAGATCATGGATGAGTATCTGCCATTAACCATCTTTCCTAGACACCAACCAAGTTGGCCAGGAAAGAGGTAGCCTCATACAACCATGATCACAATGCCAAACCTACCTCGACACCAGTCGGTTTACCAGACTCGATCAGACTAGTCTTAAGACTCGGGCGTCCACTGAGCCACTAATTGAATCCATTTTAGATGAACGGATCAACTAATCTAACTAATAGATAGTTCTAAAGAAGGACCTTAAACAACTTTTGTTTAATCTTCTTATTATCTGGTTCAACTAAACTTAGGTCTAACCCAGTTATGGACCCAACTAGTCAGCTAACCCAATTAACCCAAAATGGCTTATGCAAGTGTTTTAGATTTCTTAAACCTAAAAAATTTTCTAATAAGCCAAACACTTAATTAAAACAATTTTAATTAAGTCTATGTGTAAAACAATTTTACATACCAAATCATCCATCAAAACATTTTATAAATATTTTATAAAACATGCCTAATCCATGTATCTCCAAATTAAAATAATTTTTAATTTTTAATATTCTTTAAGGATCTTTCTGAAGATGCCAACACAGACGATCCGGATCATGTCAAAGACACACGGTCATGGTGAAGGTCTCAACTAGGTTCCAAAAAGAAATCTTAATACATCTTTAAGATTAAACAATTTTTAATCTGTAAACATGCATACTAGATTAGATTACAAATTCAACTTGGCTCTGATACCAAGGAAAGTTAACATATGTGCAGGTGGTTTGACAAGATCCTGCACTAGGCATGCAAACATCTGCGAGAGCAGATTGGATTTTAAAATAATTTTTAAAATTCGCGCAGCGGGTATCTGCTCCGCCAGGAACTAATCTAAGTCTAGTTGCATTTAGGCATGTATAAACATATAAAATATTTATAAAATATTAAACAATTTAATCTATCCATGCATGATTAAAAAATAAGTTTTCCATACCTTTATTCTGCCTAGAATAACTCTGGAATAAACCTGGAATAGACTGGAATAACTGGAATAAAGTTATTCCAGTCGTCTTCCTCCTTGGGACCCTGTTTTTGGCTTGCAAAACGTCGTCGGAACACCGCCTTCCGGACCTCCGTTTGCTCCCAAATTTGAGTAGCGGGTTCTTGGACAAGTCTTCTTCGATTTGCCACCAGTTGCTGCAATCAAATCTAAGCCAAAAAAATTAAATAAATCACCAAAGTCTGCTGCCAAATTTCTGTAGCAGAACTGGATAGCAGACTTTGGCCTTCGTTTCGGAGCAGCTGGGGCGATCCCGGCTCGCGTGGTTTGCTCCTAGGAGTAGAGTGGTACTCCCTCTGGAGGGGAGACACGCCCGGGACTCTCGGATCTGCCTCCACGCACGATGCTAGCCGCCGTAAGAAGGCTTCACGGTCACAGAATTCTGCAGCAGGACTGGGCAGAATTTGAGCTTGAAACAATGGGATTTTCTCTCCCTCTAAGGCTTCTAAACCCAGCCTAAAACCCTCTCCTTAAGCCTCTCAAAGAAGAGGAATGCCCAGATCTTTTTCTTGCTTTCCTTTGGATCTCACACGGTGGATAAATTCAACTCACGGTGAAACCTCTCGTTGAAACTCAATTCCTAAAATTAACCAAAACAAGGGACGACTGACTGCATCTTATAAGCTGCTGGGAGGGAAAGGGAGGTGGAGCGACGGAAGGTGGAGAGGCAGCAGTAGTTGGTAGCAATAAACCCAATTAACAAGTCATTAAGAGAGGGATTAAAGCCATTAAGGGAGGAGAAGGGAAAAGACGCGTGCGTTTGGCCTTCATTGGACTCATTTTGCTTTTTGGAACGCTTGGAGTTTTTCTCCAACGTGTATCACCATGTAAACGACTGGGAGAAAAAAAAAAAAAACATGGAACCAAAACACCGGTCCAACCAAAAATTGGTTCAAACCCAATTTTGGTTCAATCCCATTAAACCAAACGGTTCAATCCAATTGAACCTGGTTCAAGGAATAAAATTGGTTGACAACCAATTGGTGGCCGAAACGAACTCCGAATCAGTTCAAAACTGATTCAGAAAAATCCTGGCACAGTGCCGGTCAACCCGAAACTTTTTCCGGTCGACACAGACAAGGGCAAGATGGGAAAAGAGTGCTCAAAAATACTGTGACCATAAAACCGAGACGATTCCCAATCGTAATTGGTATCCGGATCAGAGAGTTATCCTCTGTGGCGTGTGACCTCATAGGTTCGAACCTAAACGGTAGCACTAGAACAATTTCTAGTACCTGCACAGGAAACCATCTAGCAATGGATCCCGTCGTCCGGATAGGTCGAAGATGCGGGAGCAAACTATCGAACCTCTGGCATATGGTTACCGTATAATTCATCCCTTTGACCTCTAATGCTCAGGACGACTGAGATTGGGCTGCCAATCCAGACTAAGTCAGTCGACTACGTGTCTCAACCTCGCAAGCCCAGTGACTCTTCACTAGGACTACCCCGGTCGAGGATTTGCTAAATTGAGATACTGCGAGACATTCAATCCAAACTGTTTGGACATGTCAATTCCATCTTGGTCCATCACTGCTCCACAAGTACTTGCCTGTACCCAGAAACCTTCCGTCACCGGATTAAAAATCCGGGTAGTCCGGCACCAAAGCACAAGAAGTTGCTTGCAAGCTACCGTGATGACCTCAGGTCAGAGGGACACATATACCCATATCCAATCGTGAGTATCCTTTTGGCAGAAAGGGGCTGCACGGAGTCACGTTCAATAAGATATCACATATCCCACTGGCAGATCACATCAGTGTCATCACACTCATTTGGTCAAGAGGACAACCAAACGATGTGAACTACAACAACCTATACTTGATATATTGCCGTCCAGTACAATATATCCTTTGGTTGTGAACAGGATTTAAGGACCACTCGATATATCCTCTCTATATCGAAGTCAATGTAGTCCTAAGAACTTCATCACATGGAAAGAGTTCATTTCAGGAAAATTTAAAATGTGATGAGCTGCCAAAAAAATATTTTATTAATTCATAAAATGAGTACAATACTAAGCACAACCGCCTACAACCCAGGCGATTGACTTTGGGACACAATTCCCAACAGATACCTTCTTTAGTTTGTTTGATTTGAAGTCCAAGAAAGTAACTCAGCTCACCCATTAAACTCATTTCGAATTCTCCCTACATTAGCTTAGCAAAATCTTGACATAAAGATTCATCAGTAGATTCAAAGATAATATCATCAACATATATTTGAACAACTAAAATGTCATTATTCTTTCTTTGAATAAACAGTGTGGTGTCAGCACTATCTCTTACAAAATTATTAGCAATTAAAAACTTAGTCTATCATACCAGGCTCTAGGTGCCTGTTTCAGACTATACAAAGCTTTATTCAGTTTGAAAACATGATTTGGAAAAGTGTGATCAATAAAATCCGGTGGTTGTTCAACAAAAACTTTTTCAGATAAAAATCATTTAAAAATGCACTCTTTACATCCATTTGAAATAATTTAAAGTTCATAAAGCATGCATAAGCTAGTAGTAGTCTGATGGCTTCTAATCTAGCTACTAGTGCATAGATTTCATCAAAATCTATTCCCTCTTCTTAATTATATCTTTGTGCTACCAGTCTAGCCTTATTCCTAATTACATTTCCAACTTCATCTAGTTTATTTCTATAAACCCACTTAGTACCTATAACAGGATAGTCATTAGGTCTTTCTATTATGGTCCAAACATTATTTCTCCTAAATTGGTTTAATTCATCATGCATTGCTAACATCCAATTGGGATCAGTTTCAGCTTCTTCTAAATTGTGTGGTTCTACATGCGAAACAAAAGCAATTAAATCATGTGCATCTCTATGTGCAGATCTAGTTTTAACACCTTGAGATGGGTCTCCTATAATTAATTCTTTAGGATGTGATTATACATACCTCCATTCTTTAGGTATATCAGTATGATCTTTGCTTACCTCTTCTTCATGTAGTTCACTTGATTGTTTATCTTTAAGAGTCAAGTCTTTCAGTCCATGTTCTAGAGTACCTACATCATCATCAGCAAAATCTTCCTTTCTCGAAGATGTAATGTCAGATTCATTGAAAACAACATATACAGATTCTTCAATAATCAAAGTTCTTTTATTGAAAACATGATAGGTTTTACTATTTAAAGAATATCCAAGCAAAATAGCCTCATCGGATTTTGCATCAAATTTACCAAGATTGTCTTTTCCATTCTTAAGAACAAAACATTTGCATCCGAAACATGAAAATACTTAATATTAGGTTTTCTATTGTTCCAAAGCTCATAGGGGGTTTTTCTGATAATAGGTCTAATTAAAACTCTATTTAAAATATAGCATGCGGTATTCACAGCTTCTGTCCAAAAGTATTTTGGAAGATTTCCTTCACAAAGCATTGTTCTGGACATCTCTTCCAAAGTACGATTCTTTCTTTCTATAACACCATTTTGCTGTGGTGTTTTAGGTATAGAAAAGTTATGATCAATACCGTACTTTGTGCAAAAATGATCGAAATACTGATTTTCAAATTCAGTGCCATAATTACTATGAATTGAAATAACAGATAAATTTTTCAAATTTATAACTCTTTTGTAAAACTTTTTGAATACATTAAAAGTTTCATCTTTATGTGCGATAAACAAAACCCATATGTATCTTGAAAAGTCATCTACAATCACAAGGTCATATTTCATACCACCTAGGCTGGTAGTCATAGTAGGTTCAAATAAGTCCATGTGAAGTAGCTCTAAGGGTCTAGTAGTAGAAACAATATTTTTATATTTAAAACTCTCCTTCACTTGTTTTCCTGATTGACAAGCATCACAAACATAATCAAAATTAACTTTAAATTTTGGCAAACCTTTGACTAACTCCTTTGAAATAAGTTTAGCTATTGTGTCCATACTAGCATAAACAAGTCGCCTATGTCATAGTAAACTTGATTCCTCGCTCTTGTCATTCATTGTTACAAGACTTGTATTGCTTGATATAGCTATATCATTAAGATCTACTACGTAAATGTTACCAAGTCTATGTCCAATGCATTTAGTACTAGAGTTAAGTGGATCAACTACTATATACATTGATGACTTGAAAAGAACATTAAAACCAATGTCACATAGCTAACTAATACTTAAAAGATTATGCTTTAACTTTTCTACAAGTAACACATTTTCAATGAATGTAGAAGGAGTAATTTTGATTTTACCAATACCGATTATCCTTCCTTTTCGATTATCACCAAATGTTACTATTCCACCATCCTTTTGTTCTAGGGTGAAGAATTGATCAATGTCACCCGTCATGTGTCTTGAATAGCTGCTGTCCAGATATCATCTTTTCTTTATACTTGTGGCTGCAAGACATCCCTGCAAAACAATCATTTAACAAATTTAGGTACCCAAGCTTTCTTGGATCCTTGCAAGTTAGTGGAAATGGTTTCTTTTGGAACCCAAACTTTCTTAATTTTTTTTTTGTCATTATATTTCAAATGACATTCAAATACTTTATGACCAAGGTTATTACATGCATAGCATACAATTTTTGATTTTGAATAATAACCATAAGATGATGCAAATTTAGGTCTATCTTGTTTTGAATTAATGAACTTAGGAGCATATGAAGTAGATGCTGAAAACTTGTTTGAAATAGAACCTTTATAACAAATTCCAAATTTATTATTAGTTTCTTTTTTATCTTTTAAAATTAATTCAAGTTTGTTAGAACTTAGGATTAGTTTTTCAACCAAGAATTTTAGTTTTTGAATTTCCTTCTTTAAATCATCATTTTCATTTTTCAAACCTTTATTTTTCTCAAGATACTCTTCTTTTTCAAATTGAACAATCTTGAGTCTTTCACAAACTAAGTTTAATTCTCTTTGCAAGATTTTATTTCTTTCACAAAATTCATTTTTGTCTTTTTCAAATACATCACATTGATTTTTCAAATCTTTCATTTTTAAACCGGCCTTTTTATATTCTACCAATAATTCATAAAAAGCATTATGCAATTTATCATAAGTGAATTCTAAGCTGGGTTTAGATGTATTTACCTCATCCTCCAAACCCATAAGACAGATTTGTGCAGTTTTTGTTATCTCTTCATCCTCTTCGATGGATGTGGTTTCATCACTATCACTTCAAGCAGTAAGCATTACCTTCTTCTTCTTTTTGGTGAACATTTTTTTCTTCACTTCAAGACAATCAGGATGGATATGTCCTGGCTTCTTGCATCCATAGAAGATAGGTACTTGACCTTTATCTTTATCCTTCTCTTTTTCTTTATCTCTTTCTTTTTCTTTTCTAAAATCACCTTTTCTATATTGCTTTCTCCATCTGTTTGATTTTCTTCTGCCTATAAACCTCTTGAATTTCTTCATGACAAGGGCAATTTCATCATTTCTAAGATCATCATCTGATGAGTCTGATTCTTCATTCTTATCTTCTTCAATAGCTTTAAATGCAATGGCTTTCTTTCTTTTTGTATCTTCCTCAGTCTTTTGTTGCATAGCCAATTCATGTATGATCAGTGATCCAAGCAGTTCATCCAGTGGCAGAGTATTTAGGTCCTTCGCTTCTTGAATTACTGTCACTTTAGCTTCCCACTTATCTGGTAAAGATTTTAAAACCTTTTGGACAAGATCAGCATTAGAGTAAGTTCTACAAAGACTTTTGAGATCATTTATAATATCAGCAAAGCGAATATACATAGCAGATATAGTCTCATTGGGATCCATCTTAAATAGCTCATAATTATGTACAAGAAGATTGATTTTTGATGTCTTGACTTGAGATGTGCCTTCGTGTGTGATTTCTAGCTTGTCTCAAATTTCTTTAGCAGAATTGCAAGTTAAAATTCTGTTAAACTCATTTGGATCCAAAGCACAATACAATAAGTTCATTGCTTTGGCATTCAGCTCAGCTGATTTCATATCATTTTTGTCCCATTCCTCTTTAGGTTTGGGAACTTCTACATCATTAACTCTAATTATGGGTGTGTGAGGTCCTTTTAGAATAATCTTCCATAAATGAAAATCTATGGCTTGAATGTATATTTTCATTCTTGCCTTCCAATATGTATAATTGGTTCCGGTAAAAAGTGAAGGTCTATTTGTGGATTGACCTTCGGCCAATGAGGTGCTCATGGGATGTGCCATATATTTTTACTCTAAATAACTTTCAGAGACTCTGCTCTGATACCACTTGTTGCCCAGGTGGCTTCCCAAGAGGAGGGGTGAATTGGGATTAAAAAAAGATTTTTCACAATAATGTGCACTTTCAAATTCTTTTGGTGTTATGGTGTAATATGCAATGCGGAAGTAATCAAGTAAAAGCAATAACGCGATAAGAACACAATCACAAATACAAAGAGATTTAGAGTGGTTCGGAGTAACTGGCTCCTACGTCCACTACCCAATCACCACTTGGGATTTCCACTATATCCCCCAACCAGAATACAGTCGGATTGTTTTACCATGCTCACAATCCAAACCTATACACTTTGGTTTTACCGAAATCACCAAAGAAAATCCAAACACTTGGTTTTATACCGGGATTACCAAGAACCTAAACACTTGGTTTTATACCGGGATTACCAAGAAACCCAACTTAGGTTTTATAAGGTTCACCTAAAAACCTTCAACCCTCTCTTAAGATATAGCCCCTTGTTGTTCTTAGAGAGAAAACAAAGATAAAGAAATGATGAACAAGCAACTACAACGAACCAAGTTTGTTTAAGTGTTGCCGATGTAGATCAAGATGAAGTCAAGCCTTAAATGCTCTTTAATGCTCTTCAAGCTACTTTTTTCCTTCTTCAATGAGTGGATTCAATGATGGAGCAGAGTTGGTGAAGCTTTGAATCAAACTAAAAAGCTCTTTGAGGTAGGTAGGTGAATAACTTGAAAGCTCTTCAATATCTCAAGATAATTTTACAATAAAGCTCTAATTCTTTTTTAATCTTTCAAAAACAATCCCTTTTATAGTTTTCCAAGAGATATGGCCGTTGTAGGGCCTAGGGATTCGTGAAATAGCTATTGGAGATGAATTGGAGTTCAAATCTCAACTTCAGCAACTAGTCGTTGGAGTGTAGAAAATGGCTCCACGAGTCAGCTCAAGGTCCATGAGTCTGCTCGAAGTCTCAGACAGCCCAAAAAGAAATTCTGTAAGAGTCGGCTCTTCTGGCTGGAGTTGGCTCTGGCCTTCAGTCAAGTCAAAACCATGACTACCTAGAGTCAGCTCTTCAGGGCAGAGTCGGCTCGAGATCTCAGGCTTCAGAATACATAACTCTGGACGAGTTGGCTCTTAGGACAAGAGTCGGCTCGAGGTCTCAGGATTCAGAAAAATACTTTCCTCCATGAGTCGGCTCTTAAGATATGAGTCGGCTCTTGATGCTGAAACATTGAAACTTCCTCCGTGCCGTGCCACCATGAGTTAGCTCTTAATCCAAGAGTCGGCTCTTGTAAATTTTCAAAAATTGCTTCAAGCTTCTCCAAAACTCTTCAACATTGAATCAAATAGAAGCTAATCTACATACCTTTAATTTTTACAACTTTCAGCCCATTTTACAAGATTACAAAATTAATAAAATAAGAAATTTTACAAGTTCAAGTTCATAAAACTTTATACAAAATTGCATTACCCTCAAATCAGTTTGAAAACTATTTTAAACTAAAGATAACCAATTTCGTGCAAAACTACTCAAGTAATTGAAAATAGTTGGTATCAAATACATGCTCCAATATTTTGTGATCATCAAAATCATTCCAGGGGTCAACAATTTACTTTTTTGGATTAATTTTTTATTTTTCTTTGATAATTCTTCATTTTTGTTTGTCAAACTAAGTTTTTGATCTCTCAAATCTTTGTTTTCATGAGTTAAGGATGAATTTTTTTGATAGTTTATCTTTTTTATTTGTTAACTCAAGAATTTCTTTTTTCATTTCTTTATTTCTTAGTTTAAGTTTTTTGAAATCATCTATGGATTCAGAAAATGTATTTTGAAGTCCTTCAAATATAAAATCAACTTTAGTTGCAGACCTTATCTCTTCGTCATGGGTTATGAGCATAAGTTTGTAATATCTTGTATTTTTTTATTGGAGCTAAAGTCCTTACTCTCAGTCCATGTCACCATCATTGCCTTTTTCTTATATTTTATTAAGACTTCCTTGAAAAAGGGGCAATCTATTTTATAGTGACCCAACTTCTTGTATTCAAAGCAAATAGATTGCTCATTTTCTTTCTCCTTTTCCTTTTTCTTGCTTGGGTCTCCTTTATGAGACTTTTTCTTGTAGCCATGCTTCTTTTTTTCATGAATTTTCTGAACTTCCTTAATACAAAAGCCGCTTTATCATTTTTATCTTCCTCATCTAAGTATTCACTAGATTCTTCCTTGGTAGTTATAGACTCGAGGATGATAATCTTCTTTTTTTTTTCTCATTTTTGGCCATCTTTTACTTCAAAAATAGCTTATAGGTTACAAGTGAACCTAAGAGTTGTTTAAGAGAAAGTGTATCAAGATCTTTGGCCTTTGGTATGGCAGTGACCTTCGCATCTCATCCTAAGCAATTGAAAGTAATCTAAGAATTTTATTAACAAGTTCAACATTACAATAAGACTTATCCAAACTTTTCAAGCTATTTATGATATTAATAAATCTAGTATACATTTTAGTTATAGTTTCATTAGGCTCCATCCTAAATATTTCATATATATGAATAAGCATATTAATCTTAGATTGTTTCACTTAATTAGTATCCTTATGAGTAATTTCAAGTATATCTCATATTTCTTTAGCTGAAGAACAAGTAAAAATTCTATTGAACTCTTTAGGGTCTAAAGCATAATAAAATAAATTCATAATTTTAGTATTCAATTTAGCTTGTTTTATATCTTGCTCATCTCAATCATTCTCAAGCTTAAGAATAGCAATACCGTCTACCATGATTTTGGGTTTGTGAGAACCTTTAATAATAGTCTTCTAAATGTTGTAGTCTATGGCTTATATGCAAATGTGCATGCAAGTTTTCCAAGATATATAGTTTATTCTATTTAACAAAGGTGGACGGTTTGAAACTTATCCCTTGGCAACACAAGCATCAAATTGGACTGCCATTTGATCTTTAACTTTTGATCATTGGATCAAATTCACTAGGTACTAAGCTTTGATATCACTTATTGCCTAACCAAGCAACCCAAAAGGGGGTGAATTAGATTTTTCAAAAACTTTAAAAAAGGGGGGTGAATCTGTTGCCGATCTCACCGCCGTGCCTGTAGCTTTAGAGCTGGTGACTTGATCAGGCCGTCTCGCCCCGCGGTCTCCGGGCTCACGATCCTGCAAGATAAGGTCAGAAACCCTGGCCGAGGATTCTGGCGAGGGGGCTCCGACGGTCAAGTTAGAAAACGGCGAGATGGAACAGAGTCTCCAAGGTGGGCCCCTAAAGGAGTTCCAGGCTTGGAGATTATATTTGTAAAGAAGGTCTCAGGAAGAGTGGAAATTGGGCCAGGTTCCTTCACCGTGCTTGGGCCAAGGGTCCCTCTCGGGATCTTGGATCCTAATCTCGGTGTCTCTCCTTTTCACAGCCCTTTTTTCCTCTTACCTAGTCGTCCGCTCTTCCCATTCTTTTATCCATCACGCTGCCTCCGGCTTCCCGCCCCTGGGAGGCTCCCCCTCGCTTTCACCTCCTTCCCTCCCTCTCTTCCCCCTTTCCCCTTTGGGTCTAAGAACCCAGCGGCCTCCTTGTCTTGCTTGTCGAGCCTAGTGAGGAAAGGGTGGGGGGAGGATGCTGGCCAGATCTTGGGGGGTGAGCGCGAGCGCTCTCTTTCCCAGGCGCCGACAACGCCCGTTACCGGGTCCTGTCCTGCCAGGATTTTGCTTCTCGGCTGCGGAACCTGTCGGGCCGATGTAAACGAGGTTTCGCGCGTCACTGTCGACCGTACCGGCACTCCTCTCGGGATGCGGCGTGCGCTGCTCGAGGGGCGGTCTCGGAACTTGTGCTTTTGCTCCTCGGCGGCCTCACCATGCGGGGTGCTCGACTTCGACCGAGGCGGGCCCCTCCTGGGCGGACACCTGGCGGAGCGGCAGAGAGGCGCTCAGCTTCGACCGGGGTGGACCCCTCCTGGACGGACACCTGGCGAAGGAGCAGCAGAGGGCCCGGCTCGACCTCGGCCAAGGTGGCACCGTCTCAGGGCGCCACCCGGCGAGGGAGGAAGGGGCCGCCGGCTTCGGCCGAGGTGGACACCTCCTGGGCGGACACTTGGCGGAGCGGCAGAGAGGCGCTCGACTTCGGTCGAGGTGGACCCCTCCTGGGCAGGCACCTGGCGAAGGAGCAACAGAGGGCCCGGCTCGACCTCGGCTGAGGTGGCATCGTCTCAGGGCGCCACCTGGCGAGGGAGGAAGGGGCCGCCGGCTTCGGCCGAGGTGGACACCTCCTGGGCGGACACCTGGCGGAGCGGCAGAGAGGCGCTCGACTTCGACCGAGGCGGACCCTCCTGGGCGGACACCTAGCGAAGGAGCAGCAGAGGGCCCGGCTCGACCTCGGCCGAGGTGGCACCATCTCAGGGCGTCACTCGGCGAGGGAGGAAGGGGCCGCCGGTTTTGGCCGAGGTGGACACCTCCTGGGCGGACACCTGGCGGAGCGGCAGAGAGGCGCTCGACTTCGATCGAGGTGGACCCCTCCTGGGCGGACACCTGGCGAAGGAGCAGCAGAGGGCCCGGCTCGACCTCAGCCGAGGTGGCACCGTCTCAGGGCGCCACCTGGCGAGGGAGGAAGGGGCCGTCGGCTTTGGCCGAGGTGGACACCTCCTGGGCGGACACCTGGTGGAGCGGTAGAGAGGCGCTCGACTTCGACCGAGGTGGACCCCTCCTGGGCGGACACCTGGCGGAGAGGCAGAGAGGCGATCGACTTCGACCGAGGTGGACCCCTCCTAGGCGGGCACCTGGCGAAGGAGCAGCAGAGGGCTCGGCTCGACCTCGGCCAAGGTGGCACCGTCTCAGGGCGCCACCCGGCGAGGGAGGAAGGGGCCGTCGGCTTTGGCCGAGGTGGACACCTCCTGGGCGGACACCTGGCGGATCGGCAGAGAGGCGCTCGACTTTGGCCGAGGTGGACCCCTTCTGAGCGGACACCTGGCGAAGGAGCAGCAGAGGGCCCGGCTCGACCTTTGCCGAGGTGGCACCGTCTCAGGGCACCACCCAGCGAGGGAGGAAGGGGCCACCGGCTTTGGCCGAGGTGGACACCTCCTGGGCGGACACCTGGCGGAGCGGCAGAGAGGCGCTCGACTTCGGCCGTGGTGGACCCCTCCTGGGTGGGCACCTGGCGAAGGAGCAGCAGAGGGCTCGGCTCGACCTCGGCCGAGGTGGCACCGTCTCAGGGTGCCACCTGACGAGGGAGGAAGGGGCCGCTGGCTTCGACCGAGTTAGACACCTCCTGGGCGGACACCTGGCGGAGTGGCAGAGGGGCGCTCGACTTCGGCCGAGGTGGACCCCTCCTAGGCGGGCACCTGGAGAAGGAGCAGCAGAGGGCCCGGCTCGACCTCGGCCGAGGTGGCACCGTCTCAGGGCGCCACCCGGCGAGGGAGGAAGGGGCCGCCGGCTTCGGCCGAGGTGGACACCTCCTGGGCGGACACCTGGCGGAGCGGTAGAGAGGCGCTCGACTTCGGCCGAGGTGGACCCCTCCTGGGTGGGCACCTGGCGAAGAAGCAGCAGAGGGCCCGGCTCGACCTCGGCCGAGGTGGCCCCGTCTCAGGGCACCACCCGGCGAGGGAGGAAGGGGCCGCCGGCTTTGGCCGAGGTGGACACCTCCTGGGCGGACACCTGGCAGAGCGGCAGAGAGGCGCTCGACTTCGGCCGGGGTAGACCCCTCCTGGGCGGACACCTGGCGAAGGAGCGGGTTGGCCCGGCCCGACCTCGACTTCGACCGAGGTGGACCCACATCCGACCTTGCTGGACCGTCCCCGCTCTGCCGAAAAAATTTCACATGGCTCGAATCATGCCTGGCGGAATCTGAGACATTCCACGTCATTATAACGGCCGTAACACAAGTATATATTGATTTTAAAAAAATAGTGAAGTGAAAGTGCAGCATAATATATGTACTAATTGAAGCTAAATATAATATTTATGAAATGAAGAAGAGGAGAAAAGAAAAGCACAATAAATACACAAGGTTTATAATGGTTCAATGCACCCTAAGCACCTACATCTATTTTTAAAGAATTCCTTGAAAACTTCACTATAATCCTTCAAAGATTATAGTTGATTTATTTTTTGGGCTCACAAACTCAACCTAGTTGATTTTTTCTTAGGCTCACCAACTACAACCTCACATCAAGCCAACCATAGGCTTACAATCTAATTTCAAGACGTGGATATGCTTATCTTATAGTTTCAATTCTTTTGAAGATAGTTACAACTCAAAATAAGGTACAAGAAGTAATGAAACTAAAAGCTCTCAAAAAAAATAAAAGAAAAGTCGATGAAGCTCTTGATGGAATCTCTTTGAGTTGTTTTCAATAGAAAGCTTCTAATGATTGCTTGAAAGCTAGGGATTGAGAATTAATGCACATTCTTTAAGAACTAGGTTTTTGTTTTGATGCTTTTATTTTGGAAGATTCTTTGTTAGAAGTATTTACTTTCTCTTGGATTTTCTTATTTCTTTAATATGTTTGGTGAAGAATAAATATCTTAAAACTTTTAAAAATCTGTTTATGACCATTGAAGAGTAAAAACTAGCCAATTGATACAAAATCTAAACTTCTATAGTTCTGAAAATATAATCATTACTGTGATATCATAAGCTGAAGTGTTGATACTTTTGTCTGTGAGTTGATACCTTGAGTTAATACTTCAAGTCCAAGTATTGATACTTCAGGTCCAGGTATCGATACTTCAGCTATTCTGAAAAATTCTACTATCCAGATCTTTTTGTGACTTTGTTACTTGGAGCATGAATCGATACTTGAGTCGATACTTCAAGAGTAAGTGTTGATACTTAAACCTGTGCCAAAAATCAATTTTCTATTATTTTTTTTTGTGACTGTAACTCGTAAAATTTGAGCTGATCCTTGAATCGACACTTCATCACCAAGTATCAACATTTCAGACTATGTCGATTGAAACTTGGCGTGCCAAATATTTTTCTTTTTTGGATCTTTTTTGATGGTAACTTACCACTTCCTTGAGTCGATACTTAGCATGTGCCATCTAAAAAATGTAAGCCAAGCATGAAATTTTAAAGTATTAACATGATTCATCCACTCTAATACTCAAATATCTAATAATTCATGATTTCTCTGGCTTTTCCATATTATGAAGACATCCAAAAACATGTAATTATCTTGCTTAATGATTAATCATTTTAATACATCTTATATTAAATTTGAAGATACATGAAACATTGATATCAAAACTTTAATAAAATATTAGTACCTCATATATACTCAAATATTATGTTATTTATCAAAATCAAAGTCGAAGTCAACACTTTGACCAATGCATAATGCCATACCTTTTTTTATTTTTGCCATCATTATACTTTGTATGACAAATAAAATTCAAAAAGTATATATTAGAAACATCATTATAATATCACAAACATATAATAATTTAATTTATCATGCATTGATCATTGATCATCATAAATTTAGTAAATATATTAACTAACTACAATTACAATAATCAAACAATAAGGGTTATGAAATATAAGAAAAAATATATGAAACATAAGTTTTTTTGGTTCAATGAATATATAGTTATTTTAGCTTGATAAACACTTAATCCAATAATGTATATGGTTAATCCAATAGCATATACAAGTAATGTATCTTTATACATACATAGTGTAGCATAGTAGACCGTTATAATTTAAATATCATGAGTATAATTATAATGTTAGTACCCACTAATTCACCATCTTAGATAGCAATTAATATAAGCATAATAATTGCTACTAGAACTATTTTTACTCATGCATTCACCATATTAGATCTTTAAATTAATAAAATCTATTATTTTAATATTAGCACTTGCAGGACATTTTAATGATAAATTGCTACTCTATGTAGTCATTATTTATATCTTCAAAAATAAAAATTACTATTTTTAATGCATAAGAAATTTTTTAGGAGGAAAAAATAAGTGTCTTAACTATATACAATGCATTTTTATAAAATGTACAGTGTAATTAAAGACAAAGATTATTAGCAAATGGTTTATCTACTTAATTTAATTTTTATATATTGAATTTCATAAAACAATTGTACATGACATGGTACAATTATATTAAATTATAATAATGCAATAGATAAATGAGGAGAGGGACCATTTATATATGAAAAAATAATAATACTGAAAAAAATGGACCAAAGAAGATCACCGCATCAAACTATGCTAGAAGGAAAATGGATAGACGGGCAAGTATTCTTATAAGATATTCGATATTGTAAAGAGAGTAAGGAAAAATTCTCACAACAGATTTGACAATGGGGAAGAGAGTGAGAAAGTGGAAGGACAACCAGGATTTCATTGCGAAGATAGTTCTTATGATGGAATTGAAGATTTATGGTAGGAATGGAAGTTTAACCTTGAAAACCAAAGGTCTTGTGCGAGAAAAAGGAAGAGTTAGGGTTAGGATTTCTAGACAACACTAATAGCTTAAAGAATTTTGAAAAGAATAAAATTATCAAATACAGAAACAAAAGTTAAATTTTAGATGCTATGAACCGAAAGTTTTAAAAGAAGTCAACAAGATTTAAAAGTTAACCAAACAATTGGGCCACTGATTAAAATTCCCTTTTTACTAATGCTCGTTGTACAATCATTTGTCTATCTTGGGTAGATAATAAAAAAAATGATAAAAAAAATTGTGTTTGTAGTGCAAGTTAACGAAACACAGACCGGAACAATAATCAGTCCACCAAGTTTATAATATATGATTTATGTCATACCATTAATACCTGAATAACAAATACTGGTACAATTTCGAACATCTGACTCACATCAATACTTAAGTCAACAGCAGTGTGGATGTTCTAGTTTACCATCGCATCCGATCTGTTTCCAGCTCTGGAGCATTCAGTAACTCATGACCAACGAGGCATGAATTCACCAACGGAAATCTCTGTGAACTGGTAGGCTGGCAGGACCAGCAAACTGATGCAGGTTTTTACCTTTCTCTCTCTTCCCCTCTCTTCCACTGCTTGTTTTATTTGTTACCGTGACTCGCAACCATCAAAATGATGACGAAGCTACGAGTCTTTCATGAACTTTTGAAAGAAAATAAAACAGTTAAACATGTAAAATGACAAAATTTTATCACAACCAGGTAACGGGAATTACCGTACATGTTGGTTGAATTATTTGAAATTCTAAAAAAATAATAGTCATTTTCCAATGAACTGCTAGTATGTACTTAAATATGACAAGCCACTGCAAGTAATCTGCTAAGCTTCTGACATCACTGTCACTGCAAGGTAAATTCCCCATTAACCAGCGCACATTCTTACAAATGATTAACGATACTCCCCAGCAAAGATAATGCACATTACTCCCCTTAAGTTAGGATAAATCCTGCAAGGAGTTTTTGTTATACTTGCGTTATCTCTTGTTTCCTAAGAGAGGTTCCACAAGATTCACTTGATGTCTAGGTGTATTAGATTCCCCCTCAGTAGGTTTCTTTAGGATTCCACTTGGCTGTTGTCCTTGTCGATTTTGAGCTCCCTGGAGGACAAGCAAAGAAAATTTCTCATAATTTAGACCAACTCAGTTCTTTTTGTAAGAGAGGTACAGGGACAAAGCCTCTCCTCAAGCTACTTGTAGACATCAGTGTCACTTCTTAGGCATATATAATAACAAAACCCAGAAAAGGTTTCAGCCCAACTCTTCATTATAAATGCCATAAAACTAATTTCCTTGAACTCAAGGATAACTAAACAGTGAAAAATGAACAATGGATGGTGCAACTACAATCTAAATTTTGAGATGCTTCTACTGATAATAAGTATTAATAGTGCTCGAGACTGATGTTAAAGGCAGACCTTGTTAAAAGAAATTATAAATCTAAATGAGTTGCTTACCACTGCCTTTTGTCCAGTTAACCTCCTATGTGATGGAGCCCGAGCCACTGATGAAGCAGCAGCTGCAGCAGCAACACGTATCCTGCAACAATGGTATCACACTATCATACGCTTTCTGATAATGCAGACCAGCTTATGAGTTATAATACATACATACATACATATATATATATATAGAGAGAGAGAGAGTGTGTGTGGGGGGGGGGGGGGGGGGGGGGGGGGGGGGGGGGAGGGGTGCCCTTGACTTACCTATACTTGAGTAGATCTTCACCCAGATCTGGACAAATCTAGATTAGAGAAGCAGGAGTTCCACATTAACGATCCAAGTCTTTGGAAGTGATCTACTACCTCTGAACTACTCATACATCAAAAATTAGATGATTTGAAGATCTCTAATATATGCATCAAGTGGTAAAAAATTGAACAATTCAAATAATATCATTTTTTTTAAACTAATTTTTTTTTTGACTACTTGATGCATAAGCTAGAGTTCTATAAAACATATGATTTTTGATGTGTAAGCAACTTAAAGATAGTATATCACATATAATGGCTTAGATCATCAATGTAGAACTCCATCATCCAATCTAGCTTTGAATGGACTTTAGTAGAGATCCACTTAACGTAATAATATTATTAGTAATACATACCTTTTATGAACATCAACATATTCATCTGTCTCATCCACTATTTCCTCCTGCATGAAGAAAATTTCAGATATGGTCATCTATATATTTCAAAAGAACCTTCAAGGATGTCAGGGTCCATGTGACATACCATGGGTCATATGGGCAAGTGCAGATCCTTGGCGGTGCACCGCACGACCGTCCATCGCACGACGGACAGCTAGCAAACAACGAGCGCTGCTAGCATACATGAGGCGTGCATTGTTTACTAATCGTCCATCATGCAATGGACAGCCCGTGCCATGCACTGCACGCTGCGGTGCATCATGCACACTGCAGAGCTGGGTTGCGTACAGGCAATATTTTTTAGTAACTTTACCTGCTTCTTTCATAATCTAATTATATGTTGTAAGGGACTCATGCAAATTTTACTAATGAGTACTTTTTCCTCTTGTACTTCTATAAAATAGTATCACATAATAATCTACACAAGGACATATCATTGATTTATGAATACATAGTAATATTTCATCAGAATAAGAAAAAGTTGTTTTTGTCTGATATAGTTTTTCATTTATCTTAACATTTCAACAAAAGGAATAAAGAAGCCATTAACTAAATCTAGCATGTTGAGGAATCAAAGTTACATAACTTACCTGCAAGAGTTCTTCAAATACATCCTCGAGGGTTATGATACCAATTACCTCCCCATCTTCAATATCCTCTAATAAACGACCCACTGCACTGGCTGCCGCATCATTTGGTTGCAAAGGGGTTGCTTTATGTCCATTGACATGCTTATTTTGCGACTTCTCAATGTCAACAACAACACTATCCGACTTCTCTACTTTAGATAAAAGAGGGGTTGTCAGTTTGGAGTCTTCACTTGCTTCTTTATTTTCTTCAGCCTTCTCCGCATCAGCATGTGGCAGATTTTTTGTTTTCCCTTTAGCCTTAACAACAGCAGCCATATGACTGCTTCCTTTTTGAAATTCATTCAATATATCATACAGCGGCATATCTGCTGGAACCCTGATCAAATTTCAAAGATAGCATAATGTTCGTAAATAAGTACAGAAGTTAAAAAAAGGATCTACAGCCTAACCTTGGAATTCTTCTAATGGAAACAGCACTAACAGGTGTTTCTGTCTCAGCACGAACTGTCAGAAGACTTTTTACCTGGTTCCAATATGCGACACCTCAAATAAGTAATGGCAAAACAAATTCTAATCTACCACATGCAGGAGATATCTGCTGCATCACCATGCAGTAGCATCTTGAGATAATATTAGATAACTGACACCCACCAGCAGAAGGCCAATAATGTTTTTGGGATTCCCTGAATAAACAGGGACACGACTGTGTCCCCGAGCAAGAATCTTGCCAACCGCTTCCCTGAGTATAACAAATAAAAGTGATTGGCAACATCATTTTACAAACTTGTAATTTTAAAAAGAAGGTAATATTAGAAAAGTATTCTGGGTCAGGATCACTATTTAGACAGGCTTAGCTGAGATTCAGCCATCCTTATGCAACAAAGCAAGGCTCCTTAAAGTTGCTTTGAGGTTCGAGGGTAAAGTAACATCATAAAGAGACTCATGGAACATACTTTGTCCTCATATCCATCCATTTTACTGGAAGCATACATATTACTCTTTTAATCTTATTTATTTAACGAAGGAAAAAGTTGTTCAAGTAATGAAAAAACTAACCAGTCCAATTTTGAATTAACATCTAATGAGAATGTTGATTCAATAGGTGTCATAGCCTCCTCAGCAGTCTGTACATGAGTAGGAATTTTAGAATTCTAGATCCATCCTTTAAAAAAAATCAATCCAGGAAGAACCAAGAACAGTATGCAAATAAGAAAAAACATTAGCTCTAATGAGCACCAGTCCTTAACCCTTGTAATAAAATAACCAACTGAAGAAATATGGTAGTTTCTTTTATTTTACCACTTTTGGCATAGCTTGTCTCCTCTAAAATAATGCTTCCATTACTTTAGGTCACGGTTCGCCGAGCTATGCTGAACCGGCTGGTTCGGTCCAAACCGAACCGGACTAGCACCAAACCAGCATGGTTTGGGTATAAAATTCGGTTTTCCCCTTATACATACATATATATATATATATATATATATATATATATATATATATATATATATATATATATATATATATATATATATATATATATATGAATCGGTCCGAACCAGACCGAACCGGTTTTCAATTTTTTTTTGGTTGTTATTGTTTAGTTTGGGAGGGTTGATAAAAGAACTGAGAGCTAGAGAACTCTTAGTTTTGAGTCAAAACTTTGAAGGAAGGCTGCAGAACCTATTTTTCCTGAATTTGAAGCCAATCAAATACCAAAATAGCAAGAAAAAAAGATGGATTCAAGGCACACATGTACTTCTCTTCTTTTTCTCCCTCTTCTCTCTTTTTTTAAAAATCATAAAAAATGAAAAAATAAGAAAAAATGCTGTCAATTTTTTTTTGGATATGATTTTAAAGTATGTTGTAGATCTATGAAAGATTTACACAATGATGCTAAGATCATGATTTTTTATTAAGTATATGATTTTTTAAATTAAAGTATTTTTAGGTTAAAAAAATTTAAAAATAATAAAATAAATAATTAAAAAATTATAATTATAAATTATTGTTATAGGACTCGTAAGCTACTTTTATTATAAATTTCGTATCGATTTATCAAAATTTTGATGCATCTCATGAATAGTACTCTAGATCTAATATTGAAGAAAAAGTGACCTTTCATACATGTCCGCTATCTTAAAAAAATATATATAACATCTATGATAAGATCCTACATGAATTTAAGATCAAATTATTTTTTATAATATTATAATTTTTTATATTTTTTAAATCTAAAAAATTAAAAAAATTATATAATTAAATAAAAAATAAAAAAGAGTAAATAAAATATTAATTAATTTATGTAATTATTGAGCTTATGTGCTTTTTAAATATTTAGGAATGAATCTATCAAGAAAGAAGAAGGATCTGGAGTGTAACATTGGTTGGTTGCATGGATAAATGCTCTCGAATCGGCATCATTGAAGGTGTAAATGGTGCGATGTAAAATTCAAAGATGATAGGATAATGAGGTTGAAGCAACACTTGGCTGGTGGCTATTCTGATGTATTTGCATATCGACAGTATCCATAAGAGGTCCATCAGTTGATGAAAAAGCATTTTGCTGATTTCAGAATAGAAAAGAGAACATTATAGAAAAAGGCAAAGATGGACCGCAGAGCCACAAAACCATCTTTTTATTATTCCAAGAAGTCAGAAGAAACATCTATTTCTTCTGACGAGAAGGCACAGATGGAAGCTGCCATTCAGGTTTGCTTGTATAAGTAGAGACAACTAAAAGAGATAGCCATGTATAGATAGCGATTTGGACCATCAGTTTTTGAGTTGGGATCGAGCTCTGGAAGTGTTGCAGGAAAGTCTAAGATATAGTTTAGGAGAATCTCCTCAGTCATAGAGCCCATCAGGAGAGGCACTAGCCGTATTGCATTCATGTTGAAAGTATTTGGAAGTAGAAAAAAGTCTTTCAGGGATATTCTAGTATGAGTCACTATCCATGATGTCTATTCACGTGCCTTTCATAGTAGAGATTCCAAACAACAGAGAATTGATAGCTGCTAGAAAAGGATAAGAAGAAGGATATGTAGCGGGCCATCATATCCTTGCTTTATTTCAGTCATATCCCAGCACACGCAGCAGACAACCTATATTATCGCTATACTATTGCATCTATACTGGTTGCTGGTATAGATATAGATCCTCCAGGATTGATGAATATTTATGGCCAGCTTCTAGACAGCAATAACGAGCTAGAAAATTAGATTGCTTCCTATCAAAGTAAGTGGCCCGTGTATGGATTGACAGTGATGTGTGATGGTTGGACTGGTCCACTAAACGGAGCATCATCAACTTCTTGACTTATTATGATGAAATTTTTTTTTCATAAATCTGTTGATGCTTCAAATCAGGTGCATAACAACAATTATATCCTCATATTGATGGAGAAGGTGATTAATTAGGTAAGAAAACATAATGTTATGCAGATCGTTACAGATAATGGACCACAGTATAAAACGCATGATAGCTTTTGATGCAATGGCAATTGCATATTTACTGAATTTCTTGTGCTATACATTGTATTGACATCATGTTGATGGATATTGAAAAGATCCGTAGGATACAAAAAATAGTTAAATTAGTATAGACTATCACCAGATTTATCTATAACAATACATGAATCTTATCATTGATGAGGAACTTTACTGGAAGCGAAATATTGAGACCAAGGATTACACGGTTTGCTACAAATTATATAGCACTTGATAGTCTTCTTGGCAAGAAAGTAGAGCTGCGTCAGATGTTTGTCAGTCAAAAGTAACAGCAAAGCAGATATGCCAGGGCAAATACTAAAAGGTGTACTATGAAGAATTTAGTGACGAGATAGATATTCTGGCAGTGGAGGCTGGTGCGGGCACCAGAATCAGAAGAAGACTTCAGGGTTCCATCTGGATCTTTGAATGACCTTGCCCGAAGATTAGGGTTTGTAATAAGGGTTGACCTGGTCAACCAGATTATTTTATTTCTTTGAGTCTGCATTTCATTTTGTTGAGTCATGTTGACTCAGTCTAAGTCCAAGTCAAGTCCTGGTTGGCGCCATTCCCTAGGGCGTCATTTTTTCTTCCAAGGCCAAATGCAAGTGGACGCCACACTCCCAGCCACACTCCCAAGACCAGTTGGCGCCACATTTCATCCCAGTGTCCCTGGTCCCCACGCCCAAGAGAGCAAGAAAATTTTCTTAGGAGAAGTCAAGGAAGGCGCCCACAAGCTGCCAAAAGTAACCAAGCTAAAGGAGCAGGGGATTTTCTTGGAGAGGACTTCAAGGTAGGCGCCCACACCTGCCTAAAGTACCTGGCTATGAATGGAAGGAGCCTAGTCTTGGGGAGAAAGACTAGGAGATGAGTATTTTCTTCCAAGAAAGAGCAAGTCATGGAAGGAAAACCCATGACTTAAGGAGAAGAACTAGGAGGTGCCCCACATACCTGCCATATGAAGCCATCACCTTGCATTTGAGGCCGCCCACTCCAAGGAAAGAAGCCTGGTCGGTCAAGGAGAAGTTTTTCATGCTTAGGATGAATGTTTAGTCCTACATGGGAAGTAGTGTAATTTTGTTTCTCTTGCAATGTCTATATATTGGACCCTTATGTAATCTTTTGATTTTTTAAAAAAAAATGAGTAAATGAAATCTTTTCTTGTGTTGAGCAACCTTGTGTTCTCTTCTTCCGCACTTCTTTGAGTGTTGAGCTCCATGAGGGAGTAAATCCGGGTTCCATTGGAGCCTTGAGGAGGTGAGAGATCTCCAAAGTTACCAAAACCCTGCCCCGCTTTCATCCCTGGCCGCCAACCCAATTTCCTTTCATCATCCTAGCCGCCAACCCTAATTTCCTTTCATCATCCTAGCCGCCAACACCCAAATTCCTAAACCCTATTCCCACTTCATTCAAAGCCGCCATCTCCTTCTCCAAGCCACCACCCACTATATCAAGCCCTAGATCCTTTTCATCTGCAAGCCGCCGCCCTACCAGCCAAACCCTAAATCCACTCCATCTTCCACCGCCACCTCCATACTCTTCCCTCATCTTCAAAGTTCGAGCAGTCCGGAGCTATCCCAGGTAAAGGTCTCATCCTTGAGTTTCTTACATCCTTATCTTGTTCTTCATCTTTTCCAGATCCAGAGTACGAGAAGAAGGCCAACCTTGCCATAGGACTACAATCCGAGGATCCATTACGAAGGTACCCCGTCTCCAAGGATCCTACAATCTGCTCGAGAGTGTCCTTCAATTGAAGCAAAGAGAGATATCACAGTCAAGTATAAAACCTTCTCTTCTCTCTTCGTCTGTTTCTTGAAAGAGGAGTAAACCCTAGGTCTGGGGGTTTCTCAATCCCCAGCGATCCTACTTCTTTATTACTCTGATAATCTACTCTTTTGAATTGTGCTTTCTTTCAGTGCATATTTTCTTTCAATATTAGTTAGCCTTGTTTTTGAGTCAAGCCAACTTCTAACAAAAAAAAAAAAAAGTCATAATTTACTTCCGCATCGCATCATCTTATTTGTTCTGCATCATTTTTGGTATCAGAGCCCTGTCTAGGGTTCTTGCTTGTTTGATTATTTTTTCGTTCCTTTTTACTTTTGCTGCCTGGAATAGACTCCCCTGGCCGTCCGGTCCTAGGAACAAGCGAGATGCAAGCCTCCTCCTCCTATTCCACGAAGGTTCCTAGGGCGTGTAGGGGTGCCGCTGGGTTATAACTTCTAGGCAGGGATTGTAAACGGGACACACGTTCTGTTTTCTGCCAGTAACTGCGCTGTTATTCGAATTGTTTATCCTTGCAGAAAATTCCAAATTAAGTAATTCTTATTTTGCTGGAACCAGTATAATTGAAAGTAATTGACATAAAATTTTCATGATTTATTAATTTCTGTAGATTTTCTGAGATCAATTTTACTGCTGTTCTGCTTTTTATTTTCTGCAAGCTGTTTTTTTATTTGAGTGTGCATAAATTGAATCTATCTTAAGGGCACCGAAGTTGCAACATAAGGGGAGGATTGAGACCCTCTCCTTAGCCCAAAACCACCTCCCGTGCATTCGAACCTAAGCCTTTAATCTTAAAATTAATTAGACCTAATTTGCCCTAGTGAGCTAGGGACACCAACTGGTCGAGGGACACCAACTGGTCGGGTCTAAGCTAATGTTGAGTCAGTTTGTCTAGTTACTCTGTGTGTGCTTTGTACTCAGTGTCTAGAACGGTGGTTCAGGGATTCTATCCCGAAGGGCTTGTGTGCTGGTCCGCCTACCTGGCCAATCACTGATTTGTGTCTAGGATTGGCAATTAGGGACCTAACACTCCCCTTACACCTGTCTGGCTGAGTCCCGAGTTACTACAGGCTAGCTTGCCACTCTGATTGGGCATCTAGTTTGGGCTCTAGGTCTAGTTAGCTCATAGTCGTTTCAGTCGAGTCTCATTTGGTGTGCTTGCTTGCATCATCATGTCAACCCGGAACGGAGTACCCTACCAACCTGGTCAAACCCAACCTGATTTAGAGGCCATGATTAGAACTCTTACCGAAAGTATGACCAAATTGAGTCAGGATATGACTGATATTGTTGCCCAGTTTAGGGATCAAGTCCGTGAGGATCTTACCCAACTTAGGGATCGAGTCCAAGTACTTGAGGAACCTAGACATCAGAATTGGACTCTTGACCCAGATTTTAATGTGCCTCAACCTCACCCACACCAGGAGCCTAGAAGACCTTTATACAGAGATCCTGAACCTAATCATAGGAGGCCTGACCCAGAGCCTGAAGATAGAGATGATAGGTTCATCCGGAACATCAAATTAGATGCACCCACTTTTGATGGTAGCTTAAACCCTAAGGTGTATTCTGATTGGGAGGGTGAGATGGACCAGTACTTTGAGTGGTATACCATGTCTGAGGAAAGGAAGTTCAAGTTTGCCAAGATGAAGTTAGTGCGTCAAGCTAGGTTATACTGGGGGAACATTGAGCTAACCACTAGGAGACGAAATGTTGAGCCCATAACCACTTGGCAGGGTATGAAAGAGAAGCTTAGAGATAAGTACCTACCCATTTCATACCAGCAGAATCTGTTAGACTAATGGCAAACCTTGAAACAAGGGAACCGATCTGTCTCAGACTACATAGCCACCTTTGATGAGTACTTGATGAGAAGTGATGCGAGTGAAGCCCATGAGGTCACTTTGTCTAGATTTAGGGCTGGACTTAGGGAAGACATTAAGAGGGAGTTGTTTCTGAGAGAGGTTACTGACCTAGACCAAGCCTATCAGATTGCACTGAATACTGAGAAATTTCAGAGAGGACCTATACCTTCTAGGGTTAGTGCCCCAATCCCAAGAAATGGACCTTGCCAAGTTACCCTTAGCAAACCTTTTCAGGGTATTCCCACCCCTAGGCCCATGGACAAAGGTAAGGCACCTGACACCCAGAGAACCCCTAGTTCTAGTATCACCTGTTTTAAGTGTCAGAAACCAGATCATATCTCCAGCCAGTGTATAGCCATAGCCTGTTTTAAGTGCCATAGGGTAGGTCATGTTTCTAGCCAGTGCCCACGTAGATCCCTTTACATAGAAGAGGGAGAGGAAGAGAATTCCGGGCCCAATGAGGAATTTGAAGAAGAAGTTTATGAGGCCGGAATGAACTTGGTTGATGAGTATGAAGGAGATGAGGAACCCACAGAATCTGACCAGTTAGGAGTTGTGAGATGCATCCTGTCCCAGAGTAGAGTTCAGGGGGACTGGCGTAGGACTAACATCCTACAGACTTTCCTTAAATTAGGGGATAAGGTATGTAAGATCATCATAGATAGTGGGAGCTGTATGAATGTCATTTCTGCTAGCACTGTCAAAATGTTAGGCTTAACCCCAGTCCCCCACCCCAACCCCTATAAGGTTTCTTGGGTAGACTCTACCTCTATACCCATCCAGTCTAGATGTCGGGTCCAAATCCAGATGCAATCCTATCAAGAGAAGATTTGGTGTGATGTCTTACCCATGGGGGTGAGCAGTATAATTCTTGGGAGACCTTGGTTATATGATCATGATGCCACCCTCTTAGAAAAATCCAATACCTGTGTCTTTAGTTTTAATGGGAAAAAGATCACAATCCATTCAGTCTCTCCTAAGGACAAGGTAGCTAAAGGACCCAATAAGGTCAATGCCCTTAGTCGTCGATCTTTGTTATTGAATTCTTTTAGGGCTGAAGTCGTAGGGTTTAAGCAGATCAAAGAGGAATATGAGTCGTGTCCGAATTTTAAGACTGTGTATCAGGATTTAGCTCAAGGACCATCTAGTGATCATAAGGATTATACCCTTTTAGATGGCTTTCTGTTCTTTAAGAATAGGCTTTGCATCCCTAGAACTTCTTTTAGGAAATTTTTGATTTGGAAAATTCATGCTGGGGGTCTAGCAGGCCATTTTGGAAAAGACAAGATCACCCTGGCTGTTGAAGACCACTTTTTCTGCCCTAGCTTAAAAAGAGATGTAGCACACATTGTGGCTAGGTGTCGGACCTGCGCTGTTGCCAAACAGCGAAAACAGAACACCGGCCTTTATACCCCACTCCCTGTCCCAGATCGTCCTTGGCAAGATGTGAGTATGGACTTTGTGTTAGGTTTGCCTAAGACCCAGAGGAGGCATGACTCTATCTGTGTCGTAGTCGACCGATTTTCTAAGATGGCCCACTTCTTGCCTTGTTCCCAGACTTTTGATGCGTCTAAGGTAGCCACCCTGTTCTTTAATGAGATAGTTAGACTCCATGGCCTACCTAAGACAATTGTTTCAGATAGGGATGTCCGGTTCACCAGCTATTTTTGGAAAACCCTTTGGCATAAGTTAGGGACAAAACTTAAGTTTTCAACTGCCTATCATCCCCAAACTGATGGCCAAACCGAGGTAGTGAACTGTAGCTTAGGCAATCTGCTAAGATGTCTTGTTGGTGAAAACACTAGGAATTGGGATTTGTACTTACCTAGAGCTGAATTTGCATACAATGACTCGGTCAATAGGTCTACAGGTAAGAGTCCATTTGAAATTGTGCATGGGTACAAACCTCACACACCTCTTGACCTAGCCCCTTTACCAGTCCACACACGAGTCTCCGAGTCTGCTGAAGTTTTTGCACAGCATATAAAAGACTTGCATAAAGAAATTCATGCCAAAATAAATTTAAGTAATGAAACTTATAAGAAGTTGGCTGATTCTCAAAGACGAGTCAAAACTTTTGTTGAGGGAGACTATGTAATGATTAGGTTAAGGCCTGAACGGTTTCCTTCTGGAACCGTTAGAAAGTTACATGCTAGAGGAGCTGGACCATTTAGAGTGGTGAAGAGAGTAGGATCCAATGCCTATGTGCTTGAGTTGCCTCCAGAACTAGGAATTAGCCCCACTTTCAACATTACAGACCTAGTAGAGTATAGAGAGCCAGCTGTGATTTCTAGTGAGCCTTTTGAGCCTAATCCTGTTCTTGAGAGTGAACCCAACCCTGTGTGTCCACCAACAAACTGGCCAGTGAGGAAAGAACAGATTGAAAAGATCCTGGACGATCAGGTTATCTCTACTCGTAATCGAGGATACCAAAGATACCTGGTCTGCTGGCAAGGAAGGCCAGATTCTGATGACTCTTGGATCTCCCGAGATGAATTATAAGAGCTGGATCCAGATCTCTTGGAGAGATACCAGAGCCAACTTGAGCCTTACTCGACAGGGTCGAGTTCCTCCCACCCCGGGAGAATTGGTGCGGGCACCAGAATCAGAAGAAGACTTCAGGGTTCCATCTGGATCTCTGAATGACCTTGCCCGAAGATTAGGGTTTGTAATAAGGATTGACCTGGTCAATCAGATTATTTTATTTCTTTGAGTCTGCATTTCATTTTGTTGAGTCATGTTGACTCAGTCTAAGTCCAAGTCAAGTCCTGGTTGGCGCCATTCCCTAGGGCGTCATTTTTTCTTCCAAGGCCAAATGCAAGTGGACGCCACACTCCCAGCCACACTCCCAGGACCAGTTGGCGCCACATTTCATCCCAGGGTCCCTGGTCCCCACGCCCAAGAGAGCAAGAAAATTTTCTTAGGAGAAGTCAAGGAAGGTGCCCACAAGCTGCCAAAAGTAACCAAGCTAAAGGGCAGGGGATTTTTCTTGGAGAGGACTTCAAGGTAGGCGCCCACACCTGCCTAAAGTACCTGGCTATGAATGAAAGGAGCCTAGTCTTGGGGAGAAAGACTAGGAGATGAGTATTTTCTTCCAAGAAAGAGCAAGTCATGGAAGGAAAACTCATGACTTAAGGAGAAGAACTAGGAGGTGCCCCACATACCTGCCATATGAAGCCATCACCTTGCATTTGAGGCCGCCCACTCCAAGGAAAGAAGCCTGGTCGGTCAAGGGAAAGTTTTTCATGCTTAGGATGAATGTTTAGTCCCACATGGGAAGTAGTGTAATTTTGTTTCTCTTGCAAGGTCTATATATTGGACCCTTATATAATCTTTTGATTTAAAAAAAAAAAAGAGTAAATGAAATCTTTTCTTGTGTTGAGCAACCATGTGTTCTCTTCTTCCGCACTTTTTTGAGTGTTGAGCTCCGTGAGGGAGTAAATCTGGGTTCCATTGGAGCCTTGAGGAGGTGAGAGATCTCCAAAGTTACTAAAACCCTGCCCCGCTTTCATCCCTGGCCGCCAACCCTAATTTCTTTTCATCATCCTAGCTGCCAACACCCAAATTCCTAAACCCTATTCCCACTTCATTCAAGGCCGCCATCTCCTTCTCCAAGCCACCGCCCACTATATCAAGCCCTAGGTCCTTTTCATCTGCAAGCCGCCGCCCTACCAGCCAAACCCTAAATCCACTCCATCTTCCACCGCCACCTCCATACTCTTCCCTCATCTTCAAAGTTCGAGCAGTCCGGAGCTATCCCAGGTAAAGGTCTCTTCCTTTAGTTTCTTACATCCTTATCTTGTTCTTCATATTTTCCAGATCCAGAGTACGAGAAGAAGGCCAACCTTGCCATAGGACTACAATCCGAGGATCCATTACGAAGATATCCCGTCTCTAAGGATCCTACAATCTACTTGAGAGTGTCCTTCAATTGAAGCAAAGAGAGATATCACAGTCAGGTATAAAACCTTCTCTTCTCTCTTTGTCTGTTTCTTGAAAGAGGAGTAAACCCTAGGTCTGGGGGTTTCTCAATCCCCAGCGATCCTACTTCTTTATTACTCTGATAATCTACTCTTTTGAATTGTGCTTTCTTTCAGTGCATATTTTCTTTCAATATTAATTAGCCTTGTTTTTGAGTCAAGCCAACTTCTAACAAAAAAAAAAAAAAGTCTTAATTTACTTCCGCATCGCATCATCTTATTTGTTCTGCATCAGAGGCTATCAAGCCTCTATATGAGATACTTCGAGCCATGAACTCTGAAAGATATGTTTATATAGACTTCCTGTATTACATGATGGAAAGGATAAAGGAAAAGATCCAAAAGGCAAATCCAATACATGCTAATAAGTATATCCGGATCATTTGATGGACGGTGGAGTTATTAAATGAGTTTAGATTTACATCTAGCAGGTACATAGTAAATCATAAACGCTCTAAAATCTTAAATTAAATTATATTTGTATAAGTATACTTGACTAATTTATAAAATATATGTACAGCTTATTATCTGAATTCAAGATTCTAATACTCCATACCGGACATTGTCATGGATGAACAGCTTATATCTACCCTATGCAATATTATATATAAGATGAAACTCGATCCAGATATCACAGCTATGTACCTAGAACAAGTTAGGTTGAAATTATTGAGTGATTTTTATTAGTACTAATTTCAATAAGTAGCACATGATAACAATAATTTTTTTAGATGAAATTTTTTAGGAAGGGCACAAATTCTTTTGAATTCAATGAAGCCATCAAAAGTAAATCAAAGATGAATCCTAGTAAGTACTACTAAGTTTAATATTAGATTCAAATTGATTTTAAAATTTTACTGAATCTAAAATTCTAAATAATTTAATATCTTTTCCAGCTGAATAGTGAATACATTTTGGTGAATCAGCAAAATATTTAAAAATTCTTACTATCAAGATCCTCTCCCAGACGGTGTCATCTAGTGGATGTGAGCGCAAGTGGTCTACCTTTGGCCTTATCCACTCCAAGCAGAGAAACTGTCTAAAATAGAAATGCTTTAACGATCTTGTTTATCTACACTATAATTTAAGGTTAAGGCTAAAATTCATTCAAAAAAAATTGAACTGAAATACTTCAATCCTATTGCAAGTAATTATGTTGATGAGAATAAAGATTCGATGATTTGATGGATCATGAGTCAACAGTAGAAGCCAGAACTTGATGAGCCAGGATCGCCTCCTCGACTAACTAGTTTTGTAGCTAGCGAGGTTAGGATGGATGCTGAACAATGGACAACAAGCAATATTCCTCACAGGGCTCTAGCAGATTTATCACATCATCCCTTCCCATTATCTTTCGGTCCAGAGACAGAGAAAAAGGAAAATAGTTGCATCTTTACTGGAGCACAAAGTTTATTCAGATTTAGACACCAAAAAGAATGGTGCTAGTGCTTTTTCAAATAGTGAAAGATCTAGTGATCAGGAAAGGGTCGGAGGATAAGAGACGTAGTCGGCTATTCATCTTCGATTCACTAGTGAGTTGCAGTTTATTCACACCACATAGGATATAGACCATGGTACACCAGTTGGTAGAGCCCATAGTGATACGATTCCAAATAGGTGACAGGCTCCGCGAGGTCGTTTAGAATACGATGCAGCTGCAGATCTTATATATGGAGTAGGATCCATGGATGTATCAGGGTTATCCACATATTTTGGATCCTCTTATCCGCAGGTACCGGCAACTTGTGATCCATATGAATATATTTTTGGTGCATCGAAATATCATCTTCTAGTAGTTATTATCCTATACAGCTAGGAGCATCTTATGGATCTGATTTTGCTGTTAGTATATTTAGATGAATCCCTGCATAGCCATATCATCAGTCTTTGGATACTTCAGAGTTAGGATCTCAGCGAGGGATCTGCGATGAGTTATGATCCATCACACATACCTCTTGGAATAAGTTTATAGGAATATCATGCTGCCTAGTTAGAAGGATTTATTGATCTTCCTACTCAGTACATTAATGATCATGATATTTATGGATATCGACACTCGATCTGATTTTAAATATCGGTATATAATTATATTTATATTTTACCTTCCACTTTAATTAATTGATGGTAATCTTACTTTAATTAATTTTTTTAAAAAAATAATATATCATGGCCAGAGGCTATATAGCATTTTATAGTATTTTGAAATGATATAAACATCAATTAGTATCAACAAACATCTATTTAAGTCTAAAAATATTTTATAAACCCCAAAAAGAATAAAACAAAAAAAAAAAATGTACCGGTTTAGACTGGCATGCCCTACTATACCATGTGTCGGTACGGTATAGTACCAGTACCATACCATATTGTTCCAGTGCTGGTACGGGTCCCGATATTGGTACCAGGATCCTTGCTTTAGGTTTACAATAAGAAAATTAAAATTCTAAAATAACCAACCAAAAGTAACATTTTATGCTGCTTGCTAGAGTTTGTATGTGAGAATGCCAATATGCAATGATTATAGCTCTTTTACATATGTTATACAGAAATCCTGCATTATGCACTTGAGAGTTTCAAAATATATGTATCACTTGGCAATTGACAATTATTTGTTTTGAGATATCCTTGTGAGACAGTCAAATTCATAAAACAGCCATTTCATACTGATTTTAGAAACATAGATGAAACTGAGTACAGAAGAATCTTTTGGGAAGTATGGCAAAATGCTACCAAATACCTAGGACAAAAACCTCCAGAAACTCTCATTCCAGAAATTTCTATATAAAAACTTAGCATTTTTAACGATGTTGACAATTTTTTTGTTATGATGTACCAAACAAATATATGTGTACAGATAATAAGGAATTCTGTGATTTGGTTGAAAAAACTAATACCTACTTGATTATTAAAGTAATTTTCTAGAGTTATTTGCCACTTGCCACGATTTGTTGTAATGAGAAAAAAAATTAGAAAAATTGGATATCTGTTTATCTAGTTTCAATATGACCAAGGAATGTCCTAACCAGTTTCATCTAAGAGCATCTAACTGATACCACATTTCATTGAATTCTTTAATTTGGTTGGAAAAACTAATATGTGATTGTTGAAGTAATTTTCTAGAATTATTTGTGACTTGATATGATCTGTTGTAAAGAGAAGAAGATTTAGAAAAAAATTGGAGATCTGTTTATCTAGTTTCAATTCATGGAATATGGTCAAGGAATTTCCTAACCAGTTCATTTAAGAGCTTCTAATTGAAGTTGAACCCATATTTCACTACAGCAGCCAGACTCCATGTAGAATAAAAGGGTGAAATCATCGGAAAGGTAAAGGTCAATCCATGTTTTAGGTGCTATAATTACATTGCAAATATCAACAAGGGCAAACTTCAAAGTTCTGAGGTCCACATCTAGCCTGCTTACCTCAATGGTTGTCATACAATCTACTGGGTCTTTCAGTTTTGTTAATTTAAGAGCCCATAAAAGCTTTTATTAAGAGGAATATTCAAGATATCAAAAATGACAAATATGCAAGTCAAGATGACAAAGCTGACAATATTGGTGCTAATTAAGTTGTTCATGATGATCTCTTTCTCTAAATAATAAGGTACTAAAAGATGAGACCATGGTTACAACTTGATAAGCAACAAATGAAAATTCGAACAGAGAAAATAGAGAAGCTTTTTTTTTTTTTTTTTTTTGAGTAAAATAGGAAGCAGAATGCCACCTGAATTTATTAATGAAAGATAGATGAGGATATACAGAGGTTTGGACTAGACACCAGCAGTGTCTAGACTGATAAGAATGTAAAGGAAAACCTCAAATAGAAAGGCATGTATTAAGTTGTTCATGATGATCTTTTCCCCTAAAACAATAAGCCAATAAAAGATGAAACCATGATTACAAATTGTAAGTGACAAATCCTCCTTTGAGCAGAGGGAGTACAGTCAATCCTAGCTCATCAAGAAATTTTAATGATTACCAGACCATCCATCCACATAGAATAAAAGAAATGCCTTGCCTCCATCTTCACTAAGTTATACTAATATCATAGAACAAATAGATCTACTCACAAATGCAATCACACAAAATTTGCTATGGTAGGTAATCAAAATAAAATCCTTGTTGGCAATGGAAATATCAAGTTTGGCATTAAAAGAATCTGTGTTGAAGTTGCAAAGATCTTTCTATTTGCACCCTACTAGTACTACTGTTACAATTCTTGCTACCATTTTTCATCCCTTTTTTTTTAGAGAGAGAGGAGAGAGGGAGAAGGAAGGGAGGGGGGGAGGGGGCGATGCTCGCAAATGATAATTTTTGTTGCCCAACTAATAAAATGGAATCAAACTTTCGATCTTTCAGATGTTTACAACTTTTATATCATCCATCAATGCATGTCAAGCAAGTGCATGAGCCTTTCATAATAAAAATGTGTTCTTGTGCAGCAGATTAAGATGGCTTGAACTTCAATACTTATAAATTTAGAGTTTCATGATTGAAAAGAATAAAAAATCTCCACCACCAGGTTATAGCGATATACCTTTTCAGTTAAATCTAATGCTCCACTAATTATTGTTGTCTCATCATGGGTGAGCTCACCACCTTTACCAGCCTAGCATGATCAATGCAGTGTAAGCATCACACAACAACCATACAAAATTTGCTTCAAAAGCTTCTGTTGTACTGGATATATGCCCTAGTGACATCTGAGGAGCAACACTTGCATTAAAAAGTAGATTTACCTCTTTGCCATGGATAGAAACAAGAGCTTTTAACTGAGCACGTCTAAAAAGTGCAGATTCATTATGCCCAAGTGCACAATCTAGAAGCTGGGACCACATAAACAAATTAAGAACATCTAAATCAGTGCTGTCAGTTAAAGCGATCATAGAATAGAATATTTAGCAATCTTTCTAAAGATGGCTATTGTAAAGAAAAAGCAATTGTACATAAGCAATAAAAGATAATGCAGCAGTGGCATAATATGTTATCATATTCTCAATTTGATAACTATAACCAATGATAACGGTGGAAAGCTTGATGTTCAATAAGACAAATGATCTAGGTGGATCACCAAACTCAATATGGGCCGCTTTGACCACTATGGGTAGAGCTGAACAGGGTTCAAAGCAAGGATCGCCGAACTGTGCCGAACCGGACCGGCGCCAAACCGTCATGGTTCGGCTATAAAAATCGATTCCCCCTTTACAAATATAAACAAATTAGAAACCGGTTCGAACTGGTCCCGAACCGGCCTGAGCCGGTCGGTTCAGGATCGGTTCGGTCTGGTTCGAACCGGTTTTCAATTTTTTTGGTTGTTAGTTGAGAGGGGGGAAGAAGATAATTTTTTCTTAATTCACCAAGACCGGTACCCATACTGGTACCAGTATGGGTCTCGGTACCAGTTCAGCAATCCTTGGTTCAAAGTAAGATCTGCCAAGACCACCACATCGAGAGCCAATCTGCAAGCAAAAGCTTTCAAAAGGTCATTACTTAGTTATTTAGCATCCAATTTTGATATTCTTTTTTTAAAAAAATTGAATAATTTTCAAGATCTACGACATGATGCAACCCCATTAAAGGGGAAGTGCTCCTATTAATTAGGCCAAAATTCTTTAATTTCCTGTCCAAAACAAGCTAATCAATCCAAAAATTTTTCTTTAGGGCAAGACTTTGACTGAGCATAACTTTCAATCCGAGAAGAATTTGATGAAGTGATAGAAGTTGATGTACAAGTCAAAATATATCTTCTAAAAAAATTTAGCTTTTTTCAGATTATTTCTACTAGCCATACCTATTTTAGGTAAAAGAGTCCCACTAGAAGTAGTTAGTTCAATTCAACCCAATTTATTTATAAATGGAAGTTCATCTTTAAGATAGAAAGAGAATCCAACCCAAAGTGTGTAAGGACGGATCTCGTGACTATAAATAGAGGGTATGTGCCTTATTTTCTTAATCAATAAGAAATATAAAAAAAGTAAAGAGACTTTGATCCTTACTTTCAAAAATTTCTCTTCTATCTTTGTGAGATTCTATTAGAGCAAAATGAAGGAAATCTTCCTTCTTCCCGATCGGATCAACAAAATGGAAAACATCTTTAATCAAAATCAACTAACAAGGTTCAACTTGGGGACCTAACCACTAGCCAAACCTGCAATCATTTGCATAATACTAGTGATGGCCTTTAATTTTGCAAAAAGATACTCAAAATAATTTTACACCACAATAGAAGCATGCATTTGGAAAGCTAAAAACCATTAATTAAATGATAATATCATTGAATGCAGTAAGTGATAAATAGAAAATCTTTTTGTTATAACAGCATTGCATGTTGTGTTTCTGCTCAAAAGAACCAAAAATCATGCCAAAAATATACAACTGGATAAATTTTGGGTGGGCTTCGGCCCTCCCTTCCACTAAAAAAAATACTACATAACAAAGAGAAGAAAATAAAGTACTGGTAACAAATAAACTATCACATAACAAACCATTAATTTATCAACAATTGGAGAAACTGGTTTAAAAAGACACCGGCTAGAAACATCATGTCCTCTTATAATAAGTGACTTATTATTTATATCAATGTATGCTCAATGCACACTTTAAAGATTTATCACTTAAGTTACTTGAAAGTGATACCAGAGATGTCCATCTTAAAAGTTAGAGAAAAGCAGAACAAGAAAACTATCAAGTATTAAAATAGAAAAGTAGTGCTTTATCATATAGGCAGCTCATAGCCTGAAGCAAATCATAACATGACCATGTGATTCCTTTATTTGTACAAATTACCTTCCCAATAGGATAACCTACTGGATAACAGATGAGCATAACAATGCGCACAAGCCAAACAAAATTAGCTCCCACAGCTAATCCATATCTCGTACATATGGCTTGTGGAATAACCTGAAGCACAAAAAAAAATTGATATTATTTTCTTAATCTCAATGACTTGAAATTGACAAACAATGAAGTAAAGCATAATTAAATCTTAATTTATATGGAATAACATACCTCTCCAAAAGCTAGAACAAATGTAACAGACAAGACAACAGCCACAAGAGGATGGAATATCTTGTCAAGGAATATAGGAAGAGCCTGCACTTAATTAATGTAGAACCGATAGAAGAAAATAAAAGAAGCAAAATTGATAAAATAGTAGCTAAAATAATTTTCTAACCTGAATAAGCTTTTAGCACATAAGAAACAAAAAAAATGAAAATAAAAATAAAATTTCAGAATATGGTTTGCTTGAAAAGTAACCAATTTCTGGTTTCTCTTTTGCTAAACTCCATTCAATCTTGAATAAGTTTAACTTGAATTGCTGGTAATGTAAATTCATCAACTATCTAGCAAAAGGTAATTACCATCACAAATCTTGCCCATCATGCTACAGGATGTGTACTTGGTAATTATGTACACCCCTGCCAAATGATATTCTATGGATGTATAAAGAAAATTATGAAAATATTACCTTCTAGTTTACATTTTTTTGGAATACAGTGTTAAATGCACTACCATTCAGCATGTGCTCCGTTAAAAAAAATATATTATATCGTAAACCCCATTCATCATAAAAAATGACAGAATCCTTCTAATATTAAGTATTGCTAAATCCTTTGTGGCTTGGTGGAAGACTTCTGATCGATGGAAAACTAAAGAAGGGAAAACGTAGCAAATACATTTAGTCACTATTGGAGTCCAGTTGGAGTCCAGCTATAAATGGCATCTGGGTTACAAAGAAAAGTCTAGTCACAAAAGCTTCTGTCACTAACAATAGTAGAGAACTCATCGTACATGTCCATCATATCATCACATGCCTAAATGTTTATATCAAATTATTAGTAGATAACTTTATGTATATGTAGAGTGTGTCTATAGGCACCCTCTTTAAGGCATCTTACGCATCTAGTCTAGTGTATTATTATGACTTGCATATGTTGGGCAAGTGCCCTGATGGAATAACAAATTCATTTCCATGTTGCAATTCAATCCATGCATGATGCATGGATCTATCAAAATCTGCTAGGCAAGTAGATAATGGGCATGGTCTGTAGTTAGCAGATAACCAAGGTATCAACTGACATGTAGTTGCTATATTTCATGATCTATGATACTTCTATATGTTGAGATTTTGGTAAACAAGAAGTATACTCTAATACCATATTAAGATCTTATCTGAAAATCCAAATATTTAGATGGATGGATCCAAAAGTATATAAGCACCACAAGAGTTCTTAATCTATCCAATATAAGACTATTATTCTTCAATAGAATAATAGTCTTATATTGGAAGATGGTTTCATGATAATAAAATTTTTTACATTATTTACCTATTTTTGTTGTTGCATTTGTCGTTAAACTAGTTTTGGTCCATTATAATATAAGCTAACAAGACAACGATGTAGAAAAAAGATTGCACCATGTCACTTGTGAGAGTATTTTGCAAGACATGTATTACACCAAGCCATTTTGCTTTGTAGATACTCTTAGCTTATTGAAATCATGCTCAGGTCACTTGTGAGAGTATTTTGCAAGACACATATTACACCAAGCCATTTTGCTTTGGAGATGCTCTTAGCTTATTGAAATCATGCTCAGGCCAATACATTAAATTGTAGAAGTTAGTTGAAAAAATATCATATTTCCTATTGTACTTCAAGTTCTCTTAGTAGTATAGCCTTCTATATTACATCCCCTTTTCCACAAATAGTCCTAATCTAGTTCATGCTTGAAAAGATGAGCATGGGGTGTACCGTGCACACTAACTGGAACCAAGGATCTAGGTCTCGGTAGCACTTCTTGCGGAATACGGAGACAGGGTACCATCCTATATATTGGGATAGGACATCTAGCCAGCATCCCAGTGTCCCGATAGGAATGCCTTGAGACGTCCCCTATCTCGAGTGTCAGAATGAGATGGGATCCCAACATGTCTCGTTCCATAAAAAAACTAGGACAATCTTGTCCCACAAGATTTAAAACTTTGACTGAAACCAACAATAAAGTTATCCCATGAGTATGGGGATGTCCCAAGATATGCCGAACAGGACATTGGAATGATGGCTGGATGGTCTTGTCCCAACACATGGGATGGTACCCGATCCCAGTATCTCGTGGGACATCCTACCAGGACTTGAATCCTTAGTTATATGGACCTTGCTATGTGTATCACCAAGTTGGTTACATGCCAGCATTTATTAAATTCTTTCGTTGAAGAATTCAAAGATAGCCAATAGCTGAATTCTTTCAATAATGACACCTACCCATTAGAGAGCTTGGTAAGCAAGGACATATCAAGAAACCTTTTGTGAAATGCCATATGTCTTGTTTGACGTATCTATTGAAAGGTGTCAATGAATTGGTGATTTTTGATCAGTCCTGAACAGTGTTATAATTAGAAATCATGATATATAAAAAATGAACATTTGCTATATTTCATTATGTATAAATGTATCAGAATTAGGAATTGTGGAAAAAAGCACTACTAAGGTAGGTTGCATATTTCTTTTATATACTACAAAAAATCTAAAAGATATTACACATTTTGCCAATTATAGTTTTACTGAAACATTTAAAATCATGAGTGATGTCCTGAATTAATTGTTCACCAGTAATTAACACTTGAACTTTGTGAATTTTATATAGATGATGAACCACCTAAATGCATTATACCTTTTAATATTTGTCTACTATATAATTAAAAACATATATTTATTCAAAATTATTTTTTTAACATGTCCCTGCATCACTGTATGTCCTTTTACCGAAACAGAAAATTACAAACTCATATACATGTCCAAATCTGACTCTTACATTCTTTTCCAAACAACAATAATAGAATTTCACCTACAAGTTTGCACTAGCACTGCAGCCATGGCATTCCTGCTGATATATGTAAAACTTTGCCCTTTACAGTCTCATTGAGTATCATCAGCCAATCCATATTCCTGTCTAGTTACCATATTCTAGCAAAATATCCTATTTAGAGCTCCTTACTCTGTTAGCTATGTAACTATCTATCTGAATTTCTATTTGCAGCTCTATTCACTATGATAACTAGAGGCATACACAGATTATCACCTCAAGTTTCTACTGTAAACAAAACACATCTGGATTCATCATCACATAGTAGATCATGAGCCCAAGTGTTGTTTCACTTATCTATTCCAAATCTAGGATAAAGGCATCATGCTAACTTTTATTCTCTCCTGCTAGTGGCATGTTACATGCATTACACACAATATGAAACCAATGAATAGCATTCACCATTATGTTAACGTACATAAAAAGAACAGACACAGAATAACCAGCCATAACTAGCAAGCCTATTCCAACTCAAATAATAGATATAAGAAAAGAGAAACAAACCTAAACATTTAGTGCTTGGGCTACTTGCTTTTTTAAGTTGATAGTAGAGATCTTTTGGAAAATCAAACATGATTCTGACTCTTCCATGTAGTGTCATTTCGAAAGTAATAGGGCACTGAGTTGTTGCTAAGACATAACTAAAAAGAAATGTACTGGACTTCAAAAAGAAATCTATCTGCCAGACTAACTAATCTAGCACAATATAGAATTCAGAAAAAGATAAAACAAACATAGACAGTTCCAATTTTAAGGCTAGACAACTTTACTTAGTATTCACTAATTATCATGTTAGAATATTATTACTACCCAATATTTTTAGTTTTTACTTAAAAGCATAATGTACCTAAGGTATGTCTAGATAATCAAAAAGCATAAGTTTGGTTTTGAGGGTTGGGGGGTGTACCAACCCAAGTTGATGAATACAGTAGTGTATTATTAGGGTCCAAAAACAGTCGTGACAAAAAAATTAACAGATGCCAAACTACGATATGGAATGGCACTTTTTAGTCATCTTATCAATTTAAGACTACTAAATTTAAAGATTTGACTAAATATAACAAGCATCAAGCAAACAAAATATTTTTTTATGTATTTATATATTGAATTAAGGAAACAAAATCTCAGTCTATAATCCATCACAAGTTGGAGAAGTGTATTAGTAGAAGTCGATGAACATGATATTGCGTTTACTTACATGATAATTTCATTATCATTGCATGATTATTGTACAAAAGGAATATTTCTATGTAGTGTTGTTGGCTTTGAAAGTGAATTCTCCACTCACTCCAACACACTTGTCAAGCTTCAATATGTCCTATACATCCATGGGTTTAAATAATTTGCAAAGATAAATTCAGTTAAATGACAAACCTCCATAGCTGCAGCATTACATAAAAGCAAAGTCACGAGAAGTTGGTGCTGCTTTTGAACAACAGGAAGGATGGTAGCTGTGAGAAGGAACAGACAGACAATCAATAAAAAGGATGAGTCTGTGCTTCTTTTAAACAGCAGGAAGAATGACAGCTGTAAGAAGAGACAGAAAACCGATTGATGAAAAAGGACCCGACCAACAGAGTGAAACCATGCAGCAAAGCATTCCCTAGCAGAATTTCTTATCATGTAGCTTGCCGACAGTCTTGTCATAGCAAGATCTCTGATATAATGACTGACACACTAAACACTCAAAGAACATATAAAATCATACTTTGTGAATATGAAAGACTACAAGACCTCACCGATCAAATTGTATATTTCTAATCAAAAGAGCATTCACTGCAATCCTATCAATTCAGATGAAAACACATTTAACATAATATAAAACCACATATTCAACCACAGAACTCAAATTCTCAACCATTCCATTCTTCCAAATCCATTCAACACTTATCAAGAAAAAAAATAAAAAAGAAAAATCAGCTTTTACCGTAATGGACACAGACTTATCCAGGAAATGAAAATCAAGAAAGGGCATATGATTTCTCCAAAAATCTTCAAAATTAAATAGCAATGGAGAAGAACAGGAGCAGAACTCGCTGATCCAAGAGCCTATCAAGATCCTGATTAAAAAATAAAAATAAAATCAAAATATCCTCCTTTGCAAGAGCTTCTTCACCAAGATTTTTACAAACTGAGCCGAATTGCTCGACATAATTATCATCATCAAATAGATCAAAAACGTGTTCAAGATTTCTCCAATCCAGACCACTTAAAGCTAGAGGAATCAAACAGAACAAAGAAAATCTCAATATTTTCCCGATCCAAATCAGCTGAGCCAAAAACAAAAAGAAGAGGAGGAGTCATCACAGCTACATCGAAGAATCAAGAATCAAGAACCATAACTAGACCTGCTTGTTTCTTCTCGGTGGGGGTGCCGCTGCGCTGGAGGATCTCGAGCTCGACGAGGCCGAGCGACATGAGACCCAGCGTGAGCCCGGACATGATACCGGCGAAGAGAACAAGAAGGCACGAGATCCCCGCGTAGGTGTACCAGTACAGCGACCCGAACGGGATGTCCTCCCTCTCCAGCACGACGACCACCGTCCCCCCTCGGCCGCCTCCACCGGCGGCGCCGCCACCCATCCCTGCCGCCATCACCATCCCTGCCGCCGCGAGGGCGCTCACCGTGTGCATCGCTCCAATCAACCCAACCCAGTTCCGACGAGCAAATCTCCGAATCCAGTTCCAAAATATAGATTTCAAAAATATTATTTTATTTATTAATTATTTGTTTATGATTGTGTATGGATTTGTCTCTTTGGGTACTCGAGGCTTAGGTTTAAACTGGTACGCCATACTTACCTAAAAAAAAACTGGTACGCGACATGCCACCTAGAATTTGATAGTACTACACGTCCCCAAAACACTCGCCAACCTGGCCCCAAAACTTGACATGCACTAAGTTAACGCGGCACTAGAACCTTGCGAGGATGATATGCGTGGAGTGTAGCAGAAGGGATTTGGGATCAGGTTTTATGTTCCACGTAGACCATCGCAGACTTTACCTTTGCGTACGGACGATTGGATCGGATAGAGGATACGGTCTTCTACGGATGGAGGATCACTGGTCGTCAATATTTTAAGGATTATCAGATGTTTATTTTTATTTTTATTTTCAAGAAAAAAATTCATCTCTCTCGATTCCATCTTTCCAAAATGCGCTCATGTTGATAAACTATCAAGGATAAAATTGATTTTTAGTTTTAAAACTTGTTACCACTGAATCTTCTGAATCGGGTTCTCTCGATCGGGTTGACTAGAATACGCATCTTTTGGTTCCAGCAAAAAGGATCCATGGACCGGTGATGTTCAGGCGAGACACTTCGATGGCTAACTCAGTAGAAAACTCGGAGCAACGGAACGGAGGATCGAAAAGAGATAGCTCGTGGGAAAGGAAAAGCCCTCATCCTCTCGGGTTCCCCCTTTTACCTTATATAGACACGGAACTTTACCGGAATCTGCTAGGGGCTAGGAGGAAAATGGTCGATTTGCTCCTAGAGGAATCTTGGTAGTGGCTAGGTGGCACCAGGACATGGAGGCATCGTGGGATCTATAGAGTAGTAGCGGTCAGAAATCTGTTGTAATAAAATTCTGGTACCAGCTGAAAGGGGTCTCTGAGGCCTCCGGGCCGTCCTTGGAGCGGCCTGCTTTGGGCCGATATGGGCCTACCTGAAGTGGGTCGGTTAGACCTTTGGTGGGTTGGTCGGACCTCTGGTGGGTCAGTCAAACCTCTGGTAGGTCGGCCAGCGAAACGATACACTCTGGTCCGACCCGGCTGAAGGGCTGTCGGCTCCGGTTTGGTTCAGAGGAAGGCCAATTGTGTAAAACAGTTGCTTCCCTTTCTCTTGGCCTTCGGGAAGGCTTGTAGCTTCGAAGGGCGAGAGCATCATTCTCGCATTGAATGCATTCGTCCTTGAGGGGATTGCGAATTTGATCAAGTATGCTTGATGAGGAGCAGCGATCCGCCGATGCCGAAAGGAGCGCGTAGGCCCACCAGGCATTGGCGAGGAAGTATTTGACCGAACCAAGAGAGATGAAGGAGCTGGTGGCGGAGTGGGTCCGCGGCGCCGTGGCGAAATACAAAGCTTGTACCGACTTCAATGATGAGATGGAGGAGGCTGGAGCGGCGAGTTATGAATACGACTTCGACGACTGCTTAAAGAAGGTGGCCGAAGCTTTTCTAGAGCTCGATCTATTCTCAATACAGCTGAGGTAATTGCCAGAAGGAGAAGGGGGCCCGGCCGACACTAGGGCCGACGCCCAAACTGCTACTGATGCGGGACAACCAGCTGAGGCTTTGGTCGAGGCTTTGGATACTGCATGAGAGGCCGAAGTCGAAGCTCCTTCAATGAGTGGGAAAGGATCTCTCCCCTTTGTACTTACTTGAAAAGACTTAAAATCAATCGTAAAAGTCTGTCCATATCTGTACAAAACTTTTTAATTAATGAAATGATATTTTTGATATTTGTTTTTTGTTTTGTTTTGTTTTTTTGTTTTTTTTTTTTTTGAACGGGCTATTCTTGCCTCTTTGTTGCTGACCAATGGTTTTTTCTGGAGTTGCTGAGTGTCCAATTGACTTTTAACTTAGCCATTAATAAGAAATATTTCTAAGTATCGAGAAGCCGGCTTAGTCCAAACTCGTCCCTTTTAGAAATATTTCTAAAGGATCTTCGAACTAGCCATTTGTAGGAAAATTCCTTAAGTGTTTAAGGATCCCACAAAGTATTTTCCAATCAAGGTCAGATTTTAAGTGGGCTACACTAGAGCCTTTCCAATCGGGGTCAGATTTTGAGGGACTGCACTAGAGCCTTTCCGATCGAGGTCAGACTTTGAGTGGGCTGCACTAGAGACTTTTTGATTGAGGTCAGACTTTGAATGGGATGCACTAGAACCTTTCCGATAGAGGTCAGACTTGGAGGTGGGCTACCCTAGAGCCTTTTCGATCGAGGTCGGACTTGGAGGTGGGCTGCACTAGAGCATTTCCGATCGAGGTCAGAATTTTTAGTGGGCTGCACTAGAGCCTTTCCGATCGAGGTCAGACTTTGAGTGGGCTGCCCTAGAGCCCTTCTGGTTGAGGTCAGACTTGGAGGTGGGCTGCCCTAGAGCCTTTCCGATCGAGGTCAGACTTGGAGGTAGGCTGCCCTAGAGCCTTTCTGATCAAGGTCGGACTTTGGAGTGGGCTGCCTTAGAGCCTTTCCGATTGGGGTCAGATTTTTAGTGGGCTGCACTAGAGCCTTTCCGATCGAGGTCGGACTTGGAGGTGGGCTGTCCTAGAGCCTTTCTAATCGAGGTCGGACTTGGAGGTGAGCTGCCCTAGAGCCTTTCCGATCGAGGTCGGACTTGGAGGTGGGCTACCCTAGAGCCTTTCTGATCGAGGTCGAACTTTGGAGTGGGGTGCCCTAGAGCCTTTCCGATTGGGATCAGATTTTGAGTGGGCTGCACTAGAGCATTTCTGATCGACGTCGAACTTGGAGGTGGGCTGCCCTAGAGCCTTTCTGATCAAGGTCAGACTCGAAGGTGGGCTGCCCTAGAGCCTTTTCGATCAAGTCTTCGATCGCGTCCTTCAACTGTAAGCAATCTTCTGTGTTGTGCCCGTGGTCACGGTGGAACCGACAGTACTTGTCCTTGTTCCATGATGTGGAGGGGCTTCTCATTGGGCAAGGCCTTTGTAGGAAGGTTTCATTCTCTATCTTCATAAAGATTTTCTCCCTCGGGAGGAAGAGAGGTGTGTAAGTCTTAAACCTTTTGGGGAAGTCTTTCGACTTAGGGCTGTGACGTCGGACCGAGTTGGTGCCATCGTTGGGAGGTCGGACTTCGGGAGCCCTATCATTCCTCCTTTTGGGAGCCGACCTTCCTTCAGTCTGGCGTTGGCTTGCCGCTTGTTCTTTTGCCAAGGCGTATTTCTAAGCACGGGCTAATAGTTCGGAGTAACTTGTTGGGAACTTTTTGTCCAGTGAGAAAGTGAGCCTGGACGATCGCAGCCCTTCTTGAAGGCCGACATAGCTACATGCTCGTTGAGGTTCGGGATTTCCATGGTTGTCGAATTAAATCAGGCCATGTAATCCCAAAGGGTTTCTCCTTCCTTCTACTGCACAAGAAAGAGGCAATCCATGTTTCTCGGCATCCGGCTACAGGTCCTGAAATGGGACAAAAAGAGTTTTTTCAACTGGAAGAAGGAATGGATCGTACCTGGTCGGATGGTGGAGAACCACATCCGAGCCACCTTCTTGAGTGTCGCGGGGAAGGCGATGCAGTGGAGGGCGTCGGAGGTGCCCTGTACCATCATGTGGGCCATATAAGTGTCCAGATGATCCAGAGGGTCGGTGGTGCCATCGTAGGCATCCACCTGGGGGATCTTGAAGTGACGGGGGATAGTTCCCCCATAATTCTGGCGGAGAATGGCAGGTGAGAGTCTTACGCCAGCGCTTCTTCTCCCTTTTGCTGATCGACCAATGTGGCAATTTACTCCTTCATGTGTTGGAGCTTGCTGGTGTAGTCCCTCAGGTCCCCGTCGCATCGCTAATCATCGTCGGGCACCAAATCCATGGAAAAGTGCGGGGCAAACCTTACTCTCTTTCCATCGGCATGAGTCCTTTGCGACCTTCGGGGCTCTGGGGTTGTGTGGAAGTGGAGTCGAGGGACTCCTTGCTGTCGACTTCCCTCGCTAGCAGGTCGATGACTGATTCTAGACGCCGCGAGTGGCTGTTATCTATCATTGGCCACATCTTGAAGGTTCTGAATTGTGGTGGCAAGAGTATCGATGCGGTTCAGAAGGGTCAAAAACTCATGTTATCCCAGGGTGATGGTAGGCTGGGCGGCATTGTTCTCCCTGAGAGATTCTCCCGACCTTATCTGGGAGCGGCCTCTCCAGTTGGAGGTATTTTGAGCTCTTCCTTTCACCATTATTTTGTCTAGTGGTGGATCCCTCCTTTTGGAGAAGGAACAAAAGGACGAAGGTTCAAGGCCCTCCTTCTAGTGCCAATCTGTTGCTGCTGAATCTTTCGGACCGGGTTTTCTCGACCAGGCTGGCTGGAGTGCGTGTCTCCTGGTTCCTACAAAAAGGTCCCATGGGCCGGTGATGTTCTTGCGGGGGACACTCCGATGGCTAAGTCAGTGGAAGACTCGAAGCAACAGAATGGAGGAATCGAAAAGAGATAGCTCATGAAAAAGGGAGAGCCCTCCTCCGCTCGGGGTTCCCCTTTTATCTTATATAGGCACGAAACTTTACCGGAATCTGCTAGGGACTAGGCTGAAAATGGCCGATTTGCCCCTAGAGGAATCTTGGTAGTGGCGAGGTGGCACCAGGATGGGGTAGCATCGTGGAATTTGTAGAGTAGTGGCGCTGAGGTGTCAAGAATCTGTTGTAACAGAATTCTGGTACCAGTTGGAAGGGGTCTCTGGGGCCTCCGGACCATCCTTGGAGCGGCCCGCTTTGGGCCGATATGAGCCTAGCTGAAGTGGGTCGATCGGACCTCTGGTGGGTTAGTCAGACCTCTAGTAGGTCGGCCAGCGAAACGATAAACTCTAGTCCGACCCGACTGAAGGGCCGTCGGCTCCGGTTCGGTTCGGACGAAGGCTGATTGTGTATAACAAAACCCATTTGAAAAATTTTTCTTTCCGAGAAAGTTATTTTTAGCTAATTTTAAGCTTATATGAGCATCTAATTTTTTCAAAAAAAACATAAAATATCTATTATTATTTTCAATAGATATAAAATGATATATTTTTATTTTCAAATTTTCTATAAAAAATAATATTATATTTGATGTGCGACTAATTCCATCATCGATATCCTGAGAATCCATGGATTGGATACCAAGGTAGATGGTCACCCTCTACCTCTCAAATGAGACAACGACCATATCTTGATTCTCAACTTATTTGATCCTCAGCATCAAGCCTTCCACCCTTGAAATATTTATGTGCAAAGTATGTTTCCAAATAGAAATCAACCAAACATCTATGATGAATTTCACAAGAATTTTCTCATGAAGTAATATTGGTTCCTTGCCTTATCTCTGTATATGATAGTTCCTCAGATAGTAAAGCCAAGGGTCCGGTGATCGAGGTTTATCTTTGGTGTCTGAAGCGAATTATCCCTCAAGCAGGATGAAGTTATATGTCACAGAGCCCCTTTAGTAGTGACTCTTGGTTCAGGTAAAGGACCATTATCCCTCAGGCATCCAAGTTAAGCTCCGGTAAATCAGGATTATTTTCTAAGACCTTCGGCCTTGGTCAATCATCGATCTTGATAGGAGGGCCAGGCCCGATCCAAGAACCTTGAGTCCAAGAAAAACTAAAATCCCATAGCGATATATTATCAGGCAACCTAAGGAGGAGACATTCGATGCTATTTTCATGCACTCAGTGACATGATCAGGAGGCCATATCTTATAATCTCTAGTAAATTCTCTTAATTAAGAGGGTCATGACCCGTTCCATGTCACTAGCCCTATCATCATTAAGGAGAGTAGCTAGCAATGTAAATAGGATAAAGTTTCCATTAATGGGAGCAGACATTCTAGATAAATAGAATGATCCTCTGTCAAATCTCTTGACAAGATCTAACTCCCCATTACTTTTCACCAAACCCATTGAGATCTTTTGTATCCTAGAAATGCCCTTATTACTCACTTATAAAAGGGTCTCCTAGGAAGATTTAAGGTACACAATATCTCTCTCTTCACTTTGCTCTTCTTTTTTCCTCCTATTGTTTGCTACCTGAATTCATCGTTGGAGGGTCTTTGTTGGAGCCACCTCTAGCTAGGACTTTTCTTGTAGGTACAGCCCGCGAGCACTCTCCTTTAGCAACCCCTGGTATCCTGATAAGAAGCAACATCAACAAATAGAGAAAGGGCCTACTTGTTTGTCCATTTCTAAGAAGGAACACTAAGTAGAGCCTTGATGCCACCCAAAGATATGTCCACCAGGGGTTCTGGTGCCACCACCTCCAGGCAAGCTAATTAGCCTACCAGAGGTCTCGCTCCAGAACCTCAAGCCGGGCATCACTCAATAAGGGGTAAACCTAATCACTTTGAGTAACTTTCTTAGTAGATCCAAGCAGCTGCAGTCCAAGCAATCAAGTGCCAAGGCCCAGTGGTGTCAGTGGCATAGCAGTCGAAGGTAGACCAGGTGGTACCACCCCAAACCCTAGCAGCACTGGGGGCATTATAGTTGGAGCGACGGCAACTTCCTTCCCGTGAATTTCTGAACAAGAAGAGCATACTCATCCCGGTGCACCATAGAGCCCCAAGTGCATAGGGAGACATTCTTCTTCACCTCGATCTGATGAGGGGTTGACACTAGCCCTTTCGCCTCCTTGACTCTTCAAGGCACATACTATTAGGGATGCAGAGATAAACCAAAAGCTTTAGGAGCTGGACCAATGCATTAAAACTTTATGAGGTCTAGCCCCAGCTAGAGATGAAGGCCTTAGCTTCACTACCAATCCACCTTTTGAAGCCCAAATTATGCATAAACCACTATCGAAGCATTTTAAGATATCGTAGCTGGAGATTTATGATGGATCTACTGATCCAATAAATTATTTAAAAAGTTTCAAGACTTTGATGCTTCTTCATGGGGTCACTGATATAATATTGTGCCGAATCTTTCCTTCTACCCCTAGGAAGGTAGCTCGATATTGGTATTTCAGTTTGAAGCCAAGCTCCATCCACTCTTTCAACTAATTGAGTCAATCTTTTGTTGCTTATTTATATCGGGGTTTTGACTCCTTGATCAATATCAAGCAAGGAGAGTAAGAATCCCTCAAATCCTATGTAAGCCAATTCAATGAGGCAACTTTGGAAGTATACAACTTAGACCACACAGTCGCATTGACTCCCATGAAATGTGGTCTTTAACAATGTCATTTCTGCTTCTCCAAGAACCGGTTGGTGACGGACTTCTCTGAAATGCTAGTCAAAGTAGAGAAGTATGCACATTTTGAAAAGGCGTATGGTGCCCATGGTCTACCATGCGCCCTAGTGGCTTTGCTTGCTCTACTAGCCAAAGAGTGGCCTCTAGCCCCGAAGTTCCAACCAAGGAGAGAAGACCGAGAGAAGAGGAGATAGAGAAGCTGATCTCTCCCATGGCATTGAAGGTCTCCCCCTTGGATTCAATGCTATCAAAATCCCTAGGATCAATAAAGCATCTTATTGCCAAGAAGGTTTGATCAATATACTCCTTTGAATATCCCTCAAGCTCAGGTTTTGATGCAGGTTAGGGGTAGTTACCTGATGTGAGGAGGCTATGGACAAAGCCAGACTAGCGTAACCCATGCAAGTATTGCCTTTATCATTGCAACCACGGCTATGACATAGAGGAGTGCACCCAACTACATGATGGATCAAGGAACTCATTCACCATAGCCACCTTGGCATGTTCCTTTAGGATCGACGGGAGAAGCATGATACCCTAGGGCCTCATCATGCCTACTAGAACCACCACCAAGACTGGAGAAACCAGTTGATCATCCTGCTTGGGGCAAGATCAACACATCATTGGTGGGTAAGCAGAAGAAGGCGGTCCCAGTAAGAGACATAAGGTTAAAGAAGCTGATGAGGTCATCAACTTTACCTAGGCTGATGCCAAAGGAGTGTAGTATCCATATGATGATCCTGTGGTTGTAATCATGAATATAGCTAACTATGATGTAAACCACATTCTCATTGATAATAGAAGTTCTGTGGACATCTTGTTTTATGAGGCTCTCTTGAAGATAAATATCTCCCTAGAATAGTTGGAAAGAATGTATGTGCCAATAACAGGGTTCTCTGGGGAGTCAGTCCTTGTCAAGGGGACTATTATGTTGCCCATAATAGCAAGGTAGGCTCCTTGACAATCTCTAGTGTGCCTGACCTTCATGGTCATAAAATCTCTATCGACGTACAATGCTATACTTGGTCGGCTTGGGTTGAATGCCCTCTGCACAATTGTTTCCACATATTATCTACTCATGAAGTTTCTGACAGCATGAGGAGTTGGCGAAGTCCATAGAAATTAAGCCTTGGTAAGGCAATGCTACATGATGTCTCTCTAAGCTAGACCGCCCAACACAATCCCAGTTGAAGGTCTAGATACTTGAGATGAGTAGATCGAAGAATGTGGGGAACTTGTCGAAAATCTCTTAGTTATTCCTCTACATGATGGTAATCCCTAGCATACCATTTGCATTAGCTCTAAATTGGATGAGACTACAAGGCTTATAAATTTTCTGTAAAAAATGATAATGTTTTTACTTAGTCTTTTGTAGATATGCCAGGTATTAACCTAGAAATGATGGTGCATTATGTAGAGGTGGATCCAACCCACTAGCCAGTGAAGTAAAAGAAAAAAAGTTTCATCTTGGAGTGATAGAAAGCCATCACTAAGTAGGTAGACAGGTTGACCAGCATCGGGTTTATCAGGAAAGTCAACTATTCTGACTAGTTGGCTAATATCGTGTTGCTAAAGAAGGCTAACGGAAAGTGACAGAGTGCATTGACTTCACTGATTTGAACAAAGCATGACCAAAGAATTGCTACCCACTTTCTTGAATTGATCAATTGGTGGATGCAACTTATACATATCATAACACATCAATTATAATATCTTATTTCCACTACTATTATGTAGAGTAGTGGAAGTAAGGGTCGAACCCACAAAGATCTTGGGATTGTTTAATTTGAGTTAATTAACAAAAGATTAATAGAAAAGTAACGATTCAATTACTTAAACTACTAATTATCAGTTGCGGGAAAAGTAAAGCACTAATGAGAGATTGATTCAAGTGTCGGAATAAAAATCTTGGAATTTAGAGTTACCTTTTATCAAGTAATTGGTATTATTGAAAGTTTTCATGAATACAATCTAGATATAACCTATCTTAATAAGAGTACAGCCCGTATCTGTAGATCACAATCCATCATTTTTAGGAATAGATCAGTCAAAGATCATCTGTACTTAAAGAAGACTTATCTCAAGAGTACAAATCATATCCTTTGATTATAAATTGTCCTATGAAATAAGCTATTCTACATAAGATTTTTAAATTGAACACAAGAACAATATAAATAAATATGAATAAATAAGTTCTTGCATTTTATAATGTAAGGAATACAAAATATAATTAAATAAAATAAATTACTAATAAAAGATTTTTTTGATTCCTGAGTTGGATGGAGATTAGTCTTTCATGGAGAAGCTCCTTGCAGACATCTTCATGTTTGGAACGAGGGCAATGGCTAGGTGGGAAAATAGAGGAGGACATGTGGATAGAAAAGGGTGGCAATGGTAGCGCGGGCTTGGTGGCATGGGGGTTATAAAGGTTATGGAGAAGTGGAATAAGTAGATGGATGGTTTGGGGAAAGGGTTATGGTGTGAGAGAGCGAGGATGGACATGGTGGTGTGGAAAAATGGGCAGTAGAGGAAGATTACGGATGAGTGGGAGAAAAGTGAATGGTAGCATAGAGAAATGGGGGAAGAGGAGATAGTGAATGGTGGGAAGATGGCAATGTGGAGAAGTGGGAGAGGATGTCATATAGGAGTATGGTGAATGGGTAAAGGCGCTTTGGAGGAAGGTGAAGTGAAAGCTCTGCATGTGGGCGATGGGAGAAGAGGACTATGGAGGTGATACAAAGTGAAGGAATGGAAGAAAGGGTGAAGGCTTGATCAATACTTGCTTCTGAATGCTGCTACTCCTTGTAAGGGCGGAAGGGGATGTGTTTATACTGCATTCGCCCAACCATGACATCCATTCTGCAAATCCCCAAGTAGTTCAACCTATTCCAATGCCCCAGCATATCCTATCCATGTTGGTTTCAATGATCATCACAATCCATCTTCGAGCCATGGCCAGCAAACCCTATGTGATTGATCCTGTGTGAGGGATAACCGTTTCTTCCGCTTCAAAATCTAGCTCTATTTCCTAGCCTTATGTGCAAGGATTCAAGTTCCGGCGGGATATCCCATGGGACATTGAGATGGGATATTATCCCATGTATCGGGACAAGATATCCTGCTGGCATCCCAATATCCCAATCGAGACATCTTGGGACATTCTCTGTCCCGAGTGTCGGGACAGGACGGGAGGCTGATACGTCCCATTCCAGGAAAAAACTGGGACAGCCCTATCCAACGGGATTTAAAACCTTGCTTCAATTTCCGTGCTCATTTGTTTCGCACCGAGCTCCAACTATCTCCAACTATCAGTGCTTTGTTCTATTATCCAGAATGTCATCGTTCATTACTCTGCATCGATCTCCAATAGCCTTTGACTGCATCCCTGTTAGGGATAGGTTTATCAGAAACCTTATTTCCCTTTAGAAATCCGATCACAAAATAAACTATCTAATAATAATAATAATAAAATATAATATTATTATTCAAAACTTACTAAGAAAAAGAAAATAGAAAACCTAACTGGAGGCGTGTAGTGCACTCTCCTAAGGTGGTTCCCGACCTTCGTGCAGGTTCAAACTCGAGAATTCCACCCCAAGATACAACCGGGTATCTCTCCTGCAGGCACGACCATGGAGAGGATGACAGAGCTTCGCCCAGTAGTGCGAAGAGAAACAGAAAAGAATTGGAATACGGAGATAAGAGAGGAACGATGGAATACAGAGATTAAAGAGGAACGGGAAGAGTAAGTAAGTTTCTTACGTTCTCTCCCTTGCCCAGGCCTCTTTATAGTCCAAAAAGTCTATCTATTTGGGCTAGCCCAACGTATAGAGGCTTAAACATCAGTAGTGGAGACTTCAACTACGGTAGTAGTGGCTTAAACGTGGAGTTAAATGCGGGTTATTGACCAAGCAAAATCGAAAAAAGAGTTAACGGATAATCGTGGATGATTAAAGGCTAACAGGTAAGAAATAAGAGATATTATCAGGTTAACGGATAATTAGCATTAGAATAAAATGGTGAAATAAACACACCATGCTACAGCCGCGGACGCGATCACTCGCGAGCCGAGCCGGGCCGGGCTGCGCGCGCGCATGTATGGAGCCCAAAACATTACAAGGCCTAGGAGGTGGAGAAGCAATATAAACCTCCTTGGGTTTCTCCTCCTTTTCTATGTGGGACTAAACATATATATAGGTTGGGGTTTGAGAGGAGGATTTGAAGGGAGTTTTGAGTTTCTCTCCAAACCCATAACAATGACCCTCAAAACTCAAAATTCACGAAATGAATAAAAATTTAAAGTACAAAAGAAGAAATTCTGCTAGGGTCATATACTGTGCAATGGGTAAAGTGTCTTTCATGACTTAACTTCACTTAGTATCTGTAGTATTAATTTGAAGGAAATGGAGTGAACCAGGTCTTAAACTACGTTCCTTTAATTTAAATTCCTACTATAGTACACACAGTATAGAAGCTCATGTTGCGGGTTTGCACATTAATGGCCTTGTGCAAGCATCTTGATTTTTCATGAAAGTTTCTAGAGATTGCCAATGTCTCTAGCCGCAGCCATGTACGGATACTCTCATATAGGTGAGCCTCTCCAAAGATGTGTGTAGTGTCACATCTCGAGAAATATCTCTTGGGTCTCATTCAGAGTTAAACTCTTTCTAACTAATACATAAGAGCACTAATCACCATAAGGATGGGATAGAGTCAAATACTCTTATATCAAGTAAATCACATGTGCTCCCTGACCAACTAATCAGCTTGTTATTACCACATTGAACCTCCTTCAAGAGATCTCCTATCACAGAGGTTGGGTTTCTATTACTGAAAGGTCCTTTATAGGCTAAGACCCATCCCTCTCGATGACATCAGGATCTTAGTCCTATTTAAACCTTTTGTAAGGCAATCAGCAAGATTAATATCTGTAGCAATATGATTTATTGAAATAATTTGAAGTTTTTCTCTTCTTTTTATAGACTTCTGTCTTAGATTGATATGTCTACTCATTTTAGTATTTATTAACTTCTTCTTATAAAAATCTATAGCAGCTCTTGAATCACAGTAAATAGATATTGGAGGAATGGGAGAAGAGATAGAGATTTCATTAAGGAGCTCTTTTAGCCATTCAGCTTCAAAACAGGCAGAGTCAAGAGCAACTAGCTCAGCTTCCATAGTGCTCCTACTTAAAATAGTTTGTTTAGAAGATTGCCAAGATATGGCACTACCTCCCAAAAAAAAACATAACCAGAAGTAGATTTGACATCTAAAGTATCAGAGATCCAATTTAAGTCATAATAACCCTCAAGGACATTTGGATATCCTGTATAGTGAAGAGAGAAATTAATAGTTCCTTTAAGATACCTAAATACTCTTTCTAAGGCCTTCCAGTGGATGGTACTTGGATTAGTAGTGTATCTACTGAGTCTGGAAATAGTATAGGCAATATCTTGTTTGTTTCGATTAGATAGGTACATTAAGGAACCAATGATTTGAGCATATTTCTCTTGATTTATGGATTTTTCGATATTTTTAATGAGGTGGATAGAGGGATCAAAGGGAGTAGATATAGGTGAATGATCAGAATATCCAAATTTGTCAAAAAGTTTTTGAGTGTAGTGAGATTGAAATAAGCAGATTAACTCAGAAGTTCAAACAATGTTCATTCTGAGAATTAGATCAACATTGCCTAAGTCCTTCATGTCAAAGTGATGGGATAGAAAACTCTTAACATCATTAACTAAGTTTAGATCTGGTGCAAAGATTAGAATATCATTAACATAGAGACAGAGAAAAACAAACCGGTTATCAACTTGTTTTTGACAAAGACAATTATTTGATTCATTGATTTGAAATCTATAGGACAAGATCACTTGGTCAAACTTTTCGTGCCATTGCTTAGGTGTTTGCTTCAATCCATAAAGGGATCTAACAAGTCTACAAACTTTATTTCCTTGTCCTGGCATAGAAAAACCTTTTGGTTGATGCATATAGATCTCTTCTCTAGATCTTCGTGTAAGAAAGCAGTCTTAACATCCATTTGATGAACAAAGAATTTGTGGATGGAAGCTAAGGCTAGAAGGACTCGGATTGTAGTAATATGAGCTATAGGTGAGTAGGTATCGAAGAAATCGATACCAACCTTTTGATCAAAGCTTTGGACAACAAGCCTAGCTTTGTATTTTTCTATAGTTCCATCAGATTTCATCTTTCTTTTAAATATCCACTTACAACCTAGAGGTTTGTTTCCAGGAGGTAGATCAGTAAGAATCCAAGTATTATTTTCAATAATGGATTCGATTTCACTATTGATTGCTTCTTTCCAAAAAGGTGCATCAAGAGAGACCATGGTTTCTTGATAAGAGGATGGAGTATCCTCAATTAGGTAGGTGAAGAAGTCTTTACCAAAGTTCTTTTCAGACCTGATTCTTTTGTTTCTTCTAGGTTTAAATTCAGTGGTTGGATCTACTAGTGAAGAAAAAGATGATGGTAAATCGGATGAAGATGGAAGATTGATGGTTGGCATAGGAATCCTGTTTCTAAAAGGAAATACATTTTCAAAGAATGTTACATCTCTAGATTTAATAATTATATTATTTGATATTGAAGGTATTTCAGAGTTAATAACTAGGAATCTATATGTGTTGTTGTTTAGAGAGTAGCCAATAAAGACAACATCCACAGTCTTAGGTCCAATTTTGGATCTTTTAGATTCAGGAATTCCAACTTTGGCCAGGCATCCCCAAACTCGAAAGTAACTGAGCCTAGGTGGGTAACCTTTCCAACGTTCATAAGGTGTTTTATCTTTACCTTTGGCAGGTATTCTATTAAGAATATAGTTAACAGATAGAAGGGCCTCTCCCCAGAAATTTTTTAGAGTACCTGAACTATTGATCATAGCGTTTATCATATCTAGTGAAGTTCGGTTCTTTCGTTCAACCATACCATTAGATTGTGGTGAATAGGGAGCTATAACTTCATGGATTATTCCATTTTCTTCACAGAATAGGCTCATTTCATTTGAAGTATACTCTCCTCCTCGATCAGACCTAAGTATTTTAATCCTTTTTTTCAACTGATTTTTAGCTTCTGCCTTATAAATCTTAAATTTGTTAAGTACTTCATCCTTAGTTTTCAGAGGTAGGTGTAGTAGAACTTGGAGAAGTCGTCTATAAAAGTTACAAAGTAGTGACTACCTCCACGAGTTGGAATTCTATTAAAGTCACATACATCACTATGAATGAGCTCTAAGATTTGAGAGTCTCTAAACTCAACAGGCTGTAAAGGTTTCCTAGGTTGTTTTGACTAGACACACACTTCACATTTGGAATGGTGATCGACATTCATTTTTGGAATTAACTTAAGGTCAGACATCCTTCTGATTGATCAAAGATTGACATGACCCAATCTTCCATGCCAAGTTTCACAGGATTTAGAATTTAACACAGTAGGTTTGGAAGAGGTAACGGAAATCTTATTAATATCAAGAGGAGTAATTATATTTAATTTAAAAAGTCCCTCGGATACAAAACCTTTGCCAATAAGGTATCTCCTCGAGAAATTACAACTTTATTGGATTCTAAGACGACTTTAAATCCTATCTGGACAAGCAAAGAACCACTCAGTAAATTTCTTCTTATAGCTGGAACAAGTTGTACATTACAAAGAATCAGGGATTTTCCTGAGGTAAACTTCAGATGATGGATCCTGATCCTAGAACTTCAATAGCTATTCCATCACCCATGATCACACTTCTTCCACTTGATCCCTGATATGAGGAAAACCAAGATTTATCAGTACAAACATGGATGTTGGCACCGGTATCTAACCACCATTCAGAATTTAAGTAGGTTAAGTTGACTAAAGGGGTAAAAGAAACTGACTTAAAGGAAGATGGTTCCCCTTCGATCATGTTAACCTGAGATTTAGGTTAGTATCGGTTCTTCATACCTTTCTTCTTGTAGGTAACCTTCTCCTTTTTTTCTGTAGAAGCATTGAGGAGCAAGATGGTTGTCTCTACCGTAGACAAAACAAAATCTGTCATTACCATGTTCCTTAGGTCTTTGGAATTGGTTGTTTCACTTGTGTTTTTGGTTTTGATATAAAGGCTTACCTTTTCTTTTGAAATTTTTTTCTTTAGGTTTAAAGTTGGGATTATGACCTCTAAAGTTTTGACCCTTAGAGTTTGGACCTTGATTTTGATCTTAGCAAGATTGACCTTAGCTTTAAGATGATTTTCTTGAGTCTCTCTAAGTCTAAATTGGTCTTCTATCTTGATGGATTGGAGGACAGACCTGAGAGTTATGGAGGACTGAGTTCTCCTAAGATCTCGGGCGAATTGGGTCCAAGAAGGAGAAAGTTTGTTTATTAAGCTTGATACTTGATAGGTTTCATCAAAGGTAGATCCTCTCCTATGGATTTCTTGAACTAAGTTTTGGAACTGGTGGATCTGGTCATTGATAAGTAGGTTATCTACCATTCTAAAGTTTTGAAAATCAGAGATGGTGAATCTCATAGTCCCCTCATTATCTCTGGTATAGGTTTCTTCTAGGGTTTGCCAAAGTTCTTTAGAGGTTTGGCACTTTTTATAGGTTTCATATAGGTCATCTGAGAGATAGCTTAGGATTCTGAATCTACAATGATAGTCAATTTCTTCAGGAGATTTAAAGGTTAATTTTGAATCTGGGGACTTAGATTTAAAAGGAAGGATTTTTTCTAGGACAAAAATTAGGCCTAGGGATATTAACTAGGCCTCCAATTGTTCTTGCCATCTAAGGAACCCTTTACTATTGAATCGATTAGGTTTGAGGCTTGAAGAGTCCTCGGAACCCATGGGAAGATAATTCAGGAAGGCCTAAGAGTTGTACCGAAAATGGGATTCTTTTAAATTTTCTCCCTCTTTTTTTTTTTTGTGTTCAGAAGTTTAATCAGACTAATATATCAAATTCAAGTATGCTGATATGCGAAAATAAAAACTTCAAAAATAAATGACAATATATAAGCTAAGTACAGAGAACTTACACTAATCTTTACACTAATCTATGACATCATAGTTATTATTATTATTGTTAGTGTTTGAATCATAATCGGATCCGAGACCTCACCTTAGAATGTTAGGGATAGGTTTATCAGAAACCTTATTTTCCTTTAGAAATATGATCACAAAATAAACTATCTAACAATAATAATAATAAAATATAATATTATTATTCAAAACTTACTAAGAAAGAAGAAAATAGAAAACCTAACCGGAGGTGTGCAGTGCACCGTCCTAAGGTGATTCCCGACCTTCGTGCAGGTTCAAACTCAAGAACTCCACCCTAAGATACAACCGGGTACCTCTCTTGCAGGCATGACCGCGAAGAGAATGACAGAGCTTCGCCTAGCAGTGTGAAAGAGAAATAAAAAAGAATTGGAATACGGAGATAAGAGAAATGATGGAATACGGAGATTAAAAGAGGAATGGGAAGAGTAAGTTTCTTACATTCTTTCCCTCGCCCAGGCCTCTTTTAGCCCAAAAAGTCTATCCGTTTAGGCTAGCCCAACGGATAAAGGCTTAAACATCAGTAGTGGAGACTTCAACGACGGTAGTAGTGGCTTAAACACGGAGTTAAATACGGATTATTGACCAAGCAAAACCAAAAAAAAGGACGGTAATAGTTGCTTAAACGCGGAGTTAAATACGCGGAGTTAAACGCGGGTTATTGACCAAGCAAAACCGAAAAAAGAGGATGGTAGTAGTGGCTTAAACGCGGAGTTAAATATGCATGTTATTGACCAAGCAAAATCGAAAAAGAGTTAACGGATAATCATGGATAATTAAAGGCTAACAGGTAAGAGATAAGAGATATTATCACGCCGCAACCATAGGCGCAACATGATCGCACGTATGCGAGCCAAGCCAGGCCGCATGCACGTGTATAGAGCCCAAAATATTACAAGGCCTAGGAGGTGGAGAAGTAATATAAACCTCCTTGGATTTCTCCTCTTTTTCTATATGGGACAAAACATATATATAAATATATATATATAGGTTGGGATTTGATTGAAAGATTTGGAGGGAATTTTGAGTTTCCCTCCAAATCCATAACAGTCCCAACTACCTTCGCCCGTGCTCTGTTCCGAAGTTGTTTCCCAGTGCCAAACAGAAACCTTTCCGCATATCTTGCTCGATGGCTTCAGCGTCAACCGCATCGAACTCCAACAAATCCCTGTTCCTCACCGAGCTCCAATAGCAGCACTCTAATGCATCCATATTCTCTGCTTCAAATTCTATTCTTCGAGATAGCTTCAGCCATTTTCGAACTCCAACACCTTCCTCCGTGTTTGTTCCGTGCCAAAGTCCAGCATCAGTTCCAGCTATCTTCGCCCATTCCACATCGAACTCCAACGGCCTTCTGCATTGAATCCCAGTGTCCATCCTGTTCTGCTTCAGGTTCTATTTTCCATGTCAAACTTCAATAGCTCGGTCATTCCACACCATATTAGAGACCTTGTATTGCACTTGGAAGCTTGCAACTTGCATCCTAATTACCTTATCCTGCACTGAGCCACCTTGAAAACCCATGGACCGTACTCCTTTCCTTGGTTGACCGAGCGGTTAATGGTGCGTGGACCTCCCTATTTCCCTGGTGAACTACGACATGAACCTTCTATGGACTGCGTGATGCTTTTTTTTTTTTTTTTTTTCTTTTCATGCACCAGGCTTCATGTGAATGCCAAAGTCCACTCACAATATTGCTAAGACGGTAGCCCGGTTAGTAGAGATCTTATTTTATTATTAATCGATCATGGATTCGAAACATGATACTAGCGATGGCTTGATTGAATCTAGAAATTTTTTCTGGAATCCATGATTGTTGGTTTGAATGAGAAGTCAGGGACTCCCTCTTTGTCCTCATTTTACTAGACGGTGACTTAGAGATGTCAGATAAACGTACTCACTTTTAGATGGTAGAAGTAAGGTAGACGTACTCATCTTTAGATGGAAAAATACTGTACAAATACAAGCATCTTGCATCGAGCATTACTTAGCGGGATGAGGACCTGCAGGATAACTATACTAAGATTTATCTTCCTATCCCTTTTGGTTAAAAAAAAAAAAGAAAAAAAAAAAAAGTCTACGTGCAACTCTCCATGCCGAAAGTAGTTCTCCCATGCAATCAACTATTTTAGTGCTCAGTCCCACTTGATTTCTTAACCATGGACTCCAGCAATTTAACTAATGCTCCATATGATGTATTGGTTTCTTTAATGTTGGTCCACTTACCTTTTACCCATCATGCAATTAACGTGGAGTAATTCTTTGTGCATCGCGTGCGATGCATCAAATCCAGCGTGGTCTGCACCGCACACTCGTATTGATCCAAATATATGCAATGATAAGATAGGAGGATGTGACTAGCATTAATTATCATTCAACTTTTATTTGAAATTTTCATCCAGACCAAAATACCTCTACGATATCCTAGTTCAAAAGCTACGATATCCCAATTCAAAACCTACGACATCCTAGTTCAAAAAATGATCTGAAACAGTATTACAACATTCTAGTTCAAAATCTACGACATCCTAATTCAAAACTCATGACATCCTAGTTCAAAAATGACCTGAAATAGTATTACGATACTCTAGTTCAAAACCTACGACATCCTAGTTCAAAAATGACCTGAAACAATATTACGATACCATAGTTCAAAAATTACGACATCCTAGTTTAAAACCTACGGCACCCATGCAGAAAATATAAATTAAAATATGAAACAGTATTACGACACCATAGTTCAAAACCTACAACATCCATGCAAAAAACATAAATTAAAATCTGAAACAGTATTACGACACCCTAGTTCAAAAGCTACGACACCTTAATTCAAAACCTACGATACCCATGCAGAAAACATAAATTAAAACCTGAAACAATATTAGACATCCTAGTTCAAAAGCTACAACATCCTAGTTAAAAACCTACGACATTCATGCAGAAAATATAAATTAAAACCTGAAACAGTATTACGATACCCTAGTTCAAAAACTATGACACCCTAGTTCAAAATCTATGACACCCATGCAGAAAATATAAATTAAAATCTGAAGCAGTATTTTGACACCTTACGACATTCTAGTTTAAAAGCTTCGATACCCTAGTTCAAAATCTACAACACCCTAATTCAAGAGACTGGAGGGAATGATATTTTGGTCTGGACGAAAATTTCAAATAAAAATTAAATGGTAATTAATGCTAATCATGCTCAGCTTCCATCCCGTCATGCTACAGTAGATATATTTGGACAAATAAAAAAAAATGGTGCGGCCACGTTGAATTTACTGCACCGCACGCGATGCACAAAGACTTTTTTTAACGTGGAGTTCATCCCTTCACGTGTTAGCCCGTGCAAATACTCCACATGCAACCCAAATTCACCGGGTCAATCACTACTTGTTTTCAAGTTTAATGGAGCTCACTTAATAAATTTCCAAGTGCTAGGTTCTAATTAAATAATGCCCACTCAAACTTCTTCTAAGTGAAAGTAGCTAATTTACTTGAGTTTAGGGCTGGAAATGGGCCGGCCCAAAAACTATATTTTAAAAATTTTTGGATCGAATCCGGGCATCCCTTTGATCCAAAAATTAAATGGACTCTATTTTACAGTCCTAGGACTAGTCGAATATGCTTAAAATTTCGTTCGCAGCCTGAACCAATTTCAGGCTGGCCCGAAATTTATTGGACTGGGCCAGTCCAGTTCCAAATAATGGGCTTTTGGGCCGGTCCATTTCCAACCCTACTTGAGTTTCTATCGTCCATTTCAAATTTAATAATTTCTCAAAGTAAATTTCTTGGCTTTTAAATATCTTGGATCCGTATTTCATAGTAAGCTTTAAACTTGGTGCTTTTCGTTCAAATACCTAACAGCTTATTTCTTCCATACTATAGCCTATCGCATTTTATGCACACATGCCCTTCTTGTCTAGACTTGAACTCAATCTTGGACATAGTCCTTGGACTGGACTTTTATACAATTATTAGGAATTGAGTCTTTATAATTATAGTACCTGAAAGAGAACTTAAAAAGTATTAAAATTAATTAATAAAAATTAAATATTAATAATTTAAATATTTTTTTTGTAATATTTGTATATTGATCACACCTTCTAATTCAGTTTTTACTTGTTCTCGAGTAAAATAGATAAATCAATAGTGTATATAAACTCATCCTAGAAGTTAGAGTTATTTTGGTAGTTCTAAGGTATATTTAGTTAGACCATCAATGAGGTATTTCATTGAATTATCAATTCTATCTATTTAGTGGTTGAGTGAAGTCCATAAAAATTTATAAAGTTTTTCTTTTGCCAACTTCTCACCTCATTTTTTAAGTCATCTAATTTGCTATCGCTTTAGTATAGTATCTTCTTGCAGTTTTATCCCCTTTTTTTAATTTTTTTTTTTTGAAAAATGTATAGTTAGTACAATATCTTAACCCCTTAAGCTTTCTAGTTGAACCTTGTAATGAGCTTTAGGCTAACAAATTCCAAATCAGTTGACTTTAGGGTACTAAGTGTAGAATATCCCTCAGGTTTATTGACTCGAGTAAAAAAAGTTACGAGTTAAAACTGATTCTACAAGAGTTTTCTTTACATTCTCATCTTTTGATACGAGCAACAATGCTTACTTAGGCGAAGGGATCTGCTTACTGAGTGAGAAATGCTAAAAATCTAATTTATTAACTTTAAATAAATTTTAAGGTAGACTTTATGTATACTTTGATATTTTCACTTATACCCCCATAAAGTAAATTCTTCATTGAGATCAATGGACAGAAGTATCTAGAATTATTTTAAATTTTTTTTTGGTCTAAACTCTATCATTTATTAAGCTTCTTAAATAATTCACCTCTCAATATCTCTACGATTATCTAAACCATTAATCTTTCATTAATTAGAATGCCCGATTAACTTCAAATCGAGATAAAATTTGATATACAAAATTAATTAAGGTCATACTTGAGGACTTGATTAATTTAATTATTCTTCCCCTAACTTATATTTCATTGTCCCCAATAAAAGGAGAGAATATCAAAGTAAAATAATAAATTGCAAAGAACGATACCACCTAGATTTGTTATGCTTGTTCATTGACGGGTGAGAGGTTCCTCCTTTGTGGGTGTAATAACTACTTCTGGGCTTTTGATGTGATGCTCTCCCCAACTTAGCTTATTATCCTTCTCAAATTTTCTAAAACTAAATAATTAAAAATAAATGGATAAACGAGGTTGCCTCCTATAAGTGCTAAGTTTAAAGTTTTCTGCTAGACTATGCTGAGTATCACGGTAATGCATAGACTGGATTCACTAAGTCAATAGTTTCAATTAATTGCCCATCATTAATCCCATCCATGTAAGGCTTCAATCACTAGCCATTCAGCTTAAAAATGTTCTCCTATTTAGGATTTCTAAGTTTTACAACTCCATGGGAAAAAACCTGGGTCACAATAAAAGGTCCGTCCTAGCATGAATGAAGTTTTCTGGAGAAAAGGCGCAACCTGGAATTGTAGAGCTATACTTTTGAGTATGCTCAAATGTTTTTCAATTAATGAATTTATTATGGTATGCTTTAGTTCAAGCCTTATAGATTCTAGCACTCTCATATGCTTCATTGCGTAGCTCTTCCAGTTTATTCAGTTGAAGTCTCTTATTGGAACCTGCATTTTTTATATCAAAGTTAAATTACCAAATGATCCAAAATACATGGTGTTCTAATTCGACTAGTAGGTGACATGCTTTTTCAAATATAAGTGGTAAGGAAATATTCCAATGGATGTTTTGAAGGCAGTACGATAGACCCATAGTGCATCATCTAAATGTCCAAACCAATCTTTTCTATTGGGCCTTACCATTTTCTTTAAAATATGTTTGATCTTCCTATTGGAGACCTCTACTTGGCCATTAGTCTAGGGATGGTATGGTGTGGCTATTTTGTGAGTGATTCCATATTTCTTAAGTTTTCAAAGTGCTTATTGGTGAAGTGTGCACCTCCGTTGCTAATGATAGCTCTTGGGCACCTGAACCGACTAATGATGTTATACTGAATGAACTTGATCATGACCTTATAATCATTGATTCGGATTGCCATGGCCTCTACCCATTTTGATACATAGTCCAATGCAACTAGAATGTACTCTATCTGAATGAGGAAGGAAATGGTCCCATGAAGTCAAGTCCCCAAACATCAAAAATTTCTACTACAAGAATAGAAGAAAGGAGCATCATATATTTTTATGAAATATTTCTTGTTTGTTGACATTGTAGGTAGTTATGGCCAAATTTGTGTGCATCTTTGAATAGTATTGACCAGTAAAACCTACTCTATAATACCTTTGCTATAGTTTTTCTTTCACCGAAGTATCCCCTGTATGCTAGCAAGTGATAAAAAGTAAGCGGACTTCACTCTCAGGGATACAACATTGGATCACTTAATTTGGGCAATATTTGAATAACTCTAGTTCTTCCAGAAATAGTATTTTACTTGGGAGAAGAATCTATCCTTCTCTTATTTAGACTAGTGGGAACGAATTTATCTTGTTGCCAAGTAATTGACAATATGGACAAACTAAGAAAGACCAATGGAAGAAATCGAGAAGAGTTTTCATTAGGGAACCATCTATAATTATTTTTTTATTATGCTCTACCAAGATCCTAGAAATGTGATCTATTATGATATTTTTGGAACCCTTCTTGTCTGAAATTTCAAAATCAAATTCCTATGACAGAAGGATCCATCTAATCAGCTTGGATTTTATATCCTTTTTGGATAGTAGATATTTTAAAGCTACATGATCAGAGTAGATTAAAACCTTAGAGTTTAGAAGATATGATTGAAATTTATCAAGGGCAAATATAACTACAGTAACTCTTTCTTAGTTGTGGTGTAATTTAATTGAGCGTTAGAGAGAGTTTTGTTTGCATATAAATGACATGTAGTTCCCTATTAAGCCTCTACCCCAAGACTGCCCCTACAATGCAAACAGAAGTATTGCACAAAATTTCAAATCGTAGGGTCCAATTCGGGGGTTTTTTAATTGGTGCAGTGGATAAGATAGTTCTATGTTTATTATAAGTAGCTAGGTAATCTTCATTAAAATCAAGAGTTTTCCTTGATAAGCAAGTTGCATAAGGGTCAAGAGATTTTGCTAAAGTCCTTAATTAAGTGCCTATAGAAACCTGTATGGTCAAAGAAGGATCGTACTTGTCTACTTGATGTTGGGGAAGATAGTTTTGAAATTAATTCAACCTTAGCTTTATCTACTTCAATCCCTCACTCGGATACAATATGTCCGAGTATCATTTCCTTACGAACCATAAAATAGCTCTTCTTCCAACTTAAAACCAAATTTGCCTCCACACATCATTTAAGTACTTTGGTTTAGTTCTGGAGATAATTATCAAAGATAGGGCCAAACACCGAAAAATCATTCATGAATACTTCAAGAAATTTGTTGACCGTATTAGAAAAGATGGCCAAAATGTACTGTTAAAAAGTAGCTGGTGCACTGCAGAGATTGAACGGCATGCATCTAAATACGTATCTTCCATATAGGCATGTGAAGGTGATCTTTTCTTGATCAACAAGGAATACCAAGACTTTGTTATATCCTGAATATCCATCAAAGAAATAAAAGAAACTTTGTCTTGCTAGCTATTATAGGATTTGGTCAACAAAATGCAAAGGAAAGTGGTCTTTTCTAGTAACGGGATTCAGTTTTTGATAATCTACACACATTCGCCAACCAGTTATTCTACGAGTGAAAATTAGCTTACCCTTGTCATTCTCTACTATAGTAATATCCGACTTCTTAAGTACTACCTAAGTTAGACCGAACTGTTGGCTATCCAAAATTGGATAGATAATATCGGCATTTAGCCACTTTATAACTTTGATTTCTACAACTTTCTGCATATTTGGATTCAGCCTTCATTGTATATCCCTATGTGGCTAGCTTCAGCCTCGTAGTGAATGTGATGTGTTGCCCAGCGAGGCTACCTAAGAGGGAGGGTGAATTGGGTTTTAAAAACTTTAAACAAGGTATGTGCTAATTTAAATCAAGTGCTTGTGTTTTGCCAAAAGTGTTTGTGTGATCAAGATAATATACATCGAAAATAATAATGAAAATGTATAGCAAATAACAAAGAGAAGCAATCAATCACAAATACAATAAATTTATAGTGGTTCGGTGTACTCCAAGCACCTACATCCACTCCCCAAGCTTTTCTTGGAAATTCCACTATAATCAACTAAGATTACAACCGTTAGCTTTCCAGGCTCACTAATCAAAACCAAACTTATTTTCACCAGGCTCACAAGTCAAAACCCCTTTGATTTTCCAGGCTAACCAAAAATCTTGTTGGTTTTGCGGACTGACCAATAACCTAGTTGATTTTATGGGCTCACCGACAACCTAGTTGGTTTTACAGGCTCACCAATAACCTTGTTGGTTTTTATACAAAGACTAACCAACAACCTCAAGTTGGTTTTTCACAAAGGCTCACCAACAACCTTAAGTAAAACAAGTTAAGCACAAGTAAGAGAACATGAATAAAGCTTTCTAAAATAAAAGCAAATCTATCAATGAAGATCTTGAATGTTGATAAAGAACTTATCTTTAAGTTGTTCAAGCCTGAATGATACTTGAAGATGTGGACTTTGAATGCTTCTTGAATCTTGAAAGCTTGAAGGCTCAACTCTCTCAATAATATGAATTCTTAAGGATATACAATTTAATCTTCAAAGAATTTATCAATCAATCTATTGAATCACTTTTCCTTGAGTTTGCTATTGCTTAAATAGCTCCCCAAACCTTAAAAAATCATTTATGACCATTAGAGAGGAAAAACTACCTGTTAGAAATAAATTTGAAAAGTTCTGCACTTTAGAAAACTAGCCGTTACTTCAAGTATCGACACTTCAGCTCCATGAGTCGACATCTTGAGTCGACACTTCAGTTCCATTAGTCGACACCAGGTCAGAAATGTTTTATGAAGCTCTTTGAAATGTATTTATATGTCGACACTTCATCTGGTGAGTCGACACTTCAGTCCATGAGTCGATACTTGACCAAACTCCTGAAATCTGCTCGTTCTGTATTCTGTTTGGTCTCAGGCCTTGAGTCGATACTTAGCTGACCATGAGTTGACACTTAAGCGTGCTAATTGAGATTTTCTATACGTATCAGTCTAAGCTTTTATGAGTCGACACTTGAATTCCATGAGTCGACACTTCACTTGACCAGTGTTGAAACTTGTCCAAATTTAATATTTAAGTCCTTCAAGGTCATCAATATATGTTCCAAGGTCCATAACTTAAAATTTCATGGCTTCTTCAATTGAATGACAATCTTTTCAATCTTTCAATATTAATGAGTACCTGAATTTGATAAACACTTTTAACATACATTAGTACTCATATATACTTAAATATTTTATCATTCATCAAAATCAAGACCAGAGTTAACAATCTTTCATTTTTAATGATGACAAAATCTTTAAGTATATAAGTATGATAAATTTAAAAGATTTGCAATAAGTTTCAAGATAGAGCTCCCCCTCAAAATATGATCTAAAAATATTTTTGAAAATTGTTCAAAATTTTCAAACTTTCTTTCCCTTACTAATTCTTCCTTAAAGTTTATAACTTTTTACTTTCTTCTTCCCCTTTTGTACTTCCTTCCATTTCTTTCATAATTTTTTTCATATTTATCATATCTCTCCCCCTTTTCATGTTTATCATATATCTCTCCCCCTTTTTGTCATTATGAAAAAGGTGGAAGGCAATACAAAGTGGGGATAAGGTGGAAATAACACCTAGAAGATTATCAAAATTAATAAAGCATGAATCTGATAAATTGAAACATACTGATAACAAATATATATTGATACCAAAATATATATTGATACAAAAAATATGATATATAAATACATGAAGTAATCAAATACCAAAGTATTTTCAAGAATAAAATATTTTTTTCCTTTTTAAATAAATCTTTGCTTTCCTTGAATGTTATTCTCCTTAAATATATGAGATTATCAATCAAAGAATTTCTTAATTTTTCATGCTAAGCACGAGGGGCCTATTTCAAATACCAAGTTTTTTTATGCAATTTAAAAACCTTATCAAGATATGCATATAAAATCCATATGATCATGATTTTCAAGAAAAGCATGATTTTCAAAACACTTTTAACATCTATTAAAAATAATTTGAAATCTATATAATTTTGGAATTAATGTAAAGAAAAGAATCTAAAATCATTGCATTCACTAGAAGTATATTAACCAAAATCAAATGAAAGCCTTATAGCCATAAGTCAAATTATGTGAATATAAGATTCATCAAAATCAAGCTCTTGTTCATTATCACATTCATTGGCTATAAGTCTTGATTTGATTCTAATTAATCAATTAAAATAATTTTCAAAGCTACTAGTAATAGATACCAAGATTTATCTCAACTAATAAATTTTTCAATAAATATGGAAGGAGATAATTAGATTTTACCAATATAGATAGTCCTTTCTTTACTATTAAGTCCAAAAAATTTAGCTAGTCCACTCTTCATGTGTCTTGTACAGCCACTGTTCAAGTATCATCTTTTCCTTCTCTTATTGGGCTGCAAGATATTCCTGCAAAACATATCAAGTGGATATTTTTGGTACCCAAACTTTCTTGGGTCCTTTTGGATTAGTATTTATGATTCCATTTGGAACCCAAATTTTTCTAGATTTGTTTATCTTACATTGATATACTTTATGTCCAAAACTACCACAAGTAAAACATGTAATATTAAAGGAAGCTGGAATAAAAAAATTTTCAATTTTTTGTTTTTGTTTTTGAGGATTATACCTCAAACTAGCTTTGTTGAAAAATGTACGTTGATTATTCAATAATAAACTCAATCTTTTAGAACTCAACGTAAATTTTTCAACAAAGGGCTTGACTTTATCAAGCTTATCTTTAAATTTCTTATTTTTCAACTCAAGATTTTTATTCTTCTCTATAGACTCATCATTTAGAATAAAAATCTTGGGTTTCTTTAAAATTTCTATTTCTTTTAGACAAACATTCTTTTCCTTTTGTAAAACATCAATCTTGGCTTTTAAATCGTTGTTTTTATTTACATGATTGGTATTTTCAAAAGAATCAACATGCTTTTTCAACTTTTTGTACTCAATTTTTAATAATTTATATTCATGCACAAGATTATCAAAAGCATCTCTAAGCTCATCAAATGTAAAGTCAAGTTCAGAATCGGATTGTACCTTATTTGCCATTAGACAGAGATTGGCTAATTTTTGTTCTTCCTTCGAACTGGAGTCTTCACTTTCGCTCCATGTAGCCACCATTGCCTTTTTTTATATTTCTTTTTGGCCTTTTTTCTCATGAATCTTTGAAATTTTCAAGCCATTAGTTCGATTTCATCTTCTTCTTCGCTTTCTTCTGACTCCTTACTTGAACTTTCTTTCATTATCGAGACCTTGAGAGCAATTATTTTATTTTTTTTATCAGCATCCACTACCTTTTACTATAAGTTCAACTCATAGGACATGAGTGAACCGATAAGCTCCTCCAAAGATAAGGTTTCAACATCTTTAGCTTCTTGAATCGCCATCATCGTTGGATCCCAAAAAGTTGGCAAAGATTTGAGAATCTTATTGACAAGATCTTGATTAGATATAACTTTGTCAAGACTTCTCATTTTATTAACAATATTAATAAATATGGTATACATGTTAGTTATAGATTCATAATGTTCCATTTTAAACATTTCATAAGTATGTATAAGCATATTAATTTTTATTTTTTTTACTTGAAGAATACCCTCATGAGTAACTTCAAGTGTATCCCATATTTTCTTCGCCGTTTTGCATGTGAAAATTCTATTGAATTCATTAGGATCCAATATGCAATAAAGTAAGTTCATTGCTTTGGCATTAAGCTCAGATTGCTTAATATCATTTTTATCCCAATCGTCTTCGAGTTTTGGAACGAAAATATCATTAACCAAGATAGAAGGAATATGAGGACCTTTAACAATCATTTTTTTAAGATAATAATCAATAGATTGAATGAAAATGTGCATGCGTATTTTTCAATATATGTAATTTATGCCATTGAAAAATGGTGGCCTATTTGAAGCTTGCCTTATGACAAAACAAGCACCATCTTAGGTTGCCATGATCTTTTACTCAAGATCGTTGGACTTCGTCCCTGAGTATCAAGTACTGATACCAAGTCAAGCACTGAGTACTTGGCTCTGATACCAATTATTGTCCAATGAGGCTATCCAAGAGAGGGGATGAATTGGATTTTAAAAATTTTAAATAAAGTACGTGCTAATTTAAATCAAGTACTTGTGTTTTACCAAAAGTGTTTATGTGATCAAGATAATATGCAGCAGAAATAATAATGTAAATACAAAGCAAATAAAAAAGAGAAGCAATCAATCACAAACACAATAAATTTATAATGGTTTGGTACATTCCAAGGTACCTACATCCACTCTCCAAGCTTTTCTTGGAAATTCTACTATAATCAATCAAGATTACAGTCGATTAGTTTTTCGGGCTTACTAATCAAAACCCAACTTATTTTTACTGGGCTCATAAATCAAAATCCCTTTGTTTTTCTAGGCTAACCAAAAATCTTGTTGGTTTTGTGGGCTGACCAACAACCTAGTTGGTTTTACAGGCTCACCAACAACCTAGTTGGTTTTTATATAAAGGTTAACCAACAATCTCAAGTTGGTTTTTCATAAAGGCTCACCAACAACCTTAAGTAAAACAAGTTAAGCACAAGTAAGAGAACACGAATAAAGCTTTCTAAAATAAAAGCAAATCTGTTAATGAAGCTCTTGAATGTTGATGAAGAACTTGTTTTCAAGTTGTTGAAGCCTTTGAATGATGCTTGAAGATGTGGACTTTGAATGCTCCTTGAATCTTGAAAGCTTGAAGGCTCAACTCTCTTAATAATATGAATTCTTAAGGATATACAATTTCATCTTCGAAGAATTTATCAATCAATCAATTGAATCAATTTTTCTTGAGTTTGGTGTTGTTTAAATAGCTCCCTAAACCTTAAAAAACTGTTTATGACCGTTGGAGAGGAAAAGCTAGCCATTAGAAATAAATTTGGGAAGTTGTGTGCTTCAGAAAAACTAGTCGTTACTCCAAATGTCGATACTTCAGCTCCATGAGTCAACACCTTGAGTCGACACTTCAGTTTTATGAGTCAACATCCGGTCAGAAATATTTTTTAAAGCTCTTTAAAATGACTAGTGTGTCGACACTTCATCTGGTGAGTCAATACCTTGAATCGAAGTTCAGTCCATCAGTCGATACTTGACCAAACTCTTGAAATCTGCTCGTTCTATCTTCTGTTTGGTCTCAGGCCTTGAGTCGATACTTGGCTGACCATGAGTCAACACTTGAGCATGCCAATTAAAATTTTCTCTATGTATCAGCCCAAGCTTCTGTGAATTGACACCTTGTATCGATACTTGAATTTCATGAGTCGATACTTCATCTAACCAGTACCAAAACTTATCTAAATTTAATATTTGAGTCCTTCAAGGTCTTCAATATATGTTCCAAGATCCATAACTTGAAATTTCATGGATTCTTCAACTAAATGATAATCTTTTCAATCTTTCAACATTAATGAGTACCTAAATATGATAAATACTTTAAACACACATTAATACTCATATATACTTAAGTATTCTGTCATTCATCAAAATTAAGACCAGAGTCAACATGATGCATGCAAACAGAAGGATTTATATCCTTTAAATTGGTAATCATTCACCTAATGGTCTCTTTGTCCTCTTTGAGTACACCTACAAGTTGGTCTTCCTGATCAATAGTTAGATCAGATGTAATGATTACTGGGAGGGTATCAATGGATCCAAGTAATGCGGGGTGACTTGATCTAGGGATGCAAGAGATGAGACTGATATGAAATTTTTTTATTATTACTAGAAAACTGAAACTATAACCAAAATTAGTTGCTTCGATTTTTTAAATGATTAAGGAAGGGATTAAGCTATAATCAATTTTTTAAAATAACTACAGGTACTAACAGAAGATCCTAGATCTAAAGATTAAGATCATGGATAATTAAAAAATAACCCGTAAGGTTAGGCTCAATACAGGTAATTAATATATTAATCTAATAAAATTAAAAACTTATGCTCACTACCAATATCATTTAAATATTTATTTTAAATAAAAGAGAAGGTACTAATAATCACGATCATGGTTAAACCTGAAAGAGAAGGTGATTTATCGAATCTGATTGACATCCTAGTTGGATGGTGAGTCTGTTCTGAAATCCATGATAAGGGACTCAATCAAGCTCCAAGGTATTAATCCCTACACAAAATATTTATAGTCAACCAATTAATAAAGCCAACTCAGATAAATAAGAATCAATAATCCCAAATATTAAGACAATATATAGTCTAAAATCAAGTCATTAGGTGGTCTTGGGATTACTTTGAAAAGCAATGCGAAAAGGCTACTTGCATTCATGTTCATCCAAAGTTCTTCTTGGAAAATAGTAGAGCTCCATTGAGGAGAACTTTGGAGGAGGAGACCGGTAGCGAGGCAGCAGTGTGGTCGGGTCAGCACTATGGCATAGGCAAAGGAGACGGCACGGGCATAGTCAGCATAGGCTCGGCACAGGCAGAGAAGATGGCATGGGCAATAGAAATCACATAGCCGGAGGTAGGTGGAGGGATCGTGTGGTCGATCATGGAGGAACATTGATGGCGGGAGACCAGAGTCGTTGGCGGTGAGGGATGGCCGACAATAGTGAGATCGATGATGTCTCAGGTCAGATGTTGGCATGAGGGTGGTTTCCGGATGGGTCGTGCGAGTGGCCATGGGAATGGAGTTGGTAATGGCTGTGACCATGGTGGATGGACGGAGGTGGGAGGTGATGGATATGGAGGTTTTGGGTGGTTTGGAGGCTAGGATTGGCCGAATCGGGAGATTTAGAGTCTAATTCTTGGAAGTTTTAGAGAAGTAGAGAAGGAGGAGAAGTGGGGGAAGGAGGAGGAAGAAGGGAAGAGGGAGAAGAAGGGAAGAAGGAGAGAGGAGAAAGACTCATCGCTTGAGAACAAAATGAACAGAACATGTATTTCTTGAAGTTTCTCAAGTATCGACTTAAGGTATTGACTCATAATCGAAGTGTCGACTCAAGGTGTCGACTCATAGCTTGAGACCAAAAGTGGAGCAGAACACAGGAAATTCAAATTTTTGCCTTGAGCTGATCCAAGTGTCGACTCATGAAGAACTCAAGTATCGATACTTGGTGCAATGGCTAATTTTCCATAAATTTTGATTTGTTTCCAAATGGATAGTTTGATCCCTCCAACAGTCTCCAATGATTTTTTCAATGGATTTGAGCTATTTAACCTTACCAAACTCTTTAAAGTCAACAAGAAAGAAAGAGACTCAAGAAGAGACAACTTCCAATCATTTGAAAAGACAAAGAGAGCTTTTAAAAGATTCCACCTGAAAAAGGCTTCCATTTTTTAGGGTTTGAGTTTTCAAGTTTTTAGCCAAAGGTGTGCATTCAAGAGATTCCAAGGAGGAGTCAACTCAAGCAACCAAGAAAGCTTCAACGACATTTATTTCTGCTCATTAAGGAGCTAATTCTTGTATTTACTTTTTGTACACTTGATTTCATTTATTGTTCTAGTTTCAAAGGTATTGAAACTAGTGTTAAAAGTTGTTGGTGAGCTTAAGAGATAAAACCAACTTGGATTTGACTTGTTAGCCTGGATTAAAATAAGTTGTAAAGGTTGTTGGTGAGTTTAGGTGATAAAACCAACTTGGGTTTTGACTTGTGAGCCTTGTAAAACAAGTTGGCTATAATCTTGAAGAGATTATAGTGAAATTGAAAGGAAACTGTTCTTTGGGATGATGCATGCATTTTAAAACTTTTTTAAGAGCATGCAGCAGCGGAAAGCGATAAAACCATTTTATCAAGATGTTAATCTAATTAACGTAATCCTTTTACCAGGATCTAGATGCATCTAGAGTAATATAAATATGAAATCATGCAAACATTATATAAAATAGAACAATTCTAGAGATCACATAATGATGCAGCATAGATAATTATGTTATACATAAAATAAGCACATACCTTGGTGACATTCACCAGGAAGAACCGGAAGTTGCAGAAATGCCTACCTCTCAATCACGATCCCAGGGAAGCCACTGACTTGTGAAAAAAATTCGGCTCTGCAAGCAGCACTCGTGCACCACCTCTACGGGTGGTTCACACTGTGTAGCGCGATTCCTTCTTCTTCCTTTTGAATTGCTAGCACCTACGAAAGCTTTGTCGGGTGGACTCCTTCTTCTTCAACTCCTTGAAGATGAGTCGGACACCTTTAACTCCTTGAAGTGCTAATTGCTACAGCAGTGCTGGAACAAAAACTCTTGAGAACTTTTCCCAACACTCTATCCCAAATCTTCGATAGCAAGTATGCACTCAGAGATCCCACCCAAACTTAATCAACCATGTGATCTAATCTCTCAATATCTAAGAGATCTTAGAAGATCTCCAACCCAAGGAATGGAGAGAGTCTCGACCTCAGAACAGGTGGGATAGCAAATATGATCTACCATCCGAGAACAATTTGCCCAGCAAAAATAAATAGCCCCCAAAACCATTAAGAGGACTAATGAGAGATTAATGAGCAATTTTGGGGTCTCTTGAAATTCTAGGGAGGTTAGAAGTCCCTTGGAATTCAGCAACATCAATAATTAAAACTCGAAACTCTCAACATTAAATTCCATTACAATTACAACATTTAATGGAGCATTCTCTAATTTTAGCAATTTGTCAAACGAGTCGACTCGACCATTCGAGTCGACTCGGCTCGAGTCGACTTATTCAACAAGAGTCGACTCGAATAGAAGTTTTGACAACACCTTGTCAAATAAGTTCGGAACGATTTCCAATAGTTTACATGCCAACAAATCAAGAAGAAATTCTCGGTGTGCGACCCTATAGGTTCAAACACTAAATCAGTAGCATGGAAACATTTCCAGTACCAGCCAAAGTCGCCATCTAGCAATGACACCCCATGTCCAGATAGATTGAAGGTTGCAGAGCAACATGAACCTATTGAATATAGAATAGCATTGAACTTATTCCTTGAACCTCCTAATGCTCCGGATGGCATAGGGTTAAACTACCCAACCCTAAGCAGTCTATCTGAATATGTCTCAAAGAATCCCTACAACTCCTTACAAGGAATGCCCTGGCCAAAGCTTTCTTAATTGAGGCATATAAAGCATTTAATCCAAATCATTTGGAGAGGTCAATCCTATCTCGATCCTACTACTGCTACACAAGTACTTGACTGTACCTAACAACCTTCCGTCACCAGATTAGAAATTCGGGTAGTTTGGTACCTAAGCACAGTGAGTTGCTTGCAAGCTTCCATAGTGATCTCAAGTCAAAGGAATAATTCATATCCATATTCTAATGCAAGACTCCTCTTTGGTAGCAAGAGAATCTCGCATGAGAGTCACGTTCGATGAAATGTCAAACAGAATACCCGATGTCATACCAGTATCTCCATGCTACTTGGTTAAGAGGACAACCAATAGATATGACATCAATGACCTACTCTCGATACACCATCATCCTAAAATAGCATATCCTTTGGTCGCGAACAAATTTATGAACTACATGATGCATCCTTTCTACATCGCATACAAGGTAGCTCAAAGGACATCATCATATAAGAGTTCAAATAAGAAAAATGCACCTGTGATGAACAGCCAAAAGATAACTTTTATTTATATCAAAATTCATATATAAATAGCACAATCATCTACAGTCTAGATGATTGACTTTGGGACACAATTTCCAACAACTCCCTCTTGGACTAAAACCAATCAAAACATAATCGCATTCCCATTTTCCAATTATAATCTTTAAACTCTTGAATTCGACTGCTTTAGTGAAGGGGTCGGCCATATTTTCTTTTCCATCGATCTTTTGAAGGTCGATGTCCTCTCGTGCCATAATTTCTCGCACGAGGTGGTAGCGGCGCAGAATGTGCTTGGTGCGTTGATGGGACTTTGGCTCTTTAGCTTGAGCTATGATTTCAGTGCTGTCACAAAATACTGGAATAGGGCCATCCAAGGAGGGTGCCACTCCCAGCTCGCATAGGAACTTTCATAGCTACTTAGCTTCCTTCGCTGCATCTGATGCTACAATGTATTCTGCCTTACAAATTGAGTCCGCCATAGTGTGTTGCTTGGAACTTTTCCTGCAGATGGCACCTCCATTTAGGATAAATATAAAGCTCGACACACTTTTGCTATCATCTGTATCTGACTGATAACTTGAATCAGTATAACCGATAAGTTTTAAGTTAGGCTCTCCATAGATAAGCCATTGATCTTTAGTATTTCTTAAATACTTTAGGATAGTTTTTACCACCTTCCAATGCGCTTTACTTGGGTCAGACTGGTATCTGCTCACTACTCTTAGTGACTATGCCATGTCTGGTATAGTACATGTCATTGCATATATAACAGATCCCACTGCCGAAGCATATGGGACTCTACTCGTATGCCCTCTCTCCTCAGGAGTTGATGCACAATCCTTTTTAAGGAGAGTAATTCCATGGCCTATCAGAAGATAGCCTTTCTTGGAATTTTTCATGCTGAACCATTTCAGCACGGTATCAATGTACGTTGACTGGGACAATCCCAGAAGCCTCTTAGATCTATCCCTATAGATCTTCATACCTAGTATGAATAAGGCTTTACCCAAGTCTTTCATAGAGAATTGAGATGAAAGCTAGACCTTTATTCCTTGTAATGCTGGAATGTCATTCCCGATTAAGAGAATGTCATCCATATACAATACAAGGAATACGACCACAGAACCATTAGCCCACGTATAAATGCAAGGTTCTTCTCCATTCTTAATGAAGCCATATGACTTGATACACTTATCAAATCGTATGTTCGAACTCTGAGATGCCTGCTTCAATCCATAGATAGACCTCAGAAGCTTGCAAACCTTTGACTCATTTATGGATGTGAACCCTTCAGGTTGTATCATATACACCTCCTCTTCCAGCTCACCATTTAGGAAGGTGATAAATCATGGATTTACACGATTATTTTAAGTATTTTAGTTAATTATTGGTGCTAACATTCTTTTAATAACCTAATTTCATAATTAATTTGGACTTTCTTGTAAAACTAATTATTTTAAAAATATCTTTGAAAAATGTGAAATTATAATACGTTCATGAAAAATATATTTCAAGTCAAAGCACCACACACCCATTTAAATGATTAATAAAATACTCAATAATTATAATTAATGATCATGGAATCAGTAAAATTAATAAGTTTGAAACCCGCCAATAGGTAGAGCTTGATTTATGGAATCCAATGATGCAAACGGTACTTAAATCAGGTTTGAAATGAAGAAGTTATGAATTTTCTAAGATTTTTGCACATATTTTGATGCTGCACGCTTTTTGGAGCAGCCGGTCCACCATGGACCGGCTGCTGGGTTTACAAATTGTTGTTTGGTTCACCGGCAGCCATGGCTGCCAGTCCACGGAATAGGCCGTGGACCACAGCCCTCCAGAGGCGCCGAAATTTGCCGGGAAGCATGCCGGCGGTGTCCCTGGCCGGAGGAGAAGTTCCGGCGGTGCTTTGACGGTCGGTGGTGGTGTTTTTCGGCGGCAAACAAGAGGAGGCAGCCCACGTTCTCCATGGCCAAGCTCCTCCACGCGTTGTCGAGCTCTTCCACGCGCGGCCAAGCTCCTCCACGCGCAGCCCATGCCCTCCATAGTGGCGTTCTCCACGGCCACGCACGTCCACGGTGGCGTTCTCCATGGCCACGCACGTCCACGGTGGCGTTCCCCACGGCCACGCCCTCCACGGTGGCACAGTCCACGGGCACCACTCCATGGGCTGCAGGACGTTGCCGAGCCCCTCCATGCGCACGTCCACGGGCGTTCTCCACGGTGGCTCCACGCGCACGGCCAAGCTTGGTGCGGACACCAAAGGCACCAGAATAAGGCAGAGGCTTCTCAATCCTCTGTGAATTGATCAATAATTTATGAGTCCATCTGTAATAAGGGCTTAGCCCATCTGAGTCCTTTTTTTAGTTGTTGTTTGAGTCTTTTGAGTTGTTATTTCAGTTCTGTACTAGTCAGCCTATGTTGAGCTAGTTCAGTCCAATGCTAGTCGGCTCATGTTGAGCTTATTTTATTTCTTTTGAGTCCTGTCCAAGCATACTGAAGACTCAAGACTATATCATACAAGTGAAGACCAAGTCCAACTAGATTGAAGACATGGAAGTATAGCACAAGTCCAACCCAGCTTGAAGATTTGAAGACCCCAGGAGGAAAATTCAGAAAACCCTGATTTCTTGCAGATGCCCTCCAGATGCCCAGATTCCCTTTCAGATGCCAAAGTATATTCATAGATAAGGGCATCCACGATTCCAGAGGTCCATCTGCATCCTAGCCCAAAGAAATCAAGCCCAGGTGCCAAGCCCAAGCCCCTAAGAAGCAAGATACCAGGGAATATTCCTGCTACCTGGCTACCAGGCCACCCCAGCTTCCAGAGGCCCAAACCCATGCACCCGAACCCCTTTGGGTCGGCCTTTTGCTGCTCCTAGAAGCCCAACACGCCCCCCTAGGCGTCCTTGGAGTCTTGACCAAGTCAAGAAAATTTTTAGGGATTTTTCTACCTAATATTTTCTTATTTTCTAGCTAGGGTTTGAGAGGGAAAAGGATTCTTATGTAAAGACTTATGTACCCTTACTTAGAGCCCAAGGTTAAGGGTCTATTTAAGGGACCCTAGCCTCTTGTATGAAGGAGAATTTTTGATGAATAAAAACCTTGAGTTTTTCTATTGAGTTGTGTGATACCCTGCTGTGTGCATAAAGGGGTTTGTGAGAGTTTTTCTTCCCAGTGCTGCAATCATCTTCCTGCTGCCAACAAGCCTCTTAGATCCCTGGACGCCCACTCCAAAAGAAGCCTTCCCTTGCTATTTTCCCTTTGTTTTCTTGTTCCTTTGTGAGTTTTCTAACCCGTGATAGGTCGTTTGCAGGTCCCTGAGTTCATACGAATCCAACGACTCCAGCCAAGCCTCAATCGGATCACCGAGCAGAAAGCCGGGTATCCGCGGGTCTTTGGCTCGGTTTTCCAGGCTGCATCCATCGAGGAACGAGAGACCCCTTTGCTGCAATCTTCACAGAAATTGTCAGGTACACCCCTCTACCTCCAGTAGTTTTATTGTAGGAGAACTTGCCCTAACCAAGGCTTCTCAGCCCCGGCGGTCCTTCTTTGCTACTTTTCTAGGTCTTAATCTACATGCTGATCTTCAAAAATTCATACAAAATTCTATACAAATAATTTTGATCTGAAATTTAGGAATTAATCACCTAACTCAACATGTAAGACATACAAAAAAAATGGCATGCATATTAGTTCCCCATCATTTGGTATCAGAGCTTAGATTAGGGCTTATTTTCTACAATTTTTCAGTCCATATATACTCTGTTATTTTAATTATTTTTCCCTGATAAAAACCCCAAAAACTCTGAAATTTATTTTTATGGATTCATCATAATTCACAGTAATTTTAAAAATTTTTGTAGATTTTACTATGGCCTGTGAATTTTCTTCAAGCCGAAATACATCCTTGAAATTTTTGGCTCTGTTTTTTCAGCAAGACAAGTTTGGAAGTTTTAGGTTTTTGTTTAGCAGTTTTTACATATTTTTTAATTTTAGTATATTTCCAGCATATTAGGCCATGATTTGAAAGTTTTATTATATTTAAAAAATATCAAAAAAAAATTACATATTCTCCAAAAATACCAAAAAAAATATTTAAACCCTAATTTGCATCCTCATCTGCCTGCCATCATTGCATAATTTACTTTTAAGGGTACTCTTGCTATATCAGATGGGGGGAGGATTTGATCACCTCTCCTTAGCCCAAAATCACATCCCTTGCATTCGGTTCCAAGCCTTAACCTAAAATTAATTAGACTTAATTTGCCCTAGTGGGCTAGGGACACCAACTGGTCGGGTCCGGGCTAGTGTTAGATCACTGTATCAAGTTAACCTGTGTGTGCCTTATGCTCAGTGTTTAGAACGGTGGTTTAGGGATTCAATCCCGAAGGGCTTGTGTGCTGGTCCGCCTACCTGGCCAATCTCTGATTGGTGTCTAGGATTGGCAATCAGGGACCTAACACTCCCCTTACACCTGTCTGGCTGAGTACATGGTTACTATAGGCTAGTTTGCCACCCTGATTGAGCATCTAGTTTGGACTCTAGGTCTAGTTAGCTATAGTCGGTCTGATCGAGTCTTGCATGAGCACTAGATCAGGAGTTTCATATCACCCACCTCCTTCACAAATGTCTGAACCCATTAAAAATTTACAAGCTCAAATAAAAGCCCTAGCTGATCAAATGGCTCAGATGGCTACCCAGATAACTACCTAGATGACCCAGTTAACTCAGTCTCGTATTCAAACTAATGATAGAATTGACCATCTTGATAATAGGTTTGATCAGTTAAAAGTTCGGGTAGGGACCCCAGAAAAAAACCATGGGTCACAGTCTGAGCCAAATCCTAATTCCCCTCAACTTAGGAGGACCCCAAACCCTGATCCATACCTTGAGGCTGAACCTAGGAGAACCCATTGTCATGACCCAATCCCTAAGGTTAGTCCTAGAAGACCCAATCAGGATTTTATAGACCAGGAAGATAGATCCTATTTACCCTCTCCCTATAAGCCTAGTATACCTACAACCTATAGATCTTATGACTCCAAATCCTATGAACCTAGAACCTATGAATCCATAACCTATGAACCTAGATCCTATGACTCTAGATCCCATGATCATAGATCCTATGCACCCACACCCTATGAGCCTAGTAGACCCAACACCCAATATTCTGACCCATATAGGGAGTCCAACCCTAGGAGGACCCAATATTCTGACCCATATAGGGAGCCAACCCTAGGAGAACCCAGTATTCTGACCCATATAGGGAGTCCAATCCTAGGAGGACCCAATATCCTGACCCATATAGAGAGCCCAACCTTAGGAGGATCCCATACCTTGACCCATCCTTAGAACCTGATCATAGAGCTGACCCAAAATCCTATGACCCCAGATCCTATAATCCCATGACCCATAGATCTGCACCATTGTCCTATGAGCCTAGAGAACCCATAACCCCTAAGTATCAGCCTAGTACTAGTCATGCTTCCCCTAGTCAACTTGAACCCCATAGGATTAGTATCCCTAAATATGAACCCAATAGTGAGCCACCACCTCTTATACAACCTGAACCTACTAGGAGTAGTACCCATAATCAGAGACCAGAACCTAACCAATTTCCTGCTAGCCGACCTTCTCCAACCATTCCTAAGATTCTCAAGGCTTACATTAACGCGGAAGTGTATGAAGCTGATGTGAGCCTAGTGGACGAGTATGAGGGAGAAGAGGAGACACCTTTAGTAGACCTAGAATTAGCTGACCCAGTAGATACCCAGGTAGAAACCAACCCAGAGCTAGTTGACCTTGACCACATCCAACCTAAAGCTATAATGGAAGAACAAATAGAGGAAGAGAACCTAGGTACTGCTGCTAGAGCCTTACCTGAGGAAACCATAGAGGAGAGCCAAATTATAGAGTCTAGACCAAAAATACAAGAACCAGAAGAATTTATTAAGGACCTGATCTCTTTGAATCAATACCTTCAAGATGAGTCCCCTCCTATAGTTCCCATTAAGGACCTCTTCCCCGAAATTAGCGACCCATCCTTCCATTATGCAAACCCTGTAGATATAGCTCAACCTCGTAAGGTTAACCTCATTAGTATAGGATTAGTTCCTGACACCCCGTCTTTTATCCTACTTTATCCAACTAACCATGAATCTTTTTCTTTACCTTACCAAACTAATTCTGAACCCACTTCCTATTTTCTGCCCTTTCCTGACACCTCTAGCATTTCTAGGATCATTAAATTGCATTTAGTTGAGATTAGCATACTGCATGCATTCATCATGCATGTTAGGTTTGCATCTTACTTCTGGCATACTCTTTGAAATTTGCTAGGAGTTCACTGTAAATTATCATGTGCATGTCAAGCTAGGATCAAACCTAGAGAACCTATAATCTATTAGGTTTAGATCCAAAGAGTTCAATAAAATTTCCTTCGATAGGAATGCATAGTCGGGTCTGTTAGGTGTCAGTATGAGTCATTTGCATCATTTGTTAGGAGTCTGCATGTGCCTAGCAAGTTCACCACTCGCACTAATCTTAAAACAACTGGCTAATTCCCGAAGAAGGGTCAAAGAATTTGATGTAGTGGATTCTATCTTGGTTAGGCTTAGGCCTAAAAGAAGCTTCATGCTCGCAGAGCCGGACCTTTTAAAGTGATAGAGAAGGATTGGATCAAATACCTAGGTGTTAGACTTGCCTTCGGATTTGGGCATTAGTTCTACCTTCAATATTACAGACCTGGTTGAGTATAGGGAACCGGCAACGATACCTAGTAAGGCCTTTGGACCTATTCCTTTTCATTGTGAGTGACCCTAACCCAGAGTGTCCACTAACAAATTGGCCTGAGAGAGGAGAACGGATCGAGCGTATCCTGGACGATCAAGCCATCACGACCCGGGGTCGTGACTATCAATGCTTCCTGGTCCGATGGCAAGGCTAGCTAGAGTCGGACGATTCGTAGATTTCTCGAGAGGACTTGCAACGCCTCAACCCAGACCTTCTAGAGAGATATGTGAGCCAGTCTGATCTTCACTCGATAGGATCGAGTTCCTCCCATCCCGGGAGAATTGGTGCGGACACCAAAGGCACCAAAATAAGGCAGAGGCTTCTCAACCCTCTGTGAATTGATCAATAATTTATGAGTCCATCTGTAATAAGGGCTTAGCCCATCTGAGTCCTTTTTTTAGTTGTTGTTTGAGTCTTTTGAGTTGTTATTTCAGTTCTGTACTAGTCAGCTTATGTTGAGCTAGTTCAGTCCAATGCTAGTCAGCTCATGTTGAGCTTATTTTATTTTTTTTGAGTCCTGTCCAAGCATACTGAAGACTCAAGACTATATCATACAAGTGAAGACCAAGTCCAACTAGATTGAAGACATGGAAGTATGGCACAAGTCCAACCCAGCTTGAAGATTTGAAGACCCCAGGAGGAAAATTCAGAAAATCCTGATTTCTTGCAGATGCCCTCCAGATGCCCAGATTCCCTTCCAGATGCCAAAGTATATTCATAGATATGGGCATCCATGATTCCAGAGGTCTATCTGCATCCTAGTCCAAATAAATCAAGCCCAGGTGCCAAGCCCAAGCCCCTAAGAAGCAAGATACCAGGGAATATTCCTGCTACCTGGCTACCAGGCCACCCCAGCTTCCAGAGGCCCAAACCCATGCACCCGAGCCCCTTTGAACCGGCCTTTTGCTGCTCCTAGAAGCCCAACACGCCCCCCTAGGCATCCTTGGAGTCTTGACCAAGTCAAGAAAATTTTTAGGGATTTTTCTACCTAATATTTTCTTATTTTCTAGCTAGGGTTTGAGAGGGAAAATGATTCTTATGTAAAGACTTATGTACCCTTACTTGGAGCCCAAGGTTAAGGGTCTATTTAAGGGACCCTAGCCTCTTGTATGAAGGAGAATTTTTGATGAATAAAAACCTTGAGTTCTTCTATTGAGTTGTGTGATACCCTGCTGTGTGCATAAAGGGGTTTGTGAGAGTTTTTCTTCCCAGTGCTGCAATCATCTTCCTGCTGCCAACAAGCCTCTCAGATCCCTGGACGCCCACTCCAAAAGAAGCCTTCCCTTGCTGTTTTCCCTTTGTTTTCTTGTTCCTTTGTGAGTTTTCTAACCCCTGACAGGTCGTTTGCAGGTCCCTGAGTTCCTACGAATCCAACGACTCCAGCCAAGCCTCAATCGGATCACCGAGCAGAAAGCCGGGTATCCGCGGGTCTTTGGCTCGATTTTCCAGGCCGCATCCATCGAGGAACGAGAGATCCCTTCGCTGCGATCTTCACAGACGTTGTCAGGTACACCCCTCTACCTCCAGTAGTTTTATTATAGGAGAACTTGCCCTAACCGAGGCTTCTCAGTCCCGGCGGTCCTTCTTTGCTACTTTTTTAGGTCCTAATCTGCATGCTGATCTTCAAAAATTCATACAAAATTCCTTACAAATAATTTTGATCTGAAATTTGGGAATTAATCACCTAACTCAACATGTAAAACATACAAAAAAAATGGCAAGCATATTAGTTTCCCATCAAAGCTTCTCCATGTTCTCCACAGGCAGTCCACGGGCGAGCTCCACGGGCACGAATGTTCTCCACGTTGCCGGAGTGCAGTCCACGGGCACGAGCAGTCCGCGATCCGAGCTTCTCCACGGGCGTTGCCAAGCAGTCGTCATGGCATGATCTGGGCATTCTCCACGGGCACGGACGCTGGGCGTTCTCCACGAGCTCCACGGTGTAATCAATGGAGCAGCAATGGTGGTCACGGTATTTTTTTGTCCCAAATTGCTAGTGTGCAACGAGCTCCCCTCTCTGGTCAATTATAAAATGAACCTCAATGCACAAGACAGAGGGATCCCGGAGAAAAGACAAGGTACAGGGTAAAGGGCATTGCTTGGGTTACGGGTTGGCTTTTGGGAGTGAGGTTTCTCAAAGGAGAGCGTGTCCCTACACCATCTTCCAGCCTTCTCTCTCTCTGAGATCAAGATCTGAAGAAGAAGACAAAGAGGAAGCCCAGTTCGCTCCACGGAGTACGAAGGAAGGAGCTATCTTCCCGACGAGGCTGCGCCGATCTGTTCTTATCTTTGTTACTTGTTTTGTTAATTTAATTTTTTTTGCATTGTATCTAGACACTAAATTTCAATCAATGCAATATCTCTTTTTAACTCCTGTCTTTCATCTTGTCTGCAAGTAGATGCTAGGATCTAAATAATAGATTATAGTGCCAAGTTTACTTTTCCTGCAATTTTTATTTTTTTTTATATTTTTCGACTTCAAATATTTATTTTACAAGATCAAAAAGATTTCAAATCATAAACACCGCCTTCTCTGTGGATTCGACCCGACTCCTCTTGCTATGCATTTTTAAATATTTTAAGAAGTCGGATTTTAAACTGATAGCCACGGTGTTTTAACGACAACCCTGCGGACTTACCATGTTTTTGGCACCGTTGCCGGGGAAGGTATTAAAATAATAGTTTTTGATCTTTTTTTTTATACCGTCCTAACTTTTCTTTTTCTTGCAGATAAAAAAAAAATTTAAAAAAAAAAGGGGGAGAAAAGTGGAAGAGGAAGAAAGTCTCCCAATCAGTAAACTTTCTTTCCTCTTTTACATATTAATTATTTTCCTTTTTAGTTTCTTTTCTTATTTCCAAAAAAAAAAATTTCAAATTTCAAATTTCAAATTTCAAACAAAAAATAATTTTTTTTTTTTTGTTTTTCATTTTTAGATTCATTTAGGTAAATTTTTCTTTTCTGCAAAATCCAAAAAATTGCCCAGACATTTCATAATTTATTAGGATTAGAAACTTAATCACAAAATTAAAAAAAAAATATAGCTTTAATTTAATTTTGTGTGTTTATAACTTTTATTTTGGACATCTTATTGCATTTCATAATCTCATAATCATTTTAAGGGCACTTATCCATAAACAAGATAAGGTGGGGAGTTCAATACCCTTCCTTAGCCCGCAAACCATCACCCCTCATTTTGCATACCTAAGCCTTCTAAATAAAATTAACTAGATGTCAGCCCTAAGGAACTCGAGCTCAATAGGACAGGGCACCCGGAAGAGTTGGACCGGGTCAAGATTAGTTGGTTGACTGGTGTCTAGGAAAGGGATTCAGGGATTACGTCCCGAAGGAAGGTGGTTGGATCCGCTTACCTGGCCAATTTTCAATTGGCGTCTAAGGCAAGCAAAGAGGGAAACTCCACCGACCTTACCCTTACCTGGCCAGTTAGCTAATTGGTCTTTGACTTGGAGGGCTCCAAGGCGGTCTTGGAAGTTAGGAGCTGTCTAGAATTAGGGAGCCTAGGATAGAAATATGTTTGATAAGTGTTTGAAAATAACAAAAAAAAAAAAAATATATATATAAAATAAAAAAATTTTTCTCACATTTTTGGGTTGCACTGTTTCATGCACGGTAGAAGATCTCTATTTCCAGACCTAGTTGACTTCAACCCTGAAATTGAATGGCTGATCCATAGTACACCAAAAAATCAAATGGCTGGAAACCCAGAAGAACCACCTAGACAGATGAAGGAATACTTTATTCCTTCCACCTACAACCCATCGACTTGTATCCATTTACCTGAAATACCTGCTAGACATTATGAGATCAAGTCTGCCACAATCCAGATGCTCCCTTCCTTTTATGGGAATACCAACGAAGATCCTTATAAGCATCTAGATGAGTTTCTAGAAATCTATTCTACAGTGAAGATCCAAGATTTTACTGATGATGCCCTTAGGCTAACCTTGTTCCCCTTCTCACTTAAGGATAAGGCCAAGTACTGGCTTGGCACAATAGGGAAACCAATTCGAACTTGGGCTAAAATGCAGCACGAGTTCCTTAAGAAATTCTATCCTATAGGTCGAACCAACACCATGAGGCGAGCCATCACTGGATTTGCTCAGCTTCCTAGTGAACAAATTCATGAATCATGGGAGAGACTTAAGGAACTCCTTAGAAAATGCCCACATTATGGTCTGTCTAAGTGGCAAATTGTCCAAACTTTTTATGAGGGATTAGGAGACCAGTATAGATAGATGGTGGATGCATCTTGTGGAGGTGCATTCATGAGTAGAAGTGAGGATGAGGCCTATACCTTGTTTGAAATCCTAAGTGAAAATTCGATCAACCATGCTTCTTTGACTTCATATGAAAGATCAATTCCTCACCAAAAGCAGGCAGGGATTTATGAAATTACATATTCAAATTCCAATGTCGACTTGAACCTAATATCCTAAAGATTAGATACAGTCGACCTCCTTTCTCAAAAGTTGGACCAAGTCCTAGCCCTCAGTCAACAATCTCAATCTCCTGCACAATACCCATCACACCCATCATAATACCCATCACCCTCTAATCATCAGGAGATTTGTTCTATCTGTGCTAGCCCAGCCCATCACATGAATGAATGTCCTACGGTTGCACAGTTACCACCTTTCATCCAAGAACAAGTCCAAGCTGCTCAAGGTTGCTCCAAGCCGGGTAATTACCCATTTTCAAATACTTATAACCCGGGTTGGAGAAACCATCCTAATTTTTCTTGGAAACCACAACAGACTCAGGTTCAGACCCAAACTCCTCCTGCACGGAACTTTCAAAATAGGCCCCCATACCAAAACTATGCCTATAATAGAGGTTAGCCTAGTCAGCCTGCTCAGCCACCATATCAGCCACCATATCATCATCAGTCATCATATCAACCTCCTCAACAGACCAATCTGGCCGACGATAGGTTTGATCAACTTCAACAATTAATCATGACCCAACAAAAATCTATCGCCAGGTTAGAAGTTCAAATAGGACAGTTAGCTGAATCTACTATGAGGAGAGAACCAGGTCAACTACCGAGTCAACCAATACCGAATCCTAGAAACAACCCACTCATTCTTCAGCCTAATGTTCCATCTAAGAACCCTCAATTTGAGAATGCCAAAGCAATTTCTGAGCTTAGAAGTGGTAGGATTCTTAGGGACCCATATCAAAACCAGGGGAGAGAGGCTAGTACTGATGCTAGCAAGAATAAGAAGTTAGAAGATGATGTTAGTACTGAGACTAACCATGTAGAAGAGCCTGAGCCCGGGACTAGTACTGATACTGGTTCCGATTTAAATGAGAAAGGGAAGAAGAGAGAAGATGAATTACCTGAGACTTATAAACCTAGAGCCCCGTTCCCTTCAGCCCTAGAAGCTGGCTCTTCCCGTAAAAAGCAAGGAGCATGTAATGAGGAGCTAATGGAATTATTCAAGCAAGTTCATATTAATTTACCCCTCCTCGATGCAATTCAGCACGTTCCAGCTTACGCTAAATTTCTCAAACAACTCTGCACCCAAAAGCGTGAGCCACGAACCATAAAGAGAATCATATTGTCTGAGGATGTAAGTGTAGTCTTGTTGAATCAATTACCTCAGAAAATGAAAGACCTCGGTGCTCCTTTGATTTCTTGCGTTATAGGAGGCATTACCTTTGACCGAGCCCTGTTAGACCTAGGAGCTAGTGTGAACCTTCTTCCAACCTCAGTCTATGAAAAATTTGGGATAGGTGAACTAAAACCCACGTCAGTCATTCTTCAACTAGCCGATAGATCTATCAAGACACCACGTGGTTTGATTGAGGATGTCTTAGTTAGAGTGAACCAATGTTATTTCCCAGTAGACTTCCTCATACTAGACATGGAACCATCCCAAGAGCTAAATCAGAATCCCATAATCTTAGGTCGTCCATTCCTAGCAACTGCCAATGCCAATATCAATTATAAAACGGGAGCTATGGACATTTCTTTTGGGGATCAAAAGGTGAGAATCAATATTTTTAATGCCTCAAAGTTTGCTCGAGAGGAGGAAAATTGTTCTGTGATTAGTTTAGTAGATGAGATTGTTGAGTCTGAATTTTTCTCCAATTTGATGGAAGATGACGAGCCTATTGCTGAAACCCAAGTCCAAGAGGTAAATGCCCTACTTGATTCACCTCAACCTTCACCACCTTGGTCAATGCAAACTGAATCCTTATCTGACCTAGGAACTGAGCCTTTGCACCATTCGATTCAGGCCTCACCACAACTTGAACTAAAAACTTTGCCTGAATCACTTAAGTATGTGTTTTTAGGACCTGACAAAACCCTGCCTGTGATCATTGCTTCTGACCTAACCATTGAGTAGGAAAACCAGTTGATAGATGTTCTGAAAACACATAGGGAGGCCATAGGTTGGGCCATTGCTGATTTAAAAGGCATTAGTCCATCAATTTGTATGCACCATATCTATACTGAGGATAGTGCCAAGCTTACTAGAGAAATGCAAAGACAGCTCAACCCAAACATGCAAGAAGTGGTCAAGAAGGAAGTGATTAAATGGTTAGATGCTGGTATTATTTATCCTATTTCTGATAGCCACTGGGTGAGTCCTACTCCAGTCGTTCCAAAGAAATCTGGACTCACGGTTGTCCGTACTGACCATGGGGATTTAGTGCCAACACGACTTTCTACTGGGTGGCGTGTCTGTATAGATTATAGAAAACTTAATGCAGCTACCCGCAAAGACCACTTTCCCTTACCATTTATTGATCAGATCCTAGAAAGATTAGCTGGCCAGCAATACTTTTGCTTCTTAGACGGATACTCAGGATACAACCAGGTAGCAATCGATCCAGGAGACCAGGAAAAGACCACCTTCACATGTCCCTTTGGAACCTTTGCTTTCCGTAGAATGCCTTTCGGTTTGTGTAATGCACCTGCAACCTTTCAAAGGTGCATGATATTAATTTTCTCGGACATGGTAGGAGACTTCTTAGAAATTTTTATGGATGATTTTTCAGTCTTTGAAGAATCTTTTGAGAGTTGCCTCAATAATTTGAAGAAAATATTAAAACGATGTATTGAGGCTAATTTAGTTCTGAGCTGGGAGAAGAGCCATTTCATGGTTCGAGAAGGGATTGTTTTAGGACATATTGTATCTAAGAGAGGGATCGAGGTAGATAAAGCAAAGGTTGAATTGATCTCTAAACTTCTTCCACCCATCTCTATCAAACAAATTCGATCTTTTCTCGGCCATGTAGGATTCTATCGTCGCTTCATCAAAGACTTTTCCAAAATTTCCCGTCCTTTGTGTAATCTGCTTGCCAAGGACATTCCTTTCAATTTTGATGAAGATTGTCTTAAGGCTTTTGAGTTTCTAAAGGAAGCTGTGACCCAAGCCCCAATCATCCAACCCCCAGATTGGTCACTACCTTTTGAAATCATGTGTGATGCTTCAGACTTTGCCATAGGAGCTGTCTTGGGCCAAAGGGTAAACAAATGTCCCATAGTGATTTATTATGCTAGTAGAACTTTGAATGATGCCCAAAAAAATTATACCACTACTGAAAAGGAGTTGCTAGCTGTGGTGTTTGCCCTGGAAAAGTTTAGATCATATCTTTTAGGTTCCAAGATTGTGGTTTATTCGGATCACTAGGCTTTGAGATACCTGCTCTCAAAGAAAGATGCTAAACCATGATTGATTAGATAGATCTTACTGCTACAAGAGTTTGATATTAAAATTCGAGACAAGAAAGGATCCGAGAATGTTGTAGCTGACCATCTATCTAGGATTTTAGTTGAAGAGTGTGAACCTGCATCAATTGAAGAATCTTTTCCAGATGAACAGCTCTTAGCAGTTTCACATGCAAAGGCCCCTTGGTTTGCAGATATTGTTAACTACTTAGTGGTTGGACAAATTTCTGATGGCTGGTCCAAGAATGAAAAGGATCAATTCTTTGCTCAAATTAAATACTACTTTTGGGAAGATCCTGAACTCTTTCGAATCTGTGCTGATCAAATCATCCGTAGGTGTGTTCCTGAATCTGAACATCTGAGTATTTTGAATTTTTGCCACACCCTTGCTTGCGGAGGACATTTTTCTGGTCGAAAAACTGTGGCTAAAGTTTTGCAAAGTGGATTTTACTGGCCGACATTGTTTAAGGATGCCTATACTTTTGGCAAAGAATGTCTTAAGTGTTAAGCCTTAGGAAATATTTCAAGAAAAGACATGATGCCTTTAAATCCAATCTTGGTAGTTGAAATCTTTGACGTTTGGGGAATTGATTTTATGGGACCCTTTCCACCCTCTAATGGTTTTGAATATATTTTGGTGGCTGTCGATTATGTTTTTAAATGGATCGAGGCAATGGCTACATGAACCAATGATCATAAGGTAGTCATAAAGTTTGTTCAAAAGAATATCTTCTCTAGGTTCGGATTTCCTCGTGCCATCATTAGCGACGGAGGTGCCCATCTCACAAACTACCAATTTCGAATGCTTTTGCAAAAATATGGGGTCACACATAAAGTAGCTACACCTTATCACCCGCAAACAAGTGGCCAAGTGGAAGCATCCAATACGGAGATCAAGAACATTTTGTAAAAGACTATTAGGCCCGATCGTAGAAACTGGTCCGATCGATTAGATGATGTATTATGGGCTTATCGGACAGCTTATAAGAATCCCATTGGAATGTCTCCCTATAGGCTGATCTTTAGAAAAGCATGTCATCTTCCGGTAGAACTTGAACATAGAGCATATTGGGCGATTAAGTAATTAAATTTTGATTTAAAGCAAGCTGGTTCTAACCGGATGTTGAAACTGAGTGAACTAGATGAATTGAGGCGAGAGGCTTATGAAAATTCACGTATTTATAAAGAGAAAATGAAAGCCTTTCATGATCAATTTATTTCTAGGAAAATCTTTGAGCCAAATCAACAAGTCTGGTTATTTAATTCAAGGCTTCGATTATTTCCTGGAAAATTGAGATCTAGATGGGATGGACCTTACATTGTTAACCAAGTTTTCCCCCATGGTGCAGTCAAAATTTATGATCCTAGGTTAGGAAACTTTTTTAAGGTAAATGGTCAACGTTTAAAACCATATATTGAAGGAATACCAACAAATCGAACCATTGACCAAGTAACATTAACTGACCCACACTAAACAGAGCTGCATTATGTCTGGCTGAAGACATTAAACTTAGCGCTTGTTGGGAGGCAACCCAATATGTACTCAATACCTTTTTTTTTAAAAAAAAAAAAAAATTTTTTTTTTTGCAGCCTCTACATTGTTCATGAGCTCCTCTTCTCAGGTATCCCTTTACATTTTTAGTTCTTTTTATACCATTAGGGACAATGGTATTTAAGTTGGGGGGTCGGGATAAATATTTTTTTTAATTAAAAAAAATAAAAAATAAAAAAAATAATAAAATAAAAAAAAAAAAAAAAAAAAAAATAAAAAAATAAAAAAATAAAAAAATAAAAAATAAAAAAAATTAAAAAAAAGTTTTCATGTGTCAAAAATAAATCTGGAGCACGATAGACTAGAAAAAGTAATAAGAGTTAGAGAGTGTTGCTAATGACTGTAGCGAGTCAAGAAGTAGACTAGCGTGTCGGACTTTTAGGGCTTACTTAGATCACCTAAAGGCTATTAGCACTTCCATTGTACATGCACGCTGACGAGACAAAGTAAGTATTAGTTGTAAGGATAATTGAGGACTTAATTATCACTGAAAACTGGTAATTGATATATATCCCAATTTATTTATTTTTTTTTTTTGAATTGAGCAAAGAGCTACCTACCTGAAATAAAAGTGCAAAATATAGAGTATATGTGGATCGCCCTAAACTTAGTAACCGGGTCTCTGCACCTAAGTCAAGTGTGGAGGTTCGCGTCAAACGGTGAAGGGAAGGCCAGGATGCTCAGGAAAAAAAAAAAAAAATCAGGTAGTGTGAAAGCTAACTCAGTTCATAAGCTTAATTTAGGGATGTATAGAAAATTAACCAAAGTAAGTGTTAATCAAAGATACATTTGTTCTTGCAAACTAGTACCAAAATGTTAAGTCAGTCATCACAAACACAAGTGCTGTAGATCTTTAGATGAACTCTAAGAAAGTTTCTAATTATGCTGACTGCAAAATTTATTTCCGAAACTCAATACTTAGTTAGTGATACTTGCTAGATCTTTTTACTTTCAAACCTTGATCTATTTTTGTAAAGGATGATCTTTGTAACACATAGTTATACTTTTTGCATTGCTAAGGGACTAGCAATATTTAAGTTGGGGGGTGTGATAAATCATGGATTTACACGATTATTTTAAGTATTTTAGTTAATTATTGGTGTTAACATTCTTTTAATAACCTAATTTCATAATTAATTTGGACTTTCTTGCAAAACTAATTATTTTAAAAATATCTTTGAAAAATGTGAAATTAGAGTACATTCATGAAAAATATATTTCAAGTCAAAGCACCACACACCCATTTAAATGATTAATAAAATACTCAATAATTATAATTAATGATCATGGAATCGGTAAAATTAATAAGTTTGAAACCCGCTAATAGGTAGAGCTTGATTTATGGAATCCAACGACGCAAACGGTACTTAAATCAGGTTTGAAATGAAGAAGTTATGAATTTTCTAAGATTTTTGCACATATTTTGATGCTGCACGCTTTTTGGAGCAGCCGGTCCACCATGGACCGGTTGCTGGGTTTACAAATTGTTGTTTGGTTCACCGGCAGCCATGGCTGCCGGTCCACGGAATAGGCCGTGGACCACAGCCCTCCAGAGGTGCCGAAATTTGCCGGGAAGCACGCCGGTGGTGTCCCTGGCCGGAGGAGAAGCTCCGGCGGTGCTTTGACGGTCGGTGGCGGTGTTTTTTGATGGCAAACAAGAGGAGGCAGCCCACGTTCTCCAAGGCCAAGCTCCTCCACGCGTTGCCGAGCTCTTCCACGCGCGGCCAAGCTCCTCCACGCGCAGCCCACGCCCTCCACGGTGGCGTTCTCCACGGCCACGCACGTCCACGGTGGCGTTCTCCACGGCCACGCACGTCCACGGTGGCGTTCCCCACGGCCACGCCCTCCACGGTGGCGCAGTCCATGGGCACCACTCCACGGGCTGCAGGACATTGCCGAGCTCCACGCGCGTTGCCGAGCTCCTCCATGCGCACGTCCACGGGCGTTCTCCACGGTGGCTCCACGCGCACGGCCAAGCTTCTCCATGTTCTCCACAGGCAGTCCACGGGCGAGCTCCACGGGCACGAATGTTCTCCATGTTGCCGGAGCGCAGTCCATGGGCACAGGCAGTCCACGAGCCGAGCTTCTCCACGGGCGTTGCCAAGCGGTCATCACGGCATGATCTGGGCATTCTCCACGGGCACGGACGTTGGGCGTTCTCCATGAGCTCCGCGGCGTAATCAACGGAGCAGCAATGGCGGTCACGGTATTTTTTTGTCCCACATCGCTAGTGTGCAACGAGCTCCCCTCTCCGGTCAATTATAAAATGAACCCCAATGCACAAGACAGAGGGATCCCGGAGAAAAGATAAGGTACAGGGTAAAGGGCATTGCTTGGGTTACGGGTTGGCTTTTGGGAGTGAGGTTTCTCAAAGGAGAGCGTGTCCCTACACCATCTTCCAGCCTTCTCTCTCTCTGAGATCAAGATCCGAAGAAGGAGATGCAGAGGAAGCCCAGTTCGCTCCATGGAGTACGAAGGAAGGAGCTATCTTCCCGACGAGGCTGCGCCGATCTGTTCTTATCTTTGTTACTTGTTTTGTTAATTTAATTTTTTTTGCATTGTATCTAGACACTAAATTTCAATCAATGCAATATCTCTTTTTAACTCCTGTCTTTCGTCTTGTCTGCAAGTAGATGCTAGGATCTAAATAATAGATCATAGTGCCAAGTTTACTTTTCCTGCAATTTTAATTTTTTTTTATATTTTTCGACTTCAAATATTTTTTTTACAAGATCAAAAAGATTTCAAATCCTAAACACCGCCTTCTTTGTGGATTCGACCCGACTCCTCTTGCTATGCATTTTTTAATATTTTAAGAAGTCAGATTTTAAACTGATAGCCACGGTGTTTTAACGACAACCCCGCGGACCTACCAGAAGGCTGTTCAGACATCCATTTGCCAAATTTCATAGTTAAAGTATGCAGCTAAAGCAAGCATAATCCAAATAGATTTGAGCATTGCCACAGGGGAGAACGTCTCGTCATAGTCAATACCATAATACTGACGATATCCCTTGGCAACCAGACAAGCTTTATAGGTCTCTACCCTTCCGTCTACGCCTCGTTTCCTTTTAAAAATCTATCCACATCCAATGGGTTTTATCCCTTCAGGTGGATCAACTAATGTCCTCACATTATTGATCTCCATGAACTTCATTTCAGATTTCATGGCTTATAGCCACTTATCAGAGTCGGACCTTTGTAGAGCATCCATATAGATGATCGTATCCTCATTATTTTCATCAAGTTCAATGGGATCTTCGTCCTGGACCAAGAAACCATTGTATCTATCCGGTTGACGAGGTACTCTACCGGATCTCCTTTTTGGATGCTCAATGGGCTCCGGATTTGAATTAGTCAAATCCAATTATGAGGTGTCTCCTAAATGTGTTGGTTCTTCTACCTGTTGAACTTCACTAAGTTCAATCTTAGTGGCTACAGTTCCTTCACTAAGGAACTCCCTTTCCAAAATGATAGCCCCAAGACCAACAAACAATTTTTGTTCATCAGGAAGGTAAAAGAAATACCCTTTAGATTCTTTCGGATACCCAACAAAAAGGCACCGGTCAGACCTAGGTCCTAATTTATCAGTCTACAAATGCTTAACATACACTGGACACCCCCATACCCTAAGGTGTGAGAGCACCGATTTCCGTTTAGACCACATCTCATATGGAGTCTTGTCCACAGACTTACTAGGAGACCTATTAAGAAGATAACAAGCAGACTCCAGGGCATAACCCCATAAAGAGATTGGCAGAGTAGCAAAGCCCATCATGGACCGGACCATGTCCAATAACGTCCTATTCCTCCTTTTAGACATACCATTCAGTTAAGGTGTCCCTAGAGGTGTCTATTGAGAGAGAATCTCATTCTCTTGAAGATAAGTCATAAACTCACTAAAAAGATATTCGCCTTCTCGATCAGATCGAAAAGTCTTTATACTCTTTCCAGTTTGATTTTCAACTTCATTATGATATTGTTTGAACATTTTAAACGACTCAGACTTATGTCTCATAAGATAGATATAACTGAATCAAGATAGGTCATTTGTAAAAGTAATAAAAAAATTATACCCACCACATTCATAGGTCCATATACATATGTATGTACTAGACTTAGAATTTCTTTGGCTCTTTCACCTTTTCCAGAAAAAGATGATTTGGTCATTTTTCCAAGTAAACAAGATTCACAGGTAGATAATGATTCAAAATTATTTACCTCTAAGAGACCTACTTGTCTTAACCTGTTTATCCTGTTCTTGTTTATATGACCTAGCCTACAATGCCAGAGATAAGCATCGCTGACATTATCCATTCTAGGGCATTTGTTTGCTGTGTACATTACACTCACAGGCTGTGATAGCAAATAGATGCCATTTACCAAATTTCCATTCATTACAACTGAACCATTCAAAGTAATGTTGCAAACATTTCTCTTTATTGAAAGTTCAAAACATTATTTGGCTAACAAGCCTACAGAGATAATATTTACAAGAAATGTAGGACAATAATGGTAGTCATATAAAATGACTTTACAAGATTCAAAAATAAGAGAGAAATCTCCTAACGCCAGAACTGGAACTCGACTTCCATCTCTAATGTTTAGAAACCTTTCCCCATCCTCGAACCTCCTACTAATTCGAAGTCCTTGTAATTTGTTACAAATGTGATAAGGACTTCCAGTATCAAGTACCCAATTAGTAGTATCGCAAAAGGAATAGGTATATGGATTTATCATATAAATACCTTGAGCAGCAACATCTTGCTGCTTCCTCTTCTTTAGCCTATTTGGGTCAAGGGATGCAATGTACAAAGGACAATTCCTCTTCCAGTGACCTTGCTTCTTACAGTAGAAGTACTCCACCCGACTCTGGTCTACCTTTTTCTTCCCAGCCTGACTGGCCCCAGCAACACTCTGCACCTTTTTGATCTTTTTCTTTTTATCTTTCTTCCCCTTCCCAAGGGGACGATGCACTGCCCTATTTCCTCCCACCAAGTACACCAATCCCTTATTGAGGTTGTGGTCCTTCTCATAGTTCTGTAGCAACCCCAACAAACTGTGGTAGTTCACTACAAGCCTATGCATCCGGAAGTGATCAAGGAAACCAAGGTAAGAAGGGGGCAGAAAATCAGTATAGCATCCTTCTCCAGTTGTTCATGCAGGGGACAACCAAGTTTGGTCAGGCATTCAAATAACTCGGTCATGTACAATACATGATCAGTTACTGATGCCCCATCTCGCATATGGGCATTATAGATGGCATAGGAAGTCCTATACCACTATACATTATCATGCGTGCCGAAGGATTCCCGCAATTTTTGCAAGATTTCCTTCGGTTGGGCCTCCTCAAATTTGCGACTGAACTCGTCGTTCATGACCGCCAGCATAATGCAACGTGTTACAGCCGTTACAATGACGTGGCATGTCTCAGATTTCGCCGGGCATGATCCGAACCACGTGGATTTTTTCGGCAGAACGGGAATGGTCCAGTGAGGTCGGATGTGGCTCCACCACGGTCGAAGTCGAGGTCGGGTCGGGCCTTCCTGCTCCTTCGCTAGGTGGCGCCCGGACATGGGTCCACCTCGGCCGAAGTCGAGCGCCCCTCTGCTGCTCTGCCAGGTGTCCGCCCAGGAGGGGTCCACCTCGGTCGAAGCCGGCGGCCCCTTGCTCCCTCGCCGGGTGGTGCCCTGAGATGGTTCCACCTCAGTCGAGGTCGAGCCAGGCCTTCCTGCTCCTTCTCCAGGTGGCGCCCGGACACGGGTCCACCTCGGTCGAAGTCGAGCGCCCCTCTGCCGCTCCGCCAGGTGTCCGCCCAGGAGGGGTCCACCTCGACCGAAGACGGCAGCCCCTTGCTCCCTCGCTTGGTGGCGCCCTGAGATGGTTCCACCTCGGCCGAGGTTGAGCCGAGCCTTCCTGCTCCTTCGCCAGGTGTCCGCCCAGGAGGGGTCCACCTCGGCCGAAGCCGGCGGCCCCTTGCTCCCTCACCGGGTGGCGCCTTGAGACGGTTCCACCTCGGTCGAGGTCGAGCCAGGCCTTCCTGCTCCTTCGCCAGGTGGCGCCCGGACACGGGTCCACCACGGTCGAAGTCGAGCGCCCCTCTGCCACTCCGCCAGGTGTCCGCCCAGGAGGGGTCCACCTCGGCCGAAGCCGGCAGCCCCTTGCTCCCTCGCCGGGTGGCGCCCTAGGACGGTTCCACCTCGGTCGAGGTCGAGCCAGGCCTTCCTGCTCCATCGTTAGGTGGTGCCCGGACACGGGTCCACCTCGACCGAAATCGAGCGCCCCTCTGCCGCTCCGCCAGGTGTCCGCCCAGGAGGGGTCCACCTCGATCGAAGCCGGCGGTCCCTTGCTCCCTCGCCGGGTGGCGCCCTGAGACGGTTCCACCTCGGCCGAGGTCAAGCCAGGCCTTCCTGCTCCTTCGCCAGGTGGCGCCTTGACATGGGTCCACCTTGGCCGAAGTCGAGCGCCCTTCTACCGCTTCGCCAGGTGTCCATCCAGGAGGGGTCCACCTCGGCCGAAGCCGGCGGCCCCTTGCTCTCTCGCCGAGTGGCGCCCTGAGACGGCTCCACCTCGGCCGAGGTTGAGCCAGGCCTTCCTGCTCCTTCGCCAGGTGGCGCCCGGACACGGGCCCACCTCGGTCGAAGTCGAGCGCCCTCTACCGCTCCGCCAGGTGTCCGCCCAGGAGGGGTCCACCTCGACCGAAGCCGGCGGCCCCTTCCTCCCTCGCCGGGTGGCACCCTGAGATGGTTCCACCTCGGCCGAGGTCGAGCCAGGCCTTCCTGCTCCTTCGCCAGGTGGTGCCCGAACACGGGTCCACCTCGACCGAAGTCGAGCGCCCCTCTGCCGCTCGCCAGGTGTCCGCCCAGGAGGGGTCTACCTCAGTCGAAGCCGGCGGCCCCTTGTTCCCTCGCTGGGTGATGCCCTGAGATGGTTCCACCTCGGCCGAGGTCGAGCCGGGCCTTCCTGCTCCTTCACCAGGTGTCCGCCCAGGAGGGGTCCACCTCGGTCGAAGCCGGCGGCCCCTTGCTCCCTCGCTGGGTGGTGCCCTGAGATGGTTCCACCTCGGTCGAGGTCGAGCTAGGCCTTCCTGCTCCTTCGCCAGGTGGCGCCCGGACACGGGTCCACCTCGACCGAAGTCGAGCGCCCCTCTACCGCTCCGCCAGGTGTCCGCCCAGGAGGGGTCCACCTCGGCCGAAGCCAGCGGCCCCTTGCTCCCTCGTTGGGTGGCGCCCTGAGACGGTTCCACCTCGACCGAGGTCGAGCCGGGCCTTCCTTCTCCTTCGCCAGGTGGCACCCGGACACGGGTCCACCTCGGCCAGAGTCGAGCGCTCCTCTGCCGCTCCGCCAGGTGCCCGCCCAGGAGGGGTCCATCTTGGCCGAGGCCGGCTATCCTGCATGGTGAGGCCGCCGAGAAGCAGGGGCACGAGTTTCGAAACCGTCCCTCGGGCAGCGGGCGCTGCACCTCGAGAGGAGTGCTGGTACGGTCGGCAGCAACATGCAAAACCTTGTTTACATCCGCCCGATGGGTTTCGCAGTCGAGAGGCGAAGTCTTGGCGGACAGGACCCGGTAACAGACATTGTCGACGCCTGGGAAGGAGAGTGCTCGCGCTCGGCCCAAGGTCTGGCCGGTGTCCTCCCTCTACCCTTTCCTTGCTAGGCTCGGCAAGCAAGACAAGGAGGCCGCCGGGTTCCTAGACCCGAAGGGGAAGGGGAACGGGAAAAGAGAGAGAGAGAAGGAGGTGAAAGCGAAGAGGGAGCCTCCCAAGGGCGGGAGGCTGGAGGCAGCGTGATGGGATAAAAAGATGGGGAGAGCGGACGACCAGGTAAGGGAAAAAAAGGCTGGAAAAAAGAAAATGCACCAAGAGTAGGATCCAAGATCCCGAGAGGGGTCCCTTGGCGCAAGCTTGGTGAAGGAACTTGGCCCAATTTTCACTCTTCCAGAGACCCTTTTTGTTAAGATAATCTCTAAGCTTGGGACTCCTTTGGGGGCCCACCTTGGAGATTCTGTTCCATCTCGCCATTTTCTAACTTGACCGTCGGAGCTCCCTCGCCGGGATCCCTGGCCAGGATTTCTGACCTTGTCTTGCAGGATCGGGAGCCCGGAGACCTCGAGGCGAGACGGTCTGATCCCGCCACCAGCTCTGAAGTTACAGGCCACAGCGGCGAGATTGGCAACACAACATACAGTAGTTCTATCAGAAACCCACTTCTGATAAGTGTCCTTAACAGATGTATGAGCATTAGCTGCGGGGACCTCAGGTGCCAGATCCGATACAACATACAGGATCCTTTCATGCTCTAAGACAATCTTGAGCCTTCGATACCAATTATCGAAGTTAGGGTCAGAAAGTTTTTCATTATCAAGCAATGAGCGGAGGAACAAGTTGGCAGACATTTTTTTGAAAAGAAAACCATAAGACCAATTAGTATATGAATTCCAATTTTAATCCTAAAGACATGGACTTTAGTCGGTCTTCCCATATATTTTATTCAGATCAGTAGCCTCTACCTCCAATCTGAGGAATTATACTTAATTTCTTAGTGGGTACTAGAATCCTAAAGGTGCTACATGAGCCTGACTTTAGCTGGCTCACCCACGTGAACCTAAAGGTAGGTTCAATTAACTAATTGCTTCTTCCAAGCAATTTCTAGTATTTCAAATTTTGCCCCAGGAGCACTTCAATCGGCCTTTGGGCTCCTTGCTAAAGAAGGTCCTGGTTAGGTCCTGGTTAGGTCCAACCATTAACATGACTAAATTCAGTGCTTCTAACTAATGAATGATCAAGCCTGACTTTGGCTGGCTCACCTGACCACCATTAAGAGAGTTGCACTGAGCCATCATATTATGAACGGCAATTCCAATAGCTTGATGACCACCCGTACTTTGGTACTGTCGATGATCACCCAACTAAAGGACATATTACCACCCAACTTAATAGGAGGCTAAGACTCAGTTATCCCTATAACTTCATCTTTTTAAGGACCTAATAATTTAGAGGATCTAAAAGAGTGACATATGAAGAATACATGAACCATGATCAAGAATCCTCCCACTAACTTGTAGAAGGTTCATGAACATCTTGGTCCAGGGCACCTAAAATCAGACAAATCTGATGAATATTAGTTGACATGGGTTAATCCAATTTAGTAAGTTTCTCATTAGTCAATTCCAGTTAGCCGTATCGGCCAGGTAAGCGCGGTCAAGGAATGAGTTGCGGCATTAACCATCTTTCCTTAGACATTGGCTACAAATGAGCTAGCTAGGTAAGAGGTACCCTCAAAATCATAGACCATAAGGCAGCTTATGTAGACACCAATTCGGTTCACCTTCCTCAACCAGATCAGACTTAAAGAACTAGATCAATCACTGAGCCATAATAGATCATTTTAGATGTTTGGATCACATTTTCTAACTATTAGAAACTATAGAGAAATGAAACCTAATTCAACTTTTGATTAGTTTCTTATCTCTAATTAATCCAATTCATCTAAACATAGGTCTAACCCAAATAAGGATCTATTCCTAGCCCATCCTATTTAACCTATGATTTATGAGTCATGACTTAAGATTAGAATCATATTCTAAATCTTAAAATTATGCATCTTAATTCTCAATTAAGTGTATCACACTATTTGAAATATTTTTAAAATGAAATGAAAAATTTCATAAAAGTTTGAGCTTAAAATTACTGTTTTTTAATTTTCTGGTCGAGTCAGCTCTTGCAGGTCGAGTCAGCTCTTCTATAACATACATTTCTGGTCGAGTCGGCTCTTCAGCTAGCTCTTTTGCTCGAGTCGACTCTTCAATCAGCTCTATTGAATGAGCCAGTTCTTCAGTCAGCTCTATTGAACGAGCTAACTCTTCCAGAATATAGTTTTTCCAAACTTCAAACATTTCCATATGAACTTTTCAAGGTTTTAGATCAAACTTCTTTTAGATTTTATCTAAACACATTTATGATCTATAAATCAAAGATTAAAACAATTTTAATCCATTAAATTCCTTACTTTCTTCTTCATAAGATCATGATGCATCGGCATCCCTACATGCTATAGGAGAATCCCTTGGAATGGAAAGAGATGGTCTTTAAACCATACTTCTCTCCTATGATCGGATGGCCATGGAGAATCCATTTTAATCCGAGTACTACGTGAAGGAAATCAAACCGATTTCATATGAAACATTAAACTAAATTCATGCACAACTTGACTCTGATACCATTGAAAGGAAACTGTTTCTTGGGGCGATGCATGCATTTTAAAACTTTTTTAAGAGCATGCAGCAGCGGAAAGTGATAAAACCATTTTATCAAGATGTTAATCTAAATAACATAACCCCTTTACCAGGATCTAGATGCATCTAGAATAATATAAATATAAAATCATGCAAACTTTGTATAAAACAGAACAATTCTAGAAATCACACAATGATGCAGCATAGACAATTATGTCATACATAAAATAAACACATACCTTGGTGATGTTCACCAGAAAGAATCGGAAGTTGCAGAAATGCCCACCTCTCAGTCGTGATCCCAGGGACACCGCCGACCTGTGGAAAAAATCCGGCTCTGCAAGCAGCACTCGTGCACTATCTCTACGGGTGGTTCATATCGTGTAGCGCGATTCCTTCTTCTTTCTTTTGAGGTGCTAGCCCTTATGGAAGCATTATCGGGTGGAGTCCTTCTTCAACTCCTTGAAAACGAGTCGGACACCTTCAACTCCTTGAAGTGCTAGTTGCTGCAGCAGTGCTAGAACAAAAACTCTTGAGAACTTTTTCCAACACTCTGTCCCAAACCTTCAATAGAAGGTATGCACTCAGAGATCCCACCCAAACTCAATCAACCTTGTGATCTAATCTCTTAATCTCTAAGAGGTCTTAGAAGATCTCCAACCCAAGGAATGGAGAGAGTCTTGACCTCAGAACATATGGGACAGCAAATCTGATCTACCATCCGAGAACAATCTGCCCAGCAGAAATAAATAGCCTCCCAAACCATCAAGAGGACTAATAAGATATTAATGAACAGTTTTGGGATCTCTTGAAATTCCAGGGAGGTTAGAAGTCCCTTGGAATTCAGCAACAACAATAATTAAAACTTGAAACTTCCAGCATTAAATTTTATAACAATTACAACATTTAATGGAGCATTCTTGAATTTCAGCAATCCGTCAAACAAGTTGCCTCAACCATATGAGTCGACTCGGCTCGAGTTGACTCGTTTAACAAGAGTCGACTCGAACAGAAGTTTTGACAACACCTTGTCAAACATGTCCAGAATGATTCATAATCGTTCACATGCCAACAAAGCAAGAAAAAATTCTCAGTGTGTGACCCCATAGGTTCAAACACTAAACCGGTAGCACGGAAACATTTATAGTACCAGCCAAAGTTGCCATCTAACAATGACACCCGGCATCCGGATAGGTTGAAGGTTGCATAGTAATATGAACCTATCAAATATGGAATATCATTGAACTTATTCCTTGAATCTCCTAATGCTCCAAATGGAATAGGGTTAAACTACCCAACCCTAAGAAGTCCATCTGAATATGTCTCAAAGAATCCCTGTAACTCCTTACAAGGAATGCCCTGGCCAAGGTCTTTCTCAATTGAGGCATATAAAGCATTCAATCCAAATCATTTGGAGAGGTCAATATTATTTTGATCCTACTACCGCTACATAAGTACTTGACTATATCCAGCAACTTTCCATCACCGAATTAGAAAATCGGATAGTCCGGTACCTAAGCAAGGTAGTTGCTTGCAAGCTGCCATAGTGATCTCAAGTCAAAGGAATAATTCATGTCCATATTCTAATGCAAGACTCCTCTTTGGTAGCAAGAGAATCTTGCATGAGAGTCACATTCAATGAAGTGTCAAACAGAATACCTGATGTTATACCAGCATCTTCATACTGCTTGGTTAAGAGGACAACCAATGATATGACATCAATGACCTACTCTCGATACACCATCATCCCAAAATAGCATATCCTTTGATCATGAACAAATTTATGAACTACATGATACATCCTCTCTACATCGCATATAAGGTAGCTCAAAGGATATCATCATATAAAAGTTTAAATAAAAAAAATGCACCTGTGATGAACAGCCAAAAGATAACTTTTAATTATATCAAAACTCATATACAAATAGTACAACCATCTATAGCCTAGACAATTAACTTTGGGATACAATTCCCAACAGAAATATCCAAGAAAAAGCTTGGGGAGTAGATGTAGGTGCTTAGAGTGCACCGAACTTCTATAAACCTGTGTTTATGTGTGATTACTTGCTTTATTACTTGCTTTTTATTACTCTACATTTAATTAGTTATTTCTGCTACATATTTTCTTAGCACAATCATTTAGTTATACAAACACTTAAAGTAAAGCATATAATTGCTTAAATTTTTTAAAATACCCAATTCATCCCTCCTCTTGGGCTACCTAGCTGGGCAACAGGTGGTATCAGAGCTTGGTACTCTACTTGCAGGTCTAACGATCTTGAGTTAAAGATCATGACAGTCCAAATTTGTATGGGTATTGTAGAAGGACAAGCCTCAAACTATCCTCCATTGTTTAATGGCACAAATTACATATATTGAAAGATACGCATGTGCATATACATTCAAGCTATTGATTATAATATTTGGAGAAATATAGTTAAAGGCCCTCATCAGCCCACTATTCTGATTAATGGCATTCTCACCCCTAAATTAGAAGAAGATTGGGATGAGAATGACATTAAGCAAGCTGAGCTTAATGCTAAGACCATGAATTTATTATTTTGTGCACTTGATCCAAGTGAATTCTATAGAATATCTAATTGTATTTCTGCTAAAGAGATTTGGGACACACTTGAAGTTATCCATGAGGGTACACATCAAGTGAAGACCACCAAAGTAAACATGCCTATTCACACTTATGAGATGTTTAGGATGGAACCAACTGAAACTATTAGTGAAATGTATACTAGATTTACTAATATTGTTGATGGCATGAGGAGTTTGGAAAAAGTGATTTTTAATGCTGAACTTGTTAACAAAATTCTCAGGTCTCTTCTGACTTCTTGAGATCCAAAGTTCACAGCCATTGAAGAAGCCAAAGATGTCAATATACTTCCACTTAAGTAGCTTTTGGGTTCATTGATGATATATGAGCTGTCCTTGAAGCAAAAAACTGTGGACAATGAAAGAAGAAGAAAGCCATTGCATTCAAGTCCACTACCAAGGAAGAATCAAGTGATGAATCCAATGAAGAGGATGAAGAAGATGAGACAGCCCTCATTACAAGAAAACTCAAGAGATTTATGAGGAGGAAAAAGAATTTTTACAAAAAAAAGCCTAAAATTGGATGTCCTAGTAAGGAAAAAGAAAAAGAAAAGGAAAGAGAGCAACCAATATGTTTCGAATGTAAGAAACCAAGTCATTACAAGTTGGATTGCCCCACTCTCAAGAAAGGTAAAAAGAAATTTAAGAAAAAGTCTATGATGACAACGTGGAGCGAAAGTGAAGACTCAAGCTTCGATGAAGAACAACAAGAGGTGGCCAATCTTTGCTTTATGGCCAATGAAGAAGAGGTAAGCCTTGAACTTGAAAATAACTTTACATTCGATTAATTACATGATGTTTTTGATGAGCTTGTTATGGAATATCAAAAACTTAAATTGAAAAACAAAGATTTGAAAAAGCAAAACTTAGAGCTTTAAAAATCAACAGATAAGTTCTTGATAGAAAATGAAAACTTGATTCAAGAAAACAAAAACTTGAGTGAACAAATCAACATTTTGAAAAATGAAGATCTTTTAAAAGAAAAAGACTCTTTGAAGAAGGACAAAATTTTTGCTATAAATGAAAAACTTGCAAAACAAAACAAGAAGTTTTTACTAGAAAATAAGAAATATAAAGAAGAACTTAAAAAAGTAAAGCCTTTTGTTGAAAATTTTACCAACAATTTTGAAAAACTAAATATGCTTTTGAATAACCAAAGGGCAGTTTTTAACAAAGCTAGGTTAGGATTTAAACCGCAAAAGCAACAAAAGTATTTTAATTTTTTTTTTGTACCTGCTTTCTCTACTATTACTTGTTATGCATGTAGTAAAGTAGGACACAAATCTTAAATATATAACAAAAGAAAATTAAGTGCTGTTTGAAAAAGTTTGGGTTTCAAAAGGAACCAATTCAACTAATCCTAAAGGATCCAAGATGACTTGGGTACCTAAAGTCTTCACTTGATTTATTTTGTAGGTGTGTCTTGCAACCAAGGATAAAAGAAGAATGTGGTATCTCGATAGCGATTGCTTAAGACACATGACTGAGGATGTGAGATAATTTTCATCTTTTGGAGCTTTGAATGGTGGAAATGTAATATTTGGTGATAATGTAAAGGGCAAAATTGTCGATATCGATAAAGTCTATATCGTCCCTACTACTTATGTTGATAATGTTTTGTTTGTTGATGGTTTGAAGCATAATTTGTTTAGTATAAGTCAATTTTGTGATAAAGGATTTAAAGTAGTTTTTGAATCTTCTTTGTGCATGGTATCTAGTCTAGATAACAATGGCATAAAGTTCATTGATCATAGGCATGAAAACATTTACATGGTTGATCTTGATGATCTATCCATAGAAAATGGTCAATGCTTAGTGACAAAGGAAGCCAAGATAAATGAAACTAGTTAGCTTTGGCATCGTAGGCTAGGGCATGCAAGTATGCATTTGATTTCGAAATTAAATAAAAAGAATATTGTAAAAGATTTGTCAAAACTCATTTTTGAAAAAGATAAGATTTGTAGTGCATGTTAACTTAGAAAATAAACAAAATCTTTTTTCAAACCTAAAGGAGTAGTATCTACCACTAGACCCTTGGAATTGCTTCATATGGACCTCTTTGGACCAACTAGAATAACTAGTTTGGGAGGTAAAAAGTATGGTTTAGTGATTGTATATGACTATTCATATTTTACATGGGTTATGTTTTTTGGCACACAAGGATAAAACTTTTTCTGCATTTATCAAGTTTCATAAAAAGGTTTCTAATAAAAAAGGTGATTCAATCATTTCTTTACGTAGTGATCATGGTGCTAGTTTGAAAATCATGATTTCGAAATATTCTGTAATGAAAATGGCATTGATCATAATTTCTCTGCACATAGGACACCTCAACAAAATGGGATGGTAGAAAGAAAGAATAGGACTCTTGAAGAAATGGCACGCACAATACTTTGTAAAAATGATTTACCTAGATATTTTTGGATGGAAGCCATAAATACTACATGTTATGTTTTAAATCACGTTTTAATCCGACCTATTTTGAATAAACCATCATATGAACTTTGAAAAAATAGAAAATCTACTATTAAATATTTTCATATTTTTGGATGCCATTGTTTCATTCTAAACAATGATAAAGACAATCTCAGTAAATTTGATGCCAAGTCAGATGATAGTATCTTCTTAGGATACTCTACTTCTAGCAAGGTACTCTACTTCTAGCAAGGCATACAGGATCTTCAACAGAAGAACTCTTTTAGTTGAAGAATCCATCCATGTAGTATTTGATAAAACTAATAAAAAATCTTTTAGAAAAGAAGATACTCCTGATGATGAAACATGTATTCAAAAGTTTGAAAGAATGACAATCAATGGAGCTTCCAAAGAACAAGATGATGATCAAGGAAATGAAGAACAAGTACAAGAAATTGGAGCATCAATTCTCAAGCCATTGCCTAAAGAATGGAGGTATGCCCATGGACACCCTAAAGAGCTTATCATTGGTGATCCATCAAAAGGGGTAAGTACTTGTTCCTTAATAAGAAATGTATGTGATTACTTAGCATTTGTTTCTCAAATAGAACCAAAATCATTTAAAAAAGCTGAAAATGATTGCAATTGGATAAGTGCTATGCGAGATGAATTGAATCAATTTAAAAGAAATAAAGTTTGGACTTAAGTTGAAAGACCATCAAATGTTTCAATAATAGGAACAAAATGGGTTTTCAGAAATAAACTTTATAAAAATAGAGTAGTTACTAGAAATAAAGTTAGGTTAGTTACCAAAGGTTACAATCAGGAGGAAGGGATTGATTTTGATGAAACCTTTCCTCCTGTTACTAGACTTAAGGTAATTAGATTATTATTAGCATTTGCATGTTTCATGGATTTCAAACTCTTTCAAATAGATGTCAAAAGTGCTTTTCTAAATGGATTTATTGAAGAGGAAGTTTATGTTGAATAGCCCCCAGGTTTTGAAAATCATGAATGCTCTGATCATGTTTTTAAACTTCATAAAGCTTTGTATGGTTTGAAATAATCTCCAAGAGCTTGATACGATATATTAAGTAAATTTCTGCTTGAAAATAATTTTTCTAGAGAAAATGTAGACACTACATTATTTTTGAAAAAGAAAAATATTGACTTATTAGTAGTACAAGTATATGTTGATGACAGCATTTTTGGTGCTACTAATGAAGTTCTTTGCTAAGAGTTTGCCAAGCTTATGCAGGGAGAGTTCGGGATGAGCAAGATGGGAGAGCTTAATTTTTTCCTCGAGCTCCAAATCAAGCAAACAAAAGAAAGGATCTCCATCAACCAAGCTAAGTATACAAGAGAAATCTTAAAGAAGTTTAAAATGGAGACTACTAGATCAATAGGTACTCCTATGAGCCCTTCTTATAAATTAGATAAAGATGAATCAGGTAAAAATGTAGATCAAAAGTTATATAGAGGTATCATTGGTTCACTGTTATATTTAACTACAAGTACGCCAGATATAATGTTTAGTGTATGTATGTATGCTATATATCAATATGCTCCTAAAGAGTCTCATTTATTGGCTGTTAAATGCATACTTAGATATCTGTTTGGTACTATTGATATTGGACTATGGTACTCTAGAGATTTATCTATTGAACTGATTGCATATTCTGATGCTGACTTTGCTGGATGTAAGCTAGATAGGAAAAGTACTTGTGGAACTTGCCAGTTTCTTGAAGTAAATTTGATCTCATGATTTAGCAAGAAACAAAATTTTGTTGCTCTATCTACGGCGGAAGCCAAATATATAGCAGCTGGAAGTTGTGCTCAACTCCTATGGATCAAACAACAACTCGAAGACTTTGGCATAAAATTAAGTAAAACTTCCATAAGATGTGATAATACCAGTACAATCAATTTAACTAAAAATCCAGTACAACATTCAAGAAGCAAACACATTGAAATAAGACATCACTTCATAAGAGATCATGTACAAAATGGTGATGTAATACTTGATTTTGTATATACTGATAGACAACTTGCTGATATTTTCACAAAATCCCTAAGTGAAGATAGATTTTGCATGATTAGAAGAGAGTTAGGAATCATTGATCCTTTTGTCTAAACTCTTCAAATTCTTAATAAAATCCTTTAAAATGATTCAAATCCCTTCAAATATCACTTAGAATGACCCCTAAACACTTCTTGGATTTTATTAGAATTTATTATATTTTATTCAAATTTTCTGTGGTAAGGTGTCGACACTTACAAATTGTCCAAGTGTCGACTCATAAGAAGTGTCAACACTTGAGCAATCTTGAAGTGTCGACTCATGACCGTCGGGTCTGTGCTTTTTAGGGCATCCCGTAAATCATTTTGACCCATTCTTTTCTCAATCCTTCGCCTCTTGTGGTCCCCAAAAACCCTTCTAACTTTCATGAACAGTGGGTTTCCAACCCTATCCCTCCATTTTCGGGTAATCTCTTCCTCTTCTTCTCCTTTTTGTTTCCAATTGGTCCGTTTTGTCACTATTCTTCATAGTTTTTCTGTTTCGATCCAATTTTTTCCTTGTTTCTTTCATGATTTTCTCTCCTCTGAACCATTTCTTCCATTTTTGGTCCGATTCTTACTCGTTTTTCCGACTTCTCCCTCTTTCCCATTGTTTTTCTCCTCCTCGATCCATTTCTTCCCTTTTGGTCCACAATTGGTCCGATTCTTCATCTTTTCCCTCCTTCCTTTCCCCAGTTCACTCCTCCTTCCCTATCTCCTTTACTCTATGTTGTCTTTGTGGAATGGCACCTAAGAAGTAGTTGGCTTATCGCAAGAGGAGGTCTGAGCAGGGTGAGTCTAGTAGAGAGAGAAAGACTAAGATCCGTCAGGACCCCACTGGTCAGCATAAGCAGGAGACCCATGTCAGCCTCCACTGGTTTCCCCTAGAGCAGCATGAGTGGTAGGGAAGGCTATAGCCTATGGCAAGAGAGTGGATGTGCAATTCTAGGATTATGAGAGCTTTATCATTGGAGATCTGCTTAGAGGGGCTAGACTTGTCCCATTCTGCACTCTGACTGAGAGATACTATCCCCAGCTCATCAAGGAGTTCTATGGCTCCTTAGCCACTGATGGATTGAGATGGACTGTAGAGGTCAGGGGTATTCAGATTCCAGTGATCCCTGAGCTTATCAGCAGGGTATGGCAGATTCCGCTTTATGGCAGGGCCATGAACTGTGTAGGCGATAGAGCTACTACCTTTCGATGTATACTGGAGAGGGAGGATGTCAGAGGAGTCTCAATGGTATCTGTAAATCAGCTATCAGTGGAGATGAGAGTCTTACACCATATCATAGCTCGGATCTTGATTCCTAAGATGGGGAGATTTGATTTTATTACTGAGCATGAGCTTGTACTGATGGTAGCATTGAGACAGCAGACTCCTATCAATCTGCCGATGATCATGGTATACTAGATGGGTGAGGCCAGTACTCAGTGCCGACTGTGTTTGCCCTATGGCATGGGGCTCACCAGGATCTTTTGTGAGTTCGGTATCCCATTGGAGGGAGAGACCTTCAAAGAGATTCTCCATACAGACACGTATGGAGAGAAATCTCTTCATAGGATGAGTTACAAACATATCAGCGACAGATGGGCGAGGAGAGAGTCTGGTCAGGAACCAGACGAGGAGGACAAGCTTCGTGCAGGCGAGGCAGGGCCATCTGGACCTGCTGAGCATATTACCCCTCTGAGACCTGCACCTTTTACTGCATCAGGATCTAAGCCAGCTACATTGGCATTTGCACATACTCTAGCTTCTGTTCCTCGCGTTGCTATAGAGACAGTATCCACCTTTGAGGAGCAGATTACAGCCCAGATAGTTGATGTTAGAGAGGAGGTTATTGGATTGGCTATTCGGGCTACTAGACTTCAGATGGAGATTCATGGATTGAGGGCTCATACAGATGAGGAGCTCTCAGGTATCCGACAGTCAATGGAGGCCAATTTCACAGAGATACAAGATCTACTAACATCCTTATTGCCTCCGATAGGACCTTCAGGACCTCCACCTCCTTCACCAATGGACGACGACGATCACGATGATACACATGATGCCTCTTCTGGTGGTGGTACTCCTCCTGAGGATGGTGATACAACTGTAGATGGAGATGGCACAATTGATGGTGGTGGTGCTACTGATGTTGTTAGTTCAGACAGTGATGATAGTGGTGGAGCAGTAGACTTCTAGATCATCAGCAGGGAGAGTCAGACACCAGATATTCATGATCACACTACAGATGCTCCTAGTGATGTTCAGCCTGATGCTGCTTCAGCCTTTCAGACACATGTAGAGACCTTTCCTTCCCATACTATTAGGACTTCTAGGGTTATACCTTGCTCTGGCCCTTCACTTAGGACTAGAAGCCTAACCCACAAGACCCCTAGATCCTCAGCCACTAGGATTATGGTACCTATCCTCTTTGAGCTTTCGTCTGATGAGGAGTAGCCCCACAGACACCTATTATGATTGTATTTTTTATTATTATGCATGTAGTTTCTGATTATGCTCATGTTTCAGTTTATGTTTCAGATTATGTATGCTTATCCTATGTTGTTGTACTGAAACCTTTAATGTATGAAAGTTCAGTTCTATTGTTTCTATGATCTCTCTTCCTTCTGTCAAAATGAATGCTGTATTATGATGAAAGCACTATTTTAAGGGGAGAAAATTTCCTTTAATGTTTAATGTTTTATGTTTAATGATGATAAAAAGGGAGAGTAGATAAGTGGTATAAAAGGTTATGGTGTTACTTAAGGTATAAAAAGTTATATAAGCAACAAATTCAAATGTTTTTCAAGAATTCACAAGTTACTTAAGATAGGGAGAGAATTTAAAAATTTTTACCTTTGAAACTCTTGAAATATTACTTTGAAACTCTTGAAATATTGCTGAATGAACTTTCAACTTCGTTGAAAAACAAATGTGGAGATATTTTTTATAAAGTCATTCAATTACAGATCTATTAATATCATACTGGTCTATTTTGGAACTTAATGCTTTTATACTCAAAATTTTGTCATCATCAAAAAGGGAGAGATTGCTGGCTTTGGCTCCTTGATTTTGAGGAATAACAAAATATTGAGTATGTGTTTGGACTAATATTTTAATTTGAGTATGAATTTCAGGTTATAGGTACATAAAATTTTCCATCCAAGAGTATCAAGTTCACTAATGTCAAAGCAAGATATTTCTTGATGTTTAAGTGATCCCCTAACCTTAGAACATTCTCAAAATAGTCCTTTTGGCCTTTATAAAAAAGTATCTAAAGGATTATTGGATAAAATATTAAAAACTTTTGAGTTTGGCATGCATTTTTGATTTAGCACAGAGCAAGTGTCGACTCATGGATCAAGTGTTGACACTTCAGAAGACTGGCACGTAGAAATTTCAGACTTGCATGGCAAGTGTTGACACAAGGTGTCGACTCACGGTCAAGTGTCGATACTTCAAAGATCGACTCATCGCCCGAGAACAAAATGAACAAAACATGTATTTTTTGAAGTTTCTCAAGTATCGACTCAAGATATCGACTCATAGTCCAAGTGTCGACTCAAGGTGTGGACTCATAGCTTGAGACTAGAAGTGGAGCATAACGCAGGAAATTCAAATCTTTGCCTTGAGCCGATCCAAGTATTGACTCAAAGCGTCGATTCATGAAGAACTCAAATGTCGATACTTAGTGTAACGGCTAGTTTTCCAGAAATTTTGATTTATTTCCAAATAGCCCTAAACGGCTAGTTTGATCCTTCCAACATTCTCCAACAACTTTTTCAATGGATTGGAGCTATTTAACACTCACCAAACTCTTTAAAGTCAACAAGAAAGAAAGAGAATCAAGAAGAGACAATTTCCAATTATTTGAAAAGATAAAGAGAGCTTTTAAGAGATTCCACCTGAAAAAGGCTTCCATTTTTGAGGGTTTGAGCTTTCAAGTTTTTAGCCAAAAGTGTGCATTCAAGAGATTCCAAAGAGTAGTCAACTCAAGCAACCAAAAGAGCTTCAACGATATTTATTTCTGCTCATTAAGGAACTAATTCTTGTGTTTACTTTCTGTACACTTGATTTTATTTATTGTTCTAGTTTCAAAGGTATTGAAACTAGTGTTAAGATTGTTGGTGAGCTTAAGAGACAAAACCAACTTGGGTTTGACTTGTTAACCCGGATTAAAATAAGTTGTAAAGGTTGTTGGTGAGCGTAGGTGATAAAACCAATTTAGGTTTTGACTTGTGAGCCTTGGAAAATAAGTTGGTTGTAATCTTGAAGATATTATAGTGAAATACTTAAGGAAAAGCTTGGAAAGTGGATGTAGGTACTTGGAGTGCACTGAACCACTATAAATCTTTGTGTTTGTATGTGATTTCTTGCTTTATTACTTGCTCTTTATTACTCTACATTTAATTTGTTATTTCTGCTACATATCTTCTTAGCACAATCACTTAGTTACATAAATACTCAAAGTAAAGCATATCACTGCTTAATTTTTTTAAAATACCCAGTTTACCTCCTCTCTTGGGCTACCTAGCTAGGCAACAAATTTCTCAATAACAAGGATCCTTCAAATAAACTCTAGATCCTAATAACCTGGAGGCTAACTGTTTCAAAACTCTAAGACTTCAAACTAATCTAAAATAAATAAACTAATCTAAAATAAATCTTAAAAAAATTAAATTAATCTAGTTCCATACTTTGAGATCCATGCATGAGCTGAATACAAGAAAAATAAATCCAATCCCTATACATCTAGGTAAAATAAAAAATAAATACGTCTATCTGCTCCAAAAAAAGGTGCTGGACGTGCATCAAAATCCATACTTGACAATGTCATCATCAAGGAATGAATATTTCAATATAGCAAGAAGAGGCTTTAACTCTAGGATAGATAATGCTTCCAAGGATGATATAAAGGGCTTGATTGAGTCAATAGTTGTTCATACTTTATAGTCTAAGAGGGAGTAGTGCTAAAATTGGATGGCTCTAATAATGCATTTATCTTTTTGGTATACCCATCGATGTCAAAATCATCCACTTCAAATTGTGTTGGCATGCCTGTAAAGGATCTAAGTTGAGCAAGGCAGGGGTCTTATTATCTATAACTTCCTCCTGCATGTTTATCTCGTTATGGTCATATGTAGGTGGTCCCTGAGATGCATTAAAAATATTTAACCTCAACTTCTTGTTTCCAAAAGATACATTCATGACCCTGGTCCTACAATTTATACAAGTATTAGCGGTTACTAAAAAGGGTCTACCTAAGATGAATGGTGTTTGATTTGGGTTGCTGCCAGATTTCATATCTAATACTAGAAAGTAACATAAAAATAAAATTTATCTACTTTAACCAACACATCTTTCAATATTCCACAGAGTACCTTAATTGATTGATTTGATAATTATATGGTTACCATCATGGGTTTCAACTCTTTGAACCCAAATAGATCATAGATAGAGCTCATGAGAAGGTTGACACTCACATCTAAATCTAGTAAAGCTTTCTTAATCGTGGCGTCTTCTATGACACATGATATAATTGGGGTACCATGATCGTTAAGCTTGGGTGAGGTAATTTGCTGAAAGACTGAGTTGGCCTACTTAATTAGGTGGACCTTCTTTGGTATATGTACCTTAGATCTTCATTTTTGTGTACATAGGTCTTTAAGAAATTTGGCATATGCAGGGATTTGCTTAATGATATCAAGAAGGGATAAGTTTATTTGATTTTGTTTAAATAGTTCAAGCATCTTGTTAAATTTTATACCCCTCTTATTGAGAGATAGAGATAATTCTAAAACATTAGGAAATAGAGCTTTGAGTGTAGGTGCTAGGTCAATGGGTTCTTCCCTCTCGTCAAGTTTCTTCTTTTCCAGCTTGGTCGATATTGGTCGCTCTAGTTGTTAGACCTTTTCAAGCTAATTTAAAGTTTTCTCACTTCTAAGGGTCATAATTGATTTGGCATGTTCGAAAAAAGTTTTAGGACCAATAAAGCTCTCAGCCATGTATTGCCCTTTTGGATTGCTGGTAGGTTGGCTAGGTACTTTGCCCTCTTCCCTCCTACTAAATGCAGTTGCTAGTTATCCTATATGGGTTTCTAGCTTGGCAATGGACTATGCATAGGAGTGAAGGATTTAAGTGTTCATCTCCAACCCCATAAGTACTTGCAAAACCTTTTCTTCAAAGGCAGTGTTTGGGGAAGGCTATGGATTTGATGCATATTACGGAAATGGAGTCAGTTTTTAGGCTCCATTGGGATAATTGGATCTTTGCATTGGAGGCCTAGCAGCAGGTTGCTGGGTCCATGAAAAATTAGGATGGCTTCTCCAATATGGATTATAGGTGTTGGAGTAAGGATTATATCCAGGTCTAAGATTATTCTAAGTTTATGCTTGATTTACCTATTCATATAAGAACTCACAGTATTGGGATGCTTCAGGACACTCGAAGATAGTATATGTAGGATTCAAACAGATTGAACAAACATTTCATATAGGTGTGGCTAGGGTACTGGTGGGTCCGACTTGCAATAGTCGATCAAGTTTCTAGGATCATTCATCCATTTTGCTATAGATGTCAATTAGACTTCTAACTTTATAAATCCTACCGTGTTTAGGTCTAGACAAGGGAGGGTCTCTCCTGGTAGCAAATATGTGGTGTAAAGAATTTTTACTTAATATTTTAGAGAGTTGCGAGGCTTCATGCTCATTTTTCGACATAAAGGTCCCACCACATGAGGCATCAACTATTTATCGATGCTTCTCTAACAAGCCATCATAGAAAACTAGACCAGTTACCACTTAGGTATTGCATGGTATGGGCACTTCCTAATTAGTTCTTTTAACCTCTCCCAAGTCTCATGAAATATTTTTCCATCCATCTTGGAAAAACTGGTTATTGCCTTCCTAATCTGGTTTGTTTTTCCTATGGAAAGGTATTTCTTGAGAAATTTCTTCTAAAGTTAATCCCAGGTTAAAATTGTTATAGCGTTTAAGGAGTTTAGCCAATAGTTGACTTTATCCTTCAATAAAAATGAAAACAATTTCATCCTAAGAGCATCATCAGAGAAATGCTGAATTTTAATCGTGGAGCAAATTTCTAAAAATTCATCTAGATACTTATACGGGTCCTCATTTACAAGTCCACAAAATGATGGGAGTATCTGAATAACACTAGACTTGATTTCATACTGTGTGGCCTCTATTGGAGGCACTTGGATACAAGCAGAGTATGTATGTTTTGAAAGAGTAAAGTACTCCTTCAATTGCTGTGGTAGATTATTCTTATGATTGTGGTCCATGATTCTAGATCTGCTTGCTCTAAGTTCATTCTATTTATGGATTTAGGGATACAATTTCAGACTATAATGATTAGTGACCAAGCATACACCCTATACTGGTACTCTAAAGCAAACAGTGAAAGTTTTTATGAATTTTTTATTTATCATTATTAATTTTTAAATAAAGAAGAGAGGGGAAAAGAAGAAAGAATAGTTTTAAAGATAAAATCCTAAAAGAGTCCTATGCTAGAGAAGATAGATGAGAATTTTTTTATTATTTTTCAAATAAGTAATATAATCAAATCAATTCTATCTTAGGGTTAGTCTAATTCTAGACAACTTTTAACTATTCTAAAGCTACGTTCGAGCACTCCAAGTCCAAGATTGACTAATTGACTCGGCCAAATAAGTATAAGGTTGGTGGGGGTCCCCTTGTTGTTTTCCTTAGATGCCAATTAGATTGGCCAGGTAAGCAGATGGAACTAATTAAAAAATCACATTCCTTTGAGATCAGGGTTCCTGAACTACTTGCCTTGGACACCAAGCAATTAACTAATCTGAACCTGGTCCAAATCTAGGACTTCCTTGTCCTATTAAGCTCAAAATCTCTAGGGTTAACGTTTGATTAATTTTAAAATTAGATGTTCAAATGCAGGATAGTGATTTGTGGGCCAAGAAATGGTGATTAATTCTCCACCTTAACTGATTAATGGGTTAATGTTCTTAAAGTTAATTATAAAAAATGCAATGCAACCAAAAAAAAAGTTGTCCAAGCTTTGTGATTATTACACAATCAAAACTAAATTAGATTAATTATTTTTTTAGATTTTATGATTAAGTCTTTAATTTTCTAAATAATTTATGAGGTGTCATAATTTTTTTTGTATTTTTTTTCAAAACAACCAGGCTAAAATTCCTTGCCAAAAATTTGATGCGCATCATAATCCACCAATTATAATACCTTATTTCTACTACTACTATATAGAGTAGCGAGAATAAGGGTCGAATCCATAGGGATTTTGAGATTATTTAGTTTGAGTTAATTAATACAAATTAAAAGAGGAGTGATGATTCGATTACTTAAACTACTAATTATCAATTGCGAAAAAAGTAAAGTAATGAGAGATTGATTCAAGTATTGGAAGAAAAATCTTGGAATTTAGAGTTATCTTTTATTAAATAATTGGTATTATGGAAAGTTCTCATGAATATAATCTAGATATAACCAATTTCAATAAGAATATAGCCCGTATCCATAGATTATAGTCCACATTATATCACATCCTGTCCCCTTTAAGAATATGTTAGTCAAAGATTATCTTCATTTAAAAAAGATTTATCTTAAGAGCCCAACTTGTATCCTTCGATCACGAATTATCTTAGAGAATAAGCTATCCAAGATAAGATTTTCAAACAGAATACAAGAACAACATAAAAAAAAACATGAATAAATAAGTTCTTGCATTTTACAATGCAAAGAACATAAAATATAATCAAATAAAATAAATTGCTAATAAAAGATTCTTCTGATTCCTGAGTTGGATGAAGTTTAGCTTTCTATGGAGAAGCTCCTCGCTGACATCTTCGTGTTAGAATGAGGGTAGTGACTAGGTGAGGAAATGAAGGAGGATAGGTGGATAGCAAAAGGTGGCAGTGGCAGTTGGGGCTTGGCGGTGTGGAGGCTATGAAGCTTATAGAGAAGTAAAATAGGTAGACGGATGGTTTGGAGAAAGGGTTATGGTGTGAAAGCCAGAGAGGATGGAAATAATGGTGTGGAAAAATGGGCAGTGGAGCAGGATTATGGAGGCGTGGAAGGAAAGTGATTGGCAGCTTGGAGAAATGGGGGAGAGAGGAGATAGTGAATGGCAGGAAGATGGTGGTGTAGAGAAGTGGGAGAGGGTGTCGTGTGGGAGTACGATGAATGGGTGAAGGCTCTTGGGAGGAAGGCGAGGTGAAAGCTCTGCGTGTGGGTGATGGGAGAAGAGGACTGTGAAGGTGATACGAAGCGAAGGAATGGATGAAAGGGTGAAGGCTTGATCAATACTCGCTTCCGAATGCTGCTACTCCTTTTAAAGGTGGAAGGGGATGCATCTAATACCGCGTCCGTTCAGCCATGACATCCATTCCACAAATCCCCGATCAATTCAACCTGTTCCAATGCTCTTAGCATATCCTATCCGTGTTGGTTTTAGTGATCGTCTCAATCCACTCTGCGTCCGAGCCATGGCCCCATGCGATGGAGAACCATTCCTTCCACTTCAAAATCTAGTTTTAGCTCACGTCAAACTCTCCAAATCCTGTTCTGTTTTCTAGCCTTCCGTGCTCGTTCTTCCAACTGTCAGTAGATCCTATCTTCAGTTTAACAAATCTCATTTGTTTCGCACCGAGCTCCAATTATCTCTAAATATCAGTGCTCTGTTCCATCATTCAGAAGATCATAGTTCCTTGCTCTATGTTGATCTCCAACAGCCCTTGACTATGTCCCAATAGCCTTCGCGCATGCTCTATTCCGGAGTTGTTTTCCAGCGCCAAATAGAAACCTCGTCCATTCCGCATATCTTGCTTGATGGCTTCAATTTTAGTCGTATCGAACTCCAACAGCAATACTCTCATGCATCCATATTCTGTTCTGCTTCAAATTTTATTCTTCAAGATAGTGTCAGCCATTTTCAAACTTCAACACCTTCCTCTGCGTTTGTTCCGTGTCGAAGCCCAGCATCAGTTCTAGCCATCTTCATCCAGTGGCCTTCTGCATCGAATCCAAGCATCCATCCTGTTCTGCTTCAGGTTCTGTCTTCTTCCTCATCAAACTTCAATAGCATGGCCATTCCGCACCAGATTAGAGACCTTGGATCATGCTTGGAAGCTTGCAACCTGCATCCTAATTACCTTCTTCTGTGCTGAGACTCCTTGAAAACTCATGGACCGTACTCCTTCCTGGGTAGACCGAGAGGTTAATGGCACGTGGACCTCCCTATTTTCATGGGGCGATGGAAGTTTCTGCCTGGTGGATTTATAATTATTAATAAAAAAATATTGGCTCTATTAAAAGATAAATTTAATAATATTTTTTACTATTTGGATGGTAGTACCGTGATAGAATAAGCTTTAGCAATATAGTTCTATATTGAGCAATTGACATAGTTATGTTTTTAAAGATTGGACCATATATCAAATAAAGGTTTACAGGAGCTGAATAGAGATAGTCTGTTAGATGATCAGAAGGTTGGTGCACTTGAATGCCATGAGCACTGTATATTTGAGAACAATACAGAGTCAGCTTTTCTATAGACGTGTATAGGATAGTAGCTATATTGAATTATATTCATTCTGATCTATAAGGACCTGTCCTAGTTATATCCAAGGATGGATCCAGATATTTACTTTCATTTATTGATGACTACTCCCTTGAAGTTTGAATTTATACTATTAAGAATAAAAGAAATGTATTTGATACATTTAAGAAGTAGAAGACTATGGTCGAGAGGTAGATTGAGAGGAAGGTGAAAACCTTCCAGATTAATAATAGATTAAAATCTTGCTTTATAGAGTTTGATGATTTTTGCAAATCATAAGACATTATTAGATATAGGACCACAATGGATATACCTCAATAGAATGGTATGGTAGAATACATGAACCGTGCATTATTAGAGTCAGATATATGCTATCAAGTTTCTGGATTGAGTAAAGATTTTTGGATAGAAACTGCATATATAGCCTGCTATATTATAAACCAATCTCCAGCTTCAGCATTGAGCATGAAGACTCCAGAAGAGATGTAGACAGGAAGACCTGCAGATTATTCGGTACTTAGAGTCTTTGGATGTCTAGTATATGTATATGTCAGAGATGGAATGCTAGATCTCAAGGTTAAGAAGTGCATATTTCTTAGATATGCATATTGGATAAAGGATAACAGACTATGGTATACAAAACCCGAATCCCAGTGATTTCTAGTCAATAGGAATGTAACTTTTTACGAGATAGCCATATCATGACAGATATAACCTAGTTCTTTATAGAGAGATCAGGTTCATGATCAACAGGATCGAACTATTATGGATATTGATCAAATTATTAGATTATAGAAGCAGCAGTCAATTATAGATATTCAGAATGAGTAGAATCAGCAAACAGATGAAGAGATATAGACTCAAAAGGAGGTCATCATGCAAGATCAGGTTCAGGATGATAGTAATGCCACTTACAGATTCAGGTACTAAATCAAAGTATCTTATAAAGGTATGGTTTTGAGGATTCTGCTTGTGTTGAGTTAATTTATCATGCTCTGAGTATTGCAGACATCATTGATGATGAGCCGACCACATATCAGAAGGCTATTGATAGCCTATAGGCTGAATAATGGACCATGATTATGGTTGAAGAGCTTCAATTTTTGAAAAAGAATCGGACTTAAGAATTAATCAAGTTATCCAAGGATAAGTAAGTAATTGGTTGCAAATAAATTTTCAAGAAGAATGAAGGAGCTAGTCCTCATGATTTTAAATACAAGGCTAGGTTGGTGACTAAGGCCTACAATCAATGAAAGTGTATTGATTATAAGGAGGTATTTTCTCCTGTAGTCAAATACTTTTCTATTCATATATTCCTTCCTTTGATTGCTTCTTAAGATTTGGAGCTGGAACAACTTGATGTAAAGATAGCATTTCTGCATAGTAACTTGGAGGAGCAAATTTATATGCAATAGTCATATGGTTGGAGGTTCCAGATAAAGAAGATCATGTATACTTACTCAAGATATCATTGTATGGTCTCAAGTAGTCTTCAAGATAATGGTACCATAAATTTGACTGGTTTATAGTCGACCATGGATTCAATAGATCTTCATATGACAGTTGCATGTATCATTAGTAACTTTTAGATGGATCTTTTTGTTATGTATTACTGTATGTGGATGATATGATGATTGCAGCTAAAGATATGTCTATCATCCAAAAGCTAAAAGCTGAGTTCAGTATTGCATTTGAGATGAACCTTGGATCGGCGAATAAGAGACTTGGGATGGAGATCATATGCGATAGGTAATCAGGTATACTCTTTCTTACTCAATATAGTTATATTAAGAAAGTCTTTGAAAGATTTGATATGTGGTATATAGGTTCTCTCTGGAATTGTTCATAATGTCTAGCTATCTGGTATGCTTGTTCTAAATCGGTGACCTCCCTCATATACATCTCTCTCTGGATATCTTCACGTAATCCGGTTCTAAACCTAGACAAGGTCTGTGCTAGGAATTTGGGTTCCCTACACCTTACTGCGAAGTTGTCAAACTAAGCAATGTAATATGATACTGACCTATTTCCTTGACGTATCCTATTCCATTAGTCTAGGAGTTTCTGATTGTAGGATTCAAGAATGTACTTCTCCTTAAGTTTCAATTTCATGTCTTGCCAGGTGGTTATGGGAGGAAGTGCTTGTTGTCTCCTAGTACGCTCAAGCTTAGCCCAATGTAGCCTAGCCTGACGAATTAACCTCATCTTTGCAAATTTATACTTCATCTCTTCACTCATGTCATACCATTCAAAATAATAATCCATGTCCCCTACCCAATCTATATAGACCTTTGGTTCTAGACTATCATCATAGGTGGGTGCCTCTACTCTAATGTTCCTCATGGCCCTCTCATCTTGATCACAAACTTCATGGTGGGGCCTTCTACGGTTGGGTTCCTGGATAGGGTCAGGGTCTTGGACTCTCCTAGGGTTGGGTTCCTGATATGGTTCCTGGCATTGGACCCTCCTAGGATTGGGTTCCATAAACTGGTCCCAGTTTTGGATTCTCCTAGGGTTATGAGAAGTGGAATAGGGTGAATCAGGATCAGGTTCAGTATTGGACTCTTGGATTTTTTCTAGGGTTCCTATTCGATCCTCTACTTGGTCAAGCCTATTGGTTAATTGGTCAAGCCTATTGGTTAATTGGTCAAGCCTATTGGTTGCTTGGGTGATTTGGTCGAATCTATAATTCATTTGATTTATTTGGGTGGTCAACTAGGCAAACTGGTTTTGGGATTGGGTATTGGATTGGTTTATTTGGGTGATCAATTACTCATTCATGGCCTTAATGAGAGCTTCAAGATTGGATTCTATGGTTGAGCTGGGTTGGGATTTAGACCGTTGATATTGGGTCCCTAGTCTAGTGGTCATGCAATCAAACAGACAAGGTGTTATGATGCAGTCAAGCACACAAGATTACTATGGACTACAGTTTGCTAGACCTAGAGCCAAAATAAAGTAGATCTACTCAACTTACACTAAACTCAGCAACTAATCCTTCCACTAGCCAAGTAAGAGGTGGGGTGGTGGGAGACTCCCCCTTCCTGTGATAGGATCCTAATTAAAAACCACCAGTCCATCTAGGATGTTTGTCCTTAGACTTCTAGCCTTAGAAACCAGTTTTCAGTAATAGTTGAGGAATTAAGTGCACTAGTTTACCCACACAACTCATACCTGACCTGTTGGTGTCCCTAGCTCACTAGAGCAAATTAGGTTGCTAATTGATTTTAATTAAGGCTTGGGTTCTGATGCTAGGTGGTTATTTTGGATCCAAGACAGGTGATGAAATCCTACCCTGATCTGAGATAGGAAATTGCCCTTAAGATTAATTGAATGAGATGATGAACACATAATGAAACCTGATGCAATCTAATAACAATCAGAAAAATAAAAAATATTTTTTTCTTTTTATGAGGTGGCAAATTAAGTTAAAGTTGATTAAGTTATCAAATAAAATTTGGGCTTGGGTGAGGTAGGGTTTGGAAGTGAATTAGATTTGGTTCAGTCAGGCAAGCAGAATTCTCAGAAACTGAAATTAGGGTTTATTTTGAAGCATAATTTGATATGGTTTTTGGTGTAAAAAAAAATCAAAAAAAATTTAGGATAGAGGATTAATAGTGTAGATGATCCCTACTAAGTTTGATGCAAAACTAAATTCAGATGATGATGCAATACCTAGGATTTTAGATGGTGTGCAGAAAATCAGAATTTCTAATAGGGTTTCTAAGATGCATAATTTTTTTATGTTTTTAATTTTTGTAAAAATAATTAAAAATTATTAAAATTATCAAGACTGATCAGAGAGTATTCCATGCAAATTTAAATGAAAATTAAAATTCTTAAGATAATGAAATAGACCAAAACTCATACCCCTACTGTAGGTGACAGGATGCAGAAAAATAGATATGAATGTTTTTGTTGTTTTGATGAAGATGCAAGCTATCCTAAACCTGCTCTGATACCAAACTGATGCGGGATGAACCTAGGACTAACAAGAATGTAGAAAAATAATAACTCCCAAGGGTACAACATCACAACATCACTCCCCCGGATAGGATAGCGTACCTTCAATAAATCAGAAATCAGGAGGTGGAAGGATTGTATTGAACAACGATTCAAAGATCCTACTGAAGATGGGGTCACACAGCACTCTGGATCATTGCCTGGATCATCGCCTGAAAGATAAGTCAGCTGTTCCACAGATCAATTAGCTATCTTAGTTTGGTATAGGAGGCAAAGCGGGCCTTCTCTTTGGAGGTGAACACCTCGGAGATCCTGCAAGCGTTAGAGGTCAGTAAGAAAACAAGTAAGAAAACAGAATAGGGATTAGGGTTGAAGGAATATAAAAGAAGATGGAATTAGGGTTTGCTGATGCTGGCGGCCCAGAGGTGGAAGAAGACTCTTTGTTGGGGATGACTAGGTCTTCCTTCCTTGGGCATGTTAGGGCTTGATTAGTGAAGGCTTTGGTTGGCTAGGGCTTAGAAGGAATTAGGGCATACAAGTTTCACTCACACTTACTTCAAAGAAAAACACACAAGAACACAAGCTAACAAAATTTCACCAGAGTTTAATTCATGAATAAGAGTTGATTATAAGAGAGGGAGGGATGGGGAATTTATAGATGTTCCCATGCCCTCTCCTAGTTAGGATAGGAATACAAAATTTGATAGGGAGAAGGATTACAAAGTTGCTTAGAACTAGGAGTACACAATTTGAGTAGAATAAGATAAGATCTCTTTGTTAGAAATGGACTCCTCTCCTTCTTTGACTTGGTCAAGCGGCTCCCTCTTGGGCTTGGATGCCAAAGTGGAATTGGGCATGGGCTTTGGGCAGTAAGAGGCGGTCTCCAATGGGCTTTGGACGGCCTCCAAGAAGGCTGGCACATGGGCGTCCTAGTGGACTGGAAACCTTGGACTGGGTGCTTGGAAGAATATTCCTGGAATCTTCATGTGTGGAGCTTCATGGACTTGGGCTTGCTTTGTTCTGGGAGGGCCTGGTGAAGGCTTTGGCTGGTGCTCCTCCTCTTGTATAAAACTAGACTTGTATTGGACTTAACATAAACTTACAGGACTGAATTGGACTGGATTGAGGTTAAGACAACTCAATTGGACTTCTTGTCTCAACTTATTACATGACTCAACTCAACTCAACTGAACTAATTTCATTACAAAACTTGACACCTTATTAAGGGATCAAAATCCTAATCAGTAAACCAGATAGGGCCTAGTAATATGTGTGGGATCCTGGTGCCCCCACCAATTCTCTCGTGATGGGAGGAACTCGACCCCGTCAAGTAAGGATCAATGCGGCTCTCATATTATTCAAGAAGGTTTGGGTTGAGGCACTGCAGATCCTCTCGGATGATCCACGAGTCCTTAAATTCTGGCCGACCTTGCCATCAGACCAAATATCGTTGATAGCCTTTATCCGGGTATCGATGGCTTGATCGTTTAGGATGCGCTCATTCCTTTCCTCACTAATAGGTCAATTTATAGGTGGACACTTTGGGATGGGTTCACTCTCAAGGGAAGGGATAGGTCCAAAGGGCTCATTAGGTATCACTGCTGGCTCCCGGTACTCCATAAGGTCTAAATTATTGAAAGTTGAACTAATACCTAACTCAGGTGGCAACTCGAGCACATAGGCATTGGATCCAACTCTCTTTATGATTCTGAAATGTCTAGCTCTATGAGCATGAAATTTCTTTACGGTCCCTGGAGGGAATCGCTCAGTCCTAAACCTAATCATCACATAATCCCCTGCAAAAAATTCTTTAGCTCTTTTTCGAGAATTAGCCAAGTTTTTATAGAGTTCATTACTTATGTTTATCTTTTGACTAATTTTCTTATGCAACTCCCTAACATGCTGTGCAAAGGACTCGACAGACTCAGAAACTCATGCATGCGAAGGTAAAGGGATCGGATCAAGAGGTTTATTAGGTTTGTAACCATGAACGACCTCAAAAGGATTTTTTTCTATGGACCTATTAACAGAATTGTTGTAAGCAAATTCAGCTCGAGGTAAAAGAAGGTCCCAATTCCTGGTATGTTCACCTACGAGGCATTTGAGTAGATTTCCTAAGCTTCGGTTCACTACATCGATTTGGCCATCAATCTGAGGGTGGTAGGCTATGGAGAATTTGAGTTTGGTTCCTAATAAGTGCCAAAGGGTCTTCCAGAAGTAACTGGTGAAACAAACATCCCTATCTGACACTATAGTCTTTGGAGGGCCATGTAACCTAACGACATGATCTAGGAAAAGACGGGCTACTTTGGATGCATCAAAAGTTTGAGAGCACGGTATGAAATGGGCCATTTTCGAAAACTTATCGACCACTATATATATGGAATCATGTTTCCTTAGGGTCTTAGGTAGGCCTAACACAAAGTCCATGCTAAGGTCCTGCCATGGACGATCTGGTACGGGTAAAAGGGTATATAAACCAGTGTTTTGCTTCTGCTATTTTGCAATAGTACAAGTTTGACACCTGGACACTATATTAGCAACATCCCATTTTAAACTAGGTTGAAAGAACTGGTCCTCTGCAGCTAAGATAGTCTTGTCTACCAAAGTGACCAGCAAGGCCTCCTGCATGGATTTTCCAGACTAAGAATTCTCTAAGTGAAGTCCTGGGAATACATAGTCTATTATTTTTAAACGGATAACCATCTTGAAGAGTGTATTCACTATGAGTACTAGATGGTCCTTAGGCAAGGGATTGAAAAATTTCATTGAAGTATGGACATGTCTCATATTCTCTTTTTAACTGGTCAAATGTAATGACTTCAGTGCTAACAGTGTTTAACAGCAAGGCACGTCGACTAAGGGCATCTGCTACCTTATTTTTGGTCCAGCCTGATGTTTCAGTACAAAGGTATAGGCTTGTTTAAACTCTACCAACTTGGCATGCCTAGGGTTTAACTTTTTCTGGGAGTTTAAGAATCGGAGTGTTTCATGGTCAGATAAAGGACAAATTCCTGAGGTAGTAAATCATGTCTCCAGTATCTAAGGGCTTGTACTATTGCATAAAATTCCTTATCATAGGTTGAGTATTTAAGCTTAGCCTCATTAAGTTTTTCACTAAAGAAAGCTATTGGATGATTTTCTTAGCTTAGAACTCCGCCTATGCCTACTCCCGATGCATCACAAGCTACCTTAAAGACTTTGAAAAAATCAGGTAACCTCAAGATTGGTGCTTGTGTCATCTTACTATTGATTTCTAGCAAGGCTCTATCAGCTATTTTAGTCCACTCAAAATTGCCCTTCATAATACAATTAGTTATGGGTGCTACTATGGTGCTAAATCCTCTGATAAATCTCCTATAAAAAGTAGCTAGACCATTGAAACTACGTACTTCATGGATACTAGTGGGTACTGGCCACTCTACTATAGATCTAACCTTTTTAGGATCAGCTGACACTCCATCATGGGTCACCACAAATCCTAGGAAGACAACTTTATGGGTCATGAAATCATACTTCTTTAAATTGGCATAGAGATTCTCCTTCCTAAGGATTTGGCAAATCTGTCTTAAATGATCCAAGTGGTCTTCCTTAGTCCTACTGTAGATTAGGATGTCATCAAAATAAACCACTACAAATTTTTTTATGAACATCCTTAGAACTTGGGTCATAATCCACATGAAGGTGCTAGGGGCATTGGACAACCCAAATGGCATTACAACCCATTCAGACAGACCATCCTTGGTTTTAAAAGTAGTCTTCTACTCATCCCCTGGTCTGATTCTAACCTGATGATAGCCACTCTTAAGGTCAATTTTTGAAAAGATGGTTGCACCGGCCATCATATCTAACATGTCGTCTAATCTGGGGATGGGAAACCTATACTTTACAATGATTTTATTTATGGCATGGCTATCGACACACATTCGCCACGTGCCATCCTTCTTAGGGGTTAATAGGGTTGGTACAGTACAAGGACTTATGCTCTTCCTAATAAATCCTTTTCTAAAGAGTTCACCTACCTGTCTTTGAAGCTCTAAATGTTCAATTGGGTTCATTTTATAGTGGGGCAGATTAGGTAGGGTAGCTCCTGGGACTAGATCTATAACATGTTGGACATCCCTTAGTGGTGGTAGCTGGTCAGGTAAATCATTAGGCAATGTATCATTAAATTCACTTAGGATTTCCTTGACCTCCTAAGGGTACTCTTTATCAGATTGACTAGGTACTTCTCTTGCAGTTAACATCCAAACCGTAGTTCTCTCAGATATCTCCTTCTCTAGCTCTTTAGCAGTGATTAAATTAACTCCAGTTTTCTTCTCTTTTAATGAGCTAGATCCTCTCTTAACCTTTTCCTCAGGTGCGGTGGGGTTAATTGTAATCTTCTTCCCATGAAAGCTAAACATACATGCATTAGACCGACTGTATAGGGTAGCATCATGATCATAAAGCCAAGGTCTACCTAAAATTATACTGCTAACTCCCATGAGTACAACATCACACCACACTTTAACCTGATAAGTTTGAAGCTGGATTTGGACTTGGCATCTGAACTTAATGGGTATAAATGTGGAGTCTATCCAAGATACCTTATAGGGGCTAGGATGGGAAACTAGGTTTAAGCCTAGGATTTTGACTGCCTTAAGTGAGATGGCATTCACACAGCTCCCATTATCTATAATAATTTTGCATACCTTATTCCCAATTTTTACAAAGGTTTGTAGGATGTTAGTCCTACGCTAATCTTCCTGTGTCTTGGTATGGGATAGGATGCATCTAACTACCCCTACTATGTCAGACTGATCAAAATCCTCCTCATCTCCTTCATACTCCTCTATCAAGTTTGCCTCAGCTTCATAAACCTCTTCTTCCTCTTCTTCATTGGGTTCAGGCTCCTCCTCAAGCTTCCATATGTGCAAATATCTGGTGGGACATTGGCTAACATAATGACCTACCTTATTGCATCTAAAACAAGCATTGGGGCTTTTTGAAATACGGGTGCCTTACCCTTATCAGTCCTAAATGGTGCAGAATTGCTAGAACTAGCTTGACTCGGGCTAGGGTTGGGTCGAAGTGGGTTAGGGTTGGGATGGGTTGGGTTGGGATTGGGTTGAATTGGATTAGGGTTCGGTCGGACTGGGATGGGGTTCGATCTGACTGGGTTGGGGTTGACTCGGACTGGGTTGGGATTGGGTCAACCTTGGTATACCTGACTTGGGCTTGGTTTTGGGAAAGGGGCATTGTTCCTAATAGGTTCAGATCGCTGGAATATAGGTCCTCTAGAATTGTTCATAATGTATAGCTATTTGGTATGCTTGTTCTAAATCGATGACCTCCCTTATATACAACTCTCTGGATATCTTCACGTAATCCTGTTCTAAACCTAGACAAGGTCTGTGCCAGAGATTCGGGTTCACTACACCTTACCGTGAAGTCATCAAACTGGGTAATGTAATCTAATACTAACCTATTCCCTTGACGTATCCTATTTCATTAATCTAGGAGTTTCTGATTGTAGGATTCAGGAAGGTACTTCTCCTTAAGTTTCGATTTCATGTCTTGCCAGGTGGTTATGGGAGGAAGTGCTTGTTGTCTCCTAGTATGCTCAAGCTTAGCCCAATATAGCCTAGCCTGACGAATTAACCTCATCTTTGTAAATTTATACTTCATCTCTTCACTCATGTCATACCATTCAAAATAAAAATCCATGTCCCTTACCCAATCTACATAGACCTTTGGTTCTAGGCTACCATCAAAGGTGGGTGCCTCTACCCTAATGTTCCTCATGGCCCTCTCATCTTGATCACAAACTTCATGGTGGGACCTTCTATGGTTAGGTTCCTGGATAGGGTCAGGGTCTTGGACTCTCCTAGGGTTGGGTTCCTGATATGGTTCCTGGCGTTGGACTTTCCTAGGATTGGGTTCCATAAACTAGTCCAAGTTTTGGGTTCTCCTAGGGTTATGAGAAGTGGAACAGGGTGAATCGGAATCAGGTTCAATATTGGACTCTTGGGTTCTTTCTAGGGTTCCTATTCGATCTTTTACTTGGTCAAGCCTATTGGTTAATTGGTCAAGCCTATTGATTGCTTGGGTATTTGATTGGGTGATTTGGTCAAATCTATGATTCATTTGATTTATCTTGGTGGTCAACTAGGCAAACTAGTTTTGGGATTGGATATTGGATTGGTTTATTTGGGTGATCAATTGCTCATTCATGGCCTTAATGAGAGCTTCAAGATTAGATTCCATGGCTGAGCTAGGTTGGAGTTTAGACCGTTGATATTGGGTCCCTAGTCTAGTGGTCATGCAATCAAACAGATAAGGTGTTATGATGCAGTCAAGCACATAAGATTACTATGAACTACAGTTTGCTAGACCTAGAGCCAAAATTGAATGGGTCTATTCAACTTACACTTAACTCAGCAACTAATCCTTCCACTGGCCAGGTAAGAGGTGGGATGGTGGGAGGCTTCCCCTTTCTATGACAGGGTCCTAATTAAAAACCACCAGTCCACTTAGGGCATTTGCCCTTGGACTTCTAGCCTAACACCAGTTTTCAATAATAGTTGAGGAATTAAGTGCACTAGTTTATCCACATAACTCGGACCTAACCTGTTGGTGTCCCTAGCTTAGTAGAGCAAATTAGGTTGCTAATTGATTTTAATTAAGGCTTGGGTTTTGATGCTGGATGGTTATTTTGGGCCCAGGACAGGTGATGAAATCCTGCCCTGATCTGATATAGGAAATTGCCCTTAAGATTAATTGAATGAGATGATGAACACACAATGAAACCTGATGCAATCTAATAACAATCAGAAAAATAAAAAATATTTTTATCTTTTTATGCGATGGAAAATTAAGTTAAAGTTGATTAAGTTATCAAACAAAATTTGGGCTTGGATGAGGTAGGGTTTAGAAGTGAATTAGATTTGGTTCAGTCAGGCATGTAGAATTCTCAGAAATTGAAATTAAGATTCGTTTTGAAATAGAATTTGATAGGGTTTTCAATGCAGAAAAAATCAAAAAAAATTTATGACAGAGGATTAATAGTTTAGATGATCCCTACCAAGTTTGATGAAGAAAAAAACTCAGATGATGATGCAATACCTAGGGTTTTAGACGATATGCAAAAAATCAGAATTTCTGTTAGGGTTTCTAGGATGTGGATTTTTTTTATGATTTCATTTCTATAAAAATAATTAAAAATTATGAAAATTATAAAAACTGATCAGAGAGTGTGTCATGCAAATTTAAATAAAAATTAAAATTTCTAAGATGATGAAATAGACCGAAACTCAGACCCCTACTGCAGGTGACAGGATGCAGAAAAATAGATATGAATGTTTTTGTTGTTTTGATGAAGATGCAAGCTATCTTGAACCCGTTCTGATACCAAACTGATACAGGATGAACCTAGGACTGACATGAATGCAAAAAAATAGTAACTAATTTTTTTGTGATTTTTTTATAGATTTAATTTGGAGGCTAAAATCCCAAAAGCAAGTAAAGATTATTAGGCTGACTAGTAAAGAAAAGATCTACCATACTCGCATATGGACTCATGCAGAATAATAAAAAGGAGGATCTCGAGGATTGAGAAACCCCCAGTTAGGATTGCATACCTTCAATAAACTAGAAATCATAAGGGGGAAGGATTGTACCGAACTATGATTAGAAGATCCTGCCGAAGATGGTGTCACACAGCACTCTAGATCGTCGCCTGGAAGATAAGTCAATTGTTCCACGGATCAGTTAGCTATCTTGGTTCTATCTAGGAGGCAAAGAGGGCCTCCTCTTTATGTGTGAACACCTCGGGGATCCTGCAAGCATCAAAAGTCAGTAAGAAAACAAGTAAGAAAACAGAATATGGATTAGGGTTGAAGGAAGATGGAAGAAGATGGAATTAGGGTTTGCTGATGCTGGCGGCCAGGAGGTGGAAGAAGACTCTTTGCTAGGGATGGCTAGGGCTTCCTTCCTTGGGCATTTTGGGGCTTGATTAGTGAAGGCTTTGGTTGGCTAGGGCTTAGAAGGAATTAGGGCACACAAGTTTCACTCACACTTACTTCAAAGAAGAACACACAAGAACACAAGCTAACAAAATTTCACCAGAGGTTAATTTATGAATAAGAGTTGATTACAAGAGGGGGAGGGCTGGGGTATTTATAGATGTTCCCATGCCCTCTCCTAGTTAGGATAGGAATACAAAATTTGATAGGGAGAAGGATTATAAAGTTGCTTAAAATTAGGAGTACACAATTTGAGTCGAAATAAGATAAGATCTCCTTGTTAGAAATGGACTCCTCTCCTTCTTTGACTTGGTCAAGGGGCTCCCTCTTGGGCTTGGACACCAAAGTGGAATTGGGCATGGGCTTTGGGCAGCAAGGGGCGGCCTCCAATGGGCTTCGGGGGGCCTCCAAGAAGGCTTGGCGCATGGGCCTCCTGGTGGGCTAGAAACCCTGGGCTGGGCGCTTGGAAGAATATTCCTAGAATCTTCATGTGTGGAGCTTCATGGACTTGGGCTTGTTTTGCTCTGGGAGGGCCTGGTGAAGGATTTGGCTAGTGCTCCTCCTCTTGTATAAAATTGGACTTGTATTGGACTTAATAAATTTACAAGACTCAATTGGACTGGACTAAGGTTGAGATAACTCAATTGGACTTCTTGTCTCAACTTATTATAGGACTCAACTCAACTCAACTAGACTAATTTCATTACAAAACTTGATATTTTTTGGAAAGAATAGTTGTACTGTTATAGGATTTTGTGATTCTGATTATGCTTGTACTTGGACAGGAGAAGATCATTGACCAGATATGTATTTACTCTCTCTAGTTATGTAGTTAGTTGGAAAGATACTATACGGTCTATAGTTGCTTTGTCTACTCAGAGATAGAGTATATGACATTAACAAAGGCCACAAAAGAAGCTATCTGGCTAAGAGGGTTAGTACAGGATTTGAGTCTCAAGCAGAATTATTCAGATATTCACTATAATAGTCAGAGTACTTTGCATCTTACTAAAGATCAGATGTATCATGAACGTACTAAGCATGTGGATGTTAATTATCATTTCATCAGAGATTTAGTGGAAGATGGTAATATTCAATTTTAGAAGATTAGCACTGCTTATAATTCAATTGATATGCTTATTAAACCAATCCCAGTAATCAAGTTCAGGACTTTCCTGAACTTGATTAGTTTGAATACTTGGTGATGCCCTTCGAAGCTTGTGTTCAGGAGGAGGTTTGATAATGCATATCTAATAGAGGTATATAATTTGTCACAAGAAGGAGGATTGTTATTACTATTGCTCCAAATAACAATAGTTTGGGGACTGATAATTTTTTTCTTTGAATGGGATTCCTTCTTTGATAGAGTTTGGGATGGATAGAAGAATTTTTTTTAATTTGGGACTCTTCTTCGATTTGGACTTCATCTCGGAGAACTTTGGCATTCTTCGATCTAGACTTTTCTTCATTGTTTCTCTTTAAAAGAAGTATGAGGCCTTTGATTCTGGAAAGCTCCCAAGTCTTGAATGCTTTCTGTTCATTGCAGCTCTTTGGTCTCACTCTCTTGGTTCCCAATCTATTTGTACTCCGACTATCGAAGGCACCTATTATTTTGTTCTTCACCACTTGGAGAAGTATCTTTTTTTTTATCGATTACCATGATCAATAATGTATTGGTTCATTTGTCAGATTATATTCTCTTGATTCATAGCTAAGGCCGAGAAAGGATTTGTCCTTTCAGTTTATTGTTGCAATTTATTATACCTTTTTTGTGATTATTTTGGGATCATTTTATTTGGATATTTGTATCTTCTTTGTAACCAATTTCAGGATGATTATATAGTGGATTGTTTCTCCTCTGTGTAGATGTAGGCAGATTTACCGGACCAAAAAAATTTCTTATCTTTCTTATGCTTATTAATTATATATATATGATGTATTCGATAAAATATCTTAATGAAATAGAATATTAATTTAGAACTCTAAAATGATCCAACACATAATTCTAACACACACACACACACACACACACACATATATATATATGTGTGTACGTGTGTGTGTATATGTGTGTGTGTTGGATTATGCACAATGGATTGGATCATTTTTAGAGTTCTAAATTAATATATATATATATACATATATATATATATACATATATATATATATATACATATATATATATATACATATATATATATATACATATATATATATACATATATATATATATATACATATATATACATATACATATACATATATATATATATATATACATATATATACATATACATATACATATCCACGTATATATATACATATACATATACGTATATATATACACGTATATATACGTGTATATATATATGTATATATATGCATATATAAATTTATGATGTGGCGGGATCGCTAACGTGGAACCCATGTTAGACCCAGTCAAATGCTACATTGGGTGAAGCTGCCACGACGGATTTTTCTCTTCAGACTCCTTCACTGGGCGGCTCCCTCGAGGTCGAGACATCGTGGCCGAAGTCGAGCTCCGCCTTTCTCTAGACTCCTTCACCAGGTGGCTCTCTCGAGGTTGAGATGCCGTGGCCGAAGTCGAGCTCCGTCTCTCTCCGGACTCCTTCGCCAGGCGGCTCCCTCAAGGTCGAGATGTCGTGGCCGAAGTCGAGCTCCGCCTCTCTCCGGACTCCTTCGCCAAGCGGCTCTCTCGAGGTCGAGATGCTGTGATCGAAGTCGAGCTCCGCCTCTCTCCAGACTCCTTCGCTAGGCGGCTCTCTCGAGTTCGAGACACCGTGGCCGAAGTCGAGCTTCGCCTCTCTCCAGAATCCTTCGCCAGGCGGCTTCCTTGAGGTTGAGACACCGTGGCCAAAGTTGAGCTTCGCTTCCTTGAGTCGGCCCCCACTTCGGGCGAAGAGACCAATGGCCGAAGGATGCTGCCAAGCTATCCAAGAACCATGAAGAGCCGCCAACCATGCCGTAATAATTATCTCAGCTACCACTTACACCGAAAGGGAAAGAGTTCCCCAATCGAGGTGCTACGCTCCCGATCAACCATCTGCACCACCTAAAAGAAGAAGTAAACCCAGAAGATTCAAATCTAGGAGGCTGCTGCCCTCTGATCGAGGCTCTGCCAGGTTTCCTGAAATGGAGTGACGAGGAGGAGGGTTGGAGCGCACGATGCTGTTCCCTATCACGAATGGGGAAAGGCACCTCGTGCATGGCAAGGAACTTCACCGCACGTGCCTGCAAGCAAGGGGGGATCCAAGATAGCCGGTTGGCAGCCATCGTGGTTAAAAAGAGTTTTCCAAGGTTCCAAGAAGGAGGTAAGTTACAAACAGGAGGAAGTGTGGCATATAGGAGAGCATCCAGGAAATCGAGTGCTCCAGGCTACCAGAGACCCACCGGAAAGGTCTCGATGGACATAGCCAATCAGCCTGAACTCTCCTCCGCTGTCACTTCCCTCGCTCTACTCTCAACCAGTTTATACGCTTTAAGGATATATTTTTCTTTTCCTAGCATGGAGTCCACCAACAGGGCTCGACCAGGAGGATCTATTCCCCTAGATCGCCACTAACTTGAGCGTCGAAGTTTTCCCACCGGGATCATCAGTCCGAGTCTCCTCTATTTTGCAGGTCCGGGCGCGTGAGCAGCTTCCCGAGCGATGAGGGTACGGTTCGAGGTTGACTCCAGCTATAGGCCGCGACGATCTTGGTGACAACAGATTGGCACGCCAGGTAGGGGGCAGGACATATTTTGATCCGAGCTAATCCCCTTGCGAGCAAAACCACCAGGAATATGGTGATGACCCATGTGAGGGAGGTCTCCACCATCCATGCAGGAGATCCCCCTTCCCGTGGGGATCCGCGTAGTCCAGAGAGGGAGCTCCCCGCTCCACCGCAATCACCCTCGATTGATGCTCAACTGGCTACACTCGTCCAGCAGATACAGCTCTTAACTACAGTGGTGCGCCAGTTGCAGCATCAGCATCGATCCTTGGCCACCCGCCAACAGCCAAGGACTCTTACGGCCCAAGCCACCACACCCCGCGATAGCCTACATTCCTTCCAAGGAAGGCCTTCACAGTCGCGGGCCACAACAGATGCCAGGGAAGCCACAGGACCCGACGAAGAGATAATGATCCGGGTCTGCCAACCGGGAGAGCTGATCCCCGACCTTCAAGCAGGCTGCAGTCAAGCACCGCCGAGGTCATAGAGGCAAGGCCCCCTGTTGTGACCCCCCTTAGCTGCAACCTTCACCTCCTCCATCGACCTCAATGGAAGGCTCAACCGATGAGGCCATCAGGTGCATGACAGAAAGGCACCTGGAAGAACAAGAGCACAAGCTAGCGAGACTATCCTACCAGTTTGTGAATTTGCAGGGCTCCTCCAATGAGCCTGCATGCTATGATGCCCGTCTTCCTTTCTCCCAAGAGATCTAAGGGGAACTGGTCCCAGGTCGGTTCTGCATGCCGTAGGTGGATCCCTACGATGGGACCACCGACCCCCTGGACCACCTCGAGAGCTACAAGACCCTTATGAGGGTCCAAGGGGCAACCGATGCTCTCCTCTGCGTCACGTTTCCAGCCACCCTCCGGAAGGCAGCTTGAGTTTGGTTCACCCGTCTCGAGCCAGAAAACATCAGCTCTTTCGCTCACCTGGAGCAGAAGTTCGTAGCCCACTTTGACGCCTGTCGAAAGGTACCACAGGAGGCGGACAGACTCTTCTCGATTAGATAGCAGGACAATGAGCTCCTGTGGGACTACGTGGCCCATTTCAAGATTGCCACACCAGAGATCTACAACCTGGACGAGTCAGTTGCCATGTTGGCGCTGAAGAGGGGGCTCAGGACTTCTCGCCTGACCTACTCCCTGGATAAGAATCCCTCGAAGATGTACTCTGAACTCCTCCTCTGTGTTCATAAGTATATCTGGGGCGCGGAAGCCCGGACCGGCCACCCCAAGCTTCCGTCAGGGGTCGAAGCTGAAGAATGACCCCATCCCCGAAGAAAGATACACACCTCTCCTTGCCCCGAGGATGAAGATCCTCATGGAGATTGAGGGCGAGCACTACCTGCATCGCCCGCTCCCACTAAGGCTGTCTAACGGTCATGACAAAATGAAGTACTGCCAATTCCACCGCGACCATGGCCACGACACCAAGGAGTGCTGCCATCTTAAGAGGGAGATTGAAGACCTCATAAGAAGGGGCTACCTCAGAAGGTTCATGGGGGGCAAGACCCCGGCGGAACCTCAAGCGCTAGCTGCTCTCCTTCCAGTCCCTGCAGTCAACAACTGGCCCACCGAGAAGCCTGTGGGGATGATCTGTTAGGGAATCGAACGTGCCCCTAAGAGGGCTCGAGGGGGAGAGTTTGGAAAATGTACTTCCCTTTATGAGGGAGAGGGAGCCCGAGAATGAAAATGTAAATAATGATGCCATGGTTGTCGAGATGACAATCACCAAGCATCCTATAAAACAGATTATGGTCGATAGTGAAAATTTGACTGATATCCTTTTTTACAATGCTTTCTTCAGGATGAATCTATCATCTGCTCAATTTAGGCCTATACACACTCCCCTCATCGATTTTACAGGGGACTTTGTGGGAGTCGAGGGGGAGGTCACTCTCCCTGTTACTACAGGGGTGCCACCTCGACAGAGCACCATCATGATGACCTTCAAGATTGTTAGGCTTTCCTCGATCTACAACGTGATTCTTGGTTGCCCTGGGCTCAATCTTCTTGACGTGGTCATTTCCACCAAATGATTATTGTTGCAATTTTCCACTCCCTATGGTGTTGGAGAAATGAGGGGGGAACCTTAGCCGATCCAACATTGTCTCCAAGCCATTCCTGGGGTCAAAACATCTGAGGAAGACCCCAGTGCTGATGACCTCGACCAAAGGGTGCAGGACCCCAGAGGTGGCCCGGTCGAGCGCCTGCTATCGTATCCACTCGGAGCCGACCCCACGAAGATGGTGTAAATTGGTGCCCAGCTACAAGAGGAGGAGTAGGCCCACCTACTGGGGTTCCTTCGAGCGAACGCAGACGTATTCACCTAGACGGTGGCCAATATGCCCGAGATTCCTGTCGACATCATCACCTATAAGTTGAGCATCGACCCGAAGTACCGTCCTGTTCGGCAGAAGAAGAGAAGCTTTGTCCTGGAGAGGCAACGGGCAATCAATGAGGAGGTGGATAAGCTTCTCGCAGCCAGCTTTGTCCGTAAAGTACAATACCCTAGCTAGCTGGTGAATGTCATCATGTTTAAGAAGAATAATGGAAAGTGGAAGATCTGCATGGACTACACCGATCTCAATCGGGCATGTCCAAAGGATAGCTTCCCTCTGCCGAAGATCGACTAATTGGTAGATGCCACCTCGGGGCACCGCTTGCTCTTTTTTATGGATGCATTCTTTGGATACAATCAAACCCGGATGCATCCGGAGGACGAGGAGCACACTGCCTTCATCACCAATCAAGGGACGTACTGCTACCGGATGATACCCTTTGGCTTGAAGAATGCTGGCACCACGTACCAGTGGCTGGTCAACCGGGTCTTCAAGGACCATATTGGACGAAACATGCAAGTATACGTGGACGACATGCTCGTTATGAGCAAGCCGAAGTCAGACCATATTGCCAACCTGTCGGAGGCCTTCCACAACCTCCAAATGCATAAGATGAAGTTGAATCGGCGAAGTGCGCCTTTGGCATAGCAGTAGGGAAGTTCCTTGGCTTTATGGTTACCCAGAGGGGAATCGAAGCAAACCCGTAGAAGGTCCAGGCAATCGTCGACATGGAGCACCCCACCTCAAAGAAGCAGGTCCAGCGACTGACAGGCCAGATTGTGGCCTTGAGCCGGTTTATCTCGAGGTCGACCGATTGATGTTTACCTTTCTTTAAGGCACTGCGCAAGGTTCATGACTTCGATTGGACCGAAGAATGCAGAGCAGCCTTCGAGGAGTTAAAGAATTTCTTGGCATCACCGCCCCTACTCTCCAGATCGGAGGAAGGAGAGGAACTCCTGCAATATCTGACGGTCACCCTGGGGGCCATCAGCTCGGTCCTTGTCCGTGCAAACGAGGATGGATCCCAAAAATCGATGTACTATGCCAATAAGATCCTTTGAGATGCAGAGATCAGGTACACCCACTTAGAAAAGTTAATTTTTGCTCTTATAATGTCTGCCTAGCACCTCAAGCCGTACTTCCAAGCACACCCGATCATGATTCAGATGGACCAACCGCTGAGACTGTGCTCAGTCACCCCGACACATCCAAATGCGTGGCCAAGTGGGTGTTGAAGCTCAGTGAATTCGACATCACTTACCACCGAGGTCATCTCAGAAAGTCTAAGTATTGGCTGACTTCCTGGTCGAGTGTGCAGGATTTGCCGAAGAGCTAGAGCAGACCTCCCCAGAGCATCAAGTGGAGCTCAAGGTAGAAGAGGAGTCTTGGGTCCTCCACGTGGATGGCGCATCCAACGCAGGCGGGAACGGAGCAGGCCTCATCCTCGTTAACAGCGACGGGGTCATGGCTGAGTGTGTGCTCCGTTTTGATTCGCGGGGACCAACAACCAGGCAGAGTACGAGGCACTCCTCACTGGGCTGAGAGTCTTCTGCGAGCTGGGTGTACCCAACCTGATGGTCTTCACCAACTCCCAACTGGTAGCCGGGCAGGTCTCAGGTGAGTATGAGGCCCGAGATCCCCAGATGATGAAGTACCTAGAGCGGGTCCGTTTGAGCACGACAGATTTTTGATGCTTTAGCATCTCCCACATCTCTCGTGGAGAGAACGCTTGCACTGATGCCCTGTCAAGGTTGGTGACCTTGTCGGACTCATCATTGGGGCGCGCCTATATTGAGTACCTGGAAAGTTGAAGCTATGAGGCTCCAGGAGAAGTCCAGCAGGTCACCCCATAGCCCAGCTGGATAGACCAGTACATCAGATACATCACCGATAGTACTCTACCAGAAGATCGCATGGAGGCCGGCCTTGTCAAGAAGAAGGCCATGCAGTTCGTCCTGATGGACGGGCATCTCTACCACAGGTCCTATTCCTATTCTCTCCTGAAGTGCTTGAGACCCATAGAGATATCTTTCGTGCTCCAAGAAATACATGAGGCCTCTGCGGGAACCACGTCGGGGGGAGGACGCTAGCGTACAAGGCCCTCCGTCAAGGGTACTACTAGAAAACTATGAGGGCAGATGCGGCCGACTTCGTGAAGAAGTGCGATCACTGCCAGCACCACGCCCACATACAGCATCAACCTTCGACATCGCTCTCCCAACTCTCCGCACCCTGGCTGTTCACCCAGTGGGGGATGGACATCCTTGGTCCCTCTCCTGCATCCAGACAGCGCAAGTTCCTGATAATGGTTATCGATTACTTCACTAAATGGGTGGAGGCGGAGCCGCTAGCACGGATTACCGAAGCCAAGGTCTGCCAGTTCTTCTCGAAGTCGATCATCTGCCGGTTCGAACTTTCCCACAACATCATCACCAATAATGGGCGGCAATTCGACAATGGAGAGTTCGAAGAGTTCTGCGCCGACCTCGGCATTCAGCATCGCTTTACCTCGGTGGCTCACCCCTAGACCAACGAAGAGGCCGAGGTGACCAATCGAACAATCCTCTAGGGAATCCAGATTAGGCTGGACCAGGCCAAGGGTAGGTGGGCAGAAGAACTCTCCAGCATTCTTTGGGCCTACCATACAACACCCAGGATAGCCACTGATGAGATGTCTTTTAGCCTCGTCTTCGGCGTGGAGGCTGTTGTCCCTGTCAAACTCGGTTCTGCCCACACTGCGGGTGGAACAGTATGATGAAGTGAAAAATCCGACCCACCTTCTTCTCAACTTGGACCTCCTCGAGGAAACCAGAGACAAGGCTCAACTCCGGATGGTGACCTATCGGCAGTGCGTAGCTCGGTACTACAATGCACGGGTAAGGCTAAAGATCTTCCACCTTGGAGACCTGGTGTTGCACTGAGCTGAAGCCTCGCAACCCCAGGAGTGCGACAAGCTTTTGCCAAACTAGGAGGACCCCTACAAAGTGGTCGAGGCTCTTCCCCATGGAGCCTACTACTTAGCAGAGCTGGACGGTGCCAGATTCATGCGGACCTGGAATGCTAACAATCTGAGAATGTATTATCAGTAATGTAAGGCCTTCCTCTATTAATGATAAAGATTCTCCTTGTGAAAATCTCCTTTCCCTTGCAGGAATATTGTTGCCCGACCGCAGGTCTGGCAAGTCAAGCCCAAAAACTCTTGAAGCCTGGCACTCCAAGCCTAGAGACTCCCGAAGCGCGGCACTCCAAGCCCGGAGACTCCCGAAGCTCGGCACCTCATAATCACCTGGCAGGCCCACCGAGTGCAGCACCCTGGCTCAGTCGCACCATGCATGCTTGGAGGAGGTTCCGTCCGAGGTCAAACAGACCTCTTCCAAGAAAGCGTGTGAAGCCCCACCACCATGATGCTCGTGAGGTGGGAACAACTCAGCAGGTCAAAGACTTACTTCCTAACTGCCCACATGCCCGGGGCTCGACAGGAAAATGCCTAAGGACTCAAAGCGAGGCACCTCAGCAACGACGTGTACATGGGCAATTAAAAAGAAAAAGAAGGAAAAGTGTTAGAGATTTGAAAATCCAGAAGGAAGGAAATAAACAAATGAAAGAAGGAAGCTTCATTGATAATTCTTCAATTCCTTACATTTTCTATGGGCCCTGACAGGTCGGGCAGCCCGAACAGAAATAAGAAGGAAAAGAAAAAGTACAGAGAAAGGAGGTTCCTAAGCTATGCGGCCAGCTCCTTCCTAGGATGGCGCATGATCGGGATGTCATCTTTTGGGACCTCCGGCGGTGGGGCCACGTCCAAGACCTCCGCTGGTGGGGCTACATCGATGGCAGCCATGAGCTCCTCCGATTTGATCAAGGCCAAGGTCGGGCTCCCTCATGGAGTAGCCAAGAAGGTGAGCCCATCCAGGTTCATGTCCGGGATGAGCTCCGCCACCCTGATCTGGCAGAACACGAACCCTTTAAAAAAGGAGTCCATGGCCAGCTTGTGGAACTCGGCATCGAACTCTGGCGAGGCCTTATAATTGGCCACTACCTCGGCAGCCTCCAACGAGTCGCCTGTTGCCGCGGCCTTCTCCTCCATAGCTGCGGCCTTCCTATCGACGGTGGTGACCCACCCCTTCGCTGCCTCTAGCTTAGCCCAGAGGGATCGGACCTGCTCCCTCTCCCGGGCCACCTTGGCATTGAGCTCTTCTATCTTGGCCTCCCTGGCCTTGAGCTCCTCGGCCCTGCTCCTGGCCTGGTTCCTCTCTTGATCCAGGGACTCCTCCAGGCCCTTGATGCACCTCTCGGTGCCCGCCGCCTTGGTCCTCAGCTCCCTGATCTTCTTCTCGGCCTCCCAGGCCTCGTTTGTCTTCAACTTGACCTCGGCTTTCAGCGAGTCAAGTTGCAATGCCTTCTACTGGTCCCTTTTGGCCCGGCTCTTGCAATAATCCCTTATTAGCATGAGGTCCGCCCCAAGCTGCACCAAGGAAGAAGTCAGCCAAAAGAAAGGAAAGAAGAGAAAGTGAAAGCGGGAAGTTAGTAGTACTTACTAAAAAGAGCTACGGGAATGAGCCGAGGATGGCGTTGGCCAGGAGCCTTCCTGCCTCTTCCCGCTGGTCGCGCGGTTGGACGGCAAAGTCCATCATGCGCTCGGCTAAGGCCCGATCCCGGACCAAGGAGGCGTCTGGTGCAACCTTGAAGGGCAGCTTGTGGGAGGCCTTCTTCTTTTTCCTCGCTACCTTGGCGTCGCCTCCGTGACTAGTCGAGGATGCTTTGGAGCCTCTGCCGGGGATCCTCGCCACTCCGGACGGGGCTGCTAGAGGTGGCTCCCTCCTCTTTTGCTCTTCTTCCGCCTCCAGCTTGACGACTTCAGGGGGTGGGGATGCCACGGCGGTGGTAGCGGTAGCGGACCTGGCCTAGACTACCACTTCTGGCTCCTGGACCGGGGGAGGTCCCGCTGCCTCGGCGGCTCAGGGATGGGTTCGACCGCCCTCCTGCTCGGCTCGGACGGTGCGACAGGTGTGGCCTTCGCACTCTCTTCATTCCGAGCCCTCTTCGACGGAAACTCTCTGACCCCCGCCGGTGCACCCCTCTTCCTAGAGAGTGCAAGGAGTTTGTCTACGGAGTACTTCATGCCTGCACAAAGAAAAATGAGGTCAGTTCTGAATTCGAAGAGATAAGTAGAAAATAGAAACAAGTAAAGATTGTGCCGAACTCATCCAACTCCCGCATTGGGCTGACCCTGGCTTCATACAGATTCTGCTCTGATAGCAGAACCTCAAGAGAAGGTATTTGGTCGGTGCGGAGCTGGTCATAAACTTCCCGATTAGCCACCTCGACAACAGCATTCTGGTTCGAGGTCTAGTTTGGATCGCTCCAAACCTAATCAACCCCCTAGACGGAAGCAAAGAAGTATTTACTTTTCCATCCATTGATGGAAGAGGAGAGCTCAAACCTAATGCTCTTCGGGCGAGATGAAATAAACCACCACCCATCCTCGATCGGGTGGCACTTCAGGATGAAAAAGGCCCTGAAGAGGGAGAAACGGGCAACCATCATGTAAAAGTTGTTGGAAATTGTGTCCCAAAGCCAATCGCCTGGGTTGTAGGTGGTTGTGCTAAGTATTGTATTTTTTCAATAAATTAATAAAATATTATTTTTGGCAGCTCATCACATATTGAATTTTCCTGAAATGAACTCTTTCCTATGTGATGAAATCCTTAGGACTACACTGACTTCGATATAGAGAGGATGTATCGAGTGGTCCTTAAACCCGGTTCACAACCAAAGGATATATTGTACTGGATGACAATATATCAAGTATAGGTTGTTGTAGTTCACATCGTTTGGTTGTCCTCTTGACCAAATGAGTGTGGTGACACTGATGTGATCTGCAGGTGGGATATATGTGATATCTCATTGAACGTGACTCCGTGCAGTCCCTTTCTGCCAAAGGGGTACTCACGATTGGATATGGGTATAAGTGTCCCTCTGACCTGAGGTCATCGCGGTAGCTTGCAAGCAACTCCCTGTGCTTTGGTGCCGGACTACCCGGATTTTTAATCCGGTGACAGAAGGTTTCTGGGTACAGGAAAGTACTTGTGGAGCAGTGATGGACCAAGATGGAATTGACCTATCCAAATAGTTTGGATTGAATGTCTCGCAATATCTCAATTTAGCAAATCCTCGGCCGGGGTAGCCCTAGTAAAGAGTCACTAGGCTTGCGAGGTTGAGACACGTAGTCGACTGACTCAGTCTGGGTTGGCAGCCCAATCTCAGTCGTCCTGAGCATTAGAGGTCAAAGGGATGAATTATACGGTAACCATATGCCAGAGGTTCGATTGTTTGCTCCCGCATCTTCGACTTATCCGGACGCCGGGACCCATTGCTAGATGGTTTCCTGTGCTGGTACTAGAAATTGTTCTAGTGCTACCGTTTAGGTTCGAACCTATGAGGTCACACGCCATAGAGGATAACTCTTTGATCCGGATACTGATTACGATTAGGAATCATCTCGGTTTTATGGTCACAGTATTTTTTGAGCACTCTTTTCCCCGTCTTGCCCTTGTATGTGTCAACCGAAAATTATTCCGGGTTGACCAGCGCTGCGCCAGGATTTTTCTGAATCAGTTTTGAACTGATTCGGAGTTCGTTTCGGTCTTCTATTGGTTGTGAACCAATTTTTTTCTTGAACCGGTTTTGAACCGTTCTTGATTGGATTTAAACCCCTGAGCCAATTTTTGAACCAATGGTTTTTTTATTGGACCGGATTCTTTGGACCACCGTGTTCTTTTGTTTACCGCTTGACCGTTTACACGGTCACTCTCCATAACCGAACGAAGACTTCGCTGGGCGTTTACAAGGCCTTGGAAACCATTAGGCGCCTTTTCATCTCCCCTCTACCCATTAACCAATAAACCCCCTTTTTATTAACTCCTAATGGCTGGTTTAAGGGTGTTTTTATTCCACCAATGCCCCTTGGCCTCCATCCCTCTCTATTTCCCTCTCTCTGCTGCCTTCTTATACCACCCAGCCGTCCCCTGTTGCGACAAGGAAAATCCCAGCGTATGAGGAGCCGAAAAGAAAAGCAAGGTGTTCTTTGAGTGACCCCTGTTATAGAGCTTGGATACACTGGGATTTGGAGTGTGTGAGGGAGAGAAACAAGGCATCAATCCTCTCTTTAAAGTGCTGAAAAATTCCTGTTGCAGCAATTCTGTTTTGCTGCAGCAACCTGTGACCGTGAACCCCTCTTCCGGCGGCTAGCACCGTGCGTGGAGACGGATCCCAGAGTCCCGGGCATGTCTCCCCTCTAGAGGGAGTAACACTCTACTCCTCGGAGCAAACCTCGCGAGCCGGGATCGCTCCAATTGCCCGAAATCCAACGACGAAGACAGCTACTCCGTTCTGCTGCCATTTTCGTGCAGCAGACTTCGACGATTTTTTACGATTTATTGGCTTAGTCTTTCTTGCAGAAACTAGTGCCAAATCGAAGAGGACTTCCTTAAGAATCTATAGCTCAAATTTGGGAGCGATCGGAGGTCCAAAAGGCGGCATTCCGGGGACTTTTCGGAAGCCCTGTTTTCAGCCCAAGGTGGAAGACGACTGGAATAACTTTATTCCAGTTATTCCAGTCTATTCCAGGTTTATCCCAGACTTATTTCAGCTGGGAATAAGGTATGTTTTTGGGTTTTAATTTCGGTGCATGTGTAGATCTAGATTTATTAAAATGTTTATAAATATTATATATCCTGAATCATGCCTATACATGCATCTTGCATATGCTAGATCCTGTGCGGAATAGATTTTTTCCGCACTTATTTTAAAAATATTTTAAAATACTTACCTATTCTCTGTGCTGTTGCATGCTTAGCGTAGGCACCTGCACCCACATTTTTTCTTACAAAAGTGACACAGGACGATGAAGCAAAAAATCGTTTGGACTGCATTTGAAACTAGCTGAGCCAGAACCAAGCGGTAGTTGCTAAGGACAGAAAGAAAAAAAAGGGTGAAAAGGAAAATGAAGACCCCTTGCGAGGGACTCCTTGTAGAGGGCTATCCGACCCGGGCCACTGGAGGTGACCCGTTCCCCCGGTCCGGGACCGAGAGCTGGATGGAACCCGGGACACCGAAGGTCTCCCGAATGATTGAAAGCTTCTAGTCGATTATCGTCGAAACAATACCGCCGGGACCAGTCGACTGTGGAGGTTCCGGAGAAGGCTCAGGAGGAGGCGAGGAATGGACCCTAGGTTTTCATATGACTATTCCCGTGGGGCGAGGCCTTCTACAGATCTGGAACTGGACCTCTTCCTCCACATCAGAGGAAGAGGGAGTCCTAGGTTAAGAAGGCCCAGCCTCATTAGGATTGGTCAAAGGGCGAAAGTTCCGACCCCAGCGAGACATCTCGAAGAAGAAGACAAGAGAGAAAGAGTAGAAGAGGAGGAAAAAAGGGACGGACGGAGCCCGGGAAAGTCCTAACCCTAGAGAAGAGCTCTACCCAACTGAAAGAAGAAGAAGGAGAATGAAAAGGATGAACCTAGCTAGCTTTGGAGGAAAAAGATGGCCAGGGGAAGAGAGGGGACTCTGTTTGCTGGTGGGCATGAAGAGTTTGAAAGAGGAAGTGTTTTCGTGAAACTGTCTTTTCTTTCAAAATCACCAATCGCAACGGTACCATTCCAAGCCACCATCGTCGGATCTGCGCTACGTGTCAGTGATCGATAGAAGGCGATGCTTCGGTTTGCCCACGACCATTTCGAATTCTGCATCAGCAATAATACCTCCTCAGATGGGTCCGCTTGTCATTACCGCACTGGCTCGAAGGTCCACCCCGCGAGGCACCGACAATCATGGCAATAATGGCACCGGATTTTGGTCTTTCCATGTCAGCACTACAATACTCCTTCGTCCCGAGCACCGTGCACCAACGGGACTTGGGAGTGTGGGGCAAATGATGTGGTAGGATCGCTGACATGGAACCCATGTTTGACCCAGTTAGATGCTACGTTGGGCGAAGCTGCCACGATGGATTTTTCTCTTCGGACTCCTTCGCCGGGTGGCTCCCTCGAGGTTGAGATGCCATGGCCGAAGTCGAGCTCCGCCTTTCTCCAGACTCCTTCGCCAGGCAGCTTCCTCGAGGTTGAGACACCATGGCCGATGTCGAGCTCTGCCTCTCTCCGGACTCCTTCACCGGGCGGCTCCCTCGAGGTCGAGACGCCGTGGCCGAAGTCAAGCTCCACCTCTCTCCGGACTCCTTCGTTAGGTGACTCCCTCGAGGTCAAGATGCCGTGGCTGAAGTCGAGCTCCGCCTCTCTCTGGACTCCTTCGCTAGGCGGCTCCCTCGAGGTCGAGATGTCGTGGCCGAAGTCGAGCTCTGCTTCCCTGAGCCGGCCCCCACTTCGAGCGAAGGGACCAACGACCAAAGGATGCTGCCAAGCCACCCAAGGACCACGGAGAGCCGCTCGCCAGGCTGCAATAATTGTCTCAGCTACCACTTACACCGAAAGGAAAAGGGTCCCCCGATCGAGGCGCTATGCTCCTGATCAACTGTCTGCGCCACCTAAAAGAAGAAGTCAACCCTGAAGATTCAAATCCAGGTGGCGGCTACTCCGCGATCGAGACTCTACCAAGTTTCCTGAAATAGAGTGACCAGGAGGAGGGTCAGAGTGCACGGTGCTGTTCCCTATTACGAATGGGGAAAGGCACATCGCGCATGGCAAGGAACGTCGCCGCACGCACCTGCAAGCGAGGGGGGATCACAAGACAGCCGACTGGCAGCCATCCTGGTTAAAAGGAGTTTTCCAAGGTTCCAAGATGGAGGTAAGTCACAAACGGGAGGAAGTGTGGCTTACAGGAGAGCATCCAGGAAACTGAGTGCTCCAGGCTTCTGGAGACCCATCGAAAAGGTCTCAACGGACACAGCCAATCAGCCTGAACTCTCCTCCGCTGCCACTTCCCTCGCTCTACTCTCAACCAGTTTATACTCTCCAAGCATATATTTTTCTCCTCCTAGCATTGAGTCCACCAACAGGTCTCGACCAGGAGGATCTGTTTTCTTGGATCGTCACTGACTTAAGCATCGGAGGGCCCCCGCCGGGATCACCGGTCCGGGTCTCATCTGTTTTGTACACATACATACATATATATATACACATACATACATATATATATACACACAGGCACACACACACACACACACACACACACATATATATATATATATGTATATACACATACATACATATATATGTATATATGTACACATACATATAGATAAGATTCATTATCAAGATCAATAGGCCGAAGGATCTGGAATTACTCTTCTAAAATTTTTTGGACTACACTCTACCATTTATAGGGTTTCCTTGATAAATCATCCCTTAGTATCTCTAAAATTTTCTAGACCGTTAATCACTCCTCATTTAGTGAGCTTGATTATTTTTAATTCGAGACAAAATTTTGTACACAAAAATCGATTAAAATTTTACTCGAGAATTAGATTAATTATCCTAGTTCACCCCCAACTTAATTTCCATTGTTCTCAATGGAAGAGGATACTAATAATGTAAAGACAAAGAAGGGCACTACCTGGTAAGGTATTCAAGCATTGGACATCCTTTTATCACCATATTCCCGCAATCTTCTTTTATTACTCCATTTATTCTAAAAACAAAGAACTTGAAGTTAAAACTAAAATTATGAACTAAAAGCAAGAACTAAGGCAAGAACTGGGTTGCCTCCCAGGAGTGCTAATTTTAACGTCTTCAGCCAGACGCTAAGAGAAAGTATTACTGATATTGAATTGGGGTACATCCCTCAAGAAAATGTTTAGAAGACAGGCCAATCAGGAGGCCTTGTCAACATTGCAGAAAAACATTCGTAGAGTATTCGACGATGACGATTATCCTTAATCCAAAGAATATAGGAGGTAAGCGTGCTAAACCAAGATTGAAAAATTCTAGAATAATTTTGTTGAACATTAGGAAGGGAGTGTGTGGGTAGGGCCGAGAGTGGGGGTGGTGGCTTGAAAATTTTTCTATTGCTAGAAAGGTCTACCCTAATCCCATTCTCGGGTATGATGTGTCTTGATATCATCCCTTCCTGATGGTACTTTATCCAGGTTAATTATAGGTATGTCTCCATACATCGTTTCAGAATAATAGATAGATTTTGGAGGTGATCTTCGAAAATATTGCCAAGTTTGGAAAAATCAGTGTCAAACTCTTTAATATCGTTATCTCTCGGGTCATACACATCCAATCCAACAACTTGTCTATGCATCTTTAGATCACCAACTATTAGGTCTTCCTGATTAGAGATCACTGGTAGGGTGTCAATAGGTATGACAGGAAGCGATGTCAATTCTAAATCTAGTGGTGATTCTAACGGAGGAGCTATTGGGGGGCTAGGTGTTGGCTCAACTTGTTCCGTCAAAAGTGGGGTGGGTTTGAAAAGTGGATCATCCCTCCCTATGATATCTTCATCTTCATTAAAATTATCTACATCACATTGAGCCATATAGGGATCTAATGAGTTTTGGGTATAACTAGGAGGTATGGCTTCCCTTACTATGTTATTCTGTTGGGGTTCATGGAGAGCCTCAATGAATTCCATCATATCATTAAAGGGAGTCATCGGTGAGTAAGATGATGATGGAAGTAGTTCATCCCACCATTTTGGTTTCTCTGCCTCAGTCGAATCATATATATTAAACTCATCGATAGATTGCTGCTGAGACATGATCGGTTGTTGATATTGGGCAAATCTATCGGCTTCTAGGTTAGTCTGAGGAAGAAGTGAGTTCTGTTAATTTTAAGTAAGTTTTGACTAATTTCAGTCCGGTCTAGTGCTTGTAAAATCTTTTCTTGAAAAGATAGGCTATAAGGAGAAGGAGAAGGTTAACAATCTGAATAGGACGAATCGTAATAAGAAGTATCTACGAATGAAGGTCTTTGGGATATCGAGGTAACTACTGGGTGTGGTTGCCATGAAAAATCTAATTGAGCCCCCAAACTTGGGTTGTAAGCATCAAAATTGAAATTTTCCCCTGGTCTATATGCCATATGATTTTGATATCGATAAAGGTGGTCATACCTAGACTCAAGAAATTGGTACATAGTTGGATATTTTATTTATTTATTTATTATTATTGTTATTATTATTATTATTATTTATTTTGAAAAAAAGAAAAGAGGGGAAAGAGAGAGAAGATCAAACGGAAAAACTCCTAGAAGAGTCCTAGGCTAGAGAGAAAAAAAAATTATTTTAATTATTTTTGTTTTTTTTTTCCAAACAAGTGAAATAAATCAAAATCACTATCCTAGGGTTAACCTGGATCTAGACAGCTCCTAACTAATCCAAGATTATCTTTGAGCACTCCAAGCCCAAGATCAATTAATTCACTTGGCCAAGTAAGTGTAAGGTTGGTGAAGGTTCTGTTGGCTTTGACTCCTTAGTTTTGATGATTAACAAAAGGTTGAGTATATGTTTGGACTAATGTTTAATCTCAAGATAAAGTTTCAGGACTTAGGTTATTCAAAAAGAGTATCATAAGGACAATGATGAAACTAAGTTTACCTGATTTGGAAATGAGCTCTTCTACCTTGAACAAGATCAAAATTCTCATAATGGACCTTCTTGTTAAGAAATATTTGACAAAAGAAACAAAGGCTTAAAGAAACTCAAGCATGGCACGCACATCTCAAAGAGTTTCAGAAAAATTCAGATCAGAGGTCGACCACCAGAGGTCGACACCTTGTCAAAGGTCGACCACCAGAGGTCGACTCATGAAGAAAAGGAAAGTTCAGCATGGCCGGCACGGCAAAGTCTCAGTGGCACGCTTCAGAGGTCGACCACCAGAGGTCAACACCTGTCCAGAGGTCGACACCAGAGGTCGACTCATAGCCTGAGAATTCAAATAGGCAGAACTATGGTATTCTGAACTTTTGCCTAAACTTTACTGGAGGTCGACTCATGAGGTCGACACTTGATCCAGAGGTCGACTCATGAGGTCGACTCATGGCATAACGGCTAGTTTTTCTGAACTTCTGATTTGATTTCTAACGGCCATAAACGGCCATATTTTTGAATCTAACGGTCTTGTGGAGTTGTTTCAGCATGAATGAGGTATTTAACCTCCACCAAACTTCAAAAAAGACAAGGAGACAAAGTGAAAAAGTGTTGATTCAAAGTACAAAGCCTTCAATCACTTCCAAGCAAAAAGAGTGAGAAAACCAAGAGATTCCCTAGCCAAAAAGTCTTCCATCTTTGAGGAATCCAACATTCAAGTGTTTGGCATTTAGTGAGGTCCAAAGATTCCAAGGGAAAAGGCTTGAAGAGTCTCCATCAAGAGCTTCAACGAATTTATTATTGCTCAAAAGGAGTTTGTTTAGTTTTCATAACTTGTATTCATACTCTTTTGTCTTTAGCTAGTTTCAAGGGAATTTGAAACTAGAGTGAGGTTTGTTGGTGAGCCAATTGATAAAACCAACTAGGGTTGCTTGTAAGCCCGAAGCCAAAACAAGTGTGTGAGGTTTGTTGGTGAGCCAATTGATAAAACCAACTAGGGTTGCTTGTAAGCCCGAAGCCAAAACAAGTGAGTGAGGTTTGTTGGTGAGCCAATTAATAAAACCAACTAGGGTTGCTTGTAAGCCCGAAGCCAAAACAAGTGTGTAAGGTTTTGACTTGTGAGCCTGGTAAAACAAGTCGGCTGTAATCTAAAGATTATAGTGAAATTCCCAAGTGGAGCTTGGGGAGTGGATGTAGGTGCTGGGTGCACCGAACCACTATATTTCTTGTGTGTTTGCATTGGTTTGCTCTTTAGCTTCTTTAGCTCATTAATTGTCATTTTATTTCGTTGCTTCCGTTGCACAATTATTAAAGCACTATCACTCTTCACTTTTGAACTTGATAGCACATATATTGCCTTTAATTTATAAAATACCCAATTCACCCCCCCTCTTGGGCACCATATCTGGGCAACAAGTGGTATCAGAGCACCGGTACTCTCTTGTAGGTCCAACGATCTTGAGTGAAAGATCATGGCCGCTCCAATTGGAATGGGTATAGTTGAAGGACAAGCATCAAATCGTCCTCCTTTCTTTAATGGCACAAACTACACTTATTGGAAAACTCGTATGCGTATTTATTTACAAGCTGTAGATTATCATATTTGGAGAGTAATCACTAAAGGGCCTCATCAGCCCACTCACTTGGTTAATGGCATTATCACCCCAAAATCTGAAGAAGAATGGGATGACAATGACATCAAACAAGCTGAGTTAAATGCTAAGGCGATGAATTTGTTATTCTGTGCTCTTGATCCTAGTGAATTCAACAGAATATCAAATTGTATTTCCGCCAAAGAAATTTGGGATACACTTGAGGTTACCCATGAGGGTACACATCAAGTGAAGACCACTAAGGTGAACATGCTCATTCATACGTATGAGATGTTCAGGATGGAACCAACTGAAAGTATAAGTGAAATGTATACTAGATTTACCAATATAGTAAATGGTATGAGGAGTTTGGGAAAAATTATATCTAATGGTGAACTGGTTAACAAACTTCTCAGGTCTCTTCCGGCTTCATGGGATGCGAAAGTTACAGCCATAGAAGAAGCCAAGGATGTCAACACTCTGCCTCTCGAGCAGCTTCTTGGATCACTGATGACCTACGAGCTTTCACTAAAGCAGAAAATAGTGGACAATGACAAGAAAAAGAAAGCCATAGCATTCAAGTCCACTACAAAAGAAGAGTCAAGTGATGAATCTGAAGAAGAAGCTGATGATGATGAGACAGCCCTAATTACTAGGAAATTTAAAAGATTCATGAGAAAGAAGAAGGACTTCTACAAGAAAAGGCAACAAAAAGATGATCACAACAAGGAGAAAGAGAAAGAAAGGGATCCACCCATCTGCTTCGAGTGCAAGAAGCCTGGACATTACAAAACGGATTGCCCTTTGCTTAAAAAAAGTAGAAGGATGTTGAGAAAGAAGGCCATGATGGCTACCTGGAGTGAGAGTGAGGACTCCAGCAGTGAAGAAGAGCAGCAGGTAGTCGCCAACCTATGTTTCATGGCCAATGAAGATAATGAGGTAAATTCTGAACCTGAAACTGAATTTACTTTCAATGAATTGCATGATGCTTTTGATGACTTAGTAATGGAATATGAAAAATTAAAATTAAAAAATAAGAAATTAAGAAAGCAAAACTTTGAACTTACAAAAGATTCAGAAAAGTTTTCAAGTGAAATTGAAAATTTAACTCAAGAAAACAAGAAATTAAAAGAACATGTAAAGACTTTGACAAATGACAAAGATAATCTTGTTAAAGAAAATAATTCTTTGAAAAATAATAGAAGTCTTAAAACTAATGAGAACATTGAAAAACAAAACAAAGAACTATTGCTTCAAAATAAGAATTACAAGGAAGAGTTAGAAAGAGTAAAACCTTTTGTAGAAAAGTTTACCTTTAGCTCAGAAAAACTAAATATGCTTTTAAATAGCCAACATGCAGTGTTTAATAAAGCTGGACTTGGATTTAAACCACACAATCAGCAAAAACTTTACAAAAACTTTTTCATACCTGCATCTTCTAATATTACCTGCTATGCGTGTGGTAAAGTAGGTCATAAATCATATGTTTGTAACAGAAGAAAATCAAATACCTTTAGAAAGATTTGGGTTCCAAAAGGAACCAACCTGACTAACCCTAAAGGACCCAAGATGACTTGGGTACCTAAAGTTTCAACTTGATCCTTTTTTTCAGGTGTGCCTTGCAACCAAAAATAAAAGAAGAATGTGGTATCTGGATAGTGGTTGCTCAAGGCACATGACTGGGGATGTGAAGCAATTCTCATCACTAGCTGCAATTGATGGTGGAAATGTCACTTTTGGTGATAATGGAAAAGGCAAAATCGTCGGAATTGGTAAAATCCATATCACCCCTAATGCTTATGTAGATAATGTATTATTTGTTGATGGATTGAAGCATAATCTTTTTAGCATTAGTCAGTTTTGTGATAAAGGTTTTAAAGTAATTTTTGAATCATCTTTGTGCATGGTATCTAGTCTAGATGTCGATGGCATCAAGTTCACTGGTCTTAGACATGGAAACATTTACATGGTTGATCTTGATGATCTAGCCATGGAAAGTGGTCAATGCCTAGTGGCTAAGGAAGCCAAGGCAAGTGAAACTAGTTGGCTTTGGCATCGTAGGCTAGGGCATGCTAGTATGCAGTTGATTTCAAAATTAAGCAAAAAGAATCTTGTAAAAGAATTGCCAAAACACACTTATGAAAAAGATAAAATTTGTGCTGCATGTCAATTTGGAAAACAAACTAAATCTACTTTCAAACCTAAAGGAGTAGTATCTACTACTAGACCCCTTGAATTATTGCATATGGACCTCTTTGGACCAACCAGAACAACTAGTTTGGGAGGTAAAAAATATGGGCTAGTAATTGTAGATGATTACTCACGATTTACTTGGATAATGTTTTTAGCTCATAAAGATGAAACATTTTCAGCTTTTGTTAAATTTCATAAAAAGGTTTCAAACGAAAAAGATCTCACTATTGTTTCTTTGCGTAGTGATCATGGAACTGAATTTGAAAATCATGATTTTGAAACTTTTTGTAATGAAAATGGTATTAGTCATAATTTCTCTGCACCTAGGACACCTCAACAAAATGGGGTGGTAGAAAGAAAAAATAGGACACTTGAAGAAATGGCACGCACAATGCTTTGTGAAAACGATTTACCTAGATATTTTTGGGCAGAAGCCATTAATACTTCCTGTTACATTTTAAATCGTGTTTTAATTCGACCTATTTTGAAGAAAACACCATATGAGCTTTGAAAAAATCGAAAACCTAATCTCAAGTATTTTCGTGTGTTTGGTTGCCGCTGTTTCATATTAAACAATGGCAAAGACAATATCAGTAAATTTGATGCCAAGTCAGATGAAGGTATCTTTTTAGGATACTCTACTTCTAGCAAGGCATACAGGGTCTTCAACAGAAGAACACTTCTGGTTGAAGAATCAATTCATGTAGTGTTTGATGAATCTAACGAAAAATCTTCTAGAAAAGAAGATCCTATTGATGTTGAAACAGGTACAAAGAAACTTGAACAATTGACAATCAATGAAGATGAGCCCAAAGGAGATGATGATCAAGAAAGTCAAGATCAAATTCAAGAAATCAATGCAACTTCACCAAAACCTTTACCTAAAGAATGGAGGTATGCACATGGACACCCTAAAGAGCTAATAATAGGTGATCCATCAAAGGGGGTAAGTACACGCTCTTCTATTAGAAATGTGTGTGATTATTTAGCTTTTGTATCTCAGATAGAGCCTAAGTCAGTAGAAGAAGCTGAAAAAGATTGTAATTGGATTAATGCTATGCAAGATGAATTAAATCAATTTAAAAGAAATAATGTTTGGACTTTAACTGAAAGACCCCTTAATGTTTCTGTAATTGGCACAAAATGGGTTTTTAGAAATAAACTTGATGAACATGGTATTGTAATTAGGAACAAAGCTAGACTTGTTGCTAAAGGCTACAACCAGGAAGAAGGAATCGACTTCGATGAAACCTTTGCTCCTGTTGCTAGGCTAGAAGCAATTAGACTTTTACTTGCTTTTGCTTGTTTTATGGATTTCAAGTTGTTTCAAATGGATGTAAAGAGTGCCTTTTTAAATGGATTTATTGAAGAGGAAGTTTATGTTGAACAACCTCCTGGTTTTGAAAATCATGAATTTCCTAATCATGTCTTTAAATTGCATAAAGCATTGTATGGTTTAAAGCAAGCTCCTAGAGCTTGGTATGATAGATTAAGTTCATTTTTGATGAAAAATGATTTTTCTAGAGGTAATGTAGATAATACATTGTTTATGAAAAAGAAAAATGATGATCTCTTAGTAGTACAAATATATGTAGATGATATTATTTTTGGTGCTACTAACGAATGTCTTTGTCAAGAATTTGCGAAGTTAATGCAGAGTGAGTTCGAGATGAGCATGATGGGAGAACTCAACTTCTTCCTCGGACTCCAAATTAAGCAAACCAAAGAGGGGATCTCCATCAATCAAGCCAAGTACACAAGGGAAATCTTGAAAAAGTTTGGGATGGAGACCACAAAACCAATAGGTACCCCTATGAGCTCTTCATGTAAATTAGACAAAGATGAATGTGGTAAATCAGTAGACCAAAAATTATATAGAGGCATGATTGGTTCATTGCTATATTTAACTGCCAGTAGACCAGATATAATGTTTAGTGTTTGTATGTGTGCACGTTTTCAGTCTGCTCCTAAAGAATCACATCTCTTAGCTGTAAAACGTATACTTAGATACTTATCTGGGTCTATCGAAATTGGTCTTTGGTACTCTAGGGAGTCATCATATGAATTAATTGCATATTCTGATGCTGATTTTGCTGGGTGTAAACTTGATCGAAAAAGTACTAGTGGAACTTGTCAATTCCTAGGAGTTAATTTGATTTCATGGAGCAGTAAGAAACAGAATTCGGTTGCTCTATCTACGGCAGAAGCCGAATATATAGCAGCTGGAAGCTGCTGTGCTCAGATTTTATGGATCAAACAACAACTCGAGGACTTTGGCATCAAACTAACTAAGACACCCATAAGATGTGATAATACTAGTGCAATCAACTTAACGAAAAATCCTGTACAACATTCAAGAAGCAAGCATATTGAAATAAGACATCACTTCATAAGAGATCACGTTCAAAACTCTAATGTGTTATTAGAATTTATATGTACTGATTATCAATTGGCTGATATATTCACAAAACCATTGAATGAAGATAGATTTTGTATGATTAGAAGAGAACTGGGAGTCATTGATCCTCTTGCTTGAATCTCTTCATTTTTCATCAAAATTCCTCAAAAATGATTTATAAATTCTCAAATATGTTTAAAGGTCATTTTTCTAAATTTTGTCAATTTTTTTAAATTTTACAGAATTTTATTTTAGGAAGATTTATTGTTGGAGGTCGACACTTGAGATTTTCGGAGGTCGACACTTGAGGTCGACACTTAAGCTTTGGAGGTCGACACTTGAGGTCGACCCCTGAAAATTCTCAGAGGTCGACACTTGAACGAAAATCTGCATTTTTAAAACCCGTCCGCAAGCCCTTTTCTCCCATTTTTTTTTCCTCCTCTCCTTCGTGTGGTCCCCCTACAACTTCCCTAAACCTCCAAATAGTGGATTTCCACCCCTCTCCTCGATCTTTTTGGGAAATCCTCACCTCCTCTCTTACTTTTCTTGGAATCAACTCTCTTTTTGACCGTTTTCTTGATTTTGGACAACCGAAAGCCCTCGAATCCTTCAACCCTCAAATCTCGGTTGTTTTTCAATTGAAAACACATATTTCTTTCGTCCGTTTCTTACCTTTTCCTCATTTACTCTCGATTTTCACCAATCTCTCAAACCCTATCTCACTATTTCACATTCTCCTTCTTTTTTCAATTAGTGAATATCTCTCTGCCTTACCTCTTTACATTTCTCCCTAAGTTACCCCTCATCCCTACACATGGGTCCGAGAAAACACCTGGCAGTAAGGAAAAGGAGATTGGAACAGGGGCAGGGTAGTACTGAGCGTCGAAGGAAAGTCAGACATGAGCGTGAGCAGACCCCAGAGGCTCCTGCACCAGTGCCAGCCAGCCTAGTCCGGAAGAACATTGCTTATGGGAGGCGCGTAGATATTCCATTCTGGGATCAGCATCACTTCTTCATTGGAGATGTACTAAGAGATGCAGGTCTGGTTCATTTTTGTACCATGTCCGAGAGATACTACCCAGACCTCATCAGAGAGTTCTATGGATCCATGGCCACTGATGGCATTAGATGGTCTGCCACAGTTCGAGGGATCGAGATTCCAGTGACACCTGAGGTCATCAGTCGCATCTGGAGGATTCCACTTCATGGCACTGCTGCCACTACGATCAGCGACAGAGAGCACGCCTTCAGGTGTATCCTAGAGCGTGAGGATGTTAGCGGCATTTCCACAGTGTCCGCTAACCAGCTTTCACTGGAGATGAGAGTGCTGCATCACATCATCGCCCGTATCTTGATTCCGAAGAGCGGGAGATTTGATTTTATCACTGAGCGTGAGCTGGTGTTGATGGTGTCCCTGAGCCAGCGGACTCCCATCAACCTCCCCAGGATCATGCTTCAGCAGATGGGTGAGGCAGCTTCTCACAGGAGACTCGTTCAGCCGTACGGTATGGGACTGACTCAGATATTCAGAGAGCATGGTGTCTCATTCGACGGCATACCCTTCAGTCAGCTACAGCACACAGATACTTATGGAGAGAAATCCCTACATCGGATGGGATTTCGACTGATCAGTGATCGATGGGTACGACGAGAGTCTGGCCAGGAGCCAGATGAGGAGGATGAGATCCGAGCTGCTGAGGCAGGGCCTTCAGGGCCTACTGATCATGGTACACCTCCTCGCCCAGCACCGGAGACAGAGACTACGGAGCCTGAGCCATTCACGCCACCACCTTCATCAGCTCCGGTACCTACTGCTACACCACGGAGGACTTCAGTGAGGATATCGGACTTCGAGCAGCGAGTGACTGATCAGATTTCAGAGGTCCGGACAGAGATCACTGGTGTACGGCAGGAGATTCATGATCTGCGGATACACACAGACACACGCATTAGTGCTCTCTCAGCTAGTATGGATACAGGATTCAGACAGATCCTCAGCTTATTGAGATTAGCACTGCCATCAGGGACTGCAGATCCGACAGTATCTCCTCCACATGATGATGATGATGATGATGATGATGGTGATGATGATGCTGATGACTCTAGTGGATACAGTGACAGTGATGGAGATCAGCCTGGAGCAGGTAGATCTGATGTTCCACCTGCAGAGCCGATTCCAGAGATTTCCCCTTCAGCTGATCTTCCTTCCACTGATTTTCAGAGTTCAGATCCTCCAGCCACAGCTGTGCCAGTTGATGTTGAGCCTACAGAGTCACTATTTGAGACTATCACTGGGATTCCGGATGACATAGATGAGCATACAGAGACAGACATCGATGATCCCACAGCTTATGAGCTAGTCAGCAGGCAGACTCCAGCTCAGTCTACTCAGCATGCAGATCCGTCCACTCCTTCAGCTACTGCCTCTGTCTCGACTTCTGTGGAGCCCTTACCTAGGACTTATAGATCTCGTAGGACTACCCCTAGGTCTGGTCCCTCTCTGAGGACTCGGAGTTCCTCTCATAGGACTCCAAAATCCTCATCTAGGATCATGGCTCCTGTATCTTTTGACATACCTTCTGATGAGGAGTAGCCTCATAGTTTGCTTTTGTATGATCTGATGTATCAGTGTTTTGTGCCTATTTTGTAAGCAATTCTGTAACTGAATACATTTGCTTTTATCTATATTGTGCCATTTTATCTGATACCAGCTCTTAACATTTAACTTCTTAAACCCTCAAGTTAGAATATTTTGTTGTATGCACAAATTGAGGGGGAGCATATATTCTATACTTCATTATAATTGAACATAAGTCTCATTACCATATCCTTCTCTATAACAATAAACTTTTTGATTCTTGACAAAAAGGGGGAGTAGAAAAGTAGAGTAGTATATATGTATTTATGAGACTCCATCTTATGAGTAATAAAGTTTATATGATTCTTATCTTTCTTGACTTATGAGAATGTTTTCACAAAAAGAAAGAAATAAATGAAAAGTAAAATCTTTTTGACTCTTGAGAATATTTTCACAAAATTTTTATGATACACTCTTGCATGAAAGGATACTTTGAAAATTTTTATTATTGCTATATTTTGCTCTTGGACTTAATTGCATATATACTCAAGGTTTTGTCATCATCAAAAAGGGGGAGATTGTTGGCTTTGACTCCTTAGTTTTGATGATTAACAAAAGGTTGAGTATATGTTTGGACTAATGTTTAATCTCAAGATAAAGTTTCAGGACTTAGGTTATTCAAAAAGAGTATCATAAGGACAATGATGAAACTAAGTTTACCTGATTTGGAAATGAGCTCTTCTACCTTGAACAAGATCAAAATTCTCATAATGGACCTTCTTGTTAAGAAATATTTGACAAAAGAAACAAAGGCTTAAAGAAACTCAAGCATGGCACGCACATCTCAAAGAGTTTCAGAAAAATTCAGATCAGAGGTCGACCACCAGAGGTCGACACCTTGTCAAAGGTCGACCACCAGAGGTCGACTCATGAAGAAAAGGAAAGTTCAGCATGGCCGGCACGGCAAAGTCTCAGTGGCACGCTTCAGAGGTCGACCACCAGAGGTCAACACCTGTCCAGAGGTCGACACCAGAGGTCGACTCATAGCCTGAGAATTCAAATAGGCAGAACTATGGTATTCTGAACTTTTGCCTAAACTTTACTGGAGGTCGACTCATGAGGTCGACACTTGATCCAGAGGTCGACTCATGAGGTCGACTCATGGCATAACGGCTAGTTTTTCTGAACTTCTGATTTGATTTCTAACGGCCATAAACGGCCATATTTTTGAATCTAACGGTCTTGTGGAGTTGTTTCAGCATGAATGAGGTATTTAACCTCCACCAAACTTCAAAAAAGACAAGGAGACAAAGTGAAAAAGTGTTGATTCAAAGTACAAAGCCTTCAATCACTTCCAAGCAAAAAGAGTGAGAAAACCAAGAGATTCCCTAGCCAAAAAGTCTTCCATCTTTGAGGAATCCAACATTCAAGTGTTTGGCATTTAGTGAGGTCCAAAGATTCCAAGGGAAAAGGCTTGAAGAGTCTCCATCAAGAGCTTCAACGAATTTATTATTGCTCAAAAGGAGTTTGTTTAGTTTTCATAACTTGTATTCATACTCTTTTGTCTTTAGCTAGTTTCAAGGGAATTTGAAACTAGAGTGAGGTTTGTTGGTGAGCCAATTGATAAAACCAACTAGGGTTGCTTGTAAGCCCGAAGCCAAAACAAGTGTGTGAGGTTTGTTGGTGAGCCAATTGATAAAACCAACTAGGGTTGCTTGTAAGCCCGAAGCCAAAACAAGTGAGTGAGGTTTGTTGGTGAGCCAATTAATAAAACCAACTAGGGTTGCTTGTAAGCCCGAAGCCAAAACAAGTGTGTAAGGTTTTGACTTGTGAGCCTGGTAAAACAAGTCGGCTGTAATCTAAAGATTATAGTGAAATTCCCAAGTGGAGCTTGGGGAGTGGATGTAGGTGCTGGGTGCACCGAACCACTATATTTCTTGTGTGTTTGCATTGGTTTGCTCTTTAGCTTCTTTAGCTCATTAATTGTCATTTTATTTCGTTGCTTCCGTTGCACAATTATTAAAGCACTATCACTCTTCACTTTTGAACTTGATAGCACATATATTGCCTTTAATTTATAAAATACCCAATTCACCCCCCCTCTTGGGCACCATATCTGGGCAACAGGTTCCCTTATCGCTGGCCTTAGACACCAATTAAAAATTGGCCAGGTAAGCGGAACCAACGCACCTCCGTTCGGGCTCTTATCCCTGAACCACTTTCCTTAGACACCAAGCAATTAAATAAGTTGAACCTGGTCTAACTCTAGGGTTCCCTTGTCCTATTGAGCTCGAAATCCTAGGGTTGACGTCTAATTAATTTTAGAATTAAAGGCTTGGGTCAATGCAGATGTTGGGTTGTGGTTTGTGGGCTAAGGAAGGGTACTGATCTCCCCACCTTATCTGATTAATGGGTTGTGCCCTTAAGTTGATTATGGAATTATGAAACAACTATGGTGTCCAAAAAGTTATAAACAAACAAAATTAAACTAATTTTTTTAAAAAAAATTTTGTGATTAAGTTTCTAATCTTAATAAATTATGAAATGTCAGAGTAATATATATATTTTTTGATTTTGCAGAAAAGATAAATTTACCTAAATCAATCAAAAAATGGAAAGTAAAAAGCACAAATTTTTTTTTTTTTGTTCAACCTTTTTGTACCCCAGGACAACCATTAAACATAACCTCCCAGTTATGCCAGGGCAACCTTATGTCAGGACACTCAAGATTGAAATTTTAATTTTTTATTTTTTTTTAAATTTTCAAATTTTGAATTTTGAAAATTGAAATTTTTTGAAAATTTGAATTTAAAATTTTGAAAATTGATTTTTTTTTTTGGATTTTTGGATTGTTGATTTTTTTTTTGATTTTTGATTTTTTTGATTTTTTTTTTCAGAATAACATGAAAAGTCCCGGGCAACGGTGCCAAAAATCTGATGTGCGTCGCAATGCACCGATTTAGAACCTTAAATCCACTACTCTAAAAGGTAGGATAGCAGGAGTAAGGGTCGAACCCACAGAGATTTTGGATTATTCCGAAAAAGAACTTTTCAATACTAACAGAAAAGTACAAATCAACTAACTAAAACAGATAATAATAAAACTGTAAATACAAAGATAAAATCTTGAAACTCCAACTGGTTACTTGTTAGGTGGGCTGGAACTCCACTTCTATGAGATTTGTACATTTTGTATATTCCGATCCATATATAACCTATCCTTGGCGATGACGACCCGTACCTATTCGATCTCGGCCCGTTTTCCTGGAATATAGATTAGTCAAAAATTAGACACATGCAAATTAATAAAATCCTTTTCAGAAATAATTTATTCCAAGAGTACAAACTATTCCTATCGCAAATACAACTTGTCCCAAGAATATAAACTATGCCTAATAATGATCCATAAAAAATATTGATAAGAAATTCCTTTTATTTCATAAAAAGGAGTACAAAAGATGAAAAATAAAATAAAATCTCCTGTGCCAAGCACTACAATGGAATCCCGAGAAGATGATCTAGCCAGACATCAGCTTCGCACAAAAAAAATACGAGAATTGGAAGTGGAATGGGGCGAAGTCTCCCTCCAATCCTCTTTCGGAGGATAGAATGACCGAAATTTAGAGATGAGAAACACCGTGTCGGGCCCGTGGGAACCGTGGTGATTTCCTTGTCCTAATTTGCTTCTCAAACTCGGCGCTTATCTCCTCATCCGAATTCTTTCACGTTAGTATCTTGATCTCAAAAATTAAACTTAAAAATCCTATCGCACAATCCCGCGTCCATCCAGCGTCGTTCGAACACGAATGCTACCTTTCGACAACGAGCTATAGTAGAGAGGTTGAAACAGGACCGACGACATTGGAGGAATTGCAGTGACTTTCCGGCCGATGGTGGAGTGGCTCTAGTGACTTCACGGTGGCAGCAAGGGGTGGCTTGCAGCGGTGATGGGTGGCTTCGGACGGCTTTGGGCTAGTGGAGATGGAAAGCATGGATTCTAGCTAGTGGCTTCAACGGGGACGGCTGATGGCAACGAGCGGCTCGTGGTGGCTCACGGCGACTTCGTGACGGCAGCGGGCTGGGCGGCTTGCACGGCGGTAGCTATGGGATGGTGACTTGTGGTGGTGAGGAAGATGACATGCAGCAACAGGTTTCCGACAGCTTTTCCGGCCGTTGGGATAGTCTCTGGCCAGCGGTGAGGGTGGCGATGGCTTGGGCAGCGCCTGGAGCATCCCTCAGGCGAGTTTCGGAGCGAACGGAGCTCAGTGGTCCACGGCTCTGCCCGTGCATCATGGGTAATGGCAGCTGTAGACCAAGGGGTCGTGCGATGGACCATTGAGCTGGTCCACCGTGAGCCAGCCAAAAGATTTTAGGGGTGCTCCAAAAATCGTGTGGCTTCAAAATCCATACTAAAATCTTCCAAAATTCATTTCAGGCCCGTTCGAAGTCCGAATTATGAGCCGTACACGATGTTAGATTCCATAATTCGAGCTCTACACAATGATGGCCTTTTTTCCCTACAAAAGATATATAAAAGTATCAATTCTAAAGATAAATAATTATTAATTTAATACTCTTATATATACATAAAATATAATTATCAGCGACATCCGCTGACATGGAGCCTGCGGATAGCCACGACGGCAAGAGACCTGCTACCTGGGCAAGGCTACGTGATGAAAAACCAAGGTGGACCACCCGACCAAGGTCAGCTCCCAACTGAGGCAGGGCTCATTGGGCGGGTCCCCTATCTGAGGTCAGCTCCCGGTCGAGGTTGAGTCCATCCCTTCAAGGCGAGCCTCCCGACTGAGGATAGTCCCCGGTCGGGGTCAAGCTCATGCTTCTAGAATGGACCACTCTATCGAGGTCAGCTCCCAATCGAAGCAGGATTCATTGGGCGGGCTCCTCGTCTGAGGTTAGCTCCCGATCGAGGTCGAGTCCACCCCTTCGAAGCGAGCCCTCCAACTAGTAGGAGCATGGGTTCCCGCCAAAGGCACGAAGAGGAGGAGAGGATGGAATTCAAAATGAAGACGAAGGACTACCTGATCATGCAGAGCCTCGAGAGGTGGTGCATGCCCTGCCATGGGTGCAGGCCCCCTGCGGCGCACCATGCACATGATCTACACAATCCGGATGACACTAGGCTCCCAGCCTCGCAGCTTGCTGACATGTCAATGACCACACGACTGGAAAACTGTGACTTCCATAACAAGGTGCCTGGACCTTATGCCCTAGATCTAGGCGCTGCGGTACCCAGGTGGCCTCCTTCAAAATGGCAACATCCCGTTATAGCTTAAGCCCTAGGTGCAGAAACTGGCCCGACAGAGAGGCGACAACAGGCAATGGAAAGCCTCCTTCGAAGGAGAGAACCTGGAAGCCAACAAAGGCCACTCACGTATATAAGACCCGCATGAAAATGTAAGTGGAGGTAAGCAAGAAAAAGAGCACAGAGACTCTTTTGTTCTAGACATTATCTTTTCTCTTATCACTCTCTCGACGCTACAGAGATTTCTATTCCCCTTGATTGTCCCACTAACATGATTGTCGGAGTGTCTTCGCCGAAATTCATGGCCCAAGGCTTTCCTTTGTCTTGCAGGACCCCCAAAGTGAGCGAGCGGGCCGATCATGAGATGGGGAGCCGAGCACCCGGTGGGAACCTGATGCATCAGAGCTACGGGCCATGACGATCTGGACGGCAACAGAGAGCGAAGGCGAGTTGGTCAGATATTTCTTCAACTCTTCAAATGCTTGTTGGCAACTATCTGACCATTTGAAGTTTTTTGTTTGCTGCAAAGCTTTAAAGAAGGATGAATATTTTTTTGCTGACTAAGAGATGAAGCAGCTTAATGAAGTGATGCGCCCAGTCAGTTATTGCACTTCTTTCTTATTAGAAGGATGCCTTATATCAAGAATTGCTTTTATTTTTTTTGGATTGGCTTCTATCCCCTGATTAGTGACAAAAAAGTCAAGAAACTTTCCTGATGTTACTTCGAAGACACACTTCATTGGATTTAGCTTTATTTGATGTCGTCGTAACTTGCTGAAGGCCTCTTCTAGATCTTTGATATGGTCTGATGTTCGGATGCTTTTTACTTACATATCATCAACATAAGCCTCCATATTTCTTTCAAGTTATTTTTCAAAAATCTTATTGATTAGCCATTGATATGTTGCTCCAGCATTTTTTAGACCAATTGACATTACTTGGTAGTAATATAGCCCTTTTTAGTTATAAAAGCTATTTTTTCTCATCTTCAAGATCCATTCGAATTTGATTGCAACCTGAAAAGGCATCCATGATGCTTAAAAGCTTGTATCTAGCTATCGCATCGACCAGTTGATCTATTCTTGATAAAAAAAGCTATCCTTGGGATAGACTTTGTTAATGTTGGTATAATCAATACAAATTTTTTATTTTCCATTCACCTTTTTAACCATCACCATGTTGGCGAGCCAAATTGGATAATCAACTTCCCTAATGAATCTAGCATCGACAAGCTCACTTTGTAATGAGTCTTTGCCACTCAAGAGCAAAGCTTCTTTTCTTCTATCAAACAAACTTATACTCTAGATCGGCTTTCAATTTATGAGAATTCAGAAGAGGATCTTTTTGAAGGACATGGAAGATCTTTTTTTATAGCAGAAATAAAACACTCTTATTGACCTTCTTATAAATGCATGGCTTTTTTTTGTTCTTGATATGGCAACATCTGCTGATATGGAGTCTGCGGGCTGATGTGGCAACATCCACTAACGAGGAGCCTATGGACAACCACGATGGCAAGAGACCTGCCACCTAGGCAGGGCTACATGATGAAGAACCGAGACGGACCACCTAGTCGAGGTCAGCTCCCAATCGAGGTAGGGCTCATTGGGCGGGCCCCCCATATGAGGTCAGCTCCTGATCGAGGTCAAGTCCATCCCTCCAAGGAGAGCCCCCCTGGTTGGGGATAGCTTCCGGTCGGGGTCGAGCTCATGCTTTCAGAATGGACCGCCCTATTGAGGTCAGCTCCCAGTTGAGGTAGGGCTCATCGGATGGGCCCCCTGTTTGAGGTCAGTTCCCGGTCGAGGTTCAGTCCACCCCTCCAAAGCGAACCCTCCTACCAGCAGGAGCATGGATTCCCGCCAAAGGTGTAAAGAGACCGGAATTCAAAATAAAGATGAGGGAGTACCTGATCATGCAGAGCCTCCAAGAGGTGGCACATGTCTTGTCATGGGCACAGGCCCCCTGTGGCACGCCGTGCACATGATCTGCATGATCTGGACAACCCCAGGCTCCTAGTCTTATGGTGTGCCGACACGTCGATGACCGTATGACTGGAAAACTACGACTTCCATAACAGGGTGCCTGGACCCTATGCCCTAGATCCTAGGCATTGCAGTACCCAGGCGGCCTCCTTCGAAGTGGCAACATCCCATTATGGCTCGAGGCTCAGGTACAGAACTAGCCTGACAGAGAGGCGACAGCAAGCAACAGAAAGCCTCCTTTGAAGGAGGGAACCTGAAAGCTAACAAAGGTCACTCACCTACATAAGACCCTCACAAAAAGGTAAATAAAGGTAGGCAAGAAAAAGAGCACAAAGACTCTTTTGTTTTGGACATTATCTTTTCTCTTATCACCTTCTCGACATAGAGAGTCCCCCAAGCTCTCTACTTAGAGGTTTATGTTATCCTCGATCATCCCACTGACTTGATCGTCGAAATGTCTTCACCGAAATCCCCGGTCTAAGGCTTTTCTTTGTCTTGCAAGACCCCCGAAGCGAGCGAACATGCTGATCGCGAGGTAGGGAACCGACCACCCAGTGGGAACCCGATGCATTAGAGCTACGGGCCACGATGATCCGGGCGGCAATAGATTGGTGCACCAGGTAGGAGGGGAGATCCGGAAGAAAGCATCTCCCTCCCATAGCAAGGAAGATCGCATGGACGCCCACAGTTCGATGGTAACTATGCGAGCCCGTGAAGCCTCCGCCAGTCGAGCGGGGGATCCCTCATCGCGGTGACCAATGCCCGAACAGGAAGCATCTTGCTCCATTACAGTCACCTCCGGTGAACCCCCCAGTACACTGCACTGGCCAACTAGGTCCAGCTCCTGGCTGCGGTGGTGCATCAGCTCCACCAGAAGCATCACTCCCTGGAAATACAATAGTAGCTAGGGACTCTGGCGGCTTGCGCAGCCAATCCCTGAACTAGCTTTTGGTCCTTCCAGGAGTGGCCACTGCACGCGGCATCCCCCCCTCGGGAGGCTCACCAGGCGGGCGGCAAGCGACCGCAGCATGACCCGATCGATCGATGAAGCCGCTCCCCGGCCTCAAACCACTGTGCGCCCTCATGCCAGCAGCACCGGCGTGGCTGGGAACTCAGGCGCGAGTTCCTCCGCTCTGATCCTCCCTCACCCCCGGCATTTTTCGTCGAGGGGTCCACTGATGAGGCCATCCATCATCGAGCGAAAAGATGCCTCGAGGAGTATGAGCACAAGCTGGTAGACCTGGTCCACCAGTTTAAGGAAGTTCAGGGCTCCCCCAATGAGCCCACGAGTTATGATACCCATCTACCCTTCTCGAAGAAAGTTCAACAGGAGCCAATCCTCAGCCAGTTTCGTATTCCGTAGGTTGACCCCTACGACAGGACAACCGATCCCTTGGACCACCTAAAAAGTTACAAGGCCCTCATGAGGGTCCAAGGGGCCACCGATGCCCTCCTTTGTATCATCTTCCTGGCCACTCTATGAAAGATCGCTCAGGTCTAGTTCTTTAGACTCAAACCTAAGAGCATAGACTCCTTACCCCAGCTGGAGAGGAAGTTCGTGACGTACTTCGATGCTTGCAGGAAGGTACCACGTGAGACTGATAGCCTCTTCTCGATCCGACAGCAGAATCGAGAACTCCTCCAGGACTACGTATCCCGGTTCAAGACTGTCGTCCTGAAAATCTACAACCTCGATGAGTCCGTCACCAAGCTAGCCTTGAAGAGAGGGCTGTGAACCTCCCACTTCACCTACTTTCTTGACAAGAGGCCTCCAAAGTTTACTCAGAGTTCCTCCCCTGGGTGCAAAAGTACATCTGCATCGAGGAGGTGGATCATGCCAGGAGGGAGCTGGACGAGAGGCCCCCGAAGAGGCAAGTCGTTGGGGAGACCTCTGGCCACCCGACCCGGTGGGTGGTGCGGGTCCCATGATCGAAGCTGAGATCCAAGGCTGACCCTGTCGATGAAGAGAGTTTCACTCCTCTCCCTGCCCCTAGGGCGAAGATCCTGATGAAGATCGAGGGTGAGTATTTCCTGTGCCGACCCCCACCAGTGAAGCCATATGCTGGGCAGGACAAGTCCCGCTACTGCCGTTTCCACTGGGACTACGGCCATGACATAGAGGAATGCCACCACCTGAAGAGGGAGATTGAAAAGCTGATCAAGCACGGATATTTTGGCTAGTATGTAGAGTGGCGAGTGCCCCCTGCAGCCTAGACTGAAGGGTCTCGGCCCCTCATCATCGACAACCGTTCTACCAAGAAACTAGTGGAGATGATATCCTGGGGGACAGGAAAAATCCTGAAGAGGGCTAGGGGGAGAGAGGAGAGTGACAATGTACTCCCCTTCAAGGGAGAGGGGTCAGCTGGGATAGACAACCTAAATAATGATGTTGTCATCATTGAAGTGATAATAGCCAAACATCCTGTAAAAAGAATCATGGTAGACAGTGGGAGCTCCTTGGATGTCCTTTTTTATGATACTTTTACAAGGATGAATTTGTCTATTAACCAAATAAGACTGGTGTTCATGCCTCTAGTAGGCTTCACCGGAGACTTAGTTGGAGTCGAGGAAGAAATTATGCTCCCAATAACCGCTGGGACACCACCCCAGCAAAGCATTGTGCTGCTGACCTTTAGTATTGTAAAGCTTCCCTCACCCTACAATGCCATCCTGGGACACCCGAGACTTAATCTGCTTGATGACACCATTTCCATGAAACGTCTCCTTGTCCAGTTCCCGACCCCATGGGGGACCAGAGAGATGAGAGGGTCCCAACAACCGGTGCAGTGTTGTTGGTAGACCGCCCCAGGCCTAAGAGGAATAGATTCCAGCCCTGCCGTAGACTAGCTTAATCTGATGGTACCAGAATCAAAGAGCTGGCCGGTTGAGCCCCTGTTATCTTTTTTGCTAGGGGAAGATCCCTCGAAGACGATACAGGTCAGAGCCTTGTTGACTCAGGAGGAAAGTACCCGTCTGCTTAGCTTCCTGCATGCTAATGCAAATGTTTTTGCCTGGACCATCCCGACTTGCTCGATATCCCACCGGAGGTCATAACTCACAAGCTGAATGTTGACCCTAATCATCGTCCGATCCGGAAGAAGAAAAAAAGTTTCACCCCGGAATGACAGAAAGCCATCAACGAGGAGGTTGATAAACTTCTCATGACAAGCTTCATTCGAGAGGTACATTATCCTGACTGACTTGCTAACATGGTGATGGTCAGAAAAGCCTCTAAAAAGTGAAGGATCTGTGTAGACTACACCAACTTCAATAAGGCATGCCCAAAGGATAGCTTCCCCCTCCCCAAGATTGACCAGCTGATGGACGCGACTTCAAGCCACAAGTACCTCAGCTTCATGCATGCGTTCTTTGGATATAATCAGATCTGCTTGCATCCCGAGGATAAGGAGTGCATAGCATTTGTGACTGACCGAGGTATGTATTGTTACAATATGATGACCTTCTATCTTAAGAATACAGGGGCCACCTACCAGTACTTGATCAGCATGGTTTTCAAGGACTAGATTGGCCGCAACATGCAAGTGTACGTGGATGACATGCTTGTCATTAGCAGCCTAGAGGAGGGCCATGTCGCTGACTTGGTGGAGGCTTTCGATAACCTCCACCGCTACCAAATGAAGTTGAACCCCACCAACTATACCTTCGGTGTGGTGGCGGAAAAGTTCTTGGGATTCATAGTGACCCAGAGAGGGATAGAGGCTGACCCCGAGAAGATCCAGGTGATCACAGACATGAGACATCCCGCCTCTAAGAAGGAAGTCAAGTGTCTGACTAGGTGCATCGCGACTCTAAGCTGCTTCATCTCATGCTCTGTCGAGCATTGCCAGCCATTCTTCAAGGTCCTTGGAAGATGAATGACTTCAGTTGGATAGAAGAATGCCAAGAAGCATTTAAGGGACTGAAGAAGCTCCTCGCCTCATTGCCACTACTATACAGGCCAGAGCCTGGAGAAGAGCTCCTCCTATATCTAGCTGTCTCACCAGAGGCAGTCAGCTCCGTGCTGGTTCATGTTGACAAGGATGGCTCTCAGCAGCCAGTCTACTACACCAGCAAGCTACTCCATGATACTGAAACTAGGTATACCCGATCTGAAAAAATTATTTTTGCACTAATAATGTCTACGCAGTATCTCAGGTCTTACTTTCAAGCGTACCCCATCGTCATCCTTACTGATTAGCCCCTGAGGGCTATCCTGGCCACCCCAACACTTCTGGGTGCTTGGCCAAGTGGGTGTTGAAGCTCAGCAAATTCGACATCACCTATCGCCCGCAGCAGGTGCAGAAGGCCCAGGTCCTAGCTGATTTTGTGGTGGAATGCACTTGAGCCGAGGGGAATCCAGAGGAGGCGGACCAACAGTCTGAGCTCGGGCAGGACCTGACCCCGGTGGAGGAGATGTGGATACTCCACGTGGACGGTGCCTCCAATATGGGAGGAAGCGAAGCTGGTCTCATCCTTGCCAGCCCTGATGGGGTCATCGCGGAATGCGTATTACATTTCCTCTTCAAGTCAACCAACAACCAGGTAGAGTATGAAGCACTCCTTGCAGGGCTGAAAGTATCCCACAAACTGGAAATCAAGAGGCTAAAGGTCTTCACAGACTTACAGCTAGTGGCAAGCAAAGTCTCTAGTGAGTACGAAGTGCGGGACCCTATGATGGTAAAGTACCTGGACTAGGTGCGCTCTCATGCATCGACCCTCTAGCACTTCGACATCTCCCATATCCCGTAGGCAAAGAATGCCTGGGCCGACATCCTTTCCAAGCTAGCCATTTTGCTGGAGACCTCGCTGGGGTGCACTTTCGTTGAATGTCTTGAGGCCCTTAGCTACGAAACTGTGGCCAAGGTCCAACAAGTCTCCAATGGGGCCAGCTGGATGGATCCGTGCATTAAGTACATCACCGCTGGCACCCTGCTAGAGGACTGAAAGGAGGTCGGCCTTCTCAAGAAGAAGGTTGCACGTTATGTGATTTTGGATAGGCAACTCTATCGGAGGTCCTACTCCTACCCCCTGCTGAAGTGCTTGAAGCCCTCAGAAGCTGCTTACGTGCTCCAGGAGAAACAAGAAGGCATCTATGGCAACCATGTGGGGGGCAGGGTCTTAGCCCACATGGCGATCCAGCAGGGATACTTCTAGGAAACCATGCGAGAAGACGCAGCCGACTTTGTGAAGAAATGCAACAAGTGCTATCACCATGCATGCATCCAGGGTAGACCGCCGTCCCTATCTCCTGGCTATCAACCCCATGGCCATTTGCCTAGTGGGGAATGGACATCCTAGGCCCCTTCCCCGCAGCGTCCGGCCAACAAATATTTCTAATTATGGCCATCAACTACTTCACCAAGTAGGTCGAAGCCAAACCTCTAGTACGGATAACAGAGGTGAAGGTCCAGTCTTTCTTCTGAAAATCCATAATCTGTAGATACGGCCTCTCGCACACAGTCATCACAGACAACGGGAAGCAGTTTGACAACTGGACTTCAAAGAATTTTGCTCCGATCTTGGCATCTGCCACTACTTTAACTCGATGGCTCATTCTCAAACAAATGAGAAAGTTGAAGTGACTAACTGCACCATCCTGCAAGGGCTTCATATGAGGCTGGATGAAGTCAAGGGCCGATGGGTGGATGAGCTGCCCAGCATGCTGTGGGCCTACCACACCACTCGCCGTATGGCCACCGGAGAGATACCCTTCAACCTCGTCTTCAGGACTGAAGTGGTAATTCCGGTAGAACTCGGCCTGCCCATGCTTCGAATAGAGCAGTACGACAAAGTCAAAAATCTAGCGCATCTCCTCGTCAACCTGGACTTGCTGGATGAGACAAGGGACAAAGTCTGACTTCGAAAGATGGCCTACAGGTAGTGAGTCGTGCGCTATTACAACTCCCGCGTGCAGCCCAAGGTGTTCTGCCCAGGCGACCTTATGCTCAAGTGAGCGAAAGCTTCCCAATCGGGGGAGTACGGGAAACTCTCCCCGAATTGGGAGGGTCCTTACTAGGTGATTGAAGCCTTGTCGGGTGGGGCCTACTACCTCACCGAGCTCGACGATGTCTGCTTCACGCAAACCTGGAATGCCAGCAACTTGAGGATGTACCACCAATAACGTAAGGCTCTTCCATAATAAATTCAAGTTTCTTTTTGGTGTAATCTTATTTTTCACCTATGCAGGAACTCATCTACCCTACATCAAGTCGAGAGACTTTCGAAGTTCTGTGCCAAAGCCGGGAGCCACAGCACTCCGCACCAAAGCTAGGAGCTACAGCACCCTGCACCAAAGCCAGGAGCCATAGTACCCCGCACCAAAGCCGGGAGCCATAGAATCCCGCACCGAAGCCGGGAAACTCCTGAAGCCTTGCACTAAAGCTGGGAACCTCCGATGCCCCGTACTAAAATCGGGAAACTTCTGAAGCCTTGTACCAAAGTCAAGAGCCACAGATCCCCGCACTAAAGTTAGGAAACTCCTGAAGCTTCGCACTAAAGCCAAAAACCTTCGATGCCCCGCACTAAAGCCGGGAAACTCCTGAAGCCCCGCACCAAAGCCAGGAGCCACAACGCCCCGCAATAAAGCTGGGAGCCATAGTACCCTGCACCAAAGCCAGGAGCTACAGCACCCCGCACCAAAGCTGGGAGCCATTGTGCCCCGTACTCAAGCCTGGAGCCACAGCACCAAAGCTGGAAAACCTCCGAAGCTTGGCACTCAAGCCTGGAGCCGCAGCACCAAAGCAAGAAAACCTTCGAAGCTCGGCACTCAAGCCCGAAGCTGCAGCACTAAAGCTAGAAAATCTTCGAAGCCCGGCACTCAAGCCCGGAGTCGCAGCACCAAAGCCTGGAGACTCCTGGAGCCTAGCACTCCAAGCCCGAAAACTTATGAAGCCCGGCACTTAGAGACAAGCAATTTCATCATCCAGCTCACAAAACGGGGATGTCAGATGGGAACTCCAAGTAAACCCCACCATCTTTCACCTGGTCCGCAGTTGGGCAACACAAAAAAAAAGGAAAAAAAAGAAGAAAAAAAAAGAAAGAGAAAGAAGCGAAATGATAGCCAAGGGATTCCATTAATATGAACACTTTCAGTACATCCCTTGCGAGGTGCCCCCAACAAATCGAGGGCCCTCCTTGACTTATAAATATAAAAAGGAAAGGAAGATCTAAACATCAGCCAGCCATCGGCTCCTTTCCAGACTGACGGGCAGCCCCTGCCTCCCATGAGGTGCTCGGGAAGGCCTTGGGTTCTGCCTCAGCCTCAGCCTCCTCTATGGAAGGCCTGATGTTGTCAAGCCCCTTTAGCTCGTAGAAGTGAAAGGCCTTGCTCTTGAAGTCCCTGAAGCCTTGGTGGAAGGAGTCCAAGACAGCCTCGATGGCCATAAAAGACTGGGACACCATGAACTTGGGGATGGCCTCCACCGCCTCCTTGGCAATCTTCGCCAGCATAGCAGCCGTTGCTCCCTCTCAACTGTCATCGTGGCCCGAGCCTTCTCCTCCTCTAGTTGAGTCTAGAGGGTCTGCATCCTCCTTTCCAGATAGGCCACCTCCTTGGCCTAAAAGGAGTAAGCGTCTCCCTCCCGGACCTTCGCACCGGGCTCCCCGTCAGGTGCCTTGACAGCATCCCTCTTTCGGGACATCTCCCGAATGTCTTTGAGGCTAAATTTCATCACTACAATATGAAGAAGAAAGAAGGAAGGGAGTCTAGCTTTTTAAGACTTCACCTAAGAGGAAGCAAGATAGTAGCTCTGGAGCGAAAATATCGTCTTTCCACCGCCTAAAGAATCTCCGGGGACCGACAAGATGGATCCTATTTAATAGCCTGGAGCCCTGTCGCTTTGTGTGCCATGTCTCACACCAAGCTAATCGAGAGATGCCACGTATCGAAGTGACGCTTCAAACTTGAAGCAGTTTCCTTGAAGTCGATGCGGCATTAATAACCATCTTTGGGGAGAGAAGACGTGGTGACACATAGATGGCACGGAAGCATGACCTCCTGAATGCTGGCTCACCGGCATCGAAAATGGAAGGGGCGAGCCCCCTCCATGCCAGCGCAACCATTATTCCCTTCACCCTGAGCAGATGCTTCGTTTTCTAGGCTCGAGAGTGGGGGGCAACTGATATGGCAACATCCATTGACGTGGAGTCTGTGGGCTGATGTGGCGACATCCACTAACGAGGAGCCTGCAGACAGCCACAACGGTAAGAAACCTTCCACCTGGGTAGGGCTACATGACGAAGAATCGAGGCGGACCACCCAGTCGAGGTCAGCTCTTAGCCGAGGTAGGGCTCATTAAGGTGGCCCCCCGTCTGAGGCAGCTCCTAGTCGAGGTCGAGTCCATCCCTCCAATGTGAGCCCCCCTGGCTGGGGACAGCTCCCAGTCGAGGTCGAGCTCATGCTTCCATAACGGACCATCCTGCCAAGGTCAGCTCCCAATCGATGCAGGGCTCATCGGGGGGTCCCCTGTCTGAGGTCAGTTCCAGGTCAAGGTCAAGTCCACCCCTCCGAAGTGAACCTTCCTACTAGCAGGAGCATGGATTCCCACCAAAGGCGTAAAGAGGCCAGAATTCAAAATGAAGATGAGGGAGTACCTGATCATGCAGAGCCTCCGAGAGGTGGCATGCCCTGTCATGGGTGCAAGCTCCCTACGACGTGCCGTGTGCACGATCTATATGACTGGATGACCCCAGGCTCCCAGCCTTGCAGCGTGCTGATACGTCGACGATCGCACGACTGGAAAACTGCGACTTCCATAATAGGGTGCCTGGACCCTATGCCCTAGATCCTAGGTGCTGCGGTACCCAAGCGGCCTCCTTCGAAGTGGCAACATCCTGTTATGGCTCAAGGCTTAGGCACAGAACCGACCCGATAGAGAGGCGATAGCAGGCAATGGAAAGCCTCCTTCGAAGGAGGGAACCTGAAAGCTAATAAAGGCCACTCACCTATATAAGACCCACACAAAAAGGTAAGTAAAGGTAAGCAAGAAAAAGAGCACAGAGACTTTTTCGTTTTGGATATTATCTTTTCTCTTATCACTCTCTAGATGCGGAGAGTCTCCCAAGCTCTCCGCTACAGAGGTTTCTGTTTTCCTTGATCATCCCACTGACTTGATCATCGGAGTGTCTTCGTCGAAATCCTCGGCCCAAGGCTTTTTCCTGTCTTGTAGGACCCTCGAAGCGAGCGAGCGGGCCGATCGCGAGGCTGGGAGTCGAGCATCCGGCAGGAACCCGATGCGTCAGAGCTACGGGCCACGATGATCCGGACGGCAACAATTCTTAACAAAATCAAATGATTTGATCATATCTTTGAAATAAGTGTTCCAACTCTAAGATGCTTGCTTCAGTCTATATATAGATCTTTGTAGCTTGCATACCATGTGATTTTTATCATTGAAAGTGAAATCTAAAGGCTGCTTCATATAAATATCTTCTTCAAGATATTTATTCAGGAAGGTAGTTTTCACATCCATCTATTAAATCTCATAAATATGATATACTACAATTGCAAGTAGTATACACATGGACTTTAGTATAGCAACAGATAAAAAGGTTTTCTCATAGTCAATGCTTTCATGTTGACTATAATCTTTTGCTACGAGCCTTGCGTTATATGTCTTTATTTTTTCATATGAACCTATCTTCCTTTTATAGATATATTTACATCCAATAGATACTATATCTTTTGGTAGCTCTGCTAAGATTTAGACTTGGTTGAAGTGCATTAAGTCAATTTCTGACTTTATGGCTTCCAACTACTTGGAGTCAATGTCTGACATCATCTCATTATAAGTTTTGAATCATTTTCATGCTCCCTATCTTCCATGAAAAATATTTCCTCTACATCCTCCATAAGTATACCTAAGTATCTTTTAGGAGGATAGAGGATCCTACTTGATTTACGACATGGAAGAGGTATTGTATGTATCGGCCTAGCTTGAATAGGTTCATTGAGTTCTATGACTCGTTGCTTTTCAGAGACTTTCTCATCGAGTTTAATTTTCCTCTCACTATCTCCATTTTGAATAAAATGTTTTTCCAAGGGGAGGTGATGGAAGGCTGCTCGATCAATTTCTCGGTATGATATATTGGCAACATTGGGAGAATCATAGGTTGGTAATGCCTAGGCTTGTAACATAGTTTAGCATGTCAATAAACTTCACCACTTAAGTGATTATTTTGCATTACCTAAGCAATTTTCTTTCTAGATATGCAAGAAAGACAACTGCATTGCAACTGAGTCAAGTCAAACCAAGACATGGTTGACTCTAATCTCATTAGATTTAATATTCTTTTCATGATTTTGGATACTCAACATATTAGCTAAATGGCTTGGATCGAGTCGGGTCCATGGCTAGGACCCTAGACCCCATTGGTCATTCAGGTTAGGTCAAGGTCAAGTATGTTATGGATCCAACCTGGAAAGTTAGGGTTTGGGTTAGAACTAGGTGATGATAGGTTAGCAATTCTTGTTAAGCATCAAGCTATTTTTATTATAGTTAACATATAATAAATATGATTTAATAAAATCATTAATTAGATTGAAGTAAAATTATAAATAGACAACATAAATTTGAATTTTTGTTCAAAAACTTTTAATTTCATTCAAGTAATTAATCATTCTCAAATTTACAAAAACTATATATATACAAATAAAATATTAATAAATTTATAATTAGATGATACCTTTTAAGTGACAGATTTATTCCTACGCTACTCTTTGACTATAGCATAAATAGAAAATAGTCTCAAATCTTTTTTTAAAAATATTTTAAGAAAATAATATATAATGCCAAAATAGGTAGAAGTTATCGTTATTTTTTAATTAGTTTATAAAATAAAGTTTTTAAAATATTGTAAGGAATAAAATGAAGTACATATTTTCACTTTTTGCAAAAAAAGTAGTGGTTTTTATCATATTAACCTGCTATGGTACATTCTAGCTTGAAGCATTATGGCAACTTGTAAGCCAATTTCATTCCAGAACAACAAACTAGTAAGCAAAGTACATATAAAGGCTGTGGTTTAACTAAAAAGGATATTTTGTATCAGTAATATGTACTGTGGTATTTTCCTCACTAATATGTTGTATTGTTGTTGTTGCCTCAAATCCTCAAAATGAAATTCTCAGGAACAACGGACAAAAAGATTTGGTGGAGTGCGCACTCAACATCAGGTTGTGCAAACATATGCAATACTTAGTAACAATATAATATAAATATCAAAACTTATTGAATTTCTCATGATTTGAATTAGTTCTCCAAAATAATGATGTAAACAAGTGTTATTCAATGATTTAGAAATTTATGAATTTTGAGTTATTATTCATATTTTATTCAAGAATTCTTGTGGCGAATTAGAGTTAATTAGCCAATTGGTACTCCTCTCTTCCTAGAGAGCAGTTCGGTTTCAACTCAGACTAATGGCATGCCCATCCTTATTCTAAAAAAAATGAGGAAAATGAAGGAAAATGAAAAAGAGGAACTTGCTTGGATTACTGCTACCTATTCTTGGTATTGTTTTCCATTTAAAACTCTCCTATATTTCTTTTTTTTTTTGATAAACAAAAGTGATGGGGGGATAAATTCCGGTATAGCTATCCCGTAGGTCTCCGCCCCACCAGGTAATCTTTGATTCAAGATGCTCAGATTTTTACTATCTTTTTCCATCTAAAGGTAACACCACTAAGATGCAGGCATCGGTTAGTAGAATGATAACAAAGAGGGAGATCCTGAACTTTCACTCATACCAACGGTCGTAATCCCAGAAAAATTTTTGGATTTAATCGAGTCACACATGAAATTATACCTCGAACCTGTGACTGGTTGGTAGAAGCTTAGCAGTACTCTCCTATATTTCTTTTTCGCACAAGTAGAAATGTGTACCTAACAAATTCTTTCCAACCTATTAGTAAATTAATTCTTCACCATTCTTTTCCATTTTCCCTTCTTTTTAGCGGGATTCCAAATCTTACCATTGCCGAATCCTTCGAAACATTTAGAAAGGAGAAAATAATTGCTCTTATGCTTACTAAACCCTCACCAACTACCACAAATTTGAGAGAAAATAGTTGTTCATCTTTTAAATCATGCTCCCTTTTTCATGTCTTAAGCATGAGGCATTTCAACCTGATAAATATATATATATATATATATATATATATATATATATATATATATATATATATATATATATATATATATATGCAGTTCATATCTCCGTCTTATCTCTCTTCTTTTTGGCACAAAGAGCATGAAATACCCAAACAACTCCTACCAGTCCCCTTGCCTCCATAAATATCAGGAGAAGGAAAAGCCAATGGTACCCCAAGAACCATATCCTTCCTTCTCCCAGAGAACCTAAGAGATGGCAAGAGCAGCATTGCACTTGCTCGCACTTGCCAGCCTCCCGGTTCTATTGTTCCTGCCTAACCCATCACTTGCAAGATTGTCACCCATATGCCTCACTCAATTTGCACTCGCCAACCAAGCTTGCGTTATTTTGCCGACGGAGGAGGTCTCAGGGAATTCAAAACAAGTGAAACTACGGGAGGAAGGTGAGTACGATGATGACGAGCGTGAGGATCATCATGGGCACAGGCGTGGCCATGGCCATGGACATGGGCATGGGCATGGGCACGGGCACGGGCATGGGCATAGGCATGAACATGAACATGAACATGGAGAAGAGCCACGTGCAAACAAGGAGTGCTGCCGGTGGCTGGATGAGGTGGATGAGGCATGTGTGTGCGAAGCTTTGCTCCGCATGCCTCCGTTCCTCACCAAACCCAAGCACGCTTACATTATGAAGGTTGGCGACACTTGTAAGCGTGAGTACAACTGTGGAGGTATTTAGTGGTTATTAGCTATAGTGATGATGGATCGATCATGAAGTTTTAACTAAAATGGTGATGTCTAGTGGAGTTATTACACTCCAGTTGAAGGGGTTGTTGTTGTTATTGAATGTAAAAAAATTGAATTATCATGAAAGAAGTCTGGAATGACATGAGCATCTCTTCCCTAGTCTTTTTCTGAAGGTAAAAATAGTGGGACTTTTACACCTTGGTCCTCGATCTTTTTCCAGGACAAATCAGAACATGTCACCTTTTCTCAGCAGACAAATAGGTCCTTTATTTTAGAGCAAACCAATCCCTGCAGCCATCCGAGTTCGGCTTTGTTCTATTCCCTAGAAATAAATACGATTCATGTCCCACTCACTAAATGCCACTCTTTTGGATTCGTTCTCGTCAGCATCGTCTCCGCATCTCCGGGGTTCGTAAAACCTCCTCGCCCACCACCCGACGGTAGGTGGACCACTGTCTGACGTAGGATTCGTCACGTTGTCTCAAGAGCGGGAAACCCTTCCCCAAGGCAACCTTTCCTTTTTCTTGGTGTACATCGATCCTTTCACCGGCATGCAGAAAGAATTTAAATGTCTATTTGGATAGTCACAGTTCTTCATGTTTCGAGGACGCAAATTGTATGGCTCTAGTGAAGCTCAACGTCTGCCATTTATTGGTGCTAATCTCGTTCTCATGCGAAAGACCCGTATCACCCTCGCCGGCCTCTCTCATTTCACCTTCGCCAGCTTCTGCTGTCACCCTCGGTAGAAGTATTCCCGCTAGGGCTGGAAATGGACCGGTCCAATGGGCATTGGACTGGTCCAAAGATTATATTTTAAAATTTTTTTAATCAAATTCGGACATTCCTTGAATCCAAAAATTAAATGGATTCTATTTTACGGTCCCAAGACTAGTCCAATATACTTAAAATATGGTCCAAAGTCTTAACCAATTTCAGACCAGTCCAAAGTTTATTGAGCTGGCCTAGCCCAATTCCAGATAATGGGCTTTTGGACCGATCTATTTCCAGCCCTAATTCCAGGACCTTCTCCCTTGCCTGTTCCAATATTTTAGAAGGTCTGTTGCTGCAAGGGTTAGACCGGGTCATCATCAACTAGTCAGTTCTTATTATGCTGAAGTCATCAGGAAATCCCCTGCTGTCTGGGACCTTACTTCATAATTAGCATCCAAGCTCATGTTTCCGCCGACTCGCACCACCAAAGGTTCCCTCCAATCTTTCATCCACTACACCATTCTCCCCCATCCCCCTCGAAGGCCTTTAAAAAGGGTTGTTGCTTTCGTTGTGGAAATCGTGGTCATACGGGACAAGCATGTAGAAATTTGATTAAATGCTTCGCTTGTCTTTGTTTCGGCCATTCATTCCAGGTACTGTAAGGGACATACTGTTGGCATCCGTTCAAATTCCAAAACTGTGGATAATGGATAATTATTAGTCATCAATTTTAGGAAGAAAAATGGTCACCTACTCCTCTCTATTTATGGCTGAATGTTGGCATTAATTGAGAACGGATGAAATTCCATTCCTTACATTGTTTGTTTGCATTAAAATAGGGAGACTATTCAGCTGGCACTTGTACCCTATAAAAGAGTGCTTTGTATCTTTGATTTTATGTAAGAGAAAAGTCTGAACAAAGAAAGTAGATTTTCCATTCTCTTCCTCTTTATATTCTCTTCCTCTATCAACTCTCTTTTTCACTTTGAAATAGTATGATTGTTTGAGTGCTGTTTTTATATCAGTGGTATTAGAGCGGGATGAACTCTGTCCAACAACAAGTTCCTAAGTTATCAAAGGATAACTATGGTTCATGGTGTATCCAAATGAAAGCCTTGTTTGGATCTCAAGATCTTTGGAAAACCATTAACAATGGTTTTGTGGAACCCACTGGCGAGCAAGAGGCTACATATACAGCAGATGAGAAGAAGACTATTAGGGAGCAGAGGAAGAAGGATAAGAAAGCTTTGTTTATACTCTATCAAGGGTTGGATGAAGGTACCTTCGAAAAGGTTGCTGAAGCAACAACAAGCAAAGAAGCATGGGAGTTTCTGGTTTCCATCTTCAAAGGAGATGATCGAGTGAGACGAGTTTGAAGCTCTTCATATGAAGGATGGTGAATCAGTGTCCGATTATTTTTCATGGTTGCTAATAATCGTGAATGGCTTGAAGAGAAATGGTGAAAAGCTAGATGATATTCATGTCGTCGAGAAGGTACTTCGATCCCTTTCCTCTAACTTTGAGCATGTAGTTGTAGCTATCGAAGAGTCTAAGAACTTGGAGATACTTACAATTGAGGAATTATTGGGTTCACTACAAGTACATGAGCAAAGGATGCAGAAGAAATCTAATCCAGCTGTATTGGAACAAGCATTAGAGTCAAAATTGACTCTAAATGATCAAAGAAAATCTACCTCCAACTGCGGTCGAGGCAGAGGCCGAGGGCGTGGTACTCCTCAATAATCAAGCCAAAGTCAGTAGGAGAATCAAAGCTTTCGAGGACGAGGACGAGGACGAGGAGGTAACTGAGGTAGAGGAAGATCCTATGGACATAGAGCCAACAGGAATGTCCAATGTTTTAACTGCAATAATTTTGGACACTACGCCTCCGATTATTGATCCAAAATTGATGAACAAGCCAATGTTATAGAAGCATCACATGATGTAGGTAATGAATCTATCCTACTTCTTGCACATGATGATTCACATACTTCATATGAAAATTGGTATCTTGATTCTAGGGCAAGCAATCATATGTGTGGCAAGAAAGAATTGTTTGTAGAACTCATGAAAGAAGTCCACGGAAAGGTGAACTTGGGAGATTCCTCCAAGTTATCAGTTGGAGGAAAAGAAAAAATAAAAATCTATCAGAAGGATGGTAAGAATGGGTATATCTCTGATGTGTATTATGTACCTAATATGAAAAGCAATATTCTTAGCATTGGGTAGCTTGTAGAAAAGGGATATAACATACAAATGAGAGACAACTCTCTCATTTTGAAAGATACAAGTGAGAGAATCATTGCACATGTTCCGATGACCCAAAATCGTATGTTCCTACTTCATCTTAACACAAAGTCAGAGAAATGCTTTTATAGACTCAAAGAAAGTGAGTCATGGAAGAGGCCCATCTTCACTTTAGCGGTCTAAAACTGCTATCTTCATGAAGCATGGTGCATGGGTTACCAATGATCGAGCCACCAAGTAACACTTGTGATATATGTATACTTGGCAAAAAAACACGGCTTCCTTTTCCCAGTGACAAATCACGGAGAGGAATGGCACCACTTCAACTAATCCACACTAACATATGTGGACCTATTGAACTTGAGTCGCTAGGAGGTAATAGATACTTTATTACTTTCATTGACGACTTCAACAGAAAATTATGGGTTTATTTTCTTAAAGAAAAGTCAGCTGCTTTTGTTATATTCAAAACCTTTAAAGCCCATATAGAAAAAGAAAGTGGTCACAAAATTGTAACTCTCCGCTCTAATCGAGGTGGAGAATACACCTCAAAAGTATTTGATGAGTATTACAGGGAAGAAGGCATAAAGCATCAATATACTGCAGCATACACCCCACAGCAAAATGGGATCGCTGAAAGAAAGAATCGCACGATTCTTAACATGACAAGAATTACGCTCAAGGAAAAAGGATTGCCAAAGCAATTCTGGGCGGAAGCTGTGGCGTGCTCAACATATGTGCTGAACCGATGTCCTACCAAAAGTGTGAAGCACATGACACCTCAAGAGGTATGGAGTGACTACAAACCAACTGTTGCACACCTAAGAATTTTTGGGTGTGTTGCATATTCTCAAGTTCCCAAGCCGAACAAGAAAAAGCTGGATGATCGTGGTGAGAAGTGCATCTTTCTTGACTATAGTGAAGAATCGAAAGCATACAAGCTCTATAATCCACTAACAAAAAAATTAGCAGTTAGTAGAGATGTTATCTTTGATGAAGATAAAGCATGGAGCTGGAATGATGATGAGAAGGCCAAAGAGCAGCAAGTGTTTGAAGAACTTGAAGAACCCCCAACACAAGTTCTACCAAGAATACCACCATCTCCTTAACATGACACACCTTCTCCTAGAAGAAACTCACCATCTTCAGCAGAAAGTAGTAGCAACAGATCTTTCATATACCAGAGTCCCATCAAAATGAGATGTCTCGTGGAGATTTATAATCAAAGAGAAGAAGATGATGATGAGGCCAACCTCTTCTATTTATATGCTGATCACGAGCCTCTCACTTTCAAAGAAGCTGTAAAAGAAGAATGTTGGCGATCAGCAATAGAGGAGGAGATTCATGCTATTAAGAAGAATGACACTTGGGAGTTGACAACACTTCCAACAAATCAAAAGGCTATTGGTGTCAAGTGGGTGTAGAAGATCAAACGTACTGCTGAAGGAGAGGTTTCTCGTTACAAGGCGAGACTAGTAGCTAAAGGCTACAAGCAAAAGTACGGCATTGACTATGAAGAGGTTTTTGCACCAGTTACAAGACTTGACATGGTAAGATTATTGATTGCACTTACCGCTCATCATAATTTAGAAATATATCAGCTTGATGTCAAATCAACTTTTTTAAATGGCATTCTTGAAGAAGAAGTGTATGTTCACCAGCCAGAAGGTTTTATAGTTGAAGGAGAAGAAAGCAAGGTGTACTGCCTGAAAAAGGTATTATATGGTTTAAAGCAGGTGCCAAGAGCTTGGAATGCACGCATTGATAGCTATCTTCATCAGAATGGTTTCATCAAATGTCCATATGAGCATGCAGTATACATGAAGAAAAATCATCAAGGTGAATTTTTGATTATTTGCCTATATGTTGATGACCTGTTGTACACAGGAACTAGCAGCAAAATGCTTATAGAATTCAAGATATCAATGTTCAAAGAATTTGAGATGACAGACAACGGACTGATGACCTATTTCCTTGGGATTGAAATGAAGCAACAGCAAGATAGGATATTTATATCTCAAACAAAATACATGAAGGAAATTTTGAAGAAATTCAAGATGAGTAATTGCAATATTGTGAATACTCCAGTAGCTATAGGTATGAAACTATCAAGAGAAGGAAATGGATGATTTGTGGACTTAACTTTTTTCAAAAGTCTGGTTGGAAGCCTGAGATACTTGACAATCACAAGGCCCGATATTATGTATGGCGTCGGACTTGTGAGTCGTTACATGGAAACACCAAAGGAATCACATTGGCTAGCTACGAAGAGAATACTAAGGTATATCAAAGGCTCACTTAATCTTGTTCTCTTTTATACTTATGGTGAAAATGCAAAATTAGTAGGATATTCAGATAGTGATTGGGGTGGGGACCAAGATAAGAGAAAAAGTATCACTGGCTATGTCTTCTTTCTTGGCACAACTGCATTTTCTTGGACCTCCAAGAAACAAAAAATTGTGGCTCTTTCTTCTTGTGAGGCAGAATATATAGCAGTTTCATCTACTATTTGTGAAGCAATATGAGTGCGAAATATTTTGAAGGAGCTGGATCATCCATAAGAGGAGCCAACTATGATATTTGTGGACAACAAGTTAGCTATCCAGCTTGCAAAGAATCCAGTCCATCATGGAAGGAGCAAACACATTGATACTCGGTTTTATTTTTTACAAGATCATGTGAAACAAAAGACTATAGAGCTCCAGCATTGCAACACTACTGAACAAGTAGCAGATATATTTACTAAGCCACTATCAGGTGAAATTTTCATGAAGCTAAGAGACATGCTGGGCATGAAGCAGTTTTAATTTGAGGGGACGATTGTTAGCAACAGTTCAAATTCCAAAACTGTAGATAATGTGTAATTATTAGTCATAAGTTTTAGGAAGAGAAAGGGTCACCTACTCCTCTCTATTTATGGCTGAATATTGGCATTAGTTGAGAATTGATGAAATTCTTTATGTTGTTTGTTTGCATTAAAATATGAAAACTATTCAGCTGGTCCTTGTACCCTATAAAAGAGTGCTTTGTATCTTTGGTTTTATGTAAGAGAAAAGTCTGAACAAAGAAAGTAGATTTTCCATTCCCTTCCTCTTTATATTCTCTTCCTCTATCAACTCTCTTTTCCACTTTGAAATAGTGTGATTGTTTAAGTACTGTTTTTATATCATATACCCCTCCTCTAGAGAATAATATATCCCAACAGCTTCTCACTATGGAACCAGAACTCCACAACTACACTCTTTCTGACCATCCTCTCCTAGAATCACCTCCCCCTATTCCGGAACCTACAATCCAACGAGTTAAGGCTTTCATCCCAAGCGCCTGTAAGCTCGTTGAAACACAAGATTACCTCATGAGAGCTGTGTTTGTCGAGGCAGCTGGAAGGGTGATTAAGCTCGACGACGTCGCTTCCACCCTTGTAGAGGTTGCCGGATTCTCGGGTTCCTGGACAACCCGGAGACTTCTGTTGGAAAACACCTTTTTTGTGGCCTACCTCACCTATGAAGTGGTTCACAATCTCTTATCCCTCGGACAAATTCATGGCGAAGGTTTATCTCTCTTCGTCGATCATTGGGAGCAGACCCATGATGGTACCCCATAGTTTGAAATTTAAAGTTGCTACCCGCCTGATTGGCATTCCTTCTTTCTTTCTTTTATTTTTTTCTTTTTTTAACAAAAAAAGGGGGGATAAATCCCGGTGTAACTACTCGTAGGCTCCAATCCCACCGGGTAATATTCGATTCGAGATGCTCTGATTTTTGCAGTACGTCAACCTGACATCACTAAGATGCCGACTAGTAGAACAGGGATAAAAAAAAAAATCTTGACTTCTCATTTATATCCATCATCGTATGCCATAGAAAAATTTTTGAATTTAATCGATAACCGTGATCTATTGGATTGGGCTACTGCCTTAGCGGTGATTGACATTCCTTTAGTCTGCTAGAATATAGAGGCAATGGGTAATATATTATCTAGCTTTGAAGTCTCCGTCCATGCAAGTAAAGCGAGTACAAGCTGGGAAGACCTTTACTACTTTTGATGTCTCATTTCTTTGTAAGGACATTGATAATCTTTCCCAGGTCATTGCAGTTACAGTCGATCATCTTACGTACTTACGATGTCAAGTTGAACATCAACTACTTCAGTCCCTACATTTTCTTTGTAGACCTGACTACCCCACAAGACTCCGATCAAGCCACCATAAAAGAAGATGAAGAGGAATTCTGGTTGGGATCAATCTGTCATAGAAACAATAGCTCTTTCGGCGGTCCCCAGCCACCCGCTCCAGCTACTAGTTTGCCGGAGAGAGGAAATCCACGTCATCAAGGAAACCTCAGCTCTCTGACATATATTAATGACTATCTCTTAGCTTGTCACTCTTACCGGAAATCTACCCGTTTCTTATCATCACTCGACTTTCCATGTCTCTTCAACGACCTCCCTTCAAAAGGCATCCCAATCTTCATAGAGGGATGTAAAATTTTAAATCCCTTGTGCCGCCTTTGGAAATCATGAAACCGTTACCTGTCAAACACCACCACGTACCCAATGAAACACACCATGCAAAGCTCATCCCTCTCACACCCACCCATCCCTGCCAAGAAACTATGCCTATTACAAAAATCTTTTCATACCTGGTTAAAGCTCTCGGAGGCTCTTTTAACCCTCTTACTTCTGCCTATAAAGCAACCTCAGCAACTCCTTCTGTCTACAAGAGAAGCGCCCGCCTTCGGATCAAGAAAGCAAAAGCTCTAGGCATGGATATAGCCACCCTTTCAGATCAAGACATCTTATTCATTAACTCACTGACATTAGGCGACATTGCTACAATGGGAGTCAAGTGCGGAGAGCAAATCCCTACCCATACTTTGGAAGATGCAGCCTCCAGGTTGAAATCAATAGAACTGTACCACTGCAAGCTCATGTCAGTAGAGGTGGTGCAGGTACGGGCCATTTAATTTCTATAGTTCAAGTTCCGTCTATTATCAAGTTTAGTTTTTTGGTCAGTAGAATCAGTGTGCTTGCTTCCTCGGTTCATCATGACAGCCTTACAGAATCTTCATTTTGGTTCCCTCCATGGTTGGTGTTACAGGCTTTTTTGGACACCCTTTTGTGTAAAACTACCGTTAGATGGAACATGTTTCTAATAGCATTCCTCCTCATTATCATGCCTTTCTCCACCGTTAAGATAGTTGAGTTACCATTCATCACATAATGTCAATACACTGTTGGAATGTTGGCAGTTTGGGCAAAGCTTCAAAGAGGAAGCTAGTTAAATATTCGATCCAGGACTCTTCATGTGATATAGTTTGCTTGCAAGAAATGAAACTTCAGCAGTTTAATGACAAATTGCTTAAATCTACTTGCAGGATCAATTTTGATTGCTACGACAAAAAAGCTTCTGTTGGATCGTGTGGTGGGCTTCTAACTTGCTAGAAGAGTTCCAACTACTCAGGAATCCCTTTACATAAAGGCACCTATAGCATTTCAACCTTTCTTCAAAAAATAGATCACAACAATAGCCAACAATGTTTGATTACCAATGTGTACAACCCATCCATTAAGCAAGTTTTGAAGTCGTTTTTCAATGAACTCTCTGACATGAAGAAAAGAGTGCATTCCCCTTGGATTATTTTAGGTGACTTTAACGTCACTCGCTACCTAGAAGATGGACATGGATAGTGTTGCCATCAAGTCTCACGGACCGGGTTCTCTTGGCTTGGCTGGAGCACTCTTCTTCCTGGTTCCTGTAAAGAAGTCCCACGGGCCGGTGGTGTTCTGGCGGGGACACTCCGATGGCTAAGTTAGCAGGGGCCTTAATGCAACAGAATGAAAAAATCGAAAAGGAGATAGCTCGTGGAAAAGGTGAAGTGCCCTTACCATTCGAAGCTCCCCGTTTACCTTATGTAGATGCGGAACAGTATCAGATTCTGTTAGGGGCTAGGCTGGAAAGGTTCGATCTGCCCCTAGGAGAATCATGGTGGTGGCCAGGTGGCACCAGGACATGGCCATGTCATGGGGTCTGTTGTAACAGAATTCTGGTACCAACTGGAAGGGACTTATGGAGCCTTTTAAGTAGTATGGGTTTGGCTGGAGTAAGTCAGTTGGGCCTCAAGTGGGTCGGTCGGACCAATGATGAAGTGGGTCGTTCGGATCTCTGATGGAGTGGGTCGATCGAACCTTTGCTGGAATGGGTCATTCGGACCTTTGATGGAGTGGGTCAGTCGGACCTCTGCTGGAATGGGTCGTTCGAACCTCTGATAGTGTAGGTCGGTTAGACCTCTACTGGAATGGGTCGTTCGGAGACCTTTGATGGAGTGGGTCAGTCGGACCTCTACTGGAATGGGTCGTTTGAACCTCTGATGGAGTGGGTCGATTGGACCTTTGTTGGAATGGATCATTCGGACCTCTGATAGAGTGGATCGGTCGGACCTCTAGTCCGGTTCGGAGAAGGGTTGATTGGGTATACTAGTTGCCCCCCTTGCTCTTGGTCTTCGAAGGGACCTGTAGCCTCGAAGGACAAGAGCATCATTTCTTTGTGAATGCATCTATCTTTGGGATGATCGCGAATCTGATCAATTATACTGTGTTTGGTCGCGTTCCACTCCCGAATCCTGTGCTTGGGACAGGTGTCATCCCGTGCTGGAGGCGGGGAGGAGGCAATTAATGCGAACAGGGTGCAATGATGAGGGCTAGCCTGGCTCGCTCAGCCGTCGGGCTTTGGATGTGACTAGTGCGACATGGCGGCATCCGAACGATTGGAGCCGTGTTTGGGATGAGCTCTCCGTCGCTGATCTGGAGACCACGTGGATTGTGATGTCGCATCGGCTTCCATCACGTGGGGAGCTGCATCGTCCGATGGCTGGAATGTGGTGCTCGAGGAGCGATAGGAAGTGGTTCTCTCAGGGGCTATAAAAGGAGGCGGTGAGAGCACAAGGGGAGTTTTCTGCTGCATCTGCGTTCGAAGAGAGAGAAAGTGTGCCTTCTTCCTTATGCTTCTGTCTCCCTAAAAACTTGTTTTTCAGGTCAATCCTCCCTCCGCCTCTTTAACATTTAGTAGAATGGCCGTAGGTAGCCACAGTTCCAGCCATCGGGAGAGGGAGGCGAGCCTCAATGAGATTCGGTCTGAGATGACCCAGGAGAGGGTAGAAGCCTTTAGGGTTAGATATAATATCCCCTCTACCCTGCATCTCACAGTCCCAAATCGAGAAGGAAGGGTGACCGGACCACTGAATCCAGGGGCACTTCCAAGGTACAAGGACCATCTCAAGGCAGGGCTTAGGTTCCCCCTAGCAAACTTCTTTATAGAACTTTTCAATCTTTATAGGGTCTCCCCTACACAGCTGACCCCAAATAGTATTCGGGTGATCTATTGTTTTATGGTTATGTACTGTAGAGTCAGAACCGAACCCAGGGCTTCTCTTTTAGCCAATTTTTTTCTCTTGAAGAGGGATTTTAGGAGCCGGGAGTGGTGGATGTTCAGTCCCCATCCTGGGCAAAAAATAGTAGGATGCCTTCCGTCGGCTATCCACGGATGGAAATCCAAGTTTTTCTATGTGGATAGCCTCCAACCTTGGGGTTTCGAAGTATTGTGGAGGGAACCAAGGTCTAAAGCCATCGACAGAAGGGCAGTGCTGATGGTCAACCAGGCCAACTTCAGCAAGATGGAGGAGGTTGGCATCACTATGGTGGCAGAGCTGCTTCGGGAGAAGAGCTTTCAGCTGGCCGATATTAGTCACCACGGAAGCCTAGGTAGGGTAGAAGCCACTGTCGTTGGTCCCTTCTACATCCTGCAAACTTTGTTTCCTTCTATACTAATTTTGGCTTTGTCCCTGCAATAGGAGATAAAATGAAGCTTGATAGGGCTAAGATGATAGAGCGGGTGGCGAAGAGGAGGGCTGCCCAGTCCGCGACGCCGACTGTGGACAAGTTGAAGAAGCCACGGGTGGAAGAACGGCCTGCGACAGTCGTGTCAGTGGACTCCGACGAGGATGACGTTCCTTTGTCGAAACGACTGGCAGCGAGGGCATCGGGGGCCCATTCATCCCTTATCGGGAGTCGGCTATCCGACCGGAGCAGGGACCATTAGAGCCGACTGGTGCAGCGATGGCTCTGGCCTCATCATCCACAGGGTCGAGGGAAGCGGCTCCCCCCAAGGACAAAGGGAAGGGAGCAGCCGAAAGGGAGGAGATCGGCGATGCCTGCTTCGAGACGTACCAACACTGGCATGCCCTCCATAACGCGGGGCATGCCAGAGAGCTGCTGAGGGGGTCCATGTCGGAGGCCGACTGGGAGGAATCCTATCAGAGGATGATGGACAATGTGGCAAGGGAAGCCTACCGTGATATGATGAGGGTAGGTCATCATCCTCACACCTTCTTTTTTCCATCCTTTCTGCTCTGTGTAAGATTGACTCAAATTATCTTTTGCAGCTTGTCCATGGGATCTCACTAATGGACGATGGACTTGGCAAGATGCACTACATAGCATAGATTGCGACCAAGAGGGCCAAAGAGTCGGAAGCGGCCAAGAGGGTGGCTGAAGAGGGGCTATCGGCCAGTCGGGTCGAAGCCGAATCATTGAAGAAGCAGGTGGAAGACCTGCAGACCCAATTGGTTGACCGGGAGGCCAGGTTAAAGGGAAAGAAGAAGAAAGTAAAAGCCCTGGTCCGTTGGCTGAGCGCGGAGAAGGAGCGGGCCACCAAAGTCGAGTGGAATTTGTGAAGTCACCAGTCTATGGCAGCGAAGTATATGGGCCTGCTGAAGGAGGCCAAGGAGCAGGTGGCAGAGGTGGTCGGCAATGCCATAGCAGAGTACAAGACCTCCGCCGGCTTTGAGGACAAGATGGAGGAAGCCGAGGTAGTTAGCTTCGACTTGTGAAGACAAGTCCCTTGCTTCAAGCCCCCATATCAAGCCATCTTCCCAAAATGCTTGGTCGGCCATAGAAGGTCAATAGGAGTTAAAGATATGAAAAGACAAGTCCCTTGATTCAAGCCCTCATATCAAGCTTTCTTTCCAAAATATTTGATTAACTATGGAAGAAATTCAAAAGTCCAAAGGTGCCAAGATAAGATCTATGCTTCATGCCCCCACATCAAGCCTTTCTCCATAAAAGTTTGGATGGTCAAGGAAAGAAGCAAAGATCAAGGGGCACCTATGATTCTTGAAGACATGCTCCCCCTCCTCACTCCCCGAATCAAGCCCTCCATCAAATCAAGATCGGCCAAGAGAGGATTCCATGAATCAAATTAAGATTTTAGGCACCTTGATGAAGACCTTTGTAGCAAATTTTCATTTGAATTTGAATGGGACCAAGGAGCCTATTTAAAGGGCCCTACCCCCTCTTTGTAGAAGTTAATGATGATGAATGAAAAGAAAAAGATTTGAATGCTAAAAAAAAAAAAACCTAAAAAAATTACAAAGAAAAAAAAAATCACCTGCATCATCCTAGCATCTAGTTAGTTCCGCACCATTCTAGTATCAGAGCATGGTTAGGACTTAGCATCTTCTTAAGTACTTGGATTAGGTGCTTCACCAAGCCGTCCGGTCATAGGAAACAAGAAGGGCTGCAAGACCCTCACTTTCCATTCCACGGAGATTTTCTATAGCGTGTAGGGGTGCCACTGTGATTGACCTTTGAAGGGGAACATAAGAAGTTAAGTTTTAATTTTTTTTTTTAAAAAAATTTGCTTGGCATTATTAGAATCTAGCATCTTCTTTAAATTTCTACATATTTTTCTCTCAGTACATGGCCTGTTGTTTTAGATGTTTCTGTTGGTAGAAACCTCCAAATTTATTGAGTTTTGTTTTGCTAGATTCCAAGTAACTGAAAGTATTTTTAAGAATTTTCTCAGATTTTATTGCAGCCTGTAGAATTTCTACATGCCGGAATACTACCTGGGAACAAAATTTGTTCTGAGATTTTCAGCAAGTGCATCTTTTCATATTTTCATTTCTCAAATAGTTTAATTTTGCATTTAGGTTCATATCTATTTATTTCCATCATCTTATTTCTGCTATCATACATCAAAAAATCCAAAAACAAAGTTTAGTTACATTCCATTAGATCATGTGTACCATCATTCTCATAAAAAAACTTAAGGGCGTTAATATCAAAAGATAAGGAAAGGAAGTCATTACCTTTCCTTAGCCCAAAAACAACCACTCTTGCATTTTGAACCCAAACCTAATCTAAAATCGAGTAGCAATCTAATAGATTAGGGACATCAACGAGTTGGGTTTGACTATTTTGGAGAAGCTGGTTGCATACAACGCTTCAATTGGTATCGGGAAGCCGGTGTCTAAGGCAAGAGGTCTAGTGTCAAATGACTTAAGCGGTGTTGTGGTTCCTTAATTGGGTCCTTGCGAAAGCAAGGGGGGCCTCCCACACTCCCACCTCTTACCTGGCCGATGAAAGGGCTAGTTGTTGTGCTGTGTGTCTTCTACGTTGATCCATTCTGATTGAACTCCTAGGTCTAGGAAACCCATAGCACCATTCGTTGTGTTGCATGTCTAGTCTAGAATAGGAGTCCATTAGCCCATTAGTCTATATCCAGCCCAGTGTAGTCATGGGATCAAACTTTGAAGCCCACTTGTGGGCCATCAGCGAACAACTAGCCCAATTGGACCAAAAGATGGCCCAAGCAGAGGCACGAGCAGAAGCCCGCAATGCCCATGCTAAATTCAACTCCTCTAGGCCCAATTTCCTTGATCCATGAGCCTATGATCATGATCTTGCCACTGAGTCTAGCCCTAGGAGCCCATACCCATACTTGGTCGACTCCGAGGAGGGACCCATTAGGAGCACCGAACCTTATGCACCCACTTTTGATGGAAGACAAGAGGTGTATATCGATTAGGAGGAGAGCATGGATCACTATTTTGAGTACACTAGGATGTCGGAGTTAGAAAAATTAAGATTGGCTATACGTAGGTTAACTCGATATGCTAAGTGGCATTGGGCAGCTATTGAGGAACAATGTTATCAAAGAGGAGAAAGAATACGTAGCTAGAAAACCATGAGAAGTAGGCTAAGAGAAAAGTACCTGGATAGATTTTATGAGCAAAGTCTTTTAAACCAATGGTACAAACTGAGACAGGGCGATAGACAAGTGTCTGAGTATATTGAGAAATTTAATGGGTTTATTAAGAGATGTAGCAGAGTTGAGTCTAAGGCTATGATCATATCGAGGTTTCGAGTTGGCCTATGTAGTGACATCCAAGAGGAACTATCCCATTGAAAAATTCAGAATCATGAGGAAGCCTATCACATAGCAATGGAGTTCGAGTCTTATCAAAGGAAACTCATGACCAGTCACTCTCAGTCCAACAGGGTTACTACCTCTGAAACCAAGCCCAACCCTAACCCCTCTGAAACCATTTTGGAAGGATCCTCAAAAGATCCTAAACCCACCAGTGAGCCTAAAGTAGAAGTATATGAGGTTGACATGAGTTTGGTAGATTAATATGAAGGAGAAGACTGTGAGGAGGACAACTCTAGTACCTTACCTGAGGAAACCCTTGGAGAAGATAAGATTATTGAGCCTAGTCCTGAAACATCAGAATAACAAGAAATTAGTGAGGACTTGGTTCCTGTAAGTCAATGCCCTCAAGAAGAACCCACTCCTTTAGCCTCAACCTGAGACCTCATTTAGCTTCCTCGTAAAGAGTTCATTCTTTTAACCCAGTTGATAACCTTTTTCTGGAATTGACTAAGTCTTCCCTTCTTAAAAAACCTGCACTTACAATGACTAAATTCTCCATCCATCAATTTGACCTTATGACACCCATAGATCAATATTCAAATCTTAAGGTCATCCTGAGTAACCATGGTCTATTTCATGCTTCGCATAGATTGCCCCAAGACTCTGATTCCTATTTCCTACCCTTCCCTGAGTCTTCTCATGTTTCTAGAGCCATAGGGTTACAATTCGTAGAGATTACTAGGTTGCATGAACCCTTAGAGACCATCTAATTTGCTACCTACGTTTGGTATACTTTATGGCATTTGCTAAGGATCTATGGTAATTTTTCTTGTGCATACCAAACCTGGGTCAAACCTAGAGAGTCAATAATCTGTTAGGTTTAGGCCCTAGAGAGTCCAATAAAATTTCTCTCAATAGGAATGCATAGTTGAGTCTGCATTTTGCATCATGATAGAATGTTGCATCAAGTATAAATTTTAAAATAATTTGGCTGATTCCCGAGAAACGAGCCAAAGAGTTTGAAATTAGGGATTCTATAATAGTTAGGCTTAGGCCTGAACAGTTTCTGCCAGGAACCGTTAAGAAACTTCATGCTCGTGGAGCTAGCCCCTTTAGAGTGATAAGGAGAGTTGGCCCTAATGCCTATGTGCTTGAGCTATCACCGAATTATGGCATTAGCTTGACTTTTAATATCCTGGACTTATTCGAGTATAGGGAACCAGCAAACATACCCAGTGAGTCATTTGGGCCTAACCTTTCATATAAGAGCGAACCCGACCCAGAGTGTCCACCTCTAATTTTACCTGAGAGAGGAGAGCGAATCGAACGTGTCCTGGATGATCAAGCTATGACCACTTGGGGCAAAGGCTATCAACGTTACTTGGTCTGATGCAAGGTCGACCGCAGTCTGATGATTCGTAGGATACCCGAGAGGACTTGCATCACCTCGATCTTGACCTTCTGAAAAAGTATCAAAGCTAAATCAACCCTTACTTGACAGGGTCGAGTTCTTCCTACCCCGGGAGAATTGGTGTGAGCACCAGAATCTGAAAGAGGCTCCTCAACCCTCTGAGGATCTCAGATTAGGGTTTCATCTTTTGGGTCATGTAATTAGGCTTCAAGCCTATGTAATTCTTTACTTTGAGTCATGCACTTTTGTTTTAGTCCTGTACCTTGGCCAATGCGGTCAAGTTAGGTAAATAAACCTTGTATTTAGTTGAATTGATCCAAGTCCGAGTCTATTTGAAGATTGGACCCAAGCCTGTTCGAAGAAGAAGTGGACATTGAGTCTAGTCCAATCACTATTGGGCCAAGCCATGAAGGATGCCAATTCAGCCCTGGGGCACCACCTCATCATCCCATGTGGCACCACTTCACCTTGCTAAGTGGGCAGCACAAATCTGATTTCTTGGATGCCAAAGAGGACAACATCACTTGATACATTCCCTCCTTCCCTCCCCCTATGATGCTTATCTCCAAAAATAGGTGGGTGGCCAATGGAAGGTCAATGGGAGTTGAAAATTGTGAAGACAGGTCCCTTGCTTCAAGCCCCCATATCAAGCCATCTTTCCAAAATGCTTTGTCGGCCATGGAAGGTCAATAGGAGTTAAAGATATGAAGAGACAAGTCCCTTACTTCAAGCCCTCATATCAAGCTTTCTTCCCAAAATATTTGATCAACCATGGAAGAAATTCAAAAGTCCAAAGGCGCCAAGACGAGATCCATGCTTCATGCCCCCACATCAAGCCTTTCTCCATAAAAGCTTGGATGGTCAAGGAAAGAAGCAAAGATCAAGGGGCGCCCATGATTCTTGAAGACATGCTCCCCCTCCTCACTCCCTGAATCAAGCCCTCCATCAAATCAAGATCGGCCAAGAGAGGATTCCATGAATCAAATTCAGATTTTAGGTGCCTTGATGAAGACCTTTGTAGCAAGTTTTCATTTGAATTTAAATGGGACCTAGGAGCCTATTTAAAGGGCCCTACCCCCCCTTTGTAGAAGTTAATGATGATGAATGAAAAGAAATGATTTGAGAGCTACTCTTCTTGTTATTTGCCTTCGTTCCTTAAGAACGTCAATCTCCATCAGGGAGTACCTTCGCCTTCGGGCGTCGAGAGGTGTGAGGCCTCAAGTTACCTTCTCTTCTGTGCAAGCCATCCTCCATCTTCGAGCTCGGAGTCCTTCGGGATGATCCACCTTGGTGCCTAGCAAGAAGAACTCCATCCACCACCAACCTCAACTCTCATTCCTTCATCTCTTGTTTTCTTCTTGTTTAATCCTAACTCTTCCCTTGATTGCTCGCAGGTCCTCCAGGTACCATGAATATGGAGTCGATTTTCCTTGCCTTCGAGACCTTCGAACGGAAAGCCGGTGCATCCGCGGGGGTTGAAGGCTCGACCATCCAGGCCGCATCCACGAGAGCGAGTGAACTCGGCATCGAGCACTTCAGAGCTTTTAAGGATTGCAACCCTAAAACTTCTAAGTTGATATTGATCCGAGAGCTAAATCCTACGGGGTTTCTCAATCCCGGGGTCCTCTTCCTATCCTTGTTTAGGGACTTACTTACTAGTTTAATGTTCTTGTTATTTTAGAAACCCTAGATCTACTCTTGTCTATCTTCGAGAATTCTAAATCCATAAAAATACTAAAAATCACAAAGAACATAAACACTTGCATCATTCCTCTTATCTTGCATCTAGTTAGTCCCACATCACCAACTCTGTTGGTGTCTAAGGCAAGATGGTTAATGGCGAAACCCAACCCATGGTCTCACTTACTTGGCTCCTTTCTGCCCTGCTTGTGCGAACCTAGTTTCACCTTCAGGAAGGAGATATCAAATTTACATAACTTGATGACCCACTTGGCAAGCCGATCGGAGGTGTCGGGGCTTCTGAGGATTGTCTTGAGAGGTTGATCAGTTAGGACGATGATCAGATACGCTTGAAAGTAAGGGCGCAATTGCTTGGCTGCTATGATTAAGGAATAAGCAAGCTTCTGCATCTTTGGATATCTCATTTCGGCATCATGGAGAACTTTGCTGGTATAGTAGACAAGCCTTTGCTGGCCGTTCTCCCTATTCCAAATGAGGACAGAACTCATTGCTTCATCCGATGCCGATAGGTACAAGTATAAGGGCTCTCCCTCCACAGGCTTAGAAAGCAAGGGAGGGGTCTTCAGGTACTCCTTCAATGCTTTAAAGGTCGATCGACGGTCGTTGGACCACTGGAAGCAATCCGACTGCCGTAGGATTTTGAAGAAAGGAAGATACTTCTCAACCGACCTGGAGATAAAGCGACTGAGGGAAGCTATTCGGCCTGTAAGTTCATGTACTTGCTACTTGTTGGTCAGATGCCCCATGTCGATGATGGCCTTGATTTTATCAAGGTTGACCTCGATTCCTCTATATGTAACCAGAAAACCAAGAAATTTTTCGGAGGTCACCCCAAAAGTGCACTTGGCTGGGTTCAGCTTCATCCGATGACATCTCAAGGCATCAAAGGATTCTTGCAGATCCTTGATGTGGTCAGCTCTTCGAATGCTCTTTATAATCATATCATCAACATACGCCTCTATGTTTCTCCCAAGCTGCCCTTCGAAAACTCAGTTGATTAGTTTTTGAAAGGTGGCTCCGGCGTTCTTCAGACCGAAGGGCATCATTTTGTAACAATATAGCCCTTTATCGGTGATAAAGGCTGTCTTCTCCTCATCCTCTGGGTGCATTTTGATTTGGTTGTACTCGGAGAAGGCATCCATAAAGCTCAGGAGTTGGTGACCGGTAGTGGCGTCCACCAGTTAATCAATCTTTAGTAAGGGAAAGTTATCCTTTGGATAAGTTTTGTTGAGGTCGTTGTAGTCACGCATATCCTCCATGTCCCATTGGCTTTCTTTATCATAACAACATTTGCTAGCTAGTCGGGGTAATGAGCCTCTCTGATGAAGTCAGCATCAGAGAGCTTCTTAACTTCCTTATCAATTGCCCTCTATCTTTTAGGGGTGAAGCTCCTCTTCTTTTGCCTGACGGGCTTATAAGATGGATTCACCTTGAGTTGGTGGGTTATGACCTCCGACTGGATGCCTGGCATGTCCGACGCTGACCAGGAAAAGATGTCGGCATTATCCCGTAGAAAGCTGACCAACTCTGATTTGGTCTCTTCGCTGAGTGTACTTCCAATTTGCAGGACCTTAGTGGGATCATCTTCTCGAAGAGGTATGCACAGGATCTTCTTGATCGGTTGCCCACAATAGTCAGCTTCGGCCCTGGGGTCAAGCTGTTCCAAAGTGGAACGGTCTTCGAATTGTTTATCCTAGATGGTCAGACATTGCCTGGCCATTCTACGGTCCCCCCATTACTCCGACCCCATTTCGGATTGAAAATTTTTCCAGCATGTGGTATGTAGACACAATGGCTTGAAATTTATTAAGTGTTGGCCATTCCAAAATGGCATTGTAGGCCAAGGTCGTGCGTACAACCATGAAATTGATGGAGAGGGTCTTTTGACAAGGCTCCGGCTTGATTGTAATGGCCAGAGTTATTTCTCCTTCCACATCGACAAAGTTGTTAACCCCATAAGTGATTTTGATGATAACCAAATATTGGAGAATGCACATTTATTTCTAACAACTCGTCAAGTAGTTTACAAGTTTTTGCAGGATGATTTATTTGTTCAAACTTCAACTCCTATATTCTTACTTCTTGTTTTGAGTTGTGTTGTGATCTAATTTTATAAAGAAGAACCCAATGAACAAGTTAAGAAAAATCTATAAAAAGGATTACTTCTATGAGTATGTGTGTTTAAAATTTATTTTGAGTTGGTTTGTATCAAATGTGTAAAAGTGTTGGTGAGAGTCTTCATGAAGTTTAATTGTAAAAATCCTGAAGAAGTCACTCGAGCCGACCCAGCATGAAAAAGAGCCGACTCTACCTCATGGCACGCAACAAGGATTCTGACATGCAGCAATCCAAGCCGACTCGAAGGAATCTGAGCCGACTCTAGTGAATCTAAGTTGACTAGAATAAGTCCGAGCCGACTCTTCCAGAGTCTAGTTTTGAAATATTCTGAGAACAAGCCAGGCGAGCCAACTCTGCCTGACCTAATTTTGAAGACCTAAGAAAGCAAGCTGATCCGATCTGCAATGAGCTGACACTTTCAGAGTAAAGATTTTCAATTCTAAGAAGAAGAGCCGACCCAAGTTCAAGCGAGCTGACTCCTCGAGTTTAATGTGTTCAATGATAGAAGTTCGAGCCAACCTGAGCTATCAAGAGCCGACTTGTCCAAAGTAAAGACTTTGCACCCTGAGACAAAGAGCCGACTACACTGAAAATTAGTGACTTGACCTATCGACTCAAAGGAATCCGAGCTGACTCGAATATCATTTTTAGGTACATAACGGCTAGTTCCAGAATTTCTTTTTGAATGCCAAAAAATGCTCCAACGGTCATATGTCACATCCCAACGGTCTACAACGTCTCAAACTATCTTGGAGTGATGGAAGACCATATATTTGAAGGATTTGAACTTCTTAAAGGCAAGTTTTTGAAAGTTCTTTAAAGTTTTAAGAGTTCATTGAATATCCTACCTACCAACAAGCAAGAGAGCACAAAAAGCATTCAAGTCAGCCTTCAAGTCTTCACCAACTCTGATTGAAGCTTGAAGCACTTTGAAAAGAAGCCACTGAAGCAATTAAAGCGCATTGAAGCACATCCAAGTGGACTTCTGTCAAGCTGCACCAGCAACTATTCGACAACTAGAGTTTGTCATCATTGTTGCATTTATTTCAATTCATTCTTGAATTGTTTGGATTATTGGTGAGCTCGTTTGAAAAACCAAATAGGTTCTTGGTGAGCCTTTGATAAAAGCCAAGGGTTAGGTTCTTGGTGATCCTGTGAAAACCAAGTTGGGTTTCTTTGGTGATCCTGCTTAAAACCAAAGGGTGTTGGGTTTTCTTTGGTGATCCCATTAAAACCAGAGTGTAGAGGTTTTGGATTGTGATTCTATAAAATAATCATATTGTATTTGTGTGTGAATATAGTGGAAATCCCAAGTGGTATCTTGGGTAGTGGACGTAGGAGTTGGGTTGCTCCGAACCACTATAAATTTCTATGTGTTTGTGTTATGATTCTTTAATCTTTTTTAGCTTCTGGAAGTTATTATATTGCCACAGCACCTAACACTTTAAAAGGGATTTCGAAGAGCATATTTTTGCTTTAATTTTTTAATTTCCAATTCACCCTTCTCTTGGGAAAGCCATCTAAGCAACAATTGGTATCAGAGCAGTGTCTCTGATTATATAAGAGTAAAGATTGATGGCTCATCCCATGAGTACATTCTTGGCTGAAGGCCAGTCAACTAATAGACCTTCACTTTTCACAGGCACAAACTATTCTTATTGGAAGGCTAGAATAAAAATTTATATTCAAGCTATTGATTTTCAATTATGGAAGGTCATTCTTAAAGGGCCACATGTTCCCATGATCAAAATTGATGGCATGGATGTCCTTAAGCCTGAAGAAGAATGGGATGAACACGACATGAAATTAGGAAAATTAAATGCCAAAGCAATGAATTTGCTATACTGTGCTTTGGATTCAAATGAGTTTAATCAAATTTTCATTGCTCTTCAGTAAAGGAAATTTGGGATAAACTTGAGGTGACCCATGAAGGAACTTTCCAAGTGAAGACTTCAAAAATTAATCTTTTAGTGCACAACTATGAACTGTTCAAAATGGAACCTAATGAAAATATCTCTATCATGTACACTAGATTTATAGATATTATTAATGGTTTAAAAAGTCTTAGCATGGTTTACTCAAATGCTGATTTGGTACAGAAGATACTGAGATCACTTCCAGATAAATGGGACCCTAAAGTTACTACCATCAGGAAGCTAAAGATATGAATACTCTATCCATGGATGAATTACAGGGCTCTCTCATCACACATGAATTAGCCATGCAGCATATAACTGCTGATGATCAGAAGAAAAATAAAACTATTGCATTCAAGGCTGCATTGGAATCCAAGAATGATGAAGAGACAGAAGATGACTCTACCTCCTCTGAAGATGATTCAGAAGATGAAGATATTGCAATGGTCATGAGGAGATTCAGAAAGTTTATGGGAAAGAAGAAAGAAAGATTCAATAGAAAATTTCATAAACGAGGAGAACATTCTAAAGAAAAGGATAAGGACAAAGACAAAGAAAAGGAACAAGTCCCCACCTGCTACGAATATAAGAAATCGGGGCACATTCATCCTGATTGTCCACTACTGAAAAAATTCTTCAAGAAGAAGAAAAAGAAAGCGATGGTTGCCACATGGAGCGACAGTAAAGAATCCACCTCAACTGAAGAGCAAGAGACCACGAAAATAGCTAATCTTTGTCTAATGGGTCTCGAGGATCAGGTAACATCTCCCAATACTCAAATTGAATTTATATTTGATTAGTTAAATTCTGCATTTCATGATCTTTTATCTGAATTTAAAAAGGATGGAGTAAAGATTAAATCTTTATAGAATAGTAATGATTCTTTACTCAAAGAAAAAGAAGAGATTTTAGAAAAGAATATCTTGTTGCAAAAAGAAATTCATGACTTTTCTAAAAACTGTAAAGTATTGAAAACTGAAAATAATGTTTATCATGAAAAAAATAAAGTTTTATTGAATGAAAATCTTGAGTTGAAAAAGGAGGTTGAAAAGCTTAAGCCACTTATTGAAAGACTAACTTTATCTTCTAATAAGCTTGAGTTGATTCTTAAAAAACAAAGAATTTCTGGTAACAAAGCTGGAATTGGGTTTAACTCTTCAAATTCAAATTATATATCAGTAACTACTTTTGTGAAACAAAAAGATTTTGTTCCAAAGTTTACTTCTCAAAAGGCTTTTGTGACTAAAGGTCTTATTTTGAAAGCTACCTTGTATGTTCCTAAAAATTCAAATACAAAACATGCTATTTTTACATCTCATGCATCTAGAATTTCAAAGCATAAATCTTTTCAGAATTTTAGAATCAGATGTTTTGCTTGCAAGGAACTAGGACATAAAGCTTTTGAATGTAATATTAATAGAAGTGTCCATAATAAATCAAGAAAGATTTGGGTTCCCAAATGAACAACCTCAGCTAACCTGCAAGGACCCAAGTTAGCTCGGGTACCTAAAAGAACTCCTTGATTGTCTTGCAGGAAAGTCTTGCAGCCCAGAATTTAAAGAAAAGATGGTATCTCGATAGTGACTGTTCAAGGCATATGACGGGTGACAAGGATTAGTTCATCACCCTGGAAATAAAAAGAGGTATTGTTACTTTTGGAGACAATGACAAGGAAAAAATAATCGAAATTGGTAAGATCAAAATAACCCCCTGCACTTTCATTGAAAATATATTGCTAGTAGATAAATTGAAGCACAATTTATTGAGTATTAGTCAACTTTGTGATAAAGGCTTCAAGGTTATCTTTGAATCATCCATGTATATTGTAACAAACTCTCTTGATTCTAGTAGTAAATTCATTAGACATAGACTTGGAAATATTTATGTGGTAGGTCTAAATGATCTTGGCATGTCAAGTAGTTCCAGTTTAGTTGCAATGAATGCTAAGATCAAGGAGTCTTGTTTACTTTGGTATAGATGATTAGGTCATGCTAGCATGCATACTATTGCCATGTTAATTTCTAAAAATTTAGTTAGAGGCATGCCTAAGTTTAAAGTTGATTTTGATCATGTTTGTGATGCATGCCAAATGGGTAAACAAACTAGGGGGAGATTTAAATCCAAAAATATGATTTCGACAATTAGACCTCTAGAACTACTTTATATGGACTTATTTGGACCAACTAGGACTACAAGCATAGAAGGTATAAAATATGCCCTTATGATTGTAGATGATTTTTTCAGATTTACATGGATTTTATTTATAGCTCACAAAGATGAAACTTCAAAGTATTTCAAAAATTTCACAAAAAGGTTTCAAATCAGAAAAATCTCTCAATAATTTCAATTAGGAGTGATCACGGCACTGAATTTGAAAATCAGTTTTTTGATGATTATTGCACTGAAAACGGTATTGATCACAACTTCTTCGCTCCTAGGATACCACAACAAAATGGTGTCGTAGAGAGGAAAAATAGGACTTTGAAAGAAATGGCCCGAACCATGCTATGTGAAGGTAATCTTCCAAGGTACTTTTGGGCAAAAGTGGTGAACACTACTTGTTATACTTTAAATCGCATTTTGATCCGTCCTATTTTGAAGAAAACCCCCTATGAGTTATGGAATGAAAAAAAATCCAATATCAATTATTTTCATGTGTTTGGATGTAAATGCTTTGTGCTTAATAATGGTAAAGATAATCTAGAAAAATTTGATGCTAAATTTGATGAAGCAATTTTTCTTGGTTATTCATTATATAGCAAAGCATATAGAGTATTTAACAAGAGGACTCTTACTGTTAATGAGTCAATGCATGTTATTTTTGATGAAACTAACATTTCACCTTCTAAGAAAGAAGAGTGTATAGATAATGATGCAGGTAAAATTCAAAAGGAGATGAAAGACATGAGCATACAAGAAAGACCAATTGAAGAAGGAGAAGAAATAGTAAGGATCATACAGATCTACCAACTGAATGGAGGTACGCTACTTCTCATCCTAAAGAATTAATTATTTATGATCCTTCACAAGGTATTAGGACTAGGTTTGCACATAGAATTGTACATGACTACCTAGCCTTTGTATCATAAATAGAACCACATACCTTAGAAGAAGCTGAAAATGACCCAAACTAGATGTTAGCCATGCATGAAGAATTGAACCAGTTTGAAAGAAATAAGGTTTGGATATTAGTTGATAGACCTAAAGACCACCCAATCATAGGAACCAAATGGATCTATAAAAACAAATTAGATAAACAAGAAAATGTCATTAGAAACAAAGCTAGATTAGTGGCTAAGGGATATAGTCAAGAAGAAGGCATTGATTTTGATAAAATATATGCACCGGTAGCAAGATTAGAAGCCATTAGATTACTTCTTACATTTGCTTGCTATATGAATTTAAAACTTTTTAAATGGATGTAAAAAGTATATTTTTAAATGATTTTATCTCCGAACAAGTTTTTGTAGAACAACCACGGAGTTTTGAAGATCATGTTTTTCCAAACCATGTATTTAAACTGAACAAAGCTTTATATGGTTTGAAACAAGCTCCTAGAGCCTGGTATGATAGACTTATCACCTTCTTGATTGAAAATGTTTTTTCAAGAGGAAATGTTAATAAAACCCTTTTTATCAAAAAGAAAAATAATGATATATTAGTTATACAAATTTATGTTGACGATATTATATTTGGTGTGACTAATGAAAGTTTCTGTGAAGAATTTGCTAAGTTAATGCAGAGAGAATTTGAAATGAGCTTAATGGGTGAACTTAACTACTTCCTCGGACTTCAAGTAAAGCAAACAAAGGAAGTGATCTTTATCAACCAAGCCAAATATACTAAGAAAATAATTAAGAAGTTTGGTATAGAGACGAGCAAACAAATGAGCACACCCATGAGCCCATCTTCCAAATTGGACAAAGATGAAAATGGATCCAATATTGACCAAAAGCTATATAGAGGTATGATCGGATCCTTATTATATTTGACTACTAGTAGACCGGATATCTTGTACAGTGTATGTATTTGTGCTAGATTTCAATGTAATCCTAAAGAAACACATATGCTTGCTGTTAAAAGAATTATCAAGTATCTAAAAGGTACAAGTAATTTAGGTCTTTGGTATTCTAAAGAATTATCTTTAAATTTAATTGAATTTTCTGATGCTGATTATGCTAGTTGTAGAATTGATAGAAAGAGCACTAGCGATATATGCCAATTTCTAGGATTGAATTTAATCTCATGGCACTGTAAGAAACAAAACTCGGTAGCACTATCTACTACTGAGGCAAAGTATGTTGCTACAGGGAGTTGTTGTGCACAAGTATTATGGAGTAAACAACAACTAGAAGACTTTGTGTTACACAATACAAAATTCCTATCAAATGTGATAACATAAGTGCTATAAACTTGACCAAAAATCATATTCAGCATTCTAGGACTAAGCATATAGAGATTAGACATCACTTTATTAGAGACCATGTTTTGAATGGTGACATTGAACTAGAATTTATCCTAACTGAAAAATAGTTAGCTGGCATTTTTACTAAGCCACTGAACCAAGATAGATTTGAACTGCTTAGAGGAGAATTAGGGCTTTGTGATCCTTTCTAGATTATCCTAACCTAATTTTCTTTAAAATTAAGGTTGAACTATCTAGAAAACCTCCTATAACTATTCATGATTGATGAACAACTTTCCTTGAGATTTTATTAAATCAAACTCAATCTCTAAATCATTTCATTTTCTGTGGAAAGTTCTTGTTCGAGTCGACTCGAGCAATTTTGCTCTGGTCGAGCTGGCTCGAATATCTGATTTTTATGCTCTTACTCTGGTCGAGTCGACTAGGTCAACCTGAAGTCTTGCCTAGCTGACTCGAAGTTCTGCTTGTTCTGAGTTTGCTCTGGTCGAGCCAACTCAGATGATCTTAGGGTTAGGTGAGCCGACTCGAATGTCGGGAAATCACTATCTTTCTTGCACTTCACTCTTTTAATTTCACTCCAAACTCTCTTCACTCCACTCGGAACCTTTACCAATCTCTCAAAAACCATTCCCCGGAACTCTGATTTCCTAAATCCCACTGCAATGACTCCAAGAAGATCTACACGGAAGACTCCTCAAGTAGCAGAATCAAGCAAACGTAGTGAAGATCTAAAAGGAAAGGGAGAAAAGAGAAAGAGGTCCACTCATGAACAACAAGAAGAAGAAACATCCTCTCCGACTGGGAAATCCACTTCTATGGCCAACAGGCCTGTTACTTGTGACAGAAGGATCAATTTCTCCTTCCTAGAAGAAATGAAAATGAAGATCAAAAGTTGGATAGACAAGCAAGGCTGGAAGTATTTCTGCCTATTGGATATTCTAACCTACCCTTTTCTGGTATGAACTTTCTATGAAAACCTAACTCTTGAAGAGTATCATTTAGAATCAACTGTTAAGGGAGTTAAAGTCATTGTGGATGAAGAAAAGCTGGGCAACTTGCTTTAAATGCCAACAGATGGTGCAACAGAGCTTACCCTAATTGACAGAGAACAAACTTTGAAGCTCATTTTAGAAAGAGAAGATGTAAGCTCCGTCCAGCATGTTCAAGCCAACTTGCTATCAAAGGAAATGAGACTTCTTCACAACATGGTTAGTAGGATTTTCCTTCCCAGAACCAGTCATTTTGACTAGGTGAGCAAAAAGGACATGACTTTTTTGGGACATCTGATTAAAGAAGAACCTCTCAACCTACCTTTCATCATGATGATTCAAATGAGAGAAGTAGCTAGAAAAGTTAAAGCATGCTTGCCCTACAGTATCATTTTTACCTTATTGTTTGAAGAAGCTGGAATTGATCTAACTGATGAGATAGGCAAGCCTTTACGTCACTTAGACACTTATTCTTTCAATTCTCTTAAAAGAATGGGATATAAACTACAAGATGGAGTATGGATAAAGAAAATGTCGGTTCAGATTGTTACCACTTCCTCAGATGATGATGAACCTGATGATGTTGAAGCCAATAAGTCTGGAAACAAAGATGAAGACAGATCTGAAGATGCAATGATAACTCCATCTGAACTTAAGAAGTTAATATTTCAAAGGATGGAAACAATCTTTGATTCATTGACAGGTCACATGAATTCTGCACTTGATGATTTAAGAAGTTCAGTTAATGTCAATCTGCAGAAAATGAGATCAGAACAATTGCTTCACAAGGAGAAAATGGAAAAGAAAATGGAGAACTTTAAAGAAAAAATCAGAAGTATCCTACTATAATCTTCAAAGGAAACTTTCACTGCTGAGGACACTCCTGTACAGATCAACAAAGAGTTGGTTGAGACTCCTGTTCATCCATCTCCTGTTCCATCATCTGATCCATCTTCAATCAAACCTAAACTTGTTGAGACCAAAAAGAAGTCAAAGACTAAGAAGACTAAGTCACCTAGAGTCCCAGTTAGAACTAGATTCAGGGATTTAAGGTTTAAACCCCTGAAAACCAAAACCTTTGATAAGGTTATAGATGTTGGCTCCTCTTCTTCTAGTGAAGAAGAAGAATAGGTTGATTAGCTAGTCTTTTGGTTGTATTGATCACATATTTGTACCTCTGACCTTTTACAATATGAATGCTTTACCTTTTATCTTACTGAATGAATGTACTTTCTTTCATACTTTGTATGGAATATTTTTCAATGAAATGAAAGCTCTTTTAGTAATTTCTATTATTGTCATGTGTTATCTTTCTAATCATACAATGTTTTTGATACAACTATGATGAATTTTTAATTAGAATTTCCAATTGAATTTGAGAAAGTAAAATTATCTCAAACAAATATTAAACACTTTCTCAATCTGTTTCAAAATTTAAGCTTTATTGAACATACCTTTTTGATGGTTTGATAAAAAGGGGGAAAATGGTATTTATGATTGAGCTATCATGAAAATTCTGGTATCTATGTTAAGCTTCCTTCTAATTATTCTTAAAGTGTATAAAAAGAATGAAAAAGGGGGAGCACAAAAGTGATTGTATTCAAATGGACCTAACTGCTTAATTACCTTAAAACCTAGAGAAAGGGGGAGATTCTCTTGAGAATGGCTTTATCTCTAAATCCTTCTCTTGCTCTGATTGCTTAAAATTAGTCTTAATTCTATCAATTTTTTTCTAAACTCTGATACTCCATGTTTGTGTTAATTCTGATTTTATGAAGTATGCAAAGTCTAACACTTTATATACATAAAAGCACTAACATAAATGCTATACAATGTCTTCTCTAGAGCTCTAATACTTATTTACAAACATAGTTAGCTCCAGTACATGTGAATACTTACTATCAAATACTTTTATACATGTAAGTGTAAAGAATTTTTCATGCCCAGTGTTTTATCATCATCAAAAAGGGGAAAATTATTGACCCCATAAGTGATTTTGATGATAACCAAACATTGGAGCATGCACATTTATTTCTAACAACTCGTCAAGTGGTTTACAAATTTTTATAGGATGATTTATTTGTTCAAACTTCAACTCATACATTCTTACTTCTTGTTTTGAGTTGTGTTGTAATCTGATTTTATAAAGAAGAACCCAATGAACAAGTTAAGAAAAATTTGTGAAAAGGGTTACTTCTATGAGTATGTGTGTCTAAAATTTATTTTGAGTTGGTTTGTATCAAATGTGTAAAAGTGTTGGTGAGAGTCTTCATGAAGTTTAATTTTAAAAATCCTGAAGAAGTCACTCGAGCCGACCCAGCATGAAAAAGAGTCGACTCTACCTCATGGCACGCAACAAGGATTCTGGCATGCAGCAATCCAAGCCGACTTGAAGGAATCCGAGCCTACTCTAGTAAATCCAAGCCGACTGGAATAAGTCTGAGCCGACTCTTCCAGAGTCTAGTTTTGAAGTGTTCTGAGAACAAGCCAGGCGAGTCGACCCGAACCAAATCGAGTTGACTCTACCAGACCTAATTTTGAAGACCTAAGAAAGCGAGCCGACCCGATCTGCAATGAACCGACTCTTCCAGAGTAAAGATTTCTTATTCTGAGAAGAAGAGCCGACCCAAGTTCAAGCGAGCCGACTCCTCGAGTTCAATGTGTTCAATGACAGAAGTTTGAGCCGACTCGAGCTATCAAGAGCCGACTCATCCAGAGTGAAGATTTTGCACCTTGGACAAAGAGCTGATTGCACTGAGAATTGATGACTCGACCTATCGACTCGAAGGATCCAAGCTGACTCGAAGGAATCCGAGCTGACTCGAATATCATTTTCAGGTACATAATTGCTAGTTCCAGAATTTCTTTTTGAATGCCAAAAAGTGCTTCAATGGTCATATGTCACATCCCAATGGTCTACAATGTCTCAAACTATCTTGGAGTGATGGAAGACCATATATTTGAAGGATTTGAACTTCCTAAAGGCAAGATTTTTGAAAGTTCTTCAAAGTTTTAAGAGTTCATTGAATATCCTACCTACCAAAAAGCAAGAGAGCATAAAGAGCATTCAAGTCAGTCTTCAAGTCTTCACCAACTCTGATCTAAAGCTTGAAGTACTTTGAAAAGAAGCCATTGAAGAAATTAAAGCGCATTGAAGCACATCCAAGTGGATTCTTTCAAGCTTCACCGGCAACTATCCGACAACTATTATTTGTCATTATTATTGCATTTATTTCAATTCATTCTTGAATTGTTAGGGTTATTGGTGAGCCCATTTGAAAAACCAAATAGGTTCTTGGTGAGCCTTTGATAAAAACCAAGGGTTCTTGGTGATCCTGTGAAAACCAAGTTGGGTTTCTTTGGTGATCCTGCTTAAAATCAAAGGGTGTTGGATTTTCTTTGATGATCCCGTTAAAACCAAAGTATAGAGATTTTAGATTGTGATCCTATAAATAAATCCTACTGTATTCGGGTGTGAATATAGTGGAAATCCCAAGTGGTATCTTGAGTAGTGGACGTAGGAGCTATGTTGCTTCGAACCACTATAAATTTCTATGTTTGTATTATAACTCTTTAATCTTCTTTAGCTTCTGCAAGTTATTATATTGCCACAGCACCTAACACTTTAAAAGGGATTTCGAAGAGCACATTTCAGCTTTAATTTTTTAATTTCTAATTCACCCCCCTCTTGGAAAAGCCACCTGGGCAACAAGAGTTCTCTCCAAATCCTGTTAATGGCATTGGGGATTCTTGCATCCTCGCTTTGGGCAGGTTTATTCTGACAAAAGCATCATACAATAAAATCTCCGTGGAGCTTTCATTATCTATGAGGATCCTTCTTACATTATAGTTGGCAATCACTGCCGACACAACCACAGGGTCATTCCCAGAGATTTGGGCCTCTAAGAGGTCTTCGTCAGAGAAGCTAAATACATTAGAATTCGGAGGCCTCTCGACAATGTCTTGATCTTCTTTACTCCTCTAGTCGAACCGACGGTGGAGCACACCGACATTTCCATCGGTGGGGCACTGGTTGGGTAGCTCTATCTCCTCTGGGGGGTCCTTAGCAATAGAGGTTTCAGCCCGACTCCTTTGGGGTCGGACGTACTTGTGCAGGTTCCCCCTCCTTATCAGATCTTCGATCGCATCCTTCAGCTAGAGACAGTCTTCAGTGTTGTGCCCATGGTCATAGTGGAAGCGACAGTATTTGTCCCTATTCCTTGATGCGGAGGGACTCCTCATCGAACAAGGCCTTTACAAGAAAGTCTCGTTCTCGATCTCCATGAGAATTTTCTTCCTCGGGAGGGAGAGAGGCACACAAGTCTCGAACTTCCTGGGGAAGTCATTCGTCTTAGGGCTATGGCGTCTTGCCGAATTGATGCCATCACTAGGAGGTCAGACTTCAGGAGCTTTGTCACTCTGCTTCTTGGGAGCCGACCTCTCTTCAACCTGGCATCAGCTTGCCACTTGTTCTTCTGCCAGGGCATACTTCTGTGCCCGGACTAACAGTTCGGAGTAGCTTGTCAAAAATTTTTTGTCCAGGGAGAAAGTGAGCGTGGACAATCGCAGCCCCTTCTTGAAGACTGACATAGCTACATCTTCATTGAGGTCCGGGACCTCCATGACCACCGAATTGAATCGGGTCATGTAGTCCCAGAGGGTTTCTCCCTCCTTTTGCTACACGAGGAAGAGGCAGTCCTGTTCCTTGGTGCCCGGCTGCAAGTCCTAAAATGGGACAGAAAAAGTTTTTCTAGCCGAAGGAAGGAGTGAATCCTACCTGGTCGGATGGCGGAGAACCACATCTGAGCTGCCTTCTTGAGCGTCGCAGGGAAGGCAATGCAGTGGAGGGCGTCGGAGATGCCCTGTACCATCATGTGGGCTTTATAAGTGCCCAGATGATCCAGTGGGTCGGTGGTGCCATTGTAGGCATCCACCTGAGAGATTTTGAAGTGGTAGGGGATAGCTTTCCCCATGATTCTGGCAAAGAAAGGCAGGCAAGAGTCATACACCTGCGCTCCATCGGCCTTTTGCCGATCGACCAGCTTAGCGATCTGCTCTTGCATATGCTGGAGCTTGCTGGTGTAGTCCCTCGGGTCCTCACTGTGGTGCTGATCGCCATCAGGAACCGAGTTTGTGAAGGAGAGTGAGGCAGACCTCGCTCTCTTTTCATTAGCATGAGCCCCCTGAGATCTTCGGGGCTCTTAAACTAGGTGGAAGCGGGGTTGCAGTGCTCCCTGCTATCGGTTTCCTTCGACAGCAGATAGAGATTAGTTTGTGATGCCGTAAGGGGCAGCTACCTATTGTTGGCTACATCTTGGAGATTCTGAACCGCGGCAATAAGGGTGTCGATGCGGTTCAGAAGGATTTAGAACTATTGTTGTCCCAAAGTGATGGAAGGTTGGGCGACGTCATTCTCCTTGGGAGGATCTTCCGATCTTGATGGTGAGTGACCTCTCCTGATGGAGGTTCTCTGGGATCTTCCTTTCACCATTGCTTCACTTAGTAGTGGATTCCTTCTTTTAGAGAAAGGAAACAAGGACGGAGCTTCGGGCCTCCCTTTCTCTAGCACCAATCTGTTACCGTCAAGTCTCCCGGACTGGGTTCTCTTGGCTTGGCTGGAGCGCTCTTCTTCCCGGTTCCTGTAAAGAAGTCCCACGGGCCGGTGGTGTTCCGACGAGGGACACTCCGATGGCTAAGTTAGCGGGAGCCTTATTGTAACAGAATAGAGGAATTGAAAAGGAGATAGCTCATGGAGAAGGTGACGTGCCCTTACCATTCAAAGCTCCCCGTTTACCTTATGTAGGCATAGAACACTACCAGATTCTATTAGGGGCTAGGATGGAAAGGTCTGATCTGCCCCTAGGAGAATCAGGGTGGTGGCCAGGTGGCACCAGGACATGGCCACGTCGTGGGATATGTTGTAACAGAATTCTGGTACCAACTGGAAGGGGCTTCTGGAGCCTTCTAAGTAGTATGGGTATGGCTAGAGTAAGTCAGTTGGACCTCGAGTGGGTTGGTCGGATCATTGATGGAGTGGGTCGATCGGACCTCTGATGGAGTGGGTTGATTGGACCTCTGCTAGAATAGGTCGTTCAGACCTCTGATGGAGTGGATCAGTCGGACCTCTGCTGGAATGGATCGTTCGGATCTCTGATAGAGTGGGTCGGTCGGATCTCTGTTAGAATGGGTCGTTCGGACCTCTAATGGAGTGGGTTGGTCGGACCTCTGCTGGAATGGATCGTTCAGACCTCTGATGGAGTGGGTTGGTCGGACCTCTGCTAGAATGGGTCGTTCGAACCTCTGATGGAGTGGGTCGATCGGACCTTTGTTGGAATGAGTCATTCGGACCTTTGATGGAGTGGATTGGTCGGACCTTTAGTCCAGTTCGGAGAAGGGCTGATTGGGTATAATAGATAGCAAAGTTCTTCTTCATACAATTTGGCTTTCAACAAGATGCAAAACGATCTTTAAGTTATTGAAGTCTATCCTATGAATGATAGATTCTCATAGTCTAACTTTAGAATCAAACCAAGTTTGGCCAGGCTAGACAGATGTTTCGTTAACACAACTTGGCATACTATCTATCCATTAACAACATGCTCCTTCCTATTAAGGGTAGCTTCAGACCACACCCTCCTAAAGATTGACACGCTGTTTCACTCTTAGATAAATCAAGGGACCAGGAAACATTTTAGATTTGAAAACTGGTGGTACTCTTATCTGGATCTTGAATCAACAATTAAAGACTCTTGAAATAGAGTCATTCCCACTTTGGACCCGACAGTAGTCTGGGTATGAAAATTGAGAAGGCTCAGGGCAGACCTTAGGATTTGAAGGAGAATAGTGGGAGACATCTTTCAAAGAAACAAGAATTAATGAACATAATACAATCTCTCGACAAGTAGGAGGAAGACAATGGTCTTGTTGCTAAAGATAGTGATGGGATCCCATTTAAAACTGTAATTAGTGGACTTGATATCTTAATAAGAAACTTATAGAAATCAAGAAAACAGTGGATTAAGGATGGTGATCATAATACTAAATTTTTCTATATCAGTGCAAAAAATCAGGGAAGAAATAACAACATTTCGAGGATTTTCATTAATGGTCAACTTGTAACTGACCAAGAGAAAATTCAGGACGAATTTCTTTCCTATTTTCCAGATCTCCTTCATACAGGAGATCCAAAACTCCACAAGCCAAATTGGAACAATCTCTTCCCTAAGAGACTCGCTGACTTAAAATTCTTAGATACACCTTTCTCAGAAGCAGAAGCTCATCGTGCTCTATTCTCCTTGTCCAAGGATAAGGCTCTTGGTCCAGACGGTTTTCTTATTTCTTTCTACCAATATTTCCAGAAAATCCTCAAAGTAGATACCTTGAACCTATTTAAAGACTTAAGCACAGGCAGCGATGAAGTATGTCTCTTTCTCAACGGCTCCTCATCCGTACTTCTAACCCTTATCTTTAGAGAGGTCTGAGAGCTTGTTGGTTATCCCAACGGTTGGCAGGTTACTTGGCCTGGCTTCTTGCTCAAGGTATGTCTGAGAGGTCTTTTCTTTTCTTTGGCTATTGATATACTTGTTAAGGTAGCCCTTACAGACCAAGTTTTTAATTTTTTATTTTAACTGATAATAGTCTTCCGTATCATGACCATGATCTTTGTGGAAGCGATAGTATTTGCTCGTCTCTTTTTTCTGGCAAACCTTTCATGGATAGTGGTTGGCATAGATAGTTTTATTTTAGATCTCCATTAAAATTTTAGATTGAGAAGCAGTTAAGGAGATGTAATCGATGAATTGTTAAGCAGGGTGATTTGGCTTTAAATTCTTTAGGGATATGGCAGCTTTTGGCTGAGCACAAGTTTCTTCCTTGCAAGCCCGCTTCTTCTTGCTTTTCTTATTTCTTTCCTCCTTCTGGTAGATGAAATAGCTTTGCTTAGCTTGGGCATATTTTTTTACATACACGAGGAGCTCAGCATAATTTCTTAGAAAGTTTTTATCCAAGGAGAAACTCAAGTAACCATTTCGGAGTCCTCACTTTAAGATTGACATAGCAATGGATTCATTGCAGTCTCTGACTTCTAATGTGGCTACATTAAAGCATGCCATGTAACTTCGAAGCATCTCTCTTTCTTCTTCTTTAATAGAGAAGAGATTATTGATCACTGTTATAGGCAATTAAAAAAAATTTCATCAACTCAAACTATAGTTAGGATGAGTCAAGATCGTATCCTCAAGGATCAGTTAGAGTTATGTTCACTTTTAATTAAGATTTTTAGTTAGAGTTCTAATTAAATTATAAAAGTTAAATTAAGAAAGAATATAATTATGATTGGAACTAAAAAGCAAAAGAAAATAAGAATTTAATTTAATTATCAAGCAGAAATTAAATAGGATAGGTGTCTTAGGATTTTGATTCGATTTCTTTTAATAAAATATAATTTAGTTCTTTAATATGTAATTAATAAAGTTATGATTGATTTTCAAGTATAACTTATCTCACTGGGTATAGAGATGTCTCTACATAGTCATGGACTATTCAAAGTTTTAAACCAAGCATAGCCTATCTCGCTGAATACAAATCTATCCATACATAATTATAGACTATTCAAAGACTCAGATCATATAAATAATTAAAATATCCTACAATCTAAATTCTGAGCATAATTTATTTTACTGTGTAGTACCTTGATGTACCAAACGTAGTCATAGATTATTCAAAAATCTAAATTATAGATTAAATAATATGCACGGTACTTGAAACAATGAAGAAAATATTTTATTCAGAAAAAAAGATCATTATATCAAGCTTTAATTACATGATAAAAAAAACTAAAATATAAATAAAAAGAACTTTCTCTACTCTCTCGGAGACTTGGAGATTAGCCGAGTATGATATTTGTAAGCTTCATCTTCAACGGTCAAAAGATGAGGAAGAAGAACAACCATGCCAACATCTCTCTTGTTAGAAGCCCTTTACATGAAAGAGAAGAAATATAACAATGAACTACTAGTTCTCAGCTCTCTGCTCACCGTTTCCACTTGCTCTGCTGCTACCCCTTAAATAGGGTCGAGACAAGTCCAATCCTAGTCCAAAACGGGGATCAAAACCCCATCCAAACTTGTATTTGACCAGCTAATGCTTTTCTAGCCTGCTCGATCATGATCAGAAAGTCACAATCATGTCTCATCAATGCTCAAAATATCATCAAAAGTCTCCAATTCCCTTTAAATTCGGCCAGCAATGATTGCCATCAATTGGAGGATTTGTGCTCGACTGTTAGATTGCACCTAGATTAGTCTTTGGAAGGTCCCTGGATGAATTCCTAAACTGACCAAAACCCCCAAATTAGCTCACCACCCTCCATTTGCATGCCAGAAAGCCTCACTAGAGCTGCATGCCACTGGCATTGCCGAAGCCCTTGCTGCCTTCATCACCAATACCTTCATCGGTACCGGATTGTGCCAAGGAGATCAGCCACCGCCCGATCGTGCACAGCAATGCATCAACCAAGGCCCCTCCTTTGTGCGCCGCTACTGCTGCTAGCACTGCCGAAGCTGCCAAACCTATCGGAGCTGTCGTCTTCACCATCAACCTCCCATGGCTGTTGTGCTATCTTCATTACAGAAGCATTTTCCTATGCCTTGTACCACACCTTCATTCTAGATCCCTTCCACTACTGTCATTGCTAGATCGTCACCGGACCATCGTTGCTATCATTGTCACTGAGCTCGATGATGCTCGATGGCGTCATCTCCTTCTTGGATTAGCACCAATCCAGAACCAAACCATGGTTAACACCATAAACTTCTCGTGCTCTGCACAGTCTCCCTTTGTCGACGACCTCACTGCTGTCACTGTCGAAGCTGTTTATTGGCTTCATTGCCCAATTTCAGCACAGCCCAAGCCATGGACTATAGCCATGGCTTCGATGGACCGCACGGGGTGTTGCAGGCTGACCGACTAGTCCATCATGGATCGGCTACTTTAAAAATTATATTTTGGTATGTTTTTATTATATTTCAAGTAGAATTTAGGCTCAAATTGGATTGGACTCGAGCTTGGATTTGGACCACTTGTAGATCTCTAATTGTTCTTCAACATGAGTCCAATTTGCTCGTAATCTAAGTCTTTTTAACCAGCAAATCAAGCTGTTTATATTAATAACCATCTTTCCTATAAAAGAATAATAAAAACATAAACTCTTAAATAATAAAGATAAATTAATATATAAATTAATACTTTTATTGATATATTTATAGAACTCATCATGCCCCCCAACTTGAACTTCGCTCATCCTTGAGTAAAAAAAAAAAAAATTAGAGTTAGGTACCTTTTAGCTTAGAGTTTCAAGTTTTACCGAGTACATAGTTTTCTCATTGATATTCAGTAGAGCGAGAGTAAGGTACGTCATTAGAATATTAATACTTATCCAATATAAAAATTAAGTAAAGAACACTAAACCTTTTTCCGAACATCTAACTTACCTCTACCTTTATCTCCAAATCATTAACCTTTCGATGTGCTAAGGTATTGTTACTTCCATCCTTCATTTATTATAGAAGCATCTTCACATTGCCCACTTTTTGACTTGAACAACAATGCTTACTTAGGCGAAGGTGCTCAGTTACTCGGTGGAAGACCAATGTTTAATATTTTTTTGAAGTGCTGAGCATCATGGCCTTCCCTTCACTGTTTGACGTGAACCTCCATACTTGATTTAGATACAAAGATCTGGTTATTTAGTTTAGGGCAATCTATATATACTTTGTATTTTATAATTTTATTTTGGGTACGTAGTTTTTTCCTTAAATTTAAGGTAGCTTTCATACCGCTTATTTTTTTTCAATATAAACATATGAATAGTTACCTCACATTAGTCCATAAGATGTAAACTCTTCTTTGATGCTGGTAGGAGGACTTAGAAGTGTTCAAAGAAAAATATTTATGTTTTAGACTTAACTCCCTATTAGGTTTTCTTACTACTTGATCCCTCATTATCTCACAAACTCTTTTTAAAAGTTTTCTTAGCTCAGCTTGATTCTTAAGCATAATCAGGTACTTGAAGATAAATACTAACTTTTATTTAAGGACCTAATTTTTTTAAATTTATTAATTCTCCCCCCAACTTAATCACTATTACCCTTGATAGAGAAAGAAAAATAAATTAAAGATGGTGGAAAGGAAAGATGTCACTTGGGGTCAATCTCCAGGATTGAAAATGATCTGGATTAAGGTGGCTTTAAAATGTTGTTCTAAATCTTTAAGGTGGAGTAGATTTATTCAAAAAAACTAAAATAAAAAGAAAAGAACATAAGAAAATAAGGACGCTAATTTGCTTTCCAATAAGCACTAAGTTTAACATCTTCAGCCAGATGCTATGATGAAGTCTCACTGATAAAAAAATTTAGGCATGTCCTCTAAGGTTGCAAAAGGATAGGGTCAATTAGGAGACCTTGTCATCATGATAGAAAAGTGTTCATAGAGTATTCTAAGATGATTAGCCCGGATCAATAAAATGCACCGAGTAAGATTATTCTCAGGCTGATTAGGCAGCTCTTCTTCTTCTTCCTCCCTATAGAGTGCATTTAATAATTGATTGGTTTGATCAAATTAAATATCTAGTTCAATTTGATTGCTTTGAATTTCTGGTTTGGTCAGGGTTTATGCAAAGGTTTGAAGTTTTGCTATATCGTATAATGATTGTAGAACATTCTCTTCAAATGATGAGCTATAGGTAGTAGGAGAAGGTTAATATTGTGGATATGACTGATCGTAATAGGGAGTGTCTACGAACAAGAATCTTTATGTTACTAGGATAACCACTAGATATGGTTGCCACGAAAAATCTTATTGAACCACCCGACCTGAATTATAGGTGTTAAAATACGAGTTATCTCTTGGTTATATGCTATATAGATTTAATCTTGATAAACTTGGTCATACCTAGACTCAGGAAATTAGTATGCAGTTGGATATTCACTCACAAAGTAAGTGGGGCTCGAATATATAGAGCAAGTTTGTTGTGCAGGAATAAAAATATAGAGCAAGTTTATTGTGCAAGAAGAAAAGGATTGGAAGAGTGTTTGATAGCTAGTAAATCTAATTTACAGGACAAGACATCTAGTCTACTATCTAATTTACAGGACATCTCATCCATTCTACTACAAAGATCCATGTTCTTAGCACTGCTCTATGTTATCGGATTGTTCTGATTGGTTGGATATGTAACCAAGGATCCTAAATAGGAGCAATCCTTCTATTTTTTTTTATTTTATGAAGATGGGAAAAGAAGAAAGATAGAGAAGAGTTCTAAAGAGAAGGATCTAAGGAGTCTTAGAGCTAAGAGTGATAGAGAAAGATTTAGTTAGGGTATAGTTATTAATTTGTAATTAAGTTAGCATAAATTGGACTCTTTATCCTAGGGTTAACCTAAATCTAGACAGCTTCTAACTACGCCAAGGTCACCTTCGAGCTCTCCAAGTCAGGGGTTAATCAACCAACTGACCAGATAAGTGTAAGGTCGGTGGGGGTCCCCTCATTACTTTTCTTAAACACCAAATAAATTATCCAGGTTAGCCAACATAACTAATTAAATAACCACTTTCCTTCAGGATCATGTCCTTGAACTACATTCCTAGATATCAGTCAACTGATCAACCCTAACATGGTCCAACTCTTAGGGTCCCTTGTCCTAATGAGCTTGAAAATCCTTAGAGACTAATATCTAATTGATTTTAATTTAAAAGTTTGGGTTAGTGTAGTATGCAGGGTGATGATTTGTGGGTCAAGGAAGGGTGATGAAATCCCTACCTTATATTGTTTAGGGATTAAGTACCCTTAAGATAGTTTACGAGATGTAATGCAAAATAAACAAGTGTCCAAAAAAAAATTAGTTTGATATTTTTCAATACATAGTGGAGTGCAGCATGTACAAATTCGGTGGCTGCCCAAATGGCCTAGTTGCCCTATTGAGGAGGAGGTCTTTCAGAAGATTTAACATCTGAGTACTTTCTACCATAAAAGAAAAAAAATCAGAGTGCTTTCGATTATGTTTCTTCAAACAAATTTTTCTACCATGGGAATACTAATTATAACCAACAAACAGAAAACCTTCAATTCACACAATCAAAATGCAACAGTGAAACCACCGACTCCATTCAAACCTCCCAATATATAGCAACTACAATCTCAAATCTAGCAGACATAACAACAACCACCACGGCCACCTGCAGAGAATCTAAAATAGAATATTTCAATAGGCTTGTTGATCTAGGCCACTAAAAGTGAGTCTCCTCCCTTCAAGGGCAATCTAGGGTTTTTTGGAGTTTCTAGGTTTAGTTAGGTTTTGTATAATTAAAAAAAAGGAACTTGTAACATTTTATCATGAATTGGTTCATGACCAAAGGATATGTTGTTTCGGGACGATGGTATATCAAGAGTAGATCATTGATATCATATCTGTTGGTTGTCCTCTTAACCAAGTAGCATGGAGATGCCGGGATGTCATCAGGTGTTGTGTTTGACACTTCACTGAACGTGACTCTCATGCGGGATTCTCTTTTTGTCGAAGAGGAGTTTTGCATTAGAATATGAACATGAATTATTCCTCTGACTTGAGATTACTATGGCAGCTTGCAAGCAACTCACTGTGCTTAGGTGCCAGACTATCCAAATTTCTGATCCGGTGATGGAAGATTACTGGGTACAGTCAAATACTTGTGTAGTGGTAGTAGGATCAATAAAGGATTGACCTTTCCAAACGGTTTGGATTAAATACTTAATATGTCTCAATTAAGAAAGACCTTGGCTAGGGCATTTATTGTAAGGAGTTACAGGGATTCTTTGTTTGAGACATATTGAGATGGATTGATTAGGGTTGGGCAGTTCAACCCTAATGCCATCCGGAGCATTAGGAGGTTCAAGGAATAAGTTTAGTGCTATTCCATATTCGACAGGTTCATGTTGCTCTACAATTTTCAACCTATCCGGGCGCTGGGTGTCATTGCTAGATGGCGACTTTAGCTGGTACTAGAAATGTTCCCGTGCTATCGGTTTAGTATTTGAACCTGAAGGGTCACATACATTAGGAGCTTAAGTAACTAATCAGCAAATCAATTTGGACCTAATTGTAAGTGTTACAATTAAGATTTGACCTAATTAATTATGGATTAATTATTAATTAAATTAAATCAGATTTAATTTGATTTTAATTATTCCAAATTATGTTGGGTCAACAGCCTTTTCAAAATAGGTTCGATTGGATTTAAATCTGGCTTTTGATTTGAGTGTCAAATCAATTTGAAATTGGACCATGAGTCAGAGCCCAGTTGGACTGGGACTCTCTCTCCATATCTCTCCCTCTCTCCTTGTTTTCACATGCCATATGGCATGAAATTTTTATGAATGAAGAGGAATGATATGAGGAAACCAAGTCTCCTCTCATTTATGACTTGGAAAGTTTCTTAAGTCTTGTTTTCACACTAGTCTTCTCCCATTTTTGACTTGGAAAGGCCTTCATTATTTTATCATGATAAATAAGGGTGGTGACATGGAATGGAGAATTTGATCTTGTTCATGAAAGAGAAGAAGTGGGAAGAAATTCTTCCATGTGAAAACAAGAAAAGACTTAAGAAGATTTTTTATGAGGTGTGAAAGCATTAAAAGGAAGAATTTTTTCTTATCCTCTTTAAATGCCTTCATACACTTAGTCTTATGCCAATAATGGGGAGGTGGGCTATATAAGGAGGGAGGGGGTGGCCGGCCAAACATGAATGAATGAATGAGTGAAGAGAAGGAGAGAAGGAAATGAAAGATTTTTCATCCACTTGGGTGTGTGAGGGTCTTTAGGCATTTTGCTACCAAAGGTTCCCTCTCCCTTCCATTCATTCTTACTTCTTCTCTTAGTCTTTCTTTAAAGTATTGAGAGGTTATTTAGATAAGAGTAAGAAAAGGAAAGGAGGTCCTAAATCTTGCAAAGATTAGTTTGTAAGATAGAAGCCAGAAGCCAGTCTAGTTGTCGATCGGCATAACTTTTAAAGCAAGCCCGATTTGCTGAAAGAGGAGAGGGCTGCAAGGATCTAGCAGTCCAGTGCCTTCTATGACTCTACTATGATAAGCCCTGTATGGATACAGGCAGAGACCGGGCACTTGCACGACTACAATTGATCCCCGATCCAAAAAGGATCAGCATGGATTTCAGAGCAAGCCAGGATAGCGATCTAGAGCCATTTTTTTTACAAGTCAGTGCCATCCTTGCGATCGTGACTAAGAGGCGACCATTTTTGTAACTTCCGGTTCTTCTTGGTGAACGTCACCAAGGTACATGCTCATTCTATGTATGACATAGTTATCATTGCTGCATCATTGTATGGTTCTATTTTTCATACAATATTTGCATGATTTCATATTTACATTACTCCACATGCATCTAGATCCTGGTAAGGGCTTGTGTTAATTAGATTAACATCTATAGATAAAATGGTTTTATCACTTTCCGCTACTGCATGCCTTTAAAAAAGTTTTAAAATGCATGTATCGCCCCTAGGAATAGTTCTTCACAATGGTATCGGAGCTAGGTTATGTATGCATCTAGTTTAATATTTTTATGAAATCGATTTGATTTCCTTCACGTAGTACTCGGATTAAGATGGATTCGTCATGGCTGTCCTGTCATAGGAGAGAAGCATGGTTTAAAGACCATTTCTTCCCATTCCAAGGGTTCTCTTATGGCATGTAGGGGTGCCGCTGCGTCATGACCTTATAAAGAAAAAAGTGAGAAATTTAGTGGATTAAAATTGTTTTAATCTATGATTTATAGATCATAACTATGTTTAGATAAGATTTAAAAGAAGTTTGATCTAAAACTTTGAAAAGTTCAAGTGGAAATAGTAATTTTAAACTTTAGATTTTTATGAAATTGTTTCATTTCATTTGGAAAATATTTCAAATAGTGTAATACACTTAATTGGAAATTAAGATGTTTAATTTTAAGATTTAGGATATGATTCTAATCTTAAGTCATGATTTATAAGTCATGGGTTGAATGGGTTAGCTAGAATTGGGTCCTTAAATGGGTTAGACCTAGGTTTAGATGAATGGATTAAATAGAGAAAAGACTAATCAAAAGCTGAATTAGGTCTCTCCTCTATAGATCTCTCTAATAGTTAGTTAGATCAATCCATACACCTAAATGGACTTGATTCATGGCTTCGTGGAGAGCCCAGGTCTTTAGGTTAGTCTGATAAAGTCTGGTAAACCACTTGGTGTCTAAGGTAAGTTTGACAGTTATGATCAAGGTTCTTTGGGGCTACTCTTACCTGGCCAACTCATGGTTGGTGTCTAAGGTAAAAGGCTTACCTGGCATAACCCATCCCTTGATCTTACTTACCTAGCTAATATGGTTAATCAGATTAAATTAGACTATCTGTTGATTTGAGTTGACCCATGTCAACTAAGGTTAATCAGTCTGACTGGCTTATAGGTTCCCATGGACCAAATTGATCTAGAATCCCTTAAGTGTTTGGTGGGAGTTTTCTTGATCAAGGTCCATTTCTTCCTCTCAAATGTCACAAAATTGAAATCCTCTAAATTATTAGGTCCATAAAAGGACTAAGTTATTAGATAGCCTGAGTCTTAGCCTCCTATTAAGTTGGATTAGTAATGAGTCTATAAGTTGGGTGATCATCGATAATTTCAAAGAACGGGTGGTCATCAAGCGAGTGGGATTGCCATTGAGCATATGATGGCTCAGTGCGACTATCTTAACACGTGGTCAGGTGGGCTGGTCAAAGTCGGGCTTGATTATGGATTAGTTAGAAGCATTGAATTTGATCACGTTAATGGTTGGACCTAATCAGGACCTTTAATAGGAGGCCCAAAGACCGATTGTGAGGACCCCTGGGGCAAAATAATTACTAGGAATTGCTTGGAGAAGCAATTGATATTGTACATACATTTAGATGCATTTGGGTTGGCCAGTCAAAGTCGGGCTCATATGTAGTATATTAGATCCTAGTATCCACTAAAGGATAAATGTTATTCTTCGGATTGGCGTGTAGAGGCTGCCAATATAAATAAAATAGTGGGAAAAGCATTTAGACTAAAATCCATGTCTTTAGGATTTTTAAAATAATTCATATACTGATAGGTCTTGTTCTCCTTTTTCAGATAATGTCGACCACTTTGTCGCTCCGATCATTATTAGATAATAACAAACTGTTCGAACCCAACTTCGATAGCTGGTATCGAAAACTCAGGATAGTCTTGGAGCACAAGCAGATCCTTTATGTGATAACGGATCCAGCACCTGAGATTCCAGCCCCCAATGCTCGTGGCACTATCAGGGACACTTACCAGAAGTGGATCTCTGATCGCACTATGGTGCATTGCATTATGTTGGCTATGATGAACGACGAGTTCAGTCGCAAGTTCGAGGAGGCCCAGCCAGAAGAGATTCTTTAAAAGTTGAAGGAGTCTTTTGGCACTCCGGATGATGCGGAGAGATATCGGATCTCTTCCACGATCTATAACACGTGTATACAAGATAGAGCTTCGGTGACTGATCATGTAATGTACATGATCGAGTTATTTGAGCATTTGGGAAAACTCGGATGTCCTTTGCATGAGCAGCTCGGCAAGGACGCGATTCTGAATTCTCTGCCCCCTTCCTACCAGGTCTTTCTTAATAATTTTAGAATGAATAGGCCTGCAGTAAACTATCATGAGATGTTAGGGTTACTGTAGACTTATGAGAGAGACCATAACCTCAACAAGGGGTTAGTGAATCTGGTGGGAGGTTCTAGAGCAAGACGTCGTCCCTTTGGAAAAAGGAAGAAGAAAAAGAATAAGAAGGTGCTCAATGCTGGGCCAAGTCAGACTAGGAGGATAAAGGCTGACAAGAGTAAGGCAGAGTGCTTCTTCTGCAAGAAGCTAGATCACTGGAAGCGGAACAGTTCTGCTTACCTTGCAACTCTGAACTCGAACAGGCAAAGAAAGGGAAAGCAGCAAGGTGTTGCTGGTCAAGGTATTTATATGATAAATCCTTGTAGTTTCTTTGTTTATGATACTACTAGCTGGGTATTGATTGGATACCAGAAGTCCTTACCACATTTGCAATTCTTTGAGGGGATTTTAAGTTAGTAGGAGATTCGGAAGCGATGAGAAGTTTCTGAATGTTGGGAATGGAAGTCAAGCTCCAGTTTTGATATTGGAAACTGTTTCATTGTATTTCGAATCTTGTAATGTCATTCTTAATGAATGTGATGCGGGACTAATATGCATGCAATTATTTTTTTGTGTTTTATATGTGGGGTTAAGAGATTAAATCCCAAAAATTGGATCAAAATAAGTTATAGGGAATTCTCTATGAATTTTAGAAGTCAAGCATGTAGATTAGAACCTAGCAAAGTAGTAAAGAACGATCGTCGGGGCTAAGAAGCCTCGGTTAGAGCAAGTTCTCCTACAATAAACTACTGGTGGCAGAGGGGGTGTACTTGACAATGTCTAAAGCACCGGATGAAGATTGCAGTGAAGGGATCTCTTGTTCCTTGATGGATGCGGCCGGGAAAACTGAGCCAAAGACCCACGGATACCCGGCTTTCTGCTCGGTGGTCTGATTGAGGCTTGGTTGGAGTCGTTAGATTCGTAGGAACTCGAGGACCTACAAACAACCTGTCAGGGGTTAGAAAACTCAGAGGAGATCAAGAAAATAAAGGAAAATAGCAAAGAGGAAGGGAATTTAGGAGTGGGCGGCCAAGGCTCTGGAGGATTGGCTGGCGACAGGATGTAGTTGCAAACACCAGGAAGAAGAACTCACAAACCCCTTTATGCACACAGCAGGGCAACACAAAGCAATATAAGAGAACTCAAGTTTAATTCATATATCAAAATCAAGCTTCATACAAGAGACTAGGGTCCCTTAAATAGACCCTTAATCTTGGGCCCCGAGTAAGGGTACTTTAGACTTTACATAGGATTCCTTCTCCCTTTCAAACCCTAACTAGGAATATAAGGCAACATAGGTAGAAAATCCCTTAATCCTTGCTCTTCCTCTCCTTGTCTTGGTCGGCCAAGGGGGTGACCATATGTGGCTGACCAAGAGGAGGGTCACCATAAGAAATGGCACCCTAACTCTTTCCTGGGCCTGGGCTAGCCCAATTTCTTTCTGGTTGGTTCAGGGCTTCAGGTTTGCATATGTTTTGTTATTTTCTCCTCCTGGGATCTTCAAGTCTTCAAGCTAGGTTGGACTTGGGCTCAACTTTTATGTCTTCAATCTGGTTAGACTTGGTCTTTACTTGTATGATGTGGTCTTGAGTCTTCAATTTGCTTGGACAGGACTCAAAAAAATAAAATTAGCTCGACATGAGCTGACTAAAACTGGACTGAACTAGCTCAACATGAGCTGACTAATACAGGACTCAACTCAGCTGGGCTAAGCTTTATTTCAGTGAACTCTTATGCTGCTAATTGATCCACAAAAGGTTGAGAAGCCTCTGTCTTATTTTGGTGCCTCTGGTGTCCCCACCAGAATATCATTTTTGTCTTTTTTTAGTAAATATCATTTCTGTAGGTCTATTGGCCAATGATGGTTATGAATTTATTAATAAAGAAAGATTGCTACATCACTTTGAATGGTTCTAATGTGATGAATGGATAATTGAAGAATGGCGTATATGTACTGTCACAGCCCGTTACTGTATTGTACACTCCTAATAAATGCCCTAGAATAGATAAGGTCAGTGATATTTATCTCTGGCACTATAGGCTAGGTCATATAAACAAGAACAGGATAAATAAATTGGTGGGAGAAGGTCTCCTAGATCTCACTGAGAGTGAATCCTTGCTGACTTGTGAATCTTGTCTTCTTGGAAAAATGATCAAGTCACCTTTTACTAGAAAGGGTGCAAGAGCCAGTGATATTCTAAGTTTGGTATTTACTGATGTATGTGGACCTATGATATGCAAGAGGTGGATATAGTTATTTCATTACATTTACGGATGATCTTTCAAGATACGATTATGTCTACCTTATGAGACATAAATATGATGTGTTTGAAATGTTTAAACGTTATCGTAATGAAGTTGAAAAACAAACTAGAAAGTTTATTAAAATCCTTCGATCAAATTGAGGTGGTGAATATCTTTTCAGTGAGTTTCTGACTTATCTTGAGGAGAGGACATGGTTCGATCCATGATAGGCTTAGCTAGTCTGCCTAAATCTTTTTAGGGATTTGCTCTAGAGTCAGCGTCCTACCTTCTGAATAGGGTTCCAAATAAGTCCGTTGACAAAACACCATATGAGATATGGACTGGACGGAAGCCAACTCTCTCTCACCTTCGGGTTTGGGGGTGTCCGGCTTATGTCAGACATTTGGAGATGGACAAACTAGGACCTAAGTCTGATAGGTGTCTTTTTGTTGGGTATCCTAAAGAATCCAAAGGATATTATTTCTATCTACCTAAAAAATAAAAGTTGTTCGTCAGTCTTAGGACAACCTTTTTAGAAAGGGAGTACCTTGGTGAAGGTACTCAAGCTGCTGAGGTTGAACTTGGGGAAGTTCAACAGATAGAAGAACCTTCTCACTTTAAGACCACTATAGAACCATATTTGATTAGATCAGATCCAGAGTCTATAGTGCATCCATTAAGAAGATCTAGTAGAGTACCACATCAACCAGACAAATACTATGATTTCTTGGTCTAGGACGGTGATCCTGTTGAACTTGATGAGAACAACGAGGATCCAATCACCTATATGGATGCAATGATAAGGTCTGATTCTGAGTCATGGCTGGGAGCCATGAAATCTGGAATGGAGTCCATGAAAATCAATAACATATAGACATTTGTTGATCCACCTGAAGGGATAAAACCCATTGGATGTAAATGGATCTTCAAGCAGAAGCGGGGCACAGATGGGCAGGTGGAGACCTATAAAGCCTGTCTGGTTGCAAAGGGGTATCATCAGCATTATGGTATTGACTATGACGGGATGTTTTCTTCATGGCAATGCTCAAGTCCATTCGGATTATGCTTGCTTTGGCAGCATATTTAGATTATGAAATCTGGCAAATGGATGTTCAAACAACTTTCCTAAATGGTGAGCTGGAAGAGGAGGTGTATAGGATGCAGCTTGAAGGGTTCACATCCATAGATGAGTCTAAAGTATGCAAGCTTTAAAGGTCCATTTATGGACTGAAGCAGGCTTCTTGGAGTTGGAACATACGCTTTAATAAATGTATCAAGACGTATGGCTTCGTTAGGAATGGAGAGGAACCTTGTATATATAAATGGGTAAATGGTTCTGTAGTTGTATTTCTTGTTTTGTATGTGGATGACATTCTCCTAATCGGGAATGACATTCCAGCATTACAAGGAATGAAGGTCTGGCTTTCATCTCAATTATGTATGAATGACTTGGATGAAGCCTCATTCATACTGGGTATGAAGATCTATAGAAATAGATCTAAGAGGCTTCTAGGACTGTCCCAATCTATGTACATAGACACTGTGTTGAAGCAGTTCAGCATGAAAAATTTCAAAAGGGGCTATCTTCCGATAGGTCATGAAATTGCTTTTTCCAAGAAGGATTGTGCAACAACTCCTGAGGAAAGAGAGAGTATGAGTAGGATTCTATATGCTTCGGTAGTGGGTTCTATTATGTATGCTATGCTGTGTACTAAACCAGCATGGCATACTCACTAGGGATATTGAGCAGATACCGATCTGACCTAGGTGAAGCTCATTGGAAAGTTGTTAAGAGCATCCTTAAGTATTTGAGAAATACTAAGGACCAATGACTTATTTATGGAGATTCTGACTTAAAACTTGTGGGGTACACTGACTCCAGTTTTCAGTCAGATAGAGATGATATCAAAAGTGTGTCTGGTTTTGCATTTATCCTTAATGGTGGAGCTGTCTGCTTGAAAAGTTCCAAGCAGCATATAGTGGCTGATTCTATTTACAAGGCAGAGTATATTGCGGCATCGGATGCAGCAAAGGAGGCTATGTGGTTGTGGAAGTTTCTAGGCAAGCTGGGAGTGGCACCTTTTTTAGATGGTCCTATTCTAGTGTATTGTGACAGCACTGAAGCCATAGCTCAAGCCAAAGAGTCGAAGTCACATCAGTGGACCAAACATATTCTGTGTCGTTATCACCTTGTCCAGGAGATCATTGAACGAGGTGACATCAACCTTTTGAAGATCGATAGGGAGGAGAACTTTGCCGACCCCTTAACTAAAGCTATTGGAGTTCAAGAGTTCGATGATTGCAAATGGAAGATGAAAATTAGATTCTGTTTTGATTGGCTTTAGTCCAGGTGGGAGTTGCTGGAAATTATATCCCAAAGCCAATCATCTAGGCTATAGATGGTTATGCAACTTATGTATATATATGAATTATTGAATTGAATAAAAGATTTATTTTAGTTGTTCATCACATGTCATCTTTCTAATTGAACTCTTATGTGATGATGTCCTTTGAGCTACCTTGTATGCGATATAGAGAGAATGCGTCGTGTAGTTCATAAATTGGCTCGCGACCAAAGGATATGCTATTTCAGGACGATGGTGTATCGAAAGTAAGTCGTTGATGTTATATCTGTTGGTTGTCCTCTTAACCAAGTAGCATGGAGATGCTGGTATGTCATCAGGTATTATGTTTGACACTTCACTGAATGTGACTCTCATGCGAGATTCTCTTTCAGCCAAAGAGGAGTCTTGCATTAGAATATGAACATGAATTATTCCTCTGACTTGAGATCACTATGGCAGCTTGCAAGCAACTCACTGTGCTTAGGTGCTGGACTACCCGGATTTCTGATCCGGTGATGGAAGGTTACTGGGTACAGTCAAGTACTTGTGTAGCGGTAGTAGGATCGAGAAAGGATTGACCTCTCCAAATGGTTTGAATTAAATGCTTAATATGCCTCAGTTTAGAAAGACCTTGGTCAGGACAATCCTTGTAAGAAGTTACAGGGATTTTTTGTTTGAGACATATTGAGATGGATTGATTAGGGTTGGGCAGTTTAACCCTATGCCATCTGGAGCATTAGGAGGTTCAAGGAATAAGTTCACTGCTATTCCGTATTCGATAGGTTCATGTTGCTCTGCAATTTTTAACCTATCCGAATGCCGGGTGTCATTGCTAGATGATGACTTTGGCTAGTATTGGAAATGTTCCCGTGCTATCGGTTTAGTGTTTGAACTTGAGGGGTCACACATATTAGGGGCTTAAGTAACTTTCAGCAAATCAATTTGGACCTAATTGTAAGTGTTACAATTAAGATTTGACCTAATTAATTATGAATTAATTATTAATTAAATTAAATTAGATCTAATTTAATTTTAATTAATCTAAATTATGTTGGATCAATAGCCTTTTCGAAATAGGTTTGATTGGGTTTAAATCTAGCTTTTGATTTAAATGTCAAATCAATTTGAAATTGGACCATGAGTTAGAGCCCAGTTGGACTAGGACTCTCTCTCCATATCTCTCCCTCTCTCTTTATTTCCACATGCCACATGGCATGAAGTTTTCATGAATGAAAAAGAATGACATGAGGAAACCAAGTCTCCTCTCATTTATGACTTGGAAAGTATTGTCGCCCGACCGCCATGGCCTGTAGCTGAAGACAACCTCGGATCGTGCCCTTTTCACTCGAGAATCTGCTTGCGCGCCCAGACCTGCAAAACAGAGGAGACCCGGGTTAGTGATCCCGATGGGGGCACTACGATGCTTAAGTCAGTGGCAATTCAGGAGAATAGATCCTCCTGGTCGAGCCCCGTAGATGGACTCCACTCTAGGAGGAGATAATTATGTACTTGGAGAGTGTGAATGGATTGAGAGTAGAGCAAGGAAAGTGGCAACAGAGGAGAGTTCAAGCTGGATAGCTATGTCCATCGAGACCCTTCCGGTGAGTCACCGGTAGCCTAAAGCACTTGGCCTCTCGGTTGCCCTCCTGTATGCCATTCCTTTCGTCTGTTTGTCACTTACCTCCTTCTTGGAATCTTGGAGAACTCTTTTAAGCCAGGATGGCTGCACGCCACCTACCTTGGGATCCCCCCTCACTTGCAGGTGTGTGTAGTGACATTCCGTGCCGTGCACGAGGTACCTTTCCCCATTCATGATAGGGAGCTGCATCGTGCGCTCTAACCCTCCCTTTGGTCACTCCACTTTGGAAAACCTGGAAGAGCCTCGATCAAGGGGCAACCGCCCCCTGGATTTGATTCTTCAGGTTGACTTCCTCTTTTGGATGGCACAGACGGTTGGTCGGGAGTGCGGTGCCTCGATCGGGGGACCCCTTCTCCTTCGTTGTAAGTGGTAGCTGGGATAATTATTATGGCCTAGCGGGCGCCCCTCCGTGGTCCTTGGATAGCTTACCACCATTCAAGTAAGGCGGCGATGTCCCTCAACTGCTGGTCCCTTCACCCGAAGTGGGGTTGGTTCAGGGAGGAGGAACTCGACTTTGGCCAGGATGTCTCGATCTCGAGGGAGCCACCTGGCGAAGGAGTCTGAAGAGAGCAGGAGCTCGACTTTGGCCAGGGCATCTCGACCTCGAGAGAGCCACATGGCGAAGGAGTCCAAAGAGAGCAGGAGCTCGACTTCGGCCAGGGCCTCTCGACCTCGAGGGAGCCACCTAGCAAAGGAGTCTGAAGAGAACCGGAGCTCGACTTCGACCAGGGCATCTTGACCTCGAGGGACCCACCTGGTGAAGGAGTCCGGGGAGAGTCGAAGCTCGACTTCGGCCAGGGCATCTCGACTTTGAGGGAGCCACTTGGCGAAGGAGTCTGAAAAGAGATGGAGCTCGACTTTGGCCAGGGCATCTCGACCTTGAGGGAGCCACCTAGCGAAGGAGTCCGAAGATAGACGTCCGACATGGCAGCTTCCTCCGATATGGCATCTGATTGGGTCTGACATGGGTTCTACATCAGCGATCCTGCCACATCAAAGGCCTAGAGGATTCCTTAGATCGGGAGAGGAATCGAGCTAGATGCCGGGCCGAGGAGCTCAAGGCCAGGGAGGCCCAATTGGAAGAGCTCAACATCGAAGTGGCCGAGGAGAGGGAGTAGGCTCAAACTCTTCAAGCTCAGCTGGAGGCGGCAAAGAAGCGGGCTACCCCCGTCGAGAGGAAGGCTACTGCTGTCAAAGAGAAGGCTACAATGGCGGTCAACTTAATGGAGGCCACGTAGAAGGAGGCCACCGAGGTAGTGCCAAATTACAAGGCCTCTAAGGAGTTCAATGCTGAGTTCCACGAACTAGCCACGGACTCGTTCTTTAAGGGGTTCGTGTTCTGCTGGTCCAAGGTGGCGGAGCTCATTCCGGACATGAACTTGGATGGGCTCGCCTTCCTGGCTACTCCAAGCGGGAGCCCAATCTTGGCTTTGGTTGAATTGGAGGAACTCGCGGCTACCATCAACATAGCCCCGCCACCGGAGGTCCTGGACGTAGCTCCACTGCCGGAGGTCCCAGAAGACGTCGCCCAAATTGTGCACCATATCGGGAAGGAGCCAGCGGAGTAGCATGGGAGCCTCCCTTCTTCTTATACCTCTTTTTTTATTATTTCTATCTGGGCTGCCCAGCCTATCAGGGCCCAGAGATGATGAAATACCTTGAAAAATCTTTAATGAAATTTTCTTCTACCTTGTTTCATTTATGTACTTTTGCATTCTCAATACTCTAGCAACTTTCCTTCCTTTTCTCCTCAATTGCCCACATACATGTCTTTGCTGAGGCATCTTGCCTTGAGCCTCTAAGTCCTTGGGCTCTTTCCTATCGAGCTTTGGGTACGTGGGGCGGTTAGGAAGGAAGTCCCTGACTCGCTGAGTCGTTCCCATCTCATGAGCAGTGTGGCAATAGGGCTTCATGTGCTTCCTCGGGAGAGGTCTGGGCAACCTCGGGTGGAACCATCTCTAAGCACCCACGGCGCGACCGAGTCAGGATGCTGTACTCGGTGGGCCCACCAAGTGACTACGAGGTACTGAGCTTTGGAAGTTTCTGGGCTTAGAGTGCCGGGCTTCAAGAGTTTCCGGGCTTAGAGTATCGGGCTTCAAGAGTTTCCAGGCTTAAGGTACCGGGCTTCAGGAGTTTTCGAGCTTAAGATGCCGGGCTTCAGGAGTTTCTGGGCTTGGAGTGCCGGGCTTCAGGAGTTTCCAGGCTTGAGATGCTGGGCTTCAGGAGTTTTCGGGCTTAGAGTGCCAGGCTTCAGGAGTTTCCGGGCTTGGATTGCTGGGCTTCAAGAGTTTCTAGGCTTGAGATGCGGGGCTTCAGGAGTTTTCGAGCTTGGATTGCTGGGCTTCAAGAGTTTCTGAGCTTGAGATACTGGGCTTCAGGAATTTCTAGGCTTGAGATGCTGGGCTTTAGGAGTTTTTGGGCTTAGCTTGCCCGACCTAGGGTTGAGCAGCGACATTCCTGTAAGGTAAAAGTGATTTGCACAAAGAGGATCTTTATCATTAATGGAAGAAGACCTTATATTACTGATAATACATTCTCAGATTGCTGGCATTCCAAGTCCACGAGAATCTGGCGCTGTCCAACTCCGTTAAGTAGTAGGCTCCATGGGGAAGAGCCTCAACCACCTTATAAGGGCCCTCCCAATTCGGCGAGAGCTTGCTGCACTCTCGAGGTTGGGAGGTTTCAGCCCAGCACAGCACCAAGTCACCTGGGCAGAAGATCTTTGGCCTCACCCGCGCATTGTAGTATCGAGCTACCCACTGCAGGTAGGCCACCATTCAAAGTCGAGCCTTGTCTCTCAAGTTGAGAAGAAGGCGGGCCGAATTTTGTCTCATCATACTATTCCATCCACAGTATGGGCAAACCAAGTTCGACCGGGATGATGGCTTCTATGTCAAAGATGAGGCTGAAAGGAATCTCATCCATGGCCATCCTGGATGTTGTGAGGTATGCCGAAGATTGACCAATTGGTGGATGCCACCTCGGAGCACCGTTTGCTTCCTATGCCGAAGATTGACCAATTGGTGGATGCCACCTTAGGGCATCGTTTGCTCTCCTTTATGGATGCATTCTCCAGATACAATCAGATCCGGATGCATCAGGAGAACGAGGAGCACACTGCCTTCATCACTGATCGAGGGACATACTACTACCGGATGATGCCTTTCAGCTTGAAGAATGCTAGCGCCACGTATCAGTGGCTGGTCAATCAGGTCTTCAAGCACCAGATTGGCCAAAATATGCAAGTATATGTGGTCGACATGCTTGTTATGAGTAAGCCGAAGTCAGACCACGTAGCCAACCTGGCAGAGGCCTTCCACAACCTCTGGGTGCACAAGATGAAGCTAAATTCGATGAAGTGTGCCTTCAGCGTAGCAGCAGGGAAGTTCCTTGGCTTCATGATCACCTAGAGGGGAATCAAAGTGAACCCGAAGAAGGTCCAAGCAATCATTGACATGGAACATCCCACTTTAAAGAAGCAGGTCCAGTGCCTAGCAGGCCAGATTGTAGCCTTGAGCCAGTTCATCTCGAGGTCTGCTAATCGCTGCATACCTTTTTTTAAGATGCTGTGCAGCTTGAAGGAATTCCAATAGGTGAGCTCACTCCTCCTCTTACAGCTGGGCCCCAATTTGCACCGTCTTTGTCTGGTTGGCTTCGAGTGGATACAATAGCAGGCGCTCGACCAGACCACCTCTAGGGTCCTATGCCCTTTGGCCGAGGTCGTCAGCACTAGGGTCTTCCTTGGAGATTTTGGCCCCAAGAACGGCTTGGAGGTAGTGTTGGATCGGCTGAGGTGCCCCCCTCATTTCTCCAACACCATAAGGAGTGGAAAACTACACAAATAACCACTTGGTGGATATGACCGCATCGAGCAGATTGAGCCCGGGGTGGCCAAGAATCACGTTGTAAGCCGAGGAAAGCCTAACAACCATGAAGGTCATCATGACGGTGCTCTACCGAGGGGGTGCCCCGGTAGTGACAGGGAGAGTGATTTCCCCTTCGACTCTCACGAAATCTCCTGTAAAATCGATGAGGGGAGTGTGCACAGGCCTAAGTTGAGTAGAGGACAGATTCATCCTAAAGAAAGCATCATAAAAAAGGACATCAGTCGAACTTTCACTACTGACCATAATCTATTTTACAGGATGCTTGGCGATCGTCATCTCGATGGCAACGGCATCATTGTTTACATTTTCATTTCCAGATTCCCTCTTCCTCACAAAGAGGAGTACATTTTCCAAACTTTCTCCTCCCCGGGTCCTCTTGGGGGCGCACTCGATTTCCAAACATATCATCCCTACTGCTTCTCGGTGGGCCGGTTGTCGACTGCAGGGATCGAAGGGAGAGCAGTGAGCACCTGATGTTCCATCGGGGTCTTGCCCCCCAAGAACCTTCCAAGGTAGCCCCTCCTTATGAGGTGTTCAATTTCTTTCTTGAGGTGGCAGTGCTCCTCGGTGTTGTGGACATAGTCATGGTGGAATTGACAGTACTTCGTCTTGTTACGACCGTTAGATGGCCTCAGTGGGGTTGGGCATCACAGGTAGCACTCGTCTTCAATCTCTATAAGGATCTTCATCCTCGGGGCTAGGAGAGGTGTGTATCTTTCTTCTGGGATGGGGCTGCTCTTCGGCTTCGATCCCTGGCAGAAGTTCGGGGCAACCGACCCGAGCTTCCGTACCGCGGATGTCTCCCTAGGAGATGGCTTCTTCAGCGGCTTCCCATCCAGCTCCCTCCTCGTATGGTCGCCTCCTTGGCATGGATGTACTTGTGAACATAGAGAAGGAGTTCGGAGTATGTCTTTGGTGGCTTCTTGTCTAGTGAGTAGGTCAAGCAGGAAGTCCTGAGCCGACTCTTCAGTGCCAGCATGGCAACTGGCTCATCCAGGTTGTAAATCTCCAGTGTGGAAACCTTGAAGCGAGCCACGTAGTCCTGCAAGAGCTTGTGGTCCTGCTACCTGATGGAGAAAAGGTTGTCCGCCTTCTGTGGCACTTTTTGATAGGCATCAAAGTGGGCCATGAACTTTCTCTCCAGCTGAGCAAATAAGCCGATGCTTTCAGGCTCGAGACGGGTAAACCAGACTCAAGCCACCTTTCGAAGGGTGGCTGGAAAAGCGATGTAGAGGAGAGCGTTGGTCACCCCTTGGACTCTCATGAGGGCCTTGTAGCCTCAAGGTAGTCCAGGGGGTTAGTGGTCCCATCGTAGGGATCCACCTACGGCATGCGGAACCGACCTAGGATTGGTTTCTCTTAGATCTCTTGGGAGAAAGGAGGACGGGCATCATAGACCGCAGGCTCGCAGGGGGAGACCTACAAATTTACAAACTGGTGGAATAGCTCCGCCAGCTTGTGCTCCTGTTCCTTCAGGTGCCTTTCTGCCATGTGCCTGATGGCCTCGTCAGTTGAGCCCTCCGCTGAGGCTGATGGAGGAGGTGAAGGTGGCAGCTAAGGGGGTCACGACGGGGGGCCTTGCCTCTGTGACCTTGGCGATGCTTGATAGTAGCTTGCTCGAAGGTCGGGGACTGGCTCTCCCGGTTGGCTAACCCAGTCCACTATCTCTTCACCAGGGTCCTGTGGCTTCCTCGGTGATTTGTTGTGGCCCGTGACAGCGAAAGCCTTCCTTGGAAGGATCGCAGGCTTGGGCCATGGGAGTCCCTAGCTGTTGATGGGTGGCCAGGGATTGGTGTTGATGCTGCAACTAGTGAACCGCTACAGTCAGAAGCTACATTTGCTGGGCGAGTGCGGCCAGTTGAACATCTGCTGGAGGCGGTTGCGGTGGAGCAGGGAGCTCCCTCTTTAGATAGTACGGATCCCTATAGGAAGGGGGATCCCCCACATGGCTATTAAAGACCTCCCTCGCATGTATCATCACCATGCTCCTAGTGGGCTGCTCGCAAGAGGATTGGCTTGGATCAAAATGTGTCCTGCCCCCCTTCCTGGCACACCAATCTATTACCGTCCGACCGTCATGGCCTATAGCTGGAGATGACCTCGAACCTCACCCTCATCACTCGGAAATTTGCTCGCTTACCCGGACTTGCAAAATGGAGGAGACCCGGGTCGATGATCCTGGTGGGGGAACTCCGACATTCAAGTTAGTGGCGATCCAGGGGAACAGATTCTCCTGGTCGAGCCCCATAGATGGACCCATTCTAGGAGGAGATAATTATGTACTTAGAGAGTGTGAATGGATTGAGAGTAGAGTGAAGGAAGTGAGAGCAGAGGAGAGTTCAAGCTGGATGGCTGTGTCCATCGAGATCCTTTCGGTGAGTCTCCGGTAGCCTAAAGCACTTGGTCTCTCGGTTGCCCTCCTATATGCCGCCCCTTTCACCTGTTTGTCACTTACCTCCTTCTTAGAACCTTGGAGAACTCCTTTAAGCCAGGATGGCTGCACACCGCCTACCTTGGGATCCCCCTCGCTTGCAGGCACATGCAGTGATGTACCATGCCATGCGCGATGTGCCTTTTCCCATTCATGATAGGGAGCTGCACCGTGCACTCTGACCCTCCCCCTGGTCGCTCCACTTTGGAAAACCTGGCAGAGCCTCAATCAGGGGGTAGCTGCCCCCTAGATTTGAATCTTCTGGGTTGACTTCCTCTTTTGGGTGGCACAGATAGTCGATCGGGAGTGCGGTGCCTCAATCGGGGGACCCCTTCCCCTTTGGCATAAGTGGTAGTTAGGGCAATTATTGCAACCTAGCGGGCGCCCCTCCGTGGTCCTTGAGTGGGTTACCGCTATTCAAGGAAGGTGGGATGTCCCTCAGCTACCGGTCCCTTCACCCGAAGTGGGGCTGGTTCAAGGAGGAGGAACTCGACTTCGGTCAGGGCGTCTCAACCTCGAGGGAGCCACCTACGAAGGAGTCCGAAGAGAGCAGGAGCTCGACTTTGGCTAGGGCGTCTCGACCTCGAGGGAGCCACCTGGTGAAAGAGTCTGAAGAGAGCAGGAGCTCGACTTCGGCCAGGGCATCTTGACCTCGAGGGAGCCACCTGGTGAAGGAGTCTGAAAAGTGCTGGAGCTCAACTTTGGCCAAGGCGTCTCGACCTCGAGGGAGCCACCTGGCGAAGGAGTCCGGGTAGAGCTAGAGCTCGACTTCGGCCATGGCATCTTGATCTCGAGGGAGCCACCTAGTGAAGGAGTCCGAAGAGAGATGGAGCTCGACTTCGACCAGGGCATCTTGACCTCGAGGGAGCCACCTGGCGAAGGAGTCCGAAGAGAGATGTCTGACATGGCAGCTTCCTTTGACATGGCATCTAACTGGGTTTGACATGGGTTCCACGTCAGTGATCCTGCTACATCAGAAAGTTTCTTAAGTCTTGTTTTCACACTAGTCTCCTCCAATTTTTGACTTGGAAAGGCCTTCATTATTTTATCATGATAAATGAGGGTGGTGACATGGAATGGAGAATTTGAACTTGTTCATGAAAGAGGAGAAGTGGGAAGAAATTCTTCCATGTAAAAACAAGAAAAGACTTAAGAAAGTTTTTCATGAGGTGTGAAAGCATTAAAAGGGAGAATTTTTTCTTATCCTCTTTAAATGCCTTCATACACTTAGTCTTATGCCAATAATGGGGAGGTGGGCTATATAAGGAGGGAGGGGGTGGCCAGCCAAGCATGAATGAATGAATGAGTGAAGGGAAGGAGAGAAGGAAATGAAAGAGTTTTCATCAACTTGGGTGTGTGAGGGTCTTTAGGCATTTTGCTACCAAAGGTTCCCTCTTCCTTCCATTTATTCTTACTTCTTCTCTTAGTCTTTCTTCAAAGTGTTGAGAGGTTATTTAGATAAAAGTAAGAAGAGGAAAGGAGGTCCTAAATCTTGCAAAGGCTAGTTTGCAAGATAGAAGCCAAAAGCCAGTCCAGTTGTCGATCGGCACAGCTTTTAAAGCAAGCTCGATTTGCTAAAAGAGGAGAGGGTTGCAAGGATCTAGCAGTCTAGTGCCCTCTACGACTTTGCTATGACAAGCCCTATGTGGATACCAGCAGAGGTCGGGCACTTGCACGGCTACAATTGATCCCCAGTCCAAAAAGGATCAACATGGATTTCAGAGCAGGTCAGGATAGCGATCCAGAGCCATTTTTTCACAGGTCGGTGCCATCCCTGGGATCGCGATTGAGAGGCGGCCATTTCTATAACTTCCGGTTCTTCCTGGTGAATATCATCAAGGTACGTGCTCATTCTATGTATGACATAGTTATCATTGCTTTATCATTGTATGGTTCTGCTTTTCATACAATGTTTGCATGATTTCATATTTACATTACTCCAGATACATCTAGATCCCGGTTGGGGCTTGTGTTTATTATATTAACATCTATAGATAAAACAGTTTTATCACTTTTCGCTGCTGCATGCCTTTTGAAAAGTTTTAAAATGCATGTATCGTCCCTAGGAATAGTCCTCACAATTAGATTTAGTAAGAAGTTATACCACATGATGTCCAACTAGTATGCAATTAAGTTATTGCAATTAATTCGGATTGATTTGCAATTTGTCTACAACAATCTCTAGCTAGGCTTGTAGGTTTTAAAATGAAACCTAGGCTATATCATGTATGCATTTTCAAATTTTTTGAAACAATAAGCAATAGAAATGACTAGATTAATCAAATTAATCTACAAATGTATTAGATCATATCTATTAATAGCTAATACATAGGATCTATCATGATTACGATTCATATAATTAAATAGGTGAAATGTAAAAGAGAATGCATAGATCACATTTGATGATCATATCTATGCATTAATGCCATACCGTAGGTCATATTTATGATGTAAAAAAGTTTAGAAACTCTACACCTTGATGCAGAATGGCAATCACTGTTGCTGGAAGGTCAGAGAATAAAAACTCTGCAAACCATATAAGATGTCTGGCCTCTAAAGGTAATCCACATAGGAGCTCTATCCTGACAAGTTTCCTCGGAGTGCTAGCTCCTTTTTGGAACCTCGACGACTAATCACCTTCTTCTTCAAACATTGGGACACTACAAGAATCGAAGAAAAACCATGGAGGACAGGAGGAGGAGGAAGATAGTGCTGGAAAACCCTTTCCCCAATTCACTCTTCCCAAACCTAGTGAAAGTACTAGCTAGCTCACACTCAATCCCTTTTCTCTCTCCACCACACTTATTTTCTTGGGTAGAAAATTTTCTCTCTTAGCCTTCCTTAGCTTGTTTTTCTCTTCTTTTTAGCAGCCCACACTCAACCCCCCTTTAAGTATAGGCTACCAAGAGAGGTTAGGAGGTTAGGGGATTAAGGAGAGATAAGGGGAGAGAGGTTAGGAAGTTAAAACCAACTTAATTGAATCAAATTCAAAATCTAAATTCAAATTAAAATCTGAATTCAAATTTAAACTATTTGAATTTAAGTTCAAACTTAAATATAATTTAAATTTTTAATTCAAAATTCAAATAAAGTGGCTTGGGTATTTGGATCAGGTCCAATCCAGTTGGACCCAAACTCAAGTCTAAACCAAATTATATTTGGATTGACTCAAAACTCATCTTAATCAACATGAGCTAATTAGAAATCTAATTATCAATTAATCTTTTTGTAATCATGTTACAACATTTGCAACACTGATGAGTCGACACTTAGAAAAATCTCAAGTATCGACTCACCGAAGTGTCGACTTACTGAAGTGTCGACTCAAGAATAATTATCAATCATATTAACAAGTGATCCCATAAATGATCATTAATCAACCATCAAGTCAGAGGAAACTCCTATTGTATGTGACCCCATAGGTTCGAACACTAAGCTAGTAGCATAGGAATAATTTCTATACTAATTGATATGACCATCTAGCAATGATACCCAACTCTGGATAGGTTGAATAGTTACAAAGAAACATTTAAGAACCTCTAGCATATGGCTAACATATAATTCATTCCATTGATCCTCAATACTTAGGATGACTTCAGGGTTTAACTACCAACCTTTGAATAGTTTATCCACAATGTGTTTCAACCTAACAAGTCTTGTGACTCCTCACAAGAACTATTATGGCTAAGATTTTGCTAAATTGAAACGTAATAAGATATTCACTCCAATACTTGGAGGGTTCAATCTCATCTTGACTTATATACTGATTTCACAAGTACTTGACTATACCCAGAAACCTTCCATCACTAGATTAGAAATTCAAGTAGTAGGTACTAAAGTACAGCGAGTTACTTGCAAGCCACCTGGTGATCCTAGGTCTGAGGGATACTTATATCCATATCCCTTCATAAGTAATACTTAATAGAAGAGTGCTTCGTAGGTGGGTCATATTTAGTAAGATATCCTATACTTTACTTGCAAGCCATACCAGTGTCTCCATACTCCTTAATTAAGAGGACAATCAATCCATATGGCACATAATGACCTACACTTAATATATTATCATCCTTTAATAATGTATCATTTGGTCATGAACAGTTTTAAGAACCACATGATAAATCCTCTCTTTATCATATAAAATATAGTTCTAACGACTTCATCATAAAAGAGTTCATTACAGGAAGATATAATGTGATGAACTGTTAACTAACTTTTATTGATAATAATTCATGTATATTTACAAAACACAACCTTCTACAAGTTAGATGACTAGCATTAGGATACATTTTCCAATAACTCCCACATGAATTAAAGCTAATTGGAACAATATTTAATACCAATCTTCCATTTGTGATTACCAAACTCTTTGATTTTGACAGCTTTAATAAATGGGTTAGCTAGGTTTTCTTTTCTTTTAATCTTTTGAAGCTCGACGTCACCTCTGATATGTCAGGGTTTGGTGGTCCAGCATAGACACCAGGCTCTAACCCTCTTTAGACATGTGTTAACCAGCTCAGGTGGTGAGGCAACCTCCCAACGCCTTGCCACATGGACTCAAAGGTGCATGCACTCCAATCATCGATGGCCTGCTCAGTCCACCCATCCGTGCATGCTCCCAGTGTGACAGTCACTAATGTTTGCCATATGAGGAACACTCCACCATGGAGACATGCTGTGCCAGCCACCGTTCCCTGCCTCACCTATCACAGCATGGTTCCCCTCTTCGAGCATACCTACAGTAGATGGAACATGCTAGTCATTATCCTCTATCTTTAGATGTCAAGTATATGCCTATAACTTAGTTCCTAGTAACCCTCCAAGTAAGAAGAAAAAAAGAATAATAAGGAAGAGAAAGGAGGAATGAAGGGAGAAAAAAGAGATAGAACGAAGAGCCCTCTCTTTTTAAAAGGCACTTCCTTCCACCACAAAGGAATCCTTTTCTTGCTCTTCCATTAGCATATATCCTGAGCTCCCTGGATTGAATCTTTCATAGCTCACCATCTAAGTGAGATCCCATGGGCTGTTGACACATATACTTCCCATTTTATCTTGAAGTACTTTGGCTCTCACGACTCCACTCATTTGTGTGCTATCTATGGAAAAGTGGGACTCATATGCACTGAAGTTCCCTTCCTCCACATATCCCATTCAATCCACCTCTTCTATCTCTCCTTTGCTTTCTCTCTGGCTCCACTCCTATTCCTTTTCTAAACTTAGAGGGGACTCCAAGCCTCCTTTGTTTGCCTCTCCAAGAGGTTGACTTAGATATCGGAGGGTCCACCACCGGGAACCAACCCCTAACGTGTCAAACTTTTTGATCTTCTCTGTCCAACAAGATTGATTCCTTGCACTAGAACCCTGCGAGGCCTCTCGACTCCTTGTCGACATTTGTGCCTACTCCAGCCACCACTCGAGCTGAGCTTGAGTCAACACCATCTTTAGGAGATTTGCAATAGATTAGCGCTAGAGAAAGGGCCCATGTCTAAAAACTTCATTAAGAATTGGAGTTCCACTTTATCCTTAGTTCTTGCTATGGTTAAGGGAAAGTGGACTATCACATCCGCCCCTACCGAGGCATCAGCGACCTTAGCCACCCCCTCTCTGCTCCTACTGGAGGGAGGAGAGGTGGGGAGTTTGGCTACTCCAATTATCACCATCAAGCAATTTTGGTAGCTCTCCTAGCAAGTTCAGGCATTGATAATCAAGGTACAAAGTCTTTAGCAAGCCTTGCCTAGGCTCGAAGTGGAGTCCACCCATCATCCATCCACCTCATTCCCTCCTTCCCCCAAGCTGAGTGAACACCCTGCATCGCATGGCAAGACTAGGGCACAAGTTGGAACTGGGGTCACCCCTTCCACGGAGCCAGGTGTTCCCTGCATGAGGTAATTAGCCTAGAGAGCGAGGCAAGCTCCCCTTCGAGTCTCACCTCAGTCCATCGTATCTCGAAGTCACCCCTCCTGCCAGAGTCTGGCGAGATGCACCCATCTAACTCTTTTATTTCTATTTTCTCCTTCATGCAAGATGCTTCACTGGACAAGTTTTCAAGTCCTTGCCCTGCCTAGTGATCTGAGTGGCAAGGTGAGCTGGCCCACAAGTTCTAGGAAGTAGATGGTTACCTAAGAGAGCTTCATCAGCACAATTTGACTTTAGGTGACAAACCTTGATTCACAGTTCACCCCACATTCTCCCATAAGATTATGGAGGAATTGGTACCCTACCACTTCAAGGTCCCTACCATGAAGGCCTACGATAGCATCTCTGATCCATTCGACCTCTTTGAGAGCTTCAGGTCCCTCATGCTCCTCCAAGGGGCATCAGATGCTCTCATGTGCAAGACCTTTCCTACCACCTTTAGAGAATTGGCAAGAGCCTGGTACACTCAGGTTAGCCAGGATCGATATGATCCTTTGAGGAGTTTGGCCAAAGGTTCACAACCCAATTCTAGAGAAACAAGAGGCTAGAGCAAGGCTTTGACTTCTTTTTCTCAGTCCAACAAGAGGAAGGGTCCCTCCACCACTACATGGGTCACTTTAAAGTGGCCACGTTAGAGGCTTGTGGCCTTAAACCTTTTGTCACATTGTCGACTTTGAAGAGAGGGCTACATGGAGATAGCTTTTACTTTTCTCTCTCCAAGCGACTTTTCTAGAGCCTTCTTGAGCTTTTGGCTCGAGCAAAAAGTACATCAATGTCAAAGAAAGCATGGTGGAGAAGCAATAGGAGAAGGGGAATCAAAAATGTTATTGAGAGGACTGCTCCCATCTAGCCCTTCCCTAGTAGCAGTAGCAGCAGAATAAGAAGTCAGACAAGGAGTTCGCCGCCGGTCTGGAAGCCCTAAGCCATCCTGCTAGGAGGACTTCACTCTCTTGAATGTCTCTCAAGGATAAATCCTGATGGAAATCAAAAGTCAAGACTTTGTTCAATGGCCAAGAAAAATTACAAGAAAGCCTGGAAGGATTTCAAGAAAAATTATAAATTTCATTAGGACTATGGGTATGATATTGAAGACTGCATTTTCTTGAAGAAGAAGATTAACTCATTAATTTAGCAAGGCTACCTGAGCAGCTACATTAGTCAGCCCCACACTCCCATACTTCGGAGGTTGCTGGTGAGGAGCCCTAGCCGGTAGCAAAATTCTGTAGAGAACATAATCCATGTTGGAACAATCTTTTGCAAACTAGTCACTAGGGGCAAGCTCCACTGGATGACGAGCATATGCCAGGGTGGCCCAAGTGGACTTCCTCCAACCTAAGCACTAGAGGGCTAGAGAGGAGCCTATCACCATTACTATTGATGACATCGATGGAGTTCTGTTCCCACATGATGATCGTGTGATTGTTTCCCTCGCCATTTTCAATTGTGCTGTAAAGAGAATCCTGGTAGAAAATGGAAGCTCCATAGATTTTTGTTTCACAATGCTTTCTCTTATATAGGATTGCCCAAGGATTGCCTTCGAAGGATGAACATTCCCTTGATTAGTTTTTCTGGGAATGCCATTCCTATTGAAGGCATCATGACATTATCTGTCATAGCTAGATGGATCCCAAAATAGGCCATGGCCCTTCTAGACTTCTTGGTGGTTAGGATCCCAGCCACATATAATGCTCTCCTAGGGAGACCTAGCCTGAATGCTTTACGAGTCATAGTCTCAACGTACCACCTATTAATGAAGTGCCCCACACCCATAAGGTGGGCAAGATACGAGGTGATCAAGCCTTGACAAGGCGATTCTATGTGGTAACCCTTAAGCAAAAATCAAAAGAAGCCATGTCCATTGAAAGCATCAACCTCCGAGATTAATAGAAGCTGCAATGAAGAGAGCCTGCAAAGAATTGATCCCTGTTCCTCTGGACCTGACCAACTTCTCCAGAGTGGTGTATATCAGGAGCGAGAAGAGTAAGGAGTCCAGAGCTTAACTAGTGGAGTTCCTCTATATGAACACTGACATCTTTGCATGGATGGTAGCTAACATGCCTGGCATTGACCCCACAGTCATAGTGCATTGCCTTAACGTCTATCCTACAAACTTACTAGTTCACCAAAAGAAGAGAAGCTTCACCCTTGAGTGCCATCATGCAATCAAATAGGAGGTAGACAAGCTTATGACAACCAAGTTTGTCCATGAGGTCTAGTATCTCGATTAGCTCACTAATGTTGTCCTAGTAAAAAAGGGCCAACTATAAGTGGCGAGCATGCATTGACTTCATCGACCTAAACAAGGCTTGCCCGAAGGATTATTTTCCTCTACCATGAATCGATTAACTAGTGGACTCGACCTCCAAGTATGAGACTCTTAATTTCATGGATGCCTTTTCTAGATATATCTAGATCTAGATGGTACCAGACGACGAGGACAAGACCTCATTTATCACTAACCAAGGGCTATACTGCTATAAGGTCATTCCCTTTGGTCTAAAAAATGTAGGAGCTACTTACCAGTTCCTCGTTAATAAGGTCTTTAATAATCAGATCAGGCATAATGTGGAAGTTTATGTCAACGATATGTTAGTAAAGAGCAATAAGGAAGATTAGCATGTGGCATACTTGGAAGAGACCTTCCAGACCCTACATAAGTATCGTATGCGGCTCAACTCCAACAAGTATACTTTTGGAGTCTCCTTAGGGAAGTTCTTAGGTTTCATGGTATGTCACCATGGAATTGAAGTGAATCCTGAGAAGCTCCAGGCAATCTAGGAAATGACACTTTCCAAAAGTCGAAAGGAGGTCCAGTGCCTTGAGGAACAAGTTATTGCACTAAGTCGGTTTGTGGTGAGGCCTGGCAATAAGTGCCTACCCTTTTTCAAGGTCCTAAGATAAATCAAGGACTTTTGATACATGGAGGAGTGCCAGATTGCCTTCGAATAGCTCAAGACCTACCTGGCCACCATGCCGCTCCTTACAAGGTTGGTTACGGGTGAAATGCTTTATCTTTATCAAGCCATCTCTCCAGTAGCCATAAGTTTGATGCTCGCTCGAGAAGAGGATGGAGTGTAGAAGCTAATTTACTATATCAGTCAAGTGCGCAAATATGTAGAGACCTGGTACTTGAAGATGGAGAAGGTTGCCTTAGTCCTCCTGACTTTGGCAAGGTGACTCCACCCTTATTTTTAAGTACATCTGGCATGGTCCTATCTGAACAACCTCTGTAATAGGTTCTGCAAAAGGTCAACACCTCCAGAAGGATCGCTAAATGGGTTGTGGAGTTAGGTGAGTTTGATATCCAATACCAGCCTCACCCCTCTATTAAAGCTCAGGCCTTAGTAGACTTCATCATGGAATGCACTATCCTCGATGAGGTGGGGATCAAACAAACCCACGTGGAGCCAATACCCACAGGCAAGCCTTGGACTCTCCACATTGATGGTGCTTCCAACGCTAAAGGATCCAGGGTTGGGATGATCCTTGCCAATTCTAAAGGAGTTGTCGTTGAGTAGGCACTTCACTTCAACTTTAGGGCCTCTAATAATGAGGTAGAGTATGAAGCCCTCTTCACAGGATTGAAACTTGCTTGTGAACTTGGGATGTGGCATCTCAAAGTCTTCAAGGACTCTCAGCTGATAGTGGGGTAGGTTTGTAGAGAGTTCGATGTTAGAACCCCTATCATAGAAAAATATCTTTGTCAGGTAAGGAAATTCACCCATGCCTTCCTTTTCTTTGAGATTTTGTAGATCCCCCTAATAGAAAATGCCTAAGTAGACCTACTATCGAGGCTAGCCATCTCAGGTTATACAGATATTTCGAAGATCGCATACCTGGAGAACCTTGAGAAGCCAAGTATCAAAAAAGAGCTGGCCCGGTCCTGCAAGCAAGTGGAGAGCCTTGCTGGATGGATAACTTAATCTGCTATCTGTAAAAAGGAATGCTACTAGAAGACATGGTTGAGGCAAGGAAGCTCAGATGTCAGTCCATCCTGTTAATGGCAATCAATGAAAAGCTTTACAAGCGAGCCTACTCTTTACCACTTCTCCACTATGTTTGACCTTATAAGCAGACTTTTCCCTTCAGGAGGTCCATAAAGGAATCTGTGGTAGCCTTGTCAGAGGCTATGCCTTGGCTTACAAGATCCTAAGGCAAGGGTACTATTGGCCAAGTATCCTCAAGGATGCCATTGAATACATGCGGTATTGTGATCGTTGCCAAAGTCATGCCAACATCTAGCATCAACCTGCTGTATCTCTTAGCTTCCGGAGCTCTCTATGACCCTTCGATCAATGGGGGATAGATATCCTTTGTCCTTTCCCATCAACCGTTGGCCAGAAAAAGTTCTTGATTATCTCCATCGACTACTTTATCAAGTTGGTTAAGGCAAAATCCTTAGCCTAGATCACTAAGCAGGAAGCACAAAAATTCATATGGAAGTTGATAATCTGTCTTTTCAGGCTCTCTCGTGTCATCATCATCGACAACGGTAGACAATTTGATAATACATCCTTTGACGAGTTCTACAAGAACCTGTGGATCAGTCATTGGTTTACTTCAATCGCATACCCACAGGAAAATGGAAAAATTGAAGTGACCAATCGGACAATTCTCCAAGGATTGAGACCCGATTGGACAAAATTAGAGGGCTTTAGGTGGAAGAACTATACAGCATCCTATGGGCCTACAACACCATCCACCGGCTCCCAACAGGCAAAATGCCGTTCAACCTCGCCTTTGAGATTGAGGCTATCATCCCTTTGGACATGGGCCTACCATCATCCCGAGTCGAGGCTTATAATGAGCGGTGCAACTTAGAAGCTCTTAAGGAAAATCTTGACCTCCTGGAAGAGGTCTGGGATAGAGCCCGAGTCCAAATGGCTGCATACCAACAATGCATTGCCCTCTACATCAATGCCTATGTAAAGGTGAAATGGTTTTGGCTAGGAATTTTTGTCATCCGCAAAGTGGCGGTCAGCCAACCTATAGAGTGGGAGAAGCTCTTCCATAATTGGGAAGGACTCTTTCATGTCACCGAAGTATTCAACCTGGTACCTATTGGTTGGAGCATTTAGATAGCATGACCATTACTAGAACTTGGAACTCTAATAAGCTTTGACCATTCTACCAATAAGATGTACCCATAGCAGTTGTACTTACCTTGTTCAATGAAAATCCTTTCCTCTTTCATCCAAAAAGAAAAAGCAAATGAGGTTAGGGACATCTTTGAATGACTTCAGGTGAAGCTAACTCAGGTGGGGTTGTTACACCCTTTATTCGATAAGTCTTGGAATGAGGTTGTTCTAGACGAGGCTCCTACTCCCCTTATTACTGAAGCCCTAGTAGGCGATCAATTGCCTAGGCCCTAATTCTTTTGATTTTTGGCTAAGTGGTTAGTCTACTAGGTGCCTTGAGCAGGGTCATCCCAGGTAAGAACTCTATCTTCCAACGTCTTGAATGAGGTTGCCCCAAGTATCCTGGTAGAGTTATTAGAATCTCGTGCTAGGTCATGAAACCCCTAAGTTCTAGTTAAGTAGCAAGCCTCCCAGGTTCCAAAGCCTTGGATGAGGTTGCTCCAAGCATCTTGGTGGAGCTATCAGACTCTCAGGCTAGGTCATGAAATCTCTAAGTCCCGGTTAAGTAGTAAGCCTCTTAGGTTCCAAAGCCTTACATAAGGTTACCCCAAGCACCCTGATGAAGCTATCAGGCTCTCGAGTTGGGTTATGATACCCCTAAGTCCTAGTTAGGCAATAAGCCTCCTAGGTTCCAAAGACTTGGGCAAGGTTGTCCCAAGCACTTTGGTGGAGCTATTAGACTTCCGGGTTGTGTCATGATACCCCTAAGACCCAGTTAAGTAGTAAGCCTCCCAGTTTCCAAAATCTTGGAAAAGGTTTCCCTAAGCACTCTGGCAGAGCTATCAGACTCCCAGGTTGGGTCATGATATCCTTAAGTCCCAATTAAGTAGTAAGCCTCTCAGGTTCCAATACCTTGGACGAGGTTGCCCCAAGCACTCTGACAGAGCTATCGGACTCTCAAGTTGGGTCATGATACCCTTAAATCATGGTTAAGCAGTAAGTCTCCTGCATTCTATAATCTTTTGCAAGATAGCCCATGCAGGGTTAAAGTGTCATTTATAATAAGATGCTTTGGACAATGTTATCCTAAACATGGTTCATGAGCCTCTTTTTGTGCCACACATTACACAAGCATGCAAATACAAGCAAATATTAAAAGAATGAAAGTTTATTTCATTAATGAATGCTTGGGATAGATATTTTTGGCTCTACAAACAGGATGTCTTAAGGGGCAGATGGAGGACAGAGACAAGTTACATAGGTTGCACGAGACTCCCTGAAGCTTCAAAGCATCTTCGATGCCTTGCTCATAAGAGGAGGATCAGGACCAAGTTAAAGCTCCGGGGAGATCTCAAAAATCCCACAGTTAGACGTGGTCCACTTTGGGAGGCCCTTCCTTTGCTAAATCATGAAGTGACTCCTAGATCCTCTAGAGTAGCTCAAAGAAGGCACCGGTCGGGAAAGAGAAGATGTGCATCATCCACAGGAAGCTCGATCGACATGCAGGGGAGGTGGAGGCGAGCCACATGTATTGCTAAGCCTCGCCCCATGAAGATGGAGAGGAAAGCACCAAGATGTGCCAGGGATCCTTCCAGAATGCCTCTTATGGCTTCAATTTGATCCCATTGCTTGTCGGCAAGGTGGCATTTTTAAGGCTGCTCCTACTCCTAATCTGACAGACTCTTGATGGAGAATCAGGCCTTGCTTGACAATACCCAAAACCACAACGAAGGTGGCGACGGACCATCATTGCACCCCCCTTGTTTGGATTCATCGGCCAATGAGCGAGGTTGGTTTCTAGGGCTGCACTCACTACAAATCCACCTATAGCCAGACACGAAGGTGAGCCATAGCAATCCCCACCTCCCCTCTGGCTCCATCATCAGATCGATGAAGGCTATGACCCGACGATAGGAATGCTGGCCTTTTCCAATACCTCCCATGCCAAGAAGAGTACTCACTAGTACTTGCACATTATGGAGGATACACCCGTAGAGAGAACCCTTCCAGCAAGAAAGGAAACTTCCAAGATCCAAGCCTGGAGTACCTCTACTAGCGGTGCAGCATTTCTCTGGCTATTAAAGTTTCAAAAGGGTCTTCCGAAGTCCAGCCCCCTTAATGCTCTATTTATAGAGGGATGGAAGGAAGGACACCATGTCTCCACCCACCCTGTCAACCAAGTGACAATTCCCATAGACCTGGAAGGCAAGGCGTTGGGTAGCTCCCCCAGAATTGGTAATTCCCTTGGGAGATCATGCATTTATGACCCTTAGCACTCCAACCAAGGCAATGCAGCAGAAACTCTATGTTATCTCTGACTGAAAAATTTACCTTAATGGGATCCACCCTCAAGCGGTGCATCAAGACACATTGCAACCTATGATTGCGGGGCAAGGTGAGCCTCCATATCTTGCTCAAAGGCATTACTAGACCTAGAGGCTCCAATGACCCCTCGAGACTCGAGTGAAGATGTTCTCCAGTCAATAATACATCAAGTACTAGACTAAACTATACTAGATTATGCAGAGATATATAGGACATCACAATTCCAAGTACCAAGCATGAAGAAATAGAATTAAAGAAGGAAGAATTCTTATTCATTTCTTGGAAAAAGATGAAGTATAAAATTAATAAGCCCTAGGGCCTTCTTCGATCTCTTCCTCTTACGCTCTACCAGCAGACGGTCTCCTCAGGCATAACATTATGAGGGACAAGTTGCTCGATTGCCCCTCTCACTTCAGGGAAACGACCTTGCATGATGAGCTCACACACCTTGAAGCCGAAGTCATATCCTTGTAGGAATGCCTCGTCTAACACCATAGACAAGCCACGAACCTCCCTGACAACCGGAGGACCATGCATGCCCTTCAAAGGCTTCTCCTCAATGGTGCCTAAGCTTTGTCGACCCTCTCAAGTATAGGCAAACTCCATCTCGAGGTGATCAGTCTTCACCTCTGCCTCGACCATGCGGGCCCATAGTGTTGCTAGATGTGAGCATTATCCACCCTGGCAGCCTGCTTGGAGGCCATGGCCTCTTTCACATCTATCAATCTCTCTCGCAGGAGGGTTAGTTTGCACTGCAGGTCTCTAATTGGCTTGGTGGACCATTACATCTCTCATAAGCCTCTCCTATCACCTGTGGCCTCACCTCTTAGAGAAGGAATTGCCTCGCCCTCCTTTGTAGACACCTTGCCAAGGCACTAAGCAATGCACTTACCTCGTGGGGTGCCTCTCTCACTTCCATGGGTACCTCACCAGCAATGACAAGTAATTTGCTCTACTTACGAGAAGACTCTATCATTGTGGCCTTACCGGTGGCACCGGACAACATGCCAAGCCCATTAAGCATGCTGCCCACCTACAAACTAGCAACTCCTTGCTGTAGGGCCATGCACTCTCCACTACTATCTCCGGTTAGAGCCTCCACGATGGCCCCAACAAAAACTTTAGGATCCTTGATGCAGGATGACTCTAAGAATGCTAAATATATAGGAAAAATAGTAAACTAATTTTTTTATAATTTTTATAATTTAGATTTGTAGGTTAAATTCTCAAATAAAAGTATGAACTAGCAATAGAGTAGCAATGCAAAGAATCATCATGATCGCAAAATAACTCATGAAGATAATGAAAGTCAAGACCTGGAAATTGAGAAACTCAAAGTTTAGGATAGCTTATCTTCAACAAATCAGATATTAAGAGAATGAAAGGATGTTACCAGTCAGAGATTTGAAGAACTTTCGATGAAGAGATCACATATCACTCTGATTGGAGCCTGGATGATGAAGCTCGGTTTTCTTGAATTTGATGACTGATTTGGACGGTCCTAAAGGCAAGGAAAGCCTCCTCTGGGGAGAAGGAACACCTAGAGGATCCTGCAAAATGTCAGGGGTCAATCAAAATAGCAATTAAACAAAGAAAAGAACTAGGGTTTAATTGAAATCAGGGTAGAAGTTTGAAGCTGGCGGCTAGAAGTAAGATGATGCTCTTTGGCTTGGACGGTAGCTAGGGCACTCCTTCTAGGGCATGTGAAGACTTGGATGGCAACAAGCTAGGGCATGGAAGGATGCTAGGGCAGCAAAGGATTCGGCCAAGCACAATAGTAACCAAAGAAACACAAAAAACTCCAACACCAACACAAGCACACAAGCTTCTAAACCAAAATTTCAGCAAAGTTTAATATCATGAATAAAAGTTGCTTTCAAAAGGGGGAGGGGTGGGGTATTTATAGATGTTTTCCAAGTCTTCTCCTAGTTAGGATAGGATTACAAAGTTGAGAGGGAGAGGGATTACAAGTTTGCTTAAGACCAGGAGAATACACTTTGAATGAAAATAAAACTAGTTCTCCTTATTCTACTTGGATTTCTCTCCTCATTTGACTTGGTCCAAGGGCTCTCTTTAGGCTTGGGTGCCAATATGGAGTTGGGCTTGGCTTTAGGGTAGCAAGGGGCATCCTCCTTTGGATTGGTGCATGGGCTTTGGGCCCTAGAAGCTGGGGTGCCCTGGTATCAACATATTCCTTGGAATCTTGGTTCTGGGGCTCATGGACTTGACTCCTGGACTTAGAATCTCTTGGCCTGGGGTGCTGGCATATTCCTGGAATCATGGGGCACCTGGCATCTAGCATATTCTGGAGCATATGGAGGGAATCTGGTATCTAGAATGGCATTTGGAGGGTATCTAGGGCTCTGGGGTGTCAAACAAGATCCCATAAGCTGATGTAAATGCCTCTGGCTCCCAAGTGAGGCCTGGTGGAACTCCAAAATAGGGTATCCTCTTCTCTTGTGCAAAACTGGACTCTAACTGGACTCATACGTAAATACAGGACTCAATGGACTGGATTAGGTTGAGACAAATCAACTAGTCTCAACTTATTATACAACTAGTCTCAACTTATTATAGGACTCAATTTTACTTGCTTACAAAATTATGACACATGACTAAGGTTCTATAAAAAACCCTAATCGGTAAACCATATGGGTTCCAGGGATCTGTGTCTGAACATGGTATCCCCACCAATTCTCCCCAGGTGGGAGGAACTCGATCCCATCGAGTATGGGTCAATTTGGCTCAAGAAGGGTCTGGGTTGAGGCACTGCAGATCTGCACCAGTGTTCCACAAATTCTCAAATTCTAGCCGACCTTGCCACCAGACCAAGTACCGCTGATAGTCTCTATTCTGGGTACTGGTAGCTTGATCGTCCAAAATTCTCTTAATCTATCAAAAGGCCAAATTGTATGTGGTCGCTCTAGGATGGGTTCACTCACAAAGAAAGGGAGTATCTCAAGGGGCTCGTTGGGTATCACTGCTGGCTCCCTAGACTCTACAAGATCTGAGATGATGAAGGTGGAGCTAATACCTAAATCAGGTGATATCTCAGGCACATAGGCATTGGGTCCATTACTCTTCATTATTTTGGATAGGCTAGCTTCGTGAGCAGAAAATTCTTTTATCATTACATATTCCTCTACATAAAATTCTTTATCTTTCCTTTGGAAATTAGCCAAGTTGTTATTTAGTTCATTACTTATGTTCAGCTTTTGCCTAATTTCATGATGCATATGCTGTGCAGAGGTAAGTGTAGAAGTGGATATGTGATTCAAGGTTGTGGATTTATTGGACTCAACTAACACCTAATAGACTCGACTAGACTTTTCTATCAAAGAAAATTTTATTGAATTCTACGGGAAAAAACCTAACAAACTATAGACTCATTAGGTTTGACCCTTGCATGGCATGCAAGGGTCATTACTTAGTTCAGCTTTTGACTAATTTCATGATGCATATGCTGTGCAGAGATAAGTGTAGGAGTGGATATGTGATTCAAGGTTGTGGATTTATTGAACTCAACTAACACCTAATAGACTCGACTAGACTTTTCTATCAAAGAAAATTTTATTGAATTCTACGGGACAAAACCTAATAGACTATAGACTCATTAGGTTTGACCCTTGCATGGCATGCACATGAGAACTTACTATGTACTCCTACTAGGTTCTATAGGGTTATCCTAAAGTAAGATGCAAACATGACATGAATAATGAACGGATGCAACATGCAAATTCCTATGAAATGCAACCTGATACTGAAAAAAATAGAAGAAGTTTTAGGAAAGAGTAGAAAATAAGATGTAGATTCAGAGTTAGTCTGGCAGGAAAAGGGTTTGGAATTGATTGCATAGAATGGAATGCAAGAAGGTGTGTTAAGAATTAGTCCTAGACTAATGAGATTTACCTTATGGGTGTGAGGTATTCCTATAGGGTCGGCTTGATGGAAAAATGGGTTATTGATTTCAGGGAAGAGATCAATTGGGGTTAAAGGAATGACTTCACCCTGAGGGTATTGATAAGAGATCAAGCCCTTAATAAATTCTTCTGGCTCATAAAATTTAGGACTGGGTTATACAACTGGATCTCTTCTAAGGTTTCCTCAGGTGGTACTCTAGTAGCAGGGTTTGGGCTCTCCTCCTCTACTTGTTCTTCCATTACAGTTTCAATTTGGGGGTGATCAAGGTCTGCTAACTCTGGGTTGGCTATTATCTGGGTATAGTCTGGGTTAGCTAAATCTAGATCTACTCCTACTTGGGTATGGTCAGGTTCAACTAGGCCTGCAAATGGGTCGAGTCGGACCGGGTTATGCTTGATCCCAACCTGACCTGGTTTCTTGATCGGGTCTTGATATTGGATCCAAATCCAATCCAATAAAAAATCAGGTCGGGTCGGATCGGGTCCATAATCAAAATTATTGATCCAATGGATCATTCGGGTCGGGTCGGGTCCATATATAACCCAACCCCAATCCATAACATACGGGTCTGGTTCGGGTCCAGTTTAGATCGAGTCGGGTCATGATTCCATTCATAAAATTTTACTTGAATTAATAATGGAAATAGTAAAATACAATGCATGCCACTTCCTTTTCTGTACTAACAATCCAAATACACATTATTGGTCATCTGGTGGCATGGGAAAGCTCTTTATTCCTTCATCTATCATTCACAAGTGGACCAACTTCCATCATATACTATGCTGCATCCAAAGGCTCTGAAAAGTTAACATATATGAGCTAAGAAATCTCCACATTTATACATAGAATAACATCAACGTAAAAAGAAACGGTTAAGATATTCTCAAACCAAAATCTGTTCAATAATCCAAAATCTAGATACCAGCAAATACAAGAAAATTGTTTACGATGGGTACACAAGAACTACATTTGTCAATCATTTGACGTTTCTTAAAGTCATTTTGTATTTGTCATCCCAGAGGCGCTACCCTCCATTATGTTTCCTTCCAGAGACACCCAAAGTCATACCCACAAACGAGTTTCGAGTGATCTTTTACTGTTGGCGAGAAGATCTTCTATATGTATTGCATCATGCAAAAAGTGCACAGAGTCCATTAGTTTGACACACAGGGCATTGAGTTTGACACAAATAACATTTAATAGCATCAATTTAGTCCAAAAGCATAATCCCACTTCGCTTAAGGTGTCTGTGTAACCATATAGCATCAACTTATTATAAAATATTACATCAACTTCCAGGAGAAGCGCTTTTCTTTGGTCATGAGTTAGAGTGCAAGATGGAAAGTTTATCAAAAGACAGGCTAGCAATGAACTAAAAAAGAATCCCCAAAAATTATAAAAAAGGTAGATTAAACAATAAAGTAACTTATAAGACTCATTTATAAATCTGGAGTTGCTTAAAAGATTGGTAAACAACCAGCCATGAGAGGCTCTAGGGCCACCGGTTTGCTCTGGACTCTAAATGGATTATAAAAAACAGAAAATTGAAATAGAATCTGCTGTTATCTTTATTGCAGCAAGAAGTTTGAGAACCCCACTGCAGACGTAGGTATCACTTTCAAGAGTATGGTCAGGGGAGCATCCACCACAAGTGCAGACCTGATATTCTTTCCTCTGAAGAGAGTTATACAACATTGACCCAATTAGCCCTTCAAACCTCATTACTTGACCCCCAAGATATGTTCACAACCCTAAATGGCCTTGTTCCTATTAGCGTTAAGGACCAAAAATTCTATAATCAAATAGATCTGCAGTTTTTAACCCTTAAACAACTCCCGTTATTAACTCTTCCTTATATTTAACTTATACTTTGCCCTATGTTGAAGATCTAATGCTAGCAAATCACACCAAAATGGTACTCAAGTCTGTCCAATTATTTTCCTCATTCATCCATTGTTAATGCCAACAGAGAACAGATCAGCTTATACCATAATCCTAAGCACACTAAGGGCCTCTTTAGAAACTTCCTGCTAGATCTGACAGGATCAGCTGGAAAGAGAGCATGGTGAAAGTGAGGGAGTGGGAGAAAGGGAAGAAGAGAGTGGAGGGCTAGCGGGGCCTGATTGCTACCTGTTGGAAAAAAAAGACCTTTCTAGTTCTTTTTTGCCTTTAATCCTGCAGCAATTAGGCCACAACCCCCCACATTATTGGTGCAAACATAAGGATAAAAAGACACCACATGTGCAAAGCCTTGTCAAATTATGAGTATGTGTTAGGGCCAAAAACCCCCGACAAATCTCCATTCAATGGTCCATATCACCGGTGAATTATCGAATCAGAGTCATAATGCTTAGATCAAAGAGTTCAAAACATTTGGTAATGCTTTAAACAGAATAATAATGGGAGGGATCATTTCACTGAAATAAATAAACAAAAAGAGCTTAGTTAGCTACACAAAGAAGCAGAAAAATAGAAAGAGGAACACAAATGGTGGGAAGGAGGGAAATACAAGAGAACAATCTTGTTATCCTTTAATCATGAACTTGTATGGTAGTAGAAGAATATCTAAAATGACAAAAAAAAAAAAAAAAAAACTGAAGTGAAGATGAGAAGAATGAACATTCAACATCAGATTGACAAAGAGGTAGAAGGCAGTAGACTGTAAAAGTTACACCAAAATAGTAAACTGTATTTGTGACAAGGTAATTGTTATTTCATGTAAACATTTTCATCATGTCACTTAATTAGCCACTTTCTTTAGACCGATCCCCTTAAGTTTCAGAAACATATAGGAACTCAACAGAGATAAGGACAATAAATGGTAGGAAACCTAGTGATATGATTAACAAAGTCCATATGAACTATATTTCTTCAGACAACTTGGACTAAGCAGGGATATAGAACTATTTATGGCTGTGCAAGTTTAAAAGCATCACAGTGACAGTTTGCAAGAAACCAGGTAAAGAAAAGAGAGAAGCATTAGTACCTTTTCTCCACTATTTGACTCCAATGGTGACCAGTTTCATAAGTACCATATGCTTTTCTCCTAGCATCATAAAATCTGAAATATAAACCATAGTGGCAATGCAAAAAGCAAGGTAACCATAAAAAAGTTCTTAATATCAATAACGATAATATAAAAGTAAATAATGTAAATATAATAAAGAGAAAGATTATTACCAGGATAAGCTAACCATCAATATTAATAACAATAGCCATTTCATAATCTTCAATCTTGTAGTTCGTATGAGAAGGTGAGCCATCTACATATAAAAATATTAAAAAATTAAAAATTATAAACTCTAGAATGCCCTAGTAGTCTAATATATAATAAAATTTTTGAATGTTCTAAAAATTAAACCTGTAAAATGAGGCAAGGTATCTCGAAGCCAATCTTGGGTGCATATGAATGCTTCAACCTTATCAGGAGATAGGCTGCTACAAAAATCATCCAAAACCCTTCCGGTGGTGCTGAAGGCAGACTCGGATGCAACGGTAGACACTGGAATTGCTAATATATCACGGACCATCTTAGATAATATTGGATATTTTGATTCATTAATTCTCCAATAGTCTAAAATGTCAAGATTCTGATCACTTAAAGGATAAACCTATTTAAAAAATAAAATATATTGCAAGTTATTTTATTACTAATATTGAGCTATATTTTAATGCATATATATAAATTAAAGATCATAAAGTACCTTCTCTTCTAAATAGATCTCTAATTTTGACTTAGATGGTTGCACAACTTCTTCTTCTTGGATAAATTCTTCATAATCTTGCATGAAAAAACTCTCATCTCCTCTACCTTGAGATGTAAACCCCATCTCCTCCACTTGAACATGAGAGTCATATGCACCATATAAAATTGTATAATGATCATAAAGACTTTGAATAACAGCATGTATCTTATTGATCTCAATTGAAGCAAGATCACCATTATCATAGATTTTCTGAAAGCAATACTTAATAAGCTTCATCTTATGTCTTGGATCAAGAATAACCCCTATGGCAAGAATGTGAGAGCAATATTTCCAATACTTATCAAATTTTTCTTGCATTTTTAAGGCCATCATCATCACAACTGCATTTGAACTTCAAGATTCTTGAATAAGAAGCATTTGTATTCTCCAAATTTCATAGAACAATAAATTTGAAGCTGTGCTTTTTGTTTGTGAAAATAATTCAGTTATATGATGAAAAACCTTCAAAAAGGTGCAAATAATGATATCTTGAGACCAATCTTCCTTACTTGGGGCATTTTCAAAATTAGGATCCTGAGCCTCAAGTCATACAAACACATCCTTGAATTGCATAGCATCATTTAACATGAGATATGTAGAATTCCAACGAGTAGGTACATCTATGCATATCCTTTTCTTACCATTTATTTTAAATTGTCTAACAATTCTCATAAATGTTTCCAATCTTGCTTGAGATGACTTTATAAATTTAACAGCCTCCCGAATTCTAACAATAGCACATTCCACTACCTTCAAGCCATCCTTCGCAATCAAATTAAGAATGTGTACAACAACGTACATGAAAAAACTTACCATCCAAAAGTAAGTCTCTTCTAAATTGCCTTTGAAGGTCCGTAGCCACAACTGTGTTTGCTGACAAATTATCAAGGGTGATTGAACCTAACCTTTTTTCAATATTCCAAGATGAAATGCAGCTTGTAATACAATCACTAATGACTAAGCCTGTATGTGGTGAAGGCACCATCTTAAAATTGATAATATGCTTTTTAAGTTTCCAATCATTAGTGATGTAATGTGCAGTGAAACACATGTATCCCAATATTTGATTTGATGTCCACATGTCAGATGTTAAGCTAATTCTTCCACAATTTGCATTAAACAACTCATGCAATCTTCTTTTTTCCCTTTCATATACTTTTAAGTAATCGGATGCCAATGTTATCCTTGAAATAACATGAAATTCAGGTCTAAGATTTCTAACAAATATCCGGAAAGCTGGATGTTCAACTGTTGTAAATGGCATCTCTTGTAGAATTATCATTCTTGCAAGGTCTTCACGGCTTTTCTCTTGATCAAATGAATAGGAAGTTAACTCATTCAATGCAACACCATCTTTGGATATTACATTACCAATTAATTGTTTTTGTCTCTTATCAAGACTTTTTTTTGACTTACAATTCTTTGTATGTTTATGAAGATGACTTGTCCCATTTTTAGGATCAGCTGAAAAAACTGCATGACAATAATTGCATTTAGCTTTATCTTTTTGATTTTTTATCTCAGAATAATGATTCCATATCTCTGATCTCCTTTTCTTGCTCAACTTAGAGCTATCTGTATTAGAGGGCTCTACCGGTTGCGAACTACTACAACCCAGTCCACTTGAAACTTCTACTATATTTTTATTACTACCCATCACAGACATAAACCTATTTCATATCGAATTAAATAAAAATATATAAGCATTAATTGCAACTAAACAAGATAGAAATATAAATTCAAATAAATCTATGACTCTCACTGCATCAATATACCAAGCAAAAAAAATATAAGTACATAAAGCTGGCTGTAGGCATGCTCCAACTACAACTGGATGTCAGTGTCACTAGTAAATATCAAGGAATATAAATTGTGCAACATATGAGGGAAAGTATTGAACTTATCAAGGAAAAATAAACAACCATCAAACAGTAAATATCATATGTTGCACAGTTTATATTCCTGATTAACTTAAACCATCTAATCTTTTAAAGTCAACCATTCATGGCACCACAGCACTTTGTAATATTGCACGCACATCACGAAAAATCCGTGTTCAATAGAAAAAATTATTAAAGTACTAGTTTGTGACTCGAGAGATGGAATGGTCCCACGCTTCACAGTGAGCATTCTGTCAAGTAATTGGTATGCATGAAACCAAGACAACAAAAATGGCTCAACAATTTTGCATTTAGAAGTAGGATATTTCATCAATCTCCCTCGGCATATTTTGATTTTCTATGATTATGATTTAGTTAGAATCATGGTAACAGCTCGGGGAGTTGAGAATAATTTTTTTGGCTAGAAGTAATGAATTGAAGCATAAAAAAAAATTGGTAAATTCATCAAAAATTTGGAAGTGCTCGGGTAACCAACAATTAAAAACATAAAACCATAACAATTAAAATTTTTCCTTGATATTTACTGTTTGATGGTTGTTTATTTTTCCGTCTCATCCTTATCCCTCATACATGTCTCATATGTTCAGAATATAAATCTTGACTTCACCCCTTCAAGCCAACATATAATTTCTTATTTCTCATGTCATTTTATCAAAAGGAATCGAACTATCTAGCTTTCTTACATGTAAATCATAACTCGGATTTGCCAAACTTTTCAGTGGATGTCTTATAAGCACCAATTTATCTAGGAACATCTATGTAAATACCAACTTTTTAACTAAATGCATCCATAGAGAGAAACAAAATCTTACAACCAAAGATGGAGTATAGAGTACTCTTATCTTCTAACAGAAATATTAACAGAACTTAAATACTTTGAAGTTTGATCCCAGCCTATTATCGAGGGTTCATCGTTTGTTAATTGAAAATAGAATGGTTTATGGTAATAGTCACCGTGCAGCCGAGGGAGAAAAAAACCATGAGTGCCCTCGCTGAGCTCATGAGAGATACACGTTAAAGGAAAGAGAGAGAGCCGAAACAGTCCGGTTCTCCCACCTACCCCACTGACTCCAAAGTTACTCCGGCCATAAAAAATCATCGCTTCCCATAAGAAATCATCGCTTCCAAAATTACTCTTCTCTGATAACTTCATTTTATAATGCACGAACTAAATCCTTCTTCTTAGAAATACATCTTCAAAAGAAAGGGAAAAGAAAGAAGGTACTAACCAGAGAGACAAAGACTATCACCGACGAACCATGCACTCTCCTCCTCACCGACCACCGTTACTTCCTTTCTAGGATTTCGTCACCGGAGTTCTTCTCGCCGAGCATCGAGCACCGAGCCTCAAGAAGGAATTCTTTTCACCGGCGGAGGACCAGAGGAGGGATCTGGCGACGGGAGGACCGGAGATGGGAGGGAGGGAGACTGACGAAGATGTGGAGGCAGAATGAATGGGAAATGGGATTAGGGATAAAATGACGAGAAGGCAAAGCATGGCGCCTCTTAGAGTCTTAAGACTCTTAACCCTTAGCCTTACGCAGTTACGTCGTTACGCAAACTCGGGATGGGCCGTGGGTTTGGCCCAAGCCGGAAACCCAGTACCCATTTGCCCATTACAATTTACTGTTAATCTATTAAGTATTTAACTGGGTAATATATTATAAATAATATATTTAAAAAAGATTCGGGTCCTATATCTGGGTTCGGGTCAGATCGGGTTGGATCGGGTCATATATTTAAGATCCAGATTAACCCAAAAATATTTATGGATCGGGTCGGGTCCAAATTTAGTAAATCCAAACTCGATCCAAAAAATAAACGGGTCTAATTTTTAAATCCGATCCAGATCCATGGATCTTTTAAATGGATCTGGATCGGATCTAACCAGGTTGGGTCGGATCGGGTCATGGATCAACCCAACCCATTTACAACCTTAGGTTCAACTAATATTGGGTGGTCTTCTACCTAGTCATCTAATGGATCAATCCTATGGGTCATTTGGTTATTCGATTGGATTAGTTGGTCAAACATTTTATTCCTTTGGTCAAGCTTATGTTCCAACTGGTCAAACTATTCAATTATGGCTTTTATGAAAATCTCTAATTTGGGATTTATGGTTGAACTGGGTTGGTTGTACTGGACTTCCGGTTCAACTAATTCTAGGTTGGTTTCATCTGGGTTTGGTTATAGTCAACTACTTCTGGATCTTCTATAGGTGTTTCTTCCTCTAGATCTTCAATAGACTTATCATCTTCATACTCCTCTTCCAGACTTGGGTCAACCTCATATATTTCCTCTTCTAGGTCATCTTGGTGAACCAATGGGATGGTAAGAGGGGTTTGGCTAAAGAAAAACTTGCTATTAACTGGGGTAATAGGGATGGGTTGACTAAGAGGTTCCTGATTAATACTAGGGTTCTGACTATGGGCATTGATCCTAGTGGATTTAGGTTGACTAAGGATTATGGGTTCATAGATTATGGGTTCAGTCCTATGGGTTGACTCGAATTCCAAAGCTATGTTATAGGCTTCCTCTAAGTTCTGAATCAGCCGATGACACAATTCTCAATGGATGTCCTCACATAGGCCATACCGAAACCTTGATATGGTCGTAAGCTCATGTTCAACTATGTTACATTTTCTAATAAACTTCTTAAATTGGTCAATGTATTCAGACAAAGTTTTGTCACCCTGTCTTAAGTTGCACCATTGGGCTGAAAGTTCATGCTCATAAAATGGACCTAGGTATGCTTTTCTCAACTTACTCCTCATAGCTTTCCAGGTACTTATATATTCTCCTTTCCAATAACATTCATGCTCAGTAAGTTTCCAATATCGCTTAGCATGTCGGGGTAACCTATGTGTAGCCAAACTAATCTTCTCTAACTCTGACATCCTAGTGTACTCAAAGTACTGATCCATTCTATCTTCCCAATCAATATATACCTTAGGATCTGAACTTCCATCAAAAGTTGGTGCATAAGGTTGGGTGCTCCTAATGGATCTTTCATCTTGGTTCAGGTAATCATAATTGGGTCCCCTATGGTTGGGTTATAAGGATGGTTCATGGTATAGGGTTCTCCTAGGGTTGGGCTCTCTATATGGGTCAGAGTATTGGGCTTTCCTAGGGTTGGACTCCATGGTCACACTAGTTGGGTTGGATTAAGTCTACTGGCATTGGGTTCCTAATCTAATCCAAACAATCAAACAAGCAAGCAAAGTAATGTGGTGCAGCTAAGCATGCAAAAAGAAAAAGGTAGTACAATCTAGGATTTTCTAGACCTAGAGTCAAAACTGAGTGGGTCAGCTCAACTTACACCCAACTCAACAACTAGTCCTTCCTCTGGCCAGGTAGAGGGTGGGAGTATGGGAGGCCCCTTTGCTTTCATAGGGATCCAATTAAAAACCACAACACCACTTAGGTCGTTTGACTCTGGACCCTCAGCCTTAGACACCAGATTTCAGTAATAGTTGATGAATTGAGTGCACTAGTTTGTCCACACAATTCAAACCCGACCTGTTGGTGTCACCTAGCCCACTAGGGAAAATTAAGTTTAATTAATTTTAATTAAGGTTTGGGTGCAAATGCAAGAAGATTATTTTGGGTCCAGGATAGGTTATGACCTCCTGTCCTGATATGAGATAGAGAAAGTGCCCTTAAGATTAATTTAATGCAGATGATGGCAATCGATGGTCCTGATACAATCTAAAACAATCAAAAAAATAAAGTATTTTATGTGTGTTTTATGATGTGACAAGTTAGGTTTAGGTTGATTAGGTTAGCAAACAAATTGGGCTTGGGATTGGGGTGTGTGGAAGTTGATTAGGTTAGGTTGAGTCAAGTACAGAAATATCAGAATTAAGAAAATTAGGGTTTCAGATGATGTAGATTTTGACATAGTTACCGATACAGAAATAAATCAGAAAAATTCTAGGATAGAGGATGGATGGTGGTGACAAAATTTGATGCAAAACAAAAATCAAATGATGATATAAATCCTAGGATTTTCGGACTGCTATAGAAATCTCAAGATTTTTGTTAGGATTTCTAATATGCCAAATTTTAGTGATTTAATTTTTTATAAAATTAATTAAAAATTATGATAAAATAGAGAACAAGACAAAGAACAATTCATCCAAATCTCATGAAAAAATAAAATTCCTAGATGGTCAAAATAAGATAAAAAATAGAAACCTAATGTAGTTAGCAGGATGCAGAAATTAGGGTTTGTGATCCTAATGTAGATGAATGTTATCCTAAACCCGCTCTAATACCAAACTGATGCAGGATGACTCTAAGAATGGTAAATATGTAAGAAAAATAGTAAACTAATTTTTTTGTGATTTTTATAATTTAGGTTTGTAGGCTAAATTCCTAAATAAAAGTAAGAACTAGCAATAGAGTAGCAATGTAAAGAATCATCATGATCGCAAAATAACTCATGCAAGATAATGAAAGTCAAGACCTGGAAATTGAGAAACTCTCAGTTCAGGATAGCTTATCTTCAATAAATTAGATATCAAGAGAAGGAATGGATGTTACCAGTCAGATATTTGAAGAACTTTCGATGAAGAGATCACACAGCACTCTGATTGGAGCCTGGATGATGAAGCTCGGTTCTCTTGAATTTGATGACTGATTTAGGTGGTCCTAGAGGCAAGGAAAGCCTCCTCTAGGGAGGTGAAACACCTCAAGGATCCTAAAAAACATCAGGGGTCAATCAAAATAGCAATTAAACACAGGAAAGAACTAGGGTTTAATTGAAATCAGGATAGAAGTTTGGAGCTGGTGGCTAGAAATAGGATGATGCTCTTTGGCTTGGATGGTAGCTAGGGCACTCCTTCTAGGGCATGTGAAGACTTGGATGGCAGCAAGCTAGGGTGTGGAAGGATGCTAGGGCAGCAAAGGATTCGGCCAAGTACAATAGTAACCAAAGAAACACAAAAAACTTCAACATCAACACAAGCACACAAGCTTCTAAACCAAAATTTCAACAAAGTTTAATATCATTAATAAAAGTTGCTTTCAAGAGGGGGAGGGGTGGGGTATTTATAGATGTTCCCCAAGTCCTCTCCTAGTTATGATAGGATTACAAAGTTGAGAGGGAGAGGGATTACAAGTTTGCTTAAGACTAGGAGAATACACTTTGAATGAAAATAAAACTAGTTCTCCTTATTCTACTTGGATTTCTCTCCTCATTTGACTTGGTCCAAGGGCTCTCTTTGGGCTTGGGCACCAATATGGAGTTGGGCTTGGCTTTAGGGCAGCAAGGGGCATCCTCCTTTGGATTGGTGCATGGGCTTTGGGCCCTGGAAGCTGGGGTGCCCTGATATCAGTATATTCCTTGGAATCTTGGTTTTGGGGCTCATGGGCTTGACTCCTGGGCTTGGAATCTCTTGGCCTGGGGTGCTGGAATATTCCTGGAATCATGGGGCACCTGGCATCTGACATATTCTAGAGCATCTGAAGGGAATCTGGCATTTGGAATGGCATCTGGAGGGAATCTAGCATCTGGAATGGCATCTGGAGGGTATCTAGGGCTCTAGGGTGTCAAACAAGATCCCATAAGCTGATATAAATACCTCTGGCTCTCGGGTGAGGCCTGGTGGAACTCCAAAATAGGGTATCCTCTCCTCTTGTACAAAACTGGACTCTCACTGGATTCATACTTAAATACAGGACTCAATGGACTGGACTAGGTTGAGACAAATCAACTAGTCTCAACTTATTACATGACTCAATCTTACTTGCTTACAAAATTATGAACATGACTAAGGTTCTAAAAAAATCCTAATCAGTAAACCATATGGGATCTTGGGATCTGTGTCTGATCCTGGTGTCCCCACCAATCCTCCATCGTATGCTTACAGAGAACTTGGCTGCCACCACTAAAGCTTCACCCATGCCGAACCTTGTCCCAGCACCCTCTAAGAGCCGGGCAAACTTTTAGTGAGCAACTTTCAGCTCATGAACTAGGTCCTCGTTCATGCTCATGTATAGGTCTAGTTGGCACCAGCCATCTGCCTAGCCTCTTTCGTTACAGACTAGTAACACTATAGAGGCGCACACCTCCTCTGCAACCTTCAGCCTACGTCTACCCATGGAAAGGTCTCTCTTCATGCTCTTAGCTTCCTCCCACAGTCATGTGGCATTGGTTTCAACCACCTGTCAGAAAAATAGTGTTGTTAGCTAGCTCAAAATAGAGAAATTATGTCAATGACAGATGCTACACCACCTACAAGCTTTGGATAAGGCAATCGATTAGCCTCTTGGATAGTGGGTCAAAGATCTTGCTGGCACGAGGCGGAGAGTCTTGAAGCCGATTGGTGCTACTATTTTCGGCCACCATGGAAAGTACCCCCGATAGATAGGCTATCTCTGGAAGTGCCAATGTCAATGCAACAGCTCCCCCGTCTCCACCAACCTTACCTGTGGTCTCTCCTACTTTCTTGACTGCAAGCAACTTGACTACAACAAAGAGAACCCTGGCCACCACCTGGACTGATGGCAAGCTCTCTATAGCAGGCACTATAATTCCTCCTATTACACTGCCTGATAGTGTGCCGGCCATGATTGGGAGAACTTTCATTACAACCTCGATTATCGAAGGATTTGTTGTGATAGGTTCCATCCCTCCAGCTACCTCTACAATGACCGGTTCCTCTAGCACAACAAACACCATGAGCTCGATCACCTGTAATAGAACGCAATGTTGTCATTGAGACACCGCGGCTATCAGTTTAATTAATCAACTTCTAATAAATCAAAAATAAGAAGACAGTAGCAAGTCGGGTCGAATCTATGGAGAAGGCAATGCTTAGGATAGTTTAAAATTTTTTATTTTTATAAAAAAAAGAAAAGTGATTTGAAGTTGGGAAAAAAAATAAAAGCATGAAAGAAAATCAAAACCTGGTACATTCGATCTGTTAGTTAGATCTTAGCATATACTTGTGAGAAAGTAAAAGACAAGAATTTAAATAAAAATAAATTTTGCATTGATTAAAATAAGAATCTATAAAATATAAAAAATAATAATAAATATCTAAGAAAGCAAGAACAAGTGTCCGAAGTTGATTGGTGTAGCCTTATCGGGAAGTCGGTTGATGTCACATTATTGATCCCTCGAATGATTTTGATGATAACAAAATATTGGAGCATATATTTGATACTAACTCTTTTCAAGTGTTTAAGAAGTTTTTGTAGGATATTTCAAATGAACAATCATTCTTCCTACAATTCTGAAATTATTGTAATGAATCAAGTTTTTCATTAAAAATGATCATGTACTAAAGAGCCCAAGAAAATTTAATATATACTCTTGTGAAAAAGGGCCAATTTTATGTAATTTTATAGTTTAAATTTCTTAAATTAAGTTTAAAAGAAGTTTGAAAGTGTTTGGAAACTATTAGAAGAAGTTTGGAAGTATTTTGGACAAAAATCACTTGAGCCAACTCAAAAGCTTAGAGCCGACCCATTATTCTGGCACGGTACAAGCTTTTCTGATACGAGCTGACTCGATGAAGTTAGAGCCAACTTGTCCAGAGTACCAAAATTATAGTTTTGAAAAACTAGACAATCGAGCCGACTCTTCCAGAGTGAGTGATTTTCAATTTTGAGAAAACTAGTCAGGCGAGCCGACTCGACTGAGAAGAGCCGACTCGACCAGAGTTCAATTTCTGCATATCTGAGAATCTGAGCTGACTCGACCTAATTGAGTCGACTCGAATCCCAATTTTTGAAGTATAACGGCTAGTTCCAGAATTGATTTTTTGAATCCAAAAAGCACTCCAGTGGCTAGTTCTCATTTTCCAAGGCACTCCAATGGCTGTTTTTAGCTGGAATCAATTAGGGGAGCTATAAATGATGTAATTGAATAAGTTTTGAACATCTTTGATGAAAGCATTGAATATTCAAAGGAGCATTCAAGCTAGAGCTCAAAACTTCACCAAACTCCTATCAATTTCTTTAGTTATTTACCGAAGAAGTTTGAAAGCCTTGAAAAGCATTGAAGGAGCAATCAAGAAGGCTTCTCAAAAAGCTTCAACTGCAACCATCCGATAAAGTTTGGTTTGTCTTTAGTGTTGCTTTTTTTGTAACTCTATTCTTGAGTTGTTCCAAGGACAACAAGGGCTGTAACTTGTGATTTGTTTAAGATTTTTGTTGAGCCATTAAAACCAAGTTTGGGTTGTTAGTGAGCCCATGAAAACTAACTTTGTATTGCGTTCTTAGTGATCCTGGTGTAAAACCAAGATTGGATTTTGGTTTGTAAGCCCGGTAAAAAACAAACCAGCTGTATTCTTAAGAGAATATAGTGGAAATTCCAAGTGGTATCTTGGATAGTGGACATAGGAGCTGGGTTGCTCCGAACTACTATAAAATTTATGATGTTTGTGCTTGCTTTTGATTGTGTTCTTTGACTTGCTTCTACATTTAATATTCAACACATTTCACTCACCACACCAAGATTTCAAAAAGAGCACATATTTGGGAAAAAAAAATTTAAAACCCAATTCACCCCCTCTTGAGTTGGCCAACAGGCAACAACTGGTATCAGAGCAGTGTCTCTGTAACTTATCAACTTATAGAAAAGATCTATGGCAAACCCTATGAGTACCTCTTTGACTGAAGGCCAATCTACTAATAGACCTTCACTTTTCACAAGCACAAATTATATCTACTGGAAAGCTCGAATGAAGATTTATATTCAAGCAGTAGATTTTTAGTTGTGGAAAGTTATCTCAAAAGGACCTCACACACCTACTAAAAAAGTTGATGGCATAGACATCCCAAAACTTGAAGAGGAATGGGATGAATATGACATGAAGATAGGTGAACTGAATACAAAGCAACAAATCTTTTGTATTGTACTTTGGACACTAATGAGTTTAATCGAATTTCTACTTACATTTCTGTAAAAGAAATTTGGGATAAACTTGAAGTTACACATGAAGGAACCTCTCAAGTTAAAACTTCAAAAATTAATATTCTTGTTTATAACTATGAATTGTTTAAAATAAAGCTCAATGAAATAATATCTGCCATATTCTCAAGATTTACAGATATTATTAATAGTTTAAAGAGTCTTGGCAGGATATACTCAAATGCAGACCTTGTGCAAAAAATTCTAAGATCACTACCAGATAAATGGGATCCGAAGGTCACTATTATTCAAGAGACTAAGGACCGAACACACTGCAATTGGATGAGTTTCTTGGATCACCAATCACACGTGAGCTTACAATGCAACACCGCAGCAAGGACGATAGTAAAAAGAAGAAATCAATAGCCTTCAAAGTTGCAGTTGAATTAAAGAAGCAAGAAGAAGAAATAGAAGAAGGAAGCCCCTCTTCTGATAAAGAACTTGAAGATGACAATATTGCTCTAGTCATGAGAATATTCAAAAGATTTATGGGCAAGAAAAAGTCAAGGTATTGGAAGAAAAATCTTAGAAAGGGAGAACTTAGCAAAGAAAAGAAGAAGGATAAAAAAAGAGATAAGGAGCAAAAATCAATATGCTACGAGTGCAAAAAGTTAGGGCACTATCATTCTAGGTGTCCCACATTAAAGAATGGATACAAAAAGAAGAAGAAGAAGAAAGCGATGGTTGCTACTTGGAGCGACAGCGATGAATCCACATCAAATAAAGATGAAGAGACATCCAAAATAGCTAACATATGTTTAATGGGTCTCGAAGACGAGGTAATATCTCCTGAACCCAATGATGAATTTATATATAAAGAGTTAAATACCGAGTTTTATGAGATTTTGTTTGAATACAAAAAGGCTGGTTTAAAAAATTAAGACTTTGAAAAATAATTGTGATATTTTGATGAAAAAAAAGTGAAGTTTTAGAAAAGAACAAAATTTTGCAAAAAGAATTGAATAGCATTTCTGAAAAATGCAATGTTCTGCAAGCTAAAAAGAATGAATATCTTGAAAAGAATAGAAGCTTGCAAAATGAAATGAATCAACTCAAGCCCTTAGTTGATAAATTAACTTTGAGTTCAAACAAGCTTGACCTGATTTTGAAAAATCAAAGAGAAACAAATAATAGAGTTGGAATTGGATATAATCCATTGAATGCAAATAATATTTCAGCTTCAAAATCTTTTGTATCGAAGTTTTCAGCTCCAAAACCTTTTATATCAAGAGTTTCAGCTACAAAGTTTTATTCTTCAAAATTTTATGCACCTGTTTCATATCAAAAATCAAAAATATTTTGCTTTAATTGTAATGGGGTTGGACATAAATCTTTTGAATGCAATTTGAAAATAAAAAATAGAAATAAAATAAAAAAGATTTGGGTTCCTAAAGGAACCACTTCTACTAACTTTCAAGGATCCAAGAAAGCTTGGGTACCTAAAAGTATTACTTGATTATTTTGCAGGAATGTCTTGCAATCTGAAATTCAAAGAAAAGATGATATCTGGATAGCGGTTGTTCAAGACATATGATGGGTAACAAAGAACAATTCATCATCCTGGAAATGAAAGATGGAGGATTAGTAACTTTTGGTGACAATGGTAAGGAAAAGATTATTGGCATTGGTAAGATTAGAATCACCCTTTCTACTTTTATTGAAAATATATTGCTAGTAGACAAGTTGAAGCATAATTTATTAAGTATAAATCAATTATGTGATAAAGGCTTCAAGATTGTCTTTGAATCTTTAATGTGTATAGTAACTAGTTCTCTTTATTCTAGCACTAAATTTATTGATCATAAACTTGGAAACATTTATGTGGTAGACTTAAATGATCTAGCCATATCAAGTAGTATAAATCTAGTGGCAATGAATGCTAAAACCAAAGAATCTAGCTTACTGTGGCATAGAAGATTAGGTCATGCTAGCATGCATACTTTAGCTAAATTAATTTTCAAAGATCTAGTTAGAGGTTTACCTAAATTTAAAGTTGATTTTGAACATGTTTGTGATGCATGCCAATTTGGTAAACAAACTAGAAAAAGTTTTAAATCAAAAAATATGGTTTCAACTTCTAGACCTTTAGAGCTACTACACATGGACTTATTTGGATCAACTAGGACCACAAGCGTAGGAGGTATAAAATATGGACTTATGATAGTAGATAATTTTTCAAGATTTACGTGGATTTTGTTTATTACACATAAAGATGAAGCTTTCAAAGTATTTCAAAAATTTCACAAGAAAGTTTCAGATCAAAAATATCTTTCAGTTGTTTCAATTAGAAGTGATCACGGCACTGAATTTGAAAACCAATATTTTGAAGAGTATTGCACTAAGCATGGCATTGATCATAACTTCTCCGCTCCTAAAATACCATAACAAAATGGTGTTGTAGAGAGGAAAAATAGGATATTGGAAGAGATGGCCCGAACTATGTTATGTGAAGGCAATCTTCCAAGGTACTTTTGGGCAAAAGCTATGAACACATGTTATATTTTGAACTGTGTTTTGATAAGACCTATTTTAAAGAAAACTCCCTATAAACTTTGGAATGATAGAATACCTAGTATTTATTATTTTCATGTTTTTGGTTGCAAATGCTTTGTACTGAATAATAGAAAGGATAACCTCGAAAAATTTGATGCTAAATCTAATGAAGCAATATTTCTTGGTTATTCTACTTCTAGCAAAGCATATAGAGTATTCAATAAAAGAATATTAACTGTTGAAGAATCTATCCATGTTATATTTAATGAAACTAACCTCTCACCTTCTAGAAAAGAATAGTGTAGGTACAATTAACAAAGCTATGAAGGACATGAGCCTAAAGGACAAATAAGTGGAAGAAGGAGAAGAAATGGTAAGCAAAGAGCATGCTGATTTACCTAAAGAATGGAAGTATGTAACATTACATCCTAAAGATTTAATTATAGGTGATGCCTCACAAGGAGTTAGGACTAGGTCATCACTTAGATATGCACATGATTACCTAGTATTTGTTTCACAAGTAGAACCAAATAGCATAGAAGAAGCAGAAAATGATCCCAATTGGATGATAGCCATGCATGAAGAACTTAATCAATTTGAAAGAAATAATGTTTGGACCTTAGTAGCTAGACCTTCTAATCATCCTGTTATAAGAACTAAATGGGTTTATAGGAATAAATTAAATGAAAAAGGTAATGTAATTAAAAACAAAGCTAGACTAGTTGCCAAAGAATATAATCAAGAAGAAGATATAGATTTTGATGAAACCTATGCACTTGTAGCAAGACTAGAAGCTATTAGATTATTACTTGCATTTGCTTGTTACATAGATTTCAAACTATTTCAAATGGATGTAAAAAATGTATTTTTAAATGGTTTCATTTATGAAGAAGTTTTTGTAGAACAGCCACCAAGATTTAAAAACCATGCTTTTCCTAATCATGTTTTCAAACTTAATAAAGCATTGTATGGTTTAAAACAAGCACCTAGAGCATGGTATGATATATTGAGTAAATTCTTGCTTGAAAATAATTTTGTTAGAGGCAATATAGACACCACTCTATTCATTAAAAGAAAAGAAAGTGAAATATTAGTTGTACAAATTTATATAGATGATATAATTTTTGGTGAACTAATAAAAATTTGTATAAAGAATTTGCTTGGCTTATGCAGGACGAATTTGAAATGAGCTTGATGGGTGAGTTGACCTACTTTCTTGGACTCCAAATTAAGCAAACAAACGAAGGAATATTTTTCAACCAAGCCAAGTACATCAAGGAGATTATTAAGAAGTTTGGTATGGAGTCAGTCAAAAAAATTGGCACACCCATGAGCCCTACCTGTAGACTTGACAAAAATAAAGATGGAAACAACATTGATCAAAAGCTTTACCGAGGTATGATTGGATCACTGTTATATTTAACAACTAGTAGACTTGATATCTTGTTTAGTATTTATATATGTGCTAGATTTCAATCTAATCCAAAAGAATCACATATATTTGCTCTTAAAAGAATCATAAGATATCTAAAAGGAACAAGTAATCTAGGTCTATAGTATTCTAGACAATCTTCATTGAATTTAATTGGTTTTTCTGATGCTGATTATGATGGATGTAAAATTGATAGAAAAAGTACTAGTGGTACTTATCAATTTTTAGGGTTAAACTTAATTTCTTAGCACTATAAGAAGCAAAACTCCATAGCACTATCTACTGCTGAGGCAAAGTAAGTGGCTGTAGGGAGTTGTTGTGCTGAAGTGCTTTGGATTAAGCAACAACTAGAAGATTATGGTATTATTCAAACTAAAATTTCTATCAAATGTGATAACACAAGTGCTTTCAATCTAATAAAGAATCCAATTCAGCATTCTAGAACCAAACATATAGAAATTAGACATCATTTCATTAGGGATCATGTACAAAATGATAATATTGAACTTGAATTTGTTCCAACAGATAATCAATTAGCTGACATCTTTACTCTGCCACTTAATGAAGATAGATTTTAGTTGATTAGAGGAGAATTAGGTTTGTATGACCCTTTTTAGAATTTTTGACCTAATTTCTTCAAAATTAAGAAAAAATTATCTAGAAAATCTCCATCACCAATCTAAGGTAGACAAGCACCTTATCTAGTGTATTTCTAAGAAATAGAAACTTTTTATTGAGTTTTTATAGCCTATTTTTATGTTTTGGCTCAAGTCGACTCGAGCAGACATGCATTTGGCCAAGCTGACTCAGATGTCGGGCACCCTTATTAGTCGACTAACCTAAAAAACTCTATTCACTTTCCCTTTTACTATTTAGAAAGAGCCCTAGGGGACCACTCTCCCATCCTTTCCTAGGACCACTCAAATCCTTCCTTTCCCACCTTAGATCTTGACCAAATGGCTCCAAAGAAGGCATCCGGTCGATGTGGAAAGAAGAAGGCCCCAAGCTCTAGCACTGTAGAAAGAAGAACAAAGGCTTGTCATGAGGAGCCGACTCTTCGGGAAGAACAAAATGAACCTTAAGACCAGTCCCCTGCACCTCAAAGATAGATCATTTAGATGGGAAATCAACTAGTAACATCTGGGAGAAAGGTGATTTTCACATTCCTTGAGAATGAGGGTTTCCGAATAGGGGAATGGCTCTTATTTCAGGGTTGGGAATTCTTTAGCTCTATGGATCTACCTACTTACCCCTCTCTAGTAAGAAATTTCTTTGAAAATTTAACCTTGGGGGTAGACCAAATCACATCTTCTATTAAGGGGGTGGATATTACTATAGTTGAAGAAGTTTTAAGCCAAGTTTTGCATTTACCCACTACTGGAAAGTGTCACTTAGTTTTGAAGAACAAACAGGCAGTCCTAAGAACAATTTTGGAAAGAAGGGATGTCAGTGGGATTGTGAACTTGCAAGCCAACCAATTATCTTTAGAGATGAGGCTACTCCACAATTTCATAAGCAGAATCTACTTACCTAGAACATGTCATTTTAACTAGATAAGTGAACGAGACATGGTATTCATGAGCTATCTTATAGAGGGGGAGCAAATCAACCTCCGATTTATCATGCTGTCTCAGATGAAAGATATAGCAAGAAAAGCCAGGGCTTGCCTTCCTTATGGAATGGCATTTACACTGATTTTTAGGGAGTTTGGAGTAGACCTGTTAGATGAGGATGCCAGACTATTACTGCACACAAATAGATACACCGATAAGTCTCTTCACCGTATGGGTTACCATAGGATAGATGGTTAGTGGGTGAAGAAGACCTCAGGGCAGAGGGTAGTGCATCATTCTTCTGATGATGAGGAGGCTGAGCCTGAGACTGCTGCTACTACTACTGCTGGAGAGGCTGAGTCTGATGAAGATGCTGACACTGAGTCTAATGACAGTGATGACTCTACAGATGAGGAGACTGAGAGACAGGCTAAGATGGATAGATAGCTTGAAAGTCCGAGGACTTCGCCAGGGCCATCAGCATTACCTTCGGCATCTTCGACTTCAGCTACTACCACCCAGACTGCTGTCACATTTGAGCAGCTCTCACAGTTCACTGAGACTCTAACTAGCACCTTCATATCGATGTTTGGCAATCTTTGCCAGATACTCGAGAGAGGCCTAGAGGTGTTTCGCACTAAGATGAGGGAGTTGACATTGAGGATGGAGTCTATGGAGATAGGTAAGAGGATACAAGATGATTACAGGACAGATCTTACACAACTACGTTCTGACTTCGGCAGGCTTCGGGGAGCAGTAGATTCTTTTGCCAGAGGCTAGGCTGTAGCATTGTATGATATCCAGCAGGAGATTCACAGGATGGGGACAGAGCTAAGGACTGTTCTACTCTTCGTCACTGGAGTGCGTTCAGGATCCGGAGCTTCCACTTCCAGCCTTCACCCACACCTAGACAGCCTTCACCCACACCTTCACCCACACCTAGACAGCCTCCACAGCCTTCACCCACACCTAGACAGCCTCCACCACATGCCAGACAGCCACCTCCACAGCCTTCACCCACACCTAGACAGCCTCCACCACATGCCAAACAGCCACTTCCTTCACCTAGGACTGGACCGGCATCTAGGACTAGGACTTCTAGACGAACCTCCTCCACCTATTAGGAGTTCTAGAACTTATGCTATCGAAACATAAGATGTAGGTTCTAGTAGTGAAGAATAAGCTTGATATTTGTTATTATTGATGTATCTTGTTTTGACTACAACTTTTTGGATGTATTTATAATGTATTTGTAATATATCTTTTTGAAGTAATGACATACATGCTTTCAGCAATGTGCAATGTCTTACCTTTTTGTGATGCATGTAAGGTTGGACTCAACAATTGTTATTAAGAAAAAGAAGTTAACAAGAATATGAAGAAAACAAAGAGAAGGTGAAATTATCTCAACATATCTTAATATTCTTGTAGTATTTCAAAAATTATTGATTTGCATGAAAAAGGGGGAGTAGTAATTCTTTATTGATTTGTATTCCCATAAAGAATGCTTCAAGAGAGAGAATTTTGTTGATGACAAAAAGAAGTAGTAATAATGATGTGCATTGAAAAATACAACTTCCTGGAAAACATTTTATGGGAGTTGAAGTTATTTATGCATGAAATCTAATGGAACTTAGCTCTGATACATTTTATGCATGCTCTGATACATTTTGGATGCTCTGATATATTTTGATACTAAATTAATGAAAATTAGCTTTGATGCTTTTTGATACTTAATTGGCTCTGATACGTTCTAAAGCAAAATTACATTTTGATAAATATTAGCTATGATATATTTTGATAATATTGGATGTATCAATATTGGCTGTAATACATTTTGATACTTTCTTGATACATACTTGATACATGTTGATACTTACTGATACGCATCAATTTAAACCATATACAAGTCACTTTGATATTTCCAAGTGTTCATATATACATAATTATATAGTTTTTCCATGCCCAGTATTTTGTCATCATCAAAAAGGGAGAGATTGTTGACCTCTGGAATGATTTTGATGGTAACAAATTATTGGAGCATGTATTTGATACTAACTCTTTTCAAGTATTTAAGTTTTTGTAAGATGTTTCAAATGAACAATCATTCTTCCTACAATTCTGAAATTATTGTAATGAATCAAGTTTTTCATTGAAAATGATCATGTACTAAAGAGCTCAAGAAAATTTAATGCATACTCTTGTGAAAAAGGGCCAATTTTATATAATTTTACAGTTTAAATTTCTTAGATTAAGTTTAAAAGAAGTTTGAAAGTATTTGGAAACTGTTAGAAAAAGTTTGAAGAAGTTTGAAAGTCTTTTGGACAAAGATCACTCAAGCTGACTCAAAAGCTTAGAGCCGATTCATTGTTCTAGCATGGTACAAGCTTTTCTGATACTCTGCCAACCGAGCTGACTCGATGAAGTTAGATAAGACTCGTCTAGAGTACCAAAATTACAGTTTTGAGAAACCAGACTACCGAGCCGACTCGATGAGCAACCGAGTCGACTCTTCCAGAGTGAGTGATTTTTAGTTCTAAGAAAACTAGTCAGGCGAGCCGACTCGACTGAGAAGAGCCGACTCGACCAGAGTTCAGTTTTTGCATGTCTGAGAATCCGAGCTGACTCGACCTAATTGAGCCAACTCGAATCCCAGTTTCTGAAGTGTAACAGGTAGTTCCAAAATTAATTTTTTGAATCCAAAAAGTGCTCAAACAACTAGTTCTCATTTTACAAGGCACTCCAATGGCTATTTTCAGCTGGGAACAGTTAGGGGAGCTATAAATGATGGATTTAAATGAGTTTTGAACATCTTTGATGAAAGCATTGAATATTCAAAGAAGCATTCAAGCTAGAGCTCAAGACTTCACCAAACTCTTATCAATTTCTTGAGTCATTTACTAAAGAAGTTTGAAAGCCTTAAAGAGCATTGAAGGAGCAATCAATTAGGCTTCTCAAAGAGCTTCAACTCCAACCATCTGATAAAGTTTGGTTTGTCTTTAGTGTTCCTTTCTTTTGTAACTCTATTCTTGAGTGGTTCCAAGTACAGCAGGGGTTGTAACTTATGATTTGTTTAAGGTTTTTGTTGAGCCATTAAAACCAAGTTTGGGTTGTTAGTGAGCCCATGAAAACTAACTTTGTATTGCGTTCTTAGTGATCCCGGTGTAAAACCAAGATTGGATTTTGGTTTGTGAGCCTGGTGAGAAACAAACCGGCTATATTCTTAAGAGAATATAGTAAAAATCCCAAATGGTATCTTGGGTAGTGGACGTTGGAGCTGAGTTGCTCCAAACTACTATAAAATTTGTGATGTTTGTGTTTGCTTTTGATTGTGTTCTTTGACTTGCTTTCGTATTTAATATTCAACACACTTCACTCACCACACCAAGATTTCAAAAAAGAGCACATATTTGGGGATAAGTTTTTTAAACCCAATTCACCCTCCTCTTGGGTTGGCCAATTGGGCAACACACCTTCCCTTTTTCCATCGTACTCCATGGAGTGAATTGGGCTTCCTCTTCTTCTTCCTCCTTCGATCTTGATCTAGAAATCGGCATAGGCAAAAAGATGGCATAGATGGTCAACCCGCAACCCAAACTGAACCTCCTATTCTGTACCGTACTTCTTTCTCCAAGATGCTATCTTCCATAATCCAGGAATCATTTAAATAGAGCTTATCTAGGACTTTCTCCTAGTCAAATTTGGATTCAATCAAGCTCTAGATTGGCTAGATATCATACAAAAATTTTTTAGCCATTCATAGCCTTGGACCGTGTCAAGATTCATGCAATGCAGCTCGCATTCCTTCTTGGCTACCCAGAGTTCGAACTGGACTCTCGCTGGATCCTGGATTCTGGGCTTCCTCCTTTGACATGGACTTTGCTTCTCCTAATTTCATCGTGGTGGATGAACGGTGGTGATCGGTGGTCTAAGATGGCATCCTAGCGGTTCAGATGATGGTGGCTCAGAAGTCGGACCAGAAGGAATGGTGATTGGAATAGGGAGGAGCCAGTGGGCAGATCACGAGTGTATTAAGCCAGTGAAAGTGGCGATAGGGTCTTTTTCGATCAGTGAGGGAGGACGGCGACCGGGGCATTGTAGATGGTTGAAGGCATCTGAACGTCGGTGATGGCCCAGCAGTGATGACTACGACTGGGCTCTCCATGACGGAGAGGAGGAAGATGGTCGGCGAACTCGAGAAGAACGGCGGTAGGCCGTGATCAGTGGTAGCAGGTGGTGATGGGCGGCATTAGGGAGGTGGCTCGGACGGTGGGGTGGCGGTTTGGGCAGAGAACTGGGAGGGAGAAGGCAGTGATTTGTCTGGTGGCTCTGAGTGGTGACGGTAGTGGATGGCAGAAGAAGATGACCGGTGAATCGTGGACTTTGGAGGAAGGGGGATCACGGCCAGCGGTGTTGGGAGGTGGACAGAGGTGTTGGTGGTGGAACGGCCATGGACGGGCGGTGGACGATCCTGGAAAGAGGAAAAGGGTGGCCGGCAGGTAAAAACAAAGTCTCTTGGTGGCTTTTCCAGCAGTGGAGGGCCTCTCGGCATCTCTTCCAGCGACCCGCGGCAACCGGTGATCCACGGCGACAGTTCAGGGCAAAAAATGGGCAAAATCCCATCCACGGTCCATAGCTCAGAGCCGTGGACTGTGATCCATGATAGCGGTGGATCAGGATCCATGATAGCGGTGGATCAGGCGAGCTTCTATAGGCCAAGCCATCGATTTATGATCGATCGATTATTTTAATATTTATATAATTTTTTTGATATTTAATTGTTGGCCTGATTGAATTTTGATTTTGCTGTTTGTATCATTAGATTTCAAAAATTAAGCTCTTGATAATGATATTCTTCTTTCCTATAAATAATTTATAAAAATATTAATTTGATATAAATAGTATAATTTAATTATTAAATTAATATTTTTATATATGTATATAATATAATTATCATATCTCTAATTTGAACTTAGCTTGTTTTCGAGTAAAGCAGATGAATTAGCTATGTATACAGACTCATCCTTAAATTAAGAGTTGATTTAGACACTCCTAAAGGTAATTGATACCCGGCCAGATCATTAAAGAGATACTTCAGTGGATCACTGAGTCAACCTAATTAGTGGTTGAGTGTTGACCATAGAAATCTTTAGAGACTTCCTTACTACCTCCCCAACTTACTCTTTAAATCCTCTAACTTAATTTGAGTCGGATTTGTTACATTTTTATACTTTAATCCTTTTGTACCTTCTTTTTTTCTTTCTTTCTTTCTTTTTTTTTTTGAGAAGTCTAATGCAATGTCTTAACCTCTTAAGTATTAGCATCATTGCCTTTTGATGCGAACCATAATATTTACTTAGGCAGAGGGACCCGGTTACTCAATAGGGTGTCATTGCTTAACAGATCTCTTGATCTTCTCACCTTTTTACATGAACCACGATGCTTACTTAGGCGAAGGGGCCCGGTTACTCATAAGAGTTCAAAAAGAGTAGACTGACTCTCTAATTTTTTTTGAGAACTTTTCAATAGTTCCATCATAACTCCCAATAAACAAATTCTTTATTGAGATAAGAAGGAAGAGATTTTGGGAATCAATTCCAAAATTTAATTTGGTCAACTCCCTACCATTTATTGGGTTTTCTTAATGATTTATCCCTTGGTATTTCTAAAACTATCTAGGGCCGTTAATCAATCATTGATTAGGATGCCTAATTAACTTCAAATCGAGATAAAATTTGGATACAAAACTAATTACTTCTGATCATACTTAAGGACTTAATTAGAGTAGTTATTCTCTCCCCCAACTTAATCGACATTGTGCTCAATGGAGAAGGAAAAGAAGGGTGTAATATATAAAAATAAATAGAAAAAAGTATACCTGGAGTGGATGTGGTTTGGGAGTTGAAGAAGGCTTCGTGAAGTAGTAGGCTCATGAAGTAGTGAGTTATTGTACTTCCATCTAAATTTTTGTAATTATATTAAAGAAAAAAATGAGATTGTTGGGTTGCCTCCCAACTAGTGCTAAGTTTAACATCTTCAACTGGATATTATGAGGGAGTCCAATAGATAATTAACTTTAATATTTTCCTCATAACATCAAAAGGACAAGGCCAATCAGGAGGCCTTATCATCAGGCCAGAAAAATATTCAGAGTACTCTATGATGATTAGCTCGACTAAGAAAGTACATTGGGCAAGCATGTTACTCCAGGATATAAAAATATTATTATAGTTTACAAAATACTTAGGAAGGGATTGTGTTTGTTAGGCCAAGATTGGAGATGGTAGTTTAAAAATTTCTTCAATTATGGGTTAGTCTACCCTACTCCATTTCTTGGGTATGATGTGTTTGGTCAATATCCCTTTTCATTTTAAATTTGGGCACCTTTTTCAGATTAATATTAGATCTATCTCCATACATTGTTTTAATATCATGGAAAGATTTTGGAAGCAGTTTTCAAAATTGGTGCCGATTTTGGAGAAATCCATTATAAAACTTTTAAGATCTTGATCCCTCATTTCAGTAATATCCCATCCTATAGTTTATTTATGTACTTTTAGAATACTATTAAGTTGGGCTTCCTAGGTAAGGTTTACTGAGAAAGTTTCAACGGGTGCATCAAGAAGTGATGCTAGTTCTAAATCAGGTGGTGATTCTAATAAGGGGGCTGTTGGTGGGCTAGGTGATGGCTCTTGTTGTTCATCAATCAAAAGTGGGATAGTTTCAAAGTGAGGTATTTGTATTAAGTTATTCACTTCAGTACTGTACCCGTCTATATTAAAATCACCTACCCTTAAATGAACCAGATAGGGATCTAACAAATCCTAGGGGAGAACTATGGAGGTGGCTTCCTCTATTGAGTCATGCATTTATGGGTCTTGGGAAGTCTCGACCAATTCCATCATTATATTAATTTATTTTACGATCCCATTAAAAAGCATAGATGATTCTAGGGCACTAGGGAGTGGGGGCATAGATGAGTGGGATAATGATAAAATTGGTTCGTCCCATAAGTTTAAAATTTCTATATATTTTTCTGCCTTAGCCAAATTTTCTATATTGGTCCTTATGGTTATGTAGAATTGTTCTAAGACCAGTTCATTCTCGGGAGTCAGAGTTGTTTGTTCAGAAAAAGCTAGAGGGTCATTAAGGTTTTGAGCTAGGTATGGTCCCTTTAGGTTACTCTCCGGTTGACTAGGCAGTTCACCTTCCTCTTCTCTATTAAGCTCAATTAATCGTTGATCAGTTTGGTCCATTAGCTTATTAATAGATTATTGTTGGGCTATAATCTGTGGTTGAAATTGATCAAACCTATCAATATCTAGGTTGATCTATAAGGGAGGTGGATATGGTGCTTGCTGAACCTTCTCTTCAAATAATGGGCTATAATTAGTTGGAGAAGGTTGAAATAGGGATAGGGCTAATCATAATAAGGTTCCTCTAAAAACATAAATCCCTAGATAGTCGGGGTAACCACTGGGTATGGTTGCCATGAAAAATCTGGTTAAGCCCCTCGACCTGAATTATAGGCATTATAATATGAATTTTCTCTTGAGTTGTAGATCATTTGGATTTGATCTTGATAAACTTGGTTATACCTAAACTCAAAAGGTTGGTACCCAGTTGGGCACTCACTCTTAAGGTAGGTGGGGCTCAAATAAATTTGATGTACTAGGAGAAAGGGTACTCTACTATAAGGGTTCATTCTCCTAGCTTAATTCAGTCTATTAGATTATTCTGATTATTTGGATTTGCAATCAAAGATTTAGATCAGAGCAATTATTATTTACTCATATTTTTATTTATTATTGTGATTACTATTTTTTTTAAGAGAAGTGGTGAGATGAAGAAGAAAATGGCCTAAGGAATCCTAGATCTAAGAAAGAGAGAAGATGAGTTAATTAGAGTTTGGTGTTATTTACAAACAAGTTAGCATATATGACTCTCTATCCTAGGGTTATCCTAAATCTAGATAGTTCCTAACTGCCAAGTCAACCTTGGAGCCCTCTAAGTCAGAAACTGACTAATCAATTGGCCAAGTAAGGATAAGATTAGTGGGAGTCCCCCATTGCTTTTCTTAGACACCAATTAAAATTGGCCATGTCAGTCAACGGAACCAATTAAAAACCATCATCCTGAACCCCTTTCCTAGACACCAGGTAATCGGCTAATCCTGACCGAGTCCAACTCTTTCGAGTGCCTTGTCCTATTAAGCTCGAGTTCCTTAGGGGCTAACGTCTAATTGATTTTAATTATCAGGCTTAGGTCAATGTAGGATGTAGGGTGGTAGTTTATGGGCCAAGGAAGGGTTATCAACTCCCCACCTTATATTGTTTATGAGATAATACCCTTAAGATAGTTTATAAAAATATGTCATGCAAAAAAAAGATGTCCCAAATAAGTAAAAATCTTTTAAATTTTAATTAGTTACTCTATTTTAGTTAAGTATTATGTGGTGTATTTGTTTTCATTTTAGGTTATGTTAATTTAAGCAAAAAGAATAGAAGGTAGGTTTTAATGTTTGGTTGTTAGATATGAGAGGAAGAAAACTAAATTAGGTTAAATAAATAAGGTAACTAGATATTCTAGACTAAAGCAGAAAATCAAATCTAATATTTAAGGCAGTTATTTAAAAGGTTTATTAATTTTTTCTTTTTTAGATTTATTTAAACAAGAAGGAATTTAAAATAATTTTTTTAGGTTTGTTTGAAAAGGAAAAAACTAACTAAAATCAAATAAAAATATTTTTTTTTCTTTTTTATTATGTTGAAAAGGAGAAAACTAATTAAAGAAAGTAAATAAAAAAAGGAATAAATCTAGGGTTATGGTTGATCCCATCAAAATCATAAAATTTTCCTTCTCGTCTTTTTTTGCTTTTTTCTTTTTTCTGGTTTTTTTCTGCATAAAAAAAATAGTATACTTGAATTTACAAGAAATCAAAGAAAGAAAAAATGTTAGCATTTATCAAAAATGTTAACATTCATGCCTTCCCCGGCAACGATGCCAAAAACTTGATAGAATGCGATGTTGTCGTTAAGACATTGCGACTATCAGTTTAATTAACTGACATCTAACAAATCAAAAATAGGTTGATAGTAGCAAGTCAGGTCGAATCCATGGAGAAGGCAGTTCTTGGGATAGTTTGAAATCTTTGATTTTTATAAAATAAGGAAAAGTGATTTGAAATCAGGAAAACAAAAAAAAATAAACGTATGAATGAAAATCAAAATCTAGTACGTTCGATCTGTTAGTCAGATCTTAGCATCTACTTACGAGAAAGTAAAAGACAGAAATTTAAATAAAAATAAATTTTGCATTGATTAAAATAAGAATCTACAAAGCATTAAAAATAATAATTAAATATCTAAAAAGTAGGAACAAGTGTCCAAAGTAGATTGGCGCAACCTTGTCGGAAAGTCGGTTGATGTCACGTCTCCTTCTTCCATCATACTCCATGGAGCGAACTGGGCTTCTTCTTCTTTCTCCTTGGATCTTGATCTAGAGATCGGTGTAGGCAAAAAGATGGCATAGATGGTGCAGCTTCTTCTCTAAGAAATCTCACTCTTAAAGGCCAACCCGCAATCCAAAACTGGACCTCCTACCATGTACCATACTCCTCTCTCCAAGATGCTCTCTTCTATAACCTAGGGGTCCTTTAAATAGAGCTTATCTAGGACTTCCTTCCAGTCAAATTTGGATTCAATTCCTTCTCGGCTTCCCAGTGATGCGGGACGAAAATCAATGTAACCCTGGATTATTTGGGAAAGGGAAATAACTAAACAAATTAGAACCGTAGAAGGGCTAAGAAGCCTCTCGGGACTAGGGTGACATTGAAAACTAAACTCTGAAAATAGCTGATCTCTTTTGTTTTCAATTTTCTTGGTGGAGGTGGCGAAGGAAGGATGGAGATGGGGGACTGGGAACTGGAACTCATGGCCATGGGACTCACTCTAACCGGGAGATGCACACAGAAAATCATGGGTCAAAGCATAAAGCTACCCTCCCGAGGGATCACAGCACCAGCTACCCTGAACTCTCATCAAACCCATAATGCACATAGCAGGGCTCTCACATAGATGCGCTAGGATGACTCTCAAAGGACACGAGGGGATAAAAAAGACGAGATAGGGGATAACTAGGGTGCTCATCGAACCCATAATGCACATAACAGGGAATGCCTCACACCCCTCATCGAACCCATAATGCACACAACAAGTAATGAAGGCAAACGGGCCTCAACCCAGAACCAGAACCAATGGAAAAAACCCCAAAAATTTATATCAAATCATTATTATTACAGGGGGAGAGTGGGCCTCTATATAGAAAAACCAAAATCCTCAGTTTCTTAGCATCTAAGAAAAATAAAAAAAGAAAATAAATTATATCAAAATTCATATTGCATCAAAAGTAGTGCTGATCTACTCTGAGAAGCTTGTCGGCATGATGATCTACACTGAAAAGCATGCTGCTCTGAAAATTGGATTGCTTTGAAATCCGTGCAAACTCCAACTCACGGTCGTGGACAAGGAGGGAACCAACTTCGACGGGGCATTAGTGGATGGCCGGGAAACGGGCGGCAGACGAGGCAGACGGACGGCGAGCGGCGGACAGCTAGCGGCGGGCTGCAGGCGAGGCGGCACAGGGGAATGGCACGGCATGATGGGCGTGTCGTTTGGTCTCCCACGATCGTGGGAGACCTCTTGGGCTCCAGCATGGCCTCCGGCGGCCATGCGGGCGGCGGACCGGCGGCGGGCGGTGGCAGGCGGGCGGCGGTGCATGGGTGGCACGGCATGCACAGCCGTGCCGCTTGGGCTTCCCACGGGAGTGGAGCCCAAGGATGCCGGCGAGGCCCCCCGGTGGCCGGGCATGAGCTGGCGAGCGGCGGGTGGCGGCAGGTAGTGGCAGCGGCCGTTGGTCTTCCCACGTCCGTTCATCTTCCATGGGCATGGGCGGCGGTGGCGGCTTTTCCGACGAGGGCGAGGGCCGGCGAGCATCGGAGGCGGTCCGACGGGGGTGGCCAGGGGTCGGGCGGCTCGGATCTGGGCCGGTGAGGGCGGCGACTAGGGTTTGGCTGCTTAAAAAAAAATCACGGGAGAAGATGGAATAGAGTAGGACTAAATCGGGAATAAGATCGGGATAAAGGTGGAATAGTAGGAATAGGTGGAATAGCGAGAATAGGGAAAATAAAAAAAATCTAAAAAAATAAGAAAAAATAGAAAAAGAGCCTGAACCTGCCCTGGATCCCCATCATTCTCCTTGACCATGAAGAACTCAACTCCGTCGAGTTCGAAAAATGGAGCACACCCTAATCCATAACTCACTCTGATACCAAAATTGATGCGGAACGAAAATCGATGTAACCCTGGATTATTTGGGAAAGGGAAACAACTAAACAAACTAGGACCGTGGAAGGGCTAAGAAGCCTCCTGGTACTAGGGTGACACTGAAAACTAAACTCCTAAAACAGCTGATTTCTTTTGTTTTCAATTTTCTTGGTGGAGGTGGCGAAGGAAGGATGGAGATGGGGGACTGCGAACTGGAACTCATGGCCCTGGGACTCACTCTAACGGGGAGACGCACACAGAAAGTCAGGGATCCAAGCATAAAGCTACCCTCCCAAGGGATCACAGCACCAGCTACCCTGAACTATCATCGAACCCATAATGCACATAGCAGGGCTCTCACATAGATACGCTAGGATGACTCTCAAAGTACACGAGGGGATAAAGAAGACAAGATAGGGGATAACTACGGTGCTCATCGAACCCATAATGCACATAGCAGAGAACACCTCACATCCCTCATCAAACCCATAATGCACACAGCAAGGAACAAAGGCAAACGGGCCTCAGCCCAGAACCAGAACCAATGAAAAAAATTCCAAAAATTTATATCAAATCATTATTATTACAGGAGAAGAGGGGGCCTTTATATAGATAACCAAAACCCTCAGTTTCTTAGCCTCTAAGAAAACTAAAAAAAGGAAAATAAATTACATCAAAATTCATGTTGCATCAAAAGTGGTGTTGATCTGCTCTGAGAAGCATGTCGGCTTGATGATCTATGCTGAAAACGTGCTGCTCTGAAAATTGGACTGCTCTAAAATCCATGTAAACTCCAACTCACGGCCGAAAACAAGGAGGGTACCAACTCCGGCGGGGCACCAGCGGACGGCCGGAAAATGGGCGACGGACGGGGCCGGCGGACGGCTAGTGGCGGGCTGCAGGTGAGGTGGCACAAGGGAATGGCATGGCACGCTGGGCGTGCCATTTGGTCTCCCACAGCCGTGGGAGACCTCCTGGGCACCGGCATGGCCTCCGGCGGCCAAGCGGGTGGCGGATCGGTGGAGGGCAACGGTGCAGGCGGGCGGCGATGCAGGTGGGCGGCGGCGCAGGGGCAGCACGGCATGCACGGCCATGCCGCTTGGGCTTCCCACGGGCATGGGGCCCAAGGACACCAGCGAGGCCCTCCAGTGGTCGGGCCTGAGCCAGCGAGTGACGGGCAGGTGGCCGGCGGCGGCGGCGACCATGGCGGCCGTTGGTCTTACTGCGTCCGTTCGTCTTCCACGGGCGTGGGTGGCGGCGGCGGCTTTTCCGGCGAGGGCGAGGGCCGGCGAGCATCGGAGGCGGTCCGGCAAGGGTGGCCGGGGGTCGGGCGGCCCAGATCTAGGCCGGCGGGGGCGACGGCTATGGTTTGGGAGTTTAAAAAAAAAATCACGAGAGAAGATGGAATAGTGTAGGAATAAATCAGGAATAAGATCGGGATAAAGGTGGAATAGTAGGAATAGATGGAATAGCGAGAATAGGAAAAATAAAAAAAAACTGAGAAAATAAGAAAAAATAGAAAAAGAACCTGTACCTGCCCTGGATCCCCATCACCCAGAGTCTGAACTGGACTCTTGCTAGATCCCAGATTCTGGGCTTCTTCCTTTGATGTGGACTTTGCTTCTCACAATTCCATCGTGGTGGATGAACGACGGTGATCGGTGGTCGAAGATGGCATCCCAACGGTTCAGATGATGGTGGCTTAGAAGTCGAACTAGAAAGCATAGTGATTGGAATAGGGAGGAGCTAGTGGGCAGATCATGAGTGTCTCAAGCCGGTGATAGTGGCGACAGGGGCTTCTTCGACTAGTGAGGGAGGACGATGACTTGTAAGCTGACGGTGGATGGCACTGTTGATAGTTGAAGGCATTTGAACATCGGTGATGGCCCAGTAGTGATGACTATAGCTGGGATCTCTATAACAGAGAGGTGGAAGATGGTCGGCATACTCAAGAAGAACGGCAGTAAGCCGTGATTAGTGGTAGTAGGTGGTGATGGGTAGCACTAGGGAGGCGGCTCAGATGGTGGGGTGGCAATTTAGGCAGAGAACTAGGAGGGAGAAGGCGGTGATTTTTCTGGTGGCTCTAAGTGGTGATGATGGTGGATGGTAGAATAAGATGACCGATGAATAGTGGACTTCGGAGGAAGGGGGATAATGGCTAGCGATGTTGGGAGGTAGACAGAGGTGTTGGTGGTGGAACAGCCATGGATGGATAGTAGACGGTCCTAGGAAGAGGAAAAGGTGGCCGACCGATAAAAACAAAGTCTCCCGGTGACTTTTTCGATCGTGGAGGGCCTCTCGGCATCTCTTCCGGTGACTGGCAGCTACCAGTGGTGAACGGGCGACAGTTCAGGGCAAAAAATGGTGAAAATCCCACCCACGATCCATGGCTCAGAGCTGTGAGCCGCGAGCCATGGTGGCAGTGAACCAGGCGAGCTCCCGTAGACCAAGCCACCGATCCATGATGGACCAGCTATTTTAATATTCATATAATTATTTCAAAATTTAATTTCGGGTCCAATTGAACTCTGATTCGAGTGCTGTTTGTACCGTTGGACTCAAGAAATCGAGATCTTTACAATGATAATCTTTTTTTCTATAAATGATATATAAAAATATTAATTTAATATAAATAAATATAGTTTAATTATTAAATTAATACTTTTATATGTGTATATAATATAATTATCAACCTGCGATTTCTCCTATTCTGGAATGATGGGGGCTACAAGTGAGGCAACTACCATAGTTACCTCTGACACCCCAAGGTCCACGGGGGTGATCAGAGCTATCATTGCCCTTCTGGTCAAGATGTCTACCTCAAGATTAGCAGTGAACACCCTTGAGACCACCTCAATGACACCACCTAAAGAGGTCGATGCCTCTCCATTCGTGATAGCACCCCTCTTCCTTGCTCCAACCTCACCATCACTTCTCTTTCACTTCCGTGACTCCTTTTTATTAGGGCCCCTGATCAGTCTGCTAGTGTGAATTTGAACTTCAGTGCCTATCAATAGAGTAGTGAGAAAGATCAGCCCACACAAAAAGAAAATAGGAAGCAAAGCACACTAAAATTGATGTTCGACAAAGATTTAATTTTGTTTCAATAAACTTCCAAGTATCTTGTACAAAGTCATAGTGGCTAAGATAAAAGAATGGAAACAAAAAGAGAAGCAAAAAAGATGCACGAGCCAATTATGAAAGGCCAGTTTATCCCTATCCAATTATGGGATCCTTCCTACCAGAGCTTGAAGAGTTCTCATCACTACTTGAAGGTAATTCCATTTTTAGCTTCTCGACATCAATATCTAGGAATGGTTCATTGACTTGTCTCTTCAGGAACTCGAAGCTCTGTCGGAAGGCATCCCTACTAGCTTCTAGTACCTTCAAATGGTACTCTTCCCTGGCATTAAAGGCCTTAATCACCTTCATCACTACTTGAAAAACCAGTGCCTCTGCTACCCACATCTCCTCTTGCATGGCTGAAGCCTGGTCCTTAGCCTCGGGCAATGCTTCCTCTACTTTTTGGGCCCTCGCCTTGGCTTCTACAACCTTTGCCTTAGCACTAGCAACCCTCGCATTAGCCCCGGCATCCTTGGCCTCAGCTTTTCCAAGCACTGTCCAGGCTTCAGCAAGGTCCTTTTCCCTTTGACTCCATGCCTCAGCCAACAAGCTACGAAGTTCTGCATAGTCCGCTATGCTCTTGTCAAGACAAGCGGGCATGACTGCTAGGGAGGCCTCGGCCACGTCCACCCTCTCTTTCTTAGCTGCTAGTTGATCACTGGATAGATTGAGTTTCTAGACCACTTCGTCGCCCTCCTCCTCTACCATCTCAACAATCTTCTATGATAGCTCCACCTCCTTGAGAAGATATTCCACATATTACAGCAGCCTCAAGCTTCCATACAGTCCTGCATCGAGATATCTTGTTCAAAAATGGGTCTATATTCTCAAAGGAGGACTAGCATCCTAGCCCTCAAGTAAAAGACTTACTGATACGATAAATTGGATGAATCACTGTAGGCTCTCTCCGGCAATTCTCTTAAGCATTTCCTCCTTGATCTCCTGAGGGACGGAGTCCTCCAGGAACTTGACGCATGTATTCACCCGGGCTAGCAAATCTCGCTAGGGGCTGGAGAACCTTCTGGAGCATTGGGAGGTCTTACCTCTTCACCCTGTACCAGTTGGAGGGGTCGCCACCTGCTTCACCTTAGCGATGGCTACTTTGGCTTTCATTGCCGACCTGGTCACCTGCATTGGAGATTTCACTGCCAACCTGGTCACCTGCATTGGAGATTTCATTGCCAATGCTAGAGCTTTGCCAGCCTCTGCTCGAGTTTCCTCAATGGCTGTTGGCCTTTCCTCTTTTCTCTCTAGAGCCTTGCCTACATCACCCACTACAGTGCCCCACAAGTTAAGGGGCACCACAACCTCCACCACCACTCCTATGATCGGCACCTTATTAGAGCTTGAAGCAAGATCCGAGGGGAAAGATAGTCCCTTACTCTTCTTTGTCTTCTTGACCCCCATTATAAAGGATGGAGAATGTGCCCTCTTCCCCTTCGGATCAGCTAAAGGTGATGGAGAAGACTCATTGACAATTGCAATTGGCATCTCATCATATATCATCATGACTACACCAGAAGACAAAGTCACCCCAGTTTGAAAAAATAAACAAGCAAGGGACTATTCATCAAATAGTTGGCAGGGACCTACCTCGGAACAAAGAAGCTCCTATTGCATAAAGGGCCTTCAGCCAGCTCTCTGAAAGAAGAACATCATATGGTGGGACCTGTATCGGCCATAACTCATCCACCATGATCTACTCCAATTCTTGCAATATTGGAAGATCTAATAATCATGAAGGCTCCATCTTGCCCCATCGTCCAAGGAACAACCATGAAGATGGAGAAGTTATGAAAAGGAATCATGACTTCCAACCCTGTAGTTTTGCTGGGCTGGTTGGTAAGCTAAATCCTTTGCAGGGGAAGATATAGCACCACCCCTAAGAGGCCTTCACCTAGAAGAAATAGCAGAACACCTTCACCCTGGGCTCCATGCAATGATAAACCATCAAACTAAAGAAGCCGACAATGGCCCTCCATGTGTTGGGGACCAACTATGCCGGGCACTGGTTATACCATCGCAACAAGTTCATCATTGTTAGAAGCATGGAAATCCTAAGATCTGCATTCAGTGACTCCTCATGGAGGGCGACCCTCATCAACATTCCCCTAATGATTAGCTCACTCTTCCCAGAAACCTCAAGGTGAATGCACATTACAAGGATGAATTTCTCTCCTAAGTGGAGGACCTTCTTCTCTATTAGGATGGAGGCCGCAGTTTCATATGTCAAGCCCGGCTCCTCCACTCCCATGAACACCATGCATCAAAAGCAAGAGCAAAAGAAAGAAGGAAGAAGAAAGAAGGATAGGAAGAAGAAAGAAAGATAGGAAGACCCACCATAGGCAACCACTGGTATGCCTCTTCGATTGGTCGGAAGCTCCTTTCCTCTTTCGTGTTGCTTCAAACTTGGACACCATGAGAATGCTTGCATATATATCCACTGAAGGGACTTGTCCATTCTCCTAAGAAGGGGCACCAGTTTTAGCCTAGATGATTGATACACCCTATGTCGATTCAGCATTTAAAGCACCATCTTAAGAGGGGTGCATGATAATGTCCTAGGTGGACAGCCCACCGTAGCATTTTTTGAAATCGTTGCCACTTCAGATGATATTACCTCCCGAGAAACCATGCCAGGTCCCCACATGGGTCTTGGCGAGCTGCTTGGCTTAGCATAGCCCTACCATCTCTACCGCGAGTTGCCTCACTTGGCGTAGCCTTGCCATCTCTGTCATGAGCTTTCTTTCCAAGCATAACCTCGCCATCTTTGCTGTGAGCTATCTCGCTGGCGCAGCCTTGCTATCTCTACTATGAGCTACTTCACCTAGCACAACCGCACCATCTCTACTGCGAGCTTCCTTGCCCTATCCAGCCTTGCCATCTCTGTTGCAAGCCACCTTGTCTGGTGAAACCTTGCCATCTTTGCCACAAGCTGCCATGCTTAGCATGGCGTACCATCTTGGCTACAAACACCTGGCTTTACCCCAGCAATGGTAGGCGATGCCTCGCCGAACCAGAGAAATCTCTACTTCCTTTATCCAAGATCATGGGACCAAACCACTTGGGCAAGAAAGTGGGGGGCATCTGATACATCAAGGTTTGGTGGTCTAGCATAAACACTAGGCTCCAACCCTCTCCATATATGTGTCAGCTAGCTCAGGTGGAAAGGCAACCTCCCAACACCTCACCATATGGACTCAAAGATATGTGCATGCTAATCATTGCCGACCTACTCAGTGCATCCGTCCGTGCATGCTCTTCATGTAGTAGTCATTAATGTTTGCTGCCTTAGAAACATCTTGCTACAGGAACATGTCATGCCAGTTACCACTCCCTGCCTCACCTATCATGACATGGTTTCCTGCTTTGATAATTCCTGGAGTAGCTAGAACATGCCAGTCATCATCTCCTATCTTTAGGTATCAGATATATGCCTATAACTTGGTTCCTCGTAACCCTCCATGTAAGAAGAAAAAAAGTAGAAGAATAAGGAAGAGAAAGGAGGAATGGGGGGAGAAAAAGGAGACAAAACAGATAGCCCTCTCTTCTTAAGATCCACCTCCTTTCATAATAAAGGAAACCTCTTCTTGCTCTCCTATCAGCATACATCCTGAGCTCCCTAGATTAAGTCTTCCATAGTTTACCATCTGAGTGAGATCCCATGGGCAATTGACACATATACTTTCCATTTTATCCTGAAGTACTCCATCTCCCATGACTCCACTCATCTGCCCTATCCATGGGGAAGCGAGACTCATATGCATTGAAGTTCCCTTCCTCTACATATCCCATTCCACCAACCTCTCTCTATCTCTCCCTTGCTTCATCTTCTTCTCCTATTCCTTTTCTAAACCTAGATAGGACTTCAAGCCTCCTCTGTTTGCCTCTACAGGAGACTGATTTAGGTATCTGAGGGTCCACCACCAGGAACCCACTTCTAGTGTATCAAACTTTTTTGACTTCTTTGTCTTACAGGATTGACTCCTAGCAATAGGACCCTCGATGCCCCCTGGCTCCTTGTCGGCATCTGCTCCTGCTCTAGCCACCACTCAAGTTGAGCCTGAGTCAGCACCATCTCTAGGAGATCCACAACAACCTTGTTCCATGATCTCTCGTATAAGGTGATAGCGATGCAGAATATACTTGGTGTGTCGATGGGACTTTGACTCTTTAGCTTAAGCTATGGCTCTAGTATTGTCACAATAAAGAGAACTGGGCCATCAAGAAAGGGTTCCACTCCAAGCTCGCCAAGAAACTTCTACAACCACATAGCTTTCTTTGTAGTATTGGATGTCGCTATATACTTCACTTCGCAAATTGAGTCTACCACAGTGTATTGCTTAGAACTTTTTTAGTAGATCGCTCCACTATTTAGGATAAAAATAAAACTCAATATACTCTTGCTGTCATCACTACCTAATTGAAAATTGGAGTTAGTATATCCTACAAGATTTAAGTCAGGTTCTTATAAACTAGCCACTGGTCTTTAGTATTTCATAAATACTTAAGGATTATCTTTATAACCTTTCAATGGACCTCACATGGGTCAGACTGGTATTTGCTCACTATCCCTAGTGAGTATGCTATGTCTAGTCTTATACATGTTATGGCATACATGATAGATCCCTGATAAGTCTACTAATTACCCAATTTAACCATTAAAATAAATATTAATTAATTAATATTTATTAAGAAATAATATTTTTTATTAGAGTTTTATAAAAAAAAGTTTATGAATAGAAAGAACTCGATTTTTGGAGTCCAACAATGTAGATGGTACTCAAATCGGAGTTCGAATGAGTCTAAAACTATAATTTGAAAGTTATTAAAGGAATGGCATAGATTTTAGAGCAGCCAATCTATGGTAGACCGGCTGCTTAGTCCATAGAATCTAGATTGGTCACGACAGACATTACTACCAGTCCATGGGGCTACTCTATGGACCATCATCTGTCCTGAGCTTTGTGGATGTCGGGGAAGCCATCGGAGTCTGTTCTCTCACTACTAGGGGCTGTCTCTCACCGGAAAGATCATCGAAATGCTACTGTTGAAGCCAACCACCGTCCTTCCTCTTCCTCCTAGCTGTCCATTGGATTTGTCATTGCCACCATTGGATGCATGGTCTCCCACTACCGGGCATCTCCTTCCTCATTGCTGCCACCGCCCGTGGTCGGAGGAAATGTTGAGGACCTGCTATCGACTGGAAAAGCTAGGATCCGGTCGTTCCCAAGCCTGTGTCCCCTCCCATCACCACTGTCCAAGCACCGCCACCAACAGCTGCCAACCACTACCTTTCGCCACCACCCTTGCTGCCGTCCACCACCATCTACCCACGATGTTGGAATGGGGAATCTCAATCATAATCGAAGACCATATTCAGGGGTTCTACGAGTCCGAATTGGGGCTCTGTGTAACCAAGAAGAAAGGAGATCCTGATCAACCCAACAAGATGCACATCGGATAATCGAGAATCCCCCCACGATATCTAGCCAATCTTGAGCCCAATTGACTCCAAATTTGACTGGGAGGAAACACTAGACGAGCTCTATTTAAAAGACCCTTGGGTTATAGAAGAAAGCATACTAGAGAGAGGGTACAGTACAAAATAGATGGCATAGCTTTAGGTTGCGGGTTGGTCTTTAAGAATGAGGTTTCTTAGAGAAGAGTTCTGCCCCCTATACCATCTTCAAGCCTACTCCATCTCCAAGATCAAGATCCAAGGAGGAAGAAGCAGAAAAAGCCAGTTCGCTCCGAGGAGTACGAAGGAAGAAGAGAGTTTGTCGACCATCTTCCTGGCAAGGCTGTGCCGATCTACTTCTAGTCTTTGTTACTATTTTTCTTATAATTTTTTCTTAGTTATTAAATTAACCTTTTTAATTTCTTGTAATAGAATTCTCCTTTTATTTAATAAAAAAATATTTTTATATGCTTTTGAATTCATGCTCTTTATTTTTATTGCAAGTTGATGCTAGGATCTAAATAGTAGATCCTTGTACGAAGTTATTTATTTTTTGTACTTTTAATTTTTATTTTTCTAACTTTGATATGTCTATTTTTTTAAAATCAAAGATTTCAAATCATCTTAAGCATTGCCTTTTTCATGGATTCGATCTGACTTACTGTTATCTATCTATTTTTCATTTATTAGAAGTCGTTAATTAAACTGATAGCCACGGTATCTTAACAACAACATCGTGGCCTATCAACCTCATTGCCGAAGCATATGAAATCCTACTCATATGCTCTTTCTCTTCAAGAATTGTCGAACAATCCTTTTTAGAGAGAAAAATATCATGGCCTATCAGAAAATAGCCTTTCTTGAAATTTTCTATACTAAACTGCTTTAGCATAGTATCAATATACATGGACTGGAACAATCCTAGTAGCTTCCTTGATCTATTTTATATATCTTCATGCTAAGGATGTAGAAACATCTCCCAGATCTATCATGGAGAACTGAGATGATAACCAAACCTTTATTCTCTGTAAGGCAGGGATGTATTCCCAATTAAGAGAATGTCTTCCATATACATCATAAGGAATACAACCACATAACCATTAACCTATTTATAAATGCAGGGTTCCTCTCTGTTCATAACAAAGCTATGCATTATGATTGTCTTATCAAAATATATATTCCAACTCCAAGATGCTCGCTTTAGTCTATAAATGGATCTCTGAAGCTTGTATACCTTTGACTCATCTATGGATATAAATCTTTTAGGTTGCATTATATACACCTCCTCATCTAGCTCTTCATTTAAAAAAGCTATTCGGACATCCATTTACTAGATTTCATAGTCAAAGTATACTCTAAAGCAAGCATAATTTGAATGGACTTGAGCATTATCACAGGAAAAAATATCTCGTTATAGTCAATACCATAATGTTAATGATATTCCTTGGCAACCAAACATGCTTTATAGGTCTCCACCTACCTATCTGCCCCTTATTTCTTTTTGAAAATTCATTTGCACCTAATGATTTTATCCCTTCAGGTGGATCAACAAGTGTCCATATACTATTGATTTTCATGGATTTCATTTTGGATTTCATTATATATAGCCATTTATTAGAGTCAGACCTCTGCATGGCATCTATATAGGTGATCAAATCCTTATTATTTTCATCAAGTTCAACAAGATTTTCATCTCAGATCAAGAAACTATAGTATCTGTCCGGCTGATATGGTACTCTACCTATTCTCCTTAATGGTTCCTTTACTATGGGATCTGGATTTGACATAATCAAAGCCAATTCTATAATATCCCTTAAATGTGTCAGCTCCTCTACCTATTGAACTTCACAAAGCTCAACCTTTGTGACTTTAGTTCCTTCCTTAATGAACACCTTTTCCAAAAAGATAGCCCTAAGACCGACGAACAACATTTGCTCTTCAAGATGGTAGAAGTGATACCCTTTGGTTTTTTTGGATATTCAATAAAAAAGCATTTATCAAGCTTAGATTTAAGCTTATCTATTTTCAAATATTTGACATAAGTTGGGCAGCCCTAGACCCTAACATATAAGAGTACCAACTTATTCTCTATCCATATCTTATATGGCATTTTATCAATAGACTTGCTCAATATCCAATTAAGTAACAAGCTGACTCAAGAGCATATCCCCAAAAGAAGATTAGTAGACTAGCAAAGCCTATCATGGACCGAACCATATCCAACAAGATTCAATTCCTCCTTTTAGACATTTCATTTAATTGAGGTGTCCCAGGAGATGTCCATTGAGAGAGAATCCCATTATCTTCTAGATATGTCAAAAACTCACCAGTAAGGTATTCTCCTTCTTGATCTTATCGAAGAGTTTTAATACACTTTTCAGCTTATTTCTTTACTTCATTATGGTATAGTTTAAATATTTTAAATAATTTAGATTTATGCCTTATAAGATAGACATAACCATACCTTGAATGATTTTTTATAAACGTAATAAAATAGTAATACCCATCCCCAGTACTAGTGTTTATAGGTCTACATATATCAATATGCACTAGATTAGAACCTCTCTAGCCCTTTCAACTTTTCTAGTAAGAGGTGACTTGGTCATTTTATCAAGAAGGCAGGATTCACAAGTCGGTAGTAATTCACAATCATTAACATCAAGGATACCCTCTTTAACAACCTGTTTATCTTATTTTTATTAATATGACCTAGTCTATAGTGCCACATGTACGTATCACTGACATATCTATCCTAGAGTGTTTGCTCGAAATGTACATTATACTAACAAGTTGTGATAGTATATATACCATTCACAATTGTCCACTTATCACAATAACACCATTTATAATGATATTAAAAATGTCAGTTTTTATTGATAGTTCATAACCATATATGGCTAAAAGGCCTATAGAGATGACATTTCAAAGAAAAGATGGTCAATAGTGACATTCACTTAAAATGATAATACAAGAGTTGAAAACAAAGCTTGATGACTTCTAAAGCCAGGACTGGAACTTGACTTCTATCTTTTACATTTAGGAATCTCACATCGTCCTCAAATATCCTACTAACTTGAAGTTGCTGTAAAGAATTGTAAATATGAATAAAACTTTTGGTATCCAATACCCATGTAATATTATCATAGATAGAAAAATTACAAGGTATTATCATATAAATACCTTGTCTAGCAATCCCTTGTTGCTTTCGCTTCTTTGACCTATTTGGATTAAGTGAAGTAATATAAAGAGGATAGTTTCTCTTTCAGTGATCCTGCTTATTATAATAAAAGCATTCTGCTTGACTTTTATCAACCTTATTCTTCTTGGTATGATCGGACTGTGATGCCCCAACATACTGCACCTTCTTATTTTTATTTGTTTTTTTTTTCTTTTTTAAAGGGTTGACACCCTGTCGAAGATCCTCCCACCAAGTTCATCAACTTTTTATGGAGCTAGTGATCCTTCTTATAGGTCTATAGTAATCCTAGCAAACCATGGTAGTTTACTATAGGCCTCGTCATTTTATAATGCTAAGAAAATTGAGATAGGAAGGGGGCAAGGAATTCAAAATTAAATCTTTTCCTAGCTATTTGTGTAAGGGATAGCCGAGCTTGTCTAGCTGCTAAATCATGTGCAATACATGATCAGTGATCGACACCCCTTCATGCATTTGTGCAATAAAAATAGTACAAGAAGTCCTATATCACTTAACGTCATCAGGTGTGCCAAACGATTCCTTTAATATTTGAAGGATTTCTCTAGCTAGACATTCTTGAACTTGTGAATGAATTCATTATTTACAGCCGCCAGCATAATGCATCGCATAGTGGTCTAGTTAGAGAGCCACTTCTGGTAAGTATCCCTGATCATGCCACAAGCATTGGAAGCAGGCTCCTCAGGTGTATGATCTGTTATCACATAAAGGATCCATTCATGTTTCAAGACTATCTTGATCTTTCAATACCAGCTATCGAAGTTGGGACCTATAAGCTTGTCATTGTCCAACAATGACCAGAGCAATAAATTGGTGTCCATTATCTAAAAAGAGAATACAAGACCAATTAATATATGAATTATTAAACCTAAAGACTTGGATTTTTGTCTAAAGGTTTTTTCACTATTTTATATGAATTGATAGCCTCTACCTCCAATCTGAGAAATTATATTAATTCTTAGTAGGTATTAGAATCTTATAAACTACACATAAGCCTGACTTTGGCTAACCTATCCATGTGTATTTATAGTTAGGTTCTCAATCAATATTTCTCCGAACAACTTTTAGTAATCAATTTTGCCCCAGATGCCTCTTAAGTAGGCCTTTGGCCTTCCATCAAAAATCCTGGTTAGCTCCAACCATTAATATGACAAGACTTAGTGCTTTTAACTAACAAATGACCAAGCCCAACTTTGGTCGGCCCACCTGGCCACCATTAAGAAAGTTGCATCTAAATCATCATAATATAGATAATAATTTCAATAACCAGATAAGAACTAGGATTTTGGGCCTTACGGTAATTATCTAAACTATTGGACCCATTATCATCCTCTTAATAGGAGGCTGTGACTTAGTTATTACCATAACTTCATTATTTTTAAGGACCTAATAATTTTAGAGGATTTGAACCATTTGTGACAGATGAAAAAGAGAAGATATGAACTAGTTAGTCAAGAATCTTTCCACTGACTTCAAAATGAAGAATAGCATGGGTTTACTCAAATCAATAAGCTATCTAATCAAACTTTGATTGACCACATTGGCCAGGTAAGTGAGATCAATGGGAGGGTTGTACCATTAACCTCTTTTCTTAGATACCAAAAAATTGACTAGGTAAGAGGTAGCTCTAAAAATCATGATCAAACTACCAAACTTACCTTAGACACTAATCGATTCATCATATTCAATTAGACTAGCCTAACGACTCATGTCTAACCTTTGAACCAAAATAAGATCCATTTAGAAATATGGACTTGATCAAACTACAACTATTGAGATTGATCTATAGAGAAAGAAACCTAATACAATATTTGATTAGATTTTAAGTCCTTTATTTAATCCATTTGATTCTAATCCTATGTCTAACCTAGTTAAAGAACTTGATTTGAGCCAACCTATTAACCCTAAGGCTTGTGAACATGGCTTAAGATCTTTCATTCTCAAATCCAGATATTTTGACCATTCAAACTTAATTCTTAATAAAGTTTAATCTCATTTAAATTTTAAAACAATTTCAAATTCAACTTGTAAAATAATTTTATAAAATTTTCAATATTGAAAGTTTTGCTCATAGGCTCGAGTCGATATTTCCTAGTCAAGTGTCAACTTATCCATGAGTTGAGTCACTATGAGTTGACACTTAACCCTGAGACTTTGACTCACAGAAGGGAACAGTAATGAGTAACTCTCGATCTACACACTTTCGTCGATACCTACAAGAGCAAGGTTGACTCACTAGGCCAAGTGTCGACTCATCAAGATCATGTGTCGATACTTGTAATCTGACAATAATAGATTTATTTCCGGATCTGATTTTTATGCCAAACTTTTTAACATAACTAATCATAAATCTAACTTAGAACTATTCTAAACTAATTTATGATATCGGATCTAAAAAATGAAGATTAAAACATTTTTAATCTAATCCCTTTTCACTTTCTTTTTTATAGACCCCATAGAATGAGAAGAGAGGGCCTTTAAACGCTACTTTTCTCTTATGACCAAATGGCCATGGTGAATCCACACAATCCAAGTACTAAGCAAAATGAGAAAATAAATTACATTTTAGTTTATATGCATATATAAACATGTCAAAAGAACCTTGTGTTATGACACTAATGAAAGGAAACCTAAGCTATTTCATGCATGCATTTTCAAGCTTTTGGAAATAATAGGCAATGAAAACAACTGGATTAATCAAATTAATCTACATAAACATTATATCGTATCTATAAATAGTTAATACACAAGATCATGTCATGATTATGATGCATATAATTAAAAAGCTGGAATGTAAAAAAGAATGAAAATATCACATTTGATGATCATATCTATGTATTGATACTGTACCGTGGTCACATCTACTATGTAAAAGAGTTTAGAAACTCTATACCTTTATGTGGAACGACAATCACAGCTACTGGAAGGTTGGGAAATAAAAACTTTGCAAGCCACACAAGATGTGTAGACTTTATAGGTGATCTATACAAGAGCTCTATCATGACCAATCCTCTTGGAGTGCTAGCTCCTTTTTGAAATCTCAATGATTGATCACCTTTTTTTTCAAATATCGGGATGCTCCATGAATTGAAGAAGAACCTTGGAGGAGAGGATGAATAAGATGGTGCTGGAAAACCCTTTCCCTAGTTTACTCTTCCCAAATTTAGTAAAAGTACTAGGTAGCTCACACCCATTCCCTTTTCTCTCTTTCCCACACTAATTTTCTTAGGTAGAAAATTTTCTCTCTTAGCCTTAGCCCGTTTCTCTCTTCTTTTTAGTAGCCTACACATAACCCTTTAAGTAAAGGCTACCAAGAGAGGTCAGAAGGTTTGGAATTTAAGGAGAGATAAGGGGAGAGAGGTTATGGAGTTGAAACCAACTTATTTGAATTCAAATTTAAAATCTAAATTCAAATCTAAATCTAAATCCAAATTTAAACACAATTTAAATTTTGAATTCAAAATTCAAATCAAGTGGCTTGGGTGTATAGGTCAGGTCCAATCCAATTGGACCCAAACTCGAGCCTAAACTAAATCATATTTAAATTGACTCAAAACTTATTTTCAAATTAAATTAAGCTAATTAGCAATCTAATTACTAATCAATCATCCCATAATCATGTTACAATTTTGTAACACTAATGAGTCGATACTTAGAAAAATCTCAAGTGTCAACTCACTAGAGTATTGACTCACTGAAGTGTTGACTCAAGAACAATCATCAATCATATTGATAATTGATTCTAGGAATGATTTATAATTATTGATCAGTCATCAGGTTAGAAAAAAACTCCTATTATATATGACACCATAGGTTTGAATACTAAACTAGTAGCACAGGAACAATTCTTGTACCAAATGATGTAATCATCTAACAATGGTACCTAATGTCTGGATAGGTCGAATAGTTGTATAGCAACATTTAAGAACCTCTGGCATATGGTTACCATATAATTCATCCTTTTGACCCTTAATGCTTAGGATGATTTCAGGGTTTAACTACCAACCCTTAAATAGTTCATCTACAATCAACATTACAAGTTCTATGACTCCTCATAAGAACTATCATGGTCAAGATTTTGCTAAATTAAAATATAATAAGATATTCACTTCAATACTTGGAGGGGTCAATCCCATCTTGACTCACACACTAACTTCTTAAGTACTTAATTGCACCAAGAACTTTTTATCACTAGATTAAAAATCCAGGTAGTCTGGCACCAAAGAATAGTGAGTTGCTTACAAGCTACCATGGTGACCTTAGATTTGAGGGATATTTATATCCATATCCCTTTTTGAGCAATACTTGATAGATGAGTGCTCTACAGGTAGGTCATATTTAATGAGATGTCCTATACTTTACCTGCATGCCATACCAGTATCCTATATTCCTTGGTTAAGAGGATAACCACATATGGAACACAACAACCTATACTCGATACATTATTATCCTTTAACAACATATCATTTGATCATGAATAATTTTAGGAACCACACGATAAGTCCTCTTTTTATTATATAAAATGTAGTTTCAAGGACTCCATTATAAAAGAATTCATTACAGGAAGATGAAATATGTTGAACTACTAAATAACTTTTGTTAATAATAATTTATATATATTTACAAAACATAACTGTCTATAAGTTAGATGATTGATATTAGAACACATTTTTCAATAGGTGCCCATGCAATCAATGTCTACGTAACAATCACAATTGAGTATCAATTAGATCGTATATATAAATCTAGATTTGGACAGAAAATTAGCACACACAAAAAATTTTTCAATAAAACTTGAATTTTTATTCCATCAATTAGTGTCCCTAACCAAAGTCATGTGGGCTATTTATATACTAAATACATCCGAGAAAAACAAAAAAATATTCCAACCCAGTCTTCCTAAATAGAAAGGTAATTTGAAAAGGAAGATAATATAATGAAATCTTCCTAAACAGAAAAGTAAACATCAAAAGAAGATAATTGAATAAAATCTTCTTAAATAGAATGATTCCAAAATAATGAAACAAATCTTAGAAAAATCTTCAGATACACATAGTAGGTTTGGGTGCCGACTTGCACTACCTATGTTGATGACCTGGAAGCCGAACATGGGCACAAGCATAGGTCTAGCTTAGTTTGTATCACTTAGTTATAAAAACTTATGATGATATTGAGTATTTAATAATGCTTATAAGGATATATTTTGTTATCCTTCTCTCCCTAATTTAATAGTGAGCTAAAGAGCTTAGCGCTTTTATATCTAGCTTTGTTTTTATTCAAAAAAGCTAACATTGAAAGTAAATGGATGCAAGTAGGTAGCAAAGTGCCACAAATTAACTAAATCTAGTGATTCTTTTTTTGCAGTACATACTAATTATATCTTTTAGACTATTCATGTTCTTAATACTATTTGTCACCCATATGACCCATGCATTATAGAATAATCAAATGGTATATGATACGATTATACTCAACTATGAATATTAATGTAAAATTTATAGTTTATATTGGAAGTATCTTCATCTTAGCCCCATATCAAGGAATCATGATTTGAGAATTTTGAATTTAAATTTTAAATATTTGAATTTTGAATTCTAAATTTTTAAATTCTAAATTTTGAACTGTGAATTTTGTATTTTGAATAATATAAATATAGGTAGGATGTTAGGATCCCTTTGTTATTTCTTTATATCTTTGTATGATCATAATTGTAATAATCTCTTTCTATCTTTGAATGATCATGATTGTAATCATTTATTTCTATCCTTGTATAGTCACAATTATAATCTCTTGTATATTTGTATTTATAAATATACATGACTATCTCACAAGATTGAAATAGGAAAAGTTTTCAACAATATTTTCTTTCCCATCTATTCTTCTCTCCCATATGCTATCAAAGCCTTCAATCTTAGCTATCTCTATGCATCCTCCTCCAACTCCCTGCTTATATAGGTAGGATGTTAGGATCCCTTTGTTATTTCTTTATATCTTTGTATGATCATAATTGTAATAATCTCTTTCTATCTTTAAATGATCATGAATGTAATCATTTATTTCTATCTTTGTATAGTCATAATTATAATATCTTGTATATTTGTATTTATAAATATACATAATTATCTCGCAAGATTGAAATAGGAAAAGTTTTCAACAATATTTTCTTTCCCATCTATTCTTCTCTCCCATATGCTATCAGAGCCTTCAATCTTAGCTATCTCCATGGCATCCTCCTCCAACTCCCTGCTTATATAGGTAGGATGTTAGGATCCCTTTGTTATTTCATTATATCTTTGTATGATCATAATTGTAATAATCTCTTTCTATCTTTAAATGATCATGATTGTAATCATTTATTTCTATCTTTGTGTAGTCATAATTATAATCTCTTGTATATTTGTATTTATAAATATACATAATTATCTCACAAGATTGAAATAGGAAAAGTTTTCAACAATATTTTCTTTCCCATCTATTCTTCTCTCCCATATGCTATCAGAGCCTTCAATCTTAGCTATCTCTATGGCATCCTCCTCCAATTCCCTGCTTACACCTACTACTCTGCCTTCAATTGCTATTCAACTTAGCAAGGATAATTTTAGTACCTAGAAGGCATGTATTCAATTTCTCTTGATAGCCAATCAACTATGGGATCTTGTAAATAGCACGACCTCACCTCCACCTCCAATGATTGTCACAATATTAGATGATGGAAGAATAAAGAAGTCTATCTCTAATCTGACCTATGAATCATGGCTTCTACATAATCAAATTGCTCTAGTATGGCTTCTCAATAACATCTCCAATGCAATAATGGTTCTTGTCGTTGGGTTGCCACATGCAAAAGATGTTTAGCTTGCTCTCAAATGGCTTTACAAAGCATGTTACAATACTCTTATAACAGATTTCCATGCTCTTAACCTCGCTCTCTATAGAGCATTATCTACAAGAGACAAAGAGGATATCAAACAATCTCATTGCCAGTAATAGATCAATGTTTCCTGCCAATCTACATCACCAAATCTTGCTCAATGTTGGTCCAAAGTATGAATACTTGTCTCTACACTCCTTACCATAGGAAATAGTTGCTAGATTTGAAGAACTACATTGCATTCTTCTCCAACATGATACTCGATTGAGATTGCAAACTTCAAGAACTCATTTCACTATAGGTGGGATTCCACCTACTATAAACTATATTAAAAAATGCGGCCAACAAGGTCCACCACAATGTGCCTAGGAGATGGCATGTAATTTCTCTAATGATAAAGCATCTAGTTTTCCTCCATAGGGACCTTACTACCACTAGGGCCATGACTTAAATTCTTCTAATAGTATTAATGAACAAACTCAAAATAAAATATATTATCAAGTTTGCTACAAATATGGCCACATGGCCACATGGCCATGAAGTGTTATCATCACTTTGATCAGTCCTATCAAGCAGAAGTTTCTTCTCCACAAGCAAATCTTGCTAAAATGAATGAACCTATATGATACATAGATACATGTGCCTCTCATTACATGACTAGATTTTTCTAATCTTCATCATAACTCTAGGTACAATGATCCTAACCAAGTTACCATAGGAGATGGTTCAGGTTTGCCTATTAAAACTATTGGTCATTCTTTTTTACACACTTCTACTCACCCTTTCCAACTTAATAATATTTTAGATATTTGTCAAATCACTAAAAATCTTTTATCTATATCCCAATTTACACGGGATAACTTCTCTTATTTTGAGTTTCACCTCGATGATTTTTGTGTAAAGGACCTCACCTCTGCTCAAACTCTCATCAAGGGCATGCTTAAGGATGGAGTTTATTGTTTCACACATGGGAGTGTCACTAAGAAGGCTTCTATTGCATACTACTTCAACTAGTGTTTCTTAAGTTATTTGGCATCAATGTCTTGGCCATGCTTCTATGCCACTTGTTTCTAGAATTCTTAATAACTCATATATACTTGAGTTTTCATAATAAAATAAAGTTTTAGTTTTCTTTGCATGTCAATTAAGTAAAGGTCACTCTTTACCTTATTCACACTCTATTTCTGGATCTTCTTCTCCTCTTGAACTTGTATGTACTAATATTTGGGGGCCTTCCCCTATTATATCTCATTTTATACATTTTTTAGATGATTATAGCAGTTTCTCTTAATATTATCCAATGAAAAATTATTTTGATATTTGTCATGCCTTTCATATTTTTTGATTACATATTAAAAATGTTGCCTAGCAAGCAACCCAAGGGGGGTGGTGAATTGGGTTTCAAAAACTTTTTCAAGTATGTGCTAACTCAAAAATAACTTAAGTGCTAGTGAAAATACTAGTATTTATGTGCTATTCAAGAGTATGCAGCGGAAATAAATAAATAAATGCAAAGTAAGTAAGAGCAAGCAATCATAAACACAAAGATATATAGTGGTTCGGTGCACACCAAAGCACCTACATCCACTCTCCAAGGTCCACTTGGGTATTCCACTGTAATCTTCCTTGATTACAGCCGATTAGTTTTTCGGGCTCACTAATCAAAACCCAACTTGTTTCACCGAGAACACAAGTCAAAACTCTTTTAGTTTTATGGGATAACCAAAAACCTCCGTTGGTTTTAATACAAAGGCTAGCCAACAAACCTCAACTCTAGTTTCAATTTCCTTGAAACTATAAACAATAAAAAGATTTAAATATAATGTATGAAATACAAAAAGCTTTCAACTAAAAGTAGATATCTCTTTGAAGCTCTTTGATTGCTATTAAAGATGCTTGTCTTCAAGTTGTTGAAGCCTTAATCAATGCTTGAATGGTTGGACTTGAATGCTCTTAAATGCTTTGAATGCTTGAAAGCTCAACTTGTCTTGAAAGTAGTTGTTCTTCAATGAACATTTAAGTAAATGCACTTAACTTCTCATCTCTTACTTTTCTCTTGAGTTTGGTTCACTTTAAATACCTTTCCAAGCTTCAAATGGTAGTTTTTGACTGTTGGAGAGGAGAAAATAGCTGTTGGGGGCGAAAATGACTGATTGTGTGCTTCAAAAAACTAGTCATTACTATTCATCAGAACTATAAGTGTCAACACTTCAGGTCATGAGTCGATACTTTGAGTCGACACTTCATGCTCATGAGTCGATACTAGTTCAAAACGAGTTTTCTGAAGCTCTTTGAAAATCTCAGGTGAGTCGACACTTTTTCTGATGAGTCGATCTTGACTTCCATGAGTCGACACTCAAGAAAAATCTTGAAATTTAGCATGTTCTGAGTTGGCTTTGGCTCCTTGATTTTGATGAATAACAAAATATTAAGTATATGTTTGGACTAATATTTCAATTGGAGTATGAATTTCAGGACATAGGTACATCAAGTTCTTCACTCAAGAGTATCAAAGTTGCTAACATCAAAGCAAGATGAATTTTGATATTTAAGTTGTCTTCTCACCTTAGAATATTGATAAAATGATCACTTTGATCATTATGAAGATGAGTCTAAGAGGGTATTGAATAAAATTTGTAATTTTTTGAGTTTAGCATGCATTTTTGAAATGGCACAAAACAAGTATCGACTCAAGGTGTCGACTTATGGATTAAGTATCGACTCAAGGTGTCGACTCATGAAGAAAATGAAATACTTCAGAAGTCTGGCATGTAGAGTTTCAGATGGCATGCTAAGTGTCGACTCACAGACTCAAATGTCGACTCATAGCCTGAGACAAAAAAAATGGACATAACTATATATATTTTCTGGAATTTTTATCAAGTATCGACTCAAGAGATCGACTCACAGACTCAAGTATCGACTCACAAATTCCAAGTGTCGACTCATAGGTCGACTCATAGCTTGAGACCAGAAGTGAAGCAGAACATTGGAAATTCAAATTTTTGTTCAAGTGTCTACTCACAAATTCGAAGTGTCGACTCACAGATCGACTCATGAAGAAATTCAAGTGTCGACACTTAGTATAATAGCTAGTTTTCCATAATTTCAGAATTATTTCCAAATGGCTAGTTTCTTCACTCTAACAGTCTCCAACAGTTGTTTAAGTGATTTTGAGCTATTTATCACTCACCAAACTCATTGAAGACAAGAACAACAAGTAGAGACAAAGTTTATCTTTTGAGAAAAGACAAGTGTGAGCTTTAAAGTAGATTCCACCTGAAAAAGCCTTCTAGTCTCCTTTGAGCCTTCAAATAATTAGCCAAAAATGTGCATTCAAAGATTCCAAGAGGAGATAACTTAAGCATTCAAGAAGAGCTTCACTGACATTTATTTCCACTCATTTAGGAGCTATTTCTTGTGCTTATTTCTATGTACTTGCTTTTATTTGTTGTTGCTAGTTTCAAAGGTATTGAAATTAGTGTAAAAGTTGTTGGTGAGCCTAAAAGACAAAACCAACTTGGGTTTGACTTGTGAGCCTGGATTAAAAACAAGTTGTAAAGGTTGTTAATGAGCATTGATGACAAAACCAACAAAGATTTCACTTGTGAGCCTTAGAAAATAAGTTGGCTGTAATCTTGGATAGATTATAATAAAGATTTTTAAGAAAAAACTTGAAAAGTGGATGTAGGTGCTTGGAGTGCACCGAACCACTATACATCTGTGTGTTTGTGATTATTTGCTCATTCCTTCACTTACTCTTCATTACTCTACATTTAATTTGCTACTTCTACTGCATATCACTTTAAGCACAATCACCTTATTACACAAACACTCTAAGTTCAGCATATAATTATTTAAATTTTTAAAATACCCAATTTACCCCCCTCTCAGGTTGCTTCGCTAGGCAACATTATGTATAATTTTTATCTCAGATATTTAGTTGACCCTTGAGTCGATACTTGAGCTCCATGAGTCGATACTTCAAGCGTGCTATCTGAAACTTCTTCTGTGTATTAGCTCGAGCCTCTATGAGTCGATACTTGAATTTCATGAGTCAATACTTGGTTAAAACTTTCTGAAACTCAACTGAAACTCTGCTGAATCTTCTTTAAACTTCAAACTTGAGTTCTTCCAAGTTATTCTTATGTACTTAATTCCATTTATCTTGAGTTTTTATCTATGAAATAGACTTCTTCAACAAGTTAACAAGCAATCAATCTTTCAATACAAAACAGCTTTGATGAGTATCCTATTCTGATAAAACACACTTTCAATACACAATTAGTACTCAAATATACTTAAGTATTTTGTTATTCATCATAATCTATATAGGAGTCAACAAAAAATATCTTATAATATAAAATTAAATTTATCCAAATTGATTGTGCTTGTGAGTTTCAATCCCAATCTTTTCAATAAAAATTAAATGATCATGGAATTGGTTATCACTTTTCATGCCCCCACATATCCCTACAAAATGAGGCTATAGAGTATGAACGCCACCATATTGTAGAAGTAGGCCTTGCTCTCCTTGCTTAATCTAATCTTCCTTCTAAATTTTGAGATATAGCTTTTGAAATAGCTAGTTTTTGTATTAATTGTTTACCCACACATACACTCTATTTTACTTCACGTTGAAAAAGAATATTTAATAGAAGGCCATTATAATTTTCTTCATGTTTTTGGCTCTTTATGCTTTCCCTGTCTTCATTCCTATAATCAAAATAAATTAGAATATCATTCTCTTTCATGTATCTTCCTTGGTTATCCTATAGGTTTTTATAAGTACCAGTGCTACCATCATTCTTCTAGGTGCATTTTCAAGTCTTGAGATATTATCTTTGATGAGTCAGTATTTTCTTATATATAGAATTCTTCTAGTGACATCTTTAGTAAACCAATAGCCTTCATCAAGCCTCTTCTTTACCATAGCTTGCACCCGAGTCCAATAATTGGCTAACATCAATCCACATCAATCCACCTATATCTCCAACCCCAAATCCTGAAACTCAACCTAGTTCCTTACAAATACATAACAATAACCCAACCACAACATGTAACCAATGTTCTAAAGTGACTATTGAACATGTTGCTCCTAACCTAGTAACTTCTTCATCTCACATTAGTGGTCATTAAATGGTCACATGCTTTAAGGATGTCACACTCAAGCCATGTTGCTTTAGCACAAAATATCCCATGGCATTTGTGGCTTCCACTATTCCTACCGAGCCCACTGGCTTCATCAAGATGAATGTGACCCTCAATGGCATGAAGCGATGGTAGATTAGTACAATGCCTTGCTCTATAATAGTACTTTGGTTTTAATTCCGCTATTTCTATGATAACATGTTATTGGTTGCAAATGGATGTTCAAAATCAAAAGGTGATCTGATGGCTCCAGTAAGAATTATAAAGCCCGTATACTTACTTAGGGCTTTAACCAACAAGAGGATGTTGATTATGATGCGACATTCAGCTTAGTTATCTAGCCTATCACAATTTGTACTATTCTTTCTCTCATTGTTTCTGATGGTTGGCCCATTAGATAATTAGATCGACTTCCTAGTTTCATGGATCTGGATCATCCCATTTATGTTTGCAAGCTACAACATTCTTTTATGATCTTAAACAGGTACCGCATGCTTGGCTTTAGTGATTGAGCTATTGCTTATATATTTTTGGCTTTTGTGAGTCTAAGACCGATGTCTCACTCTTTATCAAGCACACCAAAGAATATGTGGCACTCCTAGTTTATGTCGATAATATTTACCTTACTATACTTTTACTACTCAATTGGATGATCTTATTGCCTCTCTACAAACTAAATTTGCCATGAAGGGTTTTGGCCCTCTTCACTACTTTTTGAGCAGTGAGGCTAAAACCATTACTTCTAGACTCGATCTAACCTAATCATAGTATATTTGTAATCTTATTCTCAAAACCAACATTGATGGTTCTAAGCCAGTCTCAACACCTATATCTACTAGATCTTAACTCTCCAATTCTGATGGTTTGCTACTTTTGAATTTGACTTAGTATTGGAGTATCGTGGCTTACTCTTGCGCATCCTAATATTGCCTTGGCGGTTAACCAAGTACGTTAGTTTATGAATAGGCCCACTTCTATATACTAGCTTACAGTCAAGCATATTCTTCACTACTTGAAGCATACTATTGACTATGGTTTGTATTTAACCAAAGGTCCATCAACTTCTCCTTATGCATATTCTAATGCCAATTGGGATGGCGATCGTCGTGACTGGCATTCTATAAGTGGCTTCAATATTTTTTTTGGCCCTTAATATCATATCCTGAAGTGCTAAAAAATAATGCGTTGCGGCATGCTTAAGTATCAAATCCAAATACAAAAGCTTGCCAATGCTATTGCTAAACTAATTTGGATTCAATCTTTACTCTCAACCCCCTATACTTCAGCATGACAACTTATCAGCGATATATCTTACTGTCAACCCTATATTTTATGCTCAAGCAAAGAATATTGAAATTGATTTTTATTTTGTTCAAGAGTGAGTGGCTCGTCATCAGCTTCGTATGTAATTCATCTCTCCAATAACCAACTCGCTAATACATTCACCAAAGGACTGGTCTCCTAACACTTTTAACAGTTGCATTCCAAACTTTGAAGAAGAATTACATTGGTTTTGCATTGGTTTGTTGGTTTCTGTGGGAAAATTATTCGATCCTCACTCTGTTAGGTATTTCTTGTTTTTTTTCCCCTTATATTTTGGGCCCTTTCGTGCAAAAGCTTAAGATTACTTCGAAGAAGAATGAAATTCTTCAGTCCAAGATTTGATCCTCGTTGTGGAGGCCAACATTAAGGAAAATAAGGAAAGAATTGTTCTTCGTAGACTCATTTCTCATGCCTTAAGGGACAATTTCTAGCAGAGTTTATGTATATTGTTTTATATATTATTTTCCATATCAGTTCCTTTTACATGATCGATGGTTGTCTCTTGAAGTGCTAGTAAGTTGTCTCATGTACCATCCAGGTCTTACAATTTGGCTGTGCATGATAAGGGCTCCAGAGTGTTGGAAGGAAACAATGGGGAACATCCCTTGGTTATGTAAGTTTTATAAACTTGGTTTTATTAGTTGTAGGGATTATGTATCATTCTGCTTGTATAAGTTGTACAGCAAACATGTATCATTTTGTTTGTAATTAGAAAATATCGTTATATTGGCTTCGTCCAAAATGTAAGGTATCTTTTTGTGGTTCCAAATTTCTTTGAGTAAACCATGTTACTTATTTTTTTGAATATACTACTTTGTTGGAATGAATTGTGTTAATTAACAAAGAAAAATAGTTAGACTAAGGTCTTTAAGATTACTATTGATAGCAGAGATTTTGAAATTTTTAAAAGTAGGCCTTTTGAAAAGTAAAATTTTAAGGAGTAAAATCTTTACAAAAAGCTATTTGTTGTTTAATAACCAAATTTGTACGGTGCTTGGAACTTTAACACATGTTTGTTAATTAAAATAAAAAGTATTTTTAGTATTATAAAATGATGATAAAAGACATTGCATAATATTATATAATAAATAAGAATATTATATTATATTATATAGTATTATATATTAAAATATTATTATATTATATAATATTATAATCTAACATAATCTAATGAATTATTATCTAATCTAATAAAATTATAATATAATAGTATTATATTATTCTTAAATATTATTATATTATATTATTATTATTATATAATAATACTATAATAGACTATATCATATATTTTAATATAAATACTATTATATTTCATATTATTATATTGTATAATTTTATTATCATATATGTAATATACTATAATGGATTACAATCTAATATAATAATATATTATAATATATTAGTAAAATATAATAATACTGTAATAGATTACATTATATATTTCTATTATATTATATTTATAGTATAATAATTTAATATGATATAATATAAGGTGAAATTATGAAATTTTAATGATGGATATTTTGATCATTCAAAAATTTTATTTAGATTAAAATAGCTTCTTGATATTGGCAAGAAAGAACTTTTAGGAAGAAGCTTTAACATGGAACTTTTTTCAAATAAATATTTTTAACTTTCTAGTAAAACTAAAATAGCTTTTTATTTTTTTACTAAACAACACCTTATTATCCAAAAGTACTTTTAAAGGGTCAAAAAGTATTTTCTAGTACTCTGAAAAAGCCATCTTTGATATTGTTATTGGTAGTAGAGATTTTGGAGCTTTAGAAAGTAGAGTTTTTAAAAAATAAAGTTTTTGAAAGTAGAGTTTTTATAAAATGCTATTTGCTGTTTGATAATTACATTTATAAAATGCTTGAAACTTTAATACATATTTGATAACTAAATAAAAAAATACTTTTAATATGACAAAATGATAATAAAAGACATTACATAATATTATATAGTAAAGAATAAAATAATATATTAAAATATATTAAAATATATTAAAATAATATAATATAATTATTATATTATATTATATTGTTATAATTATAATGTAATATATAACATAATATAATATGATGGATTAAATCTAATCTAATAAAATATTATAATATAATAGATGATATTATATTATATATTTGTAATATAAATATTACTATAATTTAAAATATTATTATATTATATAAAATTATTATCATATAATGTGATATAATATTATATTATTATATTATATTATACTATAACATAATATTATTATAATATAATATAATTGATTGCAATCTAATCTAATAATAGATTATAATATAATAGATTATAATATATTAATATAAATAATAATATATTTAAATATTATTATATTAGATTGTACTTTGATAATATTATAATACCATAATAAATTATACAATATATTTATAATATATCATATTATTAATTTATTATTATATTATATTATGTTTATAGTATAATAATTTAATATGATATGATATAGGATGTAATTATGAGTTTTTATTCACTGGTATTTTGATCATTTAAAAAATTTATTTAAATCAAAATAGCTTCTTGACATTAATTAGAAAGTATTTTTGGAAAGAATCTTCAAATTGAAACTTTTTTCAAGTAAACATTTTTAGCTTTCTAAAAAAGATAAAATAGCTTGATTTTTTATCAAATACCATTGTATCATATAAAAATGCTTTTGAAGAGTTGGAAAATATTTTTTGGCATTCTAAAAGCCTAGCCAAACAAGCTATAACTTATATAGTAAATTGTAGGTAAGCTCACTACTCTATTTCATGCTTGATGGGATACATCGAGTTAATTACTTGTACAAACAAACTAGTTATTATTGTTATCGTTTTAAGTTATAGGTTAACAAACCCTAGAAAGCAAGATTCTGCAACTGAAATATGGAGAACCAAACACGCGATCTTTAAATCCAAATATAGTGCATGGTTTCATCCACTTGTAATATCAAATAAATGAAAATAAGCATGATACATGCATGATTCATGGAAAGATAATGAAAATTGAAATATAATTTGATGATAATAGAAGGACAATATCATGATAATATCATTGTTCACATGCTATTTTTTGTAATTAATTGTATAATACTACTTGTTGCATCATTATTTTCTTTATTCCTCAAAATGTTTAGTTTTATTCTTCTATCTTGCCATGCACTTTTCATATTTATAGCCCGAGAACTCATACTTGTAAGTCCAATTAGACTAAAAATAAATAACAAATTGTAAACATCTATTTGTAAGATATTTGCTGCATAAATAGCTACATAGTTTAGGACTATTAGCTATATATGTTTGAAGATTTTGTTCATTATATATATATATATATATATATAATTCTTTTTTTTACTTGGACATCTAAAGACCAAAGTGACCATAAATGAGTTCAATTGAATTTGGGATAATATTCATCCAATAGCCTACCAATATCATTAAATATTAACATTAATATTAATTGCTAAAGTCACTTTAACATTTAATTGAATATCAAATAATTAACAGTTTAAGAATTGAATGACAAATAATTAATAGCTTAATAAAAATTGATCTGTATTTTAACATTAAATGAGGTGAATTTTAACATACGAATTGAATGGAATATTGAATAATTAAAACCTATTTGAGCATCATATGATATGTAAATTAACTTCTATTGTAGAAGCAATGAAACCAAATAAACATTGCCATATGAATGCCACTACTACCAAAGCATGTCTATAGCTATAAATGGGTAAGGTTGACTCATAACTCAACCTAATGAGATGCAATATGATCCATATTTTACGGTCGGTGGAAAGGGTTGGGTTCGAAAATTGGTCCTGATTTAAATTTGGGCCAGGTTAGGGTCTTGTATTTTTCAACATGATCTAAACCAATCCAGGTTAATCCAAAAAAATCCTTAGACTTGATATAAACTATTTTAGTCACTATGAATAGAGTTGTATAGGGTTCAAGAACAAGTTTGTCATAATTGAAAAGCTGAGTTACAAGCTAAACTTTTGGATAACATAACTTGATCATCAGAGAGTCCTCCATCGGAAATCTTGGTCTAGGGACTGTTTTTTCATGTCTCCATTTGAGAGTCTCTTGAAGCGATACCGCATTTCCATCGGAATAACCTGCAAGACCCTCAAGCACTGCTTGAGCTTTGCTGGAGTGATTTGATGGTAATCATTTCTATTAAATGTAAATCAATGTCATACTTATCACCATGCTTGACCAATGAATCTGATGTGGCTAGGCACTGACATGGCATCTTATGTGGCTAGACACTAACATGGTGCTCGCATTCGACATGGCTGGCGGCCGACGTGGTGCACGCATCTGACATGGCACCCCATGTCTGACGTGGCTGATTATTGACATGGCACCCACAATCCATGCCTCAATCCAGTAAAGCTCCTGGCAGAGTAGGGCTCTTGACTAAGTAGAGCTCCCGGCCAAGTAGAGTTCCTGGCCGTGTAGAGCTTCTAGCCAAGAAGAGCTCCCACAGAGTAAAGTTCCTGGCTGAGTAGAACTCCTAGCCAAGTAGAGCTCCTAGCAAAGTAGAGCTCTTGGCAGAGTAAAACTCCTGGCAAATTAGAGCTCTTGACAGAGTAGAGCTCCTGGCCGAGTAGAGCTCCTACTGAGTAGAGCCTCCCGGTTGACCTGAACCCTAGCCGCATTAGGAGGTAGCCCCCATAAGTCAGGGGAGGAAGGAAAGATTGAAAGATGCAATAACCCCAGGCAAGCATGTGTGGCTCGCTTAGTCCCAACAATATTGGATGGCATCTGAGGGGAGCGGTGATGAGGAACGAAGGGGTATGCAGGGGATGCGACATGAACATGTGAAAGTTTCATATCAAAGCAAGTATTGATTTTCATATTTTAGATGGTTTTATTTCCGAAAATAAACTAAGAGTAAGTAGGGTTTTCCTGTAATGACTAAGTTCTACCCGCATAGCAAAGTTCTAACAAAGTAATAAAAAAGAGGATCATAGGGTTAAGAAACACCTATTAGGAACATATTCAACTTCAAGAACTCAGACAAAGAGAGAAGGGAAGGGTCAGAATTACCTAGCAATGATTCTTCTTGCATCGTAAAAGGGATCTCACACCTCGGATCAGCGCCTAGATGACAAAGCTATTTTCCCGTGGATTCGTCGACTTTTATCAGCAGTTTCGGGGGCAAAGAAAACCTCATCCAGAGGGCATGACACTAGAATGATCCTGCAGACATCAAAGGTTAGGGCTTATGAAGATTAAAAAAATATAAAGTGGGGGATTAAAAGAGAAGTGAAAGCAGGAGGGACATCTGGCTGATTAGCAGCCTAGATAGATGGTTGGACTATTGGCTTGATGGAGGGGGTGGCCTGGAGTTTGATGAAGATACCTGGATGTCTGATAGGGTGTCCTGGAGGAGGATGATTGATGGGGACATCAAATCAATTAAATATTTTAAGCTCCAATTTTGTTCTCTAAGTCATGTGTTGGTCAATTTTAAGTCCTGTAATGGAATTTAATTTTGAGTCCTGTAATAAAGTGAATCAGTTGGATTCACTAAGTCCATTGAGTCCTGTTATTTGAGTTCAATTGTTTCAATTTAGTCAAGAGTTGTGTATATTTCATTCAATAGGAGGACCATTTGACCCACACTCAAGTCTCCAGCCCAGCATCTGGACTCCTAGGCCACTTCATGCCCTGGCCCCTAGGCTCCCCAAGGATCAGCGCCCCAGGCCTACAAGTGAAGGGCGCCCCCTCAGGCCCATTCTTGCATTTGGTGCCCCAACCCAGTCAAAGCCCAAGAGTTGGCGCCCATCCCAGTCCAGGTTCACCAAGGAATGGTGCCTCTCCAAGCCTAGTCCAACAAGGTTGGTAATGAGGACATTGGCAAGAGGAAGAAATTACAAACTAATGATCTTTGGTTGTAGTCCCATTTCTTTTTTTCAGGTTCCCACAAAATCATGAAGCATTGAAGACCCCAATTTTATGAAGCAAATTGAAGACCCTTCTCCAAGCCCATGGGCCGACCAAGCCTTGAAGAAATTCTCTACCATGAAAACCTACTTGGAGACTAAATTTTAAAGACCATGTGGAAGGATGAGATAAAGCCAAGTGTTGCAAGGAAATCATGCCACATGGAGTTCCTAGAATTCTCTTGTTAGGATTAGTTGTTAGGATTAGTTGCTAGAAAAACTAATCTTGTAATTAGCCACCAACTAAGCATAGGTTAGTTGGTTCCCTAACCCATGTTCTTGCTGCCCAAAGGAGCTGGCCTTGGCCTATAAATAGGGACCAAGGCCCTCCCTCTTGTAAGCATAAAGTAATTTGAATGAATGAAATTTCCTTGTTTGAGTTCTCTTCCATCTTGCCTAGTTCTCTTGAGTTTTTCCTAGAATTTTGAGTGCTTTCTTTGATTTTCTTTGGAGTGTTGAGTTTGATCCTAAATTGGAGTGAGTGCTTTGAGTTTTGGAGTGCCATAGTTCCATTCCCAAGTTCTTCTACACAAGATCCAAATAGTCCAAGAAGAGGAGGAAGTGCTGCCCAAAAATTCCAGCAACTCTCTTCACTTCTCTTATTAATTCCTTCATTTTTCCCTCCATTTCTTTGAATTTCGACCTCACCTTGACTCTTTGCAGGTTCTTCTTGGTGATTTGAAGACAAAGATGAAGGCTCCATGCCAAGGATCCAAGCTCCAATGGTGAATCCAAGAAGGGAGTGGAGATCTTGCCTCTAACCTTCAATTTTTTGAGTGGTGAGTGAATCCCTTCCACTTGAGCTTAATTTCTCTTCATTGTTAGGAAGAAAACCTCTTGATCCTTAGATCTGAGGTCATTAAAGGTTGCTTAGCCTAGTTGAGGGTTTCTATGCCCTTAGATCTTATCTTTTAATTTTTTTGAAAGGAAGCTTGCACAAGGGTGTCAGATTTTCTGCTCACCTAGTCTCTAGCTCGAATTTCTTCATCCCTTCCACCCTTGAATTCGGCCATATTTGGAGCTCAAATGCTGATATATTGTTGCTAGGTAAGTAGATCACATCCCCACATAACCATTTCATCAAATTCGTCCCCCATCAGTTGGCACCCAAGTCCAAGCCCAGCAGAGAGTGGAAATGTTAAAGCAGCCCAAGAGGATTTCATCCCAGCCCAAGCCCATGGAGAAAAGTCAAAGCTTTCAAGTTCTTCAAGGAGTCTAATGTCCAAGTCCTACAAGAATTTAGGCCTCCTAATTTCAATCAAACTTTGTACTCCTAATTCTAGTTATACCTTGTACTCCTTGTCCTATACAAACTTATAATCCAATTTTGATAGGGAAAGGGCCTTGGATGAATCTATAAATACCCCACCCCTCCCCCTCTTGTAAAATAATCTCTTATTCATGAAATAAACTCTGCTAAATTTTTTTGTGAAAATTTGTGTCCTCCTTTTGGAGTGGGTGTGAGACCCGTTTGTCTTTGTTCTGCGGAATATCGAGGGGTGTGAGGCCCTAATTATCCCGTTATCTAGTCTTCTTCCACTAATCCCTAGACATCATCCAACTCCAGCTGAAGCCCAAGGATGCCCACCTTCATCCAAGCCAGGCATCCCCTTCTTCAACTGGCCACCAGCCACCTGAAGCTTCCTCCACCCTCCACTCTTATCTCTTCCAGTTTATTAATTTTCTCATCATCTGTGACTGTAATCCCTGACATTTGCAGGATCCCTCTGGTGAAACCATCCTCGGATGAAGTCTTCTTTGCCTCCGAATCGATCTGATAAAAAGTTGACGGATCTGCAAAAAAATGATCGAATCATCCAAGCACTGATCTGAGTTGAGAGATCTCTTCTACGACATCATGCAAATCATTGCTAGGTATGTAAACTCCTTCCCTTCTCACTTTTTCTGATTTCTTGAAGTTGAACTTGCTCCTAATAGGCATTCTTAGATCTAGGATCTTTTAATTGCTTTATTTCTTTGATAGTTCTAGCATGTGGGTAGGATACTAATTGATACAGGATAACCCTAACCTAGTCTTAGCTAGTTTCAGGAATCCAACCATAAAAAAATCTAAAATTATATGTTTGCTTTAATCTGATTTTTCTCATGTTCATCCCTTGTATATCATCATGCATCATATTAGAATCCCATCCCTCATCAATGATGCCTGGAAGGGGTTCAAGCGCTAGTGGTTAGGGTTTTGGAAGGGATGGAGTGGGTGGCCAAGAGTGGAAGAAGGGATGGGGCATCCTAGGATTTTAGTGGATGGATGGTGGGCGGCCAAGGATGGAAGAAGAAGGCTAGGGTTTGGAAGATAGTTGGGTTGCACCTCACGTGCCCCCCTTGCAGAGTGAATATCGACCTCACACCCTCTCCCTCACGGAGCATCAATGCAGAATTGCATGGAAATAAGAATCCTCCGTTTTCCATACCGGACTGCATCGTGTCTTCTCCGAACGTCGCGACTTCTAAACAACGATCTTCTCCGAGCGTCGCGTCCTCCGCTGTACCGCGTCGCGTCTTCACCGAGCGGTGTTTCTTCTTCACGGCACTTCTCCATCTATAAAAGGATGGAGTCAGATCACAGATCGGTAATCAAAAAAATACTTCTCTCTTCCGATCTCTCTCAATCTGTTTTCCCGATCTAGAACTCTCTTCCGTTCTGAGTTTTCCTTTCCAATTTTAATATTTGTTTCACTGCTGGGCGAAGCCATTGTCATTCCCTTCACAGTCGTGCCTGCAGAAGGGTTACCTGGTTATATCTTGGGACAGCGTTCTCGGATTGAATCCTGCATGAGGGCCGAGAATCGTCTTGGGACAGTGCATCTGCACGCCTCCGGTCAGAATTCCTAAAACTCAACTTTTACGATTCATAGTATATATTTATATTACTATTTTACATAGCACCATTTAGTGCCTTAAAACAGAGCATATATCCTATATTTATTGTTTCTAGTTTTTTACTTCATAACAATTATTTCCGACAATTATTAAGTTAAGAATTAAACCAGTCTATGACAGCTTTTCAAACCCCATTACTGTTGTCTTTTATTCCATCGGCAACGGCCTCAGCCCAACCATTCACATACTTCATCTGGTTCTGGTGCAGCGCTCCACATGCATCCTTGCCGTCAGAAATCTTTGCACAATCTTCTTACCAGGACCTGCCACCACATCCTCCCATGCCTTGGCCTCGCCCTGCCGGCCTCGTTTCAGGAAGAATCTGGTGGCGTCGATGCGATGCACATCCCAACCAGGGAGGGTGCAGAAGCGGCGGATCTTCTGCAGCTGATTGCAGGTCAGCTTGCACGTATTGAACTTGATCTCGGTGATCGCCGCCTCCAACATCCTCGCCCGCATCTCTTCATCGCCCGATGCCTCCATGCGGAAATAGCCGTCCATCTCCGGCACCCCGATCGACCTTCGAACACCCTTCGAGTAGTCTCCATTCTTGTTGAACTCGCTCCTCGCCTCCTCCACCAGTCCCTGCTCCACCATCTCGTCCACTCGCCTCGACACGAAGAAGTGCAGGAGGGGCAGGTCAACGTCGATCCACACGAAGCAGCTCTCGTACCGGGACCGGAACGCGCCGCCCTCGTCATCAACCAATGCCTCGATGTAGGAGTTGGAGCCGCCGGCTACGATGGGGACGTGGCCGCGCCGGAGGGCGGAATCGATTGCATGCATGGCCTCACGACAAAAATCGGATGCGGTGAAGTCGGCGTCCGGGTGCACGCCACCTATAAGGTGGTGGGGAATGCCGGCGGACTCCTCCTCGGTCACCTTGTTGGTGATGACGTCAAGGCCATCATACACTTGCATCTTATCCGAGTTGATGACCTCACCATTAAACTGGGCGGCGAGGGTGATGGCCAACTTCGATTTTCCGGATCCGGTGGGGCCCAGGATAAACACCACCTTGTCTTTCCCACTGCGGAGGTTGGCTGTCTCCATCGAGGAGGATCTGAAAGCTGGGAAAGCTGGAAGGGGGGCTGGAACTGCCGGTTTCTTTGGAGAGCCTGGGGCCATCCAAAATGAACAGGATCACAATAAAAACAGCTCCGATAGTAATAATATTAATAATAGTAGTGCTGGTAGTATATGAATTCCGATATACATCCGATTTCGCTGAAGTAAAAGCTTTACAAATCAACATCGAGCACAAATAATACGCATAAAAAGCAGCATTTTTAATTTCTAGAACGATAAAATAATTTTTGGAAAATGAAAATGAAAATAAAAACAATAAGATCCAACATATTTTTTAGCATTGATTTTTTTGATTTTATTTTTTTAAAAATAATAAAAAAAGCGATGCTGAAGGGTCTCTTATGATCCGTTTGGCTCATGAGAAGTAGAGGAAAAAAAGATAATTTCTAGATTCGGAAAGGAGCTTATTTCCTTATTTGATAGGAGTTTTAAAGGAAGAGATAATGAAAAAAAATTATAAAGAAAAAAACTTTCCAAGTTCCATAATGGAAACTCATATATGGGTTAGATGAATTTCAAAATATACTTCCCACAGGATGAGAATTAATAATTTTTTTTAAAAATATTTTTTAAATTCATGATTGAAATTCTATAAGATATTAATGAATGATTAAGATAAAATACTAATAGTGATATTATAATAATTATTATAATATTAAATATTAATATTATATTAATATATTAAATTATTATGATCTAATGTTATATTATAATATATTTATATTATGTTTATATTTATATTATGTTTATATTTATACTTATATAATATATTATTTATATAAAGTTTGGGAGTAAAAATGTATTGTTTTATATCTATTAAAAACATAATAAATATTTTATATAAAATTTTTGAAAAGTTAATGCTCAACTAAATATAAGTCATTTTTTTATGATCAACCGAAGTATCAAAATTTTATTCTCAAAAAAAATTTTCTTAAGAAGAAAAGTTCTGCATCCTTGTATTCAAAGCAATAAGTTTTATTTAAATAAAAAAAAAGTAAAGAAGTGGGCCAACAAAATAGAAAAAAAAAAAAAAAAAAAAAAAAAGATGGGATCACCATGCATGTTTTTCTTGTATGCATCTTTTTTTTATCTACCATGTAAACAGGCTAATAACTTGATAAAGATTGGTGGAACCTATTAAACTTACTTGGAAGAAACCAACGAAAAATATGGTAAAAAACTTTATCTCTGCGACAATCTTCTTTACTGGACATGGTATCACAGTTTGAGGATGGGAGGAGGAGAAGAGAAGAATCCTCAAAATAAACTTTATAAAAAAAGAATCCAAGATTGGTCTCGAGTTTGGAACCACGGTATGCGGTCTCGAGTTTGGAACCACGGTATGCGGTCTCGAGTTCACTTTTATAATCACCAATCTACCAATTTTAGCCTTCAAAGTCATTCCTATGGTGTGACGTTTAAAACGAATTTAATAATGAATCGGATAGAATAGAGAAGAATGAATCGGATAAAATGGAGAAGAAGAAATATTAAATAAAAACAGCACTTATAGTGCAAATAAAACCATACAATTTATCTAGAATAAGCATAAAAACTTTCCTTTCGAATAAAATAAATGTTTCAAATCTTACTACCTTGCAAAATATCTTATTCTACAGAAGTCAAACATTTTGTGGCATTATCCATTACCCAAATAATTACTTTCTGGAATTCCTATATCCAATATATGCTTATCAACTAATTGAGTTAATGAATGATTAATTGATTATTGATTGAAATTTATAATTCATAACTCAAACATCATTCATCAATCCCCAATTAATTATAAGAAGCAATGCATCAATTTTGTCGTAATTAAAGATTTCCTTTTTTTACAATTGTTATTTTTCCATCTCGCTCCAACAACATGTAATCTTACATTGTCATCTTTGCTATTTTTGTTATTTAATATTTAAACTTTTAACAAGTTCTCACCTTTTTATGGGTGCAAATTGAAATAATTCAAACAAAAATATAATCACACCAAGAAAAACCAGTTTTAGCAACCGATTTTGTAATCGATTTTTTTGGTTATATTTGTGACCGATTTTACAACCGAATTTGCAACCGATTTATTTTAAAAAAATTTGTAACCGATTTTGCAACTGATTTTGCAACCGATATTTTTTTTGAATAATTTAGCAACCGATTTAAATCGGTTATAAATTCAGTTGCAAAAATTTTATTTTGCAACCGATTTTGCAACCGAAACAGAAATTATTTTTAATTTTTTTAAAATTATTATTTAAAAATTTAGCAACCGAAAAATTCAGTTGTAAATTTCAAAAATAAAAAATTTAAATTTAAATAAAATTTGCAACCAAAATATCGGTTGCAAATTTTTATTTAAATTTAATTTTTTTATTTTTAAAATTTGCAACCGAAAAATTTTATAATTTTTGGAATTTGCAACCAGTTTTTTCTGTTACAAAAAAAAATTAAATATATAAATTTTCATTTTTTTAAAAAAATATATTTAAAATTTTGTAACCGATTTTTTGGTTGCAAAATTTTATTTAAATTTGTTTTTTTTTTTATTTTTGAAATTTGCAACGAAATTTTTTGGTTGCTAAAATTTTTTAAAAAATAAATTTAATAATTTTTAAAATTTGCAACCGATTTTTTTGGTTGCAAAAAAAATTATAAATATATAAATTTAAATTTTTTTTTGAAAAAGATTTATTTAAAATTTTGCAATCGATTTTTTGGTTGCAAAATTTTATTTAAATTTAATTTTTTAAATTTTGAAATTTGCAACCGAATTTTTTGGTTGCTAATTTTTTTAAAAAATAAATTTTATAATTTTTGAAATTTGCAACCGATTTTTTTGATTGCTAATTTTTTAAAAAAATAAATTTTATAATTTTTGTAATTTGCAATCGATATTTTTGGTTGCAAAAAAAATTATTTTTTTTAAAATTTTTTTTTTAGAAATGGAGGGGTATTAATAAAATCGGCTAATTAATAAAATCGGTTAAAAATCTTTGATTTTTAAAAATGCCCTAGCCCCCCCGTTTTTTTTCTCTCGCTCTCCCATTCATCGGTTCCCTGCTAACCCTAAATCTCCCTTCGCCGTCGATTCTGGACGCCTCCCTCGATGGCCGACGCATCGCTCCCCTCGACGGCCGGCTCCGGGTACCGCCTACCCCATCTTCTCCCTCTTCCTCCGCTCCGAGCCTCGCCGGCTCCGGGTATCTCCTACGCCACCGGCTCTCCCTTCCTCATCTCGGAGCCCCGCTAGTCGTCGAGTACCGGCTACCCATCCGGCTCTCCCTTCCTCAGCTCCGAGCCCCGCCGACCGTCGCCTCCGGCTCTCCCTTCTTCAGCTCCGAGCCTCTCCTACGCCACCGGCTCTCCCTTCCTCATCTCCGAGCCCCGCCGGTCGTCGGGTATCGGCTACCCCTCCGGCTCTCCCTTCCTCAGCTCCGAGCCCCGCCGGCCGCCGCCTCCGGCTTTCCCATCTCTCAGCTCTCCAACCTAGCTCCGAGCCTCGTCGGGCATCTTTTCGCTATCCGCTCCCCATCTTGGGTGTTGGAAAGGCGAGCGGTGGCTTTAGATCCGACGGCAGTCGAACGTTGATCACAGGCAATCAGTGAGGATCCGAGAGACCTCAAGGTATGTCCGCTTCTTTCCTTCATGCTCCCTTCCCTTGTTCTTCCATGCATTTTTTTCCTTCCCCTTCTAGAGTGGAATGCCCTAAATAGGGCATATCCTCTGTTGCAGAGGTCTTCTTGGATTAGTAGGTCAATTTCGAGACCCTCACCATCGAATTCCCTCTTTTTACCTATTTAATTGTTTATTTTGCTGCCGGATTTGGATTCTTTGTTGTTATATATTTTCTCTATCTTTATGATCTGAAACTTTGCTCCGTTTTTTGTATTCCTCGGTAATAACAATTTAAATTAATCATATGTGTGTAGTTGGTGTAAATTCATCATTTGTAGTGTTTTCAATGGGATTTGAATCCATATACATGTCCATTTAATAATGTTTGCAATATAATCTGAGTCAAGACAAAAATATGTTATGGTCTACAAGTTTAGTGTACATAATAAAATATGATGAACTAGAAAGTTTTATTACAAAAAAGAACTTTTGTATTGGCCATTAGCGATGTATCCTCGGGTCATTTGAGTTGAATAGTTTATTGACGGTAATGCAATTCTTGGTTGATAATTGAAATTTATGAAGCTATGTATATTATTTTCTGAATGTTGTAAAAGTTTTGTCACCTGGGTGGTTGCCTAATTGCCTAGGCTATAGGGGGTCCATGCCTGGGGTTTCCTGGACTATTTGACAACTATGGCTTCGAATGATGAAGCAAAAAATGTTGGAGGAACCACGTTTGACTTCTTTTAAGACTATATTGAAGCTAGGCTTCTCTACTGATGTGTATTGCAACATATATCGGAATAGAGTTTTGAGAGTACTAAGGTTAAGAAGTAATCGTAGACAATCCATCTCAGGAATTATAAACTCTAGCTGCATATGAAGAGTCATGCTATAATGTAATTTCACAGTTTGGGCCATTTGCCACAAGTTACTGATTGTTACACATTTCACCATTTGCTTATATGGTTATGATGCCTTCATGAATCTTATGGTGCTTCATAATCTCTTGATAATATTTCCTGGCACTTATTGTAGCTGGTTGGTTACTCTGTACTCAATCTCAATGCTTTTGTAGCCCCGGTTCTAAGACCTAGTCGCTTCTATAGTATTCTTTTACATATGTTAATTTATATCTCAAAGAAGGAGAGGGACTTATGCATATTTTAGATGCAACCATCTTCTTTAACAATGCTTAGTCCAGCCTCATTTGATTTTTCTATATCATCATGTTTTGATATGGTACAGAATATGGATATCTTTCAACTTCGTAGTTGGATGTATAATAGACTTTTACCGGGTCGAAAGGGATATACCGAAGAATTTTTAAAGGGCGTGGAAGATTTTGTACTCTTTGCATGTCAGCAACCTAACTTTCAAAGTGAAGGAAAATTCAGATGCCCTTATTGCAAGTGCAAAAATCTAAGGTTCCTAACTACCGATGAAGTAAAGCTTCATCTTTACAAAAAAGGATCTTATTGTTTGAAAGTTTTGTTCGATTTTTGCTGTTTTATTATGCATTTTAATTTTCATTGATTTTCTTTTGTTACCTACAGCTAGAGGCTGTGATGAGTTGCCTTGATATCTTCGTGATGCTTCAAAAGCTGAAAGTGTAGGCTGGATGAGACCGTTTTGCAAGGATCTAAATGGTGTTGCAAATTTGGATGGCTTGCTCTTTTTGCAAGCAACCATTTGCTGTCTTAGACCCTTCTAAATGTAGAAAAGAAGCAATCCTGAGCTTCTGAATGTTATTATTTTTTATTAAATCTGACGATTAATTACAGTGTTCAAGTTATGACTTATAAAATTTTTTTGGTTGTTTTACCTTCATTTTGTACTTGGTATTCAATTCCGGTTAAACCCATTTGGTGTATGTAGCTGTTATTTTTGGATAATTAGATGTGATTGAACCCTTAAAATGAATATCTGATTTATGCCTAAGCTGTCTAATGGATGCTTTATATGTTGCCATTGTGTCTAATGGGTGTGATTGAACCCTTCTCAATGATTTGTGGCTAATGTTGAAATGAATATCTGGTTTATATATCTCAGCTTAAATTTATAAATTCATGAAAAAAATTCATATTTCATAATTTTTTTTTAAATTATTCAATTTTAGCAACCGATTTAGCAACCAATTTTTTTTATTTTTTCGGGATTTTTTTTAGCAACCGATTTTATTTTATTTTTTCTGTATTTTTTTTAGCAACCGATTTAGCAACTGATTTTTTTTTATTTTTTCTGGATTTTTTTTTTAGCAATCGATTTTTTTTTATTTTTCTGAATTTTTTTTTTAGCAATCGATTTTTTTTTATTTTTTCTGGATTTTTTTTTAGCAACCAGTTTTTTTTTATTTTTTTTAGATTTTTTTTTTTTAGCAACCGATTTAGCAACCAATTTTTTTTTATTTTTTCTGGATTTTTTTTATAGCAATCGATTTTTTTATTTTTTCTGGATTTTTTTTTTTAGTAACCAATTTAGCAACCAGTTTTTTTTTTTTTTTTTGGATTTTTTTTTACCAACCGATTTAGCAACTGATTTTTTTTATTTTTTCTGGATTTTTTTTTAGCAACTGATTTAGCAACCGATTTTTTTTCAGAATTTTTTTTTTACCAACCAATTTAGCAACCGATTTTTTTCATATTTATTTTATATTTTTTTGATTTTTTTTTCAAAAAAATTATGTCAAATTCAGTTGCTAAATCAGTTGCTAAATTTTGCAACCGAAAAAAATCGGTCACAAATTTTAGCAACCTATACTTTTGCAACCGACTAATTTTGGTTGCAAAATTGGTTGCAAATTAATTTAGCAACCGATTTTTAATTATTAGCAACCGAAAAATTGATTGCTAAACCTGGTTTTTCTTGTAGTGAATAGAAAATTGGAATTTTTCTTTGAGGTGACAATGCTAAGATGTGGAAATCTCCCCCCTTTTTTTGATAAAGAAAAGGGATATGGAGGATAAATCCTGGTGTAGCTACCCCCACAGGCCCCCACCCTGCCAGGTAATGTTCTATTCGAGATGCTTAGATTTTCACTGTCTCTCCCCACCTAATGATGAGTACGTCAACCTGACACCACTAAGACGCCAGCTGGTGGAATGAGGACAACGAAGAAACACTGACCTCTCACTCAAACCAACTATCCCAAGCTCCAGGATTAATCCTGGATTTAATCGAGTCACCCGCGGGATCCTTACTCGAACCCGGGACCGGTTGGTTTTGAGGCAAACCCTCTACCAACCAGGCTACCGCCTTAGCGGTAATCTCTCTTTTCAAGGAGATCTACATCCTCTTTAGTCGGCAAAGCTTACAAATCTATGTAGTAAACCTTGTCTTTGGGTTGCCCATGATAGTAGACTTCGTTCATACTAGTCTCAATCACATGATATGTGAAGATAACTGTCATTTCTTGTGTATTTAAAACTTGAATTTGAATTTCAAACAACAACCACTAATAGCATGTTTGATTCATAAAATCATAAGATACACTAACATAATTACTATTTTTTATGTATTTCAAATTTTAATTTAAATTTCAAACATCAATTATTAATAGCAAGTTTAATTTATGTAATCAAGAGATACACCAACATGATTATTATTTATGTTGTACTTTTAATTTGAATTTAAATTTTGAATTTTGTAATCTAAATTCAAATCAATTAGATCAAACTTTTTATTTGTATTCTTATGTAATCATTGACTATAAAAACAATATAACGATAGCAAAGTGTGACAACTATTCTCATTATCCAAAAATCCTTTTCTTTCTTATTCTCTAAAAGTTTCATCTTCTTTTTTGGTATCAAAGTGGTATAGAACCCATCGCCACCTATGCTTGGGATCAAACATCTAAAGATCATAGAATGATCATCATCTTCAACCACTATGACAGAAACTTCATCAGCTCCTCCGATAATCATTGTAGAAATTGTTGAGGCTAGATATTTGAGAGAAAAGGCCATAAATAATTCATTCATTACCTATAAATTTGTAATACACATGTCAATATTATTGAGGAAATGATTTACAAAAATGATATATGGTATGGGTAGGAACCCTGTACCTAGGATCTTAAGGATTTTAAGACCAACGACAATCTAATCGGATATGATTCAGGATAGACAAAAACCACATCTAACTATTTTGGATCCCAGTATCTGGGTCCATGATATTTTAAGAATAAATAAAGTGGATAGAACATCCAGATAAACTAGATTCGTCCAATTGAGATAGTGTTAGAGGGGTAAACCCTATCCCCAAATGCCTCGCCGGTGACCCTGTTTTATTCCCCTAGGAGGAGAGAATCGGGAAAAATAATTTGGCTCCCAGTCCTACAGGTGGTAACTTTAATATATGGCACACCCGATCTTCGAGCTCTTGGTTCCTTTCCAAATCAGAGATCTTTACGACTTTACTCTAGCACCTATCTCTAGCCCTCCTAATCTTATTAGGTTTAGGCCAAACTATTCTAATGAATATTCGACTAACTAGATTGCTGTCAACCAACCCCTGATCAAGATGCATGCACCTATCTACCTTCGGTATATGGGAGATGCAACTTTTCCGAATATTGAGTTCTATAGAACCTTAGTTATAAAAGGCCCCCGAACCTACCAAACTCAGGTATAAGGCCCTAACCCGATTGGCTTCTCCTATAAAAGCATCCATTAAATGATCAAAGGAGGAACCCACCGATACTTACTCTAAAATATATCATGTAACAAACAAACTATCAAGCCCCATTATCTAAAACAATTCTTAGTTATTAAAGAAGCATGGCCTTTCTCTAAGCCATAGTTCCTGAAATTATTAATACAAATGGTGGGAAGGCACATAAAGCAAAACTCCTCATCAATGAAAAAAAGATATTCCAGGCAAAAAGGATGATTTTCATCGGGAAATCCATATGTCAGCTCCAAAATCTCATCATTTTTTGCCTGTCGAGCACCACGTCGGGTTATCTTTAAACTATCCCTAGGACTCAAGTATAAAAGAGGGTTCTCAATGAATTCCTAGAGGTATGTGTTACATCCGTGACAGTGACGTGGCCAGGCTCAGGCATCGCCGAATGCGAACAAGCCACGTGTGAGTTTTCCCGCCAGAATCAGCACCACGCCCTTAAAGCTGGGGTCGGCAAGATCGCGCCGCCCGACGATTATCCAAGAGCAGACCGCCCAGGCCGAGGTCGAGCTCGGCGCGGGGTTCCTCCACCGACTCATCCGCGCCCGCGCGCGAAGGAGACGACCCAAGTGAGGTCGGTCGAGGTCGGCCGACCCCTCGCCTTGCGCCAGGTGGCCACCCGGAGACGGGTCCACCTCGGCCAAAGCCAGGCGACCTCCTGCCGCCTCGCCAGGTGTCCACCCAGGAGGGGTCCACCTAATGCGAGGTCGGCCGACTCTTCGCCTTGCGCCAGGTGGCCACCCGGAGACGGGCCCACCTCGGCCGAAGCCAGGCGACCCTCTGCCGCCTCGCCAGGTGTCCACCCAGGAGGGGTCCACTTAGTGCGAGGTCGGCCGACCCTTCGCCTTGCGCCAGGTGGCCACCCGGAGACGGGTCCACCTCGGCCGAAGCCAGGCGACCTCTTGCCGCCTCGCCAGGTGTCCACCCAGGAGGGGTCCACCTAGTGCGAGGTCGGCCGACCCTTCGCCTTGCGCCAGGTGGCCACCTGGAGACGGGTCCACCTCGGCCGAAGCCAGGCAACCCTCTGCCGCCTCGCCAGGTGTCCACCCAGGAGGGGTCCACCTAAGCCGAGGTCGGCCGATCCCTCGCCTCTCGCCAATTGGTCCCCGGAGATAGGTCCAACTCAGCCGAGGCCAGGCCGCTCGTACGGAGAGGCCCCCGGGGAAAGCGACGGGTCCCGAGGCCATCCCTCGGGCCGTACCGATCCCAGACGGCGTCCCGTACGGAGGGCGGCGGCACGCGGAACGTCACTTACATTGGCCCGGCAGGTCCCGCGGTCGAGAGACCCGATCCTGACGGAACAGGGCCCGCAAACGGATAGCGCCCACGCCCGGGGAAAAGAGCACCCTCACGAAGCCCGAGGCCTGACGACTTGCCGCTCTGCCAGCGCCGCCTTCCCCCTTTTTCTCTTCTGTCCTTGCCTTTTTCCTGCTGGGCCCGGCGGACGAGGCCGGAAAGCCGCCTGGCCTCCTTCACCAGAAAGGGAAAAGAAAGGAAGACAGGGAGGAGGAGTTTTCGAGGGAGAAAAGGACGAGCGCACGACGGAGGGAGATAAAGAGGGAAGGATCCAAAGTCTGCAAGGTAAGCAAAAGAGCCTGGGGACAAGAAGGAAAGACCGGCACAAGGCCTCGCTGGGAGGAAGAAAACCAGGGATCCCGAGAAGGGAAGACTGGATGCGAGCTCAGCGGGCAGGCCCAGCCGAGTTTCCGGTCCCCGGCGCTTTCCCTTCACCAGTTAACTCTCCAAGCCTGAGACCCTCTAGGGGGATCGGGAGAGAGAGTCTGTTCCTCCACGTCGTCTACTGACTTGACCGTCGGAGCCCCCTCGCCGGAATCCCCGGCCAGGGTCCTCTAACCCCCTTTTTTGCAGGCTTCTCGCAGGAAGGGAGGCTCCTCTGCCAGGCGGTCAGGGAGGATCGGCTGATCCTCTGCACGGGCGCGACGACGAGGATGGCAACAGTATGCACTCCCTCACTAGCTCCACATATATTCTCATACACTTGCACCCTTATTTCACCGGTGATGGTCTGGAATATTGACTTGATTATCGAAGGACCTTTGCCAAAATCTTCTCCGACCAGGACTTCTTTTGCAAGTACAGCCATCATCCTCCCTCCAGTTCACTCCAGTATTCGAGCAGATTTCAGTACCATTAGATAGAGGAAGGGCCTATTTTACCCACTATTTGAAATGTGACTTGTACTACATGTCGCATGCCTCCAAAGGGCATATCCCCCGATGCTCCAACACCACCAATTCCCAACAAGATAGCCAACAAGCTAGAAACTCGGTTCCAAGGGTTTGGGTTGAGCCCCTCCCACAAGAAATCAACTTGACACCTAGAAAAACTTACCCAGCAAGTGCATGAGTTAGCTACTATCGTTTGAGTAATACAACATCTGGCAATGCCGGGAATGCTGGTGGCTAGACTATAATTAGGAGCAGAATCAGCCTTGCTACCACAAACCCCTATACCTTTAGTAGTGGCATGCCTGGAGCCATGATAACTCCCATTTCTCCATAACATCAAGTAGGGGGAACCTGTTCCTCCTGTAACCCAAGAAAATCCTAGGCAGATAAGAAGGCACTCACCCTCAACCCGATCAGATAAAGAGTCTAGCCCATCCGTTTACCTCCTCAACCTTCTGTAGTATACCTGGTTAGAGATGTTAAGGTGGATTGTAAGTTTTTAGAGATAGACCAACATCTTAAAGCCCTATGGAGCTTAGCACTGTCCAGAAATGATGACCTTGGTTTCACTACTAAGCCACCTTTCGAAGCTTAAATTCTACAAGAGCCGATGCCAAAACACTTCAAAATGCCATAGCTAGAGATATTAATGGGTCTACTAATCTAGTAGACCAAATCTAGGATTTTAAAATAATGATGCTCTTGCACGAAGCCACTGATGCAATATTGTGTCATGCTTTTCCTTTGACTTTCAAAAATTGGTGTGATATTAGGATTCTAGTCTAAAACTAGATTCTATTCATTTCTTTAACTAGCTGAGCTGATCCTTCATTTCCCATTTTACTAGTAGTTAGAAGCCATGGTGAAGTTCTGACTGCTTGATCCATATTAAGCAAAAAGAAGGAGAGTCCCTTAGGGCCTATGTAAATCGATTCAATGAAGTGTCCTTGGAAGTGTATAACCTCGACCATTCTGTTGCCATGACTGCTATGAGTATGGCCTTTAGCCATGTCCTTTTATTTTTTCATTAGAGAAGAAGCTACCAGTAGATTTTTTTGAGATGCTTACCAAAGAGAAGAAGTATCGCATGCGAAGGAAGCATATGGCACCCATGTTCCCCCATTGTCTCATCCCCCTTGGTCCTTGCCCCATCTCCTATCTCACCACCTACACAGACATGAAAGGAGCCACTATCGACCTTCAGTTCTTTCCTGAGAAAAAAAAATAGGAGGAAAAAGCCAAGAAGCTGATCACCTCTTCGACACTGAAGGTCATCCTCCCATATTCGGCATCTTCGAAGTCTTGACCAATTAGGTGTCATACCGCCATGATAGTTTGGTCAGTATACTCTCCTTAATATCCCTCATGCTCATGTCTTAATGTAGATCTAGGAATAATTGCCCAAAGCCCAAAAGATGCAGGCAAAGCCTGAAAGAAGGAACTAGAATAAATATTACTTATACCACCGGAATCATGGCCATGATATTAAAGAATGCAGACAATTTCAGGATAAGATTGAAAAGCTCATCCACCATGATAGGTTGAACAAGTTCCTTTGAGATCGAGGAAAAAAATGTGATGCTCCAGTCTAGTGCCTGCCAAAGCCTCCACCAAGGGTGGAGGAACCCACGAACTGGCCTGGTAGGGACAACAGAACATTATCACCGATAGACCAGGAGAAGAGGCTGGAGGTAGCAACTAAGAAGAGAGTCTTGATGAAGCCATAACCTTCACCTCGATCGATGCCAAGGGTGTTCAATATCTCCATCACGACCCTGTAGTTATAATGCTAAACATTGATAACTGTAATGTCCATCATGTGCTTATTGATAGTGAAAGTTTAATAGATGTCTTGTTTTACGATGCATTCTTAAAGATGAATATTGCTTTTGAACAACTTAAAAAGATAGACACATTGATATTAGGGTTATCGAGGGAGTCGATCCCTATTGAGGGTACTATTACTCTATCGATAGTAATCGAGAAGGCCCCTCGATGTTTTCAAGTACATCTTACTTTTAGGGTCATGAAGGCACCCTCAGCTTATAATGTCATATTTGGCCAACCAAGTTTGAATGCTCTACGAGCAATAGTATCTATCTATTATTTTCTAATGAGGTTCCCCATGCTATGAGGAGTAGGAGAGGTACGAGAAAATCGAGCTTTGGTAAGATAATATTACCTGGTGGCCCAACAGACAATATACACCAAGATACTTGATGGTCTCCCAGTAGAAGTGCTAGATACCAGGGATGAACTGATTAAAGAAAGGGAAAGGCCTGTAGAAGACCTTATAGCGATCCCCCTGTATAATGAGGACCCCCAGCATGTTGTTCAAATTGACTCGATATTGGATGAAGGCGTAAAATAGAAACTGATAGCCTTTATGCAAAAGATATGCCCAGGATTGACCAAAAGTGATCATTACCTGATGGTAGACCCAAATCATCACCTTATAAAATAGAAGAAAAGAAGTTTCACGCTATATTGCCAAATGGCCATGGCATAGGAGGTACATAAGCTCATCGGGATTGAGTTCATTAGGGAAGTTAACTATCCTAAATGATTGGCAAATGTAGTATTAGAAAAAAAGGGCAATGAAAAATGAGAATGTGTGTGGACTTCACTGACCTCAATAAGGCTGCTTGAAGGACAGCTACCTGCTTCTCCACATCGATCAATTGGTGGACACAATGGCTGGCCATAAACTCCTAACTTGTACATAAGCATTTTCAAAATACAGCTACCTGCTTCTCCACATCGATCAATTGGTGGACGCGATGGTTGGCCATAAACTCCTAACTTGTACATAAGCATTTTCAAAATACAGCCAGATTCGGATGGCACTTAAAGATGAGAAAAAACTTTTTTTTATTACCAAACAGGGCTTGTTTTGTTATAGGATAATGCCGTTCAATTTAAAAAATATAGAAATAATGTATTAGTGATCGGTGAACAAAATCTTCAAGGACTAAATCAGCTACAATATAGAAGTTTATGTTAACGATATGCTTATCAAAAGCAACATTTTACAAAATCATATAAAAGATCTTGAGAAAACTTTTATCACCTTGCATCGATACTAGATGAAATTAAACCTAACCAAGTGCACATTTGGAGTAACCTTTGAGAAGTTTCTCGGGTATATGGTGTCTGACTAAGAAATCGAGGCCAACCTAGAGAAAATCTCGGTCTTGATACAAATGACCACACCAAAGATCGTAAAAGAAGTCCAAAGGTTTAATAGGTGGATTGCTATCCTTAGCTGATTTGTTTCCAAATTAACCAAACGATGCTTGCCTTTCTTTCAAATTCTAAAAAAGTTGAAGAATTTTGAATGAATTGAGGGATACTAGAAGGGCATTTGAAGAACTTAAAGCTTATCTCGGTACCCCGCCACTCCTTAGCAAGCTAAAGGAGGGTAAAGAGCAATATTTATACCTAGCGGCCTCCCATCTGCTATCAGCTCCATACTTATTTAAGAAGAAGACCAGATGCAAAAGTAGATGTATTATATTAGCCGGTCTTGCAAAATATCGAAACCAGATACACATGGCTAGAAAATCTCATCTTCATCCTTATGACATCGGCCAAAAAGCTTTGACCATATTTTCAAGCCCACATGACATGGTCCTTGTTGACTAACCCCTCTGGATGATTTTACACTGACCTGACACGTCAGGTAGGATGGCTAAATGGGCTCTTGAACCCTTCAAGTTCAATTTGGCATTTCAACCAAGACCTTCTATCAAGATGATGGTACTGGCATACTTTCTAACCGAATATACCATTCCCAAAGAAGAACCAGAAGAAGAAAATTCAATACTTGAAGACCTTGAGCAACAATGGATGCTATATATGGATGGATCCTTGAACACTAATGGCTCTAGAGTAGGGCTCGTACTCATTAATCCAGAAGGGTGTGATATCCAATACGCCCTTTTTTTAGGTTTTCCTCTGCTAACAATAAAGTTGAGTATGAGATCTTAATTGTCAACCTCACCATCACCAAATAAATGGGGGTTCGGCATCTCAAAGCTCACAACAACTCTCAGCTTATAGTAAATCACATCTTGAATGAGTATGAAGCCTGAGAGCAGAACATGAAGTGGTCCTTTCAAATGGTCAAGAATGTGATTCAGACCTTCTATAGCTTTAATATTTAGCAGATCCTCAAAGAAGAAAATATTCAAGCTGACACTCTATCTAAACTTGCAATGTCTATGCCCAATGACTTATGTGCACAGATCTTGTTTGAAGTTCTAGAAGAATGCGCATAAGCAAGCCAACATCAGTATTCCAAATAAATGCTAGATGGATCCACTCATCTGGTATTTGCATGATGGAAGCCTCCTTATAGATAGGGAAGAGGCTTAGAAGATGTGGAATTGAGCCTCCAGATTCGTCCTCCATGAAGAAAAGCTTCATAAAAGGGGGTTCTCCCGGCCTCTATTAAGGTGCCTATGCCCCTCCCAATCAAAGTATACCCTTCGAGAGAGGTTCATGAAGGGTTTTGCAGTAGTCACTTGGGAGACAAGGCTCTATCTCTCAAGATTTTGAGACAAGGATACTATTAGCCCACCATGAAGCAAGATGCTAAGCATATGGTCTAGAAATATGACCAATGCTAGTGCCACTCTAATGTACAGCGGGTACTAGTCACTCCACTTATCCTTATAAGCACATTGTGGCCTTTTGCTTAGTGGGGCATGGACATATTGGGACCTTTTTCTTTAGCCACCAGAGGATGGAAATTGTTACTGGTGCTGATATTTTTTTACCAAGTGGATAGAAGCTAAACCACTTACTAAAATTATTGAAGCTAGAGTGAAAGACTTTATTTAAAAGTCTATTATCTATTGCTTCGGACTATCCCAGACCATTATCACCAATAATAGTCGTCAATTTAGTGGCTTTAAAATTGATAAATTTTACTAGGATCTAAGTGTGTCCTAACATTTTACTTCAGTCGGATACCCCCCAGCTAATAGGAGCTTAAAGTTGTGAACCGCATTCTCCTACGGGGATTAAAGACATATCTAGACTGGGCAAAAGAATGGTAGGTGGATGAATTATAATATGTCTTCTTGGCTTATCGAACTATGCAAAGGACCCCGATGGGCAAGATACCCTTTAATCTTACCTTCAATACTGAAGCCGTCATTCCTTTGGAGCTCGGGCTTTCATCCCCAAGGATAGAGAGTTTTAAAGAAAGTGGCAACCCTAAATGATTTCAAGAAAACTTAGACCTGATAAAAGGGGCACATGAGTGCATGGCCATAAGAATGGTTGCATATCGAAGGAGGGTCACCTACTACCATGACACCCGAGTCCGAGGCAAGTTCTTCAAGGTGGAGAATTTGGTTTTGAGACGGACTGAAGTATCCCAATTGACTACCAAGGAAAGCTTTTTCCCAATTGGGAGGGACCATACCAAGTAAAAAAAATTGTCCATTCCAGTCCTTACCATCTCACATAATTAGATAGGACATCCTTGCCAAACCATGAAATTCAAAAAACTTATGGGTGTACTATCAAATTTGTGAATTTCTAAGAGTTATGAATATTGTGTTTTTTTTTAATGGGATATTTATGGGGCTAAACCAGCCGCTGAATCAAAAACCTTGAAGGAGAAGTTGCAAACCTCCGAAAAAGAGGAAAATAATCATCAGCCTGGAACTTAACCAGCAATGTGCATATGACATTATGCATGAGATAAATAAAGAATAGTTCTTTTTAAAACATAGGTGGGATATAAAAAACTATTAAGAGGGCTACGCCTTGGATAAGAGGTACACCATGTAGACGAATGGAGCCAAAGGATGGCTCACCTAGATCCCTGCCACATGGTGTTAAGGCAATGCAAAGACCCCCTCTAGCTAGTCGATGAACAAGGAAGAAGGAACCTGCACAGACCAAAAGCTCCCCTTGTTATAAGAAGGAAAGGGAGAAAAACATCCTAAAGAACCTCAATCGCTCATCACTAATGGCCTAGGTTCTTGAAAAGTGTTCTCGACCTTTCCTTCATTCCTGGTACCCATTGACACTAGGTGTTGAAAGGAATTGAGGAAGGAGACTCACCATGAAAGGCACTTCTCCATTCTCATACCCTCGCTAGAGAGGGTAGTAGCATTGTAATCGGGTCACCGATCATTTCCAATACCTCCCAAACCAATGTGGATATTTCTTGCCATGACACCAATCTCACTTGATCATCCTTCCCTGGCTACATTTAAAAGAAAAGTATGCATTTTCAATACTTACACCAGTGGCCAAAGGTATCACTAGGAAAAATTAACAAAACCTTTCTGATAGAGACAAGAAAAGCCAATGGTAGCAATGGGAGGATAACATCTCAGGCTCCCAATTTATAGGGAGATCAGATAGAACCGGCTAACTAAATGACAAGCCGACAATTGATGAAGATCACTATTGCCGCCTAGACCGTCGTGGCCTATAGCTCCAGTGCGGCATCGGGCGTCGCCCTCCTTGTCCAGAATCCTGCATGCATGCCTGGCCCTATAAAAGAAAAAGAGACCTAGCCAGGGATTCCAGTGGGGGCACTCCAACAATCAAGTCAGTGGGCGATCCAGAAGAATAGATCCTCCTCGGTGGATTCCGGTGAGGTCTCCATGTTCGGAGGCTATTCTGTAGAGGAAAGAAAGTGAGAGAGTGGGAAAGGAGCATCGATAGAGAATGAGAGATGGAGCAGGGCCGGTTGTGTTCATGGGATTCTTCTGACGAATTCCCTGGTAGCCTTAGAGCATTTCGTCTGGTTTGCTCTCCCCTTCTATGTGCCGAGGTTACCTCACATGCCCCTTGCTTGCTTGTGACTAGTTGTTTTGTGTTGTGTTATGTTATGTTCTGTGTCTTTGGTCGGAGGCCCCTTTCTTGTTATGGAGATGCTGTGTTGCCCCTTGAGCTTGCTTCCCAGATGTTCTCTTCTTGGAGGAGTCCCGAGGGTGGACACCTGGTAGCATTCAGGAACTATGCATGAGCTCCCCTTCTCCCTTTGGAGCAGGGAGTTATGTTGTTGGCTCTAACATTTCGATTGGTCGCCATGTTTTGGGAAGCTTGGCAGATCAATGGCATGCGGGCTGTCGTCCTAGGATTTGAATCCTCTGGCATGACCTTCTTCTTGTGGGTGATGCAGACGGCAAGTCGAGGGGTGCCGTGCCTTGAATGGGGCATCCCTTCTTGATCAGTATAAATCAGGGCCTGAGGGGATCCTGGCACTCTGGTGGGGCACCTCCCTCCATAGGTCTCAGGTGGCGGGCCACAGCCTATCAGTTGTACCATCCCAGCGACAGGGTTTTGATGAAGACAATCCCTTTTTCTGCCAATATTTGAATCTCTATCATCCTCCTTTCTTCAGTTAGTGGTAGTACGAGCTCGACCCTAGTCGGGAGCTGACCTTGACAGGGGGGCTCACTTTGGCTCCTCGCTTGGGTGCCATGCTCAGGTGGCACCTCCACCTGCCAGCTGACAGCCGGCATGCAGATGGGCTCCATGTCAGCAGATATAGCCATATCAGTTACCCCCCACTCTAGAGCCCGAAAGATGGTACGGTGCTCGAGGCGTGGAGAGTAATGATTGTGCTGATGTAGATTGGAACGTCTCTTGCATTCCTGATGTCTCTACACGCCTCTGGCTCATCGACCATGCCTTCGCATTGATGGGGATTTTGTGGCGCTCGGTCTTTCGATGGCGGTCATAAATGCTTCTCCTAGGTCGACACAAATTTTTTGGGAACGAAGCATTCGGGTCACCCGGCGCCAGTACATAGCATTTTCTGGTTGGCCTGGCAATTAATAAGGTGCGTACCTTTGATCGGTATGAGGGAGCGGTAGGATTTGTTCTAGAGGAGCCATCCTTCACCTTTTTAAGGACAGGTGGATAGGCCTTCGCATAGTCTCCTCCTTTCTCTAATGCTTTTTTTCTTCAACTCTTCTCTCCTGGCCTATGCCGAGGGAGGTCTTCTGGTGAGCTTCAGGTCCCTGAGCGAAGGGCCGAGGGGCCGCACGATGTTTCTCCGGGAATGTCTGGTCGGTGTCCTGGCGGGGGTATTCTAGTTCGAGAAGAAGTCCGTTAAGCTCGAGACTCCCCTAAAGGAGGAGAAAGTAGAGAGGCCTTGGGAGGCAGAGAAGGTGGTTGCCCATGTGATGGGAGCAGCCTACCTGCGAACCTCCTGGGTGTGCCCAGTCTTGCAATTGAATAGGGGGATGGCCACGGTTGCAGTCGTCGTGGAAAAGGCCATGGTTGCCACGGTGCTACTGAGAGTGGCCTAACGAGGAGCGGCCATAGCTGGTCTTGGAATCACCAGATCGATGAAATCCAAGAAGGATGGTGCGATTGAGGAGGATGCATTGCCATATTCCTTCCTCAGGTGTTCACTTGAGGTAGGGTGCCTGCATCCTTGGGGTGCTAGAGCCGATGCCAAGCTCTAGAGACCCGGCAGACTCCTAGGGAGGATGGTGCGCTAGAGGCAGACGCGTCATTATTCTCCTTCCTAGCAAGCTCAGTTGAGGGAGGGACTGGCATACTTCCAGCTACTTCCAGAAGTAGGGTCCTTAACCAGGGAAGATCCCTCCTTTTCTATAACTTAGATCTCCGGGAAGCTTCCTGACTTGTCAGGAACCTCCGTAGGATGTAGGAGACTTTTAATCAATGAAAGCTTTTGTTTTGACCATTGTGCACTTCTCCTCCTTCTTGTATCCTTTTCTTCTTCCTTGTCTTCTTTTCTCTGCTTGAGTTGCTCTAGAGGAGGCCCGCCAGGGGGGCCACGAAGGGCTTTCTTCTGTAATTTAGCTGAGGGGCCTTCAGGGTTTGAAACTAAGCACCAGGCCGTGACTGTGTCCTCCATGGATGTGCATTTTTGGGGGAGCTAGCCTACCGAGAAGACTCGAAGAAGAGTTTTGGCTTCTGCTTGAGTCTCGACCTAGGGGGAGCCAGCCCAGCAAAAGATGGAGTCTGGCTTCGGCTGGAGTCTCGACCTGGGGGGAGCTAACCCAGCGGAAGGACTCGAGAAGGAATTTGGCTTTTGCTGGACTCTCATCCTAGGGGGAGCTAGCCCAGCAAAAGATGGAGTCTGGCTTCGACTGGAGTCTCGACCTGGGGGAAGCCAGCCCAACAGAAGGACTCGAAGAGGAATCTGGCTTCTACTGGAGTCTCGACCTGGGGGGAGCTAGCCCAGTAGAAGGTGGAGTCCAGCTTTGGCTAGAGTCTCGACCTGGGAGGAGCCAACCCAGCAGAAGGACTCGAGAAGGAATTTAGTTTTTGTTAGAGTCTTGACCTGGGGGGAGCCAGCCTAGCAGAAGGTAGAGTCCAACTTTGGCTGGAGTCTCAACCTGAGGGGAGCCAACCCAGCAGAAGGATTCGAGGAGGAATTTGGCTTCTATTGGAGTCTCAACCTGGGGGGAGCCAGTCCAACAAAAGGTGGAGTCCGACTTCAGCTAAAGTCTCAACCTACGGGGAGCCAACCTAGCGGAAGGACTCGAGGAGGAATTCGGCTTTTACTGGAGTCTCGACCTGGGGGAAGCCAGCCTAGCAGCAGGTGGAGTCTAGCTTCGGTTGGAGTCTCGACCTGGGGGGAGCCAACCCAGTAGGACTCGAAGAAGAATCTAGCTTCTGCTGGAGTCTCAACCTGGGGGGAGCCAACCCAGCAGAAGGTAGAGTCCGGCTTTGGCTGGAGTCTCAACCTAGGGGGAGCCAACACAGCGAAAGGACTCGAGGAAGAATTTGACTTCTGCTGGAGTCTCGACCTGGAGAGAGCCAGCCCAGTAGAAGGTGGAGTCTGACTTCGACTGGAGTCTTGACCTGGGGAGAGCCAACCTAGCAGAAGGACTTGATGAGGAATTCAACTTCTACTGGAGTCTCGACCTGGGAGAGCCAACCCAGCAGAAGGACTTAATAGGATAGAGCTTATGGTTGCAATCTCTGTTGGTTGGATTCGAGCGGGACCTGGTGATGTCACTTCTTCCTTTACCTCCTACTCCCAAGTCTTGACAAAATGTCGTACTCAGGGCTAAGGAGGTAATTGCAGAAGTGATGTGGAAAGGCTGAGATTTGGCACCATTGAATGCCACGATCGCCGCCACTTCATATGCTGTGCCTCGAAGCCAGTATGGGGGTGCCACATCAGCGAGTCCGAGGAAGCATAATGATGGATGTATGACTCGAGGCTATTTCCATTGCACCGAGGCTTTACCTTTGGCCAATGTTGCCACGTGGTGCCCATCCGGTGGCAGGAGCACTGAAAGGACATACAGTCGTAGTCTGGCCACTTTGAGAAGAGGGTAAGCTTTTCCCTAATCATCCCTTTCAAAACTTTCCCACTCACCGTCAGACTGGAGCTTCTTTCTTCTCCCGGCTATCTTTTCCTCCAACAACCAGGTTAGTCTTCCTTGGTCTTCTCCTTCTTATCCATTTAGGCCGAGTTTTCCTATAGGGTTCCCAGGCCTTCTCTCTCTATACACTTCCTTCTTTCTTTGATCTCATATGGCTCTATCGAGTCAAAACCATCGCTCTTCTTAGAACCCCGATGAGGCAGGGCCCTCTCGATTGAGGACTCCATCTTCTGATGAGGAGGAGGAGGTTCCTCTCATCATCCGTAGGAACCTTTGCCCGATCGGAGTGGTCATAGGTGGGCCTAGGGTCCCTCCTATTCCTTCTATCTCTTCCACTCATGTTGCTTCTTCCCGGCCTTCCCGTCTGATTGGGCCTTCTGGCATCATTTCGACGATGACCAGGGAGGATCTCTCTGTGATCCGAGCCACCTACAGGGTCTTGAACTCCATCTGGCTCTTAGTTCCGAGACTAGGGGAGCGGGTCACCTTTAGTGGCCCAGGTTGAATAACTCTCTATGAGGAATTTTTTCTCGAGGGCCTTCATTTGCCTTTTCACCCCTTCTTTCTCTCCTTCCTCAGCAACTACCATCTTGTTTCTGCCTAGTTGGCCCCCAATGTCATTAAGGTTATCAACTGCTTCATTATTTTCTGCCACTTCCGTGGGATTGCCACCTATTTCTCTTTGTTCAAGGCCTTCTTTATCCTGAAGCGCCACCCGACTAAGGATAGGTGGTGGTTTGTTTCTCCTCATTCGAAGGGTATAAAGTTTGAGCACCCCTCTTCCATCAAAGGGTGGAAGAGTAAATTCTTCTTCATCTCTATCGAAGGCATGGACTGGGTCTGGAGTGATCCGGACTAGACCCCAGACCAAAACTCCCAGATTGAGGCCTCTGATCGAAAAATATATGACCAGCTCATTTTCGATCAGATCCCCTCCTTCAAGTTTTTGTTGTCAGAGCAAAACCTGTTCGATGCCGAGATCGGCCCAATCCAGGGGCTAGGTGAGACCGAAGGAATATCTCTTCTTACATGAGTCCTTTTCGGTCTGCTGTTGACCTTTATCTTCTTCTTCTTGTAGGCATGAAATTCTTGGTGGAGGAGCTTCTGGAGTCTGCATAGAGGAGAGGCATACTGTTCAGGCCTGACGAGGCTCCACCAAAGAGGGCCCGTGTCGAGCCCAGCCAAGGGGCGGGGCCTGCTTCAGTCCCTGGACCGACGGGACGAGCGATCTAGCCAGCCCTTGGGCCTTCGAGGCAACAAGCCCAGCCTCTGGCCCGAGAACATGGTGCAGGTGCACAGGCCAGGCTGGCTACTACAATTGTGGTCCAGCCTCCCATAGTCATTGAGGTGGACGGGGAGGGAGAAAGGGTGGCAGAACGACCACCAACGACACCACCACCTGTGGCAACAAACTCCCCCTGCTAGATGAAATGCCTTCGGAGGTTGTTCCCCTGGATGCAGCGACGCCCCCAGCATCGAGGAGGGCCACCGTCCGAAGGGCAACACCTGGGGTGAAATCAAACTCGAAGGTCACCCAAGATCTTGCACTTGCAGAGCGCATGATGGAGTTTGCGGTCTAGTCATGCGATCATCGCAAGAGGGGAGGCAGGAAGCTAGTGAAATCCCTTCTTGGCACCCTTCCCCTCCTCTTCACGGTAGTCTTCTTCTTTTCTGTTGCTTTAGTCTGGTTGCCATAGCTAACACCTTTGATGATGCAAATCGGGACCAACATTCTTCTCGTCCATGACTACTGCACCCAGTTGGAAAAGAGAGACGCCCAGTAGAAGCAAGAAAGGGCATCGCTAGCAGCTGAGGCCCTAGAGCAAACTGATAGGGCTCAGGCCTTGGAGGAGAAGGACAAGGTCCTCCAAGCTAGGATGGTCGATGCCAAAAATCGAGCTAGGGACCTCGAAATGTCCTTGGCCCGAGAAAGGGATCAGGCTTCCCACCGGGCGAAGGAGCTCAGAGCAGTAGCTGCCTGGGCGAAAGAGTTATGGAGTGACCTCCAAGTGCAGCTGGAGGCAATGCAGGCTCAACTATCAGCAGTTAAAGAGAGAGCTACTAGGGCGGTGGCCCTGATGGATGCTGCCAAGAAGGAGGCCACCGAGGCAGTGCCCATGTTCAGGGCCTGGCGATGTTTTTTGATAAAGTCTGGGAGGCGGTCATGGATTCCTTCATCAAAGGATTAAGGGTCTGCAGATCTTTGGTGGCCCAGCTCTTCCCTAAGCTGAATCTGGATGAGGTCATGGTTCTGGGAAGCCTTGGTGGAAGCTCAGGGGGAACTGCGACTCCTACTACCATGGATAAGGTGGAGCCTGCTCCTGCTGCCAAGGAAGTCCTACCAACGGGAGCTGTAGAGGTCCAAGAGGGTGCCGGTGCACCTACCTATCATCCTGGGAAGGAGCCTACAGAGGAATAGACTCCAATTTTCTTCCTGAATATTTCTTTTTATTTTGGGACTGCCCAGCCTATTGGGGGTCCGTTGATGATGTGTCTTTTTCATGCAACATCAATGAAGTCCTTTTTGCTTCATTGAGTTCTTGTTTTTATTGTTACTTCAAAACCTCTTAAGTAGCTGCTTGTCTTGGGAACTCTCTAATTGAGCCAAGAGCCGATGGATGGCTTGAAGGGGGGCCTGAGTGGCCATGGGAGATCGTCAAGTTGGGGAGCTTGACTAAAGGGGTTTCAAAGTTGTATTCACTGGTGCTGAGTCCGATCGGCAAAGTGTGGGCCTTCAGGAGTGCCCTTTTTGCCATCACCGAATTGGGGGTCCAATGGGTTGAATGCAGGGCTTCAGGAGCTTCCTGGCTTAAGGTGCCGAGTTATGAGTCAGGCGATAGATGGTGGAACTTCTAGGGTATCCCGCTGACATCTCCAGACTGTGAGGATGGCAGCAGGTGCGGGGCTTTAAGAGTTTCCTGACTTGAGGTGATGAGTTATGAGTTAGGTGACAGACGGCAAAACTTCTAGGGTGTCCTACTGACATCTTCGGACTGTGAGGATGGTAGCAAGAGTGGAGCTTCAGGAGTTTCCTAGCTTAAGGTACCGAGCTATGAGTCAGGTGGCAGATAGCAAAACTTCTGGGATATCCCACTGATATCTCCGGACCGTGAAGACGGTAGCAGGTACAGGGCTTCAAGAGTTTCCTGGCTTGAGATAATGAGCTGTAAGTCAGGCGACAGATGGTGGAACTTCTAGAATGTCCCATTGACATCTCTGGATTGTGAGCATGATGATAGATGCGGGGCTTCAAGAGTTTCCCGACTGTGGTGCGAGGCATTGTGGCCCCCGGCTTGAGTGCGGGGCATTGTGGCTCCCGACTTTGGTGCGGGGCACTGTGGCTCCTGGCTTTGGTGCAGGGCATCGGAGGTTCCCGGCTTTGATGTCGAGCTTCATGAGTTTCTGGGCTTAGAGTGCCAGGCTTCAAGAGTTTCCAGGCTTAGAGTGCCGGGCTTCAGGAGTTTCTGAACTTAGAGTGCCAGGCTTCAGGAGTTTCTGAACTTAGAGTGCCAGGCTTCAGAAATTTTCGGGCTTAGAGTGCCGGGCTTCATAAGTTTTCAAGCTTAGAGTATCGGGCTTCAGGAGTTTCCAGACTTAGAGGGTCAGGCTTCGTAAGTTTCCGGGCTTAGAGTATCGGGCTTCAGGAGTTTCTGGGCTTAAAGTGTCGAGCTTCATAAGTTGTTGGACTTAGAATACCGGGCTTCAGGAGTTTCTAGGCTTAGAGTACCGTGGATGTCGAATCGTGAGTCTAGCGATGGACAACCGAACTATCGGGATTCCTCGTGAATGTCTTTGAACTATTAGCACAGCAGATGCCAAGCTGTGAGCCTCGCGATAGATGGTGGGATTTTGTTCAGTCATTGCGGACATCTCCAGACTATGAGCATGGTAAGAGCTGAACTGAGAGTCAGGCAGTAGATGGCGGGGGCCTTTTGGAGTCTCCACAGACATCTTCGAACTATTAGCATAGTAGTTGCCAAACTGTGAGCCTCGCGGTAGATGGTGGGACTTTGTTCAGTCACCCTAGACATCTTCAGACTGTGAGCATGGCAAGAGCTGAACTGAGAGTCAGGCGATAGATGGCGGGACCCTTAGGGCTTCCCGGTTGGCATCCTTGGCCCGTGGGCTCAGCAACAGGTGTGGGGCTTCAGGAGTTTTCCAGCTTGGATTGCCAGGCCTGGGGTTGGGCGATGATTTTTCTGCAAGGAAAAGACAACGTTGCACGGAAAGGAACCTTTTATTGAAAGGAGGGAGCCTTACAAAATTATTAAACTCCTTTTATTGAAAGGAGGGAACCTTTTATTGGCGATATGTCCATAGACTTTTGTCATTCCGGGCCTGCACGGACTGGGCGTCATCAAGTTTGACGAGGTGATAGGCTCCGGGGGAAGGGTCTCGACTACTCCATAGGGACCTTCCCAGTCTAGGGAGAGTTCATCCCCCAGCATATTTTACCCATGGGCTTCTCGGTGGGCTGATTATTAATTGCAGGGACAGAATGAAGGGCCACAAGTGCCTGAGGCTCCACCGAGGTCTTGCCCCCCATGAACTTTCTGAGATAGCCCCTCATTATTAGATCTTCAATTTCTCTTTTGAGGTGGTGGCATTCCTTGATGTTGTGGTCGTGGTCGCAATGGAACCAGTAGTATCTTGTCTTGTCGCGATCACCGAACGGCCCCAGTGGGAGAGAGTGATGCAGATAGCACTCACCCTCAACTCCATGAGGATCTTCGACCTCGAGGCAAGGAGAAGAGTATATGCTTCTTTCAGAGTGGGACCACTCTTCAGCTTGGGCCTTGCTCAGGGATTTAGGCTTAGTCCGGGTTTGCATGCCCTTGGGGCTTCCAGCCCTTCCTTTTTTCACTCCAGAGCCTCACCTACACAAACCATTGTGGCACCCCTCGAGTTAAGGGGCGCCGCAACCTCTACCACCACTCCTATGATCGGTGCCTTGCTGGAGCTTGAAGTAGGATTCGAGGGAAAAAATGGTCCCTTACTCTTATTTGCCTTTCCTACCCCCTTCACAGGGGATGGAGAACGTGCCCTCTTCCCCTTCGGGTCAACCGAAAGTGGTGGAGAGGACTCATTGACGACTACGATTGGTGGCTCATCACGAATCATCAAGATTGCACCAAAAGATAGAGTCATCCCAGTTTTTAAAAAATAAATAAGCAAGGGACTATTCATCAAACAGTTGGTAGGGACCTACCTTGGGACCAAGAAGCTCCTATCATGTAAAGGGCCTTTAGCCAACTCTTTAAAAGAAGAACATCAAATTATAGGACTGTATTGGTAATAGCTCATCCACCATAATCTGCTCCAATTCTTGCTGCCGAAGGGTCCAACAATCGCAAAGGCCCATCTTGCCCCAACATCTAGAAAATAGTTTTGATGGAGAAACCATGAAAAAGAATCATGACTTCCAACCCCGTAGTTTCGTTAGGCCAACTGGGAAGCTAAACACCATGCAGGAAGAGATATAGTACCACCCCTGGGAGGCCTTCACCTAGAAAAAATAGTAGAACACCCTCACCCTAGGCTCTATGTGATAATGAACCATCAAACCGAAGAAGCCAATAATGGCCCTCCAAGCATTGGGGACCAACTATGTCAGGCATAGGTTATGCCATTGTAGCTGGTCTGCCATTGCTAAAAGCATGGAAATCTTGAGACCCACATTTAGTGACTCCTCATGGAGAGCGACCCACGTCTCTATCCCTCTCAGTGATCTGCTCACTCTCCCTGGGAATATCGAGGTGAATAACTATTGCAAGGATTAACATCTCTCCTAACAAAAGGATCTTCTCCTTTGTTAAGATGGAGGCTGCAATTTTAAGTGTCAAGCCTGGCTCCTCCACTCCCATGATCGACATACATCAAAAGCAAGAACAAAAGAAAAAGGAAGGAAAAAAGAAGGATAAGAAGACCCACTGCAGATAGCTACCGGTACACCTCTCTAATTGGTCAAAAGCTCTTCTCGATCATGTTGCTTCACTACTTGGATAACATAAGAATGTGAGGGATCCAACCGGCCCCATATCCTTGTATATATATCTACCAAAGGGACTTGTCCATTCCACTAAGAAGGGGTGCCGACTTCAACCTGGATGATTGACACGCCCAACATTGATTTGGCATTTAAATTGCCATCCCAAGGGGAATTATAATGTTCTAGGTGGACGGCCCACCATAGTAATTTTTGAAAATGCAACCACTTTAGATGATGCGTCTTCTCGAGAAACCATGCCAGGTCCCTACACGGATCTCCTCGAGCTACCTCATCCAGTGATCACTATCGTAGGTAGTCAAAAATAATTCACCAACTCAACTCTATAGCTAGGACAAGTCAGGATCATATTCTCAGGATCTTAGGGCTAAGTTATAATTTTAAAAAGAGAAAAATAATTATTGTTGTATAAAAATAAATGTATGTGAGAAATAAACTACTTCTAAGAGCAAAGCAAGTAAAAGGGATTATTTCAGGAGTTGAAGAGAAAATTTACACTGCCTAATTGTATTTCTTTTATAATTTATATATAAGTATTTTAGGGATTTACCTGTCTTCCCTTGGCACACCCCATACCTGTAATAGATCATGGCGCATCTTCGGGAGGCACTAGGTATCCAACTCTTCTTTCCTTGGCATGCCCCATACCTGTAATAGATCAGCGCATCTTTGAAAAGTAAGAGTTGTCCCTAAACTCAATCTAATAGTAAAGCATAATAAAGAGCAAATAAAAGAGAACAAATAATAAACTCATAAATAAAAACATACTCTTTTATTATAAACCAAAGAAATATAAAAGACTAGAGAACAAGAAAATCCAACTCTACCACGTACAAAATTTTCTCTTCCCTCCTGCACTTATGCACTACCCTGCTTCTAAGTTAATCCCCTCCTATGCAAAAGCTCTAGAGAGACTGCAAGGAGTTGATTGCCCTAGGTAGAGTCATAGGATCCTTTTTATAGGGTTTAATAGGGGAGGGATCTTCATGTCTTTCTGGTATATGACTAAACATGCAGATAGCACGGCTGACTAGGATTTATTATTACAATAGATCAATGGTTAGATGGTGAACCCCAAATCCTAATAGACTTCCAATTCTTCATAATATTTGATCACCCAAAGATTTTAGCCATTGGATTGCTTCGAGATCCATGCACCTCTTCCATTGGTTGCTGTCGTTGAATGCTGCCACCGAAGCTTTGGATGGATCAGCCCATGCGTTGCCACCGAACTCTCCTCATCTTGTTGCTAGAATCTCAGCTTGGTCAAGGAGGGGTAGCGACAGGCGGTGCTTGGCAGTGGCAGAGACCTGGCCCGATTGATGGAAGAATAGCCAGATCTACCAAGGTGGTCTAATGGCGACGAGAGGTGGCAGGGAATGGCTCCATCGACAACGAGATGGCTCCCGGCAGGGTAAGTTGGTGGCAGATGGGTCTGTTTCATGGTAGAGAGGAGGAGAGGTGGAGAAAGCCATGAGGGACAGCGGTCAGTGTGGTCAGATGGTAGCTTTTGGTGCTTCTCCGACTGGAGGAGGTGGCACCGATGGTTTTGGTGGGCGGCGGGATGGCGTCTCCGACAAACTCGACTTGAAAACTGCTCCACTATCCATGGCTCTAAGCTATGGACCAATGACCATGGCTGCTCATGGACCACAGGGCACTCTATAGACCATTTAGCCAGTCCATGGTGGACCAGTTGCTTCAATAACTGTGCAATCCCTATTAAATCTTTAAAAATCAATTTTGGGCTCATTTCATATCCATTTTGCTTCAAACTTATTTCATTTGAACCCATAAATAGAGCTTTTCATATTGACACTCTTTTTTTCTACAAATGATATATAAAAGTTTAAAATAAATAAAGATAATTTAATTATTAAATTAATACTTTTATATATAGGTATAAGAAAGTTATCACATCCCCCAACTTGAACTTTGTTCATCCTCGAGTAAAGTAGATAAATTAGCTATGTATGCAAATATATCCTTGAATTGAAAGTTGACATAGATAGTTCTAAAGACATTCGATACCTGGTTAGACCATTAAAGAGGTACTTCATTGGGTCAACCCAATTAATGGTTGAGTGTTGACCATATAAATTTTTAGAGATCTTCCTTACCATCCCCCTAACTTACTTTTTAAAATCCTCTAACTTGATTTGAGTCAGATTTGTTTATCTTTTTATACTTTAGTGCTTTTGTTCACTTTTTTTATTTTTTTTTCTTTTTTTGGAGTCTAGTGCAATGTCCTAATCTCTTAAGTATTAGCATCCTCACCTTTTGATGTGAATCACAATGCTTACTTAGATAAAGAGGCCCGGTTACTCAGTGGGATGCCATTACGTAACAGACCTCTTGATCTTCTTACCCTTTGACATGAACTACAATGCTTACTTAGGCGAAGGAGTCTGGTTTTCAATAAGCTTCAAGAAGAGTTATGAGGTTAGACTGCCTCTTTAATGATTTTTTTTGCATAAAGGACTTTTTGTATATCTCAATCTTTCCACCCATACTCTCAACAAGTAGATTCTTTATTGAGATAAGAAGGAAGAGAGTTCTGGAATCACTTCCAAAATTTAATGTGGTCAACACCCTACCATTTCTTGATTTTTTTTAATAATTTTCCCCTTAGTACCTCTAAAACTATCTAAGTTGGTAATCAATCATTGATTAGGGTACCCAGTTAACTCCAATTCAAGACAACAATTAGGTACATATCATAATCATTTCTAACCGTACTCAAAGATCTAAGCAAGTTAAGTTTTTTTCCCTCCCAAACTTAATCAACATTTTCCTTAATGGAGTAAGAAAGAAAATAAACACATAAAAAAAAAGAATACACTTGGGGTGAGTGTGCTTCTGGAGTTGAAGAAGGCTTCCTGAAGTAGTGGACTCTTATTCTTCCACCTACATTCCTGTAATTATACTAAAAAAAAGATAAGATTATTGGGTTGCCTCCTAACCAGTGCTAAGTTTAACATTTTTAGCCAGACTTAGTGGATCTTTTAAATTATACTAGTTGATACATTCACTAAATTATTAGGTATACCTAGCCATGATGGATGGTTGGATGAAGTCCAGTCAGTAATGTTCCATACAAGATTTCTTTTATGCATGTCTACAAGATGTAACTCCTGATACTAGTTGATGCAGAACTAAAATGCATGCATAATTATTTTTGCATTTTTATAGGTTAAGTTATGTATCTAAATTCTGAAGATAAGGCCACGAATCTAAGTAAAGAGTTTTATGCAAAATAAGAAGCAACAGCATGCAAAATAGAACCTAAAAAATAATAAAAAAGAGGACCGCCGAGGCTAAGAAGTCTCGGTTGGGCTAGTTCCCCTTCAATAATGCTACTGGCAAGCAGAGGGGGTGTACCTGACAATGGTTGAAGTGCCTGATGAAGATTGTAGACGAAGGGATTGCTCTCGCTCCTGGATGTGGCCTGGATGATAAAGCTGGAGATCCGTGGATTCTCGGCTTTCAACCCAGTGATCCGATCGCTGCCCGGCTGGAATCAATGGATTCATAGGCTTCGAGGGACCTACGAATCGCCTGTCAAGGGTTAGAAAATAAAGCAAGGATGAAGAAATAAATTTAAAATATCAAGGGAAAGAGAGGTTTTGATGTGGGCGGTCAAGGCTTGGAGAAGAGGCTTCTAGGGTTTGATGGCAGCTGGAGACTGGGCACAGGAGACAAGGAGGAAGGAGGGGCTAACACAGAATCCCCTTAGCACATGGCAAAAGCACACAGCAGATATGAAAACTTAATAATATTCATTTAAAAGTTATCAAATTTTCATACAGGGGGTCCATTATATAGAGTCTTGAGATATAGGGCCCAAGCAAAAGAAAACAAGAAAAATAAGGGGTGCCCATTTTCTTCCTAAAGAGTGGGGCTGAATACATGGAAGAAAACACTCTCATGCCATACAAAATCCCTCCAAACAAGATAGGTAGTGGGCAGCCAAAGGGGGGGACCAAGGGGCGCCAACTTCTTACTTCTCTTGGCTTGGGGTGGACCACTTCTTTCCTAAGCAAGCTGGCATGAATCATGGGATTCATGTTTATCTGTTTTGACTTTCTTTCTTGTCATGCTGGCGTGTGGAGTTGGTGTGCTTGAGGTGTGGAAGGGGTGTGCTGGCATGTGGTCATCAACTCCTCATGCATGGACCAACTTCATGATCCTCCAAGTAATCCTAGGTGACGAAATCCAGGATGTGATTGGGACTCCATGCGGTTGCTGAGGTGGCACGCTGGGTGGTATCCTTCATATGCTTGTGTCTTCTTTGACTGGGCTTGACTCAATACAGACTCAATACAACTGGACATGATTACAAGACTCAGAATATGATTAGCTTAACATGAGCTGACTGGTACAGGACTCAAGGAATGAAAATGATAACTCAATTTGGCTAAGCCCTTATTATAAATTGGATTCAAACACTACTAAGTAATCCACAGAGGGTTGAGAAGCCTGTGTCTTATTCTGGTGCCTTTAGTATCCCCACCAATTCTCCCGGGGTAGGAGGAGCTCGATCCTATCGAATAAGGGTCATACTGGCTCACATACCTCTCGAGAAGGTCTGGGTCGAGGCACTGTAAGTCCTCTCGAGAAATCTACGAATCGTCTGATTCTGGCTAGCCTTGCCATCAGACTGGGTAGCGTTGATAGCCCAGCCCTGGGTCGTGATGGCTTGATCATCCAGGATATGCTCGATCCATTCTCCTTTCTCAAGCCAAATAATTGGTGGACACTCTGGGCTAGGATCACTCATAATGGAAGGAGTAGGTCCAAAGGTCTCACTAGGTATCACTGTCGGTTCCTTTACTCAACCAGGTCTGCGATACTGAAAGTAGAAATAATGCCCAAATCCGGAGGCAAATCTAACACATAGGCATTTGGTCCAACCTTTTCTATCACTTTAGGTCTGGCTCCGTGAGCATGAACCTTCTTAATGGACCCGGGTGGGAACCGCTCAGGCCTAAGCCTAATCATGACAGAATTCCCTACTTTGAATCCATTGGCCCTTATTCGAGAATTAGCCAGTTTGTTAGATGTTTCATTACTTAAATTACTCTTATGGCTAATATCCTGATGCATATGCTGTGCGGTGTTCGGTGCAGGTATGGACATGCTGGGTACATGCAGACTCCTAACAGGTGATACAAAGGACTCAAACTAATGCCTAATAGACTCGACTATGCATTCCTATCGAAGGAAATTTTATTGGACTCTTATGGGCCTAAACCTAACAGACTATAGACTTTCTAGGTCTGACCCTGGTGTCGTATGCACATAAGAATTTATAATGGACTCCTAGCAAATGCCATAAGGTCTTCCAAAAGTAGGTCACAAACCTAACATACTCAAAGAATTGGTGTAACCGAACGACCTCAACAAAGTGCAAGTGGAAAGTTTGGGAAACGTTGGAAGCCTTAGGGTAGGGCAGGAAATAAGAATCGAAGTCTTGGGGTAATCCATTAGAAACATGAAATAGACCTTGGTTACTAGAGATGACCTTAAGATTTGAACTTTGATCTATGGGTGACATAAGGTCCACTTGAAGGATGGAGTATTTGGTATTGCAAGTGCAAGGTCTTTAAGAAAGGATGGCTTAATCAGCTCAAGAAAAAGGTCATCGACTGGGGTTGGAGGAGTGAACTCTTCATGAGGATACTGAATGAGGTCTAGGGTTGAGGCTAAATGAGTGGGCTCTTCCTGAGGATATTAACTTATAGGAACTAAGTCCTCACTAATTTTCTGTTGTTCTATTACTCCAGGACTAGGCTCTATAATTTCATCTTTGCCTAGGGTTTCCTCATGAAAGGTACTAGAGTGATCCTCCTCAAAGTCTTCTCCTTCATATTCATCTACTAAACTTATGTCAGCCTCATATACTCTATAATGGGTTCTTCCTCAGGCTCATTAATGGGTTCAGGGGTCTTTTCCTTACAAACTAATGGGATAGGAGTAGTAGGCTGGTTTAAAAGACTTTGCCTAAGAATTAGTCTAAAGGTGCTAATCATGCTGGGCTTAGGTTGGCTCCCCATGAGATCCTTTTAATAAGACTCGAATTCCCTAGCAATCAGATAAGCTTCCTCTAGAGTATGAGTTTCTCATTGAAATAATTCTCCCTGGATGTCCCAACATAGGCTAGCTCGAAACCTTGGTATAATCTTATACTCGGTCCTATTGTGTTGCATCTCCTAATAAACACATTAAATTGGTCAATGTATTCAGACACAATCTTATTACCTTGTCTCAAATCGTACCATTGCTCTAAAAGTTGGTGCTCATAAAATCTACCTAGGTACTTTACTCTCAACTTACTTCTTATTGATCTCCAAGTAAGTATTTCATCTCCCCGTTGATAACATTTATCCTCAATGTCTTCCTAGTATCACCTAGCATGTCAGATTAGCTTACGTGTAGCCAATCTAACTTTTTCTAACTCCGTCATCTGAGTGTACTCAAAATACTGATCCATTCTTTCTTCCCAATCAATATACACCTCAGGATCTAGGCTTCCATCAAAAGTGGATGCATAGGGTTGGGTATGTCTAACAGGTCTTTCCTCTGGGTCCATCAAGTATGGGTATGGAATTCTAGGATTAGACTCAGGGGCAAGATCTTGATGATAAGCTCATGGATCAAAGGTACTGGGCCTAGGGGATCTGAATTCAGCATGGGTCCTACGGGCTCCTTCATAGGTCAAAGAATGATTCACCTGGGTGAAAGATTGGGCTACCTGCTCAGTAAGGGCTTTAATCTGGGCTTCAAGATTATCCATGGATTCAGCCAGTTATGGGGGGGGTGGATGAAATGGGACTCCTGATCTAGTGCACATGTGAGACTCAACACTAACTCAACTACAAGTACCTAGACCTAGAGCCCAATCAGAATGGGTTGACTCAACATATACACAACTCAACTCCTAGTCCTTCAACTAGCCAGGTAAGAGGTGGGATGGTGGGAGGCCCCCTACTCTCGTAGGGATCCAATTAGGGAACCACCAATCTACTTAGGTCATTTGACACTGTACCTCTAGCCTAGACACCAGCATCCAGTAATAGAAAATGAATTTGGTGCACTAGTCATCTCATAATGATTGAACCCGACCTATTGATGTCCCAAGCCCTCTAGGGCAAATTAAGTCTACTTGATTTTAATTAGGGTTGGATTCAGATGCAAGGGTGGTGGTTTCTAGGCTAAGGAAAAGTAATGACCTCCTTCCCTTATCTTGGATATTATTGCCCTTAAAATTAATTATGCAATGATGGCAAGCAGGTGAAAATGCAAATTAGGGTTTTAAGTATTTTTGGTGTTTTATGAGTATATATAATTTTTTTTTTTTGTTTTGGTATTTTTTTTAAATAGAAATATAATTTACATATAATGACCTAATATGCAGGAAACATGCCAAAATTTTAAGATATGTAAAAATTATACTAAAACAACCCAAAACTTGCTAAAATTGACTTTGCTGCTAAAAACAGGATATAACTATTCTCAGGAAGTATTCTGGCTGGAAGAAAATTCACAGACTGAAATAATTCCTGAGAAGATTCTTAAAATTAAATCAATTATAAGGAATTCAGAAAAATAAATTTCATATTTTTTTTAATTTCTCAATGGATAAAAATAATTAAAACAGCAGGCTATGTACTGAGAAGGCTGAGATGTAAAAAAAAATCCTAAAGAACTCTTTGTTTTCTTCTTCAGGGGTCAAATCACAGCGGCACCCCTACACACCATAGGAGATCCCATAGATTGGGAAGAGAGGGTCTTGCATACCTACTTGTCTCCTATGACCGGACGGCCATGGCGAAGCACCCGATCCGAATATTCAAAGAGAATTGAACCCAAATAGGCTCTGATACCAAATGATGCAGAACTAAAATGCATGCATAATTATTTTTGTATTTTTATATGTTAAGTTATGTATCTAAATCCTGAATATCAGGCCATGAATCTAAGTAGAGAGTTCTATACAAAATAAAAAGCAACAACATGCAAAATAGAACCTAAAAAGCAATAGAAAAGAGGACCGCCGAGGCTGAGAAGTCTCGGTTGGGTTAGTTCCCCTTCAATAATGCTACTGGCAAGCAGAGGGGGTATACCTGACAATGGTTGAAGCGCCTGATAAAGATCATAGATAAAGGGGTCGCTCTCACTCCTGGATGCAGCCTGGATGATCAAGCCGGAGACCCACAGATTCTCGGCTTTCAACCCGGTGATCCGATCACTCCCCGGCTGGAATTAATAGATTTGTAGGCTTCGAGGGACCTGTGAATCAACTGTTAAGGGTTAGAAAATAAAGCAAGGATGAAGAAATAAATTTAAAATAGCAAGGGAAAGGGAGGTTTTGATGTGGGTGGCCAAGGCTTGGAGAAGAGGCTTCTAGGGTTTGATGGCGGTTGGAGACTGGGCGCAGGAGACAAGGAGGAAGGAGGGGCTCACACAGAATCCTCTTAGCACATAACAAAAGCACACAGTAGATATGAAAACTCAATAATATTCATTCAAAAGTTATCAAATTTTTATACAAGGGGTCCCTTATATAGAGTCATGAGACTTAAGGCCCAAGCAAAAGAAAACAAGGAAAATAAGGGATGCCCACTTTCTTCCTAAAGTGTGGGGCTGAATAGATAGAAGAAACCACTCTTATGCCATACAAAATTCCTTCAAACAAGGTAGGTAGTGGGCAACCAAAGGGGGGGACCAAGGGGTACCAACTTCTTACTTCTCTTGGCTTGGGGTGGACCACTTCTTTCCTAAGCAAGCTGGCATGAATTATGGGATTCATGTTTATCTGTTTTGACTTTCCTTCTTGTCATGCTAGCATGTGGAGTTGGTGTGCTTGGGGTGTGGAAGGGGTGTGCTGGCGTGTGGTCATCAACTCCTCATGCATGGGCTAACTTCATGATCCTCCAAGTAATCCTAGGTGACGAAATCCAGGGTATGACTGGGACTCCATGTGGCTGCTGAGGTGGCATGCTGGGTGGTGTCCTTCATATGCTTGAGTCTTCTTTGATTGGGCTTGACTCAATACAGACTCAATACAACTAGACATGATTACAAAACTCAGAATATGATTAGCTCAACATGAGCTGACTAGTACAGGACTCAAATAATGAAAATGAAAACTCAAATTTGCTAAGCCCTTATTATAAATTGGACTCAAATACTACTAAGTAATCCACATAGGGTTGAGAAGCCTCTGTCTTATTCTGGTGCCTCTAGTGTCCCCACTAGTAGTACTAAGAGGTGGCTTGGTGTGTAGAGTAGATGTTGGTTTTAGTACCAGGGCTAGGTAAAGATTGGAGGGTGTAATAAATTGCTCAAACTTTAGTATCCAAGGTGGATCTAATAAGTCACTCAACTTCTCCATGCTATCTATTTCAGTATAGTTTAGATGTTTACGAAACGGGTCCCTAGTAAAGTTATCAGGGCTATCATGCTCAAAGACTGCATTACTTGGTTCTGGAAGTGCCAATTTGTTCGGGCAGTCTACTGGAGAATTAGTGATTATCTCTTCAATAGCTTCTTTGGATTCATTTGGTAAACCTACAAGTTGGGTTTCCTGGTCAAGGGTTGCATCATGTTCGAAGAATAGATCATTTACCTTGACTAGGAGTGATTCTTGTTCCAGTGTAGGTGAGGTTTCTAATGAGGAAGCTATTGGTGTATCAAAGGGATGGGACATCTGCTCATATTCATAGTCCATAGAGGAGTGAAACTAGATGGTTCTAATAGTGCATTCACTTCATCCATGTACCCATCTATATTAAAACTGTCTATATCAAAATGGGCTAGACAGGATTGTAGAAGGCATGTGTGGGCATGTTAGGGGTGGTTTCTTCTACAAGTTCCTCTAGCATATTTACTTCATCAAACCCATCAGTGATTGTCTTAACTTTTTATTCCCAAATGACACATCCATGGATCATGTCCTATAATTGATGCGTGCATTTGCTGTAGCTAGGAAGGGTCAGCCTACGATAATGGAAATGTGTCTTGGGTTGCTACTCGATTTCATGTCGAGAACTAAGAAGTCAACTGAAAAATAAAACTTATCTGCCTTAACTAAGATGTCCTCAAGCATCCCATGTGGTACCTTAATTGATCCGTTGGCTAACTACAAGGTGACCGAAGTAGGTTTCAATTCTCCCAGTCCAAAGAGTTCATACATCGAACTAGGTAGAAGGTTCACCTAAGTCCTGTTCAACGTGGAAGTTTTCTATGACACAAGAAATAATAAGGGCTCCTGGATCCTTGAGTTTCAGAGGGGTGGTGTGTTGGAAAATAGAACTAGCATGTTCCGTAAGGCATACTTTTTTTGGGTTTTGTGATCTAGATTTACGTTTTTGGATGCACAAATCTTTCAAAAATTTAGCATATGTCAAAACCTGTTTGATTGCATCCAGGTGGGAGAGATTAATTTGAACTTGCTTAAATAATTCTCGTGTCTCCTCGAGTCCTCCTTTCTTCTTCTCAACAAAAATAGGGACTTTTAGGGCATATCAGTATGGTACTTTGGACAAGTAGGGTGGTTCTGGTGCAATTGGTTCATCTTCTTTTCTCAAATCCTCCTTGTCCTTAGGTGGTTTTGATTCAAGTTGGGTTGAAGGTATGGGGTGGGTCTCATTGGTTCTGCTAGTTTGCTCGATGACCTTTTCATTCCTGAGAGTCATGACTGATTTGGCATGTTCAGAAAAGATTTCTGGGATATTGGAGCTTTCAGCCATGAATTGTCCTCTTGGGTTGCTCTCAGGTTGAGATGGCAATTTATCTCCTTCCCTTCTACCCAAGTTTGCCACTAATTGACCAATTTGCATTTCTAACCTAGCGATGGATTGTGTATGAGAACTGAATATTTAAGAGTGAGAGTTGAGGGTCTGAGTGTTGACTTCTATCTGGTTTAAAGCCTTCAAAACTCTTTCCTCAAAGGTTGAGCTATAGCTAATGGAGGATGGTTGATGAGGGTTTTGGCATTGCGAGTGAGCTATGCTCTTGTAATTGGTTTCTAGTAAATTGGGCTTGATAGAATAGGGGCAACAGGTGGCTGTAGTGTCCATGAGAAATTAGGGTGATTTTGCTATCCTCGGTTGTAAGTGTTTAAATATGGATCATTTCCTGGTCTACAGGCTTCTTGGGCTTGAGCTTGTTAGACCTATTCATGGACAAATTCAGGAAACTGAGTAGCCACTAGACAATATGTGATGTAGTGGGTGGGGCAGGAATAGATTGTGCAAACTTCTCATTGTGTGCTAGTTATAAGTGGGGTAGGAGAGGTCCCTTACTAAACATGCGATCCATCCTTTGGGATAACTCATCTACTATCTTCTGTGACATCTCATTCATTTTATTGTGGAAATCTATGTAGTGACCAACTACATAGATTCCACCCCTTTTTTAAGGAGCAATGAGTCTATCACTACATGAGGTAGACATATGGTGTAAGGAATTTTTACTTAATGTCTCAAACAATCGCCATGCCTCATACTCACTTTTCAACATGAAAGTTCCTTCGCATGAGGCATCGACCATCTGTCGATGTTTCTCTAATAGATTATCATAAAAACACTGTACTAGTTATCACTTTGGAACTACGTGATGTGGGCACTTTCAGATTAGGTCCTTTGGCCTCTCCCATGTTTCATGGAACATTTCTCCTTTCATTTGGAAAAAACCAGTTATGGCTTTTCTAATTTGGTTGGTTTTTTCTATGGAAAAGTATTTCTTAAGAAATTTTCTTTGAAGTTGGTCCCAGGTTGATATAGTTACTATATATAAGGCACTTAGCCAATATTTGGCTTTGTCCTTAAGTGAAAATGAGAAAAGCTTCAACCTAAGGGCATCATCAGAGAAATTCTGAATTTTTACCATAGAGCAAATCTCGAGAAATTTACCTGAGTGCTTATAAGGATCCTCGTTACTAAGTCCATGAAAAGATGGTAGCATCTAAATAATACTAGACTTGATCTCATATTTGGTGGCCTCCACAGGAGGTGCTTGGATGCATGGTGAGTATGAGTATGAGGATAGAGTAAAATGTTTTCTTAATGGGCGTGGAGGGTTGGCATCACTAGGGTTGGCCATATTTGTATCCCGGATTGTCCTAAGGGTCTTCTCTAACTCTTCGTCAAGTGGTTGCAAGTCAGGTTGTAGTGATCGTCGACCTAGCATGCAACCAAATGGTCTAGGTAAGGTAATCCTAGGCTATTAAATTTTTTTTAATATATTTTATTAAAGAGGAGAAGGAGAAAGAAGAGAGAAGAAAGATAGAGAAGAAGACTAAAGATGAGAGCCTAAGGAGTCCTAGAGCTAAGAGGGATAGACAAAAAGTATTAATTAAAGTTCTAAATTAATTACGAACAAGTTAGCAATCAATGGACTCTTTATTCTAGGGTCCCTAGTTCTAAATAGCTCCTAACTATTCCAAGATTGCCTTTGAACCTTCAAAGTCAGATATCAACCACCACTAGCCAGGTAAGGGTAAGGTTAGTGGGGGTCCCTCCATTGCTTTCCTTAAGACACCAAATCAATTGGTCAGGTCAAACAACAGAACCAATTAAAGAACCACTTTCCTTCAGGGCTACATCATCCTTGAACCCCTTTCCTTAGATACCAGTGAACTAGTTAATTCTGAGCTAGTCCAACTCTCAAGGTCCCTTGTCCTAATAAGCTCGAAAGTCCTTAGAGACCAATATCTAATTGATTTTAAATTTAAGGCTTAGGTCAATGCAATATACAGGATGATGGTTTGTGGGCCAAGGAAGGGTAATGACATCCCCACCTTATGTTGTTTAGGGATTTAGTACCCTTAAAATGTTTTATGAGGTATGCAATGCAAAGAAAGCAAATGTCTAGTACAAGTAGTTAGTTTTTAAGGCTTGATTAATTTCTTTATTTTAATTACATGCTATGGAATGTCATGTTTTCTTTTTAGGTTAAGATTTTTTTAGGTAAATTTTTAATTTAGTATGAAAAAAAAGAAAACTAAATTGGATTAGGGTTATAAGGCAATTAAGTGGTTAATCAGATTCGAAAATAGTAAATTAGTTAAGAAAATAGTAAAAAAAAAATAAATATTAACTATTTTTTAAAATCTTTTTGATTTTTTATTTTTTTAATTTTTAAAATACAGTCGTGTCTATGGTCCCTGGCAACGGTGCCAAAATTTGAATGCTATTGTAGGCTGTCAAAAATAATTCACCAACTTAACTCTGTAGCTAGGATGAGTCAGGATCATATTCTTAGGGACCTTAGGGCTAAGTTATGATTTTAAAAAGAGAAGAAGAATAATTATTGTTGTATGAAAATAAAAGTATGCGAGAAATAAACTACTACAAAGAGTGAAGCAAGAAAAAGGGATTGTTTCATGAGTTAAAGAAAGAATTTGCCATGCTTAATTGTATTTCTTTTATAATGTAGATGTAATTGATTTTAGGGATTTACCTGTCTTCCCTTGTCATGCCTCATACCCGTAATAATCATGGCATATCTTCGGGAGGCACTAGGTATCCAACTCTTCTTTCCTTTGCATGCCCCATACCCGTAACAAATCACGATGCATCTTCCGAAAGCAAGAGTTGTCCCTAAACTCAATCTAACAGTAAAGCATAATAAAGAGCAAATAAAAGAAAATAAATAATAAACTCATAAAAAAATATATACTTTTTTATTGCAGATCAAAGAAATATAAAAGACTGGAGAACAAGAAAACCCCACTCTGTCGTGTACAAAATTTTTCTTCCCTTCCGCACTACCCTACTTCTAAGTTGATCCCCTTCTATCCCTCTATGCAAAGTCTCTAGAGGGACTTTAAGGAGTTGATTGCCCTAGGTCGAGGCATAGGAGCCTTTTTATAGGATTTAATAGGGGAGGGCTCTTCATGTCTTTCTGGTATGGAACTAAACATGCAGATTGCACGAGTGGTTAGGATTTAGTATTACAATAGATCAATGGTTAGATGGTGAACCCCAAATCCTAATAGACTTCCAATTCTTCTTAATATTTGATCACCCAAAGATTTCAACCATTGGATTGCTTTGAGATTCGTGCACCTTCACTTTCATTGGTTGCTGTCACCGAATGCTACCACCGAAGCTTGGATGGATCAACCCGCATGCTACCACCGAACTCTCCTCATCTTGTCACCAGAATCTCAGCTTGGTCAAGGAGGGTCAGTGACAGGCGGTGTTTGGCAGTGGTAGAGGCCTAGCCTGATTGATGAAAGAACAGCCGGATCTACCTCAGTGGTCTGATGGCAGCGAGAGGTGGCAGGGAATGGCTCCATCGATGGTGAGACGGCTCCCGGCAATTCAAGTTGGTGGCACATGGGTTTGTTTCATGGAAAAGAGGAGGAGAGGTGGAGAAAGCCATGAGGGACGGTAGCCGGTGTGGTGAGCTGGCTGCTTTTGGTGCTTCTCTAGCTGGTGGAGGTGGCTCCGGTGGTTCCGGTGAGCGGCAGGATGGCATCTCCGGCTAGCTCGACTCAAAAACTACTCCACGGTCCACGGCTCTAAGCTATGGACCATTGGCCATGGCTGCCTATGGACCACAAGGCACTCTATAGACCATTCAGCTAGTCCATGATGGATTGATTGCTTCAATAACTATACAATCCCTAATTAAATTTTAAAAATTTGATTCTGGGCTCATTTCAGATCCGTTTTGCTTCAAACTTGTTTCATTTGAACCCATAAATTGAGCTCTTCATGTTGGCACTCTTCTTTTCTACAAGTAATATATAAAATTATCAATTTAAAATAAATAAAGATAATTTAATTATTAAATTAATACTTTTATATATAAGTATAAGATAGTCATCATCTAGCATAGCCTCACCATCTCTACAATGAGCTGTCTCACCCAGCATAGCCTTACCATCTCTTCTATGAGCCACCTCACCCAGTGCAGCATCGCCATCTCAACCATGAGCTACCTCGCCCAGTGTATTCTCACCATCTCTGCCGTAAGCTACCTTACCTAGCACAGCCTCACCATCTTTGCTACAAGCTACCTCGCTCGATGCAACCTCGCCATCTTTGCCACAAGCTGCCATGCCTAGCATGGTTATGCCATCTTGGCTACAAAACACCCGGCTTCGCTCCAGTAGTGGTAGGCCCTTGTGCCCTGCTAGACAAGAAAAATCGCTATTTTTTTTGCCCAAGATCATAGAGACCGAACCACTTGGGCAAGGAAGTGTGGGGCATCTAATACATCAAGGTTTGGTGGTCCAGCATAGACACCAGGCTCCAACCCTCTCCAAACTTGTGTCAGCCAGCTTAGGTGGTGGCGCAACCTCCCAATACCTTGCCATGTGGACTCAAAGGTGCATGCACGCCAATCATCGCTGGCCCACTTAGTTCATCCATCTATGCATGCTCCTGGTGCAGCAATCATTAATGTTTGCCATCTAAGGAACGCCCTACCATAGGGACATGCCATGTTAGCCACCACTTCCTACATCACCTACCATGGCATGATTCCCCACTCCAAGCATGCCTACAGTAGCCAAAACATGCCAGCCACCATTTCCTATCTTTAGGTGTCATGTATATGCCTATAACTTAGTTCCCGATAATCCTCTGGGTAAGAGGGCCAAAGTCGAACAAGGTTGAAGGACACAATGAGAAGAATAAAGAGAGACAATGGAAACTAAACCGAGAGCCCACTCTTCTCACGAGCCACCTCCTTCCACCAAAAAGAACCCTCTTTTTGCTTTCCCATTCATGCACACCTTGAGCTCCCTAGATTAAGTCTTCCATAAACTTGATACCTAAGTAAGATCCTGTGGGCCATTCATGCACACTTCCCATTTTCTTTGAAGCACCTTGATGCTGGTTAACCGGGGTGGGGCCGATACATGCAATTTAAAACTTTTCTAAATGCATGATGCAGCGGAAAGAGATAAAACCTTTTTATCTAAACATGTTAATCTAATTAACACAGGCCCTACATAGATCTTTATGCATATAGAATAATACTTGTATGAAATTAAGGATGCAAAGTATGTAACTCATAGGACCATTCTATGAATCATACAAAAAAAGTACTGGAGAATATTTCATCATACCCATGTGATAGGAATATGGACCTTATCTACGAGGTGACAATCACCAAGAAGGAAAGTACTCCAAGGATGAACACAAGCCTTGCGAGCAGCACAAACATCCTGCCTCTACAGGTAGTTCACACCGAGGTAAGGGGATTCTCCTCCTTCCTTTAAGGTGCTAGCCTCTCCAAAAATGATACGGCAATGGTGGACTCCTTCAACATCTTGAAGAACCAACTACCGAACTAAGATGGAACAAAGTATCTAAGAGCCCTTTCCCAGAACACATTGTCCCAACCTTCAACAGAAGGTATGCACACGGTAATCCCAAAACCCAAAACCTCACTCTATCTTGTTAGAACACTTTTGACAAAATGAGATCAAATCTCATAATCTCTTAAAGGTCAAGACTTCTAACCAGGAGGAAGAATGGCAGAGTCTCGACTTAGGTGAAGAGTGAGTGATTCCTTTTTCAGCCCACCCACAATAGGCTTTAAACAAAACCATAAAGGGGAGGTAATGAGAGATCAATGAGGAGTTTTGGTGTCTCTTGGGATTCAAGAGTGTTACAAACCCTTGGACTTCAATAACTGATGAGATTAAAATCCTAAAATATGAAGCATTGGGTGCCATAACAATTACAGCCATTAATGAAGCATTTTCAATTTTTAACAGAATCTGTCAGACGAGTCGACTCGGCTATGCGAGCCGACTCGCCTTCCTGTTCGAGTCGACTCATCCAGATGAATCAGCTCGAACGCAATTTTGATAACTTCTTGTCAAACGAGTCCGGAATGATTTTCAATCATTTCTAAGCCAACAAGTCAAGAAGAAATCCCACGGTGTATGATCTCATAGGTTCAAATACTAAACCGGTAGCACAAGAACATTTCTGGTACTAGCCAAAGTCGCCATCTAGCAATGACACCCGGCATTCGGATAGGTCGAAGGTTGTAGAGCAACAAGAACCTGTGGAACATGAAATATCACTCAGCTTATTCCTTTAACCTTCTAATACTTCGGATGGCTTAGGGTTAAACTGTCCAACCCTAATCGGTCTATCTCAATATGTCTTAAACAAAGAATCTCAGTAACTTCTTACAAGGAATGCCCTGGCCAAGGTCTTTCTCAATTGAGGCATATTAAGCATTCAATCCAAACTATTTGGAAAGGTCAATCCTATCTTGATCCTACCACCATGATAAGTGCATTAATTTATAATTTAATTTCACTTTATTTAATTAAAATTAATATTTTTATATAGTATTTTAATGAAAGAACCCTGCCAACACGAAGAGCATGATTTATGGGATCCAACGGCATGAACCGCTCGCAATTCAGACTTCAAATGAGCTGGGAAGAGAATTTTGAAGGAATTAATAAGTTATAGAACGAAAATTGATGCAGTTGGTTCACTATGAACCAGCGGGATGGTTCATGGAAGCCTTGGCCGGTCCATATGCACCATTATAGCTGGTCCATGGAACAGATCCATGGACCATAGGCGAAACCAAGTGCCAAAGTCGTCGGAGAAGATGCTGGAGTTCCTCTCCTCGCCGACGGGAAGCTTCTCTCATCACCGGGAGGTCGGAAAAGTCCGTAATGGCCGGAAAAACCACTTCCTCTTCTTCGTTCGGTCTCCACCATGTTCGTGCCAAGCTGCTGCCCCTTCCAATGCCGCCTCCATTCCGGTTCAACGTCACCAATCTCTACCCCTCGACTGGAGTCACTGTCCGTCCAAGCCACCGAAAAAGCCCCTGGTCTTCCATTCTGCGCCCGGTCTTCTTCTTCACGGGTACCTGCTATTGACCGTCACCATTTCCACGGTCCTCTTCTTCCCATGGTTGTCCAAGAAAATCCCAGCTCTCTGCCCACTTGTTGCTCGAAGCCATGTCCTCCTCGGTGCCAAGAAGAATGATCCACAGTCACTACGTGCTCCTCCGTTCTTCCATCACTGTGAGTCGCCTGCTGCTCTTGATGTCGCTGCATCCAGTATGTTGGGAGATTCGATGTCCGAAGGAAGAGATCAACCACGAACACCGAAGGACTCTACGGATTCGGGATAACACCATCGAGGGATAACATCGAAGAGTTTAACTTTTGAGTGGATGCGGGATAACACCGAATACGCGTCGCTGTGTTGGTTACGGGAACAAAGACAGGGAACGGGAAGAAACTGATACAAGAGACCAACAAAAATTTCCCAAAACGAGGCTCGAACCCCTACCGGGGGTTGTGAGGAAAGTCTGACAACTAGCTGTGCCACGTATCAATGACATACTCCTTTCTCTTCTCATAGAAAATTTTGGCTTGGAATTAAACATTCTGTTATTAGTTTACTTTCTGTGCAATAAAAAAATTTTATTTATTTTATTTGAATTATTCTTATTTTTAAAGAATTATATTAGGTTAATTTTTTTAATTTATTTTATGCAATTTACATACATGCAATTAAAATAGTTTTTTTTTATTTTTACAATCCTGTAATTTATATTTCTGTAAATAGTATAATTAATTTTATATATTTTTAAAAGGTTTTAATTTAAATCATGTTTAGTTAAGCATACTCTCTAGAGTTGGCGATGAAGCTAAACTATGATTAGAAGCCCTTTCTTGGATCTTTTCTTGGACTCTAATTTTTAAGAATTTTTTCTCTCTTTCTAAAATCTTGCCAAAGAGACTTGATGAGCTATTGTTGGGTTTCAATCCCTTCATAGTTCATGCTTGATTCGGTGTAAGAAAAATAAAAAATAGATAGCTCAATAATTTATTTTTCATTTCTTTCTTTCTTTCTTTGTAAAATCTTGATGGGTTATAGTTGAGTTAAATCTCTTCATAATCCATACTTGGTTGTTACAAAGAACGAAGTTGAAAGGTTTTATAAAGAGATCCTTAGAAAAGTTTTCGAAATCATTGGTCTAGTGGATTCAAAAGTCCTAGATCTTTAGATCATTTATTTCATCGATTTAATTTACTTTTGTTCGTTCTTGTCAGCTTATCTAAGTGAAGGTTTGAACACAGTTCGAACATAAATTTCTCTTGGGATCGACTCGTACTCGCTGGATGTGCTACTCTGCACACCGTGCGCTTGTGATTACAACTTAAAGTTCATATCAAGTTTTTGAAAATAATTTAATTAATTTTTTTAATTAAGTTTTATTTAGTTTTTTTTAATTAATTTAAGTTTTTGAACACTGCTATACAAGTACTTGACTGTACCTAGCAACTTTCTGTCACCGGATTAGAAATCTAGGTAGTCCAGCACCTAAGCACAGTGAGTTGCTTGTAAGCTGTCATAGTTATCTCAAGTCAAAAGAATAATTCATGTCCATATTCTAATGCAAAACTTTTCTTTGGCAGAAAGAGAATCTTGCATGAGAGTCATGCTCAGTGAAGTGTCGAACACAACACTTGATGTCATACCAGCATCTCCATGCTACTTGGTTAAGAGGACAACCAATAGACATGACATCAACGACCTACTCTCGATGCACCATCATCCTTAAATAGCATATCCATTGATCGCAAACTAGTTTATGAACTACACGATGCATCCTCTCTACATCGCAAACAAGGTAGCTCAAAGAACATCATCACACAATGATAGGGACATCAGGATCAACCCTAGTTTACTATGGATCCCTGAATTTTGAGTCCCTTAGACATTTTTCACATTTTGTTTTTGCATCCAATAATCAAGTCCTGTTAGCCCTTTGAGTCTTATAAGTAGGGCTTAAGTCAGTTGAGTCATTTGAAGTCCAGTAATAAGGGTTTTATAATATGAGCCTAATGCAACCCTTTATGTTCGATAATTAGGGTTTTGTTCAATTAAACCCGATTGTGCTCACTTGAGTCCTATAATGAAGTCTAATTTTGAGTGAGCCAAGTTTTGTAATAAATACCCTATTGAGTCCTGTAATAAGTTAAGTTATCTCAACCTCATAAGTCCAGTCTAGTTGAGTCTAGTGTAAGTTTGTGTTAGTCCAGTACAAGTCCAGTTTTATACAAGAGGAGCACCAGCCAAAGCCTTCACCAGGCCCTCCCAGAATAGAGCAAGTTCAAGCCCATGAAGCCCCACACATGAAGATTCCAGGTGCCATCCCAGGAATATTCTTCTAAGCCTAGAAGCCTAAGGCACCTAGGGTTTCAAGCCCACCAGGGAAGTCATGTACTAGGCCCATGTGCCAAGCCTTCTTGGAGGCCGGCCCTTGCTACCCAAAGCCCACGCCCAATCTACTTTGGCATCCAAGCCCAAGAGAGAGACCCTTAACCAAGTCAAAGAAGGAGAGAAGTCCACTTCTAACAAGGAGATTTTATTTTATTTCTACTCAAATTATGTACTCCTGGTTCTAAGCAACTTTGTAATCCTTCTCCCTATCAAACTTTTTAATCCTATCCTAAAAAGGAGAGGGCATGGAACACCTATAAATACCCCACCTCTCCACCCTCTTGTAATAATTGAATGAATGATTGATTGAATGAATGAATGTATTTTGAGAGAAAATTTGAGTATTCTTTCTTCTATTGTGCCTTTGTTCTTGTGAACGTTAAGCTCTGTGAGGGAGCGTTGCCTTTGCTCTTTGAGCATCGAGGGGTGTGAGATCCTGTTTATCAAAACCCTAGCCTTCTTCCACCTTGAGCATCCAACCATCAGCTCCATCTTGGCCGCCCCTACTATCCTTTCTCTTCCTTTCTTCTTCAGCAATTCACCTTTTCTTCCTTTGTTTTCTAACCCTTCTTTGGTGTTTTGCAAATCCCTCGAGTTTCACAACTTTAGGGTTCCATTTGCTTAGTCGTCAAGTCAGCAGATGAAAAGCTGATGGATCCGCAGGTTTTCGGCTTGACTTTTCAGGCCACATCTGAGAGTATAGAGCGATCTCTTCATGGAAGCAGCAGCAGTCATTACCAGGTACACACACCCTAGCTCTCCAGATTGGGTTATTGCAGAAGAGTTAGTCCTACCGGGATTTCTTAGCCCTGACGGTGCTGTTTTTATCTCTTTTGAGGGTCTTTTTTGCATGCTTGTGGTCTAGAATTTCTATAGGATCATCCTTTTATCTATTTGACCTGAAATTTGGAAATTAAAATCCTAACTTAATGTTGAATCCACAAAAATTCTCTTGCATGCTAATTAGATCCCCATCACACAAGAGTTCAATTAGGAAGATGACATGTGATGAAAAACCAGAATAAACTTTTTATTCAATTCAATAATTCATATATATATATATACATAAGTCACACAACCATCTAAAACCTAGATGATTGGCTTTGGGGCATACATTTTCCAACAACTCCCACTTGGACTAAAGCTAATTGAAATAGAATCAGATGATTGGCTTTGGGACACACATTTCCCAACAACTCCCACCTGGACTAAAGCCAATTGAAATAGAATCTGGTTCCCATCTTTCATTTGCAATCACCGAACTCTTGCATTCCAACAATTATAGTAAAGGGGTTGGCCAGGTTCTCCTTACCATCGATCTTTAGATGCTCGATGTCACCTTGTTCAATAATCTCCTAGACAAGGTGATAATGATGCACAATATGCTTGGTCCGCTGATGTGACTTTGGCTCTTTGGCTTGAGCTATGGCTCCAGTGCTATCATAATACACTAGAATAGGACCATCCAAGGAAGGTGCCACTTCCAGCTCGTCAAGAAATTTCATAACCACATAGCCTCCTTTGCTACATCCGATGCTGCAATATACTCCACCTTGCAAATAAAATCAGCCACTGTATGCGATTTGGAACTTTTCCGGTAGATTGCTCCACCATTAAGAGTAAACACAAAACTTGACACACTCTTACTATCATCGCTATCTGACTAAAAACTAGAGTCAGTATATTCCATAAGTTTTAAGTCAGAATCATCATAAACAAGCTATTGGTCCTTAGTATTTTTCAAATACTTAAGGATGTTCTTAACAACTTTCCAATGAGCTTCACCTGGATCAGACTGGTATCTACTCACTACCCCTAATGAGTATGCCATGTCTAGTCTAGTACATAACATAGCGTACATGATAGAACCCACTGCCAAAGCATATGGAATTCTACTCATATGCTCTCTTTTCTTAGGAGTTGTCGCATAATCCTTCTTAGAAAGAGTAATTCCATGATCTATCGAAAGATAGCCCCTTTTGGAATACTCCATGCTGAACTGCTTTAGCACAGTGTTAATGTACAAAGATTGGGACAATCCCAGAAGCCTCTTAGATCTATCTCTATAGATCTTCATATCTAGTATGTATGAAGCTTCATCCAAGTTTTTCATAGAGAATTAAGATGAAAGCCAGACCTCTATTCCTTGCAATGCTGGAATGTCATTTCCAATTAGGAGAATGTCATCCATATAAAAAACAAGAAATACAACTACAAAACCATTTGCCCATTTATATATACAAGGTTCCTCTCTGTTGCTAACAAAGCCATCGTCTTGATATACTTATCAAAATGCATGTTCCAATTCCAAGAAGCCTGGTTCAATCCATAAATGGACCTCCGAAGCTTGCACACTTTAGACTCATCTGTTGATGTGAACCCTTCAGGTTGCATCATATACACCTCCTCTTCTAGCTCACCATTTAGGAAAACTGTTCGGACATCCATTTGCCAGATTTCATAATCTAAATGTGCTGCTATAGCAAGCATAATCCAAATGGACTTGAGCATTGCCACAGGAGAAAACGTCTCATCATGGTCAATACCATAATGCTGACGATATCCCTTGGCAACTAGACGAGCTTTAAAGGTCTCCATCTACCCATCTGCACCCCATTTCCTCTTGAATATCCACTTGCACCCAATGGATTTTATTCCTACAGGTGGATCAACCAATGTCCATACATTGTTGATTTCCATGAAATTCATTTTGGATTTCATAGCTCCCAACCATGACTCAGAATCAGACCTTGACATTGCATCCATATAGGTGATCAGATCCTCATTATTCTCATTGAGCTCAACAGGATCACCGTCTTGGACCAAGAAACAATAGTATCTGTCCGCATTATTGCCTTGCTCACAGTTTGGCACTTCGAGCCAGGAAACTCCAGAAGCCCCACATCCATTGCCTTGCTCACAGTCCAGAGATGTTAGCTGGGAAACCAAGGAAGCCCGCCATCTACCCCTTAACTCACAGTTTGGCACCTCAAGCGGGGAAATTTCAGAAGCCCCGCATCCATTGCCTTGCTCACAGTCCAGAGATATTAGCCGGGAAATAAAGGAATCCCGCCATCTACCATTTGACTCACAGTTTGGCATCTCGAGCCGAGAAACTCCAAAGGCCTCACATCCACTACCTTGCTCACAGTTCGAAGATGTCAGCCGGGAAACCAAGGAATCCCGTCATCTACCAGTTGACTCATAATTTGCCACTTCAAAGCCGAGAAACTCCTGAAGCCCTGCACTTCAAAGCCGGAAAGCTCCTGAAGTCCTACACCTCAAAGATGGAAAACTCCTGAAGCCCCACACTTCAAAGCCGGGAAACTCCTGAAGCCCCGGACCTCAAGTCAGGATGCTCTAGAAGTCCCATATTTAGCCTGTCGGACTTCCAATTTGGTGGGGGCAAGCCGGAGCATTCCAGACATCCTGCATTCAATCTGTTGGACCCTCGGTCCGATGAGGGCAAGCGGCAACCCAAGCCGGCAACAACAAGTCTGAAATTCCTATCCCATGAAATCAATGGCATTTGGGCTCAACAGGAATAACTCACGAGAGCCTTTAAGGTCCTTCCAGCTATCCACCAACCCCCGGATCAGGGAGGGAGCCACAGGATTTTGAAGGCCCCAAGATAAGTGGTCAACCCTAGCCAAACCCCTAAGGACCCTTGGCAAAGTTCTCAACGTGGCAAAGGCAGCCAACGGCACCATTAGGTCCCCTTCGATCGCCAATCATCCCTAAGGGGCTACTACCGAGAATTGGAACCCGAAAAGTATTAGTGCAACGGTCACAACAAAGGTTCAGGCCCATGTACAAAAACAAAAAAGGGGAAGAGAAAAGAGGACTATTCAATGGAAAGAAGGTGAAGTTCATTAATCTAAGTTCCTTTACAATGAAAGGGACCCCGACAGGCCGAATAGCCCCCAAAAAGTCAAAAGAGAGATGAAAACCCTAAGTTCAACTACTGCTCTACAGGTTCTTTCTGGGGATAGCGAGGGGGGTTGTCGGTGTCCTCCTGGCTCTCCGCCAGTGGGGGTGCCACCTCGAAGGCTGATGGTGGACCTGCTATCTCGTTCGCTCTAGCCAGAGGCTTCACTTCCTCACCCGCTTCGGTCGAAGGCTCCACTTCCTCACCCACTTCGGTCGAAGGCTCTGCTTTCTAGCCCACTCCGATCAAAGGTTCCACTTCCTCAACACCAGCACTGAGGGCCACCAGAATGACGATGGCCTCCAGGTCCAGCTCCGGGAAGGCTTGCACTACCTTTGACTGGCATACCGCGAACCCTTGAACGAAGGAGTCCACGACTACCCCCGAACTTCATCGACGAACTCCGTTGAGGCCTTGAACCTTGGCACTGCTTCTGCTACTTACTTTTTGGTGGCTTCCATCAAGGCCACTACCATAGCCACCTTCACTTCCGCTGACATCGATCGTGCCAGCATCGCCTCTAGGTGGGTCTGGAGGACCCAAGACTCACCCTCTAGACGCACCACCTCCGCAGTGGATCTCTCTGCTAGTAGGTGGCCTTCCCCCTCTTAGTGACCAAGGACACCTCCATGTCCCTGGCCTGCTTTTTAGCTCCGATCGCCACAGCCCTCGCATCAGCTAGCTCGGTGAGGTGGGCCCATTTCCGGTCCTCGAGAGCCCAGACCCTCTCTGCCTGGGCCCTGGCCTCCTCAAGTGCTTCCATCTCCACCTTATGCTAAGTCTCCCATTTCTCCCACTAGGCATAGAAGTCCTGGATGAGGAGGATCTGGGGTCATTATCTGGCCTGCCAGGATGCTGGTCGGCCCATCCTAAAGGGTCATTATCTGGCCCGTACCACCAGTCGATGCTTCCTGAAGGGTCATTATCTGGCTTGCGGGCTCTTGGGACCGGGCCGCCTGAGCCCGAAAGTTGTCCCGCCCCATATTCGGGCGGTGGCTCCACCTCATCAACACTTGGCAAGAAGGAAGCAAGAGGAAGAAAGAAGAAGTGGAGACCCAGATGTCTCCCAGGGAACTGCGAGATGCAAGCAGATCTAATCCCTTGTGCCTAGTAAGGCTCTTATAAAGGTGAGGGGGGGGGGGTCCTTTCTGAAAGGAGCCTGCCACCCCCCCTGTCGCATCATCTCCCGAGACTCGCCACATGTCGGCATCCTGTGGCATGATGCTTCGTTCAACCATGGCAATTAATAGCCCCTTTAAAGGGCTATGTTGTGGCATCGTCCCATCAGTGCGAAAGCGCAGATCCCGGGACACCGGTGCCCGAGGCATTGATGGTGCAGGGGGTGCTCCCCTTCATGTCAGTATGGCCATTACTCCCTTCGTCCCGAATGTCGCTTCATCCTTCAGGCCCGGGAGTGGGGGGCATCTAATGTGGCACTGATGTGGAGCCTCTGCTGGCAGCCCCACTAGCAAAGAATCTGCCACCCGGGCACGATGGCCAAACAAAGCACCAAGGTGAGCCCTCCTACCGAGGTCAGCTCCTAGCAGGGGTCCTGCTCATTGGACAAGCCCCCCTTCTGAGGCCAACTCCCGGTCGAGGTCATGCTCATGCTACCAAGGCAAGTCCTACCGAAGTCAACTCCTAACCGGGGTCGTGCTCATTGGGTGAGCCCCCCGTCTGAGGATAGCTTCTGGTGAGGTCGCGCTCATGCTACCTAGGCGAGCCCTCCTACCGAGGTCAGCTCCCAGTCGGGGTCATGCTCATTTTATGAGCCCCCCCGTTTGAGGCCAGCTCCTAACTGAGGTGGCGCTCATGCTGCCAAGGCGAGCCCTCCTACCGAGGTCAGCTCCCAGCCGGGGTCATGCTCATTGGATGAGCCCCCTCGTTTAAGGCTAGCTCCTGACTGGGGTCGCGCTCATGATACTAGGATAAGGCTCCGAAACGGGCCCCTTCCCTGCCTGACAGAGAGTAGAATTCCTGCCAACAACAAAGGAGGGAAAGATCAACACGAATTCAAACCACAGCAAAAGCGGGGGTCCCCATCTACCTGCAACCTCTAGAAGGTCGTGCAAGCCCCACCATTAATTCAAGCTCTGCAATGCACCACCCGCGTGCTCTACACAAAGTGTGCTCCTTCAGGGCCTCCAGGCCCTAGATCTTGTAGCATACCACCACATCGATGATCGTGCAACCAGAGGCCTCAACCCTTGTGGCACGGAACCTGAACCTCCTTCAAGAGGGGTACTCCATCAAGGCCACAGGCCCTGCGATGCTCTGACAGTCCCTCCGGGAATAGAAACATCACATCGTGGCTCAGGGCTCGGCGACATGGCACCTGCCCCTCCCGCAAAGAGCTATGCTATGTGGACATCTCAAGGAAGCCCCAGACCAGGTCATGGCCGTCATTCTCATATAAAAGTAGAAACAAAGGAGAAAATAAAGGAGAAGAAAAAAAGAACGAAAGAGGGAAAGTAGGCAAAGGACCCCCAGGGGATCCTTCCAAGCTCTCCGATGATACTTCTACTCGACTTGGACATTTTATTTTTCATCTTATTTTTTCACTGCACGACCTTTACATAGGGAGACCGCCAACTCCCTGCCACAGAGGTTCTATTTCTCTATATCGTTTCACTGACTTGACCATCAGAGTGTCCCCACCAGAATTTTCCATCGGAATCGAAGAGCTCCCATGGTGGCGGTCGTGTTGGACCGGGCGCCCGTGGAAGATGCCAGCCAGGAGAGTTCGCCAGATGGCATCATGCAAGAGCCGCAGACCATAGAGGACCATCGACGGGAGGGCCATCACCTGACGCCACACAAGAGCTGCAGGCCATGACAATCTGGGCAGCAACAAAAATGATGCAATAATTTTTGAAATTTCATTTCTGAAATCTATGAAAGAGGTTTTAGACCTAGTTTGAACTGGCAAATATTGATGTTGGATGCTAAATTAAACTAAGATCTAAATAATTATTGAATCAATTTTTAGATCTATATACTAATATGCAGAAATTTCAACATATGCACAAATTTTAGCACTTATACATGCATGTCCTAATCTACCATACTCTGATACCAAGATTGGTGCAGGATAGTGATGGAAAATTTTACATAAAGAGATTGAGTAATTAAAGTTAGGCAATAACCCTAAACATAATAGCAAGATTCAGCCATAAAGGAGTAATTAAGTGCACTAAAGAAGACTAATAAAGAAATAATTGGTATCCTACAGTGCAAATCATATGCAAGTAAAGAAAATAGACCTTCTTGATTAAGAAATCATCTGATTAGGATAAAACTCTATTCAATATTTCAGACCTTAGAGGGAAGGAAGGGATTGTTTACCAACAATGAACTCAAGAATTTCTTATAATGGGATCACTCTTCAACCCTCGAAGATTGACGACTGGATGGAAAGGCTATCTCTTCCTCGAATGTAGAAACTTCTTGCTACTGGTTTAGAGGCAAAGAGAACACCATCCTTGACTGGAAGCACTTGAGGGATCTTGCAAAACAAAGAACATGAGTGGGCGTGGAAGGGTTGGGAATAAACAAAGCAAGAACAATAGAGATAGGAAAGGGAAGGAAAAGGCTTGATGGCGATTTCTTGGATGTTGGAAGAGCCGGTTGGTGGAGACTTCTTGGAGCTAGAACAATGGTTGGGCTTCACGCCCTTCTCCCTCATGGAGTGGCAAAGCAAAAAGATTGCAATGGAGGAAAAAGGACTTCAAGTTTCATTCATAACATAACATGCTTGATTATAAGAGAATTAGGGATATTTATAGACTTCCCTAGCCCTTTCAAATTCAAATTACAAGCTTAAAGAGTGGAGTGAAGAGTGGAGGGATAAGTGGGATTTATGCATGAAGAGTGGAAAGATAAGTGGGGGAGTTACAACTTGAATTCAAGTTCAAAACTCTTGGGCGCCCAAATAGAGGTGAGGTGGCATGGTGAGGTGGCATCATGATGTGGCATGGGAGGTGAGGTGGCTTCCCATCTTGGCATGGTGAGGTGGCTCTCCAACTTGGCAAGGTGATTGGGATGGTTTGCTGCATCCCATCTTGATGCTTCATGGTCTTGATCTTACCTAATTTAAACCCAACTTAAACTCAACTTGTCTAATTACAAGACCCAACTATTTACAAAATCAAATTGATCCCAACAAGACTAAATTGATCCTAACAAAACTAAATTGAAATTGAAATTGGAATGGACTCGACTCTAATTACAAGACTCATGCTGAAATTAAAAATAAAATTGAAGACAAAATTGGAGTCTGGTTTATTCACTTGTAATCCATATGGAGCTTGGGTTGACCTGATTTGCTTGGAGCCTCTTTCGTATCCTGGTGCCCGCACTAGAATGGCAAAGGAAGAGCAGGATAAGATGTTTAGGAACTCAACCTGACCATTAGTGGCTAGTGACTAAGAGAATGAGGATAGAAGCGACGAGACTTCTTTGGTAGCCTAGTCCACCCATCTTGATGAGAGCCTGGTGGAGAATGAAAAGGTTCACCTCCTATTGGTGGAGGCATAGAGCTAGGTGGAGAAGGACCTCACTAAGGCTAGGGCAACCCTTGGTAATGCAGAGGTGAGGGTCGCCAAGGCTGAGGGAGTACTCAATAAGGTTAGAATTAGGTCTCGACCATGAAGGAGGAGCAAGAAACAAAAGAAGGAGCCTCCTAGGTGGTAGCAGAGGTAGTCGAGGCCTTTAGAATAGGAGAGTAGTACCACCAGATGGCACTTGACTCCTATAAGGATTCTTTCTGGCAAAGCTTTCAACTTTGCATGAGGTGGGTTGCCGAGCAGTTTCCTAGCATAGATGTCAAGAAACTAAAGATGGAGTTGCCTTTGGACAGTGGTGAGGGCTCTACAGGCTCTGATGGGGAGGACTCAAAAAAGGGTGAAGATCCAGCTAGCCTCCTATGATTAGCATGCATCCTTTTGTTTTCTTTTTTTTTCTTTCTCTTATAACGTCCATCGAGGCATGTATAGAAAATTATATTATATACACATAAATAAGCATTAATTTAATAATTAAACTATCTTTATTTATATTAAATTGATACTTTTATATATCATTTGTAGGAAAGAAGACTGTTATCGCAAAGAGCTCAATTTTTTGAGTCCAATGACATAGACGGCACTCAAATCGAAGTTCAGACAGGCCCAAAATTAAATTTTAAAAATTAATAAAGGAGGTGCATGTATTTTAAAGTAGCCAGTCCACCATGAACCGGCTGCTTGGTCATGGAAGCTCTCTCAATCCACTAGCAGCCATTGCTTTTAGTCCACGATCCATTCACATGGACTGCCAGCACCGTTTCATGCCGCCCGGCCATCGGAGGTGTCCCCCGTCGTTTCTCATGTCACCGAGAGCGCTCTCATGGCCGGAGGCTCACCGGAGACCCTTTTTTTGCCTGCCGACCACCATTCCCCTCTCTTCTCCACCGTCCTTCATCGCCTGCTACCATTTCACCACCCAAGCCAGCATCCTTCCACTTTGGACCATCGTCCTCCCTCCTCGTCAATCGGAGAAGCCGTTCGAGTCACCATCCCAGCCTCCCCTCAGCCCGACCCACCTTTCCCTTTGATCGGCCACCCAAACCAGTGTTGCTCACGCTGCTAGCCATCGTCCAAGCACCGCTTAGCATTGCCTCCACCATCAGCTGCACGATGGGAAGAAGAGGAGAGTCTGATTGGGAGCAGGGATCCAAGTTTTATGAGTCCGGATTGGACTCTGTTCAGTCGAGAAGAAAAGGAAGCTGCGTTGCATGAATCCTGGCGTGATCCAAGACTATGATACAGAATGAATGACTAAGAATTTCTTACATGATATCTGGTCGATTTGAGCCTGATTGAATCCAAATTTGATTGGGAGGAAGCCCTAGACGAGCTCTATTTAAAAGACCCCTAAGCTAAGAAGAAATCATCATGGAAAAAGGAGTACAGTACAGGGTAGGAGGTCCAGCTTTGGATTACGGATTAGCTTCTAAGAGTGAGATTTCTTAGAGGAGAAGCTATCTTCTATGCCATCTTTTCACCTACATCAATCTCCAGATCAAGATCCAAGGAGGAAGAAGTAGAGAAAGCCAGTTCACTCCGAGAAGTATGAAAGAAGAAGGAAGTTCTCGACCATCTTCCCAACAAGACTACATTGATCTACTTCCGGTCTTTATTACTATTTTTCTTAGCTTATTTAGTTATTATTTTCAATTCCTTGTAGTTAGATTTTTTTATATAATTTAAATTTCTATTATTTATTCTTCTTACAAGTAGATGCTAAGATCCAACTAGCAGATCGAACGTACTGAGTCTTATTTTTTTGTTATACTTTGAACATCTTTTTTTTGACTTCAAATCATTTTTTCCTTTTCCTATTAAAATCAAAGATTTCAATTTTTTTTGCACATTGTCTTCTCTGTGGATTCGACCCGACTCACCTTTTCTATAAATTTTTAATTTTCTTAAAATATTGGTTAATTAAACTGATAGCCATGGTGTCTTAATGACAACATCGCGGCCTATCAAGCTTTTGGTACCGTCGCCAGGGAAGGCATGAATGTTAATATTTTTGATCTCTTTGATTTCTTATAAATTCAGAGAACTATTTTTTTTCTTGTTATTTTTTACAAATCCAAAAAAGTCAAAAAAAATAAAAAAGAAAAAAAGAAAGAGAAAGAAACTTTTACGATTTTGATGAGATCAATCCTAACCCTAGATTAATTTTCTTTTTTTAGTTGCCTCTATTTAATTTCTACCTTTTTATATTAACCAAAAAAGTTCCTTTTTTTGTTTCCTTTTATTAGTCTCCTTTTTTAAAAAACCTACCTAATTTCTTTTAGATTTATTTCCTTTTTTATTATTTTCCTCCTTTTCAAATTAACATAAAAGAAAAAAAAATTGGGTTTCTTCCTTTTTATTAGTTTCTTTCTTTTCAAACTAACTTTAAAAAAAAATCTTTTTTTATTTTTTCCCTTTTTAAAAATTAACTAAAAAAATTTATTACTTAACTTTTTAATTAACTACCTTAAATACTGATTTGATTTGTTGCCTTAGTTATAAGATCTGTAGTTTCTTTATTTGCTTAGCCTAATTTTAGACTTTTTTCTCACATTTTAATTAACCAAGATTAAAAGGTGCCTTTTGTCTTTCTTTCTACAACATAAAAAGAAAACAAATATAGTACATAATACTTAACTAAAATAGAATAATTAATTAAAACTTAAAAGATTACTACTTGTTTGGAATATCGTTCTGTTTTGCATTGTATACTTCTATAAAATATCTTAAGGGCATTAACCCATAAATAATAAAAGTTGAGAGCTGATAACCCTTCCTTGGCCTACAAACCACCACTCTGCATCTTACATTGACCAAGCCTATTAATTAAAATCAATTAGATGCCAGTCTCCAAGGAACTTGAGCTCAATAGGATAAAGCATCCAAAAGAGTTGGATCAAGTTAGGATTGGATGATTAATTGGTGCCTAGGAAAGGGGTTCAAGGATGATATAGCCTTGAAGAAAGATGATTTTTAATTAGTTCCGTTGACTGACTTGGCCAATCTAATTAGTATCTAAGAAAAGCAACAGGGTGACTTCCACCGATCTTACCCTTACTTGGCCAGTTGATTAGTTAGTTTCTGACTTGGAGGGCTCCAAGTTTGCCTTGGCAGTTATGAGCTATTTAGATTTAGGATAACCCTAGGATAAAGAGTCTATGTATGCTAACTTATTTGTAAATAACACCAAATGCTAACTAATTCTTCTTCTCTCTTTTAGCTCTAGGATTCATTAGGCCCTTTTCTTTAGAACTCTTCTCCTTCTTCATCTCATCACTCCCCTTTTTAAAAAAATAATAACAATAATAAATAAATACATAAATAAATAAGGATTGCACTGATCTAAAACTTTGATTGCATATTCAAATATCAGAACAATTCGATAGATTGAATTAGTGCCAAGAGAATGAACCCATATAATAGAGTACTCTTTCTCTCGACATACCAAGTTTATTCAAGCCCCACTCATTTTGAAAGTGATCACCCAACCGGGTACCAACCTCTTGAGTTTAGGTATGACCAAGTTTATCAAGATCAAACCAAAATGTCCTACAGCTCAGGAGGTAACCTATACCTTAATGTCTATAATTTAGGTTGGGGGTCTCAACCAAATTTTTTATGGCAACCACACCTAGTGGTTACCCAACAACCGAAGGATCCATGTTCATAGAGACATCATATTATGATCAGCCCTATCCCCATTATCAACCTTCTTCAACTAATTATAGCCCATTATTTGAAAAAAAGGTTCAACAAGCACCATACCCACCTCCCTTACAGACCAACCTAGATGTCGATAGGTTTGATCAATTTCAACAAATGATTATAGCCCAACAATAATATATCAAGAAGCTAATGGATCAAACTAATCAACGATTAATCAAGCTTAATAGAAAAGAGAGAGGTGAACTATCTAATCAACCCGAGAATAACCTAGAGGGACCATACCTAGCTCAAGATTTTAATGACCCTCTATCTTTTCCTAAATAATCAACTCTAATTCTTGGAAATGAATTGGTCTTAGAATAACTTTGTACAGCCATAAAGACCAATATAGACAATTTGGTTAAAGTAGAAAAATATATAAAGAAATTAACTTATGGAATGAACCAATTTCATCATTATCCCACTTACCTATGGCCTCATTCCCTAGCAACCTAGAACCTCCATGCCTTTTAAGGGAATGGGAGAACAAATAGATGCAATGATGAAATTGGTAGAGACTTCTCAAGAACCACAAATGCATGATTCAATAGATGAAGCCACCCCCACAGTTCTGCCCTAGAATTTGTTAAATCCCTATCTAGCTCAGTTAAGTGTAGATGGGTACAGTACTGTAGTGAATTACTCAATACAAATATCCTATTTTGAAACTATCCCACTTTTGATTGACAAACAATAAGAGCCATCACCTAGCCCACCAATAGCCCCTTGTTAGAATCATCACCTGATCTAGAATTGAAGCCACTTCTTGATGCACCCATTAAAACTTTTCTAGTGAACCTTACCCAGGAAGCCCAACTTAGTGGTATTCTAAAAGTACATAAAGAAGCTATCGATGGGATATTACTAAAATAAGGGATCAAGATCTTAGAAATTTTATAATTGATTTCTTCGTACTCGATACCAATTTTGAGAACTACCTCCAAAATCTTTCCATGATACTAAAATAATGTATGGAGACAAGTCTAATGTTGATCTAGAAAAGGTGCCTAAATTTAAAATGAGAAGGCACATTGACCCAACACATCATGCTCGAGAAGGGGAGTAGGGTAGACGAACCCATAATTGAAAAAAGATTTTACCTCCAATCTCGGCCCAACAAATACAATCCTTTTCCAAGTATTTTATAAACTATAATAATATTTTTAAATCCTAGAATAACATGCTTGCTTAGTATATTTTATTGATTCGAGCTAATCGTCATAGAGTACTCTATGAATGATTTTCTACCATAATGACAAGGCCTCCTAATTAGCCCTGTCCTTTTGATGTTATAAGGGACACATTAAAGTTAACTATCTACTAGACTCCCTCGTAATGTCTAGCTGAAGACGTTAAACTTAGCACTGGTTAAGAGGCAACCCAACAATCTCATTTTTTTCTTTAGTATAATTACAAGAACTTAGATGGAAGTACAATAGCCCACTACTTTACGAAGCCTTCTTCAACTCTCAAAGCACATTCACTCTAGGTGTACTCTTTTCTATTTCTTTTTACATATTATATCCTTTATTTTCCTTCTCCATTGAAGACAATGTCGATTAAGTTAGGGGGAGAATAACTAATCTAATTAAGTCCTCAAGTATGACAAGAAGTAATTAATTTTGTATCCAAATTTTATCTCAATTTGAAGTTAATTAGGTATCCTAATCAATGATTGATTAATGGCCTAGATAGTTTTAGAGACACTAAGGGGCAAGTTACTAAGAAAACCCAACAAATGGTAGGGTGTTGATCAAGTTAAATTTTGGGAGTGATTCCATAACTCTTTCCCTTCTTATCTCAATAAAGAATCTACTTATTGAGAGTAGGGATGAAAATATTGAGATATATAAAAAGTTCTTTAAAAGAAAAAATTAGAGAGTCAGTTTAACCTCATAGCTCTTCTTGAACTCTTATTAAATAACCGGGCCCCTTCACCTAAATAAGTATTGTGGTTCATGTCAAAAGGTAAGAAAGTCAAGAGATCTATTAAGCAATGGCACCCTATTGAGTACCAAGCCCCTTCACCTAAGTAAGCATTGTGGTTCGTGTCAAAAGGTGAGAATGCTAATACTTAAGATGTCAAGATATTGCACTAGACTTCTCAAAAAAAAAAAGAAAAAAAAAACAAAAGGACTAAAGTATAAATAAAAGATAACAAGCCCGACTCAAATCAAGTTAAAGGATTTAAAGAGTGAGTTGGGGAGATAGTAAGGAAGACCTCTAAAGATTTCTATGGTCAACACTCGAGATCTTCTATGCCATCTAAGAGTGAGGTTTCTTAGAGGAGAGGCTATCTTCTATGCCATCTTTTTACCTACACCGATCTCCAGATCAAGATCCAAGGAGGAAGAAGTAGAGAAAACTAGTTCACTCCGAGGAGCATGAAAGAAGAAGGGAGTTATCGACCATCTTCCCGATGAGGCTACACCGATCTACTTTCTGTCTTTGTTATTATTTTTCTTAGTTTATTTAGTAGTTATTTTCAATTTCTTGTAATCAAATTTTTTTATGCAATTTAAATTTTTATTATTTATTTTTCTTGCAAGTAGATACTAAGATCCGACTAGCAGATTGAACGTACCAAGTTTTATTTCTTTGTTGCACTTTGAACATCTTTTTTTCACTTCAAATCATTCTTTCTTTTTCCTATTAAAATCAAATATTTTAATTTCTATTACGCACTACCTTCTTCATGGATTCGACCCGACTTATTTTTTCTATGAATTTTTAATTTTCTTAAAAATTTAATTAATTAAACTGATAGCTACAGTGTCTTAACAACAACATTATGGCATATCAATGGAGTTGCCTTTGGATAGTGGTGAAGGCTCTACAGGCTCTGATGGGGAGGACTTGAAAGAGGGTGAAGATTCAGCTAGCCTTTTGTGATTGGCATGCATCCTTTTATTTTCTTTTTCTTTCTTTCTCCTATAACGTCCATCGAGGCATGTATAGAATATTTGAAAGTCAATGAAATGAAACTTAATTTTTTGACAATTTCCACTTTCACTAAGCTATACTCTCTCTTTCGTCTTACTTGCGAGTTAACCACCAGATTCACTGCTATACTATTCAAGCAATGAGGTTCATGCTTGATGAGCTGATCAAGCATCCCACCAAGAAGAAGATGATGAAGATGCTAAAAAGGAAGAGGGATAGTGGCGAGACTAAGGCAGGGAAGGAGGGCACTGCAGTAATCAGTGGGGCACCGGCTTCCTTGGAGAGCATCGTAGAGGAGGTCCAGGGGCTGCCCGCTATAGGCGACCCAATGAGAGGTGTGGAGACCACTCCATATGTTTCGATAGAGATTGAGGAGGCAGAGATGACTCTGGCAATGGCACCGCTCATGCTTCCACTATCATGGAAGAGAAGGAGGTGTGGGTGGCCGAACTCCCCATGCTTGCACTACCAACAGAGCAAACCATCGTAGAGGTCACCAAAGAAGAGGGGCCTACCATGGCATGTTTGCCAATGATTGAGGCTATGGTTGAAGCTCTCCTAGTTGCTAAGTTACTGACGGATGAAGCAGATGGAGAAACCATGGATGAGGCTACAAGAGAGGTAGCAAGCAAGGTGGCACAGGTGCACACGAAGCAGTTGGAACTCCTGCAGTGGTGTCACTTGATGTAGGTTTCCTGGTGGGGAATTTTCCTGTGGCTACATAGGATAGCAGTAGTCAGATCCGCAGCTTCCCACCTCATTCTAGTCAGGTGCTTGATCCATTGCCTGGGAGGCCAATCAACTGCTTCACCCAATGCTTGTAGGTAGGGTCATGCCTGTCAATGTTGCAAGTCTCTCTTTTTGATTTGGCTAACCGCTTCTCCTTCTTGATAGGTGATAGACAAGCATCATGTGGATCTAGGATGAGACCAAGAGCATAGGAGAGGATCTCACTCAGGTCAGGCACAAGATGGAGGTTGCCAAAGTTGGGCCCGCTAAGGCAGAGCGTGACTTGTCCATGACTAAGGAAGCTCGATAGATGGTCTAGTGTTACTTAGATCTGTCCATGATGAGGAACGAGGAGCTAATCTAAAAGCTAAAGGCCTCCCACTAGAGGATCACCAAACTCATGGCTAGTGATGGTGCCAGAATGAGGCTAGCAGCGGGTGAGTTTTCGACAAGGAGTGATGCAACGACCCGGATGAAGGCACCATAAGTGAGGGTAAGGCTGCTAGAGAATGACTTTGTGACCCAGGAATGTGGTTCGGTGCCATTGGTGAGCTACAGAAGGCAAGATGTCTCGCAAGAAAGGTGCACTATTAAGTAGGGCACTATGTCCGGCACCGCTGGTGAGGCTGCTGAAGAAAAGGTGCCTCGCAGGCTAAGCATGCTGTCCGGCACCACTAGTGAGGCTATCACAGGGGGGTGAGGTGGTTTGTCCTATAATAGGTAAGGCAGTAAGTGGTGAGGAGAACTCACGAAAAACACAGTGGTCCACCAAGCTAGCTAAAGGCCTACAAAGAGAGATTGCTCTCTTACAAGGAATGTTGCTTGACATGGAGAATGCATGCGGCTACATCCAAGAGAGCTACTAGGGTGGACTCATCCAAATGCCTAGCAGAGCTATGGGCCTGGTTGGCAGAGGTGGAGGCGAAGGCCGATCTTTTAGAGGTGGAGCTTGCCTGTGCTCTGGATGATCAACAAAGAGCGAGCATCACTAAGGGAAAGGCCTCTGAAGGGGATTCTAGGTCTTTGATTAGTAGAAGGATTTGGGGTTCTTCCCAAATATCTATGGAAGCATGCACACAGAGCTTCAGTGCTAACCTAGATGCGAATGTGGCTACGTGGGCTCGCAGGCTGGGCTTCACCGCCAGCTTCAATGCATACAAGTTCATCATACGAGCACACTACCCTAAGGCTAATGAGGCAATCAGGCCTCTCATACCCCAAAATGCCTTGCTTGAGGAGATTGTAGATTTTGTAAGGTAGAGGAGGAAAAAGTTGGAAGGAGCCTTGAAACTTGGAGACCATGTACTCCCTCCATCCCCTAAGAAATGAATAAAGACTCATCTTTCTTTAATTTCATTTCTTTTGCATGGGTCTTATTTCTTTAGTTTTTCTTATTTACATGGCTATGTGTGTCTCTGCAATGCCTGGGGTAGTCTCGCCCAGGGCCTGATGCACTGCCATTTGGAGGATGGCTTCATGTGAATCTCGAGGTAGTACCAAGATCTCAAGCTTGGCCTCACTCCCAAGGAAAGGGAGAATATTTGACTTGCCCCCAAATCAAAGGCAACAACATGGCCTAGGGTGCCACTTGATGTTGACCCAATCCCAGGAACGTATCTAGATGAATGTAATTCCAATGCATTTGTGGCATCACCTCAGTCAAAGTGCGAAGAGTCATGAACATGTGGCCACCCGAGGGAATGTCAATCCTAAGAGGATCGCCTGGTGCATTGTCTTTCGATTCTAGGAAGAATGGTCACTTGGTGGATATAACATGGACACCTGTCACATGCTGGTTAGCCATTGGTGTGGTGGCCTTCCCTCTGCTCCTCCATAAAAAGAAGGTCAAGGGAGTTGGTCTTTGCCAAGCTCCTCCGAAGTTCCATCAATCAAGAGGATACCAGAATGATAGTTTCCTTCTCCAGTGGTAGTGCTATCAATTCCCCTTCTCATTGGAAGGGTTCTCTCTAGGGTTGTGCCTCTTTGTCAAGGGTATGCTGGCGAATGCTCTCCTTGGCATGGGGGTATCAGGAATGGCTGGCATTTCAGCCATTGGGCTGTGGCTGTCACAGGCTAGAAGGTGGAATTGGAGGAGGGGCGATGGTCGCCTACTTCATCATCTAGTTCCTCCTCCATCATGACCCATCTTTGCATTCGATGGTGGATGGGCCTGCAATGGGGGCATCTCCATGAACCCGCTCTACTCGACAACTGGTGAGTCCATACACAAGAGGCATGGGGGTGGGCTTTCACCATCTATGATGTGGTTCTAGGCCTCCTCGAGGAGGACCTGGCTCTCTATGGAGAGGTAGCCAAGTCAGAAGTGGAAATAGTCTTGAAAATGTCACCTTGCTCGATGGTTGGTGGACTCATACCAAGGTCATGGTCGGGGATATTCTTTCAAAATCTTTGATGCATCTAGAGGCTTTCCTCTCCATCTTTAATGGGTAAGGCTTCACAATGCCTATGACTTGTCTCCATGCTGGTCGGGTCTTCTGTGGGCAATGCATATCTTCTCTTTATCGGTTAACCTCATCTTTGTACCTGTCCGAGAGATCTGGGAGTCCTTCAAAACCTAGTGAAGGAGGGGCCTTGCGGTCTTTTCCATAAGGAACTCATCAAATTGTGGGAGTCTTGGTCCTGATCCTTCTCTTGCAGGTGAGGTGTCGAAGGTGCTTTGGAGTCTCAGGGAGTCATGTCTTGTTTGTGTAATTTGTCACTATCCTCCATCTACCTCACAAAGCTATCTCAGTGTAATGTAATCTGGCTATAAAGCCACAAACATATGTACTTAATATTCATTAATGAGAGGAAACCTTCATTTCTTGATATCTTTCTATTTTTGCACGTGTCTTGAATGCCTTGAGCTGAGGGTGTGGTGAACTTCTTAGAGAATAAAGATCACCTAGGACTTACAGAACAAATGGTTCACCAGCATCGCTTCGGACCACCTTGCCCAGGACTTAGAAAATAGGAAGTGTCATGACCCCACTTGGGATAACCTCACCCAGGATTTCATACCTGGGAGGCTTACTACTTGGTCAAGGCGTATGGGTATCGGGACCCAACCTAGGCATCTGACTACTGGGTCAAGGTACTTGGAATAATCTCATCCAAGACTTTGGAACCTAGAAGACTTGTTGCTTAGTCAAGATTTACGAGTATCATGATCCAACCTGGACATCTGACTGTTTAACCAAGGTGATTGGGATATCTTCATCCAAGACTTTGGAGTATAGCAGACTTACTGCTTAGCCAGGGCTTACAGGTCTAGGGATCCAACCTGGGTGTATGACTGCTCAGCTAGGATACTTGGGACAATCTCATCCAAGACTTTAGAACTTCAAAGACTTATTGCTTAGCCAGGGCTTATGGGTATCAGGACCTAACCTGGATATTTGATTGCTCGACCAGGATACTTGGAACAACCACATTTAAGACTTTGGAACCTAGGATATTTATTGCTTAGCCAGGGCTTATGGGTATCAGGATCCAACCTAGGCATTTAATTACTTAGCCAAGGTGCTTGGGACAATCTCACCCAATACTTCAAAATATGGGGTGTCAAAACCCTGCTTGGGATGGCTTCGTCCAAGATTTCAGGAATAAGTGATGTTGGAACCTCGCTTGGGATAACCTTGCCCAAGACTTTTTATAATAAAGGATGTCAGAACCCTGCCTGGGATATTCTTGCCTAGGACTTTTGGGAATAAAAGGAGTCAGAACCCCACCTGGAATAATCTTGCTAGGATTTTTGGGAATAAGGGGGGTTGAAACCCCTCTTGGGATAGCCTCATCTAGGACTTTTGAGAATAAGAGATATCAAAACCCTGCCAAGGATAGCCTCATCCAAGACTTGGAGAGACGATCCTAGCTTTCACTGTGTACTCTTTTCTGGACCAAAAGAGAAGATTTTGATTACTAAAGGAAAATGGTACGGTGTCTAGGGATACATCTCACTAATAATATGGCTAGAAATTATTAGAATTCCAAGTGTGGGAAATAGGGGTGCCATCCATTGCTCCAAGAGGTAGGTGCCAGGTCAGACTATTTTGGTAACACGATAGGGTCCTTCCTTGTTTAGAAAGAGTTTTCCATGCTCTGTGGATTGGCTGATGGCTGCCTTCCAGAGGACAAGATCTCCCGGTTGGAACTATTTTGCCTTCATGCTAGTGTTGAAATAGTGGGCATGCATCACTAATAATGGCCATCAAGATGTAGGCTCTATCTCGAACCTCTTCTAGGAGATCGAGATTCACCCTTAGGTCTTCTAAATTGCATCGCTCATTGTAAGCTTCAACTTGATGCGACGAAAGGCCCACTTCTAGGGGGATGACAACCTTAGTCTTGAAGGTGAGGTTGAATGGTGTCTTGCCTGTCGAAAGCTGGTAAGTGGTATGATAGGCCTAGAGGATACTATACAGTTCTACCTAGAGTCCTTTGACCTTATCCAGTCGGGTCTTCAATCCTTGAAGAATCATTTGATTGGTGACTTTAGCTTCTCCATTTGTCTATGGATGCATGACTGAAGTGAACCAGTGGCTGATCGACACATCCTTCCAGAATGTGTTGAAAGATGCATTATCAAACTGTCTACCATTATTGGTAATTATGACATGGGGAAGTCCAAAGCGATAGATAATTGACTTCTAAATGAACTTCCGAACCTCTTGGTCAATGATCTGGGCTAAGGGTTTTGCCTCAACCCACTGGTGAAGTAGTTGATGGTGATCATCAGAAACTTCTTTTATCCGATGGCTGGCTGGAAAAGGTCAAGGACATCTATCCCCCACTAAGCAAAAGGTTATAGAGAACTTAAGGAGTTGAGAGGTACTGCTGGATGGTGCTGGATGTTGGCATATCTCTGGCAATGATCACAGACACAAACTTGATAGTGTCCCTAAGAATGCTTGGCCAGTAATATCCTTGCCTCAGGAGGCTACCGCAAATCCCTTCATGAACCTTCCAAAGGATGAAGTTTGCTTTCGAGGGACAAAGGCAGTAGAGGAGTGGCATCAAATAGGCTCACTTGTAGAGCTTCTCATCAAGTGCCATGAATAAGGTAGACCAATACTTGAACTTTCTCACCCCGGCCTTGTCCTCCGACAATGTCCCCTCCTGCAAGTAACAGATCAAAGGGTCCATCCAGCAAGGCTCGCTGTCTATTTATAGGATCGAAACTTGCTCTTTTTCAATGCTAGGTCTCTCAAGGTTCTCCAGGTAGGTGGTCATCGAGATATCATGTAATTGGAGGTCACCAGTCTTGATAGCAAATCCATCTGGATGTTCTTTATTCAGGGGATCTACATAATCTCAAAGAAAAGAAAAGATGAAACAATTTCCTTCACCCTTTTAAGATATTTTCCCATAGTGGGGGCTTTGATGCTGAACTCTCCATGGACTTATCCCACTATCAGTTGAGACTCACTAAAGGCTCTGAGGTGCCGAACTCCAAGCTCACAAGCAATCCTCAATCCCATGAGGAGGGCTTCATACTCCACCTTGTTGTTGGAGGCCTTGAAGTTGAAGCGAAGTGCTTGCTTATCAATGACTCCCTTTGAGCTGGCAAGGATCATCCCAACCTCGAACCCTCTAGCATTGGATGCATCATCAATGTGGAGAGTCCAAGGTTCGTCTGCCAGCTCTAGGTCCATTGGTTCCTGTCCGGTCTCTACCCCATCAGGGAAAGTACACTCTACAAGAAAATCCATCAAAGCCTAGGCCTTGATAAAGGGGTGATGCAGGATGACTCTAAGAATGCTAAAAATGTAGGAAAAATAATAAACTAATTTTTTTATATTTTTTTATAATTTTAATTTACAGGCTAGATTTCTAAAATCAAGTAAATACTAGTATGATGAATAGCAATGCAAAAAATCATCATAATCGCAGGCATGCTAATGCAAAATAATAAAAGTCAGGACCCGAGAATTGAGAAATTCTTGGCTTAGGATAGCTAACCTTCAATCAAAATAGAACTTAAGAGTGAAAAGGTTTGTACCAGGCAGAGATTGAAGAACTTGCTGATGAAGGGGTCACACGGCTCTCAGATTGATGCCTGGAAGATGAAGCCCTTGGTTCCCAAATCTGAAGGTGATCTGGACCCGGTCTGAAGGCAAGGAAAGCCTCCTCTGGGGAGGGGAAACACCTCAGGGACCCTACAAGCATCAAGGTTAGGCATGAAATAAAAAAACAAAAAGAAAATAATAAGATGAAACAAGAAGGAAAGGGATTAGGGCAAGAAGGGCTGGCGGCCTGGAGAAGGGAGGCTCCTGCTTTCAGGGATGGCTTCAGGGCTCCATCCCAATGCCAAGGCTGAAGTCAAGAGGTGAGGTTGGAGGCGTGGGCATGGAAGAATTGCAAGGATAGTGGTCAACCAACACAAGAATACAAACCAAAGAAACCAAACACAAGACACCAGTCTTAAAACAATTCAGCAGAATAATATTTCATGAGAGTTGATTGAATATAAGAGAAGGAGGGGTGGGTTATTTATAGAGTTCCCATGCCCTCTTCTTATTAGGACTTTAGCCCTCTCCTAGTTAGGATAGGTTTACACAATTTAAGTGGGAGAACAATTACAAAATAAACCTAGAACTAGGATTACAAGGTTGAATGAAATAAAAACTAGCTTTCTTTCTTTCATTTGAACTCTTCCACATGCTTGGACTTGGTCAACTCATGGAGGACGCCTATCCTAGGCATGTTGGGCTTCAAGGGGCAGCAAGGGGCCGGCCAAGAGTGGAGGGCACATGGGCTTTGGGCCTCTTGGAAGTTGGGGCACCTGGGCTGGTATATTCCGGGTATCAGACTGGAATCTTGGTTCTTAAAGGCTTGGGCCTTGCTCCTGGGCTTGAATTTCTTGGACTAAGATGCTGGTATCTCCCTGGAATCAATGGGTGCCCTGGGTTGAGGATATTCCATGGCATCTGGAAGGAATCTGGCATCTGGAATGGCATATGGAGGAATCAGGGCATCTGGAAAGCATCTAGAGGGTATCTAGGGCTCTAGGGTGTCAAACAAGATCCCATAAGCTGATGTAAATACCTCTGGCTCCTGGGTGAGGCCTGGTGGAACTCCAAAATAGGGTAACCTCCTCTCTTGTACAAAAATTGGACTCTTACTAGACTAATACTCAAGTACAGGACTCAATGGCTGACTAGGGTTGAGACAAATCAACTAGTCTCAACTTGTTACGGCCGTTACGATGACGTGGCATACCTCAGATTTTGCTGGGCGTGATTCGAGCCACGTGAAGTTTTTCGGGTCAGATGTGGCTCCACCTCGGTCGAAGTCGAGGTCGGTCCGGCCCTTCCTGCTCCTCCGCCAGGTGTCCGCCCAGGAGGGGTCCACCTCGGCCGAAGCCGGCGGCCCCTTGCTCCCTCGCCAGGTGGCACCCTGAGACGGTCCCACCTCGGTCGAGGTCGAGCCGGGCCCCCTCGCTCCTTCGCCAGGTGGCGCCCGGAGACGGGACCATCTCGGTCGAAATCGAGCGCCCCTCTGCCGCTCCGCCAGGTGTCCACCCAGGAAGGGTCCATCTTGGCCAAAGCCGGCGGCCCCTTGCTCCCTCACCAGGTGGCTCCCTGAGACGGTCCCACCTCAGCCGAGGTCGAGCCGGGCCCCCTCGCTACTTCGCCAGGTGGCGCCCGGAGATGGGACCACCTCAGCCGAAGTCGAGCGCCCCTCTGCCGCTTTGCCAGGTGTCCACCCAGGAGGGGTCCACCTCGGTCGAAGCCGGCGGCCCCTTGCTCCCTCGCCAGGTGGCGCCCTGAGACGGTCCCACCTCGGCCGAGGTCGAGCCGGGCCCTCTCGCTCCTTCGCCAGGTGGCGCCCGGAGACGGGACCACCTCGGCCGAAGTCGAGCGCCCCTCTGCCGCTCCGCCAGGTGTCCCCCCAGGAGGGGTCCACCTCGACCGAAGCCGGCGGCCCCTTGCTCCCTCACCATGTGGCGCCCTGAGACGGTCCCACCTCAGCCGAGGTCGAGTCAGGCCCTCTCGCTCCTTCGCCAGGTGGCGCCCGGAGATGGGACCACCTCGGCCGAAGTCGAGCGCCCCTCTGCCGCTCCGCCAGGTGTCCACCCAGGAGGGGTCTACCTCGGTCGAAGCCGGCGGACCCTTGCTCCCTCGCCAGGTAGCGCCCTGAGACGGTCCCACCTCAGCCGAGGTCGAGCCGGGCCCTCTCGCTCCTTCGCCAGGTGGCGCCCGGAGACGGGACCACCTCGGCCGAAGTCGAGCGCCCCTCTGCCGCTCCGCCAGGTGTCCACCCAGGAGGGGTCCACCTCGGTCGAAGCCGGTGGCCCCTTGCTCCCTCGCTAGGTGGCGCCCTGAGATGGTCCCACCTCGGTCGAGGTCGAGCTGGGCCCCCTCACCCCTTCACCAGGTGGCACCCAAAGATGGGACCACCTCGGCCGAAGTCGAGCGCCCCTCTGCCGCTCCGCCAGGTGTCCACCCAAGAGGGGTCCACCTCGGTCGAAGCCGGTGGCCCCTTGCTCCCTCGCCAGGTGGCGCCCTGAGACGGTCCCACCTCGGCCGAGGTCGAACCAGGCCCTCTCACTCCTTCGCCAGGTGGCGCCCGGAGATGGGACCACCTCGGCCGAAGTCGAGCGCCCCTCTGCCGCTCCGCCAGGTGTCCGCCCAGGAGAGGTCCACCTCGGCCGAGGCAGGCCAACCTATGCGATGAAGCCTTCTAGGAGAAGGAGCATGAGCTCCGAGATTTTTCCTCGAGCCGTGCACACCGCACCCCGAGAGAAGCGCCCGTACGATCGACAGCGACACACGAAACATCGCTTACATCGGCCCGACAGGTTCCGCAGTCGAGAGGCGAAGTCCTGACAAAATAGGACCCAATAACGGGCATCATCGGTGCCTGAGAAGGAGAGCGCTCACGCTCGGCCTAAGGTCTGGTCGGCGGTCTGGCTAGCGCCCTCCCTTTACTCTTTCCTCGCTAGGCCTGGCAAGCAAGGCGGGGAGGCCACCGGGTTCTTTGATCCAAAAGGGAAAGGGGAAAGAGATGGAGGGGAGGAGGTGAAAGCGACGAGGGGGCCTCCCAAAGGCGGCAAACGAAAAGGCAACGTGAGGAGTTAAAAGGAAGGGGAGAGTAGATGACCAGGTAAGCAAGAAACGGAGGCTGGGAAAAGGAAAAGTACCAAGAGCAGGATCCAAGATCCCGAGATGGGACCTTCGGCGCGAGCTCGGTGGAGGAACCCGGCCGGATTTCTATTCTTCCTGAGACCTTTCTTGCTAGCACATTCTCTAAGTCTGGGACTCCTTCGGGGGCCCGTCTCGGAGATTCTGTTCCCTCTCGCCGTTTACTAACTTGACCGTCGGAGCTCCCTCGCCGGGATACCCGGCCAGGGCTTCTGACCTTGTCTTGTAGGATTGAGAGCCAAGAGACCCCGGGGCGAGACGGTCTAGTCAAATCGGCGGCTCCGAAGCCACAGGCACGGTGGCGAGATCGGCAACACAACTTATTACAGGACTCAGTCTTATTTACTTAGAAAAATGTGATACATGGCTAAGTAAACCGATTGGACCCGGTAATCTGTGTCTGATCCTGATGCCCCCACCAATTCTCCCGAGATGGAAGGAACTCGATCCCATCGAGTAAGGGTCAATTTGGCTCTCATACTACTCGAGTAGGTCTGAGTTGAGTCACTGCAAATCCTCATGGGTGATTCACGAGTCCTCAAATTATGGCCGACCAAGCCACCGGATCAAATACCTCTGATAGCCTCTATTCCGGGTACTGATGGCTTGATCATCCAGGATTCTCTCAATCTTTTTCTCACTATTTGGCCAATTTATTGGTGGACACTTTGGGGCAGGCTCACTCTCAATGGAAGGGATAGGTCCAAAAGGCTCGCTGGATATCGCTGCTAGCTCCCTATACTCTACAAGGTCTGAGATGTTGAAGGTGGAACTAATACCTAAGTTGGGTGGTAACTCAAGCACATAGGCATTGGGTCCAACTCTTTTTATTATCTTGAATGGGCCAGCTCCATGAGCATGAAGTTTCTTTACAGTCCCTGGAGGGAACCGTTCATGCCTAAGCCTGATCATCACAAAATTTGCTGCAAAAAATTCTTTAGCTCTCTTTTGGGAATTAGCCAAGTTCTTATATAGTTCATTATTTAGGTTTATCTTTTGGCTAACTTTTTGATGCAGATCCCTAACATGTTATGTAAAAGACTCAGCTGACTTAGAACTCATGCATGTGAGGGTAAGAGGATCAAATCAAGAGGTTTATTGAGTTTGTAACCATGCATAACCTCAAAAGGACTCTTCCCTATGGACCTATTAACAGAACTATTATAAGCAAATTCAGCTCGGGATAACAATAAGTCCCAATTTCCCATGTGTTCACCTACGATGCATCTAAGAAGATTTCCTAAACTTTCTGTTCACTACCTCGGTCTGACCATCAGTCTATGGGTAGTAGGCTATGGAAAATTTTAACTTGGTACCTAATAAGTGCCTAAGGGTTTTTCAAAAGTAACTGGTAAAACGAACATCCCTATCTGACACTATTGTCTTAGGCAATCCATGTAACCTAACCACGTGATCAAGGAAAAGACGAGCTACTCTAGATGCGTCAAAAATTTGAGAGCAGGGTATAAAGTGGGCCATTTTGGAAAACCTATCGACCACTACACATATGGAATCATGTTTCCTGAGGGTCTTAGGTAGCCTAGAACAAAGTCCATGCTTAAGTCCTGCCATGGATGGTTTGGTACGGGTAGACGGGTATATAATCCAGTGTTTTGTTTCTACAACTTTGCAACAGCACAGGTTCTACATTTAGACACTATATTGGCAACATCCCTCTTTAAACTAGAACAAAAGAACTGGTCCTCCACAACTAAAATAGTCTTATTTCTCCCAAAGTGACCAGCAAGGCCTCTTGCATGGATTTCCTAGACTAAGAATTCTCTAAGGGATGTCTTGGAAATACACAACCTATTATTCTTAAACAAATAACCATCTTGAAGGGTGTATTCACTATGGGTGCTAGATGGTCCTTGGGTTAGGGATTGGACAACTTCACTAAAGTCAGGACAACTTTCATATTCTCCTTTTAACCTATTAAATCCAATGACTTCGGTGCTAACAGAGTTTAATAGTAAGGCTCATCTGCTAAGGGCGTTAGCTACCTTGTTCTCAGTTCCAGCTTGGTGTTTTAATACAAAGGTATAGGCTTGTATAAACTCTACCGACTTAGCATGCCTAGGATTTAACTGTTGGGAATTATGTACCAAAGCCAATCGTCTAGGCTGTAGACGGTTGTGCTATCTTGTATTTGTATATAAATTTTCTAATGAATAAAAGGTTATTCTTTTTGGTTGTTCATCATATTTACATTTTCCTGAAATGAACTCTTGTATGATGAAGTCCTTAGAACTACATTGTTTTGATATAGAGAGGATATATCATGTGGTTCTTAAAGTAGTTCATAACCAAAGGATACATTGTTATAGGATGATAATGTATTAAGTATAGGTTATTGTATATCACATTTGTTGATTATCCTCTTAACCAATGAGTGTGGAGACACTGGTGTGACATGCAAGTGAAATGTATGACATCTCACTAAATGTGACGATCTGCGGAGCTCCCTTCTGCCAAAGGGTTGCTCACGAAGGGATATGGGTATATGTGTCCCTCAGACCTGAGGTCATCATGGCAGCTTGCAAGCAACTCACTATACTTTGGTGCTGGACTACCTGGATTTCTAATCCAGTGATGGAAGGTTCTGGGTGTAGTCAAGTACTTATGGAGCAGTGGTGGATCAAGATGGAATTGACCTCTCCAAATAGTTCGAAGTGAATGACTCACTATGTCTCAATTTAGCAAAACCTTGGCCAGGGTAGTTCTTGTGAGGAGTCATGGAACTTGTGAGGTTAAGACATGATCCGAATAAACCAAATTAGGGTTGGCAGTCGAATCCTAGGTCATCTTGAGCATTATGAGGTCAGAGGGATGAATTATGTGGCAACCATATGCTAGAGGTTCTTGTGAGGTGCTCTGCATCTTCAACCTATCCGGACGTTGGGTATCATTGCTAGATGAGGACTTTGACTGGTACTGAAAATATTCCAGTGCTACCGGCTTAGTGTTTGAACCTATGGGGTCACACACTATAGAGGATTTCTATCTGATCTTATGGCTAATCAATGATTGAGAATCGTTTTCCATCACTGAAAGTCAATATGATTGACTTTGTTCCAAGTGTCGATACTTGAAATTTTGCAGGTGTCGACACTTGGAGAAGTGTCGATACTTGGCAATTTTCGTGAGTCGACACTTCCTGTGACGAGCATATTTCTGGGAAGAAATTTTGGGAGGATTTTGGACAAGTTTTGACTTGATTTGAATTTCAAATTCAAACCAGATTTGGCTCCAAGGTTATTTGGTATGATAGTCATAGTTACCTTCTTGGGTTGGACCCATTTGGTATAGCCTTGATCTTCTCCCCCATTCTCTCCTCTCATCTCTCCTCCTTCCTCTTTCTCCCTCTCATGGCTGCACCTATAAATGAAGGTCATTCTATAGGTTCCAGAGGTTACAACAACTAGAGAGACACAACAAGAAAAAAGAGAAAAGATAGAGAAGGGTTGTGAGAGGTCTAGGGATTGGGTGTGAGAATCCTAGCATTCTAGCTACGTCTTGGGAAGAGAGTTCTTTTGGAAAAGGGTTCCAGCTCTCCTCCTAGTCTTCCCGAAAGAAGAAGTTCGATCCAAGGATCCCGAAGAGCTAGCACTTCGAGGGAGTTGATCAGAGTCGAGCCCAGGTATGGATTGCCTGTAGAGGCTAGACACGTGTGTGGCTCGAGTGCCCTCCTCCTTCTATAGCTTTTCTCTAGTGTAAAGGTATAGTACTTTTATATTTATGTTTCTGTCTTGCTTTGATGTTATGATGCATGCTATTACATTATGATAGATCCTGTTGCAGGCAGATTGGTAGATCATTTAGATCTATCTACCGAACCTTCCATTGTGCATGTTTTAAAATTATTTTAAAATGCATATTTTCTGCCCTGCTTTCGTGAATGCATGTTTGCATCTTGGTATGCTTCGTAGATGCACTTCACCTTCAATGGTATCAGAGCAATAGGTTCCTTTTTATAGTGTAATGATTCTAGCATGCTAATAACATCACTTCTTAAGTACTTGGATTGAGTGCTTCACCATGGCCATCCGGTCATAAGAGAGAAGTAGGGCTGCAAGACCCTCTTTTCCCATTCAATGGGATCTCCTAGGGCATGTAGGGGTACCAATGTGATTGACTCTTGGAAAGAAAAATAAGAAGCAAAAAAATGTAGATTAAAAAATGTTTTAATCTAATGAAATGATCATAAAACAACTTTAGATAAGATCTAAGAGTTTTTATTGATCGGTTTTTATTGAATGTTTGGAGAAACATTAGATTTGAAATCACTATATTTTCACTATCTCAGGCTATGAGTCAACACTTGGCCTTGTAAGTGTCAACTTATGAGAAAATTTCCTGGGATCTGGGTTCAGTTTTTCTCCTGTGATAAGTTGAAGTGTCGACACATGGGCTCATGAGCCGACACTTGGGCTCGTGAACTGACACTTGGCCTTGTAAGCTCGACTCATGAGCACTTGCCAAAAAACTTGGTTTTCTATTTTTCTCCTGTCTCAGGCCTTGAGTCGACCCATGTGTCGACACTTGCTCCTGGTGAGTCAACACTTGGGATGAAAATACAGAAAAATAGTGAATTTAAATTTTGAAATTTTTATAAAATTAATTTATATATGTAAATTAAAATTATTTTAATTTAATTAAGGCTATTAAACTTAATTGAAAATTAAGAATGACTAAGAACTCTAAGAATATTATTCAAAGATTTTAAGTCATTTCAATAAGCCTTAAGGGTCATGGGTTAGCTCTATTAGGTCCTTAATTATATTAGACCTAAGTTTAGATCCATTGGACAATTTAGAGAACTAATCTAATCAAATGTTGAGTTAGGATTTCTTCTCTAGATCTATCTAATAGTTAGATTGATTAGTCCATAATTTAAATAGATCTAATTTATGGCTCAGTGGAAAGCTAGTCTAATCGAGTCTGATGAACCGATTAGTGTCGAGGTAAGTTTGGCATTTTGATCATGATTCTTTGGGGCTACCTCTTACCTGGCCAACTCTGTTGGTGTCTAAGGCAAGACGGTTAATGGTGGAACCCAACCCATGATCTCATTTACCTGGCCAATGTGGTCGATCAGGATTGATTGGATAGTTCATTGACTCATGTTAACCCTTGTCACCCAAGGTTCATCAGTCTTGACTGATTTTAGGTGCCCATTGATCATTTGTTATGAGTAACCCTCCTAGATTACTGAATTGGTCAGTGGGAGGTTGATCCATTCTTCTCATCTCTTCATCTGTCACATTATTTAAAAACTCTTTAAATTATTAGGTCCTTAAAATGATAAAGTTATAGGAACACTTCAGCATTTGGCACAGACAAAAATCCTTGGCATGCCAAGTGTCGACACCCAGAACCAAGTGTCGACACTTAGATTTCCAAGTATCGACTTAAGGCCTGAGAATTTTGAAAATACAGAACTTTTTAATTTGAGGATTTTTGTGTCAAGTGTCGACACCTGTGCATCAAGTGTCGACACTTGAAAGTTCAAGTATCGACACCTAGAAATCAAGTGTCGACACTTGACAGCCAAGTGTCGACACCTGACAGCCAAGTGTCGACACTTGCAGCCTGACGGCTCTAACAGATCTATTTTTCTGGCTTGCAGAACTTGCTTTTCAAGCTCCAAACAGCTATTTCCGAGGTTCCAACGGTCACAAACCATTTTTTGGAAGGTTCTTAGTGTATTTAACCTCCACCAACCTCATTTTAAAGATAAGGAAGTGCATTCAAGTCTACTCAAAAGCCAAAAAAGCCTATATTCTCTCAAATATTTCACATCAAAAGCCTCTTATAGTTTGATTCCTTGAAAAGCCTACAAGCTCATCCTTACTTCATTCCAAAAGAGACACTTTGAAGGAGATTCCAAGAAAGAGTCAAGACAAAACATCAACTTGAGCTTCAAAGATTCCATTCTACTCTTGAAGAGAGTTTGTTTTAGTTTTAAATTGTATATCTGTTTTTATATTATGATTTGATCTTGCTTTCAAGGGTGTCTTGAAAGAAGATTATTGTGGTTTGTTGGTGAGCCAAAGAGATAAAACCAACTAGGATTAACTTGTGAGCCCGAAGACAAAACAAGTGTTAAGGTTTATTGGTAAGTCTAGGTGACAAAACCAACTTAGGTTTTGACTTGTGAGCCTTGTGAAAAACAAGTCAACTATAATCTTATTTAGATTATAGTGAAATTCCCAAGGGTAGCTTAGGGAGTGGATGTAGATACTAGGCTTGCACCGAACCACTATAAACCTTGTATTTGTGTGTGATTGCCCTCTTCCTCTCTTGCTCTTTTGTTTATTGCTATTGCTTTGAATATCTTGCATTGAATTCATCATTTTTCACTAGCACCACTAGTCCCTCTCATTATTGTCTTAAATTTATTAAAAGACCCAATTCACCCCCCCTCTTGGGCTCCATTTCTGGGCAACAAGTGGTATCATAGCACCGGTACTCTCTTGTAGGTCCAAGGATCTTGAGTAAAAGATCATAGCAGCCCCAATAGGAATGGATATTGTTGAAGGTCAAGCTTCAAATCGTCCCCCACTTTTTAATGGCATAAATTACACATACTGGAAGACATGCATGCACATATTTATTCAAGCTCTTGATTATAATTTGTGGAGGACAATTGTAAAAGGTCCTCATCAGCCTACGATGCTGATTAATGGTATTCTCACTCCAAAGTTGGAAGATAATTGGGATGAGAATGACATTAAGCAAATCGAGCTTAATGCTAAGGCTATGAATCTTTTATTCTGTTCTCTTGACCTAAGTGAATTTAATAGAATATCTAATTGTCTCTCCGCCAAGGAGATTTGGGATACACTTGAGGTTATCCATGAGGGTACACACCAAGTGAAAACCACAAGGTCAACATGCTTACTCACACATATGAAATGTTTAAAATGGAACCAACTAAGTCTATTAGTGAGATGTACACTAGGTTCACAAATATTGTGAATGGCATGAGAAGCCTATAAAAAATTATTTCTAACGGTGAACTTGTGAATAAACTTCTCAGGTCTCTACTAGCTTCGTGGGATGCAAAAGTAACAGCAATTGAAGAAGCTAAGGATGTCAACACTCTTCCACTGGAACAACTGTTGGGTTCTCTAATGACCTATGAGCTCTCCCTCAAACAAAAGAATGGAGAGGTCGACAAAAAGAAGAAGGTAATCGCATTCAAATCTACTGCTAGAGAGGAATCAAGCGAAGACTCCGAAGAAGATGATGAAGAAGATGAAACGGCTCTATTGGCAAGAAAATTCAGAAGGTTCATGAGGAAGAAAAAGTTTAACTACAAAAAGAAATCTCTGAAAGGTGAGCCGAGTAAAGAGAATAACAAAGAAAAGGAGAAGGAGCAGCCTACTTGCTTTGAGTACAAAAAACCTGGCCATTTCAAGGTAGACTGCCCCTTGTTAAAGAAAAGCAGAAGAAAGCTGAGAAAGAAAGCCATGATGGCAACCTGGAGTGAAAGTGAAGACTCCAGTTCTGAGGAAGAACAGCAGGAGGTAGCAAACTTCTGTCTGATGGTCGATCATGATGAGGTATGTTTCGAAATAGAAAATAAATTTACTTTTGATAAGCTTCATGAAGTTTTTGATGAATTAGTCATAGAATTTTAAAAGTTAAAATCAAAACATAAAGATTTAAAGAAGCAAAATTTGGATCTAGCCAAAACAAATAACAGGCTTTCAAATGAAAATGAATGCTTTCTTATTCAAAATAAAAAATTAAATGATAAGATTATTGTACTTGAAAAAGAAAAAGATGTCTTGAAAAAGAAAAGTGACTCACTTTCAAATGAAAATTTATCAAAACAAAGCAAAGAAATTTTAAATGAAAACAAAAGATATAAAGAAGAAATTGAAAAATTAAAACCTTTTGTAGAAAAATTTACTTATAATTCTGAAAAATTGAATTTACTTTTAAATAATCAAAGAGTAGTATTTGATAAAGCAGGTTTAGGATTCAAAACTCATAAGAAACAAAAACTCTTTAAAAATTTCTTTGTGTCTGCATCTTCATCCATTACTTGCTATACTTGTGGTACTAAAGGACACAAATCTTATATGTGCAACAAAAGAATACTGAGTAACACTAAGAAAGTTTGGGTTCCGAAAGGAACCAATGCCACTAACCAAAAAGGACCCAAGATGGCTTGGGTACCTAAAGTCTCCACTTGATCTTTATTGCAGGTATGCCTTGCAACCAATAAGAAAAGGATGTGGTACCTTGATAGCGGTTGCTCAAGGCATATGACAGGAGATGTGGAGCAGTTCTCATCACTCGTATATCAAAATGGTGGCAATGTAACTTTTGGTGATAATGGAAAGGGCAAAATTATCGGTATTGGTAAAGTCCATATCACCCCTACCTCTTACATTGATAATGTCTTATATGTTGATGGTTTGAAACATAACTTGCTTAGCATTAGTCAGTTTTGTGACAAAAATTTTAAAGTTATTTTTGAATCTTCTTTGTGCATTGTTTCTAGTCTAGTTGACAATGGCATTAAGTTCATTGGTCATAGGCATGGCAATATTTATATGGTTAATCTTGATGATCTCTCTATTCAAAAAGGTCAATGCCTAGTGGCAATGGAAGCCAAGATCGATGAAACTAGTTGGCTTTGGCATCGCAGACTAGGACATGCAAGCATGCATTTAATTTCAAAACTTGGCAAAAAGAACTTGGTAAAAGATTTGCCTAAACTCAATTTTGAAAAAGACAAGATCTGCGGTGCATGTCAACTTAGAAAACAAACCAAATCCTCTTTCAAACCAAAAGGAATAATCTCTTCATCTAGACCTTTGGAATTGCTTCACATGGACCTCTTTGGGCTAACTAGAACATTTAGTTTGGGAGGTAAGAAGTATGGTCTAGTCATTGTAGATGATTTCTCACGATTTACATGGGTCATGTTTTTAGCACATAAAGATGAGACTTTTTCTGAATTCATTAGATTTCATAAAAGAGTTTTGAATGAAAAAGGTGTTTCAGTCGTATCTTTGAGAAGTGGTCATGGAACCGAATTTGAAAATACTGATTTTGATAAATTTTGTATTGAAAATGGAATTCATCATAATTTTTCTGCACCTAGGACACCTCAACAAAATGGGGTAGTAGAAAGAAAAAATAGAACTCTTGAAGAAATGGCACGCACCATGCTTTGTGAAAATGATTTACCTAGATATTTTTGGGCGGAAGCCATAAATACTGCATGCTATGTTTTAAATCAAGTTTTAATTCGACCGATTTTAAAGAAAACACCTTATGAGCTTTGGAAGGGTAAAAAACCCTCAATTCATTATTTTCATATTTTTGGATGCCGTTGTTTCATCTTAAATAATGGTAAAGATAATTTAAGTAAATTTGATGCCAAATCAGATGAGGGAGTCTTTCTAGGCTACTCCACATCTCGTAAGGCATACAGGGTCTTCAACAGAAGAACACTTGTTGTTGAAGAATCCATACATGTGGTATTTGATGAAACTAACCAAAAATCTTCAAGAAAAGAAGATGTACTTTCTGATGAAATAGGTAGCAAGAAAACTGAAGAAATAAACAACAACGAAGGGCTTACCAAGGAACAGAATGATGATCAAAACACTGAAGGAGATCAAGCACAAGGTGATGAAAACACGTCAACAGTTGACCCATTACCAAAAGAATGGAGGTATGCTCATGGACACCCAAAAGAACTAATTATCGGTGATCCATCTAAAGGTGTAAGTACTCGATCATCCCTCAGAAATATCTGTGATTACTTAGCTTTTGTTTCTCAAATTGAATCTAAGACTATTGAGGAAGATGAATGTGATAGTAATTGGATAAATGCTATGAAAGATGAACTTAACAAATTTAAAAGAAACAATGTTTGGACTTTAGTACATAGGCCTTCAAACACTTCAATTATTGGTACAAAGTGGGTTTTTCGAAATAAACATGATGAAAATGGAATAGTTACTAGAAATAAAGCTAGACTAGTTGCCAAAGGATACAATCAGGAGGAAAGAATAGATTTTGATAAAACCTTTGCTCCTGTGGCTAGACTTGAGGCAATTAGGCTATTGTTGGCTTTTGCTTACTTCATGAATTTTAAATTGTATCAAATGGACGTTAAAAGTGCCTTTTTAAATGGTCTAATTGAAGAAGAAGTTTACGTTGAGCAACCCCCTGGTTTTGAAAATTCTGAATTTTCAAATCATGTTTACAAACTTTATAAAGCTTTGTATAGATTGAAACAAGCTCCAAGAGCTTGGTATGATCGTTTTAGCTCTTTTTTGCTCAAAAATGATTTTACTAGAGGTAATGTAGATAAAACTTTGTTTTTAAAGAAAAAGAATGATGATCTCTTAGTAGTACAAATCTATGTAGATGATATAATATTTGGTGCTACTAATGAATCTCTTTGTTAAGATTTTGCAAAGTTAATGCAGGGTGAGTTCGAGATGAGCATGATGGGAGAACTGAATTTTTTCCTCGGACTCCAAATAAAGCAAACCAAAGAGGGGATCTTCATCAACCAAACAAAATACACAAAAGAAATACTCAAGAAGTTTGGAATGGAGAACACTAAGCCTTTAGGTACCCCTATGAGCTCTTCTTGTAGACTTGACAAGGATGAATCAGGTAAGTCTATAGACCAAAAATTATATCGTGGCATGATCGGTTCATTGTTATATCTTACTGCCAGTAGGCCAGATATCATGTTTAGTGTCTGTATGTGTGCTAGATATCAGTCTAATCCTAAAGAGTCTCATCTTTTGGTTGTTAAACACATACTTAGATATCTATCTGGTTCAATCGGAAATTGGTTTATGGTACTCTAGAGATTCTTCATTTGAATTGATTGCTTATTCTGATGTTGATTTTGCTGGGTGTAAACTTGATCGTAAAAGTACTAGTGGAACCTGTCAGTTTCTTGGAGTAAATTTGATCTCTTGGAGTAGCAAAAAACAGAACTCAGTTGCTTTATCTACGGCGGAAGCCGAATATATAGCAACTGGAAGCTGTTGTGCTCAAATCCTTTGGATCAAACAACAACTCGAAGATTTTGGCATTAAACTAACTAAGACACTCATAAGATGCGACAAAACTAGTGCAATCAACCTATCTAAAAATCCTGTGCAACATTGAAGATGTAAACACATTGAAATAAGACATCATTTCATAAGAGATCATATACAAAACTCTAATGTTATTCTTAATTTTGTATGTACTGATGATCAGTTAGCAGATGTGTTTACCAAGCCTTTGAGTGAGGATAGGTTCTGTCTGATTAGAAGAGAGTTAGGTGTCATTGATCCATTCTCCTAGAACTCTCTTAGATTTAATTATACCTAAATCTTAGAGCTCAAAACCACTTGCTAAAAGTCCCAAAAATCTGATTGAATTATTTCCTATTTTTTTCTAAAATTTTTTTGGATTTTCTCAAATTTTTGGCCAAGTGTCGACACTTGGAAATTGTCAAGTGTCGACACCTGACCAAGTGTCGACACTTGATACAATCTAAGTGTCGACACTTGCGAAACAGAAACAGTTTTTAAAAAGGGCCAACCGAGGGTTTTTGTCATTTTCTCCGCCCGTTGATTTCTTGCAACAGTGGTCCCCTCTGTCCAAATCCTTCCATTTACCTTTTAACCCATCACAAATCAGGTAATCCCTCTCTTGATTTCACTTTATTTTCTTTTTATTTTTCTTGAATTTGCGTTTTTCAACTGTCAAACGTGAATAGGGTTTTTCTGAACTTTTTTAGGAATTTTGACCAGATTTTCATGTGTTTTAGTGGATTTCTAAAGTTCCATTTGAGGGATTGGTGGTTTAAACATATTTTTTCTTGGATTTCCCATGTTTTTGGTCGTTTTCAAGCTTATTTCACCCATTTTTTGAAAAAATACTATTTTATTGATTTTGGCCGAAATAATTTGGGTTTTTATCTAAATTAAATATACTAAATCCATTTATTGTTGATTTAGAAAGGATTTTCATGATATGTTTGCGATATTTTCACTTCTTTGCTAAAACCCTAAGTGTTTTAGACCCAAATTCCATGGGTTTTGATTTTTAGGCCTTACAAAAAGTATTTTCCAAAGGTTCAAATGTGTTTTAATGAATAAAAATATTTTCTATAAAAATATGTTCGGAATATTGTATTTAATCAAAGTATTAGTTGTAAAAATCTCACCTTAAACTGATTTACAGTTTTTCAAATGTTGTTTGAGGTATTTTACAACCCAAAATTGGTTTAAATTCTGGTTTTTAAAACATATCTGAACACCTTTTTTAAGAAATGAAACTCTCCTTATCTCAGCCTGTAGCCAGTCCCATAGTTCTAAACCTATCTTCCTTCTTCCTTGGTCAGCTTGCTGTAATGGGTCCCAGGAAGAGACTTGCAGTTAGGGAGAGGCCTAGTCGTGGTGTAGAAAGGAGGTCGAAGGCTAGATTTGACCCTGCTCAGGCTAGCAGCTCGGCCACACCGAGTTCCCCCCTGCAGAGAGGATAGCAGGGAAGCTAGTAGCCTCTGGGAGGAGAGTCGACCTGGAGTGTTTTGACAGGCACCATTTCAGTATTCGACAGGTGCTCACTGATACAGGATTAGTACCATTCTGTACTATGTAAGAGAGGTACTATCCTCATCTAGTGAGAGAGTTCTATGGTGCGTTAGATTGTCGACGACTTCTGTGGACTATGATAGTCAGAGGCATTCAGATTTCACTGACAGAAGAGCTTTTGGGCAGAGTATGGGAGATCCCCCGTAGGGGAGTCTGTGTCTTTTCGGTAGATGATAGATAGGCTGCCTTTAGGTGCATTCTTGAGAGAGAGGATGTTCGCGGTATATCTGTAGTTACCGCGAACCAGTTGTCTTTGGAGATGCGCCTATTGCACCACATCACAGCACACATACTTCTATCGAAGACTGGGAGATTTGACTTCATCACTAAGAGGGAGTTGATGGTGATGACGAGCCTGATAGAGAGGAGACAGATTGATCTTCCATCCTTGATGCTTACTCAGATGCATGATGCTGCGACATAGCGCCGTCACTGTTTACCTTATGGCATGGCACTGACCAGATTATTCAGAGCTTGTGGAGTATCACTGGAGGGGGAGATCCCCAAGGAGATACTACACATAGATGTGTATGATGAGAGGTCTTTGCACCGTATGGGATACAGATTAGTTGGAGGTCGATGGGTGCACAGAGAGTCTGGCCAGGAGCCAGATGAGGAGGACGAGATTCGAGAGGCAGAGGCTGGACCATCTGAGCCAGCAGTTTTTCCTCCAGTTGATATCCCATCGACACAGGCAGAGCATTCAACTCCTGATACTTCAGCTCCTCCACCACCTTCTACTGGACTATCTTTTGAGGAGCATGCCAGAGAGTAGTTCACTAAGATCAGGGGTGAGATGACTCAGCTACGTAGCGAGGTTGAGCTTCTTCGAGCACATACTACCTCGGAGCATGCTGAGATTCGTAGATCTATGGAGGAGGGATTCTCTCATATTGAGGATCTGTTGAGATCCCTTATACCTCCTGCAGCCCCTGCAGTTGTACCATCAGATGATGATGATGATCATGATGATGATGATGATGATGATGATGGCGATCACCTGAGCGACCATGCTGATTCTGTTGAGGGTGGTGATCGGGATGACGACAGAGCTACAGAGGTTGTGGGCCGTGACAGTGACAGTGATGACAGTGCTGATGATTATGAGGTGGTCAGTCGCGATCCTCCCACTACCCCAGCTCCTCCTACTGACTTGGTTGATTCCACACCGGACCTTGTTACACCAGCTGATCTTCTTTCCCCCCTTCCACTAGATCATCTAGGGTTGTAACCATCTTTGGTCCTTCTGGCCGCACTAGGAGTCGTCGAGCTTTAGCACCTCCTAGGGCCTTAGCCACTAGATCGAGGATCTGTGCCCCATTCAGTCTTGAGATTCCATCTGACAAGGATTAGCCTCACAGATGTCTGTTATAGTTCATATGTTATATGTTTCTGATATTTGTATGACTCTGATGATATCTGTATGTTTCAGTTCTTGCTGATGACTCAGCAAATTTTTATACTGAAAACTTGTCTATTATATATATTTCAGTTCGGTGCTCATTATTTGTGTTTGAATGGTTCGATTTACCTTCTTTAGCTCTGATACTCTTTTATGTTGGTATATTTTTGGCTCTGATACCTATCTTATTTTCTCTACCATCTTTTTGTCTCCATGCTCATTGTGAGGGGGAGGTTATTCCCCTTTCTAATGATTGACAAAAAGGGAGAGAAATTGTATTGATTGTATTGATTGTATAGATGCATAATTTTTGAATTTTTGTGGTTTCACCTTGTAAGAATCTTTGAAATTTACCTTAATAAGAAGTATCTAATTAAGGGGGAGATTGATTCTTCCTAACTATGAAGTTTTTGCCTCTCTTATGGACTTAATTTCATATTCATAAATTATAATAGTTAAAGTTTGAAATGTATTGTCATTTTACTCAAGATTTTGTCATCATCAAAAAGGGAGAGATTGTTGGCTCCACCCAGTGATTTTGATGAATAACAAAATATTGAGTGCATATTGTATACTAATGAGGATTTCAAGTTGTGAGTTTTCAGGAAGAAAGCACCTCAAAATCTCAAAAACTTATGGTTCATGGCATGTAATGGCACGGAGCATTTCTCACGAATCCAGACATCCTCTTCATTGAAAAGGGGCATCTAAATATTTAAATATTATGTGTTTATGATTCATTTAAATTTCAAAGTCTATATTTATGTTTTTAAAGCTGTTTACACTTGAATCTGAGATTTTCAGTCTCAAGTGTCGACACTTGGAAGGTCAAGTGTCGACACTTCAGCATTTGGCACAGACTGATGCAGAACAAATAAAGGGATGCGATGCGGAAGTAAATTAAGATTAACTAATTTTTTTGTTGTTTTTATATGTTTGTAGAAGTTGGCTTCAAATCAAAGAAAAGTTAACCTAACATTGAAAGATACTAATATGATAATTAAAGCACAATTTTAAGGAAACTAAATTACCAGAGTAGTTCAGAAGCAACAGATCGCTGGGGGTTGAGAAACTCCCAGACCTAGGGTTTCGCTCCGAACTTTCAACAGAACAGAAACAAAGAGAAGAGATGGTTTACCTAACCAGACAATGATCTTCACAGATTTTGGTGGAAGAACTCTCCCGAGCAGATTGTTGGATCCTCGGATTCAGATATCTTCGCAATGGATCCTCCAATACTGGTCCTTTGGCGGGTTGGCTTCTCCTGAACTCAAGATCTGGAAGAGAAGAAAAACAATTGATGGAATCAGAGAGTCAAGGGAAAAATTTACCAGGTTGATGAACTTGAAGATTGAAATTGCTGAAAACTGGATTCTCCTGGAAGCTGATGTGATTTTCCTTGGAACTTGCTCTGGATCTGAAGTAGCCGGACTGGATCTAGATGAAGGTGGATGGCCTGGACTTGTAGAGAGAGAGAGGCCGTGGGAGATGGAAGGAGCTAGGGTTTGATGGATTGAAAATAATGAAGGGCGGCTAGGGTTTTGGATTTTTAAGTGGCTAACCTAGGGTTTTGGATAAAGATGGAGATCTCTCACCTCCTCAAGGCTCCAATGGAACCCGGATTACCCCCTCACAGAGTTCAACACTTAGAATAGTACGGAAGAAGAGAAACCTAGGTTACTCAACACAAGAGAATAGCAAAAATAATTTTTCTTCATTGATTGATTTCAACTTACAAGAGGGATGTAATTTATAATGCTTTACAAGGGAGAAGGGTTTCATATTTTCCCATGTGGGACTAAAGGAGGAGATCTCCAAATTAGGGCAAATCCCTTACATATGGTTGGCCAAAATACTAAAAATTAGGATTTAGATTATAAATGGCAGGTAGATGGCGCCACCTTGCTTGGAATTTTTCAAGAAAATTTTCTTCCTTTCCTGGATGAACTCTTTTGGACTCCTCCTTTTCTTCCTCCCTAAGTCAAGGCTCTTCCCATCTTTGTTTTAGGTGTTTTTGGCAGGTAATGGGCGCCCCTTGATATTCTCTTCCAAGAAAAACTTCTTCCCTTCTTTGCTTGGAATCACTTGGGAAAGTCTTGGCCGCCCCCTTGATTTGTGCTCTTCTCTTTATCTGGTGCATGAAAGAAGGAAGTTGCCATCTGTGGAGTGGGGACCAAAGGCTGCTGGATGTGGATATGGCACCCCCTGGACTGGGAGTGTGGCTGGGAGTGTGGTGTCCACTTGCCTGGTCTTGGGAGAAAATGTAACATCCCTGGTTAAAACCCTAGTCCACTATTGAGTCAACATGACTCAACAAAATAAAATGCAGGTAATGTAGACTCAAGCTAAATTGAGTTGATCTAGTCAACTCTTATTACAAACCAAAAACCCTAATTCTTCGGGCAAGGTTAATCAGAGATCCAGATGGAGCTCTGAAGTCTTCTTCTGAGTCTGGTGCCCGCACCAATTCTCCCAGGGTGGGAGAAACTCGACCCTGTCGAGTAAGGCTCAAGTTGGCTCTGGTATCTCTCCAAGAGGTCTGGGTCCAATTCTTGTAATTCTTCTCGGGAGATCCAAGAGTCATCAGAATCTGGCCTTCCTTGCCAGCGGACCAGGTACCTTTGGTATCCTCGATTACGAGTAAAGATAACCTGATCATCCAGGATCTTTTCAATCTGCTCTTTCCTCACAGGCCAGTTTGTTGGTGGACACATAGGGTCGGGATCACTCTCAATGATAGGGTTAGGCTCACTAGGAATCACAGCTGGCTCCCTGTACTCTACTAAGTCTGTAATGTTGAAAGTAGAGCTAATGCCTAGTTCTGGAGGCAACTCGAGCACATAGGCATTGGATCCTACTCTCTTTACCACTCTAAATGGTCCAGCTCCCCTAGCATGTAACTTTCTAACGGTTCCAGGAGGAAACCGTTCAGGCCTTAACCTAATCATCACATAGTCTCCCTCAACAAAAGATTTGACTCGCCTTTGAGTATCAGCCAACTTCTTATAAGTTTCATTACTTAAATTTATTTTGGCATGAATTTCTTTATGCAAGTCTTTTACATGCTGTGCAAAATTCTCAGCAGACTCGGAGACTCGAGTGTGGACAGGTAAAGGGACTAGGTCAAGAGGTGTGTGAGGTTTGTACCCATGTACAATTTCAAATGGACTCTTACCCATAGACCTATTGACCGAGTCATTGTACGCAAATTCTGCCCTTGGTAGGTATAAATCCCAATTTCTAGTGTTTTCACCAACAAGACATCTCAGCAGATTTCCTAGGCTACGGTTCACTACTTCAGTTTGGCCATCAGTTTGGGGATGATAGGCAGTTGAAAACTTAAGTTTTGTCCCTAACTTATGCCAAAGGGTCTTCCAAAAGTAACTGGTGAACCGGACATCCCTATCTGAAACGATTGTCTTAGGTAGGCCATGGAGTCTAACTATCTCATTGAAGAAAAGTGTGGCTACCTTAGACGCATCAAAGGTTTGGGAACAAGGCAAGAAGTGGGCCATTTTAGAGAATCGGTCGACTACGACACAGATAGAATCATATCTCCTCTGGGTCTTAGGTAAACCTAACACAAAATCCATACTCACATCTTGCCAAGGACGATCTGGGACAGGGAGTGGGGTATAAAGGCCAGTGTTTTGTTTTCGCTGTTTGGCAACAGCGCAGGTTCGACATCTAGCTACAATATTAGCTACATCCCTTTTCAAGCTAGGCCAGAAAAAGTGGTCTTCAATAGCTAGAATGGTCTTGTCTTTTCCAAAATGGCCGGCTAAACCTCCAGCATGGATTTCCCAAATCAAAAATTCCCTAAGAGAAGTTCTAGGGATGCAAAGCCTATTTTTGAAGAACAAAAAACCATCTACAAGGGTATAATCCTGGTGATTACTAGATGGTCCTTGAACTAGATCCTGATACACAGTTGTGAAATCCGGACAAGACTCATATTCCTCTTTGATTTGCTCAAACTCTATGACCTCAGTTCTAACAGAAGTTAATAACAGAGATCGGCGACTAAGGGCATCAGCTACATTATTCTCAACTCCAGCCTTATGTTTCAGGACAAAAGTATAGGACTGGATATATTCTACCCACTTAGCATGCCTAGGGTTAAGCTTCTTTTGGGAGTTCAGAAATCTAAGAGCCTCATGGTCCAAAAATAGTACAAATTCCTGCGGTAGCAAATAATGTCTCCAGTAACGCAAAGCTTGCACCACCGCATAAAATTCCTTATCATAAGTAGAATACCTAAGCTTAGCATCATTAAGTTTTTCACTAAAGAATGCTATGGGATGATTCTCTTGGCTTAGGACTCCACCTATTCCTACACCTGAAGCATCACAGGCAACCTCAAATACTTTAGAAAAATCGGGTAATCTCAGAATGGGTGCCTGGGTCATTTTATCCTTAAGATCTAGGAAGGCTTTATGGGCTGACTTAGTCCAATGAAATTCTCCCTTCCTAATACAATCAGTGATAGGAGCAGCTAAAGTACTAAACCCCTTGATGAATCGTCTATAGAAGGTAGCCAAGCCGTGGAAACTTCTAACTTCATGCACATTGGTTGGCTCTGGCCAGTCTACTATGGACCTAATCTTCTCAGGATCGGCCGCCACGCCGTCAGGGGTTACTACAAAACCAAGAAAGATAACTCTACTAGTCATGAATTCACACTTCTTAAGATTACCGTAGAGTCTATCATTCCTCAAAACTTGGCAGACTGCTCTAAGATGGCCTAGGTGATCTGCTGGGGTCTTACTATAGATCAGGATGTCATCAAAATAGACCACCACAAATTTTCCTATGAAATCTCTAAGTACCTGGGTCATAATTCTCATGAAAGTACTAGGGGCATTGGACAACCCAAAAGGCATAACAACCCATTCATAAAGACCATCCTTAGTTTTGAAAGCAGTTTTCCATTCATCCCCGGGTCTAATCCTAACCTGATGATAGCCGCTTTTGAGATCAATCTTAGAAAAAACCATTGCACCAGCCATCATATCAAGCATGTCATCTAGTCTAGGGATGGGAAACCTATATTTGATTATAATTTTATTGATGGCACGACTGTCAACACACATCCTCCACGTGCCATCTTTCTTTGGGGTCAGTAAGGCTGGGACTGCACAAGGGCTAAGACTTTCTCTAATAAACCCCTTCCTCAATAATTCTCCAACCTGCTTTTGCAGTTCTTCATGCTCAGATGGATTCATCCTGTAATGGAGCAAGTTGGGTAAAGTCGCTCCTGGGATTAGATCTATGGCATGCTGGATATCCCTAAGAGGTGGAAGGTGGTCTGGCAAATCCTCGGGAAAGACATCCTCAAATTCTTTTAACACAGGTTTAACTTCTTGAGGAGGCTCTGAGGGTTCCGAAGTTCTAAGTTCCTTAGCAGTCAACATCCAGATGGGTGAACCACTATGAATTTCTTGTTCTAGATCCTTAGCACTGATTAGGTTCACTCCAGTTTTCATCTCCTTAACCTTACCGGCTCCTTTAGTTACCTTGTCCTTAGGGGGAACTGAATGGATCGTAATCTTCTTCCCAATGAAACTAAAGACACAGGTATTGGATTTTCCTAAGAGGGTGGCATCATGATCATACAACCAAGGTCTTCCGAGAATTATACTGCTCACCCCCATGGGTAAGACATCGCACCAAATCTTTTCGTGATAAGATTGCATTTGGATTTGGACTTGACATCTAGACTGGATGGGTATGGAGGAAGAATCTACCCAAGAAACCTTATAGGGGTTGGGATGGGGAACTGGGATTAAGCCTAACATCTTGACAGTGCTAGTAGAGATGGCATTTACACAGCTCCCACTATCTATGATGATCTTACAAACCTTATCCCCTAATTTAAGAAAAGTCTGTAGGATGTTAGTCCTATGCCAATCCTCTTGAACTAGATTCTGGGATAGGATGCATCTTACAACTCCTAATTGGTCAGATTCATTGGGTTCCTCCTCTCCTTCATACTCAACCAAATTCATTCCGGCCTCATAAACTTCTTCTTCAAATTCCTCACTGGGCTCGGAATTATCATTCTCTCCCTCTTCTATGTAAAGGGATCTCCGTGGGCACTGGCTAGCAACATGACCTACCTTATGACACTTGAAACAGGCTATGGCAGTACACTGACTGGAAATGTGACCTGGTTTCTGACACTTAAAACATGTGATATTTGAACTAGGGGTTCTCTCGGTGTCAGGTGCCTTACCTTTGTCCATGGGCCTAGGGGTAGAAGTACCCTGAAAAGGTTTACTAGGGATAACTTGGCTAAGTCCATTCCTTGGGATTGGGGCACTAACCCTAGAAGGTATAGGTCCTCTCTGAAATTTCTCAGTGTTCAGTGCAATCTGGTAGGCTTGGTCTAGATCAGTAACCTCTCTCAGAAATAGTTCTCTCTTGATATCTTCCCTCAGTCCAGCCCTAAATCTAGACAAAGTGACTTCGTGGGCTTCACTCACATCACATCTCATTAGGTATTCATCAAAAGTAGCTATGTAGTCTGAGACAGATCGGTTTCCTTGCTTCAGGTTTTGCCATTGGTCTAACAGGTTTTGCTGGTATGAAATGGGTAGGTATTTATCTCTCAATTTTTCTTTCATACCCTGCCAAGTGGTTATGGGCTCAACATTCCGTCTCCTAGTGGTTAGCTCAATGTTCCCCCAGTATAACCTAGCTTGATGCACTAATTTCATCTTGGCAAACTTGTATTTCCTCTCCTCAGACATAGCATACCACTCAAAGTATTGGTCCATCTCACCCTCCCAATCAGAATACACCTTAGGGTTCAGACTACCATCAAAAGTGGGTGCATCTAATTTGATGTTCCTGATGAACCTATCATCTCTATCTTCAGGCTCTGGGTCAGGCCTCCTATGATTAGGTTCAGGATCTCTATATAAAGGCCTTCTAGGCTCCTGATGTGGGTGAGGTTGAGGCACATTAAAATCGGGGTCAGGAGTCCAATTCCGATGTCTAGGTTCTTCAAGTACTTGGACTCGGTCCCTAAGTTGGGTAAGATCCTCATGAATTTGTGCGCTAAACTGGGCCACAGTGTTTGTCATATCCTGATTCATTTTAGCCATACTTTCAGTAAGAGTTCTGATCATGGCCTCTAAATCAGGTTGGGTTTGACCAGGTTGATATGGCACTCCGTTTCTGGTAGACATGATAATTCAAGCAAGCACACAAAATGAGACTAGACTAAATCGACTACTGGATCACTAGACCTAGAGTCCAAACTAGATGCCCAATCAGAGTGGCAAGCTAGCCTGTAGTAACTCAGGACTCAGCCAGGCAGGTGTAAGGGGAGTGTTAGGTCCCTGATTGCCAAACCTAGACACCAATCAGTGATTGGCCAGGTAGGCGGACCAGCACACAAGCCCTTCGGGAATGGATCCCTGAACCACCATTCTAGACACTGAATGCTAAGCACACACAGAATAACTCGGCAAACTGACTCAACACTAGCCTAGACCCGACCAATTGGTGTCCCTAGCCCACTAGGGCAAATTAGGTCTAACTGATTTTAAATTAGGTCTAGGTTCGAATGATTGGATGGTGGTTTTGGGCTAAGGAGAGGTAATCAACTCCTCCCCTTATCTTAGATGCTCAATTGCCCTTAAGTAAATTATGAGATGATCACTCCAAAAAGAATTGAATTGCAGAACACAAAAAACAGAGTTATTGTATTTTAATGCTCAGAATTTTTACCGAAACCAATAAATCACGGAAAAATTATGAAAAATAGGTTCAATTATACTGGTTTCAACGAAGTAAGAATCATGCAATTCAGATTTTTATGCAGGGAGAAATAATTCAGACAATAGGAAAATTACGGGCTGCAACTAGATTGTCTTCCCCGTTTATAATCCCTGCTACGAAGTTATAACCCAATGGATCCCCTACACGCCCTAGGAACACCCCATGGAATGGGAGGAGGAGGCTTGTGCCTCGCTTAGTTCCTAGGACCGGACATCCTGGGGAGTCTACTTCGAGCAGACAAAATAAAAAGAGAAAACAATCAAAACAAGCAAGCAAGCAAATCAGAAATCCTAGACTGGGCTCTGATACCAAAAATGAAGCAGAACAAATAAAGGGATGCGATGCGGAAGTAAATTAAGATTAACTAATTTTTTTGTTGTTTTTATATGTTTATAGAAGTTGGCTTCAAATCAAAGAAAAGTTAACCTAACATTGAAAGATACTAATATGATAATTGAAAGCACAATTTTAAGGAAACTAAATTATCTGAGTAGTTCAGAAGCAACGGATCGCTGGGGGTTGAGAAACTCCCAGACCTAGGGTTTCGCTACGAACTTTCAACAGAACAGAAACAAAGAGAAGAGATGGTTTACGTAACCAGACAATGATCTTCACAGATTTTGGTGGAAGAACTCTCCCGAGCAGATTGTTGGATCCTCGGATTCAGATATCTTCGCAATGGATCCTCCAATACTGGTCCTTTGGCGGGTTGGCTTCTCCTGAACTCAAGATCTGGAAGAGAAGAAAAACAATTGATGGAATCAGAGAGTCAAGGGAAAAATTTACCATGTTAATGAACTTGAAGATTGAAATTGCTGAAAACTGGATTCTCCTGGAAGCTGATGTGATTTTCCTTGGAACTTGCTCTGGATCTGAAGTAGCCGGACTGGATCTAGATGAAGGTGGACGGCCTGGACTTGTAGAGAGAGAGAGGCCGTGGGAGATGGAAGGAGCTAGGGTTTGATGGATTGAAAATAATGAAGGGCGGCTAGGGTTTTGGATTTTTAAGTGGCTAACCTAGGGTTTTGGATAAAGATGGAGATCTCTCACCTCCTCAAGGCTCCAATGGAACCCGGATTACCCCCTCACGGAGCTCAACACTTAGAATAGTGCGGAAGAAGAGAAACCTAGGTTACTCAATACAAGAGAATAGCAAAAATAATTTTTCTTCATTGATTGATTTCAACTTACAAAAGGGATGTAATTTATAATGCTTTACAAGGGAGAAGGGTTTCATATTTTCCCATGTGGGACTAAAGGAGGGGATCTCCAAATTAGGGCAAATCCCTTACATATGGTTGGCCAAAATACCAAAAATTAGGATTTGGGTTATAAATGGCAGGTAGATGGCGCCACCTTGCTTGGAATTTTTCAAGAAAATTTTCTTCCTTTCCTGGATGAACTCTTTTGGACTCCTCCTTTTCTTCCTCCCTAAGTCAAGGCTCTTCCCATCTTTGTTTTAGATGTTTTTGGCAGGTAATGGGCGCCCCTTGATATTCTCTTCCAAGAAAAACTTCTTCCCTTCTTTGCTTGGAATCACTTGGGAAAGTCTTGGCCGCCCCCTTGATTTGTGCTCTTCTCTTTATCTGGTGCATGAAAGAAGGAAGTTGCCATCTGTGGAGTGGGGACCAAAGGCTGCTGGATGTGGATATGGCACCCCCTGGACTGGGAGTGTGGCTGGGAGTATGGTGTCCACTTGCCTGGTCTTGGGAGAAAATGTAACATCCCTGGTTGAAACCCTAGTCCACTACTGAGTCAACATGACTCAACAAAATAAAATGCAGGTAATGTAGACTCAAGCTAAATTGAGTTGATCTAGTCAACTCTTATTACAAACCAAAAACCCTAATTCTTCGGGCAAGGTTAATCAGAGATCCAGATGGAGCTCTGAAGTCTTCTTCTGAGTCTGGTGCCCGCACCACAGACAAAAATCCTTGGCACGCCAAGTGTCGACACCCAGAACCAAGTGTCGACACCAAGTGTCGACACTTAGGTTTCCAAGTGTCGACTCAAGGCCTGAGAATTTTGAAAATACAAAACTTTGTAATTTGAGGATTTTTGTGTCAAGTGTCGACACCTGTGCATCAAGTGTCGACACTTGAAAGTTCAAGTGTCGACACCTAGAAATCAAGTGTCGACACTTGATAGCCAAGTGTCGACACATGACAGCCAAGTGTCGACACTTGCAGCCTGACAGCTATAACGGATTTATTTTTCTGGCTTGCAGAACTTGCTTTTCAAGCTCCAAACGGTTATTTCCGAGGTTCCAATGGTCACAAACCATTTTTTGGAAGGTTCTTGGTATATTTAACCTCCACCAACCTCATTTTAAAGATAAGGAAGTGTATTGAAGTGCATTCAAGTCTACTCAAAAGCCAAAAAAGCCTATATTATCTCAAATACTTCATATCAAAAGCCTCTTATAGTTTGATTCCTTGAAAAGCCTACAAGCTCGTCCTTACTTCATTCCAAAAGAGGCACTTTGAAGGAGATTCTAAGGAAGAGTCAAGACAAAGCATCAACTTGAGCTTCAAAGATTCCATTCTACTCTTGAAGAGAGTTTGTTTTAGTTTTAAATTGTATATCTATTTTTACATTGTGATTTGACCTTGCTTTCAAGGGTGTCTTGAAAGAAGGTTATTGTGATTTGTTGGTGAGCCAAAGGGATAAAACCAACTAGGATTAACTTGTGAGCCCGAAGACAAAACAAGTGTTAAGGTTTGTTGGTAAGCCTAGGTGACAAAACCAACTTAGGTTTTGACTTGTGAGCCTTGTGAAAAACAAGTCAACTGTAATCTTGTTTGGATTATAGTGAAATTTCCAAGGGTGGCTTGGGGAGTGGATGTAGGTCCTAGGTTTGCACTGAACCACTATAAACCTTGTGTTTGTGTGTGATTGCCCTCTTCCTCTCTTGCTCTTTTGTTTATTGCTATTGCTTTGAATATCTTGCATTGAATTCATCATTTTTCACTAGCACCACTAGTCCCTCTCATTATTGTCTTAAATTTATTAAAAGACCCAATTCACCCCCTCCCCTCTTGGGCTCCATTTCTGGGCAACATGAGGTTAGGTTCCTGATATGGATCTTGGTGTTGGTTTCCCTTATGGTTAGGCTCCCTAAATTGATCCTGGTTCTGGGGTCTCCTAGGGTTATGGGAGGTGGACAGGGGTGAATCAGGGTCAGGCTCGGTATTGGACTCTTGGGTTCTCTCTATAATCCCTAGTTGGTTTTCTACCTGATCCAACCTATTGGCTAGCTAGTCCATCCTATTGGTTGCTTGATTGTTGGTTTAGGTCATTTGGGTGATCTGGGTGGTTATTTGGACTAGTTGATTTTGGGTTTGAGAAAACTGGGCTTGGTTTTGGATATTTATCTGAGCAATCTGATCAGTCATGGCTTTCATAATGGTCTCAAAATTGGAATCCATGGCTGAGCTGGGTTGGAGTGTAGACTTCTGGTATTAGGTTCACAGTCTAGTGGTCATGCACATAAACAATCAATAAAGGTGGAATGATGCAGCCAAGCATGCAAAGGTTAGCTTAATCTAGGATTTCCTAAACCTAGAGTCAAAACTGAATGGGTCTACTCGACTTACAATTAACCCAGTAGCTAATCCTTCCACTGGCCAGGTAGGGGGTGGGGTGGTGGAAGGCTCGCCCTACTTATCACGGGATCCTAATTATAAACCACCAGTCCACTTAGGTCATTTGACTCTGGACCCCCAGCCTTAGACACCAGTTTTCAGTAATAGCCATAGGATTAAATGCACTAGTTGGCCCACACGACTCGAACCCAACCTGTTGGGTGTCACCTAGCCCACTAGGATAAATTAGGTATAATTAATTTTAATTAGGCTTGGATCAGTATAATGATGGTAGTTTTGGATCCAGGGCAGGTGATGAAATCCTGCCCTGATCTGAGATAGTGAATTGTCCTTAAGATTAGATTAATCAAATGATGCACATTCAATGAGTCCTAATACAACTAATAACAATCAAAAAAATAAAAATATTTTATGTGATTTTATGAGGTGGCAAATTAGGTTTAGGTTGATTAGGTTAGCAAACAAATTGGGCTTGGGATTGGGGTGTGTGGAAGTTGGTTAGGTTTGGTTGAGTCAAGTGTGCAAAGTTCACAGAATTCTGAGATTTAGGGTTCAAATTAATGCAGTGTTTGACATGGATTCTGATGCAGAAAAAACTCAGAAAAATTCTAAGATAGAGGATGGATGATGATGATAATCTCTACCAAATTTTATGCAAAACTAAGATCAAATGATGATGCAAATCCTAGGGTTTTCAGACTAATGCAGAATTATCAAAATTTTAGTTAGGGTTTCTAATATGATGAATTTTAGGACTTTTAATTTTCTATGAAATTAATTAAAAATTAAGATAAAATAGAGGACAAGACATAAAACACATCATGTAAATTTCATAGAAAAATAAAATTCCTAGATGGTCGAAATCAGATGAAAAACAGACACCTGATGCAGCTAGCAAGATGCAGAAATTAGGGTTTGTGATCCTAATGTAGATGAATGCTATCCTAAACCCGCTCTGATACCAAACTGATGCGAGATGACTCTAAGATTGATAAATATGCAGCAAAAATAGTAAACTATTTTTTTTGTATTTTTTTATAATTTTAATTTGTTGGCTAAATTCCTAAAATCAAGTAAAGACTGGCAGAATGAATAGCAATGCAAAGAATCATCATAATCGCAGGCATGCTCATGCAAAATAATAAAAGTCAGGATCCAAGAATTGAGAAATTTTCAGTTTATGATAGCTAACCTTCAATCAAAATAGAAATTAAGAGTGGGAAGGTTTGTACCAGGCAGAGATTGAAGAACTTGTTGATGAAGAGGTCAACACAGCTCTCAAATTGATGCCTGGAAGATGAAGCCCTTGGTTCCCGAATCTGAAGGCGATTTGGACCCGATCTGAAGGCAAGGAAAGCCTCCTCTGGGGAGGGAAAATACCACGGGGACCCTACAAGCATCAAGGTTAGGCACAAAATAAAGAAAAAAAGAGAAAATAATGAGATGAAATAAGAAGGAAAGGGATTAGGGCAAGAAGGGCTGGCGACCTGGAGAAGGGAGGCTCCTGCTTTCAGGGACGGCTTCAGGGCTCCTTCCCAATGCCAAGGCTGAAGTCAAATGGCAAGGTTGGAGGCTTGGGCATGAAGGAATTGAAAGGATAGTGGTTGGCCAACACAAGAATACAAACCAAAGAAACCAAATACAATACACCAGTCTTAAAATAATTCAGTAGAATAATATTTCATAAGAGTTGATTGAATACAATAGGAGGAGGGGTGGGTTATTTATAGAGTTCACATGCCATCTCCTTATTAGGACTTCAGCCCTCTCCTAGTTAGGGTAGGTTTACACAATTTAAGTGGGAGAACAAATACAAAATAAACCTAGAACTAAGATTACAAGGTTGAATGAAATAAAAACTAGCTTTCCTTCTTTCATTTGAACTCTTCCACATGCTTGGACTTGGTCAACTCATGGAGGACACCTATCCTAGGCGTGTTGGGCTTCAAGGGGCAGCAAGGGGCTGGCCAAGAGTGGAGGGCCCATGGGCTTTGGGCCTCCTAGAAGCTGGGGCACCTAGGCTGGTATATTCCAGGTATCATACTGGAATCTTGGTTCTTAAAGGCTTGGGCCTTGCTCCTGGGCTTGAATTTCTTGGACTAAGATGCTGGTATCTCCCTAGAATCAATGGGCACCCTAGGTTGAGGATATCCCATGGCATCTGGAAGGAATCTGGCATCTGGAATGGCATCTAGGGGGAATCAGGGCATCTGGAGAGCATATGGAGGGTATCTAGGGCTCTGGGGTGTCAAACAAGATCCCATAAGCTGATGTAAATGCTTCTGGCTCCTGGATGAGGCCTGGTAGAACTCCAAAATAGGGTAACCTTCTCTCTTGTACAAAAATTGGATTCTTACTGGACTAATACTCAAGTACAGGACTCAATAACTGACTAGGATTGAGACAAATCAACTAGTCTCAACTTATTACAGGACTCAATCTTATTTGCTTACAAAAATGTGACACATGGATAAGTAAACCAGATTGGGCCTAGTAATATGTGTCTGATCCTGGTGCCCCCACCAAGGGGCAAGGCTGATAATGGATGTCAAACTCACCCAACTCCACACCCACTTGATAATCCTCCTAGAGGCATTGACCTTTTGAAGAATCTGATGTAGGGGCTGATTGATTAGAACCCTGATGGAATGTACTTGGAAGTAAGGATGAGTCACCTTACCAAAGTCAGAAGGGCAAAGGCAACCTTTTCCTCCTTTAGGTACTAGGTTTATGTATCTTTAAGGATCTGACTGATATAGTAGACCGACTTCTGCACTCCATCCTCCTCTTAGATGAGCATAGAACTTATGATCATGGGAGAGATAGCCAAATAAAGTGAAGCATTTCCCCCATGACCAGCCTTGTGAGAAGTGGTGCAATGGCAAGGTAGGTCTTGAGCTACTTGAAGGAGGCTTGGCACTCCTCTGTACACTGGAAGTCCTTGGTCTATCTCAAGATCTCGAAGAAGGGCCGGCACTATCACCAGACCTTGCCATGAATTGGCTTAGTGTAGCAACCCACCCTACAAGATGCTGACTTCCTTCCAATTCTTGGAGGTGACATCTCCAAGATCGCCCAGAGCTTCTCGGGGTTGACCTCGATCCTATGGTGCGATACCATGAAACCCATGAACTTCCCATATGAGACTCTGAACATGCACCAATTTGAGTTGAGCCATATATGGTACCTCTACAACATCTGGAAGGTCTCCTCTAGGTCCGCCATATACTGTCCTTTCTTACAGCCATTCATCAGCATATCGTTGATGTAAACTTCCACGTTATGCATGATCTGATCTTTGAAGACCTTATGGATGAGTCGTTGGTAGGTAGCTCAGACTTTCTTCATGTCGAAGGGTACAACTTTGTTATAGTATAGCCCCTGGTCTGTGACAAATGTGGTCCTCTCTTCATCCTTGGGCACCAGTCGATCTAGTTTTATCTAGAGAAGGCATCCATGAAGCTGATGGTTTCATGTCTAGAGGTTGAATCCATGAGCTTGTTGATTCTAGGCAGAGGGAAACAATCCTTTAGGCAAGCCTTGTTCAAGTTAGTGAAGTCAATATATGCCTGCCATTTACCATGGGCCTTCTTCATCAAGATGATGTTGGTGAGCTAGTCTAAGTACTGGACTTCATGGATGAAACTGACCTCCAAAAGTTCCTCCACCTTCTGCTTGATGGCACGTTGGTACTCAGGGGAAAAGCTTCTTTTCTTCTAGCAAACTGGGAGATGTAGGGGGTCAACATTGAAGTGGTGTACCATGATCTCAGGGTCGACACTCGACATATACTACTGTCCATGCAAAGATGTTGGTGTTCACATGGAGGAACTCTACCATATGAGTTATGGACTGTTCACTCTGTTCGCTCCTAACGTAGACCATGCGAGATGGGTCAAACAAGTTCAAGGGAATAGGAACTAGTTCTTCTACAAGCTCTCCACACTGTAGCCTCTGTTGATCCTGTAGGTCGAGGCTCTCAATAGACATGACTTCCTTCGGCTTCTTGCTCTTGAGGGTCCCTATGTAGCATCACCTTGCCAAGTGATACGAGACAAGATGAAATCATGCAGTCATGATAGATGGAGATTCAAGCAAGAGGATTAGTAAGCCAAATTGAGCAATAAATCCACATACATATGAGCTAAATCAATCCAAAGAAAGAGTTTTATGAAAAAGACTAGTAGATCTAAGTTTCAACACCTACAATATAGATCTAGTTCAAACAAAGAGTAGGACCTTTATGGCAAGGAAACCATCATTACTATGATAAGTTAACCTTCAAATGATCAAATCTAAAGATGTTAGGAATGGTTCTCCTACCAACAATGATGGCTAAAAATATTTGGTGGAAGGATTCACTCAACTCTCTAGGAAAGAGGCTTGGATCATAAGATTTACACTCCCTAGACTTATGGACTCACCTTGTAGATGGTTCATGGCTTGGAAACCCTCATCTTCAACTCAGAATCCATGAGAGAACCTGCAAAAGATTTAAATATGAGGTGTTGAAGTGTAGAGAATGAAGGAATTGAAAGATGAAAAGAAGAGAGATGGAAAGTGGAGGATGCTTGGAGCTAGGTGGCTTGGACTCTTCAAATGGCCATGGAGGGACTCCTTTGAAGCGAAGTGGCTCTCACACCCCCTCCCTCATGAAGTGAACTTGCTCCTAAAAAATGAAAATAAAGGAAATAAACAAAACTATGGGCCTCACACCCTCTCCCAAATGGAGTGACCAAAGCACAAAACAATGGAAAGAAAACACTCAAACTTGATTTCATTTCATAAGAGATAAGAGATTGCCTACAAAGGGAAGTTTAGGGGGATATTTATAGGCCCAAGCCCTCCATAAAATTTGTCCAAGAGAGGGTGGGTTTGGCTAACCAACTCTAGTTCTAACTACTAACTAGATTGGTTAGGAAGTTCTAACAAGAAACTAGAATTAGTTGTAACCAAAATTAGTTGCAACTAATTGTACATGTGGCACCTATGTGGATGATGAAGTGGCCTTCCTTGATGATGTAGCATCCATGTTGGAAGGTGAGGTGGCAAGTGAGGTGGCACTCTACATAGAAAGTTGGTTGCAAAGTTGTTGGGGGAGTTGTAGGTAGTTGTCTTTACTTTATGTGGCCCCAAAAAAGGTGTTGATGAGGTGGCCTCCAAGTGGCGCCTAAGTGGATGGAAGTTGGGGATGAGGTGGCCTCCAAGTGGCACCCAAGTGAATGGAATGAGATGGCCTCCAAGTGGTGTCCAAGTGGTTGGAAATTGAGTTGACTCCATGAAGAGGATTTGAGTCGACTCAAGAAAAATTGGTTGAGTCAGCTCATGGAAGGTAGGTGGCTTCATGAGGCTTCCTTGCTTCCTCCATTGATACATTGGACTCAATTAGAAGTCCTTCTGACTTAATTCCCTAGCTGCAAAAGAGTTAGCTTGAAATCTATTTGCCTTTGCCTGATGTCCCCATCACCAAGGCTTGATCGCCTCGGACCTCACCCACCCCATGGAAAGTAGGGAACTTCATGAGTAGATGGTAGGTCAAGACCATAGCCTATAGAGCATTTAGACCAGGTCTTCCTAGAATGGCATTGTAGGCCACTGGGATCTTGACGTCCAAAAAATTTAAAAGGACCATTGCCCACCTCGGGGCCTGGTTAGATATCACAAGAAGAGTAATGATGCCCTCAATAGGAATGACATCTCTAGAAAAACTAATCAAGAAAGAGCTAGCCCTTCAGAGGTGATCCTTAGGCAAACCCATCTGGGAGAAAGCATCGTAAAATAAAATATCTATGGAGCTTCTATTATCCATTAGAATTTTTTATACATCACAGTACGATATTGTGAGGGAAACAATCATAGGATCATCATATGGAAATAAAACTCCATCTACATCAGTAGTGAAGAAAATAATAGGATCATCTTTTTTGGCCATTGGACAATATCTTGACCCTTAATTCCATCAAGATCTACCCCTAGGGAGCATTCAGGGGGTGAAGTCTTCATGGTGATCGGCCTGGGACTTTTCAGATTGATAGTGGAACTCCTTGTCCCACTTCTTATATTGCTAATGTAGTTGAGGAGGAAGGAGAGGACAAGAGTGGTCCTCTCAGGGATGCTTCCATTTGCTCTTTTCCCTATGCTTCTCCACCATGCCTTCCTCGATGTTGGCATACTTTTCTACACTAGCCAGGAGTTCAAGAAGGCTCATGGAAAACTTCTTGGAGAGGGAGAAATAGAAGCTGCCTCCATGTAACCCCCTCTTCAAGGCTGACATGGTAATGGAGGGCTCAAGGTTGCAAACCTCTAGCATGGCCACTTTGAAGTGACCCATGTAGTGGCGAAAAGATTGCCCTCCTCTTGTTGAACATAGAAGAGAAGGTTGAAGCCTTGCTTGGACCTCTTGCTGCTCTGGAACTAGGTCGTACACTGATAATCAAATTCTTTGAAATAGTGGATCGATCCTGGCGAGAGTCGGGTATACCAAGATAATTGAATTCTTTGAAAGAGTGGATCAATCCTAGCAGAAGTCGGGTGTACCAAGCTCTTGCCATTTATTTAAAGGTGGTTAGAAAGGATTTGCCCATTAGGGCATCAGATATCCCCTGAAGAAGTATGGGAGACCTGAAACTCTCCAGGTCATCAAAAGGGTCAATGGTGCCGTCATAGGCCTCCATGGCAAGTGCCTTGAAATGGCAAGGCACCGATTACTCAATAATCTTGCAAGAAAATGGGGGGTAAACCATGAACCGAGGTTCTTCGCCTAGAGGCAGGTTCTATCGATGAATCTCCTTTAAGTAGCCATCCACTTCCTAGAGCTTATGGGATAGCTCGCCTCGTCGCCCAGACTGTTGGATATGCAATGGCTTAAAGATTCCTCCAGTAAAGTATCCTGCATAAAAAAGGAGGAAACAGAAATAGGGAAATCAGATTGATGCACCTCATTTGGCTCTTAGTAGGAGTGATGACTGCAAGATATGATAGGTTGAGATGAGGCTCGACGAGAGGCTCGCCTTGCACTTTGAGCTAATTGCTTTGCCGAGGAGCCTCTTGCCTGGTAATTGGAGCGATCCCAGGCTCGCCTTGCACTCCTAGTTCACCTCACACCCCAGGCTGGTCACCTCACCTGAGGTAAGGTGGATGCACTGGAGATGGGTAACATGCTAGTTCTACCTCCAACCTTGGCAGTACTTGCTGCAGGCTCTGCACAAAGGTCATCAATGCCTTGACTTGCTAGAAGAGGTGCAAGAATTGCTCAATGGTGATGGCCGGAGCAATCGATGGTCCTGCCTTTCCTCTACTTGGAGGAATTGGAGACTGGGTGGCCAACATTGAGGATGCCTCAATGGGAGAGAACATGATAATCTTCTTTCCTTTAGCCATGGCATGAATTAGAGGCAAGAAGTGTCTAGAAATAATCTTCAAACCTTGATGAAGTTTATGGGTATGTTTCCCTTCCTCTAGTACCGATCTGTTGCCATAACAAGAGATGGGATGACTCAGGCTCAACTTGGACAAGATTGGAGCTGAGATGGCTACTGACATGGAATTAGGTCTCACAGGATCCTATCACTGGAAGTCAGTTTTACAAGATAAATAAGATCAGAAAGTCCACACCCGAGGGGGTTTTCCGATGGTGGACCCTCTGATACCTAAGTCAGTCTCCTGAAGAGGTAAACAAAGGAGGCTTGGAGTCCCCTCTGGAATTTAGAGTAAAGCAAAGGGAGGAGCCAAAGAAGGAATGGAGGGAGACAGGATGAGATCTATGAAAGAAGGGGCTCTCAATATATATGAGTCCCTCTTCCGAGAAGATGGCACACTAGTGAGTGGAGTTGCAGAGGTCAGGATACTTTGTGAAAAGTAGAAAGCATGTAGGGTGGCCTACAAGTATCTCAATGAACACTCTGATAGGAGCTCACGAAATCAAGGAGCTAAGGGTGTGCTTTAAGGATGGTAAGCTCTGAGAAAAGGTATGGGTTCTTGGTTCTGTTTTGCCTCACCACCTTGTTCTTCTCCTGGTTCGCTATGGCCTCTTACCTGGAGGGTCTCGAAGAACAAGTTTATAAGTTTGTACCAATGCTTAATGATATGGTGTGTGTTGCAAGAAAGTGGCATATGGCATGTCCTAGTAGTTGCAAGCATGCCCATAGTAAGGGCCATACCTTGGTTGATATAGCTAGGAGTGGTGACCAGCATGGCTTGTCCCTATGATGGGGCATCCCTTAGGTAGCAAGCATTAATGGCGGCCGTTCCTGGAGCACGCGCAACTGGAGCGGACAGGGACAAACCTGGAATGTTTAACATCCTAGCAGCGGGTAGATAAGCACAAGGCTTAATATCCTCGTGGCAAGGCATTAAGAGGTGGCCCGATCTTCCAGGCTAGCTTACGCTTGTGTTGTGTGGATTGGAGCTTCGGTGCCATGCTGGACCAACCAAATCTTGATGTATCACATAGCAATACCAAAGGTACCAACCTATTCTCCAGTCAACCAAGAAGCATGCTAAGCATCATAATTCAAGTCAAACTAGACCCACAAATGCTGAAATAATGATACCAACAAGTTAATCATAACCAAACATAAGAGAATTATTGCATTCTTTAAAAAAAAGAAGCAAGACACAAATTTCTAAACCAAGCATAAGTTGGTTGAATCCTTGCAATATAAAAGTCTGAGAACCAAATTACATCTATAAAGAAAACTAACCTTTAGATTTTCAAAACATTTAAATAAATATATTGTTATTTTTACAAATTCTACTTTATTATTGATTTGTATGAGATGATGATCAATTAATTAGTAGTTGTAGTCACACATTATTATTTTGTCCTATGAGATATATATATATATGATTTTCAAAGTCAAAAAGCTCTATATGCCTAGATCACGAATTATTATTTAATTATATTGGTTAATTTTTCCTCTAAAAGAAACTATGTAAAAATTGAGAATTCCCATAAATTATTCATGATTTACACAACAAGCATTTAGGGTTTATTATTGAATAGTAATACACTATGAATGGATAATTGTATCTTTTCTTTCCCTCCTATACTACTAGTTTACCTTGGTACTGCTTCTTTTAGAACATAATTTAATACTCTTTGCATAATTCAATTGTATAACATAGCATTACCTAGATCTCTTATGATATAGAAATTTACCTATGAAATTTTTTATTGACTCCTGTATTGATTTTGATGACTAACAAAATACTTAAGTATATTTTAGTACTAACTGTTTGTTAAAGTATGTTTTATCAGAAAAAGGTACTCATCAAGTTAGTTGATTAATTAGTTGTCAAAATAGTTGAAGAAGTCTCCTTAGAAATGAAATTGTAAAGTTAAATGGACTTAAGTACATAAGAATGACTTGGAAGGACTCAAGTTTGAATATTAAAAAAGATTCAACAGAGTTTCAGTTGAATTTTAGAAAGTTTCAGCCGAGTGTCAACTCATAGATATGAAGTGTCGACTCACAGAAGCTTGAGCTGATATGCAGAAGATGTTTTAGATATCATGATCTAAGTGTCGACTCATGGAGCTCAAGTGTCGACTCAAAGATCGACTCAAGGTATGAGACAAAAATTATACAAAACATGCTGAATTTCAGACTTCTCTCAAGTGTCGACTCATGGAGGCCGAGTGTCGACTAAAGTATCGACTCACCAAAAGAAGTGTCGACTCATTGAGATTTCCAAAGAGCTTCAAGGAATATTATTGAACTAAATGTCCACTCATGGAGACCAAGTGTCGACTCAAGGTGTCGACTCATGATTTGAAGTGTCGACACTTGTAGCTCTGCTAAATAGTAATGGCTAGCTTTTTCAAATGCAAAACTTATCCTTTTCACCCCCAACGGCTAGTTCTACCTCTCCAACAGTCATAAACTGCCATTTGAACTTGGAAAGGTATTTAAAGTGGATTAAATTTAAGGGAAGCAACTAATGAGTAGTTAAGTGCATTTACTCCAATATTCATTGAGAGCAACTATCTTCAAGTGAAGTAAAGCCTTCAAGCATTCAAAGCATTCAAGAGAAATCAAGTTCAACAACTCAAGCATCATTTAAAGCTTCAACAACTTGAAAACAAGCATCTTCAAAGAACTTCAAAGAGATATTTGTTATTATTTGAAAGTTTTCTTGTATTTCATACTTTATACTTGAATTCTTTGTTGAGGTTTGTTGGTGAGCCTATGTATCAAAACCAACAAAGATTTTTAGTTAGCCTTGTAAAAATCAAAGAGATTTTTTGTTAGTCTTATGAAAACCTAGAAGGTTGTTGGTGAGCCTAAGTTACAAAACCAACTAGGTTTTTTGGTTAGCCCATAAAATCAAATGGGTTTTAACTTGTATTTCCGGTGAAAATAAATTGGGTTTTGATTAGTGAGCCTAAAAAACTAATCGGCTGTAATCAAGAGTGATTATAGTGAATTTCCAAGTGGACCATAGAGAGTGGATGTAGGTGCTTTTGTGTGCACCGAACCACATATATTGTTGTGTTTGTGTTGCTTGCTCTCTCTTCATTTACTATTGTTTACTTTGTATTTGCTTATCTATTTTTGCTGCATACTCTTGTTTAACACACAAGCACTTGCAATTCACTAACACCTTAATTGTCTTAAATTGGCACTTACTTGCAAAAGTTTTAAAATCCAATTCACCCCCACTCTTGGGTTGCTTATTAGGCAACAAGTGGTATTAAAGCCACATTCTCAGTTTATAAATCTAACCACCTTAAGTAAAGATCTATGGCAGCCCCACTTGGTTCTAGTGTAGTTGATGGACAAACCTCAAATAGACCTCCATACTTTAATGGCACCAATTACACATATTGAAAAACTCGTATAAGAATCTATATGCATTCAATTGATTATAATCTATGGAAAGTTATAGATAAAGGTCCACATATTTCCTCAGTCATTGTTTATAGCATTTCTATTCCAAAACTCGAAGAGGATTGGGATGAAAATGATATTAAATAATCAGAGATTAATGCAAAAGCAATGAATCTCTTATATTGTGCATTGGATCCTAGTGAATTCAATAGGATTTACATATACACCTCTGTAAAAAAAAATATGAGACACACTTGAGGTTACTCATAAAGGTACGATCAAGTAAAAAATACTAAAGTTAATATGCTTGTACTTATTTATGAAATATTTCGAATGGAACCCAATGAATCTATTACTGATATGTACACTAGATTCATAAATATTATAAATGGCATGAGAAGTCTTGGTAAGACTATGACTAATGCTGACCTTGTAAATAAAATTCTCAGGTCACTGCCAATATCTTGGGATCCTAAAGTAACAGCAATTCAAGAAGCTAAAGATGTTAAGAAACTTTCATTGGAGCAACTAATAGGTTCACTCATGACTTATGAGTTGAACTTGAAGCAAAAGGCAATGGACATGGATAAGAAGAAAAAGACTATAGCCTTCAAATCTACAACACAAGAAGAGTCTTCAAGTGAAGAATCCGAAAGAGAAGAAAATGAGGATGAAGAGGCTCTTATTGCAAGAAAGTTCAAAAAGTTTATGAGAAGAAAGAACTTTCTCTATAAGAAAAGTCTCAACCTACAAAGGAAAAGGGAAAAGAAAAGAAAATAAGAAGGAGAAGGAACAACCAATTTGCTTCGAATGCAAGAAGCCTGGACATTATAAGTTTGACTGTCCTTTCCTAAACAAGTCCAAGAGAAGATTTAGAAAGAAGGCGATGATAGCGACTTGGAGTGACTGTGAGGACTTCAGTTCAGAAGAAGAACAAACTGAAGTTTCCAATCTATATTTCATGGTTCAAGAAGATGAGGTACATTCTGACTTTGAACTAGAATTTACATTTGATGAACTTAGAGATGTATTTGATGAGCTCATGCATGAATATAGGTTGATAAAAATTTAAAACAAAAAGTTAAAAAAGCATGCTAGTTCATCATCTCTTAAAAACACCAATCTTACAAATAAAAATAGTGATTTAAAGCTAAGATTGATATTTTAGAAAAATAAAAGAATGCTTTGTCAATGGAAAATAAAGTTTTGAAAAGACCCAAGGTCATCATTTCAAACAATGAACTTTTGAAGAAAAAAAAAGACCTTGAGAAAGAAAATCAGAAATTCAAAAATGAGTTTGAAAAAGTTAAACCATTTATTGAAAAGTTTATATATAGTTCTGAAAAGTTAAATTATTTATTGAACAATCAAAGAGCAGTTTTCAACAAAGCAAGTTTGGATTTTAAACTGCGAAAATAGCAAAAAATTTTCAAGAATTTCTTTATACCTGTATCATCTAGCATTACATGTTATTCTTGTAAAAAGTTAGGTCATAAAGTATATCAATATGATTTTAGAAAAATTAACAATTCTAGAAAGATTTGGGTTCTAAAAGGAATCACCTTTAGCACTAACCCGAAAGGACCTAAGATGACTTGGGTACCTAAATTAAAAACTTAATTTATTTTGTAGGTGTGTCTTGCAACCAAAGAAAAGAAAAGATTGTGGTATCTCGATAGTAGTTACTCAAGACACATGACAGGAGATGTGAAGCAATTCACCTCTCTTGAGACACTGAATGGAGGGAGTGTAACTTTTGGAGATAATAGTAAAGAAAAAATCATTGGTATCGGTAAAGTATGCATCTTCCCTTCTACATTTATAGATAATATTTTATTAGTTGAAGGATTGAAACATGACTTGTTTAGTATAAGTCAATTTTGTGACAAAGATTTTAAAGTTATTTTTGAATCATTTGTTTGCATGGTAGCTAGTCCTGAATGTAATGGAGTGAAATTCATTGGAAATAGGCATGGTAACATTTATGTTGTTGATCTTGATAATTTACTTTTATATGATGGTGAATGCCTAGTTGCTATGAATTCCACTATTAATGAGACTAGTTGGCTTTGGCATCGTAGATTATGTCATGCAAGCATGCATCTTCTTTCAAAATTATGCAAAAAGAATTTAGTAAAAGATTTACCAAAACTTAGTTTTGAAAAAAATAAAATTTGTGAAGCATGTTAATTTGGAAAATAAGCAAAAACATCTTTCAAACTAAAAGATTTTGTTTCAACTTCTAGGCCATTAGAGCTACTCCATATGGATCTCTTTAGACCAACTAGAACAACAAGCCTATGAGGCAAAAGATATGGATTAGTTATAGTGGATTATTTATCTCGATTTACATGGATTTTATTTTTGGTTCATAAAGATGAATCGTTTTCAGCATTATTAAAGTTTTATCATAAAGTTTCAAATGAAAAAGGTATTTCAGTTATTTGTATTCATAATGACCATGGTACTGAATTTGAAAATCAAAATTTCAAAAATTTTTGTAATGAAAAAGGAATTAATCACAATTGTTTTATACCTAAGACACCTCAACAAAATAGAGTGGTAGAAAGAAAAAATCATACTTTAGAAAAAATGGCATGCACAATGCTTTCTGAAAATTATCTTCCAAGATATTTTTAGATTGAAACAATTAATATAGCTTGTTATATTTTAAATCATATTTTAATTTGACCTATTTTTAAAAAAATACCCTATGAACTTCAGAAAGAAAGAAAACCTACTTTGAAATATTTTTGAGTTTTTGGTTGCCGATGCTTTGTTTTAAATAATGAAAAAGACAATCTAGGTAAGTTTGATGCTAAGTCTGATGAAGGTATCTTCTTAGGATCCTCTATATCAAGCAAGGTATATAGAGTTTTTAATAAAAGAACACTGCTTGTAGAAGAATCAGTACATATAGTATTTAAAGAGTCTACTAACAAATTCTCTAGAAAAGATGATACTTCTAATGAATATACAGATGTTAAAGGATTGAAAAAGCTAACTTTGGATGATCCCCCTTCCAAAGAAGATGAAGAAGATCAAAACAAGAAAGATGGAGAAGAAGCTACTAGATCCTTACCAAAGCACAAAGATCTATCCAAAGAGTGGAGGTATGCTCATGGATATCCTAAGAAATTAATCTTAGGTGATCCATCGAGAGGGATAAGAACTAGATCATCTATTAGAAATGAATGTGATTACATTCCTTTTGTTTCTCAAATTGAACCTAAATGTATTGAAGAAGCTGAAAAAGATCCTAACTGGATAATTACTATGCAAGAAGAATTAAATCAATTTGAAAGAAATAAAATTTAGACTCTAATAGAAAGACCATCTAATATTTCAATTATTGGTATACAATGGATGTATAGGAATAAATTAGATAAAAATGGTATAGTAATTAGAAACAAGGCTAGGCTGGTAACTAAAGGTTATAATTAAGATGAAGGAATTAATTTTGATGAAACCTTTGCTCTAGCAGCAAGACTTGAAGCCATTAGATTACTTTTAGCATTTACAAGTTCATGAATTTCAAACTTTTTCAAATGGATATTAAAAGTGTATTTTTAAATGGTTATATAGTTAAAGAAGTGTTTGTTGAACAACCACCTGGATTTGAAAATTATGCACATCCTAATCATGTTTTCAAATTGCATAAAGCACTTTATGGTTTAAAACAAACACCCGTGCATAGTATGAAAGACTTAGCAAATTTTTAATTGAAAATAAATTCTCTAGAGGCCATGTTGATACTACCTTATTTTTGAAAAAGAAAAATTATGATCTATTAGTAGTACAAATTTATGTTGATGATATTATTTTCGGTTCTACTAATGAAACACTTTGTGAAGAGTTTGCCAAGCTTATGCAAGGTGAGTTCGAGATGGGGATGATGGGAGAGCTAAATTTCTTTCTCGAACTCCAGATCAAGCAAACTAGAGAAGGAATCTTCATCAACCAAGCTAAGTATACAAGAAAAATCTTAAAGAAGTTTGGGATGGAGACAACCAAGCCAATAGATACACCTATGAGCCCTTCTTGTAAACTTGACAAAGATGAATATGATAAAAGTATTGATCAAAAATTATATAGGGATATCATTGGTTCTTTGCTATATTTGACTGCTAGTAGACCAGATATCATGTTTAGTATTTGTATGTGTGCTTGATATTAGTATGCTCCTAAAGAATCTCATTTAATGGCTGTTAAGCGCATTCTTAAATACTTATCTGGCACTATTGATATTGGTCTGTGGTATTCTAGAGATTCTTCAATTGATTTAATTGGCTATTATGATTCTGACTTTGCTAGATATAAATTAGATAGAAAAGGTACTAGTAGAACTTGCCAATTTCTTGGAGTTAACTTAATCTCATGATTTAGCAAGAAACAAACTTCAGTAGTACTATCTACAACTGAGACTGAAATATATTGCAGCTGGAAGTTGTTGTGCTCAAATCTTGTAGATTAAGCAACAACTTAAAGATTTTAGAATCAAATTAATTAAGACACCCATAAGATGTGATAATACAAGTACTATAAATTTAACTAAAAATCCTGTTCAGCACTCTAGAAGTAAGCACATTTAGATTAGACATCATTTTATTAGAGATCATGTTGAAAATAATGATATTATGCTTGAATTTGTGTGCACTGAAATGCAACTGGCTGATATATTGACCAAACCTCTTCAAGAAGATAGGTTCTATATGATTAGAAGGGAATTAGAGATCATTAATCATTTTGATTAAATTTCAATCTCTTTATGATCTTTCTAAGTTCTCCTTAAAATTATCTAATTAAATATTCTTCAAAATCATGTTTAATCTCTCATAATTCCTTGAAATCATTTTTTCCTTTTTTTTTGGATTTTTTCCCTCTTTTTTGGATTTTTGTCGAAGTGTCGACACTTGACCCACAGTCATGAGTCGACACTTGGTCGGCAGGCTTCCGAGAACAAATAGGGAAACTGTTCATTTTCCTCTCATTTTTTCCCAAAACCCCAGAGCCGACTCATCCTAAAACAGTTTTCCTACACTCCTTTTCACTCCAATCTAAGTTTTAATTGCCCGATTCTTTGCTTGGAGCAAGTTCTTCCCTCGTTTCACTGTTCCTTACCGTTTCCTTACAATTTTCACCATGAAAAACCCTTGATTTCTCTCCACATTTGCTTCTTTATCTTGTTTCTCTGGAAATGGGTCCTCGAAAATAAGTAGTCAGGAGGCCTCGACCATCAGTTCTAGAGGTTGAGCGACGGATGATAGCTAGGCATGAGGATTCAGTGGCAGCAGAGCCTGAGGTCTAGCCAGATGTTCCTATTAGATCACCAGTCCCAGCAGCTAATAGGATGGCCTCTAAGGCCATGTCGGAGGACGACGAGTCGATTTTGACTTCCTAGACCAGTAGCATTTCCAGATTGGATAGTGGTTGAGGGATGCTGAGTTATCATAGTTTTGCACATTGTCTGAGAGCTTTTACCCTGGCCTGATCAGGGAGTTTTATGGTACTTTAGCCAGAGGTGCTGATGGGTGGATAGCAGTGGTCCGGGGTACTGAGGTTCCACTTACTGCCGAGATACTGAGCAAGGTATGGCAGATACCTATGAGAGGATCAGTAGCAGACTCACTAGTGGATCGCATGAGTGGACTCTGGTGTATCTTCGAGTCAGATGATCTTCCAGAGGGAGCCACTGTAGTTGCATCCAGACTCTTGCCCGAGATGAGGCTGTTGCATCATATTGTTGCCCGGATTCTTCTACTGAAGATCGGATGATTTGATTTTATCACTGAGCAAGAGTAGATAGTTATGGTATCCTTGATTCAGCACACTCCAGTATGCTCTCAATTTTGATGGTTCATCAGATGACCGAGGCAGCGACTAGCAGGAGGCTGTGCTTGCCCTATGGTATGGGTTTGACGATCCTATTCAGGGCATATGGAGTCATTGTAGATGGAGAGCCATACAGACTGTTACTATATACAGACGTCTACGATGAGAGATTGCTCTACGGGATGGGTTTTCATCTGGTCAGAGGTTAATGGAGATGAAGAGTATCAGGTCAGACCACTGATGCAGGTGAGGAGGTAGCAGAGGAGGAGCGGGTTTTCACTAGTGAGCCCGGGCTGTCTGAGGCACAAAGAGACATTCTAGAGACTCAGCCCAAGCCAAGAGCTCGGCCCGAGCCTGGAGCTCAGCCTGAGCTAGCCGCTCCCGCACAAACTGACTTGCTTGGTACTGGAAACTGCATGGATGAGAGGGTCACTCGCATAGAGATAGAGATTATGATTATTCAACAGCGAGTTGACCATATCCATATGGAGATGAGGGCAGATCATCAAGATTTTAGATAGAGTGTTACTACTATTTTGGCTATGCTGGAAGGTTGATTTCTGCGAGAGCTTTAGCACCTTCATCTCCTTCATCACCAGATTTGCCTCCAGCACCTTCAACCCCAGGACTAGAAGTAGGAGATGGTCAGGCCTACTCTTCCGTCGAGTTTGATGTCAGAGATTTTATGGCAAAGCCCGAGCCAGAGGCTGCAGTAGAGGATGCTTCGAGGATACCAGTTCTGGATCCTTCCAGTCCATCATTCTAGACACCGGTCCTCTCCAGTTCCTCACCTACCATTCCTGATCCATCTCTTACTCTTTGTCTTACACCTATTCTTGATACAGACTTTCCTACTCTGATTCTTAGGTTTCCAAGTAGGTCTCCACCTACTCCTTCGACTTCTACCTTGATATGGGAGCTAGGCCTTTCTGTACCTGATTTCCATGCTCTTAGTTCATGTCCTATTTTTGATGACACTCCCTCGATCCCTGTCATAACTGTTGTTCCTATCACTACTGCCCTTGCTTTTGATATTCCCTCCTCCTCTTCAGCACCAGCTAGAGGAATGACATATACCAGACATAGAGGCCGAGGTCATGGCACTGCACTGAGACCTATCCGAACCAGATTATCTGATTTTTGGCCGATGTGGCCAAGACCCAGACCTTCTAAGGTTATAGGTCCCATCATTCTTGAGATCAGTCCTCTTTTGATGAGGAGAGTACTCCTTTAGATTGATCTATATCTCAGCTAGTCTATATCTCAGTGCTTATTATGTTTTATGTTTACTTTTATGTATTGGTGTATCAAATTTTGTTGAGTTAATGTATTAAACTTTATCAAATGTATAAAATGTTTGAATCTAATGGATCAAATTTTATATATTGACTTCTTGACTTCTATGAATGCACTCTTATTGAAATGTAATGACTCTTACTTTTTCATTTATTGAAAAGTGCTCTTTCTTTCTTACCTTTTTTTAATGATAACAAAAAGGGGAAGAATAATTGAAAGATTTAATGAAAAGTGCAAAATTTGTTAATACTGAGTATCAATGAGATTTAATGAATCTTTTGTCAATTTGATTAAAGCAATGAGATAGGGGGAGCGAGAAAGAAATTTACTAAAGCTATAACTTTTTAAAAATTTTCTTTAAAATCTTTTTGAAAGTCAATTTTTCAGATCATATATTGAGAAGGAGCTTTTGTGTTTTTGCTCTATTATCCTTGATCTATACTTTCATTTCCTTGCTCTGATACTTTTGGTTCTATGCTCTGATACTTTTTGATACCTTGATACTCTTTATAATCTATTAATTTTACTCTGATATTGTCAATTTAGCACATGTTTAATGTCTCGATACTCTTAAAGCTTTTCCTTGCTATTTTTCTCTTCATCCTGAAATGACTATCTTTTAAAATGTTTTTATACATCTTTTGAGCATTATATATATACATCTTAGCTCTTATATCTTTTAATCATAACTATGATATTTCATAATCTATAGTTCTGATGCATTATAATCATTGCTCTAATACTGCCAATTTACATAAATTTAACTTCCTTCATATATATATACAGCTCTGATACATTATCAGTAAGTCTCAATTCTTGACAATCAATACATTTCAGACTCTAATACGTTTCATGCTTAGCTCTGATACTTATTGCCAAAAGCTCTATTCTTGTTGAAAATCTGTTTAGCTTTCCACTTGTATATACTTAAAGATTTTGTCATTATCAAAAAGAAAAAGATTATTTACTCCTGTATTGATTTTGATGACTAACAAAATACTTAAGTATATTTGAGTACTAATTATTTGTTAAAGTATATTTTATCAGAAAAATGTACTCATCAAGTTAGTTGATTGATTGCTTGTCAAAATAGTTGAAGAGGTCTCCTTAGAAATGAAATTGTAAAGTTAAATAGACTTAAGTACATAAGAATAACTTGGAAAGACTCAAGTTTAAAGGTTGAAGAAGATTCGACAGAGTTTCAGTTAAATTTCAGAAAGTCTCAGCGAAGTGTCGACTCACAGTGTCGACTCATAGAAGCTTGAGCTGATACACAGAAGATGTTTCAGATGACACGCTCTAAGTGTCGACTCATGAAGCTTAAGTGTCAACTCATATGTCAACTCAAGGATCGACTCAAGGCCTGTGACAAAAATTATATAGAACATGCTGAATTTCAAACTTTCCTTAAGATCGACTCATGGAGGCCAAGTATCGACTCAAGTGTCAACTCACCAGAAGAGGTGTTGACTCACCTGAGATTTTCAGAGAGCTTCAAGGAACATTATTGAACAAAGTGTCGACTCATGGAGACCAAGCATTGACTCAAGGTGTCGACTCATGACTTGAAGTATCGACACTTCCAATTATGCTGAACAGTAACGGCTAGTTTTTTCAAATGTAGAGCTTATCCTTTTCTCCCCCAATAGCTAGTTCCACCTCTCCAATGGTCATAAACTATCATTTGAAACTTGGAAAGGTATTCAAAGTGGATTAAAACTCAAGAGGGAAGCAACTAATGAGTAGTTAAGTGCATTCACTCCAATATTCATTAAGAGCAACTACCTTCAAGTGAAGTGAAACCTTTAAGCATTCAAAGCATTCAAGAGCAATCAAGTTCAACCACTCAAGCATCATTTAAGGCTTCAACAACTTGAATGCAAGTATCTTCAAAGAGCTTCAAAGAGATATTTGCTTTTATTTGAAAGCTTTCTTGTATTTCATACTTTATACTTGAATTCTTTGTTGAGGTTTGTTGGTGAGCCTGCGTGTTAAAACCAATAAAGATTTTTGGTTAGTCTTGTGAAAACTAAAGAGATTTTTGGTTAACCTTGTAAAAATCAAAGAGGTTGTTGGTGAGCCTAAATTACAAAACCAACTAGGTTTTTTGGTTAGCCAGTAAAACCAAAGGGATTTTAACTTGTGTTCCCAGTGAAAACAAGTTGGATTTTGATTAGTGAGCCTAGAAAACTAATCGGCTATAATCAAGAATGATTATAGTGAATTCTCAAGTAGACCTTGGGGAGTGGAGTAGGTGCTTTAGTATGCACCAAACCATTATATATTTTGTGTTTGTGTTACTTGCTCTCTCTTCATTTACTCTTGTTTCTTTGCATTTGCTTATCTATTTTCGCTGCATACTCTTGTTTAACACACAAGCACTTGCAATTCGCTAGCATCTTAATTGTCTTGGATTGACACTTATTTGCAAAAGTTTTAAAACCTAACTCACCCCTCCCTCTTGGGTTATTTACTAGGCAACATTTTTGTTTAGTATTTTTTGTGTTTTTCACAAATCTAGTACATCCTATAGCTAAATATGTAACCAACATAAACCTAAGTTATCAAACAAGAACTGCACTATTATATTTTCTACTATTCTTATAGTTGCTAGTATAAAATTGTGCTCTTTAGATCTAGCATATAGGGCTCCAAGTGGGTCTAATTGGATTGGGCTTAATATTTATCCATCACATTTTCTGGTTAAATTAAATCAAATATATCTAAGCACAAAATATAATTAATAAATATGAATTACTTAATGATATTATAAATATTAATGTGAAAGAATTTTAAAAAAACAAGCAGATAATATCAACAAGTTTTTTTACTTAATATTTGATTAATAAGCACATATAATTTATAGTCGACAATATACATCAATGACTAGCTACACTAATTTTATTACTAGAAAAATTAATTTCTTATATTCAAGAATTTTTCTAAATATGTAGGTTCCTAGTTTTAGATCTATTTGATTTTGGGTGGGAAGATTAATGACCCAAATCCAATATTGGCCCAAAACTAATCATAGTCTTCAATCCTAGTCCAATCCAATAGATTTTGATTTGAATCGGACTAGATTTATTTTGGGTTAATTTTATCAAAAAAAGTCAATCCAATTCATTTGTAGCCCTAATAGCATATTGAAATAAAAGAACCTATAAAATTGAGGTGAAAAAAAATTGAAAATATCTCCAGATTGAACAAATAAATAATAAATATCTAAGGTATTATAAAACTTCTATGAAGTGCATGGAATATCATAGAGAAATAATTAAGGGACTAAACCTTAGTGTTTGCATGTCATTTTTATAGGTTCTTATTTCTCTATTTCTTAGAAAAATTTTATAACTTTTCTATACATTCATAGCTTAGAAAGCTCCAAATAAATCCTTTTCCAAATTCTTTTCTCATGAATCATAAAGTAACTTTTAAAATGTATTTCAATGTATGCTTATTCTTCTTTGGGTCTAATTTTATGCTCTTTCTCTTCATGAGCCTTAGCCTCTAACCAAATAACACGAAACATTGATATGGTAGGTACGACATATTTTTTAATTATTAAATTATTTGTAGAAGAAGAGAAAAATAAGAGAGAGAGAGAGAGAGGGGTTTTATTATCTATATTTTAATTTTATTCAATAGATCTCATGTTATTATGTATCATATAAATTCAATATAAGAAAAATAATATAAGCTTATATAGATTCATGCTAATAAAGAAAATTATTATAAGCTAATATATAATACCGAAAATTTTATGATTACCCGAACAAATAAAATTATTATAGGTTGATATATAATTCCTCAAATTATGCTAACACTCTCCTTAAACTCAAAGTGATGCTGTAGGTGCTAACTTGAGCTTAAAAATTAATATTTTCCTTATAGAGAAAAATATCACATAAAAGGAGGTCGACACTCAAAGAGAAGGTAGTCAAAGGTCAATAACTCTCATAGACAAAAATGGCAAAAAAAGGACTAGCACTCAAAAAAGACAACTAAAGGTTGATGATCCTCATAGACAACAATACCATACAAGAGAAAGAAAAGGCTTCAAACTGAGCATTAAAGGAGCTAGAGATATAAAATCATCCAAAAAAAAGATCTTAAATTGGATGGCAAAGTAGTTAGAGATAAAAAAAATATATAAATAGAAAAAAAATATCTTAAAGTAGATGGTAAAGGAGCCAAAGATAAAAACATCCAAAAAGAAAAAAAAAAATCTTGGATTGCACATCATAGTTGCCAAAGGTGGCCAATAAAACCAAGGATAAAAAGAAATTTATCGATCAATGATAAGAAGAGATGACTGAAGATCTAAAGTTGAAGAGAAAAGTGGTGGATAACAGTCATGAATTCATTTTAAAATTAAGAATCTTGGGGTATTAATCTATCAAAAAATAGATAATCTACAAATCTACTAAAAAATAGAAAATCTCTAAAAAAAAGAGAGATCGATAAATTGACAATAGAGATCTTCAAGGTTTGTACATATAGTAATGACGGCCTCATCAAAAATAGAAGAGATAACATCTTCATATTAAATGGTCATTGGCTTTGATACAATGTTAAAATATTAATGAAAGAAAAGAAAAATTAAAAAGAAAGAAAGAGAGAGAGAGGAAGAAGGCTTTATTATCCCTATTTCAATTTCATTCAATGAATCTCATAGATTATTTATACTAGCATATAAACTTCATGCAAAAAAATAATAATATAGGCTAATACAAGATCATGCTAATAAAGGAAATTATTATAAGCTAATATGTGATTCCTAAAATCATAAAATCATATGAACAAAGAAAATTATTATTGATTGTATTATAGGGTAAGTAACTTGTCCGATCTCTTTATGATCAATCACTGATAAGCAGAAAAGTATTTGACTAGGAACTAACCACTTGTCAAGGTGCAGGATGCCTATCGGCTAGGAGCCGACCACTTGCCAAGGTGTAGAAAAGCTATCAGCTAAGAGCCAACCATTTGTCAAGGTGCAGGATACCTGTCGGCCAGGAGTCGATCACTTGCCAAGGTGCAAAACACCTATCAACTAGGAGCCAATACTTGTCAAGGCATAGGATGCTTATCAGCCAGGAGCCTACTACTTGCCAAGGTGAAAAATGCCTATCGGTTAGGAGCTGAGCTCTTATTGAAGCACGGGATGTTTAACAACTTATAAGATAGGCTTCGATCACTTACCTAAGATATGTACAAATTTCTATAACTTTATTTAACATAAAGCATATCTTTTTAAGTCATTAGAGCTATTACAACAAAGCTAGTAAAGTGGTTATCAAAAAATATAACAAACTACTCAGTAAACCACTTCACAAACTAACCTCTTAATGGCTTAACCGACTTAACAACTTTTCTAATGGTGTAACTACCTTACAAATGATTACAACCGCCTAACTAACTTGGTCCTAAATCTTTATAAATAGGGGATCAAGAGAAACTCCCAAGAACATTTTCTGACTCACTTTCTTCATTTTTTTCCTGATTATTCTCTCTCTAAGCTAACTTAAGTATCAGGAGGTCTCCCGTTGGAGAAATCCTACTAATTTCTCTAGCGATGAGGATTTTTTGTACAGGTCTAGGAACTAATTCAGTCTACTTCCAAAGTCATTGGCTAGTTTTCTAAAGAATCTCTAGATTTCGAAAAGTTAGAAGCCATCTTGGTGCATCTAGTTTGCTCAACTGAGAGAGGTGCAGCAACATTAATATATGGTTCCTAAAATTATGCTAACATTAATATTTTCATATAACATGACTATTCTATTATAACTTAATGGAGTTTTTTATTTTATAATATGCATTACATATAACATCCATAGGATATTATAAGCAAACACAAATTAGAATTATTTTAAGAAAAAAGGACATACTTAAATCTAAGCATTTAAAAGCTCCACTATGTTATGGAAGTTCACTGATTTAATAATATGGTTAATGCCATGGCACGAAGTGTGAAATAGGACTTATCGGATGTTCACATCCCTTTGCTTTAGCATCTAGAGATTCTAGTTTCAATTTGTTACAGGATAGATAATCTACTACAAGTAATTGTTGGTATGTAGAAAAGTGTTCAGCAAGGAATCGATTACTTATTAAAATATAGCATGCTAGATGGCCAGAAATCGATCATTTATTTGAGACACAGAATGCCTGATGACCAAGAGTTGATCATTTACTAAGATATAGGGTGCTCGATAGCCAAAAATTAATCACTTATTTGAGGCATAGGATACTCGATGGCAAGGAGCTTATCATTTATTGAGGCACATGATACTCGACGGCTAGGAGCCAATCACTTATTTAAAGCACAAGATGTCAGATGACCGGGAGCCAATCATTTATTTGAGGCATAGGATGCCAGACAGCCTGGAGCCGATCACTTATTGAGTATAGAGTATCCGATGATCAGGAGCTATTCACTTATTTGAGGCATAGGATACTAGATGGCCAGGAGCTGATTATTTATTTGAGACATATGATACTAAATAGCCAAGAGCTGATCACTTATTTGAGGCACAAAATGTCCGATGGCCAAGAGCCGATCAGTTATTTGAGGCACAAGATACCCGATAGCCAAGAACCGGTCATTTATTTAAGGCATAAGGTATTCGACGACCAGGAGCGGATCACTTATTTGGAACACAGGATGCTCAATAGCCAGAAGCTGATCACTTATCTGAAACATATGTTGCTCAACTACTCATTAGACATATACCGATCACTTACCTAAATCATGTACAGAGTTCCATAACTTTATTTAACATGAAGCATATGTCTTAAAGTCGTTAGAACCATTACAATAAGGTTGGTAAAGTGGTTATTAAAAAGTGTAATAGACCACTTAACAAATCACTTCATAAACTAACCTCTTAATGGCCTAACCAACTTAACAATTTTCTTAACGGTGTAACCACCTCACAAATTGTTATAAATGCCTAACTAGCTCGACTCTAAATTTTCTATAAATAGGAGATCGAGAAAAACTCCAGGAGACTTTTTACATACTCTCTTTCCATTTTCATTTCATTGTTCTCCCTCACTAAGTTGACTTAAGCACCGAAGGATCTCCTGCTAGAAAAATTTTATTAAAATTTTCAACATCAAAGACTTCTTTTGCAAGTCTAAATACTACTCAAATTTATGCCGGAAATCATCAGCTACTCCTCCAAAAAAACTTCTAAATCCTTGAGAGCTTACTGCTATTTTATCATGTCTAGCTTGTCCAGCTAGAGAGGTGCAGCAACATAATTCTTTGATGGTGTATTCTTAAGTATTGTAGTGTGCATGGGTCTTCTTCCATTGTCCTCTAAAGATGAAAAAAAAATATCTGCCATGGAGTAAGTCGAAGCTATAAAAGCATCCAAGTAGTTCAAGAAGACCCAAGCCCAACACAAACTAAAATACTCCTTACACATCTTGACCCAAACAAGACCAACCAATACACAAATCCTTACTTCAAATCAATTTTTACCACACTTAAACAGTAGGATGAGGAGGAAGTGAGATTGGGTACTAGGCTTGCATGAAAACCAGGTCCCATGTGGTTGAATCAACCTAGATCAAGCCAACATGAGAGGAATGGCAAACCATGGCAAAAGGACTAGCTTCCAGATCCAAAGTATGCCCAACCCTGTCCATGTCTAGCTCCAGGCCTTTTTTAAATGAGAAAGTCTCTGTACACCATCAGGAGAAAATAATATACCACACAATCTAATTAGATCATGTAAATCCTGCTTTTCAATGTATATTTAATGTTATACTTTTATATTTTCTTAAATAAATTTGAATGATGAAAATATCTCTCTTTACGAAGAAATTATGATACCAATTGATTTGGATTATGTCACTCAATGACCGATGGCATCTCCATGTTCATAGGATGTTATAGAACCAAGAGGTATGTTCGTCATTAAAAAGTTCAAAAATTTTCAATGATGAAAATATTTCTTGTCTTATGACATCCTATGTTCACAAAAGGATGTCATACAGGAAGGATTTTTCATCATGCATTTAATGTCTGCAGTTTATTTTTTATTAAAAATTTTGAATGATAAAAATGTCATTTCCTTATGACATCCGTTTGTAAGCAGGGTATCATAAACAGGATGTCATAAGATCAAAAATATTTTCATCATTGAAAAAAAATTTAAAAATTTTTCAATAATAAAAATATTCTTAATTTTTTAATATTCTGTGAACAGGGTTATAGCATCCTATTCACAAACGAGTATCATAAGAAAATGATATTTTTGTCATTCAAGCATATATTTAATATCTATAGTTTACTTTTTTTTAAAAAAATTAAATGATAAAAATATATTTTTCTTATGGTATCTATTTATGAACATAGTATTATAACACTGTTTGCAAGATATCGTAAAATCAAGAATATTTTTATTATTAAAAAAATTAAAATTATTCTAATGATAAAAATATCTCTCGAATATAAGGTTCCCTCCCTATAATATTATAAATTGACCGCTAGATAACGTGGTCCAAAGGGTATGAATATCATAATATTTTTAAATATTAATATTTTTATTATTTAAATTTTTTAAAAAATAAAATTATAAATATTAAATATATATTAAAATATAAAATTTATGTATCATGATATAATAATATTTGATAATATATATTTTTTACGTTATCGGCGGTGGTGGGCAAAGATTTACGCTACCTAAACAAGCTACGGAATCTGAAGAGCGAGCCATGCGATGCGTGGCACGAGGGGGACGTGGAACGGTAGGTGAAGCGGAAGGAAAACCAAGGGAGAGATCTGGGTTCTCGACAAACATAGTGCAGATGGGTCCCCCTCCAATGTCCTATAAAGATGATAGAAAATATCTGCGAGGGAGTACGTGGAAGCTCCAAAAGCATCCACGTAGTTCAACAAGACCCAAGCCCAACTCAAACTAAAATACTCCTTGCACATCTTGACCCAAACAAGACCAACAAATATACAAATCCTTACTTCAAATCAATTTTTACCACGCTTAAACAGTAGGATGAGAAGTGAGATTGGGTGCTAGAATTGCATGAAAACCAGGTGCCATGTGGTTGAATCAACCTGGATCAAGCCAACATGAGAGGAATGGCAAACCATGGTAAAAGGACTAGCTTCCAAATCCAAGTATGCCCAACCTTGCCCATATCCAGCTCCAGGCCTTTTTTTTAAATGAGAAAGTCTTTATACACCATTTTTGATGGGGGGAAAAAAATGTGTCACACAATCTAATAGGAACATGCAAGTCTCGCTTTTCAATATACATTTGATACTATAATTTTATTTTTTTAAAAAAAATTGAATGATAAAAATATTCTCTTTTTTTTTATGAAAAAATATTATTGACGCTGAATCTCTCTCGACCGGTTGGAATGATCTTTTCGTCGCTGGGCCGCCGCGAACCAGAACCTGCAACACAGATCCCTGACCGGAGGTTTTCCAGCGAGGGACACTCCGATACCAAAGTCAGAAAAGACCCAAGTAACAGCAGAATGGAAAGCTTGTAGAAGCAAAAAATAGAGAAAAAAGGGATCGAAATATGGCCTCCAAAAACCCCGAGACCGAATCCCTGGAGCGTCCCCTCTTACCAGTATTTATAGGCTCCAACATAACTACTTACGGTTAGTGTGGTTGTCATGCGTAACAATTTCCTAACTGCAAGTAGTGGCTGTCGGAAAAGCCGTTATACCCGGGGTTTGTTTAATCTGAGGTTTCGGACCAAGTGGGTGGTTGCAACAACCTAAACAGACTTCAACCGCTTATCCAAGAACCCCACGTGATCCCGAATCCTCATCTTAAAGCATAGATCCGAAGAGACCTTTACATTCTCCTTAGTAGTACTCCTGAAGGGAATGTCAGTTTTATACTTCGGATCTTTCTTAGACGATGAAAATAAATACTTACAATCTTTAGTTTGAAGAAGTAAAATCGAAGATATTCGTCCGAAAGATCAAGTCTTCGGATCAAGACAGTTGTACGAAGCCGAAGACATTTTAACATCATCCTCGGAATGAGATAAAAATACGAAGCCGAAGACCTAGTGTATAATCTCCTTTAGATAATAGGCCGAAGATAATAAGTACGATCTCCGAACAAGAATGGTAATATGAATCTGTAGATAGAGAAAGCATCTTGGATCATAGATGTGGAGCCGTATTCTTTAGGCATAATCTTCGGACTAATGTGGATACATGACACCGAAGATAGTAATCAAGCATCGTCTTCGGACTGATAATGATACGAAGCTGAATACTCCTCTTGCCGTATGATACAACCTTATAAAATGATTAATTAATTGAAATAAAATAGGAATATCATAACAACTATCCCCCACTCCCAGTTTCGAAATGATTATATTTCAAAAAATTGGAGTATTTCAGTTTTGTCTTTTATAGATAACCGTCAAATAATGATGACAAAACTCTGTCACGTCTTTTCGTCATAACTGTTTGGTGGCGCAATAAAACGTGGCAAAGACACGCGTCATTCTATCATAAGCGGCCTCAAAAGAAAACGCCTCGATTTTGAAAAATTTCGAAACATTCCCAGAAAAGGGATTTAAAATTAACAGGTATTGGACACGTGGTGGTCATCCTGAGCGTGGAGATCTCGTTAGGACGATCTCAGCCAATGCCATAGTTTCACGCGAATCGCCACGACTTGTCCCATTAATGAACCATATCGAGGATCGAAACTGCCAATACGGTGCACAACCGTTTAGTCTTCTGAACCGTCTCGAAGGTCTCCCCCTTCTTCATCTATAAAAAGAGAGGCGAATTAGAGAGAGGCTTCCTTTCGCATTCGTGCCTTTGGATTTCCAGTTTTTACTGCAGTCCGTCTTCTCCGGTGGTCCAGTCCACCATCCTTGTCCTTTTACAGGTTAGAGGTCCTTCTTCTTTTCTGCTTTCTTACTCCTTTCAATGTCGAGGTCTTCTAGGGATTCTTCCTCTACTTTCGGCAATGGTTCGCCGGAAAGTGACACAGGTAGGGTTCTACCCGAACGAGAGACCGTTAGGATCTTGTCGGGAGGTGATGTCGGTAGGGACCTTCAGGGCGAGTCCAGTAGGGGAAGAATTTCCCGTAGGAAACGGAGTCCGGAATGGTCACCGGATTCCGTTCAGAGTTCCTTTACCCTTGCCAAAATAGAAGAAGTAAAACAATGTTACCACATTCCACATACCTTTAATATGATCCTTCCACAATCCGATGAAAGAGTATATAAGCCTCCTATCCGATCCATAGCTATATACGAAGACCATTTTAAAGCGGGTCTTCGGCTTCCTCTTCATCCCTTTTTTGTAAAAATCTTTAACTTATATCAGATCGTCCCAGCTCAGTTGACCCCCAATAGTTTTAGAAACATCTGCGGGTTCTTAGTGCTTTGCAAACTTAGGAATGTAGAGCCGAAGACATCCCTGTTCACCTCCCTATTCATGTTAAAAAGAGACTTCCACGGCAAAAGGTGGTGGGTCATAGGTCCTCGGCCTGGCCGAAGACTATTGAAGGGAACCCCCAGTGCGATACATGGATGGAAGCCTTGCTTCTTTTTCGTGTATTATACCCACTGGGGCTTTAATACTGAGTGGTCGGCCCCGCGCTTGGATGCGAATGCCGGTAAAAGGGTATTAAAGGCCGATGCTAGAGACTTCGAAACCCTGTCGGAACTGGAGATCCCTTCCCTTAAGGAGCTGCTGAGGGAAGAGAATATTCATCGTGTCCATATCAGCGAAGTCCCAACATTAGGTATAGAATAAGTAGTCTTTAGATTTTTCTTGCTTCTCTTCTTCATTTATATATGCATTATAACTTTCTTATTTTCACTTGCAGGCAAGAAAATGAAGCCTCAACTTGACAAAGTTAGGCAGGCTTCCAGAAAAAGGGGGGTAGCCACCCCCGCAACAACCGAAGCCCGAAAGAAAAGAAGGGTAGAAGAGGGTTCTAGTACGTCTTCGATGAGGCCCGTACTAGATGAGGACAGTCCCTCTGCTTCTCCGGCACCAACTGTTCCTACTAGAAGCCCACCTCCGAGGACATCTCCTCCGAAGAGCCCTCAACACGCACCATCCACGAGCCAGCGGGATACAAACTTCAACAAGAAATCCGTGATTGCCCTTCCCGAAGACAGAAGTCAAGAGAGGGCAAAATACCGATCTGAAGAAGACCCCAAGTGGAACGCTACTTCGGAGGGAGGGTGCAATGTGAACTTTACTACCTTCTCGGATCGAGAAGGCTTAAAGAATCCCGAACTGGTAAGGGAATTGCTGAAGCGCACTCTTCTCCCGAAGGATTGGGATAACGTCAAGTCCCGATGTATTGAAGAAATCTCGGACTCGGTGTTATCCTCCGCTTTGAAGGTAAATACTCATATTGTATTATACTTAGTTTTACAATTACTAATCTTTTCCTTTGTTCTGGCAGATGATGCACGACATTACTCATATGGATGAGAGCATCTTTGACTTCCGAGTCACTTATAGGAAGATGAAGGATGAAATGAAATCGGTCAAAGTAGAAAAGACCATAGCCGAGGAGCTAAGACAAGCCATGGAGGAGAAACTCGTCCAAAATGAAGCTTCGGTCCAAAATCTAAAAGCTGAAGTGGATAAACTCTGATCGGAGCGTGTCGAACAAGAGGCGAGATCCAAGAAGAAGAAGGCCAAGATTCGGTCTTTGGAGGCCTCTCTTAAGGAAGCAAACAAATACTCTGAAGAAGCTTCCAAAAGAAAAGAAGAAGCCATTGAGAAAAGCCGATCTTTAAAGGATCGCTTAGAAAGGGCCGTAGAAGACTACAAGGCATCTTCGACCTTCGAAGCTGAAATGGTTGAGGCCGGTACTCATGGCTATCGAGGATGCTTTAATGATGGAGTAAAGGAAGTACAAAAACTCTACCCGGACTTGGACATTTCAAGCATCCAGTTATTTGATCTTGAAAGTCCAACTGCTCCTGAACTTCAGGCGGACTCCGAAGCACCAGTATTGGCTAAAGAAACCACGGGTCCGATTGATTTGGCTGATGAAGCTCCTTCAGAAAATTTGTAATTTTTTTTTTTTCAGGAATGTAAGAAAATCATTATGAATGAAGACTCTTTTTGGAATTCTCTCTTGCATATAATAGACTAGAAATTTTTCTCAAGTACAAAGTCTTCAGCCTTAAGTAAGAGAAATCCAGAAAATAATCGAGTCTCTTGGACTCGAATTCATGCTAAGTCTTCGGACTTTGATTATAAGAAATCCAGAAAATAATCGAGTCTCTTGGACTCGAATTCAAACTAAGTCTTCGAACTTAGGATATAAGAAATCCAGAAAATAATCGAGTCTCTTGGACTCGAATTCAAACTAAGTCTTCGGACTTAGGATATAAGAAATCCATAAAATAATCGAGTCTCTTGGACTCGAATTCAAACTAAGTCTTCGGACTTAGGATATAAGAAATCCAGAAAATAATCGAGTCTCTTGGACTCGAATTCAAACTAAGTCTTCGGACTTAGGATATAAGAAATCCAGAAAATAATCGAGTCTCTTGGACTCGAATTCAAACTAAGTCTTCGGACTTAGGATATAAGATTCTCTCGAATCAGTTGAAGGTTAAGATAAGCTGATCGGACCTATCTCGGTGATTTGTAAGGTAGATCCAGAGATCATCCTTATGCCATTTTGTATTAATAGTTAAGACAGGCTGATCATGCCCACCTCGGTATTTCGGGAAGTAGATCCTAAGATCATCTCCATGCCTTTTAGATTAAGATGGACCATTTTGGGTCCAACTCGGCACTTCATGAGGTAGATCCGGAGATCATCTCAATGCCTTTTAGATTAAGATGGACCATTTTGGATCCAACTCGACACTTCATGAGGTAGATCCGGATATCATCTCAATGCCTTTTAGATTAAAATGGACCATTTTGGATCCAACTCGGCACTTCGTAAGGTAGATCCGGAGATCATCTCAATGCTTTTTATAAAACTAGAGTGAGGAGAGAGAAATTGAATTTGCATAAATGAACTTGGTCGAAACCTTTATTGATAATACTTTCGGAGGTTTTGTATATTCCATGGCGGGGTAATAAAGTTCCTTCTAAGATTTCAAGCCGATAAGTTCCAGGTCTAACAACCTCTCTGATTCGGTATGGCCCTTCCTAAGTAGGAGAAAGTTTGTCCTGTTCTGTTGGCTTTGATACTTCGGACCTTCGTAGAACTAAATCTTCTGGGAGGAAGACCCATTTTTTTACACGTGAATTGTAGTATCCGGCAACTTTTTGTTGATATGTAGCCATTTTCAACTGTGCCCGAAGTCGTGTGCCTTGCAATAAATCCAGGTCAATTCTTTGGCATTCAGAATTTTCGGGCTCTTTAAACTGATCAATCCGAAGAGAGTGTAAAGAAACTTCTAAGGGAAGAACAGCTTCGGTGCCATAGGACAGGTGAAAGGGAGATTCACCAGTGGCTGCTCGAGGAGTAGTTCGGTATGCCTAGAGAACTGAGTTCAACTCATCAACCCGGGATCCCTTAGTATCATTTAATCTGGTCTTCAGACCATGTAGGATAGTCCTGTTTATTACTTCAGCCTCTCCGTTGCACTGAGGATGCCCCACCGAAGTAAGTTTATGATGAATATGGTACTGAGTGCAAAAATCTTTGAACTTTGGATTATCAAACTGCCTTCCATTGTCGGTTATGATAGAATATGGAATTCCGAAATGGAAGATAATGAAGTTCCTTACAAAATTTTCAACTTTTGCCTCTGTGATTTGTGCTAATGCTTCGGCCTCGACCCATTTTGTGAAATAATCGATAGCCACAATGAGAAACTTTCGCTTCCCAGATGCTGGAGAAAATGGTCCAAGAATGTCCATTCCCCACTGTGCAAAAGGCCAAGGTGCTGTCATCAGAGTCAATTGACTAGCAGGCCATCTTTGTACATTGGAATATCTCTGACAATGATCACATCTTCGCACAAATTCTGCAGAATCCTTCTGGATAGTTGGCCAATAATAACCTTGACGGATTATTTTGTACACCAAAGACCTACCCCCTAGATGGTCTCCACATATCTCTTCATGTACTTTCTTGAGTGCATAATCAGCGTCAGATGGGCCAAAGCATTTTAGCAAAAGTTGTGTAAAAGACCTTTTATACAATGCTTCATTCAGAATGATATATTGAGAGGTTATCCACTGAAGCCGTTTAGTTTCTAACTTGTCTTCAGGCAAGACGCCATCCTTTAAGAATTTGAGGATCGGATCCATCCATGAAGGTTCATGTTCAACTTGACAAACCTCAACTAGGGATTCTGATATACTGGGATCTTCAATATATTTCATATAGGTTCTTCCAAGAGAATCTGGTGCGGTGGTTGCAAATCTTGAAAGAGCATCTACTCAAGAATTCTCTGTTCTTGGTACATGAACAATTTCAAAGTGCTCTAATTCAGATATCAGGCTTCGGACCTTTTCAAGGTATTGTATCATATTTAGATTTCGGGCTTCAAAATCACCTTTTACTTGATTCACTACCAGTTGTGAATCGGAAAAAACTTTCATCCTTTTAATCTCCAGTTTTTTGGAGATTCTAAGCCTGGCAATGAGTGCTTCATACTCTGCCTGATTATTTGATGCTTGAAAAGAAAACCGAAGAGCATATTCAATAACCTGCCCATTCGGACCAGCAAGAATTAAGCCTGCTCTACAACCATCAGCATTTGAGGCACCATTAACATGTAACATCCAAATGAACTCTGGACCGTCTTCGGTTTTTTCCTCTTCGGCCTTTGGTTGAACTTCAGATCCCCATGTGCACCCAGCTATAAAATCAGCTAAAACTTGTGCTTTCATTGCTGATCTAGGTTGATAATCAATATCAAACTCCCTCAATTTAACAGCCCATTTGGCTATCCTTCTAGAAGTATCAGGACAATGAAGAATGGCCTTCAAAGGTTGATCCGTCAAAACCATGATAGGATGAGCTTGAAAATAAGGTCGAAGACGTTTTGCTGCTACCACAAGTGAAAAGATAATTTTTTGCACTCTAGGGTATCGGACCTCTGTCTCATGTAATACTTTACTAGTATAGTAGATTGGTTTCTGCACATGCTTAATGTCTTTTCGTACCAAAACAGAACTGACTGCCTCATCAGTGGCGGATAAATATAAGTAGAGTGTTTCTCCTTCACAGGGCTTGGAAAGCAACGGCGAGCTTTCCAAATATTCCTTTAATTTATCAAAGGCGACTCTGCTGTCTTCTGTCCACTCAAAATTCTGAGTCTGGCGTAGAACTTTGAAGAAGGGTAAATATCTTTCTGTAGAGCGAGAAATAAAACAACTCAGAGAGACAATTCTTCCTGTCAGCCTTTGAACTTCTTTCTTGCAAGTAGGATGCCTCATAGTCCGAAGAACTTGTATCTTTTCTGGATTAGCCTCTATTCCTCGCTTGGTAACCAAATATCCGAGGAACTTTCCTGAGGTCACACCGAAGATGCATTTGGTTGGGTTTAGCCTCATCTGATGGTGCCTTAAAGCATCAAAAGACTCTTTTAGATCTGAGATATGATCGAAGTCGTGAAGACTTTTTACAATCATATCATCAACATAAGCTTCCATATTTCTCCCAATCTGGTTCTTGAAAACTTTGTTGATGAGCCTTTGAAAAGTTGCCCCAGCATTCTTCAAACCGAATGGCATTACCTTATAGCAGTAAAGTCCTTTTTCGGTGATGAAAGCCGTTTTCTCTTCATCTTCATGGCTCATCTGGATCTGATTATAACCTGAGAAAGCATCCATGAAACTCAATAATTGATGACCGGCAGTAGCGTCAACCAGCTGATCAATTTTTGGCAATGGAAAACTGTCCTTTATGCATGCTTTATTAAGATCAGTGTAGTATATACAAATTCTCCGCTTGCCGTTTGACTTCTTTACCATGACTACATTAGAGAGCCAGGTTGGGTACTGAACTTCTCTTATAAAGTTGGCCTTTAATAACTTGTCAACCTCTTCGTCAATAACCCTCTGCCTTTCTGGAGCAAAATTTCTCTTCTTTTGCCGAACAGGTTTATAATTAGGAGAGACTTCTAGGCAATGTGTAATTACATTGGATGGGATTCCGGGCATATCCGAAGTTGTCCAAGCAAAAATATTAGCATTATCCCGAAGTAAAGCGATTAATTTTACCTTAGATTCTTCATTGAGCAAACTGTCGATTTGTAGCTGCTTGGTAGGATCGTCTTCGGATAAAGGTATGAAGAGTATTTTTTCCACTGGTTATCCGCCGTCTTCGGATTCATCTCGAGGATCCAGCTGATCAAGTGTTAGCGATTTATCCAATTGCTTATCTTGAATAGTCAAACATTGATGTGCAACCCTTTGATCTCCTCTTGCTTCCCCGATGCCCGTTCTGGTGGAAAATCGTACCAAGAGATGGTATGTGGAAACAATAGCTCGGAATTTGTTTAATGCCGGACGTCCCAATATTGCATTATAGGCCGAAGAGGTTCTAGCCACAATAAAATTGATGGGAAGGGTTCTTTGGTGTGGTTCAGACCCAAAGGTCACAGGTAAAACTGTTTCTCCTTCCACCCCGACTTGATTTCCGCCGAAGCCCATAATTGGAATAAGTGAGTTTCACAATCTATGCCCAGATAATCCTATTCGAACAAATGTATCATACAGCAAAACATCAACCGAATCCATTATCAATCAAAATTCATTTTACATCAAAGTTGGCTATGACTGTCGAGACTACTACAGGGTCATCATGGGGGAGTTGAACTCCTTGAATATTCTCATTAGAAAATGTGATGGAATTCTTTCCCTTCAATCTCTTCGGAATATTCTCTTCGGCTTCGGCACTCCAGGTTGACGGCCGATGTAGCATTCTAACATCCCCACCAGTAGGCTTCTAGTGCGGCAGGTCGGCTTCATCGGATATTCTGAAAACAGTGATGGCTTCGGCTTGAGGCTCTAGGTGGTTGACATACTTTCCCAAATAGCCTCTCTTTATGAGATCTTCAATGGCGTCCCGAAGTTGAAAGCAATCCTCGGTGTTATGGCCATGATCCCAGTGGAATATGCAGTATTTGCTTCTGTCCCTTGTTTTTGCTGGTGTCTTCGAGGGACGCGGCCTTTGGAAATACTTTTCTTTTTCTATTTCTAACGGAATCTTTTTCCTAGGGAAGTTAAGGGGAGTATAGGTGTCAAAGTGATTGTTCTGCTGTCTGGACCAAGGGCTATGCCTAGAGGCCAAAGAGTTATTAGAGGAACTGGGCATGTTGAATCCTTTAGTATTCTTCTTAGAAGGGAATCTTCCTTCTGCCATTCTTCGGCACGCCGCCTGCTCTTCAGTTGCTGCATATTTCTGAGCTCTAGCCAATAGTTCGGCATAGCTTTGTGGAAACCTCTTATCTAGGGAAAAAGTAAACCTGTATGATTTCAAGCCTTTTTTCAAGGCAGACATTGCCACATGCTCATTCATATTAGGAATCTCCAATGTGGCTGAGTTGAAGCGGTGGACAAAGTCTTTTAAACTTTCTCCCTCCTGCTGCTGTAGAAGAAATAGGATGTCGGTATTCTGCGGCATTTGCTGGAATGTCCTGAAGTATGAGACGAATTGCCGCTCTAATTCTGAGAAAGAATGAATAGTCTTCGGCGGGAGGCTTGAGTACCACATTCGTGAGACCTCTTCAAAGTGGCAGGAAAGGCAAGGCAATAAAGAGCATCCGTAGCTCCTTGGACCATCATATGAGCCTTATAGCTCCCCAAATGGTCAAGAGGATCCGAGGTCCCATCGTAAGCTTCCAGCTGCGGAACCTTAAAATGCCATGGAATAACTTCCGCCATTATATGATCAGAAAAAGGAGGTTGTGAGCTGAAAGATGTGACATCATCGCTTCTTCTTTGATCCATGACTCTTGCAATCTGTGCTTGCATGGATTTGAACCTCTCTTCAAATTCATAATTGATCTCCTTCTGCCTTTCGTCCTTCAAAGCAAAATTTCTGAAAGAAACAGAGGGAGATCACCGGACTCTTTTCTTCTCATTATGATCCCAAGCTTGACGATCTGATGGAGAAGCTTGGCGACCAGGAGATGACTGGACTTGCAAAAAACTGGGAGCAATTTACTGATGTCGACCCTCTTTCAAAGATTGTCGGCCGGAGTGTGAAACTGCCGGAGGTGGTGGTTGCCTTTGAGCTGCAGCCTCATGTAGATGCTGGACCAAGGCTGTCAGAGCTTCTATCTTATTCTGGAGATCTTTGAACTGTTGCTGGCCCACCATTATCATGGGAGGCCCTCCTTGATCTGCCAGGAAATTACCTGTTGGGAGGTCATTTCCTGGTCGCTCCTGACTTGTGGAAGCATTTCGAGCTTTCCCTTTCACCATTTTTGCTTTTCAAGCAAAGCTTTCCTTTGATCAGGGAAAAAAAATAACTTCTCTCCCCCTACCTAGCGCGCCAATCTGTTGACGCTGAATCTCTCTCGACCGGTTGGAGTGATCTTTCCGTCGTTGGGCCACCGTGAACCAGAACCTGCAACACAGATCCCTGATCGGAGATTTTCCAGCGGGGGACACTCCGATGCCAAAGTCAGAAAAGACCCAAGCAACAGCATAATGGAAAGCTTGTAGAAGCAAAAAATAAGAAAAAAAAGGGATCGAAATATAGCCTCCAAAAACCCCGAATCCAGATCCCTGGAGCGTCCCCTCTTACCAGTATTTATAGGCTCCAACGTAACTACTTACGGTTAGTGTGGTTGTCATGGGTAACCATTTCCTAACTGCAAGTAGTGGCTGTTGGAAAAGCCGTTATACTCGGGGTTTGTTTAATCTGAAGTTTCGGACCACGTGGGTGGTTGCAACAACCTAAATAGACTTCAACCGCTTATCCAAGAACCCTACGTGATCCCGAATCCTCATCTTAAAGCATAGATCCGAAGAGACCTTTACATTCTCCTTAGTAGTACTCCTGAAGGGAATGTCAGTTTTACACTTCGGATCTTTCTTAGACGATAAAAATAAATACTTACAATCTTTAGTTTGAAGAAGTAAAATTGAAGATATTCGTCCGAAAGATCAAGTCTTTGGATCAAGACAGTTGTACGAAGCCGGAGACATTTCAACATCATCCTCGGAATGAGATAAAAATACGAAGCCGAAGACCTAATGTATAATCTCCTTTAGATAATAGGCCGAAGATAATAAGTACGATCTCCGGACAAGAATGGTAATATGAATCTGTAGATAAAGGAAGCGTCTTGGATCATAGATGCGGAGCCGTATTCTTTAGGCATAATCTTCGGACTAATATGGATACATGACACCGAAGATAGTATTCAAGCATCGTCTTCGGACTGATAATGATACGAAGCCGAATACTCCTCTTGCCGCCTGATACAACCTTATAAAATGATTAATTAATTGAAATAAAATATGAATATCATAATAATTATAATATCCAATAGTTTGGATTATGATACTTAGTGACCGGCTCATATGACATTTCCATATTTATATATTCAAAAATAAATATCATATTTATTTTTTATTTAAATTTTTAAATAATGAAAATGTCTTTTTCATATTCATTTATGAACAGGATGTCATAAGATTACGAATATTTTCGTCATTGAAAAAATTCTAATTTTTTTTTATAATATCTTATTTACAAAGATATATTATAAAGAAAGCACAACATGTATTTAATATCTATAATTTATTTTAAAAAAAAAATTGAACGAAAAAAAATCAAAAATCAAAAATATTTTTATTATTATTATTTTTATTTTTTTAATAAAATATCTTCCAATCTTATAATATCTTATAAATATAGAAATATTTTCGTAGAATGCCATCGCTGGGTATCATAATCTAAATGAATGAATGCTATAATTTTTATAAATTTTTTTATTATTTAAAATATTAAATATTAAATATATGTTGAAATATAAAATTTATATATTTTTATACGGTCCAATGATATTTTGGGGTATATTTTTTTTATACCGCGCGCGGTGGTGGATAAAGATTTGCGCTTTCTAAATTGGCTAAGGATTCCGAAGAGCGAGCCGTGCGGTGCGTGGCACGCGGGGAACGTGGAAGGATAGGTGAAGCGGCTGGCAATCCATATTTATAAGCTTCTCAGCGAAGAGAGAGAGAGAGGGACTGCATGCGTGCAACGCAATGGAACAGGGAATAAGGAGGTAGACGAGCTCGGCAGATAAATAGAGAGAGATTTGGGTTCTTGACAAATATAGTATCAAGATTCTTTTTTTCCGTTCGCTTTTATATGTGGGGAGGGGAGGGGAATTGAAGGGGAGGAGAAGGAGAGGAGGGGAGAGAGCTGAATCTGGAAAACGTCGGAGGATTGAGGGTGAGAAAGCAGGGGAGCGCGAGGACGAGGAGGAGTGCAGGCCGTGGCGTTGGCGTCGGAGGCTTTCATCCATGGCGGCGTCCTGGTCTTCTCTCTTTCGGATCTCCCTCCTCTTACTTCTCGCGGCTGCCATCATCACTGCCTTCGCTACCCTCCCCATGGAAAAGGTGTTATCTTTGATCAATCCTCGTTCTGGATTTGTTTCTATTAGATTTATGTTTATTTGGTGATGATGTGTTCGATTTTGTCGCGAATTGGATCTGGAATTGATCTGGCATTTCCGATTTAGGTTAGATTTATTGTTGAGATATCTTTTGATTCGTTATCTTCCTGTTTTTTATTTTCACAAAACAAAAAACAAAAAAAAACAAATTTTGTTTCTTGCGGAATTTATTTTTCTTGTTTCTTCCCTTATGGGGATGGTTAGGGAAGAGAATGGTGGAATTGTTGCATGTGGATTGATATAGGGATCGTGGATTGATATAGGTGTTTGGATCCTTGGATTATTGTGGTTTGAGATATGTGAGGTGATACGTTCGTTTTTGTTTTTTCTTTTAATATCTATGTTTGGATTGACGGTGCAGCATGTGGGACAGGCAATTGGAAAGAGGTTTCCTTTTGCACAGTTTAATTCTCAGTGTAGACGCTGGAGATCTTGAGATAATATTTGGAATTCCGATGCCTAAAATCTGCAGTCAGCATGTATAATACTATAAAACCTACAGCTTAGAGAACACTAAAACGAGTGTTAGTGCAATTATAGGCTTTGTTCTTCCACGACCCTTCCTGGAATGTGTTCCTGTACCTTCCTTTCGTTCTCTCCATCTCAGTAGGTTCGGCTCTGCCTTGCTCTTTCCCTCAAAAACAGATAGGAAGGTCCAGAGTTGGTGATAGGAATGCCTATGTATGGAGAGCTGTTGTGACTTAATCAGAATGTGATTATGTTGATTAGTCCTAGATCCATTGCTTTTGAACTATTGATCCAACCCAAGGTGATCAGAATCAACCAAGCAGATTGAATGGGACCGAGACAAAATTATAGTCAGAAATCCTAGTTGACAGAGGTTAGTCATGCTAGGTCTAACTCCAACCCTGCACAAATGTAGTCCTATAACGTAAGAATTTGAACTGGGAAAGTTGGAAATGGGAGACTCAATCATTGGAAGAAGGAAGGAGTGATGAGGTAGTAGCAAGTACATGACTGTGCTCTGAATGCCAAAATAGAAGTTACATTAGACATATTTTATTAATGGATAGTGATTTCACTTCTTTTGATCTCAAACAGTTTTTGGTATCCAACAAGTAGAAAACAGAAAATTATGCTTTACTCTTTGTAGAATCTTGTATTTGCTATAGATGATTAGACTTGTTCTAGCTCTCCTTTACCATTTTCTATTCTGGAGATTCTATGCTCTGCTAATAATATAAAAATATTCATATCCTTAAATTGAACTAATCAGTTCGCTGACTAGGGGGTCCAAAAGCATTTTATCTTAATATTAATCTTCTTATATTTCAAATGTTGACCTATCTAATGGTTGCTGTACTTTCCCTTAAATGGAAAAGGGTGTTTTAGTTTTTTGTACAAGTTCTTTATTATATAATTTATCTATTTCTGTTAGATGTGCTTGATTCTTTATGGGATTCTAACTGTTATTTTGAGCAATGTTTTTTGAAGTGATTACTTATGGATGCTGAAATTGTAAACTGATTATGATCTATAGACATTGTCAGTTAAATTATCTATCAGAACCAGAATTGACTAGTTATCAATACCACTTGGTGTTGGTCTTTATCTTTAAAAACTCCTCTTTTTTTGGGCAGATTAATTGTTATATTACAAAAAGATAAATTGTGGGTTGATAGTTCCACTCATTCGTTAAACCATAGTTTACATTTTGCTGGATTGCCTGGTAGATGCTCCTTTAATTTTATGCTCATAGTTGGGAAAATCTGTCATTTTATTTTTACCATCTTCAATATTTGATCCAATTGTTAACTTCATGCAAATTATTTATGTGAATATGTTGGCTTTACATTTCATCATATCCTTGACTGAATGCTGTAAGTTTATATGCTTGCCAACAGATTCTGAAGGATTTTTTGGTTTGGATCATGCAGAACCTTGGTCCATGGGGTCCTCTTGTTTTGTAAGTGTGATCCATTATTTTTAAGTGTATGTCAATTTTTTCTCCTTCTGTATTGGTGTTTTTAGCAGCTCTAGCTACTGTCCTTATTGCAACATGAACACCAGATTTTCTTAGGTTCCATCTCCATCATAAATGCAATTCACCAAAGTAGGTTTGGATGCTTATGTCACTTCAACCATAAACTGGCAGTCATCAACATAAAAGTGCTAACAACAGCATACGAAATATGTTGATAAATATCCTAGATCCAGGGTATGCTATAACTTTAGTTGGTGACCTTTTTTTAACTTACCAAAAAACCTGAGGGGATATGTACATGCTGTTAGGAAAGGGTAAGTGTATGGTAGGCATCAGGTGAGAAATATTTGCTATAAAAATACCTTTATCTACTTTTGAGCTGCTTATAATTTGTTTCTTACTAACACAACTTCATCACAAGTCAACAATTTTCTCCAATAGAATTTGAATTACCTCATTTTCTGTTTCTATATGGCGTCTTCGAAGTAGGCTTGGGCCATTTACATCATGTGTCCTATGAATTAAAAAAGAGAAATCACTATTGATTTAGTTCTAAAATTGTGAAGTGCCCTGGGAAATAGCTACTAAGAGTGGTTTTGCTACAACATGTTGTGTTCTGGGTTCCTATAATAATACATGATTTTTTTAATCAGTTCTTTTAATTAACAAACTTCTTATTAGTTCGATACCATTTGAGTTCTTCCCTGGTCACTTTCATCTCTTGGAATCTGTCATATGTGCATATATGTATGTCTTAGTTCAATGATGCAAAGAAGGTATATATATTTTTATTATTAACATCTGATATCCTAAATAGTTAGTTAGACCTTCATAATACATTGTTCTTATTCAAAATTTGATGTTCATATCTTCGAACATTGAATCCCTGACATTAACTTTTCTCTGAAAAATAAAATTACAGGGCTGTGGCATATGTTCCTTTGACAGTGTTAGCAGTTCCAGCATCAATACTTACAGTAAGCATGAACTTGTAATTTTTGAGATAGTTGAATACCTTGTCATTTTGACTCTTCTTAATCAAGCATTCTCACATACATGGACACGGACAATTTTATTAATTATAATTCCTTAAATCTTTCAAACTATCATTTTGGCTGCAGTCTCTAATATGCAGCACTTTTGACTATATTGTGGGTAATTTTCATACTTTTTGAATCTGGTCAACAAATTTCAGGTCAAATCTGGTCAGTCCTCACCAGATGGTGGGGGGCCTGACATGGATAATTTTTGTATATGTTATCCTATTAGTAGTAACCACTAATATTCACTATTATATAAGATGGATAGATGTGATGGCTGTCTTCTTTTTTCTTTTTGGTAGGATGTGATGACTGTCTTAACATGCATATACTACCTGCATAGTTGTTTCTATTTCTGACTGATCCTGTAAATTTTGTGCCTCAAATATGAATGCAGTACCTGATGTCAAAGCTTGTCATTTTTTGTCTTCCTCTAAACATAAAGTGTAGAGAATTCTTGAAGGTTGCTCCCTAATTGCATGAATTTCATGGCGGATCCATTTTTCATCTAAAGTGCTTTAGCCAGGCAAATATTCTTAGATTTTGATGTCAGACTGATGGGACAAATGATCATAACTTCATAAGTGTCCGCTTGGTCCTAATGTAGCCTTCTTCACCTTGATTATTGGTCCATCTTTGTCCAATTTTATGGGAAAATTAAGATGACTATACATATGCCATTGTTGTGCTATAAGTGGTTTCTATCAGAGATATCATAATTTAGTTATAAACAAGATACGTAATACCATAGTGAACTGGACAGTACAAGGCATACTGTATTATACAGGTTTGGTACCAGTAAGCAGTATAAGGGGCGTACCGATGCTTGGTACACTGAATCGGCCCTTGTACCAAGCATACTGACACAATAACAGAGTGGCACCAATATGAGGCCTGGCACCGAGATGGTGTTCCTTAGTTGTAAACAAGTTTTTTGATTCAGTGTGCAATATGAGAGTCATGTCAGATTGATTTTTCATCTTTTATGGTGCGTACTTGTAAGTTGTAACCATCTTTTTACAGTTCATAATGATGTCTAAATTGAAGATATTATAGAGTTAAACATACATGCGTTTGTTTTAAAATGCTTGTTGCTCATTTTTTTGATATGTGTTATCTATATGCCAGTTGGGTGGTGGATATCTTTTTGGGTTGCCTGTGGGCTTCATTGCTGACTCCATTGGAGCAACAATTGGTGCAACAGCTGCATTCCTGCTTGGCAGAACGGTAAATTTTATGGGTAGAATTATTAAAGTTGGCCTTTCGACTAAAATGTGGATTCATCTTTTTGTTTTTAGTTAAGCATCTTCAGCTTATGCAGCCATAATCTCACTATAGACAATATTTATATTATTTTTGGGAAGGATGATAAATATTTTCTTTCAAAAACACGTGATTTCTGGTTCATATCTGAGTTTTCCAATCATAGGACATTATAAGGTCTTCCCTTCTCTTAGAAGCATCTAATTAACTGAAGTGATCTTGGATTGGTCAAAATTAGTTCAGTGTACCTTGGAAGTCAAAATTCCTGAATTCTACATTCAGTTTGGTGTGCAGAGTGGAAATTTGGATAAGCTAATACTCTCATGACTGGGTTGACTGAACAAAAGGCTAGTTAAATAACCTGTGTCCTTAGCATTGACAAAATAATTGTGCTGCTGCAAATGATGGATAAAGTAGTACTTACTATTAGTAAGAGAAGTAAAGTAAGTGAAGAAGAGAAAATCATAAGCAAGTAAGGGGGAAAGATTTCTTCCATGTCTTTCACTATGATATGTACATCCTTATATAAAGGTGAAGAAGAGAAAATTAGGCAGGTAATTATAAGATCTTCCCAATTCCAAAGATCATGTAGAATATGCTAGCAATCTCAAAGATCATGTAGAATATTCTAGCAATCCCAAAGATCATGTCTAAAAATATTTTAGACAATATACTTCTTAATATTCTATATATTAATAAGGAAAGCTAGCTAGGTGTATCTTGACAGCTGATATACAATTGTCTAATATTTTCCTGCAAGCTGAGCATCTGATGGACGGATGTGAAGATTGGTACAGAGAGTACGAAAGCACGATGTAGATAGTGGTTTAGTAAAGATATCAACCAATTACTTTTCAGAGAAAATATGAAGCACGAATAGCTCGCCACATTGCAGTTTCTTTCGAAGAAAATTATGATCAAAACATGTTTAGTGCGAGCATGGAGAATAGGTTGGTGATAAGGTAGATTGCACTCAGATTGTCACAATATAACTGGATTGGGCATAACAAGAAGCATCCCAAATTACGAAGAAGATGACAAACCCATACTGTTTCAGCAAGTATCAATGCCATGGCATGATATTCGGCCTCATAACTAAATCTAGAAATAGTAGATTGTTTCTTTGCAAACCAAGAAATGAGATTGGATCCAGGAAAAAGGCAAAATCCAGTAGTGGAACACTGGGTATCAGGATATCCAGTCCAATTAGTAACTGAAAAAGTAGTAAGTGATGGATTTTGATACCAAGAGAAATGCAATCCATAGCTAAGTGTACCATGAACATAACAAAGGATCCGCTTCACAGCCTGAAGATGTGGTTCATGTGGTGCATGAATAAACTGAGCTACCAGATTCACAGTATAAGATAAGTCAGGCTAGGTGAAGGTAAGGTACTCTAAGGCTCCAACAATTTGACGAAATTCATATGAGTCTAAGAGAGGCTGTTCTTCATGAATGGAGAGATGTGTGCTACAAGAAAGTGGTATGTTAACAGGTTTGCAATTCTTCATACCATGGCAAGAAAGTAACTCCATAGTATACTTGCCTTGTGAGAGACGAAGACATGAGAAACTAGACTTAACCTCAATTTTCAAGTAGTGAAGTGATCCAAGGTCCTTCATAGCAAACTCAGATTGAAGTATGATAATGAAAGGTCCAAAAGAGGACCAAAACTGCCTATGAATATAATATCATCTACATACAGGAGCAGTATTAAGATGCTATGAGGACTGAAATGAACAAATAGAAATGCATTTGCAATACTAGAACAAATGCCAAGCTCAGCAAGAAATGAGATAAATCTCTGAAACCAAGCACGAGGAGCCCGCTTGAGACCATATAAGATTTTCTTGAGTCTACAAAGGTAATGCAGATTAGCAGCATCAACAAATCTTGAAGGCTATCTCATATAGATCTCTTCTTGAAGAATGCCATGAAGGAAGGCATTCTTAACATCAAGTTGTCAAAGGGGCCAATCTTGCAATAATGCCACAAAGAGAATAGAATGAATAGTAGTGGCCTTAACAATAGGAGAGAGTTTTCTCAAAGTCAATACCTTGTTGCTGTTTATATCCTTATGCTACAAGACGAGCTTTAAGGTGCTCAAGTGAACCATCAGCATGAGTTTTGACTTTATAGATCCATTTGCATCCAATTACATTAGCATAGGATGGAGGTGGATCAAGATCCCAGTTACAATTTGATATCAAAGCATCATATTCTTCCTACATAGCAACAACCTAACCAGAGTGCTAAGAAGCCTCCTTGAATGTCGATGGTTCCTGCAGAAGATTAGAACCAGAGGAAGCAAGCAATTTAGAGGGGTTTGCCAAAGAAGAGGATTGATGTCTAAGAATCATATGATGTGACCGTTGTAGAATAGGACAAGGTTGTCTAGGAGATTCAATAGTAGCAACATTGGATTGGATAGAATTTACTTGGAGGGGTGTGAAAATCGGAGTAGATTCAGGAGTTCATACCCGAGTGCATTGATATACAATTTGAACCGGTGGTTGATCTACATGACTACCAATAGAAATCTCTGCAAAACCATTAGTATCCATAGTAGGAGTACGAGAACAAGTAGCAACAACACTGGATGAATCTAAGGCTAGATTAGATGCAGATGCAATTGCAGTGATGTTATTATTGATATCAAACTATGACATGTGAAATACTAACTTAGAAATTGAGCAGGCAATAAAGGGATCTAAATCATATTATGGATGTTTGACAAATAAATTCAATTTTTTTAAGTCACTAGCAATAGGCATGTTATGTGATTGCTTTTGAAAACAACTGTAAACAAGTGTAGGAAAATATAGACTTAACAAATATAATATGATAGGGAATGAAAAATTTACCAGAGGGATGATATAAACAGCAAAATCCCTTGTGATACTCAAAGGACCAAGAAAAATATGAGGCATAGACTGGATAAAAGCTTAATGCAATGCAATATCCTGAATGCTCGGATAACAAAGACATCCAAAAACTCTAATAACATTCACATTAGAAGAAATCCATATAATTTTTGATAAGCAGTTGAGCTATTTAGAATAGTTAATGGAGTGCGATTTAAAAGAAATACAGCATAGTATAGAGCTTCAACCCAAAACCGCACTGGCATGGTAGATTGAAATAAAAGAGTGCGAATAATGTTTGCTATATATCTATTTTTGCACTCAGCAATACCATTCTACCGAGACATATAAGGACACGATAATCGATGAAAAATATCATTTGTACTCAGAAAATTTGTAAAAGTCTTATTAACAAACTTCTTTCCCTCATCAGAATGAAAGTAACAAATATTTGCTTTATAAATATTTTTCATCATAGCATGAAATTTTACAAATTTATCATAAACTTCGTGTTTAAATCTAAGAGTATATACCCAAACATATTGAGAAAAATTATCAATAAACAACACATAATACTAATATCCAGATGGAGAAAGAACAGATGATTGCCAAACATCAGAGTGAATTTGTTCAAATGGATAAGAAGATTTTGATTGAGAAACATTAAAAAATAATTTGACATGCTTTCCAAGATGACAAGCATTACAATTATTGAATCGAACAAACTTAACTGATGCATGTGAAACATTATTAATATCTTTCAAGAAACGAAGCAAATCATCATTATTGGGATGACATAATCTCCTATGCCAAAGTTCAAGACTCAACCGAACAACTGCTAATGCTGTCTTATTCTTAATACCGATAGTGAAAACTTGAGAAGCAATAGGATAAAGTGATGAGCCATGACTATTGCACTAAAGAAGCTCCTTATTTTTAGATCATTTACAGAAAAATCAAATGAATCAAATTTCATAGAATAATTATTGTCACGACAAAATTGTCGAACAAATAATAAATTTTTCTTGATGAAAGGAACGGTTAAAATATTATGCAAAAAAAGTTAGTATGAAATGTATGTAGCATAGATTTACCGACAGCATGAATAGTAATTTGTTCTCCATTTCTTACTAGAATACGATCATTACCATGATAAGGTTGAGAGTGCGAAAATATACTTGAATTGGCAGTCATGTGGTTCATCGTCCTGGTGTCAGGATACACCTCCTGGTCAAACTCATCCTGTGAAATACTCATGGTAGCAAATGATTATGGTATATCATAGGATATATAATTATGATTGAAGTGTTGTCTACAATGAAGTGCTGTATGATTAAATTTACCACATCTAGCATGTGGGACCAAATTGCTTCTGAAAAGGGGAAGGATTAGGAGCAGGTTTGGGAGGCGGTGGGACTCGATAGTATGGATGTTGCTGCTGGTAATAGTTGGACTGAGCTTCATATTGATAATCATCTATCCTAGTTTTAGGCATCATCCTTTACGATTGCCTCTACCTTTACGAGATCGATCTCCGCGGCCACCTTGATTGCCTGGCCGATCACCACCACGTGCTGCTACAAATGCAGTAAAATCGCCAATAGGAGCGGATCTATGAAGAGAACTAAAGTGTTGATCTGCTATTCTTGTTGAAGCATTAGCAAGCGAAGCTCTTTAAGATCAGGAAGATTATCATACATAATAACAGTGGTAATGAAACTTCTGTACTCCTCGGAAAGACTGTGAAGAGTACCCATCATATGTTCACGATTTGTGCCATGACTATCAATGAAGCAAAGACTCTGACCAATATTCTTAATTTTTAGGATATAGTCAGAAATAGACAGTGCCCTTTTTCAAAAGGCGAAGTTCACTCTCCAATTAGAACTCCATTGCAGTGGTCTACTAGTCTTGTCATTAAAGTGCTTTTCAATGGTAAGTCAAATATTTCTAGCAGTGTTGTCAGTACCAAAAAGAATGTGTTGAAGCATAGTAGGGGACATAGTGGCAGCGAGCCATAGCTGAACAGTGCTGTTCTTCTCCTGCCAGGTCTCAAATGCCAGATTAGGAAGATGATTTTTTGAATCATCTTTAATAAACACAGGTGGTAGAAGGTTGGTACCATTCACATATCCTCATCAAAGTGCTCCTCAATGGTAAGCCAAATGTTTCTAGCAGTGTTCTCAATACCAAAAAGAATGTGTTAAAGCATAGTAGGGGACATGGTGACAACAAGCCATAGCTGAGCAGTGCTATCCTTCTCCTGCTAGGACTCAAATGCCGGATTAGGAAGATGATTTTTTGAATCATCTTCAATAAACACAGGTGGTAGGAGGTTGGTACTGTTTACATGTCCTAACACCTAAAAGGTAGAAAGAATATTAGAAAAAACCTTCTTTCAAAGTAAGAAGTTCTTAGCCAACTCAATGATGACAAGACTCCTAATGTTGATGACCAGAAGAGCCATAGTAGTCGAACTAGAAGCCATGGCCAGGATGAAACGTTGCAACCCAGGGTGACGCAGCATGGCGACATAGTTGGGACTAGGGCTTGAGCCTTAATGCTCTGATATCATGATAGAAGTAAAGAAGAGAAAATGAGAAGCAAGTGAGAAAGCTTTTTTCCATATCTTTCACTATGATATGTACATCCTTATTTAAAGGTGAAGAAGAGAAAATCAGACAGGTAATCACAAGATCCTCCTAATATCAAAGATCATGTAGAATATTCTAGCAATCCCAAAAACCACGTAGAATATTATAACAATCCCAAAGATCATATCTAAGAATATTCTAGACAACATACTTCCTAATATTTTGTACATTAATAAAGAAAGCTAGCTAGGTGTATCTTGATAACTAATACATAGCTGTCTAATAACTACAATTCAATTATAAATCAAATACCTCTGACCAACCACTTCCTAATGGATGCTTATGGATGGCTCGGCATCCATCCATTAACATGTTCCCATATGCCATTGTAACTCAAGTGAACTTTCATATGGGATACTATTGATAGTTGAAACCTATCTATCTTGATAAATATACCACAAATGACCCTAGCTAGTAGCGAAGTCATTGAAATGCATGATAAGTATGGATACTGAATTTTAAATATTGACTATTGCATATACTATCAATTTAAAGGAAGAAGGAATCTTACCATATTAAGAGTAGCTAAATATAAACCTCTACACCCTAAAAGTAAGAACCAAGGACTTCACTCAAAAAGGCTAGCCAAAAGGTGTTATTTGGATTTTTTTGCCTTGTATAAGAACCCAAGATCTTCCCAGTATTACCAATATAGGAATAAACATGTGGCCCTATAGGTCCTCACAACTAGATCTTGAATAACCAACAAGCCTTATTAGTTCAACTAATACTAAACCATTAAAGCATGAAGGAGCATAAAGAATTCGCAAACATGGATAATAAAGTAAGATTATAATAAAAAAAATACCTAATTCTTATCAAGAGGCCAAAAGAAGTCAAATATGCTAATTGAAAGTTCAATTAATTGCATAAAGGTCGAAATTATGGGGACAAATTCATGGGGTGATTAAATAAGAAAATATCAACACATGGTATAAATTAGCTACGAGAAAATAGAGATTAAAGCTGAACTTATTGGTTAAGCAAGATCTTGTCAGCCTGCAATAAGTAAAAAGATCTAGAAGCAAATGATTCTAAAGTCCCTTTTTCAAGTTGGTTTTTTGTCAAGACAAAGATTTGCTATACCAATGTGTATTGTGCCATTTTGGCCATAATGTACAATACAGATCTTGAACTGAGACTTGATATGCCAAATTGACCCCTGCAAGGTTTGTCGTCTTAGTACCATACACATGCTAGTACCATCCAATTACGGTTTCAAGACATGGTACAATACGAGATGGCAAGACATATCAAGTAACGGCATGACACCACACGAGACTACAAACCAGTTTGGAGCTAGTATGGTATGCCAAATACAGCATGGTATCGGCCAATATGGCAAATCTTGGACCCTTGTATCAGCATACCAACATGGAACCAACATGATACCAGTATAGGGCCGGGTACTGAAATGGCAAACCTTGGTCAAGACCTAGTTGGTAGCAATTCTAAGAATTTAACTAGACAATGAGTGCATGATGCAACTAAATTTTGGTCACAAATTATTGTAGTCAGAGTAGGATAGGATCTGATACACCCTTTAAAACTTTGACAACTATACATTATATCTTAAAGCATGATTAGAAATCCTCTATTTATGATGAATATTGGTAAATTTTCTAGCTGCATCTTGTGACTTAATTTCTCTAGAGTTAGCTCTACATGTTTTATAGGTCATATTTGGTTGACTTAGTAACTTAAAATGTTTTCACATAACCTAACTAATCGTAACAAGATGCTCAGTTTTTTAAACAATACATGCAGTTTTCAATGTTTTTAATGGTAGTTGTATTTCTTCCTGTTTTGCTTATTTTTATATAGTCAGCAGAACTAAAAATATGACTTTTGTTGTTTTTTTGTTGGTTGGAATTTATTCTTGATCCAAACTGAGTCTCCTGTTACTAATATAACCAATAAGCATTATCCCAACAACTTTCAGCCGCTTGTTGAATACAAATTTATTTATTTATGTTTGATGAAAGGCCGTAATATTATTCTGATCTTCCATATGACTTTTTTGCATAATATTTTGATGATCGCAGATTTTATATCATGTTACTGTTATGCAGATTGGGAGGGCTTATGTTATTTCCAAGTTGAAGGATTATCCCAAGTTTCAGGCAGTTGCTATTGCAATTCAGAGATCTGGTTTTAAGGTTAAAAGTTTTATTTTCATTTTCTGTTATGTGTACCACTTTTTCCCCACTTAATGATTTAGTAAGTGATCAATGATTTTTCCTTTCAAAGGAAACTTAAGGTCTATAAATAGGAATGCATAGACAGGCATGTATGTAATTTTCATAATTTTAATATTTTGGAATCTAGTTTTACCTTTCAGTCTTGGTGGCCACTTCCATGTAATTTGCATCAAAGCTCATTTATTTTCTGGTCCTGCAGACTTTTAAAGGAAAACCTATCTCTATAACATGCAACAAAAAAAACCAATCATATATGCATTGGATTGTGTTACTGGTCCACTTCTTTAACTGACATTGATATCATGTATATCGCAAAGATGTAATCTAAAAGCTCTTCACTTGGCTTCTTGAAGATTCACAACTAATCACGTTGTCCTTCTTTCTGAAAATGAAGAGACCAAACATTTGAATAATCATAAGCAAAATACAATTTGAAATTGAACAAGGTTTGCCATATTGGTGCATGGTATACCATATCGCATTAGTATCAAATTGAGACTTGGTAGGGGGCATATCCAGACCATCCATCAAGTGATCCAAAAAACATATATAATTTAGTATTATTTAGACTGTCCATTTTTGACCACTTGATGTGGCTATGCATATCAAAATTTCATGATTTTTGTGATGTAAGTTTTATAAAGGCAGTAGTAGATCACATCCAATAGCTCAGGTCATCGATATGGGACCCTTATCATTTAATCTAGACTTAACTGGATTTGAGTGGAGATCCACTTGAGTGTAGCCTAGTTTAGCGCTCTCTCTCTCTATATATATAGAGAGAGAAAGAGAGGGGGAGAGAGAGAGAGTCAAAGACCCCTCTACCACTATAAACATTGCCAAGTTGATCCATCATGTGCCCTTCTCTTTCTCTATTAACCAAGTTTCCTTCACCTCCTTGCCCACCCTCCATGACCATGTTATAGGCTGTGTTTTCTTGTCGTCCTCTCCTTAGCTTTCACATATTTGTTTTTATTGGCGTAGGTTTAGAATAATATCAAAGCCATATAATATTGCAGTTTATATATTCCTTAGCAAATTCTTCCTCTTTGGATTGTGCACTGAAAGATATTTCCTTTCAAAACGAGTACAACAAGCCTGACACATCTTGTATATCGTTTACCTTGCTTTTAGATAATCTTTTTTCTGATCTTTTAAAACTTTTTAAATTTTATTGGAAATATAGGAAGCTCACCTTTGTGCCATACACCCTCCACCTCATGTCATTTATTGTCAAATGCCTTATTGTAAAATGCCTTATTGTATGCGTCAGCCCTGTAAGTGGAGTGGTCCAACTTGAGCGAACCTTAACTTTTCTTTCACACTCTCTTCACTATTTATTCTCTGCTCTACCTCCTTGCCTTTGCGTCCTTGTAATGGATTGTATCTCTTTGCCTGCATATTCTTCAAAGTTCAAACCTGTATTGCAAGTTTTTTCAAGTCATTAGTTTAATGCAAAAATTTAGTACATCAAACTAAAACTGATCAAAAGAAATTCTAACAAAAATGATTATCCCGACTTTTTGATGTAACTTGCTTTGATTCCCTTATACAGTCTGTAAAAGCAATAATAGATTTTTTTTTTTAAAGACCAAACTTAGTTGCATGGTAGAAAATTGTGGATTAGCAGTCCCTGTTCCTTGGTATTCCTCCAAATTTTTTTTATTGTTGAGTTAGCTGTTTGGTTGCAAAGCTGCTATTGCATGTATGATATGCTGTTTGTTTGTAATGAGGGGTTAATTAAGGAATAATTTTTGAAGGAGGAGAAGGGTAAAAGAGAGGAATGATTCATCCCTTAACCTGCAGGAAATCTTTATTTCACCTCTCCATGAATAAAGTTGTATATGAAATAGGGGATAACTGTTAGATGTGTGCCTTCGAAGCCAATCTGGCTGATACAAATTTTCAATCTAGAATATAATTTTGTATTTAATTATTCAAATTGGGCTATTTTTAATCTATACATGTTGTGTCCATGTATCGTCCAATAAGTTAATGGACAATGACACATTCTCAAAAGTTGAGAATTTGATACGTGTCATTATAGGTTAACTCCTAAATACTCCTGATCGTTGGATCATCATGAGAATGGTCATCAATTCGTCAAGACTGGTGCACGAATTATTTTCCTTTCAGGTAGACAAGTCTTGAGTCTGCAATGTAGGAACACTGGAGTGAGAGTGCAAGTGGTTGTTAGAAAATAGCAGCACTGAGCATGACCAAAAAATAAGAAGTTGCATGGATGTCTACTCACTCATCAGTAACTTCTCGATCTATAGTTGTGTTAATAATTTCTTGACCTGCAGTGCCCTAGTCACTTACGACGAGGTTGTTGTAATTTGACAAGCATATAAACATAGTTCCTAGTCATATGGGGCCTTGTAGTGTACGTTGGCTGCAGTAGGTTCGCTATAGGAATTGGGAGCATACCTATAGAAGATCTATCGACCTCGGTAGTAGAGAAATAGTTCTATACGATGTAAGAGACTAAGTCCATGAGTCTGTGACCACATTAGCATGATAATGGAAAGAAGTTTTCATAGAAATCACGATTGGGCTCGAACCGATTAAGTCTTAGTATATGATGGATACTTAGGGTTTGACAAGAATCCATGGCCTACATCCTGTCAGGACTTTCAATAGAGAAACTTGATCACATGGGAACTATACCTAGTGGTTCATCTTTCTATTTTGCTGAATTGTCACTATATACTACTAGAATCACTGGTGGATTGTGGGAATTTACTTGGATCGTTTTCGGATCAACAATCCATTTTAGGGTTGAACTGGAAAAATTCCAATCCATTAAAAAGGATTTTGATGATACTATGATAGAGATTATAGTATATCCCCCTATCAAACATAATGGAACCTAAGGGATCACATACAATAGGGGTTTGACTTGATCAAGGCTTGGATCGAATTTAGTAACCGCTAATTTTGTAAAGGTTACAAATTTAGCAACTTTATTTTTGGTACCAATTATTTTGTACCTATTAATTTTGGTACTTGCTAATTTTGGTATCAAAGACTTAATTGTAAGAGTTATAATTTGATTTAATTGGGCTTGATTTAATTGGACTTAAGAATCCTAGTCGAACTAGGATTTCAAATCCTATTACGAATAGGATTGACAACTTTTCAAATCTGATTCAAATCGGGTTCGAATTCGATTCGATTTGATCCAATTTGAATCCAATTAAAATTGGACACCTAGCCTAATTGGATTGGGCTCTTTTTCTCTCTCTTTGGTGTGGAGAATATGTTTTGTACGGTGATTTAAGAAGGAAAATATGGGGCCACAATTCCTTGTCGCTAACTCTCTTTTCTCATTATTTGAATTCCCTTGTAGATTAGGATAAGTTCCAATTTACTTTGTTTTTGAGTACCTTTTAGATAAGATGGACTGATGGAGTCTCATCTAATAGAGGCTTCAATAAGGAGTCTTATCCTTTTGGGGCGTAAGATCTCTTTTGTGCGACAAGAAAAGAATTAGATAGAAAACTAGGTGCACATATGATTTCCCATCGCTATATTTCCTTCGCACTTTTGACGCCAATTGAATCCCATATAGATTAGGATAAATTCTAAGTTTGTTTGGGCATGGACTCTTATCAAATAGAGAATTAAATCAGATGGATATTGTGGACTACCTAATCTCTTTGTGTGACAAAAGGATTGGAACTTTGGGAAGGCCGCTCGCTCTATATCATTTCTCATCATTGATTTTTTTTGACGCTAGTCTTCCTCATGAAATTTGAATGGGATTCAAATAACACCTTTTCTAATGGGGCATGAAGGGTTGGGGAGGAGTTCAGATATTGTGCAAATCTTAATAAAAGGAGAAGGGCTGAGGGCGTGTGGTGGGCTAGTCTTTGGTTATATCATATTGCCGCACATAATATTCTCTACCACTACCTTTTCTTCTTGGTACTGATTTTCCATGCCTAAGATTCTAAAAATCTGAGAGTAGAGAGAGAGAGAAGGGAAGAAGAAAGGGTTCTTCCTCTTCTAGTGTTCGAAGAGCAGTCCTGTTCAATTGCGCGAAGAGGTTGCACGAAGACTGCAAAAGTTGTAGCCTTGTTCCTTTCGAGATTGTCTCGGAAGGATTCCAGATTCAAGCCGAAAGAGAGGTCTACAAGGAGCTAGCACTCCGGGGGTCTCGGGGAGTCGATCAGCGTCATCCCTGTATGGATAGCAGCAGAGGCCGGGCGCTTGCGTGTCTCCGAAAGCAACCCCGATGATTTGCTGATCCGACTCGAATCAAGAAAAATTAGGATAGCAATCAAGATAAGTTGATCTAACCTCTTCTAATTTTATTTTATTTTCAGATCTAATATCATGCAATGATATTTTAATTAGCATGTTAGATAAGGCTTTTGGTGTTAATTTTAAATTAATTATACATGCTTTTATGAAATTATTTCGTAATTGCTTTTGCTAGAATTTTAGAAATCCCATTTTTCAGCATGCTTGCACCATGAAATCCTTCAATAACCCCCCTGACCAGAACAACATATTCTCTAAGAAATCATGTTTTTTGATAGAAAAATGCCTTGTTCAGCTACTTAACCAAGCTTGTCTAGCAACCAAATGGGACTATAATGTTTATGTATTAAGGCAATCTTTTTCTCCTTCTATCAGCAAGCAGTAACATTTATTATCAAAACTAGTGTGCTCAAGTTTCTTTGAGTATTATTTTTTCCTTTTTTAGTGCTATAGAAACTTTTCTATTTTTGTCAGACACATTCCACTTCATTTTGGATGGATTGCAAATGTAGTTTTCAATGCCTAGCTTTTACTTTACTCCCTGACCACAAGATCAATTTCATCTGATAGATCTCATCCTACTTTGCTTTGTTCAATAGTGGTCATCTATGGAAAGCAGAAAGGGGGTTACTAAACCTTGATCTTGCCCCAACATTTTATTGGTTGGATTGGGTCCTTCAATGGGGCTAGCTTGATAGACTTCATGAGGTCCCTTATTAATGCATTAGAACATTGTCTAACTAATCAAGAGTATATTGGTTTTAAAAGTTGAAACACCAGACATTCCTAATTGCTCCTGGTTTTTATCAGAATGTAGAAATTGCACTGTAATGACAATAAATTTAATTTAATATCTATAGTTTGTGATTTCTCTTAATTCATCTATCCACTCCAAGGATTTTTGAATCGGTACCGGGACCCGTACGGTACCAATCGCTGCTCGGTACATTATAGTACCGGTTCGGTGCCATACCGACACTTGGTATGGCAAGTATGCCTAGCATGCCAAATTTTTTTTTGTTTGTTTTTTGGTTTCTTGAGATCTCAAATCAATTTTTTAGGATTTATTAAATATTTTTAAGTCCAAATAGATATTTGTTAATGCTAATTGATCTTTGCATCACTTCAATACGCTCTTAATCATGTATAACATGAATTTGATTCTACGACTTCTAATTGATGTTTGCATCACTTCAATACACTCTTAATCATGTATAACATGAATTTGATTTCTACGACTTCTAATTTTTAAATAATCAATACATGGATTAGATATCATTGAATCTTAAAATGCTTAAAATTTGAAAATAAATAATCAATAATAGTTACATACCGATATTTAGAATGTAGTCGAATATCAATGTCCATAAATACTAGGATCATTAATATTCTCGGTAGAAAAATTAGTCCAACCCTCTATCCAAGCAGCATTGTAATCCTCTGCGTTCATCCCGTGATATATGCGTGCTGGATCATAACTCATCGCAGATCCCTTGTTGAGGTCCTGACTCTGAGAGGTATCCTGAGATTGATGATATGACTATAGAGGGATTCATCCGAATATATTGGCAGTAAAGTTGGATCTATAAAATGCTTTGTGATGCATAGGATAATAGCTACTAGAAGACGATATCTCGGATGCACCATATCCCTATCCATATGGATTATAAGCTGTCGATGCCTACGAGTAAGAAGATGAGAATATGATGATGAGTTTGATACATCTATGGATCCTACTTCACTTGCGAGATCATTTATAGCTGCATCGTTTCTTGAATAATCTCGTGAAGCCCGTCGCCTGTATGAAATCGTATCATCGCAGACTCTATACATGGTCCCTATCTTGTATGGTACACGTAAACTGACTCACTAATGAATCAAAGATTACTAACTGGCTGCGTCTTCTATCCTCCGTTCCCTTCCTGATCATTAGATTCTCAATCATCAGAAGAATCACTAGCACTGCTCTTGCTAGTATCTGAATCTGAATGAACTGAGTACTCCACCCTCTCTACCAAAGATGCAACTGTCTTTGCTTCTTTATCTTTGGGCTACGTAGTTATTTGCCCTCTCGTTACATGATGCTCTGGTACCTAGATTGCAAGGATGGATGATATGATATATCGGCTAAAGCCTTGTACGAAATAGTTTTGCTTGTTCATTGTTCGGCATCCATCCTAACCTTGCTAGCTACGAAATTGACTGGTTATGGAGGCGATCCTGGCTCATCAAGTTATAGCTCCTGTTGCTGACTCACTATCCATCCAATCATTTGATTTTCATCCTCATTAAAAAAATCACTTGTAGTTGGATCGGAGTACTTCAGCTCAACTTTCTCTCGAATGTATTTTATCTCAATCTTAAATTATAGTGTATAATATATATGCAAGATCATTGAGACCAGGATTTTCAGAACCATCCTGAACCATTCGATTCGGGGCGTGCCAAACCGTATTGACCAATAACCGATACGGTTCGGCCTCGCAAAATGGTCCAGGATGCCGAATAGTCCAAAAACACCCGAACCGGACCGGTTCGGGGTGGTTTGGTATGGTACGCACTGGTTCAGTCTGGTTCAGGCTCGGTTCAGCCCGATTTGGGTCCGGTTCGAATGGTATAATGTAGTCATGGAAGTGGAAAAGATTTTTTCTCACTTTCACTATGGTCGGTATATGTATCGGTATGGTACGGTTCTGTACCTACCAAATCAGTTACTGATCGATACGGATCCCGATACCGGTTCAACGATCCTTAGTTGAGTCATTTCTGGTTTAGACGGTTTCTCTGCTTGAAGTGGATAAAGCCAAAGATTGATTAGTTGCGCTGACATCTACTCGATGACACCGTCTAGGAGATCTTGATAGTAAGATCTTTTAAATTTTTTGCAAATCCATCAAAATGCACCGACTATTCTCTACGATTTTCACGACCCGAATGCTATGGATCGGAAAATGTAACCAAAGAAGAGAAACGAGAGGCTCTCAGGCTATCAATCTCCTTGAAACCCCCCCATATACCAAATAGCCCAAGCCTGGACCGAACCAAGCCAAACCGCCTGGTTCAGCACGGTTTCGGTCCATTCGGGGGGCCAGACCATTTTTTACACCCAAACTGACCCGGCTCAAGCCCAGTACGAGCCAGGTGGTTCAATACATGCCAAACTGGTCAGTTTGGTCTGGTTTGGAATTCCCTGATCCGGTCCCATGACCTTATAGCTTGATCAAAATTCTGTCTGTAAATTACTCAAAGTCAAATAAATTGTTGGCTATAGTCTAGCCAATTTCTCTCAAGTCAAATCTGACCAATACATATATGCATTTGAGTAACTTGTACAAGTGCATCAAATCTTTTTTTTGTTTGACCATCAGTAATTTTAAGTCATAAAATTCTGAGAGCTTTCGATCTTTCTTCCCTAGCATTTATGTTTTTTTCCTAGCACAAAAACATGACATTGAATATGTGAAGATAAAGATAATTGAATGGTTAGCCATAATATATAGTTCACATTTGTCATACATGGTATATAAATTGAACATTAAAGGTTTAGATTTGTATAAAATAGTTTCCTCTGTGCACATGCGCATGAAAAAGATCAATGATCTTTTTTTTATACTGTATTTGGTTCATTTATTTCAATATTTTGATTTCTTACCCCTTTAGTGGAATAACATCATTGTTCACATTATTAATAACTTACCCTGTTTTTGATAATCTAGTTTGTCTTTCTCCTGCAGATTGTATTGCTGCTTAGGCTTGTACCACTGCTTCCATTTAACATGCTAAACTACCTACTTTCTGTTACTCCTGTTGGCATTGGAGAGTATATAATGGCTTCCTGGCTTGGAATGATGGTATGCTTGACATGCACATTCACCTATTTCAATTGGTTAGATAAGCACCTATTTGAGATCATAGAATTGCATTGTTATGCATTTCAACTTTGTTCACCATTATTTATTGCTATTAACAATGAGTTTCTGAGCCTAGAGGAATAGAATGTAAAGTAATGCTTGTATATGTTTGTCTCTTTCTACTTTTTTGCCCCAAAATTTGTTTATTTTGATGTATTTGAGCACTTGAATTAATTATTTTCTAGTCTGATCCATTTTGAGCTATGATATTTTGTCATTGGAAAACTTCTTAACCATTGTACTTGTCATGATGTCATGCTGATGCTTGCTACCTGGATTTGGGCACAAATTTTGTGTTTTGTACATGTCTAAATCTGGGAACCTACTAAAATTTGTTTTTTTACATAAACACCCTTGCACATATGACTTATTGCAAATTTGCCCTCCAAAAAATCACTATTTTGCAGATATGCCCATCAAATCATCTACTTTTTACATGGATGCCCCTCCTGTTAGATTTTTACCCGACAGCTTAAAAAAAAATAACTTTTGTTGGGTATCATTTGATTACTATCACCTTTTGACATTAATATCCCTGGAAAAAAATAGCATTCAGTTTATATTGAAAAGAGCTATACTTTTACATACATGTTTCAGAGGTATTAATGCAACGGGGTAGTAAAGTCATTTTATATTTAAAATAATTATTTATTAACAACATCAGCCAAAAATGTATAGAGGGGTAATCCATGCAAAAACTAGATGATTTGAGTTATATATGCATGATTTTTAGAGGGCAAATATTTAACACACACACACACACATATATATATATAGGTTTATATATACACATACATGCATGCATGCATGCAAAATGCCCTTTAAAAATCTCATGAGGAGCTATAAACACGGTCATAATTAAACCTATTTCTGAAGACAGGTCCTTGGGGATAAACTAAGGGTCTGGGTAATATAATGTTAGAGTGCATTTTGTCTATGATTTATGTATTTTTCTTTAATTACCCCACACTGATACAACTTTCCTGCTAGTTATCAGAGCTTTGGGTGCCAGAAAGTATTTCAATTTTTGACGGGCTCTGTTCTTTTCTGAGAGCAGTAACTGCTGTTTTGTCCTTCCATTGCATTTTCAGGCATCTCGAGACAGTTTTAACTTCTTTGTATTTATTGGATAGTTCCTGCACTTTGTTATGAACATTTTGTAAATATCATGCTGGCTTGTGTTGGTGGATTTGGGCCTCATTTTTTGTTGTGTAAAGTCTCTTTTTACTTCTCCTGTGGATTCTTGTGGTGTCTCTTATTTATGAATAGCTTATTTTGTGCTTTGGAAAACATTGTTCTTCATTTTGTAGTATTTATTGGAAGGCCCTTGCCTACTTCATTTGTTGGGTAATCTTTTAAAAGAAGCTTGTTTTCTTACATTTTTTTTTAGTACTGGATTAACTTCATCCTTCGCCATTCCTCTAAATATGAAGCTTGTGTTTGGCAGCTAAGAAGTTAACCATGTATGCCTCTTTACTTCAAGAACATCAGTAGTGTCAAAGTTGTCAATGCCTCTACTCTTCCTCGATCTATCATTCACCTGAGTTCAAGATGATCTGAGACTAGATTGTTTGTTTGTCACCCTTTCAGTTTCTGGACTTTACTCTGGCCAAGTTCAGTAGTCCTGCATAACTTGAATAGGCCACTATCCATTCCTCTGCAGTTTTCTATTTTTGTTGCTTTTGTTTTGCTACTTACTTTTCTACTTCTAGATCAGCTTCCAGCAAATATCTGGACCTTTAACAAACGCCCTTGGTACTGAAACTTTTATAGGCAATGATACTCCTGCCAGGCTAACCATAGACAATGAGACTTGTGCCAGGCTAGCCAAGAGGATCTCCCATAATGAGGATTTGTTATGCATTCCAAATATAACAACTAAAGTCATATGTAAACAGAACCTGATGTTCATTTCCATGTTTATAGAAAAAATTTGGAACTCTGGACTTCTGACCAGTTTAAAGAATGACTTGTTAGTAAGAAACTAAAAATTTGTGAAGGATTTCTTTGATGATTAGAATCCTAAATGCTTCCATGTTCCTGCAAGTCTGTGCAGTCCAAGACAAGTTCTATTTTGAACCTTACTAGCTTGTGGTGTAAATTTTCAGAGATACTTACAAGCTTATCTGAACAGTACCCCTCTTTGACCATCTTAATACACAACTCATAAAGACAATTTTGCACTTTTGTCAACTGAGTCTTATTAGTTTCTTGCAATTTCCTGAACAACATCTATTTCTAATGATGAAGCACTTTGGTTACAAGGATTTGCCTTGTATCAGCTCTCCTAGTTATGGTTTTAGAAAGCATATCTGCAAGAATAGCAGAAGTGGGAGTTGATTTGGATGCATAGATCTAGGGTCACCATTTACCAGAATTTACGGTACTGTCCCGTACCACCCAGTACAGGGTGTACCATACCGTACCGGCAAAGAACCAATACGGTTCATATATAAAAAACGGTCCGGCACTCCCATTTAAAAAATTTTGAAAAAAATTATATTTTATACAGTATGGTATGGTACTGTACTGTACCCCCTGGTTCGGCCCGGTTCAGGTCTAGTTCGTGTCCGATTCATGTTAAATTTTTTTTTGATAGGGAAGGAAAAGATTTTTTTTAAGTTTTTGTTGGCCCGGTACGAGGCTGGTACAGTACCGGAAAAATAACCCAAACCAGCTTTAGCATTCATATACTTTGTATATGTGCACCTCGATAAGCACAAAATTTTCTTATTAGGGGTTTGAATGCAATTTACTTCTAGTCTCCTGGTGTGAGCTATGTATTTTCTGAGACTTCTTTTCCTTGAGGTTTTAAAAGCTAGTGCGGGTACCTGTGTCACTCATTAGTTGGCATGTTGCCATGGCATGTGCACTTTCTGACATAAGGCATGGCATAAGTGGCATGGAGCAGCAGAGGCTGACAGCAGCAGCATGTGCCTACCGATGCTGCTGGCATGGCCAGCTCTATATTTGCCCTTCCTTTATCAGAATACAGTATTCCCACATATAAATTTTGAGAGTAACAACCTCAAACAATTTGACATCACTTTAGTTATGATTTTATAGTTAGTATTACATGCCTAATTAGTCTATACTCCTCAATATCCGTACACCTGCAGCAAGATTGTTTTTTGGATTGTCGCTCGATGGTGAGTTAAATTCTTCAGATGAGGAAGCCATGAAGTCCAGGTACTTTATCCAAGCACAGCTGTTCAGAAGCTTTTTTGGTCATCCCCAGTGCAAGTAAACCACATTGCCTTTTTCAAATTCTTCACCTTCTTCATGGAATCTAGTTGAGAACTGTGCATTTCTGCCACATTCATATTTGTCTTTTGAACTTGTTACACCCTGTCAAGATCTGCCCATTCATGCCCCATATGCTTCATTTTTTTTCCCTCTTATCTGACACTCATTTGATGAAGATATTTTATATACTAGTGACTTGCTTGGATCCATTGAGTTCTTGATTTCCCTTTCCATTATGTTTTCTTGTATCAAAAACTCGCACTTCTAAAGCAGAAATTTTTCTTAGCTGTTCAATTTCCTCTATGATATGGTCTATCTGCTCATCCTTAACCAATTGACTTGTATATGGTCTTAATATGTAATTAATAATCTTCCCTGAATATCACTTATTCTCTCCTTTCTCCATTTTTTTAAGCTTTGCTTTAGTGTTACCTAACCTTGAGTGCACTGTATCCCAAGGAAAGTCCCAGCAAAACCCTTCCAGGCATCTAAAATGATTTTAATAATTTCTTGTTCTTGAACCAAATTCTATCAAACCGAGAATGTCCCATGCATGTAAGACTGTGAAATTTCTTGGTGCAATGATAATCCTATTAGCAGATCTAAGTAGCCTCAATTGCAAAAAGCTCGGTCTAGCTTAAAAATATCTTTCTTGTGAGAGAACTTTTAGTTATGCTATATCATTGATTTTCATGACAAAAATGCTGTAACTTTCTGCTTCTTATTTTCCATGGATTGCTTGATTTATCTTCTTTCCCTTTTTAACTTTGCTCTACCTTTCTGTTTCATCTATATGTTAACTTATGTTGTTCTAAAATCAAGTCTTCTATAGTAAATGTTTTAAAATCTAAAGTTCAAGGCTAAAATCTGTGATTATTCTAATCTCCCATACTTCCTATAGATTATGCTCTATTTTCTTCTTTCTTTGTCTCTGTGTCCTACATATTATTCCTTATCAATTTTAATATTCTCCAAATCAGGCAAATGGAACAAAACTAACACTAAGCATGTCTTGTATTGCCTCCAATCTGGTTTTTAGATACTTGTGTAAAGGCTGTAAATGTTTAATGATTGCAAAGTCTTTATGTTCATTATGAACTGAGATGCTGATGCAGTGCTTTGTTTCCATTCATAGCCGATAACTATTGCACTAGTATATGTTGGAACAACTTTAAAGGATCTAGCTGATGTGACACATGGATGGAGTGAGGTTTCTACTGCTCATTGGGTAAGTAGCATTCAGCTTCTGTCATTACCATGCGTGTACAATCTCTCTCTCTCTTCAACAAAAAAACACACACAAGCATGAGCAAACACACGAGTAAATCCTCTTTTATTTTCATTGTAGCTCAATTGTCAGCTTATCTCAAGGTTTGCATGCTGCAGCCAGTCAAGTCCAATTTCTAATGCCAACTTTATTATTGGTTTTTGTTCTGAATCTCTTGCCAATTTTCATGTGTTTCACTACATATGATCACCATTATCCAAGCATTTTCTGCTATCAAATATTGGGCCAGATAATAGGGCACAATCTATATTTAGAAAGTTTCAAGAAAGATTAGAGCAGACAGTATGACTGGTTGTCAAACCTTTAGAATTAGAGGCAATATACAAATTTAGGCAATGGAAAATTGTTCTGTGAACACTAAAAGGCTAGTCATCCAGCGTGCTGTCTACTTTGTTGGTCACAATGTAAGCTATTCACCAAGGAGTAGGTCCAGCATTCCTCTAGACTGTCCGAACAAATGGGAAGGTGCTTACTTTGGTATGGGGAGTTAACACTAATCTCTAAGACACAAATCAACCAAGAATGAAAGGAGTTTTTTAGTCAGGTATCATGGGTAAAACTTAAAGTTAACTGCTGTTAAAATGGAATTATAGTTTATGCCAAGACTGTCTTCTACCCTCTATTGTGGGATATGAGTCAAAGGGCCAATCCTATAGTCAACCAATAACATGATATGGATCTAAAACAGAATGAGATATGCCATATTTTGATTCAAGTAATTCTGGGAGCCAGTTACTGAAGAGATTTGCATCTACTGTCTTGTCATTTCTTGTTCTCCCCTGAGATGTAAAATTGTTATTAATTGTTCTTGTTATTTTCGTAATGGTTCCTTAGCCTGTCTGTGACATAGTCCGGTTCCATAAATATTTTGATGATCCAAATCCAAAGGAATCATGCCAGAAATGGTTGAGTATATCTGTGATAATTTATGCTCCAAATGTCTCCATCATGTAATTTTTTATACCTAACATAATCAAGATTAATATTTGGATCTTGACTTGGAACCAGTTTCATCCTTGGTTCCCAACTTCCATTACATTACATCGTTTATAATTTTACTTGAGCTACATTTATCAGGCTTGGTGGTCAAGTGTTAGATGACTTATGCCCAACCCATTATAAGTCAGCTGCAGCCATGCTACAAATGATTTTAGGCTTATCTAATCATGATGTACAAATTATCTAAACTTCATGAACCATTCAGTCTATTCAATAAAATAAGTCTCCAATCTAAATCAAAATGAATCATCATACAAGATTTCTAAGATGGGTGATTTTTATACAAACTGATCTTTTAATAGTTGTTGGATGGCAAGTTGAGGCCCAACACCACAAGACCAATGCATTCATGTTTGGACCTCAACTCAACCCATTGGATCTGATTTTTGGGTATGGATTAACTGGTTTAGGTTAACCAGACCTACTTGCAACCTCACTTGCCCCCCGACACCGCCTTTCCCCCCTCTCTACTTAATCTTCTCTTCAAATGATTATCATGGACCTTTATTATCGCTGTACCCTCTTCAGGCTGCTTCAGTTTCTAGTTGTCTTGGTCATATTATACAAAACACTGGTTAAAAACCATTTACTTTCCTAACTCCTTATCTGGCATTATTTAACAATTTAAAGGACTTGATCTTACCCATGAAACTGATAAAATAGATGGAATGTTATTTTCATCAAAGAAATCTTTTGAAACTAGATAGTTGCTTATGATGTTGTTAAATTTTTATTATCATTAGATGTCAAGAATACTATTTTAGGAGTAAAGCAAATTTCAAATGTTGTTGCTTTGAGCCTTTTTCAAGTGCTCTAGGAGTCTACTGCCTCAGAAAACTATAACTATGACCATAACCATAACTACAAACCTTGCCTAACTCTAAATGTTTCAAAATAGTGTTCTTGCAAATGCTGTTGTAAATACCGGACTATACCAGTACATGGTGGGCATACTGGGCATACCATACCACAATGATAGGGCATCAATACCCAAGATGTCCCCATATGAAGTGTCGGTGCCAAAAAAATGTACATATCGGCATTGCAACTGTAGGGTACAACTATGGCTAACAATAACCACTACAGAGCAAGAATTTCCAGATTCTCTCAGATCCCATTCATGTTAATTTAGGTGTCAATCTCCTTTCTAGATCTTTTGAAAGAGATTATGGCTCCGCTCCCTATGAAAGATTGCGTGGATCTTCGCTGCATATGCCGATTCCATCTTAATTGGCCTTTGATGAAAGCAAACCACGCTTCAGCAGCCGGAGATCTTTAATATCTATGGTCATGCAATCTCCATGGGTTCTTCATCAGTTTGTCCATGATATGACTCCCATACATTCTCTAGTACTCTAACGTCATGAAAGAATGCGAGGGTAACATACCATTTCCGAAGCACCTCGCCGTCCTCCCAACTTTAATTATATGATGTCTTGATCAATCAATCCATCTTTAATGTAATAGATCCGAGATAACAAAACTAATTGGTGATTTCTGGTCTCCAAATTTGTATGAGGCCTCATTTTCTTGTTGTTTTTGTGCTCTCATTTATCTACAAATTAGTGAAATACATGGAGATCAATATTTAAGATAGCATTCACACAAACTTGTGTTATTCCTTGCTTCTATTTTCATTAGCAATTTATCTTTGCTACCAAAAGCTCTAGAGAGTTTACAGACAACTTCAAAAAGAAAACACCATGTGTTGTTCAGTCTAGTTCATTTTTCTTCCTGGATTTTGAAAACAAGAACAGGAATCAAAAGCAATACCAAAGTGGCCCTTTGTATTTCAATTGCTTTAGTTTCAATCTACTTACGCTTAAGTCAAATCTTTCCTTCATAATTTTGGTTGGGCATTAATCTTGTCATCTTCCCATTGGTACATCTTGTTAAAGTACTGTAATTTAATGTTAGATTTAACTGGCAGAAAACCTGCAACTATGGTCAAGCATTTTTTTCTTACATACTTTTAGAAGCAAAATCCTTTTAAAGTTTAGTAATAATTATTCATGTTAAATTATGTTAATCATGGAACCTGGATTTCATGTTAAAAATGCCGTTGCAGAGCTCAACTATTTTCCAGAATTTTTTGACATTTTTCTTTTTTTAATAATGGATGCAGGTACTTTTAATATCAGGGCTTCTAATATCAGGTGAGACTTCTCTAATGTGCAATTCTAATTCTTTCACCATGTCACTATATATTTATGTTGGTTCAAATAATTTTTTTTAAAAAAAAAAAAGAAAAAAGGAGCAGCTTGCTAGGATTGGAAAGGTAGATATGTGTCAGCATATTATGCTTGTAAGTCCTTACAATTTATTACCAAAGTTCTAGCCATGAAAACTGTCCTGCTTGAAGCTAAAGAAGAAAAGGAATTCAATGTTATAATATTTATGCTAAAATATTTAGAAAACTTTTCTCAGTGCTTGATTGTTGAAATTTAGTGCTGGATTTGACATTGCAATCTTAAGCATGCACAATATAATCAAACACATCATGATCAATTTCTTTGATAACTAGAGTCATCATATAGAGAACAAGCTTGAGTTTGGATATACGGTAATAATTCTCCAGCTCTAACACTAATGACAATCATGTGTATCTCTTTTATTTTTATTAAATAACATTACAAATGAATGCCCTAATGATTTTCTCATTCTACAACTTGTCTGAAAACTACAGAACAGATTGTGTATATAAATATATTACTAGCTTTGTTGATCTTCATTGTCTGTTTGTTTCTATTAACATGTTATGATTTCCAATGGAACACCTGTTGTAGTCTCAAGGACACTTTTGCTAGCAGTGACACTGTGACTGCAATGAATGTTATACATATGAGACAACTTGACAGGAAACAAGGACTATTGCAAAACTCTAATGCAGTCCTGTTTATTTATTTATTTATTTATTTATTTATTATATTTATAAAGAGTGGCATTATATTAGCTGAAACTATCATTTCTGTGGTTCTCATGCAGCTATCCTCATGGTATGCGTTACAAAAGTAGCAAAGTCATCGTTAGACAATGCATTGGCTGGTAATGCAGGGGTGGAGGACATCCTAGTCACACCTCAACTGCCCATCGTGTCTCCTCCTACCCCAGACCTACACCAACCTCTTATTACTAAGATTGACCCTCCAATTGATGAACACAAAAGTTAAATTCTTCATTTTTATGTAAATTCTTCCCCTGTCAGTTTCTTCAGCATGATACAAGCTGTACAAGCATTAGTTCGTGAGGAAGCATCATACATTTGAGGCAGCAGCATGCATGCTGGGGCTGGTCTCATTCTTTAGATGATGTAGGCATTTCTTTCCTTTTTCTTCCTATAATACAGACCTGATGAAATATAAAAATGTGCTATGTTGCTGCAAATAATGTGTACAGGGTGCAAGTCTGTCCTTTTTGAAGTAATACAGTTACAACTTTTTTTATTTTTTGTGATATGTGCAAGGTTGAGAGTACATTCCACCTAAGTTAACCTGCTTTAAGCGCTTTTGACCCAAAAAACAGAGGTTGGTGTTCAATTACGGGCAACTCATTGAACCATATATTATGTTAAAATTTGTTATCTTAGTTCAACCAATTGTTGATCAATGGCAGCTTTATTGAGGCTCACTTGAAGCCCATTCACTTAACTTCACTGGCATTTCCACCAATGGAATGTGGATCTTCTGATATCTACTGACTTCCCTTTTGATGCTCATCTCAAGCTGCTTGATTTGTCTAACAAATTCTACTTGTTACCCCTTGTCCCTGGGGCATGCTTACAATGATCTCCAAACTATTGAAAATTTCTTGAATTATTTTTCATTCTCTTAGCCAAATAATTCTCTGAATTATTCTCCAAAAACCGAATCAGCCGGAACCACGACCCGCCGATTTGGTTTGGCAGTAGGAATGGAGCCACGAACATGGTGTAGCTTAAGTTCTTTGCTGATACCGCTAATAAATGCTCCAGATTTTGCACAATGTAAACGCTTGAGATTCCAGGCATCACCTTAAAAGGAATATATACCAAATTGCCTCAAGCTTTCCTATTAACAAAATTCCAATGCAATCAAGTATGATTCTTGAATAATCACCTCTCTCCAATTGAGGTAGTGCCTAAAGGGTCTTCCGGCCTTTTGAGATGGTGCCTAAGAGTCTTCTAGCCTTCTTCGGTAGGTTGCCATGCTACTCCCAGTGTCTCTTGGGTGGAGACCTGGACGAGATAGTCCCTTGGTCGATGGTAATCGGCAAGGAACTTTTCGATGCTCAAGTCAACAAGAGAATGAGAAGGACTATATCAACCAGAACTGAGAGCGACGGTGGTGCTAAATAAGCATGAGAGGTGTGTAAAAATGTACTTGCATCGGTGGATCTTTCTCTTACCAATTTATAGAGTTGCGTAGAGTAATATAATGCTATTGGGGAGGTAGCTTCCTCTGACATGGATAACAACCTCCACGTTAGATGTTGGGATCCTGTTCTCTAGGTTCTTTTTTATTGGTATCCTTCTGTTAGGATGGCAGCATCTATTGGGATCCTGCCTCCTACGACCTTGTCCACCATAATCTATGCTAAAACAGCTATGGTTAGCTGACCTCTATCTTTTACCTAGGTGTCAGGAGCTCTGAGTATCTTGATAGCTTGTCATTGTTGAGAGAGAGAGGGGACATTATCCCCCAGTGTGCCTAAGGCTATGCTAGTAGTTAATCGAGCCCGAGTAAATATTCGGTGGGATAGAATGAGTATCCAATAGGGCCAAATAAGTGCTCGATGGATGCATGCAGGGAGATGTCGTGTCAGTCGAGCAAGATTGTTTGTAGCCTCTCAATGCAAGGTGTAATAGTTAGTCGGTGTAGCATCCTGCGTAGTCATCTTCTTCTTAGTCGGTAGCCTGGTCACTCCTTGGTGAATGTGCCAGCCATCTCTTCCCCAATCAATGGTCGCCTTCTTAGTCGATGGGGTAGTAGGTGATCTGGCTAGGTCTCAAAACCTAGTAAGCGGTTGCCACAACAGTTGCCCTCCACTCCTAAGTCCAGAGTATCCTTCGAGCCCTGTTGCTTCTAGGCAAAGAGAGTAATTACTCCGACGGCTTCTCGAGAGTTGGGCAAGTTTTTTTGTCGCCGGGGTATTCATTGGCTTCTTGGAAACCATCGCTAAATAATTTGTCGCCTTAATTACCGAAGGGAAAAATTATTGGCACTGTTCTTCAAAGTACTACATAATAACTCCTGATATTATTGATGGTTCTTCTGATCTTCCTCAGCCAGTAGTACCAGTAGCATGATGCCACATGGCTTGGTAGCCATAATTTTTAAATGATTTACACAGGACCTGAAGTTGGGAGTTAATCGGCTAGTTAAAGTTTTGAAACAACACTACGTTGCTCGATCTAGGTAGTGTCACGTGTCAAAATCTTAGACCTCCATCCAGATTGAGGCTTTAATCCATCCATCGAGGCCTATATAAATAGTGCTTTCCTACTACTGTTGTAGGGGTCCCAAGTTTGCAGAAGAGAGGCAAAAGAAGGGAGGAGGACCTTGGCTCCGATCTTCTAGAGACTTTGTCCCTATGCTAGTCCTCTTCACCATCCTTTATCGTCTTCTTCTCTTGCTCCTATCCTTTGAAGCTTCCAGAGATCCCATAAGGCTTCCATTGGTGCTCTTGCTTTCTTTCTTTCGCTATTCAAGTCTTTTCCTTCCAGCCTTCATCTAGTTCTTGGGTGGAGGCTATTTCTTTGCATTTCCTCCTCTTTTCTTGCTTTCTTTGGTCTTTTTCCTTTTTCCATAAAATATCATCCGAGGATAAGAGCCCTTCGGCTAGCAACGTGTCTGGATTACAGGGATTTCAAGACTCATCTTTGAACGAAGTGAGTTCTGAAAGCTTGAGGGGAACAGAAACTTGTCCCCCTCAGATGAATCCTCAGGCAAGATGCTCCAATAGTTGAGGGAACGCCTCTACTAGCCATCGGCTGAGATTTCCACCATAATTGAAGCCAACATTCTCTTGGAACGTGACAAGTATAATTTTTTAAGTACTTATCACATTCATGCTTCGAGTCTGGAGGATCGAGTAACCTCCTATCCCAAAGACCGAGTAGCCATGTACGAGGAGTTCTTTCATGCCGGTCTTTGATTCCCTCTTCACTCTTTCATTATAAACATTCTTGACTATTATCAGGTTGTTCTAACTCAGCTGACACTGAACTCCTTCCGAATTTCATGCCACTTCATCATTATCTATCAACTCTTTGGTATTCGGCTCCAAATGTCTTTATTCCGAGCCGTCTTTATATTGAAAAGGCATCCTAAGATGAAGGGCTGGTGGTTCATCGACCCACACCATAGGAGAGCTTTCCTTTTCGATCTTTCCTCTTTCATCCATATTTGGAAGGGGAGATTCTTTTTTGTGTCCACCGACCAACCTTAGGAGCAAAGTTGGGTCTAGGGGGGCCAAATCAGTCCTCAAATAAAAATGATCAAGTCCTCGGAGAAGACAAAGAATACTTCCACAAATTATGTAATGAGAAGATTCCTTCCCTTTCAAGTTTTTGGCCGAGCAAAATCTTTACGATGCCAAGCTGAGTCCAACTAGCTCTCTCGGTAAGCTTCTCTCAGGCACTCCCTTTTGTTCTTCTTGTCTTGAATCTTCAAAAACCTTTACTAAGCAACTTGCTCATCTTGTAGGCATGAGGAAGGTTTCTGCTGACCATTTCTGTAAGGTCACCAAGAACAAGTCGACCCCCTAAGGCGAACAACAGAGGTAGGCTATGAGAAAACATCCTTGCTCGAGCCCGTCTATCAGGGGCCCTTCTATTACTGCACGGGCTCTTCCATCCCATCCGAGGGACACCGGGCTGAGAGACCCTCATGCTGCTTCCAATGGGAATAGTGAAGAGGAGTTCATTACAACTCCTCTGATAGTTTCTCGGGGACTATCTCTAAGGTGCTCAGGTTTGGCTTTTTCGGTGTCAATGGTGGCGAGCGGGACTCCAAAGGCAGCAGTACCATCAACTCTCTCAACTTTAGTGCCCAGGCCCTCTGAGAAGAGGGTCGAAATGATCCTAGCAAGTTCTACCATCCCATCTCCAGTAGCAGAAATGGGGATGTGCATACTCAGAAGGCTATCTTTTGGGTGGACGACTTTGCCCTGCATAACTCCCCCATGGCGAGGGAGTTATTTAAGGTGGTGCTGCTTCCCCATGACGTGAAGGAGCGACAATCTCGATCGATGGAAGAGGTCGCCATCGGTCTCTTCCCAGCATTGATCAGCAGGGTAAGTCTTTCTCACTTTTCCTTTGCTTGTCGGGCAATGTGTTTCTGATAAATTGACTTGGTATTTTTCTGGTATGTAACTTCTCCACAATGCATCCACCATTTGGGGAGGGTTCAATACCCTGGTTAAAATTTGCTGCTCCTTGAGTGCTCAACTAAAGGAGTCAGAGGCTTGAGTGGAGGGCTATGACCAGCTCATGGAGGCTTCCCAGGAACAGGAACAAAAGCTAAGGGAGGAATTAGCCACCCTCCAAGCTTCATCTGTAGCAGCTACTCAGGAGCTGGAGGCTCGAGTAGTCAAGAATGAAGGACTGCTTGTCGGGAAGTAGGCACAGGCCGAGGTAGGAGCTCAGCTTACTCAAATTCAAGGCCTTTTCCATTCGACTGAGGAGAAGGTCAAGGCGACAGAGGGACGGGCCATGTCCGCTGCGGCTCAAGTAGTGAGGGTATACAAGGAGTCAAAGGACTTTGAGAATGATGCCATCAAGGCCAGGGTAGACACCTACATGATTGGCTTTACAACGACAAGGACAAAGTCACTCAAGCCTACCCAAAGCTAAATCTGAGTGGCATTGTAGCGAACGGTGCTGGCTCTGAGGAAGGGGAAGGAGGAGAAGAAGGGACTGCAACCAAAAAGGAGAATGCAAGGGCTATCAAAGAACCAGCTACTATTCCCGAGAAGATGGTTTAGAGTTTTCCTTCTCTTTCTTGTATCTTGTTTTCTTCCTTGGGCTTTCGGTCTAAGTTCTTGTAAACACTTTATCATCAATGAAAGTCTAACTTTCCTTTTTAATGAAAAATCTTTTCTTTATGTTGCAATGCATAGATTATTGACTCTGATTTTGATTATGACAAAATACTTAAATATATTTGAATACTAATTGTACGTTAAGTGTGTTAATCAGTTACAAGTACTCAAGATTTGAATTTAGAGAAGTTTCTACACTGGTACATCCAAGTGTCGACTCATGAATAATGAAGTGTCGACTCATGAATAGTGAAGTGTTGACTCAAGGCCTGAGACTAAATAGGATACAGAACGAGATGATTTCAGGGTTTGGTCAAGTGTCGGCTCATGGAAGCCAAGTATCAATACTTAAGTATCGACTCACCAGAAAAAATATCGACTCACCAGTGCAGTCCAAAGAGCTTCAGAAAATATTTTTGACCAGGTGTCGACTCATGGAATAGAAGTGTCGACTCAAGGTGTCGACTTATGGAGCTGAAGTGCCGACACTTGAAGTAACGGCTAGTTTTTTCTGAAGTGCAGAACTTTCCCAACTTGGCTCAAACGGCTAGATTTTCTTCTCCAATGGTCATAAACAGTCAATCAAGGTTTGGAGGGCTATTTAAACACCACCAAGCTCAAGGGGAAGGAGAGAAATGGATTGATTGAGAGAATCCTTTGAAGATCCAATTGAAAATACTTTAAGGGTTCAAAATGTTGAGAGTTGAGCCTCCAAGGATTAAAAAGTGAGAAGAAGCTTCCAAGTCCTCATCTTCAAGCATCCTTTGAAGCTTCAACAACAACATGGAGATAAGCTCAACAACATCAATCAAGTGCCACAACGAAATATCTACTTTTTGTAAGAAAGCTTTTATATTTTCATTATCATACTTGTGCTTATATTGCTTACTAGTTTCAATAGAATTGAAACTAGTATCTAGGTTGTTGGTGAGCCTATGTGATGAAAACCAACAAGGATTTTAACTTGTGATCCCGTGAAAACAAGTTAGGTTATTGGTTAGCCCAAAAAACTATCAAGGTTTGTTGGTGAACCTTTGTGTTAAAACCAATGGAGATTTTTGGTTAGCCTTTGTGAAAAATAAAGAAGGTTGCTGGTAAGCCTAAGTGATAAAACCAACAAGGGGTTTTGACTTGTGATCCCAGAAAAATAAGTTGGATTTTGATTAGTGAGCTCGAAAAAATAATCGACTGTAATCGAGGATGATTATAGTGAAATTTTCAAGGAAAGCTTGGGGAGTGGATGTAGGTGCCAAGAGATGCACCGAACCACTATAAATTTAGTATATTTGTGTGATTGCTTTTACTCTTGCATTTACATTATAATTTTTGCCGTGTATTTTCTTTAAGCACACAAACACTTTGGCTAAACACAAGTCTTGTTTTGAATTGGTACATAATTGCAAAAAAAAATTAAAATCCAATTTACCCTCCCTCTTGGCTAACCTCTTGCTGGGCAACATGGATGCCTATCGAGTTGTTAACTATAGTTGAAATGAATTGACTAAGTAACTTAGTCAGCAAGGTTTCAATTAGGTAGAGTAAACTTCCAAGACTTAGTCATACAGGCAACTCGACTGCAATATTGGATCGATTAAGTTCTTTAGTTAGGGAATATCTTTGCTCGAGTAGGTAATCGTGCTAGCTCTGACCATAGCACGGATTCATTGGCTAAGTAATATAGTATAAGAAGAGACTTCGACCGAATAAGAACATCTCTGTCTTGTGGTCAAGTTAGCTAATAGGACTTTGGAGTTGTAGCCGACATAGGAAGTCAGCCGTTGCTTGAAATTAGACTATAGAAAGTCAACTATTCCTTGAAGCTAGACTGTAAAATGTCGGTTGTTACTTACATTGACTAGGCTAGTTGACTGCTCTCCTCGAACATGTCATCTTGTTGGAAAATGAACTATGCTTCAGAAGCATAATTCATTTATTGCTTTGATGACCACCCTTCTTAGCTTATCCAGCCATGCAACATGGCTGATAAGGTTTGACTCTCAACCACTCGCGTAGCCCCCGGAGATTGGAGTTATTATGGCATTATTTCTAAGGGGTCGTCCAGTTCTTCCTCCCATACTGCACTGCATGACAGGACCTGGTAGCTTGGGGTGGGGCAAAAATAGGAGCCCTCCTTGCCATTTTTGCAAGAGCCCCAGCCTTGGAGAAGCATTCTGGCTCTATCCCTCAGGTTCTAAAATAGTGATCTTCAACTGGACAAAATCCTAATGCAACTCATCAGAGTGCTTGAAGAAGGCAAGAACGCCAACGAGGAAGAGGCAGATTGAGCGGAGGAAGCATCTAATGGGAACCAAAATTATTCTTGGAGATATAAGGAAACCAAAGGTTTCCTTGGAGATAGTTCCACCAAAGCGTGGCAGGTGGAACATTCTTTTCAAATATCCTTAGAGAAGTCTCGGTCTTTTTCTCTGACCAGGCTCTTCACCTTGAAGAACCAGTCTCAAGCTTGCTCCCTTGAAGAGTAAACCTTAAGCTTGATGATCGCGAGAAGTCACCAATCTCGAAGAACAGGCATCAGACTTGGAAAGCTATCGGCAACGAAGAGCCTTACATTATTTTGTTTCTTCTCTCGTAACCTTCACTTTTTTGAACTTGGTCTGACTCCCATATGGACTTTCGAGGATTTAGTCCATCTTTTATGAGAATCTTTTCAAATTAATGAAAACATCATTTTCCCAATGTGTCTGCAATTATGAGTTTTTACAAAATCTCTTAGAGATGTAGCTTTGGTAGGATGTACATACTTTTTGAGTCTAGCTGAGTAAGTGATCCAACCATGACAAGCTTAGGCCCTTTAGTCGATTGGGAAATTGGTTATGGCAACTTGTACGCTAACTTCCCAAACACAAGAACGAGACCTTCGACTATAGAACTTAGCACATTTTTCTCCAATTTTTGAGAGTTAGTCGCCATTCAAATGTGTTGGTGCTTTTAGGGGATGAATGAGTATTAGTCAATCACCGCTAAAAACCTAATTGTAAGAAGTTAGTTGTTGATTAGAATTATTGCAGTGGTTAATTGGCAAGCATCCACTTGGTTCGAGTAACTTTGCGATCGGCTTTCTTCTAGTGATCAAGTATCAGTCAATTTTGAGAATTTTGTAACTGATTGTCTCTATGTTGTTGCCATAGATTAGCCGAGTGTGAATCAACTAATCTGGCAGCTGTTTGTTTTTGTCGATAAATTGTTAAGTGATAGAAGTGGAGCGAGACCTTGAGTAAAATAGAGGTATGAAAACACAACCATCTATCGACTGATGATTAGGCAACCAGAGGGCTTGGGGAGCCTGATGTCAGATGATTGAATTAGACATTACGCGAAACCCCTTGGAACATTGTCAAAGAAAACCTTCATTATATTACCAAAAGAGTACTACATCACTAGTAGTACATTCGAAGATTTTCAACATTTTATGTTCGAGAGATTGATGTTCCATCTAAGTCCTCGATCTTGTAAGCTCTATGCTGAAAGGCTTTAGTTATTCAATAAGGTCCTTCCCAATTTAGAGATAGCTTGCCCTACTTGGTGGGTCTTGAGACTTCCGCACACCACAACACAAGATCTCCTAAGTGAAAAGTTTTGGACCTTACTCAGGAATTGTAGTACCGAGCAACTCATTATTAGTACATTATCATTCGCAGGTGGGCTTGGTTCCAAATCTCCACCAGCAAATTAAGGTTGGCCCTTAATCGACTCGAGTTACTTGACTCATCATAGTGCTTGATCTGTATGGTCGGTAATCTAATCTTGATAGAGATCATGGCTTCAGTGCTAAAAGTCAAGTTGAAGGGAGACTCATTGTCGATATCCAAGGATTTGTGTGGTATGCCCAAGCACTCCAGGTAGCTCCTTGGCTTATCTATCTTTGGCTTTATCTAGCTTCATCCTGTGCCTATGTAAAATAGTCTAATTCATAACTTCCACTTCTCTATTTGACTAAGGATGTCCGACAAACATAAATCGATGTTGGATATGGAGTTCAGCATAGAAGTTCTTAAATGCCCAGTTATCAAACTATCAGCCACTGTTAGTGACGATGGTACTAGGGAGTTCAAATTGATAGATGATAGATTTTCAAAAAAAATTCTTGACTTTGCTCTTGGTAATTTGTGCCAAAGTTTCTACCTCTACCCATTTGGTAAAATAGTCGATAGCTATTGGAGGAAATGGATCGAGTATGTCCAAACTCTACTAGATAAATAGCCTGGAAAAAGAAAGCTAAGTCAATTGGCTTGCTGGTTGCCGCTAGATGTTGGTGTACCATTGGCAATGGTCGCACCTCCAAACAAACTCCATGACATTTTTTCACATGGTGAACCAATAGTATTCTTATCTTAAAACTTTGTAGGCCAATGACCTGCCCCCTAAATGATTCCCGTATATTCCTTCATGGATTTCTCGAAGTGCATAGTCGATGTCAATGGGCCTTAAGTACTTGAGTAGGGGAAATGAGTAACACCTCTTATAGAGCTATCCATCCAATAGCATGAATTGAGAAGCTTTTTCCTTGAATTTCTTCTCCGAGGGGTTTTCTAGTAGGACACCTTCTACCAAGAATTTGACAAACATGTCCATCCAACACTGTTCATGGGCCACCTGTTGAATTTTCTTGATTTCTTGATACTGGGAATCTTCAAGTACTCAATGTAAGTTCGCCCAAGAAAGTTATCCGCTAAGATTGCTAGATAGGAAAGCACATGTACTTGGGCATTCTCACATCGGGGAATATGGAATATGCCAAAATACTTGAGTGTTGATGTGAGCGTCCATACTTTATGAAGGTACTTAGCTATAGTCAGATCCCAAGCTTTATACTCACCAATAACTTGAGTCAGTGAAACCCCGAGGTTTGTTGCTCTAAGTTCCTTCACAAGCCTTAGTCCAGCTAATAGGGCTTCATACTTGGCCTGATTGTTGATCACCTTAAATGAAAAGCATAGCAAGTACTTGACAACCACTCCTTCCGAACTGGTCAAGATTAGGCTAGCTCCACTCCCTTGGCCATTTGAAGTCCATCTACATGTAGTATCCAGGTCAACCCTGGGTTAGGCTGATTAGCAGGTTGCTCAATAGGTATTTCTTCAAGCTGGTCATCTGACTATGTATAATCGACAAGAAAGTCAACCAAGACTTGGGCCTTCATAGATAACCTCAAGCGATAAGAGATGTTGAACTTATTAAGTTTGATAGCCCATTTGGCCATCCTCTTGAAAGGTCGAGCCGCTATAAGATGGCTTTGAATGGCTGGTCGGTCAAGACGATAATTGAATGGGCTTGAAAATATGGCTTGAGAAGCTGCGCAGAGATAATTAATACATAAACAATCTTCTTAAGTATAAAGTATCTGGTCTCTGCATTATAGAGCACTCGACTAGTATAGTAGGTAGATTTTTGGATTTCCTAGTCGTCCACCTGAATAAGCATAAAGCTGAGTATCTCCAGAGATGTAGTAAGATACAAGTAGAGCTCCTTTCCAATTTCAAGCTTGGAAAGTAAGGGTGGAGACCCGAGAAGCTTCTTTAGCATCTCGAAATATTGTCGGTATTCTTCCAACTGTGAAGTTTGTATTCAATGCAAAATCTTAAAGAATGGTAAGCACCACTCAACTGACTTTGAGATGAACTAGCTAAGTGTGGCGATGCACCCAATTAACTATTGTACATCCTTTTTGGATGTTGGATGCCATATATCAAGGATTGCCTGCATCTTCTCTAAGTTTGCCTTGATGTCCTGCTTTGTGACTAGAAATATGAAGAACTTGCTGGTAGTAACTCTGAAAGCGCACTTGCTCGAATTCAACTTCAATTGATGTCGATGAAAGGCGCTGAAGGCTTCTTCTAGGTATTTGATATGGTCGACTCCTTTAAAATTATTAACGAGCATGTCGTTGACATAGACTTCCATGTCCCAATCAATCTGATCTTTCAAGACCTTATCGACCAAGCATTGATAGGTGGTTCCTATATTTTTCAAACTAAAAAGCATTACTTTATAACAATGAATACCTTTATCAGTTATTAAGGCAGTGTTCTCCTCAGGGATTGCCAAACCATGTCCAACCGGCCAGTTTGACCTATACCGAATCAGACCAACAGCAAACCGGCATGGTTCAGTGCCAAAAATTAGTACCCTGGTTAAAAAATAAAAAAATTAAGAACAGTCTGAACCAATCCTGAACTAGCCCAAACCATGCTGAACCAATTGATTCGGCCAGTTCGGGACCGGTTTGAACCATTTTTTTTGGTGTTGTTACTGTGCACTTATGGGGACTCTGAGCGCTAGAGAGCTCTCAGTTTAGTATAAAAAACTTCCACGAAGGCTATAGAGATATTTTTTTCCCGATTTGAAGCCAATCAACCATTAAATTCATGATACACATGTGCTTCCCGTCTCTCTTTCTCCCTCTCCCCTCTTTTTTTAATTCATGAAAAATAAAAAAATAAGGGGAAATGTTGTTATTTTTTTGACATGATTTTAGAGTATGTTGTAGATCTATGAAAGATCTACACAATGATACTAAGACCATGATTTTTTTTAAATATATGATTTTAAAATTAAAAATTATTTTTAGATTAAAAGATTAATAAAATAATTAAATAATTAATTAAAAAATTATAATTATAGATTATTGTTATAGGGCTCATAAGCTACTCTCACTATAAATTTTGTATCAATTTATCCAAATTTTGATGCATCTTATGAATAGTATTCTAGGTCCAATATTAAAGAAAAAGTGATCTTTCATACATGTCTAGTATCTTAAAGAATATATGTAGCATCTATGATATAATTCTACACAAATCTAAGATTAAATTATTTTTTATAATATTTTATTTTTTTATATTTTTAAATCTCAAAAATAAAAAATATATATATTTAAATTAAAAAATTAGGTAAACAAAATACTAATTAATATACATAATTATTGAGCTTATATGCTTTTTGAATATTCAATAATAGATCCATCGAGGAGGAATAAGGATCCGGAGCATGACATTGATTGGTTACATGGAGAAATGCTTCCGGGCTGGCATCATTGGAGGTATAAATGGTGCAAAATAAAATTCAAAGGTGGTGGGGTAACGAGATTAAAGTAGCACTTGGCTAGCGACTATTCTGATGTATCTGCATGCCGAAAGTATCCACAAGAGGTCCGTCAGTTGATAAAAAAATATTTTTCTGATTTCAGAGTAGAAAAGGAAAAAATATCAAAAAAGAACGTAGAAGTGGACTGCAGAGCCATAGTACCACTTTTTTATTATCCCAATGAGTCAGAGTGAGCATCTATTCCTTCTGATGATGAAACAGATGAAAGTTGCCATTCAGGCGAGCTTGTATGAGCAGAGATAGCTAGAGGAGATGGCCAAGTAGGGACAGTGATTTGGGCTATTAGCTTTTAAGTCAGAATTAGGCTCTGCAAGTATTGTAGAAGAGTCTGAGACACAGTTTATGAGGGCCTTCTCAGTTAGAGAGCCCGTCAAGAGAGGCACCAGTCATATTGCATTCATGTTAGAAATATTTGGTAGTAGAAAGAAGTCTTCCAAGAATATTCCAATAGGAGCCACTATCCATGATGTCAACCATATGCCCTTCCTAGCAAAGATTCCAAGCAACAGATGATTGATAGCATGCTGAAAAAGGAAAAGAAGAAGGATATATGGTGAGCCATCAAATCTTGATTTCATTTCAGTCAAATCCCAGCACACACAGTAGATAACCTATATTATCACTCTGCTGTTACTTCTATACAGGCTACTAGTGCATGTGTAAATCCTCCAAAATCAAGGGATATTTATGGTCAACTTCTGGATAATAATAAGGATCTAAAAAATTAGATTACCTCCTATCAGAGTAAGTGGCCCATGAATGGATTAACAATGATGTGTGATGGTTGGACTGGTCCTACTAGATGGAGCATCATCAATTTCTTGACTTATTATGATGAAAAAAAAAATTTATAAATCTATTGATGCTTCTGATCAGGTGCACGATAGTAGTTATATCCTCAAATTGATGAAAGAGGTGATTGTATAGGTGGGAGAGCAGAATGTTGTGCAGGTCATCACAGATAATGGACCACAGTATATGGCCAAAGGGCAACTCTTGATGCAACGGCAACTGCATATTTTCTAGACCCTTTATGCTATACATTATATTGACCTCATATTGATGGATATTGAAAAAATCTGTAGGGTGCAAAAAATAATTGAATTAACACAGATTATCACCAAATTTATCTATAACCTACATGGGTCTTATCATTGATGAGGAGCTTTACTAGGAAAGAAATATTGAAACCAGGGTCACACGATTTGTTACAAATTATATAGCACTTGATAGTTTCTTAGCAAGAAAGTAGAACTACGTCGATGTTTGTCAGTCAAGAGTGGCAGCAGAACAGATATGATAAGCAAATACTAATGAAAGTAATGTAAAAAATTTAGTGATAAGATAGACATTCTAGTAGCGAGCTGAGAGGATAGTGAAAACTATTAAGCCTTTATATGAGATACTTCGAATCGTGGACTCTGAGAGATATTCTTAAATGGGCTTCCTATATTACAAATGCAAAGGATAAAGAAAAAGATCCAAGAGACGGATCTCGTACATGCTATTGAGTATATCTGGATCATTATGGACGGTGGAGTTACTAAATAAGTTCGGATTTGTATCTAGTAGGTACGTAGTAAATCATGAACTCTCTAAAATTTTAAATTAAATTATATTTGTATAAGTATACTTGACTAATTCTTAAAATATATGTGCAGCTTACTATTTGAATCCGATATTCTAATACTCCATACAGGACATTATCATGAAGGAATAGCTCATGTCTGCCCTACGCAATGTTATATATAAGATGAAGCCCGATCTAGATGTTGCAACTATGTACCTAGAAGAAGTGAGTTTGGTTGAAATTGTTGAGCGATTTTTATTAGCACTGATTTCAACAAGTAGTACATGATAATAATATTTTTTTTCTAAATGAGTTTTTTTAGGGAGGGCATAGATTCTTTTAGATCCAATGTAGCCATCAGAAGTAAATCAAAGATGAATCCTAGTAGGTACTACTAAGTACTAAGTCTAATATTAGATTCAAATTAATTTTTAAATTTTGATGAATCTAAAATTCTAAATAATTTAATATTTTTTGCAACTGAATGGTGGGTGCATTTTGGTGAATCAGGAAAATATTTAAAAGTTCTTACTATCAAGATCCTCTCCCAGACGGTGTTATCTAGTGGATGTGAATGCAACTTGTCTATCTTTGGCCTATCCATTCCAAGCAGAGAAACCATCTAAAATAGAAATGCCTCAATGATCTTGTTTATGCACACTATAATTTAAGGTCGAGGCTAAAGTACATTCAGAAGGAAGTTAAACTAAAATACTCTGATCCTATTATAAGTAATTATATTGATGAGGATGAAGATCTGATGATTGGATAAGTCGTGAGTCAGCAGCAGGAGCTAGAGCTTGATGAGCCAGGATTGCCTCCTCAACTAGCCAGTTTTGTAGCTAGAGAGGTTGGATTGGATGTTAAATAATGGGCAACAAGCAATATTTCTCACAAGACTCCAGCAGATACATCACATCATCCCTCCTTGCTATCTATTCGATCCAAAGATAAAGGAAAAGAAAAGGCAGTTGCATCTTCACCAGAGCACTTGGTTCATTCAGATTCAGATACCAGAGAGAGTGGTGCTAGTGCTTCTTCAGATAGTGGAGGATCTAGTGATCGAAAAGGAACCGAAGGACATGAACGCAGCTACCTATTCATCTTCAATTCACTGGTGAGTCACAGTTTAATCATACCACATAGGATACATACCATGGTGCACCAGTTGGTGGATCCTGTAGTGATACAATTCCATATAGGCAATGGGCTCCTTGAGGTCATTCGGGACAAATTCAACTGTAGATCTTGCACATGGAGTAGATCCATGGATGTATCATGGTCATCCTCATATTGAGGATCCTCTTATCCTTAGGTATCGGTAGCTTATGATTTATTGGTTCATATGGTACATCTGAGACATCATCTTCTAGTGATTATTATCCCATATGATCTGGAGCATCTTATGGATCTAATTTTGCTACTGGTATATTTTGATGGACTCCTGCACAGCCATATCATCAATCTCTAGATATCTCTCAGAGTTGAAATCCCAGTGAGGGATCTACGATGAGTTACGATCCATCATGCATATCTCCAGGGACGAGCTTACAGGAGTATCATGCTGCTTGGTTAGAGAGATTCATATTCAACTATAGATCTTGCACATGGAGTAGATCCATGGATGTATCATGGTCATCCTCATATTGAGGATCCTCTTATCTATAGGTACCGGTAGCTTATGATATATTGGTCCATATGGTACATCTGAGACATCATCTTCTAGTGATTATTATCCCATGCGGTCTGGAGCATCTTATGAATCTAATTTTGCTACTGGTATATTTTGATGGACTCCTACACAGCCATATCATCAATCTCTGGATATCTCTCACAGTCGAGATCCCAGTGAGGGATCTATGATGAGTTACGATCCATCATGCATATCTCCAAGGACGAGCTTACAGGAGTATCATGCTTCTTGGTTAGAGGGATTTACTGATCTTCTTTCTCAATATATTAATGATGCTGATATTTATGGATATCGATACTGATGGGGATATCAATACTGAGGGGTGTGAGACCCTATTCCTTTGCTTTCGAGCATCGCAGGGTGTGAAGCCCTTTTCCTTTGTTCTTCGGAATATCACGGGGTGTGAGGCCCTAGTTATCCCCTTGACCCTAATCCCATGAGACTTCTCAGCTCTCCAATGATCTTCCTAGCCTTGTCCCCCATCAATTTAGTATTAGAGCGGGAGAGGATTAGGGTTAAAGAAAAATGAAAAAAAATTACAGCATCGAGCCTGACTCGACGGAGTCAAGTTTTTTTCATCTTAGGGAAATGATGGGGTCATCAAAACCCATCAGGGTTTTTTCTTTTTTCTCCTAATTTTTTTTTTTTTATATTTTTATCCCAGCTATACCATTTATCCCCGCTATTCCCATTTTATTCCATATTTATCCCCAACTTATTCCTCTGTTATTCATGTCATCTTCTTTCTCTATCCGTTGCCCAGATCACCTTCTTTCAACCTTATCCCGGCTGATCCTTCAACACCACCACCGCCCAACCCGTGCAATCGGAGTCCCCTGCCTCCGTCTCCCCCAAAACCACTGTCAGATCGCATCCACCGTTGCCCGAGCCACATCGTCGGATCTTAAGATCTTTGATTTTGGCCTCAACGCCGTTGTCTTCCCCGCCCCCGCCGACCACCTAGATCTCCCACATCTCCGTCGGAATCTCTCTCTCCGAAGACCCCTCCTGTTCCACCTCGCGAAGGAGATGCCGCGCGTCGCCTCCGAACCGGCACCCCCATGCCGCCCGTGCCACCGTCCACCTCCCGCCGCCTGTGACACCCTGTTGCCACGAAGACTCTGCCGTGCCCTGCCGGATCTCCACGCCATCGGTCGTGTGCCGCTTTTCCCCAGCCGCCGGCCGTGCCTCCCCGCAAGTCCCTCGTCCGTCGTCGCCCCCACTGTTCCACAGTCACAGGGTCAGAAATCTACACATCTCAAAATAGCATGCTTCTCGTAACTGTACGCTTCTCAAAGTAAGAATTTTCTGCACTGTTATCAGGCCTGCATAGATTTCAGAGCAACTCAGTACAGATTCATCTTTTCTCGGCATAAATCTCGATGCATTCAGATTATATTTTATTAATTTTATTTTTTTTAATCTGGATGTATTGATTAGTTTGAAGTTATTTTAATTTCAAGTTTGTTTTAAATTAGATTATTAGTTTGAAGTTTATTAGGATTGGGATAGGTTTCATACGGTTGGAAAGTTTATAAATACCACCCTCGGTCATTTGTAAAAAATTGATGAAAAAAGATGAGTATTTAGAAAAGAGTGATTCTTTTCATTCGCCCCACATGGGAAGGGTGTAAAGCCCGTTTTTCCTTTACCATTGGGTTTCGAGGGGTGTGAGACCATATTCCTTCACTTTTGAGTGTCGAGGGGTGTGAGACCCTATTCCTTCGCTTTCGAGCATCGCGGGATGTGAGGCCATTTTCCTTTGTTCTTTGGAACATCGCGGGATGTGAGGCCCTAATTATCCCCTTGACCCTAATCACAGGAGACTTCTTAGCTCTCCAACGATCCTCCTAGCCTTATCCCCCATCAGATACTCGACTCGATTCTAAATATCGGTATATAATTATGTTTTTATTTTACCTTTCATTTTAATTAATTATTGTAATCTTATTTTAATTAGAATTTTGTATCTTACTTTAAGTATAATTAATGGCTGGAGGCTTACTTTAATATATTAGCATTTTTTAAATCCTAAACCCTAAATCTTGAACCCTAAACTCTGAACCCTAACCCTAAATCCTAAAAAATTTGGGCATGCCGGTTTGAACGTGCATGCCTATCGTACCGACACACGATACGATATAGTATCAATACCATATTGGCCTAGTACCGGTACAAGTCCTGGTACCGGTACCGGGATCCTCGGTTCTCCTCGTCCTCGAGAGTCATCATAATCTGGTTGTAGCCCAAGAAGGCATCAATATTGATTAGTTGATTGATCTTCAATAGTGAAAATATATTTTTTAGGCATGTCTTGTTCAAATCAGTATAGTCGATGCAAATTCTCTACTTTTCTTTGGCTTTCTTGACCATGATGACATTAACTAATCAGTTGGGATGTTGGGCTTCTTGGATGAATCTAATAGTCAGGAGCCTGTGATTTCTTTGTCATTGGCCTTATTTTTTAGGGGCAAAACTCCTCTTCTTTAGTCAGACCAGCTTGCACTTCAAGTCAATATTTAGTTGGTGGGTGATGACTTCCGAAGAAATCCCAGGCACGTTTGTTGTCAACCAAACAAAAATATCGACGTTGAGCCACAGGAACTCTAATAGCCAATTCCTTTCCTTTTAGAGCAGAAGAGCTCTAATCTGCATAAACTTTGAGGGGTCATTCCTCAATGGGAAGGAAAGCAGCTGCTCGGCTGGTTCACCTTTTTCTTGCTCCCTTTGTCCAGCTATTCAATAGTCGGTATCTCATCTACCTTCTATACTTTTGCTGCTATTAAGAAGCACTGTCAAGCTAGTTGTTAGTCTCCACGCATCTCTCCGACTCCATTCCTTGTTGGAAAGCAAATAAGAAGGTATTTGGTTAAGACAACAGCATCAAACAGATTTAGCCCCGGCCATCCAAGAATGACATTGTACGTCGATGGCATTCAGACAACCATGAACGTAATGAAGACGATTCTTTATCAGGGCTTAGTCCCTGCAGTAACAAAAAAGACTGATCTCGCCTTCGACCCCGGCTAAATTCTTGGAGAAGCCAACTAAGGGTGTAGAAACCAACTTCAACTGATTTTTAGACGTCATCCGAACAAAAGTATCATAAAACAGTATGTCAGCTGAGCTTCCACTATCGACTAGAACTCTTTATATCATGCTTTGCTATTGTTATAGATACGATAATAGCATCATCATAGAGATTTTGGATCCCGAAGTTTATAAAATAAAAGGAGATTATATTTTCACATTCCTCTCCTCTCAACCTCTTCAAAGGATGCCCAGTCTCCAGGAGATCATGCCGACTTGTCCAGCTATCGGATGATTGTTGATCTCAGCATGAGTTTGCAACTGGCCTGGATTTTGGGTGTCAAGCCAAATTCTTCCTCTATGAACATGTTTTCTAAGATAGCCATGCTAAACAAGATCTTCAATTCCTCTCTTTAGTTGAAAGCAGTCTTCGGTGTCGTGGCCATGATCTCGGTGGAACCGGTAGTACTTGCTTTTGTCATAAGAAGTTGAGGGCTTCAGTGGACGAGACCTTCATAAATATGGCTCCCCTTCTATTTTCATGAGAATTTTCATTCTAGAGACTAGGATAGGAGTATAGTTACCATATTTATTGGCCAAAATTCTTGGCTTAAGACTTTGTCGACGAGACAAACTGGGCTTCTCGGTCCAATTCCCACTTGGCTCTCCTCGAGCCTACTTTTTCTTCGACTTTTCACTAGCTTCTTATCAAGTGAGAGTACTCTCTTTCATGCAAATGTGTTTCTAGGTGTGGATCAACAATTCCGATTAAGACTTAGGATAAGTCTTATCCAATGAATATGTGAAGTGGGAGGGTTGGAATCCTTACTTCATGGCCAACATAGCCACCGACTCGTCCAGATGATAGATTTCTAGCTTGGCCACCTTAAATCGGGCCATATAGTCTTTAAGAGCTCTCTCCCCTACTAGCGGATGGAGAAATGACTGTCAGGTTCTCATGGCACATTTCGACTAGCATTGACGTAGGCAACGAACTGCCTATAGCTATTTAAAGGAGCAGACACTCCTCAGCTCAAGCTCGAAATAACAAGCTCAAGCCTCCTTGCAAAGAGTGGCTAGGAGAGCAAGGCAGAGTAAGGTATTGGAGGCACCTTGATCTACATGAAACCTTTGTAACTTTCCAAATGGTCCTCGGGTTAGATATGCCGTCATGGGGCTCTAGCTTGGGTATCTTGAACTGAGTAGGAATTGATTCCTCTAGAAATTCATCGAGAGAGAAGAGAATGGGTATTGAGCACTGTCTAGTCTCCACTTCCTTCCTAAAGGTTTGCAAGTCGGCGGTCGAACTCATGCAGCTTGTGATAGTAGTCATCAAGCCGCCACTCAACTAGCTACCGAGAGTCTCCAGTAGACCCCTCCCGGGAGGATTTGGATGAAGAACAGGAATGTTTTTCTTGCTTTAACTCCCCTCCTCGTCACTGTTCCTCATGCTAGGGGCTCACTCAGTGTGGTGAAAAGGATCGTGATTGACATGTGGTCCGACGCTAGATGGATCTCCCTTAGGGGGACCAGTGATTTGCTCATTACGGCGAGCGAGACCGAGACCAATAAGAAATTCATAAGTGAGAAGATCTCCCTCTTGGAGATCGATAGCTAAGTTGAGTAGCATCAATGGGGATAGTTAGGACCTCTAGTTGTTGCTGGTTCATCACGAGATGCTGCTGCTGCAATCCCCACACCACCGTAACTAGCATTTGAACCTATTGAGTCAAGGTGGCAAGAGGTCTTGCTGGGTTGCCAATGATGAGGTGGAGTGAAAGGCTCCACCACCGGACTACACCATTCATCATGGCCCGGGAAGCATCCAGTATGGCTGGTGGTGTCCTTCACTCAAGTTGTCACCATAATTCTAGGTTCTGGAATCTTATTAATGCTAGCTTCCTCTACCTAGCGCACCAATTTATTACCAACCAAACACCTTCCTTCAAAATTAATACGATGCCTGAAGGTCTTCTAGCTTCTCAGGTGGATTATGGTGCTACTCTTAGCATCTCGTAGATAGAGACCTACAAGAGACAGTACCTTGATTGTTATTAGTCGATAGAGAACTTTCCGACACTCAAGTCAGTAAGAGAATGAGATGAACTGCAGTAATCAAAGCTGAGAGCGATGATGGTGCTGAATAATAGAATGAGCGTGAAAGAGGCATGTAAAAATGCACTTACACCAAAATCCTTTCTTACCAATTTATAGAATTACACGAAGCAACAAAATATTATTGGGGATGTAACATCCTCTAACATGGATGACACAACCTTCAAATTGGATGTCAAGATCCCATTTTCTAGAATCTTTTATATTAGTATCTTTCTGTTAGGATAATAACATTTGTTAAAATATTACCTTTCACAACCTTGTCTATTATGATCTTTGCTAGGACAGCTATGATTAACCGATCTGTCTTTTATCCAGATGGCAAGATCTTAAATATCTTGATAGCTTGTCATTGTCGAGAAAAAAGCTCCGATATTATTCCACAATGTGCCCGACTAAAACTATGCTGGTAATTAGTCAAGCCTAGATAAATGCTCAAAGGGACCAAATGAATACCTAATAGAGCTGAATAAGTGCTTGATGGAAGTGTGCAAGAAAATATTGTGCCAATCAAGCTGGCTATTTATAACCTCTCGATGCAAGATATAATAATTAGTTGGTATAGCAGCCTGCTTGGTCGTCCCTTTCATAATTGTTTGTTTCTTAATCAATAGCCTAGTCACTTCTTAACAGATAAGCTGGCTATCTCTTCACCGATTGGTAGCTGCCTTTTTAGTCAACGAGGTAGTCGATGACCTGGCTAATTCTCGAGACCGAGTAAGCAGTCACCGCAAGAAGTCTCGTTCTTTTCATGGATTTCTCAAATAAAATTTAGAGAACAAGTCCACAAAACATGTTAATATGCAAAACTCAAGCACCATTGGGTTCTGGTTCCTTCAGCTGGTATGAAGATGGTATATGCCCGAGCGATGGATAAGATAGTTGACCCTTTGATCTCTAACAGCTAACTTGCAGCGCTCATGTTCTGACTTCATCAGTTGCCCTGGAAATTCTTCTACAGGCTCGCACATCCGTTGATGAAGCAGATAGCGTCCATAACCCTGCACAACCACATTATTTCAGCTATGGGCACTCCGCTGTTCGCACATCAGAGATTCTGGCAAAAGAAAAGAGATGAAATCTTTTGTTAATGATCTCCATGGACTCTCTCTAGCCAAGAAATTAGGAAGTGAGTTCTGCAGTGATGGCAGGTCGGTAGTGACAGAACAACAAGAACAATTATTACAATGCCTGATTGGATTATCCTTGCATATGCAGCTTATCCAGAGCACCTTAAAAATAGAAAATCTTGTTCATGTAACTTGACTATTATTACATGCCCATATCCATATGTTAATGTATAATACAAGAAACATAACTGCAAAGTATAGAGGACAGGTAACCAATATTATTTATCAACATAGACTTCGTATAGCTTTCAAACTTCTTAGGCTCCTGAAGCAGCAATACAGAGAAACGGCTATACTCCATCTACATGAAAGAATCCGAATTCTCTCCTCCTGGTAAGAAATTAGTATTTCCATGATTTCTCAAATGTTTAGCATTTTGGTAGGTTCTATCCCAATATTTAGATGTTTTCAGTTTCACCTGAGGCATGGTTTTTCTCATCAAACTGCTGAAACACTTTTCAGAAACCTAAAGAATTAAGCATAGAGACCATTGCTTCGAAGGAACAGAAAAATACAGATCAAAAGATGTCAAACTTGCCCAACAATTTCCATCAACTACAGGTAAGGTTGAAATCCAGATTGCTTACAACCTTCAATTCATCAAAGCAAGCATAAATCTACATCCAGAATGGCATATTGAGAACTGATTATGATGCTTATGTTTGATCTACTCAAAGACTCCAAGAAAGAACTGTTAGTTTTATTTTCCAAACAAGAAATTGTATTGTCAACAATAAAATACAGCTTGATAGATTATCACAGGGACAAGTTGTATACATTTATAGATAGTTCTCAAACACATGCAGGTAGTTTTGATTGGTTAATATACCTTCTCACCATGCTCCCTTCGCAAGTGCTGCATGCCATCCCCCTGCCAACCCTTACGTTCATGATTTAACCATGCTGACATTTCGAATGAACCAATACGGAGCAACCCTATCCAATGCATGATGCAACTAGCAAGCTTGGGCAGATTACTTCAGCGACCTTGATGTAATTTCTACACAGTATTCTTCAGACATGCTCTAAAGAAGAAAAAGTGGCTTTCAGCTGATCTACTAAAATCTAGCACCACCAGTCATCTTATAATTTGTTGATTGTTGTTTGCCACATACACTGCAACAATTTCAAGCAAGGTTCACCGAACCACTACCAGGACTTATACCAGTCGGGCAACCAATTCAACATGATACCAGTAGAATATGTACCAAGCAGAGATGCAAGGTCAAGGGAAGAGAATGGGAAAGAGGGAGAAACCCTAACCTTAGAAGGAGGACAAACTAGGGAAGAGAGAGAAGGTAAAGGGGAGAAAGAGGAAGAGATAAAGGAGGAAGAGGGAGGAGAGGGAGTGGGGGGTGGAGAGAGAGAGGGGCATACCACGGGACAGGCATTGATGTTGGAGTCGTTCAAGGGCGATGATGTTGGAACTGATCAAGGGTAGCGGCATTGGCATCAATCAATTATGGTGACATTGGCATCGATCAAGTGCAGCAACATCGCCGTTGGGAAGAGAGGTAGAGCTTCACGAAGAGAGAGAGAGAGGAGAAGTTTCAAGAAGCTGCTAGCCTACTTTATATATTTTAAAAAAAGGGATCAAACCGAAGGGCCAAATAATGCCAGCTACCAACTAGTCTGGTTTGGCACACCCCGAACCACCTAGTTCAACGAACCTTAGTTTCAAGCAAGTTACCATACAAATAAGCAATAAACAAGTTTTTATGCATTTTATATCGAGGTTATCAACCTATTATTCATGATACAAGGTTTATTGGCCTAATACTAGGAAAGGTTGATTATATTTGGTTAACCATATTCTAAATAAATAGGCAAACCCTTGAAGCCTTCTTTCAAAGTTTAGTTCATAAGTCACCAATCTTAGCGGGGTAAGAAATGGTGGAGGCAAAAGAGGGCTATTGGCCGGTGAACCTCAAGTCTTGGTTTTTTCTCACTTCAAGTAGGTTTCAGGCTAGGCCTATTGAAACCATAGGTCTGCTCAATCCATAGCCAGGTCATTCAATGATATAATTTTGGTCATTAGTAACACAAGCACATCTGAGTATACCAGAGGAAATAAAAAATTTATAATGCAATACAATGCATGAGAAGAAAATTTAATGATGACTGGTACACAAAGCTAAGGATACCGGTAGTCAACTGAAAGAGTTAGTAAAGCCTCCTGTATTGATACAAAGAAATCAGGGTAAGATCACGCCTTCGTTCCAATATTCAGTAGAGTTTCCAACCATTGTGGTTCTATTATGGACATGTTTGGTTCACGACCAAAATCATGATCGGAATCGCAAAATCCCTCGAAGCATTTGGTTCGTTACCAGAATAAGAATCAGATGATTTAGAGATTAAAAAAACCCATTATTGTCATTTGGATCATTTAGAGATATGAATCAGTATCAACTAATTTTTTAAAAAAATAATTATTTTTTATTTATTTTTAATATTTTTTAACTCTATTTATTTATTTGAATATTTTACTTATTTTAATACTTTTATTTATTTTTGGTTAATTTTATTAATTTTATTAATTTAATATTTTTTTTAAATATTAAATAAATAAAATAGATTTATTTAATATTTTAATTATTATATCTAATAAATATTTGTTAATTAATTAATAACTATTTTTTATTAATATTTTTTATTTTTATTGTTATCCATTTAAATGGTGTCATCTTCCAAACCTACCGTGTCTCCCCTTTATCTATATAAAACATAACCCTAACCTTAACACCACTACCATCCCCAAACACCTCCTTCAATGACAAGAACCAACTGATAGTGAAGGCTGCTATCCCGTTCCTCTGGCGGAAGACCGCCATTGATCCCTTGCTATCTCCATCCCCATTAGCTTCACCACCATCCTCTGGTCAACCCAAGTTTTCACCTTTATCCTTAAACTAAAAATCTTCAAAAATTAATTATTGTCATCTATTTTTAACATTTGGTTTATATTGTATACACAATATTTAAAATATATATATCATCATTCCTCTATTAGTAGTCAATAATAATCATTATTTTAATATAAAAAATTTGATATCATTCTATGCAACATAAATAATGACCTATTTAATTATTATATAAGGGTAAGCAACAATTAAAATTCAATCATTGGATTGTCCTTTGCACAGCTCTCAAAGTAGGCACATAACTCTTAAAGCACACAAATATCTCCCCTCCCTATACAAATCTCAAAGCACCCTAACTCACCAAAAAGAGAGATACAGCTCGAACCCTCTTTCTTCCTCACATTTCCCATTGCTAAGGCTAAACCCTTGACAAGATCTCTATTAAAGCCTCCGCCACTCCACAACAATCACCTCCAACATCTGGGTGCCACCCTACTCTCTTCTCAACCTCCAACATAACCCTACTTGCCATCGTCCACCTCCGCAAGCTACCCAAGCCCATCATCTTCCACGATGGCCAACTAGTCCAAAAGCCGATGCCACTCACCCTCCTCGTCATCCTCTAGATCCCCGTTGGCTTCCTCCTCGCTTGCCTCCGCATCGCCATCACCGCCCTCCTCCCCATGCACCCGTTTACCATACCTTCTGGACCTTAGGCATCTACATCACCATCCACGGAGTCCCCCCTCCCCCAGCCAAGAAGTCCCTTGCCCTCTCTTTCATCCTCTTCACCTACTCCCACCATACCCTCCTCGACCCAATCTTCCTCTCCACCGCCCTCAGCCATCCCATCACTGCCGTCACCTACTCCATCTCTTGCCTCTCCGAGTTCCACTTCAGGATAAAATCTTCAGCACCGGAGGTGGAACTTGGGGCAGGGGCGTCGATCGCAATGGCTCAGCCAGCAAAGGTGATCACAGCAAGGGCAGTTGCAAAGACGACATAGAGAACCTTGGAGGACCTAGCAGAAGACAAGGATGGGACAAGGGATCATGGAGGACCTGGTTGGTTTTCTTTCTCCAAAACCAATCAAGACAGAATAAGTCTTGAATCCTGAGAAGAGAGGCCGATTAGATTTGGAGGAATTGGGCCATTCCCATTCCATCCTAGAATTGGAATCAGAATGGAACTCCCCCTAACCAAATGGTTGGAATGGAAGTTAGTCATTCTCATTCCCATTCGTAGCTCCAACTCTCCCTAACCAAACACCCTCTTAAAATTCTAAAAGAAAACAAAAAGAATACTACAACAAACTTATGAGACAAGAGTTAAACCAAAAGAAAACAAAGTGATATCAAACCATTAAGATAGTGCATGACATTCATCAAAAACAAAATACAGGGCTGTCATGAAAGATGGAGGGACCCGGATCTGGTACCAAATCCCCCAACAAATCTAAGAGAACATGAATTAAAATTATGAAAAATTCAAGAAAAACTTCACCTTTCTAAAGAGCTGCATCTGTAAAAGTAAAACCTCTTACATGAAACATTAATTTAAAAATTTCTGCAGACAAAAAAAAGGTAGAAATACATAACTAGAAGAGAGAGATATTTAGAGCTTCATTTGGGTCAGAGAGAGGGAGGTCCCACATCAGTTCATTATATGTGAAAAAGTAAACAGCAACAAAAATCATGCAGTGAAGCTCCCACTATAAGAAGCTAAAACAAAAATCAAGCCCCTAACCTCACCAGCAAGACTTGATATGGAGCTAAAGCATGAACTTGACTGCAAACATAAAAGCTTTACAAAGATTTCTCCTCATGAAACTAGTGCATATGAAATTTGAAAATTTGTCTAAATATTTTGTTGCCAAAAAAGAACAAAACAAAACAAAACTAGAGACCAACATTATTTAGGGGAAAAACTGTGTAAAAGAAGCAACATATGCTCTCTGGCCGGTCTAAGGAGGCAGAGGAGAGGATGAAGTTGCAGCACAAGCAGTATGAGTCCGAGACCATATTACCAAATGATGGATGATAGACGATAGACGGGCATAAGAATGTATGGTACTTTATGCTAGGATTCATTCATATATGATTAGCCTGCAGAACTAGATTCTAAACACTAGATGCAACGGAAGCAAAGATCATGCAAAATAATTTTCACAAGCATGTTGATTTAAAATTAAATTATAAATCATCTATTTAACCTTCTAATATGCTGGAATAATAATAATATCATATCTGAAATCTTATAAAATTATAAGATGAAGGATTCACTTACCTAGATTGCATAACTCTATTTTCTAATACCGGATCTGTCAGATCAATTGGATCTGTGAGGATTCATCGGAGCTGCGCACGCGCTCGACCTCTACTGGTATCCACACGGAACCTTCCTCACCCAATCACTAAGACCCCTGGACTGTCAAATCCTTGCAGGTCTTTTTTCAAGCACAAAGATAGACCTTCTAGTCTAAACCAGAACTCATCAATCTTCTCTCCTTTTCTCTTAAGAAATTGAATACCAGAAAAATAAAAGAATATATTTTTGATATTTTTCATGGAAACTCTTGCATCTTAGCTTTCTATAGGGTATTATACTCTATTTTTCGTGAAAGAAAAAAATTGGGATGAATTTCAGAAGGGATCCGTATCAGAATTTACTCTATGCAGCCTAGTTTCTATGTATCTTAAAAACCATGAAAAATCCCCTTAAAAAACATCTCTAGAAAATCCAGATAAAATTGATTTCTTATCTAATTTGATCAAACTTCAAATCTAGATAAGAGTTTAATTTTATCTAGCAAGAGAAAGTGAGTCTCAGATGAGAAAGAGAGGCGCCAACTTGGCACCTCCCTCTTCTCACCGCACATGCTAAGAGGAGGCGCACATTTCATACCCTCTTGGTTTCAAAATGAGATAAGAGAAAGACCCAGTCAACTGGGTCTCCTGGCTGCTGGTCAATTTTGACTAATTTTTGACTGAGTTTGAAATCCTTTTCATACCTAAATTCAACCAAAATCAAAAAAGATTGTTAACCTAACTTGACTAGGTCAAAAGTTCAAGTCAAACTTGAATTACCAATCCAATTAACTTTAAATAAAGTTAATAATAATTAAATCTGATTTAATTAAGTTAAATAATGAAGTCGAAAATTATTGCAACATTTGCAAATAGGTCCGTCAAGCTAAAAGCAGGTGTCTAAATTGGCAGATACCAAAATTAGCAAGTACTAAATATATAACTTTTACATAGATCTATGCTCATGGTTTATCGACTCCTATTGTGTGTGACCCCTCAAGTTCTATTTTATCTGATAGTGAGATATATTACAATCTCTATCATAGTATCATTGAAACTCTTCCGATAGACTGAAACAATTTCAACTCAACCCTAACTTGGATCGCTGATCCAAAAATGATCCTAGTGAGCTCTCACAATCCATCAATGATACTAGCAATATGTAGTGGCAACTCAGTAAAATAGAAATAAACCCTTAAGAGCAGTTATTGTATAATCAAATTTTTTTATCGAAAATCCCAATAGGATGCAGGTCATGAAAACTCGTTAAATCCTAAGCATCCATCATATACCAAATTTAATTAGCTTGAGTACAATTATGATTTCCATGAAAATTCTTTTTCAATATCACACTATTATGGTCATAGATTGAAGGACTTAGCCAATAGGTTACAGAATTATACCTTAACTACTAAGATCGATAGATACCATATAAGTGAATACCCTACTTCTGCAGTGAAGCTACTGCAGTCAATGAACACCACAAGATTCCGAATGGCTAGGGACCATGTTAATATATTGTCAAACCACAGCAACCTTACTATGAGTAGCTGAGACACCGCAGGTCAAGGAATTACTCATACAACTACAGCATTTGAGAAGTCATTGATGAGTGAGTAAACATCCATGTGACTTCTCGAACTTGGTCATGCTTAGTGCCATTGTTCTTTAACTACTTATACTCTCACTCCAGTGCCTCTATACTGTAGACTCAAGACTCATCTACCAGAAAGAAGACGATTCGTGCACCAATCTTGACGAATCAATCAATATTATCGTGATGATCCAATGATCGGGAGCTTTTAGAAGTTAATCTATAATGACACATGTCTCAGATTCTCAATTCATGAGAATATCTATCATTGTCCATTAACTTCATGGACAATTCATAAACACATTAGATATGAATGAAAAGAAAAAAACCCAATTTTATTGATTTCAATGAATTAAGTACAAAATTATATCCTAAAAAAATTATAATATATCATGCTAACTTGGCTTCTAGGACATACATCTAACAATCTCCCACTTGCACTAAAACCAATTGGTCATATATCTAAGTCCCATCCTTTCAAGGTAGACTTCAGTCTTCTGCTAGGTCAACTGCTTGTCAGTGGGTCTGCCACGTTATCTACGGAGTCTACTCTTCATACCTCGATGTACTTTTTCTCGAGATAATCGAAACTACCGCTTGATGTGTTTGGACTTCTGCTGAGACCTAAGCTCCTTAGCAAGGGCTATGGTATCATTGTTGTCATAGTATAAAGGGATGGCATCTAATGGCACACTTTGAGCTCCAAAACAAATTTCTTGTACCAAAAGGTTTCCTTTGCAACGTAAGATGTGGCAATGTACTCGGCCTCCATAGTAGAATCCACAATAATGGATTGCTTGGAACTTTTCTAGCTAGTAAAACTACCATTGCATAGAAACGCACACCGTAATATAGACCTATCATCAGGATCAGACAAAGTCTGAATCAGAGTATCCCTATACCTATAAATCAAAACTTTTTTCAAAGACCAAGAATAAATTCTTGGTTCTTCATAAGTACTTAAGGATATTCTTCACAGCAATCCAGTGCTCTTTATCTAGAATCGACTGATATCTCCTCATGACGCTCATAGCTAAGGCAATATCAAGTCGAGTACATCACATGGCATATATGAGACTGCCAATCATCCAAGCATATGGGATCTTGCTCATGCGTATCTCCTCAGATATACTAAGATATATATTCTTGGAGAGACATATGCCATACCTAAGGATAATAATCCCCTCTTAGAGCTCTCCATGCTAAATCATTTTAGCATTTCCTCTATGTACAATTTCCATAAAAGGCCAAGCATCCTATTTAGTCTATCTCTTTAGATCTTAATTCCTACAATATAAGAGCTTCACCTAGGTCTTTCATTGAGAATTTCTTAAATAACCAACTTTTAACAGAAGTTAACATAAGAATATATTCCCAATTAGAATATGTCATCTATGTACAATACGAGGAATGTCACAACCCTCCCATTGACCTTATATACACAAGGCTCCTCGTTCTTGATGAAATCAAATGATTTGATCGCATCATTGAAACGAGTATTCCAACTCCGAAAAGCTTGGTTTAATCAATAAATGGATCAATGCAGCTTACAAATCTTGTGATCTCCATTACTGAAAGTGAAATCCAAAGATTGCTCCATATAGATATCTTCCTCGAAAATTTTATTAAAGAATACAGTTTTCACATCCATCTACCATATTTCATAATATAAAATACTGTAATGTAGACAGTGTATGGATGGATTTCGTCATGATTACCGATGAAAAAGTATCTTGATAGTCAATGTTTTCACACTAGCTATACCCTTTCGCCACCAACCTAGCTTTGTAGGTCTCTACCTTACCATCTGCACCTATCTTTCTTTTGTAGATCCATTTACAGCCAATGGATACTATCCCCTCAGGTAGATCCACTAAGGACCATACCTAGTTTAAGTGCATTGAGTCAATTTCTGACTTCATAACACTCAACCATTTCTCAAAGTTAATGTCTAACATCGTCTTATCATAAGTCTTAGAATCAATTATTTGATCCTTGTCTTCTACAAGAAACATTTCCTCTATGTCCTCTGTAAGCATACCTAAGTACCTTTCAGGAGGACACGAGATCCTACTAGGCCTTCGAAGTAGTGGAGCAACTACATCTACTGGTTCATTAGGTTCAACTTGATCTCTAGCTGACTGCCTTTCAAAGAATTTCTCATCGAGTTCAATTAACCTCCTATTACAACCATCCTGCACAAACTATCTTTTCGAGGAATGTGGCATGCCGGCTCATAATTACATTGTAATCATCTAAAAAGTAAAAGTAATATCCTATAGATTCCTTGGGATATCCCATGAAGCGAGCTTTCTTCGATCTGGACTCTAATTTGTCTGTCATTAATCTCTTGACATAGGCAGAACATTCCCAAATCTTAAAATGGCTAAGACTTGGTTTCTTACCAAACCACATTTCATATGGAATGGTAGGAATGGACTTAGAGAGAACCCTATTAAGAATATAAATCGAAGTTTGCATGACATGTCCCCAAAGAAATAAAGGTAAGTTAGTAAAGCTCATCATGGATTGGACCATATCCAATAAGATCCTATTCCTCCTTTCAGATACCCCATTAAGTTGAGGCATGACAGGAGTCCATTATCAGACTATACCATAGTCCTTGAGATAATCCAGAATTTTTTTACTAAAGTATCACCTCCCTGATCTGATTAGAGAACCTTAAGAGATTTTCCTATTTAATTTTCTACTTCATATCTAAACTCCTTGAATTTATGAAATGCTTCGGACATGTGTCTCATAAGAAATATATATCCATACCATCAATAATTATAGATAAAGGTAATGAAGTATTGAAAACTATCCATGGCTGGTACATCAAATGGTCCACACACATCAGTATGCACCAGAGCAAGCAACTTAGTGGCCCGCTCTCCTTGACCTATAAAGAATAATTTGATCATTTTTTCTTAAAGGCATGATTCACAAACTAGGTATGACCCAAAATTAATTGGATTTAGGATACCATACTTTTCCAGTTTGTTAATCATGTTCTCTCCAATGTAACCAAGCCTAAGGTGCCACATATACTTTAGATTTAAATCATCTCTAGGTCATTTATGTCCTATGGCATTCACTATTTGCTCATTAATATTCACAGATACACCAGTATATAAATAGCACAGACTGTCAATCAAGAGAGCTTTTGCAATTAATTTATTTCTGAAATAAATCAAATAAAAGTTTTTATTGAATATAAATTCATAACCTTCCAATGCTATAGAGACAAATCAAGTTTTTGCTAGCTATAGGTACATGATAACAGTCTTTCAAAACTAAACTAAATCCTAAAAATAACGACAGAGGATATGCTCCCATGGCAACTGCAGCAATTTTTGCATCATTTTCAACATGTAAGATCATCTCTCTTTCCCTCAGCGCTCAATTCTTTATCAGACCCTATATTGAAGTACAAATACAAGCACTTAAAAAACAATGTCTAATACCCAACTAGAAGTAGAAGATATCATAAGGTTTGATTCAATAACGAGTATAGATATACCTTCTGAAGGTGTGTCCACCTTCTGTTTCTTCAGGCTCTCCAGGTAAAGTGGACAGTTTCTCTTCCAATGCCATCAGTGTTGCGGTAGAAATATTTTTCTTTGCTCACAGCAAGCTTCTTTTGACCGTCCTTCTTAGGATTACTATCCTTCTGCTTCTTCACAGCCTTCTTTCAAATAGCTTTTTCTTGGATGAAGATGCCTGTTCCACAACAAGAACAAAATCTCTTGAACTCTTCAAGATCCCTCATTAGTTACCAACATATTTAATAATTCAGGCAAAATGTTACTCATTTTTTTATATTATAGTTCATTACGAACTGAGCAAATAAGTTAGTCAAGGATTAAAGGATCAAATCATCTTACAGTTCCCTATGAATTGATATAATCAGCTTCTCAAGCTATTCGATATCTTTGATCATTATCGAGCAATGATCATGGACTGACTACCCTTCATGCATTTTGATATTAAATAGTCTTTTTGAGACCTCAAAGCGCACAGTACGACTTTGCTTACCATACAACTCTTGCAGGTAAATAATTATAGCCTTGATAATTGGCATATCCTCATGCTGACTTTGCAACTCTTTTAATATTGAGATCAGCATATAGCACTTCACCTTATTATCATCTTCCATCCATTTCTCATGTGCTATCGTCTGGCGAGCACTAGGATGATCAAGTAAGACGGGGGGTCTTGGTCGAGCACATAATCCAACTTCTCAAAATTCAAGACTATTTCAAGGTTGCTAAACCAATTCTTATAGCTAAGGCCAACAAGTTAGCTTGTTTCAACTATACGGTCTAATGGATTGGAAGCTGAATGGTTTAGCTACGAAAGAGTAGAAGATTGGGTTAGACTTTTGTACTTAATAAAAATTGTTCTAGGGATTTTAAGAAACAATTTGAACTCCCACTAAGTTTACGGATCTTACATACTCCCTCGTGGAGATACGAAAACTCCTACGTGACAAAAGTTTCTAGTGAATGCTGCGTTCCCATCAATATGCGGTCGCTCAGCATGCCCGGTTATTGGTAACTCGCTATATCGATGAGTAGATAACTCTTGTTCAATGCAACTCATGTATGTTGCAGCGACTCGGTCTCTCATGAAATCTCGCCATGCCTTGTTATTGGTTCAATCCTTAGTTAAGACTGACCCACCATTCATGCTTACGCAAAACCATCATTGGATCCCTCACCGTGCCTAGTTATTGGGCCCAACCCCATCTATACCTAGCAACATCTCATGCTAATAGGGTGGTTGCATCTTCCCGGTGCAACTAAACTACTATAACCAGCCGAGAACAGTCAATACCAGTAGGACACTCGCACATCTACAACGATGGCATGAGAAGGTTTGGATTCAGATCTCTTCTAAATTAATTAGCCCAATCACATATCTAACTAACCAGGTTTAGGTCAGTACAATCTCATGTCTGACAAAACTAGTTGGCATGGATAAACTCGAATCAAAAGCAACCTAATCAAAATCTTAATTGATCAAGTTGGCCAGGTAAGTTAGATCCATGAAAGGGTTCCACCATTTAAACATCTTTCCTTAGATACTAACCCATGGCCAAGAGATAATCCCAATTAATGACCATGATCTGAACTTGCTTTAGACACCAATTGATCAATAAGAATCGATTAGAACAACTTAATGACTCAGGCTCGCCACTGAGCCAAATTAGATCTTAATTGAATGTGACTAAACTACATCCAAGATCAATTTTGAGTCCCTTTGACCTAACCCTAATCAATCATTGATTGGGTTCAGTCAACTATTCAAAATCAAAATAAGGTTCTAGCCTGATCTAATTAAGACCCTAATGTGTAGCCTACTCACGAGACCTAATTTATTAACTCACACCCACATCCATGAAATAAAATTCGGAACCTTAATTGATTTTAGATTAGGTTTAACATCACGGAATTAATAATTTATGATCATGAATTGTTGGTTTGTATCTAAACCCTAGCTCATGTATCTCAAATAACTTCTTTTAAATCAAACCATTTAAGTTATATCTTATATAATTTATTTTAGATCTAAAACATGAACCTAATTACTTAATCATATTCTTCATGGGTCAAGTCACAAGCGGCACCCCTACACATCATAGAGACCCATTAAATAGGAAGAGAGGGCCTTTAAACCCTACTTGGCTCCTATAACCGAATGGCCATGATAGTTGCACCCAATCCAAGTACTTGGCTAAATCAATTTTGATTAATTAATTATAAAATTAATTTAATCATTTTCATATCTAAATTACAAATATAATATATCAACCATATATCAAAAATTTAGATTTAAACATATCAATACTAGTTTCAAAAACAGTTTTTCAGAAACAGCAAAACTTGCGATATTAAACCTTTTTCAATCATCAAAAATTAGTTCAAATCCATTTAGATCTTTCATATCCAAAAGGGATTTAGATTTGATTTTATTTCAAACATATCAAAACGTGGCTCTGATACCACTGTTAGGATTCATTTATAGATGACTAGCATGCAGAACTAGGTTCTAAAACCTAAATGCAACAGATGTAGAGATCATGCAAAATAATTTTCACAAGCATGCTGATTTAAAATTAAATCATAAATCATCTATTCAACCTTCTAATATGTTGGAATAATAATAATATCAGATCTTAAATCTTATAAAATTATAAGATGAAGAATCCACTTACCTAGATCGCTTAACTCCCTCTTCTAATACCAGATCTGTCGGATCAATCAGATCTGTCGGGATTCGTCAGAGCCACGCACGTGCCCAGCCTCAGCTAGTATCTATACGAAGCCTTCCTCACCGAATCACCAAGATCCCCGGATTGTTAAATCCTTGCAGGTCTTTCTTTAGGCACGGAGATGGACCTTCTTCTTCTAGTCTAAACAAGAACTCAGCAACCTTCTTTCATTTTATCTCAAGAAATTAAATACCAGAAAAATAAAAGAGTATTTTTTTGATATTTTTCATGAAAACTCTTACCTCTTAGCTTTCTATAAATGTATTATACTATTTTTTGTGGAGGAAAAAAATTGGAATGAATTTTGAAAGGGATCTATGTCAGAATTCATTCTGCACAGCCTAGTTTTTGCATCTTAAAAACCATGAAAAATCCCCTCAAAAACACTTCTTAAAAATCCAGATAAAATTAGTTCCTTATCTGATTTGATCAAACATCAAATCTGGATAAGAGTCCAATTTTATCTAGTAGGAAAGAAAGTCCCAGATGAGAAAGAGGGGCGCCAACTTGGCACCTCCCTTTTCTCATCACGCGCACCAAGGTGAGGCATGCATTTTCATGCCCTCCTATTGATTATTGATTTCTGCATGAGATAAGAGAGAGATCCAATTAACGAGATCTCCTAGTTACAGGTCAATTTTGACTAATTTTTAATTGAGTTTGAAACCCTTTTCACACCTGAATTTAACCAAAATCAAAAAAGGTTATTGACCCAATTTGACTAGATCAAAAATTCAAGTCAAGCTTGAATTACCAGCCAATTAACTTTAAATAAAATTAATAATAATTAAATTTGATTTAATTAAGTCAAATAATAAAGTCAAAAATTATTGCAACATTTGTAAATAGGTATGTCAAGCTAAAATTAGCAAGTACTTAGCAGGTGCCAAAATTAACAAATAGTAAACATGTAACTCTTACATAAATCCGTGCCCATGGTTAGGTCGACTCCTATTGTGTGTGGCCTCTCAAATTCTATTCTATCTGGTAGTGAGATATACTATATTCTCTATCATAGTATCATCAAAACTTTTTTGATGGACTGAAACAATTTCAGCTCAACCCTAATTTGGATCATTGATTCAAAAATAATCCTAGTGAGCTCTCACAATCTATCAGTGACACCTAACAATATGTAGTGGCAATCCAGTATAATAGAAATGAATCTCTAGACATAGTTACTGTATGACCAAATTTCTCTATCAAAAATCCCGACATGATCCACGTCATGGAAACTTGTCAAACTATTAATGTTGCAAATGGATCGGGTTGAACCGTGACCTGACCCGACCCGATCCATTTAGATCCGATCCAACCCATTTTTAGAGACCCGTGGATCCAGGTCGGGTCTTAAAATTATATTATTTCATTTTTTAAGTCAGGTATGGGTTTACTGAATTTGGACCCAACCCAAACCGACTCGAACATACTAATACTGTTATGATCATATCTATTTAGATCTTTAAATTATAATTTAAAACTTGTATTAAACTTATTTTTAGCATAGAGATAGAGTTATAATTATTTTTATATTTTAATTTATTTTAAAAATAATATTGTATGTTATCTATTTTATGGTTAATAATAGTTAGCTATGTAATAATTAAAATATAATTATCTATATTTTACCAGGATTATATCTAGATCCAATTTTTTTATATTAGAATCGGGTTATTTATGGACCCGATCCAACTCGAATGACCTGTTGGGCTGAAAATTTTGATAGTGAACTCGACCCGATCTGATCCAATTTTCTAGTGGATTGGATCTGGGTCTAATATTAGGACCCAATCAACGAACCGGATCGGATCGAGTCATGACCCAACCCATTTGTACCCCTAAACTCTATGCATCCGTCATATGCCAAACTTAATTAGCTCGAGTACAATTATAATTTCTATGAAAACTTTTTTTAAATATTATATTATTGTGACCACAGATTCAAGGATTTATCCAATTAGGTCATATGGGATTATACCTTAATTACTAAGATCAATATATCCCATATAAATGAATACCCTACTCCTACAGTAAAGCTACTGCAACCAACACCACAAAATTCCGAATGACTAGGGAGCATGTTAATGCGCTGTCAAACCACAGCAACCTCACTGTAAATAGCCAAAACACCGTAGGTTAAGAAATTACTCATATAATTACAGTATTTGAGAAGTCACTGACGACTGAGTAAACATCCATGTGACTTCTTAAACTTGGTCATGCTCAATAACGTTGTTCTCTAACAATTACTTATACTCTCGCTCCAGTATTTCTATACTATAGACTCAAGACTCATCTACCAGAAGAAAGGCGATTCATGTACCAATCTTTATGGATCAATCACCATCCTCATGATGATCCAATGATCAGAAACTTTTAGAAATTAATTTATAATGACGCATGTCTCAAATTCTCAACTCATGAAAATATGTGTCATTGTCCATTAACTCCATGGACGATTCATAGATTAGATATAAATGAAAAGAATAAAGTTTACTTTTATTGATTTCAATGAATTAAGTACAAAATTATATCATAAAAAAGTTATAATGTGTTATGCCAACTTGATTTCTAGGACATACATCTAACACTATTCCATGTAGACCAAAGCAAAGTTGAGATAAACTCAGAGTACTCACCACCTCAACTATTTTCTAGAAACAGAGACAGCCCAGAATTTTGTAAGGAAGACATGTAAATTGTCCTATAACAAGTGAACTGACAACAATCAGAGAGTGACTATTTATAATCTACTATCTAAAAGACATAAATCCTATACCACAAACCGAAAGTATAATTCAAACTATACTTACGGGCCCACAACTCTGGATTTTCTTGAGAAAATAACTAAATCACGTATGATGAGGGCCTCTTGTTCAGAATATACCGCCAAACTATGGCCATCATATGCAGAAATAGGCATCTTAAGAATTCAGCACAGTTAGCACACATGCACTGAAAATTAAATATAAGAGATTTTTTATCATTTTTTAATATTATAAGGATATCTGTGTGCTAGTGCACATGGGTTCCCACAAACATAGCTAGTTAGCTACTAAAATGTTATCGCTCTCATAAAGATATGTTTGATGTATGTCTCCATGTATCTCTCTGCATACATGTCCATGAAACTCGAGGTCACCCAGGAAAAAAAAAAAAGAAACAACATAAAACTTCAAGCAAAACTTCTAAAAACACATGATTAAAATACCTATTAACATTTCTGCCAAAAGTATGAGAAGAGGAAAAAATTCACAAATTTATACTTAAATTATAGCTCACAAATAAAATAAAGGGCATCCGATACATAGAGATGAAGAAAAGGATAAGGTGTAGCTTCACTACTTAGCCCACCCTGACACAGTACCTGTCATTTGATCAGGATCACATAAGTCATAAAACCAATAGCCATAGCATTTTAGATGTCATAAAAAATAGAGTTGTTAAAGAATAAGGAGAGAATTTGTGTTCATCATGATTTCATGCTAAGATTCATTGACAAACAAAAATCAAAGAGGTGAAACCCTAAATTAGGGTACAAGATTTGCGATGAAGGAATGAGGATTTTGATTTTGCAATTTGCAGGTGTCATAAGCTACAGTATAGTATCTTACACATTAAAAAGAAAATGCATTAGAGATGTTCAAAAAAGGGGCTGCAAATTCTTTTTTGGAAGCTTGAATTCATCATGATATCCCATTAGGTGTCATTGGTAGACAAAAACCCAATAGGTGAAATCCTACACCAGGGTTGCCAGATTCGAGATGAAAGGAATTCAGGTTGTGGTTCTGAAGTTCTCCGATTCTAATTGGAAATAAGTTTGAGCAGAAAACCAAAATGGATTGGTAAGGAAGTAAAAGATGGTTTAGAAATTATAAGGTGGTGAATGGCAAGAATCTAGAGTTTAAGGCAAATAAAAGGTGATCATAAAGATTAAATGTTCAATAGCTTATGTTTAATATTTGTTAGATGTTTCAGACAAGCCTGCAGCAAAAATAAATTGAAGAATTGCCTAGTATTTTCTGTTTCTCTTTAAATCTGCTCTACAAGTCAACCAGCATTTTTTCCTCAAAAACAGATAAATTCAGTTATAGGAGGAAAGGGACTGATCAGAAGTAGGACCTGGTGTGAGAATAAGCAACTAAATGAGCTATAAAGGAACACTAAACAAGGTAAAAGAAATTACTTTGCTACTATATGACATCCAAGTAAATAAAGATCTAATGGAAGACTGAAGATCCCTCAACTTATCATGTAGATGTTTGTGACTTTGTGCTGTGACAGCAATAAGTAGACCTGTTTTTTTCTGACTTTTGTGCTCTTCTGCTCTCTGATTAAGGCTTTACTTAAGTCCCTATTCTGCATTGTCTATGTATTGGTGCATGAAGGCATAGCTAATGCCTTTAGTTTGCATATCGGATTGCTTTCTAACTTGCTTTTTTTGGACAACTTAGGTGAAAACAGCTAGGCCAGAAGCATGCACTGCATACTTTGAGATTGTAATTCAAGTCTTTGGCTCAAATGGAATACAAGAAAATGATGCAAAAAATAAAAACAGATGATCAACACTCACCAAGACATTACCATATTAATATGAAAGAATCAAAGGAAACTTCCCCTGAATTATAAAGCAATCAGAAATTTTTTCTATTAAAGAAACATCTCAATTTATTAATTGAAAATAAGCAACTCAAATTTAACAGATTGAATTATATATGACAGGAGCAACTCTTCAAGCACAACTGAAAATCACTAAGTTTTAACATTTATTAGAAAATTACTTCGTATTCCCATCTGTAGGAAAAGAAATTAATGTTTTTCTAGAATGACATCACTGAAAGTCAAAAAAAGATTACCAGGACAGTGAAGGTAAAACTAAATTTAGCAAATCTACTGAAACTTTAGACTGGTTTTGATGACTTGGTGTTTTGATAACATGCTATCTGTGTTAAGTTGTTAGCGCTAGCACGATATGACATCAAAAACTAGGCATGTGCTACAGTGCTAGTATCAACATGTATGTCTTCTATACTAGCCATCAACATGCATGCCTTCTATATTATCAGCTCATCTAGCCTTTAGTCTTTTCATGAGTATGTAATATGTATATTGATTGTATATATATAGGAGAGCTAATATGCAGGCGCCCATACAACAGTCCAAACAAAATCTGTCCAGAACAGATGATTGGAAGCATGGCATCAATGGGCAAAGTCATTGTATATGATCTACTATCTCCAAGATGCTTACTACCAAAAATCATGTAATTTGAAAATCCCTATCCCTTTTTCTGATCCTCCTCCTCCTCCCCTTTCCTTGTCCTCCCTTTTCTTTCCTCCCACCCACCCACCCCCCACACCACCACCCACCCCCCACCAAAAAAAAAAAAAACTCCTCTCTTCATCCTAGCCCAGTCAGCAATCACCCAACCTACTTGATGCGAATCAAACTTTAGAATTAGATTCCTTTTACCTCTAGGTGTTTAGTTTAAAAGAATTTGTATCTTGCTACAACTTCTAGTTAGGTTTGTCGCACCAGTCAATACCAGCACATACCAACCATCGTACTGCAGTACCTGTTATGCAGTACAGGGGTGTGCTGATACTCTATATACTGATCTAGGTACCATACCAGGCCAACCGATAATATAATAGGATGGTGCCGATATGAAATCCGGTACCAAGATGACAATCTTTGGTTCTTGTTTTTAAGACTTAGAAACCACTTTTATCAAGTCTTCCGGATAGGGGTTGAGGTTGTGTGTTTGATATTTTTTCTACACTAAAATTTAGGACACATTTTAAGTAGCATTGTCTATCAGACCTACTTAGGTCTTTGTTGAGTCAAGAAATTAAATCATTAGGTTTGAGCCTTAAAATGATTTTTATAGGTTTTATATAAGGCTCCACGACAATCTGAATTTTGCCATCCGTATGAAGTCTTAGAATTTTCAAGGCCAGGAGTATCTTAGTATGTTCCTTAGTAATGCTAGTTGAGCTCTATGTTACGATAGGAGGAGAAAGCATAGGGTGTGTCTAAGGTTTTCACAAGAGTTAGTGAACTTTCCTTCATTGCATATAATTATCTTGTCTTTGACTTTTTGGCTTGAGGATCCGCCCGAGATCATATATATATATCATTGCTATAGGTACATAATTTTTTTGTATGCACAGAAATCTAAAAAAAAGTGAGATTGTTTACTATGTTTATATCAAGACCTTTTCTAGAGATAGATCATCCTAGCTCAGTTCTCTATGTTAACTGCCATTAAGTCATTAATCTAGCTGCAGAAGCATATTACTTGACATTAATCAATCACGACGACCAACACACTGTGCGACAATAGGTGGCAATGTCATGAAGTTCTCCTTAGACAGACTGATTATGTGATTGACACTTACAACAAAAGATTGGTGGCATTCAATGCTCCAATAGTGGAATACAGTTTGGAAGCAAAACGAAGCCATTAGACCTACATTTTCATTCAAGATAAAGCAGCTAATTAGACCCACTGGACTTTAACAAGCTTCGCCTAAACAGATTACACTATCCATTCTTCGCAACAATTTAGTCAAAATTTTATACATACAATGTTAATTCACTTTTTCTGACATTCATTAATTTTTTGTTCCTTTAGTACCCAAATCGGTTTGACCAACTAAACTAATAGTTTGACTAGAACAAATCAAGCCTACAATCCATGAAGAATATGTGTTACAACACCCAAATGAACTGTATGTGAACAAGGTCTATTGTTTAAATAAGTGAACATGATCAAACTGATTGTTCTGTATCAAAAGCAATTAGAGAGTGACATTGCTAAGATTTAGTAATATCATACACAACAAATATAGCAACTTTACCAACTCAACTGTTTAGGTTACATGTAGTCACTCCAAAAGAGGACTAAAGAAATTAGTAATACAGCCAATCAGTGTTTCAAAGATATCTGATCACACTCAAGAAAGCATATTGAAGGAATTCATCTAAAACATATGTAAGAAAGAAACTCACTGAGTAATCATCTCATAATTTAAGGGAATCAAATCTCCTCATCTATCAGTTGAATGTCCGGTAAAAGATGCATCTGCTTCAATCCCTGATGTAACGTTAGGAAAGTAAAGCATCCTCAGGGTAGCCAAGACCATGCTTCCACATCATTCCAATTACTGTTTGTGCTTCTAACCTCCTCCCAATTGTGAAGTATGCCTTGTACATGATCAAGAATGTTTTTTTTGTCGGAAAATACCTATAATTCTCCATCTCACCCAGAACCTCATGCATCTCCTTCAATTTATTCTGCTTCCCATACATCACCATCTTGCAATGATACAATGACCGACAAATTCTCCACCCTGCATACTCAGCCTGCTTAACAAACCCAGCAAGCCGATCCACTGCATTACAGTGGAAGTAGCTCGATATGATTGAACGCATTATACCAGAGGTTGTAACCATCGTGTTTCGATGGAATGCCTCTGATATGAACCGTTCCATAGCCTCCACCAATCCCTCTTGAGCATAGACCCTTATCAAAAGCACATTGAGCCAAGGCCTATATTCATCCTCTGGCAAAAACATCATCAATGCCTCAATCTTTTGAACTCTCTCGGGATGAGAGCTCTTGCAATACGCACATATCATTGCCCTAATTAAAGGCATTTGCCGATCATTGACCTGCTCCTTCACGAGCTCATAAGTTCTCTCCATTTTCTCCAAATTACATGAATGCGCATATCCACGGAGCACGAGCAGTATGGTATTGACATCAGGCTCGATATGCTCTTCGTCCATCGCGCGAAAGGTGCTCTCCATCTGATCCCACATCCATGCGGTCACATAACCTGCGATCACAGTGTTGTAAGTGTTGAGGTTGCGAGTGAGCTTGGACTCATCAATGGTGCGAAGGACAGCTTCCATGTGGTCCACCAGCATCGACCGACCATAGATGGAAAGAAGGATGTTGTAGGTGACAATGGTGGGCTTGCAGCTGGGGTCCCCCTTCAGGTCCTCGAAGATGGAGACAGCCTTCTTGGTGAGGCCATTGTACATATACGCAGTCATCAGGGCGTTGTAGACGGAGGTCTCAAGAAGGCCCACAGCTCCAGCTTCGGAGAAGAGGTCGGCAGCAAGTTCCACATTCTTGGCCCGGCCGGCGAGGGCAATTGCTTTGGCATACTCCTCTGGAAGCATCGGGATCTCAGTATCCACCTGCTTCCTTCGCCAGTTGAAGACCTAGAAATCAATCGAAAGGAGGGATAAAAGAGAGTTCTGAAATTTACTAAACCCTAACCATAATTGCAGTGGATGAGAGGAGTGACAGGAGGAAGCACCTCGAGGGCGAGGAGGGGGCGGGACTTGAGGCGGGAGAGGAGCTGGATGGAGAAGAAGCCATTGGGAGAGCAGCGGAGGAGGACGTCCGCCGAGCGGGAGTCGAGGACGCCGGCGATTTCTTGGTGGTTGGGAACGGCGAGAAGCTCGTCGGCGAGGGCGGAGGCGGCGGCGCGGAGCTTTTCCCTCTCGCCGTCGCTGTGGATGGAGGAGGTTTTCTCGGAGAGAAGTGGGACCCGTTCGCGGATGCCATCGGAGGAGAAACGGCGGAGGGAGACGGCGCCGGATGACGAGGAGGATGGGGTTAAGGTTTTGGAGCGGGAGGAAGAGGAGGCGGAGGGAAGAGGAGGGGGCTTGCGGGAGGAGAGCCGCCGGAGGAGGAGGAGGTGCTTGGCCTTCGCGACGGCGGAGGCCTGCGCCGCCGCGCGCATGATGGAATGAGCTGCTCCTTTTGCTGCGGGGGCGGAAATAAAGCTGGAAAAGGGACCAGATTTGAGTTGATTATTGGCTGTGCATTCTATCTTAAACAAAGTCTGCCATGCATAATGCACTTGGTAGAACAAGTTTCAATCTATTCATTACTCTTTTTACCTTGTTTCTTTTGGTTTGACAATCTTCATGTTGTTCAGCATGACAATATCTTTTGAGTTTATTATTAATAACATGATTCATTCCCTTTTATCTATATGATTAGAAAAAAAAAATGATTTGAATATGGGCAATACTCTTTTTATAATTTGCTTTGTTGATTATAAGTAATCTTACTTATTTTACCAGCAACCTTTTTTTTGGATAATCATAAGTGCAAAAGATAGATAGATTTTTATAAGGTGATCACAAAATATCTGGATGGATTAAATAATTTTTTTAAATTTTGCCTTTGAAAACAATTTTAAAGATGGAAAAAATATTATGACTTTATAAAAGTTATGTACTCTACTATCGAAAAAATCAGGCTGACATATACGATAACCTTGTAGTCAATGATATTATACTTAGATATTGCATCTCTTCCTATCCAATATGGTTATAGAGAAAGGGAGCAAATGAAGGTGATAATGTAGTGGGAATGTTAAATGATACATTTAGAACATGGAGTAAAGCTAGTAAGTAGTAACATGGATGCAGAAAATCCAATGAAAGAAAATATGGATGGATTTACCACATAAGATGGAGCACTTTAATCTGGAAGTAGAGAAATTTAACAAGTTACTCAAAGATGTTGATAGAGAATTATATCTAGGATATAAGAATTTCATTATGCTTTCCTTTATATTATATCTTTATCCTATAAAATATACTTTCGGATCAAGGTTTTAAATCCCGTGGGACAGGATTGTCCCGATTTTTTTTTAGAATGGGATGCGTCGACATCCCGCCCTGTCCCAATACTCGAGACAGGAGATGTTTCAAAGTGTCCTGATTGGAACACTGGGATGCTGATGGAATGTTCTGTCCCAATACATGGGATAGTACCCATCCTGGTGTCCCATGGGATGTCCCGCAAGGATCTGAATCCTTGTTTCGGATTGTATAACGAATCTTTTGGTGTATTATATAAACTTTTAAAAAAAAGCATTCCTTAAAGGTGAAAGTTTACTGAATTCTTTTAATGAAACAAAAAAGATTATTGAAAGTTTAAAACTTAATTATAAAAAGATCCATACTTGTCCCAGTGATTATAAGTTATTTAGAAAAGAGAAGATTATTAATAATATGTACTCAATATGTGGTGCTTCTTAATGGAAAAATAGTATTGATTTATCTATTGATGCACCTAGTTTAAAGAAACTACATATAAAAGTTCTCGCAAAGATTTTGAGATATTTTTCCTTAAAACCAAGATTACAAAAAGTATTTGTCTTCTAGAATATCAAATTTAAAGGCATGGCAAATAAAAAGCTGTACTGAAAATGGACACCTGAAATATCCAACAAACTCTAAAATATGAAAATTTTAATTTTTAATATCCAGATTTTGCCGTAGATCCTCATACTGTCCTATTGGGGCTTGCAAGTGATGGCTTGAACCAATTTAGTATAATGCAAAGTAATTATAGCATATAAAAAATTATTTTAATGCCATATAATCTACCATCATGGTTATGTATGAAGTAATCTTATTTTATACTTTCATTAGTCATTCCCAAAGACAAGGGCTTGGGAAATAATATTTATATATATATATATATATATATATATGCATGGAATCTCTTATAGAGAAATTGAATAAGTTATGAAAATTGGGTGTAAAAACTTATGATGCTTCGAGTAAAGAAACCTTTTAACCATGTGCAGCAGTTATGTGAATTATAAATGATTTTCCAACTTATAGTTGTTTGTCTGGTCGGTGCACCTATGGTCATTATGCATGTCCTTGTTGCAATGTGGATACTTGATTTAAGCATGTCAGACATGGTAAGAAATTTTGCTACATAGGTCATCATCATTTTTTAGATATTTCATATAAATTTTGATATGACAGAAAATAATTTGGTGGGGTATCTTATCACTTAGACGTAATTTTAGAAGACAACAAAGTCTATAAAAAAGTGAGATTATTAGAGGAGAACATGAAGATTATAAAACAATGCCATGCCAATAAAATAAAAATGATGAAAGAAAATCAAGCATGGTTAGAAGTAGAACTTGCTATGATGAAATCGGTTATAGGTAGGCATATTTTTAGTGAAGCTACCATGCCTTCAGGATCAAATAGAACAACTAAAGAATAAATATTTTTTTAAAAAACAAGAACTTGAATATATTCTTGAATTAGACAAGGCAGTTATAAGTAATATTGTTGTTCTTATATTATTTTTAAATAGGTTTCTGATGTCCCTATTTTTTAGTGAACGCACAAAATTTTCAAAACCTCCCAATATTCACATGCCTCTATTTACTCATCCAGGTAATATTTTATATTAACTTTTTTATTAAATTTGATTCTTGATGCATATGATCTCATTGTTTTCATAATAACTAATTTGTGTACTTTCTTTTTCTTTTTTTAGGATGCATGTTGCAAAGTGATGGACAGCTTTGGATTAAAAATTTAGTTGATACTTATGGAGTTTATTGAGGCCAAGATTATGTTGTTATTTTTGCTTTTATAGTTGTGATGAATCTATATTTACTGCTATGTTTCTAGTTTAGAGTAATATGTACTAGACAAAATGTATAGTATAAACTCTTTTTTTATTATAATATATAAGACTTTCTTGTTGAATTTTATTAATTCGAACACTGTGATGCTGATGGGATGTTCTGTCCCAACACATGGGATAGTACCCATCCTGGTGTCCCATGGGATGTCCCACAAGGACCTAAATCCTTGTTTCGGATTGTATAACGAATCTTTTGGTGTATTATTTAAACTTTTAAAAAAAAGCATTCCTTAAAGGTGAAAGTTTACTGAATTCTTTTAATGAAACGAAAAAGATTATTGAAGGTTTAAAACTTAATTATAAAAAGATCCATACTTGTCCGGGTGATTGTAAGTTATTAAGAAAGGAGAAGATTAATAATAATATGTACTGAATATGTGGTGCTTCTTAATAAAAAAATAGTATTGATTTATTCATTGATGCACCTAGTTTGAAGAAACTACATACAAAAGTTCTCGCAAAGATTTTGAGATATTTTTTCTTAAAACCAAGATTGCATAAATTATTTATGTCTTCTAGAATATTAAATTTAAAGACATGGCATATAAAAGGCTGTACTAAAAATGGACGCTTGAAATATCCAACAAACTCTAAAATATGAAAAGTTTAATTTTTAATATATAGATTTTGCCATAGATTTTCATACTGTCCTATTGGGGCTTGCAAGTGATGGCTTGAACCAATTTAGTATAATGCAAAGTAATTATAGCATATAAAAAATTATTTTAATGCCATATAATCTACCACCATGGTTATGTATGAAGTAATCTTATTTTATACTTTCATTAGTCATTCGCGGAGACAAGGGCCTGGGAAATATATATATATGCATGGAATCTCTTATAGAGGAATTGAATAAGTTATGGAAATTGGGTGTAAAAACTTATGATGCTTCGAGTAAAGAAACCTTTTAACTATGTGCAACAGTTATGTGAATTATAAATGATTTTCCAACTTATAGCTGCTTGTCTAGTTGGTGCACCTATGGTCATTATGCATGTCCTTGTTGCAATGTGGATACCTGATTTAAGCATTTGAGACATGGCAAGAAATTTTGCTACATAGGTCATCATCATTTTTTAGATATTTCATATAAATTTTGATATGATAGAAAATAATTTGGTGGGGCATCTTATCACTTAGGAGTAATTTTAGAAGACAACAAAGCCTCTAAAAAAGTGAGTTTATCAGAGGAGAACATGAAGATATACCAATAAAATGAAAATGATGAAGGAAAATCAAGCATGGTTAGAAGTAGAACTTGCTATGATGAAATCGGTTATAGGTAGGCATATTTTTAATGAAGCTACCATGCCTTCAAGATCAAATAAAACAACTAAAGAATAAATATTTTTTTAAAAAACAAGAACTTGAATATATTCTTGAATTAGACAAGGCAGTTATAAGTAATATTGTTGTTCTTATATTATTTTTAAATAGGTTTCTGATGTCCCTATTTTTTAGTGAACGCACAAAATTTTCAAAACCTCCCAATATTCACATGCCTCTATTTACTCATCCAGGTAATATTTTATATTAACTTTTTTATTAAATTTGATTCTTGATGCATATGATCTCATTGTTTTCATAATAACTAATTTGTGTACTTTCTTTTTCTTTTTTTAGGATGCATGTTGCAAAGTGATGTACAGCTTTGGATTAAAAATTTAGTTGATACTTGTGGAGTTTATTGAGGCCAAGATTATGTTGTTATTTTTGCTTTTATAGTTGTGATGAATCTATATTTACTGCTATATTTCTAGTTTAGAGTAATATGTACTAGACAAAATATATAGTGATGTGGCAGGAAGCTGACGTGTAATCCCTATCAGATGCCATGCCAGAAAAATCGCCATGGTGGACACCCCATCTCGAACTCCTTTGACCGGCCCAAGCTCCCCTAGAATGATGAGGCAGCCCGTCAAGGCTAAGCTCCGACCTCTGCCAGGTCGACACCCGCGAGCTCGGGGCACCTAGGCCGGAGCTGGGCGACCTCCTTCACCAGACCGAGCCCCTCCGAGGTCGAGCCCCCTGGACCGGAGTCGAGCTCACCCCTCCTTCGCCAGGTCGAGCCCCTCCGAGGTCGAGCCCTCTGGGCTAGTGTCTCTTTCAACCTCCTCTGCCAGATCGAGCCCCTAGACCAGAGTCGAGCCCCCTGGACCAGAGTCGAGCCCAGCCCTCCTTCGCCAGGTCGAGCCCCTCCGAGGTCGAGCTCCCTGAACAGGAGTCGAGCCCTCATCCGCCAGATCGAGCCCCTCGGAGGTCGAGCCCCCTGGACCAGAGTTGAGCTCAACCCTCCTCCGCCAGGTCGAGCCCCTCCGAGGTCGAGTCCTCTGAGCAAGAGTCGAGCCTTCCTCCACTAGGTCGAGCCCCTCCAAGGTCGAGCCCCCTGAGCCGGAGTCGAGCTCGGCCTCCTCTGCCAAGTCGAGCCCCTTAAGCCGGAGCCAAGTCCCAGCTCTCCAGTTCGGCAACCACATCGAATAACGCCGCCCGGCACCAAAGGGGGCAGAGCCACCGCCCGAGTCGCGAGCCACCCGAGGACTACGAGGAAGCACCCATCATATCATAATAACTGTCCGCATCCACCACTTACACCAGAAGAGGAAGAAGCTCCCTGACCAAGGTGCCACGCTCTCCACCAACCACCTGCACCACCCGTAAGTGGAAGTCAACCAGGAGATTCGAATCCCGGGGGCGGAGGCTCCCTAATTGAGACACTGCCAAACCTCCCGGAATGGGATGACCAGAAGGAGTGTCAGAGCACATGGTAGCTTCCTTTATCATCAATCAGGAAATACGTCCCGACCATGACACGGAATATCGTCGCACGTGCCTACCAACATGGGGGAGATCCCGAGGTAGGCATTCAATGACCATCTGGACTCAAAAAGACCTTCGACACCTCCAGAAAGGAGGTATGCAAACATGATCGCAAAAACACTCATCCAAGCGAGTGAGGAAGAGGAAGCCACACAAGAGGGCCAATCCACCTCGGCTACCATCTCTCCTAGCACATTCGCACCCCCACTCTCACACCACTCACTCTTCCTAGTGTGGAGTCCATCAAGAGGGGCTTGACTAGGAGGATCTGTTTCCCTGGATCATCACTGACTTGATCGTTGGAGTGCCTTCACCAGGATCCGGGCCCAGGTATCTGACCTTGTTTTGCAAGCTCTGAATCGCAGGTCAACCCTGTTGACTCTGGTCTTGATTTTGATGATTGACAAAATGTTTAAGTATATATGAGTACTAATTATGTTTTAAGTGTATTTCTCAGATCTTAGTACTCAACCATGTTGAATGAAGAAATGCTTGTATTTCAGTTGAAAAAGTCCTTAAATTAATGGAAAATCAAATATATGGACTTTGGAATTAATATGAAAGGACTTGAAGAGGTTAAAGTTTTAATTTGAAGATGGTTCAGCAAGGCCGGCACGGCAAAATTTCAGTGGCACGCTTCAGAGGTCGACACCAGAGGTCAACACCTGTTCAGAGGTCGACACCAGAGGTCAACACCTGTCCAGAGGTCGACACCAGAGGTCAACACCTGTTCAGAGGTCGACACCAGAGGTCGACTCATGTCCAGAGGTCGACACCAGAGGTCAACACCTGTCCAGAGGTCGACACCAGAGGTCGACTCATAGCCTGAGAATTCAAACTGGGCAGGACTATGGTTTTCTGGATTTTTGCCTAAGATAAACTGGAGGTCGACTCATGAGGTCGACACTTGATCCAGAGGTCGACTCATGAGGTCGACTCATGGCATAACGGCTAGTTTTTCTGAACTTTTGATTTGATTTCTAACGGCCATAAACGGCCATATTTTTTATTCTAACGGTCTTGTGGAGTTGTTTCAGCATGAATGAGGTATTTAACCTCCACCAAACTTCAAAAAAGACAAGGAGACAAAGTGAAAAAGTTTAGAGTCAAAGTACAAAGCCTTCAATCAATTCCAAGCCAAAAGAGTGAGAAAACCAAGAGATTCCTTTGCCAAAAGCTTTCCATCTTTGAGGAATCCAATTTTCAAGGATTTGGCATTTAGTGAGGTCCAAAGATTCCAAGGGAAAAGGCTTGAAGAGTCTCCATCAAGAGCTTCAACGAATTTCTTATTGCTCAAAAGGAGTTTGTCTAGTTTTATTAATTGTATTCATATTCTATTTGTGGTAGGCTAGTTTCAAGGGAATTTGAAACTAGTGTGAGGTTTGTTGGTGAGCCAATTGATAAAACCAACTAGGGTTGCTTGTAAGCCCGAAGCCAAAACAAGTGAGTGAGGTTTGTTGGTGAGCCAATTGATAAAACCAACTAGGGTTGCTTGTAAGCCCGAAGCCAAAACAAGTGTGTAAGGTTTTGACTTGTGAGCCTGGTAAAACAAGTCGGCTGTAATCTAAAGATTATAGTGGAAATTCCCAAGTGGAGCTTGGGGAGTGGATGTAGGTGCTAGGTGCACCGAACCACTATACTTCTTGTGTGTTTGCATTGCTTTACTCTTTATCTTCTTTTGCTCTTTAATTGTTGTTTTATTTCATTGCTTCCGTTGCACAATTACTTGAGCACTATCACTCTTCACCTTTGAACTTGATAGCACATATATTGCTTTAATTTTTAAAATACCCAATTCACCCCCCCTCTTGGGCACCATATCTGGGCAACAAGTGGTATCAGAGCTCGATGCTCTGATTGAAAATCTAACGATTTTGAGCTAAAGTTCATGGTAACCCTTGTAGGTATTAGTGTTAGACCACAATTTTTCAATGGCATAAATTACATATTTTGGAAAACTCGCATGCGCATCCATATTCAATCTATTAGTTATCATCTTTGGAAAACCATTATTAGTGGTCCTCATATTCCTTCCATTTTAGTTAATGGCATTTCCATTCCAAAGCTTGAAGAGGATTGGAATGAATATGACATTAAACAAATTGAACTCAATGCTAAAGCAATGAACTTGCTTTATTGTGCATTGGACTTAAATGAATTTAATAGAGTTTCTACATGCACATCAGCGAAGAAAATATGGGACACACTTGAAGTTACTCATGAGGGTACTCTTCAAGTGAAGAACACTAAAATTAATTTGCTTATACATTCTTTTGAAACTTTTGAAATGATGCATTATGAATCTATATCTGATATGTTTTCAAGATTTATGACTATTATTAATGAATTAAAAAGTCTTGGCAAAATCTATACTAATGCTGATTTGGTGAACAAAATTCTTAGTTCCTTGCCAAAATCATGGGATCCAAAGGTGACGGCGATCCAAGAAGCTAAAGATGTAGAAACATTACCTTTGGAGGAGCTTATCGGTTCACTAATGACCTATGAGTTAAACTTATGGCAAAGGATAGTGGAAGCTGATACAGAAAATAAAATAATAGCTCTCAAGGCCAAAAGGAAATTCAAGGCAATGATGGCAACTTGGAGCGATAGCGAAGATTCAAGTACGGATGATGAAGTTGCCCATCTTTGTTTCATGGCAAATGAGAAAAAGGTATGTGCTAAAAATAATTATGATTTTACCTTTAAAGAATCACATGATGCATCTAATGATCTTGTGCATGAATACAGATTGCTAAAAATTGAGCACAAGAAATTAAATAGGCATGTAGATTCATTTTCTCTTGACAACACCAATCTTGCAAATAAAAATGATGATTTAAATGCCAAGATTGATATTTTGAAAAATGAAAAGAATAATTTTTCTAAAAAAAAAGAATTTTTAGAAAAAGAAAATGTTATTTCAAAAGATTTATGTGAAAAAGTTTTTAATGAGAAAAATATTTTGATTGAGGAAAAGAAGCAAAAACTCTTGAAGAACTTCAATATTCCTGCTTCTTTCAATTCTTCTTATAAATGTGGTTTCAATGCTTATCCTTCTAGATTAAGAAAAGTTTGGATTCCAAAAGGAACCATAATTACTAATCATAAAGGACCCAAGAAAGTTTGGGTATCAAAAATGTTCACTTAATTTGTTTTACAGGAATGTCTTGCAACCCAACATGAAGAAAGGAAGTTCTTGAAAAGAGGTTGTACAGGACAATTTAAAGAAGTGGACAAGCTATATTTTGGACTAAATGGTAAAAGGAAGGATTATGTATATTGGTAAATTCCAAACATCTCCTTCCATAATTAAAATTGTAGATTAATTTTTATTGCATCAATTACTTTGAAAAATTATTTTAAATAGTTAATTAGAATCAAGTTTGGACTTATCATCATTGGCTATGATCATGAACTTTTTGGTGTTGATGAATTTCATGCTATCATGATTAAATTTATGATTGTAAGACCTTCACTTGATTTTGATTAATGTATTTCATGAAAAATACTTTTAAAGATGCATATTGATTTGAAAAATGTTTTAATTGATTGATTAGAATCAAGCTTAGACTAATAATCATTTGTTGTGATCATGACCATTTTGATGTTGATGGATTTCAAGCTCTCATGGTCAAACTTGTGATTATTACATCTTCACTTGATTTTGATTAATATAGTTTCTAAATTATTTCAAGTAAAATGCTATGATTTATATGTTTTTATTTTTGGCATCTATGCATAATCTAGAAATGATTTGGATCAAGTATAGAACTAGTAGTTAAGGGTTACTTTTAAGAAGAAGGTATGCTTATTGACAAACCCTTGCTCTAATAGCTAGACTTGATATCATATTACTTCTAGCATTTGTATGGATATCATTAAGAAGAAGGTATGTCATGATGACCTTCACAGTAGTTAGATTTTCTTTGGCCTACAATGTGATCCTTGGCCGACCCGGGCTCAATCTACTCGACGCAGTCATCTTTACGAAATGGCTATTGGTGCAATTCCCAACTTCCTGTGGAGTCGGTGAAATGAGAGGCGCACCTCAGCCGATTCAGGACTGTTTCCAGACTCTCCCAGGTACCAAAGTCTTCGAGGATGATCCCAAGGTGGATAAGCTTGACCAAAGGGCGCAAGACCCCAGGGGTGGCCCGGCCAAACGTCTACTGTCTTATCTGCTCGGAGCCGATCAGGAGAAGACGGTGCAGATTGGGGCCCAGCTACAAGAGGAGGAAATGGCCCACCTATTGGAGTTCTTACAAGCGAACGTAGATATGTTCGCCTGGACAGCGGCCGATATGCCAGGTATCCCCTCTGACACATCACCCACAAGCTGAGCATTGACCCAAAGTGCAGGCCAGTTCGGCAAAAGAAGAGGAGTTTCGTCCCCGAGAGGCAGGCGGCAATCAAAGAGGAAGTCGACAAACTCCTCGCTACCGGTTTCATCCGGGAGGTACAGTACCCAAGCTGGCTTGCGAATATGGTGATGGTGAAGAAAAGTAACGGCTTATGGAGGATCTGTGTGGACTACATCGACCTCAACAAGGCATGCCCGAAGGATAGTTTTCCCTTGTCGAAGATTGACCACCTGGTGGACGCCACCTCGGGTCACCGATCGCTCTCCTTTATGGATGCATTCTCCAGATACGATCAGATCTGGATGCACCCAGAGGACGAGGAGCACACCACCTTCATCACCAACCAAGGGACGTACTGTTACAAGATGATGCCTTTTGGTCTGAAGAATACCGGAGCTACGTACCAGCATCTGATCAACAGGGTCTTCAGAGATCAGATTGGTCGAAACATGCAAGTATACGTGGATGACATGCTTGTCATGAGCAAGCCGAGCTTGAACCACGTCGCCGACCTAGCCGAAGCCTTCAACAACCTCCGAAAGCACCAGATGAAACTGAACCCGACAAAGTGCACCTTCGGAGTGGCAGCAGGGAAATTCTTCAGCTTCATGGTCACCCAGGGGGGCATTGAAGCAAACCCGGAGAAGGTCCAAGCGATCGTCGACAAGGAACACCCAACATCCAAGAAGCAGGTCTAGCGCCTGACGGGGCATATTGTAGCCCTTAGCCGGTTCATCTTGAGATCGACCAACCGCTGCGTCCCCTTCTTCAAGGCGCTGCGCATAATGCACGACTTCACTTGGATGGAGGAGTGCAGGACAGCCTTTGAAGGGCTAAAGGAGTTCCTGGCCTCTCCTCCACTGCTCTCTAGACCGGAGGAAGGAGGAGCTCCTGCTCTACCTGGCGGTCACACCTGGAGCCGTCAGCTCAGTCCTCATCCGTGCGGACAAGGATGGGTCGTAGAAGCCGGTGTATTACACCAGCAAAATCCTTCGCGATACGAAGATCAGGTACACTCACTCCGAAAAACTTATTTTTGCTCTAATAGTGTCTGCTAAGCATCTCAGGCCCTACTTCCAAGCGCATCCCATCATGGTCGTGATGGACTAGCTGCTGAGGACCATACTCAGCCACCCCAAAACATCCGAGCGATTGGCCAAATGGTCCCTAACACTGAGCAAGTTCGACATCGCGTATCGGTCGAGGTCATCACAGAAGGCCCAGGTCCTAGCCAACTTCCTAATCGAGTGCACGGGACTCGCCGAGGAGCTGAAGCAGACTTCCTCGGAGCATCAAGTTGAGCCTGGCATGGAGGAGGAACCTTGGATCCTCCATGTGGACGGTGCATCCAACTCCGGTGGGAGAGGAGCAAGCCTCATCCTCGCCAACGGTAGCGGGATCATGGTGGAATGTGCTCTCCGCTTCAAATTCGCCATGATAAATAACCAGGTGGAGTACGAGGCACTTCTCGCGAGCTTAAAGGTCTTACGCGAGCTGGGTGCCAAGGACTTGAAAGTCTTCACCAACTTCCAACTGGTGGCTAGATAAGTTTTCGAGGAGTATGAAGCCAGAGATCCCCAAATGGTAAAATACCTGGAACGAGTCCACTTATGCACAATGGACTTCCGACGCTTCAACATCTTCCATATCCCCTGCGGAGAGAATGCTCGTGCAGATGCAGTGTCGAGACTCGTGACCCTACCAGACTCGTCGCTGGAATGTGTGTACATTGAGTACCTAAAAAATCCAAGCTATGAAGCCCCGGAGGAGGTACAGCAGGTCACCTCCGAGCTGAGCTGGATGAACAGGTACATCAAATATATCACCAATGGCACTTTGCCTAAGGATCGAGCGGAAGCCGGCCTCGTTAAAAAGAAAGCCTCTCGATTTGTCCTGATGAAAGGACAGCTCTACCGCCAATCCTACTCATACCCACTCCTAAAGTGCCTGAGACCCGTGGAGGCAACCTTCGTTCTTCAGGAGATACACGAAGGCCTGTGAGGGAACCATGTCGGAAGACGGACGTTGGCGTACAAAGCTATTCACTAGGGATACTTCTGGGAGACCATGAGGGAGGACACCACCGACTTTGTGAAGAGGTGTGACAAATGCTAGCGCCATGCCCACATACAACGTCAACCGGCGGCATCGATCTCGTAGCTCTCCATCCCTTGGCCATTCGCCCAATAGGGAATGGACATCTTAGGGCCATTTTCCTCTACACCGGGGCAACGAAGGTTTTTGCTGGAGGCCATTGACTACTTCACCAAATGGGTAGAGGCGAAGCCGCGGGCATGGATAACAGAAGCCAAGGTTCGTTAGTTTTTCTGGAAGTCAATAATATGCCACTTCAGACTACCACGCTGCATCATCACCGACAACGGGTAGTAGTTTGATAACCGGAAGTTCGTAGGATTTTGTGCTGAGCATGGCATCCAGCACCGCTTCACCTCCATCGCCCATCCCCAGACAAACAAAGAGGTTGAAGTAACTAACCAGACCATTCTCCAGGGACTCAGGACCAGGCTGGACTAGGCCAAGGGCAGGTGGGTAGAAGAACTCCCAAGTATCCTCTGGGCCTTCCACACAACGCCCAGGACGGTGACAGACAAAATACCCTTCAACCTTGTCTTCGGTGTCGAGGCCATGGTCCCAGTCGAGCTCGGCGTACCCACGCTGCGGGTGCAGTAATATGATGAAGCGCAGAACTCAACGCACTTTCTACTCAACTTAGACCTCCTCGAGGTGACCAGAGATAAAGCTCGGCTCCGGATGGTAGTATACCTGCAACGAGTTGCCCAATACGACAACGCCCGAGTGAGGCCCAAGGTCTTTTGACCTGGTGACCTAGTGCTCCGCCGAGCTGAAGCATCTCAATCCCGGGAGTGTGACAAGCTCTCGTCAAACTGGGAAGGTCCCTATAAGGTGGTCGAAGCTCTTCCGCATGGGGCCTACTGCCTCGAGAATTTGGACGGTGCCAGGTTTCCGCGTACATGGAACGCCTGCAACCTGAGAAAATATTATCAGTAATATAAGGCTCACCCTTTAAAACAATATAGGCCCTCTTTTGCACGAATTACCTTCTGCTTTGCAGGAATGTCACTGCTCGGCCCAAGGTCTGGCACGGCAAAACTCAGAGCCTAGCCCTCCAATAATAAAACTCGGACCCCAGCTCTCCGACTCCGATTCCCGGGACCCAGCTCCCCACATTAATAGTGCAAGGTTCTCTCTCACAAATGATCAAAGTTCCCCCTGTGCAAATACTCTTTGCCTTGCAGGAGAATCTCTGCCCGACCCTGGGTCTGGCGCCAAAGACATCAAAGCCCGGAGCCAAGCTCTCCGGCCACCAAGCCTTCGAGCCCAACTCCAGGACATCAAAGCCCGGAGCCAAGCTCCCGGCCACCAAGTCTTCGAGCCCAGCTCCAAGCTGAGACATCAAAGCCCGGAGCCAAGCTCTCCGGCCACCAAGTCTTCAAGCCCAGCTCCAGGACATCAAAGCCTGGAACCAAGCTCTCCGACCACCAAGTCTTCGAGCCCAACTCCAAGACATCAAAGCCCGGAGCCAAGCTCTCTAGCCACCAAGTCTTCAAGCCCAGCTCCAGGACATCAAAGCCCAGAGCCAAGCTCTTCGACCACCAAGTCTTCGAGCATAGCTCCAGGACATCAAAGTCCTAAGCGTAGCTCTCGGGCCATCAAAGCCCGGAGCCAAGATCTCCGGCCACCAAGTCTTCGAGCCCAGCTCCAAGACATCAAAGCCCTGAGCCCAGCTCTCAGGCCATCAATGCCCGGAGCCAAGCTCTCCGGCCACCAAGTCTTCGAGCCCAGCTCCAAGACATCAAAGCCCGGAGCCAAGCTCTCCGGCTACCAAGTCTTTGAGCCCAGCTCCAAGATATCAAAGCCCTGAGCCCAGCTCTCAGGCCATCAAAGCCCTGAGCCCAGCTCTCAGGCCATCAAAGCCCTGAGCCCAGCTCTTGGGCCATCAAAGCCCGGAGCCAAGCTCTTTGACCCCCAAGTCTTCGAGCCCAACTCTGAGACATCCAAGCCCAGAGCACAGCCCTCTGGCACTGAAGTTTGAAGATCCAACTCTCAACCAAAATGAAACCCTCCTCTCTGATCTCAGTACATGCTAAAAAAAAAAGGGGGAGAAAAAGAAGAGAGAAGAAGAGGGGGGAGAGGGCAAGGAGTGCTCATATCAAGACAGTCGAGAAATTCCATTCCATTAAAAACTTGTTGTTCATTTACAAGTATTCTCGGGCCCCCGACATGCCGGGCGACCCAAGCTAAAGACGAAAAAGGAGAAAAAAGGAGTGAGAATATACTTTACTCGGGCAGCCCCGTCGGTAAGGCTGTGCGGCGGTGAAGTTCCATCCCCCGAGACTTCGGGCTGTGCATCTCCAGCCTCGGTGACCACCACCAGCGAGGAAGGTTCGGGGATGGCGACTGACCCCTCTGCAACATCCGAATCTGGGCCCAGCTCCATGTCTAAAGCTTGAGGATAGCTGAGCTGGCTGTGACCCTCGTCAGGGACGAACCCCTCAACTCGGTCGTGTAGGTACATAAAGCCCTTGTAGAAGGAGTCCGACGACGTCTGAAAGAACTCGACGGCGAACTCCTCCGAGGCTTTATACCTTGCCATGGCCCCTTCCACCTCTTTCTTCACCTCGGTGACTTGTTCCCTTATCGCCTTTGCCAACTTGGCTGCCCTCGTTGCCTCCCTCGCGGCCGTAGCCAACTTCTCCTTCACCGCGTCTAGCTCGGTCTGAAGGGACTGAGCAATCCCCTTCTACCAGACTACCTCGACGTTGAACGAGTTCAACCTCTTCTCGGTGGCCGTGAGCTCCTCGGCTTTCTTCCTCAACTGGCTCCGCTCCTTCGAGTGCCTCTCGGCACTTGCAAGCCCTTTTCGGAGCTCCTCATTCTTCAGGACTAGCTCTTGAAAGACATCAGACTTCTCCTTCATCTAGGCCCTCAAGGCCTCAACTTCAACTGCACGTTGCTGGTCGTTCTTCAACCAGTTCTGGTAGCAATCCCTAATCAAAAGCGTCTCGGCTCTGACCTGCACCAAACGAGACGTCAAAAAAAAAGGGAAAAGGAAAAAAGAGAAAGAAGGAAAGAAAGTTAAGCTACTTACCATGAAGAGTAGGGGGAAGATGCTACTGATTGCATCTCCTAGCACCTTCCCGGCCATCTCCCGCCGATCACATGATTGGATTGAGAAATCCATCATGCGCTCGGCCAACTTCCGGTCCCGGAGCAGCGAGATGTCAGGTCCCAATATGAACGGGACCCCACGGTAATCTCTCTCCCTCCTACATGCCCCCGAGGTGGAGTCACCCACTCCGCCGCTAGAAGAGGCCTCGGGGGCTAGTTGGGAGCTTGGTGCCCCCTCAAGTGGTGCCCCTGGCACCAATTCCACTCCTCCCCGCACCTCCTCCTCGATGACAATGAGCTCCGGAGGAGGAGGTGACATGATGGCGATGGCTGCAGTAGCGGCCCTGGCCCGGATGACCACCTCAGGCTCCAGGGCAAGGATCGGCTCTCGTCGCCTCGGTCGCTCCAACACAAGCCCGGCTGCCCTCTGCTCCGGCTCAGGAACGGTAGCCACCACTCTGCTTGCTTGTGTGGAGGCAGCCTTGGACCCCCTCCTCCTCGACTCGGTAGGCTCGGCGGGGGTGGCCACCGACGCGCCCTCATCACGAGCCCTCTTCGAAGAGGACTTCTTAGCCAATCCCGATGGAGACCTCTTCCAGGTGATCGAAAGCAGGTCGTCCACCGAGAACTTCATACCTGCATATAGAAGATACAATGTCAGTTCTAGTCCAGAAGAAATAGATTAAAAGGAGCATAAAAGACTCGAGCCAAACTCACCCAACTCTCCCGTTGGGCTGACCCCGACCCCGGCCTCGACGAGGTTTTGCTCTGACAACAGAACCTCGAGGAAAGGAATCTGAGCAGTGTGGAGTAGCTCGTAGACATCCCTATCGGTCGCTTCAATCGCAGAGTTTTGATTGGGGGATTGATCTGGGTCGCTCCACAGCCAGTCAACCCCCTCGACTGTGGCGAAGAAAAACTTGCTCTTCCATCTTTTGATGGAAAAGGGAAGTTCAAATCTGATACCTCTCGGGCGAGAAGAGAGAGGACCACCACCCGTCTTCGATGGTGTGGTGCTTCAAAGTGAAGAAGGCTCTGAATAAGGAGAAATGGGCAACGATCCCGTGAAAGTGATAGAGCACAACAAAGCAGAAAATGGTCCTTATGGCATTGGGGATGAGCTGAGCAGGGACCAGGCGATAGTTGCTCAACACAAACAAAAAGAAAGGATGGAAAGGGAAGCGGAGGCCTCCTGAGAAGAACTCCTCATAAAAGACGATCCGGCCCGGGCTACTGGAAGTAACCCGGTCCCCTGGTTAAGGGACCAAGAGCCAGACAGAATACGGGATGCCATACACATCCCGAATGGTCCCCAGTTGCTCGGTCGAGATTGTCGAAGCAACCCCACTGGGACCTGTGGACCGAGAAGGTTCAGGAATGGGTTCGGATGGTGGAGGAGGAAGAGCAGGTGTAGATCCAGGTTCTTTAATGACTATGCCACCAGGGGGACGCCTCCCTCTAAGCTCGAAGTGCATCCCATCTCCCTCATCATCAGAAGAAGAAGATGATGGCGGCCTTAGTCTAGAGGGCCCGTCCTCACCCTAATTAGTCAAAGGATGGAAACTCGGTCCAAAACGAGACATAACGAAGAAGATCAAGGGAAGAAGAAGGCGGACGAAAGCCCGAAGGTGAACCTAGCCCTAAGAAGAAGACCCTACTCATCAAATGCAAGGAGAGAGGGGACTAACCTGCTATGAACTGTGGAAGACAAGAATGGCCGGGTGGATGAAAGAAGAGCCTCAGTACAATGGCGGGCACAAAAAATTTGAAAGAAGACGTATTTTGGGAAAGGCAACTTTTCCTTTCTAAGTGATTGGCGCCCGATCATACCGTTATAAATCCCCACCATCGGATCCACGCCACACATCATTCATCGGCAAGACTGGCATCTGGCATTCGACTGCGGCCACTCTGGATTTTGCACCTACAATAACTACTCCTCGGACGTGTCCACGTGGCTCCTCTGGGTAGGTTGAAGAAATCGCTTCCTGAGACACCGCCGATCACGGCCATCATTGCATTGAATCCTTACATTTCCATGTTAGCAACGCATTTACTCCCTTCACCCCGAGCACCCCGCGCCAACGGGACTCGAGAGTGGGGGGCAAATGATGTGACAGAAAGCTGACGTGTAATCCCTTTCAGATGCCATGTCAGAAAAATCGCCATAGTGGACACCCCATCTCGGACTCCCTTGACCAACCCGAGCTGCCCCAGAATGATGAGGCAGCCCATCAAGGCTGAGCTCCATCCTCCGCCAGGTCGGCACCCACGAGCTCGGGGCACCTAGGCCAGAGCTAAGCGACCTCTTTCACCATACCGAGCCCCTCTGAGGTTGAGCCCTCTAGACCGGAGTCGAGCTCACCCCTCCTTCGCCAGGTTAAGCCCCTCCGAGGTCAAGCCCTCTGGGCTAGAGTCGCATTTCAACCTCCTATACCAGATCGAGCCCCTCGAAGGTCGAGCCCCCTAGACCGGAGTCGAGCCTAGCCCTCCTCTGCCAGGTCGAGCCCTCTGAGTAGGAGTCGAGCCCTCCTCCACCAGATCGAGCCCCTCGGAGGTTGAGCCCCCTGGATCGGAGTCGAGCTCAGCCCTCCTCCACCAGGTCGAGCCCCTCCGAGCAGGAGTCGAGCCTTCCTCTGCCGGGTCAAGCCCCTCCAAGTTCGAGCCCCTTGGACCGGAGTCGAGCCTGGCCTCCTCCGCTAGGTCGAGCCCCCTGAGCTGGAGCAGAGTCCCAGTTCTCTAGTTCGGCAACCACCTCGGGCAACACCACCCGGCACCAAAGGTGGCAGAGCCACCCCCCGAGACACCGGCGAGCCACCCGAGGACTACGAGGAAGCACCCATCATATCATAATAACTGTCTGCAGCCACCACTTACACCAGAAGAGAAAGAAGCTCCCTGACCAAGGTGCCACGCTCTCCACCAACCACCTGCACCACCCGAAAGTTGAAGTCAACCAGGAGATTCGAATCCTGGGGGCGGCGGCCCCCTAATTGAGACACTACCAAACCTCCCGAGATGGGGTGACCAGAAGGAGTGTCAGAGCACATGGTAGCTTCCTTTATCACCAATCAAGAAATACGTCCCGATCACGGTGCGGAATACCACCGCACGCGCCTGCAAATACGGGGGAGATCCTGAGATAGGCATTCAACGACCACCTGGACTCAAAAGGACCTTCGTTATCCCGGAAAGGAGGTATGCAAACTTGATCGCAAAAATACTCATCCAAGCGAGTGAGGAAGAGGAAGCCACACAAGAGGGCCAATCCACCTCGGCTACCATCTCTCCTAACATATTCGCACCCCCACTTTCACACCACTCACTCCTCCTAGCGTGGAGTCCATCTGGAGGAGCTCGACCAAGAGGATCTGTTCCCCTGGATCGTCACTGATTTAACCATCGAAGTACCCTCGTCGGGATCCCCGACCCGGCTATCTGACCTTGTTTTGCAGGCTCTGAATTGCAAGTCAACCCCGAGAAGATCAGAGGCGATCCGACGTCGACAGCAGCTACGGGCCACGCCAATCTTGACATCAACATATAGTATAAACTCTTTTTTTATTATAATATATAAGACTTTCTTGTTGAATTTTATTAATTGGAACACTAGGATGCTGATGGGATGTTCTGTCCCAACACATGGGATAGTACCCATCCCAGTGTCCCATGGGATGTCCCGCAAGGACATGAATCCTTATTTCAGATTGTATAACGAATCTTTTGGTGTATTATTTAAACTTTTAAAAAAAGCATTCCTTAAAGGTGAAAGTTTACTGAATTCTTTTAATGAAACAAAAAAGATTATTGAAGGTTTAAAACTTAATTATAAAAAGATCCATACTTGTCCTAGTGATTGTAAGTTATTTAGAAAAGAGAAGATTAATAATAATATGTACTCAATATGTGGTGCTTCTTAATGAAAAAATAGTATTGATTTATCTATTGATGCACCTAGTTTAAAGAAACTACATACAAAAGTTCTCGCAAAGATTTTGAGATATTTTTTCCTAAAACCAAGATTACATAAATTATTTATGTCTTCTAGAATATCAAATTTAAAGACATGGCATAGAAAAGGCTGTACTGAAAATGGACGCCTGAAATATCCAACAAACTCTAAAATATGAAAAGTTTAATTTTTAATATCCAGATTTTGCTGTAGATCCTCGTACTATCCTATTGGGGCTTGCAAGTGATGGCTTGAACCAATTTAGTATAATGCAAAGTAATTATAGCACATAAAAAAATATTTTAATGCCATATAATCTACCACCATGGTTATGTATGAAGTAATCTTATTTTATACTTTCATTAGTCATTCACGGAGATAAGGGCCTGGGAAATTATATATATATATATATATATATATATATATATATATATATATATATATATATATATATATATATATATATGCATGGAATCTCTTATAGAGGAATTGAATAACTTATGGAAATTGGGTGTAAAAACTTATGATGCTTCGAGTAAAGAAACTGATGTGGGCATTAGAATCAGGAAAAGACTCCAACCAATTCAGGTCAAGTATGAGTCCTTGTGGTTGGAGTAGCAAAAGAGAAGTCCTGTAATTTTCTTTTTTTTGAGTCTAAATAATCTTGTAGTTAATTTCGAGTCCATGTTGGGTCTGGTTTAATATCTTAGTTAACCCTGCAATTAAGAGTTGGGTCCAATTAAATCAAGCCCAATCCATGAGTCCATGAAGCATCTAGACAAGAAGAAGCCACCTCATCAAGTGACCCCCACCTTGTGCCACATGTCAAAAGCTCCAATGGATGTTGCCACCTCAACAAGTGGTCCCCACTTTATGCCACATGTCAAGAGCTCCAAAGGACACCGCCACCTCATCATGTGGTCCCCACCTTGCACCACATGTCAAGCTTTGAAGGAGTTTCAAGTAACAAATGCCACCATATCCTCCAACTCCCCACATTTCAAGCAACAAATGCCACCATATCCTCCAACCCCCCCTTGTAATCCTCCTAATCCTATGGGTTTTCAAATTTTAAAAATGTTGTAAGGCTTCTATTTAAGCTATGGGATGCCCCATTGTGAAAAAGATGGTTAATGAATGAAGTTGGTATTTTTTTCTTCTATGTGTTTTTTTTTCTATGTGTCTATGTGGTAGCTTAGCCTTTCTCTTCCTCCACGTCAACCCTAATCTTTCCTTATTCCATTCCCAACGCCAAAGACTTCCTCTTCTTTCATAACTTCAAACTAGCTCCAGCGTTCAAGGGTGAATCAAGAAGATCATCACAAGGCGACCAACCTACTCCACTTCAAGCATTCCACCATGACGCCAAGATGGATCTCCTTCAATGCCTCTTCCACCCTTCTTTCTTTTCTCTAGTTGATTGCTTGTTAAGTCACTCATCTTAGGGTTTCTTTGTTGCAGGGTTCTCCGAGATTCCGGCTTCAAGAGGAAGGTTTACTTGCCATAGATCCAGAAAACAAGAGGAGCCTTCAGTGGTATTATGTTCATGTCATCCGGGAGACCTCTTCAAGAGTGAATCTATTCTAATTGAAGGGCCAATGTCAGGTATGTCTAGTGTTGATTAAGTCTGCAATGTTAAATTAGACCTAGCTTAGCTTGCGTTGTTCTCTTCTGGTCCTATTCCTTTCTTATTCTGAGAGTCTCGATCACTAGATTTATGTTAGATCTTTCGAGCTTCTTCACTAGATCTCTTTGATAGTTTATGTTGAGTTGTTTATATGCAAATAGGGAATTGCTTGGTTAATCATTTGCTAATCTCCATTAGGGTTGCATAATTTCATTTTACATTTTACACCAGAAACCTTTTAACTATGTGCAACAGTTATGTGAATTATAAATGATTTTCCAACTTATAGCTGCTTGTCTGGTTGGTGCACCCATGGTCATTATGCATGTCCTTGTTGCAATGTGGATACCTGATTTAAGCATTTGAGACATGGCAAGAAATTTTGCTATATAGGTCATCATCATTTTTTAGATATTTCATATAAATTTTGATATGATAGAAAATAATTTGGTGGGGCATCTTATCACTTAGGAGTAATTTTAGAAGACAACAAAGCCTCTAAAAAGTGAGATTATCAGAGGAGAACATGAAGATATACCAATAAAATAAAAATGATGAAGGAAAATCAAGCATGGTTAGAAGTAGAACTTACTATAATGAAATCGCTTATAGGTAGGCATATTTTTAGTGAAGCTACCATGCCTTCAAGATCAAATAGAACAACTAAAGAATATATATTTTTTTAAAAAACAAGAACTTGAATATATTCTTGAATTAGACAAGGCATTTATAAGTAATATTGTTGTTCTTATATTATTTTTAAATAGGTTTCTGATGCCTCTATATTTTAGTGAATGCGCAAAATTTTCAAAACCTCCCAATATTCACATGCCTCTATTTACTCATCCAGGTAATATTTCATATTAACTTTTTTATTAAATTTGATTCTTGATGCATATGATCTCATTGTTTTCATAATAACTAATTTGTGTACTTTCTTTTTCTTTTTTAGAATGCATGTTGCAAAGTGATGGACAGCTTTGGATTAAAAATTTAGTTGATACTTGTGGAGTTTATTGAGGCCAAGATTATGTTGTTATTTTTGCTTTTATAGTTGTGATGAATCTATATTTACTGCTATGTTTCTAGTTTAGAGTTATATGTACTAGACAAAATATATAGTATGAACTCTTTTTTTTAATAATATATAAGACTTTCTTGTTGAATTTTATTAATTGGTTGAGTTGCTCTTAAAATTTGTTATAAAATTTATTTTGATATTATTACGATGAATATTGATCTATGAACATGTGCCAATCATTATATCAATTAATTTTCTTATATTAATATATCATATTTTAATGCATGAAAAAGTGATTGCTGCTATAGAATTCTGACTAGAGGTCGAAGAAGCAGCTGATTGAATGGCATCACTATTGGGGAGATCTAAAAAAATCTATAGTGAGGGATGGCTCCAGCGAGTACCCTCCAATACTTACGTCAGAGATCTAGAACATATAAGAAGTAATGAGTAAAAAGAGTTACAAACTTAGATCCTCAGGGCTCTAGTTATTTGTAACAAAAGATTGGAGAATTATGCAATTCCAAGAATATCAGGATGTTCATCATGTTGTTATGGGTGCAAGATTGTAGCCTTTGTCCACTCTCGCATGGGGTGGAAACTGTTGTCATCAAGCTTGTCCACTAGAGTGGCCATTTTCATATACTAGATGATTGGTCATTTGAAATTGCAAAGACTGGTCACATGACAGAGAGTCCTATGTCAAAGAAAAAAAGTAGACAGTAACTAAGTATAAATATGCTTCGGCATAATCGATAGGTCGGTGGTGGGTTAGCAGGTTCAAAGGTCACCTTCTGATGATGGATCTGAGGCATTAGAAATACCCCATAACTCTTGCCCCCTAGTCCTGAGTTCGAGCCAGAGGGAGGTCGGATGAAAGGAGTTTTGCTAACATCATGCCCCGGTCCTTGGAGTACTCATTCACTACTCCCCACGAGACATCATGCACCACATTTAATGCAGGCGATGTTTAGATGACACTGTCAATTTGCTGTTAAGAAGATTGATGTGACTGGATATGACTGGTCAACGAGCCTGATGCTGCGAGATCTTCTAAGAATTTTAAACTAATGATAGTACTTTTTTGTCTTCTCTCCCTTTCTTATATCCTTTTTAAAATCATCCTCCTTCACTTGAAGTCCATTTAGAGAGCTTCTTGTCTTCTATTGCAAACTCTCTGGTGACATTGTCTTTCTAAAACCTTGAAATAAGATGAAGTTGGAAGATCTTCGAGCACTTAAGAGGATAGCCCAAAGAAAGTAGGCTAGGGCATCAACACTGGCCGTCAACCCGCTGGCTCTGATAGTCGACAACATCGATATCCTAGTTGCTTCACCCTTTGTTTCAACCATCACAAATGGAGATGCCGATCTACCAGTCATGCAGGCACCAACCCGATGGTCATTCAAGTTAGCCCACTAGCGGAAGCTCTGGCATGTGTAGTGGATGCAACTAGTTCACCGAGGGAGGCTCCGATGGAGGCAACAAATATGGTTGTCCGGTAGACTGGCCTTCGATGGAGATGATAGAGATCATCAACTCACTAGAGAGGGTTCAAGCGATGGACATTGCCAATCTCCCAAAGGTAGCCCCAACAATGGTGGTAAAGGCTGAAAGTCCATTAGTGTATGCTCCAATAGAGATAATGGAGCCTACAAGCAGCTTTCCATCGGTGGCCACTTCCACCAGTACTCTACAACTAATGTTCCCTACCAGTCATACACTAGAACACCTGAACACCACTATAAAACACCTCAAGGTTTTCCTCCCACCAGCTAGCAAACAGCGACTAGTGGGATAGAATATAGAGAGGCAAATAACAAATGCTCTAGAGTCATACACATAGGTAAGAACTTCTCACACCCTTTTATACCTTCTACTGTATTCTGCTTAACACATCTCCATTTGAAATTTGTGCAACTAGGACACTACTTGGCTTGCTTTGCCAATTCTACTATAGAGGCCAAAGCATAAGAGTTGGCTATGGCAAGGGAAAGGGCATACTAGTTGGGATATGTCCTGGAGCAAGAGCAATCCGCCAACACTGAATTGGTCAAGGAGATAAATTCTCTTGAAGAGGCTCTTTGGGAAGCCTAGGAAAAAATTGACTACCGAGATAATAAATTATAGTGGGTAGAGGAAAGAATTAGAGACCTTAAGCAATAAGCATTCAAGTGGAGAGGAACTACTTGCATGCTCAAGATGAAATAAAGTGTCTAAGGAAGGCACTAGAGAAGGAAAAGGGGAACAAGAGTTAGGATGCCAACCCCGCTGAGACTCATTCTTCAAGGAGCACCTCCATCGAAAGAGTAGGCCCACGGCATGCTGGGGAGTTTTTCCGCCCACCGGCCCTTTGCTTCATCTAGCTAGGTGTGATGTTCGTGGAGGATGGTATGGTTAGTCACCTCAGCTTCTTGGTTAGTCCACGAGTGGCCCATCAACGTGAAGCAGTGGCAGATGTCCAAGTCAGCACAGAACTCTTTGAACACCTAGTTGTCAAACTACCGCCCATTATCGATGATGATAGTATGGGGGAGATCGAAGTGGCATATGACTAACTTCTAGAGAAAGGCTAGCTTTGGCCTCAATGATCTGTGCCAGGGGCTCGATCTCTATCCATTTGGTAAAGTAGTCGATGGTAACGATTAGATACCTCCGCTGGCTGGATGCCAGAGGAAATGATCTTAATATGTCCATTCCACGTTAGACGAATGGCCAGGGGGAGGAGAGTTGGTACAGTGGTGAAGTTGGCTACCGTTGGATATGGGCATGCCATTGGCAGCTTTCGCACCTCTGCACAAACTCGACTGCATCTTCCCGCATGGTATCCTAGTAATAACCCTGCCTCAAAGCTTTGTAAGCCAGCGCTTTGCCCCCCACATGATTTTCACAGATGCCTTCATGAATCTCCTGGAGGACATAGGCAGTCTCACATGGTCTCAAGCACTTCAACAAGGGATAGGAGTAAGATCTATGGTAGAGTTGCCCGTCCATCAACACGAATCGAGTGACCTTACACTTCAAGAGGCTGGCTTCTGTGCAGTCTTCAGGCAGAGTATCTTCAGCAATATACCTGATGTAGGGGTTCATCCAGCTTAGCTTGTGGGTAACTTGCTAGACCTCACCGGTCATTCTAAGGCTGGGGACCTCCAAATACTCGATGAAGGTGTGCCCCAGCAAGAAATCGGGCAAGATTGCAAGCCTAGAGAGAGCGTCGGCACGAGCATTCTCCCTCCGAGGGATATGAGAGATGTTGAAGTGCCAAAGGTTTGCCGTGTGAGAGTGCACTTCATCCAAATACCTCGCCACGAGGGGATCCCGAGCCTCGAATTCGCTTGTGACTTGTTCAGCCATGAGTTCTGAATTAGTGAAGACCTTAGGCTCGTGACTTCCAGCTCGCGGGACACTTTCAACCTTGCTAGGAGGGCCTTATACTTAGCTTGGTTGTTAGTTGCTTTGAAAAGGAAGCATAGAGCGTACTCGACCACCACCCCTTCCTGGTTAGCGAGGATGAGGCTGGCTCCACTCCTCCTGAGTTTGATGCACCATCAATATGGAGAATCCATGTCTCCCTTCTTCAGGCAGACATCGTGCTAGCTTAGGTGGCTCCTCCTCTGAGTCATCGTCAATCCATGAGCACTCCACCAGGAAGCTGGCTAGGACCAGGGCCTTCTGAGATGACCTCAGATGATATAAGATGTCAAACCTGCTAAGCTTTATTACCCATTGGGCTAGGCATCCCGAGATATCTAGTCAGCTTAGGATGGCCCTTAAAGGTTGATCGATGAGGACCATAATCGGATAAGCTTGAAAGTAGAGCCTAAGATGCTGAGCAGATATGATTAATACAAAAATAACTTTTTGAGGCTAAGTGTACTAGAGTTCTGCATTACACAGCACTTTGCTGGTGTAATAGATCGACTTCTGAGAGCCATCCTTATCAGTGCAGACCAGCACCAAACTGACTGTGCCCAAGGATATGGCCAGGTAGAGGATGAGCTCCACCCAGGCCTTCGATCAGGAGAGAAAGGGGGGCGAGGCAAGGAACCTCTTTAGTCTCTTAAAAGCCTCTCTGCACTCTTCCGACTAGGCAAAGTCATGCATCTTGTGTAGCACCTTGAAGAAAGCTAGGCAGCACTCGATAAGCATGAGATGAACCAGCTGAGTGCAGCGATGTGGTTGGTCAAGTACTAGACCTCCTTGTTCAAGGTCGAATACTTTGTGTTTGCAATGGCTTGTATCTTCTTGGGATTCGCCTTGATCCCGTATTAGGTGACCATGAAACCCAGGAACTTTCTGGTCATGATACCGAACGCGCACTTTGTCGAGTTCAACTTTATTTGGTGAAGACGTAGATTATCGAATGCCTCTGCTAGATCAGCAACATGGTTTGATTCTTGGTTGCTCATGACGAGCATATCATTTGCATAGACTTGCATGTTGCGGCCTATCTGGTCCTTGAACACCTTGCTGACCAGGTGTTGGTAGGTTGATCCCGCATTCTTTAGGCCAAACAACATCATCTTGTAGCAAAACATTCCACCGTCCATCATAAATATAGTGTGCTCCTCATCCTCCAGGTCGATGCAGATCTGGTTGTACCCGAGAATGCATCCATGAAGTTGAGTAGCAGGTGTCCCAACATTACATCCACAAGCTTGTCGATCTTAGGCAGTGGAAAACTATCCTTCGGACATGCCCAATTTAGATTGGTATAGTCCACATAGATTTTCTACTTTTCGCTTGCCTTCTTGACCATAACTACATTTGTAAGCCATCGAGGATAACGTACCTCCCGGATAAAGCCCGTGATAAGTAGCTTCTCGACTTCCTCACTTATCGCCCTTTGTCATTCTGGCATAAAACTCCTCTTTTTATACTAGACTGGTCGACACTTAGGGTCCATGTTCAGCTTGTAAGGATTACATCAAGAGGAATCCCAAGCATGTCTAATGTGGACTAGGTGAAGATATCTGCGTTCACCCGTAGGAAGCCTAGTAGCCATGCTCTTTCCTCCTCAATCAGAAGGGCTCCCACTTGCACTATCTCCGTGGGGTCCTCACCAAGGGGGAACGATAGCGGGTGCTCGATGGGTCCCCCTTTTACCTTTTGTTCCCTCTGGTCCAAATGGTCCACGACGAGGCTTTTCTTAACTCTTCAGATACTAGGGATGGTCTGCAGGCAATATCGAGCCATCCATCGATTCCCTCTCATTTTTTCAGTCCTATACAGGATTGAGAATTGTATAAGGAGGCATCTGGTTGAGATGACCACATCAAGCTAGTTTAGCGCAGGCCATCCCAAGGTTACATTATAGGTTGAAGGGAGCTTGATTATAGTAAAAGTCATCAGTCATCAAGATCGTGCTCTATTGGGATGGCGACCCGACCATGACCAGGAGGGTGATTCTCCCTTAACCCTGACAGAGTCTTCGATGAAGCCAAATAGGGATGCGGACACCAGCTTGATCAAATCAGGAGATAAATTCATCATTGCAAAAGCATCATAAAAAAGGATATCAGAGGAGCTCCCACTATCGACCATAATCTTTCTTATAGGGTGTTTTGCTATTGTCATATCTACGTCAATAGCTTCATTATTAGGATTTTCTTCCCCTATAAGATCTTTTCCCATCAAAGAGATTACATCAGTGTCCCTCTCCTCGCCTCTGGTTCTCTTTGGCCCTCTCCCTACCCCCCAGGTTATCATCCTCACTGGCTTCTCCGTAGGCTAATTATCTATGGTGGCATGGTGGGCCTCACCACCCTGAACCCCGGGTGCAGTCCTCCCTCGACATTTTTTGAGGTAGCCTTGCCGAATCAATTCTTCAATCTCCCTCTTCAGGTGGCGGTAGTCCTCAGTGTCATAGCCATGATCTCTATGAAACTGGCAAAACTTAGACTTGTCACGACTATTGGACGACTTCAATGGGGGTGGGTGGTGCAGAAAGCACTTGTCCTTGATCTCCATCAGGATCTTAGTTCTTGGGACGAGAAGAGAAGTATACCCCTTGTCCTTGTAAAGGTGTTTTGTGGATTGGGACCGGTCCTAGGATTTGGAGTAAACTTCTGCTCCCCCAGCCCGCTCAGCTCCTCACGGACCTGCCTCTTTAGAGGCCTCTCGTCAAACTCTCTCCAAGCACGGTCAGCTTCCTCCATGTGAATATACTTTTGGACATGGAGCAGGAGTTTTGAATATGACTTGGGGGCTTATTATCAAGGGAGTAGGTAAAGCGAGAGGTTCTAAGTCCTCTCTTCAGGGCTAACATGGCAACATGCCCATCCAAATTATAGATTTCTAGGATGGCCACCTTGAAATGGGTCACGTAGTCCTTGAAGGACTCATGATCCTGCTGGCAAACCGAGAAGACACTACAAAAAAAGTTACATATACCCACACTTTTTAGACACGTAAAATACATACGTGAGTAAAAATTCGAATTCTAAAAAAGAGTTATATATATCCACATTTGACAAACGTGAAAATGCTATAATCAATTTGTAACTTATGTTTCAACTATTAAATGTGAGTAAATCAAATATAATGGATAAATCTTGGTATACTAAGAAAAGAGTGTCCAAAAAAATTAGTACTGATCCCAGGTCTAGAGCAGAAAAAAAGGGGCAACTGAAACCCTAAACCTAGCACCCCCACCATCGTCCACTATCGTTGCATGCAGAGGAGTCCTGTGCCGAGGGGACTACGGTTAGGGTTAGGGTTTCTGTAGCGATGATGGGCTGCTATCGCGAGTCACAGCCATGAACGATGATCGATGCCAGTGGCGATGTATGATTGGCAGGGGAGCCATCGTGGGTTGCGGCACCGAGGAGAAGCCCTGCCTCATCTCTGGCCATCGCTGTCGGGGGCGGTGGCACCAGCAGCCTCCAGGGTGGATCCCTTCGCCTAGGCCTGCAAGGCCCTCTCTGACCAGTCCCCATTCGATGCCGAGGAAGCCGGCACTAGGGTTCCGACGCTCCCCTCCGGGTTGGCTGCCTTTCTCTCGAAGCTGAGGGACAGTCGCAGGAAGCACAAGAAGTCCCATGGGGAGTGCGAGGAGAAGCCCTCGGGGCACGGGCAACCCCTTGCGGGCATGAATGTGTGGGAACAGACGGAGGAGTACTTTCGGCCGGTCACTGTGGTGGACATCGATGTTTTGGTTCCTAAGCTCCCGTTCGGCTCTACTACACTGGATTCTTGTCTCACCATTCCCTTCTCTCACAATGTTGCAGAAGATGTGATGAGAGATGATGTCTTGGATGTAGGCATGGTCGAAGTGAGTCCAAGCTTGGGGATTGGGAAGAAAGTGGGGGAGGAAAAGCAAGGAGAGGAAATGCAGAAGGTAGTGCAGGTGGCAGAGGAGCAAGTGTTGAATGTTGACAATTTTGAGGCAGGTGGTGATGCTTTTTCGGAGAAAGAAGAGGATGACCATTCATCTTTGAATTGGCCTTTGGGTTCAAAGGAACGGTTTGTTCTCACATCAGAGCGGCCTAACAAGAAATGCAAGCTCTTGGGGGGAGATGCTGGATTGGATCGGCCAATGATACTTCCTCATTTGTAGGCACAAGGTGCTCCTATTTACGATTTATGTTGCTCAGGAGACAATTGTGTGAAGTCAAATCAATTACTTTGTTGCGATACTTGCAAGGTTTGGGTGCACCATAAATGTTATGGTGTGCGTAAGGTTCCAGAGGGGGGGTGGTTTTGCTCTTGGTGTAAGCATTTGGAGGAAGTGGAAAAGCTATTGAAGAAAGATGCTGATGAACCGTTCGAGGCCTTGTTTGCTTTGTCTAAAAGATGGTGGGGCTCTGAAACACTTAGGAAGGGATTCCAGCAGTAAGGCAAGTGATGGTGGTGTGAAGTTTGCACACTTATTTTGCAGTCTATGGGTACCTGAGGTGTATGTGGAGGACATTGGGGCAATGGAACTAGTGATGGATATTGAAAGAGTGCAAGTGACACGGAAAAAGTTGGTCTGTAATGTGTGCAAGGTGAAACATGGTGCATGTATTCGATGTAACCATGGTATTCTCTCCTTGCAGTTGTTTGTATGTTTGTATGCCATTTGAAGATATCTAATTTTGTTTCAGTATTATTAGCATCTTTTTTGCATTATTTTTGTTATTTGTGGCATGAATGTATAGAATATTTGTTAAACTATACAATCTAGCTGCTTTATCTCAAGTTTATATCAGCAGCTAGTCGGGCTCTACATAAGTCCTTTAATAGTTTTACTCTATATTTAATTTCTAATGCATATGCCAAAGGCTTTAGACTCATTTTCTTCTTCCAGTTTCTCTTTCATGAAGCCTAGAACTATACATTATCTTTTAATAGAGCTGTCTATTGCTAATAGTGAAAATATATAACTTGCGATTTAGGTATTAGAAGAGAAAGCCTTACATATACTAATAAAGAGATTCAAGACATAGAGGTGCACAAACTTTTAGCTCATGGTTGTGAAATACCTTACGCAACTCCAAGCAAAGAACCTATCTTATTGCTCAAGAGATTACCCACTCATGTTAGCAATCTCATAGGTGATTATCTTAGTTCAAAATCAACTACTTTCTATGGAGTTTCATCATTTATGTTATTGAGAATTTTACTATTTAAGCGACCCAATATCTTTTCCTCTCATGTCAATTGCTTAATATCTTAATATTCCTTACAATTATGTGCTGATTATAAGCAACTAGAAACACTTTCAACATATATTTTTATTTCTTATGTCAAGATTTCAGAAATGGTTATATATATTATAACTAAAAAATATTAGAAATTGTTAGATAAACCTTGTTGCCTTAACTTTGGCGGTAGCAATTTGCTTAGATGAACCTTAACTACAAGAAGAAGTACAAGTATCCCCATTGTGTAGGAACAGGGAACTTTAAACAAATCAATCACCTATATGTGAAACCCATCCAAATTTTTTTAAATGCTTGCTCTGATAAATATATATATGTTATGTTCAACTAATTTTTTATTATTTCTTATACTCAGTTCAAAAGGACAAGAAAAAAATTGAGCCATCCTAGTATGTGGGTGAATATTCGTACTAGAAAGAATGGTAAACCTATAAATGATGCTACTGCTGGACTAGTTGTAAGTCTCCTTTATTAGTCAATTAAACTATAAGTCTATCTTATTTTTTATTATAATATTTATTTCTTGTAATTAATACATACATGTTTACTGGAACCAAATGGAAATATTTAAAGATGCAGAAGGGGATGAAGTATTTTCTAAATAGTTTGGCAAAGAAAAACCAGACATGATTCGTTGCTTAGGGATAGGACCAACTTCCAGTTCATTGTGGGGCTCTAAAGCAACAAATGAAATCTTGAAAAAGAAAAATGAGAGTTTGCATAAAATGGTTAATGACTTGGCAGGTCAAGTTGGAACTCTCCAAGTCCAAGTAACAAATATTTATGGTTCAATAGTTTCGGTGAGTACTTTAGTTAAATATATTTTCAGAATTATTTTGATTTTTTTGAAAATATAAAAGTGTCATGGAAAAACCCGATGATCATTCATTCTACTTGCTATTTGATTGATGAATTTAACCTGTTAATGTACTTATTTATTAATAGGGTATTGCCAACATAAAAGAAGCTGATGATCATTCACCAAAAATAGATAAAATATCATCTGTTAGTAGCAAACATAATCCAGAGGTATATATGATATCATTATTTTGTGCAATACTTATAATTTAATATTTTTTAAGAAAGTTGGCTAACCCTCTATTATTTCTAGAATGGTGATAGAGTTGAACTAAACTCATCTCAAGTGAACATATTACCCATTCTTGAATTATCAAAAATTGTAAGTAAAATTTATTTTAATAAATTTATAGATTTAAATAGAATGGTTCAATGTTATTAAGTAGTGATCGTTAGGACTTATTCATTATATTATATGAAATCAGTACTTGCAGGGTGAAGAAATAATTTTATTGGATATCTCACAGAAAGAAGTAAGCAAAGGAATATTTATTTCTGATGATAAGATAAGATGTTGATGGATAAAAGTTTGGGAGATGTGATTTGTGAGGTTTCTGTTTCTTATGCAATTGAGCCCGATGCTCCATTGCTTGTAAAGGACAAAAGTTGATCTTTAATGAAACATGCTGTGGGCACTCACATTATTTGATGGAAAGATTATGTATGTATATGTGTACATTATTGGTTTAATAATGATTTATACTATCTCTGAAATGATGTATATTTATATGATTCCTTTGTTTTTGCAGATTCAGGTGATATAATAGAAGGTGTTAAGGAAGAAATTGAGATTTTACAAAGTTTACTTTATATATCTTTATTTTCTTTATGAAGTAGCAAAATAGTTGGAACTTATCTTATGATATGTTTTGAGTTCTAGTATTTACTTTCTTTTGAAATCAGTACTATGTTTGTTTGTTGTTCTTTGGATTTTGATGAAATTAATAAAGCTGTTGAGACAATATTTTTGTAAGACTGTCATTATGTATGTTAAACTATATTTAATATAATGATAAAAATTATCTTGTTTATAGTTATTTTATGTCTTTCTATTTTTATTTGTTATTACAGCTGATCCATATTTTGAAATTGTATTGAGCATGACTATATTTAATTATATACCTATATTTTATTATTGATAGTAGAGGTTCATTTATACCTACACTTTGTTAATTCCAACGAATTTTAATTCGTATGTATTTAATTACCCATGTTTCTAATTCGTATGTATTTAATTATCCACGTTTATAAAGGAGGGTATAGACTAGATTTGTACCCATGTATATAATCTTACCTATGTTAGATATTACATGGATAAAGCATGTCCACACACATGAAAAAAACGTGGATATAAGCTATAGCTACGCTGGACATACCTACGTTTAACCAAACGTGTGTACCAATGTGGGTGTAGACATATATCCACATTTTTTAAGCTTTTATCTACGTATTTTCTACGTGGGTGCAGCTCAGTTTTTTTGTAGTGAGAGGCTATCAGCTTTTCATCATACCCTACTGCAAGCATCAAAGTGTGCCACAAACTTCCTCTCCAGCTGTTCAAAGGAGTCAATGCTCCCCGGCTTAAAGCGAGAGTACTAGACTCTAGCCGCTTTATGAAGTGTCGCTGGGAAGGCAGTGCAGAGGAGGGCATCGGTCATCCCGTGGACACACATGAGGGCCTTGAAGCTTTCAAGGTAATCCAAGGGATCCATGGTCCCATTATAGGGATCTAGCTAGGGCATGCAGAACCAGTAGAGAATCTGTTCTTCCTAGATCCGGTGGGAGAGAGGAGGGCAGGTGTTGTAGCCCACCAGCTGATGGGAAGCACCCTGGAGATCAACAAACTGGTGGGTAAGGTTAGCCAGTCTGTGCTCGTGTTCCTCCAAGCGCTCCTTAGCTTGCCATCGAATGGCCTTGTCAGTCGATCCCTCGATCGAGGCCATCGATGGGGAAGAAGGCAGAGACTAGGGGAGCTCTTGCTTAAATCCCTGGTCATGCCTCCACCATGATGCGATGGCCATCGTAATTCGAGTCCATGGAGTGGTGCTCTTTGACGGTCAAACTATTCTAGCACTTGTCGTCCAGGGCACACTAGCTTTTCCACGGGTGATGCAGGGAGATGGATATGATGCATGTTGAGATTCTAGGCACTGATACCACTTGTTGGGAGAATCCGGATCAGCGCCTATATCGCAAAAGCAACCTATTCTTAGATTCAAGATTTATAAGGAGATAGAAGAAGAGATGTAGAAGAGAGATATAGGAGAAAAAAGAGATTACTTTATTATTCCTTAGAGAAGAACCTTGATACTATCAAGACATTCGCCTCCTCTCACGAACCAAGAAGAAGCCCCATGCATGAAGTCCCCATGCGTATCCCTTCTCCAAAACCAAGAAGCTCCACACGATCAAGACCAAGAAGAAAACCTCCACGTGAAAACCCTCATGCGCCCTCTTCCTTCTTCCTTGAACCGTCGGCCTCCTAAAACCGTGAAGAACTCCCACGGTCTCTCACAAGCCCAAGCCCCTTCACGGTCCTCTCTTTCACCAAGGACACTCAAACCATCGGTCCCTCCTTCCTTTATATAAGGGTGGTTTGAGTTCTTGATTCTTGTTGGGTGTTAGACTTCTTGGATAGTTAGGCTTCCTAGGACCAAATAAGTTAGGATTCCTTAGTTAGGCTTCTTAAGTGGTTACAACCAACCAACTAAGCTAACCTATTAACCAACTGAACCCCCTTTCATACCTAGGGACAAGCCAGCTAGACCTGGACCCAACCCCATAACCTAATTGGGTTATGTTACAATCTCTCAAAAACTTTTCCCAACAAGTTAATGAAAATATACTCAAACCCGAGCCCATGTACATCTATGTCTCACATGTTCTCTCAATCTTGGATCAAGCCCCCTGACCCAACATGACTCTGGGGCCCTTGGAAACTTATAAACCTAAGCCTTCCAAACCGGTGTGCCTTCCCCAGAATACCTCCAAGATCTCTGGAACACCTCCAAAAATCGCTTGGCACACCTCCAAGCTCCCAAAGATCGCCTCGAACATCCCTGCCATGGCATCCCAAGTCTCTTCAAAGCTTGGAAGTATCACACAAAACCCTACAATCTCCACCTTGGTACCTCCAAGCTTTGGCAAACCTGGCAATGTCCTCCTGCACAACCCTGCTGTAATTGCATCTTGACAGCCTCTTGTGCAGACCTCCTTGCCTCTGCCAACACCCTTCAACTGCTGAGATCCCTTGGAGGCCTTTGGGATGATTGCCTCCATGACTGAAGATCCTTGCTTGTACCCTGGCACCACTATTGTAGCCTTCCTTCTGTCCGGTAGCTGCATCAATCTTTTCCTTGTACTTTCCTGGAGAGACCACAGTGATCCTAAACCAGCACTCGCTGCAACTGGAGCTCTACCTGACACCATCTCCTTAGAGCCATGCCTCACTACCTATGCACATTGCTTGACCTGCCTCGGTGCACCTCTGTCGATCATACTAGGATATGGCCAATATCCCTGCACCTCCCACTCTGAACTCATGTCGAATCCTGCTCCACCTGTGAAGCCACCTCTCCCCGGTGCTCCACCTAAGACTGAAATCCCCCTGATGCCATAGAATGAAATCCTGAGGCCAGCCACTCAATGCTGCCCTACTGAGCCTACCGCTACACCTCATACTCCATCGCTACCTCCTCGAACCCTTCACATCCCATGAACCCCTCCGAGACCGTTTCAGATACATTGCACCCCATACGCTCATCCAAAATAACCAAGAGCTCATCCAACTCTTCCTCTGACCTAGCAACTGAACCTAAGAAATCGGAACTTTTTCTTTCTCCATCCTTATACTTCTTTCTAAGCGGACACTTTCGCTTAAAGTGCCCTGCTATACAACACCTTAGCACTTGAATTCTCTCTTGCCCTTCCGATGCTTTGTTCCATAAGTCTTGACAAGCTCCACATGACCATCTGCACCCTTCCTGCTGTCTCCAATGCTGATATCTTCTCGTTGAAGCCATCTCGCCTCCTTAGCTGGAACATCGACTAGTGCTCCACCATATTCCTGACCTCGAACTCATATCTTCCTGCTCTATCGCCATGATTGTAACACTAACCTGTGCTTCCATAGTGCACCCAGATGCTGTGCAAACCTAACGCCAATGTTAGACCTCTTCTGCAAAAACAACCAATCCTGATCCGTCATCCCCTCTGGCTTTTCTTCCAAAGCCACGTCTAGAAAATTATGCACCAACAAATCCTCCACCCGAATCTTCCACATAGAGAAGCTTCCCTTTCCATTAAATTTTTTAAACTCCACCTTGCTGCCATTATTCATGGTTGATCAGGCCACGAATAATAACTCCAAAAGGCTGGATTTTAGAAATACCTCGAAGGGATCCTGGGATAGAAATCCACAATGCATAGATAGCATGCGGACGGGTGTAGCAAAAGACTGGCATCTTCTTCCTTCTTGGGGATAAACCAGAAAGCATGCCTCCTTGCCTTGAATCCTCCTCTCCCAACACTCGAACAAGGCTCTGATACCACTTGTTAAGATTCTAGGCACTGACACCACTTGTTGGGAGAATCCGGATCAGTGCCTATACCATGAAAGCAACATATTCTTAGATTCAAGATTCACAAGGAGATAGAAGAACAGATGTAGAAGAGAGATTGTTTTATTATTCCTTGGAGAAGAACCTTGATACTATCAAGACACCCGCCTCCTCTCACAAACCGAGAAGAAGCCCCATGCATGAAGTCCCCATGCATATCCCTTCTCCAAAACCAAGAAGCTCCACACGATCAAGACCAAGAAGAAAACCTCCACGTGAAAACCCTCACGCGCCCTCTTCCTTCTTCCTACAGTCGGCCTCCTAAAATCATGAAGAACTCCCATGGTCTTTCACAAGCCCAAGCCCCCTCACGGTCCTCTCTTTCACTGAGGACACTCAAACCATCGACCCCTCCTTCCTTTATATAAGGGCAGTTTGAGTTCTTGATTCTTGTTGGGCATTGGACTACTTGGGTAGTTAGGCTTTCTAGGACCAAACAGTGTAGGACTCCTTAGTTAGTTAGCTTCCTAAGTGGTTACAACCAACCAACTAATCAACCAACCAACTAAGCTAACCTATTAACCAACTGAACCCCCTTTCACACCTAAGGGCAAGCCAGCTAGACATGGACCTAACCCCATAACCCAACTAGGTTATGTTACAATTTCTCAAAAACTTCTCCCAATAAGTCAATGAGAAAATACTCAAATCCTAGTCCATGTACATCCATGTCTCACATGTTTTCTCAACCCTGGATTAAGCCCCCTGACCCAACATGACTCTGGAGCCCTTGGAAACTTATAAACCTAAGCCTCCCAAACCTGTGTGCTTTCCCCGGAACACCTCCAGGACCTCTAAAACACCTCCAAAAATCACTTGGCACGCCTCCAAGCTCCCAAGGATCGTCTCGAACATCCCTACCATGGCCTTCCAAGTCTCTCCAAAGCTTGGGAGTATCACACAAAACCCTACAATGCGGCTCGTGGGCTTTTGGGGGCCATAGTGGCTTTGGCCATAAGGGTCCCCGGCTATTGTTGTGTCACCATGAACCGGTGCTGGTATTGCAAATGATGCACTACTACGGTCAGAGATTGGACCTGCTGCACTAGCACGGCGACTTGCACATGCTGATCCATCGATGGTGGAGATGGTGGAGTCAAAGGCTCCACCTCCTGCTGTGCCAGTCTTCATGATGAGATGGGTTCCCAACATGGCTAGGGGAAGCTTCCCATGAGCATGTCATGATCATCAAGTCATCGTGATGAGGTGGGGGACTATCTGTTGTGTCATGCTTTCATGCTCCCAATTCTGCCTCCACCTTCCTGGTGCACCAATCTGTTGCTATCAATATCGCCTCCTGCCTGTAAGCTTGGTGGGTCTCGGGACCACATAAGATGCTCCAGGCATCGTCGGATGCCTCGTCATGGAACACTCCTAGTGGCCGAAGAGTCCTGCAAAAAAGAGGAAACCTGGGTCATGGATCCCAGCAGGGATACTTTGATGATCAAGTTAGTAGGGCATTCAAGGGCAACAGATCCTCTATCATGGAGGCCTCGCTGACCGTTTGTGAAGATGGTTTTTCAAAGGGAAAATATATTTTTTAAGCGATCAAAGTGGCTTGTACCTCTTTATTACTCTCTTACTTATGTTTCCTTTTTTCTCTTCTAACCTTCATCAGAGGTCTCTCTTATCGATATATATATGGTAGTCGATGTAAGTGAGCCAGATTAGGTATCCTGGTAGTGCACCCTCCTTGAGAGGGGTGCGGGCTTGGCAGGACCTCGTGGATAGGGACTAGAGTCCCAACAAGGCTCCCTCTACAATGGATGCAGGTGATGTGCTGTAGTGCACTCCCCTGGAGGAGGGTGCAGGCTCAGTAGTATTTCATGAGATGGAAACTGGAGTCTCGACAGGGCTCCATTGGCAGTGAGTGTAGACGGCATGCTATAGGATTTATTTTCTTGAGGAGGGTACAGATCCCACAAGGATCGAGCCCCGGTAGGATCTCCTGCATGGGAGAGGGATGGCATGCCGCATGGCTCCCTATTTCGATAGAGCACATCTCTGTGGGGGGCACAAGGCAGGCGAGGCACCATTCTTCCTTTACGACAGCTCCAGCAAAGATAATGACCCCGCTCTCTTCAGTCACCATCTAGCCTCGTCGGGGCCAAACAGGGGGCACATGCTTGTCTGGGGTTGCGCATCCTTCAGTCTTTTCTTCCTCCCTCAGCTCGCGAGAGCCACTTCCTTTCACGATCGAGGTTTAGACCGGCAAGGAGCTCTACTCGGCCAGGAGCTCTATCCTGCCAGGAGCTCTACTCTACCAAGAGCTTTACTCAACTAGAAGCTCTACTGGGTCGAGGCACGGATCGCTTGTGCCATATCAGCAGTCAGCCATGTTGGATCCGAACTGCCACATCAGATGCGGTGCCATGTCAGCCACCCGGATTGCTAAATATGGGTGCCACATCAGCATCTAGCTTTATCAAGTCCATTATGAGAGAATCCCATTCTCTTTCAAATATGTCATAAACTCACTAGTAAGATATTCACATCCTCGATCAAATTGAAGGATTTTAACATACTTGCCAGTTTGTTTCTCTACTTTATTATAAAATTATTTGAACATCTCAAATGACTCAGACTTATGTCTCATTAAGTAGATATATGCATACCTCAATAAATCATCAGTATATATGATGAAGTAGTGATATCCACCTATAGTTAAAGTATTCATGGATCTACATATATCAGTATGTATTAGATTCATAATCTTAATGGCTTTTTCATCCTTTTCAATAAAAGGTGACTTAGCCATCTTTCTAAGAAGACATAATTTGCAGGTCAGCAATGATTAAAAATCATTGATCTCGAGGATTCTCTCTTTAAATAACTTGTTCATCATATTCTTGTGGATATGACCTAGCCTATAATGCCAAAGGCAGACATTAAACATATTTTCTATCCTAGGATATTTGTTGGACATATATATTATATTCACATGTTATGATAAAATATAAATGTCATTCTTTAATTATCTATGCATTATAGTAAACTATTCAAAGTGATATTATAATACTATCTGTTACAGTAGTAACCAATCCATTCGGCCCTAACACGACATCCCCCTTGGTAGCTGATGAGGCCACGTACTTCTCCACCTTGGCCCCACCTTGGCCGTGAGAGGAGTCCTGTTTCTTTACTGCCCTGTCTGCGCCGAGGTCAGCCCCAGGTCGGCTCCAGCTGCGCCCAGCTTGGCGCCTCGACCAAGCACTCTCCAGTTGTGCCCAGTCCAGCATGCCTGTGCCCAGGTCAGTTCAGATCCAGACCTGGGCCCGTGCTAGGGCACTAGGCCCGCACTAGACTCGGGCCCGCACCAGGGCACTAAGCCCATGCAAGGCTCACGCCCGTGGCAAGACCCCGCTCCAGCTCTGGTTCAGCGGGACTCCAGCTCGGCGATGCCGCACCCCAGGTCCGGCTCTAGGCTCGCCACTGCCTAGGCCGACACATTGCCAACGCTCCGCACGGCTCCACCCTAGGCTCACTACTGTGGCATGACCTTGCAACGCGCCTCCGACCTCTCCAACTCGGTGATGCCGTGCCCCAGGTCCGGCTCTTCTGCCCACAGCAGCTCTAAGTCCGGCACTCCCGCGCTCTCGGTCCGGCTCAGCCCGGCGGGACTCCGCTCGGTCCGTCGCTCCCGCGTCCCAAGTCCGGCCCTTCCGCCCGCACCTCGGCTCCGCCTGCTCCGGCCCTAGTCCGCCCGCGGGAGGCCGCACCTCGACTCCGCCTGCTCCCCCGTCCGGTCACCGCGCCAGCACACGACTCCACCCCCCCTCCGTGATCCGGCTCCTCCGGTTCCACCCCGCATGGCTTTGCTCGACGTGGGGGGCAGCAGGGCCCCGCTCCAGCTCCAGGCTCGCCACCACCTAGGCTGGCACATCGGCAGCTCTCCGCACGGCTCCGCCCCTGGCTCACGACCGCGGCACGACCCTACTCTTCCGCCCGCTCTGGCTTAGCCCGACGGGACTCTACCCGGCCCGGTGCTCCCGCACCCCAGGTCCGGCCCTTCCGCCCGTAACGGTTTCGGTACGCCCGACATGCATGGCGCCCAGTTCGGCATGCCTGCATGGCACCCGGTCTGGCACGCTCGTCCGCCCTAGTCCGGCGCGACCTCGGCACTGGCAGTGCCCCGATCCAGCAGGGTTCCATGCACCCCGATCCGTGCCCCAGCACGGTCGCGGTCCGACTCTGCTCTCCCGCGTCTGGCTCTGACCGGGGGCAGCGCGTGGATCTGTAACGCATGGGTTCGCACCCATGTGCATGAGCCTCGCACCTCGCCTCGACCAGCATGCATGAAAAGTCTCTACGTGCCTTTCCTCGGTTCGCATGTCTGTATGGCAGCTGGCACGTAAAGTCTAGTGCATCATCCCAGCCAACTCGGCACTTCGGTATCTCGGCCCAGTCCGACCACCGAAAGCATCGCACATTTCGACCTTGTCCAAGTGGGCCCGACACTTTTTCCAAGGATCCCATCCATGTTGATCCTGTGGCACGCCGCCTGCAAAGAGGGTCTGCATTCAGGTTTCCCAAGCCACTCCTTACATTAATCAGGAAAGAGTGCTCTGGCCAAGGCACTGTACCCCTTCACCAGCTCTTTGAACCTCCCAGAAGAGGAAGCCTCACAGGCCTATCCTAGCCTCACAGGCCTACATCAAGGAGAGCACACTTCCCCAAATGACAGAAGTCGTTCGTCTACATAGGACCAACATGAAGAGGTAAGGGGAGGTAAGAGATAACATACTCTCTTCATTCTTACATTATATTCCATTTTTATCACCCTCTAGAAGTAAGGAGTCCCCCAAGCTCTCCACCTCAGAGGTATTCTGTTCCCTTCGATTGTCCCACTGACTTGATCGTCGGAGTGTCTTTGCCGGAATCCCCAGCCCAAGTCTTCCCTGTCTTGCAGGTCTTCACTCGCGAGGGACGATACAGAGAAGATAGCTCCCCACCAGAGAGGCTCACAGGAGGACCACAGGACAGCTCCAAGTCCCCTTCATCCCTACAACGATCCCTCCAAGCACGGCGACTCCATCGAGCCCCGTGGCAGAGGGTATGTTCTCCTTGATCGTCTCCGACCGACGAGCTCGATGATGCTGGCGGGAGTCCACTCACCTAGGCCACGTAAGAGCTACAGGCCACGACGATCTAGACGGCAACACTATCTTTTATTAATAAATGATAATAATTTTTGACCAATAGACCTACAGAGATCACATTTATAAAAAAACAAGGATAATAATAACAATCACATAAAACAATGATATTAGTATCAAAAATAAGCTTGACTATTCCTATAGCTAGAACTAGAATAGATCTTCCATATCTAATGTTTAAAAATTTCTCGTCATCTTTGAATCTTATACTAACTTGAAGTCCCTGCAATGAATTACAAATATTGATAGGACTTCTAGTATCTAATACACAGATAGTAGTATTACAAATAAAAAAATTATAAGGTGTTATTATATAAGTACCTTATCCAGTAATATCTTGTTTGTTCTTCTTCTTTCTTGGCCTATTCAGGTTTAGCAAGATAATATAAAGAAGAAAATCCCTCTTCTAGTATCCCTGCTTCTTATAATAGAAGCATTCAGTTTGAGTCTAGTCAGCTTTCAACTTCTTTGTCTGAATTGGCTTAATCATCATAGCACTTTATACCTTTTTCTTAATTTTCTTCTTCTCTTTTTTAAAGGAATAATGTCATGTCGAACCTCTTACTACATTCATTTATCTTTTATGGAGTTGATGATCCTTCTCATAGGTCTGTAGTAATTCCAACAGACCATGGTAGTTTATTATAGGCCTTGTCATTTCGTAATGATCAAAAAAAGTCAATGTAGAACTTTGATAAAGAATTAAGGATTGCATCCTTTTCCAGCTGTTCATGCAGGAAAAATCTAAGTTTGCCTAGACACTCAATCGGTTCGATCATGTATAATAAATGATCAATAACTGAGGCCCCTTCCCTCGTCCTTGTATTGAAAATCATACAAGATATTTTGTACCTTTTAACATTATCGGGAGTGCCAAAGGATCCTTTCAACACTTAAAGTATGTCCTCTGGCTGAATATCCTCAAACTTGTGATTTAATTCGTTATTCATGGATGCCGACATAATACAATAGACTATGGTTCGATCACTGAGCACTTTTGGTAAGTGTCTCAAGTTGCACTACGAGCATTCTGAGCAGGCTTCTTAAGTATTGGATCTGTCAGCATGTATAAAATCCATTTGTGCTCCAGGACTATTTTCAGCTTTTGATACTAACTATCAAAATTAGATCCCATTAATTTTTTATTGTCTAATAATGAATGGAGTGACAAAGTGATGGCTATATTAATTTGAAAGGAGAACATGATCTAATTAGTATATGAATTATTAAATCATAAAGACTTGGATTTTAATTTAAAGGTTCTCTAACTATTTTTGATCAAATTGGTAGCCTCTATCTCCAATTCAAAAAATTTCATCATTTCCTTAGCAAGTACCAGAATTTAATAGACTACACATGAGCTGACTTTGGCCAGCTCATCCATGTGCATCTAAAGGTAGGTTCTTAATCAATTATTTCTTTAAAAAAATTATAATAATAATTTTATCCCATGAACTAATCAGTAAGCCTTTGGATTATCATTGAAAGCTTGGTTAGGTCCAACCATTAACATGACATGACTGAGTACTTTTAGCCAACGATGCCTAAGCCTGACTTTGGCCGGCCTATCTGACCATCGTTTAGAAAGAAGTGCTAAGTCATCATAATATGAATAATAATTTCAATAGCTAGATGAGCATCAAGTCTTTAGACCTCCAATGATCAACAACTAATGGACTCATTATCACTCTCTTAATGGGAGGCTATGACTCAATTATTTCCATAATTTTGTCATTTAAGGGACCTAATAAATTTAAAGGATTTAATTAGTGAAAAGAGAAAAAGACATGGACTAATCAACAATCCTCCCACTAACTTGATCAAGTGATGAGGGTCGAATCACATTAGTCTAAGGGCTCCTAGATCAGTTAAACTTATCTGCTTTACTGTCATAGGTTTGCTTGAATCGATGAGCTTTTTAATCAAAATTTGATTGACCAAATTGGCCAAGTAAGTGAGATCGATGGGAGGGTTCCATCGTTAACCTCTTTTCTTAGACACCAACGGAGTTGGCTAGGTAAGAGGTAGTCCCAATTAATGAGCATGATCAAATGCCAAACTTACCTTAGGTACCAATTGATTTATTGGTTTTGATTAGACTAGCCTAAGGATCGGATCTAACCACTGATCCAAAATTAGGTTCATTTGATAATATAGACTTGATAACCTATCACTATAGAATTAATACATAGACCTTTTGACCTAATCTTAATCAACTTTTGATTAGTTTAAATTAATTTCTCTAAGATTCATATTAATTAAATTCTAATCATAGGTCTAACTTGGAAATTTAGCCTGATTCGATCTAATCTAAAATCCAAGTTTTATTAATTGACTTTTGATCTTTAATTTACAATTTTAGATCCAATCAACTCTTATTTTTAGTAATTAATCATAATTTATTTTGCTGAAATCAGATCTAAATATTTTTATATACATTATATATTGATAAAACAATTTTAGATCTAGACTACATGGTTTAATGCAATTACTAAAATTAAGTTTACAATTTATACTCTAAATATAAAATATGATGTAAATAATTTAATTTCAAATTAATAATAGCAAAATCAAGATTAAACTATGAAAAATCAGATCTAAATTATTGAAATAATTTTAATAAAAATATTCTTTCACTTCACTTGTTCATGAAATATAACCATGAGAGACATCCCTATATACAATAAAAGATCTCATTGAATGGAAAGAGAGGGTCTTTAAACCCTATTTTTCTTCTATGACCGGATGGTCATGATGATCAACCCAATCCAAAGTAGTTACTCGGATTAAGATTTACATTAATCAAATTATGTCAAGAATCGAGACTCTGATGCCACTATTAGAAAACTAGGCCAGAGTTTCATGTATTGATTTTTTTAAAAAAACAATGAAAGCAAAATAGATTAAAATAATTTTAATCTCTAAATTATGCATTAGAACAATTCTAAAAACTTATCCTATAGAATTGTGATAGGATATGATTGATTATAGATACTGAAAATAAAATTAGCATGCATTGATCTACCGATGCATGCTATAGATCTAATCTACAACCATAAATAGGATCGAATTCCATATCCCATTATAGGTCGATGAACATTGTTGTTGATGAAGTATGGTAGAAGGTCTGGATGTTGCCTTACATCGGACATAGGTTTATATGTTGCCTTACATCGTACAGGATGTCCGGCTTCTACGAAAAATCCACATGAAGCCATGAGAAATCACCTTTCTTATAGTGCTAACTCCGTGTGAAGGCTATGGATGGCTGATCTAAAATCTTCCTTCATTTTTTTTTGGTTCCTCCAAGAAAAATAAGAAGATAAAGGATAAGGAGGATCAAATTAAAGAAGAAAAAGAAACCAAAACCAATTTTTCTATTTTGTTTTCCTTCATTTCTTTCTCTCTTCTCCCTAATGCCAAGAAAGAACTCCCATGCTCAACTAGTTTTTATGCCCTACTCCCAATTTTTTTACGGTATTTCTAATCTGAAAGTCCACAAAAATCCATCTCTTATTCTTGTGCAAATCCAAAAAAAATTAATAAAAATAGTAGCATGGAGATTAGGATAAGATATTAGAATAGATTTAGAAGTTCTATTTAGACTAAGAGTTGACTTATTCAAAACAAATTCAAATTAAATTTAAATCAATTCAAATAAATTTGAAAATTTATCTATACCCTCATAATCCAAAAGAGACAGAGGGAAGATATCAAAATAAATTTTTTATTGAGACAATATACAAAAAAATAAAAAATTGATGGAGAACAAGAGGGCACATTATCCAATTTTGACATGGTCAAACCAAATACAAAATAATATTAAAATTCCTTTTAAAAATTATTTTAACTTAATCCCAGTCAAAATGGATAATAGAGAGGGTGTAATTATATTTTGATATTGAGATTCTTCGTACGAAAATTTATTTTTTCATGGAGAACTAAGTAGCATAAGAAAAAAAACTAAATTCCTATGTTTGGCTTGATCAAACATAATTCTAATTTCAATTTAATTTGATTTGATTAATTTAAATAGCTTGAATATAATTTAATTAGGATTCAATAAACTTAATTAATCAAATAATTAATTAAGTCTAAATTCAAATTAAATTAAAATTAAAATTCTTTCGTGATTGGGTTATTGAATGACCTAATCGAGTGAAATTTAATTGAAATAAATTCAATTAGATTTGATCAAATTTTTTCGCTAAATTAATCAACCCAATTAGTAATCTAATTACTAATTAACCCTTCTAATATTAATTATTAATTAATTAATTAATTATTTATAGCTTTTGTATAGGATAAATTATTGATTATATTTATAATTTTGCCATGGGATAATTTTTAATCATTGATCAACCATCTTGATTAATCAGAAATTTCTATTATATATGACCTTGTAGGTTTAAACCTTAAACTGGTAGCTTAGGAATGATTTTCTGAACTAATCAATATGACCATCTAGTATTGGTGCATGATATCTGGATAGGTTGAATGATGGAAAGCAATATTCAGAAACTTAGGCTATAGTTAATATATAGTTCATCCCTTTGATCCAATGATCAGGATGAATTCAAAGTCTATTACCAACTCCAAAATAAGTGCATCTAAATATGTCTCAACATGCTAAATCCCGTGACTCCTCACCAGGATTACACATGCATAGGTTTTGCTAAATTAAAATACTGCTGAGCATTTACTTCAGCAACTTGGAGTGGTTAATCCTTTCTTGACTTAACACTGACTTAACAAGTACTTGATTGTACCAAAAAACTTTTTATCACTAAATTAGAAATCCAGATAATCCGGTACCAAAGTATAGTGAGTTGCTTGCCAAAATCATCATGATAGTATAAGGTTAGAGAGATATTTATGCTTATATCCTTTTTATAAGATACTGACAGCAGAGTATTCCATAAAATTGGTCACTATTTAATAAGATGTACTTCTACACTTATCTACATGCCATATCAATATCTTCATATTTCTTGATTAAGAGGATAATTAATCTATATGGTATACAGTGATCTATTTTTCATAAATATTATCGTTATAAGTAAAAACATATCATTTAATCATGAATCGATTTAAAAATCACTTGATAAATTTTTTTTATTGAACTAATATAGTTCTAAGAACTTCAACATTTTAGTATTTACATGAAGATGACAAATAGTATTGAATTACCAAAATAAATTTTATTTTATTAATAATTTATATATATTATAAAATAATTTAATTATTTATAATTTAGATGATTAATTTTAAAATATTTTTTTATCATATAATTTTTAAAAATTTTGATCAATTTTAACAGCCGCATGCGTTTTTTTTTTTATTGCCTCGCATGCTTGATTTAATGGGAAGAAGATTGAAATCACATGACGCCACGCGAGCGCAACTTCGGCCAATTGGGAAACACGGTGCGCGCCACGTTGGATTTTCTACACCGCCCCCGGCGTACAAAGAATTTACTCCCAAAACGCGCCGCGTAGTCATTTTTACGCTTATTGATGCACAGATATGAGGAGACCGGGAAACCAACCGGGCTCTGTTATTTTTGCGAGCAGCCGTCACTAGCCTCCTTCTCCTGTGCCGTCGCCGTGCCGCCGGCGTCACCTCTCGGTCGAGAAATCTTGCTTCCCTCTTAGGCCCTAGACCGGCCATCGCCACATCTCCCAACCCTATTCCTAATTGATTCGGGCGGGATCAAAGGCGGGAACGGGACGATCGCCCTAATTTCCTAACCATCCTCTCCCTCTCGGTGGATCTCGGCACCCCGCCACCATTTTTAGCTCCCGGTCTCGAGCTCGCTCGACCGATCTTGGAGTTCTCTGTCCTCTGGATGAGCTCGCTGGCCATCGACTAGATCTTGAGGTACCCTCGTCGGGTCTTGAATTCCATTTCTTACTCTCTCTCTCTCTTCTCCGATCTAGATTTCTCGGTTCGTGGTTAGCTTGTTTGGAGGCTGAGATCTCTGTCATGTGTAGTTTTTTTCTTAACAAATTTCTCGATAACGATGGAGTGTTTGCTCTCTCATGGAACTGATTCGTATAGATTGATGAATTGCGCGATCTTGAAGAATTTATCGTTTTAGTGGGAATTTGTGCGATTGATTTCAGGCTGGTCAACATGATGAGTTCCGGACGGAGTAAAGGGATTTTCGATGGGCTGCCAATTCCTGCTGATAAGTCTGTAAGTTCCAAATGCTGAGCAGTAATCTTTCTCCTCTACCCTAGTGCTTTTATTCATCAAGTTTCTAAATAAGTTTCCGTCATTTTACAGTCAAATAATCATCCAGAATGTGGATGATACAATTTGCGTGAATTTTTGTCAAGAAAGTCATTTGGATGAAACCGTAATAGTAGTATATCAGTATATGCTAACATGAAATGGACAGTTGAATAAATCAACACTCATTCACTTGTCAGCATTCATTAAAAAGCTAGTTTAAGCAAGAAGAGCTGATGGAAATTTTATTCTACATGAAAAACTCAAAGAGGAGTGTGAATTACCAACCATGATTGAGAAAAGCAAAATGTTTCCAATCTGAACCTTATGATCTTGATATTGCTTTTTGTATGCTACCAATTCACTCTTGTTGATGTTCGTGCTTTCGGACCTGTCCCTTATCTTCTTGCCAATCTGCTAGCATCACGTAACTTGGCTTTGTTCTACCCTACCATTGGTGGGAAACTCTCTTGATAGCATATCTAGGTTAAGGACCATTCACATCGTGTTATGAAAGGCTAAATTCTTGGAGCATGCATCCTCATGGTAAACTTCACTTACTTTATATTAGGAGTCATTGCCTCTCAATTCCAAAAGTCCACACCATATCCTTGACCTCCAAGGTTATATATAACTAAAAACATTGTTATTTAAGTAGTGATATGTTATATTAAGGGTCTAAGCTAGAATTCTTCTACTTGGTCTAGCAATAATCACCTTTAACAAAATCAAGCAACACATATTTGATCTTTCACTACATAAAATATCATCCGAAAAAGATGGATCAGCAAGCATGTTAAAAAAGATACAACGATTAGCCACTCTTTGAGAATTTATAGATCTTTGGTCAAGATGAAGCCTTAATATTTTCTCATTATATACAAGTAAATATGCTAGCACTAAGCAGTTCTTCTTGGTCAGCTCCAACAGTAAATATATTGTATATAAGAGAATGAAACATGAACAAACAAAAGGGGACCGGTGAACTAACAGCTAATTCCAATAACAAAAGCAAGAGAGTGAACAAACTAATGAGCAAAGCACAAGGTCCCTGGTTTTATTGTTCATCAGGAGGGTTGTAACCTGTTGATTGTGGTTGCTTTGGAAGGGTTAGCACACTTATTTCTAACAGAAGAGTAATAAGGAGATGAGGAATGGAGGGTGGAAAGAGAATGAGAGGAAGTGGGATATGGTTATGGAAAATGGGGACTCCACAACCAAGAACCGTTTTCTTCAAGTCCACCCCCCCAAAAAAAAGAGAGCTGATCTATGTTTTTTTATGTAAATATTTTTAAGAATAATATCATTTTGAAAAAAAAACTTTTTTGAAATAGTCATAATTGTTTAAATAGGAATTAGTTATGTATTCTTGAAAAGTGGAAAAGGTTGGCAGAATAATGATTTGCATAATCAAAATGAAATGTTCTCTAAATTCAAAATTGTTGTTTTTGAAGATAGCATATAGTTGTTTATACATCCTTAGTCCTATTTTTTTAGTTTGCCTTGTTGAATTCTTCAGGACCTATGTCATGTGTCCCGGTAACACTGGGCCATCTATCATGCATTTTATATTTGCATTACCATATATTATTTTTATCATATAATTATTAAATCTTTTAGATGCATGCATTATCTTATATTTGCTATGTACTAGGTGCAAAATTTAAGACAACCTATGAAGTTTATGTAACTGCAGCATACATATTAGCTACTATGGACTATATGTATTTTAATAATTTGTATGGATTTTTTTAAAAAAATTTTCACTTCCCATCTTATCACCTCCTCCTAGAACAAATTGCTCTTCCAAAATCTTGAAGATTTCTGCATCTAATCCATGGATGGGTTCATATATTCAAATGCATGTCAAGATTTATTGTTCATACTTGCTTTTTTTGTCTAATTGGCAGGTATGTTTTAGCTTGAAATCATCATCATCATCATCATCAATACTAATTATAAGTTAATCTAAGAAATTAGTAAAGTGTTTGTGAATATCATCCATTTCTTATTCTAGCTTATGTCTTCAACTGTGCAGTATTTGAGAGAAGGGCTTTCTCGAATAGATGAAAGTTGGGCAGCTGCACGTTTTGATTCTCTGCCTCATGTTGTGCATATTTTGACATCGAAGGATCGCGAAGGTGAAATCCAGTTCTTGAAGGAACAAAGCGATCTCGTCGAGGATGTTGTTGATGAAGTTGTACATTCATATCATCATGGTTTCAATAAAGCAATTCAAAACTACTCCCAAGTTAGTCAAAAGCTTTTCTATTGGATAGCTAACCATTGGCACTTTCTTGAATTAAAACCATCAATATTAATTTGCTTCTTTCTGCCTTCCCCAGATCCTGCGGTTGTTTAGCGAATCTGCTGAAAGCATTTCTGTGCTAAAGGTTGATATGGCAGATGCAAAGAAACTTCTAGGCTCTCGAAACAAGCAGCTGCATCAATTGTGGTATCGATCTCTTACACTACGTCACATTCTATCTCTGCTGGATCAAGTTGAGGGTGTAGCCAAGGTCTGTATCTCTTGCATCCATTCCATCATTTACAACAAATTCTGCATGCAACTAAAGAGAAATTACTAAGAATTGTTTTACAATCTGCAGCTCCATGTCACAGCATGCATGCTGGTATATCTCTATTTACCTTAAAGAGTGCTTTTGACTTTTGTGTGTGAAACTACCTTTTTCGCTTCCCTTGGTAGCTAGAATCTTCTATCTAAGATGCTTCACCCACTTCAAAACCTTATATTTGCTTATGCACTCATGCTTGTCCATCTTAAATCAGCAATCTCAAATTGCCACAACTTTTATAGATGTATGGTTTATTGTTCTTATAATCTTTTTGAATGCTTGAGTTATGTATATTCCTTTAAAGTGCATTAACTAATACATGTAAATTTTTTGCATAATAATATATCCTAAGTTTTTTCTTATATGAACTCTTTTAGAACTTCACTTCCTTGCTTTGGCACCAGCTTCATTCCCACACCCATTCTCATTATATGTAACTATAATATTTCTCGTGAGTTCTGACATTGTGCTTTCATTTCCTTTTGAGATTATCATGCATTGATTTATAGCTTATCACCCTTCTTCCAAGGATGGGCTGCTATAGGTTGAAGGGGCATGGAGTATCACGCAATTTAGTTGGTGTTTTGGAAGTTGAGCTATTGAAGGGTTCTAATAGGAGTTTTAATGTTGAGAAGGTCCACAGATTTCATATCTTATAAAAAAGAAAGTTTTTGTTTTAACCTTCTGGAGTCCAATCTAGAGGTGCTTAATCTTTCTACTTTTTTCCATTCCATTTTTTGAATTTTTATCTTGTAACCTTGTGTATAAGGCATGCTAACTAATTCATGGGTTTCAAGTTCCTATATGCTGTCTTTTTTTCAAAGACACATTGTTTTCCTAGGATGAGAAATTTGTATTTGTATTTTATTGTATTTTTGTTTTCAAGTAATCTTCACTTCAATTCTGTTTTTACAAAATATTATATTTAGCTTCGGTCTATTTTAGTCTCTAGGTGTGCTGAATGTATTTTAAAATTTGAAACAATCTTGTGCAAAATGTTGATCCTCCACAAAACAATCACTTCTTCTTTTGGGGCATGCTTTTCATTTTGAGCAAGCTCATATGCGAGTCAGATATATGAAGTATGAACCCTTATTGGGTGGCATCTTGTGCATACATTGTCTCTCCATTGTAACTTTATGATATTTGGATTTCTAATTGTTGAATGTTAGACTAATATTCTGTCTGCATGTTAAAGATTCATGTCTCCTTCCACACACATATAACTAGAATTAACTGAAAGACTTCATGGCATGCTACTATAACTGGAGTTATGAACAGAAAAGCAGTTATTTTGGGATCTCCAATGACAGTTTAATGACAGATCTAGAGGTGCTGGAGTAATTTTAAACAGACTCCAGATAACCTTTCCACTTCACATTTAGCAGTCAATCTGCCAATAATCAGGTCCTTCGATTCTGGTGATAGTGTTCTACTTCTTCTGCCAAAGGCATTGTTATAAAAGAGGAGATCAACCAGACACATCTAAAGGTGGTTGTTTAATTCTCAGAAAACAAGTCTGTGAAGTAGGTGGTGAGATCTTGGAAAGCTTTTGGAAGTCATAAGATGTGGAATAATTCATTTGGTTCTCTGTGTACACCTCATGTGCAACAGACAGACATGAATGGACATATGATATTTCTACACCTAATAAAACTGTTTACAATCCTATGCATGCTAGTTTCCCTAATAGTTACTGTCATCTGAAAGAAACAAATCTATCTTTTGGGGCATTCAGATGTTTTCTTTCTTTCTTTCTTCTTCTTCTTCTTCTTCTTCTTTATTTTTATTTTTTTTATTTTATTTTTTTTGATATAACGAAAAGGGTAGGGGGGAATGAATCCCGGTGTAGCTCCCCCATCGGGCCCCCAACCCGTTAGACGATTGGGGCATTCAGATGTTTTCTTTTGATCTTGTTTATATCGAACAAATAAGAACTGGTTGTGTACTATAGATACAGTGCACTCATTGCATATATGAATGTTCACAGGTTCCTGCTCGCATTGAGAAGCTGATCATAGAAAAGCAGTTATATGCTGCTGTTCAGTTGCTTGCCCAGTCAACATTGATGCTAGACAGAGAGGGCCTTCAAGTGGTTAGTTACAACTCTTTTAAACAACCAATTGTTTGTCATCAGAATTTCATAACGTGCTGGCTGGTCTATCTTTACCCAGGCCATGGTTTACATATTCTCTAGCCTGTTCTGATCAAAGATTTATAATTATGCTTACAAATAAACCAAGAGTCAGCTCATATCTTAAACCTTTTCTTTTGGGCAACTGGCTTTTGTTTTTGAGCAAGCTTTAAAAACTATGAGGAGGTTTTACATGAAAATTTTGCGGTGTTCATGAATGTTAATATTTTCCCTCAACTTGATGTTTTAATGAATTTTGCTTTTATGTTATGACATTACACTGCACATATAATTTATATTTGTTTGGATCATTCCTTCTTGTTTATTTTTGTAAACAATAATATATTGCTTGAATTCTTTCATCATCATGATCATCTTCAATTTATATGGAACAAGTTGGGAACTCTTGTTTGATGTAATAACAAAGAGGCTATTTCATTGAGAGCTAGAAGAACCTTAACAAGCCAACTCACAAAAGATTTATTGGAAGATCAATCCCATTATCACACAATCCTCTGCTTTAAAGCAGAAGTGGCAGAACTTAAGAACTAAGAAATAAATTTAAAAGGCGCAAGGAGTGCAATCCCTAGCAATATATAAAAAATAAAAATGTTACATTTATTTTGAGGAAATGAATATAATGTACTGATTTTGTTTTGTGTAGTTCACCACTGTCACTATGAGGCCCAAGTCTGGAGGCGTAGGGAAGGTCAAAGAAATGAGTATATTAGAGGACATGTAGGAGAGCTGTACAAATTCAGAAATAGTGATGGAGAATTGGTTGAGATGATTTGAGCATTTACAATGAAAATGGTAAGGGGGAAGTTAAAGAGTAGTACTTTATAATTTTGTTGAAGGATGCTGAAAGAGCAGGGAATGACCTCAAGTAACATGTAGCGAAGCTATGGAAAAGGATGTAAAAAATGTTTGAAATGATATTAGTTGTAGCCATGGATAAGAATTCTCAGCAAATGAGGTAAGGCCAGCACCAAATGGCTAGGACAAAGTTTAATGGCTTTAATTATGATTTTATTGCTATTGGCATGAGGATATTGATACTATGAGACACATGTTGATGATTAGACCTCTTCATGGGCTGGGTTGGGGTTTGCCTAAAGGTCAACACTACTTGCTCGGCTTGGCTTGGTTTTCGGGCCTACCTTCCGGGCATAGTTTTTGGAACTGTGCCGAATTGGATGGTTTGGGCCATTTCGAGCTATACAGGTGGCAAATCGGGATGGTTTTGACATACAAATCGGAACATCGATAACAAACGATGAAGGGAGAGGGAAAGAAAGGATGACACCGTCAGAGGCTAGCGGTGGCTCATCGAGGCCACCGGAGGGTCACGGAGGCCTCCGGGACTCCACATCCTTTGTTAGGGCCTCTAATCGAGAGATAGAGAGAGGGGGGAGGGAGAGACCAGAGAGCAAGGAAGGTGGCGGAGAGGGTGTCGAGGGTTGTTGGGTGGCTGTCGGGTGACGGAAAAGGTTCTCACTGAGCCGCTGCTATGGAATAGGGATGACGTCCCTTGTTCATTGATTTTTTGTAAAATTTTTTGATAGTAGTGAAGTCGGCAATGGATGTGCCGGCTTCACTATAGTCAAAAAGTTTTAATAGAAAAACATGTGAAACAGGGACAATCATGCTTGTTTCATGCCTGTGGAGCTACGAGTGGCATTTTGCTGTTTGACGCAAGGTTCTCGGTACCGGTACCGGGTGTTGTACCGGTGGCCGGTCGGTACTGAACCGTACCATGCTGACACACGGTATGGCGGGGCCGGTAAACCGGTATGCCCAATTTTTTTTTTTGATTTTTTTAGTTTTTTGTAATTTTAAGGTTTTTATTTTAATTTTTAAGGGTTTAGGGTTTAGGGTTTAGGATTTATTTTTTAAGGGTTTAGGATTTAGGGTTTAGGCCGGTTTAGGATTTAGGGTTTAGGATGGCGTACCGCTTTAGGGTTTAGGACTAAATACTAATATATAGGACTATTTTCAATTGAAATAAAAAAAAATGATAATTAAACTAAGATTATCAGTAATTAATGAAAGTAAAATGTTGCATAAACATATAATTACATATCAATGTCTAGAATCGGGTAGAGTGACGATGTCCATAAATATAGGGATCATGTATGTACTCTGTAGGAAATTCGGCATGTCCCTCCTGCCAGGCAGCATGATACTCCTGTAAGCTCATCCCAGGAGGTATGCGTGATAGGTCATAACTAATCGCAGATCCCTCTCTGATGTCCCGACTCTGAGAGCTGTCCAGAGACTGACGATATGGCAGTGCATAAGATGCATAAGATGCTCCAGGATAATAACCACTGGATGCTGACATCTCGGATGCACCATATGGATCATATGGACCATAAGCTGCCGGTAGCTGCGGATAAGAGGATTCTGAATATGAGGATGATCCAGATACATCCAGGGATCCTACTCTACGTGCAAGATCTGCAGCTGTATCGTGTCCCGAACGACCATGCGGAGCCCGTCGCCTATATAGAATTATATCATCATGAGGTCTATCAGATGGTGTTCCATGATCTGTATCCTGCGTGGCATTGAAAAACTGCGACTCCCCAGTGAATCGAATAAGACTAGGTGGCTGCGACTCCTGTCCTCCTGCCCCTCCGATCACTAGATCCTCCACTATCTGAAGCACTATCATCTCTGTCTCTGGTATCTGAATCTGAGTGGACTGAGTGCTCCGATGGAGGTGCAACTGCCTTTCCTTTTTCTCTGTCTCCAGGTCTACTAGATGGTGGGGACGGACGATGTGCTGTATCTGCTGGAGCCCTGTGAGGAATATGACTTGTTGCCTATTGTCCAGCATCCATCCCAGCCCACTAGCTACAAAACTGGCTGGTCGAGGAGGAGATCCTGGCTCATCAAGCTCTGGCGTCTGCTGCTGACCCATGACCCACCCAATCATTGGATCTTCATCCTCATCAACATATGAACTTGCAGTGGGATTAGGATATTTCAATTATATTTCTTCCTGAATACATTTTAGCCTCAACCTTAAATTATAGTGTACATACACAAGATCGTTGAGGCATTTCTGTTTCAGACGGTTCCTCTGTTTGGAGTAGATAAGACCAAATGTAGACTAGTTGCGCTCACATCCACTGGAGGACACCGTCTGGGAGAGGATCTTCACTGCAAGAACCTTTAAATTTTTAGCAGATCCATCAAAATGCACCCACCATTCAGTTGCAAAAGACATTACATCATTTAGAATTTTAGATTTGACAAAATAAAAAATTTAATCCTGATATAATATTAGACTTACTCCTTAGTAGTACCTACCAGGATTCATCTTTGATTTACTTCTGACCGCTACAGTGGATCCAAATGAATCTGTGCCCCCCTAAAAAATTTTGTCTGCTAGAAAAAAAATTGTTAGCTTGTTGAAATTAATACTATTAAAAATCATTCAATAATTTCAACCTAATTTATTTCTTCAAGGCATATAGCAGCGATATCTGGATCGAGCTCCACCTTATATATAACATTGCGTAGGGCAGACATAAGATCCTCATCCATGGCAATGTCCGGTACAGAGTACTGAAATCTCGGATTTAGATAGTAAGCTGCACATATATTTTAAAAATCAGTCAAGCGTACTTGTATCAATCTAATAAAAATTTAATTTTTAGGGACTTCATAAAATATTACGTACCTGCTATATGCAAATCCGAACTCATTTGATAACTCCACCGTCCATCAATGATCCGGATATACTTATATGCACGTGATGGATCTGCCTCCTGGATCTTTTCCTTTGCCCTTTGCATCATGAAATATAAGAAGCCCATCTGAGCATACCTCTCGAAGTCCACAGCACGAAGTATCTCATATAGAGGCTTAATAGCCTCCACTACCCTCTCAGCCCACTGCCAGAATGTCTGTCTTGTCACTAAATTCTCCATATTGCTTCCCTCAGTATTTGCCCTGGCATATCTGCTTTCCTGCCAGTCCTGACTGACAAACATCTGACGCAGCTCTGTTTTCTTGCTAAGAAGACTATCAAGTGCAATGTAATTAGTTGCAAACCGTGTGACCCCTGGTCTCAATATTTTTTTCCCTGTAAAGCTTCTCATTAATGATAAGATCCATGTATGGTTATATATAAATATGGTGATAGACTGTGCTAGCTCAACAATCTTCTGCACCCTGCGAATTTTACCAATATCCATCAACATGAGGTCTATACAATGTGCAGCACAAGAGATCCAGAAAATATGTGACCGCCGCTCCATCAAGATCTGCCCTGCGGCTCTATACTGTGGTCCATTATCAGTGATTACCTGCACGACATTATGCTCTCCTACCTGATCAATTATCTCCTTCATCAATTTGAGGATATAATTGGCATCGTGCACCTGATCTGAAGCATCAATAGACTTCTGAAAAAAAATCTTCCCATCACAATAAGTCAAAAAATTGACGATGCTTCATCTAGTAGGACCAGTCCAACCATCATATATTACCGTCAATCCATACACAGGCCACTTGCTCTGATATGAGGATATCCATCCTTCTAGCTCCTCCTTATTGCTGTCCAGAAGATGACCATAGATATCCCTCGATGCTGGAAGATCTACACTTGCACCAGCAGCCTGTATAGATGAAATAGCAGAGCGATAATAAGGATTGTTTGCTGCATGGGCTGGGATGTGACTGAAATGAAACCAAGAGGAGATGGCCCACCATATATCCTTCTTCTTATCCCTTTTCAGCATCTTGTCAATCCTCTGTTGCTTGAAATCTCTACTGGAAAATATATGTGGATCGACATCATGGATAGTGGCTCCCTCTGGAATGTCCCTGGGCCTGGAAGACTTCCTCCTACCGCCAAATGCTCCCAACATGGATGCAATACGGCCGGTGTCTCTCCTGACGGGCTCTCTGACTGAGGAGGTCCTCCTAAATTGTGTCTCAGACTCTCCTGGAGTTATAGCAGAAGCGGATCCCGATCCTGACTCAAAAGCTGATGGCCCAAATCGCTGTCTATGCCTGGCTGCCTCCTCCTGCTGCCTCTGCTCATACAAGCTCGCCTGAATAGTAGTCTCTATCTGTACCTCCTCATCAGAAGGAATAGATGCTTCCTCTGACTCCTTGGAATGATAAGAAGGTGGTTCTGCGGCTCTGCGGTCCACCTCTGCCTTCTTCTTTGCTGCTCTTTCCTTCCCAGTTTTGAAATCAGCAAAGTGTTTCTTCATCAACTGACGGACCTCCTGTGGACACTGTCGGCATGCAGATACATCAGGATAGCCGCTAGCCAAGTGTTGCTTCAACCTTGTTACCCCCACTTTTAAATTCGGTATTGCACCATTTACACCTCCAGTGATCCGACCTGAGAGCATCTTTCCATGTAATCAGTCAATGTCCTGCTCCGGATCCTTCTTCCTCCTTGATGGATCCATACCTGAATATTTAAATTACATATAAGGTCAATAATAATTTTTATTAATTAACAGTTTATTAATCTATTTTTTAAAATTTAATTTATTTTTAAATTTTTTTTTATTTAAAAAATTTAAAAAATAAAGAAAAATAAAAAAATTTTAAATTTTAGATTCATGTAGGATTTCATCATACATGTTACATATATTTTTTTAAGATCCTAGAAATGCATTAAAAGTCAATTTTTTTTCAATTTAAGATCTACGGGCACTATTCATGAGATGCACAAAACTTGAATAAATCGATATGAAATTTATAGTGAGAGTAGCTTACAAGCCCTAGATTAATAATTTATAATTACATTTTTTTTCCTAATTATTTTTTTTAATTAATTTATTAATCCGAAATTAATTTTTAATTTAAAAAATTATATACTTAACAAAAAAATTAAAATTTTAGTATCATTGTGTAGATCTATCCTAGATCTACCACATACTCTAAAATCATTGCCAACAAATAAATTTTGACAGCATTTCTTCTTAATTTTTTAATTTGCATGGATTTTAACAAAATTAAACGCTACGAAAGACGAAAATACGGAAAAAGAAAGGTATACGGACCTTGATTCTACCTACCCCTTCGATTTTTGCAGGTTGAATTGGGTTGAAATTGATCCACGAATTTTTTTTCTGCTTTTCCTTCCGCCGTGCGCTGTAGCAGAGAACACAGAGAGCTCGTAAGAGCTCTCTGTGCCTTTCCTTAATTAAAAGGAAAGGCATCTTCCCCCCTTCGACAAAACGTCACATGGCTACAGTGGCCATGTGACAACAAAAAAAAAATTTGCCCTCCCTCTTTCCAAGCCGTACTGAGCCGAACCGGGCTGATCCGGGCCGAATCGGCCGGTTCAGGCCCGTTTCGACCGGTTCGGGTCCGGTTCGGGTCCGGTTCGGTGCGGTAAGGTATTATTTTTTTGTTTTTTAAAGGGGCTGTGCCGTTTTTTAAAGCTGGCCAGCCGGTTCGGCACGGTTTGGAGAACGTTGGTTTGACGGCTAGTTGGAGGCCCTCTGGTAGCCTCTCTGTTGCCTTCCCTTTCCTTCTTTTTTTTCTCCCCCCTCATCTCTATCTCTTTTTGTAGTCATTTTTTTCTCGCGAATGATGCGGAGCCACGGTGGCCCCTGCAGCCCTCTGGTGGTCACTGCCAGCATCTTCAGCACTTCCATGTCCTTCCCTCCCCTCCTCTCCTTTTCTCTTTCCCTCTTTTTCTTTCTTTTCTTCCTCGGTTTGTTCGTTTTTGTATCAGTTCATACCGATCCGGTATGGTATGGGCCGTACGACTTGTACCGTCGGTTTGCCAAAATAGGATCCGGTACCAATTTCGAAAACCTTGCTTCTAGGCTCAAGCTTGGCCTTTACTCGGGCTTGGATATTTAGGCCGGGCCTCGGGCTTCATAGTCCCCCCCCCCCCCCCCTCTTTTAAATTTTTAAATTTTAAGTTTTATATCAATACAATTATTAAACTTAGACTGTTCCATTTCCATTTGGTAATATTTTCTTTTAAGTCGTTCTTCTCATACCAGTCCATCTTATATATATCATTATTTATTTAAACATGATTATTTTTTACTGGTGTTCACATAATGTAAATTTAAATTTTATTTTCATTTTTCAGCTCAAACATGCATTGCACATATCTGGTTGCTATTCTAATAAGAATGAGGTCTAGGATTCCAGAAATTTCAAGATATGTAGTTTTTCGTTCCTTTTTCCAAGCATGTTTTTCAGAGCTTGGTCCATGACACATATTTCCCATTCAACATGGGTTTTTCTTGGTTTTTTGGTGTAATGACCTAGGATCCTCACTCGAAAAGGCTAGTTGGAAGGTGTTACATGAGTTTCTTGGTCTTGTATAAGTGCCCAAGATATTCTTGGTGCAAAATTAATGCATAACTAAATACATGCCTAAGCAGGTACTTGCATACTCTCCCTATTTAAGGCTTGGCATCCTTGTTAGGCTGAGGGTCCAAACTTAATCAAATCTAATAACAAACATTGGGATTGTTCTGTAGTCAAGCCCAAAAGGCTCTATGACTCTATGTGCAATGTCTTATAGTCCATAGGTCAGGTCTTCTATGATACAATTTGTAACCATATAGGATCTCACTCAAAAAAGGCTAGTTGGAAGCTTTGGCACTGCATAAATACCCAAAATCTCCCCATCCTATAACTAATGGATTAAACACATGCTGCACGGGCTCTCACATACTCTCGTTGTTTAAGTCCTAGTGTTCTCGTCAAGCTAAGGATTCAAATCCAATCAAAATTAACCACGAATACCACAGTCTGCCCATGGTGTAGCCCCAAAAAAGGCCTGTGTTGCAATATCCCCTGGTTTACAATTGGGCCATGGGTTGAGTTTGCTCTGATATCATTTGTAATAACCTAAGATCTCACCTAAAAAGGCTAGTTGGAAGCTTTGGTCTTGTTTAAGCATTGAAAATCTCTCGTAGCGCACAACTAATGCGGGATCTCTCGTAGCACACAACTAATGCGGGACTAAACACATGCCCAAGGATTCAGATCCTGGTGGGACGTCCCACAAGACATCGAGATTGGGCCAGGAGGGGTACCATTCCATGTGTCGGGATAGCGCGTCCCGCCAGCATCCCAACATCCCAATTGGGATATTTTGGGACGTCTCCTGTCCCGAGTATCGAGATGGGGTGGGACGTCGGTGCATCCCGTTTCATTAAAAATCTGAGACATCCCCATCCCACCGGATTTAAAATCCTGCATGAGCTCTGACAATTGGAGTTAGAACCCAAGTATGTTCTTTTTGTACACAATTATACATATATATTTTTTACACAATTATACATATATTTTGGAGTTAGAACCCAAGTATGTTCATTTTTTACACAATTATACCCAAGTATGTTCTTTTTTTACACAATTATACATATATATATTTAAAATCCTGCATGAGCTCTCACAATTGGAGTTAGAACCCAAGTATGTTCTTTTTTTACACAATTATACATATATATTTTGGATTCTTAGTATGCATTGTTGAGGGTGGGCCTTGGCACAATGGTAAGGTTATATTCTATTTGTGAACTTGGTGTCACAAATCTGAAACATGGAAATAGCCTCTCCACATGCTGGGTAAGGCTGCATATATCCAACCCTCCTTAGGCCCCATAGCAGTGGGAGCCTCATGCATTGGGCTGCCATTTTTTTCTCAAGATGCATTGTTATGATTTCTTTGTCATATAAAAGGTTTTTTTCCCTACTATTGAGAGCTCTTTCTCTTTTTCTTTTCTGTGTTTTGGGGGGGTGCTTACTTGGAATGGTTCGAAATTAGCTTTGACTCCAATTAACCTGACCTATTCATAGTGTATCTTTATTCCCATCTTTTTCCTTTTCAAGTTTCAATTAGATGAAATAGATCATAGCTGTCTTTATCTTAAACCTGACCCCTCCCAAAATATACTGCTGTATACAGTATATGTCCTTATTTCTTTTCGCATTTGATTTCTTTTTAATGTGGTCACACATGAGTGTGCTGAGTGTTTGATGATGAATGGTCACTAAGGTGTTCTCTTTATATATGTGTTAATAGATAGAGGTATGCATATGCATTCTTGCGTGTAAAATCCACGAATTCACACATATGCTTCTACTTTTGACCATTTTGTGGTTTTTGATTACTAGTTCTAATTTTTCCTGGGTGTGTAGGCCTGTGAATTCATCATGTACTTGCTATCTATTTGTGATCTTTTTCTAGTTCTTCAAAACTAGCCCCTGCAACCCCTGCCCTCCCCTTCATGTCTTTAATTTTCCTTTTTCCTGGATATGGAAGTTAGCTAGATATCATTCATGTCTGATTAAAATTTTTCAGGTTGGTGCTCTTCAAGATGTTCGATCTGAATTAACAAAGTTGCGTGGGGTTTTGTTCTATAAAGTTCTTGAAGATTTACACAATCATCTTTACAATAAGGGTGAATACAGGTAATTCTTCCCATTTTTTTTTTAAAATTGTGATGTTGATATAAATCTTAGTTTCTTTATATGTTCTTTGGAGGTCAGTTTGAGGCTGGATTCTTGTCAGAATAAGAAACATGCTTACTTGTTCTTGTCTCCCTCTTGGCCTGCTGTTGACTTGTTCTTGGAGGAATGCATCATAGTTAAATGACAACTATTTTTGTTAGAGACAAGTTTGTTTATAGCTATATAAAACTACATTCAATATTATATAAACTCATTTTTCTTTCTGCAATTCACTGTGAATTTTGATATATGAGTTTTCTTCTGCCTTCCTGGTCATGCTTCTTTAGTTGTAATTAATTATATCATTTCTATGCTGATGGCTTTGTGCAGCTTAACTACATTGAGCGTGCCTGAGAGAGATGATGAAATACCAACCACCACTGCTATTGGGCTCTCAGTAAGCGGTTCACAGCCTCTATCCAGGAGAACCAGATCATTGAAAGGCGACAATCACATTGGTGGACCTGATGGATCTTTTAGGCCAGGGTCTGTTGATGGCAGGTAGGACTTGAAATGAGCATGTATTTTCAATCACTTGATATGTTATCTTTCAAATCCATACCACCTTCCTGAAAAGCTGGTGCCAACTGTTGTAATTTTCAAACATGAACCATGTTCCGAATTTAATTCTGCATGACCTGTTCTCCAAGAATCAATGATGATTCTGAAGCCTAATCATTATACTATTCAAGCTCCCTGAATCATATCCACCGCCTCATATTATCTTGAGAGTATGATATTTAGTGCCCATCAGGATAACCAAGCTAGTTTTCTAGATACCAACTTACTATGAAGGAAAAATTCAGAGGCCCCATTTTTACTAATGCCTATCATCCTATGTAAGAAATGTCTATTAAATACAAGAAAATGATTCCAAGACCTAAAAACTTCGCTGCAAATTGCTTGAGTCAAATCTCAGTGCGGTAGGATATATTCAAGGTTCCTATCCTCGGTTCTTAAATCTCATTTACAGTTGGTAATTTGTCACTCTTCTTGGTGAAAGTCCAGCATGAAGAACAACTTCTGGGTCATGATAGTTGTAAATCCTGTACCTTATGTGAAACTAAAATCTCCAGTTCTTCAAGTTGCAGGCTACACCTCTAATATGAGATTGAGATGAACACTACTCCCACCTCTGAATTCTGTAGTCAACTTTCTTATATAAGAGAGTGGGGCATGAGGAGAAAACAAAGAACCTTCTTTGATTCTTTGTCCTCATGCCCTGTCAAACTTAAGGTAGGGCTCCTCATCTTTTGCCTGCTCTCTAGTCTTTATCCTAACCCAGTACACTCTCCAGAAGATTCAAGTCAAACTCAAGTAATTTGAGGACAAACATGGTAACGAGACACTCTCTGCATTAAAAATTACTTTGAAACCCTGTCATATTACTAGTTCTAACAAAGCTGATTGCTTATATCTTATTTCACGCAAACAAGGATCTTCCAGGATCCAGTCCCTTTGGATTATTTTTGTTTAACAGGTTATTTGTGTTTTCGTAACTTTACTAAGGCTGGGTCAAATGCACTCAGGCATGGACTTATGGTACATCTGAGAGTCAGAGATCATCACTTTCACAAAGCCAGCTTACCTCCCCACTAATGCAATTTGCTTTTCTGATTGTCAAGCTGTTTTTGAACATTTAATCCACATCATTTATGATCATTCAGCTTCCATGATTAAGAAGCATCGGGAAAAACTCGATAGATCATTCATCTACCTTTAACCCATGAGTTCCTCATGGAGCTTAAGTGTATTATAGATCATATACAGGACTGTTTTCATACTGAAGTGGGAAATTTAGCCCGATATCCATTCAAAATTTCAAATAATCTTAGAATTCCAATATAATCACTTATTTATGTAGGTTATCCTTGCAAGAGAGGAACAAGGGGTATAAATGACAAAATGGACGTGATTCTAGAATCAATATCTACTTAAAATCATTAACCAACCCTTCAAGAAATGATGTATGCATATGGGATCCAAGACACGAAGTTTTGAAAAATTTTTTCATCCAAACTGACCATGCTTGTAATTGATGAGGCAGCTAAACTTCTAGATTTTGTAAAATATGTACTGGCTTGTTTATCTCTCTGGCTATTCTTTGCTATTTAGAATCACCTATTTGTTATTTTATTTGGCTGTGCTTTTAGGCTTGACTATTTTGAACATGGTTTGCCATGTCATCCGGTACAGGGAGCACCATACAGTACCAATATGCTATCTTGTACCATACCAATACTCGGTACACTATCTTGTACTATACCAAACTATAATAGGATGGTACTGGTATACGATCCGATACCAAGAAAGTGACCCTTCATTTTGGCTTTATAAAATTTGGAAAATACATGCCTTTATTGATGCATGATCTGCATGATCAACTTATGGAACTTGCTTATAGTTAGACTTGTACAATATATAAATATATACGGACATACACACATTGCACGCACACAGACTTAATCCATTTTGGTCTTTTAAGTTGTAGCTTTACTAATCTGAGTGCACTTTTTTAGCTCTTCATTTGATGGTCGTGATGATGAGAGTGGTATGGAGATGCTTGATGGTGGTGCCTCTGATGGTGTTCTTCAATCATTGAAGGCCCATGCTGGTGGTGGACATGTCAAGACTATTTCTCGTCAAATTCCAACATGGCTTTCATATGCCACACCGGATGAATTTCTTGTAAGGCTACATATCTGAAAGAAAGAAATTGTTGCAATATTTTATAATTTTAGTTGTTTTTTTTTTCCATTGATAGAACTGAACATTTCAGGGTTACTTTTGATTGTAGGAATCAATGAAAAAGAGCAATTCACCTACCCACGTGAAATATTTACATACATTGGTAGAGTGCCTCTGTATGCTTGGCAAAGTTGCAGCTGCTGGTGCTATAATATGGTACTGTCTCTCAATTTATCATGCTTTGTATCTCCTATAAAGTAGGATTGTTGATCATGGATTAAGTTCCTTCTAGATTTAACTTTTGTTTCCTTTGGTGGTTGCCTAGTTTGTTTGTTGCTTTTTCCTGGCCATATTATCGACACTGTTTAAAAAGAGTAAGAAAGGAAAAGAATAGTGAACTAGAGGAATATCACATGGTTTGAGAGGATGTGTATGGTCTCCTTACACACATGCATATGGGCCGGGCTACATCATATCATAAACTGGTGAATGGTACTGTTTTATGCTCAATTGCCTAGTTTCATGATTACTCTTGCTTTTATTCCCATCGGTTCATAGGGCAAAGGTATTCTTGCAACTTAACTGTGTGCTGAATTCATTGAAAGGAATCAATGCATGTGGCCATGAGGTAATGATGACATATTAATTGCCCAATTAAATTGCAACAATAATTTGTTTGCAAAGGAATTAAGGAAAATAAGGTATTTTAGCTGTGGGAGTAAGCCTTTTGCATCTCTCCTGTTTGTATTATAACCTTGCCCATACTCATGTTATGCTTAGGTAGTAATTTATTGAGGCAATAAGCAGCACACCATTGTTTATGTAGACAAGATTAAACCAGCATAGAATAAAGAATGTCAAACCATTCCAAGGTTGAAATTGTTGGACTGATGCTGATAATCATGAATATTTCATCAGAGACTGCTAACCAATTTGCTGTCTTTGCATGAAGTGTCACTTTCTGTCACTTTGCTTCGTTACCTGTAACAGAACCCAATTCATACCTCTATGCTTTGTCTTCTCTTGGAAAACATCAACTGTTTCTATCTAACAAGCAGATGATTGCTATGTGTTTTCTTTGGTTCTTGTCTAATGGCTTTCTAAATTTTGATGCCAATTGCTCAAACTGTTACAGCACCTTGTAGTCACTTCATTGAGAAGTAATGTGTTATGAATTGTGATTGTATACAGGAATTAATTGTATGGGATTTAAAATTCTGTACATTTATTAAATAGAAATAATTGGCATGGTGCTTTGCGTCAGCTATGTGTGCTTTGTAATGGAATTAAATTAATGATCGAGTAGTTTCCGTATCAATGTACTTTTTTGTGCTTGAAGAGAATTGAGATGCTTTGAAGTTTGAACAATTAGTGACATATAATTATTGGTGTTATTTGAACTGGTTAGTATCGTATTGCTCTGCTAGAGCCTTTCTTATACTTGATCTTTATTTTGTTTTGCTTATGTTTAATGTCAGGGCTTGTATTTAGGAATACTCCAGGAGACTGCTCATTATGTATAACATTGTGATTGTAACAAACTCTGCAAATTTTTGTTTTGTGTTTTATGTTGTCATATTTCAGTTCTGTTTCTAAGTACTTATAATTCTCTTGTTGATGATATTTACTTCCTCATAATGTGAAACAGTCAAAGACTGCGTTCTACCATTCATGATGTGATTACTTCAAAAATTAAAGAACATGCAGCACGAAATTCCTCAAGGTCATGCATGAGTCAGGTGACCAGAATAGCTACTTCTGACTTGTATTATTCAAAAGGATTGTTAGATAGCTACCAGGTGCTGAAACAGAAGCATAGGAATGGGACATCAACTGTGGGGGCACAAATGGCTATTAGTCCAGTCTCTCCAGCAATGACACCTATGGGCACAGCACAATCAGCGACCAGCGAACTTCTTAGCTTGATATTAGATTCTGTCATTTGTATACTTGGTGAGATACTCTGAGGGTACCGGTTATATTTTTTGCTCTGTTCTATTAGACGTCTTTTCCAGGTTTGCTAAATCTTGGTTCTACAATACAACCAGAGAACCATATTATTGTTGGCGAGCTTCTGGAATCAAAATCGTCTCAACAAGGTGACAGTATAAACACACCTAAATCCATAAGTGGCGATCCAAGCTGGAATCCAGATTCTGAATCTTCTCAAGTTACTGGAGGCTTTAGCGTTGGCTTTTCCTTGACAGTCATACAGGTAGCTTATTAGCAGCTTTATCTTTGTTGACTTAGGCAAAGGATTTTGATTGTGTTTGGTTTTAGTAAGTGGTTGATCGTGGTCGTGCTTCAAAAGACAAGATTAGTTCATGATTATTTTTTTGGTTTCTTTTCTGATTTTCTTTGTGGAGAAAGAGTGAATGCCAACAACTCATATGTGAAGTTTTAAGAGCAACTCCGGAAGCTGCAACTGCAGATGCTGCTGTTCAAACAGCTAGACTTGCAAACAAGGCCCCTGTAAAGGAAAAAAGGCAAGTAAGAATGCATGCATATATACACAGATACATTCTTACGTCCATCCATTTTATACTCACTCAGATGCACAATTTATCAAGTGCCAGGACAGTTTTGATGGATTTCAGCATTAACTTCATTTATCAAGTTATTTAAGCTTAGCAAGCAAACTTTAACACCCCTTCCACAAAGAGAGAGAAAATAAAGTCTAATGAACATCTTTGTACTAAAGAACAATTTTTTGTGTTGTAGCAATGGATAACAACATATCAAACCATTAGATGCTAACACCTTGAATATTGATGCTGTTGCATTACCCATGATAATATTTAATTATTCTCACAAATTAATGCTGCATTTTTCACATGTGACATTTCTAATTTAGGATTATCATATTATATGAAAAAGTAATGTATATGTTTACGTTTCACCTTTACTTTCTTTGGAATGGACCGTTGATTGATGAGCTGCCAGATCGCTAATTGGTCACTTAATTTGTCAGATTGCTAATTGGTCACTTAACCTGTCAGGCCCGTCACATGCAATTGTGGATTCTTGGACAAAATGCAGATAGGATTAAATTATTTGAATCCAGATAAACTCAAATTATCTAATCATTACCCTACTGCTTAATAAAAGAAACATGCTTTCATTCAAAGCGACAAAATCGATAAAAAGGAAGTCTTACTCGAGTGCAGCTCATGATCTCAAAGTAACACAGAATAGTCTACTGCATAAAACAAATTACAACGAACAATGGAATAAGATGACTGAGAAGTTCATGTTGATGATGAGCTGGCTTATGTCTTTTTCCCTTCTTCAATCATGCTTGAATAGCCTTCTCAATTGATAACCGCCCATGCTGATCCCAATGAACCATTAATGGTTACACCAATGCTCTTTGCTTCTTCTTTCATGGTTACTTCCCTGGATGGGGACCTTCTGTGGCCTTCGGAATTCACATACCTAGTCAGTCCTGTGATCTGTGTGCTTAGTGTCCTTTTATCCAAACTTTTCTCACGTGACCAAGGCTGCTGTTTGCCTCTCAAGCATTATGGTCCCATGTGAGGAAGCTTCCCTGTTCTCTTAGATCCTCTTCCACATGACTTGTTTGCTCAATCTTTAGCTGTCAACAATTTACAAGCATGGTATGGTCAGCTTCTGTGTATACCTTACAATCTAATTACATGATAGGTTCCATGACTTTTTTGATGTGAGCCCTTGCTGTCTGAAACTCCATTCCCCGTGCTTTGCAATGTCCAAATTAATCTAGATATCAATATGGATTGGACTTGAGATAATATTGCAAAAAATGGTGCAAAAGGGCTTAGAATTGGATCTCCAACCATGCTTATGATTTTAGGGTTCAAATTGGAATTCTTCATTTGTAGATCTGGGAGTTTCATATCAGTTTGCTGAATAATTTATTAAGTGGGAAATGACTGCACTCTAGAGGTGTCTTGTCAAGCCTCTAGTGGGAAAAAAAACAGACAGTGTTGAAAAAGGGGGAAATCGAGGTGCATAAGAAGAGGAATAGGAACATCTATTTCTTAAATCTTAACATTGTAAATTAGTTTGCATTTTTATCTTTAAAACCAAGGTTTTAGTCTTGGTGGGATGGCTGTCACATCTTGTTTTTATGAGAAAATGGGACTGAGATAGGGTTGGCACTCCGAAACCTACCCATGCTAGGAGAGAAGAAGAAAGAAGAAAGAAAGAAAGGAAGATGAATAAAGGAAAAAAGTAAAAGGAAAGAAGAAGAAAAATGAAAGAAAGAAAGGAAGGGAGAAGAAAAAGAAAGGAAAGAAAAAAGAAACAAAAGAGAAAGAATAAAAAAAGAAAACAAGAAAGAAAGATAGGGAAAAGAAAATGAAAGAAAAAGGAAATAAAAGAAAGGAAGGTACAATAATAGAAGGAAAAGAAGGACAAAAAGAAAAAAAGAAAGGAAAGAAGAAGGGGACATAGATAGAGGATTTTTACCGGGATGCATTAACGGGACTACTCCTGGGATGGGATGGGACAACGGGGCATCCCGTTCCATGGAGATACCGAGATACCTTTGTTCCACGGGGTTCAAAACCTTATTTGAAACACTATGAGGACTTGGAATTTGCCCGATGGACCATGTGGTATTTATACCGCCAAAATTTTGCAATAAAGAAGAAGATTGTCTTAGCCTTTGAGGAAAACCCAATTGACGGGAAAAGAGTGATTGGCCTGTAAAAGTTGCTCGCTTAACCAACCCCGCTCCCATCCATGCACAACCTCTTCTTACCAATATCTGAAATCCTATATGATGGGACCATCTAGTTTTATCGTGGAATGGGACATTGCACCATCCCACGATGTTCAGTGGGACATGACGACAATGGCTAGATGACCTTGTCTAGCAGGACATCTTGCTAGGATTTGAAACCATGCTTCTTACATTCATCTCTTTGTTGTTTCCTTCTTTTTTTCTCCGTTCTCTTCATTCCCTTTTTCCTCCTTTCTGTAGCAAGGAGGAAATTGGCATTTTTATCGGTTTGTAAGGAGAAAGGGGGCTTGCAAATCTTTTCTTTTCTTGCTAAAAGAGGTGGGTCCCATAGCTAGCCACTAGCAAAATGAGTAATCTGTGGATTTCATTATAAATTGAAGTACTATGGTTGAGATTCAACCGTGATAGAAATGCCTCCTAGAAACATAAGTTATTGCAAAAGGACCTCTAGTGCTCAATGGAGACCACTTGAAAAGAAAAAAAACAGCAAATGTAGTTGCTAAACTTGGACCTTGGGCATTTATTTTTTCCCATTCCGCTCCAATAATTTGATCCTTGTATTGGACTGCGGTAATGAAGAAAAACCAATAAAAATTTAGATCTCTGTCTTGGATTTTCTGCCTTCATATTGGAGAGTGGTTTCGAATATGGATTAGATTTAGATTACTAAGCTTCTATATTGAACCTGAATTAATCTCAAACTGATATAATATTTACTTTAACTTCCCTATTGAATATAAAAAAAATGTTTTCTTTTTGTTACATAGTTAGTCAACAATATGTGCTGTTACCTATAACTATTTGGGGTTATCAATCAAATCTTATCTGGAATATGTTTTTGATAATATCTACATGTTGCATATAATTAGGTAATCAATTTATATGTCTATTATGGTTTGTGTTAGTACTTAGTATTTTTATTGACCTGATTTGATGTAAAAATTTCTATGGAATGATATAATTAATATTTTACCTAATCCGATCCAACTCAGATGGAATTGAATTATATTTGGGTTCAATTTTTGATTGAAATATGGATTTGCGTTGTGCCCATTCTTGATCCAATCCGACCCATTTGCAGCCTACTTTCAAGTGCATCGGTTTATTTTTTTTTCGAACTATAATCTAACAATCTTGATGGATTACTTGTACTTGAATATTATGTCTCCAACTTTCACTTATGATGTTTTAGTAGCTATTATATGCTGGTAAGGATGTTAATAGAACTGGAATAGGAATAATAGTGGATAAATGAATGAAGAAAATTGTACATGTAAATTGGATAAGTCATGGATTAATAGCTAATAAGATAGTTTTATATGAGGATATTGTTAATGTAATTAGTGCTTATGCACTACAAGTAGGTTTAGAGGAAAGTGTTAAGAGTGGATGGATCGATGCAAAGTATTCTTGAAGGAGAAAGGATAATGTGGTGACTAGTGATCTAGATAGGCTTGTAAGGAAGAACAGAGTGAGTTCTTGGGGGTTTGATTTTGGAGATGGAAGCTAATGGAAGATCTTTAAATTTGCAGTAGGTAATGTTTCAGCAATTGCAAATATATAATTTAAGAAGAGAGATGAGCACTTAATAGCCATTAAGCATAGATCAAATTTGTCATAAATAGATAACTTTTTCATTGAGAAAAAAGAAAGATCAGCATGTAAGGATTATAAGGCAATGCCACAAGAGAGTTTAACCACGCAACATGGGTTGCCAGTTGTAGATATGTATGTGCAAGAAGAAAGGAAAAGAAAGTAATAAATATCTAAACATAAGATGGTGGAATTTAAAAGGGGAAAATGTTATATCCTTTAGGGATAAATTATTAAAGGAGGAAAATTAGAATTAAGGACTAGACTAAACAAAATTTGGGACCAAATGGTCAACTATGTTGAGAGTGTAGCTAAGGATGTTTTAGGAGAGTCAAAGGGAAAAGATGTGTGCTTAGGGTAACTTGGTGGTGGAATCAAGGTTTGCCGAATTAGTACCGAGAGTTTGGACCCATATTGGTTGGCGAGTGGTATGGAATAGTAGAAATTTGTACCATGCTGTTTTGGAACATTTCGGCCTCTTTTTTCTTTTTTTTCAAATTTTGAATTGAAGTTGATAGACCATTTGCCAAGTTCACTAAAGGAAAGTTGGCATGTGGTTTGTTGACTTTAATTCAAAATTTAAAAATAAAAAAGAGTTCTAAATAAAGGATCATGATTGTGATCAAGGATTGTCATATCATATTGAACCGGGCGGTACAAGGCTTATTATAACTAATTGGATGGTACAGGACATACTACTGGTTCAATACCGATACATGGTATGGGGGTTGTGTTGACACTCAATATGCTGAATCGACCCACATGGTAAGAGGGTGGCACTAGTATGGGGTCTAGTACGAAGACGGTGTACCTTGATTGTGATCCTTTGCTTCATTCCCTTTCTCTCCTATTTTGAAACGAAGATGGTGGGGACTAGTTCAGAGTGAAGGTGGTGGTGTTGAGGATACCACATGAGGAAGAGGGAGGAAGAAGATAGGGAGGGATGGAAAGAGAGAAAGGGAGGGGGGGAGGGGGAGAGATGGAGGCCTTACTTGGGAGTGATCCACATTGGTGTTAGTCATCAGCAAGGGGAAGACGAGTACGAGGGAACACTGGAAACAGAAACTTAACAAATAACCCTCGAACCACCTTTTATGCTATCTTGATATGGTGAACCATCTTATTTAGGGACCAGTTCTGTTGGTATGCCTCGAACTGCTCGATTTAGGATGGTTTGGTGAACCATGAATAAAATAATAAGATATAGAAGGTAATTAAATAAAAAAGGATTAAAAAATAGTAAAAATAGAGGTCGAAATTTTATTAAAATAAGGAAGCTAAGAAAGCTGCAAAAGGATCATTAGGCTAAATATGTAGCATATGATTATTTTATGATGTATTGAAAAGGTGATGAGAATGTAGTTTAAAGGTAGCTAAAACTAGAAAAAGGAAAAGTAAAAATTTTGGTCAAGTTAGATGTATTAAAAGTGAGAATAAAAGGTTATAAAGATTACGAAATTAAAGAAAGGAGGCATTATTTTTTAAAAAAATATTAAATGAGGATTCTTTTAAGAATTTATTGAAAACAATATGGTAAGGGAGAAGTCGAGGTTCTATTTGTACAATTCATAAAAGCAAAGTCTAGATAGCTTTGAAAAGATTGAAAAATGTAAACCATTGGGGCTGAAATTCTTATTGATGTTTGAAAATCATGGGAGATATTAAGTAAAATTTAGTTACCTATTTAATAAAATTATGAAAACTAAGAAAATGCTAGTTGTTGGAGAAGTATTATGGTGCCAATCTATAACAAGGTTCATTGAATTGGTACCGGAGGGTAAACTGGCTGGTGACTGGTTTGGCATGTTACATATCCATATTGTGCCATTTCGGGGCATACCAAAACAGGAAGAACCGAAGAGGGAGAGGGAGAAGGAGAGGAAGCAAAAAAGAGGGAGGGAGGGAGGGAGGGGGAGAGAGAGGCTGAGAGGCCATCATTGTTGAAGGGGGGAGGGAGAGGGAGGGTGGGAGAGGTTGAGAGAGGTTGAGAGAGGGAGAGGTCGTCATTGTTGAGGAGGGAGAGTGAGATTTACATGGGGAACGTTGTTGTTGGTGACATTGTGCACCAAGGATGAAGGTCATCAAGGTTTCGAGGATGGGGAATAGGCAAAGCTGTGATTGAATGAAAAAACAAATGTGCAAAGGGGCTAGGGTGAGCAAATATATAAGGAACTGATATTATCAAAGTGGGCCAGTAGCTGATTTGTATGGTTCAATTGTCTTGAATCGGCTAGTTCAGCATAATTCAGCAAACCATGGTCTATAAAAGTAAAGGTTATATAAAAAAACTTTTCTAATTATCAAGGATTTGAGCATGACTCACTCTATAAAATTATGAGACATGATAATTAAACAAAGATTAAGAAGAATAATAACTATTTCAAATAACCAACTTGGATTTGTGACTGAAAGGTCAACAATGGAGGTTGTTTTGTTACCTAGAACCTAGTCAAGTGATAAAAATATAAAGAAAAAGGCAAAAGTCTCTATATGATCTTTTTATTGATTTAACGGAGGATTATGATAGGGTGACAAGAAAAGTGATCTAGTGGGCTTTAAGAAGGGTGAGTGTACATAAATGGTATATTGAAACAATCAGGGACGTGTGTGCTGGGATATTAGCAATAGTTTTTCTAGTCATAGTAGACATATATCAAGAATTAGCACTAGGCGCATATCATTTTGTATGAACTCGCATCTAATATTCAGGAAGATGTATAATGGTGTTTACCATTTGTGAGTGATAGTATTGGTTGATGGTAAGAAAACTAGATTAATACTAAATTGGAATTATAGAGACAAAATTTAAAGGATAAGGACTTAAAAAATTAGTTGAATGAAGACAGTATATGGAATGCAAATTTAATAAGAATAGAAATGAAGACGTAAGGGTCAAGGAGTAAGTCCTTATCATGGGTGGTCTAGAGGTAGGTGTCAGCTAGTCTCTTTATGCTCTTGTAGATGTTAGCAACGGAACTCACCATGCGTTCCTTGGTCAGGAGTTTTATGATGGTACTTATTGGCATACCCAAAAAGCTGAAGAGGAAATCCACCACCTCTTTGCTAGCTTGAATGAAAAGGTTTTTGTGGGAGGGCTTGTCTAAAAGAAGCTTCAAGCTCATCTTTGTGGCCTCATGCTTCACTTGTGTAAAGGTAGCCTCTAGCTACAAGGAAAGACCGGTCATAAAATTTTTACTTTTTTGTCTTGATTGACATTTTTTCACATGGAATTTTGACTCCGCTCCATGCAAAAGATAGGGGTAGTAATTGCACATGTGAGGCGGATCTGAGTTTGACATGTAATGATAGCCTTGTGCAAGCCCGGGGAAGGCGGTAAATCTAAGTCATGGATGGTGGCTCTAGGTCGAATCTCTTTGGAGGACTTCTTTCTACTACCATACCTAGTGGAATCTCTATGGAGGACTTCTTTGCTAGAGGAAGGGAGGCGGGCGAGAAGGGGGGAGGAGCTTAGATACATTGAATTAGGCGTTTTCCTTTGTTTTCCGGTTGTTTGTTCCTTGAGTGGTGGTGGCGGAGATTTTGAGGGAATTACCTCACTTTTGCTTGAGAAGGCTTGGAAGCCTTCTCAAGCTTCTTCCCATCACTCAAATAATTGAGTGATGGGCTGAACCACTTCGAACAGTGCCAAACTATACCTCTCTGAATTGGGCAATTCAGCGTGGTACCTCTCCAAGCCATCCAATTCAGGCTGGTTGGGTTGGGTTTTCGAAAAAAGGGCCGAAAATATAAATTATCCAGTTCCACATTAGTTCAGTTCAGTATAGGGTGAACTGGGGGGTTCGGCATACCATGCATTAAATTATACTTGTATTTTTTTCTAATTTTAGGTGGTGCATAAATCAAACCATATTTTATTTAAAGTCATTATCATATGAACACTTATTTCATGTAAACGCTATGCATGCTTGTGAGATACATCTTTGATTGCCTTATATACAGTTAGCTAGTTATTTCTTATTGATGAGTTCATCTCAATATGGTTACCATTTGGTTATAGGGATGGATCGGAAGGCCTTTCTTTTGCCTTTCGATTTACAGATGCAGCTGTATCAATGCCTAACCAAGGTATACATCTAATCTGCTCATGATTGGATGAGGCTGTTATTTTCTTTGTATTGGTAACTGAAAAGTTAATCTCAAGTGAATGCAATTTGTTTTTGAAGGTGTGGTTGTGTTAATTCTTACTTGTAGTGTATTTGTTGTGTCTGTGTTTGTAGTATTCATTCTTTATAAAATCTGTTTTTTGTTTCATTAGATTTTTGCTGATTTATTACACAAAATGTTGGTTTCTCTTTCACTAATTTGCCAATTTATCACACAAGGGATATTCACATTGTTCTTCCAGAATTGTTTTTAAACTTGTTCCATTTAGTCCTTACCTGTGGTGAATCAACACTAAGAATTTTTGTACTTGTTTGCTTGCACCAATTCGATAGCAGTTCGTATTTTTAATTTATATCATGTCCTGTGTATCTTTTTTCATGGTTATCCTGATTATATCCTCTTATCCATCCTATCATTTATAAGTTTGTACCTGGTACAGGTCTCCATGTATTTTACTTCAAATGGCTGCTGAACATGGATTATTGAGTGCATGTTCTCGAAGTTGATCCAGTACTTCATATCTCCATGCAACATTTCTTTACATTCCATTGTCAACTGAACTAGCCTTATGTACATTTGCATGTACTTATCCTTAATGGTGGCAAAAATTGATCTGACATGAGAAACTGGACTCAACTAGTTGCTGTTTCATCCCAGTTTGGGTTAAGTGATTTTTGATTTGGATTGGGTACGGGTCAACTTTTTTGACCTTGATTTTAATTGGACTGCATATGGGCTAGTGCATTGACCTAATTGGGGTCATGATGTTGATTCAATTGAGTCATTACCTTCAAGGTTTTAAAATCCCATGGGATAGGATTATCCTGGTTTTTTCATGAAATGAGATGCACTGTCATCCTGCCCCGTCCCGACATTCGGGATGGGAGATGTCCCAAGGTGTCCCGATTAAAACGCTGGGATGTTGGCGGGATGTCCTGTCCCAACACATGGGATGATAGTGATACCCTGTCCCGGTGTCCTGCGGGACGTCATGTCGGGACCTGAATCCTTGATTACCTTAGGTACAGATATCTTGAGTAGTATGTTCTTTTTTTAATGGTAGTTGTTTAATTCATCTTGGAAATGAGTTATTAAGAGTCATAAAAATTAGATTAGACATGTTTGTTTTGGTCAGTCAAGGATGGGACCTAGAAATTAGGCTATGTTACGGGTCAAACCGGTTAAATTGGGCCATAACGATGAACGCATGGCTGTTTGTGTAGAAGAGTCTCAAGTCTCAACCTGGTGTCAAGTTGGTCAGATATGGGTCAATGTTTCATATGTCTTATATATGGGTCAATGTATCATATGTTGCCTTAACTTGACCAATCCTGAATGTCACCAATTGTATCCCATTGCCACCACTAGTGATCTAGCAATTGCTAGGATAGTACAAGTTATCTTATTGTGTTTGTAAATGCTGCCTTGTAGACAGGAGTAGACCAAAAGCATATTCTTCCGTTGGGGGAGGCAAAGAGGAAAAGAAAAAAAATAGCATGCTGTTTTATGTATTTTGAATGGATGATTGAAGTGCATGAGATGAGCATGCGCCTCAATTAGTGAAAATGAATTTTCTAAATTAACTTCCTACCTTGTTACCTTGCCATTTGAAAGAAATTAGAAGGTTTTGTGCATTTATTATTTCAAATCAATTATGAATATGCTTTAAGGGAAAAGCTTATTGACAATTGAATCACTGTAAATAATAGAGTAAAAAACATCTGTCATGAAAGAAGAAAGAAATGCTAGTATTGATGCTGGTAAACAAACCCAATCTAAATTTTTTTCTGGTTCCTAAAACCTCACCTGATCCTAATTTCAATCTTAAACAACATAAAAAGGCTAAACATCACACACACACACACAAGGAAAAAAAAAGGGTTGGTGTCACATTGGGGTACACTATCATCCTGCTATGGTACCAAACCAGTCCCTAAGTGGTACTAGCATTGAGCCAGACATTCACATTGCACTCCAGCAAGGTCTCTGTAGATTTGATTTCTGATATAACCTTTTATACTCCTAATTTGGTGGGGTTTCTAACTACCATGTGGGATTACAGTTTAAAATTTCATGACAAAAGAACGGAGGCATCTTCAGTACAAATAGCCAATGATCCATCATTGCATATTTTGCCATAAGTAGATCTCCTGTTCTCCTTATATAATGTAGGAAAAAGATCTGTGCTTGAATTTTAGGAGGTGGGAGGGGTGGTGTGCAAGTTTAGAGGGCAGAGAGGGGACAATCAATCATGCCTTAATTTTGGGAGGTTTGTCATGTCACGGCCCTAATCTAGCTAGTAGGGTTTAGGTGCAAGACAATCCAAAGTTTTTCAAACATGTACAAGGTTATTATTCATTCATAATTATCATAGCCTAATGGTTTCCCACGACCACAATATAAGCAAATTCTTCTATTAATGAGAATCCAGAATCAAAATGTATAAAATCTCCAACTTAACAATTTGTACCAGTTTCATGACATATTCTAAACAAATATAAATAACATCAACTATAGAAGGTCCAACTAAAGAAGTTAATTCTTGCAAAACTGAGCAATAAAATCCTGAACATGGTCCAACAAATCCTAAGATCAATCAATAAATTCTATCTAAAAGAAAAAGCTTTAATTGAAGCTCGCTAGCATCCTTTCATGACTCCTTTTGATTTGTTAATAAGCTCTCCAAAGCTATTCAATCTGTAATGACTGAATCAGTGAGCTAGACAACCCATTAAGCAGTAATACAGAGCATACAAGGAATAGAACAACTCATGGTGTGAAAAATCTCTGATAGAAAATAATATTACAAAGCAATTGTAATGGTTCTTTGAAAAATCTTTTATAATTACAGCTGAAAACAGTGGGTAGAGATCTGTAGACAATGAACGTTATACATACAATGCAGAGTATGTCATATTCAGTATTCAATGCAAGGATTCAGGTCTCGGCGGGATATCCCGTGGGACATCGGGACGGGGTACCATCTCATATGTTGGGACAGGACGTCCTGTCAGTGTCCCAACATCCTAATCGGGATACCTTGGGACATCTCCTGTCCCAAGTGTTGGGACGGGATGGGGTGCCAATGCGTCCCGTTCCATGAAAAAATCAGGACAGCCTTGTCCCACGGGATTTAAAACCTTGATTCAATGTAAGATGCAATTCATATTTCAAAAATAATATAATTCATAACATCCAGTAAAACACTGATAAATAAGCTCACAAGTCATTAAATTGTCAACCCAGTCAGTACATCAGTTCAGTGGTATGAAGTAACAGTACTTTTCATTGGTTCCACTCATTGGGAACTGAGGGTGAAGAACAGTCCCTGCTGGCTAGGACTCGGGCATTCTCTATCACAGGCCCCAAAGATAGTTCATGGGGACTTGTTTCATTGGTAGCAAAGTTCAGTAACACAACCCCCTGCTGACCACATTCACAATTTATCACCTCTGTTGGGATCACGAAGGTCAACAACTTACCTGCTGCTGACCAGGTCATAGATCATTGCATCGCTACTATGAACACCAAGGCCAATAGTTTACACCTTGCTGCCCACAGTTCACTTATCACAATATGAATGGCTGAATGTTTGGCAATTTGGTAATGGCCAACAAAATACTGTTTCTGTATAACTAATAGAACTTTGAAGTTTTCAAAATAACATTAGCTCCATCATATCAAAATGAAAGTAAAGAGATGCATTGTCATTGTAAAAGCACTTTTAAGAGCACAATAGTCAGATTTCACATCAATTTTGAAGAACACAATAACAATCTATTTTCCAATAGAAAGTTGTAAAATTCAGGTTTCACAATTAAATGTACATTGTGTATGACCGCTTACTACTTACCCTCTTCAATTATGGCAATCAACAGTCTCAAAAAATACAATTTGATCTCAATCCAAATCTCAATCCAAATCTCAAAGGCACAGTCTCGGCAACATCCAAAGTAAACTTACCTCTCAATATCCTTGCAATTATATTTCATCATAACAAAATATAAGCTGGATGAATTCCTAGAATTTACACAATCCTTTCTTGGTCTACAAAGAATTCATTGGAATGGTAACAAAATCCAAAAACTGATTTTCTATATATGTTGGGTCATTTATGGTTCAAGGCAAAGAATGTGATTTGTGGTTTATAAGCTGAACTAATTTGAAGGTTTTGTGATCCATGATTTTTAATTAGTTAAAATAGTTAAAATACATTATATGCAATGCATACTATTCAGAAATTAGTTCGCTGTAATTTTATTGTAAATAAATTAGTTTGTAGAATTCTTTATCTGCATAAACTAAGCTATAGAAGTATAACCTACGGAAATTTAATAACCAGATTTTGCTTTTCTGTTATTTTTTGCATAGAAATTAAGAAATCCCAGTTTACAGAAATTGGGTTTTAGAAATAAATATATATGAAATTTAGGTTACTGTTATTTATTACACAGAAATTTCTGCAGATTTTTTTTATTTTATTTTACAGAAAATTATGTCACAGAACTTTAGTATATCAAAACATAATATGCAGAAATTTAAAACTAGGATGTGACATTCAGAATATTAATTGGCAGAGGGTTAGACTTCGGTTTTTTTGGAATGTAACTTTTCAAAATTTATTTTATGCAAATATGGTTCTTTAAATGTACTATACAGATTTAATTTTCAGATGAATTAATATCCAGAATTTGAAAACCAGAAAATTCTCAGAAAATTTAAACAGGTTTTGTAGGTTTCAGAAATTACATTATAGAGAAATTTTTAACACTGAATACTATATACAGAAAACTAACTTTATGTATTTAGGGTAAGAATAGTAAAAGAATAAATTTAGGATATTAAATTATAATAAATATTTATTGTATTAGAAACAAAAGCCTTGACTCTATACCGTTCACTCTTGCCAAGTCTCAGGATTCCCTTGTCATGATCAAACTCCACATCATGGATGCCCACACCCAAGTACTTATGATGCCAGACTTTTAATGTATAGACTTTTACGGTTATAGACTCTCTGGGACTCATCCTGGTTGTACCAGTATCATATATAAAGCCAACATATAGGCTCCACCGTTCTCTCAAAGTCGATGTAGGAAATAACTTTAAGAGAAAACCTCCCAAGATTTGGGGGTGCTCTATTATTTCATTTCCAAGTCCTGTACCAACTTGAGCACTTTAGTATCCTAAATCCTAATAATTGCTATCACTTCATAAGTTGTCATGTTCCTATGATAAATAAAAATCCTATTAGGCAATTATTATTAGGATCAAAATTAATCAAATAGCCATAGTCAACTAATCCTAATATGATTTGGAATCAAATATGAACATGACAATGATTCCTAACAATGGTATGGCATATAGGTTCTCATTTCTAGCTGACTATGAATCATCACTTCTCTTCCATGTCAAGCACTCTCCCTCTCTCTCTCTCTGTTTTTCTTCTTAAATAAAATCCTGGATTCTTAATAAATCTAATGATTTTAAGTTTTAACACTACCAGGATTGGTCTTAATATAATTTTGAATTCAAGAAAATAAATAACTTAAATGGAAAACTGTTACAAAATGACTAACAACAAAAAATTCTGATATGACTAAACTAAGCCCAATTCAAACTATTTACTAAGCCCAAGATAATTAATTCTTCAAAATTTTCTCACTAACAAAGGCTTGGGGTATTACATGTCAGAGATCTCAGTATACCTTTGGTGGCCCATGGTGCAACAATCTCACCACCTGTCTTGCATTACTTGAATATTTTTATGCCAATTAAGTGATTGCATTTGAACCAATTGGATTATATTAATCACAATGTAGAATTGTAGACACAGAACTGGATAGTTTAGAATAATTGGTCTGATCAGAGAACAATTTGTCTACTGATGAATTTGTTAGTTGGGATCAGCATATTGATCATGTATGAATGGTTTACATCAATTTTTGGGTTTTTGTCCTTTAACTTATCTATTCAAATAATGCTCTCTATGTGTTCTTGATCTAGTAGAATTCAATCAACTTTACGTTGATGAACTTTTGAGTTTAATGTGGTTTTTTAAACATGTTGAAAATATAACAGAAACTTTTAAAGCATGATTAACATGATAAAACTAATCATCCCTAGGTCAGTGTGCTACTTTTTGAAACAAACCTGTTATATAGGCTCAGATTGTACATGAGTATGCCACAAAAAAATTCTGATATTGTAGAAGATTGAACTTTGGGGAAAAAAGCTAGAGTCTAGACAAGTGACAGCCAGTTCCACTGCCTTCTCATATTTACTAGTTTCCTTTTTTAGGGTAAAATAATAGTTTCCTCTTTTATTATGATTTCTTTGCATAAATATGATATCCTTGGCATATAAAATTATTATTGTGATCATAAATCGTCATCACCAGGAAAATGTGATGTAGCATGAAAACTTTCAGAATAATAAGAAAACACAATCTGCATGAGAAAATTTGTCCACACGATGTTACCCAGCATCATTACAGCTGAAGACATTTAAGCATTGGACATGTTCTGGCATATTAAGAACAATACTTCTGTTAGTGTAAATATTAGTTGCTTTGAAATGATTTTGCACACTTGGTCAGGATTTTGTCTGATCAGGCTCCTGTCTGATTTGGACATAGTGGATGTGTTCCTTGCTGGGTTGTCTAATTTCACTTGAAGAGCACCCTGGTTGACTCCATCTAGTGGATTTTGGCAAGTTCTTGATTGGACTTTAAAATGACTACCAAAAATAATGACTGCATAATAATGCCCTCTAGTGTAAGGAGAAAGTACAATGCATGTGTATATGAACCTGTAGTAATTGGGCGGTGAACAATTCACAATGCAGTACATGCATGTTTTAGTTGGAGTCATTGCTCTGCTGCTTGGAGGTAGGCCCAGATGTATCAGACAACAGTCAATGGTGAATGTTTCTGGTGTAAAAGGAATAGGGCTCTTACTGTAAACTGCCAAGGGTGAAGACTTCATCCGAAAATTACAATCTGCCGGAGCCATCTTCTAACACCTTATCAATGTGTGGCACACTACGCATTATGTAAATGCTTAGAATTGAACAAACACTTTATGTTCAATTGTTTATCATAACTGAAATGGTTTGTACGGAATATCTCTAATTCTGAAATCCTACTATTTTCACATGTTTTTGAATTTCTGATCTGAATAAGCAATTGGTCACTTCAAATTGATGAATAGAAGTCACGTTTATTGTTATAGAATTGTTATTCTTTTAAAATTTCATTATGGCTGTTGATTTAATTATTATTATGACTTAATCATTTGTCGAGTTTCTTCAAAATTTTAGGTGTTGGTCAAGGATGGCGGAGGGGTTCAAATGTGCAACAAGAAGGGTATGGAACTGCAGCTGTTCTTCCTGATCAGGGAATTTATCTAGCAGCATCAGTTTATCGCCCAGTTCTCCAGGTTACATGTGCACATAATCTTTCTATGATGTCTATAGATTGTATTTTGCAGACAATTTTATTTATATTTGCTGATTTGTTGCTCTTTGCAGTTTACTGACAAAATTGCATCAATGCTGCCCAATAAGTATTCACAACTTGGGTATGATAGAAGTTCGATTGCCACACTCCACAGCTCCCTTTTGAATATATAACTCATTTGCTGTTTGTTTTAATGCATCCACTTGTCATATCTTCTTTTGTATGATCATTCTTATGGTTTCGGTCTAATGAGTGTTTTCTCTGTTGTCCTCTGATCTTATGATTTATAGGCAGGTACTGTGCTCCCGCTTCTCTAACACATGCATGCACACAAAGTTGCCTTGCTGAAACAGCTATAAAAGTTTGTTTATTAAGTATTTTTAATAATTTTCATCCTCTTTTACAGAACTTACAATGTGGTTATTTAATCGAACCTTAAAATGAACCAAGAAACAAGTGCTATCATCCCCAAATTAAACATTCTGTGGATCATATGGCTCCAGTATCCGCTTTCCACTGAATCATCATGCCATGGGTGTCTACTTTGATTTATTTTGCATGCCATGTTTTGTTCATTATAATTATTAGCGACCTTATTAGCTATGTGACAATATTCAATTTTTTTTTATTCTCTGCCTAATGTTAATGCTGCATATAGTATCTACACAGGAACCCATATTAAAATTACCATTATCCAAGACTCCAAGTGATGGATTGTAAAGTTTTACTTGATTGCTGTAGGAATTTCCTGGAGTCCAACAATATTCTAATACAACTTCATGAGCATATGATTGGCTGGATTTTTGTATAGGTGTGGAAATCAGTTAGGTTGGGTTGAGTTGGAGATTGGTCCAAGCCCAACTTAAAACCCAAGACCTATACCTAGAAGGCTAGAACCCAACACGGTACTGTCCCGTATCGCTCGGTACGGGGCATACCATATTGTACCGGCAGCTAGTCGGTACGGTTCATCCCAATAAAACGGTATGGCTTCTGGACCGTTAAAAAAAAAAAAAAAAAAAATTTCCGTGCCGGTATGGTATTGTACCGGTACGAACTGCCCGGTTCAGCCCGGTATCGTCCGGTTCAGTCCGGTACTGTCCGGTTCATGTCGTTTTTTCTTGCTTTGGGGGAGAGGGAAAGATGGTTTTTAATATAAAAAAGGGTCCGGCATGCATGCCGGTATGGTACAGACCGTACCGTACCGTCGACCTTCCGAGATGGGTCCCGGTACCGGTACCGGGAACCCAACCCTACCTAACCTAGCCCGATCTTTAACTTAGAGCTCATCAACCAAAACCCCAACCCAACCACAATTTTTTGAGCTTGAATACAAAATTGGGTTGGTGCAGTTTGGGTTGTGGGGTCAAGTTGGGTGGATTAGTTCAACTAAGTTTACCTACAAACATGGTTTGCTGAATTGATTTTGTGACTTTTGTGACTTGTATCGGTCAGCTACTGATGTGCTATGGTACGAGTTTGTACCATGCCGTGCCACCAAAACAGGGATAGGGAAGGGTGAGGATAAGAGAGAGAGAGAGAGAGAGAGAACTTGAACCCTAACCCTAGGGGGTTGAAGAGAAGAAGGGGTGAAAGAAGGATGGGGAAGGGTGGGGGGTAGAGATTGAGAGCATGCTTGAGAATCTCTAGTAGAGATCGGGTGGGGAGGCGTCCAATAATGATATTGAGCAAGGCAATCAGGGGGTCGGGATCGGGCAAGGAGGCATCCGAGAGGGAGATCGAGCAAGGCAAATGCTGGGGGCTTGAGGGGCTCAGTATCGTTGAGGAGGCATCCAAGAGGGGAGGCTGAGAACGACAATTGCTTTGGCGGGGGTGGGGGGGAGAGGGAGGCTTGAAATTTTTTTTTTGAACACCAAATGATCTGGACTGAATTGTCTTGACCAGTTTGGTTCAATATGGCCCGAGCTGCCTAGTTCAGGATGGTTTGGCTAACCTTGTCTACAAATGCTCCCATGCCATGCAAAAAATATCGAAAGTTAAAACAAGATGAACTAGGGATTGCAACATGTGAGTGTAATGGGGGTCCTAATTTTATCTAATTAAACTAACACTAATGAGATCACGGAAAATGGAGTTGCATTTCATATATGTATATTATAGTTTATTTGGGTTCAAGTTGAGTCATGTTGCTTGATATCTTAGTCTGAACCTGACCTGAATTTGAATTTAGTTGTGACTTTCAATGCAAATTTAACCTTGGCCATGCCTAAAGATGTCCAAGCCTGGCCTAATTTCAGATTGGGCTAGTGTTGGGTTCAGGTTGACCTGCCATATTTCCATTCCTAATTTTGTTTGGTGTTTCTCCAAAGTTGATGGAAAAGCTCAAGAGGGAGAAGCTCTAATACCATGTCACTGAGGAGTGATTGTTGAATCACTTGAATATATGGTCAACAATATTAAAGGAAAATGCCCAATTATATCACTTATTGCAGGCCATAACCTCTCATGTATTATAACATACAATGTTTTTATGCACAACATAAAATGTATAATAGGGTTGTTTTAGGAGTATTAAACGACATAAGGAGCGGCTAGAACTCCGGCGCCGTAGTGGGGTTAGGCTAACATACTCATCAAGTCGGTGGGGAGGGTACACGGAAATTGTAGCCCGAATCAAACAAAGGTCTAACGGGTTGGGGCCCGAGTGGGGAGCTACACCCGGGGGTGTTTTCTCCCCTCCCCTCACCCTACTTATTTTACCCAAAAAAAAAAAAAATGACATAAGGAGCTAGCTAGACCTTACCTTCCAAGATTGCATCATCTTGTGGAATCATCTAGTTCATAATTTTGTATGGTGGATTCTACTTGAATCGGTAAGCTTTATGAGCTAGCAATCAAGGTTTTAAATATTGGTGGGATGGCAGGTTTCCTGCTATCCCAAGTATTGGGATAGGACGGGTTAGGAAATGTACTAGGAGGAAATGGGATATCCATTATCTTGAATATCAATATGCGGGGTGTCTAATTCCGTATCAAAACTGGGATGCCCCCATACCATGATACTTAAAACATAGTCCACAAAATTGGTACCATGATCAACATTGATCAGGTACCGGTTTGGTACAGTTTGATGCATGATATTCAATATGGTATTGCTAAGAGTAGGTTCACCAATCTAGGGTTTGTTCTAGATTTTAAGAGGGGTGAAGGAGGGAGGGAGGGAGGCTGGCCACCTACTAGTGGCTAGCGAAGGGGGGTGGAGATGGTGGTGGTGGATGCGGTGGATAAGGCTAGCATCTTACTAGCAGCCTAGGAGGACGAGGATGGTGAAGAGATGCTCGGTGGTTTGAACTTTGAAGGTCTCTAGTGTGAAGGATGAAGAGCATTTGTTGGCAGATTGATAGAGGGGTCGTGTGCATGCGCGCGCGTGCAAGAGAGAGAGAGAGTGTGTGTGTGTGCGCGCGCGCCATATGGGAGTTCGGGGAGGATTGGGGGTTTTATGTAAGGAGATTGATTTGGCCCCGAACCAATAGGTACTGCCGTACTGGTGAGAACTGAGCCGAAACAAGTAGAACATGGTTCCACTCAATTCAAACCAATTTTGCACCAATTTTAAAACATCACTGATTGTCCTAATTTTGTTGTCATCAACGTTAAATGCTTGCATTTAGTGAAGGGATGCTAATTTAAGTTAAGGCTCTCAATCCTTGATGTAACCATCCTAGGGGTGTGCAAAAAAAACTGGTCGAATTATGAACTTGGTCCAAGTTAATCTCTTCAGTTTGGTTTATATCAGATTTTTAAAATTCTGTTTGGTGTTGGTTTGAGAAAGGCTTGAATTACAAATTTTGGTTCGGTTTCGAGTTGAGTTTTTGAAAGGTCAATTTAAACTGAACTAGCACAATCCCATAGATAAATATTTATTTTAAATTTTTATTTTTTTTTTAAATTTTTTCTTATATATAAAAAATAGAGCTTTTATGTTTAGATTTAGTCCAGCCCATTTAACCTAGTCTATTGAACATCAACTTTGTATAAAATGGAATTCTTTTGTTTAGACTTAGCCAGCCCATTTAGCCTAGCCCATAGAACATCAACCCGATAAAATGCACCCAATCAAACTGAATTTCTCTGGTCGGTTTTAGGCATTTTTCTAACATGATTAGTTCAATTTTGGTTTCGATTTTAGCAAACCAATTAAATTGGATCGAATTCAGGTATATCTCCAAACCGACCCAACCCTACATGTGCCCACGCTAGACCCATTGACTAGGGCTGCAAATTGACCCATTCCAGAGCAACCCAGACTCTACACCTCTTGACATTAACCCAATTCAAAGGGACCTTAGGTTGGGATTTCTCTAATCGAACCCTGCCTGACTCCTTAAGCCAAATTTGGCTTGGATCAAGTTGGTGTCAAGTTGGGTTGGATTGTTTCATGTAAATCAAGTTAGCTTGGGTTATGTAAGAAATTTAATATTAAAGGTTTGGGGTATATTGAGCCATATTGGGGGCAGACGGGTACAATTCTACCCCTCAGTTCGAGAAACCAGCAAGCCAGGTGGAGAGGGAGAAGGAGAGAGAGGAAAAGAGGAGGGAGAGAGAGAGTGCTCTTGAAGCCCTATTTCCTCCATAGCATTGTAACTGGGGCAAAGCCCTGCTTATGAAATGAAATAGGGGCATTGGCCTCTTTTTTTTCTTGAATTTTTTAAGTGATGTTGGCTATCTCTGCCCCTGATACGATGTTGCAGACGAGAGAGGGCTTTGAAAGCCCTCCCTTTCTCTCCCTCCCTCCACATCTCTCTCCTTGCTACCCTTTCCCTATATTTCCCTCCCTCGCTCCCTTCCGCTCTCTTTTCCTCTCTCCTTCTCACTCCCCCTTGCTTGCTGGTTTCCCCCTTCAGTGGTGCATTACAAAATGGCAAACCATGGTATCATACCATACAGTATCGCTAGCCTATCGACTTGGGTGCCAGTTCCAGTATTGTGGACCTTAGTTTGGGGTATTTTTGTTGGATTAGTATCTTGTTTGTTGGGATCTCATTTGGCACTATCATAATTCTATTACTCAATAGTGCTAAAGATATAGTTAATTAAAACATATATGTATATTTTTTATTTGCAAATATATAAAAGAGTTGTATTTATTATGTTGAATCAGGTTGGGCTAGGTTTGTTTTGCATTGGCTAGGATTTGATTTAAGCCCAACTCTAGCCCAATTCGGGTTCATAGAGCCTATGCTTACCTTGAACCTCCATGCAGTTTGTTCTGGCTGCTTTCAGCTTGGGCTATGCAAAGTTGTTTGAGCCATTGGGTTGAGGTCATAATGGATCAACAAAGCTAGCCTTTATATTAAATGGATCAGGTTTGGATGTACTGGCTTGACCCGCTTGATAACCAGGTTGAGACAACACAATCACACATAATCCAAACCTGAAAGTGACTCATTATTGATCTATTTAACATTTTATTGATATAATTGTATTTAATAGTTAATAAGATGAGAAGGTAGTGGATTGACATTGTTTGACGAATTTCAGGTTCATATTGGGTCAATCATGCAGCTTGGGTTTATGCATGTCAAACTAACAGGTTGGTTGTGTGACTTGTGTCATCTCGAATGTACCAAGCCCAGTTTGTTTATTAAAGGAGTTGGACAGATCAAGTCATGTTCCCTGTTTAATAAGCTGGTTGGTTCTGATTCAAGTTATTGACTTGGTTATCAAGTGGGTGGGGCTCAGGTTGACAGTTATGTCTGAATACGTATATCTCAGAGAGCCTCATTTGTTGCCATCTCTGATTTAAGTCAGCAAAAGAAAAATAGTGGTAATCAAACTTATCAAAGTAACTAACTGTGACTATAGGCTCTGTTTTGTAATATGCATGTGAAATGACAGTCAATTTAATGTTGCATCCATCTTTAGGCATCTCAAATTAACAGGTTAATTGTGTCATCTCAAGCATGATCCAACCCACTTTGCTTATTTAGTGGGTACCCGGATCAGATCATCGGACCTATTTCATAAACATTTTGCTTTTATTTGAGTAAATTACCTGTTTGTTAAATCGGTTGAATTTTTTTCAAAATAAGCGCCTCAAAGAAACTCATCTGTTGGCACCTCCTGTGCAACAACAATCACATTAACCTTGTATCTGCCATATACTGTTACAAGCATCTTTATGTTTAGTGTCTTGTACCCCATTATATAAAAATTTGACTTACCAAATTGTTATGATAATCTAGAAAGGGATAACAGTAAAACACTCTGAAGTCTGAAGTCTGAACCATTGCATGAATAGAATGTGGGCAGTTTTTTGTTTAACCAATTGAAGTTTGTAACTATTATATTAACTTTGATGTGAGGTGGCTAGTGCATTGAGTATGAAATATGAAGTGGATGCTACTATGGCAATAAAAAGTTCCACTTATATATGTGGATTGTGGAAGATTCATAAAATTAAATGTTGTTGCAAATTTTAAAGAAAACATTTTTCTCTTCTTTTTCATCTGTATCTACAAGCACCTTCAAAATGTACTTTGATCTATCAGTTGTTTAGGATGATGTATTTCAAGAAGAAATGAATACAATATCTTTTTTTGTGAGATGTTTTTCACTCCTAGAAGTTACATTAATTCATAGCTGTAGCCTGTATGAAATTTTTACCATATTGTGTTTGTCATCAGTTCTTGAAAATCAACCTGAGAATAGTAAAGCCTGTTTTAGTTTCAGGGAGTATATTTCTACCATAGAAAGTAATTCCTTGGAAATGATAACCCCATTTAAAGAACTTGTATGTGGATAAACAATTTTTTTTGTGAAACTAGTATGACTATTTTAGTTTTCACGGTGGAACTTTGGTTTTAAAACAAGTTCAAAATTTTGAGGATAATCTGGCTTGCAATCGATATAATAATTGCTGCAAGGCATATTATTTATTTTATTATACTTTTTAGAATTATTTCACTGATATATTGTCAAAAAGTTTGCCTATGCAGTCTGTATTTTGTTCACTCTCAAATGCAATAATCTTTTTTATGAGGTTTTATATGCTGTATTTTTTTCACTCAATTTTACTAATAAAGTTATGAGCAAACTATAATGGTTTTCTACCTTTCTTTTATGGTGAAAATAAATTGCACATTTGTTTAATTAACTCCAGGAAGATATGGTCGCTAGTTACACAAGATGTCCTGAATATCTTTCACAAGCATCTTTGATGTAGTTCAATAATTTGACATCCTCAGAAGTTGTGTTCCTTTTTTGCATTTTCTGGGGATAATTGTATCAGATGGTGATGATTAAAGGGTCTTTATCTCTTCAAAGTTGCCTCAATCCCCTTAGTTCATTAATATAAACGTTTAGATGAAAAAAAATCAGAAATAGTCAAAGCAGATAGAATTCAAGATACAGCATTTTTGCAACTTAAACTCTACCCTGTTGTGTCTCTATTTCCCTTTCTAAAAAATAATTGTTCCAGCAATTGATGTTTGTTTTCCTTATTTTATTCATAAAGGTCTGTAAATAATATGCTTTTGGGACTAGGCAGGAATATCCATCGTAGGCACTTCTAATCTAGCATACTATAACCTTGTGGTGATGTTTCTGTCATGAAACTTTTAGTTGTCTAAATGAAGGACAATTCAATGTGTCAATTTTTATGCATATGTAAATATTTTTATTCAGTTCCTTCATATAAAATGTTTATTTTGTGCTAGTAACATTTTGGATATTATATTGTTTTACGAGAACTGATGAATGAATAGTTATTTCTTGTCTCTAGTTAATTAGGTTTCCTATGTGCGAACTGGCCTTTAGCTTTCACATGAGCTCTTACAGGTTGAGAGCTGGCTGTTCATCCTCAAACTTTGATAGATGATACTGTTTCTATAGCTAACAGCAGACATATGTTTAAGGTTGTTGACTGAGGTTAAGAGGACATAATTAGTTGAGCTTCTTGAGGAGAGAAGTTATATGAGGATATCACTATTGCTTCATTTATAAAGAATCATTTGTAACTGATTTGTTTTCTGTCACAAGAGATCATATCTTAAATAAAAAATAACTAAGGCTGAGTGGGTGAAGCTACACTATTGCTCACAATCTTTAGAGCATGTCACTAAGTTTATATAAATATGCATTTGATGACTGGTTGGAGGCCCTTTTATTTTTTCAGGTGGATATGCTTTACATGTTTATTTTTCCTCAAGCATAAAAATAATCCTTTTTCGGATCATCCATGGTGCCTGTTGTTGCTTTTATAATGATTGCTACAATATTTGCTTTTATAAAAACCAAAATTTTGTACCTATAATTGGATAGATACCTTAACGCTATCAATAATATTTATATTTGTGGATTTTAGTCGATTTTACATGGTTTCACATGGTTTGTTAAATTGTGCAGGAATGATGGTCTGTTAGCATTTATAGAGAACTTTTTGAAGGATCATTTTTTGCCAGCAATGTTTGTTGATTACCGAAAATGTGTCCAACAGGCTATATCAAGTAAGTGTTCATGAACCTATGTTAGTGATATTCTCTTACATAAGGAACTTTATATTTGCTTTGTAAATGAACCTATGTACCTTTATCTTCTTGGTATGTTGGTTATGCTGTCGTTATGATTTTTAATACACCTTTTTTTTATGGTAATGGTGGTTCCATGAAACATTCTCTTATCCCGTCATATGCAAGGTTGATAAGTTACTGACAATTTGTTTCATGGAAATGCAATGCATCAAGCTTGTTTGACTTTCCTGATGCAATAATATCCATTTACTTAGCTCAGACAACAGTTTATTACTATTTTCATCTTCTGTGCTATCTAGGGAAAATATAGGCATGCATGTGTTTCCCTTGATCTCATACTCAGACCTGCATGCGTGCATGCAATAATGATTGTTTTACTAAATAATAGATAATATTATCAGCTGCTTTTTTTAAAAAAAAGCCTGGATTGCAAACTTTGATGAGAGACTTGATGAAAAGTGGAGCATATTCCATCTTGTCATGCCTTTCACTTACTAATCCAATATAATCTACAAAAGTGTCTTCAATATTTTTTTGTTTTATGCCATTCAACTCCAATGCCTGTAATTTCTTCTCAGGTCCAGCAGCATTCAGGCCACGGGCACATGCTGCTTCAGTTTATAGCCCACTAATTGAGAAGGGCCGTCCTGTATTGCAAGGCCTTATAGCGACTGATTTCTTAGCAAAAGAGGTTCATTTTCATTGCGTCACTGTAATTGATTATCAGCTAAGTTCTAAATTTACTTTGATTTCATATATGTCATTACTGTAGGTGCTTGGTTGGGCACACTTAATGCCAAAATATGCAGGGGAACTTGTTGAATATGTGCAAACATTCCTAGAACGAGCCCATGAAAGATGTCGAACTGCATACATGGAGGTAAGTGATATATCTGCTGTGCAGAAACTAAGATATATCCTCCTAAGATCATCTCTAATGTTTTTGTTGGAGTATCTCATATTAATAATTTGTGTGAAATACAGAAACTGCAGTCAGTGTACTGCTTAAATTATTCAAAAATATTTTGTGGAAACAGCTCCAAATTCCTTGTCATTTTTGTTTAGTCATGCTTTAGCCAACGTTTTGTTTCTCCAGTTCTAAATGTCTTAATCGGCTTTTAGTCCAAACATTCACTTTCCCTCTCTTGATGGCCCTCAAGCCTCAACCAGAGAGAGAATTCCAAGAGAACAGTAGTAGAGGGGATTGTTTATACTAGATAAAGTCAACCATGTTCTATGGTTACATATGCTTAATTTAGATAAAAACTTGATTGTATTGCTTATATTCCTTCTACATTCTAGTATAACCACATGCCTGTGATTCGTAACTGACTATAATTGTATGAATCAGGAAATTGCTCTTTTTGAGGCAGATCCTTGATTTTTATCATTTGAAGTAATATGTGGCAACAATATATTTGATGAATGCACAGGTTAAGGTATGACTGATGGAAGGACAAGTCCATATGGGAAGCTTGAGATTTTAAGGATAAAGGGCTGGATATTTAAAAGGCTATTGATAGCATGGAACCATTATATTTGTACAGTAAGGCAACCTATATTTCATACTGAAGGGTGAGAGAAAAAAGGGGACACATGAAAGTTCGTGAAGGGACCAAAGGTTTTGATATACATATGACATACCAAGATTCACAGGCTTGAACCTAATATGTAGAAGAGGTACTGTTTAAGCATGTTGGATGCCTTAATTAGTACAAAATAACTATGTATGCACATTGAGGATGTGAAAACTACGACTAGAAGTTGGAACAAAGATTACTGAAGTTGAGGATCCCTTTTTCCATTGAAGATGTTATTCCATTTTGCTACCAATCTTGGGTTAGTTTAACATGAACCTGGCCCTACCCAACTGGTAATTTAGGTTTGGTTGGTTCAATATTTGCCCAACATAGGTTGGTCCAAGGTTAATAAGAAAGTCAACCTGACCTAAAGGTCAGGTTAGGTGTGGGTTGAGAGCTGGGATAACCCAGCTCAACCTGAGCACAAATAATGGGGGCGGGGAATTGGAAGTTTGCTGAACAGATAGCGCAATTCTAAAAGAGAAAAAAAATTGGTGGAAATTGACTTTTAAAACTGATGATAAAAAAATTGATGAAGAATTCTTTCTTTTAATTTTGATTCTGTAGTGTAATAAGGTGGCAATAAATTCTCTAAGTCATCAGATAAATACTTTCCTGAGTTGGAAGTTTCGTTTTGTGTACTTTTTCAGTACTTTGGACTACATATTAGTGATTTAGATTTAACTTTCTGACCTCTAAACTTCAATTTCATTTTGATACTTTGCTAATTTATCTCAATTTATGCTGCTGATATGTTTCAATTTTGGGAGATTCTCAGGCTGTTTTAGAAAAGCAGAGCTATATGCTAATTGGGAAGAATGATGTTGAGAGCTTGATGCGACTTGACCCAGCAAATGCTTATTTATGGAAATCCTCGGGGCAGCCTTTTCTTGTAAACAATGTTCCGGATGCAGAAACTGTTGAAGTGGAGATAGAAATGAGTGATTTATTATTGAGCTTGCGTCCAATTAAGCAGGTATTTTCGAAAAAAGGGCTATTTGGGCAACTTGTTACTTGTCTGTGTGTATAGACTATAGACCAATATTGGTGCATGGATGTATGCATGTCTGTATGTGTGTTTGCCTATGCACAAAGTATCGAGTTATATCATGATTCCCTATTTGTCATATCTACTATTTTATATCGAGAAATCAGGTTGCTGTTCACGAGTCAATGCATATTCTTATGGTTGTCTGTTAGCACCAGCTCTTCAAGAAGCATTGAGAATCTGCATGGAGTTAACCTATTGCCCCAAATTTTGATTCATCAAATACAAAATTTATAGATGGGTGGGATATGGGGACCACATATCTGACTTGGTGGTTAGTGGACCATAGTTTATCCACATGCGGCCCACTGATCATACACATTAAATACAAGTCACTTCTTTACTGAACCCTTACTCCAAGATTTAAAAAAAAAATAAATGCATTAAACATTTGGGAAGCAGTCCCTATCTCTCTTTCAATTTCTATCCTCTTTGTAAACATATTTCCATTCAAGGACAAGAAGCCCAACCTTGTTGATCTAATTGTAATATTGTGTATTTGGGATGTTTTTTGTGGAGATCTTGACTTCATCATTCTTTTCCTTTCTCCTTATTCAGAGAGCTCTGTCTCCATTAGGTGAGTCCCCCTTTTTTCTAGCAATCATTGGCAATTCCAAGCTTATGATGTCCATCAGATGTGGATAAAGGAGGAAGAATGGGCGGGGTGATGAAGGAATTGGGAGAGGATTTGGATGGTAATTATGGGTGTTTGGAGGTTGAGCAACGTTTTAGATGTGTGATCGGAGTTTTCATGTATGTAGCACAAAGTAAGGTGGATAATTGGTAAGGAAGAATAAAGAAGGGGGAAGACAAAAATGGATATGCAGATAGAGCGGTCATACAGAAAGTAAGGGTGTGTGGAACAAACTAGATAATTTTATTGGCCATTATCAAGGTTGATCCAACGATGTTTGAATTGGTAAATTATCCGTCGAACCTATCGAAAGCTTTCCTGCCAATATCTGTCTCACTATTCTGTTCTTTTCCAGCGAATCCTATAGTTGATTCATATGAGCTATGTAACTCGAGGTAAAATTTTCTTCAATTTTCGTGCTTTGTAATTATTTGATGTCATTTCTGGTGTTCTGCAGGAAAACTTAATCCGTGATGATCATAAACTTATTCTGTTGGCATCTCTTAGCGATTCTTTGGAATGTCTAGCAGATTCCATCGAAAGGTAAAGCTCATCTGTCAAATTTGGTCTATGAATTACTTTCAGCAGTTTTTTAATTTTAAAATAATCACAGCCTACTAAAATTGCATTTGAGGACAATAAACATTAGTACATGGAGTATTGCCCATTTTGGAGTAATATTATTTTTTTAATCTTACCTTGAAAATTAAGTTTGGTCTAATTTAGTGTTGGAAAAAATATTTGCCTTTTTGTTTTCCCTGTAATATTTTGCTCTGTTGTACTTGAGTTATTAATCAAGGAGTTTTGTCTTATAGAGGTTTGGTCTGAATTTTCAAACTTGGTCAAAGGATCATTCTTGTGAGCTATGGATTGAGCTAGAAAATGGTTAATGTCTCAAATAGATGTGGTGCTTGGATATTTGTAGCAACGTTTTAAATCCCGTGGGATAGGGTTCTTGCTTTTTTCCTGGAACGGGATGCGTTGGCATCCGTCCCGACACTTGGGACAGGGGATGTCCCAAGGTGTCTCGATTGGGACATTTGGATGCTGGCGGGATGTCCTGTCCCGACACATGGGATAGTACCCCGTCCCGGTGTCCTGTGGGATGTCCCGTCGGGACCTGAATCCTTGATTTGTAGTTAGGGCTACAAGTGTGTCAGTTGGATCAGGGACGTGCACAACTGAGACCTAATCCATATTTGAGCTGGGCCAAAAGAATTAAATCCAAACCAAATCCAATTCTGTTTTAGGTTGGATTGAATTTATCAATCCATTAGATTTTTTTGTATTGAATATTGTCAAAAGTAATCCAAAGTCAAACCATAATAAACAAGTATAATTTGATTACTTGATTATATCATAAAAGTACTATAAATGAAGAAATAGTAAGCAAAATGTATACATTATTGAAATCAAATGCTATGTAGGATTTTGAATGATAACTACATATAGTTATAATCAACAAAACAAATTATTGATAGATTATATTATGAAAAGAAAGCTAATTTCTCATATTCAAAGAGGGTTTTGAAATATATCATATGTTACTTTTGGATCGGTTGGGGTTCAGGGGAATTTAGTGATTCAAATCCAATTCATATTTGAAACAGCTCATGTTTTTTGCATCCAAATCTAGTCCAAATAATTTTGTTTCAGTTTGGACTGGATTAATTTAGATCAGTTCCAGATTGGAGTGGATCAATCTAATCCACTTACAGCCCTATCCAGGGTTAGCTATCTTGATCTTGTTTTAATTGACTACTACACTTTAATCTGTTCAGTAGATTACACCAAATTACATGGATATAATATCAGAATTTGAGTACTGATTTCAATCTGTAGTTTGTTCCAACATCTGAGCAGCCAATCATTTAAAGCTGTGCATTTCCCATGCTTTGACCATCAAATAATCTATATGTTTGCAGTGCTAGTCTCCTTGATTGTCAAACTTTCAATAAATTCTGATTATATTTTTATGCATCATTGTTTTTACAAGCACTGATTCATACTTGCTGCTATCCTGTTACAATCAATTCACTGGCATGTTGATTCAGTCTGGATAACTGTGTAAAGCTACCTGTTTTCTTTGAGATCAATGCAAAGTTTTGAAGCTAGTATTAAAAGTCAGTTGCTTTAGAAAAGTTTTATTGTGTTATTTCTTTCTAAGTGGGATCTGGTTGGAAATTCTCAGATTTAGTTGACAGGTTTTCATGAGCAACCTCAGGCTTACAACATGTAACTAATAAGGATTATTCACCAAAGAAGATCTTTCTTTAGTTTTGTATTAGTAGGTGACTAGAGTCTATCATGGTTGTCTGGGATATAAATTGATCAACCAACTACTTCAACAAGCCTAGCTGGTCATCGAAAAAAGCAATCACGTTCATGTCATCTCTACATTATTTAAAGAAAAGATGCAATAGTGCAGCTAAGGATACAGAAAGAGAGGTTCAACTAGCTTAAAGTGAACCAGCTTTTTTTCAAGGTCAAATAGACTCGTTGATTAATATCAAAAAGGACTTGACTTGCAACGTAGAAGACCTTGGTAGGGAGTACAAACCAAAAGAAGAACTGCTTCAATTGGAATTTCATTAAATTAGAAGAATTTGTAGTGGTAAGTTGCATATTTCTGTAGAGCGTTTAGAAGGACTTCTAAAGCCAATAATATTGGATGTAACAACAAAATCCTATTCGAAGTTAAACATAGTCAAGGTTCTTTATTTTTTCCATTGCTTATTATATGCATGTTTTTATGCATCCAGAGTAGTGAGTGGAGTTCTTTTATATGGTTGATGCCACTCATGATTCTTCCATTCGTCTCCAACTTGAACTCGTCCAAGTCTGGAAGATGTGGCAATTGTAGTTGATTGAAAGTAACATTAAATTTTAATAATCCCCAAAATAAACAATACAATCAATTAGAGCATGACTAAAATTGCATTATAATCCATAACTCTTAAACAAACTAAGCTTTCAAACTTAATCATATCCTATTATACACGATATTATACCTTCAAAAATACAAACAAAATACAAATTACTAGGCCACTAATTCCACTTGCATGGTCAGATGTACAGAGGCAACTTCAAGTTGCCGAGTCCACTTCTTTCAAAAAAGTCCAATATAGCCTCTCATCACTCTGAAAAATTGTGTGGATCAAAGTTTTTAATAGACTAAGATACTATAAAAAGTTCATAACATAAGTTTAGGAAATGGGTTCAAATAATTCTTATAAAATCATGCCAAATACTTGCCTAAATCAAATGTCAAAAGTACAATGTTATGTTTCATTTTTTTTTTTTTGTATTTAATATAGTTTCATATTTTCTTGCAAAGGTTCACTTATACGCTTGAGGTCACGTAGATACTTATTATTCATCATATACATCTTTGCTGCCAATGCAGGTAAGACCATATAAATCCTTGAGGTATACAAATACCACTTAACTGAGGATCTAGATACACCCTTCTTGGTAATTCGAAATGAGTCTCTCATTGATAATTTGAATAAGGTTGCTCATAGCCTCATATGCTTCTTGGACTAGGGTCTGCTCATTTTCAAGTATGACACCTTTTCTTTAATGAAATAAATATTCACTTTTGATCCAGCAGGAAACAAATACTTCATTTCAAGATTGATGTAAAGAAAATATTGATGAGGACATAATTTCAAGTTAGAATTTTGATGAGGATATAATTTTAACTTAGAAGACAAATATGGCTCCAAAATAGCAATTTAAAAATTCACATAAATTTCAAAATTCTCAAGTAGACACTGAGAATAATTTCAAACTAACTTCTGTCCAGATTCCAAATAAGAATAGGTAAGGATTTGACAATTAACTATTAGTTTCAGAATTATTTTAATATTGAATCCAATCACGGGTCAACATTTAAATATCATGAACTTTGGAAATAATTGAATGATTAGAACTTCAAAATGACAGCTTGACATCAAAAACAAGTTTCAAGGGCACGAACAAAACTTAATTCGAGGAAACATGCAAGAATTACTTTTAAGGGAGTCCGTGGGTTTTTAAAAGGATGGCAAGGTTAGTTAAACTTGAAACTAGCTGATTGGCTCAAAGATAGAAAAGAAATCTTAAAATGTCAATTTCTGAAGGCATGGAAGAGTTAGGGAATCCATAGATTTTGGAAATGACCATATGTTTTAGAATTTAGAGTATCTAAAATCATGAGCTTGATTGGTTGCAAGATTCAAACGTACAACTTAAAGTCAAGATGCATGGAGAGGCCACTGATTGAATGCTGTAAATGAAACTGGAACTATTTATCTAAGCTTCCCTTTGTCATTGTTGTTGCCATTATCGTTGTTGCATCATCATCTCCTCCTCCTCCTCTAGACAACCTAACTTTCCCTCCTCTTCCTTTTTCCTATTCTCCTTATCTATACATAAAAGTAAGGTGAGGCAGTTTAAAGTATTCGGGGCATGCAAGGTCGGTTCTAGGTTTGTCAAGCCCCCATCCTAGACAAAACAGGTTGATTGGTTTTATAAGTCTAGCAAGTTGAGTATTTGAAACAGTAGGCAGACCATAGGACAAGCAAGCAAACATGCCTTATTTGCATTTATTTTTATATCCATTTAGTTAAGATATATGTACTGAGGGTTATACAAACATACGCAAGGTTTTAAATTTTGTGGGATAGGGGTGGTCTGGTTTCTTCATGGATGGAATGCCCTGGCATCTCCTTGCCCTGATAGCCATCCACTGGTTGCTCTCCTTCTCTCTCCCCTTCTTCTTTCCTTTACTTCTTTCTTTCTTCTTTCTTTTTTTTTTTCTTTCTTTTCTTTCCCTTTTTCCTTCGTTACTTCCTTTCTTTCTTTTTCTTATCCCTTCCTTTCTTTCCTTTCTTCCTTTTCAACCTTCTTCTTTTCCCTTCCTTGCTTCTGTCCTTTTTCTTCTTCTTTCCTTCCTTTGTGTTATCTTTGTTCTTCTTTCTCCATGTGGATGGATTTTAAAGTCCTATCTCTGTTCTGGTCTTATTTTCTTGCAAGAATGGGATAGAACAGCCAAGATGCTCCCCATACCACTAAGTTTTAAAACGCACACACATGTTTGTGTATGTATATAATGCTTTTTTTTTTATTGCAAGGGGGCCAAGGCCCATATATAATGCTTTTCAATTATAGGTTGGGTTGTTGCTTCCTCTCTTTTTGGTTTCATATAGCAAGACTTGAATTAAGATTGTACACTGGCTACTAGATGATGTTGACAAAATCTTAACCCATCAAACATCGCTATAGTGCTCTCTTTATCCTTTCTATTTCTTGGATCTAGGGTTTTCTATGTGATGATATGTTGTTGTGGAGGGAGAGGACTAACCAAGCATGTTATACTCATTTTTTTTTTTTGAAAGGCGAAGAACATTTCAAAACGCCATTGCAAATATGATGGCACTACCTGACCAAAGGGGTGATAATAGTGGAGATGGCAAAAAGAGTGTAAGAGCGAAAGGAAGGTGTCAATGTTGGACAACGAGCAAGTAATGATCGTACTCTAGATCATTGCTTTTATTGAACATAATGTGGAGGCTTTGGAAGAAACACTTATTGGGAATTGACAAAATAATTTCTTGCACCTTAGGTTGGGGGCTTGTTAGGCAAAGAAATCATTCTATTGTTGAGGCAAAATTTCTACTTTCTAGTAGCCTTCGGTTTGGAGGAGTTTGTAATGTAGAAGGGGTAGAACAAAAGAAGATAGGTAGCATTGGGGGTTTTAATCATAAAGTGAGTGCATGGTGACAGAGTAAGTTGTAACTTTTTTTTTTTTAGGACAGATACATAAAACTAAAGTTTAGGTTAAATTTACCTACAATATTTGTTGACGCTGCTTTCCACATGGGCACCGGCGGTTGCTGGAGGAGAGGTGCTCGTGGGCTATACCTGTAAGAAAAGTTCCGGTTGGAGATTGTTCCGGTGAGGGCCCTCGGACAATAAAGTTAGGTGGCAGGTAAGAAGAGGAAGAAAGTGGAGTGGAGAGGGGAGAGAGTGTCATGTGGCATACTTTAGGAGCTTTCAGGGAGCCCCCTTTCATAGGCAAGCGGCGAGGGCATTTCCGGAATGTAGAAATTCTCAATGGGTTTGATAAGAAGTGACAAGGCATCAGATCCTCTCAGGGGATCTTGGTAGAAGATCATTCCATTTGCCCGGGATATGTGTCTCATATTAATTGAAATTGTCTTTTTTGTGTTGACAGCCACGTTTCTTAATGATGATAGGGACTATGGCTTGAAACGGATCACACTTTAATTGAGAGGATTTGCCGAATATCACGGTTCTTCACCTCCTAATCTTGCCATTGAGTCCGTAGAAACAAGCGTTAGATGATTCCTTCTTAGGTTGCTTGGAAGTATGTTGTTATGGGATTTTAACTTTTCCTAGGTGCAAGGGTCTCGGATTGGACTTGGTCCTCTTGCCGGGGTTGAAGGTTGAGCAAGGCCGAGGGTTTAAGGGTGCTATACTGGTGCACCCAAGAGTTGCCGGAGCTTAACTGCTGAGGGCGAGGTGAAGCTTTGCCAAGATCGAAGGTCGACTAAGTCGAAAGTCTCAGGGTACTATATTGATTCATGCGAAGGAGGCCCAATCTTGGGTGCTGAAGGGGTAGTGGTCCTTTGTCAAGCCCGAAGGTCGATCAGACCAAAGGGGCTCGGTGGCACAACTCCGTCTCGCCTGAAGGATAGTTTGCCTCGAGCACCTAAGATGAGCCTCAGATGCTGGACCTTTGGCATGTACCTTTTTCATGTAAGGATTGTCAGTAGGTAATATGGGAGCTGAAGCTTTATTCATCAAAGATACCATGTTTGCCTTACTATCCAAAGAACTATCATATACAGAGACATGGCATGTAACTGGTGTGGTTCCATATGTCATAGATGTTTGGTTGATGTTTTATTTGAGCAAATGTTTCACATATAAACATTTCAAGGGTGAAGGGCCTAATGCCAAGGATCGGGGAGGCCGAGGAGGACCTACATGTGGCCTTGCCTCGTCTAGGAGATGGCAGGTAACTGCTTGTGCTAGCATCGAACTCAAGGATCCTTGGGATACTAAGGGTGAGGGGTTAGCCTCCACATCAATATTGATATGACTGTAAATTGATAGATTAGATTGATTGATAAGCATCATGATGAAATCCTTATGACTTCATCAACATTGAAGCAATGTCACTACAAAATCTGTCCTACTTAGAGATAGTATTTAGGATAGAGTTTGAAATTTATCATTAAGTTCAAATGATGGGATTGAGATTTAGATCAAAGTCACTAGAAGGCTGGAATTGCAAAATACCCCATATCGTAGGATTATTGCTTTTTTATTGCTTTAACTATTTAATGCAGCACTTGGTTGTTTAGAAAGCTTAGGATTGTATTCTTGTATAGTTGGGTTTGGATTTCCTTGTTTACGTTTTTTATATTTTTTATTTTGGGATTCCTAGTATATTTTGATTGTGCACTATGTTGCCCTATTTGTTGTAATTGTTACTTTTTCATAAACTTAATGAGTGCCAATTAGGACCTTAGGCATCTATGTTTCTTCAAAAGAAAAGAAAGAAATTGGTGCTGCAAGTTTGCTTTGGAAGCAATTAACTTCAACTGTTAAGTTTCTTATTTTAGCTCATCATATTAAACATATAAATATATAATATATTCAAAATAAGGCCCACCACTAATGCATGTATCTCGTTTTTTCCCCTAATTGCAATTATTGAGCCTTGATCCTTGTATCATTGTTAGAAGGAGGTGAACTAGTGCTCTCCTCAATTGTCATACTCCTTTGCTTAGCAACCAAAGGTTTTGGTTCGATTCGTAGGTGGTGCATCCTCAAAAACTTGGACCTGGGTAATCATAGTGTGAGTGGTCTCCCTCCATTTCTCATAGAAAATCATTGTTAGGAGTCCATATTTACATTGGATGCACAAAAGGTGTTCTATGTAGGAAAAGCCAAGTGGTCAGGGAAAGCCATGTCTATAGGAAGTTTTGAAGGTCTATGAGTCCAGAGCTCCCATTTAGATCCACATCCATAGATGCATTGAGATGTTATCAGATCCACTTTGGATGCATTGAGATGTAGGAGATTTGTGTGGTTTAGTTCTCACGCCAATCTGCGTTGGAGTGGAATTATTGAACAAGGCCAATCAGCATGGTGGGTAGATAATGGGAAATTAAAGAGAGAGACATGAATGGAAATGTTGGATTGTTTATCTTTGCCTCTGTAATTCTGGAATTCATGTTTTTAAGCCTAATATCCATCGTTGATCCTTTTCCTATTAGTTTAAGCTTTTGGTAGGTTAGCTAATGTGGTATCCAAGCTTAAGTTTGCTAGAGGTCATGAATTCAAAAGTATCTGTTGTCTTGATCATGGTTTGTCTTGACTGAGTTACCTCTCCATGTGCATGGTTGGGCTACACATTGAAGGGTAGGTGTTAAGTATGGTATGCAGTATGGAACGCGGTACCGTCCTGTACTGCACGGTACGGGATGCACCGTACCGTACCGGCAGCTAGCTGGTACGGTTTATATCAATAAAACGGTCCGGCTTCCGGACCGTTAAAAAAATAAAAAAAATAAATTTCCATACCGGTACGAATCGCCCGGTTCAGCCCGGTACCGTCCGGTTCAGGTCTTTTTTTTTTTTGTTTTGGGGAGAGGAAAAGATGATTTTTAATATAAAAAAGGGTCCGGCACGCATGCCGGTATGGTACGGACCGTACCATACTGTACCGCCGACCTTCCAAGATGGGTCCCGGTACCGGTATCGGGAACCCTGGTATGCACTGTTGATCTGTTCCTTATTAGTATAAGCTTTTATGCTCTAGTGTTTAGTTACCACAACTAAATGAATACTGAGCAGTACGCATGATTTTCTAAAATAATTTCTAACAGCTATGCAAACATCACAATTTGGAATGCTACTTTTTGGAATCTTGTGAAGCATCTGTATAGTCTGTGGTCTTGGTCTTCCCAAGTTTTGGGCACTTAGTAATTAATTTTTCTCTCTGATGAACTCCAAAGTAACTCGCTGATAAACATAGCTTTTTTTTTTCCTTTTCTGGAACTAGGACTTGAGGAAGCCCATTTGAAATCAAGGTGCAGGATTGAACCTAGGTTGTTGGTATCCAACACAATGTTACCAACTCAACCAGTTGGCACTGTCATGAAGAAAGCTGATAGATTTTGGCAAAAGGTAGAACATTAGGCTGATGTCATTGTTTATGTAGGTGTGCAGTAAGAATACCTTATCCCACAGTGTGTATTCAGAGTGCAGAGTAATAAGTTAAAAAGGAAGCAAAATTTAAATACAAACATGAAAGCAATAAAATAAATAGACTTCTGGAATTTTAGAATAAAACCAGAAGGTTATTTAAGGTGTCCATCTCGCATCATTTTGAACTGTTCATGTTTCACCTTTGATTTTCACATAGCCTTAGTTAAAGAATCCAAACATCATACTAGTATCTCCTCCCGAACCATATAATCATAAAATAGGCTCTCATGCATTGTTTAACTGCATAAGAAAACTCTAGAGAACTCAATAAGGGTATTTTTTTCTTGATCATGATAACTAAGGGATACGGCATTAATTTGTTAGCATTTCAGCAGGGTCCTTGTACATTCTGGAATATTTGGGGCAAGGTTTTAAATCCCGTGGGACGGGGCTGTCTCGGTTTTTTCATGAAACGAGATGCATTGGCATCCCATCCCTTCCCGACACTTGGGACAGGGGATGTCCCAAGGTTTCCTGATTGGGATACTGGAATGCTAGTGGGATGTCCTGTCCTAACACATAAGATGGTACCCTGTCCTGGAGTCCCACGAGACATCTCGCTGGGATCTGAATTCTTGATTTTGGGCCTTAATAACTAGGACTAGGAAAACATGTAAAAAAATGCTTAGTTGCGACAAATCCACAAACTAAAGTTCTAATAGCTGTTTTGTTACAATGGCAGCTTTGACCGCCACAAATTGGGCTTGATTCAGCCCTATTTTGAAAAGGAAAGTGATAATCATAGTTGGAAACAAATAGGGCGGCTAAAGGACTTCTATTTTAGATTGGATTGGGATAGGTCGGTTATTACGATTCCTATTCTGTTAAGGAGTCTTGTTTGGGAGCAAATCAAAAGCAAATAAAGAAGGAAATCACATCATGTTAGCAACCAATCAGCAGTCATCAGCAATAAATTGGCAGCAGTCATTGTTGAAATTACAAACCAGCCCTATCTATTAAGATTTTTGTTTATTTCCTTATTAATCTTAGCTATCTTAGAAGTGTAGAAGGCCATAAATAAGCTTGCTTGGCCAGTGGCAGGGTGGGGTGGGGGGGGTTTAAGGAAAAAGAAAATAACTGATTGCTATTTTTCTCCTCTTAATTTCTGGTATTCATAATATTGCTTTCAGAGGCCTTTTCATCCTCAAATTTGAGAGACTTTTGTTCAAGGATTCAGGTCTCGACGAGATGTCCCGTGGGACACTGGGATGGGGTACCATCTCATGTGTTGGGACAGGACGTCCCGCCAGCATCCCGACGTCTCAATCGAGACACTTTGGGACATTCTTTGTCTCGAGTGTCGGGACGGGATGCCAATGCGTCCTGTTCCATGGAAAAACTGGGATAGCCCTGTCCCACAGGATTCAAAACCTTACTCTTGTTAGGGGAGCATACATCTTAACAATTTGGTATCAGAGCCCTACAACGATCCACTCTCCTTATCGATTTCTTCTTCTATTTCTTCCATGGTAACTTCTTCAACATCCGAATCTATGATGACAAAGAGAAAGTTGAAGATAACCAAAGATCTTTTCTTATCTTCAAAAGATCTTATCTTCCATCGATGTGCCATCGATTGAACAATCTCTCCAAAAGATCTTATTTTCCATTGATGCTTTGGCGAGACGCTTAGAGAAAGTTGAAGATAACTATAGATTCTTCAAGCTTTACTCTCTGGTGCTTGATAGTGTCCGACAAACATTGCCTTCAGCTTTGATGTGGCATACTTCAACCGGATCCCTCACCAGCGTGCAAAATGTTTTGGGCACAAGTAGGGTTGCATGGGTAGACATTTTTCCTGTCTCCAGTTTTTATCAAAGGAGATGTGGTGTCTCCACAAATCATCAGCCCCTTTATGGGGATGGGTAGGGGAGGTGCTTCAGTGCAGCCTCACAACCAGTGCACCTTATGGCCAAGGAACAGTGTTGGGACGCGGTAAGAAACCTATTGTTCTTGATTTTTGGGATTTTCTTTCAGCTAACCAGTGGCCCAACAATCTGTATAATCAGTTCTTCACCTATGCGCTGCTGCCTTTGCAAGAACCTTACATTGGTGAAAAGTAGGATGATGAATACTTGGAGGACTATTGGCCGACCACCTTTACCACCGAGACTGGCCATTCTACTACTGTTTCGGGACAGCAAGGGGATGGTTTTGCACTTTCATGGCTTCCAACTATTACTCAAACAGAGATACCAGTAGCTTGCCATGGGGATCTACCTTGATAAGATAGTTATGGCTGAAATTCTTATGATCGTGGTTGTGGACAGCAAGGGGCTGAAGGAACAACATGGGATTTGAGTGGACTTCCTTTGGCAAACCCTGGATCCCATGCAAGCATCACTTCCTTCAATAAGCTGTGCAACCTCGATCTTCAAAGATCAACTTTCTGAAGTTTGATAGTAAGACGAACTTACAAGTTTGGCTTTTTGCTGCTGAAACTTATTTCTGGTGCACAAAAACACTGAAAGATTGCAATGCAGCAATCGATCGCTTTATTTGGAGGAGGCTGCACAGTGGTGCAAGTGGTACTTTATGTAAATGGGGCAGCTGACATGGGAGGACTTTAAGATAGCAATCGTGACGCGATTCGGGTCAGATCGCATGACAAACTACATGGTGGCACTTCACCAACTCTGATAGAGGGGGTTTGTTGCTAACTACCAAGCTGAATTTGAATGGATCTCCAATAAGTTGCCTAACCTCTTTGAAGTTGCTTTGATTGGCTCCTTATTGGTGGGTTGAAGGAGTCTATATGGATTGAGGTGTTGGCCGTGAGGCTACATCAATTTTGGAGGCTTACAAAGAGGCAAAAGTGGCAGAGTTGGCTTTGACCGTCCCATTATATGGAGCTCATCCACAACCTAGCTTTCAGCCAGCAAGCAACTACAACCAACCAGCAAGCACACTTGCTGGCTGACCACCTCCAAGGCCCTTCCACAGTGGGTCGGGCATTGGTGGAGCTAATAAGGCTCCAACCAACCCACGGTTAGCAGCGGGCTTTTCCTCTTCTACCTCCAAAGCCGTGTGAACCTTTGCAACATCTCAAGTTGAGGAAAAAAGGAAGAAGGGGTTATGCTTCCATTGTGATGAAAAATGGAGGCCGGGGTACAAATACAAAACTTGACTATACTTGGTGAACCTGATGAGGTGTCCATTGGAGCTTCACAAAGATGACAATGACCTTCGAAAAAGATGGCTGACAAGTCACAATTAAAGCAGAAGAGCCCACTGAGGTAGAGCCTGTCACACTCCGACAAATCATGAGGCTCGCATCGACTTCGCCTTTCATGTTACTGTTCACTGAACCCTTTGAGATCTCAATGCCAGAATTACTGCTATTAGACAGTAGCATATCTGGCCACCAAAGGACTGTTCTAGCAGCCGAGGAGGAAGGTTTGGCTGGCCATGAAGTGTCAGATCGAGTGGCGGACTGGCAGCAAACTTTTGAAGAAACCATGGGCCTAATGCAGCCACCAAAACCAGCCAACAATCTGTTGTGGTCAGCTGATCTCTTGCAGTCATTTTCAGCACCAAATGGGGTCCAAAACCAGCATGCTGCCGGCCCGAAAACAATCCAAGTGGCTGCTAATCTGATGCAGCATGAAGTCGGCCACAATACTATCATGAAACCAGATCAAAAAGGGCTGCAATAGTGGCTGTTCAAAGTTGAAGTGATGCTATAGCAGCCCTTTGCCAGCCACAACAACAACCACTTGCAGAATCTACCAATAACATGACTTTTTTAGCACTGGTAGCAGCTGAAACAGTGCCAAATGAGGAGGTACAACAGCCGAAACTACTCTTATCTGAATTCTCTGACATGTTTTAGGAACCTAAGGGCCTTCCACCAGTGTGTGAGCATGGTCATCAGATTCTGATCATTCCGGGAGCTCCACCGGCTAGTATATGCCCTTATCGGTATCTGTATGTTCAAAAACAAGAAATAGAATTGAAGGAAATGCTTCAAGCTGGCATTATTTGTCCCTTAAGAAGTCCATATTTTTGTCTATTCTGCTAGTAAAGAAGAAAGATGGCGCATGGAGAGTCTACATCGATTATCACAAGCTAAACGATTTTGTGGTAAATGATAAATATCCAATACTGGTTATTATTGATGAGCTATTGAATGAGTTGAGCAAAGCCTGCTACTTCTCCAAACTGGATTTGCGTGCCGGTTATCATTTCATCAAAGTATATCCAAGAGATGTGGAGAAGACTGCTTTTAGAACACATGATGGCACTGTGAGTTCCTTGTGATGCCCTTCGGCTTCACAAATGCACCAGCAGCTTTCCAAGATTTGATGAATGACATCTTTAGACCAATATTGAGGCAGTATGTTCTTGTATTTTTTGATGACATTCTGGTGTATGGTAAATCTTGGGCTGATTACTTATATCATGTGAGGCATGTATTTGAAATTTTTAGAGGTCATAAACTTCATGTAAAGGAGAGTAAGTGCTATTTTGGCACATCTCTATTTCATATTTGGGTCACATTATTTCATCTAAGGGTGTTGAAGCCAATTTGAAGAAGATAAAAGCAATGATCAAGTGGCTTGTCCCCACAAAAGTGAAGGCTCTAAGAGGATTTTTTGGTTTGACAGGCTACTACTGGCAGTTCGTGCATGGATATGGGCATATCGCTACTCTACTTACTGCCTTGTTGAAGAAGGATGGTTTCTATTGGACAGAACAGGCTACACGGGTATTCCAAAAACCAAAGAAGGCTATGACTTCCATACCAGTACTTGCCTTGCCCAAGTTTGATCTGTAGGTTGAGGTGGAGATTGATGCTTCGAACATAGGTATAGGTGTAGTGCTTATGTAAGCTGGTCATCCCATGGCTTTCTTCCACCAAGAGTTGAAAGGGGCGGGTGCGAGCTCTCCCTATCGATGAAAGAGAGCTACCAGCCTTGGTGATTGCTGTTCAAAGGTGGAGCCATACTTGCTTAGAAGGAAATTCATATTAGAACGGACCATCATCCCTTGAAGGATAGCTACACTAGTGCAACATTGATAGCTCTCTAAGCTCCTGGGATATAACCATGAAATAGTCCACAAAAAGGGCTTAGAGAATTCAGCTATAGATGCCCTTCACAAATTTTCTATGGTGGAGATCTGCTAACTATATCTTTTCCTATTTCCCTATTTCTTAATGATATTTCAAGGGATTATGAAGAAGATCCACATATAAGGGAGATGAGATAGAAGATGAGTGCCGACCCATCTACTATAGGGAACTATGCTAGCTGGCCACCCTCTATCTACTATAAGGGCCGGATACTGCTTGGAGCTACTTTGTCTCATTGTGATTGCATCATTAGCCACTTTTATTGTGATCCTATAGCAGGTCATGGAGGCAATTTGAAGACCTTCAAGCAGATTAAAGGTGTTTCTATTGGCCAAAGATGTGGAAAGATGTGATCCAATTTGTGGCAAGATGTGAAGTGTGTAGAAGATGAAGTATGAAGCCACCAAACCAGCTGACCTACTTCAGCCCCTTCCTATTCCAAATCAGTTATGGGAGGATATTGCTATGGACTTCATCGAGGGGCTGCTCAGAAGTGAGGAAAGACCACCATCATGATGGTGGTGTATTGGCTGACAAAATATGCACATTTCATTCTCTCGGGCATCCCTATATGGCAAAACAAGTAGCTGAAGTTTATGTAGAGCATGTAGCCAAGCTACATGGCATACTTAAATCCATTGTATGCGACAAAGATAGACTATTTCTCTCTTCTTTTTGCTAGGAATTCATTTCTTTATAAGGAACTAAGTTCAAAATGTCTATAGCGTACCACACACAAACTAATGGCCAATCAGAAGTCTTGAATAGAAGTTTGGAGATGTATCTTAAATGCTATACTGGCAATGAGCCAAAATCGTGGATGAAGTTTCTACCTTGGGCAGGGTGGTCCTATAATACCTCTTACCACTCCGCCATCGACATGACACCATTTGAAGCGTTATATGGCTGACCACCTCCTACCGTACCTTCCTACATCAGAGGGGTTGAGGGAGATGAGATGGTGGATGCTGAGTTAACCGAAAGAGATGAACACTTCAAGACTTTAAAGCAACACTTGGCTGCTGCCCAAAATCGCATGAAATTGTATTATAATCAGTGGCATAAGGAGAGGGAGTTCTCTATTGGTGATCATGTTCTTCTTTGACTGCTGAGATATTGACAAGATTCTGCTAGGAGTTCTTACTCCAAGCTGTCCCCTACTTTCTATGGTCCCTTCGAGGCAATAGAAAAGATCAGACCTGCGGCTTATAGATTGAAGCTTCCTCCTGGAGCCTGTATTCATGATGTTTTCCATGTTTTCAAATTGAAGTCTTTCTGAGGTGAGCCTCCTACAACTTCTACTTTGCTTCCTAAATTAGTTGGAGATCGGCCATATATTCCAATGGAAGTGTTGGATCACCATCGCCACCATGTCAATGGTCCTCTTTGAACAGAGATTTTTGTTTGTTGGAGCGATGGCACAAGAGAAGTAACTTGGGAGGATCATGATGACCTTGCCCTTCGCTTTCCCGATATTACATCTTGGGGACAAGGTGTCTTGAAGGAGCAGAGAGTTGTTATAATGGCAGCTTTGACCTGTCACAAATTAGGCTTGATTAAGCCCTATTTTGATAAGGAATGTGATAATCATATTTGGAAACAAATAGGGCGGCTAAAGGACTTCTATTTCAGCATGGATTTAGGATTGGTCAGTTATCAAGATTCTTATTTTGTTAAGGAGTTTTGTTTGGGAGCAAATCAAAAGCATATAAAGAAGGAAATCACATCATGTCAGCAACAAATCGGCAATAAATTAGCAGTTATCAGCAATAAATCAGCAGTTATCAGCAATAAATCAGCAGAAGTCATTGTTGAAATTACAAACCAGCTCTAGCTATTAAGGTTTTTCTTTATTTCCTTATTAATCCTAGATATCTTAGAAGTGTAGAAGGCTATAAATAAGCATGGCTGGCAACCCTTGGGGAGGGGGGGGGGAGGAAAAAAAGAAAGGAATTGATTGTTATTTTCCTTTTGTTCATCTTAATTTCTAGTATTAATAATATTGCTTTCGGAGATCTTCTTATACTCAAATTTGAGAGACTCTTGTCAGGGGAGTATAAATCTTAACAGTTTTATAAGTTGGAAAACAGGACTCTTACCATCAGGAGTTGGATAGCTATATCTGCCATTAGACAAATCTGACTTCTATTGGGTTTGAGTTGCTGATGTCAGGAGAGCTGGACTGTGGTTTTCCCACATTTAGAAGGAATTATACAGTAAAGCCTCTACTATCAGAGTCCCTGACTCTAATTTGGATTTGGAGGTTGACATGAGATTTAACCTATCAAATCTTCTCCATTATCTTATTTTAACTAGTCAGCCCAACATTCTCATATTGTAAACTTCTGTTTTATCAAATCAAGCTTTAGCAACTTCTTTAAACTGCATCTGTTTTTATTATTTTAATTACAGTATGTTTTCATTGTATTGCTTACTTTGGTGCCTTTGTCTTCGATGAAAAATATCAGGCTTGGAGAGTCTTTTGTAGGAGTGCCCACTGATACAGAGGAGAAGACCCATCCTAAGCCAGCTAATCTCCGTGAACGGACTACAAGTGCAATTCCTAAAAACCTTGCATCTATTGCTGATGAATATAAGAGATTGGCAATTGATTGTCTTAAGGTTCTACGATTGGAAATGCAATTAGAAACAATTTTTCACATGCAGGTATGCTCTGTTTAGGTAGGATATGTATATGGATATTGTTTTGATCATAATTGCTGTGATGCGGACCTTCAAAATTAAGATCAGGAGTGAACATGGATTCATGCAGGAAATGACCAATAGGGAGTACGTGGAAGATCAAGATGCAGAAGAACCTGATGATTTTATTATTTCACTTACAGCACAGGTCTATTTTTTATTTTGTTAACAGTGTAGCCTATCAAAAAAATGCATGAATTTTGTGCTATTTGAGTTCTTTCTTACCATTTAGTAGCTGTCTTTCAGAATTTTCATTATATGAGCGATGCTTGGTGGTTGGCATGATAACATACTGTCTCATGCCAACATGAACCAGAGTATTTGGGAAGGATGCATAAGGCTGAAGGTTGCTCGACTAGTATGCTAATATAGGCACTTATCCTGTTTTTAGATTCTAATTAATAGGGAAGTAAACTTGCTTTCCTTTCCACATATGTATTATTAATAAGTTTAAAACCAGTCTATTATCTCAAAATATACTAGGACCCTGGTTGTTGATGATCATGTCCTGAACTTAGGCACCACCATCTAAGAAGTTTAAGGGCTTCTTTGTTTATCCTTTTAGTGTCATATCGTGTTTTTATGTTGCTAGAAAGTCATCTCCTATGGTTCCATGCTTCCATGTTATACAGTTCTATTTCAAAAAAATTGTAAACATGTACATTTCCTGCATTTATCTAAACTGGCTAGTCTCTAAGACTTTGTTAAGTAAATACAAACCATTTCACCATTGCTTGTTTTTCTGATATGGTTATTTATATTGGTATTTTAAATCCATGATGAGCTTAATCCATATATGCACAGATTACTCGTTGGGATGAGGAAATAGCACCATTTGTTGCAGAGTTAAAGAGGAATTATATATTTGGCGGAATATGTAGTGTTGCTGCCAGTGCATCTATCAAGGTTCCACCATACGTTAATGGTTTGCTTATGAATAAACGTTTAATGTATAAATTTACTCATTGAGATGCGAAATCTTCAATTAGGCACTAGCTGAAATGAAATCCATTAACCTATTGGGAGTCCAGCAGATATGCAGAAATTCCATTGCATTGGAACAGGTTGGATATTCTTCTCTCTTTTGCTGCTCTCTTTCTGCGATTTGAGCAACAGGTTTAGCAACTGTCTTAATTCTTAAAGCTAAAAGTTTGTTTCCAAAAAGAATCTCTAATGGTCATATGATCCCTGAACAGAATCTTGCACTTAATGATAGGATACCACTGCCTAAGGTTATATATTATCTTTTTTCTTACTATGTAGCTGAGAGTTCCTTGTGTCAACTTGCTGTGTTCTTGCCAGCTCAGATATCTTGTACCCTCAAATCATAATCACTTTTCGTAATTGTCTGCAGTGAGAAGCATGGATACAATCTCCATGTTGAGCAACTAAAAAGTGGGCTAGCTTTTAAAAGAAACAGTAGAATATTTCCTAATAATTGTTGATTTTGCAGGCTCTGGCAGCCATACCTCCCATAGACAGTGAGGCAGTCCAGCAGAGACTAGATCGTGTTCGGACATACTATGAGCTTTTAAATCTGCCATTTGAGGCATTATCTGAACTCTAAAACACTGTTTCCTTTGAGCATTCTGTACTCAAAATTATTAACCCTGCTCCTTCATATCCAGGCCTTGCTTGCATTTATCACTGAACATGAGTACCTCTTTACAGCGAAAGAGTGAGTTGAACATCAACAAAGAAAACTTACATGCATATAATGTGAGAATTGATTCATATAATGGTGGTTTAACAGGTATTCCAGCCTCCTAAAGATCAATGTCCCAGGAAGAGAAATTCCAGCTGATGCAGAGCAGCGTCTCTCCGAAATCCTGAGTCAATAGTCTTCCTGACAGAATTGAAACTGGATTTGTTATTTCATAAGCCAGCATGAGCTTTGCATGTGATACAGATCAATGCGATGATAACAATATGACAAGCACCTGCCATGCATAAAAAGCAGCATTTATGCAGACCATTTGGACTACAGGTCAATAGCTACATGTATGAAAGTTTTACACTTCGTCTTGTAGTCCATATTGATTTTATTTTCTCAAGTATTGATACAAGGCTAATGTTATTTTTGTCCGTGATATATTCTTTTGTCACTGTCATTATGGTACTGTTTTGGTTGTATTCAATGCTTATTCATTTATTTTTTCAGTTGGGTTTTTTTGTTGGTAACAAGAGGGAGCATGACTTGGGTGGGCTTTTGAGTGCCTAGGATTTGCTTGTCGAGGTAAGAAATTTGTTGAGCGGAATGAGTTATTAGGTTTATAAGGTGTTGTTCCTTAATTCTGAACTATGAATGTCTAGCTAATAACATAAATCAATGTAGGTTGCTTGAAACCAACATATCTTATAAATTCGTATCATGTATCCTTCACAAGTAAATATCAATAAGTTATTTTTTTGTTGATGAATGATGTACCTGTAGTCTTTGCATTTTATGAAAAATCTGAGGGGTCTTTCTTTTGTCATATTGTGGTAATATTGGATATTTTGTTTTAGTTGCTACTTGTATAACATGTCAGCTTATGCCTAGATCCAAAAGCCATATGTAAGAAATTCAATCTCTAAAGTCAGCGCTTTCGATAGTTGATAATTTTACCCTACCCTGGCGACCTGAGAAAAGTAGTTAAGCTATCAAATCAGCTGATTAACTCTTCATTGTTCGTATTGCCAATACTTTTGTCCCATGAGACCAGCATTTCAGTGGGCTCATCATCATTTGTAGGGCTGGAAATGGATCGGTCCAAAGTCTATTATCTGGAACTGGACTGGATCAGTTCAATAAACTTCGGACTGGCCTTAAATTGGTTCATGCTTCGGATCAAATTTTAAACATATCGGGCTAGTTTTTGGAATGTAAAATAGAGTCAATTTAATTTTTGGACTAAAGGGATATCCGGATTTAGTTCAAAAATTTTTAAAATATAGTCTTTGGATCGGTCTAATAAATTTTGGAAGGGTTCATTTCCGGTCCTAATTATTTGCAACACTTCTTGTAGTCGCTGTTGTCAATCCTTGAGCAAGCAGTCGAAGTTATTGCAGAAAGCAATTATTTAGTAATTTCTACGGATCATTTCAACTCATCTTTGTTCCTGCATTAAGACTCGAAAAAGGGGAACATGAATCACTGGCGGATCTCATTCGAGTTAAATTTTTCTTCGTTCTGGGATGAAGCTGATCCAATTTTATTATATTTGGAATGAGTTCTATACCGGTATAAGCATTAAGGAATAATTATGCCCGTCAAACTTCCCTCCTGTAATAAACCATCAGGTGCGTGATGCATATACATGCACATAAAATTTGATTTTTTTTTTTTTTTGATGGAAATAAAAATTGGAATGTGAACCTTCCTTTCAATAACTGAAGTGTTGAGTACTGATAATGCTAATTTGACCTAATCTTAATGGTTAGGAATTTGAAGTTAGGAAATCGTCTAGTTACCCTTAAAATTTTGAATTTTGACCATTTTTTAAATTAAACTCGGATGGGGCGTTACTTGTTTACATGTAATGAATCAAAATATGCATATTTACATGTAACGTCAGAAGTGAACGAGGTTGCATATAACATCTTGCCTATGTAAAGGTTTATTTTGTCTTGAATAATTCTTTGTGCACACGGTCGGTGCAAAAAAATATACTGTCAAATATTATTAGACTATACAAGGATTCATTTTTCAGTATGTATTTAATATTCGTAATTTTATCTTGTTATTAAAAATATTGAATAACAAATATTTTTTATATAAAAATTATGATTTCATGGCTTGGGTTATGACATTCCGTGGTTTGGATCATGATATTCCTGATCAGGTTATGAATAGGACCTTTCAGGTCAATGATACAAGCTCTTAGTATATCTTCAAATATCTGAATAATTCTTTCTGACTATTTATCCATTTGAGGGTAGAAAGTAGTATTAAAATTTAATTTGGTTTTTAGGGTTTTATGTAATTTTTTTTTAAAAAATTGAGGCACAAATCTAGTATCCCTATCTGATATAATAGTTAAAGGAACATCATGTAATCTCATAATTTCTTTAATATAAAGTTTAGCTAACTTTTCATGAGTGACTAATTCTAAATGCCAAGAAATGAGCTAATTTAGTTAATCTATCAATAATTACCTAAATTACATCATTACCATTAGGAGTTTTCAGAAAGCCTACCACAAAATCCATCATAATATGTTTCCATTTCCACTCAGGAATAGGTAAAAGTTGTAGTAGTCCACTTGGTCTCTGGTGTTCAACTTTTACCGACTGATATGTTAAACATTGGACAACAAATTGTATAATTTTTCTTTTCATATTTATTTCACCAAAAAACTTTCTTTAAATATCTATATATTTTGTTACTACCAGGGTGTACATATAACTAGTATTATAAGCCTCCTCCAAAACTTCTTTCTTCAATTCTAGAATATTAGATACACATGATCTATTTCTAAACTTCAAGGATCCATCTATATAAACTTGAAATTTTGACTATTTATCAGAACCCACCTGTCTGATTTCTTGTAATTCTAAATCACTAATCTATGTAGCTTTAATTCTTTTAATCAAATCAGGCTATATTCTAAGATGTACTATTTGTACCCCAAATTTATGCTTCCAAACTTCAATATCAAATTTTATTAGACCCACCAAGATATACTTCTGAGTAGTAATGATTGCTACTAAATTACCTAAGGATTTTCTGCTCAATGCATCAACCATTACATTAGCTTTTCCTGGATGATAATTGATATGCAAGTTATAATCCTTCAACAACTCTAAACATCTTCTCTGTCTTATATTCAGTTCCTTTTAAGTAAAAATATACTTTAGATTTTTATGGACAGTAAATATTTTACAATGTTCACTATATAAATAATGCCTCCAAATTTTTAATACAAATACTACTACTGCAAGCTCAAGATCATAAATAGGATAATTTTTCTCATAAGGTTTTAATTATCAAGAGGTATATGCAATTACCTTGCCATTCTATATCAATACACACCCTAACCCTCTTTTTGAAGCATCACTATGGTAAAGCCCCCACTAATTAAGAGAAGGGTAAATATAGGAGCTGATACCAAGCATTGTTTCAGCTCTTGAAAATTTTGCTTACATTCTTTAGTCCATTCAAATCTAACTTATTTATGGGTTAATTGAGTTAAAGGTGTAGTGATACATGAGAAATCTTCAACAAATCATTTATAATGCCTAGCTAACCCTAGAAAACTATGAACTTTAGAAACATTATTTGGTATGCTCTAATTTACTACTGCTTCTATCTTCTTCAAATCAACAGAAATTCTCTCCTTGGATATTGCATGCCCTAGGAAGACCACACTATTCAGCCAAAACTTATATTTCTTTAATTTACCAAATAATTATTTCTGCCTTAAGATTTCTAATATAATTCTCAAATATTGTTCATTCTTGGCCTAATTTTTAGAATAAACAAAAATATTATCAATAAAGATAACCATAAATTTATCTAAAAATGGCTTAAATACCATATTCATTAAGTCCATAAAGATAGCTGGAGCATTTGTTAACCCAAAGGATATGATTAGGAATTCATAATGTCCATACCATGTACAGGCAATCTTAGATACATCCTCTATTTTTATTTTTAACTAATGGTATCCAGGATGAATGTCTACTTGGAGAAAACTTGAGCTACTTTCAACTAATCAAAGAGATCATCAATTCTAAGTCGATGGTATTTATTTTTTGCTGTTACCTTATTTAATTCCCAATAGTCAATGCATAACCTCATACTTCCATCCTTTTTTTAACAAATAATATTGAAGCTCCCCAAGGAGAGATACTAGGTCTAATAAAATCTTTTCGAGAAGCTCTTGCAATTGATCTTTTAGTTCTTTCGTTTCAATAAGAGCCATTCTATAAGGGGTTTTAGAAAATGGTGTTGAGTAAGGAATCAAGTCAATTGCAAATTCAATCTCTCTATCTGGAGGCAATCCAGGAAGATCCTTTGAAAAAATATTAAGATATTCATTTACTTTAGGTATATCTTCTAATTTATGATTCTCTTATCAATGTCAACTACTATAGCCAAATATGTTATACACCCCTTCCTAAATAATAGTCTAATTTGCGTGGTAAAGACAACTCGAGAAAAAGCATAGGTACCACTACCAATGAAATTAAATCTTGCATCTCCTAGGATCTAAAAAATTACTCCTCATGGCAATCAACAGTGGCATAATGTGTGACAACAAGTCCGTATCTAAAGTTGCATCAAAATCTTGGATGTCTATAACTATCAGATCGGTCATCAATTTTCTATTCTCTATCTGGATTGGACAAGACTTGTAGGTTTGATTAGAGATTATCTCATTCCCAATAAGGGCACTAACATATAAATCATACTCTAGTGGCACATAGGGCAATTTATATTTTTGCACAAACATAAAAGATATAAAAAAATAAGTGGCACCAGAGCCAAATAAAACATAGGCTTAAGCACATGCAATTGGTAGAATACCTGATACCATGGTGTTTGATACTTGTACATCTTACTAGGTCAATACATAGACACGGCCCTGGGTGCATGGTCTATCCATCTTTTGTTACCCTTGGATGGAGTTGGGATTCCCTAAACTAGGACAATATGAGCTTGAGTGGTAGAATCCTGATTGGTTGAGTCATAGTAGCCTGGGGCCTTTGCACCAATTGAGATTCCTAAATATTTTGAGGGTACTTGGCTATTTTATGACCTTATTGACTACAATTAAAATAGGCTTCTTATGCTCTTCTATAATTCTCAATTTTATGAATACCTTCACATATAGCACATACAGGCCTATCTTGTGGATAGATCGCGTTATAAAATTCCTGTTTTCTTTGTCAAGAAAATTTAGCATGAGAACCAATGAATGTATCAAACTCCTAATTGCTTGAAATGTTATAGGCCCTTTAAAATTTTGTTTACATTGACCACTATGAATTTCAAAATCTCTGATCCTCTTCTTTTACTTTCCTCCTTTTACATGGTGAATTTCTTTCCAAATAATATCCAAATTCTTGGCTCTATCTACTATATCATCATAATTTAATGAATGTATTATACTAGATTCCTTTGAATATGTGGTCTTAATCCTTCCTCAAACCTTTCCATTCTAGACTCATTATCTATAACTAGAGTAGGAGCAAATCTAGACAATCTATCAAATTCAATCTCATACCTATTCCTGTCATTTCTCATTGAGACAAGTTAAAAAATTTCCTTTCTAATGCTCTCAGTTGGCTTGAAGGAAAATACTTAGAATAAAAGCATTATAAAACCTCTGCCAAGTAATTGATCCATTGTCTAAGGTCAATGAATGCTCTACTCATTTCCATCAATGATGAGCTCCATTTTGAAGTATATAAATAGTAAATCTAATTTTCACTTCATTTGTACATTCTATTGCTTGAAAAACTTTCTCCATTTCATCTATCCAAGCCTTGGCCTTCTGGGAATTAGTAGTACCCTTAAAAGCTAGAGTGGCTATTTTTATGAATTTATCTAGACTCTTTCTATGATGGGATGGATAAGGATTTTACTGCGAAGGGTGCAAAAACTATTGGGGCAACTCCCTTTGTTGACGAACCAACCCAACTACTTCACGAATTAATTCAAACATTTAATCCAAATTCCCTATGATATTCCCTGATGGAACTATTGTTTGATTCTGAATTCGTTGATTTATAACTAGCTAATCCTCCACTGCTTTTTCTTGAACACCGAGATTTATATTTTGATTCGAACATTCCTGATCCTGCATGTTCTTAGCCATTGATTCTCTAAGAACTTTATGCTGAAACCCTCCTAGCAAATCATTTAATCTTTGGGTACAAGCATGACAAGGTAGCATTTTTAATTTTAACAATAAAATAAAATAATCATTACAATAATATTTAAATAAACTAATACAAGATTATCAATAAGAAAACAAATACAAATAGAGATGTCTCATAACTTAATTTCTATCCAATTCTTTCCAACGAGTCCTAAAGATCCTAGATCCTAAACTCTTATATCACTATTCTAATTATAGTCTATCATAATCTCTAGTAATCTTAAACCTAGATTCTGATACCACTAAATCTATCACATTTCGAACTAGATGTGTAATAAACATCGTATGCCTATAAGGTGGACCTTAGAGACATGCAAGGCTACCTGAATAACAAATCTAATTATTTTATAATAATATTAATTGAAATAACTCCAATCCTTGAGAAGATGATATAATTTCATTCTATTATCATATAATCCGGGAATAACAAAAGTCACAATATCTAGATAATATTATCAAACATCATATTACAATTTTCATGTTTAGATCATGCATAAAACTAGTATCATACATGTTGGAGTAGAATCCCCTTTCTGACCGGGCGGAGTTGCCGGATCACTGGTTCGCTCTCCAGGTTCACCTGCAAAACAGATCCCTGGCCGAATGTTCTCCGGCGGGAGACACTCCGATGCCTAAATCAGAGGTGGGCTCCAGCAACAGAATGGAGAAGATTTTGAGGAGGGAGATGGCGAGGAAAGGAACTCTAATTTTTTCAGGATTTCGTTGTGCCTACCTTGAGTGTCCCCTCTAACCAGTATTTATATCAGCTAGCCCGGCTTGTGGCTTCGTCCTCTCTCCTATGGTTACGATGGAGGCTAATTGATTCCCCTCTGACCGTAATCGTGGACGGTTATTGAATGGTTCCGGTCAGGCCAAAGACGTTACCATTGGAGTTCATGGCCATGTGGCCGCTTCGACGTAGTTGTACTTTGGAGGTGATAGTTAGGCAGCCGATTATAACCGTTACCCCCACGTTCGTGTGGGTTTGAGGTTGGTCGGAGATCTGCCTTCGGGCCTCTTCTCCAAGAGTGGTTGTTGCTGGATCGGAGAGGTGTCTTCATCTTGAGACACTTTTGGATTGGTACCTGTGGTTGAGGTCGAAGACTGTGTCTTCGGCTGGGTCGAAGATCATGTCTTCGACCGGGGCCGAGGGCCATGTCTTCGGTCGAAGCTAAGGGTTATGTCTTTGGCTGAATCCGAAGATCACATCGTCGCCTTGCCCGTTAATCATTCAGCTTCCCTTGGGCACTTTGGTTCGAGGTGTCTGGTTCGGAAGGGAGTGCACAACCGATCAAATCGGTGGTTGATTTGTGCTTGAATCGACATATCCCAACAGTTACCCCCCACTCTCAGTTTTTGAAGCAGCGATTTGCCTCGAAGAGTGAGAGTATCACCGAATTATCGTTTTCCTATAAGAAGAGGTGTGGCTAATGAATGCAAAATCTCTGATTTGATCGATCGCCATAAGTGCCAGTTGATTTGAGGATCAGGTAGTGTACAACTATCATTCCCTGATTGGAGTGTGGAAAAGGATCGGGTCGATCAGGAGGTCGCCTCTCCTTTTTCTGCTTTGTGGCGGTTCAGTCGATCTTTTTGTTGGAATCTGGGTGGAGGTTGTGGCCCCTTCCCGTCCCTCGGAAAAGACATGAGCTTCATCTTCGTCGTTGATTGGCATCATGCGGATCATTACCTTCAGTCCTTTCTGCGTCAAATCAGCTTAGGGCTATTTGGAGTTTCACATCCATCTTTGGTATCCGTGGTGGGCTCAAAGAGATGGTCCCTTCTATCGAGGTGACATCCTGGAGTTTTCTTGTTCCTTTATGAGGGGAAAGGAAGGACTGGCTGAGGAAGCTTCTCCACCTTTGTTCACTTCCACCTTTGGTCCAGCTTTTCCTGCTTCTGGCTATCAGTCTCTTCCACAGGTAAGACCTTTCTATTCCTTCCTTGCTTCTTTTTCTTATCATGGCGGAGTCCGTAGGAGCTCGAGGGAGGGAGGCTGGGCCTTCCGGTACTGGTGATGTGTTGAGTCCAGAGCTAGTCTCTAGCTTCGTTTCGCTGGGGAAGATAGCTCACCTTCGGGAACGCTACCATGTTCCCGAAGGATTTCCTCTGATACTTCCGATGTTTGAAGAGTGGGTGCATAGGCCTCTCGCCTGGTGCATTGCTGTGTATGAAGATCATTTTAAGGCTGGTCTTCACTTTTCGCTGCATCCTTTCTTCGTCAAAGTCTTTCACATGTATCAGATCGTGCCCACCGCAAATGACTCCGAATAGTATTCGGAATGTCTGCAGGTTCTTGGTTCGGTGCCACATAGCTAATGTGAGGCCTGGGACCAACTTGTTCACATCTCTTTTTGTTCTTAAGAGAGATTTTTACGGTCATGGATGGTGGGTTATCGGACTTCGCCCTGGTCGCAAAATCATGAGAGACATGCCTAGCACCATTAATGGGTGGAATCCCAATTTTGTTTTTGTTTCTTCCACCCAACCATGGGACTTTAGTAGTGAGTGGAGGGAGCCACGCCTAGATGCTAATGCTGGGAAAAAGATTCTGGCGGCCAATCAATCTGATTATACCTTACTGTTCGGTTCAGAGACTGTCTCCATCCGTGAACTGTTGGAGGAAAGAAATCTCCACCTTGCGGGGATTAGCGAGTCCCCCATGTTAGGTATAAGCGATAGAGGTTTTCAGCTTTCCTCTTTTAGTTTCTCCATGGTCCAGTTGATTCTGAAGGGCGTTTTCGTTTGCAGGTGGTGGGATGAGGCCTGACTTGGGCTAGCTTCGTCTGTCTTCCAAGAGGAAGGTAGCCCAGGCTCCCCCTTTGGGATTAGAAGTCCGGAAGAAGGTATGGAGGGATGATCCTGGTAGAAGCAGAAGCGCTTTGTCCTCCAGAGGAACATCTGGAGGAGATGGGTTACTGATAATGGAGGCTTCGGAAGGGCCTCCGCCAGCTGAGTCTTTGCCAACGGTCGACTCTCTGGTTCGGATTGGGGAGAGCCTGTCTCCCGTGGTCGATGCACCATCACCTTGCCCCCTACGGTGGACGGGGGCAAGGCATCGCAAGTCAAGGAGGAGTCTGTCTGGAGGGTTCCTCCGAGAGGAGGTTGTCCTGCGGACCCCTCGGAGCTTTCTATCATAGGGGGTCTTTCAGTTCCTTTCGTAGCTAGGCGGGTATTGAAGGACATTCTGCTGCCCCATGATTTGGCAGTTATCCAGGGTCGGAGCCTCACTAGGGTGTCCAAATCCACTTTTTCCTCTTTGTTGTAGGTAGGGCTTCATCATTTCTTTTGTGTCTGATGGGTCTTTAGTTCACGATCGATTTCACACCTTGTTTTGTTGGTACAGCTGCTTTACGACGTCACCTTCCTGGAAGAGGGGCTGGAGAGCATTGACAGCCTCATTCATGGTTTGAAGGAGGAGCTCCAAGTGGCCAGAGCTGAGAGGGAGGTGGTCGAGGAGCTGAAGCTGTCCATGGAGAATCAGCTCACCCATGTGGACGCCAAGGTTCAGGGTCTGAAGGGTGAACTGAAGATTGCCCATCTGAAGATCTCTTAGCAAGCGGCGAAGCTAAGGAGGAAGGAGAAGCAAATCAGTTCCTTGGAGCATTCTGTTAAAGAAAGCCAGGAGAAGGCCAAAGGCCTAGCTAGGATGGCCGAGGAGGCAATTAGGAGGGCCGAAGAGGCATCTTCGAAGGCCGAAGAGGCAACTTTGAAGGCCGAAGTAGGCACGAGAGAGTTCGAAGCCATGAGAGAACTGGTAGCTAAAGCCATCGAGGACTTCAAAAGTCTTCACAGTTCAAGATGGAAGTAATTGAAGCAAGCCAGTTTAGTTATCAGTATGGCTTCAACGATGGACTCGCTAAGGTTAGTGAGGCCTTCCCCGATTTGGACCTTTCCGGTGTCCCGGCATATGATATTGAGGAGGAAAAAGAGGAGGAGATCGGGGCCCCTGCTGAGGCTAAAGAGATGCCGAGCCGAAATGAAGAAGTCCCGGCCATAGCCGAGGAGCTGGTCGTGGCTGATCCGGCAGTCTCAGTTCAAACTGAAGAGGAGGTTCAGGCCGAAGGTTCCTCGGCTTTGGCCTAGATTTAGGAAATCCTCCCTGCCCAAATTGATGAAATACTCCATTCTGCTGACTCTGGGGCTCTCTTGGCTGATCTGTAGGGGCTCAAAAGGCTTTGAGCTTTGTACTCCTTCTTTTTCCTTTCTTGGCATGTAATCAACGATTTCTCCTGGATTAATGAATGTTTTCTCTTTTTTTTTCTTTTGTGGATGCTAGGGGACTCCCTAAGTGTGGAGTTTTCGGACTTGGCTTTGGTAGAGCCGTCGATTCCAGCAATGGACTGAGTCATGCAATTCCTTGTTGAGTTGATTCTTTCTGATCGTGGGCTCATCCCTTAGACCTTAAAATTTGTAGGGAAACCCTTATGTGAGGGAAACTTCTAGTTCACCGGGGGTTTGGCGATCATCATGCTGTCACCTGGAGAGAGAATGGCGATCAATGTCATAATGACCGCGCTCGAAAAAAGGGATCATCGTGGTTGCAGCTTTTTAGTGGTCCCTCCCAACATGCAATAGTTCTCCCCAGTGGTCCCCTCCATCATGCAAGTTGGGACCCTTGTTAATTAGGGCAAGTGCGCATGGCATGCCCAGGGGTTTGTTGTAAATGAGGGCATTTGACCTGAGCTTTGATAATCTTGATATAAGGAAGCAGGCTTTCTTGGATCGAATGTCATCCGCTCCTGGCAAAGCCACTCCCGGTGCCATTTCCGTCTCCTCATCTCCATGTAGATCGAGGGACTTGTTACGGTATGAGGCTGGACCTAGCATAACTTAGACGGGTGGCAAGGGGGAGGCCGGTGGGAGGCTTCCAGGTGAGGAGATCGGATTGGAGGCGGAGGTGTGTGTTGGCATTGCCATGCGTTCAGGTTGGGAGTAGTGCCCCAATCGAGATAGGTTCTTCCTCAGGGGAGGAACTGGCCTCTCCTGGGAGGGCCATGCTGGCTTGGCCATCTAGGAGGTTAAGCTCGCGAGACGCTGGCGGCATTCTTTCGTGTGTCGAAGATGTCAAGCCTGCGACTCCAGCTGTAGGAGGAGTCCCGTGGGGTGCGATATACCTGCTACTGGAACCGGGAGACAGGAGTCCGGGAATCCTTTTTCTGCCATCCTTCTTGGAATACAACAGGTAGACTCCGGCATGCGCGTTCCTGTCTGTGTGTGTTGGCTAGGTTGACTTTGCGTGCGCTCCCCTTTTAACAGTTTTTTTATGGCCTTTCTTTGCTAGAGAGAGGTTCCCATGAATCCATCAACTTCGATGAAGACCTCCGAAGTCAGGTGGCTTCAGCTGTAGTTGAGAAAGGTATTACCGAAAGACTTCGGATTGCCACAAAAAAGGAGTTGGGTAAGGCTATCGCGTCCAACGACATCCTGAGAAGACAACTGAGGATGCTTCAGGCACAGGCGACTGATGTGGCGATCAATTTACAGAAGAAGAGAGAGAATGTGATCTCTCTCGAGCTGTTGCTGAGGGAAAGCCTTTGGGACACTGAGGGGCTGAGGTCCCAATAGGCCAACTTGGAAAGGAGGATCGATGAAATGAAGACGGGTCTTTTAGTAGTCAATCAAAGGGTTGCGCAAGCCGAAGAGAGATCTTCTAAGGCCATCGAGGCTTACAAAAGCTCTCCGGCCTTCAAAGATGAAGTGCACAAAGCCGCACTGGAGAGTTACCTCCTGGGTCACGCCGACTGCCTTGGCAAAGTTAAGAAACTTTACCCCAGCTTAGACTTTTCCTTGGCCGCCATTCCGGTGGACGGAGCCGAAGACTTGGAGGTTCAGTCCGAAGCGGCATCGATGCTCCCTGTTGAAGGTAGTGGAATGGTCACTAATCAAGCTTCGATCCCTATTCCTGTTTTAGCTGCCGAAGGGGGTGACAGAGAATAAAACTATTATATTTTTCTTTTTGTCAACCAATTATAATGTCTCCTTTCTGGATGAGGATTTTTTTTCTTTGAAATAAATGACTAATTCTTTTTAAACTAGTATCTTTTGAGTCGATTCCGTTTCGGTGGGTCAGCAAAAGATGACCAGTTCAGGGCTGATGTTTTCAGCTTGGTTAAAAATGAACTCCAAAGTGGAACCGTAATGCCGTCGGACCGTTGCTGATTTCTCTAGCACGGTTGACTGGTTCAGAAAGGACCCGACCGATCCTTTGGACCGGGGTTAATCTCAATTAGACTTGTGTCGATTATCCATCATAATTATCTTTTTCGCATTGATGGCAACATGGCGGACATATGTCATCACATCATTGGCGACTGGTGGAGGATATCGAGCACATTTTTTATTGTCTATGTTGGGTGCATTGGTTTTCGAACGGTCGCATCCCCGTGCATCCTAGATGCCACCAAACTTTCCTTTCTTGAAAAGTAGTCATTAATATTATAATCGTCCGAGGGAGATTGCTCCAGGTTCGAAGCATCGATGACCTCTATCCTCTAGAGCAATTACTAGTGACCATATCATCCCCAGAGCAGTCGTTCGGGATTTGATGCGTTGTTTCGACATGTGGCACCCTCTGGCTAGTTTGGGAAAAGGCGTGGGGCACGTTTTCCTGCGGTTGTCCGTGGGTACGAGATCCCGTTAAATAGGACCCAGTTCCTTCCTTTTTGGAGGCCATCGAGACATCAAAGGGGCAAATCTTTATTCTAAAAGTTGTCTTCCCTCTTATTCTTGGTATATCCCGGAGATGAAGTTTAACGTTGCATAGCTCCGAAAAATGGCTCGGAAGAGGGCCTCCGATTCCAGGGTAGAGGGTGAGCCTAGCGGGAAGGCTCACCGAGGCGATGACGATGACCACCAGCCCAGGGAGATAGCCCGCCTGGAGAGGAGGGTACGGGTCCTGGAGGCTCAGTTGGAGGAAGCCAGGGCTCAAGTTGCGGAGGCTGCCACGAAGGCAGAGGAGGCCAGGATAGAGGCTGCGGAGGCTGTCATGAAATTTCTGGCATCATCAACCTTCAAGGATGAGGTTGTCGAGGCGGTCGTGGACTCCTACCACTGGGGGTTCCGGGAGCACAGGGACAAGGCCTTCCGTTACTACGACTTGAAGGGCTTGGAGAATATTAGGCCTTTTGTCCCCTTCCCTAGCCATGAATATGATTCCGACTTTGAAGAGAAGTCAGAGTCTAAATCGGAAGGGAAGTCTAGAGCCTTCCCAAGTGCCTCCCAGGGATTTGACACCCCCCGCCGGCATGGAAAGGGGCCAGCGGGTGGTCTTTAGATCTGCCTTTCCATTGCCTATTCTCTTTTCTTTTCTCTCTCCTTTTTTTTTTGTAAGGCTCCTTGATGAAATGAAAGTATCCTTCTCTTCTTTTTTTTCTTTCTCTGTGAAAGGCATATCTCTGAACATTGCAGAGTGTGGATTTCTAGTGTGATAACCGAGTGACGAACTTGTAGAGCTTTTTGAGATTTGCCCACTAGATAGGCCCGATTAGGCCATCCTAGGGGGTGTCTATTGTTGTTGATAAGGCGAGTGATCTGGACTCACTTAGGCACATTTTCGGATTTACTATAGGGTAAGGCATCTAGGCCATCAATGTGCTTCTCTGTTGAAGTTAAGGTAGGCTGATTAGGCCCGCCCCGGTGCATCTTCGGATTTACCGTAGGGTAGGTTGTGTGAACTGTCCCTGCACCTTCTTTCATAATTAAGGTAGGCTGATTAGGCCCGCCCTGATGCATCTTTGGATTTATCGTAGGATAGGTTATGTAAATCATCCCTGCGCCTTCTTTCATAATTAAGGTAGGCTAATTAGGCACCCCAGCATATCTTCGAATTCACCGTAGGGTAGGTTATGTGAACCATCCCTGCACCTTTGATCATTTGGCAGCCTGTTGGGCTTTCCGTTGCGCTCGTCGGGCATACTGATAAGGTGAGTGGATCAGACTCATCTTTTGCTCTTGGTTGATTCCGTTGAGTGGATTATTGAGACCATTGTTGCACCACTGGCGTGGTGGGCTGCTTAGACTTATTCTTGAACAGAGTTCCATGAAAATCTTTGGGCATGTTTATTGGTAGTACTTGCGAAGATTTTGTACATTCGAGAGCCGAGGCAGCACAATGCCATCCAGGGTTTCGAGTCGATATGTTCCTGGATGCATAATTTCTTTTATTTGGTAGGGTTCCTCCAAGTTGGGGGAAAGCTTGCCTTGCTCCATTGGCCTGGATACCTCGGTTCTTCACAGTACCATATCCCTGGTGCGAAAGGTCTATTCTTTCACTCTAGAGTTGTAATACTTGGCAACTTTTTATTGATATGCTGCCATTTTCATCTGAGCCTGGAGTCTGGTACTTTGTAGTAGATCCAAGTCCACCCTCTTGCATTTGGAGTTCCCAGGCTCCTCATATTTGTCAATCCTTAAGGACTATAGGGTGGTTTCGATGGGGAGAACTGCTTCGGTACCATATGCCAGGTTGAACGGGGACTCACCAGTGGCTGTTATCGGGGTCGTCCGGTATGCCCAAAGAATGAAGGTTAGCTCCTCCGTCCAAAGTCCCTTGGCATCGTTCAGTCGAGTCTTCAGACCATGGAGGATGGTCTGATTTGTCACTTCAGCCTCCTCGCTAGATTGCAGGTGGCCAACAGATATCAACTTGTGCTGCACATGGTACCAAGCACAGAAGTCTTTGAATTTGGGGTTGTCAAATTGCCTCCCATTGTCGGTGATTATAGTGTGCAGAATTTCGAACTGGAATATAATGGAATTCCTGATAAAATTTTTGACTTTCTCTTTTGTGATGTGAGCCAGTGGTTTGGCCTCGACCTACTTGGTAAAGTAGTCGATGGCAATGCTGAAAAATTTTCTCTGCCCCGACGTTGGTGGGAACGGGCCAAGGATATCCATGCCCCATTGGGCAAAGGGCCAGGGAGATGTCAGCTGAGTCAGATGGCTTACTGGTTGTCTTTGGACATTGGCATATCTCTGACACTGATCACATCTTTGGACAAAGTTGACTGAATCATTTTGAATAGTGGGCCAATAGTATCCCTGGTGTATTATTTTATACGCCAGAGACCTGCCCCCAGGTGATCTCCGCATATGCCTTCATGAACTTTTCTTAGGGCATAGTTGGCGTCTGATGGTCCTAAACATCTCAGCAGAGGTTGGGAGAACATCTCTTGCAGAGGGTCCTATCTAAAATGACGTATTGAGATGCCATCCAGCGGGTTCTCTTGGCCTCTGCCTTGTCCTTTGGTAACATACCCTCATTCAGAAATTTAAGGATGGGATCCATCTAGCTGTATTCGGTCTCGATTTGGTGCACCTCCAAAGCTTCTTCGGCTATACTTGGAGCTTCAAGATGTTCGATGAAGGTGCGATCAAGGGATTCTGGAGTGGTGGTGGCGAGCCTAGACAATGTGTCTGCCCGAGAGTTCTCCGATCGGGGGACATGAATGATTTCAAAAAACTCTAATTAAGAGGATAGGGCTTGCACCTTCTCTAGGTATTGGATCATCATAGAGTCTCTGGCCTCAAACTCGCCTTTGACCTGGTTTACTACCAGTTGGGAATCCTAGAAGATCTGGAGTCTTTGAATCCCCAAGCTCTTGGTGATTCGGAGTCCTGCAAGTAGGTCTTCGAATTTGGCCTGGTTGTTTGAAGCGCAAAAGAAAAATCGGAGTGCGTACTCCATCGTGTGTACATCTGGTTTGGCTAGCATGAGGCCCGCTCCGCATCCAGCGAAGTTGGAGGCCCCATCTACATGGAGTACCTAGACGGACTCCGCATCTTTCGAAGTGACTCCTTCCTCTTCGGTTGGTTGTACATCGTCTTCAGACTTCCAAGTGCACTCAGCCAAGAAGTTGGACAGCACCTGGGCTTTCATAATCAATCGGGGCTGGAAGCTGATATCAAACTCACTCAACTTCATGGCCCATTTAGCTATTCTCTCCGAAGTGTCAGGACATTGGAGAATGGCCTTAAGGGGCTGGTTAGTCAGAACCACGATGGTATGGGCATGGAAATAAGGTCGTAGCCGCTTTGCCACAATTATCAAGGAGTAAATCAGCTTCTGCATCTTTGAATATCTTGTCTCAGCATCGTGCAAGACTTTGCTGATGTAGTAGATTGGCTTATGGAGGCCATCTTCCTCTCTTCGGATGAGGACCGAACTGACTACTTCGTCCATTGCAGAGAGGTATAGATAGAGTGTTTCCCCATCTTGAGGTTTGGAGAGCAAGAGTGGGGTCTCCAAGTATTCCTTCAATTCTTCAAAAGCAAGGTGGTAGTCCTTGGTCCATTCGAAGCCTCGAGACTATCGGAGCACCTTGAAGAAAGGGAGGCACTTCTCGACCGACCGGGAGATGAATCTGCTCAAGGAGGTGATCCTTCCTGTCAGCTACTGTACATCCTTCTTGCAAGAAGGGTGTCTCATATCTTGAAGAGCCTGGATCTTTTCGGGGTTTGCCTCGATTCCTCGTTTAGTAATGAGGAACCCCAAGAATTTGCTTGAAGTTACCTCGAAGGCGCACTTCGTTGGGTTCAACTTCATATGGTGGCATCGTAGGGCATCGAATGACTCTTCAGATCCCTGATGTGGTCTTCTTTAAGAAGGCTCTTGACGATCATGTCGTTGACATAGGCCTCCATGTTCCTTTCCAATTGTTCTTTGAATACCTTGTTAATCAACCTTTGGAACATCGTCCCAGCATTCTTCAGTGCAAATGGCATCATTTTGTAGCAGTAAAAACCTTTCTCGATGATGAAGGCCATTTTTTCCTCATCCTGGGGATCCATTCGGATCTGGTTGTGTCCGAAGAAGGCATCCATGAAGCTTAATAGCTGATGGCCGACGGTGGTGTCAACCAGTTGGTCGATCTTTGAAAGGGAAAAGCTATCTTTTGGACAGGCTTTGTTGAGGTCTGTGTAGTCAATACAGATCCTTCACTTACCACTAGCTTTCTTCATCATTACCATGTTGGCCAGCCATTCAGGATAGTGTGCTTCTCGAATGATTCCTGTCTTGATGAGCTTGTTTACTTCTTCATCTATTGCCTTCTGTCTTTTGGGGGCGAAGCTCCTTTTCTTCTATCGAACTGGCTTGTGTTCGAGGGCAACTTCCAACCGATGAGTAATCACATCGGCTAGAATCCCAGGCATATCCGAGGCTGACCAGGCAAAGATATCAGCATTGTTTTTGAAGAAATAGATCAACTTCACCTTGGTTTCTTCGTCGAGCAGGCTTTTGATTTGCACGACCTTGGTGGGGTCCTCCTCAATTAGCTGTATCGGAATGGTTCTTTTCATGGGTTCACCAGAGTCTGCGGTTGGGCCTCTCAGATCTAACTGATCCCAAGTTGTAGGATCGTTGGATTGCTTGTCTTGAATCATCAAGCATTGTCACGCCATTCTCTGGTCTCTCTTTGCTTCTCCGACACCACTCCTGGTGGGAAAATCCACCAGGAGGTGGTAAGTTGACACTATGGCCTGAAATTTGTTCAAGACGGGCCATCCTAAAATCATGTTGTAAGCCGAGGGAGTTCGGACTACCGTGAAGTTAATCATTAGTGTCTTTTATCAGGGTTCGATGCCGAGGGTTATAGGTAGTACTATCTCACCCTCGACATCGACTTGGTTGCCTCCAAAGCCAGTGAGTGGCACAGGGGATCTTTATAGTTTATTTTTAGGTAGACACATCCGAGAGAACGCGTCATAGAGTAAGACGTCAGCAGAGCTTCCATTATCAACCAAGATACGCCTTACATCATAATTGGCCACAACGATCGATATTACAATAGGGTCATCATGCGGGAGTTGAACCCTCATGAGGTCATCGTCAGAGAAGAGTATGGTGTTGTTATATTTGAGCCACTTCGGGACATCGTCTTTGGCCCTTCTCCAATCGATAAGCCGATGCAGCATCCCTATGTTTCCGTTGGTGGGCCTCTGGTTCGGTAATTCGGCTTCTTCAGGAACCCTTTATAGAACTACAGCTTCTGGCCGAGGTCCTTGGTGATCGATATACCGTCCCAGTTAACCTCTCTTGATAAGATCCTTAATAGCATCTCTCAGTTGGATGCACTCTTCGGTGTCATGGCAATGGTCCCAATGGAATCGATAGTATTTGTTCCTGTTCCTCACAGAAGAGGATGCCTTCATGGGACATGGACATTAGAGGTATCTTTCTTTTTCTATCTTCAGCAGGATCTTTTCTCTAGGGAGGTTGAGGGGGGTATAGGAGTCAAATCTCCTGCCCGTTGCTCTAGGCTTGGGACTTTGTCGTCGATCAGAATATTTGTTATTGTTGTTGTTGTTGGGTGCAGGGGGGCCAAATTCCCTACTGTTCTTCTTCTTCGGGAGGGGCTTCCCTTCGGCTAGCCGCTGGTTTGCCGCTTGCTCTTCGGTGTTGGCGTACTTCTGAGCCCTTGATAGGAGCTCAGCATAGCTTGTGGGAAACTTTTTGTCCAGGAAAAAAGTGAGCTTGGACGTTTGGAGCCCCTTCTTTAACGCGGACATGGCCACGTGCTCATTGAGATCAGGGATCTCGAGCGTAGCCAAGTTGAATCTGGAGATATAATCCCATAAACTTTCTCCTTCGTTCTGGTGAAGGAGAAACAAAGTGTCCGTGTTGCGGGGTGTCTTACTATCATGGGGTTAGTCTTCGCTTAGGCCAAAACCCGTGCAACGCTCTAAAATGTCTTGCAAAATGGAACCAGCCAATACGTGCCAGCGACATAAATACGATGCTGCAACCAAGGCAAACACACAAGAGATAAAGAAAAATGGCAAGGAAACACACTCAAATGCACAAAGGCAAAACCAGTATTTTTATTAATGTAAATGAAGAGATTACAAGCAAAATGCAACTACCACTAGACCTATCCTAAGGGCTTAGAAGGCAAAGGAGGCAACGATGAACCTCAAGAATCCACCAGGAAATCAGTCCATAATTGTTCTCGCTCACCCTCCCGATACTATACAGCGGGGCATCCCGCCAAATCCCACCCCGGGGGTTCCAAGGTATATAGGAGACTTGCATTTTTCTGGTTCGTCGCAAGAAGCCCCGACACAAGGAAAATCCCCCAAAACTAGGCAAAACAAGGAAAAAATGCCCTAGCAGCAGTTGCTCAAGATATCTTATTGCAAGATATGTACAAGACCGTGTCAGAGGCCATGACCAAGCAAAGTGCTTTGCAAATGGCCCTGATAGACTCCGCCACTTGATTAGGTCGACATCCTCATCGACATGCTTCGTTTGTATGCTTCGACTCGATCTTCTTCATGCCGCAACGAGTCCTCTGGCTCCCAGCTTGCTTCTGACTTGGGAAGTCCTTTCCACTGCACCAAATACTCTATCACTTATGCGCCATTGGATAACACATGGACTCTATCTATCAAAATGTTATCAACCCGTCGCTCTAAGAAGGTCATTGTAGGGGTTGGACGGTTTGACATGTTCCTTATGGGATCCTCCAGATTGGCATGATATGGTTTGATGCAACTTCCATGAAGCACTGGATGTATCTTGAGCCATACAGGAAGTTGAACCCGGTAGGAGACATTTCCTACTCTTTCAATGATAGGGAAGGGACCCTCATACTTGCGAACCAGTCCTTTATGCACCTTGCGAAAGAACTGGAGTTGGACTGGTTGGAGCTTAACCAGTAACATGTTGCCTCTTTTGAAGTCTAGAGGTCTCCTTCCTTTATTAGCCCACTTCTTCATCTTCTTGGAAGCCTTCTCCAGATATGCCCTTGCAATCTCAGCATTGCGGTGCCACTCCTTGGCCAGATGATAAGCTGACGGGCTATTTCCAGTATACCCTACAACCATAGTGTGCGGAGTGGAGGGCTGCTGTCCAGTGATGATTTCAAAGGGGCTCTTGCTTGATGCAGAGCTCCGCTGCAAGTTATAGGAGAATTGGGCTATGGACATCAACTTCACCCAATCCCTTTGGTTGGCACTTACAAAGTGCTTCAGATACTGCTCCAGAAGAGCATTTATTCTTTTTATCTGGCCGTCAGTTTTAGGATGAAGACTAGTAGAGAAGTACAACTTGGATCCTAACAGCTTGAAAAGCCCAGTCCAAAATCTCCCTATGAACCTGGAATCTCTGTCACTGATAATGTTCTGAGGGATATCCCAATACTTCACCACATGCTTCAAGAAGAGTCAAGCTGCATCCTCCGCGGAACAATGCAAGGGTGCTGGGATGAAGATGCTATACTTCGAGAATCGATCCACCACCACTAGGATTGACCCATACTCCCCCACCTTTGGCAAGCTCGAGATGAAGTCCATCGAGATGCTTTCCCATGGTCGCTCTGGTACAGGCAAAGGTTCAAGGAGCCCACCAGGCTTGCTTCGCTCCACCTTGTCCTGTTGGAAAATGAGACACGTACGGACATAATCTTCCACATCCTCTCCCATCCTTGGCCAGTAGTATGCCCTCTCCAAGAGGGCAAGAGTTCGGTGCATTCCTGGGTGACCAGCCCAAAGAGTGTCATGGCATTCTCACAATAGTTCTCTTTTAAGGTTGTCCACCCGAGGCACATACACCCGACGTCCTTTTATCAGAATGAGCCCATCTTCGAACCAGAATCGCCGTGCCTTCCCTTCATCAAAGAGCTGCTTTAAAGTGATAGTTGTGGGATCCTTTAGCAGTCCATCTCGAATTTTTGGCAGCAAAGTTGCTTGTACTTGGCTGACTTGCCCTTGCTCCATCACCTTTAGAGCGGCAAGCTCCGCCTTTCGGCTCAGGGCATCGGCCACCTGGTTCATACACCCTGGTTTATATTCCAAGGTCATGTCAAACTCCGCTAAGAAGTCCTGCCAGCGGGCCTATTTTGGAGACAACTTCTTTTGTGTTTGGAAGTAGCTGAGGGCCACATTATCGGTCCGCACCACGAATCATGACCCAAGGAGATAGTGCCTCCACACCCTTAGACAGTGAACCACCGCTGTCATCTCCTTCTCATGAACAGTATATTGTCTCTCTATGTCATTCAGCTTTCGACTTTCAAATGCCACTAGATAACCCTCCTGAACAAAGGCTCCTCCAATAGAAAAGTCTGAGGCATCTGTATGGACTTTGAAGGATAAGTTATGATCTGGAAGTCATAGCACAGGCTCCTTCGTTACAGTAGCTTTCAACTCTTTGAAAGCTTCTTGGCACTTCGAAGACCAATCCCACGATTGATCCTTCTTCAATAGTTTTGTTAGTGGCGCAGCTCGATGAGAGTAGCCTACGATGAACCGCCTATAGTAGTTAACAAGTCTCAGGAAAGATTGTAGCTCCGTCACTTTAATAGGGGCCTGCCACTCTTGTATAGCCTGGACCTTCTCCTGGTCCATATGGATTATGCCACCACCAACACGATGTCCCAAGAACAAAATCTCTTCCTGGGCAAAGTAGCACTTCTCCTTCTTCACATAGAGGGAGTTCTCCCACAGAACTTGAAGGATGATCTGCAAGTGCTTCTCATGGTCCTCCAGTGTCTGACTATACACGATAATATCATCAAGGTACACCACCACAAATTTGTCAAGATAGTCATGGAACAGCTAGTTCATTAGTGTGCAAAAGGTAGCTAGGGCATTAGTCAATCCGAAGGGCATCGCCAAGAATTCAAATGCCCCATACCTTGTCACACATGTAGTCTTACCTTCATCTCCCTCTGCGATCCAGACTTGCCAATACCCAGATCTCAAATCCAGCTTGGAAAATACCGGTCTCCACCTAGCTGATCAAACAAGTCTACAATAAAAGGAATTGGATACTTGTTCTTCACAGTCACCTTGTTCAAGGCCCGATAATCCACACACAGTCAAAGGCTCCCACATATTTCTTCTGAAAGAGAACTGGGGCTCCAAAGGAGGCTTTTGGGCTGCGAATGAGTCCTCCCTTTAGCAGCTCATCAAGCTGTTTCCTGAGTTCTGCAAGCTCCGGTGGAGCCATACAATAAGGCAGACGAGCAGGAGGCTTTGTGCCCACCTCCAGCTCAATTTTGTGGTCCACCACCTGCCACGGTGGCAAAGTCTTCAGCAACTTGGGAGGCATTACATCTTCAAAATCCTGGAGGACTTTAGCCATCCCAGGAGGCAAAGGACCCATGTCTTTGGCTTCTGACTCTAACTTCATAGTAGCCACATAGGTTAACTCTCCTTTCTTCATTCCCCTCTTCAGCTAAAGCGAAGATATATGCTACATCCCTTCTTGAGTCTGTCGAGCAACAGGGACAACATAAGAGGACTCATCCCCCATCATGCATAGTGCATCAAGAAATGGCATTGGGACCACTCTAGCTGCTTGAAGGAACTCCATGCCCAAAATCACTTGGAAATCATCCAGCAATATAGCCATGAAATTGGTTTTCCCATACCACGACTCGCATTGGCACCTCCCTTGTAAGTCCAACAATGGGCCGAGCTTCTGAGTTCACTGCCTTCATTCTATTGGAATCCCCTTCCATCTTCAATCCAAGGCGAGTGGCCTCCCGATCAGCAACAAAGTTGTGGGTTGCCCCAATGTCCACCATTGCTTGGGTTACACGACCATTGAGCTCCACTTGCACATACATGAGTTCATTGGTTCGTCGACTAGCATGTTGGTGAGTTTGGTGTGGTTTCAACCGCTGCTGCTGCTTTGGCTATTGCACCTTGGATGGCTTGAGTTGCTCCTCCACTTGACCCTTGATAGCATTGAGTAGCCTGAGGGCACCCATCCTAGGACCCTCAACCTGTCCTCCTCACTATCATTGCTAAGGTCTTCCGATTTAACTTGGCTCCGCTGTATACTGGCTTGCAAGGCATTAAGAGCCTGTTTCTGGGGACAGTTCTTCACCATGTGTGGCCCTCCACATAGAAAGCACCCAGACTTTGGGGTCGATGGCTTTGGCCCCTTAGTTTTAAAGTCTTTCTTCTTCCCATTCCCATACCCTTTCCTTTTGATAGCTTTGGATTATTGGAGATATTTGTCATGGCCTTCTTCTTCTGGTGGTCAGAGAGGAGGAAATCTATCAAGCGCTCAGCTGCGGCTTGAGCAGATGCCAAGTCAGTGACACCCCTCCGTTGCAACTCCTGCTGGGCCCATGGCTTCAAACCTTCCAAGAAGTGGAATAGCTTGTCTTTCTTGGACATATCCCTAATGTCCAACATCAATGCAAAGAACTGCTTCACATATTCTCGCACAGTTCCTGTATGATGGAGATGCCTCAAGTTTCGCCGAGCAATAAAGTTCACATTTTCTGGCAAAAAATGAGCCTTGATCTCCCTCTTTAGGTCCTCCCAGTTGGCAATGATGCATCGACCTGCCTGCATATCCTCATACCGAGTTCGCCACTATAGTTTGGCATCCCCGGTCAGGTACATGGTAGCCAAGATGACCTTTGTCTCCTCGGAGTTATGTCGCACCACCCGAAAGTATTGCTCGACATCAAACAAAAAGTTCTCCAACTCCTTTGCATCACGAGCTCTATTGTAACCTCTAGGTTCTGGTGCTCTCATTCGGCTTGCCCAGCCTTCTACAACACCTGGAGCTAGCATGTTACCCACTGCCCGAGTCAGCACTACAACCCTGGTGGTCAGATCATTCAGTTGCTCCCGTAAGAGCGTGACAGACTCTTTATTATTGTCACTGGGATTATCTACAGTCTCCACAAGCTGCTCCTGACTTAACTCGAAGTTCGCAACATGGTCCACCATTGAGAATAGATGAGCCATGCTCTCATCCAATTGGGCCAACTGCACCTCCAATGCAGACATCCGCTTCTTGTGGCTTTGTGGCTTTGCATTATCAACTTATACATCTATCGGGACCGATGAGGCAACCGTCGCCTCATCGCGCACCGTCCTGCTCGTCTCTCCGTCGTTCCTGCGAACCATATGCGTTGCGCTAATGTCTACAACCGAATTGCTCTGATACCACTTGTCACGGGGTTAGTCTTCGCTTAGGCCAAAACCCGTGCGGTGCTCCAAAATGCCCTACAAAATGGAACCAGCCAATGTGTGCTAGTGACAGAAATACGATGCTGCAACTAAGGCAAACACACAAGAGACAAAGAAAAATGGCAAGGAAACATACTCAAATGCACAAAGACAAAACCAGTGTTTTCATTAATGTAAATGGAGAGATTACAAGCAAAATGCAACTACCACTAGACCTATCCTAAGGCCTTAGAAGGCAGAGGAGGCAACGATGAACCGCAAGAATCCACCAGGAAACTGGCCCACAATTGTTCTCGCTCACCCTCCCAATACTATACATGTAGGGCATCCCGCCAAATCCCATCCTGGGGGTTCCAAGGTATCGAGGAGACTTGCATTTTTCTGGTTCATCGCAAGAAGCCCTGACACAAGGAAAATCCCCCAAAACTAGGCAAAACAAGGAAAAAATGTCCTAACGACAGATGCTCAAGATATCTTATTGTAAGATATGTACAAGACCGTGTCAGAGGCCATAGCCAAGTAAAGTGCTTTGTAAATGGCCCTGACATTGCGGCAGGTCCTGAAATGCATGACAAACAATTTTTCTAGCTCAAAAAAAGAATCGATGGTACTTGGACATATGCTTGAGTATCATATCCGAGCGGCTTTCTTTAAAGTGGCCAGAAAGGCGAGATAGTACAGTGCATCTGAAGCCCCTTGAATCATCATGTGGGCTTTGAACCTGCCCAGGTGATCAAGTGGGACAGTGGTGCCATCGTAGGGCTCCATCTGAGGGACCCTAAAGTGCCGGGAAACAACTTAGGCCATGATGCGAGAGGTGAACGGAGGGCGCAGCTCGCACGCCACGAGGTCACCATGGTTCCTTTACTTCTGGAGCTTCGCAACCTCCGATTTGAGGGCCTTAATCTTTCCCTCGTAATCGGGATGGATTTCCCTCAGTAGGTCCCTTTTGGGAGTGGAGTCTTCGGAGGAAGTAGAGAGAGATTGCCTAGGCCTCTTTTCTCTTTGCAGTGAATCAGTTGGTCTTGGGATTCAGGAGCTTTGGCTCTCGAGAGAGGGTTGGTCATGGAGGGAAAGACGGGTGGACCCGTCTCGAGGGGCTTTTTCCCTATGGGATCGATGACTATGTTTGGAGGTGGCTGGCAGATGCCCCACCTGAAGGGCTTTATCTTGAAAATTCTAAACCATAGTCATGAGAGCGTTGACTTGGTTCAAGAGAGTCTCAAATTACTACTATCCCACGACAAGCATGGGAGGTGGAATGTCGTTCCCTGCCAGGGGTTCACCCCTCTGGGAAGGAACGCGACTTCTGCTCGTCGAGGCATTCTGAGTTTTTCCTTTCGCCATTGGAAACTTCTTGCACTTTCCCTTTTCTAAGGAAAGGAGCTAACGATAGATGCTTAATATGCTCTCGTACTTGATCCCCCCTTCCTCGCGCGCCAATCTGTTGGCATAGAATTCCCTTTCTGACTGGACGGAGTTGTCGGATCATAGGTTCGCTCCCGTGGTTCACCTGCAAAATAGATCCTTGACTGGATGTTCTCTGGCAGGGGACACTCCGATGCCTAAGTCAGAGGCGGGCTCCAGCAATATAATGGAAAAGATTCTGAGGAGGGAGATGGCAAGGAAAGGAACTCTGATTTTTTCAGGGTTTCATTGTGCCTGCCTCGAGTGTCCCCTCTTACCAGTATTTATATCGGCTAGCTGGGCCTATGGCTTCGTCCTCTCTCCTATGGTTACGATGGGGGCTAATTGATTCCCCTCTGAACGTAACCGTAGATGGTTATTGAATGGCTCCGGTCAGGCCGGAGGCGTTACCGTTGGAGTTCGTGGCCACGTGGTCGCTTCGACGTAGTTGTACTTTGGAGGTGATAGTTAGGTAGCCGATTGTAACCATTACCCTCACGTTCATGTGGGTTTGAGGTTGGGCGGAGATCGGCCTTCGGGCCTCTTCTCCAAGAGTGGTCGTTGCTGGATCGGAGAGGTGTCTTCGTCTTGAGACACTTTCATTTTGGTACTTGTAGCTGGGCCGAAGATCATGTCTTCGGCCGGGGCCAAGGGCCATGTCTTCGACCGGAGCTAAGGGTTATGTCTTATGCTAAATCTGAAGATCACATCGTCGCCTTGACCATTAATCATTCGGCTTCCCCTGGGCACTTTGGTTCGAGTTGTCCAGTTCGGGAGGGAGTGCACAAGCAATTGAATCGGTGGTTGATTTGTGCTTGAACCGACATATCCCAACAATACATAACTAGAGTATTTAGGATTTACATCTAGCTAGCGCACTCTTCCAAAATTTCTACAAGCATTCGTGTTTCAGTATCTGTGATAATATATATATATACAATGAGCTATACTAGCCCAGCAAGTATCATAATACTTCTAAGTGGGTCAAAGTATGTCAATGTATAACAAAACTAAACACATATAATTGACTGGATAAAATTTAATAATAATAAATATTAAAAAATAATATTTTTTTAGTATTATTTTTTTTATAAATTAATACTAGATCCAATAATTGGCTATGGCCATGCAACCCAGTGGCATGGGTCGGATAATAAATAATGGTACTCAAATGCCATTATTCTAATTATCGATGGTGCGATGTCGAAATAAGTTTCTCAGATTATAAGTCAATAAGAGTAACATATAAACCCCATTGATGAATCCAGATCATAGCTATATAGAATATATACAAAAATATTTTCATAAGTTATTCGATCAAATTCTTAAATTATTTTTCAGAACATATCGTATGTTTAAATTAATTTAATTTACAAAAATATCAAAATACATATTTAATTCATATAACATATATAAATCATAACATGCTTGGGAATTCATTCAGACAATTGTAATAATCATTAAATTATTCAAGAAAATATACCAAGAAGCATTAAGTCACTTACCTTAAATAGATGCTAAAATTCAAGATAATCTAATTTCTTTGCTGTGATTCTTCGAAACCTTATTGATGTGGCAAGAAGCTGACGTGTCATCCTTGTCATATGCCATGTCGAAAAAACTGCCACGATGGACACCTCATCTTGGACTCCTTTGATCGGGCTGAGCTCCCCCAAAATATCAGGACGGCCCGCCAAAGCCAAGTTCCGTCCTTCGCCAGGTCGGCACCCATAAGCTCGGGATGCCTAGACCGGAGCCGAGTGACCCCCTTCACCAGATCGAGCCTCTTCGAGGCTGAGCCCCCTGGCAGAGTCGAGCTCGGCCCTCCTTCGCCAGGTCGAGCCCCTCCGAGGCCAAGCCCTCTAAGCTGGAGTCACGTGCTGACCTCCTCCGCCGGATCGAGCCCCTCCGAGGCTGAGCCCCCTAGACTGGAGTCCAGCTCAGCCCTCCTCCGCTAGGTCGAGCCCCTCCGAGGCCGAGCCTTCTGAGCAGGAGTCGAGCCTTTCTCCTTCGGGTCGAGCCCTTCCGAGGTTGAGCCCCCTGGACAGGAGTCGAGCTCAGCCTCCTCCGTCGGGTCGAGCCTCTCGGAGGTCGAGCCCCTCCAGCCGGAGCCAAGTCCCAGCTCTCAAGTTTGGCAACCATCTCAGACAATGTCGCCGGGCACCATGGGAGATGGAGCTACCCCCCCGAGGCACCGGCGAGTCGCCCGAGGACCACGAAGAAGCGCCCATAATGTCTGCAGCCGTCACTTACACCAAAAAAGGAAAAAACTCCCTGACCGAGATGCCAAGCTCTCCACCAACCGCTTGAACCACCTGAAAGAAAAACTCAACCAGGAGGCTCGAATCCTGGGGGCGGTGGCCCCCTAATTGAGACACTGCCAGGCTTTCCGAAATGGAGCAACCAGAAGGAATGTCAGAATGCATGATAGTTTCCCTTATCACGAACCAGGAAAGATGTCCCGTCTACGGCACGGAACATCGTCGCACGTGCCTGACAGCACGGACCAGGAGAGACATCCTGTCCGCGGTATGGAACACCATCGCACGCGCCTGACAGCATGGGAGGAATCCCGAGATAGGCGTTCAACGATCACCTGGACTTAAAAGTGCCTTTGACATCCAGAGGAAAGAGGTAACTCAAGCTAAACAATAAGCATCCAAGCAAGTGAGGGGAAGGAGGCCATCAGGAAGACCGATCCACCTCGGCCACCACCTTTCCCAGCATACTTGCACCCCCACTCTCACTCTACTCACATCATTTTACTCTTCCTAGCATGGAGTCCATCAAGAGGGGCTCGACCAGGAGGATCTATTCCCCTGAATCGTCACTGACTTGACCATCGGAGTGCACCCGCCAGAATTTCCGGCCCAGGTATTTGACCTTGTTTTGCAAGTCCTGAAGCACAGGCCATCCTCGAGAAGATGAGGGGCGATCCGACGTCGACAGTAGCTACGGGCCACAACAATCTTAGCGGTAACAGATTGGCGCACCAGGTAAGGGGACTGACGCAGGCCCTTTGTCCTAAAAGCCAGTCCCTCTGCAAGTGGGTCCGTCGGGAGGATGGTGACGATGTGAGCGAGGGAAGCTTCCACTAGCCGTGTGGGAGACTCTCCCCCTCGAGATGACCCACACGTTTCAGAAGTGGAACCGCTCGCTCTAGCCCAACCATCGCCGGCGGAATCTCAGCTGGCCGCACTCACCCAGCAGATGCAAATCCTTGCTACAGCAGTGCGCCAGCTCCAGCACTAGCAACGGTCCTTGGCTATCCATCAGCAGCCAGGAACTATTGTGGCCCACGTCACAGCACCCCGCGACAGCCTATGTTCCTTTCAAGGAAGGCCTTCGCAGCCGCAGGCCATCACCGACCCTCGGGGTAGTCACCAGACTCTGACGAAAAGACAACGAGCTAGATCTGCTGACAGGGAGAGCTGCTCCTTGACCCTTGAGCGGGTAGCGGCCAAACCCCACCGAGATCGAAAAAAAAAGTCCCCCCTTCATGGGCACCGTGCACCCATGTCACCTTCTACGTCTCTTTTAGCAGAAGGTTCTACTGACGAGGCCATCAGGCGCACAGCTGAGAAGCGCCAAGAGGAGCACGAGCGCAAGCTGGCGGAGCTATCCCGCCAGTTTGCAAATATGCAAGGCTCTACTAACGAGCCAGTGGACTACGACGCCCGTCCCCCCTTCTCTCGAGAGATCCAAGAAGAGTCAGTTCCCAGCCGGTTTCGTATGCTGCAGGTGGATCTCTATGACGGGACCATCGACCCCCGACCACTTGGAGAGCTACAAGGCCCTCATGAGGGTCCAGGGGGCCACCGATGCTCTTTTTTGCATTGCCTTTCCAGCAACCCTCCGGAAGGCGGCTCGGGTTTGGTTCACCCACCTCGAGCCTGAAAGCATCAACTCTTTTTCTCAGCCAGAGCAGAAGTTCGTGGCCCACTTCGATGCCTGTCGAAAGGTGCCACGAGAGGCGAACAACCTCTTCTCCATTCGGTAACAGGACCGTGAGCCCCTCCAGGACTATGTGGCCCACTTCAAGGTTGTCGTCTTGGAGATTTACAAACTTGATGAAGCAGTCGCCATGCTGGCACTGAAGCGAGAGCTCAGGACCTCCCGCCTGATCTACTTGCTCGATAAGAAGCCTCCCAAAACCTATTCCGAGCTCTTCCTCCGAGCCTAAAAGTACATCCGCACTGAGGAGGCGGATTGTACAAGATGAGAGTTCGATGGGAAGTCGCAGAAGAAGCCAACCCCCACTGAGGCCCCTGGAAGCCGAAAGCCAGGACCCTCAGCTCCGAACTTCTGGTAAGGGCCGAGATCGAGGAGCAAGCCCATTCCGGAGGAGAGGTACATCCCACCTCACCCCAAGGATGAAGATCCTCATAAAGATTGAAGGTGAGCCCTACTTGAAGCGCCCACCTTCGATGAGATCGTCTAATGGCTGTGAAAAGACAAAATACTGCCGCTACCACCGCGACCACGACCACGACACCGAGAACTACCGCAACCTTAAGAAGGAGATCGAAGAACTCATTAAGAGAGGCTACCTCAGGAGGTTTGTGGGGGGCAGACCTTCGACAGAACCTCAGGCGCTAGTCGCTCTCCTGCCAGTTCCTACAGTCCACATCCTCCCTACCGAGAAGCCGGTGGGGATGATATGCTGGGGAGCCGAGCATGCATCTAAGAAGGCCCGGGGGGCAGGGTATTCTGAAAATGTACTCCCCTTTATGAGAAAAAGGAGAGATGGGGAGAAATGTAAATAACGATGCCATGGTCGTCGAGATGATGATCGTGAAGCATCCTGTAAGACGCATCATGATTGATAGTGGAAGCTCCATGGATGTGCTTTTTTACGATGCCTTCTCCAGAATGAACTCATCCTTCGCTCAGCTCAAACCTGTGCACACGCCCCTTGTTGGCTTCACGGGGGATTCTATGAGGATAGAGGGAGAGATCACTCTCCCAGTCACTGCCGGGACCCCACCTCGGTAGAGCACTGTCATGATGACCTTTACAATGGTTAGGCTTCCTTTGGCCTACAATGTGATACTTGGCCGACCCGGGCTCAATCTGCTCGATGCCATTGTTTCTACGAAATGGCTGCTGGTGCAGTTCCCAACTCCCTACGGAGTATACGAGATGAGAGGTGCACCTAAGCCGATCCAACACTGTTTCCAGACTCTCCCCGGGGCCAAGGTCCCCAAGGATGATCCCGGGGTGGACGATCTTGACCAAAAGGCACAAGACCCTAGGGGTGGCCCGATAGAGCACCTACTGTCTTATTCGTTCAGAACCGAACAGGGGAAGATGATACAGATCAGGGCCCAGCTACAAGAGAAGGAGAGGGCCCGCCTGTTAGAGTTCTTACGGGCGAATGCAGATGTGTTCACCTGGGTGGCAGCCGACATGCCAGGTATCCCTTCTGACATCATCACCCACAAGCTGAGCATTGACCTGAAGTGCAGGCCAGTTTGGCAGAAGAAGAGGAGTTTCGCCTTTGAGAGGCAAGCAACAGTCAACGAGGAAGTCGATAAACTCCTCGTTGCCGGCTTCGTCCGGGAGGTACAATATCCAAGCAGGCTAGCGAATGTGATGATGGTAAAGAAAAGTAAAGGCAAATGGAGGATCTGCGTGGACTACACCGACCTCAACAAGGCATGTCCGAAGGATAGTTTCCCTCTGCCGAAGATTGACCAGCTGGTAGATGCTACCTCGGGTCACCGGTTACTCTCCTTCATGGATGCATTCTCCGGATATAACCAGATCCGGATGAACCCAGAGGACGAGGAGCACACCGCCTTCATCACCGACCAAGGGACGTACTGCTACAAGATGATGCCCTTTGGTCTGAAGAATGCCAGGGCCACGTACCAGTGTCTGGTCAATAGGGTCTTTAAAGATCAGATTGGCTGGAACGTGCAAGTGTACGTGGATGACATGCTTGTCATGAGCAAGCCGAGCTCGGACCATGTCGTCGACCTCACCGAAGCCTTCAACAACCTCTGAAAGTACCAGATGAAACTGAACCCAGCAAAGTGCGCCTTCGGAGTGGCGGCAGGGAGGTTCCTTGGCTTCATGGTCACTCAGAGGGGCATTGAAGCGAACCCGGAAAAGGTCCATGCGATCATCGACATGGAGCACCCGACATCTAAGAAGCAGGTCTAGCGCCTGAAAGGACGTATTGCAGCTCTGAGTCGGTTCATCTCAAGGTCGGTCGATCGCTGCCTTCCCTTCTTCAAGGTGTTGTGCAAGATGCACAACTTCACCTGGATGAAGGAGTGCAGGACAGCTTTCGAAGGACTGAAGGAGTTCCTGGCTTCTCCTCCGCTGCTCTCCAGACTGGAGGAGGGGGAGGAGCTATTGCTTTACCTGGCAGTCACACCTAGAGCCGTCAGCTCGGTCCTCATCCACGCCGATGAGGACGGTCTCAGAAGCCAGTATACTACACCAGCAAAATCCTCTGCGATGCGGAACTCAGGTATACTTGCTCTGAGAAAATCATTTTTTCTCCAATAACGTCTACTAAGCACCTCAGGCCCTACTTTCAAGCGCATCCCATCGTGGTCATGATGGATTAGCCATTGAGGACCATACTCAGCCACCTCAAAAAATCTGGGTGGTTGGCCAAGTGGTCCCTGACGTTGAGCGAATTCGATATCGCGTATCAGTCGAGGTCATTGTAGAAGGCACAGGTCCTAGCCGACTTCGTGATCGAGTGCACCGGACTCGCCGAGGAGCCGGAGCAGATTTCCCTGGAGCGTCAAGCCAAGCCCGGAACTGAGGAGGAACCCTGGATCCTGCATATGGACGGCACGTCCAACTTCGGAGGGAGCGAAGCATTCCTCATTCTCGCCAACAGTGATGGGATCGTAGCAGAATGTGCTCTCCACTTCAAGTTCGCTACGACGAACAACCGGATAGAGTACGAGACGCTCCTCGCAGGCCTAAGGGTCTTACGCGAGCTGGGCATGCAGAACTTGAAAGTCTTTACCGACTCCCAACTGATGGCCGGACAAGTTTTTGGAGAATAAGAAGCCAGGGATCCCCAGATGATGAAGTACCTGGAGTGAGTCCGCTCATGCACGGCAGGCTTCTGACGCTTCAACATCTTCCATATCCCCCGCGGAGAGAATGCTTGCACGGATGCACTGTCAAGACTCGCAACCTTGCCGGACTCGTCGCTGGGGCATGCATATATTGAGTACCTCGAAAATCCAAGCTACGAAGCTCTGGAGGAGGTGCAGCAAGTCACCCTGGAGCCGAGCTGGATGGACAGGTATATCAGGTACATCGCTGATGGCACCTTGCCCAAGGATTGCGTGGAAGCCGGCCTCGTCAAAAGGAAAGCCTCCCGGTTAGTCCTGATGGAGGGATAGCTCTACCGACGATCCTACTCCTACCCGCTCCTGAGGTGCTTGAGGTCCCCAAAGGCAGCCTTCGTTCTCTAGGGGATACATAAAGGCCTGTGCGGGAACCATATGGGAGGAAGGATGTTGGCGTACAAAGCTCTCCGCCAGGGATATTTCTGGGAGACTATGAGGGATGCCACCGCTAACTTTGTGAAGAGGTGCGATAAATGCCAGCGCCATGCCCACATACAATGTCAACCGGCGGCGCCGATCTCACAGCTCTCCATCCCTTGGCCATTCACCTAGTGGGGAATGGATATCTTAGGGCCATTTTTCCCTACACCGGGGCAACGGAGGTTCTTACTGGTGGCCATCGACTACTTCACTAAATGGATGGAAACAGAGCCACTGGCGGGGATCATAGAAGCCAAGATCCATCAGTTCTTCTGGAAGTCAGTAATATGCCACTTCGGACTACCCTGCTGTATCATCACCGACAATGGACGTCAGTTCGATAACCAGGAGTTCGAAGAATTCTCCGTCGAGCATGGCACTTAGCATTGCTTCACCTCGGTGGCTCACCCCTAGACCAACAGGGAAGCCGAGGTGACCAACCGGACCATTTTCTAGGGACTCAGGACTAGGCTGGACCAGGCCAAGGACAGGTGGCCAGAAGAACTCCCAAGTGTTCTCTGGGCCTACCACACAATGCCTAGGACGGCGACGGACGAAACACCCTTAAACCTTATCTTTGGTGCCGAGGTCGTGGTCCCAGTCGAGCTCGGCGTGCCCATGCTGCGGGTGTAGCAATATGACAAAGCGCAGAACTCGGTGCACCTTCTACTCAACTTAGACCTCCTCGAGGAGACCAGAGACAAAGCTCGGCTCCGGATGGCAGCATATCGGCAACGAGCTGCCCGACCCGAGTAAGGCCCAAGGTCTTTCGACCTGGCCACCTGGTGCTCCGCCGAGTCGAAGCGTCTCAACCCCGGGTATGCGGCAAGCTCTCGCCAAACTGGGAAGGTCCCTATAAGGTGGTCGAAACTCTTTCTAATGGAGCCTACTACCTCGAGAATTTGGATGGTGCCAAGTTCCCGCGAACATGGAACGCTTGCAACCTGAGAAAATATTATCAGTAATGTAAGGCTCACCCTTTAAAATAATAAAGGCCCTTTTTTGCAGAAATCCCCTTCTGCCTTGCAGGAATGTTGTTGCCCGGCCCAAGGTCCGGCATGCCAAAACTCAGAGCCCAGCTCTCCGGCGTCAAAACCCAGGGCCCAGCTCTCCGGCACCAAAGCTCAATGTCGAGCCCTCCAATAATAAAACTTGGAGCCCGGCTCTCCAACTCCGAAACCCGGGACCCAGCTCCCACATCAATAGTGTACGGTTCTTTCTCACCAATAATCAAAGTTTCCCCTGTGCAAGTACTTTTTGCCTTGCAGGAGAATCTTCGCCCGACCCCAGGTCTGGTGCCCATATCCTGGAGCCAAGCTCTCCGGCCATCAAGTCTTTGAGCCTAGCTCCAAGACATCAAAGCCTGGAGCTCAGATCTCTAGCCACCAAGTCTTCGAGCCCATCTTCGAGACATCAAAGTCCAGAGCCAAGCTCTCCAGCCACCAAGTCTTCGAGCTCAGCTCCGAGACATCAAAGCCCAGAGCCAAGCTCTCCGACCACCAAGTCTTCGAGCCCAACATCGAGACATCAAAGCCCGGAGCCAAGCTCTCCAGCCAACAAGTCTTCGAGCCTAGCTCCGAGACATCAAAGCCCGGAGCCAAGCTCTTCGGCCACCAAGTCTTCGAGCCCAACTTCGAGACACCAAAGCCCGGAGCTTAAATCTCCGGCCACCAAATCTTCAAGCCCAACTCCGAGACATCAAAGCCCGGAGCTCAGATCTTTGGCCACCAAGTCTTCGAGCCTAGCTCTGAGAAATTAAAGCCCGGAGCCAAGCTCTTCGGCCACCAAGTCTTGGAGCCTAGCTCTGAGACATCAAAGCCCTGAGCTAAGCTCTCCGGCCACCAAGTCTTCGAGCCTAGATTTGAGACATCAAAGCCTGGAGCCAAGCTCTCCGGCCACCAAGTCTTCGAGCCCAGCTCCGAGACATCAAAGTCCGGAGTTGAACTCTCCGATCATCGAGTCTCTGATCCCGACTCTCCAACATCGAAGTTTGGGAACCTCAGAAACCAAGGAGAAATCTCCTCTCTGATCTCACCACATGTACAAAAAGAAGAGAAAAGAGAGCAAGACAATTTGACAAAAAGTATTTTCATTACTTGATGGAAAGGGTTACAATGCTCTCAAGGCCCGACATGCCGGGCAGCCCAGGGTAGGAAATAGAAAAGGGTTACAACTAAAGAAGAGGCCCTACTCTACTCCGCCGGTGCCTTCCCCGAACAGTGCACGACCGAAGCCTCGCTTCCCTCGACCTCCGAGGTTGGGGCCCCTCCTTCAGCAGCTGCCGCTGGCAGGGTTGGTTTGGTCACCGTCGCCGGCAGAGCTGGTTCGACCGTCGCCACCTGCAGGGTCGGTTTGGTCACTGCTGCCTGAGGAGCCAGCACGACCGCAACAGGGCGCTCCTCTACTGCGGCCGGTATAGGGGCCGAGGTCTTCGCACCCTTGGAGTCCGGGAGTCGGAGGGTAGCCATCCATTCATCCGAGAGGATGCCGCACAGCTGGGTTCGGCAGCAAGTGAACCCCTTGAAAAAGGAGTCCGTCGCTGCCTCCTTGAAGTTTAGCTTGAACTCCTCAAAAGTCTTGTAATTTGCCACCGCCCTGGCGACCTCCTTCTTGGCGGCTTTTGCCCGGCTATCCGCCTCTGCTGAGGCCGTCCGCAAAGTTGAGGACGTGGACAAGAGGGCGATGGAGTTCTTCCTCTCTGCCTCAGCAGCCTTCTGCTCGGTGGCCGCGGCCTTCTTCTCAGCAGAGACGGCTCGCTCCTTCGCCACCTCCAGCTCCGCTTGGAGCTCCCTTAACCGGGCACCCTTTGACTTGAGCTCTTCCTCGAGCTCACGAGAATGCCGGCGCCCTTCGCCTGATTCCACTCTTCGGAGAACGAGAGGAGTTCCTCCATGGAGAACTTCATGGCTGCACCATGAAAGAAGACATTAGTTAAAAACAAAAAAAAGAGAAGAAAAAATATTTTTGAGTCGAACTCACCCAACTCTTGTGTTGGGTCGACCCCGGCCTCATGGAGATTCTGCTCTGACAGCAGGACCTCGAGCGAAGGGATCACAGCGGAGCAAAGCTGGTCGTACACCTCCGAGTTGGCTGCGTCGACCGTGGAATCTCGGTTGGGGGACTGATTCGGGTCGCTCCAAACCCAGTCGATCCCCTCGATCAAGGCAAAGAAGTACCTACTCTTCCATCCTTTGATGGAAGAGGGAAGCTCGAACCTAATGCCCCTAGGACAGGAGGAAAGAGACCGCCACCCCTCATCGGTGGGGTGGCGTTTCAGGATGAAGAAGGCCCTGAACAAGGAAAAATGGGCAACAATCCTGTGGAAGTGACACAAGACAATGAAGGAAAAGATTGTCCTGATGGCGTTCGGGACGAGTTGGGCAGGAACAAGGTGATAATGGTTCAAGACGGAAAGAAAGAACGGGTGGAATGGGAACCGAAGGCCCCCCGAGAAGGTCTCCTTGTAGAAAGCAATCCAATGCGGGCCACTGGAGGTGACCTGCTCTCCCGGTTGGGGGACCGAGAGCCGGACGCCGTCCAAGATACCATAGGTATCCCGGATGGTTGCAAGGTCCATGGTAGTGATCACCGAGGCGATCCCACCGGGACCTGTTGATCGAGTAGGTTTGGGAACAGATGAGGAAGCACGAAGAAGAAGAAGACGAGGTGGAGGAGAGGACGCAGGTTCCCTAATCACTATCCCCCCGGGCGCGGGCCTTCAGCTGACCTCGAAGCGCACCACATCTTCCTCCTCGTCGGAAGAAGAAGAAGGCGGCCTCGGCCTAGAAGACCCGGCCTCACCCTGGTTGGTGGTGGGGCGGAAGTTCGGTCCAAAGCGAGATATGGAGGCCAAGGAACAAGAAGAGGAGAACAGAAAGAAGGGGAAGATGAACAAGGATCCGAAGAAGAACCTAGCCCTAAGAGAAGGTCCCTACTCAACTAGTATGGGGAAGGAGACTAACCTGCTCAAGACTTGGGAAGGTAAAAATGGTCGGGAGAGCGAAAGGAAGAACCTCGCCCCCCCCACCGGTGGATCCACACCATGTGTCATCAATCGGCAAGGCTGGCGCTTGATTTCGACTACGACCGCTCAAAATTCTGCGCCCATAATAAATGCACCTCGGACATGTTCACGTGGCTCCCCCGGATAGGCTAAAGAAATCGTTTCCCGAAGCGGTGGCGATTGTGGCCATCATTATGCCGAATTCTCACCTTTCCATGTCAGTATCGCATTTACTCCCTTCGCCCTGAGCGCCCCGTGCCAACGGAGCTCGGGAGTGGGGGGCAAATGATATGGCAAGAAGCTGACGTGTCATCCCTATTAAATGCCATGTCGAAAAAATCGCCACGATGGACACCTTATCTCGGACTCCTTTGACCGGGCCGAGCTCCCCCAGAATATCGGGGTGGCTCGCCAAAGCCGAGTTCCGTCCTCCGCCAGATCGGTATCCACAAGCCTGGGATGCCTAGGTCGAAGCCGAGTGACCTCCTTCACCAGATCGAGCCCCTTCGAGGCTGAGCCCCCTGGCGGAGTTGAGCTCGGCCCTCCTCCGCCAGGTCGAGCCCCTCCGAAGCCGAGCCCTCTGGGCTGGAGTCACATGTTGACCTCCTCTGCCGGATCGAGCCCCTCCGAGGCTGAGCCCCCTAGACTGGAGTCGAGCTCAGCCCTCCTCCGCCAGGTCGAGCCCCTCCGAGGTCAAGCCCTCTGAGCAGGAGTTGAGCCTTTCTCCGCCAGGTCGAGCCCTTCCGAGGTCGAGCCCCCTGGACTGGAGTCGAGCTCAGCCTCCTCCGCCAGGTCGAGCTTCTCGGAGGTCGAGCCCCCCCGAGCCGGAGCCAAGTCCTAGCTCTCCAGTTCGGCAACCACCTCGGACAATGCCGCCGGGCACCAAGGGAGGCGGAGCTACACCCGAGGCATCGGCGAGTCGCCCGAGGACCACGAAGAAGTGCCCATACTGTCCGTAGCCGCCACTTATACTAGAAAAGGAAGAAACTCCTTGACCGAGATGCCACACTCTCCACTAACCGCCTGCACCACTCGAAAGAAGAAGTCAACCAGGAGGCTCGAATCCCGGGGGCGGTGGCCCCCAATCGAGACACTGCCAGGCTTCCTGGAATGGAGCAACTGGAAGGAATATCAGAACGCATGGTAGTTTCCCTTATCACGAACCAGGAAAGACGTCCCGTCCACGGCACGGAACACCACTGCACGCACCTGACAGCACGGACCAGGAGAGACGTCCCGTCCGCGGTATGGAATGCTGCCGCACGTGCCTGACAGCATGGGGGGAATTCCGAGGTAGGCGTTCAACGATCACCTGGACTTAAAAGTGCCTTCGACACCCGGAGGAAAGAGGTAACTCAAGCTAAACAACAAGCATCTAAGCAAGTGAGGGGAAGGAGGTCACACAGGAGAACCGATCCACCTCGGCCACTACCTTTTTCAGCACACTTGCACCTCCACTCTCACTCTACTCACATCATTTTACTCCTCTTAGCATGGAGTCCATTAAGAGGGGCTCGACCAGGAGGATCTGTTATCCTGGATCGTCACTGACTTGACCATCGGAGTGCCATCGCCGGAATCCCCGGCCCAGGTATCTGACCTTGTTTTGCAAGTCCTGAAGCGCAGGCCATCCCCGAGAAGACAAGGGACGATCCGACGTCGACAGCAGCTACGGACCACGACGATCTTGGCGACAATACTTATAATTCAGAATCATATATAGATATCAATTTGATAATATATAATATTTTAAAATAATTTATAAAAGTATTCAAGGTTTCAAAAATTTAATTTTTAAATATATAAACATAATAACAATAAAAACGAATCATTGATCTTATTGAGATAGAAGAGCAGAAATACAATACAATAGCCTCTAACTTAAAAAATAATAATAAAGTAGAAGAGAGAAGAAAGATGAAGTCATGGAAGAAGAAGGTGCTACGAGAGAAAGCCATGGTAGAGCAAGAGAAGCAAGAGAAAGGGAGATGCAAGAAAGATAGAGAGAGAGAGGGTCGTAGGAGTAGTTCATAGAAGAGAGCGATGGAGAGAGGAAAGTTGCAGCCCGAAACCCTCCCCCCCCCCCCCCCCCTCCTCCCCCTTCCTTTCTTTCTTTATTTTTTATTTTTTCTAGTTATATGGACATGTGTAATTAAGTGATGGTGCCATAAAGCATAGGAGAAAGATTTCACAACTAATATAATATATTAAAATGAAGACTATTTATATATTTTATTCCAAGAATAGTTAAAGAGAAAAAAACTGCATCGAGTATTATATATATTAAAAGTTAATTATAATATTATTTTTATATTAATATAATATAGTATAATGTTCAAGATTAATATTTTGACAGTATAAATAATTTTTAGACCGGCATTAAAAATATATTATTTTTAATAAAAAAATTTAAATTAAATTTTTTCTTAAGTTTGTACCAACCGAATTACTATTTTAATAATTTTATTATTTATTTTTAAAATTATTTTTTATTAAAAATTTATTTTTTAAAAAATTGTAGCTTCTACTGAGATGGATGCCATGCGATTTCTTGGCAAGCGTGGCATTACCTTTTTTACAGGTGGACCAGTAAAATCATTGCGACTTCCAAAAAAAAAATTATAGATTCACCTCATTATGAGTTTCTTTTAGTTTTTTTTTTTTGCTCCATCCGTGATCCCTCGGCTTATTGGTGCGGGCACCAAAATCAGAAAGAGACTCCAACCAATTCAAGCCCATTCCGAATCTTTATGGTTGGACTAGAGAGTCCGGTAACTTTTCTTTATTTTGAGTCCAAAAGAATCATGTAAGTCGAGTCCATGTTGGGTCCTGTAATCTTTCTTTTGAGTCCAAAATAATCATGTAAGTCGAGTCCATGTCGGGTCTAGTCTTAGTCCAATCCAAATGGGTCAACTAGCATCAAGCCTAAAGAAGACTCACAATATATACCTCAAATCAAGACCAAAGCCAACTCAATTGGGGACCACATGCCACATCACTTGCGCCACCTCAACTTGGGACCACATGCCACGTCAAGAGGGGACCACATGCCACCTCACATGCCACCTCACCACAAGAGGGTGCCATCCCAAGTTCAAATTCAAGGAAGTTGGCCAAGGAGGATTTCAAGCAAGAAAATCATCCCTCTCCCCTTATATTACTCCACTTGTTTGGGGATTTGAAATTTCAAAATTTGTGAGGCTTTATTTAAAGTCTTGGACGCCCCTTGTAAAGAACTATTGATGAATGAATACAATTTTTCAGAAATTCTCTATGTGTTTCTATGTGCCTATGTGGATCTTTGTGCCTAAGTGAACCTCTTCCTCTCCTCCATCATTTCTTCTCCCTAATCCTTCTCTTTTACTCTTCATCTTCCAAGCAATCCTCTTCCTTCAAGGCGAATTAAGGACATCCTCACAAGAAGAAGATCAACACCAACACAAGCTTCCACTATGACGCCAAGGATCATTTCCAACAAACTCTCCTTTGAGTTCCATCAATCTTCTCATTTCTAATTAAGCTTCTAATCATCTTGGTTTCTTTGTTGCAGGGTTCTCTAGGTTCCAGATCCAGGAGGAAAGATTACTTGCTACAAACCAGAAAGTTAGATAGCCCATCTTATGTGGTATGATCTTTCATTTGAGAACCTTAAGAGCGAATCCCTTGTGCTTGAGATTTCAATGCTTGAACTCCTAGTCTTTTAAGATCGGGATCATTAAATAGGGCTAGCTTGACTTGTATGCGAATTCTAATCTTGTCCTATTTCTTTAATATTTTGATAGTCCTCCTAGCTGGGTTTAAGTATAAGTATTTAGGGTTTCTTATTTAGATCTCCTTGATCTTATATGTTGAATCACTCATATGCAAGTAAGAATTGCTAGTTAAACTTTGGTTAATCTCCTTTAGAGTCACATGATTGCATCCTCATCATGTATACCACACCATTCTTGGTATCAGAGCATGGTAGAATAAGTTCCTAACTGCATAGCATTAAGTCCTTGAAGTACTTGGATCGGGGGCGTTACCAGGCCGTCCGGTTTTAGGAGAAAGTAGGGTTTAAACACCCTCTCTTCCCATTCCAAGGGGATCTCCTAAGGCATGTCGGGGTGCCATTGTGATTGACCCGTGAAAAAGAAAGCCAAAGGACTTCTTAGATTTCATTTGTGAATTTTGCATTGGGCACGTTCTGTTTTTCTGCTTGCTGTATTTTCTGTAGGCTGACTGTAATCCGCCTGCAACTCCAAAGGCAAGTATCATATTCCTCGTTGGAATATTTTTTTTTCCTGTTCCATTTTAAGTTGCTTATCACCATTTTAAATTTCAATCTGAGAAAAAATTTACAAAAAAAATAAAAATTCCTGCAGTCCATCAGTGTTATTAGGGTTTCTGTTCTGTTTTGTTCCTTTTCATTATCTTCATTTCAGAATCTGCCTAGAATAGTACATATTTTATTTTGAATTTTCGTTTCATCTGGTATGTCATCTAGAAGTTAGGAGTTTTCTATGATTTTTTTAGATTTTTTTGACATTTTTTTTCTGCACTTATCAACACCACTTTTAAACTGCAACACACTACTTCTGCACCTGAAATTTGAAATTTACATGCATCTCATGACAAATCAAATTAAGGGCATGAAATTGACATAGGGTCAGGATTTCATCACCTGTCCCTAGCCCAAAAATCACCAAATTGCATATCGACCCAATCCCTAACTAAAATTGATTAGACATTAATTGCCCTAGTGGGTTAGGAACATCAATTTGGTCGAGCCCGGGTTATTGTCAACTCATTGTGTCAACTAGTCTTGTGTGTGCCCTATTACTTGGTGTCTAGAATTGGGACTAAGGGCTTTGGTGCTGATCTGTCTATCGGGCCAATTCCACCGGGCCTAGGTAGGCCAGAGATAGGATTTCACACTCCCCTTGTTCTAAAACCTGGCCAAGTATAGAGTTACTACAATCTAGCTTGCCACCTTGATTAGGCAACTAGCTTGGAACTCTAGGTCCAGTTCAATTCAATTGGGAAAGCTTGTACAACCCATTTCTTCATCTATTATTGAAAGCTGGTGTCAAGGATAGAGGTTAAGTGGCTCAAGCCTAAGCGGTTCTTGTGGTTTTTAATTAGGACCCAGTGAAAACTGGGGGAACCTCCCACAGACCCACCTCCTGACTGGCCAGTGGAAGAGAGTAGCTGTTGATTTGATTGTATCTAGTCAACTCAGTTTATTTGGACTAACCGGTTTAGAAAACTCGTAGTTCGGGTCTGAGTCTAATTGTTTGCATGACAACTAGGTCAGGCACACCTTACCACCCTTCACAAGCCTAACCTAGTTCATCCATGGATACTAGTATGGAAAGCCTTATGAGAACTATGATCGAGAAGATGGACCATTTGGATGCTAAATTTGGTCAGTTCGAGGAAAGGGTAGGAATCCTAGAAGAAGCTAGGTTGACCCCAACTGAACCACCTTCACCCAGATTACCTTCAGTTCATCCTAGAGCCCAACGACAGGAATACACACCTGACCCAATTCAAAGAAGACCGCATCAGGATTATGTTGATCATACTCCAGAGCCACCTCCTAGAAGGCCTCACTGTGATACTTTTGATTAGGATGATCGGGCCCTAAGGAACATCTGTCTAGATGCACCAACCTTTGAGGGAAGCTTAGATCCTAAGGTGTACACAGACTGGGAGGCTGACATGGACCAGTATTTTGACTGGTATGATATGTCTGAAGAGAGAAGATTTAAGTTTGCCAAAATCAGACTAGTTCGTCAGGCTCGGTTATATTGGGGAAACGTGGAACACATATCAAGGCAAAGGGGAGATTTACCTATAGCAACATGGAGAGATATGAAGAGGAAACTTAGAGAGAAATATCTGCCTATGTCTTATCAGCAAAGGTTATTAGATCAGTGGCAATGATTGACACAGGGTAACAAGACCGTTTCTGAATACGTTGCTAAATTTGATGAGTTTGTGATGCGATGCAACGTAGTCGAGTCTGAAGCAGCCACTTTATCAAGGTTTAGATCAGGGTTGAATGATGATATAAAAGGAGAACCGTTTTTAAGAGAAGTCCATGATTTAGATCACGCATACCAAGTTGCCACGGACTATGAGAGGTTTCAAAGGAGAGCTACATTTAGACGACCTGAACCTATTAGGTTTAACCCTCCTGTTAGCAGGCCTGGTTCAGTCCCTGGTACAACCAATAGACCAAGATCCAGCTCGAATCCAACCCCTAGGCACAACCCTGCCATTCCCCCAATTCCTAGAGAAGACAAAGGAAAGAGCCCTGAAGTTCGAGGTGAGAGGGAGCGAGTCTGCTATAAGTATCGTAAACCAGGTCATTTCGTGAGCCAATGTCCCTCTAGAGCTTTACATATAGGGGAGGCAGAAGAAGGTGAATCAGAACCCCTGGAGAATGATGAAGAGGAGGTTTATGAAGCAGGGGATTGCTTGGCTGATGAGTATGAAGGAGATGAAGAGAATATAGACTCATCAGATTTGCTAGGAGTTGTGAGACGTATCATGACACAGACCAAGGAGCAAGAAGACTGGCGTAGAACTAGCATCCTACACACATTTGTTAGGATAGGAGAAAAGGTCTGTAAGATCGTCATCGATAGTGGAAGCTGTGTCAACGCCATTTCCACTAACGCAGCCAAAAGTCTAGGATTACCCGTTGTACCACATCCCAATCCATATAAGGTGTCATGGATCGATTCCACTTCTATACCAATCAAGTCAAGATGTCAGGTTCAAGTCCAGCTTCAATCCTATCAGGAAAAGATCTGGTGTGATGTGCTTCCTATGGGGGTAAGTAGCATCATCTTAGGCAGGCCATGGCTGTTTGATCATGATGTGACCATCTTTGGTCGATCAAACTCCTGTGCTTTCAATTTCAATGGCAAGAAAATTGTCATTCATCCAACCCAGCCTAAGGATAATGTCAAGAGAGGAACTAGCAGCTTGAAAGATAAGAAGAATGGATTAAATTTAATAGGTGCAAAAGAATTAGAGCAAGATATCATGGAAGGAGCACCTATTTGGGTAGTAGCTGCTAAGGAAATTAAGGACCATAGCCCTGTAGAACACCCTCAAGAGGTGGTCCAATTATTGAAAGAATTTGAGGATGTGTTTCCAGAAGATCTCCCCGATAACCTCCCACCTTTAAGAGACATACAACACGCAATAGATTTAATCCTTGGAGCGACTTTACCTAATTTGCCTCACTATAGGATGAACCCAACTGAACACAAGGAACCTGCATTGATACCGGATGAACCTTTTGGTCCTAACACTTCTCTTGAGAGTGAAATGCCAATTGAGTGTCCACCATCAAATATTCCTGAGCGAAAGGAAAGAATTGAAAGGATCTTGAATGACCAGATCATCACTACTAGAAATAAGGGCTACCAACGCTATCTGGTTCGATGGCAAGGACGTCCTGAATCTGAAGATTCCTGGATCACCAAAGAGGACCTACAACAAATCGACCCGGATATATTAGAAACTTATCACTCGACAGGGTCGAGTTCCTCCCACCCGGGGAGAATTGGTGCGGGCACCAAAATCAGAAAGAGACTCCAACCAATTCAAGCCCATTCCGAATCTTTATGGTTGGACTAGAGAGTCCGGTAACCTTTCTTTATTTTGAGTCCAAAAGAATCATGTAAGTCGAGTCCATGTTGGGTCCTGTAATCTTTCTTTTGAGTCCAAAATAATCATGTAAGTCGAGTCCATGTCGGGTCTAGTCTTAGTCCAATCCAAATGGGTCAACTAGCATCAAGCCTAAAGAAGACTCACAATGTATACCCCAAATCAAGACCAAAGCCAACTCAATTGGGGACCACATGCCACATCACTTGCGCCACCTCAACTTGGGACCACATGCCACGTCAAGAGGGGACCACATGCCACCTCACATGCCACCTCACCACAAGAGGGCGCCATCCCAAGTTCAAATTCAAGGAAGTTGGCCAAGGAGGATTTCAAGTAAGAAAATCATCCCTCTCCCCTTATATTACTCCACTTGTTTGGGGATTTGAAATTTCAAAATTTGTGAGACTTTATTTAAAGTCTTGGACGCCCCTTGTAAAGAGCTATTGATGAATGAATACAATTTTTCAGAAATTCTCTATGTGTTTCTATGTGCCTATGTGGATTTTTGTGCCTAAGTGAACCTCTTCCTCTCCTCCATCATTTCTTCTCCCTAATCCTTCTCTTTTACTCTTCATCTTCCAAGCAATCTTCTCCCTAATCCTTCTCTTTTACTCTTCATCTTCCAAGCAATCCTCTTCCTTCAAGGCGAATTAAGGACATTCTCACAAGAAGAAGATCAACACCAACACAAGCTTCCACCATGACGCCAAGGATCATTTCCAACAAACTCTCCTTTGAGTTCCATCAATCTTCTCATTTATAATTAAGCTTCTAATCATCTTGGTTTCTTTGTTGCAGGGTTCTTTAGGTTCCAGATCCAGGAGGAAGGATTACTTACTACAAACCAGAAAGTTAGATGGCCCATCTTATGTGGTATGATCTTTCATTTGAGAACCTTAAGAGCGAATCCCTTGTGCTTGAGATTTCAATGCTTGAACTCCTAGTCTTTTAAGATCGGGATCATTAAATAGGGCTAGCTTGACTTGTGTGCGAATTCTAATCTTGTCATATTTCTTTAATATTTTGATAGTCCTCCTAGCTGGGTTTAAGTATAAGCATTTAGGGTTTCTTATTTAGATCTCCTTGATCTTATATGTTGAATCACTCATATGCAAGTAAGAATTGCTAGTTAAACTTTGGTTAATCTCCTTTAGAGTCACATGATTGCATTCTCATCATGCATACCACACCACTTATTACCTAAAATATGGAACATAACTTGAATTATATTTATATAATAAAATTTATTTATTTTATTAAAATAAAAATGAGGAATCATGAACCGACTTAACCCATGCGATTTCCTAGCTAGCGTCCGACTGAGAAAAAAACTACTATATTTTTAAAAATAAATTCTCGGCGAGATAATTTTTAAAATGGATAATAAAAAATATTTTTTAAAAAATCGTTATAACTAATATAGTGATAAATTCTTGGCAGGCGTGGCATTATTTTTTTACGCGTGGACTAGTAAAATCATTGCAACTTCCAAACGAAATTTCAGATTCACCTTATGAGTTTCTCTTAGCTATTTTTTGCCCCATCCGTGATCCCTAGATTTATTTTTTTAAATATAGAACATAACTTGAATTATATTTATATAATAAAATTTATTTATTTTATTAAAATAAAAATGAGGAATCTTGAATCAAGTAAAAAAAAATAATCTAAGCGAACGAGCAAGTTCGAACTGCGATTTCTATACCAGTCCACGTGCGATTTCGTTCTGACTGAAAGAATATTGTTATAACTAATATAACGATAAATATTATATCCATTTGTTTGATATTGAAAAGATCCCTGACCGGTATCTTGATGGCAGCATATTGATAAACATAAAAGATAATTTTTAAAATTTCAAGATCATCAAATAATTAGAATTATATAAATAGATTTAAAATAAATTATATATATGTATTTTTAAACTTGGAAGCGATGTTCACATGAACATTAAAAGTAATATCTTTTCTTCGACATACTGTCGTAACAGGTACAGTTGAGATGGTATAGTATAAATCTTGATCCAACTGATGTGTGATAAAAAAATTTATTAGAATTTATTTATAAATAATAGATCAGGTTCCTCTTCATTTTTCATGAGATATGATATTATACGAGAATGGTGGGAAAAATTATAAAAATTTAATATCTTGAATGAAACATTTTTCTAGAGGAGATATTACGTGAGATTGCTGAAAAAAACTGTAAAAATTTAGTATCTTAATCAAACATTTTTCTAAAGAACGAAGGCTGGATTTATCCTCCCATCCTTTTTCGTATAAATTAAAAAAAAAAAAAGAAATCGTGTGACAGACACCGGTTTTCCTCGAGTGCACGTGCCAAGTACCAGTAGTAAACGGCCGGAAGCAGATTTCAGCTAAAAACGTTATAAAAAAAAACCGGAAACCGCTTCGCCGTGTTCCGTTCTCTTCGCTCTCCCTCCCTCACCGTGTGTGAAACCATGGCGACGCGAGGGCTGGGAGCAGGGGCCGGTAACACGATTAGGGTTTCGGACATGGAGAAGATGAGTTTGGAGCAGCTCAAATCCCTCAAGGAGCAGTCCGATCTCGAGGTCAATCTCCTCCAGGACAGCCTCAGCAAGATCCGGACCGCCGCCACCCGCCTCGAGATCGCCTCCTCCGCCCTCCACGACCTCGCCCTCCGCCCCCGAGGCATCCACCTCTCTCCCTCTCTACAGGATTTCTTATTTGATTTTCAAAAAAATTATGTTCGATTTTGTAGGGAAGAAGCTGCTGGTCCCTCTCACGGCGTCTCTCTACGTTCCTGGCACCCTCGATGATGCCGATAAAGTTCTCGTTGATGTCGGGACTGGATACTTTATCGAGGTGCTTCCTTTGTTCCTACTTTTTGATAAAGATGCCATCTTTCAAGTCCCTTCTTGTGTTTTTATGGTGTTTAGATGGTTTCCAACTAGAAATTTAGAATCTTTAGAAAAACTGATTAAATCTAGGATCCCCATACAGTTTTGGAGCTGGTGGATTGTGGATATGTTTCTTCTTGATATCATTACATATTGCCTGATGCACATTTGCTTTTTGACCCCAAAATTGTTGCGGTAAATTAGGATATTTATAATTGGATAACTTAGAAAATAGATGTTTTGGATTCTGGAATGACTTAATTTTCCTCGTAAATTATGTAATAAAGAGTGAAGATCGGCAGAGATTTTTTTACTTTCAACTTGAGAACCATAACAAGGTCAAGCTGGCTCTATGTGAATGGTTTCTTTTTGCAATCCAGTCATTTTGCATCATCCATATATGTCTGGATAGTTTTGGGCATTGAGAGTAATGATAACATGCCCCTTTGGTCATTTAAAATGCATGAATGCCATTACTACTTGTTTTTATTTGATCTGGTAAAATGCTTATTGGAGTATGTAATCACTTTGATACTATAATTTCAGAACTGATACAAACAAATATAGCTTTAAACAGTTTGCTTCATCCGGTTCACCCCCAGCATATGATCTCTGTTAGCCTTTTCTAATTAAATTAATGTTATAACCTTTTCAAATTAAATTTTTGTCATCATTGACTTGCCAAAATTTCTGTTTATTGCATTCTAAAGTTCTTGACTATTGTGCTCTTTTTTTTTCCCAAGCAGCTAATTTTGCCATGCATTTTGATTGTCCTTTACCTGTTCCTTCACTTAGCAAAATCTTCTAGCCTTCCCTTTCCATTCGTCTTGATGTAGAAGCTATTAATGATGGACCTATATGCAAATTGTTGATACTAGACTTCCATTGATGCCAAAACTTGAGTACATCTCTATCCTGCAATACCAAATCTGAGGATACCAAGGTTGTCTCATCCACTTTGGTAAGCAAGTGGCTAATTATTTCCTTGGAGAAAGTGGCTCATTATGTGCCCCACCATTACATGTTCATGGTTATAAATGGGGAAAAAAAGAAATTCTGCTGTCACTTGATAACTAGTTTTTCTTAATCATAATCTTTTTTGTTCCTATTACAGAACAACTCTTCACTGTACTTGTTTCTTGCTATGCCATCTAATCATCTTATGATGTTATTCCCTCCCACTTTGCAACATCTTGATTCATACTTAAATTTGGATATAATATATCACGTGTATTTATTATCCTTAGTCAACCACAACATTCTAGGAGTTAATGTGTAGTTTGACCATGTTTCTTTGATCCTCTTTGAAACATTCCTATTCATCTTTCCATCCTTTCATATCTTGTGCTTGATGTAGCAAGATGATTTAGGAACCTGAACCATAGATCTTTTTTAATCCTTTTACATACATGTGTTATGTACACCAGTGAAGGGTGTGTGTGATGTATTAATGAGTAGGAGAAGGTAGAGTGGACAAGACATAAATCATGGAACATGAGAAAGAGATAGGAAGTTATATATAAATATGATGATCTTTGATTTTCTTTATAATGTTATAGATATTTCAAGCTTCAAGTAATGGGGCGGGGGCGGAAAAAATAAAAATGTTTTGAAAAATCAAGAGGGACAGAAAACTATTGGGAATTTGAATACCTCATCCAGAAAGCCACAAACATGACCAACTAGCCAGCCTCCAACCCAGGTTTGACTGTGATAAATTGAAAATAAAAGAAAAGATAAATGTATTGAGAAGCCAAATTCCAGTTTTTTATTTTTGAGGGGAGTTCTTTGAATATTTTGGTTTTAAGAGAAAAGAGTGGCTGGTCCTAACATTTTAAGTGGCCCTTGTTTCACATATTTCAGTATTTCTTAGCTGGGACTGTCATCAAAGTAGTGTATAATTTTTTGTCCAGAAAAGCTAAATATATCATTGACTTGTGGTTACAAATTTTATTTGGCAATGACATGATTCAATAGTTAGGTTCTATTTTGTTGCTGATAAATTGGTAAATCATGGAAGTGCAATTGGCAAACTCAAGTTTAAGAAACTGTAGTTTTGGTGATGGTGATTTTTCAAAAGATGCTGGTACGGGAATGTGATTTTCCATTGTTTGTTTTGATGTGGGTTGCAACATTGACATTGTGTCAACTTGGGTCTAGTTGTACTAGCAATCTATAGTTTGAATGCCTTAATGGGCATGCCTTTTATTGTTGGTTTAGTGCATGAATTACATACTTGTGTTTCGGTAATTTTGGGCATAAAATAATCAATTTATATATGTTGATAAGCAAAAACAAGAAAAAAAAAGAAATCAATAATCTGGTTCCACTTGTAACCTACTTTATTTAGATTGTTGAGTCAATTTTGTTGCCTGTTTTGATTAAGGAGATTAAGTGTGAAGGAACTCTTGCTCTTAGGTGTTTGATGCCGCTGTAACAATGAAATGTTGAGAATCAACATAATGCATAAAAAAAAATATGCATGCCTGCTTGCAGTGTTTGCCTTTAGAATGTTTGGAATCAACATACATGTTTTTCTAGCCTTCAATCTTTTCATGCATATACATTTGTGTTTTTTGGAAGTAAATAAGTTTAACAAATTTGTTTCTTACTTTTGTTTATGAAATTTTTAATTAAAAATTTCTAGGTGTTTGACACTGGTATAGCAAGCCAACAGGGTGAATTAATTTTACCTATAGAAAAATATCAACCAAAATAATCTTGGCAGATTATCTATTTCTTGGTCATAATATATGCTTTATTATGTATAATTTCATATATGTTTACATGCTTGCCTGTGTCTTTCATTTGCACATCCTTCTTGCTTGTCTTCTATCATCGTTGATTTTAATTTGCTCATTACAGAAAACCATGACTGAGGGCAAGGACTATTGTGATCGGAAAATTAATTTACTCAAGTCTAATTACGAGGAACTTCTTGAGGTATTTATCCATCATAAACCTTGTGCTTGCATGCTATGCTTTTAAATCCTTTTTTATTTATCTAAAGGAGGACAAAGCAAATTAATTTGTTTTGTCTAAAAGATTGAAAACCTAGCATAGCAAATATTAAGCTGTGTATCTAACATGCCATTGCTTCCATGAGACATAATGTGTAAATTTTAAATGACCGATCCTTTTCATCGTTGGCACTAATTCTGAATTTAAGGTTGGCGATGACTATCAAGTTAAGACACTGGTGGATCCTATTTATTTGTTTTTAAAAAAAGTCTCTATAGATGTGGCTGCACATCTATAGGGCTGGGGTTTCACTGCTCTCTAGATGTTTGTAGAGGGTTGTGGCTAAATGTGATATCTAACTTGAGCACTACTGTTGGGTTGTATTCTATCAACAAATCTCTACGATCACCATTGTACAATTGGCTGCCTAGATACCTTGACCTACTCCGGGAGATGTGTTGATTGTATGGGTTTGCCTTCGTATGATAGTATGCTTAGCCTAGGGATCTTCATATGGATGACTTTAAAATAGAAATCAAAGATTAGTCTAGAAGAGTGTGGTAAACAATTCCATGCATGCATGTTGAAACAAGACTATCATGTCCAATATGCACCGAGGAGGTTGGTTGGGGAGGGTTGACTACCGCTCCCTTTTATAAAACCCCAAAAATAAAGAAAGGTATTTGAATTATAAAATGCAGATACTAAACCTATGCATGTATGAGGAGATGGCCTAGAGATAAAGAGAAATAAGTAAAGAGTGTGGGTTGAGCCTGGGATGAAGTTTTCCTCTTGGCCTTGGATGATGATTGCTCAAAAAGTCTTGCCAACCTCCTTCTCTTTCCTCTCTCTCTCTCTCTCTCTCTTTGTGTGTGTGTGTGTGCATCAAAGTTTTTGTTGGATCCTCTCATAACTCACTGTTGAAGGAATTCAAGAATTGATGTTCTCAAGTGGCCAGTGACTGCAGATCCAGAGGGTAGGCATTCCCATGGGTAGGTAGGGTCAGTTAGGCTTCAAAATTTGTAAAGTCTATTGGTACTCGATGAGGTTTCTTAAAGGGGAATTTGGATGACAGAAGGCTATCCTCTAGACACTTGGATGACAAAGTTTGGATGGCAATAAGCTATTATCCAAACAACCAAGACTATGGGATTCTGGTTTGTTAAAGAGGGTCCCAAAATCAAATTTTGAATCCAGAAGGCATGACTTTCCTATCAAGAAGGTAACTTTTTGTTGTTTGAAGACCCAATTTTCAAGAATGAAGTAATGCTTCTGTTTGTGCATGACTTATGCAATTTGGTCTATGTAGGAACAATGATCACTGGCATGCGGGCATAGTTTAACAACCAGGTAGCATGTTTTGGGTGCCAAAATGCAGGTGTCTACAGCTGCCTCTCCATGTCTGGTTCTGTAGGAGAAGGTGCCAACCAAGGCCTTCAAAACAACCCTTGGATTTGCTGACCTCCTTGTTGGGGGTGGCAAAGTGGCAGGCTACAACCAGGCTACATATTGTACTAGGGAGCTAATTCAAATAAAATTACAAACCTTGTCTCATCAGGGTTTTGCGAGGTTGATTTATTTTTATGTGAAGAGTATTCAGGGGATGTCATTAGCTTGGCTATGTCTGCCTTTTAATAGGGCCTTTTGCTGCATGGCATATCCTTTCTCAGGGAGGTCAACTAATCACTAGTCTATTGTTGAGTTTGGGGAGGTGCTGCATGCCTCTGCAATGCCTGGCCATGTAGTACTCTAGCTATCAAGGAGGTTCAACTGCAACTAGTTCAAGATCAAGCTATAAGATTTGACTCAAATTGGATCATGATGTTATCCCGAACCAGAACCTAGTTTTACCCAAACTTCAGGTTAGACTGGGTCAAAAACCACTTCATCAAAATGAGAGTTGTTTTGCACAATATAGGGTGGAGAGAAGGTAGGGACAGAGAAGGAAGAGGGAGGCGAAGCCACAGTTAGTTTTGGTGTTGCAGTTTTTAATGGTTTATAATAAACAGAAATTGTCCACTTTGGGATCTGTAGCTTTTATTATTTAATAAATTAAAGCATTGTTTCATTAATTTAATCTTGCCTTTTCAATACCACCAACCTTTTTCTCTTCCTCTCCCTGTTTTCTTCTCTACTACAACCTTCAGATTCCATTGTATTATCATGCACTTGCATATCAGTTAGCAATTGCTTATTGTAGATATGAAATCTGTAACAATTCTAGTGGTGCTCATAAGTGTATATAAGATTCGGTGGAGGATTTGCAGTAGGCTGACATGCAGTTGTATAAAGCATCTCCAACCATGTAAGAAAATCCTGATCTGATTTCATTTACTGGGGTGTGAGATAGCCCTAAATAGTTTGGAGACGGTTGGATGGCTATGGTTCTAGGTCCATGGGCTAGATGATTGGCTTGCATTTTGATGACTTCAGTTGAAACACAACACATTTACCTGCTTAGAAAAGGAATCATGTGCATTACAAATTTTAGTGCTATCATACTATTTTTGTTCATTTACTTTAAATGACCTTTCCAGAACTGGCAAACCACTACTTTAAGAATTTTCTGCACTGAATAGCTAACTTCGGCTATCTAAACATGCAGATGGCTTCCAAGAAGAAAAACGTAGCAGATGAAGCTGGAATTGTCTTACAAGCAAAACTCAGGCAATCATCTTCAAGTACATGAGAGTAAAAAGTGGCAGCTACTTGTAATTCTTGAAATTCACGGTTGGGCACTTGAATTATAACATTTGGTCCAGAGTAAAAAACTTCATTCATTTGCATTTTTCAGGTTTTTTTTTTTATTTTTATTTTTTCCCAATTAGATGCTCCTGCCACCTTGCCTGTATTATTCCAAATACATGTTAATGTCAATAGATCTTAAAACTGGCTTTTGGTTTAAGTACTTCGAACACAGGAAAATGTGGAGCTTGCATGTTTCATATTCTTGGTGGATGGATTGCGGAGTGATACAAATGCCAAGGCTATGCCCATTGAATAGAGCATCACCTGCGTCTATTAAATGTTGCTGATATTAGAGTGCTGAAGAGAGCTGTTGTTGCAAACTTTGTTCTTGTACAGGAGTTAAAGACTCTTTGGACATTCTACGTCGATGGAATATTGGGGTTGAACAAATTCACAGCCACCTTTGATAGAGTTATCGTTGGGCAGTAATATTGCTATCGTACATTCTCCACAAGGAGACCAAAGGGTGGACTGGATCCATGAGACAACACAACATGCTAACATCCGATCCCGGTAAAACGTTGAACACGTAGAACTTGTGATGAAAACAATTAGAGTTAGCATACCCTGTTCTAAAATATCTATGAGAATCCAGTGGATATAAGTTTTCAGTATTCAATACCTGTTTTATAATTTCCCAGATATTTCCAATGTTGGAAAATTTCATCATGCGTTATTCGCATGGATCCGTGATTCAGTGAACAATGCGTAAATTACTGAATCAATAACTACACTCTTTGGTGATCTTAATTTACAATGTCCCGAAGAGCCTCGCTATCCTTGTCCTCAAAAGTCAAAAGATTGTAACCAGTTGAAATCTGGTTTGGTGATGTATTAATATGTGCAGAACCAACAAATTTAACCATATACGCAAGCAGAAAGGAACGAGACAAATCAGGCAAATATTTTGAATGGCAGATCTCGGTTCAATGATCTAAAAACAAATTTAACCAACAAAACCATGTTCCAGCAATGAAACGGTTTCAGCAATGGACTGGTGACATGTTCTGCTATTAGAATCCTAAAATTCTAGACCACTATGGTGCCCACCATCACAGCAACAGCTTCTCCCCGAATCTTTACTCGTCCCGTCTCCTCTTCCCATTGCAAGTCCAATATCCCACCCCTTGGAGAAGCCTGCTCAACAAAACAAAAGATAACAGCACGATAAACATTCTCCTATAAAACGATGTTCTTTCCTAAGAAGATCACTAAATAGTTTATTCTCGCATGAAGATAAATTCATAATATGTGGAATATTACCATGTAAGCAATAAGATGGTGTTTCCCCAGCTTCTTACTCCAATAGGGTGCTAGTGCACAATGTGCACTACCACAAACAGGATCCTGTGAGATGCAACATATGTTAACAGAGAGGATAACTTCTGTCATCCTTGAACCATTTGTAAGAGTACCAAAAACTTCAAGATTTCACAATCTTTGTCCTGAAAATATGTCAGACTTGTACATCTAACAAAAACATCAGAAAAAAAAGCAGAATATTATTAACTCTGGGAACGTATTAATTTGTGTTGCTGTTTAGTAGTTTCTGGTTGTAACCATGGCATGTAAAACTTTTGCAGCTTTCCTTGTACGAGAAGAAAGGTATATAAATGGGAGAGCTCTGGACGACATTATAATGTTAATTGCAATCTTCATAGAACATCAATGAGTTTACATGAACGCATTCACCAGTGTCCTGTCCGCAGTTGATAACATTACATTTGCATGCATTCGAATATTTTCCATGGTCACGGTGACAGAGTATTCTGATCCCTTATTCCAAATGGCTATGGATAAATAAGACAGACTACATCCATAAAATTTTCATGCAAAATTAGACCAAGTAGGTTTCAATCGATCTTGCAGCTTCATGTTGTTTTGGATGATAATGATCATTAGCACATGGAGCTTTCTAAAACAAGCAGAAGCTTCTAGCCATTCCGCAAAACATTTAATATCTACCTTTGAAGATGCATGACATTAACAATACAAAAAAGCCTGTCAGGAAGCACAACCACATCCTGGTGAGTTTTTAGCTGACATTAGGGCAATGTGCAAGTTTTAAACACGCCAGCGATCTTTAGTTGACACTCATTCCACAAAACCTCTCATATCCATGACCGTTGAAAATTTCTTAGAGCAAGTATTGACCGACAATCCTTTCCATGATACCAACAATTCAAAGAAGCCAGTTAGGAAGCACAATTTAATTTCGTGAATCCTTAGCCGACACTATGGCAATGTGCAAGTTCATCATAAGCTCTCATATCTTCCCTGGAAAATAGCCAAAACAATTTTTTCCCACTCTCTGGCAATTATGAGAAGCATCTCATGTGCCCATCCTCCCATCTCATTCCCATGTTTTATGTAGGTGCTTGAGCTAAATTCTGAAAACTAGTAATTTTGTCTCACTTAGATTTAGGGCCCTGGAATGTAGGGCTTTTAAGGAATAAGGATGTTGTGGTTCTTTTGGAATTGGCCTCTAAATTTGCCTCTTTCTTATCAAGTACCTCAAGATTTGATTTGAAAATTGATATGCTCTTACAACAAGATCTGATCTCTAAAACCCATTTTTGTGCTTGTTTGCATTGTACAGTTACTAAAGCTTGTGGTTCTTTGTAAGGATGGTATCAGGTTATTTTCCTCTAAAAAAGAGCATCAAAATACTTTCCAAAATCATGGCTGGGATATTCATTTATTTCTTGGACAGCATATGTCTGTCAACCTACCTCTTCAATTTTTCTTTTCTGGTTAAGCATCAAAGCAGGGCTGATATACACATGCATGCATATATGCTGGTCAAAAAGCACAGATTTTTGGAAGTTGCCATGCCTAATAATTGAGGGCACTGAGATGCTTGGGTACTCATGCAAGTAACACTGCACCTACACATGCATGCACAAGCCTCTCCTTGCTTCCATGGGTGGCCATTGCTACACCATCAACTAGCATTAGTGCAACAGACTTGAGACCACACTCATTTGCCAAGGTGCCTATAACTTCCATAAATATGCAAACATGTAACATCAACTCCTTGCTTGTGCATCATGAGCTCCAAGACTAGGTGCAATGGTATGTAAATAATTGCATTCAATGTAAACGACAAGTAGGCATTTTCACATTGTGCATTTTCAAATTTTGTGTATGCAATCGAACTCCTTGAATCAAGCCTGTTTGACTTTCAGACAAATAAACAGAATCATGCCTTAGCCACATGCCATGCTGCACTTAAATGAACATCAAAGTTTCCTTTGTTGAGCCCGGGCCAAGCCATGAGTGCAGAAAGGGTATATTTGGGTGCATATTGTGCACCAAATAGGCACAATTGTGACAAAGTGGTATTAGTTGTGCCTCAAAATATTTAATCATGTCCATATGAGAGACTGTCCTTTACAGCTCTAATATGCATGCTAGCTTGCAGCACTTGTAAGTTAAAATCACCACAAACGGGCCATGCGTGACATCCTTAACCTGATGCCTTTAAAAAAATGAGTATTGGTTGCAAAACAAATGGATTTATATGAGAAGCAATGAATGAGAGATAGAGACTGGATTTAATTTAAACCTGACAGCTTGACTAAAATGCCATTTAAAATTTCTTCAGCCCCCTCTTTCGCAACTGATATCCAAGTCACAAAGTATCATTGTTTGTCTTGATAACAACATAGATTTAAAACACTAGTATTGATGCAAATAGGGGTGTGCAAAGAAACCTATCAAACTGCAAAACCGACTCGAACTGCTAATTTCATTTCGATTTGGATCCTTTTTTCTAAGATTTTGTTTAGTTTTGCTTAAAATTTTAGAAACCGAGAAAATCGATTCAGTTTTGGTTTCAGTTTTGAAAATCCGATTTAAATTGAACCGACTTGTGGGTACACACACCCAAACCTGATTTAAATTGAACTGACCTGTGGGCAGGCACGCACACCGCCAACGGTTCACTTATATTTTGCCCTAGCCCTGCTTGTTTATTGCTTCTATATGCTCATTTAGCCTATCTCACAAACTACCCATTTAGCCTGTCCCATAAACTGCCCATTTAGCCTATCCCATTATTGCGTATTTGACATAAGCCTCGTAGCATGCGCGCGCACACACATATATTAACATACATAAATCGCCAACGGTTCACTTATATTTTGCCCTAGCACTGCTTGTTTATTGCTTCTATATGCCCATGTAGCCTATCTCACAAACTATCCATTTAGCTTGTCCCATAAACTGCCCATTTAGCCTATCCCATAATTGCGTATTTGACATAAGCCTGATAGCCCACAAGCTGATAAACCTAACTGAACTGAACCGATTTGTTCGATTTGGTTGGTACCATCTTTCTATGTGGTCAGTTCGGTTTTGGTTTTAGAAAACTGATTCAAATTGGTTTGGTTCAAAAATTGACCACAAACCAACTCAAACTGAACTGAACCAAATCATGCACAACCCTAGATGCGAATACTATAACCAGTTTTCATCACAGAGAACAAATGACGAAAAATTACATGAAAGTAGAATTCAGTTTCAACTTCAGAAGAAGAAAACTATATTAATCATACCAACTAATGTTTGTGCCTTGCTCTACAAATGCAATTTAATGTCAGGATTATTGCACATGAAGGTGGCCATGATACTGGCACAAAAGTTGCTTTTCATATGATTATAAAGGTTTAGTCATTCAAAATGGATGCAGAAGAAAGGAAAAATCTGAAATCAACTGATAGAAGATGTATAGTTCTACTCATACATGTGATATATATTAATATATGCAGCTTTGGTTTTAATACAGATGAAAAAAAGAATAATGTCAATCTCTTACAATGTTCCTAAATCAGCTATGTAAATAAACTTAGAAAGTGTATGAGACATATTAGATGCATACCTCATTGACCCCCAGCTTGGGACAAAAAAAACGAGTGAAGAAATCAAATCCAGATTGAGGAGCAGCAGCTCCTGTCATTATTACCCCTCTCCCAGCACAATTTTGTAACTCATCAAACTTTGGATCCATGCCTGCAACTTCATTTCCTGAAGCAAGTTCCACCTACCAAACATGAATTTGAATTCCATGACTAGGGCTACATGGTATAGCATAAACAAATACTGAAAATTACTAAACTGAAGCAGTAAACAACTTAGAAGCATTGATGTTGCTCCTGCAATGCAATGATTAAAAAGGAAAAGAAGTCCTTCCAACAATTGCTTAAATGATTATTCATGATGGATTCATGGTGGAAGGTAGTTCAAGCTCTTCAAGCACTGTATTCTTCCAGTGGTAGCCCTAAGCAGTACACTGATAAATCATTCACCATACTTTAAACATGAATACCAAGGAGATCATATTTTCAATTCTTATCAACATGACCAATTGTTAGAGGTGAAAAGGCAGTAAGTACAATGAGATCATTTGAAGTAGCTGTTTTTTGAACATTGACCATTGCTGCTCCATTCAAAGTTTCAGGAATCGATGGGATTTCTGTAGAATCACATTTTACCACCGGAACCATCGGAAAATCCAGCTCAATATAGAAGCGTCCCTCTGCTTCATTGTTCGAAAACTTTGTAGGCAGTCGAAGTTTCTTGGCTGTCAGAAGTCCAGACTTCGTGACAAACTCAATCACGTCGGATTTTACTATACCATAAGTCAGAAGGTAATGTGCAGCAGCTAATGTTCCATGACCACAAAGTTCAACCTGCAAAAGAACCCTACAAATTCAACATTATAATTGATATAAAAAATTAAATATAGAACATCATTAAATGCATTCATCATTGGCACAATATTTGCTTCAGAGAAAAAGATGAAGCAAGTCGTATAACCTCAACACTAGTAACAATTCTGATGGATAACTATAGATCAGCAAAGAAATCAAGGCATGCCAGAATAAACTTGTCTGATACATAATATCACCATAGAAACAAAGCAAAGTTAATGATACATTTTTTTCAGATAATTTACTCTCCAGGAAATGTGTGAACTATAGACTCAATTAAGTAACATTACCGTCCATTTACGAGAAAATCATGCTTCAACTTCCTATGCCATTTTTTTTTTTAATTTAAGCGTGAAGTCCTGTGCAGGCATGTATTTAATTTTTTATACACCAAAAAAATTGAGATAAAAAATTCAAATAATACTTTTTTTGATAGAACCAATAAATCATACAATACAAGTATGAACATATTCCAAGAAGTCAACACATGTGGTTCACCCCGACAGTTGGTGTAAATGAGAGGTTAGGGTTTCCTTTTTTGTTCCCGTTCTACTAACCGGCGTCTTAGTGGTGTCAGGTTGACGTACTCACCCTTAGATGAGAAAAGACTGCAAAAATTGAAGCGTCTTGTATTGAACATTACCTACCAGGGCAGGGGCCTGCGGGAATAGCTACACCATGATTTATCCTTCCATTCCTTTTTTTTTCTTACCAAAATAAAAATCAAAAAAATATCTCGAAAAGATATCGGCAAAAGAAAAAAGCCATTCCAAAAACCTCCTTTAGAATGTAAGCAACAAGAAGCAACCCAATCCACGGTACTATTCATCTTACAATAAATATAACTCATGTCAAAAGAGACATCCAGAAAGGAAACCTTGAATGTCATGCACCAGGGGTGAGTGGCAGTACCATGACTAGGGTGACCATGCAACCATGCCACAACCATGGAAGAGTCCTTCACAATGAGTTGATTTGTTTGAAAAAACCATCCTAAACCCACATAAGAGCGCTTCGGCGATCATGCGAGGATAGTGACTTGAAGTGCATGCCATTACCTTGAATTCTTTGAGTCCTTTTGTCGAACGGGCGACAGGCATGGTTGGATCTCTCCGGCGTGCTCCTTACTGCAGTGTTTCTATCTCTTCCTCGGCGTTCGTTGGGTCGTAGTGGCTGTTCGGCGCGCGTCACACCGCGTGCTGGTTCGACGCTGGGCGAAGATTCTCTTGGTGACGGTGCCGAGATGGGAGAATCTAGTAGGGATCATGGCCGGGGGTCCTTCGACATCGGCGATCGCGAGGATAGCCGCACCTGGGTTAGGGTTGCTTAGGGAGTTCCTTGTGGCCCCGCTTGGACCACAAAATCACTAAAGAAGAGGTCGACAAGCTACAAGGGTTCTTTACTAAAGTTCTTAAGCTCCCTTCTCCGATGATGGACGAAGCTCGGAGCTAGTGGGAAAACCGCACCGTCTTCGTCAAGAGCTTGGGCCGGAGGGTTTCGGGGGACTGAGTGGTGCGAGAGGTCAAGACCAAGCTGAGCTTGTCGGAGGAGTCGGAAGTCTTTCCGATTGTTGAGGACCACCTAATACTCCGGTTCAAAACGGAGAATGACTGTGGATTGGCGAGGAGAGGGGGTCCATGGTTCGTTGTCGGCCAATTCTTGGCAATGAAACCATGGGAACCTGATTTTGTTCCGGGCCGCCGACCGATTCAAAAATCAGTCATTTGGATGAGGATGCCCGGTCTTTCGATGGAGTTCTGGGGTCAGCCAGCCATCTTTGCTGTTGTGGCAGAGGCGGGGAAGCCACTGGATATCGACGCTTTCACCGACCACCTCCGGAAAATAGGGTACGCTCGGGTTAGGGTTGACATTGACACTACAAAGCCCCTATCCCCTGGAGTCCTGATAGAAGGCAAGAGGAAGAACTTCTGACAACCCTTTGTCTATGAGAACCTACCACTGGTATGCTTTTCTTGTGGTAGAACCGGACACATCGACAAAGGTGCCAGCTCTTTGGAAAAGACTCCCATGCTGAGTATGTTAATGGCCGCCTCTCCTCTGTTAATACCCTTGGTGTGGACGGTGAGATGCAACCGGAGGGCCCTGTTCCTTTGGTGGAGGTTGGGATGAGCCCAGTGCCTGCTAAGCGACCGAGACTTGGCCCGTGGCTTATCACCTCACGCATCAAGCCGCCCCACAATCCCAAAGCCCCATATAAGGTAAGGAGGGTTTCGAGAAAGACAAGAAGCCTGGACTGGATTCTTCGGATCCGTTTTCTTCCTCCCCTGCTGTTAGCTCTCCCCCGAACTCTCTGCCAGATTTCGACGGCTGGCAGAAGCCCTCCTAGGTGCCCGCCGTCGATCGCCTGATTCCAGTTTCGGGGATGGGGCGGGGGTGCAGTTGTGGGGGGAGCGCAATTTTCTTCACTCGGCCAACTCGAAGATGCCATGGAGCTGGGACTGGAAGTTGATCAAGGCTCGACGGATGCTGTGATGGCTGATCCTTCGGTGATGTCTTTGAAACGAGCTCGGAGTCCTCCAAGGTGGCGTCGGCTGCGTCTTCATCTTATCCAAAATCCATGGTCGGCGTGCCCTCTATTGACTTTGCCATCATCCAGGTTAGTAGTTCTAAACCTTGTATGGATGGGAGTGATAAGGGCTTTGTTGTTCCTGTTGCTTCTCCTTCAAAGTTTGGACCTCCAGTTGCTGGTGTGGGATCGGCGGTGGAGAAGGGAGGTTCTCCTCTTGAGTCGCAGGGGTCAAACCAAGTAGGGACTCAATTGCTGGGGATGTGGAGGCATCGACCTTGCTGGAGGGGGTGGGATCTCATCCAATGTCAAGGTGGGGGGCAGAAGGTTACCATCATCCTTTTATGCCCCGGTCCTACTGGTAGGTGGCGATTTACTGATTGTCTCTACCTTGAAGGGGGGAAGTGTTCGGCTATTGCTATGACTATTGGGCAGTGGGTGTCACACTCTTCCTCCAGTTCGTCTCTGATGGGGGCAGGGGGTCGAGTTCGGAGCAGAGCAAGGTCAGTCAGAATTCAAATAGAGGGCATGAGGAGGCTACCAATCAGTTGAAGAAAGTTTTGTTCTTAGTGGCTGCAGGGGTCTCCAATCCTTCTGAGGTGGATATTCCTGTTGAGACCAGTGAGAATTAAGAAAGACTGTTTCTCTTCTTGGAAGTTGTTTGGTTCTATTTGGGAGCCGGAAGATACTGAATTTTCTTGTTTTGTTATTATGAAATTGTTGTATGGAATGTCCGGGGGCCGATAAGCCCTCCTTTTTCCTAATTTTCGAAGGTTGGGGTATCTGCACCAACCCCCCTTGTGTATTTTTCTAGAAACAAGGCTTGTTGGCGCATATTTAGATCGGGTCCGTCGATGCTTTCCTTCCAATTGGGGTTTTTATGCTGTTGAATCGTAGGGTCTGTCTGGCAGAATTATTGTGGTCTGGGACTTAAGGGCTCTCAAAGTTGATATCTTCCATAGGTCTTCGCAACATGTCCCTATCGTAGTGACTGAAATCACTGGCCGAACCTGGCTCTTGTTTGGGGTGTATGCGAGCACTAACTATAGGGAGAGAAGAAGGCTATAGGAGGAAATCACTATTCTGGTTGACCAGGAAATTCCTACTGTAGTTGCTGGGGACTTCAATTATTTTACTCATCCTGAAGACAAAAGAGGTGGAAGACCCTTTATGGAGGATACTGGCTCTAGAGAGTGTGAAGAGTTCTTGCATCGGAATGGTCTGCTGGATCTGGGATTTGTTGGCCCTTGCTTCACTTGGTACAACAATCGCTCAGGGAAGGCGAGGGTGTGGGAAAGAATTGACAAAATTATGGCGACTTCTAGTTGGATTCAGTGGCATTCTGCTCATGTGGTTTGACATCTGTCTAGGATTGGATCGGATCTTTGTCTGGTGCTCCTCTCAACTGAATCGGTGGTCTCCTGTCATTCACCCGTAGACTGGAGCTTCTAGAAAGGAGGCTCAGGTGCTGGAATAAGGAGGAGGTGGTAGATATTTTCTCTAGGCTGGCAACTATTAAGAAAACTATTCTTGATCTTCAGGTTCGGGAGGTCAGAGAGAGGGGCCTTCTTGACCATGATGTGGCCGCTTTGCGAAGTCATTTGTCTGTTCATCAATCCCTACTCCTCTAGCAGGAGACCTTCTGGAAGCAAAAATCTAGAGCCCCGTGGATCAAGGAAGGTGATAGGAACACAAGATTCTTCTACCAAGCTATTATTGTTAGGAGACATATGAACCGTATTAGGGCCTTGCAGGCTGCTAATAGATCTTGGATGGAGGATGAGGAGGACATTAGACGGGAGCTTGTACATTTCTTCAGGTGCAGATGGACGGCTCAATCGGGAGTGCTTCCTACTTTTCACTCTCCTCCTTTGGTTAGGGTGTCGGATCGGAAAAATTTTGGTCTAATCAGTTATGTCTCCGAGGATGAGGTGCATGAGGCCTTAGGCTCTATGGCCGAAGACAAGGCTGCTGGCCCGGACGATTTTTTCCCCTTTTCTTCAGGAGGTTTTGGAGTGTTGTTCGACTTGAGGTAGTTGCTGTTGTCCAGGAGTTTTTCTCTCATGGTAGGATGCCAAACTCTTGGAAGGACACTTTTATTACTGTTATTCCTAAGCACCGGGGTGCTTTGGAGCCTAGCCATTTTCAGCCCATTAGTCTGTGTAATACCATGTATAAACTTTGTGCAAAAATCATGATTAATAGGATGAAGCCAATTCTTTCCAACCTGATCAGCCCAGAGCAAGATACTTTCGTGGAGGGTAGATCTATCTCTGATAACCTTCTTATCGCACAAGAATTTATGATCTCCACAGGGCATCCACTCGACACAGCTGGATGGCCATAAAGGTGGATATGGAGTGGGCTTATGACCGCATGCATTGATCTTTTCTAGAGAGAGCTATGGCTGACTTTGGCTTTCACTCTTGCTAGATTTCTCGGATTCTTGCATGTATTCTCAATCCATCTTTTGCAATCCTCATCAACGGATCTCCTTCAGAATCTTGTGTCCAACGTCGGCCTCCGCCAAGGTTATCCTCTATCTTCGTACCTGTTCATTCCATGTTCTGATGCTATCTCACGAGCTTTGCAGGTAGCACCCCAGGGACTGGGTATTCAGTCTTATATCCCTGCCCCTGAGGCTAACCCCATCTCGCATCTTCTCTTTGCAGATGACTATCTTTTCCTGGGTCGTGCCTCAATCCGGTGTGCTCAGGGCTTCAGGTATATTCTGGAGGATTACTGTCTAGCATCAGGATAAAGAGTTAACTGCCATAAATCTGGGATCCATTTCAGCCCGAAGACACCGACCCTCTTGAGGCGTTCTATCCGGGAGATCCTCGGGATTGATGAGCATCGTGGTATGTTGCATTACTTAGGTATCCCTGTTACAAGGGGCAGACTGACCAAGGTCGATTGTTACTATCTGACCAAGGAGGTCCATGACAGGGTACAAGGATGGTAGGGCACAACTCTTTCTCTTATGGGACGGATTACCCTGATCAGGTCGGTGCTCACATCTCTACCAGTTTATATGCTCTCTCATGTTGTCGTACCGAAATCTGTGGTTCTCAAACTGGACCAAGTCCTCCGGCCTTTTCTTTGGGGTTCGGCATCTACTCGGAGGTCCATCCACCTTATCAGTTGGCACGTGGTTTGCCAGCCCCATAAAGACGGCGGCCTAGGCATCCACTCTCTTGTCTCCATGAGGAAAGCCCTGTTTGCCAGACATGTGACACGGTTCCTCCTTTATCTGGACAGCTTCTGGTCGGGGATGATGCTATAGAGATATGGCCCTTTATGCCCTGATGAGCCCCATCGACCATACAGGAGATGTTCAGCCATTTGGAGAGCCATGGTGTCCATGCTCATGCTGTCCTCCCTAACACCAGATGGGTTTTAGGGAATGGCACATCCATTAGTTTCATGGATGATCCTTGGATAGCAGAGGTTCCTCTTCTCGATGGCTGACGTTCATTGCCATGGATATCGATGGTTCTATTTTTATTTCGGACATGTTGCTTGAAAATGCCTTACAGTAGAATCCTGTTAAGGTTACTCGTATTTTTGTTGCAGTGGAATCCTGTTAAGGTCACTCATATTTTTGGCCATATTATGGGTGCCCGGATCTCATCTATCCCATGCCTGTTCATGACTGCATCGACATTAGGGTCTGGAGGACCTCAACTATTTCGAGAGCTGTCGTGTCTGATCTGCTCTCCCTGTTCAGCTATGCACCTCAGCAGACGCTTGATCTTGCCTGGACCTGGAGAGTTCGGGTCCATCCCAGAGTGAGCCTATTCTTATGGAAAGTGGCCTGGGGATGTCTCCTTACTAGAGCCTTCCTTAGTTCTAGAGGGATGCACGTCCCCTACCACTGTCCGATCTGCAGGTTGGAGGATGAGTCATTGGCCCATGTTCTCTTTTTTTGTCAGCGAGCAGCCCACATTTGGAGGATGGCTGGTCTCCAACCATTGTTCATGTAGATTGCGGATTATGTTGATTACTTCTTGGAGTTGCTATGCCCTTCCACGGGCCATTCTGATGCTACTTTCATTGCATATATTGCATATCACATCTGGCTCACCAAGAATGACATAGTCTTCAACTCATCTACTCCTTCGGCCAAATTTGTTGTGGAGAGAGCTCGCAGTCATGCGAATGAATTTCGGATGTCGATCGTGACATCTTTAGAGACCTGGGGCTTTCGCATCGCTCCTCGAGCGCCCTGCAGGATTTTCGTCTCTTGGAAGTCCCCACCTCCGAATTATGTCACGGTCAACTTCGATGGGAGTGTCTTGGGCACTCATGGAGGAGCCAGCTTTGTCATCCGCGGCCTGAGTCTTGGTATCATCCGGTGGGGGGCCATCATCTCACTGAGCCGACTATCCCTTCCACCGAGCTCCGGGGTGCTTGAGTTGGTATTGTCTATGCTCGCATGATTTTATAGGCTAACTATCTTATTGTGGAGGGTGACTCTGCTATTGTCATTGTCCGGATCCGGAAGGCCAGAAGGTCCATGCCGAGACATCCTCTATTTCGTGATATTAGACTTCTCCTTCATGGATTCCTTTCTTCCATTGTCAGACATGTGTATCGGAAGGCAAACTTGGCTGCTGACTGGATTGTTTTCTTTATCGCCCATCACTCGGGTTCTATTTTGTAGACCAACCTGAGACATACCTCAAGATCTTTCGTATATTGTGCTTTCTAACTTTTTTGATTATATTTATGTTAGGCCCTAAATGCTAGTAGTCTCTTTGGATGACATCTGGCCGTAGAGAGCTAGACTAAACCTTGTCATAACTTGAGCAACATATGGACCAAGAAAAGGAGACAGCTTAAAGTCGAATCTGACATTTGACAGTGATGCAGTACATATGCATGCAGAAGTAAGGTGCTTTATGTGGACTTTAATTGCATTATCCGAACCAAATCTGACCTCGGCGACAGGGGTGAACCACCGGAGGTTGAACCGGGGCTTGTCGGGAACCCCATCACGGTCTGAATCAACGGCGGAGGTGGCACGAGTCAGGAATGCAGTTTCTGAGATGTTGAACTCCTTGGCAACCGACTGCATCCATTCCTCATCCACGGCGCCTACCAGTTCATCTTCCAAGAGGCACACAGCAGCTGGATTCCCCTTAAAAGGAGTATCGGTAAACGCATCTATCTGAAACAAAGAAAAATAATTCCATGTATCTTTTCTTGGTTTTTTAAGTTCCTATAAAAGGAGTCAGGAAAAGAGGGAGATGCTAACCACAGCGTAGTTCACTGTTTTTTGTGCCATTTGGAAGGAAAGAAAGGAGAAGAAAAGCAGAGGCAGAAGCAGAGAGAGAGAGAGAAGAGCTTTGGAATCCAAGGGATGGTAATTATGACGTGAAAGGATGCCCGAGAGAAGTCCAAATGGGCATCGAATACTTGAGAGACAAGAAACTATGGTGGGAATGAGGAAGCTGGTGGTGGAGTGGTTGAGGTTTTGTTTGGAGGCTAATATTTGTTTATATTAATTATTTTTTTGTATAAACTGAGGATTGGTCCTGGGTAATTGCTGTTATATTTTTATTTTTTTTCCTTCATTTCTGGTCCCTCACCTTTGAAATAGTCATAAAAAGAAAACAATAAAAAAAAGGGGCAGCGCGAAGGGATAAGGTTTGGGAACCGATGGTCAGCGGAAGGGACCAGAGGGCGAGGTGAGAGAACCCGACGGAACGCTCGGTCGTATTACTCAGTCCAAGCCTATTTGATTCGATAATACTGGAATATGATGCGATAGAAAAAAAAAAAAAATTTTTTTTTTAATAATATAAATTTAATAAATATTTATAAAAATAGATGTTTGGTAATATATTTATCAAATTAAACAGATAATAATTGATTCGGAAGGAATCGTCTATCCAAACGGCAGTTTCGATCTAAAATCATCTTCTCGAAAGATAATTTTAAATTTAAGTTAAAATTATCTTTTAAAAAATGATTTTAATTAATTAAAATTTATTTTTTATACTTCTATTCAAGATTTAATAAATATTATTTAATAATATATTATGATATATTTTATATTATAATAAATATTTATATTTCAAAATATGATAAATATATTATAATTTACAAAAATAAAAATCTTTAAAAATTAATATTTTTTAAAAAATAAAAAATAAGAAAAATAATAATATATTATGACATGTTTTATATTATAATAAATATTTTATATTCCAAACTATAATAAATATATTATAATTTAAAAAATTAATAAACAAACTTTAAAAATTAATAATTTCTTTAAATTAAAAAATATAAAAATATAAAAAATAATAATATGATATTATAATAATATATTATGACATGTTTATATTATTAGAAAAATAATATTATTATCTTATTATATTTATATAATATAATATAAATATATATTATATTATATATATTTATAATATCTATAAATATTTATTATAATATTTATAATAGACCCTTGCCGGTCAGATCGATGACAGGATCCTGGCGGCTGGATCGGTGGTAGGATTCTGGTGGCCGGACCGGTGGCAGGACCCTGGTGGCTAGGGATGGCAATAAAATCCAAATCCATGGGTACCCGACCCGACCCGATTGGACCGGGTAGTCAACGCTTTGACTGGGTTTGGGCTGGGTTTGGATAAAACCCGAATGCTTAACTTTGGATTTGGACCGGGACTGGATAGATATACACCCGACCCGAACCCGGCCCGAATTAGTTTAACATTTAATATATATATATATATAATTAATATATATTTTATTAATTATAATTATTAGTTATTAAATTTTAAAATACTTGAACCCTATATCCTAATCATTATATATAGATATATTGGAAAAAAAATTTTCATCCTATTCTATTCAGGGTGAATTCAAAACAAGATCATAGTTAATAGTTTACCAACTTCATATATAAATTATGATTGAATATGAAATTAAATGCTGTTGAATTAAAAATGTAGTTAAATTTTATTTATTTAATGTATGTATAATTTATAAAATTGTAGATGATTTTAAAGTTGATAAAAATGAAAAATATTTAATATGACTCAGTTGGGTTTGGGCCAGGTAAACCCGATTACCCGATACCCAATTGAGATGGATTTGGATAAAAAAAATCCAGTCCCGATAGTGTTTGGGCCGGGTTTGAGTAGTCTATTGAATATTTGGATTTGGGTTTGGGTAGTTATGCACCCGTCCCAAACCCGGCTCATTGCCATCCCTACCGGCAATCGGACCGGTGGCTGGACCCTAGTGATCGGATCGATGGAAGGACCTCGACGATCGGACCGATGGCAGGACCCTGGTGGTCAGACCGGCAGTAGACCGGTGTCTTGACCCTGGCAGTCGGAATGGTGGCAGGACCTAGCAGTCGGAATGGTTGTAGGATCCTGGTGGCCGGACCGGCGATCGCACCGATGGCAGGACTCTAGCAGTTGGATCAATAGCAAGACATTGGCTGTCTGACCGGTGATAGGACCATGGCAGCCAGACCAATGGCAAGACCCTGACGGTCGGACGGTGGCAGGACCTTGGTGGGCGAATGGTGGTCAGACCAGTGGCAGGACCCTGGCAGTTGAAATGGTGGCAGGACCCTAGTGGCCGGACCGGCTATCAGACCAGTGGTAGGACCTTGATGACCGGACCGACAGAGGACCCTGGTGATCGGACCGGTGGCAAGACCCTCATGACCAGATCGGTGGTCAGACCGGACCGGTGATCAGACCGATGGTAGAACCTTGCTGACCGGACCGATGGCAGTACCCTGATGATTGGACCATTGGCAGGACCCTAGAGACCGGACTGACGATCAGACCGGTGGTAGAACCTTGCCGACCAGACTGGTGGTAGTACCCTAGTGATCGGACCGGTGGCAAGACCTTGGCGGTCAGATCGGTGATAGGATCTTGGCGGCCAGATCGGTGGCAGGATCCTAGCGATCGAACTGGTGGCAAGACCCTGGTGGCCGAACCGGTGGCCAGACCCTGGCGATCAGATCGGTGGTAGATCCTTGTCGACTGAATCGATGGCAGGACCCTGGTGGTCGGACCGATAGCAGGACCTTGGTGATCGAATCGGTGATAGGACCATGGCGACCGGACCGATGGCAGGACCCTAGCGATTAGACCGATGGCAGGACCTTGGTGATCGAACCAGTGGCAAGACCTTGGTAGTCGGACCGATGGCAGGACCCTAGCGATCAGACCAGTGGCAGAACCTTACCGATCGGATCGGTGGCAAGACGCTGGTGGTCGAACCAATGGCAGGACCCTGGCGGGCGGACCAGTGGCATGACCCTGGCGGTCGAACTGGTAGCAGGACCTTGGTGGCCGGACCGACAACCAAACCGATGGCAGGACCTTATCGACCGGACCGATCACCAAGGTCCTGCCATTGGTCTGGTCAGCAAGGTCCTGCCATTGGTCTGACTGCTGGTCCGGCCATCAGGGTCTTGCCATTGTTCCGACTGCGAGGGTCCTGCCATCGGTTCGGTCGCCAGGGTCGTGCCATCGGTTTGGCTGCATAGGGTCCTGCCACCAGTTCGGCCGCATAGGGTCCTGCCACCAGTCCGGCCGGCAAGGTCCTGCCACTGGTCCAACTAGCAAGGTCTTGTCACCGGTCTGACCACCTATTCGGCTACCAGGGTCTTACCACCGGTCTGACCGCTAGGATCCTGCCACCGGTCTGACTGCCATGGTCCTGTCACCAGTTTGACCGGCAAGGTACTGCCACCGATCTGATCGTCGATTCGATTGCTAGGGTCATGTCACCGATTCGGTCGCTAGGATCCTGCCACCGGTCCAGCGCCAAGGTCTTGCCACCGGTCTGGCCCGTAAGGTCCTGCCACCGATCTCACCACCAGTCCGATCGTTAGGGTCCTATCACCGGTCCAGCCACCAGAGTCCTGTCAACAGTCCGATCGGTAAGGTACTGCAACCGGTGTGCCCACCAGTTCGATCGCCAGGGTCCTACCACCGGTTCGACCGCTAGGGTCCTACCACCGATCTGGTCAGCAAGGTTCTGCCATCGATCTGATCGTCGGTTCAGCCATAAGGGTCCTACCACTGGTCTGACCGCCGGTCCGGCCACCAGGATCCTGCCACCGGTTCGATCGCTAGGGTCCCGCCATCGATCCAATCGCTAGGGTCCTGCTATCGGTCCGGCCGTCAGGGTCCTGCCATCGGTTCGATCGTCGGTCCGGCCATTAGGGTCCTGTCACCATTCTGATTGCTAGGATCTGCCACCGATCTGACCACCAGGATCCTATCACCGGTCCGATCGGTAAGGATCTATTATAAATATTATAATACAAATTTATATATATCATAAATATATATAATATAATATATATTTATATTCTATTATATAAATATAATAAGATAGTAATTTTATATTTATAATAATATAAATCATGTCATAATATATTATTATAATATCATATTATTATTTTTCTTATTTTTTTAATTTTTTTTATATGGTGGGATCGCTGACGTGGAGGAACCGGCAGGCGCCACGTCAAGAAAGGATGCCGTATCGGATGCCGTGTCAACTCTCCAGCCCGAATTCCACTACCGAGCTGAGTTGAGCTCCCTCAATACGGTGAGCCGAGCTCTGTCCTCCGCCAGGTCGGGCCCGCGAGCTCGGGATGCCTAGGTCGGAGCCGCATCCTGCCCTCCAGAGCGAGACCCTCGGAGGTTAGTACCCTGTGGTCGAGGTCGAGTTCAGCGCTCACCCGCCAATGTGGAGCCTCTCCGAGCGCGCACCCTCTGGATCGGGTCCGCCTCCTGCCTTCTAGAGCGAGACCCTCGGAGGTTAGTGCCCTGTAGTCGAGGTCGAGCTCAGTGCTTACCCACCAATGTGGAGCCTCTTTGAGCGCGCGCCCTCTAGACCGAGTCCGCCTCTTGCCCTCCAGAGCGAGACCCTCGGAGGTTAGTGCCCTGTGGTCGAGGTCGAGCTCAGCGCTAACCCGCCAACGTGGAGGCTCTTTGAGCGCGCGCCCTCTGGACCGGGTCCGCCTCTTGCCCTCCAGAGCGAGACCCTTGGAGGTCAGTGCCCTGTGGTCGAGGTCGAGCTCAGTGCTCACCCGCCAATGTGGAGCCTCTCCGAGCGCGCGCCCTCTGGTTCGGGTCCGCCTCCTACCCTCCAGAGCGAGACCCTCGGAGGTTAGTGCCCTGTGGTCGAGGTCGAGCTCAGCGCTCACCCGCCAACGTGGAGTCTCTTCGAGCGCGCGCCCTCTGGACCATGTCCGTCTTCCACCCTTCGAAGCGAGACCCTCGGAGGCTAGTGCCCTGTGGTTGAGGTCGAGCTCAGTGCTCACCCGCCAACATGGAGCCTCTTCGAGCGCACCCCTCTGGACCGGGCCTGCACTCTGCCCTCCTCCACCAAGACGCCCCCGCAAGCTCGGAGCACCTAGGTCGAAGCGAGCCCTGCCATTCTAGCTCAGCCCCAGCTCGGACGAGGTCCTCACCAGCCCAGAGCACCGGCGGGCTGCCCGAGGACTGCACTGGAGCACCTTCCAGGCCGTACTGACCGCCTACAACCGCCAGTTACACTAGAAGGGAGAGAAGCACGCTGATCGAGGCACCACATTCCTCACTAACCATCTGGATCACCCAAGAGAGGAAGCCAACCGGGAGATTCGAATCACGTGGGCGGCGGCCCACCATTCAAGGCACTGCCAGGTTTCCCGGAATGAGGCGACTAAGAGGAGTGTTGGAGCGCCTAACAACTCCCCTTATCATGAATCAGGAAAGACTCCACGGGACATCGCCGCATGCGCCTAACAGCCCGGCAGAGATCCCGAGACAAGCTTCCAACGGCAACCTAGCTGCAACAAACTCGGAGGTAACACAACAATAACTCCAACACACAGAAAAAAGGGACAAGCCAGAAGAAAAAAAAAGAACACAAGTGCAATTCCCGCCAGGAAGAGGGGTATGGCACCACCAACACAGGGGCAAGCCCAACCAAGAGGGCAAAGCTCCACCAGCACTGCCACAGTCGAGGGGAAGCGAAGGAAACAAGGAGAAGCGGAGGAACAGGAAATCCCTCTGTCCCTGCTATCATTCTCCCCCTATAACGTTTCCATCCTCACACACATTTTTTACTCCTCCTAGTGCGGAGTCCATCAAGAGGGGCCCGACCAGGAGGATTTGTTCCCCTGGATCGTCATTGACTTGACCGTCGGAGTGCCCCCGCCGGAAATCCCGGCCCGGGTCACTAATCCCTGTTTTGCAGGTCCAGGAGCAGAGGACCACCGGGCAGCGAGGGGAGCGCACTCCGACACTAGCAGGAGCTACGGGCCACGGCGATCTTGGCGGCAACATTTTCTAATTTTAAAAAAATTATTAATTTTTTAAAGATATTCATTAGTTTTTTTATAAATTATAATATATTTATTATATTTTGGGATATGAAATATTTATTATAATATAAAATAGGTCATAATATATTATTATAATATCATATTATTATTTTTAATATTTTTAGAATTTTTTCTAATTTAAAAAAATTATTTATTTTTAAATATTTTTATTAATATTTTTTATAAATTACGTTATATTTATTATATTTTGAAATGTAAGTTATTTATTATAATATAAAATATTTCATAATATATTGTTATAATATCATATTATTATTTTTCTTATTTTTTTAGTTTTTTCTATTTTTTTAAAAAATTATTAATTTTTAAATATTTTTATTATTTTTTTGTAAGTTATAATATATTTATTATATTTTGTAATATAAAATATTTTTATAATATAAAACATGTCATAATATATTGTTATAATATCATATTATTATTTTTCTTAATTTTTTAAATTTTTCTAATTTTAAAAAATATTATTAATTTTTAAATATTTTTATTAATTTTTTTAAAATATAATATATTTATTATTGTTTGGAATAAAAATATTTATTATAATATAAAACATGTCATAATGTATTATTATAATATTATATTATTATTTTTTTAAAATTTTTTTATTTTTTTAAAAAATATTAATTTTTAAAGATTTTTATTAATTTTTTGTAAAATATAATATATTTATTATATTTTAAAATATAAAATATTTTTTTAATATAAAATATATCATAATAAATTATTAGATGATATATATTAAATCTTAAATATAAGTACGAAAAAAACAAGCTTTGATTAACTAAAATCGTCTTTCTAAAAGATGATTTCAGTATGAATTTGAAATTATCTTTTGGAAAAACGATTTCAATTTATAAATATTTAAACACCTAATTTGATAAATATATTACCAAATATCTATTTTTATAAATATTTATTAAATTTATATTATTTAAAGAAATTCATGGGATGGGAATATAGATGTGATGGGGAATGATCCACTAAGGAATGAAGTTATTTGAAATAATAGTGTTAATGCTCCGCCTCAAGATCATAAAGAAATTTATCATAAAAATTATCACTGAAATGATTTGTAAAATAAAATTTTTAATCAAAATTAGTTTAAGTTAAAATTCTCTGGTACTCAAATCAGAAATCTAGAATAGAAAAAAAATAATGAACGTGAAAAAAAATTACTTACAAAAAATTTTTGGGATTTTGGTTATTTATTGATAAGAACTAAAAAATAGGCAACTCCGAGAGTATCGAACTGTTGCTGTATTATAGTCTTAATTCACTCATGTAAAAGGTGGAGGTCGCTATTACCGGCGATATTATTGGAATGGAGCAGCTATTCTCGCGATTTAGATGATTGGCTATTTGAAATCTCGGGTCACATAAAAAGGGATATGTCGAAGGACCGTGTTCGATAACAACCAAGTGTTGCATGCTTTGGTATATGGCTCGACACTACTGATAGGCCAGCAGATGGGTCGGTAGGCTAAACCTTAGTATCTGGCTACTGAACTATGATGATACCTCGACGATGAGCTTTGGCTGGTGAATAGGTCAACAGATGGGTCTGTGAGTAAAGTGCCTAGCTCTAAGGCCATGTTCCAAGATGTATTCAAGGCATCTGAAGTACCACGTAATACTTACTCCCTACCTCCTAGTGAAAGTCGAAAGTAGGTTAGATTAAGGAAATAATACTAACACCATGCCTCGAATCCTAAATGACTTGCTTGCAATCCATGGTGAGTTATCATTTAATGCAAGCAGTGATTGGGTACCATTGGTCCTATTATTAGGAATATCAAAACGACCGTGTCTCTTTACTACTATAAGCATTTTGGAGATTTAAAATTAATAAATGTGCCTTTCTGCCTTCTCCTTTTTTCCATCTTTATTAAAACCTATTTCTTTCTCTCTGGGATTCATCTAGAAATCTAGAAATTAATAAATGTGCCTTTCTTCCAGGGCAGCCTGGGTTGCCTCCATGGCAACTTGGGTGGCCTCCAGCTCCTGCACTCTTTTGGTGAAGGTTTTGGCTGAGTGGATTACTCGGCCTATACCATCATCCATCAAAGAAATATCGTGGAGGAGCTGCGGACATGAGACTGAGTTAGAGCCAAAAGAAGAAGGAAAAGTGGCAAAGAATGGAACAAGTTAAGTGGAGTGCCTTATCCTCATGAGATTGCGGTAGGAGCCCACCGCTACATCGCTCAGGTTTCTTTGAATCGACCGCTCCCAGTCGAAGTCGGTCATCGCCCCCCTGAGCAGGCTCCATGCTCTCCGGGGGTGCTCCAGAGCATTCCAATGCTGGAACCCCTCCGGGCAGACCTCATCATCAGACTCCTTTTCGGCCTCCTCCTCGTCGGCCTCTTCTATAGCCACTCCTTTTCCTTTGCCCCTAAGGGCCCTGCTGCATTCGGACCGACAGGCTTAGAGGCTGGCACGGCCATTATACCAGGTAGATCCGGCCACTCCTGTGCCTGTGGGACGGCCGACTCCCCGGCGGCGGATGGAGCCCCGGATGTCCCGGACGCCTTCTTGGCCAGTACCTCCGTGAGGGGGGTGTCATCCTGGTCAAACTCCACTTCTACGACTGGTGCGGCCGGTTTCTCCTCCCGCTTCTTCTTTTGCCTTTCGGCCGTCTGCGTCAGAGCTGACTCTGGGGCGGGCCTTTTTCGCACCGCCCGCTGAACAACTTTAGTTTTGTCTATCTTCCTCATCCCTTTTCCTGTTGCAAAGAAGGTCGGAGTTAGCCGAAGGCAGAAAAATGGCAAAAATGGGGGGCGAACTATAAGAAAGGTGTCGGCCCTTGCCTAAAAACCTCTGTGGGCTGATCCCTGCCCGGTGAAGGCGGTCTTTGCCCAGTAGTTCGAATGCTGCGGTCAGACTGGCTCCATTAAGTCCAATGTAACTGGCTTGGTCGGCCATTAGGATCGACCTCCCCTCTCGGAGTCTCGCCCACGGCTCCCTCCACAAGGGCTCGAACCCCCAAGGCTGAAGACTACTTACAAAGAAAAATGGGCCTTCCACCCGTGGACGGCCGACGGAAGACACTTTAGGATTTTTCGACCGGGACGGGGAGTGAACATCCACCATTCCCGGCTCCTAAAGTCCTTTTCAAGAGGAAAAGGTTGCCGAAGAGGGGTAACCCAAATTCGAGTCCGGCCCTATGACACAATACTATAAAGCAGAAGATGATCCGAATGCTATTCGGAGTCAGCTGTGCCGGGGTTACCCTATAATGTCGGAAGACCTCTACAAAGAAGGGATGCAGCGGGAACCTCAGGTCGGCCTTAAGGTGGGACTCGTACAATGGTAAAGTTCCCGGTCCTAATGGGTTGTTCACTCTACCCTCTCGGCCCGGCAACGTGAGGTGCAGGGTGGTGGGGATCCCGTAAACTACCCTAAGGTTCTCGACCCACTCTCGGGTCATGGATGATGGGATCTCGCTCGGCCCTGGCTGCCTAGTTCGACGGACTGGGCCCCTACTAGTGGTCGCCATTAATAATGGAGGAGGAGGAGGACTTAGGGGCTAACCTGAAGACGACCTTCTAAGAACTGAGTCTCGCGGAGGAAGAAGGAGCTCTCTCGCGGAGTATGGACACAGCCAGCAAACCTCCCCGGGGCATGCCGCCCCTCCTTTTATAGTTCTCTGGGGGGGGCATCGCTTCATTCTTAGTGGGCGTTTCAACCACCCCGTCAGGAGACGTGTCCGTCCATGTTCCCCGAAATTGAGGCGACGGGTTAATGGCAGGGGGCGATCCGTGTGCAAGCCGAACCAATGGTAAAGAAGCCATCTGGAGGTTGAAGCTGACCACCCGGATGCCGCCACCTGGCACAGCGTGTCCCCTTGTTTTTGCCAGCGCCCCTGCACGCCTGACATTCGTAATGACACCCTTCCGCCATTAACTGCGACCCTCGGCCCCCCCAATGAGGGGCCGACATCTGTCCAGGAGGCTGATCGTGGAAAGATTTGAAGCGACCCATCGCGACAATTCTGGATCAAGCCCGTACAGGCGCGATCTGCACCGAGAATTATGCTGCTGCACTTCGAGGTCACGTGCCTCCTCAAAGCTTAATAACAGGGGGGCAACTGTTATATATGCCCGGTCGGACCCGAGATTGAGCCGAACAAGGCATTCGGCCGATTAAAGCGGATTGGAGCCCCCGCTGGTCGGCTCCCATGGAGGCCCTGATGCATCCCCACTGAGGGCCCACGAGCTGATTGGCCATTGGACTATTGTTCCAGGGAAGCCGACCTAAGGGAAGCCGACCAACCAAGGGCCGACCAACTTAATCCATGTTCGGGAGGGCGCCACTGAGGGCCCATGAGCTGATTGGCCATTGGACTATTGTTCCAGGGAAGCCAACCTAAGGGAAGCCAACCAACCAAGGGGCCGACCAACTAGTTCAAGAGGGCGCCTGAGGGTTCCGGAAGATTCCCTCCAGCTGGTGCCAAAATTCTGTTGCAACGGATTCTTTGACGTGGCCACGATCCTGTGCCACCTGTTCATCTTTTGATCCTCCTGGGAGCAGATCCGGAACTTCGTCTATGCCCTCTAATGAATTTTGGCAGTATCTCATGCCTATAAAAGGTTCTCAGGGGACCTCCACGAAAAAAAGAGAGGTTCTTTCTCTTCCACCCTATACTTCTCTTTGATTCTCTCCAGTCCGTTGCTCCAGACCCCTCGCTAACTTAAGCTTCGGAGTGTCCCCCGCCGGAGCACCTCCGGCGCCCAGGGGACTTTTTGTAGGTTAGCCAGCCGAGGAGTTTTCCAGCACTGCGGGCAGAGCTCGGTCCAGGGATGAGTGCAGCAACAGATTGGCGCTAGAGGAAGGGGGCCTTCGAACTTCCGTTCCACTCCCTGTTCTAAAAGAAGAGATCAACTGAAGGAAGCTATACATGGTGAGAGGAAGAACGCGGAGTGTCTCCGCTAGAGGGAGGCATTCCCCCCACAGGCCTGAAGCACTCCACGAGGAAGACGCCACGGTCACCGCTGCCGAGCCCACCATCACTCTGGGGCTGCAGCAATTCCAAATGCTGGTAAACCGCATTGAAACACTTACCTCAGCGGTCTAGCATTTTCAGGAAGCTGCTGAAGACTGGCGGCAGCCGCCCGCAGCGTCTTGCATCAACCACCAACCAGCTCCTAGGGGAAGTCAGCAGTCGGAGGAGCCGCCCGCTCTCTCCCATGCAGCACCGGAGTCTCGGAGATCTTTGGGGGCTCACGCTAGCGAGAAAAGGGCGAGGTCGACTTCCCCATCTTTCGCCGACTCTGCTCCCCTCAGCGATCGACGCCCTGCTGAAGACCCGCATGACTACGGCAGTAAGATCATACGCATGGAGGAGCGCATGGCGAAGATCATCGATCGGCAGAAGGCCGAAGGGGGGGGCAGGTCTACGATACCTGCCCGCCTTTTTCTACCGAGATCTTGGGGGAGTCCATTCCCTGACACTTCAAAATTCCCTAGGTGGACCCCTATGATGGTACCACCGACCCACTGGATCATTTGGACACTTACAAGGCCCATATGATGGTACTGGGCGCTTCTGACGCCCTCCACTGTATCGCCTTTCCAGCCACTTTGAAGAAGGTCGCCCGGATGTGGTTCGCGGCCTTCCGACCAGGTACGATCCGATCTTTTTTCCAGCTTGAGATTCTTTTTCTGTCACATTTCAGGACATGCAGTCGAGCCCCAAAGAACACCGACTGCCTCTTCCTTATACTCTAGAAGGAGGGGGAGACTCTTCGGGACTACATGGCCTGCTTCAACTCAACGGCCATGGAAGTCCCAGATCTGAATGAGGCGGTAGCAATGTCCACCTTCAAGAGAGGCCTCCGATCGTCCAGGCTTACATTCTCCCTGGACAAAAAGTTTCCAAAGGACTACACCGAGCTGTTGGCCAGGGCCCACAAATATGCCCTGGTAGAGGAGCAATCTGCAAGCCACCGCCAAGCGGAGGGAAGATTAGCCACTAAGAAGCGGAGCGACAAGGCTCCTGCAGTTCGACCTCTTAACGACGACAGCCGACCTACTCGGCGCCGAAGCTCGAAACCGAGAGACCTCTTTAAGAAGTTTGAGACCTATGCACCCCTCTCCCTTCCGAGGGAGAAAATCCTCATGAAAATCGAGAACGAGGCTTACTTCCAAAGGCCTCGACCAATTAGGGGCCCCCCTGCTACCCGAAATAAAAGCAAGTATTGTCGGTTCCATAGGGACCATGGACACGACACCGAGGAGTGCATCCAACTGAAGGATGCCATTAAAGACTTAATTAGGTGGGGGTACCTAAGCAAGTACGTCCGTCCCCGCCAGGATCGGGCTGAAGCTTCTACTATCAGAAACCCACCTGAAGAGGTTGAACTGCCCAATCAACGTCCGACGGGCAATCACGGGGTGTGTTTTCTTGCTCAGACACCTGTCCGGCGCCCCAGCATACCACACACCAAGGCCAGCCCTCCTGAGTCCCTTCCTTGGACATACAGATAAATGCGCAGCAATCCAGCCACATAGCCAAGCATGCACCTCAATTTCCCTGCCAAATAACACTATCAAACTGAAAACATGCGACACCCTTAAGTACCTGCAAGCAACCTGACCCTCAGGCCAACTGCAACGCTCATGCGCACCTTCGTGCCATAATATTATACTCTTTCCAAGAGTGCTCCGTAATCCAGCATCTCTCTATGCTGACCTGATGGCTTTGCCCCTGAAGCCAAGTACTGCTCACACAAGTAGTCCCAAATCTGAGTACCTTCGTGCCATAACATAACCACTGTGCCTCTGATCCGCAAGCTACCATGCTGTCCTTCATGAATACACAGACCAAACTCACAAGACACGATCATGCAATGCCTTCACTCCGCATGAGGCTTAGGTAAACCATCTCCAGTGTCGCCTAGCCGACCCGCCAAGCCGACACGACACATCACTCCATAGAGCAATGAATGATCGAACACATTCCCAAGCTCTCCCGGATTCTGCCTTTCCCAGCTCCCCCACAAGCTCTTGCGTTCTGATCCCGGTCTTGCATCCTTAGCATGCCTACCTATCAATGGCCATATCGCTCGACAATGTTTATGGCCTGTTCGCACATCACTATACATTGCCACGGTTCTGAAGACCCGCAACCATACCGTCCAACATCCTATGTCCTCGGCCTGCTCGCAACCAATGCACTGCCACGATATTAGCATCCAAGTTTGCCCACCAAATAAATATCTTCGACCGACTAGTCCTTGCATTTTGCTGTCCTCTCCTCGGTGTGACCCACTTGATCACCCTTGATCTTTGGCCCAGCTCCAAGGCATATATCCGACCGAACTTACATAAGCCACACTTTAACTCTATGGCCGACCGGCTCCCATGGATCCCCGCGAGACATCAACCTGGCCAATGCTCACGAGACTTGCCTGTTCAGGTAGGCCAACCCTTGCCCGACTAGATTCTCTATCGCCTCTTTGCTCCACCACAGAGATCAAGAACGCATAGAGTAGCCTGGACCATTCCTCGAGGATTAACCTCTCGAAAAGCCCCATCCCCGTATAATGTGGCCAACTCGTTCGACCAACATTGTCCCGAATGTTTCCACGTGAAACCATTTGGGCGTGGCACCTCCTTGCCTGCAACTGTGCCACGACGGACCCATATCCTACGGGCCTGGGGGAGTCGGGAATACGGCCAAAGCCCCGCATCCCTCCTCAAAACCAAGAGGATCCCTCGAGTCAACACATATATCTTGGCGAACCATAGCCATGCCAAATATCAAGCTTCCCGAGTCTCCCGATATTATGCCACGACTGTGCCATTTCATGGCGAACCATTACTCCCCTCACTACCCCAACAAGGCTTCCAGCTGAACTCTACCCCTGGGGTTCCAAGATATCGAGGAGCATTGCAAATTCTTTGTCAAGCCAACCCTTCGCAGTACCATGCCATGCCCATGCCAACACCCCTTATGACGAGCCAATGGCTAAGTCCGTGACAATTCTCCCCCACTCAAACTGTCAACGTCCTCATCGATGTCCAAACCATTGCTTGGAATTTTGGTCACCATGACCAAAATCTTTTGTAGCCACTGCAACCTTGGTTCCTCGAGTTAGAGCTTCATGGCCTTGGTGTCCATGATCCTTTCTTCACCATTGAGAATCCATCAACCACCACACTGACTCTTCCATGGAACCAATAAACTGATATCGACCTCTGCCCTTGACATCCCCATAATTCTTTAACTGTTTAAACTGCAAGGCACTCCTCGAACTCCTCCAAGGCTTGACTCCCGATCACCTTAATCTGAGAGCGGCCACTGCTTCTTCTAAGCTCCTTGCGATCCTCTGACCATCCAATTTTTTGGCACTCCTTGGCTCCTCCAAGGCTTGACTCCCGATTGTCCCAATCTAAGAGCAGCCATTGCATTCATTATGCTCCTTTTAATGGTCTTTTCACCATCAACTTTGGCTTAAAATCCTTGCATCACTCCTCGTACTCCTCCAAGGCTTAACTCTCGATAATCCTAATCTGAGAGCGGCCACATTTCTGCCAAAGAATCCACCTTATGCTCACTTCTAGCAATATAGAATGGCACACCTTGGACTGTCTCCAAGGCTTAACTCCTGTTCAATTGGATCTAAAAGCGGCCAACCCTATGAGTCACCCCTGGCAACCCTTCCTTAAGCGCTTGGTCTTGCTTCATACCCACCTTGCGATCCTGTGATAATTCCGACCTTTTTAATCAACACCATGCCTTCGGACCTTCCACACCGCATTGGTGCCAAGTACTAGCAAGTTGCCTCTATTTCTCTGCACTGTCCCATACCAATGCAAATCCACAGCTGCTACCAAGCAGGACCTTGATATCCGATCAAGATCACTTCCTACCTTGCTCGAGTCCCTCAACATAACAGTCTTCACTCTGAGCACCAACTATCTGTCTTTGCAGAACTGCAATCCATGCTACTTCATGGTCTACTCAGCCTGTCTTTACTGCCTCTTGTGTCTTCACCTCGAGCCCAAAGTACCAATGTAAGGCTACCCCACTGGCCTGCCTCACTCCTCTGACTCCAGTACCTCGACACCCTCTTACATCTGACATCTGAGCCTGATAATGCCTCACAGCATGTCCAATATCCTTGCCTGCACCTGGCAAATAATTTTATGTCTCTAGTACTTCGGCTTCCCATGCCTTCACCCTGAGAGCAGTTCCACTGAAGTTCAATTCAAATTTGTCATTCAAGTGCTTCTGCATCACAGCCGCCCACACAAGAGATGGCTCTTTCCAATGTCCCACATTTTTGTGCACCTGGGGCCCTCGACTCTCCAAGTCTTCACCCCAGCCTACACTTTATAAATTTTGGATGCTACATCTTTCTTTTGCACTGTAGACACACCCTAGTACCTCAGTCCATATCCCCAGCTTTTGCCTCTGTGAAAATTCTGGTCCCTCGAGATGCTTTGCCTTGCACTTTGCATATAGCCCAGCTGCTTCAATATTCACAAGCACTCTTCACCCTGTATTCCATCATATAGCCACAACTGGTGGACCTTCACATTTACGGGATTCCATCCACACATGCGATCGATGAGCAACCTTAAGCATTTAGCACCAAGCACATCGCCACTGCAACATGCTCCCCCACTCTGAGTCGTTGACACCCATAACAGACTCAAACGTCCAGCTCCTCTAACACTGGATTTCCAGCTCTCTCTGGATTTTCTCCTACTTTGGATACCCCCGTATCAGAAGCTACAATCAGCACAATGTCGACCATCGACTGAGTAACCATCGCTCTGATACCACTTGTCACGGGGTGAGTGTTTTCTTGCTCAGACACCCGTGCGGCGCCCCAGCATATCACACACCAAGGCCAGCCCTCCTGAGTCCTTTCCTTGGACATACAGATAAACACGCAGCAATCCAGCCACATAGATAAGCATGCACCTCAATTCCCCTGCCCAGTAACACTATCAAACTGAAAACATGCGACACCCTTAAGTGCTTGCAAGCAACCTGACCCTCAGGCCAACTGCAACGCTCATGCGCACCTTCGTGCCATAATATTATACTCTTCCCAAGAGTGCTCCGCAACCCAGCACCTCTATGTTGACCTGATGGCTTTGCCCCTGAAGCCAAGTACTACTCACACAAGTAGTCCCAAATCTGAGTACCTTCGTGCCATGACATAACCACTGTGCCTCTGATCCGCAAGTTACCATGCTACCCTTCAGGAATACACAGACCAAACTCACAAGACACGATCATGCAATGCCTTCACTCCACATGAGGCTCGGGTAAACCATCTCCAGTGTCGCCTAGCCGACCCGCCAAGCCGACACGACACATCACTCCATAGAGCAATGAATGATCGAACACATTCCCAAGCTCTCCCGGATTCTGCCTTTCCCAGCTTCCCCACAAGCTCTTGTGTTATGATCCCGGTCTTGCATCCTTAGCATGCCTACCTATCAATGGCCATATCGCTCGACAATGCTCATGGCCTGTTCGCACATCACTGTACATTGCCATAGTTCTGAAGACCCGCAATCATACCATCCAACATCCTATGTCCTCGGCCTGCTCGCAACCAGTGCACTGCCATGATATTAGCATCCAAGTTTGCCCACCAAATAAATATCTTCGACCGACTAGTCCTTGCATTTTGCTGTCCTCTCCTCGGCGTGACCCACTTGGTCACCCTTGATCCTTGGCCCAGCTTCAAGGCATATATTCGACCGAACTTACATAAGCCACACTTTAACTCCATGGCCGACCGGCTCCCATGGATCCCCGCGAGACATCAACCTGGCCAATGCTCACGAGACTTGCCTGTTCAGGTAGGCCAACCCTTGCCCGACTAGATTCTCTATCGCCTCTTTGCTCCACCACAGAGATCAAGAACACATAGAGTAGCCTGGACCATTCCTCGAGGATCAACCTCTTAGAAAGCCCCATCCCCGTACAATGTGGCCAACTCATTCGACCAACATTGCCCCGAATGTCTCCACGTGAAACCATTCGGGCGTGGCACCTCCTTGCCTGCAACTATGCCACGACGGACCCGTATCCTATGGGCCTGGGGGAGTCGGGAATACGGCCAAAGCCCCGCATCCCTCCTCAAAACCAAGAGGATCCCTCGAGTCAACACATATATCTTGGCGAACCACCGCCATGCCAAATATCAAGCTTCCCGAGTCCCCTGATATTATGCCCCGACTGTGCCATTTCATGACGAACCATTACTCCCCTCATTTCCCCAACAAGGAATCCAGCTGAACTCCACCCTTGGGGTTCCAAGGTATCGAGGAGCATTGCAAATTCTTTGTCAAGCCAACCCTTCGCAGTACCATGCCATGCCCATGCCGACACCCCCTGCGACAAGCCAATGGCTAAGTCCGTGACAAGGCGGAGGTGTTGGCATGTTGCACTGAGGGTCCGACCAAGTCTATGGATGGGGCCAAGATATTGTGAAGAGGCCAAGGGGCTCTGACATAATCAGTTTTTCTGATGAAGATTTGTTGGAACCACATCTTCCAGGGGACGACCCTGTTGTTGTATCGGCAATCATTGCCAGTTATGATGTAAAATGTGTCCTTATTGACAATGGAAGCTATGCGGAGGTTTTGCTGTATGATGCATTTATTCGGATGAATTTGTTTAGGTCAAGGCTGCGAGACTCCTTGATGCCACTCACTGGCTTTGGAGGAAACTCCGTTGGTGTAGAAGGAGAAATCATCTTACCCGTAACCCTTGGGACAGAACCTCGCCAACGGGCTTTTCTCGTCAACTTTGTGGTCGTCCGGACGACCTCGGCGTACAATGCCATCCTGGGCCGGCCAGTCCTTAACAAGTTCCGTGCCGTCGTATCCACTTACCACTTACTGGCAAAGTTCCCAACTCGTAACGGGGTTAGGGAACTGAGGGGAGATCGCAGGATGGGCAAGCAATGTTTGGCCATTCATGATAGACAGCTGGAAGGAAGCCCCACACTCGAACAACTGGATCCTAGGGACGAGGCTAATGACTACGGTCAGTCGATCGAAAAGGTGGTGTTTGTTCCACTCAGAGAGGATGATCCTACTAAAGTGCTTCAAATTGGGAGTACATAAAGCGAAGAGGCCCAACAGGAGCTGATAGGGTTCTTAAGAAGCAATGCTGATGTCTTTGCCTGGTCAGCCTCGGACATGCCAGGCATCTTGTCGGATGTCATTACTCACCAACTCAAGGTCGATCCGACGTATAGGCCCGTTCGGCAAAAGAAAAGAAGCTTTGCCGTCGAAAGGCAAAGGGCCGTTGAAGAAGAGGTGAAAAAACTCCTTGACGCTGGATTTGTTAGGGAGTCCCACTATCCAGAGTGGGTTGCCAATGTTGTTATGGTGAAGAAGGCCAGTGGGAAGTGGAGGATTTGTGTGGACTATACGGACCTCAACAAAGCTTGTCCGAAGGAAAGCTTCCCCTTACCAAAGATTGACCAACTAGTGGATGCCATAGCTGGTCACCAGCTATTGAGCTTTATGGACGCGTTCTCGGGGTACAACCAGATCAGGATGCACCCGGAAGACGAAGAGAAGATGGCCTTCATCATCGACAGGGGGTTGTATTGTTACAGGATGATGCCTTTCGGCTTGAAGAATGCGGGCACTACCTTCCAACGGCTGATCAATCGAGTCTTCGAAGCACAACTTGGAAGAAATATGGAGGCTTACGTTGACGACATAATTGTTAAGAGCCTCCGAAGGGCTGACCATATCAGAGACTTGCAGGAATCCTTCGACGTGCTTAGACATCATCGGATGAAGTTAAACCCTGCAAAGTGCATCTTTGGGATGACTTCTAGGAAATTCCTTGGTTTCCTGGTCACCCAAAGGGGTATTGAAGTCAACCCTGAGAAAATCAAGGCCATCATGGACATGGCACATCCAACTAGCAAGAAGCAAGTGCAGGAGCTCACAGGTCGTATTGCCTCTCTCAACCATTTCATTTCCCGGTCGGCTGAGAAGTCTTTGCCCTTCTTCAGAACGTTACGCCGATCAGACCGTTTTCAGTGGACCGACGAGTGCCGGTCAGCTTTCGAAGCCTTGAAGGATTATTTGAAGAACCCCCTGCTGTTGGCCAAACCAATAGAGGGGGAGGCACTATATCTATACCTGGCAGCCTCTAACGAAGCCGTCAGCGCCGTTCTTGTACAGATGGGGGAAGACAACCAGCAAAAACCTATCTATTACATTAGTAAAGTCCTCCACGATGCCGAGACAAGGTACCCTAAAGTCCAAAATCTGGTTTACTCGCTGGTCATGGCGGCGAAGCGCCTTAGGCCTTATTTCCAAGCGCACCCAATCGTCGTGCTGACTGACCAGCCCCTCAAGGCAATCCTCCGGAGTCCGGACACCTCTGGACGGCTCGCTAAGTGGGCCGTCAGGCTGGGCAAGTTCGACATCTCCTATCGATCCCAGTCGACCCTGAAGGCCCAGGTAATTGCTGATTTTATTGTAGAGTGCACCTGGGGGCCAGAAGCTGTCCCTTCAATTGCTGAAGTACCTAGGACTGATCCAGCAAGAGGGCCCGAGCCCACCTGGACTCTCCACATAGATGGAGCCTCCAATCTCGCCGGATGTGGGACGGGCCTGATCCTAGCCGCCCCCCGACGGATAATGTTTAAAGTATGCTCTACACTTTGCATTTCAAGCCTCCAACAACCAGGCAGAGTATGAAGCTTTACTTGCAAGGCTGAAGATAGCTGGTGCGTTGGGAATCGACCGAATCTGGGCCTTCTCTGATTCCCAGTTGGTAGTGAACCAAGTGAACGGTGAGTTTGAAGCGAGGGACCCTACCCTGGCTAAGTACTTAAATAAGGTACAAGGCTCTACATCTTTGCTCAAGTTTTTCAAGATTCTCCACATCCCTCGGCTGCAGAACTCCTGGACGGATGCTCTGTCACGGCTAGCTATAGCTGTGGTCAGCACCTCCGACCGGACCTTTATGGAACATCTGCAGCATCCAAGCATCGCGGAAGAGACGACCGACGTCCATCAAGTTGGGTAGGAGGCATCGTGGATGGACCCAATCCGTACTTACTTGGCCCGGGGTGCCCTTCCGGACGACCTAGTTGAAGCTAGGCGCGTACGCTCGATGGCCTCCAAATACGTCATTCTCGATGGAGCTCTCTACAAGCAGTCATTCTCACAACCATTATTGAAGTGCTTGGGGCTGACTGATGCGGACTACGCACTCAGGGAGGTCCATGAAGGTATCTGCGGCGACCACCTTTGAGGAAGATCTTTGGCCTACAAAATTATCCGACAGGGATATTACTGGCCCACAATTCAGAAAGATGCATCAGACTTCGTGCAGAAGTGTGATGTGTGTCAAAAGTACTCGGGGATCCAGAGGAGGCCCGCCAGTCAGCTGACCCCGCTTGTAGCGTCGTGGCCATTTGCCCAGTGGGGCATGGACATTCTGGAACCCTTTCCCCCAGTGTTTGGCCAACGAAAATTCCTCCTCGTGGCCATTGATTACTTCACCAAGTGGGTGGAGGCGGAAGCGGTGGCGCATATAACGGAAGCCAAGGTGGAGAACTTCGTCCGAAATTGCATTATCTTCAGATTCGATATCCCATGGACGATTATCACAGACAATGGGAGGCAATTTGACAACTCGAGGTTTCGAGATTTTTGCCAGCAGTACCATATCTCTCATCAGCTCACCTCGATCGGCCACCCATAATCAAACGGAGAGGCTGAAGTCACCAACCGGACAATTTTGCATGGGTTGAAGACTCGGCTGAATGAAGCCAAAGGACTTTGGATGAAAGAACTTTATTCCATATTATGGGCATATCGGACCACCTCTTGGATGGCGACCGGAGAAACTCCATTCAACTTAACTTATGGGAGTGAGGCGGTCATCCCCATAGAAATCTCCTTGCAATCTCTGCAGGTTGACTACCTCATCGAGCCGACCAACTCGGAGCAACGAAGAGTCAATCTGGATTTGCTGGAGGAGACCAGGTTACGAGCAAGCATGAAGATGGTAGCTTACTGGCAGAAGATGGCTCGATATTACAATTCGAGGGTTAAGGCACGAGCCTTCCAGGTTGGTGACTTGGTCTTGCGGAGGACGGAGATTTCAAGACCGACCGAGCAAGGAAAGCTTTCTCCTAATTGGGAGGGCCCCTATCGAGTTAGTGAAGTAATCAGGCCCGGGACCTACCGGCTTGAGCAGATGGATGGACAGCAAATATCACGACCATGGAATGTAGACAATCTCTGCAAGTACTATCAATAAAGTTTATAGTTTCCTCCATGTTCATTCCGAAAGTCTGACTCCGGTCGGTAGAGGCCCTAGGGTGGCATACTCCGAAAGTCCGACTCCGATCGGCAGAGGCCCTAGGGTGGCCCACTCTGAAAGTCCGACTCCAGTCAGCAGAGGCCCTAGGGCGGCCCATTCTGAAAGTCTGACTCCGGTCGGCAGAGGCCCTAGGGCGGCCCACTCCGAAAGTTTGACTCCGGTCGGCAGAGGCCCTAGGGCGGCTCATTCCGAAAGTCCGACTCCAGTCGATAGAGGCTCTAGGGCAGACCATTCTGAAAGTCTGACCCAGGTCGGCGATTGCCGTGCATGGCCTATGTGGGGTCACGCGATGAACATATGGCAAACTTGACTCACCTGACGAAGCAAACCAGGAGCGAATCTCCTGGTTCATAAGTCCGAATTAAACAAGTTGTCAACCTTCCTGCTTTGAACTTTGGAAAGCCAACTAACAAGACTTAGAAAAATTTGGAGAGAGCATCAAACCCAACACATACGTATATAGAACAAGGGTGAGATTTTTCGTTACATTCAAAAATGGGCACTTACAAAAGGTGGGTCGGACCTTTACAAACCCCTTAGGTCGGACCCACAGAAGGCGCATCGGGGGCCTCAACTTTGACCCCGTCTGCTACAACTAGAGGGACAACTGACTGCAGTAGTAGAAGACTCGGTCGGGATGCCCGCTATCTCTACTTCAGCCCTGGCCTCCTCCGCCTCCCCTTCTCCTTGGGGCTCTCCCTCCTCCGCAGGCCCTTTCAGCTCCGTACCTGACAGGTCCAGCTCCGGGAAAAGGAGGGCCACCTTCTTCATGCAGTCGTTGTAGCCCTCCCGGTAGAAGTCCGACGCTGTCTCTTCGACCTCCTCATCGAAGGCGGAGGAGTCCTTGTATGTTGCTACTGCATCCCGGACCTGCCTCGCGGCTTGCTCCTTGACCTCCTCAAGTTGGGCTGCCAGCTGCACCACCATGGCCTTTTCGGCCTGGGCTCTTTTGTCGGCCTCTGAAAATCGGCCTTCCTCCTCTTGCAACCTGCGTGTGAGGGAGGCCACTTTCGCCTTTCTTTTCTTTAGACTGGTCTCCCAGTCGGCCCTTTGCCTTCTTCAAGGCCTCCCTCGATGATTCGGCCTCTGCTTGAGCGGCCGACGACTTCTCCTCCGCTGATTTCAGGGATGCTTCCAGGGCGGCCTAGGTTGCCTCCATGGCAACTTGGGTGGCCTCCAGCTCCTGCACCCTTTTGGTGAAGGTTTTGGCTGAGTGGATTACTCGGCCTATACCATCATCCATCAAAGAAATGTCGTGGAGGAGCTGCGGGCACGAGACTGAGTTAGAGCCAAAAGAAGAAGGAAAAGGGGCAAAGAATCGAACAAGTTAAGTGGAGTGCCTTACCCTCATGAGATTGCAATAGGAGCCCACCGCCACATCGCTCAGGTTTCTCTGAATCGACCGCTCCCAGTCAAAGTCGGTCATCGCCCCCTTGAGCAGGCTCCGTGCTCTCCGGGGGTGCTCCAGAGCGTTCCAATGCTGGAACCCCTCTGGGCGGACCTCATCATCAGACTCCTTTTCGGCCTCCTCCTCGTCGGCCTCTTCTACAGCCACTCCTTTTCCTTTGCCCCCTGAGGGCCCTGCTGCATTCGGACCGGCAGGCTCAGAGGCATGCACAGCCATTATACCAGGTAGATCCGACCGCTCCTGTGCCTGTGGGACGGCTGACTCCCCGGTGGCGGATGGAGCCTCGGACGTCCCGGACGCCTTCTTGGCCAGTACCTCCGTGAGGGGGGTGTCATCCTGATCGGACTCCACTTCCACGACCGGTGCGGGCGGTCTCTCCTCCCGCTTCTTCTTTTGTCTTTCGACTGTCTGCGTCGGAGCCGACTCTAGGGCAGGCCTTTTTTGCACCACCCGCTGAACAACTTTAGTTTTGTCTATCTTCCTCATCCCTTTTCCTGTTGCAAAGAAGGTCGGAGTTAGCCGAAGGCAGAAAAATGGCAAAAATGGGGAGCGAACTATAAGAAAGGTGTCGGCCCTTGCCTAAAAACCTCTGCTGGCTAATCCCTGCCCGGTGAAGGCGGTCTTCGCCCAGCAGTTCGAATGACGCGGTCAGACCGGCTCCATTAAGTTCATTATAACTGGCTTGGTTGGCCATCAGGATCGACCTCCCCTCTTGGAGTCTCACCCATGGCTCCCTCCACAAGGGCTCGAACCCCCAAGGCTGAAGACTACTTACGAAGAAAAACCGGGCCTTCCACCCGTGGATGGCCGACGGAAGACACTTTAGGATTTTTCGGCCGGGACGGGGAGTGAACATCCACCATTCCCGGCTCCTAAAGTCCTTTTTCAAGAGGAAAAGGTTGCCGAAGAGGGGTAACCCAAATTCGAGTCCGGCCCTATGACACAATACTATAAAGTAGCAGATGATCCGAATGCTATTCGGAGTCAGCTGTGCTGGGGTTACCCTATAATGCCGGAAGACCTCTACAAAGAAGGGATGCAGCGGGAACCTCAGACCGGCCTTGAGGTAGGACTCGTACATTGGTAAAGTTCCCGGTCCTAATGGATTGTTCACTCTACCCTCTCGGCCTGGCAATGTGAGGTGCAGGGTGGTGGGGATCCCGTAAACTACCCTAAGGTTCTCGACCCGCTCTCGGGTCATGGACGATGGGATCTTGCTCGGCCCTGGCTTCCTAGTTTGACGGACTGGGCCCCTACTAGTGGTCGCCATTAATAATGGAGGAGGAGGAGGACTTAGGGGCTAACCTGAAGACGACCTTCTAAGAACCGAGTCTCACGGAGGAAGAAGAAGGAGCTCTCTTGCGGAGTATGGACACAGCCAGCAAACCTCCCCGGGGTATGCTGCCCCTCCTTTTATAGTTCTCTGGGGGGGCATCGCTTCATTCTTAGCATGCATTTCAACCGCCCCGTCAGTAGACGTGTCCGTCCACGTTCCCCAAAATTGAGGCGACGGGTTGATGGCAGGCAGCGATCCATGTGCAAGCCGAACCAACGGTAAAGAAGCCGTCTGGAGGTTGAAGCTGACTGCCCGGATGCCGCCACCTGGCACAGCGCGTCCCCTCGTTTTCGCCAGCGCCCCTGCACGCCTGACATTCGTAATGACACCCTTCCGCCATTAACTGCGACCCTCGGCCCTCCCAATGAGGGGTCGACATCTATCCAGGAGGCTGATCGTGGAAAGATTTGAAGCGACCCGTCGTGATGATTTTGGATCAGGCCCGTACGGGCACGATCTGCACCGAGAATTATGCTGCTGCACTTCGAGGTCACATGCCTCCTCAAAGCTCAATAGCAGAGGTGCAACTGTTATATACGCCCGGTCGGACCCGAGATTGAGCCGAACAAGGCATTCGGCCGGTTAAGGCAGATTGGAGCCCCCGCCGGTCGACTCCCACGGAGGCCCTGATGCATCCCCACTGAGGGCCTACGAGCTGATTGGCCATTGGACTATTGTTCTAGGGAAGCCGACCTAAGGGAAGCCGACCAACCAAGGGGCCGACCAACATGATCCACGTTCGGGAGGGCGCCACTGAGGGCCTACGAGCTGATTGGCCATTGGACTATTGTTCCAGGGAAGCCGACCTAAGGGAAGCCGACCAACCAAGGGGCCAACCAACTTGATCCACGTTTGGGAGGGCGCTTGAGGGTTCCGGAAGATTCCCTCCAGCTGGTGCCAGAATTCTGTTGCAATAGATTCTTCAATGTGGCCACGATCTTGTGCCACTTGGCCATCTCTTTTGATCCTCCCGGGGGCAGATCCGGAACTTCGTCTCTGCCCTCTAACGAATTTTGGCAGTATCTCATGCCTATAAAAGGTACTCAGGGGATCTTCACAAAAAAAAAGAGAGAGGTTCTTTCTCTTCCACTCTATGCTTCTCTTTGATTCTCTCCGGTCCATTGCTCCAAATCCCTCGCTAACTTAAGCTTCGAAGTATTTCTTGTCGGAGCACCTCCGGTGCCCAGGAAACCTTTTACAGGTTAGCTGACTGAGAAGTTTTTCAGTACTGCAGGTAGAGTTCAATCCAGGGTGAACGCAGCAACAGAATCCAAGTGATGGTAATTACGAGGTAAAAGGATGCCCAAGAGAAGTCCAAATGGGCATCGAATACTTGAGAGACAAGAAACTATGGTCTGATGGGGTGGGAAAGAGGAAGCACGTGATGGAGTGGTTGTGGTTTTGTCTGGAGGCTAATATTTGTTTACATTAATTATTATTATTATTATTATTTGTTATAAACTGTGGTCCTGGGTAATTGCGGTTATATATATATATATATATATATATATATATATATATATATATATATATATATATATATATTTCTTCATTTCTGGTCCTTCATCTTTGAAATAGTAATAAGCAGCGCAAAGGGTTAAGGTTTGGGGACCGACGGTCAGCGGAAGAGACGGAAAAGCGAGGTGAGAGAGCCGACGGAACGCTGGGTCGTGTATACATGAGACTATTTCCATGCCTTGTCGTGAAAAGCTTGTGATTTGTGGTACTCAGTCCAAGCCTATTTGATCTGATGGTCGCCATCGATAGAAGTGGGATGTGATGCGATAGAAAAAAAAAAAAAAAATTTACGGGCACAAATGGCCAATAGAAGTGAGATTGATGGGGATGGGACGGGAACATCACGGGGGGAATGATCCACCAAGGAGTGAAGTTATTTGAAATAATAGTGTCCATGCTCTTCCCCAACATCAAAAAAGAATTTTATCATAAAAATTATTACCAAAATACCTCGTAAAATAAAATTTTAATTCAAAATTAGTGTTGGTTAAAATTTTCTGATACTCAAATTAAAGATCTAGAATAAAAAAATAATAAATATTAAAAAATATTTATCAAAATTTTTTTAAATTTTAATTATTTATAATGAGAACGGAAAAAACAGGCAACTTCGAAAGCATCGAACTATTGCTATATTATAGTCCTAATTGACTTTGGTAAAAGGTTGATGTCACTATTATCGACGATATCACTGGAATGGATCTGCTATTCTCGTGATTTAGATGATTGGTTATTTGAAATCTCGGGTCACTAAAGAAGGGACTGTCGAAGGACCGTGTCCGACAACAGTCAAGTGTTGCATCTTTGGTATATGGCTCGACATCACTGATAGACCAGCAGATGGGTCGGCAGGCTAAACCTTAGTATCTGGTTACTAAACTATGATGATACCTCAACGATGAGCTTTGGCTAGTGAATAGGTCAACGGATGGGTCGGTGAGTAAAGTGCCTAGCTCTAAGGCCATGTCCCGAAGATGTATTAAGGCATCTGAAGTACTCTCGTAATACTCATCATCTATTTCCTAGTGAAAGTCAAAAGTAGGTTAGAGTAAGGGAATAATAATAATACCATGCCTCGAATCCTAGAAGACTTGCCCGCAATTCACGATGAGTTATCATTAAATGCAAGCAGCACCTGGGTACCATTGGTCCTGACTATTAGGAAAATCAAATTGACCATGTCTCTTTACTACTGCGAGGAATTTTGGAGATTTCGAATTAATAAATGTGCCTTTCTGTCTTCTCCTTTTTTCCATCTTTATTTAAACCTATTTCTCTCTCTCCCTCTGGGATTCATCCAGAAATTTTCCTAGCCAAGTTTTCCATGGTTCTCCTTTCAGCTTCCCTAGGATAAAATGAATTCGAAAAATCGTGCAGCACTCAAAAGGGCACTTCAAAGGAAATGGGGTAAAAGAACCACCCCATGGTAGCCCCTTCGATGGTGCTACCCCTAGTACCAGTCAATCTCCCAGTCGTACCCCCTCCAGTCCGGCTCTAATAGAGGAAGAGGTTGCCCCACCGATTGCTCAAGTTATGTCATCACTGAGTGGAGACGACGGCCGGCCCGAAGAGGTTCAGACGGAAGTCGAAATCATCTCCACTCCATCAGATAAGGCATTTATGGTGGAGGCAATTGTATCATCGAAGAAGGTTTCGATAAAAGATGCCGATGCTACTGATCCATCGAAGGAGATGACTGGCATAATTAGTATGTTAGTTAATAGCCCCCGTGCTGGGGTGATTGGCACACTAAGCCTATCGATGGCCGATCCAACAGTCGGGTTGATTGGTACAATGTTTGGCACAACAAATCCACTAGCAGGGAAATCTTGCATATTGGAAGCTATGGAAGCAAAAGTCTATGCTCTGGAAGCAGCATAAGCAAAAGCTTGCACCCTGGACATAATGGAAGCAAAAGGCTACAAGCTGGAAGCAGCGCAAATAGAAGACTATGGGATGGAAGCAGCAAAAGCAGAACTCAATAGGGCTGCCAAAATGCTTAGAGATCTCCTTCTATCGATGGAGCGATAGCTATTAGAGTAGACATTCCAAATTCTTGATACCCTAAGGTCATTCATCTGAGTGAGTAATTTTTATATTTTAATATTTATCTTCTATTTTACTTCATCTAATCGGCATGGCGACCTTCGCTTCATCCGAGATTCGAACACTTGGGGCATTACTTGGCCCATTTTGCAGATTTAGCTTCCTTAGTGCAAGGGCTCATCGCTACGTGGGAGAAGGTGGACCAGCTTGAATACATGCTGAAATAGGAGAAGGTTGTCATTGCCGAACTAATGAAGGAGGTTGATGGCTACGAGGAAGCCCTCCACGAAGCCCAAGAAAAGGTCAACAGCTAGGATGAAGCGATTGCCAAGGTGGAGGCCCAAATAAAGGACCTTGAGAAGCAGGTTACCAAGGCTAAGAAAGACTGCTCAAGCACTCAAGATGAAATAAAGTGCCTAAGAAGGGAATGAGAGGAGGAAAGAAAGAAGAGCCAAGCTGCCACTCATGTCGAGGTCCATCCATCAAAAGGCTCCCAGATAAAGGCCTCCCCCAGTGGAGCTAGCTCGACAGTGAGAGAATCTCAAGCAATCACGGAGCTATTCAAGCTTTGAAGCAAGTTCTGTTCGGCTTCTTCATAGGCTAAGTGTGTGGAGGGGTTGCTGAAGAGCAAAGAAGATTACAGATCTTCTCTCCACCGTCGGTGACTAGGAGCTGTTAACTAATCTTATTAAAAGGAGGGCAGAAATGCTGGAGAAGATGGGAGTTGAAATCATTTCGGAGGCCTATAAAAAGGGTTTCTTCATGGACTTTGAACAATGTAAGCAAGTGGTCCCGACCTATCTTTTCAACACCAACATTAAACTTCTGAGAGCTGACCCTTTGAATGAAAGCCTGAAGGTCATGATGGATGACCATGTGAAAATGTTTGCAAAAAGCCTTGAGCTGCTTCCCTTCAGGATTAGGTTCCATGCAGCCACTCAAACTAACACTGAGGCATGCTCTGAGGAAGACAGAACTCAGGGTTCTAAATAGATGCATTTGTCCTTATTCTCTCTCTTTTTTCTTTTTTTGATGCATATCCTTTCTTTTTCCTTCTAATATGTAATCATCCTCCTTTTTGTAATTATACTTCAAATTTGTCCTTGCTCTCTTTTTTTTTCCTTGTTTGATGTATATCCTTTTTTTTTCCTTCTAACATGTAATCATTCCCGTTTTTGTAATTATATTTCAAATTTAATGAAGAATTCTTTTTCATGAAATTTTGTCTTCGAGTTATTTAGCTTTGTATGTTTTTGGATGTCAATTCTGAATTTTGTTCAACCAGAGTGGCTAGCTTTTAGTGACCCTATATTAAACACCATCCTAGCCAAAGTAGCTATAGGGGTCTGCGTTGTTAAGTCTGATTAAGAACCCAAACATAGGTCATTTTGAACTATAATCAGAGGCTTGACCCATAGTATGAACTTAATAACTCAATTCCAAACATGAATCCAGATATCTTAGGGGAAGCATGTTGATAGGAAAGTTGCACCAACCCAAAGCCCAAACTTTTTTATGGCAAATAAGTTGATTCTGACCCAAATCCAAACCAAGTCTTGAAAAATTCTCCATGATAAATAGATGAATTAATTCCAACCCAAGATCCGAACTAGGACTTCGTTGGGATTCAATTGTTCCTGCATAATAAGGACTCCAGTGTGCCACTTTGAATGCCATGTGAAATGTAATTTACTTGCCACTGCCAATAATTGCCATATCTATCGCAGTATCCGTGTCCAGCAAGGAAGCACCATGCATCAACCATTCGGCTACCTTCTATCAAATTTTGCCATTTCACTTTTCCTTACCTTAATTTTCTAGGAGAACATGCCCTATTAAGGTCAACCTTTAGCCCTATTTAAACCCTTGATAGGACCATTCAAGTTCTTTAGGGTTTTTTAGTCATCTTCTCGTAGTGGTCCCTGTGCTCTCTTGCTTTTCCAGTCTCTTCCCTGTTCCTGAAACTTTGCATTTGTCTTTTTTGTTTTCACTTTTCAAAATGAGTATCTTTGAGGAGTCCCAAGCCTTAGTGACGGTTGCTCCAAAGGAGAGAGAGGATGAGTCAGACTTCGATTCGATAAACTTCTGATCGAAACTCATGGAGACAGATTTAGTCAAGATCCATGAGAACTACTAGATCCCTCCAGAGTTCCAATTGAAAGTTTCAGGACTGAACGATCTGGCTTGCTTGCTGCTCTGGGATTGAATAAGCCTTTATGAGAAATGCTTCCAAGTTGGATTGAGGCTTTCCCTCCATCCATTTTTTGTTACTTTTTTTAAGTTTTTTTGATATGTCACCTTGTTTTTTTGCCCCGAATTCATGGCGTACATCTATAGTTTTACCATAATTTGTATTTTGGCTGGGGTCAAACCTAGCGTTACTCTTTTTCATTCTTTTTATATCTTTAAGAGGTACCCTGTATCAAACAGGTCATGATACGTATCATCTCGTAAGAGAAAAGGTATCCCCTCACTGATTTGGGGTGCTCCTTCCACCATCCATGACAGGAAGGAGAAGTTTTTCTTCATTTTTAAGACTTCTAGTGAGGCCTAGGGCTTCGTTGACTGGGACAAGCCTCAGGTGTAGGTTCTCAGGGAGCCCGGTCTGGATCCGTGCTAAAGAGGAGTTCAAGGTCTTGCATGATTTTTAGGTGCTAGCCTTAAAGGAGCTCCTTTGGGAGCAGACATTGTATAATATTGGAACCAACCTGACCAGCCCTCAAGGTATGCAGATCTGAACTCTTTCCTTAGGCTGACTTTTGTTTAATTTACTCATTTGGTACTGACCTCAAATTGTTTCTATTACCAAGATGGATAAAGATATGAAAAGGTCGGAGTATAAAAGTGCAAGGAGATTGGAGCAGGATCCCAAGCAGATCCACAAGTGGAAAAGACATGCTGATTCTGAGGCTATTCGGGGTATCCATTTCAGGAGTAGTTCTCCCCCACCACCAACTCCCCAAAAGTATTCAAGGTCAGAGTAGCTCGCCCATCTTGTCACCATCGTATTTCTAGTCACCTCTCTGCCTCCTTAAGCTATAGTGAGTGATCAACCCATCGCCGTTACACTTCCAGTCTCTCTGCCTCCTCAAGTTGGAGTGGATGACTGAAGATTTGGAGCTCAAGGGATTTGCAAAGGTTCTCCTGCCCCCTAGGCTAAATAAGGCCAGATCCTGCCCCTCAAGCCGAAGTTGCGAGGGGCCCAAGCCTGGGTCCTCCTACCCTCAAGCCCCGAGATAAATAAAGGGTAGTGACGAGCCCCACCTCCTTGGACGAGCCTATGCCTTGTCAAGCTCAAAAGGGGATATCCGGTGTAGCCCCCACCTACACCAGGCTCAAGGCCTCTACACTAGAGGACTGCAAGCTCGTGCATAAGATTTTCTTCGGGTTCATGTTCCCTACCGATGTGAATGAATTTCTAACTGAGTCTCAGGTCACCAGGCAAAGGAAGATGATCAACTACTTCATTTAGGTAGGCCATCTCACCTATAAGTTTTCATGCTTGTCACTTATATATATTTTTAATTACAACAAACCTTCTTTGGTAGATGGCTGTGTGCATGAATAGATACTTTGAGTAGGCCAAAGGTACCTTGGCTGAATCCAAAAAATGTAGACTGGAGGCCAAGATGTTAAAAGAAAAGATTGCTAAAAGGAATGATGAGGCTAAGCAGGAAGTCAATACTGCTACCAAAAGGGCTGAGGATGCCGAGGTTGCTTTGCAAAGGGCCATGGAGGAAAACTCCATGTTAGAAGCCATCCGAGAAGCTCAGGCAATCAGAATAAAGATTTTGGAGGCTTCGCTTAAGGTGATAGAGTGAGAAATGAAAGAAGTCGATGAGAGTAGGATCAAGGCTATGCTTTGAAGGCTATGGAAGACTTTCAGGCATCTACTGAATTCCTTGATGAGAAGGTTGCCATCACTTCAAAGGCTATGGAGGATTGTCGGGTAACTGAAGATTTCCATAATGAGAAGGCCGACTTCGCAACTGCTGATTACAATGAAGGAGTAAAGTCCACTTAGAAAAAGGTCATTGCCCAATGTCCTAGATTGGACTTGAGCATTTTGGATGAATTCCTAGGATCTGAAGAGAGTGAAGTTGTGGCAGACTCCTCCAAAGACACCCTGCCAAGCCATAAGGCCCTATCTTTTTATTTTCTTTTTGTAAGCTTTATTCAACCTTTGGAAGGTCATTGTAAATATTTTCATTTGAAGCAATAGAGAAATTTTCATTTAAATATTGTTTATGAACTAGGTCATGAAACTAGCTATCTCTAAATTATGTCATGCATGAATGAAATGGAGCAAGAAAATTCTAAAATATTTTACTTCGATTTTGGCTAGAATATGAAAGGCATAATAACTCAATAACTTAAAATTGTTCGCTGTATGAACATGAAGAACTTAGTGACTTGAAACCACTCATTGGATGAATGATTTGGATAATTTAATAACTTGGAATCATTCATCACAAGAACATGAAGAACATAATAATTTGAATACTTGGCCCCGCTCACCATAACAAAGATGAACGTCTAAGCCAAAATACTAGCAAAGCTTTGAACCATCCTTGAGATTCCAAGGAAATCGTTAAGCCTTCTTGAATTGTGGTTAAGCTTCGGATGCACCAAATTATTATTTCTACAAGTATTTGCTAAAGTAGGCTGATTCGAGTGTCATCAATCTGAGGTAATTGCTTTATGCATCTGCTTCTTCTTCTTCAAGGTAGCTGCTTTACACGGCCTGCTTAAGCAATTGCTTTAAGGTAATTGTCATATAGAACCATCTCAAATAGCACCACATCTTCAAGGTAATTGCTTTACATACCTTACTTAAGCAATGTCCTGAAAAAATTACCATATAGAACCAACTCAAACATTGCCATATCTTCAAGATAGCTACTTTGCATGGCTTGCTTAAGTAATGTCCTAAGATAATTATCATATAGAACCAGCTCGGATAGTACCATATCTTCGACATAGCTGATTTACATGGCATGCTTAAATAATGTTTTGAGGCAATTACCATACAAACTACTCAAACAATGCCATATCTTTGAGGCAACTACTTTATACGGTCTACTTAAGTAATCCTTAAGATAATGGACATACAAAACTAGATCAAACAGTGCCATATCTTCGAGGTAGCTATTTTACATGGCTTGATTAACCAATATCCTGAGATAATTACCACATAGAATTAGCTCGGACTATGCCATATCTTTCGAGGTAACTACTTTACATGGCCTACTTAAGCAATTCTCGAGATAATTGCTATACAATACTAGCTTGGATAGTGCCAAATCTTTGAGGTAACTACTTCACATGGCCTACTTGAGCAATATCATGAGATAATTACTATACAATATTAGCTTGGATAGTGCCAAATCTTTGAAGCAGCTACTTTACATGGCTTATTTAAGTAATATCCTGAGGTCATTACTGTACGGTACCTGCTCGGATAGTACCAAATCTTTGAGACAACTGTTTTACATGGCCTACTTAAGCAATGCCCTGAGATAATTGCCATACAAAATTAGCTTGAACAATGCCATATCTTCGAGAAAGCTGCTTTACACAACCTGCTTAAATAATGTCCTGAGATAATTGCCATATAGAACCAGCTCGGATAGCACCATTTCTTTGATTATTAGCCAGTCCTCGAGGGAATCAACCTTTTGTAGATCGCCAGGTCTGAGATGGTCCTTTGCCTCTTGGGCATTTAGGATTTTTTACTTGCACAACTACTTGAAAGGGTTTATAAAGTGGTTAACTCTCCAAGGATCATCAGAGATCAAGTCCTGTTTCACAACATATGAGTTGTTATGCAAAACTTGTGCACATTAAGTAATAAAGTCAGAATTTATTTAGTAGAATTCTTTCACCTATAATACATGCATAGGTTGGATGAATTCTAGAGTCTAGGAAGCAAAGTCCCATCTAGCTGCTTCAAGCAGTATGTGTCGAGGCAAATCACCTCATCTACTTAGTACAATTCTTTCCTATTTGGCAATAGATTTCCTTGCTTGGTAGGCTGTGAAATATCAGCTTGCCATAGCACCAAGTCTCCCACTCTGAACTCCTTGGCCTTGATTCAGGCATTGTAATACCTAGCCATTCTCTGGTGTTAGGAAGCCATTCTTATCATGGAACATCCCTATGCCCCTTGAGTAGATCCAAGTTCATTCAAAGCCACTCAGAGTTTGTCTCCTGATTGTATTCTTGAACTTTGAATGAAAAAAGCTTGATCTCCACTGCAATGACAGCTTTAGTTCTGAATGCAAGGTTGAAAGGGGATTCTCCATTCGAATCCTCTAGGTGGTTCAATGATAATCATCCTGAGGGTGCCCCATCAAAGTAAACCATTAAGTAATGCTGAATTCTTGGCAGAACTAGCAAAACCATGTGCCACTAAATTGGTTACCATTGCCAGTGATAATATTCTTGAGGAGACCATACCGATAAATGATAGATTTTCACATAAAGTCCTTCACCTTGACTTCTATGATCTGGGCAAGTTGCTCGGCTTCGACCCACTTGATAAAGTAATCAATAGCCACTAACAAGAATTTGCACTATCCGATAGCTCGAGGAAATGGACCAAGGATATATCTTGCACTAGGAAAAAGGCCATGGTGTTATGATTGGAGTTAGGTGCGATGTTGGCTGATATTAGATGATGGCATTTCTTTGGCAATAATCACATTTTTGTACAAATTAGGCCACATCCAACTACATGGTAGGCCAATAGTAGTCTTGCTGAAGTATCTTATAGGCTAAAAACTAGCTACCCAGATGACTTTTGCAAACTCCATTGTGGACTTCTCTTAGCATGTAGTCTGCCTCGGATGGATAGGAGCATTTCAACAGAGGTAGGGAGTATGAGTGCTTGTATAGCTTGTCATCATATATGATGTAATGAAGAGCTTGTCATTTTATCTTTCGAGCCATCTTTTGATATGAGGGTAGTTCACCATACTTGAGATACTTGAAAAGCAGGTCAATCTAGCTCGGCTCATTGGACAAGCTAAGGCTCCTCGAGACTTGATTGCTTCAGGATTTTGAAGTATGTATCCCTCTGAAGGTCTGATGGCAAGAGTGCTGCTAGCTTAGTGCATCGGCCATAATATTTTCAACTCTAGGCGCCTGCTGGATGTTGAAGTCTTGAAATATTGCAACCATATTTTTCACCTTGCCAAGATACTTTTTTATATTCTCCTCTTAAGCCTCGTATTCGCCCTTAAATTATCCTACTACCAGCTTAGAATCACTGAAAATAGTGAGATATTGGACTCTCAGCTCCTTGGCGATCTTGAGTCTGGCAATTAATGCCTCATACTCTGCCTCATTATTGGCAGCAAGAAAGTCAAATTATAAAATGTACTTAATGACATCACCTTCAGGATGAGCTAATATCAACCCCATACCTGACCTAGAAGAACATGATGAGCCATTCACATGAAGCATCCATTATTCCTCTAGATCAACCTAAGAACTTGTCCCCTACATCTGTGACTTTTCCTCTTCTGTTATGGTGTATTCAAGGACAAGTTGGTGAGCACTTGAGTTTTGATCGAGGGCCTCAAATGGAACCTCACATCAAATTCAAAAAGCTCAAGTGCCCACTTAGCTATCCTTCCTGAAGTATCCAGTTGATGGAGGATTGTCTTCATGGGCTAATCGATGAGAAGGGTGACAATATGGGCTTGAAAGTATGGTTGGAGCTTTCTGGTTGAGATAATGGGGGCGAAGATGAACTTCTTAAGTCTCGTATACCTAGTCTCAGCATTATGGAGGACCTTGCTGATGTAATAAATAGGCTTTTGGATCCTTCCTCTTAAATAAGTACTACACTTATTTTAACAGGGGATATAGCAAGGTAAAGAAAAGTTCTTCACTAGGCTTAGCCTTGCTCAATAAGGGCACTGAGCTAAGGTACTTCTTTAGCTCCTCAAATGCCTACTGGACTTTATCATCCACTAGAAGTTCCCTCAGCTGCTCGAGTATCTTGAAGAATGGGAGATTTTTCTCTACTGATCTAGACACGAAGTGATTAAAGGCCACCACCTTCATGATGAGGTGTTGTACCTCTTAGATGGAACTTAATGGGGTCATTTCTTGGATCATCCAAATCTTCTCTAGATTTGCTTTGATGCCTCAGCATGATACCAAGAAGCACAGAAACTTACCATATGCCAATTTGAAGACACACTTTGCTGCATTCAGCTTCATCTAGTATACGTGCAGTGTGTTAAATATCTTTTATGATCTCGAGTGGAGTGGCTCTTGACCAACATGTCAGCCATGTAGATCTTCAAATTCTAACCAATTTGATCGATTTTATTCACCACGCACTGATATATTGCACCTACATTCTTGAGCCCGAATGACATAACCCTATAATAATAGAGCCCATGATCAATAATAAAGATAGTCTTCTTCTCATCTTCAGGTGCTATCCTTATTTGGTTGTAACCAGAGAAGGCTCCATGAAGGTGAGGAGCTTATGATCAAAAGTTACATTGACTAATTGGTCAATCTGAGAAAGAGGATAGCTATCTTTAGGACAAGCTTTATTTAAATTAGTGAAGTCTATACACATACACTACTTTCTGTTTGCCTTCTTCACAAGCACCATACTTGCTAGCCAATTAGGGTACATTCCTCCCTAATGAATCCAACTTTGACCAACTTGTCAGCTTCCTCGATGGTGGCCTTCTCCACTCCAAAGCAAAGCTCCATTTCTTCTGCTTCATTAAGCAAGAGGTTGTGTTGCCGATCTAACCACTGTGGCTTGTAGCTTGTGAGCCAACGCCAGCTCTCGGACTCTCCTACCTCAAGATCTTTAAGCCTCCGGTCTTGCAAAACAAGGTCAGAGATCTGGGCCGGGGATTCTGGCAGGGGCACTTCGATGATTAAGTTAGGGAGTGGCTAGATGGAACAGGTTCTCTAAGGCGGGTTCCCTAAGGATTCCCATGCTTAGAGGAGATTTAGGTGAAAGCAATATGAGGAAGAGAAGTGTTGAAGCCTGGCTTCCTGTGCTGGGTTTACCGAGCTTGCGCCTAAAGACTTCTTGGAGATCCCAGGATCATTCTCTCAGTACTTTTTCCTTTTGTCGACCTACCTTTCCGTCCGCTTTTGCTGTCCCTTTTATACCATCGGACCACCCCCGTCCACACTCGAGGCTCTCCGAGATCTCTGGATCCTCCCTCCCTTTCTTCTTCAAGTTTGGGAGTTAAGTGGCCGGCACGCCTCGTCCGCTGTGTGTTGCGGAATGGGGAATCCTCGAACCGAGCACGGGAGCCCTCCTTTCGGGACGTTGATGGTGGGTTTCCAGTGTTTCAGGCCCCTACCCACAAGGATCTCATTCCTCGATCGTGGGGCCCTGCTTATCTGATTTAAACGAGGTTCCGCATACTGCTGCAGGCCATACTGGCACCCTGTACGGGACACGGTGCACGCCGATCCTGGTGGCAGCCTCGTGACCCATGCCTTTGCCTCCCCGAGGCTTTGCAGAGTAGGGCTGACTTCGGTCGAGGTGGACCCGTCAGGGGGTGCCACCTAGTGAAGGGGCTGCTAGCTTTGGTCGAGGAGGACCCCTCCTGGGTGGACACCCAGCGAAGTGGCAGAGAGAGAGAGGCTCGACTTCGACAGAGATGGAACCGTCATGGGGTACCACCTGGCGAGGGAGCAGGGGGTCGCCAGCATCGGTCGAGGTGGACCCCTCCTGGGTGGATGCCTGGCGAAGTGGCAGAGAGAGGCTCGACTTCGGCCGAGGTGGACTCGTCTAGGGATGCCTCCTGGCGAAGGAGCAGGAGAGCCCGGCTCGACCTCAACAGAGGTGGACCCGTCTTGGGGTGCCACCTGGCGAGGGAGCAGGGGGCCGCCAGCTTCGACCGAGGTGGACCCCTCATAGGTGGACACCTGATGAAGTGGCAAAGAGAGGCTCGACTTCAGTCGAGGTGGACCCGTCTTGGGGTGCCACCTAGCAAAGGAGCAGGAGAGCCCGGCTCGACCTCGGTAGAGGTGGACCCGTCTTGGGGTGCCACCTGGTGAGGGAGCAGGGGGACGCCATCTTCGACCGAGGTGGACCCCTCCTGGATGGACACCTGGCGAAGTGGCAGAGAGAGAGAGGCTCGACTTCGGTAGAGGTGGAACCGTCTTGGGGTGCCACCTGGCGAAGGAGTAAGAGAGCCCGGCTCAACCTTGGCAGAGGTGGACCCGTCTTGGGGTGCCACCTGGCGAGGGAGCAGGGGGCCGCCAGCTTCGACCGAGGTGGACGCCTCCTGGGAGGATACCTGGCAAAGTGGCAGAGAGAGGCTTGACTTCGGTCAAGGTGGACCCGTCTTGGGGTGCCACTTGGCGAAGGAGCAGGAGAGCCCGGCTCGACCTCGGTAGAGGTGGACCCGTCTTGGGGTGCCACCTGGCAAGGGAGCAGGGGGCCGCCAGCTTCGACTGAGATGGACCCCTCCTGGGTGGACACCTGGTGAAGTGGCAGAGAGAGAGAGGCTCGACTTCGACAGAGGTGGAACCATCTTGGGGTGCCACCTGGTGAAGGATGAGGAGAGCCCGGCTCGACCTCGGCAGAGGTGGACCCATCTTGGGGTGCCACCTGGCGAGGAAGCAGGGACTGCCAGCTTCGGCCGAGGTGGACCCCTCCTGGGTGGACACCTGGCGAAGTGGTAGAGAGAGGCTCGACTTCAGCCGAGGTAGACTCGTCTTAGGGTGCCACCTGGCGAAGGAGCAGGAGAGCCTGGCTCGACCTTGGCAGAGGTGGACCCGTCTTGGGGTGCCACCTGGCGAGGGAGCAGGGGGCCGTCAGCTTCGATCGAGTTGGACCCCTCTTGGGTGGACATCTGGCAAAGTGGCAGAGAGTGGCTCGACTTCAGCCAAGGTGGACCCGTCTTGGGGAGCTACTTGGAAAAGGAGTAGGAGAGCCCGGCTCGACCTCGACAGAGGTGGACCCTCCTTGGGGTGTGTTGCCCAGAAATGGAGCCCATGAGGGGGGTTAATTGGGTCTTTTAAAAATTTTAAGACAATAATAAGAGGGACTAGTGGTGCTTATGAACAATGATGAATTCAATGCAAGATATTTAAAGCGGTAGCAATAATTAAAGAGCAAGAGAGGAAGAGAGCAATCACATACAAACACAAGGTTTATAGTGGTTCGGTGCAAACCTAGCACCTACATCCACTCCCCAAGCCACCCTTGGGAATTTCACTATAATCCAAACTAGATTATAGTTGACTTGTTTTTCACAAGGCTCACAAGTCAAAATCTAAGTTGGTTTTATCACTTAGGCTTACCAACAAACCTTAACACTTGTTTTGTCTTCGGGCTCACAAGTTAATCCTAGTTGGTTTTATCCCTTTGGCTTACTAACAAACCACAATAACCTTCTTTCAAGACACCCTTGAAAGCAAGGTCAAATCACAATATAAAAACAGATATACAATTTAAAACTAAAACAAACTCTCTTCAAGAGTAGATTGGAATCTTTGAAGCTCAAGTAGATGCTTTGTCTTCACTCTTCCTTGGAATCTCCTTCAAAGTGCCTCTTTTGGAATGAAGTAAGGGTGAGCCTGTAGGCTTTTCAAGGAATCAAACTATAAGAGGCTTTTGATGTGAAGTATTTGAGAGAATATTGGCTTTTTGGCTTTTGAGTAAACTTGAATGCACTTCAATACACTTTCTTGTCTTTAAAATGAGGTTGGTGGAGGTTAAATACACCAAGAACCTTCCAAAAAATGGTTTGTGACCGTTGGAACCTCGAAAATAGCCATTTAGAGCTTGAAAAGCAAGTTCTGCAAGCCAAAAAATAGATCCGTTAGAGCTGTCAGGCTGCAAGTGTCGACACTTGGCTGTCAGGTGTCGACACCTGGCTGTTAAGTGTTGACACTTGATTTCTAGGTGTCGACACTTGAACTTTCAAGTGTCGACACTTGATGCACAGGTGTCGACACTTGACACAAAAATCCTCAAATTACAAAGTTCTGTATTTTCAAAATTCTCAGGCCTTGAGTCGACACTTGGAAACCTAAGTGTCGATACTTGGTGTCGACACTTGGTTGTAGGTGTCGACACTTGGCATGCCAAGGATTTTTGTCTGTGCCAAATGCTGAGTGTCGACACTTGAGACTGAAAAATCTCATATTCAAGTGTAAATGCCTCGAAAACATAAATATAATTCTTGAAAACATAAACCCATAATATTTAAACATTTATATGCCCTTTTTCAATGAAGAGGATGTCCAGATTCATGAGAATTGCTCCGTGCCATTACATGCCATAAACCATAAATTTTTGAGATTTTGAGGTACTTTCTTCCTGAAAACTCACAACTTGAAATCCTCATTAGTATACAATATGCACTCAATGATTTGTTATTCATCAAAATCACTGGGTGGAGCCAACAATCTCCCCCTTTTTGATGATGATAAAACCTTGAGTAAAATGGCAATACATTTCATACTTTAACTATTATAATTTATGAATACGAATTTAAGTCTATAAGAGAGGCAAAAACTTCATAGTTAGGAAGAATCAATCTCCCCCTTAATTAGATACTTCTTATTAAGGTAAACTTCAAAGATTCTTACAAGGTGAAACCATAATCAATACTTTTTCTCAACAAATTTATGTATTTATATAATCAATAAAATCAATACAATATCTCAACAAATTTATGAATTAACACTTTTTCTCCCCCTTTTTGTCAATCATTAGAAAGGGGAATAACCTCCCCCTCACAATGAGCATGGAGACAAAAAGAGAATCAAATAAGATAGATATCAGAGCCAAAATTATACCAATTTAAAAGAGTATCAGAGCTAAAAATATACCAAGATAAAAGAGTATCAGATCCAAAAAATAGTAAATTGAACCATTCAAACACAAATAGTGAGCATTGAACTGAAATATATATATAATAAATAAGTTTTCAGTACAAAATTTGCTGAGTCATCAGCAAGAGCTGAAACATACAGATATCATCAAAGTCATATAAATATCAACATACAACATATGAGCTATAACAGACATCTGTGAGGCTAATCCTCATCAGATGGAACCTCAAGACTGAATGGAGCACAGATCCTAGATCTAGTGGCTAATGCCCTAGGAGGTGCTAAAGCTCGACGACTCCTAGTGCGGCCAGAAGGACCAAAGGCGGGTACAACCCTAGATGATCTAGTGGAAGGGGGGAAAGAAGATCAGCTGGTGTAACAAGATCCGGTGTGAAATCAGACAAGGTAGTAGGAGGAGCTGGTGTAGTGGGAGGATCGTGACTGACCACCTCATAATCATCAGCACTGTCATCACTGTCACTATCACGGCCCACAACCTCTGTAGCTCTGTCGTCATCCCGATCACCACCCTCAACAGAATCAGCATGGTCGCTCTGGTGGTTGCCACCATCATTATCATCATCATCATCATCATCATCTGAGGATACAACTGCAGGGGCTGCAGGAGGTATAAGGGATCTCAATAGATCCTCAATACGAGAGAATCCCTCCTCCATATATCTGCGAATCTCAGCATACTCCGAGGTAGTATATGCTCGAAGAAGCTCAACCTCGCTACGTAGCTGAGTCATCTCACCCCTGATCTCAGTGAACTGCTCTCTGGCATGCTCCTCAAAAGATAGTCTAGTAGAATGTGGTAGAGGAGCTGAAGTGTCAGGAGACAAATGCTCTGCCTGTGTTGATGGGATATCAACTGGAGAAAAAACTGCTGGCTCAGATGATGCAGCCTTTGCCTCTCGAATCTCGTCCTCCTCATCTGGCTCCTGGTCAGACTCTCTACGAACCCATCGACCTCCAACTAATCTGTATCCCATGCGGTGCAAAGACCTCTTGTCGTACACATCTGTGTGTAGTATCTCCTTGGGGATCTCCCCCTCCAGTGATACTCCACACGATCTGAATAGTCTGGTCAGTGTCATGCCGTACGGTAAACAGTGATGGCGCTGTGTCGCAGCATCATGCATCTGAGTAAGCATCAGGGATGGAAGATCAATCTGTCTCCTCTCAATCAGGCTCGTCATCACCATCAACTCCCTCTCGGTGATGAAGTCAAATCTCCCAGTCTTCGGTAGAAGTATGCATGCTATGATGTGGTGCAATAGGCGCATCTCCAATGACAACTGGTTCGTGGTAACTACGGATATACCGCGAATATCCTCTCTCTCAAGAATGCACCTAAACGCAGCCTCTCTGTCATCTACCAAAAAGACACAGACTCCCCTACGAGGGATCTCCCATACTCTGCCCAAAAGCTCATCTGTCAGTGAAATCTGAATACCCCTGACTGAAGTAGTCCACAGAAGTCGTCGACAATCTAATGCACCATAAAACTCTCTCACTAGGTGAGGATAGTACCTCTCCTGCATAGTGCAGAATGGTACTAATCCTGCATCAGTGAGTACCTGTCGAATACCGAAATGGTGCCTGTCGAAACACTCCATGTCGACTCTCCTCCCTGCCATCCTCTCTGCAGGGGGGAACTCGATGTGGCTGAACTGCTAGGCTATGCTGTATCAAATCTAGCCTTCGACCTCCTCTCAACACCATGTCTAGGCCTCTCCCTAACTGCAAGTCTCTTCCTGGGACCCATTACAGCAAGCTGACCAGAGAAGAAGGAAGATAGGTTTAGAACTAAGGGATTGGCTACAGGCTGAGATAAGGAGAGTTTCATTTCTTAGATAGGTTTTGAAAACCAGTATTAAACCAATTTTGGGTTGTAAAATACCTCAAACAATGTTTGAAAAACTGTCAATCAATTTAAGATGAGATTTTTACAACTTATACTTTGATTAAATGACAATATTCCGAATATATATTTATAGAAAATATTTTTGTTCGTTAAAGACACATTTGAATCTTTGGAAAATAATTTTTGTAAGGCCTAAAAATCAAAACCCATGGAATTTGGGTCTAAACACTTAGGGTTTTAGCAAATAGGTGAAAATGTCACAAATATATCATGAAAAACCTTTCCAAAACAATAATAAATGGATTTAGCATACTTAATTGAGATGAAAACCCAAATTATTTCGGCCAAAATCAATAAAACAATATTTTTTATGAAAAGTGGGTGAAATAAGCGTGAAAATGACCAAAAGACGAGGGAAATCCGAGAAAAATATGTTTAAATCACTATTCCCTCAAATGGAAATTTAGAAATCCACTAAAACACATAAAAATCTGGTTAGATTCTTGAAAAACACTCGGAAAACCCTATTCACGGTTGTACGATTCGAAAACGTCCAAAATAAAACCAAAAAAGAGGGAAAATAAATAAAAATGGAAGGGGGAAATACCATATTTGTGATGGATTAAAGGGTAAATGGATGGATTTGGACAGAGGGGACCACTGTTGCAAGGAATCAACAGGGGAAGAAAATAACAAAAACCCTCGGTCGGCCTTTTTAAAAACTGTTTCTGTTTCGCAAGTGTCGACACTTGACAATTTCCAAGTGTCGACACTTGGCCAAAAAATTTGATAAAATCTGAAAAATATTTTGAAAAAAATAGGAAAAAAATTCAATCAAATTTTTGGGACTTTTAGAAAGTAGTTTTGAGCTCTAGGATTTAGGTATAATTAAAACTAAGAGAGTGTTAGGAGAATGGATCAATGACACCTAACTCTCTTCTAATCAGACAGAACCTATCCTCACTCAAAGGCTTGGTAAACACATCTGCTAGCTGATCATCAGTACATACAAAATCAAGAATAATATTAGAGTTTTGTACATGATCTCTTATGAAATGATGTCTTATTTCAATGTGTTTACTTCTTGAATGTTGCACAGGATTTTTAGATAGGTTGATTGCACTAGTATTGTCACATCTTATGGGTGTCTTAGTTAGTTTAATGCCAAAATCTTCGAGTTATTGTTTGATCCAGAGGATTTGAGCACAACAGCTTCCAGCTGCTATATATTCGGCTTCCGCCATAGATAAAGCAACTGAGTTCTGTTTCTTGCTACTCCAAGAGATCAAATTTACTCCAAGAAACTGACAAGTTCCACTAGTACTTTTACGATCAAGTTTACACCCAGCAAAGTCAGCATCAGAATAAGCAATCAATTCAAATGAAGAATCCCTAGAGTACCATAAACCAATTTCAATTAAACCAGATAGATATCTAAGTATGCGTTTAACAACCAAAAGATGAGACTCTTTAGGATTAGACTGATATCTAGCACACATACAGACGCTAAACATGATATCTGGCCTACTGGCAGTAAGATATAACAATGAACCGATCATTCCATGATATAATTTTTGGTCTATAGACTTACCTGATTCATCCTTGTCAAGTCTACAAGTAGAGCTCATAGGGGTACCTAAGGGCTTAGTGTTCTCCATCCCAAACTTCTTGAGTATTTCTTTTGTGTATTTCATTTGGTTGATGAAGGTCCCCTCTTTGGTTTGCTTTATTTGGAGTCCGAGAAAAAATTCAGTTCTCCCATCATGCTCATCTCGAACTCACCCTGCATTAACTTTGCAAAATCTTGATAAAGAGATTCATTAGTAGAACCAAATATTATATCATCTACATAGATTTATACTATTAAGAGATCATCATTCTTTTTCTTTAAAAACAAAGTTTTATCTACATTACCTCTAGTAAAATCATTTTTGAGCAAAAAAGAGCTTAAACGATCATACCAAGCTCTTGGAGCTTGTTTCAATCTATATAAAGCTTTATGAAGTTTATAAACATGATTTGAAAATTCAGAATTTTCAAAACCGGGGGGTTGCTCAACGTAAACTTCTTCTTCAATTAAACCATTTAAAAAGGCACTTTTAATATCCATTTGATATAGTTTAAAATTCATGAAGCAAGCAAAAGCCAATAATAGTCTAATTGCCTCAAGTCTAGCTACAGGAGCAAATGTTTTATCAAAATCTATTCTTTCCTCCTGATTATATCCTTTGGCAACTAGTCTAGCCTTATTTCTAGTAACTACTCCATTTTCATCAACTTTATTTCAAAAAACCCATTTTGTACCAATAATTGAAGTGTTTGAAGGCCTATCTACTAAAGTCCAAACATTATTTCTCTTAAATTGATTAAGTTCATCTTGCATAGCATTTATCCAATTACTATCACATTCAGCTTCCTCAATAGTTTTAGGTTCAATTTGAGAAACAAAAGCTAAATAATCACAGATATTTCTAAGGGATGATCGAGTACTTTCACCTTTAGATGGATCACCTATAATTAGTTCTTTTGGGTGTCCATGAGCATACCTCCATTCTTTTGGTAATGGATCAACAGTTGATGTATTTTCATCACCTTGTGCTTGATCTCCTTCAGTGTTTTGATCATCGTTCTATTCCTTGGTAAGCCCTTCATTATTGTTTATTTCTTTAGTTTTCTTGCTACCTGTTTCATCAGAAAGTACATCTTCTTTTCTTGAAGATTTTTGGTTAGTTTCATCAAATACTACATGTATGGATTCTTCAACAACAAGTGGTCTTCTGTTGAAGACCCTGTATGCCTTACGAGATGTGGAGTAGCCTAGAAAGACTCCCTCATCTGATTTGGCATCAAATTTACTTAAATTATCTTTACCATTATTTAAGATGAAACAACGGCATCCAAAAATATGAAAATATTGAATTGAGGGTTTTCTACCCTTCCAAAGCTCATAAGGTATTTTCTTTAAAATCGGTCGAATTAAAACTCGATTTAAAATATAGCATGCAGTATTTATGGCTTCCGCCCAAAATATCTAGGTAAATCATTTTTACAAAGCATGGTGCATGCCATTTCTTCAAGAGTTCTATTTTTTCTTTCTACTACCCCATTTTGTTGAGGTGTCTTAGGTACAGAAAAATTGTGATGAATTCCATTTTCAATACAAAATTTATCAAAATTAGCATTTTCAAATTCAGTTCCATGATCACTTCTCAAAGATACTACTGAAATACCTTTTTCATTCAAAACTCTTTTATGAAATCTAATGAATTCAGAAAAAGTTTCATCTTTATGTGCTAAAAACATGACCCATGTAAATCATGAGAAATCATCTACAATGACTAGACCATACTTCTTACCTCTCAAACTAGATGTTCTAGTTGGCCCAAAGAGATCCATGTGAAGCAATTCCAAAGGTCTAGATGTAGAGATTACTCCTTTTGGTTTGAAAAAGGATTTTGTTTGTTTTCCAAGTTAACATGTACTGCAAATCTTATCTTTTTCAAAATTGAGTTTAGGCAAATCCTTTACCAAGTTCTTTTTGCTAAGTTTTGAAATTAAATGCATGCTTGCATGTCCTAGTCTACGATGCCAAAGCCAGCTAGTTTCATCGATCTTGGCTTCCATTGCCGCTAGGCATTGACCTTTTTGAATAGGGAGATCATCAAGATCAACCATATAAATATTGCCATGCTTATGACCAATGAACTTAATGCCATTGTCATCTAGACTAGAAACAATGCACAAAGAAGATTCAAAAACAACTTTAAAATTTTTGTCACAAAACTGACTAATGCTAAGCAACTTATGTTTTAAACCATCAACATATAATACATTATCAATATAAGAGGTAAG